>JARPMR010000008.1:6265459-9236532 GCA_029955525.1 Oeneis ivallda
GACTAAAATGGCAACCAACTACCTAACCACATAATAAGGAGCAAAAAAACAACTTGCAAAGCTACGAAACGATCTCGCGTAAGCCGCGATTTGTATGGACTTTTTTAAACGATATTTACTAAAACTCATTCCGGGCTGGTGTAAATTACAGCCAGCGGCGTCCTAAAGGGTTCGTTTTCAAAGCAGCGCATTAAAGAAACTAAAAAAAATATAATCTGAAAAGAAATAAAGCCCGTCTCATCCGCCATGCTGATTTTATGCAGCTAAAGGGTTGGGGAACGTTTTAAGTGGCACTTTAGTACGGTACCGCCCCGTACACACTTTCGCGAAAAGAAGAAAAAAGTATGGCCGTCAGCGTCATGCATGATACTGAGATGTTTCGGTGCACTCGCCACCTCTCCTTTAATCTTCTAATTACTGCACCGGAGTCTGGAGATGACGCTTTCTGAAATGATTCGGGGACAAAGGACGTGTGATGCCTCGATCTACCTACGTTGATAGGTACAGATAGATAGGTATATCTATAGGAATCCAAATGCGAGGGTGCATTGTTTACTAACGAACTGTCTTCTATCTATACCTATAGCGCTGATAAGTTAAGATGAGTGGTTAAGTTTTCGGCCTCTCTCTCTCTCTCTCAAATGCTGGAAACACCTAGGTCTAGGCCAATCCGGATTTGAACACTATGAGGACTATTATATGACCTAAGCCCTTATCGTTTATATGAAGACTAGCTGATGCCCGCGACTTTGTCCGCGTGGATTTAGTTTTTAAAGTCCTTCGGGAACTCCTTGATTTTCCGGGATAAAAAGTAGCCTAGATGTTGACCCGAGTAATAAGCTACCACGGTAAAAAAAATTGTAGAAATCTGTGCGGTAGTTTTTACGTGAAAGAAGGACAAACAAACAGACAGACAGACAAAAAAAAATAGCTTCTGTTTTGATATCTGTATCTTGAACACAATTAGAAGCAAAAACCCTTTTTTGAATCTATTTCATGTACAGAATTGGTTTCGTTTCTGTTTTATTATATGTATAGATTCATAAGTTTAATATACCTAATATGTAATAATAAACTTATAGAAAGCAGAGAAAAGTCAATGTTTTGTAATCGAGTGATAAAAAATATTTAGGGACTGCATTACTAAGGCCGCACAGGCTGAACCTTATGAAACTACTAGCTGACGCCCGCGACTTCGTCTGCGTGGATTTAGTTCATAACATCCCGCGGGAAATCTTTGTCACCCTCCAGGCTCTCAACTATACATATCCAATAAATCACGTCAATCCGTAGCTTTGTAGCAGGAAACATTTGATCGTCTTGCTCGCGGCATTGTTAATGATGATTCAAAGAGAAAACATATTACTGATGATATTATCAATTACGTTAAACTATAATTTTTATAATTGTTTTTACCATAATTTTTTACCATAATTAACCAAATACAAAATTACGTTTAGCTGTCATTTACGTTTTGTTATTCCACTGTCATTTTCGTTTTTTTATTCCATGTCAGATGCATTTTTGTTATAACAGGTTTTATATTGACTTGACGGAAACGCGGTCGAACGGGATAAAAAGTATCATATGTCCGTCTCCTGGTTCTAAGCTACCTCTCCACCAATTTTGAGCCAAATCGGTTCATCCGTTCTTGAGTTATAAATAGTGTAACTAACACCACTTTCTTTTATATATATAGATTAAGAAATAGGTAGGTAGATACTAATACCTATTACTACAATGGCGAAATTGTACCTATTTATTTGTCAGTTTGTCCTTCAATAATAAACAGCAATGCGACGTAACGCAGATGTATAACAGGTATCTACTTATTACCTACCTAGTTGATTTTTGATGTTTTGCATGGGACCTCATAGTTCAAGATAGATAGAACTCATAGATAGTTCAAGAGACTTACTTTATATCAAAAACAACAAGCAAAACAGAGTTCCGCGTTATTTTTAACCGACTTCAAAAACTTTTTTTAGGGTTGCGAAGTAAACAAGGAACCCTTATAGTTTCGCCATGTCCGTGCGTCCGTCCGTCCGCGGTTTAGCTCAGAGACTATTGGTACTAGAAAACTGTAATTTGACAAGGGTATAAATATTAATCACGCCAACAAAGTGGTGAAATTGTGAAAATTATTTTTTATTAGGGTACCTCCCCTACATGTAAAGTGGGGATAATTTTTTTTCTCGTCTATCCCATAGTGTGGGGTGTCGTTGAATAGGTCTTTCAAAAATATTGTGGGTGTGGAAGCACCATTTTTCGATTCAGGGATCCGTTTGTGAAATATGATATTTTAAATTGCTAAAAATTCGGAGCAGTAGTCAGCAGCAATAATATTTGTGACTTGCAACTACGGAACCCTACACTGCGCGTGGCCCGACACGCACTTGGCCGTTTTTTTCTTTATTTTATGTATGTTCACCGATTACCTACTCGAAGACGCCTGAACCGATTTGAAAAATTCTTTTTTTGTTTGAAAGGGTATAATTCCCAGGTGGTCCCATTTAAATTTTATCGAATTCGTTCGAGCGCTTTTTAAAAAATCAACAATAAATTACGATATACTATGTAGTGGCGCGATCTGCGGAACCTTTCCCAACTTTCTCAGTTTGCCTACCTTTCGAAGAGTTAGTACAATCATTCCCATTTTGGGTAATTTTTCATATGGGCGTTTAAAGTAGGTTTTTTAAAAAGATGTTTTTTATATTAAATTATTAAAAAACCTAATTCCACGCGGACTGAATCACGGCAAAAGCTAGTCCTAGAATGAAATGACAGTTTCATAGCTGACTAGCTTCCTACTAATACCTAACTGCCGTCTTTTTGGTTCTCCTTTCTTCTTATAATTTAATATAAAAAAATCTTTTTGAAAAAACGCCCGCGCCACTACGAAGTAGGTAAGTATTTCATTTATTGTTGATATTTTAAAAACCGCTCGACCGATTTCGATAAAATTTCAATGGAAACCTGGGAAAGTACCTGGGAAGTTATACCTTTTGAAACAAAAAAAAGAAATTTCCAAATCGGTTCAGGCGTCTTCAAGTAATCGGTGAACATCGATTATCTACCTAAAAAAACATTCCGACCAATTGAGAACCTCCTCCTTTTTTGAAGTCGGTTAAAATCGAAATAATTATTGATTCATAATACCTACCTATAGAATGAATAATTACCTATAGAGAATATCAAACACACTATATATAATATATTAAATCTACATATCTGATTGTCCTTAACAATCTAATATTTTAATCAATTTATCCGAGATTAGTATCTCACGATAAAGAAGGCATAGCAACTGTAGGTAATGATATAATATGTGTTCAATCTTAGTTGGTCAACGCATAGCATAATAACAGCAACATACTTTAATTATTATTTTATTTTGTGAATATCGTCTACATCGTCACAGCTCATTTATACTTGGATATAATTTTCTAGTTAATTACGAGCTCTTGTGTGTGGTTGTAAAAAAAATAGACGGTACATTAAATTAAATTTTGCACGTACCTATCATTACTAGTTGAATTCCAAGCAGCCTTGTACTAGTTAGGAGTGATTTATAACTTGTGACGAAAGTGTTGCAATTTCAATTATGGTGAAAATGTGGACAATAACACTGGTCACTCTTGCCTGTATAGTGAGCTCAGTTTTTACAAACGATGCATACAATAAAGCAATCGAGGAAAGAAACTACCTCATACGAAAAGAGTTGGACATGATGTTGGGCAGTGACATCGTGTTAAGTGACAATGAAGAGAAAGCAAACAAAATCATTATGAGCTTGAAGGAAAAAGAACTTGATCACGGATTCGTGAAGCCTCACTATTTTAACTTTTCCAAACACTTTTTCGAATATAAAGAAGAAGTGAAGAATTCAGAGCTTTATGGAATAATTCAGAAAATGCCCAAAGGTGCAGCTCTTCATGGTCACGATACAGGTATTTTGAGTCCAGATTACGTTTTGTCCCTAACATACTTGGAAGATTTGTTCGTATGCTTTGAGGGAAACAGTATCCAATTTTTATTTTCCTTGAAAACGCCTTCCTCTCCGTGTGATACAGAATGGCAACTGATGCAAGATGCTCGGTATTCATCAGGCAACGTGGAAAAATTTGACGCTGATCTTAGAAAGTATTTCACTATTGTTATTGATAACCCACGTGAAGTATATGCTGACATAAATGTAGTTTGGTCGAGTTTGCAACAATACTTCATAGCGACCACAGGCCTATTCACTTACAAACCTGTTTGGGAAAAGTATTTTTATGATTCTCTCCTAGCATTCAGAGAAGACAACGTTATGTATGTAGAACTAAGAAGTGTACTTCCAGAGTTGTATGATTTGTATGGAACCAAGTATACTATATTAGACACAGCTGCTTCTTATAAAAAAGCTCGTGATCAATTTATGTACGATTACCCTGATTTCTTTGGAGCCAAAATAATTTATGCTCCTGTGAGAAAAGTTGATGTTAAAACTGTGAAAGAATACATCGATAATGCAAAGAAACTTAAAGAGGAATTTTCCGATATTATTGCAGGATTCGATTTAGTAGGACAGGAAGACTTGGGATTACCTACTAAAGAATTTTTTGAAATTCTTGTTGAAGCACGTGACGAGTTAAATTATTTCTTTCATGCAGGAGAAACTAATTGGTATGGAACTACTTCTGATGAGAATTTAGCAGATGCCATTGTCTTAAACACACGACGTATAGGGCATGGATATGCTATCATTAAGCACCCTCTACTAATTGAAGAAATTAAGAAAAATAATATAGCATTGGAGGTTAATGTAATCTCGAACGCAGTTTTAGAATTAGTGGGAGATATTAGAAATCATCCTTTGGCTTCATTTCTAGCACTCAACTTGCCCGTGGTCATTTCGAGTGATGATCCAGGAGTATGGGAGTCTGAACCTATGTCTCATGACTTTTATGTCACGTTTGTGGGGGTCGCGAGTCGCCGTGCAGATTTGAGACTTTTGAAAAAATTGGCTCTCAACTCTTTATACTATAGTGAATATTCCAATAAAGATAAAATAGTGCATGAATTTGAAATCAGGTGGACAAAATTCATAGAGGAGATTGTCCAGGGTAATTGGTGATGTTTTCTAAGAACGTTTATATACGTTATTCAATGTTGCAGTGAGTAGGTAATTGTTGTTTTGAATTATTTGCAAAATGTTTGCGTGTGTCTGCAAAAAACTAAATTTTTGCAGACTGCTGGTATTCCGGTACTAGAAAATATTATCATGTAGGTATAATATTAATTAATTATTTATTTTCCTTAATATTTATCACGTATTTGACCTACGTAATTAGTATATACGTATTGTACCTACTTATTTAATAACAATTACTATAATATTATGAAAATACGTAAAATAAAATCTTTTTATCCGATTGACTTGTATTCTCTTTCTCCTTTGTAGATCTTGATGAATTAATATTATAATTATAATGATAAGATAATTATATCTGCAATAAAAAATTATCAAAATTTCCTATCTAGGTGAGATTTGTAGATATTTGTTGTTGTTGATTTACCTACTCTAGATTTGTAGGTAATGTTAGCTAAAAAAAGTAATGTACTTTTTATGGGTACCTACTATACCTACCTAAGCGAAAGTTTGGCCTATGTAACTGCACACTGGTAATCCTATGTAAATATACGGCTTGACACTCCCTCTAATTTTACTTAGATAATAATAAACGCAGTGATAGACTATTGGTTAGGACTGTGGTCTCCTATTCGGGGGGTCGCAGGTTCGATCCCGGGTACGCACCTCTGACTTTTCGGGAGTCAAGTGCGAAGCAATTAAATATCACTTGCTTCAACGGTGAAGGAAAACATCGTGAGGAAACCTGCACATCTGAGAGTTCTTCATAATGTTCTCGAGTAGATATTTGTTGTTGTTGATTTACCTACTCTAGATTTGTAGGTAAAAAGCTATAAAAAGTAATGTACTTTTTATGGGTACCTACTATACCTACCTAAGCGAAAGTTTGGCCTATGTAACTGCACACTGGTAATCCTATGTAAATATACGGCTTGACACTCCCTCTAATTTTACTTAGATAATAATAAACGCAGTGATAGACTATTGGTTAGGACTGTGGTCTCCTATTCGGGGGGTCGCAGGTTCGATCCCGGGTACGCACCTCTGACTTTTCGGGAGTCAAGTGCGAAGCAATTAAATATCACTTACTTCAACGGTGAAGGAAAACATCGTGAGGAAACCTACACATCTGAGAGTTCTTCATAATGTTCTCGAAGGTGTGTGAAGTCCGCCAATTCGCATTGGGCCAGCGTGGTGGACTATGGCCTATAACCCTTCTCTGAGAGGAGACCTGCGCTCAGTAGTGAGCCGTTGATGGGTTGCTAATGATGATGATGATGATGAATAAAATAATGTCTATAAGTACCTATAATAGAAGCAGTGATAGCCTTGTGGTTAGCACTGCGATCTCCTATTCGGGGAGTCGTAGGTTCGATCTTGGGTGACCTCTGGCTTTTCTAAGTTATGTGCATTTAAGAAATTAAATATTACAAGCTTCAATGAAGGAAGACATCGTGAGGAAACCTGCACACCTGAGTCCTCCATAATGTTCTCAAAGGTGTGTGAAGTCTCCCAATTCGCATTGGGTCAGCGTGGTGGACTATGGCCTTTATCCCTTCTCTGAGAGGAGACCTGCGCTCAGTACCTACTCAAGTGAGACGTTGATGGGTTGCTGACGACAACTGACGAATAAAATAATGTAAGTATTAAGCTTATTGTTGATACATAACTATAAACTTTATAAAATGTACAACGTAACCGCATTCGTTAGCATTTGAATAGGGTAATCGACCGAGCGAAGCGAAGGTCTTTGAGTTAACTAGGGCGATTTGCACTTGTCCGTCCGTCCGTCCGTCCGTCCGTCCGTCTGTCAGAGCCTTATAACTTTTGAATTACTGAACGTAATTACTTCAAATTTAGATATAATATGTAAACCGATGGCCTCCAGCCGAAAATGGCTTAAAAAATTATAAAAATCTTTATTTCAGGGGGGCTCTCATAGAAGCGAATGCGAAGTAAAAAAAAAAAAATCGCGTTACATAAAATTGTTACGTATCATTTTAAAGATAATTTTGAACTGAGTACAAAAATATTTTTTTTTTAATTTTTCCCTTAAAATTGACGAAATGGGGGGCTTTCAAAGTGGCGATTTTATACGCTCGCTTGAAGACGCTCTCTAGAAAAATCCGCTATGGATTTTCAAACTGATTTTATGTTTTTAGGTCACTTATATCCTGTACTTGAACAACAAATACTAAAATTATATGAATATTATAAAGAAACGAGATTATTTAATTTTTAATGGGCGTCAGTAATTCATATAGCATCAACATAGCTTCACAATAATGCTAATAGATGGCGCAGTCAGTAACTATTCCCATGGAACTACGAGTTAAATTCAATGTTTGATAAATAATTCAATGTTTTCACTAACGTTCCCTAACCTTTACGGGCTACCTATAAGTTAGGTGATTGATGTTTTCTGTCAACTTATTTATCACGATCCTGTACGGGACACCTAAAAGGATATTGGGACGGATGTTAGGACTTAGGATTGTATTTAGGAGCTACCTACGTTAAGAGACTCCTACTTAGGGGATGATTTAGGTATGTTTGGTGAAAACGGGCATAATAATAATGTCAGTTTTGGTTATCATGTATCGATTGAATGAATAATCATGGGATACCGTTACCGCGAGGTCTCAGTTCGGGGCGAACCACTAGTAAAATAATTAGGTCGCCACCTAGGATGGTAGGTAACCAAGGCCGAAGCTTCCTATCACAAAAGACATGAGTATTGAGTTATAATTTTAAATATTAATATTAAGTATATTGGATAGAATAATTAAAAGTAGTTTTTAAGTTAAAAGTACGACTTAGGTAGGTACGGCATGAAATAGTTGTTACTAAATAAAAAACCGGCCAAGTGCGTGTCGGGCCACGTGCAGTGTAGGGTTCCGTAGTTGAGTCTCATATATTATTGCTGACCTAGGATAGTGCTTTTATTTTATTTATGAATATTGAATACATTTTGAGTTCCATGGTTTAAATACTATAATATACTACAAAATATGCAACTTACACTACGTATAATACCTAACTTCGAAAAAACAGATATAACTCTTTAACTAATGAACCCTACTTAGCCGTGATAGTTTTCCTTTAAAATTCATTATATATACTACTGCAGTGAATTTTTTTTTGTATTCTTAATACAACCAGTTAGCTGGCAGAGGGGGGGGGGGGACACTTGACTCTAATAAAATTTAGCACTTTAAAATATCATATTTCACAGACAGAAAAATTATTATTCATAATTTTACTTCACCACTTTGTCGGCGTGATTGATATTTATACCCTTGTCAAATTACAGATTTCTAGTACCAATAGTCTCTGAGCTAAACCGCGGACGGATAGACAGACAGACGGACGGACATGGCGAAACTATAAGGGTTCCTTGTTTACTACGGAACCCTAATAAAAAACACACCTGTTTGCCTACTTACCTATTTCAACAAATAAATTGATTTTGATTTTTGATTGTAAGCAATCAGTTATCAGAGCAATCTCTCATATAGGTACCTACCAAAGTATAAAGCCGCAGCACACGTCACTGTGCCAGAGAGTTTTTTTAAGGTTGATTATACGGGTCTGCCAGCGAAATTCAAATTTAATTTGATTTATCGCAATTTGTAAACTACTGTATTTGTAAGTTTAATAACAAATTAGTCAGAATATCGAGTTGGACGTGAGTTACTCACAAATCAGTCGATATTCTGAGTAATTTCTTAAACTGGACACTTATAAGTAAATATTTTTATATAAAACTGTGAAGATGATAGATAATTCTATTGGCGCAATTAGAATGCCATAAGCCTACTTTGTCGAATTAATTTACAAATTGCGGAAAACCAAATAAAATTTCTCATTTTTGCTCGAAATAATCGTAAAGCTTGTGTTAGGAATGGGTAGGTAAGTACGACAATAATAGTGAAACGGGTGGGCGACATTCGCTTTTTCAATCCGCGCGGTGTTGCACTATTGAGGCTATAAAAGTAGTAAATAGGAGACATCTGGTTCTAATTGCTTACCAAGTCATCACTAAGCGTCGGTGTTCATCCGTATTCCGCTAATTAGTGGTGCAGTGCCGCTAATCGGCGATCATCGCTCGGTTTAAGCGCTTCGCTTCATAGCCAGTATGCTACGCTTCGAGTGACAAATTGACTGCCACAGTCAATGTTGGGTGACGACGCGGCGCCTTTACAAATTGTCGTAGTTTAAAATTAGGATACGAAATAATTAGTTCTATTTCTAATTTTATTAGCTGAATTCACTTGGCATGCGTTTGGGGAGCAACATTCTTTTAAGTGAGTACAGGACGACTGACACTGCATACGAAAGCCCCCCCCCCCCCCCCCCCCCCCCCCCTCCTCTCCAGTAGGTCGACCGACGATATCAGACAAGTGAGACAAGTCGCAGGAAGGCGCTGAATGCAGGCGCCAAGTAGAGCAAGACCGCACGATGCTTGTAGATGTCACAAGGTGGTTAGGTTAGCTCCTTTTTCTTGTTAATAGATACAACAGTCCTCTGTCATATCGTCACCTCTGGCGCGAATCTGCAAGAAATGCATTTGACAGAGGAGCGTATTGTAAGCAAAACTTTGGCTTTTAACACCATAATGCATTTTAGAGAATAGGTACGTTTCCTCCACATACCCTCTACTAACGCCTGAGGGTCTTTTTTACCTACAGTAAAGCCAAAAGAAAGGGGTTATAATTTTTACCTAGGTACTTATTTTCCACCGTAGCGCCTAAACTAGGTACTGAGCCAATTTTGATGAATGAGATGTCAATCAATTCATTATACCTACCTACTTATGATAATCCGGGTAACATAACATTTTGCACAAAATCAATATGACGGATGTTACATTTAATTTTCTGCAGACGGGTTAAAGTTTTTAAAGTTTTATTTTTAGGGTTCCGTCCGTACCAAAATGGTAAAACTGGAACCATTAAGTCAAGTTTCTCCATCTGTCACAGTCGATTATTTTCTTCTTCTTCTTCTTCTTCTTTATCAACCTATAGACGTCCACTGCTGGACAAAGGTCTCCTGCATGGACTTCCACAGGCTTCGGTCTTGCGCCGCTTGAATCCAGCGGCTCCCTGCGACTCGTTTGATGTCGTCGGTCCACCTGGTGGGGGGTCTGCCAACACTGCGTTTCCCGGTGCGGGGTCGCCACTCCAACACCTTGGGACCCCAACGACCATCAGCTCTTCGTACTATGTGCCCCGCCCATTTCCACTTCAGTTTCGCGACACGCTGAGCTATGTCGGTGACTTTGGTTCTCCTACGAATCTCCTCATTTCTGATTTGATCTCGCAGAGATATACCGAGCATAGCTCTCTCCATCGCTCGCTGGGTGACCCTGAGCCTTCTTATGAGGCCCATAGTTAGCGACCATGTCTCGGATCCGTAAGTCATCACTGGCAACACGCACTGTTCGAAGACTTGAGTCTTCAGGCACTGAGGGATTTTGGACGAGAAGACATCTCGGAGCTTCCCGAACGCTGCCCAGCCGAGTTGGATTCGGCGGCTAATCTCTTTCTCGAAATTGGACCTACCTAGCTGGACTGTATGTCCCAGGTATATATAGGTACTCGTCTACAATTTCGAGCGCAGAGTTCTCAACGATTACTGGGTGAAGCGGAGCATGAGCATTGGACATTATTTTCGTCTTGCTCATGTTCATTTTCAGGCCCACCTGTTGAGAAACCCTGCTGAGATCATTGATTATTTTAGTAATTATTAAAGCTATCGACATGAAATTTGGAATAGTTGTAGGTATATAATAGTGGCCCAACATCGTTGGAAACAAAAACCAAAATTATTTTTAGTTTAATTAAAAAAGGGGGAAAATTGGGGGTTTGAAATTTCAAAGATAAGATAATCGAAAAATCAGAAATAATTATGGTCAATAGAAGTTTAAAAGTAGGCATATTTTATAGGAAAAATAAAACTAACGCCCTAACTAGCATAGTTTTTTTTTATATTAACAATAAACCTCTACAAAGTTAACGATTAATAAAAACAAAAAAAAATATGAATAAGCAAATTATTATAATATTATCGTTTTACTTTTACTTCTGGAGTACGGAACACTCTGTGCGCGAGTCCGACTCGCACTTGGCCGGTTCTTTTATTAAGTGAAAGCAACTGTAACTTGTATCTTTGCAAGGCTGGTCTCCAGGTTCACTCTCGCGCACTCAGGGCAACGCATTTCCATGACCAGTGGCCAGAACAATGAGATGGTCTAACTTCCAATGCTGTGCTGCATACCTATAATGCAGATATTCAATGCTAAAGGTTATCTTCTATTATCACTTCTTATCAGTAGACATGTTTACTGTTTATAGGTAGGTATATTATTATGCATACTGTGAGCAGTGATAGCCTAGTGGTTAGGACTGCGGCCTCCTATTCAGGGGTCACAGGTTCGATTCTGGCCACACACCTCTGAGTTTTCGGAGTTATATGTGCACAAGTGTGCGTATAAGCAATTAAATATCACACGCCTTCGGCAAAGGAAAACATCGTGAGGAAACCTGCATGCCTGAGAGTTTTATTTTAACTCTATGTACTTGACTCAAGATAGAGTTAAAATGAAACTCTCAAATCAATCTCAGATCAAGTCAAGATTCTTGAGTCTCGAGCAGAGCCAGAATGTAGAGTATACGATCTATAGATCTTACTCTATAGTATCTACTAATAGTAGTGTAGTAATAGATACTATACCTATAGTATAGATCTATAGATCTCTGCCCTGAGTCTTGAGCTAATTTAGCTTTGCGATGCATGCCGACACACGAGTTTTATCTCGAAATCTCATTAGATTTTTGCAGTAAGTAATTAGCGCAGACGTTGAACGTGATAAGGTAGATACTATTAGTCAAAGCATTGAAACTTATAGCAGTTATAGATAAAGCCAGTCAAATCTAACTATGCCTAGGTACTTTCTATACAAATCATGTCCGCGTGGAATGATACCAAGAATACCAACTGGATCAGCCAGGCTGATCCTTTGAAAATGAGCCAGATTATTTTTCAGACACTTCAGATAATGCTCACATGCTTAGCAGTTAACCTTAGACCCCTTGAGAGAATTTGAAACAATTCGATGTGCTATTCTTTACCGCAGGAAGCACTATGACAGAGATGGCACGAGATTTAGACCTGTCAATTTTGTTTCGAGATTGTGTACAGCAGAATTGACTACATTATCAACAAAACTATCAGACTGAAACATAGCATCGATGTACACTATACAATTACGATTATACAAACTAGCTGATGCCCGCGACTTCGTCCGCGTGGATTTACTTTTTAAAATCCCTCGGGAACTCTTTGATTTTCCGGGACAAAAAATAGTCTATGTCACTCTCCAGGTCCTCAACTATACCCATGCAAAAAATAAGTCGATCCGTAGCTCTGCTGCGGCGTGATTGAAGGACATACCAAAAAACAAACACACTTTCGCATTTTTAATATTAAAGTATGATAAAAGGGGATGTCTTTCTATCCACTTCACGGCTCAACCACCAAACTGATGTTGACATAATTTTCATCCTGGAGACGGGTATAATTTTTGTCCCGGAAAATCAACAGACAACAGTCCCCACGGGGTTTTAACCACACCCAGCTAGTTACTAAAGAATAAATAAAACCAGTTTTTCCAATGATATATATGTATTTAAAAGATAGATAAATAAATAATCAATAATAATAAATATTTCTATAATAGGTAAATAGATATTAGGTAGGTATTTACTAATTTATTTTTACCTTCACATTAATTAGATATTTTTAGTCTTGCAATCAGTTACATAAATAGAAACTGTTGAATGATCTACGCAAAACGTAACTTACTTACCTACTTATAAATAACTGTAGATAAAAAACGACACCTCAAAAATCACGACCTTGTACGAATTACGAACAATACCTACTTACTGCTTTTTGTTAGCTTGAACTCTCCCATTACGATGCATTCTTACCTAATAATAACTTATTTTAACTATGTACATTATTTACACTTTATTAGAAGAATAGAAGTGCATAAAGTTATGAGCACCTACTTCATCCAAATATCCTAATTATATCCTTAACGAACACATTCCACTGTCTGTGCAACTGTCTAAACATATCTAATTTACCTTTATTATCTAATGCACTATATCTAATAGAGTTAATTACCAACTGTTTTAACATACGCAAATCTGCCTTTTTGCTGGCAACACCAACAAATGCAATGTAATAGTCCGTGGATAAGGGATCCGCACCCCACGCTCCGGGATCATCGCTCGATATAACAACAGGCATTCCAAGAGCTAAGTATGTAGCTAACGGATGGTTCCTCACGTCACAAACTAAAGACAACACTACGTTCGATACCACATTCACTTCAATCGCTATATCCTTATTCCTCACTGCAGCCATTAGAGAAGGATGTTTAACTAACGCATATCCATGGCCTATCCTTTTCGATCCCAAAAGAATAGCGTCCACCAAATTCTCGTCTGAAACCGTTCCTAACCAATTCGTTTCTCCACCGTGTAGATAAAAATCCATATCCTTCTTCGCTTCGGAAAGAATCGGGAGAAATTCCAGTAATGGTCTTCCCAAGTCTTCCTGACCCACTAAATCGAAACCGGCAAACAAATCCGGCAGCTCTTCTTTTATTCTTCGAGCCACATTGATAGTGTCAATGACTTGCTTAATCCCAGTACCACGATATTTCGACACTATTAATTTGATGCCCACAAAATCTGGATAATCTTCCTTGAACCGTTTCGCAACTCTATGGTAGAGACGCGGCAGATACATTTGGTCGTGTTGAGTGCCATTCAGTTCATACAAAATTTTTAATCCACTCCTCACTTCGACGTACATAATGTTATCGTTGTAGAATTCTCGTAGAGCCTCATAGAAGAACTTTTCTCGAGCCGGCCTGTAAGCTAGCAAGTCTCTGATTGTTTCCGCCACTTTGTTGAATTTTTCCCATACATAATTGATGTCTCCAGAGTAGTCTTTTGCGTTATCTGAGTACATGGTGAAGTGCCTTTTCAGTTTATCATCGAATTGCTGTACGTTCTCCGTATTATTTCTAAGTTCACTGAGTAGTTGCCATTTTGAACGACAAGGTCGTTGGGGGACGCTGTCTGAGAAGTGTAATTTCAAATCTCCGTCCGCGGTACATGCGTATAAGTGGTCCTCATACGTCAGCTCGATTAGGCGATCCACACTGAGCATTAGAGAGCTGTGAACGTGAAGTGCGGCTCCTTTGGGCATTCTCCGTATAATCTTATACACTTTAGAGTTACCAATGTCATTTTTGTAGGAGAAATAGTGTCTCGAGAAGTTAAAGTGCTTAGGATTGCGGAAGGATTCGTCCACTTCCTCGTTCTTGTAGTGCATTAGAATTTCATTTGCTCTGGTCTCTTCCTCGGTCAATCTGAGATGTCCACCCACTTGTATTTCGGACTCTTCCGCTAGTAAATTGGCTCTCTCCGCGTTATAATCGAAGGTCTTGGTCCCGACATTGCATGCACTGAACAGAAATAGGACAGCAGTAATGATAACGTAGCTCATATTGTTTGATATCTCGGGTCACTCACACTCACAGTTTGCCAGTAAACTACGGTCACTGTTTCAGACGACTGAGCAGGCAAGACTGACATCGTTTGTTTATATAGACTTGTGCAATATGCGTCTTGATAAGTTCTATCAAAATAAGAACGTACCTAAATCTGATTTGCATCACCAACAATTCTAGGAAATCATCTGATCATCTACTCTAATTAGCGGAATCTCTTATGCATAAAGTCTATGTATGTAGGTTGAATTCGCAGCTAAGGTGCAGGTGATAGATACACATTTCTTTTAGGACTGTGCGAAGAGAGCAACCGACTGTGCGCTGCTTACACGTAAAGTGTCCGGTCGGTTGGCATTTTTAACAGACTTCAAAAAAGGAGGAGGTTATCAATTCGTCGGAATCTTTTTAGGGTTCCGAAGTATCGCCATGTCCGTCCGCGGTTTAGCTCAGAGACTATTGGTGCTAGAAAACTTTAATTAGACAAGGGTATAAATATTAATCACGTCAACAAAGTGGTGAAATAAAATGGTGAAAATTAATTTTTATTAGGGTACCTCCCCTACACGTAGATGTACCTAAAGTGGGGATGAATATTTTTTTTCTCGTCTATCCCATAGTGTGGGGTGTCGTTGAATAGGTCTTTCAAAAATATTTTTCGATTCACGATTTCGATCACGAACACCGTTTTTCGATTCAGGGATCCGCTATGATATTTTAAAGTGCTGAATTTTATAGGAAAACTATCACGGCTACGTAGGGTATGAAAACTATAAGTTAAGGAGTTAAATCTGTTTTTTCTAGGTAAGGTAAGTATTACACGTTGTGCAAGTTGCATATTTTGTAGTAAGTATATCTATTATAGTATTTAAACCATGGAACTTAAAATATATTCAATATCATCATACTAATATTATAAATGCGAAAGTGTGTTTGTTGGTTTGTTGGTTTGTCCTTCAATCACGCCGCAAAGGAGCTGCGGATCGCCGTGATTTTTTTGCATATTTGAGGACCTGGAGAGTGACATCTTTTTATCCCGGAAAATCAAAGAGTTCCCGAGGGATTTGAAAACTAATTCCACGCGGACGAAGTCGCTCAGCTAGCTAGCTATCTGAGCGCATCTACGCGCATCAGCTAGTTCATAAATAAAATAAAAGCACTATCCTTTTTTTAACGCTGTGAAATGGTCAGCAATAATATTTGTGACTTGCAACTACGGAACCCTACACTGCGCGTGGCCCGACACGCACTTGGCCGGTTTTTTTTTTATGTATGTCCACCGATTACTCGAAGACGCCTGAACCGATTTGGAAAATTTTTGTTTGAAAGGGTATACCTACTTCCCAGGTGATCCCATATAAATTTCATCGAAATCGGTCGAGCGGTTTTTAAAATATCAACAATAAATTAATATATTTTTCGTACCACTTGCTCAAAAAAGTGACATTCTGTGCCACAAAAAGCGAACATAACAATAGTCATTTTTAATCTGTTAAAAACAGGGAAAGAACTGTACTGAATTTCATTCATCCTCTAGGGGGAGAATGTGATTTAAATTTGGAATACTTACCGATACTGAACTACATCTGTGTTTACACCATTGAGTTTGTATATATACATCTTTTTGAAAAAGGAATACGCATTTATTATGCAGTTATCATTATTAAATAAAATTACGAAAACCGACGAGGCCGTATGAGCTTGATGCCTTTGCTTTTCCGACAAAAAAATATTAGTCTAGGAATTTGCCGCGTTTTTGTTTTCTTCAAATACATAAACGTTAAGTTTATTTTAATTTATTTTTATAAATAAGTAAATGTTCTGAAAATACGTTACGATGTTAAATCAAAGCGACAGTGACAGTGAATTGTCGGATTCCATCAGTGCAAATGCTCAGACGCAAGAACAGAGAAATACTCAAATCAACTCATCAACAATAAATGTACCAAACAAAAATGTAACTCTCTCTATCAATAATAATTGGACCAATGTTTCGAATGTTAACTTTTACTTTTAATTGTCATTATTTTTAATAAATGCTTATCTCATATTATTATTGTGTTAATTTTTTCGCAAATGGTACGAAAAGTAGAGTATTTTCCTCGGTGATAAAGCTGTCTTAGTCTTGGGTGAACTTAAATCCCTCGCTACACTCAGGACTCGTCTTAAATCCCTCGCTTCGCTCGTGATTTAAGTTTTTAACACCCTCGCTACGCTCGGGAGTAAACCTCGAGTCCTTCGTTACGCTCGCGATTTAAATCGTCACCCGCGACAGAAGACACTGCTTTATCCCCTTGGTTAATAATCTACTATTTCATCATACCTATTCGAAAAACGAATATTGGCTTCAGAGGACAGCGGGAGCAAAATTTCATTTTAACCCCATGGGACTTTTCATTTCTCCCTTCTGATTGGTCCGCGTTATAGTGCTTTAGCATACTAAAGCACTAACGCGGACCAATCAGAAGAGAGAATTCAAAAATGTGTCGAAATTCAAAAATGTTTGAGAAGCTGTTGTCTATACGATAAGTCACGTGATCAAATTTGTCGATTAGACATATACGCCCATACTTCCAACATAAATATTAATGTTTAATTATTTCATAAAAATTTATTTGTGTTTTATTTACGTACTAGCTGATGACCGCGACTTCGTCTGCGTGGATTTAGTTCATAACATCCCGCGGGAAATCTTTGTCACCCTCCAGGTTCTCAACTATACCTATCTAATAAATCACGTCAATCTGTAGCTTTGCGGCAGGAAACATTTGATCGTCTTGCTCGCGGCATTGTTAATGATGATTCAAAGAGAAAACATATTACTGACTAGCTGATGCCCGCGACTTTGTCTGCGTGGATTCAGTTATTAAAGTCCCTCGGGAACTCCTTGATTTTCCGGGATAAAAAGTAGCCTAGATGTTGACCCGAGTAATAAGCTACCACGGTATAAAATTTTGTAGAAATCTGAGCGGTAGTTTTTACGTGAAAGAAGGACAAACAAACAGACAGACAAACAGACAAAAAAAATTTAGCTTCTGTTTTGATATCTGTATCTTGAACATAATTAGAAGCAAAAACCCTTTTTTGAATCTATTTCATGTAGGTACAGAATTGGTTTCGTTTCTGTTTTATTATAAGTATAGATTCATAATTATTTTTTATTGTTAGTTAATTTATTTTTCATCATACCTATTCGAAAAACGAATATTGGCTTCAGAGGACAGCGGGAGCAAAATTTCATTTTAACCCCATGGGACTTTTCATTTCTCTCTTCTGATTGGTCCGCGTTATAGTGCTTTAGCATACTAAAGCACTAACGCGGACCAATCAGAAGAGAGAATTCAAAAATGTGTCGAAATTCAAAAATGTTTGAGAAGCTGTTGTCTACGATAAGTCACGTGATCAAATTTGTCGATTAGACACATTAGACATATACGCCCATACTTCCAACATAAATATTAATGTTTAATTATTTCATAAAAATTTATTTGTGTTTTATTTAAACTTTCAATATACGTATTGGTAATGTCTATACTCTATACATAGTAGGTTGATACTCCTAGCTTTTTCTCATAGGTAATGATGAAAAATAGTGTGTGTCATTCGGGGCCAAAATTTTTTGTTCTCGGGCGGCGTATATTGAATTCCTCGCTACGCTCAGGATTCTACTTTAGAATCCCTCGCTGCGCTCGGGAGTCTACTATAGAATCCTTCACTTCGCTCTGAATTCAAAATAACGCCCTCGGGGAACAAAAAATTCCTTTGGCCCCATATAACACAAATAACTATTTATTTATATATTATATTTTTTAATATCACAAACAACAGGTGTAATATCACTTTCCAGGTCCTCAACTTTACCTGTGTAAAAAAGTACGTCAATCTAAACTCAACAAATGCGTAAAAAATAGCGACATACATACATACATACATACATACATACATACATACATACATACATACATACATACATACATACATACATACATACATACATACATACATACATACATACATACATACATACATACATACATACATACATACATACATACATACATACATACATACATACATACATACATACATACATACATACATACATACATACATACATACATACATACATACATACATACATACATACATACATACATACATACATACATACATACATAATTGCCACGTAATTAAAAGATAAATAGGGTAATTCCGGGGTAGATGGCCATATGGGAGAGATGGCCCATCGAAATATTTCAATGAATCGTTGGTTAGATGTCGCTGCTTAGCGTTTAGTTCGCTGCGCGTCGTGGGTGAGGGCAACGGTACGGCAAAAAATTTGGCGAAAAAAAAAGCAAAAGTAAGTAAATCCCTTGTTTTTTGTTTCATCTACTGTGAATATTTTTTAGATGGTAATTATTTTACATGATTGTGGTGTTAGTTTCTTTAAATAATGGTGATATTTGTATTTATTGTAAACTATACGAACAATACTTGGTTATAACCTCAAAATTATTTGTTTCGTGTTTTGATTTGTTTTAGTTTTCGTTGTGGCCATCTCTCCCAGAAAAAAAGGAGAGATGGCCAATTTCAGTCGGTATATGATGGCCATAGCGTCATGGTTCAGAAATGATGTTTTATTCAAATAATTGATTTATTTTCATAATATTTGTTTTAGATGCCTAATAAATAGGTACAAGAGAAAGGCAGTGACTGTGAGAGGAAACTGGTCAGAAGAATCACTAAAAGCAGCTATTAATGCTGTGAAAAATGATGGATTATCCATACGCGCGGCAGGTCTCCAATACCGAATACCTAGAAAAACAGAAAGAAGATTGAAGAAAAATAATGACAAGAAAGGACTTATGGGACCGTCTACTTTATTTGGAGAAGAAAACGAGAAATTGGTTGCTCATATTAAAACAATGCAAGCAAAAGGCTTCCCTTTAACGATGGATAACGTAAGAAAAATAGCTTACGAATTTGCCGAACAGTTAAAATCAAATCATCGATTCAACAAAGAAAATCAGAAAGCAGGATATGACTGGTTGCAGATGTTCTTAAGCAGAAATACTGATATTACTTATATTAGTGTACTAAGGAAATCAGAAGGACTTTCTTTGGCTAGAGTAAATGCTATGAAAAGATCAGAAGTAAACGCATATTTTCAACTGCTTGAAAGCGCCCTTATTCAAGACAATGAGATACTACCTGCAAATTGCATATTTAACATGGATGAATCTGGCCTACAGATAAACAGCCGTCCGGGACACGTGCTTGCTCAAAAAGGTTCTAAAGCGGTTTAAAAAGTAGAAAGTAAGACCAAAAAGTAATTATGAGGCTAGAATTAAGTTATGGCCATCTTACCTCTAATGCCATGGCCATCACGCCCGGACACCTCGGGAGAGATGGCCAATTGTGATTTTAAAAAAACTTAAATCAATAAGATGATCTCATTACAAATTTTTAGTTTCATGGTTATAATATCATAGTCGATTGTCCAAAGTTTAATTAGAAATAAATATAATTATAAAAACATACGTAATTGATTTTTGACAGAGCCTAGAAAAAACTATGGCCAACTACCCCGGACTTACCCTACATAATAATATCCCGCAGGAACCGCGTGTTTTCCCGGGATAAAAAGTAGCCTTTGTCATTTTTCAGGCCCTTAACTTCACCTGTGCAAAAAAATCACGTCAATCTAAAACTCCATTGCGCGTATTTTTTGAAGGATAAATGCGTAAAAAATAGCGATGCTATCCCGCAGGAACTGTTTGCTTTTCCGGGATAAAAAGTAGCCTATGTGCTATTCCAGACTATAATCTATGCCAAATTTCAGCAAAATCGGTTCATTCGTTGTCGCGTTAAAGAGTAACAAACATCCATCCATCCATCCATCCATACATCCTCACAAACTTTCGCATTTATAATATTAGTAGGATGATATTATCAATTACGTTTAGCTATAATTTAATTGTCAAATTTTTACTATACTTAACCAAAGACAAAATTACGTTTAGCTGTCATTTACGTTTTGTTATTCCACTGTCATTTGCGTTTTGTTATTCCATGTCAGATGCTTTTTGTTATACCACGTTTTATAGTGACTTGACGGAAACGCGGTCGAACGGGATAAAAAGTATCCTATGTCCGTCTCCTGGTTCTAAGCTACCTCTCCACCAATTTTCAGCCAAATCGGTTCATCCGTTCTTGAGTTATAAATAGTGTAACTAACACCACTTTCTTTTATATATATAGATTTTAACTTTCAATATACGTATTGGTAATGTCCATACTCTATACATAGTAGGTTGATACTCCTAGCTTTTTCTCATAGGTAATGATGAAAAATAGTGTGTGTCATTCGGGGCCAAAATTTTTTGTTCTCGGGCGGCGTATATTGAATTCCTCGCTACGCTCAGGATTCTACTTTAGAATCCCTCGCTGCGCTCGGGAGTCTACTATAGAATCCTTCACTTTGCCCTGAATTCAAAATAACGCCCTCGGGGAACAAAAAATTCCTTTGGCCCCATATAACACAAATAACTATTGTAGTGGCTCGGGAGTTTGAAGTCGGTTTTTTAATTAAAATATTTTTTTATATTAAAATATCAGTGAAAACGAAATCGTAATTGCAATTCGATGGTAGATGGCAGTCCAGCTAGAAGTCTGATGGCAGATGCCTTCAGTCAGCTTACTTAGGGTATATATGCAGTTCCCGTAATATCTAGGTAGGTACATTGGAATTACCGACGGCCAACTGCGTAGCCGGGCGGTTACCCGTAGTCCCAGTGAGTCGACTCAACAAGAATAAAAACTCATTAAAATTACACGTGGACCCTAGAGATTACATACTCCGCCTTTTGCTCAAAGTAATAGGTAGCGGTAAGCGGGCATACATCAGTGTGTAAATTGGGCACAGCATCGAAGCCGTGTCGAAGCTGTCGCAGAATTAATTCCATTGATGTCTTTCCAATCCCAGCGAATGCCATCTAGCGCAAACTGCCCGTACTACTTCGTAAGCGTAGCATTGCAATCTGTCAAGCGTGTGCGCATATAGAGTTTATTAACCTCGATACCATGTGGCGCTAGCGTGCGATTTATTTTTCATCCAGAGCACATTAATAAATTAACTTTTAAAGTAAAAATAAATTATACATAAGATTTTTTTGAAGTACCTACAAGTGTAGTAAAATACATAATAATAAACACGAGCACAATTATTTTAATATTCATTCCTGTTTCACTATTGGTGGCTGATTGCTACTCAGCCCTAGATGGCGCTATGGTCTAATTATTTATTTTCCTACTTAGGATATTCTCTTATCTCATTAGGTTGGTACACAGCCTCCTTTACTCTATTAAAATGCGCGTGAAGTGATTGTGTATTCCGTCTACAAACCATAATGTATCTAGATTCTAGGTAGTACCTCTACCTATGATAACAATAATAATTCATTTATTTCAAGTAACCAAGACTCATTTCGGTAAGTACATATTTTACACCACATCAATTATCGAACAATATAAATAAAAATAAATAAAAGTAATAATAAATAAATAATTAGGTACCTATAAAAATGTCAAGAAATTGTATAGCAAAAACTCGGATGTCACACCTGTAAATTCATCAATAAGTTTACAAAACTAATTTTAATATTAATAATTTTCAACTTAAATTTTTTCACCGGCCGGCACTGGGACTGAAACATGTATCTCGCAGCAGTGCCGGATGTACGGACAAGCTGTGTATCTAGCCGCTATCATAATAATATTATTATGTTTCTGTTAGTTATTTTTACCTATGTTTCTGTCAGAATAGTTAAGTACTTACATGTGGGGGGAAGAGGGAGCTCTTCACAGGAAACAGAAAATAGCTTTCGGGCATCCATACATCTAGCGCTGAACCGTGACCTCAATTAGGTACTCTACGATTTCATGTAATACCTACCTACCTGAGCTGCGCCTAATAGGTGACATACGCTTACAAATTTTGCTTATTGCCCACTTTACAAAAGCCGACGGCTGACATCGCTAAATAATTAAGTTACATAATCTTTAGTGTTAAACCTTCAAACCATAAAAGCTTATTATAAGTAGAAGTTTTATTTTTATTTTTAAGCTCTAGTTATTTAAACTACCTTAGATGATGGAACACTGTGTATCTATTCCTAATTTTTCGAGTAGGTACTTAGGTACCTAGGTTTAACAGCTTCAATCATATTCATAAAATATGCTTAACAGTAGGCAGGTAGGTAGGTAGGTACTAGGTAGGAATGGTTGGCAATATTTCTTAAAGCATATTATGTCTTGTATTTTTCAATGTAAATCTGTTTTATCAACGAGAAAGGGACTGAGAAAAGAACAAGAAGGAACGGAAGCAAGGAAGGGGTAGGTTTAGGGTAGGTACAATTAAAAAAAATTCGCAGGCAAATACTCTACTGTGCTACAAATTATCAACCTAACTAATCAAAAATATCTTTAGAAAAATGGTATACCTACCTAAGTAGGTACGTACTTTCATTTAAAAAAGGTATTTTAAGTCTGCGCTCGTCTCCCAAGTCCCAGTCACGAACTGTTTGATACATAACTCGAGGTGACCCAACTTTACCTAATGTGAAGTCTGTCCACTTCGTCTGTCTGTTTAAACACGTTTAACGTTTACTAAGCATTAAATTTCCTACCACGAGCAAGGTAGCTATGATGTATCAACGTCGTGCCTCGTTATCCTACCTAGAAGATCATAGGTAGTATCAGAGAAATCGCCCATCGCTGGTCTCCTCTCGAATGAGACGGGATTAGGCCATATTAGTCCAGTGTCCACCACGCTGGCCAAGTGCGGTACCTATCTATGGCAGACTTCACACACCGTAGGGCATAGAGTAAAGAAGTACCTAAGTACCTACCTACACTGGAAACACTGTCAGATACCTCTGAGAACATGGAACGAGGAGATTAGGAATACTAAGTCGTAATTTCTAGTTCCTGCATGTCTGAGAACATTATGGAGTCAGGCATGCAGGTTTTCTCAGTTAAATGAAAGAATTGGCACCATCGTCTTCCTTCACCACTAGAGTAAACATTTAATTGCTTAATAACCGTTTTCACCAACAATAGGGTAGGCTGGTCTAGGAGCACGCACTTAAGGTTCAAACTGTTTTGAAATAAAATTCACTAACTGTAGATTATCAGCTTAATTTTTATTTGGTACTCAATTTATACAGCTTTCATAAAGTAACATGAAATGTAACAGTAATGTGCCATATATTTGAAAAATAAAAAAAATAACAAAAGTGGTAAATACTTACTCTTACACGAGCTATTGGATAGGAGTGCGCATGTAAGTTGATAAGAGTACGCAGAAAAAATTATCTCATATTTCTTAACTCATTCTCATTCGTGTCCATGCTACTTGCAGATTTCACAATTATACATATTTTCAGCTTCATAGATCATACAGGTTTCATGCCACCTCATCATTTGGAACATCCTATTCAGTCTTCATTTGGAGGTACCACGTCATGAGGGACTTCCCCACATTTTCTTTTTGGGTTTATTCTTTGGAAGTTTTAGTTTTATATCTCCTTTAGTAATAGATTTCGCAGTCTTTTTTTCACTGGTGCTTATTTTGAGGCCGAATCCTCTTCGAGAGCCAACTAGAACGGAGGTCAACTCAAAATGTCTAACTTTGCTCTTTTGCGGTTCGATCTTGAGATTACTTCAGCTCGTGGTAGTTGAGCTATACCGGAAAGCGGATTTAAACATACAAATAAATATTAAAATACATGTGAAAAATATAAAAATAAAATAATGTGTGTAAGAGTACGCGCGTACTCTTGTAACATACACAAGTGCGTATTCTTTCACACATTAACGATTTTATAATCGAGCGAAGTGTAACGTCATCTATTAGCATCGACCGGAATCATTGTCGCTGTGACCTCTAGGGGAATTCCTTGCCGATCAAGCCGTATTATCGTTTTTGTTTAAAATTTTGTAGTTTTTTCACAAACATAATCCCAAAACGCTAAAATTATTTAAGAAAATAGGTAAAAATGTTTAAACTTAAGTAATTTTTGTGTTTTTGCATGTTTTTTGTTATTTTTTCGCACAGCACTTGCCAATAGCTTGCACTTGAAAATAACTCTGAAGTTAGCCGCGTATCGTTAACAGCGTCACGAGTGTTGGCATTGCGTACTCTTATCGGATGCGTGCTCTTAGACCAGCCTACCCTAAGTAGGTACTTAAGTACCAACCATATTATCCCTAAAGTAAGTCTCTTTACCAGCCTACGTACTTAGGTAGCCTCTAAATATAATCTCATCATACCCATGTCATTTCCATCCTTACGAGTCCCCTAAAGGTTCGTGAAAACGAAATTGACAGAAAGCATCACCTAACTTAGCTTAGGTGGCCCGTAAAGTTAGGGAGCGTAGGTGAAAACGGGCATAAGCCGCACATACCTACTTAACTCCTTAAAGTCAGATGTGTACCTCTACTTACCTACTTACCTGAGATCGAGTCAAAAGTGCCCGACGGGTTTTATTTTTAACAAATAAACAGACAGAAAACTAATAGGTATCTATTGTTTTTAGAAAACCAAGTTGAATATCCACGATTCCAATTTTCCATATCCACAAACCTGTAGGTAATAGGTACCTCTACATGATTTTTATTCTATAAAACCAAGTTTCTCTGTCGCGTTTGTATGTCTGCACGCGATAATCTCGATCTGAAAATAAAACTGTAAGCACAGAATATATATCTAATAGTACTACGTCTGTAAGTACTAACGTTTTTCACATAGATTTAGGATTGGTACCTCGTATCACCTCGTATTGTTAGTCGCTTCGCACTTACCGTCGTCGGCGTACCTAATACTAGTTAAACTAGCGGCACGCTATGAAGGCCGGTTTGACGTTTGTCCGCTCATGAAGTTCCGTATTAATTGATAACGACTTTGAAGGAAATAATTGTATTACTTTATTGACGATAGTGATGTGCAGAGATTCATAAATTTTATCGAATGTAGTTTTAGGTTTAGGACTCAAAATTTATTTATTAAATTGATTTCTAAAATGTATACAAGTGTAGAAAAATCAGTTTGCACCATTTAAGGGGTGAATGTACTTGTGAATATGAACAATTTTCACTATGTGGACAAACCTCTGAAATCGCAAAAAAATATCAGCTGTTTCATACAAAAGGTAAAATTTTTATTTTTATATGATATATACCACAACTCGGCATTTGGTTATGGCGTGAAATACGTTAAAAATGGCGTAGATGCAAACATGAATATGTTAAAAGCGGAATTAGTACGTCTTTTAAAAGAAAACAAACCAACCAAGATCCGATACGTCATTGACGAAATAGCATTAGAACATGGGCACAGAGTTATACGGTTACCGCCTTACCATTGTGAGTATAATGCGATTGAGTTGGTGTGGGCTCAAATTAAGGGATATGCTGCAAGACACAATACAGAACCCCCATTTACCACAAAAAAAATGCTAAAATTATTAGAAGAAGCTTGTGAACATGTGACTAAAGGAGACTGGGAAAAGGTTGTGAATAGAACTGTTAAATTAATAAGGGAAGATTATGAAAGAGATGTGAAAATAGATAATATTATAGAAAACGAACATATAGGGTAAGGTTGCTACTATTGGACCACTTAACTTAAAACTGCCATATCACCAAAAGTATGAGAGTATATGGATATATGATTCAACAGTTTCTTGGGCCTTATACTCAAGTATTCACAGCTGTTATATCAGATTTTTTACTTTAAGAATAAATACACAAAATACAAAAAAACATTTTTGGGGCGGTCGCCTTGTTTGGACCACTGTCTCCTTGATTGAACCACCTAGTTGCTATAATTGGACCTAGGAAATTCTATCGTCTGGTCCATTCATGGAACCATATAGTAAATTAGTAAATAAAAGGCTAGATCATTAGTAAATACAGTCTTTATTTCTTTTCGCAGTCTAATTGAAGTCTTTTATATTAAGTAATAATGGTCCGGGATCATTATAAACATTATACGTTTATAATAAGCTCAGTAGCCTGTACTTATGCGTTAATTTGAAAAGCCAAAACCATGTTAATTTTTTTTAATTAAAAAATGTTTTACCGTCATCGCGGATGTTGATTTTTTTTCAGTGAATTCGATAGAAAACTTCTTACTCTTTCAGGAAAAAATTACGCAAACCAGTTTTTTGTTTCTCGCATACCTACCATTTTACTTCTTTTTCCAAATCGGGTGTGAGATCTCTTTCGGAGCCTACAAATATGCTTACTGTCGAATCTTCTTTTTAATGTTGCTTTTGGCACACCAAATATACCTATTGGCAATTATCTTCATTTAAGCCAAATTCTTGCTTACTCAAAGCTAACAACGCTAACTTCACTCCACTTATAATAGTGGCCGCGCTTTGCCATGCTAAAACAAAAAAAAAAATACTATTTTAGAAGTTGCTTTGATTGGACCGGTTCAATGGAAGAAACTTGCATGGGTCCATTGATGGCAACTCACTGCGATCGCAATCAAACCAAAATTTAAAAATAAGTTTAAATATTTTGTGGCGTGTAATTAGTAAGTTAGCTAAACAGATAAATATGCCATGCTACTAAATATAATTGTGATAAAATACCTAACAAATCTGTACTTACATGGTAAAGAAATGTCGCTCAAATTTTAAATCGGGAGCTCGTGAAACACACCGACGCTCATCCTCCCTCGAAGAAGCCTGTGGCGACACTGAAGGTTGAGGAACCGGGTGCGGGGTCAAATAGCTAACGTCTTGTCATAGCCGACAATTTTTAGGACTTTTGGTTTTAGAGAAACCTAAGTGGTCCAAACAAAGCGCTGGTCCAATGATCGCAACCTTACCCTAATTATTAATGTAGGTGATGATAGCAGTGACGACAGTGAAAATAGTAGTATGGACGAATCTGATTAATTATGGCCTTTTGTGGCACCTTTTTTGGTATCTTTTGTATTCATATGTTTCTTGTGTGCATATAAAGTATGTATATTCATTTTCATTCAAATATTCAGTTCGTTCAAATAAATTAAATAAACATATACATTTTTGTTTTATTAAACCTATTTAATCAGGTACAAAAACAAAACTTAATTGTTTTTTGTTCGAGAATAAATTGACATTCCACATCACTATTGTAATGTGTCAAACCGGCCATCATAGCGTGCCGCTAGTGTAATTGCGGCAATTCATAGTAGGTAGGTACGATCTAGGTAGGTACGCCTGAACTGGCGTACCCACATACTAGTCTCGTAGCAACCAATGTTTGACGTTTTCAAATATTGATGATGTTACTTTGCCGGTTGCCGCATTCAAGGAGCTATTGTTTTTAGGAAGGGCGATATCTAGCAGCGACTACCCAATCCTAAATCGATGGTATTTTTCATTCGTTTTACACCACAGGCTACGAAAAAGATGAGTACCCAATCTTCTTGGAGTTGGAAGTCGCGGGAAAAAGTTAGTGCCTAATGAAATAGAGCTTGAGGGCAAATCGTGATGATGACATGCCATTACGCAAATGCGTCACTTTTTATTCCTCGTTAAAGGAATTCAAACTCTTTTGCAAGGGATTAAAGTGCTTTATGATATTACCAGTTGCATTAAAGCACGGGTGAGACCGGGGCGATAGGAACGACGTGACTATGGGCTTTATCTCGTGTGATTTAGATTTATCTATTTGGAGCACGTTTTTTGAAAAAGATAAAGGTAAGAAGAAATTAAGAAAAAATTGTGCAGTGATGTGTTATCTTGAAAATTTAAGTAATTTTTGCAGTTTCGATTTTGAAGTCTTTATAGTCATTACTATGATACCTATCTAAGGTAAGTATGCACAACAGACGGTAAACTTGCACATTATAATAAATAATAGTATCTATTTTTAGGGTTCCGTACCAAAATGGTAAAAATGGAACCCTTATGGTGAGACTTTCTCCGTCCGTCCGTCCGTCCGTCCGTCCGTCTGTCACAGTCGATTATTTCACCTAACTATTAAAGCTATCGACATGAAATTTTTCATAGTTGTGTATAATAGTGGCCCAACATCATTGGAATAAAGAAAAATTGAAAATTATTTTTAGTTTTATTAAAAAAGGGGGAAAATCGGGGGTTTGAAATTTCAAAGTAAAATAACTATACCGAGTGGGGTATCATATGTAAGGCCTTTACTTGTGCATTCTAAAACAGTTTTTTATTAATTTCTATAGGTATATAATAGTTTTTGATTAATTGGCCAAAATGTCGAAAAAAATACCGTTCCCCCCCCTTATCTCCGAAGTTTACCAATTGAAAAATCTGAAATAATTATGGTCAATAGAGGTTTATGTATATTTTACAGGGAAAATAAAAGCAACGCTCTAACTAGCATAGTTTTTTTTTATATTAACAATAAACCTCTACAAACAAAGTTAACGATAAATAAGCAAATTAATATAATATTATCGTTTTACTTTTACTTTTGGAGTACGGAACCCTCGGTGCGCGAGTCCGACTCGCACTTGGCCGGCTTTTTTTTTAATTAAAATGTTACAAAAAACTTATAGCTAAACTAATTACTATACAAATCATGCCCGCGATGGAATGGTGCCAAGAATACTGGCTGCATTTCCGCGCTGGACAACCAGGCTGATCCTTTGCGCAAAAAATGAGCCAGCCCTTCTGTCACCAGATGAGGCAATTAACCGCGGTGAAATGTCTCGTAAAAATTTTTTTGCACTTTGACTGAACAAATATGAAACTCTCGATCAGAGAGGCATACTTGCGCCGCTTACAGGATTCAGCCATTTCAGCTGCGGCTCCCGGTCTTGATGCTGTCTCCCTGATATGACACGGGGCCAATGTGTCGGCGCACGTTGCGTCCCACATTGGAAACCGTCCCCGTTCCCAGGGAACCAGCGTCAATCCATCAGGTCTCTTGCCATCATCTCGACTAATCCCTGTTGGCTCGATGAGCGCAGGAATGTCAATGGTAGCAAGAGTATCTACTTATTTTAAATAGAAAATAATTTATCGCCACTGCGTAGTCGATAAATTTATTAAAATAAGTTGTCATAAATTATTTTGAGGCCAACTCCATTTATCTCTATAATTAATACCTATAATTATGAGATGTTTACGTTAACAATCTTATCCAAGGACCTTAAGTATAAAAGTAGATGCTAAAAATACAAAGTAAAGCATACAAAGTAATGCTTACAAAGTACCTAAGTAGGTACCTACTTAGCTCATATATCCACTGAGAGCCTACTTATCAAAAATCGGTTGCACAAGATCGTGCAAAAGGAGTTAGAGTATTCGATTTTTTTATATACTACACACTTACCTATCTTAAATTCCGAGGCCGGTGGGGTTCGAACCCACATCGCTTGGGAATCGTGTTTGAGTGTGTTGGCTTTACACCACAGCCACTAACCACTGCACGTCAGCATCGAAATTAGTGATATGTAGTAGCAACACGTTACAGTAGGTTATAGATCTACTTTTTTCCAAGTATAGAGTTAGAGTATGCGGCAAAGCGGACCCCACCCGTAGGATAACACTCAGTCGTAGAAAATGTCAAAATTGCAAAAGAAAACTAAATAAAATAAAAAAGAATAGGTACTCTAGTACTATTTTATCACTGCGGTGATCAAGTGGTCAAGAATTAGCTCGGCTACCTTTTCGTGGGATTCGAATACCATGCAGGCCCTTTACTTTTCTGTGCAATTAAGTAAATATCACTTGTTTTAACGGTGAAGGAAATCATCGTGAAGTAATCTACGTGCCTGAGAGTTCTTCATACTTAATGCTCTTAAAGGTACATGCAAAGTCTGCCAATACAACTAGACTACAAAATACTAGCCAGTGTGGTGGACTTTAACCTAAATCGTCCTCAATTTCTCATTCTGAGAGGACACCCGTGGGCCGTGCCTGGCTAGTGGACCGGTGGCGATAAGTTGAGTTGAGACGATGATGAGGATGATTGTTTTAGTTACAAAGGGGGGTGAGAATCATAGGACCTACTTACAAGCTTGTTTGCTTATGATGCGGCTACATTATCGTGCGAACATTCGTGTCGAGCTATCGCGAAAAATAGCTGTGTCTCATTCTATCTCTGCGGCTACATACCTAATCGTGCTACTTCACCCGAACTCATTCGCGACGCCGACGAACTACCCGGCTACATTTGTTACAAGTGTAGCCGGTTATTTCGTGAGTTCGGGTGAACTAGCACGATTATGTAGCCGCTGTGGAATGAGACAAAGCTATTTATCGCGACAACTCGACACGAATGTTCGCGCGATAGTGTAGTCGTGCCATATACTATAGTCATCGATGTATATGATGTCATTGTGATGTCAACTACCTAAAACTGCAGTCGCTTGAGTTAAGTAGGTATGTATAGTCAATTCAAAAACTCGGTTTACTTACATGAGTTACCTACTTTTTGTCACTTTTAGTTAAAATCAGATTTATTTTTATGTAAATTTCATCGAACTGTTTCATCGATGACTCTTTCACACAGTAAGTAGGTATAGGTATGTTGCTAAACTCATTTTGGACCCTTGACACTACCGGCTTGCACCACTGGTTGTGGTAAAGGTATTTTTTAATACCCATTACACTCCCAACAAATAGTGCTGTATACTCCCTATTTTTAACCGACTTCAAAAAACACAAAAAGAGGAGGTTCTCAATTCGACGCGTATTTTTTTTAATTTTTTTTTGTCGATGTTACTCCATATCTCCGTCAAATCTTAACCGATTTTTCAATTTACACTAACTAATTCATTAATTATGAATTTACTATTTTTTAATTTTTTTCATGTCTACTAACTTATTGAACAGTCTACCCACAATATCAAGTATAATGGGTGCATCACACTGGCCCCGAAAAACTAGGTTTCCAAATGCTCCGAAGTGAAGCCAAGGACAGTAATTACCCCACGCTTGCACATGTCGTTCGCTCCCTACAATCATTCGGTCAATTTGACAATACGGGCCCCTGTTTTCAAAATATTTGCCGGACCGGACCAGGCAATTCCATGAGTGGGTCCCCCGAAATATAATTTCAATTGAATAATACATCCTGCCACGGCCATTATAGTTAAAGCGTTCCGTGCCTTGATGTGTTTCGTGCTATTGTTCCAGATTTCGGGCTCTAGCACTCGTTTTTGAATGAAATTGCTCCTTTAGAATGGGAGCGTCGTTAATTTAATGATGATTTTCGTCACAACATTCATTATTATAGGTAGGTACTGATTTACTTGCTTGCATAGCGGGCAACAATTTTTACCAAAACATCTCTAATGTTTAAATCCGACCTTTCTTTTTTTTATATATATTTAATTAAGGACACCCTACAGACTTAACAACTACTTAGAGACCTTCATAAAAAGAAAAACTCACGATCTAAAACTATGATGACGATGTAGTCACGTCGCAACTTTATTGTCGATATGCTATGCTAGATTAAAAGTTTTTACTGAAAAAAATATATATACTTTTTAAACTTTCATTTCTGCTATATTATTTATACATTAAAAGTTCATAGTAGGTAGTAAATGTTAAAAAAAAGATGAGGCAGCGCAGTTTAAGTAGGTAAGTACCATTATGAAGTTATAACCATGGTAGGTCTACCTTCATGGTTATAACAGTAACCTCCATAAGAGGAGGTGTCCTACTATTTTCATGTACGGCTGAATATGTTTTAATGAATATAAACGTTCATTTCAATCCGGTACACCGTATTTACCGAGCACTTAATTACCTAAGTAATATAATGCGTCCGAACAAATCCATTGAAGGCTGGTTTTTGCTCTCATTAAAGACGGATGCAACCCGGGACAATGCGAGACCCGGTCTTAAATCTATCATGGGCATGGTGTCGACGACTTCAAAAGCAGCCGCCAGCATTGTATCTCCCCCTTCCACCCGCCCTTTTGTAGGGGGGTCGTATTTGCATATTAAAGAGCCGCTTAACTTATTGTGACGATTGAGATGTTATTTCTTATTTGTACGTCTGTTTAATTCGATTTTGGAAGATAAAATATATTATCTTGTCTCTACGTAGGGTAGGGCATTCTTTGAGCTTGTTTGAGACGATCGCGATGGTGTAACAAGTAGTTGATGGGTAAGTATTTCACTAGAGGATGCATGCATGAGTCAAAACTCATGCATGCATCCTTTAGTGAAATACCATCAACTACTAGGTAGTTACATCAAGATATACCTACCTACATCAAGATGTACCTAGTCTTTTCAAAACCCTGGGAGCTCTTTAATATCCAGGAATAAAAAGTAGCCTGCATCTGTCTCCAAGATGCAAGCTTTTCTGTGCCTTTCGTTTCGTTTTTGTCAGTTCAACGGTACCTATCTAATTCTTAGGTCCATGTGATTTATTACCCCTAATATCAACATCGAGATAAAAGATGGAAATCAACCAATAGTGTCTATGATGATATTAAGTCTCTTGCATAGACTTCCACATACCCCGGTCTTCCATCACCTGTATCCAGCGGCTCCCTGCGACTCGTCTGATGCCGTCGATCCACCTTGTGGACGGTCTGCCAACACTGCACATTTCGATGCAAGGTCTCACTCCAGCACCTTGGGAATCCGACGACCATCAGTTCTATGAACTATTTATATATCAGGTATAACTATCTGAACTTGCTACTTGATGAGCAATGTCGATAGGTAACTCTGGTTCTCCTACGGATCTTCTCATCCTTGATTTGATCTTGCAGTATCCTACTGCCGTGAACAAAGTAGGTAAGTAGGTAGTAATTACACCGTACAACTAGCCTTATTGGTTGCCAACCTCCGCTAGAAGATGGCACTAGAAGAAGAAGGGATACTCTGAGCCTAGCTCCGAGCAGACAATAACACCAATAACCATATTCTTTGCGCCGTTAGACGCCATCTGTTGCACTCACGGCTCTAATGGCAATGGCCCGAAACCGCAATGCGTATGCAGAACCTAACCACAGCGACGTTCCACTAATTATTCCTCATTACACACAAAAACACCTCACCCCGAACAGTTTTTTTGTTATTTCTTTTTTGTTGTTTTTTAGGATTCCGCAACAAAATTCGAGGAGAAACGTTTAGGGGTCAACTTCATTTTTAAAAGGCGCGGTGGCTAAAAAGATACCTAAGGCTAAATACCCTGTGATGCAGCCAAATTGCAAATTCATTTACCTCAGAAAAATAAGCAGAAACTCGTATTGGTATAAGTAACCAATACTTACTTACAATATCTGTGCACCTCGCTGGAATGCGATGACCCTCCCACTTCCCCCTTCACCTTCCCGCGCTCGCCCTATACATCAGTATTACCACACGAGTAAATATTTACTTTAATACCTACTCTGTGGTATCCACAGTACTTATTAGGTACTTACACCGTCCACCGTACTAGAGTCCCGACGTGACGTCATCAACGCCAGCAACCTACTCGTAAAATTGGCTCTACAGTAAAAATGTGTAAAATAACGTACGAGACATTTCCGAACGATCATAAATATTCGATAAAAATCTTATTTTGGGTAGATTGTGAACTAAAAGCTGTTTTTTGTTTTATCAAATAATAATCATAAGAGATAAACTTTTACCTAACGATATCTACGATGTTTAAATGATCTCTTACGGTGAACTATAGGAAAGTAAGTTTCAGTGAACTATTTAGATATCTACCTACGGAACACCTTCTTACGAAATCGATTCGCGCTTTGTAACACTAATTGCAGATCGCGTGCTGCGTTTTTTGCATATTGATGGATTAGGTTTTTCAAAAGAGGCGCTTGCGCATCCTGTTCCAATTAGACGATGTAAAAAATTAAGACCAATTTAGTTGTTCCCTCGAAAGAATGGTGTCAGTATTGAGCGAGCTTCCCTATTTTATTTTAACCCGACTACATTAAAGCCAAACGAAAGGGTTTTGATTTTAACGGTCTATGTAGATATGTATGTGAAAACATATAAAATTCAGAGAGGAGACCTATGCCCAATTATGGGTCATCCAAATCCTCCACGCCCGCTAAATGCAGATTAAGACAGCCTTCAAACACCTTTGAAAACGTTATGGAGATTTTCTGAAGGATGCAGGTTTCCTCACGACATTTTCCTTCTCAGTAAATGCAAGCAAATCTGTAAATTTTATAGTTTCGAGCCGACTGTCGAGGTTTCACACCCAGTGGCGTAACTACAGGGTGGAATTTAGGTTAAATGCCACGGGCCCCAGCTGGAAGGGGCCCCCGGCCGAAGAGGGTCGTGGGCACTTCTTCTTCTTCTTTTTTATCAACCTACAGACGTCCACTGGTGGACAAAGGCCTCCTGCATGGACTTCCACAGGCTTCGGTCTTGCGCCGCTTGCATCCAGCGGCTCTCTGCGACTTGTTTGATGTCGTCGGTCCACCTAGTGGGAGGTCAGCCAACACTGCGTTTCCCGGTGCGGGGTCGCCACTCCAGCACCTTGGGACCCCAACGACCATCAGCTCTTCGAACTATGTGCCCCGCCCATTTCCACTTCAGTTTCGCGACACGCTGAGCTATGTCGGTGACTTTGGTTCTCCTATACGGATCTCCTCATTTCTGATTTGATCTCGCGGGGATATACCGAGCACATATTCTAAAATATTTTTTTAACGTTGTTTGAGCTTCTTTAATTATATGGGTGGGAGAGGGCCCCATCCGATTTATTTACCACGGGCCTCGAACGATATAGTTATGCCACTGTACACATCAAATAAGTTTTCTGCCAACAATTGAAACTTAAAAGGAACGATCAAAATACATGGCAGGCATGTCTTTAATCGAGGTCAAATTTCTACCCCCCGTAATACAAAATAAAGGACAATAATAATGATTGTTAATATGTCTGTTCTCAATTTCTCATGACACAAAGGCCATCACTAATTATCGTCTTAATGTCGATGACGACATATGATCGAAAGACAGTTGCGAATTCAATTATTCTTGTTCAATTATGTCTTGGAAAAAAGTCCCCCCTAATTTATTGTTACTAAGGAACTAATAGGTCGATGGCAAATTGCCCTTAATAATGTGGGACAAATGACATTTTTTACAATAAAATGACACTATTTTTTTCAGTTGGGTTACTGCTTACTGATTGACAGACCTCGGAAAATATATAACACCTTCAGTCTCTAGCTTAATTTGAATTACATTTTTTGAGGTTGTTTAGGAAAAACTGTTGCAAAAAAAAACGCACACACACAATCTCATACACACAAAAACGTCTCCGTTCCGTTGTGTGTAAAAAATGATGAAAAGAATATACTCGCAAATGAGTTGATTCTTTCTGCTCACGTCGCGTCGTGTATCGAATGGGGCTGATTGCAATCAACCGAATCAGCCCTGATTGAGTTTGGTTGGGGCATATTGTATTTGTAGGGGAAGTACGGACAAAATGACAGGGTGTTTTGTTTTTTAATCATATTTATTTATTTAATGGTATTATAATCAGTCTCAATCGTTTTTAATCATCTTAGGTTCATTGACTATCTATAACACAGTCTTTTAATTAAGTAGGAACTATAATAAAATATATATTAAGAAAAAATATAACTAATAGCAAAAACCATTTTGTCCATATAGTACGGACAAAATGACATATAAGGTAAGGACATAATGACATACTAATTTTTAAGAACACAGTTCACAAATAAATCGTTTGGTCTTCTTTGGGACATCCGCACATGACGCATGAGCCCAAAGGAAACAAGTCATACATCGTAACCAACCTTCGCCGGGCTTAGAACGGGAATAGAGGTCATTGCAATAAATGCAAGCGCAGTCACTATCGTCATCTTCTGTCTCGCATAAGAAATCTTCGCTTCCTGAGCTATCATATATCAGAGCAGTTGTACACTGCTTCGATGCTCTCAATCTCTTCTCTGATGGTAGAGCATTTTTGGAAGCAGGAATATTATTTATTTCATCCTCATCAAAAATTTTTCTTTTAACCTGTCTCTTCTTTTCTACCGGTGGGTCCTTTGGTTTGTTTTTAGCAATAATTTCTTGCATATTTGGAGTAGAAGTTAAAAGCCAATCACCTTTGACAGGTTTCAATTTTCTTTTTCCTTGACCTCGAATAAACTGCCCTTGTGGTGCTGGCGAAATAGTAGCAACTGGATATGTCAGTAATTGCTTTGATGGACCAGGTCTCATACCGTCATCGTACGCTGCTCCAGCTACCTCAACTGTATTAGACTGCTCTACACATGTTTCTAAATTCAGGTTCATCACATTAGAAACAACAACTCCAATATCACCATTGGTGGTGGCTTGCGTTGTGTTTTGTGAAGAATCTACTTCATCGTCATTTGTTGCTGATGGATTTAAAATAGATGCAACATCATTACTCGGATTTTCTTGGATTGAAGAGGTGTTGATAAATTCAGTTGATGGCAAATGTGAGCTGGGAAGTTTAGGTGTACTGTCTGCAATATCCTCCTGATTCAACGGAATATTTGTGGTCTCCGCCGGTTCAAACATGTAGTCTGGAAAAATATCAGGATTAACAGGCCAGATGCCTGTCTTTTTAAAGCCATTACTTGCATTCTGAACAGTTGCGGCTTTTCCATACGCTTCATTAAACAAACACCCGATTTGTAAATGGGTAACAACGCGCCCTGGATGATTTTTTAGCCACTTAGATATTTCTTGATTAAAATAAGTTTTTAGTGGTCCATAGATACAAACATCCAAGGGCTGCATTCTATGGGTGCAATGTGGCGGTAAACACAACATATGAATACCATTTTCTTTGGCATAACTCAAACATTCAATGCTTTTATGACTTGAGTGACCATCACAAATAAGTAGAACCGGATCGTCTTTGCTAGATTTCGTATGTGCCTGAAAATGTTTTAACCATTTAACAAACACCTCTTTGTTCATCCATCCTGATTCTTGTGCTAGTCCAAGAGTGCCAGTGGGAGCTTCATCAATTAGTTCTTTTTTCATGTTCTTCCTAGGAAATATCATACATGGCGGAATAAATGAACCGATGGCATTCGTACAACATACTACTGTCACATTCGAACCTCTCTCAGCACTGGTGAGACAGCCGACTTGTTTCCTGCCTTTGGTGGCCAGAATTTTTTGTGGTTTCTGGACTGTAGTGAGCCCGGTTTCATCCATATTATATATTCGATGAGGTCCCAAATTGTGAGACTTCAAAAATTCTTCATAAATACGGAAAAAATTAGCTACCTGTGGTTTATTAAACGCTTGCGCTCTTGCAGCAGAAGTTGGTTCTGGGGCGCGCAGAGAAATGTCCTTATTTCTTCTCAGGAAGCTTTCAAGCCATTCTTGTCCAGCACGTTTCTTCTCCTTGTTGAAAGGGTGATCGAAACCATTTTTTTCGGCTAGTTCAAAGGCAAGCTCTTGGAGTGATGTACGCGTCAAACCAAAAAGTCGTGTTTCTAAAAACTTTATGTGTTCTACTAACTCCTGCTCAATTTCAGTTGAAAATGTTTTCTTGAATCTTCCTAATCCTTTAGAGGTAGAATTCAAGGTTTTGTTCATATTGAGTGCATGTCTTCTAAGCGTCGCCTGAGGAACACCAAATGTTTTTGCGGCCAATTCCCATCCCATTTTTTTTTGCTTCCATGCTTCAATAGCCTTACTCATGGATTCTTGGCTCCAAGACTGCCGATTAGTTTTTCTTTCGTAGTTTCGCGGCATATCACCTAAACAAAATAATAAATGTTAATTAACAGAAACTCTATGGACAAAACGACATACCATGTCGTTTTGTCCATTGGATATGTATGTCATTTTGTCCAAATGTAAACAAAAACTAATAAAAAATCATAATTCCATCAAACAACTAATGATTGCAATAAAGTTAATCGAAATCACTGGGTACTGGCATAGTTCATCGATTTTAATAGAAATAATTACAAATAACAATAAATAACTCACCAGAAAACAGGAGAAAACCATCTGTAAAATAAACTTTTGGAGGCACGAAACACGTTCTAACTGGTTACTGCGACGCGACTGTGACAATGGCGCTCAACATCTGACAGGATTGTGAATATGGCTGCCGTCACGTGATACAGTCGCGGAGACGTAACTAAAACCCGCCAATTTTTAAATAAGGTGACTGTGTCATTTTGTCCATACATGTCATTTTGTCCGTATTTCCCCTACGCATTAAGCTGTTTGCGTCGGCTATTAGCTGTAATGGAGATGTCTGTCTCATTTTTGTTACATAATAAAACTATTACTTAATTATTGTCACTGAAAATATTCAGCGTTAGGACACCTGGCACTTACGGATGCGAAACCTGGCGGCATCGCCCGTTTTAAGTCTGAGGCTAGGAGCCCCAACACAAGCTGAGTGACTCACCTGTTGGTAGCTTTGCTTAGGCTCAAAACAAGCAATGAATGTGTGAGTGCCATGTAATTATTTTCTGTACGTACTGGTATTGTTAATTACGTTTTTGATGGTTATTGTGATGAATTATGATTTATGACACCCTTTCACAGCACAGTACATTATTTTTTAATAATTTTCTGCGAGCTCGTCGTATTAAAAAGACGTGAGTGTCCTGGAACACTCGGTTGGAACGAAGTTCCTTTTAATAAAAAATTAATAATAAAAATAAAAAAATTAGGGAAAAATTTCACAAGTAGAAATTATTTAAAATAAAATAGAAAATAGAAAATTCAGTCTGTCGAGCTGGGATTCGAACCATCGAATTTGACATTGACATCGATTTATGCGACTGTAGAAACCACAACGCTACGGAGATCTAATATTGTAGTGTGAAAATATTGAACACAATGCCAAATTCACTTCCAAAAAAGTGTCAGGTCAATTTAGTCTTAATTTTTTCCGTCTAGCCCCCTTTCGCACCGCGCGATAAGGAACTACGTTCCAATAATATGTTTTCGGCCGACTACGATTGTCTAAAAATGATTACAACAGTGTGACAATCACCTCGGATTGGTTGAATTTATGCGTTCTTGCTACATCAATGCATTTTAAACACTAGCGAGTCTCAGCCAATCAGAGGTGATTGCGATTTTCACACTGATCTGATGCAATTATCAACAGCTGTGCGATTCTCTAAATTCTCTGTTGCAGAAAGAACGCGACAAATTCAGCCAATCACCACAATTGAGATTGATGTCAATTTTACAGAATCTGCCTGAGCTGCGGGGTTATCGGATAAAGTTTCGCTTATGTCATAGCCCAGACAAGTTAAAAGTAATTGCTTAGTGTGACAATCGCAATCATCTCTGATTGGCTGAATTTATGCGTTCTTCATTCTTGCTACATCAATGCATTTTAAACACTAGCGAGTCTCAGCCAATCAGAGCTGATTGCGATTTTCACACTGATCTGATGCAATTATCAACAGCTGTGCGATTCTCTAAATTCTCTGTTGCAGAAAGAACGCGATAAATTCAGCCAATCACCACAATTGAGATTGATGTCAATTTTACAGAATCGGCCTGAGCTGCGGGGTTATCGGATATCGTTTCGCTTATATCATAGACCCGACAAGTAAAGTAATTGCATTAGTGTGACAATCGCAATCACCTCTGATTGGCTGAATTTATGGCGTCATTGCCTAGGTATCATCAATCATCAATGCATTTTAAACTCTAGCGGCAGATTTATTGATTTTTAGGGCATATTAAACACTACCTTCTAGCCAATCTGGTGATTACAATCATCACACTGTAGCAAGCAATCAAGCATTTTTAAAGAATCTCACAGCTGAGGCACAACGGTTCCGCAGCGGAGGTCTACTACAAGCTTGATTGTTCTAGTAAGCCGCAAGTGTATAGCTAGCCTTACATTTATTGATTTCGATCCGAATGAAGTGATCGCGTACGGAGTGTATCATTTCAAAATATGTAATTCAGTTTGCACAAATCAGACTATTTAATAAAGCCAGCCAAATCACTTTTACCTCACAGCCTGCTAAACAAAAACCAACTTTAATTTGCAAATTGTAGAGTTCGATTTAATCTGATTGCCAGGTTTTATTGGGTGAATGTACAATTCATCAATTTTCAACGTACATGAAAAACAGGATTGATGGTTGATTTGTTTAAGGATATCTGATCGTTTAGCTTCGTTTATCGTATGACCCCGTCTTACCCCCAATATGACTTTGTATGTTTGCTTTCATTTCACGGCTCAACCGCTGAACGGATCTGAATGAAATTAGGCACAACAATAGCTAATTGTATCCTGGAGATGGACCAAACAAATTATAATATTTATGTAATTATGAATGTTTAATGTTTATGTAAATATGTATTTATGCTCATGATCGGTTTCTACTGATGCCTTCGTACCGGCATGCTAAATCGCTTGGCGGCACTACTTTGACGCTAGGCTGGTAACTAGCCACGACCAAAGCCTCCCACAAACTCAGATCAGAGACAATTTAGAAATAACAAATCTCAAAATCTTCCTTGAAGAAGCCGGGACCTCTCTCTTATTTCTTATAAGACAAGAAAAGTTATCTTTACCACCTGGTGTGCAGCAGACCCTTAGTATCCGCGAACTTCAAAGCATTTCTCCGCCAAGTTGCGCGCTCTGTGTAACAACAGTTCCCCGTATGTAGCTCTAAAACGTGTCATTAGTGTTCGAGAGGAAGTGGTATCCTTTCGTGATCATTGTTTCGTCACATCAGAAGTGGGATCGACCGTCGCCGTGTTTGTATGTACGCGTAACGCGACTGCAGTGTAGCAACTGTTATGTCCAGACATCCATGTATTCGTTTTGATTATAACTGATATGTACGGTCGGCGGCAAAAGTCCATATAGGTAGAATAAGCAAACAATTTGCCTTGCATGCAGTCTGTCACTCACACACTTACGATAATATAAACAAGTCGTTCAACTTGTAACAGGAATAAGAATATAAATGTTTTAAACCTAAAGTATTTGTCTTAAGGTTGATATTGTCGACCTTTTATAGTAGTATTGAACTGAAATCGTTTGAACCTTACGTTGTTGACTTAAAGTTGATTATTGACAGATAATATTTACTTTTGTGAGTGAGCATGCGAATGATACACAGCATTGCTTGCGCACGGTTTTAGCCTTTAAGCTATGTATGGACTTTTGCCGTCGACTGTAACTAACTACCTACTTTATTATTATGTATGATTTTTATAAGTTTTTGATCAGTCTGATGATTTGTAGGTACTTTGATTTTCAAAATGTATGTGATTTTGACCGTAGTTTTTCAGCAAGAATTAAATTTGAAGCTAGATCATCACAAAAGTAAAGCTCTTGTAATTTGTTGGTATAATAATAATATGATCTATATTTCATTCATCATCATCATTAGCAACCCATCAACGGCTCACTACTGAGCGCAGGTCTCCTCTCCGAGAAGGGTTGTAGGCCATAGTCCATCACGCTGGCCCAATGCGAAGTGGCGGACTTCACACACCTTCGAGAACATTATGAACTCTCAGATGTGCAGGTTTCCTCACGATGTTTTCCTTCACCGTTGAAGCAAGTGATATTTAATTGCTTAAACTTGACTCCGAAAAGTCAGAGGTGCGTACCCGGGATCGAACCTATGACCCCCTGAATAGGAGACCACGGTCCAAACCACTAGGCTATCACTGCTTATCTATATTTACACAATTATATTTATTATCTTTACTTATAAAAAAACTGTAACTGGAAGATTTCTGTACATTTAATATATTTTGAAAATTTTAACTGGGGGATGGTTTACTATCGATACTGAACCCAAAACAGATTTTTATTTAATTTTTGTCTGTCTGTCTGTCTGTCTGTCTGTCTGTCTGTTCGCGCATCACGCGAAAACTACTGAACGGATTTAAATGAAATTTGGTATAGCTTTAGCTGATACTTCGGGTCAACATATAGGATAGTTTTTATCCCGATAAAACATAAGGTTACTCCAGGATAGGGGATGAAATTTATTGTTGGTTTTACTCCATAACTCAGTCAAATATGAACCGATTTTAATAATTCTTTCTTTATTTAAAAGTGTATAATATCAGGCATAGTTTGTCTAATTTTGATGAAGATCTGATAAATATTATAGGAGATAGAGGACATAATGCTTCACGGGTAGCAGCAAAAGTCACTCACGTAAAGGACAAAGATCGAATACAGGCATTCCATATTTATATGAGGGTTTTAGCCATAGACATAGACTTTATCATTAACCTCCAGGCCCTAGATGATTATACCATTGTGTTTGTTTTGTAGCCTACCCGTGCGAAGCCGGGGCGGGTCCACTAGTATTATCTATATTTACACAATTATATTATAATACACAAAAACTGTACTAACAAGTGTTATCCAAACAAATAGGAGGAAAAGTGAGGGCATTTATTTTTAACTAGATGATGCCCGCGCTACGGTTTCGTCCACGTGGATTAAGACTTTTGTATGCCCGCGGGAACTTTTTAATTTTTCGGGATAAAATGTAGCCTGTGTTAATCCTGGGTATGAGCTATACCATTCCACAGCCAAATAGATTAATTATTATTTGTGGCACGACGTGAAGGAGTAATAAACATATGAATGGATCCATATCCATCCAAACTTTCGCAACTTTTAGTAGGAAGTAGGCTAGTAAGATTTTAAAGCTAAGGTAAGATAAGCTAACCAAAAAAACGTTGTATAAATCTATGACGTTACAAAATAGAAACTTCATAGAATATAAACATTAGAAAATAGTTTTCCATGTAATGGTCAGAGATTTTTTTATAGCATGTTGAGTATTGACCTATTTTGATAAAATTATTTCAGCAATCTATTTTACTGTGTTGTATTTGCATGCAATGCAAGCAATTACGAACAATGCAAAATTGGTATGTGACTTTTGTTCCTTACGTAAGGTGACATGTTCTTGACGGGAAACCGCTCATATTTTTATGTGATGATTTGTAACCGCATCTTAAGAGAAGAAACCAAGTTACAATCTAACATCTCCAAACCCGATATTCGTCAAGCTAAACTTTATTACCACAGCATAAACGTGACTTTGAGGAAATCTGTTAAATTTTGGCAGTAAATTAATAGTGTTGCATTAAATAAAATTAATCTGTGGAAGCTCCCGTTTGCAATCTGGCGTCATCGTCGGTATCAAAAGCTTGTGGTTTGCTTTGCCTTTATAAATGCTTCCGTTTAATGTGTAATTTGGTGAAAATTAAGGACGTGGTTATCGGCGTTTCGTTTTATATTGGATCTTATGGATGAGCGAGGCAACGGCTGGGTCATGCGTCATGCTCGTGAACGGGTGCCACCGGCGCAAATGGGGCTACTTTATGTCTACCCATCTTAAGATATATTGCATTGTAAGTAGGTAAGTATGCATTTTTGGAACTTCATTGTGGAAACACTGCATACATAGCATAGTATTTATTGTGCTGTAATAACTTGTTTTGAAAAGAGCAGCCGCCGAGTTTCTTGCTGGTTCTTCTCGGCAGGAAGGGCATTCCGAACCAGTAGTCAGACGATTCAAAAGCACTTGTAAATAGTTTATTTGAATCCTACTATCCTACTAATATTGTAAAGGCGAAAGTTTGTGTGTATGTTTGTTCCTCTTTCACGCAAAAACTACTGGATGGATTTGGCTGAAATTTGGAATGGAGATAGATTATACCCTGGAATAACACATAGGCTACAAATTATCCCGGAAAAATCCAAGGTTCCCGCGGGATTTTGAAAAACCTTTACGCCATACCGATAGATGGCGCTGATTGTACTTAAATCACGCTTACATTATCCGCAGCATCGAGAATAAGTAAAAAATTCCAATTCAACGCAAATTTGTCAAAAACTTTGATTGAAAATATAATAGAACAACTAAAATCTAAATTTATTATTATATCATAAAATTTTTAATTGAGTGAAAGCAACAAAATCTAAATTCTAATCTAATGTAGAAATTGTTTAAAATAAAATTGAAAATGGAAAATTCGGTCTGTCGAGCTGGGATTCGAACCATCGACCTTTGGCTGTTAGGCGACTTCAGAAGCCACAAGGCTACGGAGACCCATTATTGTACCGCGAAAATGCCGAACACAATGCCATATTAATTAATCGAAAGGAACTACGTTCCATCCGGGTGTCCCTTGACACCTCTCAAGTTTTTTATACAAATTTCATCCCCTATTTGAAGTCTTTGGGGGTGGAATTTTCAAAATTTGCGAAACACGTATTTCTTATTTTTTTATCGAAAGCCCAAAAATTAGTTTCATGGATATTACATGAAAAATAATTTGATAAATGACGGACTTTTATACAAACTTTCAACCCCCATTTAACCCTCTTGGGGTTGGAATTTTCAAAAATCCTTTCTTAGCGGACGTCTACGTCATAATAACTATCTGTGTGCAAAATTTCAGCCCGATCCGTCCAGTGGTTAGAGCTGTGCGTTGATAGACCAGTCAGTCAGTCAGTCAGTCACCTTTGCATTTTATATATTTAGAAGAAGAAGATACTTTATACTTTATTACTTTATACTTTATAATATTATAAAGAGGAAAGATTTTTTTGTTTGTTTGTTTGTACCGAATAGGCTCTGTAACTACTGGACCAATTTTAACCATTTTTCACCAATAGAAAGCTAAGTTATCGGGAAGTAACATAGGCTATAATTCATTTTCAAAAAATTAGAGATCCTTAAGAAAATTTCAATAATGTAACCCAAAGTAGCAAAATTTTGCCTATAAAATGCATTATTAGGCGTGTGCTGAGAAAACTATTGATGATACATAAAAATTATGTACTACATGATTAAAGTACTCATTATTCTCTACAAAAAGTCCCCGAGGGAATTTATCTAACTATCATATTTAAGTCACAATAGTAGCTTTTTTGTTCTTAAATTTAATTAGATCGCCTTTACTATCGTAGTTATAATTCTTCCTTACTAATACATATTATAAATACGAAAGTGTGTTTGTTTGTTGGTTTATTGGTTTTCCCGTCAATCCGCTGCAACAAAGCTACGGATTGACGTGATTTTTTGGATAGGTATAGTTGAGATCCTGGAGGGTGACTTAGGAATCCCGGAAAAGCAAAGTGTTCCCGCGGGATTTTAAAAACTAAATCCACGCGGACGAAGTCGCGGGCATCAGCTAGTAAAAAATATTTCTATTCTATTCTATTCTTAAGAGATTGACACATGTTGTTGTATGAATTTTTCCTCTAAGTAGGTACCTGTAAGTATAAGTACAGCGTGAGCGTAATTTTTTATGTTAGGTATACGAGTAACTCTATATTTCGATTGTAATACCAACACAAAGCAGTAATAGCCTAGTGGTTAATAGGACTGCAGTCTCCTGTTCGGGGGGTAGCAGTTTCGATCCCGGGCACGCACCTCTGACTTTTCGGAGTACTTATTGTGCGTTTAAGCAATTTAATATCACATGCTTCCAGCTTCAACGGTGAAGGAAAACATCACGAGGAAACCTGCACGCCTGGAAACCTGCACGCCTGAGAGTTCACCATAATGTTCTCAAAAGTGTGTGCGGTCTGCCAATTTGCATTGGGCCAGCGTGGTGGACTACAGCCTATAACCCTTCTCTGAGAGGAGACCTGCGCTCAGTAGTGAGCCGTTAATGGGTTGATCATGATGATGATGACCAAGACAAAATCATTTCGCTACGGGAAAGCCATTTCAGATAGGTATCGTCCCACGACACGACAACCCTTACGATAAGGGTTTCGACGACATATTCAAGAGGAGACAATGCCCAACCAGTAGTAGGTGTGGGTCAGCGATCGGATGAGATGATGATGATGGTGAATATTAAGATGATTTGTACAGACACTCGCAGTTAAGTATACCTACGTTTGTCACAGCTAAGTGTATTATAGGATATTCATGCCTGCTTTCACCAACATCGTTTCCTTAATTTTACGGGGTACCTAAGCTTACTTAAGTGACGCTTTCCATCAATTTCTTTTTCACGAACCTTTAGGGAACACCTGATTAATGGTGTGAATGACATTGGGATTGTTTTTAGAGGTAACTTACGTAAAGAGACTCCTATACTTAAGCGATGATTTGCCATCTTTTAATTTTCCCAACGTAAAAAAAGGGTATGGGTGGTGAAAACGGGCAACAACCTCATATATATCTACTTACTTAGGTATGCCTCATGTAAATTTATGTAGAGCTATCCAACCCCGTCTCATATTAATGTGCAACATTATAAGGGATATAGGTGTATTATTTATGTCTACACCGTACTTATCAAAAGTAGGCGGAACACGCACGCGAGCTAATCTGAACAGCTATAAAGTGTCGCGGTTACCTACTAAACTGGCTATAACTTATCTATCTAAATGTAAAAAAAAAAAAATTGCGTTCAGTAATAATTCCGTGATTACAGGGGTATTGGTTAATAAACCACACATTACAGCCATTTTCATTAATTCATCATTCTTTTCAACCCATTGCCATTCCCCGGCCAGTACCGAACACAGGTCTCGTCTCGAATTAGAAGCGTTTAGGAAATAGTCCACCACAAGTACGAATCGGAAGACTTCACACGTCTTTGAGAACTTTGAGTGTCTCTGAGGCATGCACAGATGTTTTCCTACACCGTATTTAATAAACGCATATAGCTTCGAAACGTCAAGTAGGTAGGTTGTATAGATATTAATTAATCAAAGGTGTAATCTACATGATCGAAATCTAACGCTAACGGATCAACCGGAAAGAAGGCCGAAACTATACCCCTTCAAATTAACCTGCTTCTTCTTCTTATACATTATAATATAGATATATTATCGTCAAAAGCGCTTTAACATGCTACATAGTAAAAGAAAAGAATCATAGAGTCAATCTCGTACAGTGTTCATTTTCATCAAAACTATTTAAACATAGTGAAATAAGCATTGCACAAACAACAGCACCATGCAAGACACCGCTGATACCGTGGCTTATTGAAATAGGTAAGTACTTACCTACCTAAAAGAAATCCACAAAATAATATCGTCCAAAATTAGTTTGTTGGAGTTATCTTTCTCTAATATATAAAATTCTCGTGTCACAATGTTAGTTACCTTACTCCTCCGAAACGGTTGGACCGATTTTTATGAAATTTTGTGTGCATATCGGGTAGGTCTGAGAATCGGCCAACATCTATTTTTCATACCCTTAAATGATAAGGGTGACCAACCACTAAATATTTTGGTTGGCGGTACACGTAGTTCGCTGGGTCAGCTAGTTTATTAATAAAATTACTAGGTGCGTACTGTAGTTATCTGGTCTTCCCTTTTTGGCTCACAGGTATATGGAGACATATACCTACCTAAATAGTCTTGGCCTACTTTTTTGCCACATAATTATGTTTTTGGTGATATAAATTCTTCAACGCGTAGGTACGAATTGTTGGCCCACAAAGTTTCAAGTTTTCCGATCCCTGACGCCATAATTAATTTGGGAACTAACCCCTCCTACCTACCACGAAAACTTGTTTTCATACGTGAGGAAACCAGCAAAAACCTTCCCAAGAACCTTTAGAAAGCGCTGATGGGCGTCATACAACATTTATCATTATCAACAAGTTATTCTGGATATAAGCAACTCTGTCGCCCTCATCATTGAGGCCAATTTATACCCTTTTTTGCACCTATTTATTAATTAGTTATTTATAATTATATGCTATAAAAATACGTGAGAAAATACAAAAAAGTTAAGCCGACTTAGCTGTCCTTTTATATTCAGTCGTAATGTGTTTTGTCACATTATGTAGGTAAGCATGTAGTGAATTCCTGAGAACATATTAAGACCTACACCTTGTAGATATCTACCAACCCGCCTTTTAGGAATACCTTACTACGAGGCATCGTGAAAAATTTCAAGGAATTTATACCTAAGTACTTACCCCCAATTTTTCTATTTCCGTATTTGCTGTTCTATTTTATCCCTCTATCCATCCATTTGCATGCGGCCAATGTTGGATATACCTATTCTTTATTAACCGACTTAAAAAAAGACGAAGGTTCTCAATTTGTCGGAATCCTTTTTTAGGGTTCCGTAGTAAACAAGGAACCCTTATAGTTTCGCCATGTCCCTCCGTCTGTCTGTCTGTCTGTCTGTCTGTCTGTCCGTCCGCGGTTTAGCTCAGAGACTATTGGTACTAGAAATCTGTAATTTGACAAGGGTATAAATATCAATCCCGCCGACAAAGTGGTGAAATAAAATTGTGAAAAATATTTTTTTTAGGGTACCTCCCTTACATGTGAAGTGGGGATGATTTTTTTTTCTCGTCTATCCCATAGTGTGGGGTGTCGTTGAATAGGTCTTTCAAAAATATTGTGGGTGTCGGAACACGATTTTTCAATTCAGGGATCCGTTTGTGAAATATATTTTAAAGTGGTAAATTTTATTAGAGTCAAGTGTCCCCCCCCCCCTCTGCCAGCTAAATGGTCGTATAAAGGATACAAGAAAAAATTCACAGCAGTAGTATATATATTGAATTTTAAAGGAAAACTATCATGGCTAAGTAGGGTTCATTAGTTAAGGAGTTATTTATCTGTTTTTTCTAAGGTAGGTATTACACGTAGTGTAAGTTGCATATTTTGTAGTATATTGTAGTATTTAAACGATGGAATTCAAAGTGTATTCAATATTCATAAATAAAATAAAAGCACTATACTAGGTCAGCAATAGGTAATATTTGAGACTTTCAACTACGGAACCCTACACTGCGCGTGGCCCGACACGCAATTGGCCGGTTTATTTTATGTATGTTCACCGATTACTCGAAGACGCCTGAACCGATTTGAAATTGTTGTTTTTGTTTCAAAGGGTATACCTAGGTACTTCCCATGTGGTCCCATATAAATTTTGTCGAAATCGGTGGAGCGCTTTTTAAAATATCAACAATTGCGTGTGTGCGTAGTGGTGGGGGAGTTTGAAGTCGGTTTTTAAAAAGAATTTATTATATTAAATTGTAATATTATAGTAGGTAGGCTTTTTCGAGAGCAAGCTGCATCCCCCAAGACACACATTCTTACGCCTTCCACATCTACCCAATGCATGCCATCTTCTTGAGGTCGATTAACATCCCTATTGCCCAGTGAGCTCTTTAAATTAATCTATGATTAACACTGGAGAGGCTGTTTCATACTGATTTAAATATTATGAAAGCATAGATTAATTGTAGAGGTCGGTGCGCCATTTGCAATATTATTAGTTCCAGAGACACTTGCATGTCAAATGACAAATGAAAACAAATTGATCTATAATTATGCTTTCACTTGTAGGTACCTATTTACAGCACAGCCATTCCAGTGTTAATCATAGAATAAGTAATTATAGAGAATAGTGCTATAGCCACTTAGGTACATTGTAGATATAATTGCTTATGCTATTTGAAACAGGCAGCAATAGTTAATCAGATTAAAGTCAAAGGTTAAAAATTATGATATTTTGAGCCATAAGCCCCTTATTAGGTAAGTTGTTAACTGAAAGTATAGTCTGTGCAGGCCAATTACTGTACAGTTAGTTGTACACCTATAAAAATTAATAGATTTTGTATGAAACATAGTAGGGGCTCTCCCAAAGTAGGTCCTATGCCACACACATTGCATGCGCGGGCCTGTGAGCATTCCTACAAAACGCAATTAGTGTCATTACCCAACATTAAAGTCGTAAGGCGATACATTAAGCGGATACTTTAAACGGCTATAAAATATTATGTATTTGTGGAAACATGGCGCCTTTATTTGGTGATTGGAATATTGAAAAAACAGCCTTATTAATTAACAGTATTTGTCTACCTACTTAATAATTCTCAAATAAGTAGGTAAGTGTTCAAATCAATTAGAACCTTAATTATACTGAATAACTTAAGCCAACATTTAGGTACCCACTAAGTGTACCCGGCATGCGTTGCAATGCCAAGTAAAGTAGGTATTAATAAATTATAATATTATAGATTTTTTGGGCCAGGAACCATCGCGGGCATCCCCAGAATACCCTACCAACACAATGGTTTCGGAACACATAGAGGACAAACATATATTTAGTTATAAAATATACTATCGTTGCCTGCGACTTTGTCAGCGTGGAGTTAAGTTTTCAAAAATCCCACGGAAAACCATTATTTCCCAGAATAAGGAGTAGCCTATGTCACTTTCCAGGTTCTCAACTATCATGTAAAAATATCACGTCGATCCGTTGCCCCTTTTCTGCTCGATAAAAAGACAAACCAATAAACAAACACACTTTCTCATTTCGGTTTAAGTATTAGTAAGATACCGTCAGTCCTACTAATATTATACTTAAATGTGAAAGTTTGTGAGGATTCAGAATGGATGGATGTAATGAATTTAATTAATGTAATGGATTTAATTGGATTTTGTAATGGATTTGGCTGAAAGGAATGGCGATAGCTCATACCCAGGATTAACACACAAGCTACCTTTTATCCCGAAAAATTAGCGAGTTCCCGAGGGAATTAAAAACCTTAATCCACGCGGACGAAGTCGCGGGCATCATCTAGTAAAAGAATAATTTGAAGTCTGCTGTCATCTGTGGGTTCGTCTAAAATGATAGCATCAGTCCGTGACGATAGCAATCACCTCTGATTGGCTGGTACTCTCTCGGAAATACATTTATATACATATTTACATTGATGCATCTAGAACACCATGAAATACAAAAAATCAGAGGTGGCTGCGTTCGTCACGCTGATGGAATCATTTTTAGGCAATTACACAATAATTAAGTAGGTACCTAGCCCCTAGGTATCGTCACAAACTTCGTGGTATGACGTAGACTGTAGAGTGTAAAAATATAAAGAGTGTATCTATTAGAATAAAGTTAGTATTAATCCAACATTCGGTGTTTCATTACGCCACCAAGACCCCGCCTTACATGGCGACCCTGCCTTATATGGCATCCGGGCCATCCGCGCAGTACAGATAGGTTTATTGTGTTTTTAATTTGAACATGTGTGAATCAAGTAATAAAATACTATTGGAAATTGATAACTTTTTTAAAGACTGGTTTATGATTTTTGCAATGTCAGCTGCGTTAATAGTAGTCGTCATAATGGTTATATTATTATGCTGTGGACGGCGTCGTTAAAACCGTTAAAAGACTGTTTCAAGGTTTAAAAACAAGAAAATGGGTGCAGGAAGTACAAAAGAAGAGGTTATCATTGCCCAAAACGCGGCCGGAGGTTCAAACCAGGCATCCGTGGAAGAAATTAGGATGCATATTAGCACCACGAATATTATTTTACTCATAATGTTGACTGTAATGTTGTTGGGAGTACTATATGCGGCATACAGCTTGTACAAAAAATGCCATCTTCAGTGGATTGATCAACAATTCCACCATCACACCCTGCGGCGTTCGTTCCTGCGTGCAATTCCGCAATCACCTAGGGTCAGTGCGGAAGTTTAAAAGTGAAATCGTGCGAAATTATGTGCAGTGTCATACAGTAACTTTATTCCATTTACCTAAACCTGTGTAGAACTATTACGTGTATAAACTACAAATACTTTATTATTCTAAGTGCATTGAACTGAAGAGACAATAATCACGCATCAAATTACGGTATGGATACTTAAGTGTAGAATTAATAAAATGTATTCGATAGAGATAAACTGCGTATACTATGTTATTGTTATTATAAGTTATGGCATCATCTACTTTAGAATTATTATGTAATGAAATTAAAGAAATAAGAGTATACTTGATTAAAGTGGGGCCAAGTCGTAGAACTGAGAGTCTACTGAATAAAAAATTAGGTGAAGCAAATAATATTTTTATAAGATATACTAATTATGTGTCTCAATTATCAAGCGATATTAAGAAAGGCAAAGTATCAAGTAGCGATTCTGAGTTAATTTATAAATACATTGAAAAATTTAAGAACACATACACCGACGTAATTGAGCTATGTGAAGTATGTAAAAGTAAGGATTATATAACAATGGCTACTTTCGATATTAAAGTGGCGTTAAATTTATTGCCCCTTATGACTGATGAGGAGGCGAACACAAAACAGTTAATTGATGGGATCGAATATTACAATTCTATACTTACTGCACCTGAATGCAGGAGACAACTGGTTAATTTTGTATTAAAAATTATCCCAAACTGCAAAATTGGAATTGTCTCCCGACTACCCAGGTGTGGATGAGTTAGTGAGTGACATGAAAAGGGTTTTATTGCCTCAAAAGTCTGCAACAGCTATCCAGACCAAACTTAACTCAAAAAGGCAGAACGACTTGTCAATAAAAGAATACGGCAAACAAATATCCGATCTGTTCGTGAATCTCACGGTGTCGCAGGCCAAAGGGAATACCGAAGGTTACAATTTTCTCAAACCAATAAATGAACAACATGCGGTAAAAAAATTTGCCGATGGCTTGCGAAACCGAAGATTGAGCACTATAATAGCGTCTAGAAATTTCAGTTCCCTCAAGGAGGCGATTCAGGCGGCACAAGATGAAGAAATGTCTTCGTCGGCAAGTTTTGGCGAAGTTCTTGGTATTTACCATAATAATAGAGGTTTCAGGCAGAATTTTACAACAGGACGGCGAGGATACGCGAACCAAACATATCATCAGCGTAGGCCTCAGCGGGGAGGAGTTTATAACAATAACGGGCGGCGCGGTGGATGGAATGGGCCTCGCAACCAACACCAGCAGCAGGCTTCGTCCCGCGGCCGGCCATACAGAGGTAGGTCATATCATACTATCATAATAATTATAATCGAAATCAAAGGATGAGCAATAAAAATATTAATGTTTCATCAGAACCGGAAGCAAAACCGGAACCAACAAATACAGAAAAAAAATTTTTTCGTGACTAAAATATTGTCATGTAATAGTAATTGTTCAATTAGCTTATCTTTAAACAATCATTCATATAATTGGTTACTCGATACGGGAGCATCGATCTCAGCTATAAAGTATAAACATGTTCTAGAAAATCAAATTTCATATTGCAAAGAAAACATCACCATAACAGGTGTAGGAGGTACGATTACAACGCTTGGATATTGTTATTTAAACTTAGATGTAAATGGGCATCAACTGAAGAATAAATTTTATATATTTAATTACTTGCCAATTAGAGCGAATGGCATCATCGGACAAGATTTTCTGACAAAATATAAAGCGGTATTAAATTTTAATCTAAATAAAATAACATTGACTACTTGTAATAATGAAATTAATTTGTCAATTTATACTGTAGACAATAAGCGTTTGGAGATACCACCATTCACTATATACAAACAGACTTTACAGATGAGTGCGTAGTCTGCGCGTCAGATATCAATGACGGGATTTACTTAGCAAGTTCGCTGGTTAAAACCAATATGCGGCAGAATACCTATAAAAATATTAAACACTACGGAGCATCATTTTACACTGAATGAAATCAAACCGATTATTCATAGAGCTTGTGATTATAAAATATTATGCGCTTTTACGAACTGCGAATCGAATGCTGATCGTGTTAAGAAATTGTTTTCATCGTTGCAATTAGACCATCTAAATAATGAAGAACAGGTTTCTGTAGGGAACCTATGTGCAAAGTATAGTGACGTATTTTATTTACCAGGGGATAGATTAGCCACGACTAATATTTATAAGCACTCGATAACTCTAAAGCCGAATGTGTCTCCTATATTCTCTAAACCATATAGATTACCTCACGCTCAGAAGAAAGAAATTGATAGACAGATAGGAAAAATGTTGGAGGAAGGAATTATTGAGGAGAGTACAAGTGAATGGAGTAGCCCCGTGTTATTAGTTCCAAAAAAGCTTGACACTACTGGTGAGAAAAAATGGAGATTAGTAATCGATTATAGGAAATTAAACAACTGTATTCAAGACGATAAATTCCCTCTCCCAAACATAACCGAAATACTAGATTCTTTGTCAGGATGTATTTATTTCAGTCATTTAGATTTATACCAAGGCTTTCATAATGTTGAACTTGAAAAAGACAGCCGAAAATATACAGCATTTTCTTCGGGACGTTATCAACTGACAAGAATGCCTATGGGGTTGAAAACTAGCCCTTCTTCATTTTCTCGTATGATGACAATGGCTATGGCGGGTCTTACATATGAAAAATGCTTAGTTTATCAAGATGATTTAATTGTTTTCGGAAGGAATTTGGCAGAAAAGTCGAAAAATTTACAAGATGTTTTTGAGAGGTTACGCAAAGTCAATCTTAAACTTAACCCTACAAAATGCGAATTTTTCAAAAAAGAAATTAATTATTTAGGGCATGTAGTATCAAAGGAAGGTGTCTTGCTGGATCCAGGGAAAATAGAAGTTGTTAAAAATTATCCCTGTCCAAAGTCTGTTGACGAGGTCAAGCGATTCACAGCCTTTGTCAACTATTATAGGAAATTTATACCAAATTTTGCGGAAAAAGCTTATCCTTTACATAAACTGTGTAGGAAAAATGTTTCTTTTATTTGGGATGAAGAGTGCCAAAAATCATTTCAAACTCTGAAAAGTTGTATAGTTTCACCTCCAGTATAGCAATACCCAGATTTTTCAGAAGCTAACGAGTTTATCGTACAAACAGACGCATCGGGTTACGCGATAGGAGCCATACTATCGAATTCGGACGGTCGTCCAGTAGCTTATGCTAGCAGAGCTTTAAATAAAAATGAGCAAAATTATCCTACGATTCAAAAAGAACTTTTGGCTATAGTTTGGGCGGTAAAATATTTTCGTCCATACTTATATGGTCGTAAATTCAAAATTATTACGGATCATCGTCCATTAATCTACTTATTCAATATGCGAGATCCATCAAGCAGGCTTATGAAGTTTAGGTTAATATTGGAATAATACGATTTTACTGTAGAATACGTAAAGGGTTCAGATAATGCAGCTGCAGATGCCTTGTCTCGAATTTCTTTTACGTCGGATGATTTAAAAAATATGAGCGAATGCAATATAAACGTAACTACTAGGGCACAGGCGAGAAGAATGCAACAGCAAGCTCCTTGCGATATGATTTCAAATCACAGTTGGCCTGATCAACCAAAGGTGATTGGAAGTCATACGAAACCAAGAGAAGCAGTAGAACTTAGATTTATAGAGAAAGAGGAATTAGAAAGTCTTTAGAAGACAACGTAAAATTACTATGGAAAGAAACGCGTTTTGCTATGTTGAAAGTAAGTTGACAAATTTTATTAATCCTGCTTTCCAATCACAATTGACGCGAGCCGCATTTGTGAGGGAGTTGGATAGTCTCTGTAAACAAATAAACGTCGACGAAATATATATAATAAAAAATAAAAGTAATAAAATATTCATTGAAAAATTGTCAAGTGAAGTTAAGTCATTACAAAATAGGTGCGCGACGCGATTTTATATATTAAATGATGTACAACGAATAGAAAATAAAGATGATAGAAGAGTGATCCTGAACGACTTCCATCTTTTGCCCACAAGTGGCCATGCGGGCATGAGAAGGATGTTCAATAATATAAAAAAATATTTTTACTGGCCAGGATTACAGAAAGATGTTAGAGAATTCGTTAAAAAGTGTGAAAAATGTCAAAAAGAAAAACATGCAGTACGTATCAAAGAACCGATGGTTATCACTTCAACAGCTACAACAGCATTTGAGAAGGTTTATTTAGATTTGGTAGGTCCACTAGATAGAGATAATTACGGTAACAAATATACTCACGCTGCAATGCGAGCTAACTAAATATGTGGTAGCACATCCTTTAATTTCTAAAAAGTCAGAGGAGGTAGCTCAAGCTTTAGTTATGTAATAGCTTCATACTTCTCTACGGGTTACCACGGGAAATTGGAACTGACAGAGGTTCGGAATTCCAGTCTTCAGTGTTTAAAGAGGTATGTAAACTTTTAAAAATTAATCATTTAAGTTCCACAGCTTACCACCATCAAAGCATTGGTGCATTGGAAAATTCTCACAAACACCTAAACTCATTTTTACGTATACAAACAGACAACCATCCCGAAACATGGAGCCAATGGCTTCCCTTTTGGTGTTTTTCACATAACACTTCAGTCCATTCTGAAACTAGATTTACTCCTTACGAATTAGTATTTGGGAAAATCTGTTCACTTCCTAGTAATCTAAATACTAAAGAGGTAGAACCATTATATAATCACGAAAATTACCCATGTGAATTAAAATATCGGTTACAATTATCGCAAAAAGAAGCAAGGGAAAATTTAGTCAAAAGCAAAGAATTAAGAAAATCAGTTTATGATAAATGCATTAATCCTATAGTGTACAATCCAGGAGATTTAATTCTAATAAAAAACGAAAATTGTAGCAAAATGGAGAGTATTTATTTAGGTCCTTACAAAGTGGTCAAAGACATGCCACCAAATGTGCAGATTAATAAAAACGGTAAATTAGATATAGTTCATAAGAATCGTACAAAATTGTTCAATTCTAGTGAGTAAGTTTTATTAGTAAGCTAATAATGTATTTAACCAGTCTGTAATCTGTATAACAAAAAAAAAATATATAACACAATTTTTTTTTTATGAAAGGAAGGGAGATGTAGAGTGTAAAAATATAAAGAGTGTATCTATTAGAATAAAGTTAGTATTAATCCAACATTCGGTGTTTCATTACGCCACCAAGACCCCGCCTTACAAGACAAAATTTGTAGGTACCCCTTGTACCATAAATTACCTACACCAGCTGCCGGCGCACTGTCTGTTGCTCTGTTGCAAATATTCTGAAATAAAGAAGTTTATTTATCTAAATACAGTGCAACCTAAATATAACGTACCTCAATATAACGACTTCCTCGATTTAACAAATTCTTCGTAATCCCCTTGAATTGTCCATAAGAGTCAATGTAAAATATATATACCTTTACATTGCGAACATTTTTTGCGAACAACTTCTTTATAACGAATTTTCAACCATCGAGGTTGCACTGTATTTACGAGTATATTACAAGTAAAATATTCTTTAAAAAAATCCAAAGTTAGGTCAATAAAAATCTATTTTAAAAACCTACCCTCGTATCGCTACGCGTGTAAAAACTGTGCGTGAAAAGTCCTAAATAAATAAACAGTACACATCTCGGACACGTATTTGCAGCCCCAAGTATGCGCCCCGCTGTATGAATAATGAAAACTCATAAACACTCTACCGCTGGTCTACTCGAGTACCTACGAACAGTGTACTTGTAGCTCGAAAGGTTGGGCATATTGGGGGTTAAAGTATCGATAAAATACCTACAAAGGTAGTTTTAGAATCGTGACACATTCTAAAAATACCTATTATTGCTACACTGATTATATTATAAAGACTGAAGTTAAGTTTACGGGTACACGAGTTAAAGTAAAAAACTCATAAATAAATACAACTCGTGCCTTACTCAATAAAGCGATTGCGACCCATCGTCGATTAGTATATTGTCAATAAAAATAAAAACTGAACTTGGTTCCTTAGATCCTTATTCCTTACACAATACATATACCTAGGTATTTGGAATAACAAAAAACATGCTGTCATAAATTACCTCCATAAATGAACGAACTGAACTGTGAACAAGTAAGGTAAGTCCCGTTTAACTCAAAGGATCAGTTTCTATAAAATGGCACCGAAGTAAGGTTTTAGGTAATATTACAAGGAGTATATTATATTGTTCAATTCTGTTTAAAAAAAATACAAGTAAGTAAAGGTAGGTACATCATGACCGTACGAGTATCTTTGAGGTGCCTTCCGTAATTGGTAGAGCAACTGCCATTTAACACAAAAAACTCAAAAGAATGCTAATTGCTGAACTATAGCTTGTTAAATACTTCTATTTACTTTAATGGAATCTATAGACGAAACTTCGGCTAATTAGGTATTTTATCAGTCGTAAAAATATATTCAAGCATTCCAAAACTAATCACAGACGTCATTCCACGCTAGAAGTATGGATGCGCGATTTTCTTCCCATCCAATTTCGCAATGAATACCTAAATGGCATGAAAAATATGATTGTGTCACTACGTTAAGCAGAGTACAAAAACATTGGGTATACTCAAACACACACACTCCAATAAATTGATGATCATTCATGAGCTGACAAGTTCATTACAAAAATATTCGGTCTACGGCCGACTCCAAAACCGATAGTTCACATCCCTGCGTCCGCTGAAAAAACCGCCTCAATACCGCGAAAACTTACAAAATGGCGTACTGTGAGTTCAGTTGGCGCCAAATTAAACCGCGTATGTATCATATCGCGCTTTGATCTCCGGCCCGCAGGAGTGTTTGTTTAGTAGGTACCGCGCCTGTCTGTTTTTCCGCGTTGAAAAGATCCTCGTGAATGGTTGAGAGAGGCCTGTTTCAATAGAAGATTTATATCGACGGCCGGCGCTATTGCGCGGCAATTTGTGGATATAGATACAGATAAACTACCGTGTTTGAAAGGAGTTTCTGTGAATATAGGCACAGATAAAATAGCGTAGGTATTTGAAAAGAGGTTCTATGCAACTTGGTAGCCATGGAGGTTTTTATTGATTACAAAGAGAGGTGATAGAGTTTTTCCAATATTATAAATATGAAAGTATGTTTATTAGATTGCCCTCTATATCATACAGATACTTATAGGTATTTAATAAAACCGGCCAAGTGCGTGTCGGGCCACGCGCAGTGTAGGGTTCTGACCTAGGATAGTGCTTTTATTTTATTTATGAAAATTGAATATATTTTGAATTCCATGGTTTAAATACTATAATATACTACAAAATATGCAACTTACACTACGTGTATAATACCTAACCTAGAAAAAACAGATATATAACTCCTTAACTTATGGACCCTACTTAGCCGTGATGGTTTTCCTATAAAATTCTTTCATGTATCCTATAAACAACCATTTAGCTGGCAGAGGGGTGGAGGGGGGGGGGACAGGTACACTTGACTCTAATAAAATATCGAAACGGATCCCTGAATCGAAAAATGGTGTTTCCACACCCACAATAGACCTATTCAACGACACCCCACACTATGGGATAGATGAGAAAAAAATTCTTCCCCACTTTACATGTAGGGGAGGTACGCTAAAAATATATTTTTCACAATTTTATTTCATCACTTTGTTGGCTTGATTAATATTTATACCCTTGTCGAATTACAGTTTTCTAGTACCAATAGTCTCTGACAGACGGACATGGCGAAATTATAAGGGTTCCTTGTTTACTACGGAACCCTAAAAAGGAATAGATTGGCATAATATGCTACATTTTTATGCTATATTTATCCCTATGTTCCTACTGATATCCCAACTAAAATAATAAAGTTCAAAGAGTACGTTTGTTTGTTGGATTGTGCTTCATTCAATCAGTTAACGGATCAAAGGATCGACGTGATTTTTTGCAAGAGTGGTGGAGGATCTAGATAATTTTTCCGGAAAAACCAAAGCGTACCCATTAAATTTTTAAAAATCTAAAAGCTATCTAGTTGTAAATAGGTACATTAGTTTTCTTTGTACTAGGCGTAAATTGTTCCTAATATACAAATTTAAATAGGTAGATATTATAATTAAGCTTGCTTAGATTCACGTACTTAAACGTTGATTGCATTTTGTTAAGACACAAAAAATATTTACCGTATTGTGTAAGTGGGTCAAAACATAAAATAGTGCATTATACTTTATTAAAACACTGAACTTAATCTATCAGAGTGAACGTTATCGTTTCCTTCAAATTATATTTTTATGATACCGTCATTGAGTAGGTACTATGAAGATTGAGTTTCTACGGCACGCTAGGGATAGAAAACTAAGCATAAGCTTTCCATAAACTGTCTTCCCTACTATTATTAACTATCTATAAAGTTTTATTAATTAATTATTTTTTTAACCATCAATCGCTTGATCTTGAAATACCAAAGTTTTATTATAGTTTAACTAGTACATACCTAATTAATTAATCTTTAACTAGGCAAATATATCATGCTGTTAATGAACTAAATGAGAAACATTGTGACATTCAAGAATCACCCCAAAAATTTAAAACGCAATAAATTTCAACACGAAGTCAAGCGTTTGAAATCACGAAATCCTACAAAATATTTTCTCTAAAGCGTCCTAGTGACAACCAAAGCGGAAGTGACGTAGCGTTGCGCGTGCGCTCGCTTCCTGCCGCGTGCGTCCAAAATGGCGGCTGCGAGTTTCCGGTTTGTTAGTATGTGACGCCGAGGGTGATTTCGCATAAAAGTTATTGCGAGGGATGCTGCGTATTGTTTGTATTTGTATCGTCATTCCGACTAAGACGATTTCCCACGCAGCGTATTGGTTTTTCCTGAAGGATACTTTTTGCAAGTAATATTAATTAACTATTGGACTACAAATCTCAGCGATTTGCTAAAATACGTTTACGTGTTTTTCTTTAATCTACTGTGCGCTTTTTACGCGTATGTTTATTTATATTAGGCTCTAATATTTAATTTAGACTGATGGTAACAGAAGAGTTTTCAACTTAGTCGAGTGTCAAACACACTCATGTTCATGACAACAAGAATTTCTTCACTGAGATAAGTCACTTCACGACGATTTAGATACAAGTAATTAACCGGAAATCTTTAAATATCTGTACACATGGGAGTGGCCAGGGGGGTAGGAAAGGGCAGCTGCCCCCTCCCCCCTAGACATTTGAAAAATATAGTACTAGTAGATACTTCATCATTGAAATCCAGATACCAGATCCAGATACCAGACACCAAATCTTCAACTGTGAAGCTAAAAAACTTAACTAGCTGTTGCACCCGACTTCGTCCGCATGGGGTAAGGTTTTTAAAAATGCAGTAGGAACCCTGTTTTCTCAGAATCAAACGTAGCCTATGTCACTCTCCAAGTCCACAACTATTGGTACACCTGCAAAAAATGATTGATTGAGGGACAAACGTATGAATAAATAAGTTTTATTTATTATTATTTATTATTTATTTATTTTTTTCCCGTCCTCTACAATAATATCAACTTGCCCCCGGGCCCCCCCCCCCCTGGTCATCGGCTGGCGACGCCCTTGTCTACACAACTTTATTTTGAATTCAGTGGGTTTCATACGCAAACGGCAAACTTATCCTATCCTAATCCCTCATCGAAAGAATTATGGACTCAACATAATGAATGTCTATTGCTCGATTCATAAATACGAATAATATGAATATTAGATAGTCTTTATTACGAAGAATTAAGATTGACGCGGCAACATCAATCTAAGGGTAATGGTATGCTGGTCCTATCTGATTACCCCCTGATTGTCTTGATTATTCATGTAGCTATTGAAGTCTGACAAGGAATTACATGAAATTGAATTTCGAATAAAGGACTACTTTAGGCTCTCCTAGGATTGATTTTGAATGTCAGCGTCTTGAGGACCGAATTCTATAAATTTTTCGTACTAGGTATATTCCCCAAAAACGAGTACCTACATAGGAAGGCAAGGAAAGAAGAAAGAAAATACATACATTTATTCAGTGACATTCTGCACTATCTCTTTCTTGCCATGGTTACTCTCCGTAGCTCAACTATACCTACCCATGCAAAAATTACGTGATACGTCGGTCCATTTCTTGGTTGCTGCGTGATTAAAGGACAAACCAACAAAAAACACACTCTCGCATTTAAAACATTATGTAGGGATTGCAGATAATTATGTAAATAGCACTTACAACGAAACACCTATCGTACCATCTAGAGTCCAATCATTGAGGCGTAATGAAAATCGCTTAGCATCCATTATTCATACCTCTCATCCAATTAGAAGAGCATTTTAACACGTTTCGAAGAAAAATTACCAAACGCGGGTAGTTAATTCATTGAAATAGCTCCACTTCTAAAGAAAATGTGTGTAAAAAATTCCTGCGAAAGCTATAATATATTCGTTTAGAAGCAATAATAGTCACCTGCTTTGTTTGCTGCTGTCTTTGACTTTACAGTAATTTGAATAATCGATCGCAATTTAGACTCTATTGCTATAGAAATAACGACCATAGATAGAGACCGCGGTGTGCACACAGTAAATAAATTAGTTCCGAGTGGAAGCACAGACTGCAGTAGATAATTTATCGCTAGAAAAAACAAAAGCAAATTATCCTTAATGATGCTATAATGTCAGATTATTAATTCCTTTAGTGCTAACTCGCTGATAAGACTGATACGTGATGGTAATAATAGAGTTTCGACTTTCGGCTAATTTTTGATTGTAATCGTATGCACGGTTAGGTACCGGCGTAAAAACTAGATAAATAATTAAAGTATAAAATGCTAATTAATGGTACTAAGCTGAATCGCTTTGGCGATTTCGAATGGGTGGGCTTTACTTATGTTTTGTTTTTTTTATAACGGATGTCCCCCTTTCATAAAAAGGGCCTTTGGCATGCTCCTTTTGTGTTTTAAGTTTGAATTTTTTAAAGATTTTAATCCTACTTATATGTAGTAGTTATTTTGTTACAGGTAAAAATTCAAACTTAAAGCAAAAAAGGAGCATGCCAAAGGCCCTAAATTCGACAAATTTGGTAAAAAAAAAAAAACTGGTCAAATTAGGTCAAATTTCGACAGTGGTTATATGAGTAGGTCTACTCATATAACCACTGTCGAAATTTTCGAAAATCCACTAAGGCCCGCTTGCAGAGACGCCGGGTTAGGTTTAACCCAGGAATAAATTTGTAATTTTGACAGCAGCTTTATACGAAATCTGTCAAAGCAGCAGCTAATTCTGGGTTAAAAGGATAACCGGCGGGCCTAGAAATTAGACGGACTTTTGACAAAAAGACATCTCAAGGCCTATATGCGTACAATGCCCACCCCTCATTTAATTGAATTCGGAGCTTTTAACTACACTATTCCTCACAAATTCATAAATCAAATCATCAAAACATGATCAATAGCGTGTAACAATCCACTGCTGGGCTAAAGGCCGGGACGGGATCTTTGGTTCCAACGTCCAACGTTGAGGACGGGAGGGTTTGCCCATAGTCACCACGCTTAGCAGACAGGTTGGTGATCGCAGTAGATGGTAGTACGCAGGGAGGACGCCCATTCTCTGTTATATTCCCTTAGTCGCCTCGTACGACACCCGCGGGAACAGGAGGGGCCGAAGGGTCAAAACTGGTATTCTGATCTGTCATCACCACCAAACGTTTTGGTATTAGTCCGAACTCTGATACGTATAGTAGGTATCCAATTTTGAAAAACGGATGGTTGTTGAGGTTCTATAAATGCTTATGTGACGGAGTGGCGACCCCACACCGGAAAACGCAGTGTTTGCAGACCGCCTACTAGGACCGACGACATGAGACGAGTAGCAGGTATAGCCGCTGGATAAAGGCGGCGCAAGGCCGGGGCCTGTGAAAGTCCATGCAAGAGACTTTTGTCCAGGAGTTAACGTCTAGCTGTTTAAGAAGAATATGGTATGCTAACATTGAAAAGCGCACAATATATTCATAGGTAAGGTAATATTGACTAGCTTGTACCTATCCTTGGCTTCACCCGCATGAAATATTAGTTCACATAATTAGGTGTATCTAGCATGTTGTAGTAACTGATTTGATTGAAAATGGAGTACCTATTTATCAAAACGTACGCTTTCGACATCTCAATAAGTGTGTCATCAATCATCATCGTCTCATTTCAGCGAGATGGACGTGCAAATAGATGGATAAACACAGAAACTATTAAATTTTATAATAGCCGTAAACACGAACGATGTCACGGGCAGACGCACAGCCAGTCGCAAAATAAAAATAATCCACAAGAATTCCTAATAATAAAGACAACCCGCGCATGTCCAATAAAAAGCAGAGTTTAGATTTCAATTGCCGCAATATTCAGTGCACACAAATTAGAGCACAAAGGGCCAAAGAAGTAAAAGAGAAAAGGACATCCTGATTACCATAATTAAAATCCACTAAACTGATTTATGCCTCTCGAGGCCCCCATCACTTAAGCCTTTCTCTTTATTTAATTGGAAGGATCCTTAAAGACCAATTTCCTTTTTTTTGTCCGATGAATTCCAACCGGATATACGGTGTTCTTTGAAAAGGCTGTTTTTAGGCTCCGTTGCAAGGCTCACAAGCCATATGATATGACATATTTTATTATAGGCAAATTAGGCGGATATATCAATCTCTTTGGTTCTTCGTGGGATCGTTTGGTGTACCGCTCCCAGTCCGATGAATAGTTAATAGGGATTTTCATTGAATATATTCGCGATGGGACGTGCGTCAGTGTTTTTAGGAACGTTAGGCTGAGGCAGGTACGTTCGTCGAGCGGTTGTTTTGTCAGTAGTCGATCATTCAATATTGTAGTGCTGTTGCCATCCCGCATTGGAAGTTAGATTTGGATGTTGTGGAGACAAGTTTTTAACTGAAAATGTGCTCCGTAACTACCACCTGTACCCGTGCTTGTACAATGTACATATCTGACTATACTACTATATATTACTACAATCCTTATACAAAGATTATAAATGCGAAAGTATTGTTTATAATAGTTGTTGTTTCTACTAAGTAAGGGTACCTCCTCGTTTGCTGCTTTATCCAAAAATGTGTCTAAAGATTTCTAAATTTACAAAATCTTAGTTTTTGATTTTATAGTAAAGCTTTCTGTGAGTTTACTTTTAAACTAATGGAGTTTTTCATAGAATGGCGATTTCATTCTGCATTGTATACGGTAACATTTTGTTTTAAAAAGAGCAACTGCCGAGTTTCTTGCTGGCTCTTCTCGGTAGAATCTGCTTTCCGAACCGGCAGTAGAATCTCGACTTGTCATAAGAGCCACAGGTCAGGTTCAGGGCCTACATGAAATAAATAAAATTTTTGATTTTGATTTTGCGTTCTGTTAAAATTCTCAATCACTTTTAGATACGGGATAAAGCATTGTTGCAGCAAATGAGCGACAAGTTAAAACAATGTTGCGATATGTGTAATTAAAAGTTGGACTCGCAAATTGCAGCGCAAACAGAACTCTATCAGGGTTGAACAAACACGCTACCCCAATGCTCGAACTGTCCGTATTGTTTGCGTTGTTAGCGGTCAAACAAACAAAAATGTTGGATCGTAACGAACCGGTAATCCGATTCCGAGTGGTCAGTTGTAAAGTTTCGATAGCAATCAACTGAGCCAACAGATATGTTTCGTGTGCAAACATTGGGGCAACCCTACTGTTTGCGATTGTTACTTAAGATGTTTATGCGGTTGATGCGGGTGCCTTTTTTCTTTTATTTTGATATGATATTATTGTACCTATCTATTCTATTAAGTATCACGTATTTGCTCTCTCAAGATAGGAAAGTAAAAGGGATAATATCGTCTCACCTACGGCAAATTTGCGAATCTGCAAATGATGCATTTTACAGGGAAACGTATCATTGAAAAGGTTCAATTGAATTTTTTCCTTTTGTGCTTTCAAAACGCTCCGCTGTAAAATGTATCTTATCCAGCTTCGTAAGTTTGCCGTTGTGACTGACTATAATACCTATAAGTTTGATCTAAAATCTGAAAAAGTTAATCCGATTATTTAATTGAAATCTATAAAAATAAATAAAATTGAAATGTCTGTCTGTGATTTCAACTGCCTCTTGAGCTCACATGATTATTTGAGCATCAACATAATGCGAACAAACATTTTTAAAAGTTTTGTGTGTAGGATAGGATGTCTTTTAATCGACTTTGAAAACTGGAGGTGTGATTTTCTATGTATGTCCATTGTCCACCGAAATCTCCAAATTTCTAAACTGATATGCGGTTTTTTTTTCCAATATAGAGACAGTTCCCAAAAATTTCCGGTTCCAAATCCTGGCTCCTGATGCTGCAGGGCAGGGGTACCTTTACCTATACTGCATCTAAATAAACCAAAACAAAAACACCATGCTTAAGTCGAGTAAACTGTATCCGCGAATTTTGAGTTCTCTATCTAAAAAGCTCTTTTGAAGGTGGTTTAACTTATATAAAAAGCTACTGACAGTGCTTCTAAGCTACATCAAGCAAGTCAATGCATTTAGGTTACACACGTTTTACGTTACAACTCTTTTACCTGCTTTACCCTATATTTAAAATATTTTCCATTGCCCGCTTCTACCCCGCAGTAAAGTGGGGCAATTCAGGTCCTTTCAACGGAAGGCCTTTACGCATGGAACGCTAATGCGTTCGTTTCCAACTGTTTCTCTCTTTTAAACTGTAGTACATTCCGTTTCTAGATTGTCCTGCTCAATGTTCATCATTAGAACATAAGAACATAGGACTATTAGGTAGATCCTTACTAATTATATTCTAATATTATATTTAAATGCCAACCTACAATCACACAATAATATTTTTTTATACCAGAAAAACAAAAGGTTTCCGCAAAGTAGGTACCTAACTTGTTTTCCATGAGGTCCATGTTTTCTTTTTTTATCCCCAAAAAAGAAAACAGCTCATAATCAAAATCGGATTTCATGATTATGGTTAATTTTCCGTGGACATCTTCACTTCACGTATTTTTAACAAGTATAGATTGTTCATCTAAAGTTAATCAGCCTGAATAAAATTGGTTAAAGCTGGTAATGAAGAGCCTAATTATTTAAGTGATAGGGTTCAAAATAAACAGTCCTTTACAGTTCTATATTTGGACGTAGATTGATGATTGTCGAGAGAGGACGGGAGAAGCGAGGTATGTCTGAATAAAAGTGGTAATGAGGCTGATTAAACTCAAGTTTATAATGGTGTCTAAAGGTTAATAGCATTGGGCTTAAAATAAAACACACAAAGTATGAGATTGACCGCCGCCATCGTCGTCGATACGTTTTCTTGTACCTTATTTATTAAACAATTTTTTTTCAACTTCTTCGCATCTTTTAGAAATCGGTAACTGTTATGATTTTTTGACTAATGAAGAAGTTCACATCTTTTTTTGTCGTTTTAGGTAAATCCAAACATAAGCAAAATAAAACAGTAGTAAAAGTTATACATATTACCTACTTAATTTTTATCAAAACCACGAGATCTAGATATTAATAATACTTGTTTAATAAATAAAAAACCGGCCAAGTGCGAGTCGGACTCGCGCACCGAGGGTTCCGTACTCCAGAAGTAAAAGACGTAAAACGATAATATTATATTAATTTGCTTATTCATCGTTAACTTTGTTTGTAGAGGTTTATTGTTAATATAAAAAAACTATGCTAGTTAGAGCGTGGAACGGTATTTTTTTCAATATTTTGGCCGATTACTCAAAAACTATTATATATAGAAATAAATAAAAAACTGTTTTAGAATGCACAAGTAAAGGCCTTTCATATGATACCCCAGTCGATATAGTTATTTTACTTTGAAATTTCAAACCCCCGATTTTCCCCCTTTTTTAATAAAACTAAAAATAATTTTCGATTTTTCTTTATTCGAATGATGTTGGGCCATTATTATACACAACTATGCCAAATTTCATGTCGATAGCTTTAATAGTTACTGAAATAATGGACTGTGACAGACGGACGGACGGACGGACGGACGGAGAAAGTCTCACCATAAGGGTTCCATTTTTACCATTTTGGTACGTAACCCTAAAAATTTAAGCGATAGTATCCACAACAATGAAAAAATAAATATAAAATTATCTCTAAATAAAATGGCGGATGGGATAATGAGTTGTCGTAATTCCTAGTTCCATGTTAATGAGCGTATGACGTCACAAGCTTTAATCTAAGACTATAATATTGCATCTAATACACAAAACGAAGTAGGTAGGTATAGATAATCGAATAAAAAAAAAAGTATATGATGAGCAATAAAAATGACTTACGAAATTCAATTTCTCGCAAACCATACAAAAACAAACCATTTATCTTTGTGAAATCCATTAAACTCTATATAAAATCCATTTCGCTTGCGCCGGCGCCGTTTCGGTAGCGATCATAAATAAGATGCACTCGGTAGGCGGATAAATACCTCGCAGTCCCATATCAATTCTGAAGTCAAAGTCATGTCGAGATTTTGCATTTCAAACTTCTTCTTTTACGTCGTCAGGGCGGTTTGCATTTGATTGCTATCTACTTACTACTACGGTAACTGATTTTATTGACTATCTAAGGAAACATACAATCTAGCTTAGAATTGCACACTCAAATATCCTGAATTTTTCACCAACGAGGTTGTAGAACATCATCTCTATGCATCGCTGGAGACCAACGAGGTTGTAGAAGATCTCTATGCATCGCCGCAGACCAACGAGGTTGTAGAACATCATCTCTATGCATCGCCGCAGTCCAACGAGGTTGTAGAACATCATCTCTATGCATCGCCGGAGACCAACGAGGTTGAAGAACATCATCTCTATGCATCGCCGGAGACCAACGAGGTTGTAGAACATTATCTCTATGCATCACCGGAGACCAACGAGGTTGTAGAACATCATCTCTATGCATCGCCGGAGACCAACGAGGTTGTACAACATCATCTCTATGCATCGCCGGAGACCAACGAGATTGAAGAACATCATCTCTATGCATCGCCGGAGACCAACGAGGTTGTAGAACATTATCTCTATGCATCACCGGAGACCAACGAGGTTCTAGAACATCATCTCTATGCATCGCCGGAGACCAACGAGGTTGTAGAACATCATCTCTATGCATCGCCGGAGACCAACGAGGTTGTACAACATCATCTCTATGCATCGCCGGAGACCAACGAGGTTTTAGAACAGCATCTCTATGCATCGCCGCAAACCAACGAGGTTGTAGAACATCATCTCTATGCATCGCCGGAGACCAACGAGGTTGTAGAACATTATCTCTATGCATCGCCGCAGACCAACGAGGTTGTAGAACATCATCTCTATGCATCGCCGCAGACCAACGAGGTTGTAGAACATCATCTCTATGCATCGCCGCAGACCAACGAGGTTTTAGAACATCATCTCTATGCATCGCCGGAGACCAACGAGGTTGTAGAACATCATCTCTATGCATCACCGCAGACCAACGAGGTTGTAGAACATCATCTCTATGCATCGCCGGAGACCAACGAGGTTGTTGAACATCATCTCTATGCATCGCCGCAGACCAACGAGGTTGTTGAACATCATCTCTATGCATCCCGGCCCACTAATGAGCATGGGGTCTATTCTCGGAATGAGAAGGTTTTAAAGCACCATATTCCCCCACGCTGGCCAAGTGCGGATTGACAGACTTCACACACTTTTGCCAATATTATGGAGATTTCTCAGGCCTTCAGGTTTCTCCACAAAGTTTTCCTTCACCGTTAAAACAAGTGATATTTAATTGCTTTAAACGTACGTAACTCGGATAAGTTAGACGGATGGAATTCGAACCGCGGATAAAGGAGACCGAAGTCTTAACCACTAGGCCTACTACCTTGGAAGCTGTAGCACGCGAAGATACCTTACAAACTTGGATAGAAACAGGCGTTACTTTGCGGAATTCGATGATAAATATTAATAATAATTATCAATAACAACATTAATTTATATCATTAAATTAATATTATTGGAACGTAGTTCCTTATCGCGCGGTACGGAAGGGGGCTAGACGGAAAAAATTAAGGAACCGACACTCGACACATTTTTGAAACCGACACTTTTTTGTTGAATGTGAATTTTGCATTGTGTTCGGTATTTTCGCCTTAGATCACGGCGTCTGCATGGCCTAGTGGTTAGGGCAGTCGCCTAAAAGTTCAACGTCGATGGTTCGAATCCCAGCTCGACAGACTGAATTTTCTATTTTCAATTTAATTTTAAATAATTTCTAAATGTGGAATTTTTCCCTAATTTTTTATTGTATAAATTGGATAAAATGTTATTGTACTACTAACGCCATCTGTGAAAAAACAGTAACTCCACCAGAGTAACTCTTTGGTTTTGTAACAGTGCAATAGAAATAAACTAAATAATATAATTCATCGTAGTTAATCAATTTAATACTAGATGACACCACTAGTTTATTACAATTCCTTCAATAAAATTAATCGAAAGGAGCTACGTTCCACCCGGGTGTCCCTTGACACCTCTCAAGTTTTTTAATAATAATATTAATTTAATGATATTTAAAGAAAAATTAGATAATACGTTCCTTTGCTATGAACCGTTATCCGTGCATGTGTTTGGTAGATTATTTATTTATAATTTTTCTTTAACCTCACTAACTTTTAGTTGCCTTGTTTAAATGTGGACATTCGTGAAACACATTAACAGGCCCAGTGCAAGTGTAAGTAAATGGAAAGAGAAATTTAGGTAAACAGAGCATATAAAAGTAAAAGCTTAGCCGTACGATGATACGATAAAAGAGGGGAGGATAGTAGATTAGCGAGACGGCCAAACATCTCTATGGCAGGGGTGGCGAACATTTTATAATCTACGAGCATGTGATATTTTTTTGATTTATCGAGTCTAGCTTTACTCGAATAAATCACAAAGAAATCAACAAATAAAAGAAAGACATAACGAAATGCATAACGATATAGCGGCGAAAATTATAAAATTTAAAAGATTAAGAAAATAGACAACTATATACCTACCTATACATATTTTTATATAGTGTTTACATAATAAGTGGTTATTATTGATATTTCTATAGGTAGTAAAGGTAGGAATGACTTTCTCGATCTAATTCACGTAGAAATACCAGATATTGAAAAATTGTTGTTTTTTTCCGACTTATCATAAGAGCCACATAATTTCATACCCACCGTATAGATTGGTACCTATTGATAAATATACAAATACTTTTGAGTAAATAGAAAAGAAGTTCAACTTCGTAGAATTATATATGAAGGCGCCGAGGTCCCCAAGCTATTTTTAAAAAGTATGACGTCAGCATGGCTGACGTCATGTTCTCCGTTATCTCCCATATTTTAAATAATTACGATTGAATCTACTCAAAACTTCTGGACATAATTAAAACAGTTCAGCACCGTATTTACATTTTATTAAGCGACAGGATTAAAGTAAAACGAATCACACTTTTAAGACTTCAAAAATTATAATAAAATAGGAAGTCAAGATCATGCAAAGTTGGTAACCGAAAAATACTTGTAACAAAATTATAGTAACACTTAGCTTATTTATTTTCGCAGCGTGTCCACACCGATCCACCGAACTCACCAGAATAATGGCGGTGCATCGATGTAGTTCGCTTGAGAGCTGCCCCACGTGGCGCCCTCTGACGTCTCAGATGGCATTACCCACCATTTGGCAACTCTCAATTAGTTATTAAACTAGAAAACATTAAAGTTACTACTGCTAAAATCATCTTTTAATATTAAAGAATTATTGAAGTGTTATAGTTACGGTAATCTTAAACAATTACAATTCACAAGTTGCAAAGACATTCACTACAGTCAGTACAAGTTCAATCAACGAATAAATGGTTTTACAAGATAAAATTAAAGTAACAACGGCTAAAATCGTCTAATAATATTTAGGAATTATTGAACTGTATAGTTACAGTAATCTGTAAAACTATTACAATTCATAACTTACAACGATGTTTACTTCAGTCAATACAAGTTCATTTATCCATCAAAACATGGTTTAACTAGATAAAATTAAAGTTAACCTGGCCAAAGTAGTTTTATAATATTTATGAATTATTGAAGTGTTTTAATTAGAATAATCTTAAACGATTACAATTCACGAGTTACAGTGATGCTCATTTCAATCAATACAAGTTCTTTTTTTAGATTCAATAAACAGTCCGACATTGTTTTAAGTTAATTTTAACTTAAAACAACGTTGCAATTATCTAATTAAGTTTTAAATACTTTTAATGTTATTATTTTAAATGTGGCCAACATGTTTGCGCCGATACGGCCGTTCTGGTGAAAAGTGCGCGCTCTGCACTTATTCACGCCTGAAACCAGAAATTTTAAGGATTTTGATTTCGTATCTGTAATTTATTGCTCTGGTAGCTTAGTGTCATTGGTTCATAAGCCAAGTAGTAAAATTTTTCATGAAATAAAATGATTTTTAACATGATTATAGAATGGAAATGTTTTTGTAATAAATCCTCATATGGATCTCAGCCATAGTGAGTTTTGATATTGATAGTTTATACTGCTTTACGTCTCACTACGTTAGCAATGATAATTACACGAATAAGGATTAGGATCAGGTTTTTTTTTTTTTTTAATTACTGAACGTCTCACTACGCCAGCAATATATTGTAGTCAAGTCAATAAGTCATAAGTTTTCTGTCATTCAGTCAATTTTTTTTTTTTTTTTTTTAATATTGTTGTACATCTCACTACGCCAACAATATTTTGAGGGTAGAAAGGTCGAAGCTGTGCTCTAGGCATTCCTGTCTCGGTGCCGTGGTACACAGAGGCCCTAAAGGAATGGGGAAAGGGCGAAGCTGGGGTCTAGGCCTTATTTTTATGACCGTGGTCCCCAGAGGCTCTGAAACAATTGGGTTGATGCTGTGCTCTAGGCATTCCTGTCTCGGTGCCGTGGTACACAGAGGCTCTAAAGGAATAGTGGACAGGGCGATGCTGGGGTCTAGGCCTTATTTTTATGACCGTGGTCCCCAGAGGCTCTAAAAAAATATAAACATGCACACAGGAAAGGTGTAGGTATAATAGGAGCTATAAATATACTTGTGTTAAGTATGAGGATTTAAATGATTGCGCAACAGTTTTGTTTGCTTATAGGTATAGGTACCATCACTTGTGGATGGTTTATGTTATAAAATATTTTTAGAATGACAATGCTAATTGGTATAACTGCAGGAAGAGTTTTTTAAAATAGCGTATAAATCGTTTATCTCACCGGGAGCTGTGGTGAGCTGATCAGCTGTCTCTTCTACAACCTCTCGTATGATGTCGAGGGTTGAATGTCGTGGCTGATCGCCTCCGAAGCTGCGGTGTCGTGTGGATCGTGGCTGGCTGCTGGCGGTGTGACGGCGCGCTGCTGGGAGTGCTCAGGATCATCCGCGGTGCTGTCGTCGATCCCCGCCGATACGGTTGCCTGCTGGCCCGGCTGCGGTGCTCGCCGAAGCTGGTCATGGGCCACTTTTCGGAGGCGGCCTTGTCCAATCACTCTTTTAACGAGGTAGCGGTCATTTTCGAGTACACGACAAATCTCATATGGTTCACTGAATTTTAAATCCAAGCATGTTTGGTTGCGAGGGTTGTTCTTTATCAACACGTAGTCACCTCTTTGAAATCTGTGGATTCGGGCTTTGTTTTTGTCAAACTGTACCTTCTCTTTTTCTGCTGCTGTTGTCATTTTTTGAGTTACGTGTTGGTAAAGCCGCTCAATGTCAACGCTTTGATCTTCTATATTTACCAGGCCGACGAGTTCAGGTGGAACGCAGTGTTTGCGACGAGTAAGTAGAGTAAGCGGAGCAGTACCTGTTACACGATGCGGTGTGCAATTCAAGGCTAGCTGCAGGCTATCTATAGCAGTATGCCATAATTCTGTCTCGTAATTCTTTATCATAATTAAGGCATTCTTCAGGACACTCATGACCCGTTCGACTTGCCCGTTAGCTCGGCTTACTCCTGGCGCTATTGCATGTATGTTAATGTTAAACCGTTCGCAATAATTTTTGAAATCGCCCAGGAATTCACGTCCGCCGTCGACTATTACCTGGGTCGGTGTACCAAACAAATGTATTGTACGTTTTAAAGCTGCTAACGTACTCTGTGGACTTTTGTTTGTCGCATGGTACAAGAGTATATACTTACTGAAAGCGTCGATTGTTACGATGACATAGTCATGGATGCTAGTAGTGCCCAGTTTACCGGTTACGTCCATATGAATGGTTTCAAAAGCAGTAGTAGGTTTGGGTATAGGGTGAAGTTGTACTTGAACAGCACCCGAAGTACCTTAAGATGTCTTGCATATGATGCAGTTATCGACAAACGTTCTTATGACGGTATTCATTCCATCAAACCAATAGGTTTCTTTAATCTTTTGCAGAGTTTTATCCCATCCAGTGTGTTTTAATGCATTGTGATAGCTGTTTATAAGGCTCCATTGAAACGACTTAGGTATAACAACAGCCTCTTGGTGCCCTAGGGTAGCGTCGTCCCAAACCTTCATGAGTATATCGTCCCTTAAGATGTAACCGGGTGCCCCTTGCTCTTGAGAGATACTGTCAATTTTGGAGCGAAGCACGGGGTCACGGTGTTGTTCCACTTTCAGCCAATCCAAATCTCTAGTCATAATGTTAACCTCCAAGGTACCTGGATTTCGACTTAAGAAATCTGCGTGTTGGAGTGTTTGTCCTTTTCTGTACTCTATTTCAAAATTGTAGTTCTGCAAGTACGCCCACCAACGGTATACCCGGGGAAGCAGCTCTTTCTTATGCTTGGACGCTTTGAGTGCGTTACAATCTGTCACGACTTTAAACGTGCGACCATACAAGTACTGACGGAAATGTTTTATAGCTCTCACCACTGCGAGCGTTTCGAGTTCGTACGAATGGTAACGGCTCTCGGCGTCTGTAGTGCGCTTGCTCATGTAAGCCACAGCGTGCCTGCGCCCGTCGATCACTTGGATGAGGACGGCTCAGACATTTCAGACAATCGTTCAGACATTTCTTTCATTGTCTGCATCATTTGCATAACCAAATGAGCAGGCATATTCACATTTGCAGATGCCGGTTGAAAAAGTAGGGTACTTACGTTTTCTGTAGTACCCGCAATATCAGTAGGTAAATTCCTATCTGCTGCTAATGTAGGCTGGGTACTTACGGTTTCTGATGTACCAGGAATCGCAGGAGTGGGATCAGATCCCACTTCTGATGAAGGCGCCGAGGTCCCCAAGCTATTTTTAAAAAGTATGACGTCAGCATGGCTGACGTCATGTTCTCCGTTATCTCCCATATTTTAAATAATTACGATTGTATCTACTCAAAACTTCTGGACATAATTAAAACAGTTCAGCACCGTATTTACATTTTATTAAGCGACAGGATTAAAGTAAAACGAATCACACTTTTAAGACTTCAAAAATTATAATAAAATAGGAAGTCAAGATCATGCAAAGTTGGTAACCGAAAAATACTTGTAACAAAATTATAGTAACACTTAGCTTATTTATTTTCGCAGCGTGTCCACACCGATCCACCGAACTCACCAGAATAATGGCGGTGCATCGATGTAGTTCGCTTGAGAGCTGCCCCACGTGGCGCCCTCTGACGTCTCAGATGGCATTACCCACCATTTGGCAACTCTCAATTAGTTATTAAACTAGAAAACATTAAAGTTACTACTGCTAAAATCATCTTTTAATATTAAAGAATTATTGAAGTGTTATAGTTACGGTAATCTTAAACAATTACAATTCACAAGTTGCAAAGACATTCACTACAGTCAGTACAAGTTCAATCAACGAATAAATGGTTTTACAAGATAAAATTAAAGTAACAACGGCTAAAATCGTCTAATAATATTTAGGAATTATTGAACTGTATAGTTACAGTAATCTGTAACTATTACAATTCATAACTTACAACGATGTTTACTTCAGTCAATACAAGTTCATTTATCCATCAATACATGGTTTAACTAGATAAAATTAAAGTTAACATGGCCAAAGTAGTTTTATAATATTTATGAATTATTGAAGTGTTTTAATTAGAATAATCTTAAACGATTACAATTCACGAGTTACAGTGATGCTCATTTCAATCAATACAAGTTCTTTTTTTAGATTCAATAAACAGTCCGACATTGTTTTAAGTTAATTTTAACTTAAAACAACGTTGCAATTATCTAATTAAGTTTTAAATACTTTTAATGTTATTATTTTAAATGTGGCCAACATGTTTGCGCCGATAATATTAAAGAACGCGACGGGAAAACCGAAGAAAACCTAACAAAAAAATGTTTGCTTTCCCTGCTCTATAGTCTATGTCATTATGGCGCTAAGCGGAAGTGACGTCGGCCGTTGCGGCGCGTGCATTACAAATCACTACTTTACAACTTCCGGCATCCCCAGTCGATCTTTGACGATGGAGAGAGATAGACGCGAAAAAAAAACTGATAAAATGCGTCCTCTAATAGTCTCTGGTCACGCGTCAGTGCCGACTTGTAATAGTCGGGAATCGGGATGATGTTATGAAATTAATAATTTGTCTGCGAATAAGAGGGTGAGACCCCTTGCATTTTGCGTCGATAAAAGAATTTACTTTGGTTTACGCAAATTTGCTAAATAAAATTTTGTTTTCGTTTGGATTTTTTTTGTTGACTTGTTCCATTTACGGAACGGATGTCTGTAGTTTCATATTGCTGAGTATCGTTTAACCGTGGAGTTTTGACAGTTTTTGTACCTACTGAAAATCTGTCATAACTCAAAACGTCTATTCGTCGGTAAAACACATATAAAACATTACCATAATATGTTAAAATTCTAAACCATAAACATAGTATTCCTTACTACTGTTTTAAACCTAAAAAAATTAGCTTATTTGCCGATTTCACCAACGTCGAGTGACGTTTTACCGAGGAATAAATTGGTCGTTTTGACAGTATTTGTATTGAAAATACTGTTAAAATATCAAATTTTCGCTCGGATAACATTTATTTTAGGTTGGTGAAATCGGCCCTTATACCTAGTTAGGTATAATTTTAATTCTGTGTTATTAGGTAACCTGAAATTGTATGAACCCGAGATTTTATGTGGGTAACTAATATTATTTTGCCACCTATCTAACAAATAAATTAATAATATACATCTTTTAAGTCAGCTCTTCGTGGGTAGGTATAGTCAAAAAGGCGAAATATCTTAGAACATATAGTACAGCATCTATCTACCTTAAGATTAAGATATAGATCCTATGATAAACTATAAGTTTCCTGCGTAAAAATGAGTTTCTCCTCTAAATATATTTCAATCGTATTCAATCATAAAAATTATATTTAGTGGCTACTCAGCTTTCATTTTGTTCTTATCTATACCTACTCGTATGTTTTTTGAAAAAGAGACTGATAGTTCTATATTTATGACTTGTGCTATGAACGGAATCATAAACTTTATTGGTATATCATAAAACACCACTTCATAATTTCCGAAATCAAATTTGACCCACAAACAAACAGAAGTAAGTATAATAAATTTTAAACGTATTAAATCGGATCTTTTGTTACTATAACGTGACCACTTTATCTAGGGCTCCTCTAACTGTTATACTACCCCCTCTTTGTCTTATTGTTTATAGGAGACGGGGGAGGAAGGGGGTCCTATTAAATTGGGAGATTGCCACCCTAAGTTCCCGTGCACGTGTCGAGACACCCTTTCAGAGATCGGTGGGTTACGTGAAACACAATAAATATTTGGACGACACGAAATAAATTTTATTTAAATAGATTTGTTTGGAAGGGAAGATGTGTTACACTTAATGTTGATGAGCGATGTGTTGGCAGTTGGGAAATATTACAGTGAATGGGATAATTTGACAAATCAAACAATAAGTGATGGTCCTGGGATCATGATTGTAAACAATATTGTGTAACAGTATTTCTGAAACGATTCTACAAGTACTTACAACAATATAAGAAGGCTCGGGGTCACTCAGCGGACGATGGAGAGATGGAGAGGCTTGGAGTGTCCCTGCGATATCAAATTAGAAACAAGGCAATCCGTATTAGGAGAGCCAGAATTACGGAGTACCGACATCATGAAATCGAAGCATATAGTTCGAAGGGCTGATGGTCGTTAGAGTCCCAAGGTGCTGAAGTCATACGGCTATAGTGTCTGAACTTGTCCGAGATTTGGGCAGTTCTCCTAATTGTTGGCTAAAACGTCCGACGAAAAAAAAAATTTTTTTTTGAGTTATTGGTTTTTTAAGTATGCCTTGACAGAGAGGTGCCTTCATTTATCACAGTGATGAGGAAGGCCTCCACCAGAACCTAGTTTTCTTGGAGAAATAGCGTATTTGGTAATTATGGTGTCCATGGTAAGGATAAATTGTGACATGGTAATGAGGTCCGGAATATGGTGATTAGAATATGCTATATGGTAATTTGTTAAAATTTTGTGAATGAGAAACAGAAATAAAACATAAGTGTTTATGTTAACAAAATCTATTTAATCTGTAAATGTGGAAAAATACAGTAATAAAACTGAAAGAAATATCGTAGTATTTCTTTAAGTATAAAAAAAAATCTGCTTAGGTAAGTAGGTACTTACTAATAGTCCTCAAAATTGATATATCAAATGTATCAATCACGATTTACAAAATAGATAAAAATGTCACTCATAAATTTTCTTGATTCAATTCCGATTATTTATTGATTAATTATTATAGTTAATTAGTTACCTAGAAGAAGCGTCTAAGTAAATCTCGTAAAAACGGCATGCCAATCATAATCGTACAAAGATTCATAACAAAAGTCTGCCTTGCTGACGAGATCAATAAATTCAGTTATTTTCCTATCAGACCTACTTACCTAGGCTTACCTACAAAAAGCGTCTTATTATATTATGAGTTTAACATAAGATAGCTATGCTATGTACACAAAATATTCTTCAAATAACATGCCAAACATAATTAATAATTATTATTATAATATAAAATTTGATACAGAATTGTCAGTGTCGTTGATGAGATCTATATATTAGGTAATCTTCTAAACAAATAAGGGTCTGCCTTTGGAGGAAATAGTGACTTACCTGCGACCGCACCTGTTAGGTCTTGACACTAAGCTAGGCTATCCACGCAACGCATTTGTTCGCTATAGACCCAAGCAACAAGGACTGTGTTATCATGGAGCTTGACTTACATAACGCTTTCAATACACTGGAAAAGGACATTCTACTGAGCGAAGCAAAGTTATGATTCCTACTCTGTATCCTTATCTTCAGCAATTTTAACATTCCCCCTCCAATGTCTTCTATAACCAAACCTCTATCCTTTCGCAGATTGATGTCCAACAGGGAGATCCGCTTAGACCTCTCATCTTCAGCCTCAGCATTCAGAAAGTTCTTCACGATCTCAAATCCCCCCTTAATATCTGGTAACTCGATGAAGGTACTATAGGAGGCAAACCTGAAGTTGTGGAACGTGACCTACTGCTTTTAATACATTGCTTGAAGGAGCTGGGGTTGAAGGTGAACATGCCTAAGTGAGAGTTCTTCCCCTGTAATCCAGAGTCCCGTCTTCTATTCCCTCACTTTGAAGACCTAGTTCCTGGGCTCAAGGAGTTTAACGCTGACAATTTTTCCTCTTGGGGTCTCCTATCTTTTCTTCTGCTATCCCGGAAGCCATTGAGGCAAGGAGGCCAATCCGCCATTCAAGAGCATTGGAAAGATCTTTCGGCCCATGTTACGCTTACGCTGTTGCAAAACTATTTTGCTGTGCCGAAGATTAAATATCTACTGAGGACTTCCCAACATGGTTGCATGCCTGTTTGCGAATTTCATCGATGCATCTGCGGTTACATGGTGGAAGCCAACGGCCACCACGCATTGAGTTGCAGTCGTTGTGTGGCCAGATTCTCTCGTCACCACTCTCTGAACGATATCGTCCGCACAGCCCTCGTCTCGGTCAACGTACCCTGCGTAGTGTGTACTCGAGCCACCCGGCTTGGGTCACATGGATGGCAAGCATCCTGATGGCTTGACATTCGTCCCATGGCAAAATAGCAAATTCATGCTGAGGGACGCGACGTGCATGAGTACATTCGCACCATGTCATCTCAGCCGGAAAACACAGGTAGACGCTGCAGAGTCCGTTGTATTAAAAAAAGGAGTAAAGATGCCCCTATTCTGGACAGCTACCTTTTTGTCCCTCTGGCAGTGGAGACCACGGAATGCTGGAGTGTGGAAGCTAAGCGATTGTTGCACGATATCGGCCGTTGGTTAAGGTGAAGGGGTTGCGATCCACGTTCTGGGGTTTACCTGGTCCAACGGTCGTCAATCGCCATACAACGCTGCAATGCTGCGAGTTTGATTGCGATTGAGCTATAAAAAGAATTAAGATTTATTCTCCATATTTTTCGGTATAATATAGGATCTTTTTTTATCTTCGCATACCATTCGAGCCTTTTTTGCCCATCTTTTTCCGTTTAGTTAATTTTATTGTTGGTAAATATAACGATGTTGTCATTACCAACACCCAAACAGTATCAAAATACAGCCATAATCATTCAACACAGATTACTTATAACTTTTTATATGTTACTACAAGTTGGTCCTTGACTGCGATAATCTGGGGTAGGTGGTGAATGCAGTCTAAGATGGTTTCGAGCTTACCTGGTATTAAACTTAAACAACTTACTGGTTTCTACGCTGATACGTACCAGAACGCTAAATCACATGGCGCGGCACATCTTTGCTGGTAGAGTATTGGATGGTAACTAGCCTCGGCCAGACCAGACTGGAGACAATTTTACAACATCCAAAATTGCACCAGCCGGAGTCAAACCCATGAAGATCCAGTTTTTAAGACCAAAGTACTCACCACAGGGCCAGGGAGATCGTTAAAATCTAGAAGATCCCATACATTCAAGCATTACTCTAATTACCTAGCTAATGCCCAATTACCATAGTACGTAAAATGGCCCTGGTAATAATGGTAATTAGGATCATGGTAATTAGAATTGGTTAGTAATTAAATTTTTACTTGATAAGTAAACATAGTAATTTTTTTTAATGGGCTTTGTTAGAAAGTAAAACATATTTGAAATATATAAAAAATACAAACATATAAATGTGATAACTACTTACGGTATGGTGAGAGTCCTATGAATGAGTGATTAAAGTTGCCAAAATGAAATTTCCGTTGGAGAATGCCAAATATTTCAGTAACCCGACGACGTACACACCTCCATTCGACATGAATTGCTCAAGGCAACTGACTTTGTACGATAGACGCGACGACGATGCGGATTGTATGGATATGTGGGTAGTTACGATAGTGTTTGCACAAGAGCACGGTAATGATTAAAAAGTCGTGGGACAGACTTTAAATACTAATAAAAAACTAATTCTAAGACGTAACCTCACGCTACTGTTGTTATTTTAAAGATTGATTATTCATTATTGAAATATATTTTTTTGAGAATTTTTAATCGACTATGTTTTTAAATAAATAAGTTTGTTACATACAACATAAGCAGTGGGACAGTCATGGAGGTTAGAAAATGGAGGTTTAAATTTTTTTTAAGCTGGATCTCACCTCTTTTATCTTCTTTTTCTTGATGGACGATATAGAGGACACTATCTAGTATCTACAAAAAAAGTTACATAAGCCTGAGTTAGTTTTAACCTACGTTCTCCAGCCTGGGACATGCCTTAGCCAACATTTAGGAGAATTGCCCATTTGTGTTCCCCGACACCTAGGTAAAATCTGGGCATCTTGTGTGAAAATTAAAAGGCCTTCTAAGCTCTCAGCTGTGTTCTTGGTCAAGCATGACCTGTCTATTAAGTATGTACCTATCTAAAAAACTCAATAGATTCAAAATACGAAAGGAGAAATGTTGCATAAGGACAGGTGAAATGTAAGAGGCACAGAGCAGTATTACAAAGGAAATGCAGCTCCAAACATCAAAGTCGTGAGCTGAGCGTGCATCTAGTAGAATTTATAAAAAAATCCAATCACCTAAGTGGGGTGGCCAAAGGGATGGAGACATCACGCGAGCGTCCACATATTTCATTTATACTATCCTACGCTAAACTAATGTAAGTGAAAATAGGCGGCGATTGTTTGGTACTGATTGCAAAAAAATTGTGGATTGTTTTCTAAATTAAATCGCGAAATAGCAACTTCTCAAAAAGGCGAAAAACAAATTACCTTCAATATATTATTAATTCGATAAATAGGATTGATCTCGGAAATAATTGGAACGTGAAACTATAGGTAGGTACCTAACCTAGTGGTCCAAGATCCCAGTGCCGCCAGACCTAAGTTATTTTCTCAGCCATGATTTGTGTACGATAGAATAGTGTTCGTAACTCCTTTCAGTGTATTACCTGTACCTGTATGTACCTGTTAGCTTGTGCCGACGGCCAATTTCCAGATACTAGGTGCTAAAGGTAGGTAAAAACTAGACTAACTTATCTTAAATTCTCAGGGCTGATTTTCATATATGTTTTAAAGAATATTGTAAAAATTTATAAATTAATACTGCCAGACGCTTACCGCCGGCGGTAACTTTTGCCAGACGCTTTGAAGCTCCCAAAAAAAACATATAATTTAAGTTAACTTATATTCTCAGTTACGATTTTTATACATGATACTCAGGGAACTATTGCAATATTTTCTGTAAGCTGCCAGACCTATTGGAGGGGTCAAACATCCCCCCAGACACACATTAAGCGTCCCCATATGTATGAGCGCTAGAACATGATTCACTCGTTTACTTCTACTACTTTTTAGGGTTCCGTAGTAAACAAGGAACCCTTATAGTTTCGCCATGTCCGTCCGTCTGTCTGTCTGTCTGTTTGTCTGTCCGCGGTTTAGCTCAAAGACTATTGGTACTTGAAATCTGTAATTTGACAAGGGTATAAATATCAATCACGCCGACAAAGTTGTGAAATAAAATTGTGAAAAATATTTTTTTAAGGTACCTCCCCTACATGTAAAGTGGGGATGAATTTTTTTTCTCTCGTCTATCCCATAGTGTGGGATGTCGTTGAATAGGTCTTTCAAAAATATTGTGGGTGTGGGAACATCATTTTTCAATTCAGGGATCCGTTTGTAAAATATGATATTTTAAAGTGCTAAATTTTATTAGAGTCAAGTGTCCCCCCCTCCCCTCTGCCAGCTAAATAGTTGTTTATAGGATACAAGAAAAATTTACAGCAGTAGTATATATTATAATGAATTTTAAAGCAAAACTATCACGGCTAAGTAGGGTTCATTATTTAAGGAGTTATATCTGTTTTTTCTAAGTTAGGTATTACACGTAGTGTAAGTTGCATATTTTGTAGAATATTATAGTATTTAAACCATGGAACTCAAAATGTATTCAATATTCATAAATAAAAGAAAAGCACTATCCTAGGTCAGCAATAATATTTGAGACTTTCAACTACGGAACCCTACACTGCGCGTGGCCCGACACGCACTTGGCCGGTTTATATTCTACTACTCGTTTATACTCGAATCGAACCTGTGACACCCAAATAGGAGACCACAGTCCGAACCACTAGGCTATCACTGCTTTAGCATCACATCAGCTATAAGTGTCATATACTAATCATACGAATATTATAAATGTGTTTGTTGATTTGTCCTTCAATCATGCCGCAATAGAGCAACGTATTGACGTGATTTTATGCAAGAGTATAGTTAAGGACCTGGAGGGTAACATAGGCTACTTTTTATCCCGGAAAATTGAAGAGTTCCTGTGGGATTAAAAAAACTAAATCCACGCAAACGAAGTCGCGGGCATCAGCTAGTTATCTATGCTATCTATGGAATAACGCGCATTTGAAGCAAATTGGTATTGTCAGTCCTGAAAACAATGGGTGGATGTTGGAAGATAATCGATATCATTTTAACTGGTTCGATGTGGTCATTTTTTTTACAAAAGAACAAATGAAGGATGAAGACGACGATAGTTTGGATATTCCGTTTCAACATTGGCTTGATGATGCGTTTTCAAATTTCAATGATGATGAAAATGAAGATTAAAAAATCACAACATACTCTTATAAGTACCTATGTTGTGATTCATACTAATCAATATTAGTAATTATTATTGATTATAATAATTACAAAAGAATTTAAAAGTACTTATTCTTTATTATAAATAATAAGATAAATTACCCACCCGGCTTCGCACGGGTAGGCTACAAAATACACAAAGGTACAAATATTTCATTAAAAATTTAAATATTTTTAATTTCTATAGTTATTATGTGAATAAATAATCAAAAGTTCAGACTATTATTTAATTACTATTTAAGACTTCTATAATACCCGTTATAAAGTTTAATAAATTTATATATTATGTATTATAAAACCATCAAATCACTCTCGCACTCATACTCGTAGGGACACTTAATGTGTGTCTGGGGGGATGTTTGACCCCCCAATAGGTCTGGCAGCTTGCAGATGTTATTGCAATAGTTCTCTGAGTATTATGTATAAAAATCATAACTGAGAATATAAGTTAACTTAAATTATTTTTTTGGGAGCTTCAAAGCGTCTGGCAAAAGTTACCGCCGGCGGTAAGCGTCTGGCAGTATTAATTTATTATTTTTTACAATATTCTTTAAAACATATATGAAAATCAGCCCTGAGAATTTAAGATAAGTTAGTCTAGTTTTTACCTACCTTTAGCACCTGGTATCTGGAAATTGGCCGTCGGCACAAGCTAACAGGTACGCATACACTGAAAGGAGTTACGAACACTATTCTATCGTACACAAATCATGGCTGAGAAAATAACTTAGGTCTGGCGGCACTGGGATCTTGCTCTATAGCCGTTGATAAATATTTTAATTTTAATATCAAAAATATAGAATCAATTCCACGAATGACCTGTACTTTATACAAACACCTATTTTGGGCTATGATTGATGATGATACAAAAGAATTTGACAGTGACATTTCATCGTCAAATCGCCGCTCAATTTCAGCGCTGAAATACAATCTTTGAAAATTCTTGGAGCCAATCATAGATAATTTCTGGAATATCTCTGGTCTGGTTTTTCGGAGAATTTGGCCGTTGCTAGATAGGTACATACTAACCTGCAAAACAAACAATTTAGCGTACTAATATTATAAAATGTGAATGCAAATATATTAAATGTGAAAGTTTGGATGTTTGAAGATATGTATTAAAAAGTTTTTAATTTCTTTATTTCTTAGTCAAGTGGTTTTTGCGTACAGTACTTACACAGTGGCCGTCTAATGGTCCGGTCACGGTGCGTGGCAGCCAAACAATTCTTTCTACTCCCGACCTCGCCAAGAGACGATACCAATACAGAATTATTTACTTACATGGCATAATCAATATCTACCCACGTTTTATACTAAAACCAAGTTTTGCCCGAGAATTCGTCCGAGTGGATTTTGATTTTTTTAAATCCCGCGGAAACTGATAATGTTTTCGTCAAACAAGCCTATGTTTTAATCGAGTTTTAAACCTATCTCCATTCCCAATTTCAGCCAAAACGGTTTAGTAGATAGTTGTGGCGTGAAGGAATAAAAACAATCCAAACATGACACATTTAATAGGATTGATCTTGAAAACCAAACGCGAAATGTATAATAGGTATATAAGTATGTAATGATTAGGCAGCTGTGATAAATATTTTGATTAAAATTTTAACAAAAAAAAATTGGTTGTCTGTAAAGTCGGTTTTTGGACGATAGTTTTACGTGATAATGATAATGTCATAAAGAAACATTGACGATGAATGGCAGGCGTCACAAGCCAACGCTTGAGCCGATCGTGCCTCTCTATCGCTTGTTCCGCGTTCTCGCTTGCACCCTCAGGCTCAGGTGGAACGTGACACTTTTTCGGGCGTGCAGCCAGTGTTCATCGATTTATAAGACGTTATCACGTCAAAAAGTAGAATCAATTCCACGAATAACCCGCACTTTAAGCAGGGAAAATGACGCCTTATCCCATTAATTTGTACTATAAAAACCCATCAAGGATCCGGGGTTTTTAATGCAGGTAGAGTTAGTAATCAGCGTTTCCCAAAATATATGGCGATTGACGACCTGGGAACTTGCGGCCCTGCATTGAGCAACGAAGCAACCGGGTCCTTGTACCTTGCTAAAACGTCTTATTCGAGGTTTTGATATTTTAACAGATTTTCAATACAAAAACTGTCAGAACGCTCATTTATTCCTCGATTAAACGTCACTCGATTATGGTAAAATCGGCACTTAGTGAACGGTAGAGGGTTACCTTCTACAAGAAGAAGAAGAAAGCACTTATTTTCAATGAATGGCAACTGTTCTCAATATTATACTATCAACTGACTAATGTCCGTTATCACCAACGTTCCCTAACTTTTACGGGCTACCTAAGCTAAGTTAGGTGACGTTCGTCAATATCGTTTTCACGAACCTTTAGTGAACACTTAAAGCTGGAAATGACATTGGGTAAGGGGTTGTATTTAGGGATTACCTATGTAAAGAGACTCCTACTTAGGGGATGATTTAGGTATAGTTGGTGAAAACTGGTATGAATCTGTCAATTAATTCTAGTAGGTCTTTTTGACCTGTGTACTACGCTCAACCTGTTAAATAGCGATGTTAAACAAAACTATAGGCCACGGAATATTGTTCGGGCTGTGGAAAACATTGGGAAACACTGGTCCAGATTCTAATTGAACTGCCAAACCCTATATATCTTATATCGAGTCCAAACAAGACTGTGTCATCGGGTCCATTACGCCACCCACGGCGCTCTCTCGACACATAATATCTATATTTACGACTAATCACCATAACACTATGATTATACGTCAATTTGCCGCGGCCCGAGCATTATTTATACTTTTTAAATCGGACCCAACCCGATAATGAGACCGAATTGGAGTCACGAACGAGAGTTTGTTTAGCGGAACAGAGCGGTGGAGATGTTATTTTTATAATAATTTATTTGGTTTATGTGAAATGCATTTTTTATTAAACACGAAATGATTGTAATAACTGAGTGGATTAATAAAATAAAATAATGATCTAGCTCTATCAAAAATAGCAAATGCTGAGCAAGACACAAAATACGTCACAAAAATGTTTCCACATCTTATGACATGACGCACCTGGGACCTAGGACGTCGGACATAAGTTTATTATTATAATTTATACCTACATATAAACAATGTACTTACCTAAGCTAACATTTCAGTCGCACTAGGATACAGTTACTTAATTTGAAGTTACTTAGCCTTATTATGGTATTATTTTCAGGCACCAGATTTTTACATTTTACCACTGTTCACTTGATTCCGTTATCCCAATCCTTAGCATGAAACAGATAACCACATTGCTATAATCTCAATTGTGAATGGAACAGTCAACTAATCAGAGTTGAAAGCGATCATCACACAAAATCTGTCAAAATATTACGTGGTGCTACTAGCAAGAAACAGATAACCACATTGCTATATTCTCAATTGTCACTGGAAGAGTCCGCTAATCTGAGTTGAATGCGATCATCACACAAAATCTGTCAAAATATTATCTACGTGGTGCTACTAGTAAGAAAACTATGCCCATGGCCAGCAGTTGACATCTATTAGTTGAAATGACGACAACGACGATCTATCTGAAAACGAGCTGCTCCATGTATTCCATATTCTGAACAAAGGTGATAATGTCTGATCGCCTCGAGCCACTACCGCGAACAACGTCTATCAACGCTTAAGTCTATTCGTGATTTATACGCTCAAATAACACGACTATTAGTCATTACAATAAACCTCATTGCAAGCTCAATGTTCTGCTTAGCTTGTTCAAATTGATGTGTTTGTATTTTAAGTAGGTATATGGCGAGCAAAATAATTATTGTGCTATACGTCTTCAATATTTCGTCTTTTTACATTCAGCAACCCAATAGAGGTTAAACATTTAAAATTAAAACTAAATTGTACAATATTAATATTAAATTAAATCACTGCAACTGGCTATTTTTTATCCTGAAAATAATTAGGGATCCATTGTAAAAAATCAAAACTTTATATTAGAGACAATCTATATATATAAAAGAAAGTGGTGTTAGTTACACTATTTATAACTCAAGAACGGATGAACCGATTTGGCTGAAAATTGGTGGAGAGGTAGCTTAGAACCAGGAGATGGACATAGGATACTTTTTATCCCGTTCGACCGTGTTTCCGTCAAGTCTCTATAAAACGTGGTACATAACAAAAACGCATCTGACATGGAATAACTAAACGCAAATGACAGTGGAATAACAAAACGAAATGACAGCTAAACGTAATATTTTTGTCTTTTGTTAAGTATGGTAAAAAATTTGACAATTATAAAAAGTGTTATAATAAGCATTACTGATATTATAAATGCGAAAGTGTGTTTGTTTGTTGGTTTGTCTTTCAATCACGTTGCAACAGAACAGCGGATTGATCCGATTTTTATCATGGGTATAGTAATGGATGTAGTAGTGGTTCCTCAGACCGGGAGAGCTACTTTTTATCTCGGAGTTTTAAAAACTAAATCCATGCGAACGAAGTCGCGGGCATCAGCTAGTATTTTATATTTTTGGCCTCCTTTTGGGGGATCGGGTTTTCAGGTCAGGCACACATCTCTGTAGACTTGTCAAAGTTATGTGCGTTTTATGCACAGAAATCTTATTATTATTTCTGTGGTTTTAAGCAACTAACTTCACTTTTCTTAACGGTGAAGAATAACATGGTGACTTCGTTAGGAAAGCTGCATGCCTCAGAGTTTTCCATAACCTTCTCCGAGGCGTGTGAAGCCTATACCATCCTGCACTTGGCCAGCGGTGGACTATGGCCTAAACCCTTCTTCTAATTGAGAGGAGACCTGTGCCCAGAGACCAGTAGTGGGCCGGCGATGAATTGAGATAAGGATGGTGAAACCGTTGAACTGATCTTGACAACATCTTGTACAGAGATAGAGTTATTTTTTACCCCGCGAAATTAAAGAGTTTTACGAGATTTTAAGGAAACCTTATTAAATACGCAGGCATCCTTACTTCCTTACTAATATTATAAATGCGAAAGTGTGTTTGTTTTTTGTTTGTTGGTTTGTCCTTCAATCACGCCGCAACAGGGCTACGGATCGACGTGTTTTTTTTGCATGGGTATAGTTGAGGACCTGGACAGTGACAAATGCTACTTTTTATCCCGGAAAATCAAAGATTTCCCGAGGGATTTTAAATACTAGGTAAATCCACGCGGACGAAGTCGCGGGCATCAGCTAGTCATCTATAAAAATAATAATTCCACATTATCGAATACATACATCCAATCTAAAGGCTCTCATCCCAACATACCTAGTCGAGACTACCAAAGAGAGACATTATCTCAGAAAGCGCGGTCACGAATTGGCAATTTGATAGTCATCGACATTGGTTCCGATAGATTATGCATCATGCCACCCACGAGATCGGCTAAGCGCGCAATTATCACTCCGACTCGTAAATTATGGGATTGCCAAAGATGCCTAATAGGTATCTTTGGCGACTGCTCTTAATCAAACGTTTTGGCATGTTGAGAACTTTGATTTATGATTTTAAAAACTTATTTAATAGGTACCTAAATTTTTTACGCTTATCCGATGCTCACCATGTTACCGCGTGGTTTTACCTAAGTGTTTTAGAATCCCCTGGGGACAGCCCAGGTTTCAAGCTATCTCTGTACTAAACCTCACGATCGGTTCAGTAGTTGGGCTGTGAAAATCTACAATACCTGTGTTATAACTTATACCTACTTGATATCGATAGCTTTCCTTTTTTATGCAGGAAAGTTTAATTTTTCGAGATAATTTCCTTAGATTATGTATCATCCTTTGCTTGCTTGTAAAAGTGAATATACCAACTGAATTAAAGTTATAAATATCTGAAAAAAGTAGTAGAATTGTTGCATTAACAAAACACCTGTTGAGCGATTTCTAGAAATAAATGCAGTTGAAACTTGATCAGTTAGGTACTTAGTATCCATCTACATACTTGTGACTCAATATAGTTCATAAAAACTCCATAAATTGGTACATAAAACCCTTTAACAAGTACAATTACTTGGTACCCCGCTGAGCACTTTAATATGTAGTGTAAATTCTGTCGTATTAAAGTCTCGCTTTGCTCCTAATGGGCTTATCGCTTAACGAAATCTCTTGCGAGATAATTGCAAGCCGCTGAACCAACAGTTTTAATACGATAAACGCCAGTTTTTGCCCGCTCCTCGACCAGTACAACGCGTTTAGATGAATAAGTCATGTTATTTGTATGGGGTTTTGTAAAAAAGAAGTGTCATTGCACGTAGACAGAGTTAGAATTCTTATGGCAAATTAAATAGGTACCTAGATGTTTATATCCTACAAATATTATAAATGTGAGACTTCGTAAGGATTCACGCCACAACGTATGAACCGATTTGGCCGGGAATAGAGAGCGATTTGGAGAGAGAGGATTAACACATAGGCTACATTTTATTCGGGAAAATTAAAGAGTGAAGAAGAAGTGAGAGAAGAAGTCACGGGCATCATCTAGTTCGTAAAAAAAGAGTCGACGATGCGGGGTCATACTTAGTGTTTGGAATTATAATTATATGTATTTGCATCCAAAGAGGTACTTTAAACTTAGCCTTCTACTAAGGGTAGGTACCTACCTAACAAAAAATACAGAATTCGGGCGAAAGACTAATTTTTCCCTAGATTTTACGTAGCCTTTTCCGGAATATAGTTTGGGGATCCAGGCCACTTTGCTAGTCTGTAGTCTATACCTGCCATGTTTTACTTTATATACTTTTTCTTATGTGTACCTAGTGCAACTGTCTTACAATAATTTTGTTGTACGTAGCCACTACCACGAATGAACTTCTTCTAAAACAAGCTTATCACATTTACTTGGAGGGGAATGTTCAGCTCTAAATATTCTTCAAAAAAAAACAGAAGATTATGACTTGTTTATACTTATTAGGTACCTATACTTATTAGAAGGAAGTCGTTATCTTCTACGAAGATGCTAGATGATCCATCGTGTTTTGTTTGTAATTGCTCGAAATCAAGTTGTAAAATCGACTACAATCATATCGATCTAACACGATGTTCATAATAACCGTTCGATTTTGGAGCAATCTGTATATTTGGACGTATAATTTATAACGCAAGCTCGCCCTGTATAATTAGGTCTGGCCTGAGTCACGTTGATTGCTTATTATATTGATGTTTCAATTTTATACTCATTTTTATGGTCATCGGCCAACCATGGGGGGTGGCCACCCAAGCGTTTTACCTCCCTTTCACACACACTGTTTCTTCTATAAGTCTTGCTCTTTTTTCATTCGTCTTAGTCGGTACAGGTTTTTTTGTCTCGTTTCCTCCTTCGTTGGAATGTGTCGCTGTCTCCGTCTTCTGGTTAGTTAGGTTGTTTGGTTGTTTATGGGTGGTGATGAAAATTGCTCCTTTTCGTGTCGTGTATGAATGGTCAGTTGTAGACTGTAGTCGGTAATCAGTATGGTTTGATTTTCGATCAAATGCATTAATATTGACAGATGTTGAGTACGAGATGATTTCTTGTTCGTTTCCTGTGGCATCACCTGCTTTATTACTATTGTTAAGATAGGATACATCTTTTATTGGGATTTGACTGCCACAGATTTTTTTTATTGCATGATAAGTTTAAGCGTATCGACTATAGAGACGCGAAGCTGAAGTGGCAAAGGGCGGGGTGGATGAATGTTGGTCGATGGGTTCCCATAAGGTCCTGGAATGGCGACCTCGCACCGGTAAGCGCAGTGTTGGCTAACCCACCACTAGGTGGACCGACGATATCAGACGAGTTGCAGGGAACTATTTGATACCGTACGGCGGCTCAAGGCCGCGGCATGTAGAACTCTATGCAAGAGACCTTTGTCCAGCAGGGGACGTCTATCGGTTGATATAGAAGAAGAAACCTGATGATGATCTCACAGGAATACCCCGAAAAAAACATAGCTCTCTCCATCGTGAACTCAAGTGACTCTGAGCTTTCATATGAGGCTCATAATTAGCGACTATGTTTCGGATCCATATGTCATCAGGGGCAGCAACAGGCATTCAGTTTAAAATAATTAAAACAAAATGTTATACAGAAAGCAATCTTCGAGCATTTTAAGGAATTGGTCACAACAAAAACTCAGTCTGTAGGTTGTCGAGAAAAATTCCTGCTTCCAGGAAACCTTAAACACTTTAAATCACTTTATCGGATGAGATTCAAGCACAAAGTAGACGGCTATTTGTAAAATATTTCATTTTCACGTAATTTATTCTCACTCATTTGACGTGTTTGAATACACGTGAGCTGTGATTGCATAGTGGCTAAGACTTTTATCTTATTTTCGGGATGTCCATAGTTAGCACGCACCTTGAACTTTTTGGAGTTATAATCAAATATCATCACTTGCTTTATCGGTGAAGGAATACTCAAAACATCGTCAAGAAACCTTCATAATGCTCTCAAAGGAGTCTGCCAATCTGTAATTGTCTAACGTGACGGACTATGGCCTAAACCCTTCTCATTCTGACAGGAGACGCTTTATCGGTGAAGGAATACTCAAAACATCGTCAAGAAACCTTCATAATGCTCTCAAAGGAGTCTGCCAATCTGTAATTGTCTAACGTGACGGACTATGGCCTAAACCCTTCTCATTCTGACAGGAGACCAAGTCCGCTGTAGTGGGCCTGCGATGGGTTGAAATGATGAGGACGCCTAAAATCTCATTCTGATAGGAGACCCATGCCCAGAAAAGTGGGTTGGCGATACGTTGAGCTGATAGACGTGAAGGTCGTGAAGGGATCTAAAGAAATTGCGTACAAGTAGATTTTAGTCGTTTAATAAAAATAAAAATTAATCAAGTGGCACTCGGGGACTACCGCGGTAAAGCTATTGCATAGCATTTTTATCAACTTATGCAATTATAATATTTATGTAATATTTTTTTTTGCATGATAAAAATTATGCAAAAAAATAATTAAAAAACAAACAAACAAGAAAAGCGCACTGTCACTACTTCACGAATGAGATTCGAACCTGCGACATCATACACCATACGGTAAAGAAAGCGGCCGCTCGCCCACTGCTCCTGACTGCTCAAACGTAGGTAGGTCTAGGTACTCGTCGTAAGTAGAGTGTAGACGTATCCATGTTCGTATCGTTAAAGTGGCCATTTGGCCTCAAATTTTTGTCATCTAACTTTTGTTCAAAACTTCATAATATTATATAGTATCTTATCTTTAAATATCTTTGGCTTAAAAAGCTTAAAATGCTCAAAATGGTATTTTTTGATTTCCGTAGCTATTTCTGTGACAAATTCGTAGTTTCTAATGAATTTGTCCCACATTTCTGTCTTTTGTAGGAATGCGCGTCGGTTTGTTCGTTTTTACTTTTATTTTTGGACCTCTAATCGTTCACCAAAATTGATGCTGCTACTATCGCCGGATTTTGATCTTATTTCATTGAGTCTGTAGTTTCCAAAGTTTTAAACAAAATCCAAATAATAAGCAGAGTCAAGAAGTGAAAAGATTGCCAACTGTTTACGATATAGATACCTACGATATAGTCGATTTTAAACCAGTTATTATAAAGAACCATTAAGTTTTTACAGATAGCAGAATTGTAATAATACAAATCAAGGGCATGGTTCAAGGGGACACCTTCATTTAAATGTTATTACCAAAAAAAATATATATTTTATTTTTATGAATTTATTGCATTGCACTTGGGTTAAATTTTATAGTTTTTTAAAATTATATTTGGAGTTTATTGTTGCTGCGTTCATACTTGTATTTTAACTGTACAGAAAATTATTAACTACATATTTGAATTATTAGATATCCAATTAGATGAAACTTAAAAATAAAACAAATAAAACAAACAAAAGAGAGGTGTCAAGGGACACCCGGACGGAACGTAGTTCCTTTCCATTAATTAATTTGGCATTGTGTTCGGTATTTTCGCGGTACAATAATGGGTCTCTTAACTTAATCCGCGAGGTTTCTTTAAAAATACGGCGTGAACGCTTTGTTTTACCGGGAAACAATTCTATACCTACTCTTCTGTCCTTACCTACCTACATCCATGCAAAAATCAAATTGATTCGATGCTACGAGTACGTCGATGCGTGATTGAAAGACGAACCTTCGCATTAAAATTACTTCGTAAAAGTTTATTTGAATAAAAAATTAGCCTTGTGGCTTCTGCAGTCGCCTAACAGCCAAAGGTCGATGGTTCGAATCCCAGCTCGACAGACCGAATTTTCCATTTTCAATTTTATTTTAAACAATTTCTACATGTGGAATTTTTCCCTAATTTTTTATAACTTATAAGTTATAGACCCAATATTGTACCGCGAAAATACCGAACACAATGCCTTCAAAAAAGTGTCGGTTTCAAAAAAGTTTCGATCCGTCTAGCCCCCTTCCGAGTTCCGCACCGCGCGATAAGGAACTACGTTCCAATACCTAATTTTTTATTCAAATAAACTTTTACGAAGTAATTTTAATGCGAAGGTTCGTCTTTCAATCACGCATCGACGTACTCGTAGCATCGGATCAATTTGATTTTTGCATGGATGTAGGTAGGTAAGGACAGAAGAGTAGGTATAGAATTGTTTCCCGGTAAAACAAAGCGTTCACGCCGTATTTTTAAAGAAAACTCGCGGATTAAGTTGTTTGTATTTGTACTAAATAATAAATATAGCATAGGTATAATATATTAGGTACAATAAAGCCTTTAGTTTGAGAACCAGTGGATCGGACGGTCGGCGCCTGGGCCTGATTTATAATTCACGGTGAACATGCTCTGCTCAACTCTGCTGTTGATTATCCGATTAACAAATCAAGCTAACATGTGAAACCCTTCTTTTTACTTCTGTTAAAAGTCGGTCGCTAACTCATTACATTGTTTGAATATTCCTGATTAGATTGAAAATTTTTTTTGGGTATCTATCAACCTCGATTATATTGAGAAAATGACTGCATACAAAAAAGTTATACCTAATAACTTGCAAACTTTTTTTTGAAAAAATGATACTACTGCAGCCAATACATGATGCCCAAGTTACCAGCGATATTGCCTTTCTGGATTCGTCTTTTATGACGTATCACGTCTTATAAATCGATGAACAGCGGCTGCACGCACGAAAAGTGTCACGTTCCGCCTGAGCCTGTGCGTGCAAGCGAGAGCGAAGAACAAGCTATGGAGAGGCACGATCGGCCCAAGCGTTGGCTTGAGAGAGCGCCCGCCGCCGCCCGCCAGTCATCGCGTGCGCTTATGTGTATTATCTATGGCGTGCGCGCTGTGGTTAGCGGATGTGTTCATCAATGTTTCTTTATAACGTTTTCACGTAAAACTATCGTCTGTAAACCGACGTTTTTATGAAATACCTAATATTCGATGATAAGATAGGTAGCCCTTGACAGCAATCTCACCTGATGGTAAGTGGAGATGCAGTCCAAGATGGTAGCAGACTAACTTGGAAGGGGTAGGTATATTACCGTGTCTTTTATCGATTTCAACACGCCATCGAACCGCTTAGTACCTAGTACGATTTTGATGGTACTGTGGGAACTAGCCAGTAGCCACGGCCAATGTCTCCCATCAGATCCTGATTCAATGGAGAAATTAAAAGTTCCCAAATTGCCCTCGTGGGAATCGAAGCCTCGCACAGAAGACAACATCGTTCACCAGTCACCACTAAGCCAGGGAGGTCGCCTAATCACTTTTACTGATAAAGAAGCTTTTTATTACTATCTTAGGTATTTTCTTTTATTGTTGCAATAAATTGCTCTTCTGTTCTATTCTTAAAACTATAATTGCCGGGAGTTGTTACATAAAAGTAGCTTAGCTAGGCTGCTTAGAATAAACAAAACCCTTCCGCATTTAACCAGGCTCTTTGTTGTGGCAACTACAACAGATGTTTGAGATGGGTCTTCAAACAAACTTATCAGAAATATTAACTAAGAACTCCCGGGGGGTGTGATTGACATTTCTCCCTCAAACTTGGGAAAGAACATCGTAGGCCGAACATAAGGTATTTACGCACTGTTATCTGAATATCCGTTTGCAAACTTAGGCTACCGTGTCGTAATGGGGTAAACATTAGAACTTTTGCAGCCCAAGCATTATTAATCAATTCGACACCCCTTTCCCGCGGTTTTTTCATCGGCAAAGTGAAAGCTGGGAGAGAGATGGGTCTTACTTACTGATAATAATGATAATGTTCGATTTATTCTTATTATAACCCCATAACGACGGACTTTTTTGTTTGTAAGTTTGTCTGTTTCTTTAAACTCCCAAACTAAATCTAAGGTGTAGGTACGTATCACATCTATTGATGTGATTGAAGTGCATTGATAGTGATTAATCGCTTTCTGATTCCGATAAAATTTCATAAAAATTTCATTGTTTTGCAAGGGATTTCGACCGTGCAATTAGGTTTTTTAAAATCTTTTTTTTCTCTTTTTCCGGGATAAAATGTAACATTTATCACTCTTATAATCCTCAACTAGGTGTATCCATGCAAAAAATCACGTCGATCCGTTGCAGCGTGATTCAAACCAATAAACAGACACACTTTCGCAATAATAATATAAGAAGGGAAGTAAGGAAGTCTGCAGTGCGTGTTGACCACATAGCATTTGACGTCACTAATCATCACGGGCTAGTGGGTGGTCGGCTAAGTAGGAAGCGAAGTCATTTGACCTGTTAATCGTACTTGACTGGCGCAATCAACGGGTCAAATAGATCTGTGTGAATTGTATTCAATGGTATTTCGTTACGGCCACGGGAATGGGAAATTTCTACTGCGTAGTTATATCATCTTGTCCTATGAATAAAGACGGAAATCTAAAAAGTCTACCCAGGTGGAGTGTTTATAAGTTGTGCGTGCTACTTACCTACTTCGTCCACGTTTTGAAAATCCCTCGGGACCCCTTGTTTACCCGGCATATAAAGGAGCCTAAGTCACTCTCCAGGTACTCAACTGTACTTAAAAGTCTATGCTTTGCTCCGTTGCATGATTGAAGGACAAACCAACAAACCAGCAACACACATTTGCATTTATAAAATTACTTATTTGAATGATAATTTATAAAATTCCAGGTTCGTGGCGAACCACGTTATTAGTTTGTTCTAGCCAATTTCTGTTTTTGGCACAAAAGTTGGCTGTTGTTGAATCAGCAAACAAGCATGCTAATAAAACAGAAGATGTCATTAAAAACTGCAACAATTTTGCAGAAACAGTCTCAGGAAACTTTAAACTGCGGTTATTTTCAACAAAAATATCTCCAAAAATTTTACTAAAATTTTTCATTTCAGGTACCTACCTAGTAATCTACTAAAACATTTCTTTGGAAAATGACGTAAAATATAACTAATTATAACTCAGCATTCACAGCCTCCCCTCTTAAATAAAGCCAGCCATCTTTAGGAAGTTAAACTGGTATTAAGGCCGTACAATTCCAATAAAATCCAAAGCTGCAGCAATGCGGACTGTCAAAAGCCGGCGCTCGGGTCACAGTTCACCCCTCAAGTGTCCGGAGCACTCTCCATTACCCCACCCACCCTCTTACCCCCTTTCACGTTCCTGACTAGAGACTGACCCTTTCAAACTATCGCTACTACTTGTGCAACTCGAATGTTGTACACATGTTTTAACAAGGTACCTATCAGCTGCGGCTTCGTCTTAATAAAAAATTTGATTGCTACAGTGACCACCTCTGATTCCACCACCAGTCACCTCTGACTGGCTGGTACTCTCTCGTTAGTAGTTAAAATTCATTGATGATGCAGTCAGCTGTCAGAGGTCATTGCGATCATCACATTGTAGCAATCATTTTTGCACAATGCTGTACCTACTTTTACAGCTTCAAACTCCAAAACTGTTGAAAGGGAGACTTCCAATGCAATAGAAGATAATATTATGTTACCTATACCTATTTAAATGCTAAGTGTGTTTGTGTTTTGATTTGTCCTTCCAATCACGCAGCAACGGATTGGCTTGATTCGTTGCATGGCTACCTAGTTGAGGACCTAGACTCTAGAGAATAGGAAATACGTGGACATAATATTGTAATATCTACATATTTTTGTATCTGATTGTACATTTTATAATACATCATATTTTGTGACCGATTGTACTTCAAAGTTAAATTGAAGATAAACAACATTTGGAAATTACCAAATTACCAATAATTATTAACGAGTGCAGAGTCCAGAGTTGTTTGTTTTGTTGCTTTTCTCATAGCATTGTTTACATTGTTCTAATTTATAATGCAGGTCCTCCACCTCAATGTAAGATAGTCCGTAACATCAGTTCGTAATAGTAGTTCCGATACATCAGTCCGTAATAGTAGTGAGCCTTAAGCAGTCGCTTAAGTCTGCAGTAATAAATATACTTCGATACGAAGACGTCACGCTGCTGGTTGTCATTTAAAACCCCTTCCGACCACCCGAACATTACAATATATATCGAAACTTATACACATTAATTCATCAAAAATAAAAATCAAATACAGTTCGCTTGAATGTGAAAATAATGTTACGTGAATGTCGTGCGAGTGATATTAGTATTACACAGCATTCGAGAACCAATGGTAGAGCCCCAGACTGGACATCAAAGGTGCATGGAGGCCTACGGGAGACGAAGGTAACTAGCGTGGAGGATGTAGCCCGCACTCGAGTGCCGGCTTGAGCGAGAATTAGCACTCGAAACCTTTTCACGTGACCTAACGAGGAAGATTTATTTTGACATGGCTTTTATGAAACTACCCTCCTATGGGTACTTAATGTGTAACATACTACGGTATTTAGCAGAAAAACAAAAATTACGTCATCTTACTTCTGTCTTCTACAACTTAACAACGTTTTGTTTTATACATATTTAATAGGTACATACAATTTCTAAGCATCAGCATCAGCATCAGCAGCATTTCCAGCATCTACTATATGCTTACCACGCGGCGGAGAACCGTCAACGTTGGATTAAAGAAGCAATCAAGAGGGTGTTATCAGAAGGAGCCACGATCCTCAGTAATGAGGAAGCGACGCAAGGAGGAGGACAATTTCTAAGAATTTTTATGAACTACCCACAAAGTTCACATTAATTCTTGAGAATCAGTCGTGTAATTGTCTAAGAAAATTGGATTCTGAATATAACAGCTAAGAAAAAGGAGAAAAAAATACTTTGTTTTAACTTTATATGATATTTTGGAACTACATAGTTATGTATATATAGTACATAGTTATGTATGTACTGTTTGATGCTGAAGTAGATTTTTATTTATCTTGGCTATAAATTCAATTTCATCAGCCTCACTTCAGGTAGGTACCTAATCCTCAGTGCTAGGCTTCTGGGGTGTGCTTAAATGGCTGGAGTAGCGACTTTGGCGGGAGTGATCAGTGATGTATGTGTGGATAAGAAGAAAGAAAGATGCGATTTTTTATTTTTACCGTATACATTTTTTTGCATAGGATTTTTTATTAATTAAATAGTTAGGTATAAGAAAGGGTATAAGTAGGTAGGTACCAAGTAGGCTACCTAGGCAGCCTGTCGCAAAGAGTACGTAGAAGAGATGCCACCCTACTCTTACGCACCCTTGACTTTCTCGTGTATCTAATAATTTTATATAAATTCTTCATAACGAAAATTAAAAATGTCATTTTGTTTCAGGTTGTTGAAAATTATAAAAGTTTTGAGCTATTTATACTGGGAATTTTACTTAAGGGGAAAACAAAGACTAGGTTTTTCACCTAAGGGGGAAATAAACACGTGATTCATATCATTGAAAATTACAGTGTCCGCTATAAAATACGAGCCCGTACCTCCCCTAATTATACACCAATCCGCTAAACTGTGAAAGAACACCAAACTTGCCCGGCTTCTTGAATAAACCACACGATATCGATCCCCCCGTATTAAGTTTTAGTTTGAAGCCAATTAAACTGGTATAAACCTCTTATGAGACACCCCACACCCCACCTCCCCACTAAACCAACATGGCGTCACGATTGTCACCTCCGGTTAGGCAATTTTTCTTTAATTTATCGCAAAAAGACCTCGACTCTATCGCGTTGTAATACAGCGTATATTAAACCTAAAGTGGAATGCACCTGAGGATTTATTCTTTAAACGCGTGTGCAATATTACCCCGTTCTACTCTCGTGTTGCTGCCTCCCAATTTTCAACGTTAAAGCGTTACAATTTGGTTCAATTTCCAACTGTTACCTTTAATGAATGTAAGCACTGTTGTTCTAAATACGCGGCGGAGGCGTGACATTAACGCCCGCAGGGATTGAGAATTATACATGAAGGGTTGTCGCGGTAGGGTTAAGTGTTCAAGAAAACGGGGATCATCGGGGTGCTTGAAGTATCGATGAAAAATGGCCGGTGTAAGACGCTAAGAACTGCTGTGCGATTCTCTATAAAAGATTTCTACAGTGTGACGATTGCAATCGCCTCTGATTGGTCGATAGAATCACTCGCTATTGGTCAAAATGCAGTGTTGCAGAAGAGAATTCAGCCAATCACCTCAGTTGAGACTGTAGCGAGATGCAGCTGTGACATACTCGGCCTGCTGTGTAAACAGGCAATGTTAAGACAGACGTTGCGCGACTGAAAATTAGTAGTTTTTGGGTTCAGGATTTATTGATTTATTTTTAATAATATTAGCCATGCTGAACTTTCAAATATTCTCCTCTCCCTTCTTAATAAGCGGAAAGCTTGTGTAAGCTGTCTCTTGTGCACTTCCTCGTATAATCGATTCGTAATCGTATTCGTGAAAATACGATTCGAAGTGGCTGTCATAAAAAACTAAATACGAATCCGTCAAAATACGAATCGAATGAGTGCACAAACGCACGTAGGTACATTTTGTATGTATACGCACGTAGGTACACTTCGAATCGTATTTTCACGAATCACGAAAACGAATAGAGTACGAGGAAGTGCACAAGAGATTGGATACGATAATTATATTAAAGTGCAACGGGTAGGAATCAAATCATCGACCTTTCAGTTTTCAGTCCGCACCTTTAACCGTTGGGTTATTGATTATTATCAAAAATCGACTTCATAAGTAGGTATATGTAACCGTACCTATATTACCATGACACGCCCAACATGGCCCTTAGATGTTGGTATTATAGAATCTTGCTTGAATCTTCAGAGATAAGGAATGCTATCCGGAGAGTGCGAGGGTCGGCATGCTCCGGAAGGCATTGACGCACGGATATTAGCATGCAGATGAAATACCGTAACCCAATTCGAATTATCGAATAATCGAGAACTACCAATACCTAATCAGGCTGCGCATAAATTGCCTTAGGTAAATATCGCCCGCTCGAAGAACCGCGAGACGTCCGCGTTGGGGTCCCAAACTGCTCGAAAAAAGACCCCGCACCTATAAAGCACACCTAATGGTGGAACAGACATCATTTCTTAATCTTCTTCTTCTTCTTCTTTATCAACCGATAGACGTCCATTGCTGGACAAAGGTCTCTTGCATGGACTTCCACAGGCCTCGGTCTTGCGCCGCCTGAATCCAGCGGCTCCCTGCGACTCGTTTGATGTCGTCGGTCCACCTGGTGGGGGGTCTGCCAACACTGCGCTTCCCGGTGCGGGGTCGCCACTCCAGCACCTTGGACCACCATCAACTGGACCTGGACCTTGGAGCACCATTTCTTAATGATAATGGTTAATGGTTAAATGGTTACCAGCGTTAAGACTCCTAAATAGGGAATGATTTAGGTATGCTTAGTGAAAATTGGCATACAATAAGTATCACAAGTACCTATTAAGTAGTTTGCAGGTAACTGTGTTCGTAACATTGGTAGACCCCCTCTCAAAGTGGATACGGACACATTTACTCGTATTTCGGTAAAACAGTCAAGCGCGTTGCTGACAGTCGCTGACTGACAGCGATGGCTTCAAGCGGCACAAGCTCGTATTCTGTGACAAATGACAATCCTTGCAGGTGATCTGTATAACTCTAATAACTATGTTTTATTATGTTATTAATTATTATTTAGGTACCTATTATAAATTCTCTGATAAACTCTATCTATTGGAAAACCTAAGTAAGTATCTAAGTATCTATTGTAATCACTTTTGGCTTTATTTAAGAACTAAAATATCTTAATAATAAGTAATATTAATTGTATGAACGCTGTTGATTACTAATAAATAAATAAATAAGTACTTTTAATCTAGCTGGATGTCTATCATTAAGACTAGGACTATACCTACCTATATATACTATATATCATTAAGACTAGGACTATACCTGCTAACCAGCAAACCAAAAAACAAACGTGAAAGTGTTTTTGTTTGTTGGTTTGTCCTTCAATCACGAAGTAACGGATCAACGTGAATTTTTGCTTTGTTAGAGGTAGTTACTGTTGAGGACTTGGAGAGTGACATAGGCTACCTTTTATCCCCGAAAAACAGAGGTTTCGCGCTGAATATTCATAAATCTAACCCCGCGCAGACGAAGTCGGGGGCAAAATCTAGTTAAGTACCTATAAGCTTTTTAGCATGACGGCTGAAGAGTTGGGAGCGGTAGATACCTGGATTTCAATTAGTCTAAGCTTGTAGATAGGTAATTATCTACCTACCTAAGCTAGTAAAATTCTGTGACCAAAGTACCTTCGCGTCTCTTGTGACCGAACATCCTCCGTTTGTTTTGTATTTATTGAAACAATACGAAGCGGTCCAATAATTCCTTTCAGCAGCTGAACCACTCAGGGAGGCCCAAGTTAGGTAAGTACTAACAAGCCCCTTTGACAAAAGTTATATCATAGGTACCTAGGTTCAATCAAATACCTAAATTCTTTATTATTAAAGGCAATCACAGTTCTGGGCAAGATGTTTAGAAGTATCAGTTTTTAATAATACCTACTTACCTACCTTGTAGTAAGTATATATGTTACACATACTACTGTTTCATAAATTGACCTCATATTTTCTATTATCATGCATCATCATCATAAGCAACCCATTAACGTCTAGGTAGGTACCTACCTACTACTGAAAGCAGTGTTAAAAAGGTATGGTCCACCACGCTGACCCAATGCGAATTGGTTCAGTTGGCGTGCGGGTTGTTTTCCTTCACGGTTGAAGAATGTGATATTTAATTGCATAAAAAATCAGAGTTGCATAGGTAGGTACCCCGGATCAAACCTGCGACCCCCGAATAGAAGGCCGCAGTCCTAAAAGCTAGCTAGGCTATCGCACTGCTTATGTTTAATGTTCTAAGCACTACACTACACTTTGTACACTATAGTGCTGTAATTACTAGGCATGTTTAATAAGTAGATACCTATTATAAATTGCGAAAGTGGGTAACTCTACCATAACCTTTCACATTTGAACCGATTTCGTCAAAATAAGGTTATAGCTTCATAACCGAGGAAGATTAAGATAGAAGATTTTTACAAAAACCTACTTCCGCACTGACGAAGATGCGTTCAAGTAGAAGCCAATTTTGTTATAATTAACCTTAAAACAGTTTTTGTCTATGATTTAGCAGGGAAGACTGGCTACTTTTAACGGCAGCGATCGGCGTTTTTGTAGCTTTCAGCAATGCAGTCGCTAAATCGCTAAAAGCCGTAAAAACTGCAGTCTGCGCTCTACCTAAGAATATGTAAATTACCTACCTACCTTCTTCTTTCTTCTTCTTTATCAACCTATAGACGTCCACTGATGGACAAAGGTCTCCTGCATGGACTTCCACAGGCTTCGGTCCATTCAGGCTTGAATCCAGCGGCTCCCTGCGACTCGTTTGATGTCGTCGGTCCACCTGGTGGGGGGTCTGCCAGCACTGCGTTTCCCGGTGCGGGGTCGCCACTCCAGCACCTTGGGACCCCAACGACCATCAGCTCTTTGAACTATGTGCCCCGCCCATTTCCACTTCAGTTTCGCGACACGCTGAGCTATGTCGGTGACTGATTCTCATACGAATCTCCTCATTTCTGATTTAATCTCGCAGGGATATACCGAGCACAGCTCTCTCCATCGCTCGCTGAGTGACCCTGAGCCTTCTTATGAAGCCCATAGTTTGCGACCTACCTAGAAGGTACATATATCAATAAGTCTAAATAAATTTTGTTTTTAAAATGTCTTTATTATTATCAAAAATTTTACAATATTTGCAAGTACACAGTTTATGCCCAATAAAGTAAAGTTTCACAAAATAAAAAATCCTCCTCCATTTTAGGAGTGTTAAATTAAGAATTTTAATTCCATGTCCCATGGTGGCGAATATTAAAAATATTCCCAGGAATGTAAATGTAAGATATTTTAATTGCTATTCTATTTAATCTATCTATCTATCTATAATATAATAAAACTGTAACAGGTCAAATTCTGTACATTGAAGATATTTTGAAAATTTTTGTTTCAGGGCACTCTATAATCGATACTGAAGCCAAAACAATTTTTTTTTAATTTTTTGTCTGTCTGTCTGTCTGTCTGTCTGTCTGTATCTTGGCCGCGCATCACGCCGAAACTACTGGACGGATTTAAATTAAACTTGGTATGATTTAAGTTCATACTACGAGGTATAATATAGGATACTGTTTATCCCGAAATTCTGTACGGTTCCCTTGGGAGAGGGGATGAAAGTCAAAATGCATATTTAGCTGTAATTCATTAAGGCGTATTCCGATTTCATTCATTCTTTTTTTGTTAGAAAGCAGGTATTTTAGAGATTGTCCTGTAATTATTTCAAGGTCGTCAATTTAGTAGTTCAGAAATTATAGACATCACAATCTTCAGTATATGGTCCAAATAACTTGAACCCCGAAATCTACAGGATACTTTGAATGTACGGCTCATCTTAAGCTGGCAATTGTACTTTCTATACTAATATTATAAAGAGGAAAGATTTTTTTGTTGTTTGTTTGTTTGTATCGAATAGGCTCTGTAACTACTGGACCGATTTTAACCATTTTTTCACCAATAGAAAGCTAAGTTATCAGGAAATAACAAAGGCTATAATTCATTGTCGAAAAAATTAGAGATCCTTAAGAAAATTGCAATAATGTAACCCAAGGTAGGAAAATTTTGCCTATAAAATACATTATTTGGCGTGTGCTGAGAAAATTATTGATGATACATAAAAATGATGTACTACATGATTTTCTATTTTCTACAAAAAAGTGCCCGAGGGAATATAACTATCATATTTAAGTCACAATAGTAGCTTTTGTGTTCTTAAATTTAATTAGATCGCTTTTATTATCGTGGTATTAATTATTCCTTACTAATACGTCATACTAATATTATAAATGCAAAAGTGTGTTTGTTTGTTGGTTTGTCCTTCAATCCGCACCAGAGCTAGGGATCGACGTGATTTTTTGCATGGGTATAGTTGAGGATCTCGAGAGTGACATAGGCTCCTTTTTATCCCGGAAAATCAAAGATTTCCCAAGGGATTTTAAAAACTACATCCACGCGTAGGAAGTCGCGGGCATCAGCTAGTCTATAATATAATAAAACTGTAACAGGTCCAATTCTGTACATTGAAGATATTTTGAAAATTTTTGTTTGAGGGCACTCTATAATCGATACTGAAGCCAAAACAATTTTTTTTTAATTTTTTGTCTGTCTGTCTGTCTGTCTGTCTGTCTGTCTGTCTGTCTGTCTGTCTGTCTGTCTGTATCTTGGCCGCGCATCACGCCGAAACTACTGGACGGATTTAAATGAAACTTGGCACGTTATAAGTTAATACAACGAGGTATAATATAGGATACTTTTTATCCCGAAATTCAGCACGGTTCCCTTGGGAGAGGGGATGAAAGTCAAAATGTGTATTTCGCTGTAATTCATTAATGCGTATTCCGATTTAATCCATTCTTTTTTTGTTAGAAAGCAGGTTCTTTAGAGATTGTCCTCTAATTATTTCAAGGTCGTAAATTTCGTAGTTCAGAAATTATAGACATCACGATCTTCAGTATAAGGTCCAAATAACTTGAACCCCGGAATCTACAAGATACTTTGAATGAACGGCTCATCTTAAGCTGGCAAGCGTACTTTACCGTATATAGCCATCGTGGATAGCCCTATTTTGTCAAAGTCAAACTACTCCAAAGGCGTCAGATTTTGCCAAACGATCATTATACCTACATAGTACATAGAAGGCATGGATGTAATACATCGTATGGACTTATTGCTACAGTGTTTTCCTATGCAATTTAATATTCTAATCATACTAATATTATAAATGCGAGTGTGTTTATTTGTTGGTTTGTCCTTCAGTCACGCCACAACAGAGCTACGGATCGACGTAATTTTTTTGCATGGGTACTGTAGTTGAGGACATAGGCTACTTTTTATCCCGGAAAATCAAAGTGTTCACGAGGGATTTTAAAAACTAAATCCACGTGGACGAAGTCGCGGGCATCAGCTAGTACTTAATATGCGTAGGTAGAAGAAATTCTAGAGCCTGCATAGCATACATGAATGTATGCTATGCAGGCTCTAGAATTTCTAGATGAATTCGAAAATAACTATAATTAATACCTAGACAATGGTGATACAAAAAAATGCATTGAACACGAAAGAAAAAACAATACAAATTATTACAATAATAAATATTATTATAATTGGAGTTTTCCAGAAGTGAGGAAACCTGCATGCGTGTATTAAGTGCTCCTTAATCTCAAAGGTGTGTGAAGTCTGTCAGTCCGCACTTAGCCAGCGTAATGGACTATGGCCTAAACGTGGCTTAAACCCACCCTGAGAGAAGACCTGTGCTCAGTACGGCGATGGGTTTAGAATTTAGGATGATTGATTGTCATTTGTCTCTGATACCAACTACTTATCTATAATCTAGGTAACTCGGTCACTATATCTGAGCACCTGGTGTTGATGACTTCATGTCGGCGCTCTAGTACGGTGTACTAATGGTGTAATAACTAATACCTACTGTGGTAATACTGATGCAATGGGGCAAGCGCGGGAAGGTGAAGGGGGAAGTGGGAGGGTCATCGCATTCCGACAAGGTGCACAGATATTGTAACCGTATCATACCTATCTATCCGTGCCCTAAAGTAGGCTGGGACGATGATGGGTTGAGACTTGAGACGTTGAGAGGATGATGATGATGATAGCAGGTGAAGAGATATTGTTCGAAGTGTTACCGATTCTTATTCCGCAGACGGTTAAATCAATTCGGTTAGTCCCAAAATGTAGTTTTTAGAGTGTGAGTCAACAAAATAAACCAAAAAGGACGCCTGTCTACACGACTCCGCCAATAATAAGGCTATTGTTTTAATACAAATACAATATTGCGTGTATAAATCGGATGAGCCTGAGAACAGCGATGAAAGTAGAGTAGACTTGATAGGTAGGTAATTATTATTAAAATTAGGTAAGTAGGTTAAAGGTACATCTTTATTTTAATCACATAACTTTCACATAACACACTATTTCTACATTCAATTTATATGTAATCTATAGGTAGATTTATTGCTTGTCTCTTCCTAGGCTCGATGTGTAAAACAGTAGGAACTGTACGGCACTGTACCTACCTACTTAGCATGAAATAATGGTACTGAACTTAGCATAAAATAATGGAATTTACATATTCTAAAGAGATTTGTTTGCTTTATAACACTTTCATAAGCGAAATCAATAATTTTGTCTTATATAGAAAAATCAACAAGCAAAGCAAAGCAAAGCAAGCAAGTCAGTATTTTGATTAATTTCTTAAACTGGTCACTTTCAAGTAAAGATTTTTATGTAAACCTGTGAAGATGATAATTCTACGGGCGCAATTAGAATGCCATAAGCCTACTTTGTCGTATTAGTTTACAAATTGCGAAAAACCAAATTAAATTTGAATTTCGCGGGCAGAACTGTGTCTTCCACCTTAAATCGATTTTGCAAAACTACATCTGTACACAAACATTTGAATGTGTGCGACTCCAATGACTGCTCTGTCCTGTTTTCGGACAACAGCAGATCTGCGACGAGCGTGGCGCCAGTAGCCGCCATTTGTATTTATTTATACCTTGAATCTTCATATTATTTTGTACCTATATCTATCTATAACATCGATCGTATACCATGAACTACATATAATATCCACAGCTGTAGTAGGTACTAGGTATACCTATAGGTGCAATACAAGTATGTAACCCTCATTATGGGCCGTTTTAATTACAGACGGCACCTTATTGAAATATACCTATCATGCCTAAGCCTGTTTATTGACCAAGCAAAGTGAAGTCTTTAAGACAATTCAATTTGCAGTCTACTTGGAATAACTTGAGTGAATTTGCACTTGCCCTTCTATTTGGTCTTACTGTCTTTTGAACCCTAATAGTCAAGGCATTCCGAACCAGTACTTAGTAGGTTTTCACTTGACGATTCAAAAGCACTTTGTAAAAGTTATATTTATTTTTGACCCACCTATGTGGGTCAAAATAAAATATGAGGTGGGTAAAGGAGAGGGGAAAATAGTCAAGTTTTGTATGGCTCTGTTATGAACAGAACTATTGTCAATTAATGCACTAATAAAATAACTAGGTAAATCTATGACCCAAAGCCGAAAAGAAAACTTAATAGGGACCAAAAAAAATTTTTTTTGACCTTTACATAGGCTTCTGGAATGTGGGGTAGGTATAGAGAGTAGGTACTTACTAAGCTATTTTAATTATGTTCACAGTAACGAGCTCTCCTACCTTACTACATACCTACCTACAATCAAGCGGTTGTCACCTGTCGATTAATGCATCCATCTGAGACCGTATCATCACTTACTATCACGTGAGATCGTGGTCAAGCGTAAATCTGTCAACGAATAAAAATATGTAACCCTTTGAAAGTTTAATTAGAATGATAGGTAGGTGCCCTGTGGACTGTGGTCCATACGTCAAGTTCTGATATAATAATATGTAGGGCTTCCATTAAATTCTTATTTGATTAGACACATTTTAAAATATTTTTGCTGTGAAAGTATACTTATTATTTATTTATTTGAAATTTTGTTTTCAAAATAGTGAAAAAAAGAGCCCAAACATGTTTCAAGAATGCGTTGGTCTGTTAGTCACAACTTCTTATACCTAGTCAAAATTCAAATACATACCTAAGTACTAGGTAGCATTCGAATCGATAAGTACTTACTTATACGTAATTAAGAATGTAAGTATAAATAAAGAAAAATAATACCTATTACATATAATGCTTTTTCAGCTTACTGTAAATACTAAAACTTTGATCTAGTAAAGTTTTAATAAGAGTAAGTAAATAAGTTTATGTATACTTATTTTTTTAACAATCCACAATTTTATCAAAATCCTTTGATTTTTACGGAGTCAATCAAAGTTGAAAAGAGCTATCTACTTACCATAAATAAGGAAAAACAAACGTTATTGATTTGAACCTTTGGTATATTGCTGTTCCTTTGCAGAGTAGTTTCCTTTGTTCGTGTAGAAAAAAAAAGCCGGCCAAGTGCGAGTCGGACTCGCGCACCGAGGGTTCCATACTCCAAAAGTAAAAGTAAAACGATAATATTATATTATTATTAATTTGCTTATATATACCTATCGTTAACTTTGTTTGTAGAGGTTTATTGTTAATATAAAAAAAACTATGCTAGTGAGAGCGTTGGTTTTATTTTTCCTGTAAAATATACATAAACCTCTATTGAACATAATTATTTCAGATTTTTCGATTGGTAAACTTCGGAGATAAGGGGAGGGGGGGGGGGGGGAACGGTATTTTTTTCGACATTTTGGCTGATTACTCAAAAACTATTATATATAGAAATAAATAAAAAACTGTTTTAGAATGCACAAGTAAAGGCCTTTCATATGATACCCCACTCGGTATAATTATCTTACTTTGAAATTTCAAACTCCTGATTTTCCCCCTTTTTTAATTAAACTAAAATAATTTTCGCGTTGATTTTTTTTTCCTGTAAAATATACATAAACCTCTATTGACCATAATTATTTCAGATTTTTCGATTGGTAAACTTCGGAGATAAGGGGGGGCGGAACGGTATTTTTTTCGACATTTTGGCCGATTAATCAAAAACTATTATATATAGAAATAAATAGAAAACTGTTTTAGAATGCACAAGTAAAGGCCTTTCATATGATACCCCACTCGATATAGTTATTTCACTTTGAAATTTCAAACCCCCGATTTTCCCCCTTTTTTTAAAACTAAAAATAATTTTCGATTTTTCTTTATTCCAATGATTTTGGGCCACTATTATACACAACAATGCCAAATTTCATGTCGATAGCTTTAATAGTTACTGAAATAATCGACTGTGACAGACGGACGGACAGACGGACGGAGAAAGTCTCACCATAAGGGTTCCATTTTTACCATTTTGGTATGGAACCCTAAAAACATCGCAAACGAACGTTTAATCAATTCGAATGTGAACATGAACATGTGTTATGGTAAACACATTAAAAAACGCCAACTTCCTAACTACGGACTCCCTTATCCCTTAACTTCCAGACGGAAAAATCCAATACCTACTTATCTATTTTGGCCCGTTTCGGGAATAGAATTCAGGACCTCGTCAAGTCGTCACCCACCGTCGAACGTTCGTCCTGCCCCGTTGGTCTAGTGATCAGCATGTTTGACAACAATTTAAAGTCACAAAGACACGAAATAAGCCCGCTGGGCCACTTCCCGGTGTGCCTGCGAGTGCCCAGTGTACGCGGGCACCCCCGCGCGGGCTCCCATGGCGGCGCCGCTTTGTCGGAACATCAAACACGCGCGCGCGCAAGCGCCACCACATACCAAGAAATCATTTCTCGCTCCGGTACCAGAACGCACGATTTAAATTTACGACGAATTCTGGGCTTTTAGGGATTCCTGGTTTTTTAGGTCGTGTTGCGACAGCGGATGATGGAATACTACAGGCATCGCCCTGGACTTTGTTTGCTTTTATCTTCGTAATTTTTTTTTTCGATTAACTTTACCATATCTGCTAAGATATATTTCACGGGGATCTGATAAAGAAGAAATGCTTTTATCTTCTCAATACAGTCAATTCTGTGGCATAGTATCCTGGTCCTATGGGTAGTTATGCTATGATATCTGTTTAGATATTATGTGCCACGGGGAGTCAATAAAATTGTACCTACTGATAATACTTTCCAAGTTCGGGGAAGTGCGATGAACTTTTGGTACCTACTTACGTTATTGGGTACCTATTTTGTCCGCTATAAGGACAGCAAGGTTGCAGACGCCCTGAGCAAAAGCTACAAAAAACTATCCATTTATGTGAGTATTTGCGACTTCGTTTTCTTTTTCCCCAATGAAAATTACTTAACAGGCATGTTATCCTCTCCTATCCTGGTCCTTAACATATCCTCTACTATACCTAGGTACCTATACAAAAAATAACGTCGCTCCTTAGCTATATTGCAGCGCTATTGAAGGACAAATCAACAAACACAGTTTCGCATTGAATATTAGTAAAGATAATGAATTTCCAAATAAAATTATAAGTAAGTAAGTATAGGTAGGTACTATAAGGTATAAACACTATAGAGTAGAGGTGAGCGGGTGGTCTTTGGACCCTATGGAACACAGCATCCCGCTGTGATCTTACATCAAAACACTGCTTGCGTAGATAGGTATGCTTCGTGATCATAAGGTAAACTTGAGATTATCATGACCGGCATTTTTATTTTATTACTGACTTTTGCCGACGACTTCGTCCGCGTTGACTTAGTTTTTAAAATAATGCAGGAAACCTTGCCTTTTCGGGATAAAAAATACCTCACCGCTCACTCTCCAAGTACTACTCAACTATAACTACTGCATACATAGCATAATATCTATTATATTGTTAACTTATTTTGAAAAGAGTCTTGCTGGTTCTTCTCGGCAGGAAGGGCATTCCGAACCAGTGGTAGACTCATCGACGATTCAAAAGCACTTGTAAAAAAGTTTATTTGAATAAAAAACATTTGTATTGTATTCTATTCTATAATTTTACTAAATATTACCCATGAAAAAAATCATGTCGCTCCATCTGTTGTTTTAGTTACACGACCGCAAATATATCAATGTTACCTATAGGTATAAAACTTGGTTTGTACTGGTCACCTAACATTGAACTTACATAAAGCGTTTGATAAATTTTTTTTATTAGGTATTTCATGCAGTCATCTACCGCCGAATACAACTCGGCTCGGCAGCGTTTGGAAAAAGTAATGTCTTCTCTTCCGATATGGGATCGAATCCCTCTTCAATGCCTAAAGAACAGTGCATGAGAGCTATGTTCGAAGTATCCTTACGAGATCCAATCAGAAATAAGGAGATCCGTAGCTTACTGAGACGCGAACCTAAAGTGGCAATGGGCTCTGGGCAGCGCACATAACTCGAAGATTCCTGCATAGTTGTTGGAGTTCCAAGATGATGGAAAGATGAACTCATGGTAAAGCATCGTCATCATATACTTTATTGGCAGACTCCCCACTAGTTTGACATCATCGAGACGATGCGTCGATCAGGGAGCCACTGGATATAGATGGCGCAAGACCTAGGCACGTGGAAGTCTATACGAAAGACCTATGTCTATCAGTCGCCATAGAGAAAGATTTCACGCGAATACCTAACTACATACCTAGGTAAAAAAGGTTATAATTTATACTTATTGCAAATTGTAAATTGTTACTTTTGCAGTAAAATAAAACAAGAACGTGTTCTACAATCGGATCGCCATCGTGGATTTGTATTAGATTGATCTGAAGCAAATTGAATCGTGGTCCTTTCGAAATTCGAAATTTGAAAAAAGTAAAGGAACGCTGGCGCCAACGCGCCCGCGATGTTCTTTATTTGAATGTCTGCTAACATTCCTGGGCCTTGTTCTCTTTTTTGTTTTACAAATGTTATGCTTAAATTTTTTAATAATCGCAAACGTGGCTGATTCTGAATGTAAGGTGCCTGGTATATATATACTTTACTTAAAATTCTATTTAAAATTATGGATTTTTAAATATTATTCACAATAGGACCATAAGACCATTTGCAAAGATTTACAAGATGGAGCCTAAAGGCTGTGAATGCGTCGAAAATTTGTGCTGCCACATGTGGTTCACGCCCTTTTCCCGTGCTCAGTTTGAATTAGGTCATCACCAGATATGGAGCTCGCGAGCCAATATTATTTTTTTTAAATGGCGGTTTTTGGTAAATAAAATGTGAAAAAAACTTAACAGGACGATCTAAAATAACCAATAACATCACCTACCGTCAGTAAATAACATTCAAGCACATCAGTTCCTGCAAAATAAGAAATTGAAATTTGTAGAAAATAATTAAATTAGAGTTCGCCATTTAATGTGTGTTGCCAGTTTACGAACCCAAAATTTCCCTAATAAATAATGAAACCTTAGAATGTAGATACCGATAATATTCGAAAAGCGATTGCAGATAATGTCATTTTTTAATTTTCTTTCCAAGACAGTCCTTGTTCTACGATCTCACCTGATGGTAAGTGACGATGCAGTTTAGATCGTAACGGGATAACTTGGAAGGGGATAAGCTAGGATTTATTAAATTTTTACACGCTATCGAGCCGGAACGCTAAATAGCTTAGCGATACGTCTTTGATGGTAGAATGGTAACTAGCCACGGCCGAAGCCTCCCACCAGACCAGATCTGAGATATTTCAGAAATTATAAATTTCGAAATTGTCTCCATCGATAATTGAACTCAAGAATTCCCCTCTCATTTTTTTTTTAACTTTTTCGTTTCTGATTTTCTTTTACTTATATTCATTTTAATTTTTTTTTTTATTTTTTAAAACGAATATTTTACCGGGAGAGAGTTTTTATGACTTTAGCGATTAAGCGATTCACCGATCGAGTTGGAAATAGGGCTTAGGGTTACCTTGGATCAAAAATAGGAAATGGTTGCCAAAATTTTTAAGTCAGCGCCATATTGAAATTTTTTGTTATTGCACCGATGTCGTTCAAAATCGATATTTAGGGTTACCTTGGATCAAAAATAGGAAATGGTTGCCAAAATTTTTAAAAGTCAGCGCCATATTGAAATTCTTTGTTATTGCACCGATGTCGTTCAAAATCGATATTTAGGGTTCCCTGGGGTCAAGAAAGACGAATGGGTGGCCAAAATTTTAAAAAGTCAGCGCCATATTGAAATTCTTTGTTATTGCACCGATGTCGTTCAAAATCGATATTTAGGGTTCCCTGGGGTCAAGAAAAACGAATTGGTGGCCAAAATTTTAAAAAGTCAGCGCCATATTGAAATTCTTTGTTATTGCACCGATGTCGTTCAAAATCGATATTTAGGGTTCCCTGGGGTCAAGAAAGACGAATTGGTCACCACAATTTTAAAAAGTCAGCGCCATATTGAAATTCTTTGTTATTGTACAGATGTCGTTCAAAATCGATATTTAGGGTTCCCTGGGGTCAAGAAAGACGAATTGGTCACCACAATTTTAAAAAGTCAGCGCCATATTGAAATTCTTTGTTATTGTACCGATGTCGTTCAAAATCGATATTTAGGGTTCCCTGGGGTCAAGAAAGACGAATTGGTCACCACAATTTTAAAAAGTCAGCGCCATATTGAAATTCTTTGTTATTGTACCGATGTCGTTCAAAATCGATATTTAGGGTTCACTGGGGTCAAGAGAGACGAATTCGTTGCCAAAATTTTAAAAAGTCAGCGCCATATTGAAATTCTTTGTTATTGCACCGATGTAGTTCAAAATCGATATGTAGGGTCCCCTAGCGTCAAAAGAGAGGGAATAGTTGCCAAAATGTTGAAAAGTCAGCGCCATGTTGAAATTTTTTGTTATTGACGCTTGGGGACCCTAAATATAGATTATCAGTATTGCGCTGACTTTTTAAAATTTTGGCAACCAATTCGTCTTTTTTGACCCCAGGGAACCCTAAATATCGATTTTGAACGACATCGGTGCAATAACAAAGAATTTCAATATGGCGCTGACTTTTTAAAATTTTGGCAACCAATTCGTCTTTCTTGACCTCAGGGAACCCTAAATATCGATTTTGAACGACATCGGTGCAATAACAAAGAATTTCAATATGGCGCTGACTTTTTAAAATTTTGGCCACCAATTCGTCTTTCTTGACCCCAGGGAACCCTAAATATCGATTTTGAACGACATCGGTGCAATAACAAAGAATTTCAATATGGCGCTGACTTTTTAAAATTTTGGCAACCAATTCGTATTTCTTGACCTCAGGGAACCCTAAATATCGATTTTGAACGACATCGGTGCAATAACAAAAAATTTCAACATGGCGCTGACTTTTCAACATTTTGGCAACTATTCCCTCTCTTTTGACGCTAGGGGACCCTACATATCGATTTTGAACTACATCGGTGCAATAACAAAGAATTTCAATATGGCGCTGACTTTTTAAAATTTTGGCAACGAATTCGTCTCTCTTGACCCCAGTGAACCCTAAATATCGATTTTGAACGACATCGGTGCAATAACAAAGAATTTCAATATGGCGCTGACTTTAAAAAAAATACTGGCAACCATTTCCTCTCATTTGACGCTAGGGGACCCTAAATATCGATTTTGAACGACATCGGTGCAATAACAAAGAATTTCAGTATGGAACTGACTTTTTAAAATTTTGGAAACCATTTATCTAAAATAAAATACTAAATACAATAACTCACTATAGTTAAAGGTATTAGAAAAATTATTGTTTTATGATAAAAATTTTAAAAAGTAGATATTAATTTTATTTTTAAAGTTTAAAAATTTTAATGACATAATTCTCCCCATTTTATTGGAATCACCTGCGTACCTGGTATCATTACGCACGCTCAGTAATCCACGCCGCGCATGCGCGGCACTCACGTCACGCACACTAGCATATTCTCATTGGCCTGTTTTTTTTCGTTCTTTAGTAGCGCGATACTCCTTCTAGACATATATGTATTCATAGACCATTTGTATCTATCTTTATTTTAGAAACTGATGCCTAGTACTTCTACTCTGTTTATGGCATTGTTGATAGGTACATGGGTATTTTTCTACCCCTTGGATAGAACATTTACCTACCTAATCTCTTTGTTACCTGAAGGGAATATTTCGTCCTTTCAATCAAAGCTCTATGTTATTCGGCTATGTACCTATTGTCTGTTTTATAGGTATTAGAGTATATTACATAATAGAAGTTAGATTTTTATTATTTAATGAAGTAAAGATGATAGCACGTTTGCTTTTAATTTATCTTTGCTGCCTTCGTTGTAGGGAATTTTAGTTTGCTTTGTTCAGGTGATCGCCATATTGCGTATCGCCTGAACTAAACGTAACATTCACAAAAGGTTTTTATTCAACATTAAATGGCTGTATAATTGTAATCCCATGCCACTTGAAGCTCTGCCGCAGAGAGAAAAAAATAGCTACTATTCGGGCTTACATTCGAATTTTGAACGAAAATGCGTTCAGAAATCGTCACAGAATGCGAATTAGTGAATCGGCGCGGAATCGGAACGCAACCGTTTTGCGACTCTTTCTTCTAGAATTGGATTGTTCGTAATCCCTGCAAAAAATGAAATAACAATACAAAGACGACATTTTGGGTAGAATTGTCACTAATATGAGCTCATAAAATGTTTGTTTGTTCGGCTGTAAAGTGGGCACAATTGTCATTCGTTGTGAAAAAAAAAATTTTTTTCCAACTTAACTAGCTAGAGGCAAGAGGTAGTCGGGTATTTATGTAGGATGTAGGATTGGATGGAATAAAATATAGGAAATGTAAAACTCCGCTTATTTCTTGGCTGTAAAGCCCCAAACTCATAGTTTAAAAATCGGATAGACGTTGCTGAGCTCCCAAGGAATAGCAATCTTGTAGACCCGAAATTAAACGAGTCTAAGGAAGCAGTTGAACAGAAGCGACAAAAGTTCGTAGAAAAATCCAGGAGAGAACTAGGTCCTGCGGAGGTCTATCACCAAAACTTGATAGGGTAACGTGTCCAGTGTACCGGCCCCCACCAGTGTTCGGCCAGACGACATGATTTTTAGGGTTCCGTACCCAAAGGGTGCCAACGGGATCCTATTACTAAGCCTCCGCTGTCCATCTAGCTGTCCGTCCGTCCGTCCGTCTGTCAGCGGGCTGTAACTCGTAAACCGTGATAGGTAGAGAGTTAAAATTTTTACACAGAGTATTTATTTCTATTGCCGTTATAACAAAAAATAATAAAAATTAAATTAAATTAAAAAATAAAGGGGCTCCCATACAGGGAAAAGAAGTCGATATAAAATTTTATTTGTTTTACCCTGGCATGTGGGGCGTCATTGTCTAGAACTCATTAAGTGGAGTTCAAATATATTTTTTATAATTTTTTAGCTTCAAAAATGAAGAAATGGAGGGCCATCAAAGTTGTGACCAAAACAAACGAGCTTTTTTTTCCCCAAAAATATATGCTAATTGGGTACTATCTAGAACTAAGATATCTAAATAAGTATGTATCTAGTTTGGTAGTAAGTGAAATTTGCATCGTTGTGAAAAACGTAACGAGGTCATTCATAAGTAGATTTTACTCCTCGAATTTTTCTCATACCGGGCGCCTTATATGTATATGAAAATCGATTCTTAAGGAGTAAACTCCAAAAATATAAACCTCCTCTTTTTGTGTTTTTTGAAGTCGGTTAATGAAATACCTACGACTGTCAATGCATGTACCCGGAATTAATTTATAATTAACACAAAACTCCATTCATTTTTTGTCTAGTAAAATTAATTATTTATGATTAAAAAAAACTAAAATCAAGCCAAAACATACTAAACCCTCACCACAGACCTTCCTTTACGGAACTACCGAAATGACACTTGAATTTGTTTCGGCTTGTTGCCTCCCAATTGATTAAAAAAAAAACTACTTTCGAAAGATTAAATTGTCATTTGGAAGGGAACTTGCTCGGAACTAGTTCACTGGACCGTATTGAAAAAAAACCGGACCCTGTTTGCGGACCTAGCCACTTTAAAACTGGTATTGATTAAAGAAAAAAAATAGACGGAACTATTTTAAAATAAAAGGTTTTCATAAATGCGTAGCAAGTGAAGAATAATACAGTCATGTACCCAGCAAAAAGTATTACAGCTTGCTTGGGTTTTATATTGAGCATAGTCTCTGTCGCATGACATGACATGATGTAAAACTGACAAAGAGGACGATGTACGAAGCCAATACCTACTTTCGTAAGTGAAAGGTCAATAGGTATAAGCGATCGATGTAATATGTTCGATCTCATGAGCTTCGATGCAGTAGGTAGGTATATTTCGTTGTGGCGGACCGGACCCGAATCTTCATCATTATCAACAGATAGACATCCACTGTTGGACAAAACTCTCTTGTAAGTATATACTTCTTCAGGCTTTGGTCTTGAACCGCCTGTATCTAAGCGTCTTCCTGCGACACGTCTGATGTCCAATCTCGTAAATAAAAAACTTAAGTGGCACTCGGGGACTGCCGCGGTAAAGCTATTGCATAGCATTTTTTATCAACTTATGCAATTATAATATTTATGCAATATTTTTTTTGCATAATAAAAAGTATTAAAAAAAAAATTAAAAAACAAACAAACAAGAAAAGCGAACTGTCACTACTTCGCGAGTGAGATTCGAACCTGCGACATCATCAAAGAAAGCGGTCGCTCGCCCACTGCGCCAAATACGTAATAATATTAGTACTTGAGAACCTCTAAAATGTTGAACGCTTACTGAACGACGGTGTTAGGTTTTTTTTCGTTACTGAATTTCTTGATTCGGTCGCCGCGCTCAAACTGTTTGTCCTAGTTCATAGCCCGCGATAAAAGCTATGCAATAGCTTAAAACTAAGCTAGATGTGCATACAGGAAAAAACAGGCGTTGTTTCGTCAATGTGTTTCACAGAGTAGCAGTTCAAAGTTGGATTTTACTCTAGGAACTTGTTTTGATACCTATCGGCTTCTTCATATGTATTGTCATCACTATGAATGTTGCTCTTTTTTAGTCTTTGCCTACAAGCCTCCCATCTGACAAGATTGCAATAATAATATCTTTATTGAAATAACTAGCTTACGTATCTTTATTTAAATATACGTGAATAGGTAACTGCAGATGCTCCTGATTCTGTCAGCGTACAATCAATTATATTTAAATCTGTCGATAGAAGCCAGTAAGTAGCGGGTCTTTAGGTTCAGGAAAACTCTCAAGAAGGTAATACACTTACCTACTTACTCTTTTGTTTAGTTCAATTTATAAATGCGAAAGTGTGTTTGTTTGATGGTTTATTTGTCTTTCAATCACGCAGCAATGGAGCAATGGATCGACGTGATTTTGCATGAGAAGGTACTAAAAGAAAGAGACAGAGGCTACCTTTTATCCCGGAAAAACAGAGAGCTTCTGCGGGATTTTTGAAAACCAAAGGGCTCTTGTGCACTTCATCGTGTTCGATTCATTTTTGTGATTCGTGAAAACACGATTTGAGGTGGCCTACATACAAAATGTACGTGCGCTTGTGCACTCATTCTATTCGTATTTTGATGGATCCGTTCTTATTAGTTTTGTATGACTCCCATTTCGAATCGCACTTTCACGAACACGATCATAATCGAACACGAGGAAGTGCTACAGGAGCCCTAACTACACGCGGACGAAACCGCGGCCAATAGCTAGTCTCTACATAAAAACAGAACTAAGTAGGTACCATTAAAGTATTCCTGGTAGAGAAGCGTTAAGACGTCTTTGTTTTGCGCAGAAGTGCCTACGTGTCGCTAAGAACGCTCCCACTTATTTGGGGTAACTGATGCGAATACGAGCAGCCTACAGCCTTCCTTTTGTGCACAGGTAACGGTGTTCACAGAGGTATTCGAATTATATTAATTAGTTATGCCCCGGAGGTTGTCCGTGTGTAATTCAAAATTCCAAATTACCGCAGGTATCCTTTGTAATCCCGGGATTAATAATATATCTACATAATTATTATTTGTGCAAATAAAGGGCATGGTTTTACTTTGTGCTAAATATTATTTAATTGCGTTTGGTTGCTTATATTTATAAATAAACCGGCCAAGTGCGTGTCGGGCCACGCGCAGTGTAGGGTTCCGTAGTTGAAAGTCTCAAATATTATTGCTGACCTAGGATAGTGCTTTTACTTTAATTATGAATATTGAATACATTTTGAGTTCCATGGTTTAAATACTATAATATACTACAAAATATGCAACTTATACTACTTGTAATGCCTAACTTAGAAAAAACAGATAGGTATAACTCCTTAACTAATGAACCCTACTTAGCCGTGATAGTTTTCCTTTAAAATTCGTTATATATACTACTGCTGTGAATTTTTTCTTGTATCCTAACAACCATTTAGCTGGCAGAGGGGGGGACACTTGACTCTAATAAAATTTAGAACTTTAAAATATCATATTTCACAAACGGATCCCTGAATTGAAAAATGGTGTTCCCATACCCACAATATTTTGAAAGACCTATTCAACGACACCCCACACTATGGGATAGACGAGAAAACAAAATTCATCCCCACTTTACATGTAGGGGAGGTACCCTAAAAAAAAAATATTTTTCACAATTTTATTTCACCACTTTGTCGGCGTGATTGATATTTATACCCTTGTCAAATTACAGATTTCTAGTGCCAATAGTGTCCGAGCTAAACCGCGGACGGACAGACGGACAGACGGACAGACGGACGGACATGGCGAAACTATAAGGGTTCCTTGTTTACTACGGAACCCTAAAAAATCAAAATTCAAAATTATTTATTTCACGTAGGCTCTTATGACACGTCATGAGTCTACCACCGGTTCGGAAAGCGGATTCTGCTGAGAAGAACCGGCAAGAAACTCAGCAGTTGCTCTTTTTACAATATTATTATGTATTAGCTATTATATTGTAATAAGTTTTTTATGCCTAATATCTTGTGGGCAGCTGGATGCCAAGCCGATTTAGCCCATGCAACTTTGTTAGAATAGAATACCTATAATATTTCCACAATGAGGGGAAGTCCAAAAAAAGCATACTACAATTCAATTCATGTTAAAACGTTAGACGGGCAGATAGAAAATACGCCGGGGGCACCCGTTCACGAGCATGACGCATGATCCAGCCGTTGCTTCGCTCGACCATATTTACCTATTCATATCTAGTTAGGTACTTACAAGAAAATTTCGTTCTAATAAAACACTGTAGTAAAAACATTAAATAATTTAATATAAAACATATTTTTAAAAAACCGACTTCAAAGTCCCACGCCACTATACAAAGTATATAATTTATTGTTGATATTTTAAAAACCGCTCGACCGATTTCGATAAAATTTATATGGGACCACCTGGGGAGTAGGCCTTTCAAACAAAAACGAATTTTCAAAATCAGTCAGGCGTCTTCGAGTAGTCGGTGGACATACATAAAAAAAAAAGATTCCGAAGAATTGATAAGCTCCTCCTTTTTTGAAGTCAGTTAAAAAGACTGTTTCGGATGCGATTACTCTGTATCATAAGTCATGACGTCACAAGTCAGAAGGGGCACATACGTTAGGCACATAAGCTAAAGCCTCCGTCTTTAACACGCTCTCTTGACCCGTGAGGAGAGAAATTGTTCGGAAAATGGCCGCATGATGTCGCTCTGTGCTTAGGCTGTGTCCAAAGGCAAAAGAGCTTCTTTGTGTTCAATTCGCTGAAAATGTTTTTTTGAAAAACTTAAGTGGTCTTGCTTCCTCGAAGATGTCATTCGTAGGTCTCTTAGGTTCGCTAAAGTGCCTGGAATATTAGAACCTGGTTGGTTTGGCACGTAGCGATGGCAACAGACCCGATGTTAGGTATATGACACTTGTCCCACCTTTGAGAACATTTTGGAGAACTGTCAGGCATGCATTCCTCAAGATGTTTTCCTTCACCGTCCTAAAATCCTTTTTTTTTTTATTCGATAAAAAGTTAGTCCTTGACTGCGATCTCACCTGATGGTAAGTGACGATGCAGTCTAAGATGGTAGCGGGCTGCCTTGGAAGGGGTACGGCAGTGAACATTCAACCCATACCCCTAATTGGTTTCTACACGCCATCGTGCCGGAACGCTAAATCGCTTGGCAGCACGTCTTTGACAGTAGGGTGGTGACTAGCCACGGCCAAAGCCTCCCACCAGACCAGACCAGAGACAAATTCTGAAATTATAAATTCCCTAATTGACCCCGCCGGGAATCGAACCCGAGACCTCCCAGTTATAAGACAACAGCGAACACCACTGAGCCAGGGAGGTAGTCAAAATAGGAGATTCCTTCTCATTCAAGAGGAGACCTGTGCTCTGTAGTCAGCAGGTGATGGAGCTGATGAAAAAAATTTACACGTGTAATGTTATCCATTATTCCATATTCAGTAAATGGATGTAGAAAAACGTATCCTTCAAAAAATTTAATTTCTAGGGAAACGCTATTTATCACTTTACGTTTTCAATGTCATTACCATCTTGCCCCGACTCTTTCCCTCCTTAATGTTCTCGAGAAAGTTTTCAAGTACCACAGCTTCTTACGCATTCGACCGAAAAATTGTGTTCCTTATTTATCTACCGGGAAATATTCGGGACGCTGTCAAGTTTTCACGGATAAAATCTTTTCACATTCAAATTAACTACTAAACTCTTCAAGCAGTGATAGCCTAGTGCTCTGGTAAGTTGTAGCAGTGATAGCCTAGTGGTTAGAACTGTGGTCTCCTATTCGGAGGGTCGCAGGTTCGATCCCGGGTACGCACCTCTGACTTTGACTGACTGACTCTGACCTCTGACTGAGTCGAGTGCGTTTAAGCAATTAGGTAAATAATACTTGCTTCAACGGTGAACGAAAACATCGTGAGGAAACCTGCACACTTGAGAGTTCTCATAATGTTCTTGAAGGTGTGTGAAGTCCACCAATTCGCATTGGGCCAGCGTGGTGGACTATGGCCTATAACCCTTCTCTGAGAGGAGACCTGCGCTCAGTGGTGAGCCGTTGATGGGTTGCTATAATGATGAATGACTAAACTCTTCGTTTCAATTTGCATAATAGAATGGAAGAGAAACATTTTATTCAAATGAAACGTTTAAAGTTTTTGATTCGTCAAGTCAAGTGAACTTGTTTCACCGGCCAAGCAGAAATCAAAAAACTTTTAGATTCAAAAAATTTATGTGTAACATTAGGTCGGCCTGTAAACTGGATATGTAATGGCTTTTGTTACCTACTTAGGTAGGTACTTATACTTTTTGATTAAATTTAATTTCATTTTCCATCGTTATTTCGCTGTACTTTTATCTTTCTTCAAAAAGCTCATACTTATCTACCGTATTAGTTGCCGTCTATATCGTGATGCCAAACAGAGCAAGTAAAATATTATACAAAAAAAAGAAAATAGGTAAGTATTTAATAATCTAACAGCGAGTGTGTAACAAACCATCACGCTTATCTGTAACAGTTAAGCTATTAGCGGGCCCTCTTAATTACCCGCTTCCTTAAGGAGTTAATGTTTTGTCAGTGAGTTTGCGGGCTGTCGGGATTTTTCTTATTTTGTGGGTATTTTCACTCAACTTATCCAGTATCCTGCACATCGTTGTATTTCATCGCTGCGTCAGCGTTTACAGCGAGTCTATGTGATTTTAGAATAGCACACATTTGCCCTGCCTGCTGAACTGCGAGAAGTCGTGACCGTTGGCGTCCTTATGTAGTCGATATCTAAGCTCGCACGAAATGCTTTAGTTCAACTTTCCTAAAGCGAACCGATAAAGTGTGGAATGCTCGGCCGGCATCCGTGTTTCCTGCACTGTATAACCGGAGTAGGTAGGTACCTTCAAGGCAAAAATGAATAGGAGTTTTCTAGGCAAGCGCGCTCCAACCTATACATTGTTTGCAGGAATGATAAGCAGGAAGCCTATATTCTGATGATTAAAAAAAATTTGGTACATGATGTAACTAGGTAGGTACCTATATTTAGTATTCTGCTTCACGGTTGTTGACTGTGACCAGACAGAAGATGAAAGCGACTTTTGTACGAATACCGAATAATATAAATTACGTAATGTTACTTTTTCCTTCATAGTCGTTGAAACTTATCTGACCCACGGCCTCTTTGGATTTGTACAGTAAGAAACATTGTTTCATTTCAACGCTGCATCAGCGATGAAAGCGTTGTTCTGCGCTCACAGAATATTAGAAATTACGTGATGTAACTAGTTTTCTGCTTCACAGACGTGTTGGGGCTCTTCTGACCCACGGCGCCTTCGGATTGTTACGGGCAGAAACATTACAGGCATAAGGAAAACTGTAGAGTCCATTTTGATTTATTATAAAATATCTATTATTTATTTTTCTATTCGTCATAACTAGATATTAAAGAGAAGCTTCTTTTGAAAGTTTGGTCTTTGGGACCATAATAAGTGACGCAATTTACAAAATACCTAAGAAATAATGGTAATTTTTGGCAATCGAAGCTCATGAGTCACGTTAAAATTATGACATTATGATTATTATATTTTGACTTTGTTAATAATTATTATTTGACTAGCTGATGCCCGCGACTTCGGCCGCGTGGATTTAGTTTTTAAAGTCCACGGAATTCTTTGATTTTCAGAGATAAAAAGTAGCTTATGCCACTCTCCAGGTCCTGAACTATACCCATGCAAAAATACGTCAATCCGTAGCTCTTTCGCAGTGTGATTGTAGGACAAACCAACAATAATATTATAGGTAAGTATAACCTATTAGTAATGTAAATAAAGGATTAATTATTTTTTGGCATTTACATAACCGAAATATACTGCTATGATTTAATTTAAATTTTTTTTTTTAAAGCCGAAACGCCCGCACTACTACAATGTATATAATTAATTGATATTTTAAAAACCGCTCGACCGATTTTGATTTAATTTCAATGGGACCACCTGGGAAGTATACCCTTTGAAACAAAAAAGAATTTTCCAAATACGTTCCGGCGTCTTCGAGTAATCGGTGAACATACATAAAGAAAAAATAAAAAAAAAGATTCCAACGAATTGAGAAGCTCTTCCTTTTATGAAGTCGGTTAAAAATGGTACAAGTTTATAAGTTTTACGTTTTTATAACTTAACTTGTATAACTTGTAATTGTTACACTATTGGCGACTCCACGGAAGCGTCGTCCGAGTACAAATCGCACAAAAGGATCGCGAGTTTCTTGCGTCCCGCGCCACTTTCATTTCATATTTCATTTTATATTTTATCCGATGTATTTTTATAACGTCGACTAGACTTGGGTGGTTTTTAGGGTTCCTTTCCTTACAATCACATCGATGTTGGTAGTATATTCTTATCCTAGCTCTTGTTATTTTACGCATAATTATGTTACTACGCACTAAGGTACGCATTAAGCAAGTACCTAGGCAATAATAAAACCTACTTTAGATAATCGTAGGTCACGATAAATCTTAATATATATAAATTACGTGTCACGTTGTTTGTCCGCGATGGACTCCTAAACTACTGAACCGATTTTTATCAAACTTCGTAACTATCTGTAATTTGGTCCAACTTGAAAGATAGGATAGTTTTTTTGGTTTGGGATAGTTTATTTATTTTATTTATATAGATAAGTTGGCGGTACGAAGTTCGCTGGGTCAGCTAGTTTATTTTTAAACATTTATTATTCCTGAGACGACACTATTTAACCATTCTCTGAGAGGAGACCTAGCTGCGCTCAGTAGGTAGGTACATAGTGAGACATTAACGGGTTGCTCATGATGATAATGATGATTTAGATATTATTTGACTAGCTTTTGCCCGTGACTTTGTCCGCGACCCTCGTGGAGTTAGGGTTTAAAAATCCGCGGGGGCCAATTGATTTTTTTTAATCGATAAAAAATATTATAAAGTTGACGATTGTCAAATGATAACACGTCTCCCAGCCGTTCCAATTGCTGTGATTTCCCCAAGATTTCGTTTATTTAATTTTAAATAATAAATTGAAATTTTAGTACTTACTGCAATTTATTTTAAAAAAATCTTTTTAAAAAACCAACTTCAAACACCCGCGCCACCACAAAGTCTATAATTTATTGTTGATTTATTAAAAACAGCTCGAACGATTTCGATAAAATTTAAATGTTTAAAATAATTTAAACAAAAAAACAATTTTCCAAATCGGTTCAGACGTCTTCGTCTCCTCCTGTTTTGAAGTCAGTTAAAAATAAACGATGTACAATTTCCAAAATAATATCTATAATTATAATGTACCTACGTTCGGCACCCAAGACATTCAAGTGCCACTCCCGCTTGGCAGATTTGGATCAAACTTACCGCATTGGCATCAGCGTTTTCTGATGTTATGACCACCGTCATGTGGACACGAGTCAAACTACCTCCGATATTATACTACCAATGAGCTGATATTGTCTACTCAGACTTAAGTGCTAATATTTTTGATGGGGGTGAATAAAACAAGCTTTCACTGGTGTGATTGGTTTGAAATTTGGTGTTCTGTTACTTTGGATTATTTTCAAGACATTAACCTCGAGTTGAAGCTAATATCATAATATAATATCATTTATTTAATCCAATATCATGATTTTACAAAATATGGGTTTTGCCAACAGCTATGCTAAAATCCTTACGATTTTGTGGTTTAGCTGTTGGACCTCTTCGCTGAAGAGAAGCTGAAGCTGCTGCATCAAGCAGTCTGCGGGATACCCAAAAACTCGGCAACTTAGGTACAGCAGATTGTTTGGGATCATTAGAATAGTCTCAATGAGTAAGTAAGTGTTACATAGATGATGATCAAGGATCGAAGAGGATCTGATAATGGAACAGATATTGGACATAGTCCGGCCATAGATTCATATGACGGGGGTGTTTTAAATTATCAATTTAAACTTGTAATGGTGCGGCTACATTAGCGGGAGTCGGCGAATCTCGACAAGTGTAACTGGGAAGTTCGTTGTGTCGCGAATTTGTTCTGGTGAACTCGCACGATAATGTAGCCACTGTGATAGAATGAGACACAGCTATGTCTGTCTTTCCGTCCCTCATTTATCGCGACAACTCTACACGAAGGTTCGCACGATAATGTAGCCGAACCATTAGGTAATGGGTATAGTAAGTAGGTACCTATAGTAGTATAGTATAGGCAATGTCAAAGAGGTTTAAATATTCTAAGGTCAAATGTGTGTAGGTAGCCAGAAGTAGCACTGTATGATAGTTGCAAGTCTATGATACAATATTTTTTCCGTGCATCGTCAAGGCATCGTCTACCTTCCTGACTGTAGAGTGTAGACACATGTCAGTCATGGCGGACATGTAGGCCGACGCGACGCAGGGCATGGCCCAGGGCGTAGGTAATGTGTTGTCACATTATTCAACGTCTCCGCAGTGCTTGAGGATAATTGTGTACAACAATCATTGTTTTTTTAATATTTATTATATACATGCCCGCGACTTCATCCGCATGGATTGAGTTTTAAAAATCCCTTTGGAAGTACTTGATTAATCCTAGGTAATTAAGTTATGAAAGTTAAGGTACCTACGTTACTCTCCAGGCCCTCAATGCAAAAATCACGTTGATATATACTTAAATACCTTTGTTGTGGCGTGATTGAATGACAAATCAAAAATCAACAAACCAACAAAAACCCCACTTTCCCATTTATAATAGATATGATATTACTTACTACTTAGTAAGGGTTAACTTAATGCCCGATATTAGGTGTGGATTTGCTCTTTGGAATACCATGTCTACTTACCTACTTTGGTTTTCCTGGAGAAAAACGATCTACTTACCTACGTAAGCAAAGATGATAGATGTTTGTTCTTCTTTATTAAACGATAAACGCCCAGTGCTGGACAAAAGTCTCTTGCATGGACTTCCACAGACTCAGTCTTGCGCCGCCTGAATTCAGCGTCTCCCTGCGACTCGTTTGATGTCGTCGATCCTTCTAGTGGGGGTCTGCCAACACTGGCCTACCCGGTTTGGGGTCGCCACTCCAGTACCTTGGGACCCCAAGATGATAGATGCATTTATTAATTAATAATTTCAAAGCAATGATTAGTAAGTGCGTTAGGATAGACAACTTTACTATCGTTTATAGTTTCGCTAGTCTATATGAATAACAATTAATTACAGCTTAGAATTATTTAGAGGGCGTAAGGTTCACTTTGTTTTGTTGGCAATTTTGATTTTAGGGCGTAAGAAACGTTTTCACGTAGTGCAGTTGTACCTTACACCAGTACCTACTATTATATATTCTGTGCTTACACCCCTAAAATTCGATACGTTTTAGCACAAGGTACCTTACGACCATTACATTTCCAGTGTTTTTCTCATACACCCTTTATTTATTTATTTCGTTTTAGTAAGTGTCCCTTTATTCGAAACCTATTTATTCGAAAATTCATTATTAACAACACAAAAAATCTAGGTCGTGAATAACATTTTTTTAGCGAATATTGAGACGTGGATAGGTCAGATCGATGGAGCGTAAAAAAACTGAGTATGATACCATTAAAAAGTCGTTTTGGCCAGAATGTCCTTTACGCCCTATGTAATCCGAGGTGTCGATATTAACAGAATACCTACGGAAGCGAATTTGCTGTTACGGTCACGCGTTGGAGATCGATGTTTTAACAGATACTTACTTGTCAAAATTCCACAAACAAACGATCTATACTTACTTATTAACGTTATCTACTTCTTTCTCTAAGCACCCAAGTGACAATACCCCCGACAAATCCGTTGCTAAAGTATGCGGTCTGTACCAAAATTTCCAATATCCATGACGGGGTGGTGGGTGTCGGGTCGTCGTGGAGGTGGGGGAGGCGGGAGGTCTAGAGGCGATGTTCGCGGCGCCTGCAGCCAGCGCCCGAGATAAGCGACGACCGACGCCCGTCCTATGAAATTATAGCACCCTCCTGACGCGGCGCGCCGACCGGTTAGGGTGCTGCGGAGAAAATACTTTTTCATACGTTTTGAAGAAATTTTCTGGTTTTCTTTTTATTATTTGATGACAATTTAGGCCGTGAGTGCGATTTCATGTGGCGTTAACTGACGTTAACAGCTAAGTATATCCCTAACCGTTTTCTAAACGCCATTTTAGCAGAACGATCGCTTTCTATCGATTTCAGCATTCTAGAAACAAAGACACGCATAGATAGGTATTACCCAATAGAATAAATAATAAATTAGAATAAGACAGAATGAGGAAAGAAATAAAGAAAATAGAACATTTATTTACTTGATACAAAAAAATTATGAAAAAATTTTTTTCTTTTTCATAATTATTAATTATTTAACATAAAAATAAGCAATTTTAAAATTGGCTTTTGCACCACATGTCGCATATGCAAAAAGCGATTCAATATTATATTGCTGCAGGTTTGATGTAAAAACCTGATCGCTGGTGGGTAGATAGGTATGAGTTTGAGTATATAGGCTACCTTTTATCCCGGAAAAAGAGAAAGGTCCCCATGGGGTAAGTATATTACCTATATTATCTAAAAAAAAAGCAAAGTTTATAAACAATGCCATACCAAGCAGGAATAGTGGGTTGATTCCTTAATTTCGTGCTCGCTTATTGATGTTGGAGATTTGCTCAGAAATGGGAACTATCGAATTAAAACCCAAATACAGTCCACTAATTACTATTCCAACACCAGTGACTGCGTGGGACTTACAACCCAATGCCCATTCCATATAAAATAATTCGGGTGGAATAAAAGCCACCATTCTTTTTTGGTCCTTCGAACCGGATTGATTAAAGCTCGAGCGCGAATTTGAAGAATCACGAATTAGAACGATAGCTGTCGAAAGCAGAACTGGATCATCACTGAACTGATTGGTATCTCATTCATCAAAATCGGCTCAATAACGTTACAGTGGAACATAAGTAAATACAAACAAATATAGGTATAATATACCTACATACCTATACCTACCTTTTATGGTTGAATGTTCACGCCGTACCCTTTCCAAGTTAGGTCGCTACTATTTTTAAACTACACTGTCACTAACAATCAAGTGAGATCGCAGTCAACACTATCTTGTCATCGAATTAAAAAAACATATAAGGTAGGTACATACAAAGAATGCAAAAACAAAAATCCCCTCCCTTTTGCCTTTTCCGTAGTCACAGAATATCTAATAGTACCGTAGTCAAGTTAAAAATAAGGCAAGAAAGTCATGTTACCGCACCGCGAGGCTCAAGAGGGTGTTCGGGTCGAGCTCTCCTCCGGGCCATTTGTCAGTGACAGGACGTCACAGAGGGTGAGTCCCCCCACATTCCGCCGCACGTTTGTGGTCTGTGCGCGACTGTACAGGGACAGGGTACACCACCTACAGCCAGCCGCCTACACCGTGCAAGGCGTTCTGGACGGACAGAATTAGATTTTGAATTAAGAACGTTTATTGTGTTGAAGTTCAAATACGTTTCCTGATCGATCCGCGGGGTGATTACGCATCTCGCGACAGGATCGCGACAGACGTAAATCTCGCGATCGCTGCTGTCAAACGTCACTTTAAACGTCACTTTTGTATTACGTAAAATTTTTTATCTACTCCAACATCGATAAGTTCCAATTTCGAATTTGACAGCTGAATCGAAATGAACCCTCTTTCGGTTTTGCTTTTCATTTCGATGCAGCTCGTTGTATGGGAGCTGAATCGAAATGGTTATCTTCTTAAAATAGAATACCTAAAGCTAAGGCTCTGAGTTCTGGCACTTTTGTACCGTTCATAAGACAGAGGCGCCACAGGTGGCTGGTGGCGGCTTACGGAGTTACTTTTTGTTACTTTATTGAGCCTACGGCGTATTTTGTTAATGATTTTATTTTCCTTGTCGTAGATAAAATCTTATATGCAACTGAACGTAATTAGTCATTTTAATTCTCGTACTATACTATTTTGATACTCGGCAAGCCTCATATCAAAAAACAGCAGTCGAATTAAAATGACCCTCATTACGATGCAGTTGCATAAATAGCTATTACGTGCTATTTGACATTTTGCGACCGGTTGCTTTGCTATTGCTGTCGCTTTGCTACTGCTGTCGCTACTGCAAAGTTTTGGGTCATACGAGCAGAGAGTGCGATAGTCTAAAAATTGCTGATCAAAATCTTATTCATTTCATGGCAAAGTAAAATATTCCATTACTGTATTGAATTCAGTACAACCGATTCTAACATGGAGCGTTATGGAGCGTATTGTATATACCTAAACGTATGAGAATATAACACGAAAATGAGCTCTAAATTAATGCTGCTATGGTTTATTTTCTTTTGACGCTAATGCCATGAAATGAATAAGATTTTGATCGGCAACTTTTATACAATAGGGGGGCAGGTTCAATGGATTTAATTTATAGTTTATCTGTCAATGATAATTGGTAGGAGGAACGAAACACAATTATTTTATTGAGTTATAGGTAGGTAACCTATTTAATAAATATAAATTAAATGCCGCATGACTATGTTAAAGAAAATATTATCACTTGAGAACGGCTCAATCGATTTGGCTGATATTATTTTGCCTTCGTACTATGTTAAGTACCTACATAATTATATTGTCAATGTCAGGACAAGATTTGTAGAAAAATCTTGAAAAATGTTTCGCTAAGAAAGTTTTATATAACCTTTCAGGCTAAGCTGTTGTAGTAGGTACCAAAAAATGTATGATCAATAAAAATATAATATTTGTTTCTAATTGTACCTATACCTACCTACCTATAGAGTAATGTAATGGAGGTATAGATAATGTAATTACAGACTATGTTCGGGGGGTCACAGGTTCGATCCCGAAAAGGCACCTCTGACTTTTCCGAGTTATACCTATGCGATTAAGCAATTAAATATCACATGCTTCAACGGTGAAGGAAATCATCGTGAGGAAACCTATAGGTACACCTGAGAGTTCTCCATACCTTTGAGAAAAAGGTGTGTGAAGTCTGCCAATTCGCATTGAGCCAGCTTTGTAGACTATGGCATATAGGCTATAACCCTCCTCTGAAAGGAGATCTGTACTCAGTAGTGAGCCGTTCATGGGTTGCTGATGATGATGATGGTGAACGATTAAATATTCTGCGGTAGATACAGTGATATATGAAACAATAATGTTCCTCGTAACAATGGCGCTTTAAATTTCGATTATTCCTACAAAATATGTTGAAACATTAGCATCCAAATCATGTTACAAAGTGCAACTAAAGGCACTAAATTAGTTCGCATGTTTGCATATTCAAATAATTTGGCAAGGGATGTAAACATTACGAGTTATACGGCACTATTATTTGGCAACTAAACTTATGAGTGAGTACGAGCACAATAAAAGTGTAGTCTGCATGCTAGGCTACAATACTTTTCGAGCCATGGGGCATTTTTATGTTGAAAAAACGTAAATGAAAATCTCTTGATTTAAAAGAGTCGAATTACGTATTTAATATCTGTTGACGTAGGTTGATGTCGTTGAAAGCACCATGAATTTTCATTTTTCACATTTTATATATTCCTACCGTTCTAACAATATAAACTTAAATTGGCCTATCGATCAATATATATATATGGAACTTTCCCTTCGATTTTCCATGTAAAAAGTATGTAGCCTAAGTCGTTCTCCAGATCCCCAAATAGGTACACGGCTAGGTACCCACTAGGTACCCATGCAATAAGCACGTCATGGATGCGTGATTGGAGGACAAATTAACTAACAAACTCATTTTCACCTTTATTATATTAGTAGGTAGGTAAGTATGTAGGAATAGTTCGTCGTCGGCTCAAGCGATGTCCACAATGGATGTCCACGGCTGGCCTAATTCTCTTGTAACTATTCCCACAAATATAAAAATCAGAGGTACCTACCTACCTTCTTACAGGTAGGTAGTGTTCTTTTATATTGTTAGCTAGCTGATGCCAGCGACTTCGTCTGCTTTGATTTACGTTTTCTAATAATCTCTAAGGAATTTTCCGAGACAAAAAGTAGGTAGGTACTTATCTCATGTCTGTATCACGAAATTAAACCATATTATCTAGGCATCATTCCTATTGAATTCCTCTAACACTTTTTTTTTTTTAAAGAAGAGACTAGGTTTTTCTTTTCAAAGTTTTTGGAAAAAACCTAAGCTAGCAGAAAATATTCGCCATTATAAATCAAGGTAAGTAATTCCTAGATAATAGCTTGTTTACTTCATAAACGTGTATTTAGATTTATCGTTGCGCCATCACACACATCAGTTTGCGAGTTACTATATCCCATTACCTACCATGCTATATCCACTTTTATGTGGATCTGAGTAGGTACAATATTTCACAGCTACAACGTCCTGGGCGGACCTACGACTGTTTTATGGGAGAATTATCATAGTTAACTATTACTGGCTATTGTGTAGGTCTAAATAGACTGCCGATCTTGTTATATTTTTTATTAAGCTATTGCATAGCTTTTATCGCGGGCTTTGAGCGCGGCGACCGAATCAAGAAATTCCGTAACGAAAATAAACCTAACACCCCGTCGTTTCAGTTCAGCAGACTTCGGCACGGTGTTTGTGTGCGTGCGACTAGAAAATGCTATGCAATAGCTTTACCGCGGCAGTCCACACGTATTTTTTTTATTCGATGACAAGATAGGTAGTCCTTGACTGCGATCTCACCTATTGGTAAGTAGTCATGGAGGACAGTCATGGAAGTAGGTAGTACCTACTACTCCTACTTCCATGGTGACGATGCAGTCTAAGATGGTTAGCGGGCTAACTTGGAAGGTGGATGGCAGTGAACGTTCAACCCATACCCCCAATCGGTTTCTACACGGTATCGTGCTGGAATGCTAAATCTCTTGACAGCACGTATTTGACGGTATAGGGAGGTATAACTAGCCACGACCAAAACCTCCCAACAGACCAGAGACAATTCAGAAGTTATAAATTCCCAAATTGATCCCGCCGGGATAACACACAGCGCTCACAACTGCGCCGCGCCAGGGAGGTCGTCAAAGTTTCTACTCATTCATTATCTAATACCCATCATATCTAGTTGGTGGCTTGGAGAGCACGTAAAGACGTCGTGCGTCGGTCCTGGTGCCTGATGATCTCTCTGGTCGTGTTGGATTTCCGTCCCATCGGGTTAGGAGAGTGAGGGAATAGAGCACAGATAATTATATGATCTATTCAGTGGAACACAGTGTGCATCTGTGTTTACGCAAACACTTGTGCACTATAATATCGCACTTGTGCACTATAATGTGCGCAGATGGCAAATAACTGAGGAGATTGGCTGCTGTGACAGAATTCGGTCATTTCTATAATAGTTCGAACTTCGCCGTCTTCATTCTCAAGCGAAATCCACAGCCTGGGTATAAAGTCTCTTTTAAGGATTTCTTGTAGGTAAGTATATTCTGCTGGATGGATAGGTATACTTAGCTATCAATACCAACTTACTTATAGGTACACATACTTAGTGCCGATTTCACCAACGTCGAGTGTACGTTTATCTGAGGAAAAAATTGGTTGTCCTAACAGTTTTTGTATTGAAAATGCTGTGAAAATATCAAATTTACGTTCAGATAAGACTTATTTTACGTTGGTGAAATTGGCCCTAAAGTCAGTTTACTTATTTTCCTTTGGAAAAATTTACACTTATTCTCGGGGTTGAAATAGTAAATATACGTCTAGACGAGTTTCAGCTACCCGACTTCGGAAAATTAGCCGATGTAATCATATTGATTTAATTTGAAAATTATAATTCACTTAAGTAGTTACTTTCGAATTTTTTACCTTTAATATGTATAGTAGGCCCTTGTACCTAACACAATTAACTTCAAAATGTAAACCACAAATACAGACCTACTGTCGGTTCTTATTTTTATGGAATTTTGAATATTAATATTTTTGGAATTTCTGTCGACTTTTTATGGCGTACGATTCCTAAATAAGTACAGCTGCTGCCCGCACCGCGCCAGCCTGGATCAGCACATACCTATTGTGTCCGCACTACATACCTAGAGAAGTAGTAAGTAGGTACACTAAAAGTACAAGTAAGTTGATTTCGTGATCTGAGAGCACCTTAAGTGCATTCAATTTCAATCGTAAGTAGGTAGGTAGGTACGTATTATGCTCCATAAAAGGTAGTAGTAGCTTAGATAATAATACTTACAGCAGTAAACTGCAACAATTATTAGACAGGTAGGTACACAACTCCCAAGTAGCCGCTGTAGAGTCCAGTAAGGCGATTAGGTTCACCCTGATATACTTATTGATCCCCTTGCGCTTTTCCGGCCGCCCTAACTTAATGGATTCTGCGAAAGTAAGTACTGGCTATAAGTAGTTAAAAGTAAATTTCCATTTTCTCACTTTACGAATGCTTATCCCATTAATATTATATCTATTATAAATGAGAAAGTGTGTTTGATTGTTGGTTTGTCCTTCAATTACCTACGTCGTAATCTCTTCGTATCTAGTTGAGGACCTGGAGAGTGACATATAGAGTTACATATCCCGGAATATCTATCCCGGAATTCAATCTAGGCCTATCTAGGCACACTAAACACATTAGCTTAAAAAGCACGCCTTGGTTGTCTAAAACTAGTGAGGAAAAATCTATTTTGCTTACTCAGTGAATAAAAGTGTTTCGTTTTCGACAGCAAACTATATAGGCAACCATTTGAAACAAGGTATAGAAGAGACAAGAAAGCAGTGTCCTACATTCTACTTACATACACAATAGTGAAGTAGGTAGCCGCACTAGGGTCCAGTAAGGCGATTACACCCCCTGAAATGGATCCCCCGGCCGTCCCCGGCGTGACTTACAAGTTACTACGGGGATCTGTGGGAATTTGAGACGGTCGCTTTACAAACGTATGTCTTACGGATAGTGTTTGGTGTTGAGAAATTATTTTTCACCCCACTTGCACTAGCTCGAAAAGAGCGCCTATCGTTACTTAAAATTAGTGAGCAAAAATCTATTTTGCGTACATACCTACTCAGTGAGGAAAATGTTTTGTTTTAGAATGCTGCGAATTGGTATTTCCAATTTTATTAGCTGACCAAATAATAATAAACTGCGGTGTGTTTGTTTGTTGGTTTGTTATGCATAATCACGCTAGGTACTATAATATGGGTAGGTGTATCATATGTAGAGGACTGAATTGGAGAGTAATATAGGCTTTTTAATAAATATAATTTTTAATTCTCGTGGGATTTTTAAGTTATAAAACTAACTCCACGTGGAGGACATGGCGGGAAAAAGCTAGAAATTTGATAAATGGAAAAGGATAGCGACCCTCAACAATGACGAATACGGCGGGAGAGTCTTGATTCGTGACAACTAAACTGCATCTGTTCTATGAATGCAATGGAAGCAATGGGCGCCGCCATCTGTGATAGAGAGTCCGTGAGCGTGGAATACTATAAACGTGAGGTCTGTACTGACTCGGACAGGAGATAATATGAAATAGCATGTTCACGCATAACCTGAAAGGTCGTCGCTTGCTTATCTATCACCGCGTGAGCATCGCCTCGCCTCTTGCGGTTGAGAATCCTACCTAGATAGGTACCCTTAAACTATAACTTAGTAAAAGCTATAATTTTAACTTTTATGGGTAGGTTGATATTCACTAAAATAAACTCTACTTATTCGAATACCTAATTTGACATATTTTATCAATTAGTAGTAGGTGATAGAGAATGGGTAGGCATTCGCTCCTATTTTGAATTAGGACGAGTGTTTTAGGTTATTCCTAATCTTTTTTACCTATTCCTTGATAGGTGAAGTGAGTTTGTTTTCGAAGTGAGTTTTTATTTACTGAATAGCGCTGCTGATGCTGCAACCAGTAGGTCATGTAGGGATGTTCTCTATCTCAGTTGGCATTGGCTATAAAAAAGTGTTGACTGCCAAAAACGCATTTTGAATGACGAAATGCGAGTTTGTTCTTGGCAACTTCCCGTTATTTTCCATAGCCAATGAGATAGAGAGCAGGCCCTCAGCAGTCTGGTCAGTGTGCTGACTACACAACTCCTCGATATAGGTAACTTAGGTTACCTATAGGTACAGCAGATGTGTCGTGTTTGGGCTCATTGATTTGGTCTGGACTCTCGGTTCACAGCACAGTTATCTGCCAACCTAGCTGGCATAGAGTTGATATAGTGACCAGGGTCTGATCTTGGAGCGACGCCAACAAAATTGCATAACAAACCAACAAACAAACACGCCACAGCTTATGAACGTATGGTAAGTTAATAAAATTGGAAATGCCAATTCGCAGCGTTCTAAATTCAAAACACTTTTCCACATTGAGTACGCAAAATAGATTTTTGCTCACTTTTTTTTGTAGAAGGGCTATGGTACGTCAAACTCACCAAACGTAGACCTGTATAGCTTTTTTATAAACGCTTGTAAGATGTCTACAAGTAGTGTAGGTACAAGTAAGGCAGGGTCGATAGGTACATAGATCAAATCTCTATTAATCAACACCAGCCAGTACCATGGACCAGCCAATCGGGGGCCAGGATTATGACCCTTCACACCAGAGGCGAGAAACGCGACACCTCTAGCCAAACATAATAAAATGATACAAAACCACTCAACCGAACAGGCTAAAATATACTTAAATCCAGTTTTATAAAGTTTATATTGGATTGCCCGTAATAGGTGTGAAAATTGACGCCTGTAAGCGTATTGCTATTCATAACTTGAACCTTATTAAATGGACTCTAACTCTCAAACATAAGATAGGAATTCCCTTGCCCATTTCAGTCTATTGTGTAAGAGGTGTTATGGAAAATTTCTTCCTATTGTTTGAGCAGTAAGGTGGGTTTTCAATTACGATAGGTGGTGTTAAATTAACACCTAGTAACTGTTCTTTGTTCGTCGATTTACTATTGGTGGATGTGGGATTACAAGATTATTGTGATGATAGCATGAAGGTCCTACCTACCATGGATGATAGTTTGTCACATGGTTTGTCATACTCATATCCCGATAGTATTGGCAGTTGAGAACGTGACTTGAATTTTTGTGGCTAATTTCTCAAACGAAACTTTTACACATCTAAATCTCGAGTGGATAGCGTTCATAATGCTTCCTGCGGAAATAACTAACCTAACTTGACCTAACATTTTGTGTGTAACTTACTTAATATTGTACTTAATATTATTATACATATCTATCTAGGTACCTACCTACGTGTTGTTATATACTTACTCAAAGCTTATAACACGTATGACTTAGGCACTTAGGTAGGTACAGGACGATACCAATAATAAACCTGTAATCAGTGTAATAAATACATAATCCAATAGGTCAATAAAACCAGCCAAGTGCGAGTCGGAACCGTAAAGGAAGGGTTCCGTTCACTTCCGTACCATTGCATCGTACAAGAATAACATTTAACACCAGCTATTATTAAGATCGAGCAAAAACAAAAGATTTTACCTATTGAATAGATTTATAATATTTTATTAGCTGATGCCCGCGACTTCATCCACGTGGATTTAGTTTTTAAAAATCTCGCAGAAACTCTTTGCTCATTCGAAATAAATAGGAACCTAAATCTCGAACTGTAGGTATACCTACCTATATTTTAATTTGCAATAACAAATATTGATGTCAATAATTAAGTTAAAAGCTATCCTATCTTTTAAGTTGGACCAAATTACAGATAAGTACGAAGTTTGATCAAAATCGGTTCAGTAGTTTTCGAGATTATTCCGAACATACATCGTGACACTAGATTTTTATATATAGGTACCGTATACCTAAGATATAGATAAGTAGGTATGTAACTTTATAGGTAGGTATTTTTTATCGTTTGTTGCTAATGGCTATGGCGGCAGTGGAAATATGTAGTAAGTACCTAGGTAGTAGGCACACATTCTGAAAATTTCAAGTACCTACCTACCTATCTACTTATTAGGTACAGTTCATGAGATACAGTCCGCTGACAGACAGACGGACGGATGGACATTGGACAACGGAGGCGTAATAGGTTTCCGACTCCCGTTGGCACCCTTTGGGTACGGAACCCTAAAAACTGTCTAATCGATTTAAATTATTGACAGACATTTGAATTCGGAACGTTACATTTTTAAATTGGCCCGCCTTTCTTTTTTACCGCCACAAAGCTGTCACATTCACGCTTCGATGAACTTTTTAATTTTTCTATCAAACCTGCTTCGTAGATCACATTACATTGTTTCGGCTAAAGAACATGCTTGTGACATGGGATCCTATGTTTTTTTTTTAATTAGGTTCTTTTTTATGTAATTTCCATCGGCTATCAATTTCACTACAAATGTATCTTGATCTGTAGGTAGTAGGGTATTTTGTCTGCTTTGATTGAAAGTGATCTTTTAAAAAACCTGGGTTAATTTGATTTGAGTTTTATGCCCATGACTTGTTGTCGGTAACTCTTTTAGAGAGTGGAATTGGATTGTAACGCTCATTGTTGAATTTTTATTAATATCTACTTAATAGTGAAAAATATAGGTAATACCTAGGTAAGTAGGTACTTAGGTATACCTACTTATTAAATAGTGATAATCATCTTCTCGTACGTAAGCTATATAAGCAAGCTTTAAGCTAGCATATAGGTAAATAGAGCACGTAATAAGTAGGACCGGTCAAGTGCGAGTCCGACTAGCAACACAAGGTAACACACACTATTTCCTATCTACTTAGTAGGTACCTACATAGATAGGTTACCTACACCTAGTTACCAACCTACCTACCTATGCCACCATAGGTGATATAAATTCTTAAAGCTAATAACAATAATTAAGTATACACCTATAAACCAAGGCGCTTAAATTGTATGTAGCGACGATGATGCCTGACAAAGCAATGCTGAAGTCTAAGTTGGAGCGAGCTTGCTTAGAAGATGCCTTTTCACTCTGAAGATAGAAAGAAATTAGAAATAAACTGTTCTTTCGGCATTTAAACAGCATCCAACACTTAAACCATCTTGCGTCGTCCTTTGTTGGAATACACTCTATTCGGTAGTCACATTCGACGTGTATCCAAAACACCGTTAGGTAAGTACCTACATCACGTCCCGTTGCGTCTTACGTCTACTGTTAGCGATTATGTTATTTGCGGGCAGCCTTCAAACGCAAGCCAGCGTGAACGCAAATTAAGATAATTGACAACCCTACTAGAAACATTATTTTGAAGAGAATACGGAAAGGTACAATTTTTTTTTTTGTAAAATGCAGATTCTTTTACGCCTGCGGAATATTATTCTGATATTTGCATTCTTTGTTCGCACTTTTGCGAGTACTTACCCACTCATCTAGTCTACCATAGATAATCTAGAGCCTACCTAATGTCCGTTTTCACCAAAGGTCAAACTTTTAAGGGCTACTAGACTTTCAGTCAATTTCGCTTTCACGAACTTTTAGTGATCATGTAAAGGTGAAAATAACATTGGGTAACGATTTTATTTATGGGCTACCTAGGTAAAGAGACTTAGGGGATCATTTAAGTAGGTTTTGGTGAAATTGGAAAACAGGCATAAGACCTCGTTCTCCTTTTCGGGGATGCACCTGCAGAGTTTGAATTTCAAAAATACACCTCGAACTTTTCGTAGTTAGGTAAGTAGGTAAGTACCTATGTGTTTTTGAAGTAAATAATTAAAATAATATACTTATTGTACCTAACTTGCGGTAAAGGAACAAGACGTGATAGCCTAGTGGTTAGGATTGCAGTCTCCTATTCTGGGGTCGCGGGTTAGATCCCGGTAAGACGCACCTCTGGCTTTTCGGATTCGGAGTTACTTATGTGTAATGTGTGTCTAAGTTAGGTATGAAATAGCACATTCTTTAACGGTGAAGGAAAACATCGTGAGGAAACCTGCAAGCCTGAGAGTTTTCCATAATGTTCTCAAAGGCGTATATGAAGTCTGCCAATGTACACTGGGCCAACGTGGTGACTAAGGCCTATGATAACCCTTCTCTGAGAGGAGACCAGCGCTCAGTAAGTATTAAGTAAGTAGTGAGCCGTTGGTGATGGTTGCCGATGATGATGAGGTAAAAGAAAACACCGTGCGGAAATTTGCTATTAGCCTAAGAATTGGGAAGTTGACAAAGATACCAAGCACTATGGCAGCCTCGATACGATAACAGTGCAATTAAATGGAACCTTTCTGTTTTCAGTCCGCACCTCAGTTAACCTATTGAGGCTTAGCAGTAGGTACCTATCTTGTTTCACTTTCAGCGATTTACCATCGTAATCATAGTTAATTCTGTGTTGTTGATGTTGACCCATCATACTATACCTACCTACCTATCTACTAATAAATTATCATAATATCTAAGTATTAATATTATAAATACGAAAGTAGGTAAGTAAGTATCTATATTTCTTTGTTGGTTTGTTGGTTTGACCTTCAATCACGCCGCAATAGCTAAGTACTGATTGACTTTTTGCATGGGTATAGTTAAGGACCTGGAGCCTGGACCTGGACTAGGTACTTTTTAACCCGGAAAATCAAACAGCTAAACTAAATCTACGCGTACGAAGTAGCGGGCATCAGCTAGTGATAATATGATAATCCGAAGATTATACCTACGTCTACCTGTAGGCATTGGTAGGTACATGTGATTTAGATGCGGCCTGCGGGCCTGGAGCAGCGAGCACAGTGGAAATATTCATCATGGCCGGGGGTGGCGACGGGCGACGGGCGGTGAGCCGATCGTCAATTAATATTAAGTTGGAATCTGTGGGATTCCGCGCCGCTGTCCGAATTTTATAGCGGCGGGCGGCGGGCGCCACCCAAGCCGCGGCACAGCGAGTGCTGTGGAGCCGCGTCAGGGGCTCTGTCTCAGCGGCTAGCGTTCAGTTTGCTAACGTTTGTATGAAGAAATGCAGGTCTGACAGTTCTTAGTTGGCAACTTTCCATTGTTCTCTATAGCCACTTGAAATGTCAAAACTAGAGAGTACCTACCGTATTCTCCTAGTAGGTACCTCGTATACTTACCGTTTAACCTTCCTCGTTTGACATCCATCCATGTACCTACCTAACGGTAAATTGAAGAAAATACCTTCTAGCTCTCCTCACACGTTCACGAACACGTACAAAAAATATTTTATTCGAGGATTAATGTTCTAGCAGTTATTGAATCGTAAATTTGTTACAAGTTACAACGTAATAATTTATTGGTTAAGTATTTGGCGATTGAGATATTATGGGGCCTTAATAAATGTATCTACCTATAAGACATTTCAACCCAGGTGTACTGAAAGGTTTTTTACCGATTATATGAGCTGACGCGAATCGCAAAAAGTGGGAGCTTTGATTTTCCGGGATAAAATTACCTAGGTAGTTACTGTATATCCGTCTGTCGTATCTTGGAGACAATCTCCTCTCTCTCTAAGTAGAGAACTATTCAGTAGTTGAATCCTAAAATGGTAACAGACAGACTGTGGTAACAGACAGGTAAATAGGTAAGACTGACACAATTTTGTATTTTTTGTTACCTACAAACAGGTAAGTACTAAATTAATTACCTAGTAGGTATACCTACTACATATATATTGAATAGATAAACTATGGATTACAAACCATTCTGTTGTAACATGAGCATTTTTGTCAAAGTTTGTAGTTCTAAATTCTAATAAAAAAATATAGAATAATGTCGTCTCCACAGCACCGCTGTCGGACGCGCGGCGCCTAGGCCGCAGCGAGGCGCGTTGTGGCGGCGTGCTCCATTATTTATACGCGACTCTCACCGTAACATAACATAACATTACCAACAGCATAAACGCGCCGGCCCCCGTGTAGCCACGCATTGCACGATGTAGCGTGCGTTTTATTAACTCACACTGAGGCTGATATCTGTAGACCGCTCTCACTCCGCTCAGACTCAAGAGAGAGTTAATTTTTTTTTTCCAGTAAGATCTGCAATCAGTCCCAGGACTATAAGCAAATGAGTTGGGCAGTAGCATCTTGTGTAGAGGCCGATCCTCTGTAGGTGTCGGCACTCGTATACCTACATACGAGTGCCGACAAGCCTAATTGATCCAGGCTATAATATGTTATAGCCTAGATGAATTAGGCTTGTCCAGGTCTAGTATTCGTTTTGAGAGTTAAAATAAGACAGATATTATTGGTTTAACTCTATCTGTAGCATGCTCTATAGATTACGGCACCAAAGCAGTGTTTAAAAAAAATTCTGACGCAGCATCATTTTTTTGGCAAACTTATCACTTAACATGAATATTTGGGCTCGAAGAACCTAAGGCGGTGGATATCCCACGATGCTGGAAGCTGGAAGTGCGAACCCATCTGGCAAACGCGCCGTTGGATTCCCACAAGTCACAACCAGTGGTAACTAGCAAAAAGCTGAGCTTTGTGAAGGCTCGCGGAGTTTTTCTAACGGGTAATAAGTTCTGTTGCAGCGATGTTAACTTTTTGGTTTTCTAACAGATGGCGTTAGTAGTACAATAACATTATATCCAATGAATACAAAATTGTGTAGGTACCTAATGTTCATTTTTTTAATGGTTATAAAATTATATATTTTTTGACAGTTAACACATCTGGATATGAAGTTAAATTACTATGTTAAAGCAAAAATCTATAGGCGTCATAGTTTTTCAGTAAAGTGTACCACAAAAGTGCTCAGGTTGTGGAATAGTGTTAGAGTTGGACGGACGTTTTCTCTTGAGTCCCTGACAGCCGCTGGATCCAAATAGAACAAGATCATACTTATTCACATTCCTTGGCGATTATTTCAAGAGAACTACTTATATCCTTCAGTAGATGTCTATCTATTGGTTAAGATTATGGCAATATCACACGCAAAAGTCAGTGCCTCAGCGAAACTAAGCACGCCACAAATGGTCAAAGTCAAGTACCTACCTACCCGATAATTTATGGCTTTTTAATTCGCTTCCAATTCAAAAAACGGTTTTTAACGAGCCGCCATAACAAAGGCTTAAGTAGCCACTTATTGCTGTTTGATTTGCTCACTTATTGCTGTTTGATTTGCTGTTACCTTGCCTACTTGACAATGGAGGTGGTGATTTTAAATATAACCTCCATACACGCATCTCTTCCATTAAAAGTGGCGCCACTGTCGATGCTACAAATTATTTTCTAGGGAATTTCGAACCTTATATCGTAATGGTAAAATTAGTTCCAAAAACTGCCACCCGCAAAGTTTTTTAAGTTGTGTTGTAAACGAAAAGAACCCTCGGAAGAGTCTTCGCCGCAAAATTATAACTGCGTGGTATAATTAAGGATGTGCCTCAGTATAATTTCGACGTCTTGCGGTGTAACTTCCTTCCCTATTGTTACAATTTTTTTAAAATTTTTACTCTCCGATTTTTTTGTACGTAGAAACTAATCGATTAGAATATTTTGACAGTTGCGGTTGTTTTTCGAAATGTGAGAAAATGTTTTTTCGACGATTCCCGGTGTGGGGTTTTTTATAGTTAGGAATGCCCAACTTAAAAAATCCTATCTATTGAGTTGTTTACAAAATGAACCCATAAAACTTTATTAAAATGATGGACGGAACTAAGATCACAGATTCAGCCCCGTATCGTATTTTCTTAAATATTATAATACTAGCGACCCGCCCCGGCTTCGCACGGGTAGTAGGTACTTAGAGCATACTAGTATAGGTAATGCCTACATAATATTGTTTTTTCTGTCGTAGAGTCGCATCGGCTTGTTACGTCGAATAAGTGTCTATTATTTATTTTCGCGCGCGTTCGTTTTTACTTTGCGATAACTCCTAAGATATTCATTTAAATCATATTGTGTAAAGGATTATCATAATATGGTGATGAAATGCGTGGTAACTACTTAACGTATTTAAGTTGATAAAGATAAATACTGCATCCGTCTAAATAGATTTCCAATTAGGTAATTACCGCATTGTACCTACGTGATCATTTTGACGTGATAACGTCATAAAAATCGATGAACACCGGCTGCACGCACGAAAAAGTGTCACGTTCCAACTAAGCCTGAGCGTGCAAGCGAGAGCGCGGAACAAGCGATAGAGAGGCACGATCGGCCCAAGCGTTGGCTTGTGACCGCCGCCGCCCGGCGCCCGCCAGTCATCGCGTCCGCGCTGTGGTTAGCTGAGCTAGTTCTAGCGGCACGCTGTTCATCTTTATGACGTTATCACGTAAAACTATCGTCCGAAAACCGACTTGACAGACAACCAATTTTTTTAAAAGTTAAAATGGGTAGGTATACTTAGTAAGCCATCCTTAAAAGATAGATATACTTATATGCCATTTTATGTAGGTAAAGATCTATCCCATCATACCACATTGTTTTGTTAAAAGGGATTAGGCAGCGTTTTTGATGAAAGCTCGTCAATTTACACAAGACCTTAACAAATTTTACACTAAAACCTTCCTCATAAATCACCCTGTCTATTGGTGAAAACCGTATACTTTTGAGTTTATCGCGAACAGACAAACAGACGCGGCGGATTTGTTTTATAATATTTGTATAATAATACTTGTTTTATTATAATATGTACCTAGTGATGATCATAGGACACATTGTCAATTGCCTTTTATGGAGATTGGAGATATCAAGATGCGATTTGTCTCCCTAATTCAAAGTTCAGTAAAGATTACGTAAAAATGACGAGGTTTATAGCGTCTACCTTCCATATTTCGTAAATTAGCTAAAAAAAACTGACAAATTTAACTCACTATTAACACATAAACAACTGATTAAGGCAATGACGTCGAAATTGAATCTTCATTAATTTATAATTACCACCAATCTCGATAGCGATAGCGGCACGATCACTGGAGAAGATTATAATCTTTTCACTCACCTTTATTTACGAGTAATAAGCGTTAAGCTGATCGTTCACTGGTTGAAAATGTAGATACAAACATCATGTTCGAGTGATCGACAGTTACCTTGTATAAATACCTAATTGAGAAGACTGAAGAGTCGCAAAAATTATTTGTGTCTGGTCTGGTCGGCGTGTAGAAACCAATTAGGGATGGATTGAATGTTCACTGCCATACCCCTTACAAGTTAGCCCGCTATCATCTTAGACTGCATCATCACTTACCATCAGGTGAGATCGCAGTCAAGGACTAGCTTGTCATCGAGTTAAAAAAAGACCTAATAATTATCCTGCAAAGGAAAAAAGTTATTGCTATTCTAATTTTGAAAGGCGGTAATAAAAATCAATTGCTAGAAAAAAAATTCAATCAAATCGTAAAAATTCACTGTTTTATGATTGTTTCCTTTGTATACACACAATTAACCAGTTTTACCAAAATTAATTTCGGAATTTGAACCTGTACAGTTAGGCTTTGGTGTAAAAGGAGGGTGTGAGGCGGCCGTCCATGCCCTACGCTCTTTCCTAACTTACGGACAGCCTGACGTGTTGCTCAAAATTGATGTCAAAAATGCCTTCAATTCGGTAAATAGGGATACCCTGCTGTCGGAAATAAAACAACATATACCGGAAATTTACAATTATCTTCTTCTCAGTTACGCTGACCCAACAAAATTGTTATATCGTTCTAATGAACTGTCCTCGGAAGTAGGTTGTCAACAGGGTGATCCCCTTGGGCCTGCAATTTTTAGTTTGGCTATAAATCCGATAATCAAAAATTTAAATTCTAAATTCAACGTTTGGTATTTGGACGACGGAACCCTAGGAGGTGATGTGGATACTGTGTTTTCAGACCTTTTTTTAATCAAAAATAAATTTGAAGCAATTGGTTTGGAACTTAATTTTAGCAAATGCGAACTTTTTATAAATAACTGCAATTTAAATTTAAATGACGTAAAACAAAAATTTAATATTTTTGCTCCAAATATAAAAATAGTTAACAGTAATTCACTTTACCTTTTAGGTTCTCCAATTTTTGATGAATCTATTTCTGAATATATTAATAATTCAGTTACAAAATTTCAAATATCTGCTGACCGTCTCTTGGAAATTAGTCCACATTATGCACTTAGCATCTTAAAATTCTGTCTTTTCGTCCCAAAATTTACCTATGTGCTCCGTTGCTGCTCCTTTTTGAATCACCCAGATCTTTTGATACAAGTGGACGACTTAATCAAAATTAGCTTAGAATCAATACTTAATATGCAGCTAAACGAGCAATCTTGGAACCAAGCATCCCTACCCATCCGTTATGGTGGTTTAGGGATTCGCAAAATTTCCAGTGTCGCTTTACCAGCCTTCCTATCTTCTGTCCATAGTTCAGCAAATCTCATAAGTAAAATTTTAAAGGCATCCCCTTCAAACTTTGAAATTGCTGGCTTGGAAGAAGCTAGAAACGCTTTTTTAATTGCATGCCCAGGTCAAAATTTTCCAGTTTCTCCAAATTCACAGAGGAGCTGGGACGACATAAACTGTAAATTGACTTATGACAATCTTTTGAGCTGTAGTACAGGTTCGGCACGTGCTAGGCTTTTGGCCGTGGGTACGCGTGAGGCCGGCTACTGGCTTCACGCGTACCCTTCGTCAAATACAGGAACATTTCTCGAGCCTGACACACTCCGAATCGTAACCTGTCTACGGCTTGGGGTTCCGGTCTGCGTTCCTCATATATGTCCTTGTGGCAGTGATGTCGACAAGTTTGGACATCACGGACTGTCATGCCAAAAAAGTGCAGGCCGCTTCTCGAGACATGCCGCACTTAATGATATCGTGCGCCGGTCCCTTGCCACCGTCAACGTGCCAAGTCTACTTGAGCCGACTGGTATTGCAAGAGACGATGGCAAGAGACCGGACGGTATGAGTTTGATTCCATGGAAGGTGGGCCGGGTGCTGGTATGGGATGCAACATGTTCAGACACGCTGGCCCCTTCCCATCTACATGGAACCAAAAACAGAGCTGGTGCGGCTTGTGAAGAGGCTGAAAAAGCTAAAACTTATAAATACAGGAGTCTAGGCTCCGAATATGTTTTTGTCCCATTCGGTGTCGAGACTCTTGGTCCGTGGGGTCCTAGCGCTATAAGCCTTTTTAAGGAAATAGCGAAAAGGTTAGTCGACATCACAGGAGACCGAAGAGCTGGCAGCTACCTCGGACAAAGAATTAGTCTAGCTATTCAAAGGGGGAACGCTGCCAGTATCTTCGGAACCTTGCCTAAAGGGACTCCTTTTAATAATATATTTTAGGTATTATATTTTATTTATAAGTTAATTTTAATTTAAAGTATGTATAGTTTATTTTATTAAATTCAATTATAAAGTTATTTGGTAAAAAGTGGCAAGGCACAACATAAACCTACGATGTAATGATGTAATATTTTGCTTTTCAGACCTAAAAAAAAAAAAAAAAAAAAAAAAAAAAAATTAACCAGCTGGACAACAAATTTCAACTTTCTAGGTCATCTGGAAGTGGGTTAGGTTTATGATCTATATGTCAGTCAGCCAGTGGTAAAAATGCCGATTTTTGGACGTTAATATCTCAATAACCGTTTGAGCTGTATTTATGAAATTTGGGGTTCTAGGACTTCTAGGTAATCTAAGGGGGTTTAATAAATAAACCAAATTTCATGTGTTTATGTTAAATATATTTTGAGTTATTGAGGGCGCAAAAGTGGCTCTAAATGGTTCGTGTAATATAACACACGATAGCTGCGTCGCCAGCTCCTTTCTTTTCTTTTGAACCTTGGCTGGTCACGCTCTCGCGTGTCTTGATATGTATACTTAGATATTTGTTTTGTAGCAAGCACTATAATATGCCGCTTACCTCATTGTTTTTGCTCCGGGATAAAACTTCCTTTAGCCAGAATTACTCGTAGGTACGTAAGTATAGTTAGAGCTAATAAATAGAGTTTAGATAAGTCTGAAATAAAGGTGAGTAATCTTTAATTAAAATATATGGAATTCCCCGTTAGAATAGGGGTAGATAGGTAGGTACTTACCTCATCATCATTCAGACAAAATTGCTGAAAAACAGTTTTATACCTACTAAGACTTGTGTTATGTTTCATAGATAGCCGTTCAGCATTCAACTTAAGATTCCCTTTTCTGACAAAATACAATGCTGAAAACAAAAAAAGTAAACCAACTTTTAGCTGCAAGACTCCCTAGCAGAGATCATTGCACAGTTATAACTCATTAGTTATTGTAGTCGGTAAGTCGGTAGGTAATTAAGCTTGTTACTGAATCAATTAATGACATAAATGTACCGAAAAGGAGTATTGGACAAATAATGCCAATTAATTCGAAGCAAATTGAACTTTTAGTTCACGCGGTAAGGCTTAAAATCCCTTGCTAAAATTTTGGGTTCTTTAAAAATAAGTAAGCTGATTTCGATTTTGTGGCCATATTTAAAAAGATCTTTTTAATGCATATTTATTTACGGTTCCATGAAATCAGTCACACTCGCAGTTGATTGCTCATTCTAAAATGAAAGTTGTGTTTACAAAAAATTTAAGAAATTACATAAAAAAGAATTCTTAAAATAGGTATGTAGGTACCTAAGAAGAACAGGTAGGTATTACGTAAATAAGTATCATATAATATGTCAAAGATCGGCCAACTCGCTTTGGGCCACCACACGCTGAGTTCACCACGAGAGTACTAACCTAACCTTAACCCTTCTCTGAGAGTAGACCTGGGCTTAGTAGTGAGACGTTGATGGATTGATGACGTCAAAGATATAAAAATATACGGAAAATGGGTACTATAAGGTACCTCCCTACTTACCTACATATACCTACTTACTTATTGAAGTGTATTGTTTCATGTGTTTTTCATAACTTAAGTTTTTGAAGTGAAAACTTCTTTCTAGGCGTGTTCAGCTATTTTTGTTGGGGGAAAAAATCATCAAGCACGTGGTCATCAATCAATCATTCGCGTATCCAGAATGCTAATCATCATCACTACTGAGCGCAGGTCTCCTCTCAGAGAAGGGTAATAGGCCATAGTCCACCACGCTGGCCCAATGCGAATTGGCGGACTTCACACACCTTCAAGAACGTTATGAAGAACTCTCAGGTGTGCAGGTTTCCTCACGATTTTTTCCTTCACCGTTGAAGCAAGTGATATTTAATTGCTTAAACGCACTTGACTCCGAAAAGTCAGAGGTGCGTACCCGGGATCGGACCTGCGACCCCCCGAATAGGAGACCACAGTCCTAACCACTAGGCTATCACTGCTTCAATAGAAGTGGGACCTTAGTATACTTACATCGATGTGCTTAGTTATAATAATATTATCTATCACTGGATGTAAATAGGTAGGTAGGCGTGTTTTCACTTCTGTCGGTAGACTCCATGATTTTGTAAACGTGTGGTCCATCTTTGTTGGAACGAAGTTCCTTATCTGACTGTATAGGTACAGACTTGACGGATGGGGGTAGGTGAAAAAAAGTGTAAGAACTTTTCCGTCACGAGCACGACCGTTGTGTGTTGCCTTCGTTTATCAAACACGTTCCGTCATAGCTTTGGTGGCGTAGCGGCTAAACGAAGGATTAAAATTATCGGTTCGGGAGTTCGAATCCTGACTTCAATTACTTATTATTATTTTTTTGTTTATTTTATTTATTTTTATTATAACTTTATTATTAAAAGGAACTTCGCTCCAACTGAGTGCTCCAAGACACTTACGAGTTTTTTTCTTATTTTTAAATCTTAAATTAAGTAATTTAAAAGGTAAGAAGGCAAAACAAATGAATCAAAAAACATGATTATTTAAATAAGGTTTATTGTGTAACCAGCAATGTTCTTGTGGTTTGTTATTCGATACGTCTGAAAATTTAACCGCCATCGCCACTTTGGGTAAGAAATTCAACACGGGGTTACAAACGCTGCCCAAAAATAAAGCTTCAGAACGAAAGCCGGCGCAGACTTGCGACTGTTGATTAGATAATTTAATTGCTACACTCACCATCATCATCTGCTACCTATGAACGGCTCACTACAGAGCGTAGGTCTCCTTTCAGGGAAGGGAAATTCCACCACACTGGCCCAATGCAATTTGGTAGAAGTTAAACTAAAGAAAGGTTGATTGGTAAAAGTTAATTTAAAAGACATTGCCGAAGATAAGCTTGAGCTTTAGGCGAATGATCTTTCTGCCTGCTAGAGCAGCTATACCTACTATAAAATATATGCACAGGCTCATAACAGGCTAAGTATTAGGTATAGCCAATGCGCCGAACCTTATGCACAAGTCATATTGCAACTAAGCTAACTTATTTTAGCTTAGCTTGGACAGATATACGCCAAATTATTGCTCTAAAACTTTAGTTTGTTTATGAACTAAAATTGAAGTAATAAAAGACGCAGTAGCTACGTGAGCTAAACAAAGCTTATTTAGCCTATTTTGTTTGGTTTGCGCTATGTGGTATAGGTAGGTGCGTCAACTAAAATAATGCCTGAGTAGGTATCTAATACAAGAGCAACTGCTGAGTTAATTGCCGGCTCTTCTCAGTAGTATTTTAGTACTTTCAAATTAACGGGTAATAGGTACTTAGTCTTGTCTTATCGTTGCAGCCATTACAGTAAGTATAGGTATCTTCTTCTTCATCTTCTTCTTTATCAACCTATAGACGTCCACTGCTGGACAAAGATCTCCTGCATGGACTTCCACAGGCTTCGGTGTTGCGCCGCTTGAATCCAGCATCCAAATGACACAGGCCGGTGTCGGGCAGCAGCGACATCGGCGCAATCAGTCTAGCCCTGCGATGACCAACACGCCTGCCCAGCGTGGTCATTATTGGCAAAACCCGAAATGGTAACGAACACAAGGCCAAGTATAGGTATAGTAGGTACCTACCTATACTATTTTCTCATTAGTATGACTATAAGCTAAGCATGATGCGAGCCACTGATCACCCTTAGGTCCTATCCTAGTAGCAATTTGCGTTGGCTGTTAGTTGGGCCCTTGTCCCTAGTTTGGTTGTACAACAGTAGATACTTATACCTAAGACTTGTCATCCCTAAAAATCGTGGAGCTAACCGTACAAAAGCGGGATGTGATTGGCCTTACCAAGGGACTTAGTCGGCATCACCACTACTATCTTCCAACCATTGGCTACCGTTGGCTACAAAATCCCAACGGAAATTGCTGCTATAGGGTACCTAAGTATAGGTAGTAGGTACTTAACTACATTTTGGCGTGCTACAAAAGCAGTCGCATAAAAAGCGCATGTTTGTGAATGCTCTAATCCAACTACAAATTGAGCCGTACCTACCTATTTTCCATTCTAAAGTACAGGATAATTAATACCATCGTAGGAATAAGGTTTACATTCGTATCCACTTTCCATCCATCAAGCACCCTCGATTTCCGAACGCTATTGTCAATTGAAAAATTAAAAAAAAAGAAAGGTTCGGTGACAATACGCGCCTATTGACTGTCAGCAGATGTCGACGTTCGAAATTTGAAAATCATTGTTGCCAGTGAAAAAAGTGGTTCTAGGTAATCGATAGGTATGGTTTCTTTTTTAACCACTGCTCTTACAGAAGTTGTTGGCTTGGTTGTTGTTAGATAGAGGCACAGGATTAGAGCTTGGAACGAATGCTGTTCACAAACCTTTGGTGGATAGGTACTAGATAGGTATGATGGACCTACCTACCTACCTAGGTATCTACTTGAGCCATTTACTTTATCTTACTTCCTATTATAGGCCTGTAGGTACATAACCAAGTAGGTATCTACCTACCTTCGTAGAACCCGTAGCTACACTAGAACAGAAAACATTCTCTACGCAAAGTTACCCATAAATTTACATTAGGTCCTACTAGGTATAAAACAGATGATTAGATTAGTAACTAAGTAGGTACCTACTTACCTAGAAATTTTAAAGAAAAACAAAGCAATAATTTTTACTCCTACTACATAGGAAAGTAAATGTAGGTACCTAGGGGAGCGAGGGGCATGTTGTACCTAACAATTTTCAGAAAAAATATTATACTTATCTTGAGATTTATCAAAATTACTTATTTATCAACTTACCTAAATCGTAAAAAGTAAAAACTGATAAGTAGGTAGGTACATAGCATCAAAGATAGATAAAGGAGGATGGCGAGCTCCGTAAATTTTTAGACCCAGACTTGAGTACTTTTCTCTAGTAAACCAGACTAACAAAAAAGGTACCTAATCAAAGTCAATCAAATATACCTAGTTGGGAGAAAAAAGATATTCAATAGTACCTACCTACCTAAATTGTTAAAAATGAGGTTAAGGTTTCCATTAGATTATTTTTAATGTAATTTTGATAGCTTTGAAAAATCTAATAGGTACGGAAGATTATAGTCTGAATATACCTAAGTACTTATCTACCACAGAGAATACGCTTTCTCTTAAACGTTAAAATAGCTATCAATTAAAAAATCTACTTAGGTACTATGTAATTCATAGTGCTGCCATCTATAGGTATGGGTATAACCACCACCAAAACGAACTAATTACGAAATAAAATCACCACATTTGATTGAGTTGACAATTGACATTGACATAATTATTTTGACAAGTTAGTTTTTACTCGTTAGAATGAATGCTTTGATGAGTAGGTGTTGCCATTAAAACGGTTATTTATAATGTGTCGTAAATAGTTATATTTTTGATCCCCATCATCTAAAAAAAATGGGGTATTTACACAGAAAAATACTTTGAAAAATATTAATTAAACTCAAATGATTTTTGAATCTGAATGGTTTTTAAAGTATCTGGATCGAACTTCGCCATTTTCCTTTGAATGTAAATAAAACACAGAAAGTTACAAATTGTTTCATAACTATAGATGATGCCTGGGACTTCATTCGCGTAGATTAAGGTCTTTTGACTACAGAGGGAACTCTTTAATTTTTCTGGATATAATGTAGCATATGTGCTAATCCTGGATATAACTTAGGTATGAGCTAGGTACCTATCTCCAATCCGAATCTCAGACAAATTGCTTCAGTCATTGTGGCTTGAAAGAGTAACAAACACCAACCATCCATCCATCGATGCTCACAAACTTTCGCATTTATAGATAATAGATAAATATTAGTAGGTAGGAGTAGGAAGTACCTAGGATAGGATTAGTAGGATTAATTTGTAACTTTTCAAGAGTGTAATTTAACGTTACATGGCAAAAATGAAACACATGCTTAGGTACATCCACTTACCTAGGTACTACTTAAGGTGGAAGACACGGGTCTGCCCGCGAAATTCAAATTTGATTTGGTTTTTCGCAATTTGTAAACTAATACGACAAAGTAGGCTTATGGTCTTCTAATTGCGCCAGTGGAATTATCATCTTCACAGGTTTATATACTTTGTCGTACTAGTTTACAAATTGCGAAAAACCAAATTAAATTTGAATTTCGCGGGCAGACCCGTGTCCTCCACCTTACTTACTGAGCATTCTGGCAGGACACTGGATATGTTATGATGACATGATGTGGCGCGTTATAAAGGTTAGATTTAGTCCAAAAATAAAAAGTTTTAGCTCCCGGGGAAAAAGCCGTGTTAGGTACCTATTTACTTTAACGCTGTCACAAGTCACAACCAACCCCTCGCTCCCCTAACTAAACGGCATTAGCACGAAAGACGCAAATAAGTTAGGTCAAGATTGCATCTGATTTCATTTCTACACGATTTATGCTTCTTAATTTCAAACTAGGTACCTGCTTAGGCAGCTAGATCACGCTAAACATAGTTCAAAGACCTACTTTAGATACGTAAGTACTTACATACCTAGCTACTACGTACGTAAGTAGCCAAAGTAGATTGATAGATAGGTACCTACTTACTTAATACAATCGGGTGGGGACCCAATTTGGTTTCCACCTTTAGGTGTTGCCTAAAGATGCGTGAAAACGAAATTGATAGAAACTAGAAAGCGTCACCTAACTTTGCTTAGGTACAGGCGTAACTACAGGGTGGCATTTAGGCAAAATGGGCATGAGCGGGATTGTACCTACCTAATAAGTAGGATAAAAAAATTAACTTTAGTTGAGCTTCTTTAAATGGGTGGAAGAGGGCCCCATCCGATTCATTTGCCACGAGCCTCGAAGTTACCTACGTCACTGGTAGGTAGCCCGTAAAAGTTAGGGAACGTTGGTGAAAACGGGCATGGTTCCTCATACCTACTTACCAAGTTACCAATAATAATAACCTCAATAGCCCAACAGTTGAAGGTGAAAACTGAAAGGTCGCTGGATCGATCCCCATCTGTTGCCCTATTGTCGTACCCACTCATAGCACAAGCTTTAGATACGCTTATTTGGAGGGGAGAGGAGAAGGTAGGTAGTTACCATAGGGTAAAACCGGGATAGATGCCTCAGAGGGATAGATGCCTCATATTCTAAAAACCTAACTTCCCGAACTCGCGACTAAGAATTAATTGTATGAGTAGGAGCCACAGTCACCCCGCACCAAAATTACCCACGGACAATCGTGCGGTGAGGACGCGTTTCGCTCGTGCGTGTGATTATCTCCGCGGCGAAATCCAATAACACGTCAAAGTTTTAAAGGTTAGTATTTCATGTTGTATAACTTTATAATTAGTAATAAATTCCGACATATCTTTTATAACGTCAATGTACTGGTTCATTGAGGCTGCATGTTGGTGTAAATAGATGCTATTTTGTTTATATTTTCTTAAAAAAATACTTGGGCATCTATCCCTATCACAAAGGATAGTTGCCCTGATTTTTCGAGGTATAGGTGCCCTTAGGGGCATCTATCCCTCTATAAACCATATATATGAAGTAAGTGTATATTTTTATAATATTTTAATGTCTGTTATATTTTTTATGTATTTACGTATATTTATATTTGGACTTCTTACTGATTTTAGCAGAACTATGCCACGAAAATATAAAAGAAAGAAAGGAGTGCGAGCTCGAGTATGTTCTTGGACTACAAAAAACCTACAGTCAGCTTTCGAGGAAATGGATAAAAATACTTAAAAATTCATATAAAACTTCAATTAAATTGGATAAAATAATGAAGATATCTTTATTGTGTTATTTTAGTATAAAAAGTGTCATTGTGCAATGTGCATGTTGATACTTAATACATGAATATTTTATAACAACAACTTAGAATTTATATTTTTGCTTGCTTGTAAAATTTAATTTAACAAATAAACATAATTATGCATGTCGAAACCTAAGAATTTATATTTTAGTTAAACAAACGCTTTAAAAATTTAAGGTTCATTTGTGTGATATCAGCTTCAAATAATAACAATTAAAAGATTTAAAAAACATAACATGTTTTTCATTATTATGGCCCATGTTTCTTGGAGACAATTGCTGTTTTGGAGTAGAAATACCTAACATTTGGTTTGGGTTTTTTGTTTACACGGTATAAAGGGCATCTATCCTTATCAGTATTTTCATGGTGGGGCAACTATCCATATAGGTAGGCATCTATCCTCAAAAAAATTGTTCCACGAAAAGCTAATTTCTGCAAAATCTGTATTTGATAGGTTAAAAAATGATAATAATAATTCAACATAAAGGATTGAGCTACCTACATTAATAGAAATCATTCGTATAAAATTAATATTTTTTAAATTAGATGGTTTTTTTAAAAAGTGGGGCATCTATCCCGGTTTTACCCTATTATGAATATGTATAGAAATATTTTTTATTCAAATAAACTTTTCACAAGTGCTTTTGAATCGTCTGACTCTACCACTGGTTCGGAATGCCCTTCCTGCCGAGAAGAGCCAGCAAGAAACTCGGCGGCTGCTCTTTTCAAAAAAAGTTCACAATACAATAGGTAAATAGGTAGGTACTAGGTATGCTATGTAGGTACTTATGCAGTGTTTCCACAATGAGGGAAGTCCCAAAAATGCATACCTACTAACGATGCATATCTTAAGATAGGCAGACATAAAGTAGCCCCATTCCCGCCGGTGGAACCCGTTCACGAACATGACGCATGACCCAGCCGTTCGCGTTGCCTCGCTCAACCATATTTGACTTTTGAGGGAACGTAACTGTATCTATCTATTTACGTATGCTACTGTACACAAAACTGTACTGTACAAAACTAGGTAGGTACTTTTAACTAGAACTATAAAAAAAAAGTCAGAGCTAGGTAATTAATTAGGTAGGGTAGACCGGGTACAATAGTAACACGGGGTAATACCTAGTACTAACATCGTCGATATTTCGATAACTACCTAAAAAAAAGCTTGTGTGAGTGCATGCTTATGTGCCTCGAGCGGTTGTCAACCTGCTCACCAGTCGGCGACTTGATACGGTGAGAGATGGATGAGCTATTCAACAATTTTTGTTTACGAGTGTCCCCAGTAAAAATTTGCGCTTTATGTATTGGCCCATTATTCATTAAAAATACTTTTAATGCTAGATCGTAATTAATATTGTATCCACTAAATATCAACGCTTCAATTGTGTAGTAGTTTGAAGGTCAGTTTCATTTAAAACGGAAGTTATTTTAACTTTTCTGGTTTTGGTCACTTTGGCACAACTGTAACAGCACATTCGGGATCATTTGAAACGTTACATTTAACCCCACGGTACAAATGACCCCGAGCCATATTTTAGTAATTTTATCTGTTATTTAATTAAAATGAATTTGATCCATGTATCTACATACTATGTTCTCCTAACAAAACCTAATGTAATTGCTGCAATTGGAAGTCATTATATTAATCATGGAATAATTTCGAAATCGAATCTGGTGCCTATTTTGATTTACAAAATCTCTAAACTAAAATTTATTTGATCGGTATAAAATAGTAGGTAATACACTTCGCCAGAAGGAGGAATATTTTGAAAATGATTATTTTTAGACCAGTCAAATTACTTTAATTTAGAGATTTTGTAACTACGAATAGGCACCAATGCTGAACTGGAGCTTGCATTCTATTGAGCCTAAAAATTATGGTCTAAAGGAGGGAAATTTAAGTTTGTTATATTTCTTACTTTTGTTTGGACGCAATGACGTAGTTGAAAAGAGCTTTCCAGAATTATGACTAATAAGTGTGGAACAGGGTTAATATAGTACCAGGGGTCAATTGTAACTCCATACAAAATGTGATTTTTGAAAAAAGTGATCTCTTTTTAGTTTTTAATACAAATAGCTTACAAAAAGAAATGCGAAAGTAATGTTCTTTAGCTATATTATTTAAAACAAGTTACTTACTTCCGTAACAAGCTAAAATAATTATATTCTTCGTCGTTAAACTTAAAAAAGTTATAATTTTCATTATAATGTTAATTCTGAGACTTATGACTGATGTAACTTATCAGACCGATTAAGTTTAAGGAATAATAATAAAACTATTTTGATTGAATCATACATATGGCTTTAATTAACTTCCAAAGTTGTGGTACAATTGACCCGTACTTGGGGTCAATTGTAACAGTGGGTATCCCTGGACAAAAATTCGATTTATACAATGTTCTGCAACAATGAATAAAATCAGACACTACAAAAGCATAGAGCATAAAGCTGAGTATGCTATGTTAAAACCATGTTCAATAGAAACTTGTAGATTCTGAACTACAAGACGTTGTTTAAAAAATGTTACTATCGTCCCCGGTCTATCAATCAATAGGTAGGTTAATTAAAACAATAAAAATCTTCATAAAAAAAGATGCAGCTACTGATAGGACAAAAATCAATCGTAACTCCCAAAATCGAAGCCCTTTCATCCCGTCCCATACCTACATTAAAAATGCATTCAGCTATCAAACGCAATAAAATAAAATAATCGCGATATTAACGATAACAATACTGAATACGTGCGTTTGCGATGCAGCAATGATCTATAGATCATTTCGCTCGATCGCTATTAGTTTGGATCGAACACGCCCCTCCCACTTGGAAGCCCACTGAACATTAATTGGATGCAAAAATCGATCACGGACCGCCCATACAGCAGTCATCTCTTTCTGTTATTCAGTGAGTTCCCTGCTGTCCCTTTTTCTCGGCGACGACGTTCGAAAACTTTTTTTTCTTTTTCGTTTTGTGCGCGGGCGCATCGGAGTCACAATGCTTGCGCGGACTTCAGAGAAAAATATGTTATTTTATTTTTACTTGTCCACAACCGTCGTGTGCAATATTTGTATCGGAAAGACTGATTTTATTTTCTTTTTTTGGCTTCACTTGATGTTTTAGACGTCTAATTTGAAAGAAAGGCGGCGGCGAACTTGAAACACGGCAATATTATTTTTAGTGGTAATTTTTTTTATTTTTTTTATTTTATTTATTTTATTTTTTCTTGCTTTGCTGTTATTGATATCGGGAGTTTTATTTTTAGGCTATGCCTAATGTTTCTGTAAAGTAGCTCTTTAGGTAAGTAGTTTCATTAGGACAAAAAGTAAATACCTAAATAGGAGTCTCTTTAGCAACCTAGGTAGCTCCTAAATGCAACCCCTTACCTACCTAATGTCATTTCCACCTTCGTGTTCTCTAAGGGTTCGTGAAACCAAAATTGACTGAAAGCGTCATCTAACTCAGCTTATAGGCAGCCCGTAAAAGTTAGGGAACGTTTTTGAAAACGGGCAGTAGACTAGCGTGTCAAAGAATGTCTCTGAATAATTACACTCCTTCGGTAGTCCGAGAAAATGTCAATTTTCATAGGCACCATCGACTAGTGTTTGCCGCTCCCCAACAGATGGCGCTAGTATGTATGAGAAGGAGGTAAAGTTATTTAATTTTTTTTTAATTTAAATGAGTAGGTATATATTCCTACCTATATCTATAGATTTAATACATAGGTAGATACCTACCTATTTAGATACTAATAAATAAAATTGAAGTGTTTGTCTGTAATTAAGTTAAATTAATTAGTAAGCTCATAGGGTCAGTACTTAGGTAGGTAATTGAATGATACCATAACCCAAACACACGTTTTTGAAATTTTTGTCTGTTTGTACCTACCTAAGCGCTACGGGCTAATTGGATTTTAGGATGGCTTGGTAGGTAGGACTTGCCGTAGACCTCTTGCAATGAACATATTTCATAATGTCATAGGAAATCAAAAATAAGACGCGGACGAAGTTACGGGCAAGGGGCAACCGCTAGTTATAAAAATAACTCAACAAAATCCTTATCTAGAACACCGATCTACTTACCTATAGATCTACAACACAATCTCAAATGATACAGCCTCTACAGTCCACAACGCAATACCAAAATAGGTTTATGGTTAGATTGGTAAGGCCTAATTACAGGCAAAAGCTAGTAGGTATACCTAATTGCAAATACATGAATGAACTAATGAGCGACACCATTCACCAACGACTTTTAGTAGATTGTGAATAAACGCGGACATAGTCACCAGAGTCGACTAACAACTTTTAAAATTATATTATAACAAAACTATTGAAATTATAAAAGCCTCAAAAGCCCATGCAAGTTAAAGGTGCAAACTGAAAACTGAAAGGTCGCTGGTTCAATCCTAAATGGTTCCCACCCGTAGCACTTTTGCCGTACCCTCTCCTAACACAAGCTTTACGTTTATTTGGACGGGACAGGGGAACATTAGTCAAGTTCAGCGTGGTTCTATAAAAAAAAAAAATTGTAGGTTCTGTATTCACACATGGCAGATTTAAAAACGGCTGCAGTTCAAAGTTCTTATAATGGATTCCTGTAATTTGAAAAACTAAATTTCAGGCTTTTAAGAAATTAACAGATTTTCGCGATATAAAGGGGTTAAACACTCGGTAACTACTCTAGGACTTACATAAAAACCTAAGGTAGATGTGTAGGCATGTTTTCACTTAGAAGTTTGCCCCCTCTAGGTCCCCTAGGTCTCGAGAGGTCTTCACAAGGCTAGCGATGCGTGCGAAGCGGATTCATACAGACCTATAACTAAGTTCTTGTTGATATGTGTCATAGAATAGGAAAATCAGACAGATATGTGACGCATTAGTATGGGGTAGATATACCTACGAACCTATACCAAGCAATCCAGCCTGTAAATTGTACCCAATCTACAAGCCTGGATTGGTAGTTTGACGATCGGAATAACCTCTTATTGGCTAAATACATATATGAAATTGTTGTGCAGTCTCTACCAGATCTCTTGCTATTGGTTAAAATACAAGTATCTACTTACCAGCCATCCAGTGGTTTTTGCCGTTGCTGCAACAATGCATTTTAGCGAATAACGAGAGAGGATCGGCTAATCGAGAGAGGTGTTTGTAATCGTCACACTGCTTGTACTTACTTAGGTAGCAATCATTTTTAGAAATTCGTTAAAGTGTCGTGCAGGGGTTCCACCGGCGGGAATGGGTCTACTTTCTGTCTGCCCATCTTAACTTGAATTGAATTGTAGTACCTACGCTTTTTTGGAACTTCCCCTCACTGTGGAAATATTATATTCGACCGAGCGAAGCGAAGGTCTTTGAGTTAACTAGGGCGATTTGCACTTGTCCGTCCGTCCGTCCGTCCGTCCGTCCGTCTGTCAGAGCCTTATAACTTTTGAATTACTGAACGTAATTACTTCATATGTAAACCGATGGCCTCCAGCCGAAAATGGCTTAAAAAGTTATAAAAATCTTTATTTCAGGGGGGCTCTCATAGAAGCGAATGCGAAGTAAAAAAAAAAAAATCGCGTTACATAAAATTGTTACGTATCATTTTAAAGATAATTTTGAACTGAGTACAAAAATATTTTTTTTTTAATTTTTCCCTTAAAATTGACGAAATGGGGGGCTTTCAAAGTGGCGATTTTATACGCTCGCTTGAAGACGCTCTCTAGAAAAATCCGCTATGGATTTTCAAACTGATTTTATGTTTTTAGGTCACTTATATCCTGTACTTGAACAACAAATACTAAAATTATATGAATATTATAAAGAAACGAGATTATTTAATTTTTAATGGGCGTCAGTAATTCATATAGCATCAACATAGCTTCACAATAATGCTAATAGATGGCGCAGTCAGTAACTATTCCCATGGAACTACGAGTTAAATTCAATGTTTGATAAATAATTCAATGTTTTCACTAACGTTCCCTAACCTTTACGGGCTACCTATAAGTTAGGTGATTGATGTTTTCTGTCAACTTATTTATCACGATCCTGTACGGGACACCTAAAAGGATATTGGGACGGATGTTAGGACTTAGGATTGTATTTAGGAGCTACCTACGTTAAGAGACTCCTACTTAGGGGATGATTTAGGTATGTTTGGTGAAAACGGGCATAATAATAATGTCAGTTTTGGTTATCATGTATCGATTGAATGAATAATCATGGGATACCGTTACCGCGAGGTCTCAGTTCGGGGCGAACCACTAGTTTATTCTATTCTAACAAAGTTGCATGGGTTAAATCGGCTTGACCTCCGGCTGCCCACAAGATACTTAGTATAAAAAACTTATAACAATGTAATAGCTGCAAAATAATACTTATTGTAAAATGATTATTTTGAAAAGAGCAACTGCTGAGTTTCTTGCCGGCTCTTCTCAGCTGAATCCGCTTTCCGAACCGGTGGTAGAGTCATGACGTGTCATAAGAGCCACAGGAATTTGTCATGGATTAAGACACTTTTAGAGAGCACATGGCTACATATTGATTTTTAAATTAGGTATCTAATTATCTAAGTACGATAAATAAGAGGTCGTTGAAAATTGAAATGTGATTCTGTGTTAGGTATCTCTGAAGTCTGTAAGTAGGTACCTGGACTGGAGTCAGCTTTTGCTTAAAGGTAAAGGAGGTCTCCTTTAGATCTTACGTCTTGAGAGGCCTGCGTTTCATACGTCTTTTTACATGGGTGCACATACGAAAAAAATATGAAGCGCTTTTGTAGATACCGATATTTACATAAAACTACTTAGTAATTCGATTCATTGAATTATTAAAAATTTATCTGCCTACTGTGCGTTTTTATGGCTGTAGGTACTTGACAGGTTCCAAGCAATGAATTTTTCTTATTGACTTAATAAAACCTAAGTCATTGATCTTCTCAAAATAACATCTGAAGCAATAAACTTTTAGAGCGACTTCTTTACTTACGCAAACATTTTTAATTAGTTAGATACTTACCTATCTAGTTAATTAAATCCATTTACAAAAACAAGAATTAAACTCTGCCTAATTTCAATAAAAATCTTTTAGCTCTATAAAATCAGATAAGGTGTAGTATTGTTAATAAAAAATGACCGTGTCATATATTTTTTATTGCCGACACAGTTTTAATTTTAAGCCGCCACCACTTACCACCGATCATATAAAATGTCACTACTGCGCTTGATTGATCTTTGCCGTCAAAGAAAGGTCTTGGACAGACACGATGTGCAACGGAATTTACCCAAAACTGCTATCGGTTTAAGCAGCATTCGTCACCTACCTACCACCTACTTGTTTACCTAGTGCTTTATTCGCCGATTTATTAAATAATAATTATTAGTTATCATAGTTCCGGTAAACCTTTTCAAATTATAGTTATCTATATTTACGTACCTACCTATAATTTTTTCACAGTCTGTCTAACCATGCAAGAAAACCGTATGAAAATTCCTACAGTCCTACTTACTTTAATAGGTATCTACTGCAGGAATTTGCTTAGTTTAGCGTTGATATTAAGCCAGTAAATAAAGCCGTTTTTTTGGTCAACCTCGAACTAAATTTCCGATCCAATTTTAATTTTTCTTTAGGTTAAGGGTTACTTACTGACCATAAAAACACAAAATGCTGACAGATCCAGGTGGAGCTTCGATCGCAATCTTAAAGAAAAGTTTTTGACCGATATCTCGGAAACTATCCACTTTAGGGCAAAAGTTATTCAGACCTTTTTGGTAGAGAATAAAATTTTGCATCTTTTATTTCCTGTAAACTTTTTGTAAAACTTACCGTTTACGATTTATGGCCCATTTAATGAACCGGTTTTTCGTGTGTGTGTGTGTGTGTTCCGACTTCCGAAACGAAGCGAAAAACTGGTGACACCGATTTCCTACTACGCTGCAGCCACCAGTCCCCGCACGTCACACGTCGCTGTCACCGCGCTCCGTGTTTAACCAGACCTTAAAACTTATCTCTTATCAGCTGGATGGTGGCTGGATGTTCCCACACGAGATCAATGCACCGACAAACATATTAGTCAATAAAATGTCTTCACAAACTACTGTTAAAAAACTTTTATTTCACCAATAAAACGCTAACAATTCTAAACTAACTGCAGAGAAGCACCAAGTAAAAAGACCCACCGGTCATGGAAAAATACGCCTTATATCTTTGGTTTAAGAAATTTGATAGATCTTTTAGATTGGTTTTGTTATAGCCCACCCACAGAGATTTTCTTCGAAAATACGCTATAAAAATGAGTAGACGGTCGAAAGTCTCGATTGTCGCCATGGTACTAACCTAATTAGTTGAAAGGTTGTTATGAATTATAACAAGTCATGCTCATTTTATTTTTAACTACCTATATAGTTCCTTGGTATGTCCTTCAATCACGCAGCAGCCAGCAACGGATCGAAGTAATTTTTGCATTACTGTAACGGTCCTGAAGCTTTCAGTGTTAGGTAAATGCTCAAAGACCTGAGTATTTTGAGAATAACATAGGTATACAGTAAGTACTTATTACTTAGGATACTTACTTTTTATCTCAGACAAAGTATGACTTTTGAAAAACTTAAACAAGCTAGACAGGAACCTATTTATGGATTTGCATCGTCACTTACCATCAGGTGAGATCGCAGTCAGTTGATGATAAAAAGAAAAATTTAAAAAAATAAATAACCAAATACATTAGAAGCCGTAATAGCCTAGTGGTTAGGACTGCGGTCTCCTATGCGGGGGGTCGCAGGTTCGATTCCGGGTTCCGCACCTCTGATTTTTCGAAGTTATGTCATAATATATGTGCGTTTAAGCAATTAAATATCACTCGCTTTATCGGTGAAGGAAAACATCGTGAGAAAACTTGCACACCTGAAAGTTCTCCATATAATGTTCTCGAAGGTGTGTGAAGTCCACCAATTCGCATAGGGCCAGCGTGGTGGACCGTATCTAATGGCCTATAACCTTTCTCTGAGAGACCTGCGCTCAGTAGAGGGCCGTTAATGGGTTGTTAATGATGATATAGATTAACCATAGACAGTTAAAAGAATATATATAGGGTACATTGCTAATTCTGAGAAATACATAGTTTAATGTATGCAGCAAAAAAAAAAAGGGTGGCAACAGCTACTCCGTGTAATTATCACTGATAGTACCTTCAACTGTAGACTATCTACAAGTCTAGGATTCCTACAACTTGTATAAGGTTACGGATGTCCTTGAATGTTTCTAGTGGCAGGAATGCAATTATATTAGCCTGAATAGGCACAATATTTAAATACACCGATTATCCTAATTAAATGGCAAATCCCCTAAGTACCTGATAGTAATTAATTGTGTTCAGTACAAAATAACTTTGAAACGTAATGTTACCATATATGAAGAACTTAAAAAGACATGCCTCTTTTACCAATTTATAGTTCCACTATCTTGCCCGCGACTTTGTACGCTAGAATAAGGTTTTTCCTTTAAGTTGGAAGACACGGTTCTGCCCGCGAAATTCAAATTTAATTTGTTTTTTCGCAATTTGTAAACTAATACGACAAAGTAGGCTTATGGCATTCTAATTGCGACAATGGCAGTATCATCTTCACAGGTTTATATAAAAATTTTTACTTGAAAGTGTCCACTTTAAGAAATTAATCAAAATATCGACTAATTTGTGAGTAACTCACGTCCAACTCAGTATTTTGATTACTTTCTTAAACTGGTCACTTTCAAGTAAAGATTTTTATGTAAACCTGTGAAGATGTTAATTCCACTGGCGCAATTAGAAGGCCATAAGCCTACTTTTTCGTATTAGTTTACAAATTGCGAAAAACCAAATTAAATTTGAATTTCGCGGGCAGACCCTTGTTTTCAACCTTAACCCTTTGTTTTCCCGGGATCAAAAGTAACCTGTCACTCTCCTAGTCCTCAACTAGCATACCTATACCTATTTAACTGCTATAAAATCACGTTGATTTGTTACTCTGTTGCGGCAGTACCTACCTAATGTTATAAGTAGATACTATCTATAGGTATTCTGTGGTTGAAGGATAAATACTTTCGTATTTTTTAGATTAGGTAGTGGCGATTAGTAAGGTATTCCGTGGAGAACGCCTAGAAAATTGCTTGAATCAGAAGCAATATTTAGGATATAAGTATCGAACAAACACACTTTCGCATTTATATTAGTATGCATTAAAATTTCGATTAATGGTGGTAAGTAATTCTGCTTTGCACAAAACTTCTTCGGCAAAAACAAAACCGCTCCTTCCGAACACTTTAAGATCAATATCCATAACAATCATAATTATTACTCTGCTTACAATAGAAAGCACGAAAAATGGACGACAAAAAAAATAACATTTTCCCCGATAATAGCACTCGCCGGAGAGTGCAATAAAAAGCCTACAATTTAAATTCGAAACACTCCGTTCGAGACACCTCTCCCCCAAATCTCATAACCGAATTTTCCTGATCATACTCCTTTGAGCACTTATTATCCCATCTTGGCGACCCCCATCAGAACTTTGCACCTTTGTCATACTCACCGAACCTTTGAGATTTCCTTAAATATCAATCGCTACTCAATGTGACAAGGTTGCTGGTAATCCGTGAAGAGATTCGGTGCTTACCGAACGATATCTGCGCGCTTTTGAGACGATTGTCGAAATTTTCTTTTGCGCGAGTACTTAATTATTATAGGATCGAGCAAAGATCGGCCGTGGGGACTGCTTCTCGGCAAACGGAGTGTAGGGCGTCCCTCGGCTAGATGGAGCAATGACATCCGGAATGTGGCAATGCGTCGATTGTATGCGAAAGGCCAAGGATAAGCAACGTTGGCCGTGGGCACTGGCGCTACAAAAAAAGAGGCCTATGTCCAACAGTGGATGCATTTTCGCTGATGATGATGATAGACGGCCGACTGTGGACTTAATTATCGCGCGCGACAAGGTTTTTCCTTAATAAGTGATACCTAGCTTAGATCTATCGGCCGGTTTCAATAAACTATCTCACCCAAAATCTAAAACTTGGAAGTCGAATATAGAATCCAAAAAGGTTTACGTGTCAATCTATACCTACCTACTAAGTATACTAAGTACTATATTCTTTACTCTTTAGCATAGGTATTTACCTACGTATAGGTAATGACATTGGAATCTCTTTTATATTAGTACCTACCTACTTAGATAAGTAATTGGTAAACTACAATTACAATTACAATTTAGGTACAATTGACTAATTGCAAGGTATTAAACGGAAACAAAAACTATAAAATTTTATAGAGACGTTCTAATAGTTTGTCTCCATTCATCATCATCCTCACACATCTTTGAGTTAGGTTTGCGGTGTTTTCCTTCGCCGTTAAAGCATTGATATTTAACATGGCTCCGAACAGTCAGAGGTACGTGCCCGGGATCGAACCTGCGACCCCCCGAATAGGAGACCATCAGTGTCTCCACAATTTTATCTTATTTATACTTATCTGCCTACCTGTTCTGCCGACCTCTACCTAATGGATAATGATTAGATAAAGATCCTTCCCACTGCGAACTGAGGCATCATTGCATAAACTCATCAGTTCTTCGCGATTCAGTTAGCTCGATCAATTTAGCTCTGTAGTTAATAGTCGTAGGTAAACTCTACCTACCCCTTAGAACGTACCCAACTAAGAGCGTAAGTAAGCCATACCTAATCCGATTGTCCGTACCTAGGGTAATCGGGATCTGGAGGCAGAACATTCGTACCCAGGACCCAAGTATGGCGTCGAGATTGGGAGTCAAGTAGACCTCTCCTCACGAATTTTAGAATTTATCTGCTGCTGCTGAGGGGTCTTCTCTGACGATCAATCAGAGGTAGGGCTTCGAGGCTGGGCCTTCTTGCCCGGGCGTGTCCTCACAGGTACCAATATGCTACCCTGGGCTCTTTCTTTAAATCCCTGTCAGTCGAGACTGGAGCCGCGCCTGTGAAGCACCGGCATACATAAAGAATTTAAATCTTATCTATTAATTAACTTAAACTCTCTACCTACTCCTCAAGAGATGGCGCTGTTATAAATGTCCTTAATTGAATTCTTAGCTGGATCTGGAATGTAACTATTTATTATTTACTAGCTGATGCCCGCGACTTCGTCCGCGTGGATTTAGTTTTTAAAATCTCTCGGGAACTCTTTGATTTTCCGGGATAAAAAGTAGCCTATGTCACTCTCCAGTTCCTCAACTATACCCATGCAAAAAATCACGTCGATCCCTGTTGCGGCGTGATTGAAGGACAAACCAACAAACCATCAAACCAACAAACAAACACACTTTTGCATTTAAGTATAATATTAGTAAGGATTAGGTATTTAATTAATTTAATCTGTGTCATTGGTCTGGTGGCTAGTTTATATGGCTACCGATCATAAAATGCCAGGTTCAAGTCCTGCGTATGGTAAAATAATATATTCATAGTTCTTCTATATATTATTATTTAATAATTCTTATATTTTCTGTTAAGAAATATTCAGTAAGTATAGATACTTAGCAGGCTGGAGTTGAGAAGATTGCTGTCCTGGGAAAGCACGTAAACCGTTGATCTCTCCATTGACCCGTCGTACCTACATGAGTCTATGAAAGTGAGGGTATAGAGAGTGCCCTGTGTTTACATACCTACTTTGTGCACTAAAATATCTCGTGCATAGGTCTCCGTTGAATTAATTTGCTCTATCAAACTATGATTTAACCGCCTGAATTGCAATTGGCTTATTTTTCTTATCCTATAGGTACCTACATACATAGTTCGGTAGATATTATATTAAGGTCTGACCTAATGCCTGGATAGGTAATCGCATACTTAATTGCGGTTTCTCTAAATAGATAAAGGATTTCAAAATGGTAGGTAATGGTCGAGAAAACGTATTGACAGGAAAATCGCATAAATTGGCGATGAAAGTAGAAAAATATTATTTCCCTTACCTAACTATCTAATAATAATCTACGTAGGTAGGTAGGTCTTTTCTCTACACCAGCTACTTATCTAGAGGTTCACCAACTTATTACTCTCAATGTAGGAATGAATCCAGACGTGGGAGTGTTCGGCCGTGCCTAGTTGAAATGAAACTCAAATTTAAATAGGTAGACCAAATCTTGATTATTCCAAGTTTAGGAACTTAGTTTAGCGTCAAGAGAAAAATATTTGGTTGTGAATGCTTAAGGCTTAAGAAACTCTTCTAATATAAAAAGTAGCCTATGTCACTCTCCAGGTCCTAAACTATACCCATGCAAAAAATCACGTCAATCTGTAGATCCGTTTGACACACTTTCACATTTAAGTATAATATCAGTAAGATACCTAATATAGTTTTCACACCGTACGCGGAGGATTTTTCGGCGTTACTATTGCATATTTTATCATGGAAAAGTAAACTATTGTGACATACCTAACTGTAATAGTAAGACATAATATGGTATCGCGGACTTTTTTGTAGATATTGATGTTCTCTAAAACTTGTAGTAAGTAGGTAGGTACATCACTTTGCTCTATAGTCAATAGTTTCCGCAGCATTCGCGATATACGGTTTTTTTTGGTTTTTTGTCACACCTTGGATTACATTATCGAAGTTTTCATACGGATCCATAACTTTTTTGAAAATATTCTATCGCCTATGTTCATGAGAGGTAATGTAGGAATCTATTGGTGAAAGAATTTTTCAAATCGGTCCAGTAATTTCGGAGCCTATTCAATTCAAACAAACAAACCTTTCCTCTTTATAATATTAGTGTAGAAGTAGGGTAGGTACTTACTTACCAACCAACTTATAGAAAACTCAGGAAAGCAGGTTTTCTCACCTTAAACTTTAACATGCTTTGTAAATATAGGTAAGTAGGTAAGTAGAGTGGATAGGAGCTACTTACTATTGTATTGACAAGAAAAGTGCACAATTTAGCGGTAAAAATAGGATTGGTAAGTATGTGGGTATAGGTACGTCATACCTACGTCCCATTTAGGTATTAGGTAATTTACTGAATCTAGGACTCATTCAAACTTTAGCTAATATCTAACCTACCTACCTATACCTACTACAAAATACTACCTAATAGTTTTTTTTTTTACTTTTATCTACATACTAGCTGATGCCCGCGACTTCGTCCGCGTGGATTTAGTTTTTAAAATCCCTCGGGAACACTTTGATTTTCCGGGATAAAAGTAGCCTATGTCACTCTCCAGGTCCTCAATTATACCCATGAAAAAAATCACGTAGATCCGTGGCTCTGTTGAGGCGTGATTGAAGGACTAACCAACAAACAAACACACTTTCGCATTTATAATATTAGTAAGTATGATTAGAATATTAAATTACATAGGAAAACACTGTAATATTACGTCCATACGATGTATTACATCCATACCTACTATGTAGTATGTAGGTATAATGATCGTTTGGCAAAATCTGACGCCTTTGGTGTAGTTTGACTTTGACAAAATAGTATCCACGATGGCTATATACGATAAATTACACTTGCCAGCTTAAGATGAGCCGTTCATTCAAAGTATCCTGTAGATTCCGCGGTTCAAGTTATTTGGCGCCATACTGAAGATTGTGATGTCTATAATTTCTGAACTACGAAATTGATGACCTTGAAATAATTACAGGACAATCTCTAAAGAACCTGCTTTCTAACAAAAAAAGAATGAATGAAATCGGAATACGCCTTAATGAATTACAGCTAAATACACATTTTGACTTTCATCCCCTCTCCCATGGGAACCGTGCAGAATTTCGGGATAAAAAGTATCCTATATTATACCTCGTAGTATGAACTTAAATCATGCCAGGTTTCATTTAAATCCGTCCAGTAGTTTCGGCGTGATGCGCGGCCAAGATACAGACAGACAGACAGACAGACAGACAGACAGACAGACAGACAGACAGACAGACAGACAGACAGACAGACAGACAGACAGACAGACAAAAAATTAAAAAAAATTGTTTTGGCTTCAGTATCGATTATAGAGTTCCCTCAAACAAAAATTTTCAAAATATCTTCAATGTACAGAATTGGACCTGTTACAGTTTTATTATATTATAGATAAGGAACTTTTAACTTGGAAGGTAGGTAGGTGCCTATTAGTAGGTATGAAAAAAATTACTTTTAGAACTACTAGACTTTTTTTTTATTTTTAGATTATCAATAGTATCTCTATCTACCTACTTATCTAATTATACCATATCAGGTAAGTAGGTATGATATAATTTCTTAAATTTATCTTAGGTATGTTGCAGTCTACTTACCTCCCTTAGATACCTACTTAAGTTTTAAGTAGCTATTTGACCATTCATAGGTAGGTAAGTAGGTAGGTAAGTAGGTATACTTTTAATTTGTAATTTTATTTACTTACTAGCTGATGCCTGCGACTTCGTCCGCGTGGATTTAGTTTTTAAAATCCCTCGGGAACACTTTGATTTTCCGGGATAAAAGTAGCCTATGTCACTCTCCAGGTCCTCAATTATACCCATGCAAAAAATCAAGTAGATCCGTGGCTCTATTGCGGCGTGATTGAAGGACAAACCAACAAACAAACACACTTTCGCATTTATAATATTAGTAAGTATGATTAGAATATTAAATTACATAGGAAAACACTGTAATATTACGTCCATACGATGTATTACATCCATACCTACTATGTAGTATGTAGGTATAATGATCGTTTGGCAAAATCTGACGCCTTTGGAGTAGTTTGACTTTGACAAAATAGTATCCACGATGGCTATACCTATACGATAAATTACGCATGCCAGCTTAAGATGAGCCGTTCATTCAAATTTCTGAATTACGAAATTGCTGACCTTGAAATAATTACAGGACAATCTCTAAAGAACCTGCTTTCTAACAAAAAAAGAATGGATTCAATCGGAATACGCCTTAATGAATTACAGCGAAATACACATTTTGACTTTCATCCCCTCTCCCAGGGGAACCGTGCTGAATTTCGGGATAAAACGTATCCTATATTATACCTCGTAGTATTACCTAACTTAAATCGTGCCAAGTTTCATTTAAATCCGTCCAGTAGTTTCGGCGTGATGCGCGGCCAAGATACAGACAGACAGACAGACAGACAGACAGACAAAAAATTAAAAAAAAATGGTTTTGGCTTCAGTATCGATTATAGAGTGCCCTCAAACAAAAATTTTCAAAATATCTTCAATGTACAGAATTGGACCTGTTACAGTTTTATTATATTATAGATAGATAGATTTCTACAGAATTTAAATGCATTTTGTGTTTACTTCTCTCTTTATCAAAGAGTTCCCGCGGGATTTTAACACGGGAACAACGGGAACAGTTTTAAATCTATTTATTTATTTTGGCAAACCAAACGGATTAGGTACAATAACTTAAACCTTGGGTAAAATGCTGAGTCTCCGGCCACTAAAGGTCTTTTACATTTCAGCCTCTACAGAGGACTTAGTGCACAAGTTTTTTTTAAGTCGTGAATATATTCAAGAGTAGGTACATTTAAAATTTATTTGAAATATTTAGGCTGCCAATTTTTATAAAAAAAATGTTTTTGTAAAAAGTATGTTTTCTCCAGTGTCCGGCCGTCCCAATACCTAACCTAGTGCCCGGCCACTTCGTGTCCAGTCTCCGGCCGCCTTCATAAAACGACTGAAAGCCTATTCAAAGCTGCACATCTACCTACTACTAAAAATCAAGCTAACCAATGTAGCGTAACCAAGGAACCTCGTTTTGGAAATTAAAACAGTCAAAAGTTTTATATGGATACTGGCCGGAGACTAGTACTATATTATAGTACTATACCTAACTAGTTATCCGGCCGCTAAGTCTCGTTAAGGGCCGGATTACTAGGCAGTACCAACTACCAGTTTCTAGCCACCATATTCTCATAGAAGATCTGTTACCCATAATATTAAGTAGGTACCTACAGACTTTTTGGCGGCCGATTACTGGACATGAGATTAATTGAAACTAAGAGATGTCTCTCTTATCAATAAAATTATACTTCAGTGTTCACAGTGTGCTCACGTTTAATAAAATACAATAAATCAATTCAATCCTCAAAGCCAGTGTCCGGCCGGGGTAGGCCGAATACTCGAAGTAGCCTGCTCCAGTACACCGGCCTCTGATTTTTTTTATATAATGGAGCAATTTAACGCATATTTTACTTTAAAACCAAGTAAATAGACATATATATTATATTTGTATCATAAACTCAAATCTTTTTTAAAATAATGATTAATAGAACTAGAACTCGGCCCTTAAAATCACCTCTCCACTAATTTTTTTCTTAATAAATAAATAAAAATAACTGGTGGGTGGCTGTCAACACCCATGCTCTCACCTCTGCTTTCAAGTTGGAACTAAAACTCTAATATTTACTAGCGTCTTCATCTTTGCGTGCTTTCGCATTTATAATATTAGTAGATATGAACTATGAAGTGTGATAATGTCGTCTGGCGGGACACTGGTGGGGGCCGGTAAACTGGGTAGGTAAGTTACCCTAAATTCTTAATCTATTACATTTCAGTCTTATTGTAATCTTATAGGACTGCACAGCATGATCAAGGTCTTAAAAGAAGATAATAACAACAACATAAAATAAGTATAAATAGTCTGGCACGCGAGGTAGGTAATTAGTAGTAAGGTAGATAGGTAGATACCTAATAAGCACACTTAAATACCTACCTATGAATAAATCTATAGATACCTACTAATACTAGCTGACCCAGCGAACTTCGTACCGCCACTACTTATAGGGTAATTCCGGGGTAGATGGCCATATGGGATAGATGGCCCATCGAAATATTTCAAGGACTCGTTGGTTAGATGTCGCTGTTTCGCGTTTAATTCGCTGCGCATCGTGCGTGAGGGCAACGGTACAGCAAAAAATTTGGCGAAAAAGAAAGAAAAAGTAAGTAAATCCCTTGTTTTTTGTTTCATCTACTGTGAATATTTTTTAGATGGTAATTATTTTACATGGTTGTGATGTTAGTTTCTTTAAATAATGGTGATATTTGTATTTATTGTAAAGTATACGAACAATACTTGGTTATAACCTCAAAATTATTTGTTTCGTGTTTTGACTTGTTTTAGTTTTCGTTGTGGCCATCTCTCCCAGAAAAAAAGGAGAGATGGCCAGTTGCAGTCGGTATATGATGGCCATAGCGTCATGGTTCAGAAATGATGTTTTATTCAAATAATTGATTTATTTTCATAATATTTGTTTTAGATGCCTAATAAATACAAGAGGAAGGCAGTGGCTGTTAGAGGAAACTGGTCAGAAGAATCACTGAAAGCAGCTATTAATGCTGTAAAAAATGATGGATTATATAAAATGAAGTAAACGAGCAAAGCAAGTTGGAACACTATTGACTTCGGAAAAACACATCAATACCAGAAAAAATGCTGCAGAAAAAAGTCTAAAAAAGGAAAAGGTAAAAAAATCTGTCAAAATAAAGAAGGAAAAGGAAGAGACAATAAAAGACACGGTTCGATGTGTAAACAAAAGAAAGGCCATTCGAAGACTATCTGATAGTAGTGACGATATTCCAGTAACAATGTTGTCAGATAAGAATAAGAAAAGAAAGTTAGACGAAAACGACAATTGTCGTGGGTGTGGTGAAAACTATTACGAAACACTTCTCTTCGAAGACTGGCTTCAGTGTACAGTGTGCCAGTTTTGGGTTCACGAACACTGTACTGAATTTGATAGTATGTGCTCCAGATGTAGTCAAGAGAAAAGAAGACTTAAAAGTAGAAAATAAGACCAAAAAGTAATTGTGAGGCGAGAATTAAGTTATGGCCATCTTACCTCTAATGCCATGGCCATCACGCCCGGACACCTCGGGAGAGATGGCCAATTGTGATTTAAAAAAAAACTTAAATTAATAAGATGATCTCCTTAGAAATTATTAGTTTCATGTTTATAATATCATAGTCGATTGTCCAAAGTTTAATTACAAATAAATATAATTATAAAAACATACGTAGGTAATTGATTTCTGACAGAGCCTAGAAAAAACTATGGCCAACTACCCCGGACTTACCCTAAATGAAAAATTAGTTAAATAAACATTTTTTTTTAATTTTTTTTGGGAATCTAAACCATCCTCGAATCCCCTTGAACTCACACAAAAAAATTCATCAAAATCTATCCCCCCGTCTAGGAGGAGTTCAGTGACATACACACGCACACAAGAAATATAATAAATCTATATAATTATTAAGATTATAAAGAGGAAAGATTTTTACTGTTTGTTTGTTTGTACCGAATAGGCTCTGTAACTACTGGACCGATTTTAAAAATTTTTTTCACCAATATTAATTAAATTAAATAGCTAAATTATCAGGAAGTTACATAGGCTATAATTTATTTTCAAAAAATTAGAGATCCTTAAGAAAATTGCAATAATGTAGCAAAGTAACAAAACCCAGTACCTACCTACCCAAAGTAGCAAAATTTTGCCTAGATATAAATGCTTTACTTATTTTTTTTTACAAAGGAATCCTAAATATTTCCGGAATAGGTAAATTTTCATTGTTTTGAAAACAAAATAAAAAAAATTATGCAAGGTAACGATAATTTACCTATTTCTTAGGGGTTAAATACCTACCTACCTAACCTAGGTTAAAGTTGAAATAAAAACTTACAATGTTGTAGGACTTGTACAATGCAGTTATTATTGCCTATGAAAATCCCGTCATAATCGGTTCAGCTGTTTCATAAGGTTAAAATAAACAAACAGGCAGATAAACTTAAATTTAATAAATGATACACATTGATTGTTGCAATTTTATCTCAAGCCTTGGCCTGTACCTACCTACTTAGGGTAGGATGGTCTAGGAGCACGCACTTAAGGTTCAAACTGTTCTGAAATAAAATTCACTAACTGTAGATAATCAGCTTAATTTTTATTTTGTACTCAATTTACACAGCTTTCATAAAGTAACATGAAATGTAACAAAAATGTGCCATATCTTAAAAAGTGTTAAATACGTATCTACTCTTACACGGGCTATTGGATAAGATTGCGCATGTAAGTTGGTAAGAGTACGCAGAAAAATTATCTCATATTTCGTGTCCATGCTACTTGCAGATGTCACAAATAAACATATTTTCAGCTTCAAAGCTCGTACAGGCTTCATGCCACCTTATCATTTGGAACATGATATTCAGTCTTCATTTGGAGGTACCACGTCACGAGAGGTCATGAGTCTCGTTTATTCTTTGGAACTTGGAAAAGTTTTAGTTTTATATCCCCTTTAGTAATAGATTTCGCAGTCTTTTTTCAGTGGTGCTTATTTTCAGGCCGAATCCTCTTCGAGAGCCAACTAGAACGAAGGTCAACTCAAAATTTCTAACTTTGCTCTTTTGCGGTTTGATCTCCTTGGATTGGAGTAATCTCCATTACTTCAAATCGTGGTAGTGGAGTTAAATCAGAAAGCGGAAGCGGTAAATATAAAATAGAAAAATAAAATAATGTGTGTAAGAGTACGCGCGTACTCTTGTAACATACTTACTCAAGTGCGTATTCTTTCACACATTAACGATTTTATAATCGAGCGAAGTGCAACGTCATAGGTATATTAGCGTCGACTGGAATCACAATCGCTGTGACCTCTAGGGGACTTCCTTGCCGATCAAGCTGCATTATCGTTTTTGTTTAAAATTTTGTAGTTTTATCACAAACATACTCCCAAAATGCTAAAATTATACCTATAACAAAATAGGTAAAAATGTTTAAACTCATACAAGTAATTTTTGTGTTTTTGCATGTTTTTTGTTATTTTTTCGCACAGCACTTTCCAATAGCTTGCACTTCAAAATAACACTGAAGTTCCGCCGCGTATCGTATACAACGTCACGAGTGTTGGCATTGCGTACTCTTATCGGATGCGTGCTCCTAGACCAGCCTACTCTAGGTAATAAAATTCTGGCACGCGAGTTAGGAAATTATTTGTTTTCTGCCAACTCCCTGTTTATTAATTTAAATTTGACTTTTCTTAAGTTTTTTCAAAACCCCTCAGGACGGAGACGTAGGTAAGTAAGTAGGTACCTAGTAGGTACCTACTGGTGAGGCGATAATGATGCGACAGGGATTGCGTTAAAAGAAATTCCTACAGGTACGTACCTATCTACCTACAGGAGTTTGGATAAAAATGGATCTATCTACCTAACAGCCTCAAGCATGCCGGTGTCCGGCCCGCGTCAGCTAAATACTTAGCTCAAGTGAAACATACTAGTTTAAAACGTTCGTTATTTTCCGAATTTTAAGTATCTAGGTAGGTACCTAATTAATACCTAAATAAGTCTAAGGAAGTATTCAGATTGAAGAAAAATGCAGTTTAAAAATCGCAACTGCAATGGGAATTGATAAGATTTGTCGCGTGGCCGTCGCGTCGCAATCATTTCAACAGTGCAGCCCTGGCTTAACGATAACCTCAGAACGAAGTGCAAGTTCGCACTTTTATTGATGTTTGAGAGTAAAAGTTCGGTAAGCATCTGTGAGCAGTGAGCATCGAGACTCGACCGTCGAGCAGCAAGCAGCGGCAACGGCAGTTTCGGTGCCGGCAGCGCAGCCCGCCGCGGCCACCGCGTCGTCGCGCAGAGCGGCGCACAAAGATATCGTCGTAACGAGCTCAATTGATGAACGAACGGAAACGTGTCCAATTAGAAGGAGGCGGCGGGCGGCCGCGTCGCCCCCGCGCGGCCGCGCCGCATTAACCAGATTAGCGGCCGCGAGCCGCCGCCGCGCGCCGCGCGCGAGGTGTGGCGCGGCGGACACCTCGCGCGGCGAAAAAACAAGCGCGCGGCGCCGCGCCCCGCGCAGGGGCGGGCCGCGCCGCGCCATTGGCCGCAGGGAGGGGTGTCGCAGCCGGCGCCGCCGCCGGCCAGTCGTTTGACGCCTGCCGCGCGAGCGGGTGCCGCACGCAGCCAGCGACGCAGCTAGCGACGCGAGACGAGACGCGAGTGACCCGGAGCGCGCCATGGCCGTTGCATGAGCGGGCGCCCGCGCGACCGCTGGAGCCGACGGGCACTGGGGCCGTGGAGCGCGCGCCGTGGGCCCCGGGCGGCGCGGGCATGCGCTTCGAGGGCGCGGAGCGGCGCGACGCCGTCGCCTTCCACCCGCTGCTGGCGCCGCGGCCGAGCGACTTCTCGGTGTCGGCGCTGCTGACGGCGGGCGCGCTGCCGCCGCCGCCCTACCTGCCGGCCGCGCTGGCCGCCGCCGCCGCGCTGTCCGCGCCCTGCCCGCTGCTCAAGCCGCCGCCGCCGCCCTACGCGCCGCTGCCGCCCGACGACGACGGCGTGCACGACGACCCCAAGGTCACGCTCGAGGGCAAGGACCTCTGGGAGAAGTTCCACAAGCTGGGCACCGAGATGGTGATCACCAAGAGTGGCAGGTCAGTGGCGCGCGCGGTGCCGTGCTCAGTGCAGTGTGTGTCCCAGTTCGTACGATCCATGTTGCTAGACCCACCGGTAAGTGCTCCGCGACGCCTAACAGAACGGCATCATGTGCTCTTGTTTACATAAACATTTCCCAAATCCGCGCCTAGTGTCGTAGGCCGTAGCAATCACAAGTTGACTCTTCTAACACCTTAATCTCTCATTCAAATACAGTTTACACATTTAAAAACCTGTTGAACTCGTCTATTATAGCTACCTACTAAGTTAGTATAATATAAATATTGTTTACATCCAACGCTATTTCGAATAGCCTTACCAAAACGAAAATCTTACAAGATGAGTAGGTAGGTAGAGACAAGCAGGCAAGATAATAATAAGTATAACTTCAAGTTCTAAATTATCATAGCAAAGTTATACTTCATATTATCCATTCATATTCAATTTCAAAGAACTCATAATTATATATATCATTCAAACTAATTAAATAAAATAAATTAATAATAGTAGTTGTTCTGAATTAATTGTGTATCTTTTGTATTCACTGTAACATTGAAGGCTCAATAAAAACCAAAGAACCAGTTGTCGGAACACAAATGCCAAGTTCATCGCTGCATTTCTTTGGAATAAATTAAAAAATAAATAAAAAGCCCTTAATGAATTGGCCGCTGCCATGTAGGGGTGCGTGTTCGTTATAGGCGCATTTTTGCGGCGAACAGAATGTCCGACGGGACGTGGCTTCACATTTAAAATACGCATAATATGGAAAAACGATGTTTGTTTTGATCCATTTGCAGTAAAAACTATAAAACATTTTAAAAACAAAATATTCGCTAATAATAGGTCGAAATAAAAACAAACCTAAGTGGAAGGTCGAGACTGGTTCGCACCTGAGAAGTTTTCCTTTACGAAAAAAAACATCTTTTAAAAGATTCGTATTTTAGAGTGAGGCGTAGGTAAAAAGTTTTGAAGATCAAAGTTCTAGTCTAGGCTATACATAAATATTATTACTATGTTATATAACCCACTAGACGGTGCCCGCGACTTCGTCCGCGATGGGGTAAAACTCCCGTGGGAATCAAAGACAGTCCCACGGCAGTTCTTTGATTTTCCGGGATAAAATATATCCTATGTGCTATTCTGATGTATCTACTAGCTATTAGGTACATTGTGAAGTTTCATCAAAATCCGTCCAGTAGTTTTTGCGTGAAAGAGTAACAAACATCCATCCTCACAAACTTTCGCATTTAAGTCTAACTAGACTAGATGATGCGCCCGACTTCGTCCGCGTGGATTAAGGTTTTTGATTCACGCGGGAACTCTTTAATTTTCCGGGATAAAATGTAGCCACTAGGCTACATTTTATCCCGGAAAATTAAAGGAAGTTATACCAAGGAATAACACTAGTTATTCCTTGGTATGAGCTATCTCTATTCCAAATTTCAGCCAAATCGGTTCATTCGTTGTGGCGGGCGTGAAAGAGTAACAAACATCCATCCATACATCCATCCATCCTAACAAACTTTCACATTTATAATATATGTAGGAAGTAGAAAGTAGGATATTACTAGGATAGTAGGAAGTAGGATAGAGGTAGGATTCAAGTGGAGGAGTGTATACTAAATCTAATATATAAAATTCTCGTGTCACAATGTTCGTTCCCGTACTCCTCCGAAACGGCTGGACCGATTATTATGAAATTTTGTGTGCATATCGGGTAGATATGAGAATCGGCCAACATCTATTTTTCATACCCCTAAATGATAAGGGTGACCAACCACTAAATATTTTTGCTGGCGGTACGAAGTTCGCGGGGTCAGCTAGTCTACTAATAAAAATGTATCTAAACATGTTAAATTACCTAGTTACTTTTAGCTACCTCCATATTAAATATGGTTTTATTTGGTTTTGTAATTAACAACCAAAATATTAGGTATGGTAAAGTTACATTCAGGTAGGTCACCTTAATAGGTAGGTAGGTTTGTCTTTGAAAATTTTATTTGGACACTGATAAATCCCTGGGAGGTAGCTGTATGATTCATTTTTATTGGTACCTACCATAGGTACCTACTTACCTACCAATAGGGATGGCATCCAGTGATACATTGAGACTGGAACAATTTTTCTTGTTTTAATGGCAAGCTAGGGGTAATAGATGGGTAGGAACTACTGGAATGCGACAGATTATTTTTTATTTAAATACAAAAAATACAGGACAGATTCAAAAATAAAAAATAGAGAACAGCTTCCCATTTTTATAAGTCAGATAATTTTTTTTTGGGATTTTTATGAAATAGTGATGTTATAAATACAAAGTAAGTAAGTATCTAGGTACCTACCTAACTACCTAGCCTACCAATGAGTTACTTAATGAGATATTTTGGATTTGATGTGTGGACTGAAAATTGACAGATTTTTTTACCAAAAAAAAATAACAGGACAGATTCAATAATTAATAAAAATCGGCCAAGTGCGAGTCGGACCTCGCTCTTTTAGGGTTCCGTAAATATGACCAAATCACTTTTCTAGTCTAACTAGATATTTATATAAATCTTAGTTCTTAGATAGTAGATAATTACTAAAGTAGCGTAGGTACCTACCTATGGGGAAAAATGCTCCTTTGTTTTGGCCACAATTACTTTTATACCGCATCATAAATCGGTGTTTTGAGTATGTTTTATTTAAATACACTAAGTATATACTTAGTACATAATATACAGAAATTTCGAATTCCTAAGTAAGTAGTTTTTGAGATAGACCCCAGAACAAAAGTGGTCTAAAAACGGAAAACTTTGACGGCCCTCCATTTCTTCATTATTGTAACTAAAAATAATGAAAAATATATTTGATTTCTACTTAATGAGATCGAGACAATGACACCGCATATGCCAGGGTAAAAAATAAAATTTTATTTCGATTCCTTTTTCATGTATGGGGCCCCCTTTATTTTTTAATTTAGTTTAATTTTCTTTATTTGTTGTTAAAGCGGCAATATAAATACACATCCTGTGAAAATTCAACTCTCTACCTATTACGGATTATGAGATAGGTACAGCCCGCTGACAGACGGTCGGGCGGACGGACGGACAGCGGAGGCTTAATATTAGGGTCCCGTTGGCACCCTTTGGGTACGGACCCCTAAAAATTAGAGAACAGCTTCCCATTTTTGAAAAAGGTTAAATTTTTTTTAAGTTTTTAAGTTTTTTAGTTTAAGTTTTTAAGTTTTTTTAGAAATAGGTATGTAGCTACCTACAGAAGTCTTAAAAAAAACAACTAAAATAATGGCATTTTGAAATTTGGTAATTTAAAGAAAAATTAAAAACATAATTTAAAATTAGGTATTTCATGTAGGCCAACCTGGTGGCTCTTATGACAAGTCAAGACTCTACCACCGGTTCGGAAAACGGATTCTGCTGAGAAGAGCTGCAAGCACTCTCTCTCTCTCTCTCTCTCTCTCACAAGAAAGTTGCTGTTATATAATATTACTAGCCGATGCCCGCGACTTTGTCCGCGTGGATTTAGTTTTTAAAGTCCCTCGGGAACTCCTTGATTTTCCGGGATAAAAAGTAGCCTAGATGTTGACCCGAGTAATAAGCTACCACGGTATAAAATTTTGTAGAAATCTGTGCGGTAGTTTTTACGTGAAAGGACAAACAAACAGACACGAAATCGTCCAGTTACAGTTTTATTATAAGTAGATATAGATGTAGATACCTATGTAACTTCTTAAACATAAAATTAAGATATTAATTACCTACCTACTTAGGTAGGTACTTACTAAACCAATATCCTTACTAATATTAAATCAAGAGTGAATAGGCATCTTCTAGGCAAGCACGCTCGATCTTAGGCTGCATCTTCACTTACCATCAGGTGAATATAGTTAAAAAAAAATAGTACCTACTTAAAAATTAATTGTCATTTTTGTAGAGTATCCGAACGGAAGAGCCACCTTAAGTAGGTAACACATTTAAATAATATTGTGAATACAAGGGAGGGCCGCCGAAAATTCGAGGGTGACAACATCAAAGAAGTCCAAAAAAGAAAACTGTTCAAATCGGAAGCGTTCAAGGCGTCCGCTTTCCCGCCAAACCCTTTTGAACCTTTTGGAAAACTTTGTTTTGAATTGCTCTTCAGTTTTTCTTGACTTTAACACCTTTTTCGGTCGTGCTGAATTGTATTGTTAAATTATAATAAACTAGTCGATGCCCACGACTTCGTCCCAGTGGATTTAGTTTTTAAAATCCTGTGGGAACCTTCGCTTTTCCGGGATAAATAGTAGCCCATGTCACTCTCCAGTAGGGCTAATAGGTATGCGCTCCACGAGAAAATTTTGTCTACCCGCTTTCTCGTGATATCCCTTAGAGATTCACGAGTAAGTACCTAAACGAGTAGACAAAATTAGCCCTACAGGTCTCAAAATAAAAAGTTAACATATATTTACTGGGAAATGCAGTTATAGGTATTTCCGAAGATATAGAAATGGGCAGAATTATTCATATTTATCAACTAATGAATGGATTCTACCACAATAAAACAAACAGATGAGATTTTTCCGTCCTCTGTACTTACCTACCTACTCAAAAATCTTTGAACCGTTTTGTTTAAAATAGCTATTTTTAAAATGTTGTACCTACCTGAGTACCTACCTACCTTTATTTTTAGTGTCCCATTTTTTGGACAAGACGAATAAAAACTATACCTACCTATTGCTCTCCAACTACCTATAAACGATATAAAAGACCCTACAACCATGTTTTCGCATCAGTTTCAAACCCCGTTTTCAAATCTTTCTTAGGTCTACCGTCTATGCTTAGGTTTATGATTAAAGACTTCAAATAAATTAAAATTATCATTAGTCAGTTAAGTAAGCAGATATTTATTACGAATAAATCATGCAAAATCTAATAAAATATACTTAATTAATAATGCATGAAAGGTTACGATGCATGACACTCATCAACCTTTAATATTATTTGCAACTTAGTTTCAAGATGGCTGCAGCTTAAACATAATTAACTAGTGGTTCGCCCCGAACTGAGACCTCGCGGTATCCCATAATTCCCATAAGGTAGTTTTAACTATATTATATTGTAATTAAAACGCGCCGTGTCTGATGACGTCAATCGTCATCTGCTTTCGTGGATGGGATGCGTATTTACAAAATTAAAGACAGCGCCATCTATTAACAGTATAGTGAAGTTTTGTTAAAAACATTGATGCCCATTAAAACTTAAATAATTTCGTTTCTTTATAATATTTATCTAATCTTAGTATTTGTTGTTCAAGTACAGAATATAACTCAAATTATGTGTAAGTTTCAATTTTTAAAATAAAGTGGTTTTAGAGTTCTAGCCTCGAATAAAATCTCCACTTTGAAAGCCCCCCATTTCGTCAATTTTAGGAAAAAAAATAAAAAAAAAATACTTTTGTACTCTGTTCCAAATTATCTTTAAAATGAGGTACTGCAACCCTATGAAATGCAAAAATTTTTATTTTACTTCGCATTCGCTTCTATGAGAGCCCCCCCTGAAATAAAGATTTTTATAACTTTTTAAGCCATTTTCGGCTGGAGGCCATCGGTTTACATATCATATCTAAAATTGAAGTAATTACGTTCAGTAATTCAGAAGTTATAAGGCTCTGACAGACGGACGGACGGACAGACGGACGGACGGACAAGTGCAAATCGCTCTAGTAAACTCAGAGACCTTCGCTTCGCTCGGTCGATAAATTAATTATACCTACTTACGGGGTCGGGGTAAGGGACATATTTAACGAAAATTTTAGGCATTAAGTGTAGGTATTTAAGTCTATTGACAAAGTTAACTTGAATAGTCTTAAATACCTACACTTATTGTAATGCCTATAATGAAGTTACAAACGCCACTTACTTATCTATAGGAAATGATGGGCTACCTGTAATGGTTCGTTTAGTACAGAGGTTCCCAAACTTTTTTTGCTCATAGACCCCTTTCAAAAGTTTGCTGGTTCCGGTGGACCCCCTGCAGCTAAATTTCTATCATATTTCCAGTCGACAAAAAATGTGAAGATAAATTATGAAAATTGGCGTTGCGAGTGAGTTCCAACTACGAAAACAACATTCTTTGAAAAAAAAAGAGAATTGATTGGTAAATTAATTAATTGATTGTGCTGTGAGTGGATGTCAAAAGTAAAGTTGACCATTCAAAAAGAAGTGATTCCATCTCAAGCTTACATTTTTGACATCTACTCACAGCACAAAAACCAATCAATTCTCACTTATTTTATTTAGAAAACTCGGAGTGGTAAAAATAAAAAAATAGTATATTTTCTTGTGTTGTATTTATTCAAATACTATGTAAGTAACTATTAATTATTATTATTGTTATCATATTTTACAATATTATATTAAGTAAGTATAGTAAATCAAAATATAATTGTACCTGCAATCAAAATTAAACATTAATAACGTACACGTAACACCTGAGAGTTCTCCATAATGTTCTCGAAGGTGTGTGAAGTCCACCAATTCGCATTGGGCCAGCATGGTGGACTATGGCCTGTAACCCTTCTCTTAGAGGAGACCTCGCTGGGTTGATAATAAAGATGACTTATATTAGTGAAACACCACACAGTCGGGAAATAAACAATTACTAATAAATTAGGGACAAAAAGTTCTACCTTTCTCGGATTTCTGTTCTAAATAAATAAATAAGTAATAAATAAAATAAAAGTATGTATAGCAAAAGGCAGCCTACTTACTTTTTCCGTCGCTGGCAATCACTAAGATCGATTCACTTTAGGTACTTTTCTCTACGAAATTCCGGGAACAAATGAGTAACGTTTATTCTTGGCATTCGTATTTATATTGGTGAAGAATCAAACAAGTTCATGCAAGATTGCAAGCACACACACCACCCACAAGTCGTATTTGGTCCCTTTGCACGTCTGAACAAGCGTTGCAGACGGCGCGTCGGCGGCGGCTTCTTCACTATCGACCCCCGCTTACGAATTGTGAACCCCCATTTTTCTGTCACGCCAACGTAGACCCCCGTCGAGTCTCCCGTGGACCCCTGGGGGTCCACCTGGACCACTTTGGGAATTACTGGTTTAGTACCAATAAATACAAAGTACATGTATATTATGTATGTTAGTATTTAGTATGTATTACATAACATAATTCAAAATTCAAAATCATTTATTTCATGTATTTCCGGTCAAGTTTTGGCACTTATGACAAGTCGTGAAACTACCACCGGATCGGAAAGCTAATTCTGCTGAGAAGAGCCGGCAAGAAACTCATCAGCATACAGCAGAATGCTATCTTTCTTTCTTTCTTCTTTTCAAAACAAATTACATAATCCAATATCGTAATAATATACCTAATACTTATCATAAAAAATACAATTTAGTAAGTTAAACTCCTGTCGTCAGCTGGATGGATACCAAGCCGATTCTTTCCATGCAACTTTGACTAACTTTGTAATAACCTCGACTTATGGCGCCACGTCACATTTTCGCCGCTCGGGCCTTTCTGCCCGGACGAGGCACGATTCAAAGAATAGTAGGCTAGGTACGGCTAGTATTCTATACTTAGTATGCAATCGAGAATTACCTACCTAATCCATGCTAGACAGTGCATGTATTTCGCCCTGGGCGCCTACTATGCACCTGTATGGCGCCCCCTATTGGTCTTCGTCAACATCATCATCAACAACAGGTGGAAGCTATGAGAATTCACATATCCTAAATTGTCTCTGGTTCGATGGGAGGTTTCTGCCGTGGTTAATTATCTACCAGTTACCAACCTAACGGCAAAAGACGTGCGGCCAAGCGTTAGATACGCGATACCGTGTAGAAACCTATAGGTATAAGGTATACCTAGCTAAGTACCTAAAGTGTGTCATGTTCAGCCCGCTACAATCTTAGTGAGTACCGTCACTTATGGCCCATTTCACCAACTATACCTAAATCATCCCCTACTTAGGAGTTTTTTTACGTAGGTAGCCAATGGTAGGTAGGTAGCCAATGGTAGGTAGGTACCCAATGGTATTTCCATCTATAGGTGTCCCCTATAGGTTCGTGCAAACGAAATTGACAGAAAGTGTCACCTAACTTAAATAGCCCGTAAAAGTTAGGCAACGTTGGTAAAAACGGACAAGTCACATAACATTAGGTGAGATCGCGTCGCAGTCAAGGGCTGATTAATACAAGAATTAAAAAATAATGTGTTCTACAGATTACAAACATGTGCTTAATTACCTAGTACTTAGTTACACGTAGTGGTACGCAGGTAGGTAGGTAGGTACATACAAAGGGTGTGTTTATAAATAGCCAACACTACAGATAAGCGTCGTAAAGCATTTATTAACGGTGTCGTGTCACGCTGTATAATGACCACAGGCAAAGCAAATATTGAAGTTGATCGCACATAACACTGCAATGTCATCGTGATGACAATAGTAGGTCGCCCACTGCCGCAAGAGCCGCAAACAATTCTTGTTTAATTTTTCGGTTCAGAAAATGCGGCTGAAGTAACCAACAGTTATTCCGCGTCGCTGATGTTGTTTATTTGTGCTACTTATCTCAGGTAGTTAATTATAAACCAATAATTTTTTTTATTCCATAAATTATGTGTACGAAATTATGTACGGGAATACCCATGTAATGCAAGGAGCCACATCAAAATGAATCCATTAGTTTTTGACAAAAACGTAACAGACGCCCACTCAAACAATATCCTGACCCCAAAAGGAATATTATTACAGGCTCCGTTCGTTAATGGCCTGCGGCTCTTGCACTTCTTGAGGAGATGTGCGATCACCTTAATTAATGAATACTTGTACAAAGCAAATATTTATTACGTGACAGCGACAAAATGGCGATCGAGATGACATTGAGGCGATAGAAGTTGGAACAAAGAACAATATTGTAGGCTAAGAGCTGACTAGTGAATTATTCAAGTACCTACCTACCTACCTATATACTTATTTTTCATTGTCTCATATTCATATTCGATAGGGTTCATTAGACTGTAAGTTTTGCCATAACCAATGCTGTAACTGACGGATAAACTCATATCAAATTTTTATTATCATATAATTTTGCATTGCCATTTAATTATAATTTAATGTTGATACTGATGTTTTCTCGGGAATATTAGAAGTCCTTGCCTATCGTCATGATTAAATTAGCCAAAATCCACTGTTGGACATAGGCCTCTTTAAGGTAACGCCAATGCAACGTTGCCAACATTGCCCTTGAAGTGGCAGTGAGCTGGTCACATTTGTCGGAGGACCTATCACCTATGGCCGCAGGAGTCTTAAGGTCCTCAAGCAGAGACTAGGTTATCTATCAACACTATAGCTATAGGTATAATTACCTAATTCTATAACGATCGATTCGCACTGATAAAATAAAAGTTTTATGGCCTGTTTCACCGCTTGCTGATTAAGTGCCTGATATATACTATATCTAACAGATAAAATAACTGCTGGATAAAATCTTTTTTTTCAACTGCCAGATTGACTTATCAGATACTTATGAAACTAATCGCTATCCGTCAGATAAGTTGTGGATAGGCTATCAGACCTTTATCAGCATGTGGTGAAACAGGCCCTAACTAACTCCTAATGAAGTAACTACTTAAAAGTTAACACTGATCTATACTGATCACGTGGGTATGTGGGTAGATAAAATGATTTCCAGAATTAATCAAAACAAGGCTATTTAATTATTGGTTCGCCTTTTAATGTAAAACAAATTGGCCTAATTTTAGACAAAAGCTAAAAGTAAGTTGAATACTCAATGACTTGATTCAGATCTTATAGAAATAAGTTATTTTCGCATAATTTCTTAAACTACCTGAATCTATTTGCTTTGAATTATGTCGTTAACAGTAGGTTTATCTGTTATAAAACGTGTTTATAATTTTTTAATAAAATTCAAAACGATGCGCGATTGTCTACGATTGCCGATTACCAGTCAATTTGGTACTAAGCTAGGTTCACACAGGTGCTAGTAGATAGTGTGTTTTATTTTTTATTCATTTATGATACCAACTAAACATTGTAACACTATTGATGATAATAATGCATAATGATGAGAGATAAGCCGCCTTTTGTAGGTACGTTCTTTAGTTTAGTTTACGTTTTATTTTTTATACCTACCTATTTCTGGTACTTTACTAAATCATCATTAGCAACCCATCAACGGCTCTACTGAGCGCACTGCGCAGGTCTCCTCTCAGAGAAGGGTTATAGGCCATAGTCCACCACGCTGGCCCAATGCGAATTGGCGGACTTCACACACCCTCGAGACCATTATACAGAACATTATACAGAACTCTCAGATGTGCAGGTTTCCTCACGATGTTTTCCTTCACCGTTGAAGCAAGTGATATTTAATTGCTTAAACGCACATAACTCCGAAAAGTCAGAGGTGCGTACCCGGGATCGAACCTGCGACCTCACGAATAGGAGACCACAGTCCTAACCACTAGGCTATCACTGCTCACTTTACTAAATAAATATTTATTATAATATTTATAAAATAAGATAAGAATTAATACATTCTGCCGAGTCCCATTATAAGTATCAATTAAAGGCATTGCAAATGTCTCCTATAATATACCTAGTTATATTACTTATTTAAAACACACCGCTTAACATTTCAGAAAAGCCACAGCTATTTTTTACCCGAGTGCGAAGCCAAAAGGAAGGATTATGATTTTAACAGTGTATGTATGTGACTATTAACTACGATTGCTCCACTGTAGCAGCCAAACTACTGAGCCGTTTTTGATAAATAAGGTGTCAACTCTGTCAATCGATTCGTTGTTATCGTTCGGGTGATATAGGCTAAGAATACATTTTATAAACCAACATAATATAAAAAAAATATTTTTAAAAAACCGACTTCAAACACCCGCGCAACTACAAAGTATATAATTTATTGTTGATTTTTTTAAAACCGCTGTACCGATTTCGATAAAATTTTAATGGGACCACCGGGGAAGTAGGTATATCCTTTCAAACAAAAAAAGAATTTTTCAAATCCGTTCAGGCGGTTTTGAGTAATCGGTGAACATACATAAAAAAAAGATTCCGACGAATTGAGAATCTCCTCCTTCTTTGAAGTCGGTTAAAAATCAATATTACCGATGTTACATCAAATTTGCTGTAGTCGGGTTACGGTTTTCAAAAGTTTTCTTATTCCACTTTTATTGAAAAGTTGGTAGCCCTGTGTAATGTGTACACCGAGCTTTATATTAACAAAAATACTAACTACACTGGTTAAGTAAACGAGGTAGTGCTGCAAATTAAAGGCCTATACCTACTTAATGCCCATAGGAAAATTATAGAGCAGGATTTCATGCAATAGGCCAATAAAATTACGCTATTAAAGTAATCGCCAGTGAGGTGTATAGAGAAAGAGTTTACACGATCGATTTTCGAATTGGACTCATATAATATTGTGTTCGTTATTTTCTATAGGGTTGTTTATTATGATTGTAATTAGATAGAGAAGCTAGTGGTTGGTAGAGAAGACGAGGGTTTATAAAAAATAATGATGGCAAAATATTGTATTTAATGGGTAAGTACTTAATTAAAAAAATATTTTATTTCATTTAAGTAGGTAAACTTATGACTCTTTCAATAAGTAATTAGACTCTATATTAGGTAAAGACTATAATATTATCTTTACATAGGTTACTTTTCCATTTATTTCTCCTTTCCACATAAATTTTCTGTGCATACCTACCTAGTTTATTAGGGTTCCGTACCAAAATGGTAAAAATGGAACCCTTATGGTGAGACTTTCTCCGTCCGTCCGTCTGTCACAGTCGATTATTTGAGTAACTATTAAAGCTATCGACATGAAATTTGGCATAGTTGTGTATAATAGTGGCCCAAAATCATTGGAATAAAGAAAAATCGAAAATTATTTTTAGTTTTACCTATTAAAAAAGGGGGAAAATCGGGGGTTTGAAATTTCAAAGTAAGATAACTATACCGAGTGGGGTATCATATGAAAGGCCTTTACTTGTGAATTCTAAAACAGTTTTTTATTTATTTCTATATATAATAGTTTTTGAGTAATCGGCCAAAATGTCGAAAAAAATACCGTTCCCCCCCCTTATCTCCGAAGTTTACCAATCGAAAAATCTGAAATAATTATAGTCAATAGAAATTTATGTATATTTTACAGGAAAAATAAACCAACGCTCTACATAGCATAGTTTTTTTTATATTAACAATAAACCTCTACAAACAAAGTTAACGATAAATAAGCAAATTAATTTATTATTATCGTTTTACTTTTACTTTTGGAGTACGGAACCCTCGGTCGGTCGGTCCGACTCGCACTTGGCCGGCTTTTTTTTTTTAATTAAAATCAGATTTATTTGTATGTAAATTATCAAACATATCAAACTGATCGATGAAAATTCATCGATGACTCTTTTACAATATTGCTAAGTACAACCTATAGTTTTCAATCCATGTCAACTGACATATTATTGAAAAGACTACCCACCACCGTCGGTTCGGAAAGTAAGTATAAAATAATCAAGATAAAATTATTGCTCCAGTTTTTTTTTTAAATTTTCTGTCTTAGATATTCTCGGATATTTTTAAGGTTAATTCAATCCTGTAAGTATTTAAAGCCCTAAAGCCTTGAGATGCAGATGCAGTGGAAAAACGCTAAGAGCCAAAAAAACGCCGATCGCTGCCGCTAAAAGTAGCCAGTCTGTCCTCTCCCTAAAATGGGACTGCTAGGTAGGTATTCTAAGTCCAAAGCCCGAAAGCCTCGTGTAATGGCTTGAGTGTGAGCAGAGGTGAGAGTATAGAACTCATCTTAGTCTGATTCCATTCAGCCAGAAGTAATTCAGTGACCGGCCAGGCGTCGGCCATTTTGTGGGCGCGGTCTTCACGCCATCTGTAAACAAACTGAAGACTCCGTAATGCGGTTACATATCTCTATAGTTGAAGGAGGTCTACTGTCTATTAAACATAGTCGTCAATTATCGTCAACTACTTATTAATTAAACAGTAAATTAATGACGAGGACCCGGGTTCGATTCCCGGATCGGCCTAAAAATATATTGTTTGTCAGTGATAGCCTAGTGGTTAGTACTGCAGTTTCCTATTCGGGGGGCCGCAGGTTCGATCCTGGGCCTCTGGCTTTTCTATAAGTTATGTGCGTTCAAGAAATTCTTTTTTTAAATTAATTCTTAATTATCACAAGCTTCAACGGTGAAGTAAAAACATCGTGAGGATACCTGCACACCTGAGAATTCTTCGTAATGTTCTCAGAGGTGTGTGAAGTCTGCCAATTCCCATTGGGCCAGCGTGGTGGACTATGGCCTATAATAACCCTTCTCTGAGAGGAGACCTGCGCTCAGTAGTTGATAGGTTGTTGATGATGATCATGTACTCTTTAATTTTCCAGGATAAAATGTAGTCTGTGTATTTATCCTGGGTATGAGCTATCTCCATTCCAAATAGCCAAATCGGTTCCCTCAGCGTTTTGGCGTGAAGGAGATACATACATCAATCCTCACAAACTTTCGAATTTATAATACTTATTAGTAGGATTCTGCCCTCACAAAAACTACAAAATTCAGTAAGCCATCAGCCAGCACTCAGCCTAGTAACTAGTTCCTTGAGAATTATTACGCCAAGAGCCGGTGCATGCAAAGAGCAACCCGGAATGCGTAACGCGTCTGCGCGCGAACCGTCCGAGAGTAACATGTAGAGTCGCTTAATTAATTGCTCCCCAACATGCCAGCGTCTTACAAATTGATGTTGCGATTTGAGATCGTATCTTGACAGCGTTTTGTTCAATGCAAGCCAATGTCTGTGTGAGAAGCGTGCAACTTTTCTCTAGGTACCAATTTAATTTAGGTAATTGTTGAGTTAGGTTTGTTGGATTTTTTTTTAAATTAACATCCATCTCCGTTAAATGTATCACTTTCTTGCTTTTCACGTTTCACGTAGTTTTTTACTTTCTTTGTAATTCTTTTTTTTTATTTAGTGAAACTTGTGTACTAATTCGGTTTATTCTAGAATCTAGACTAAACTAAATTGACAGCTGTAAAAGTATTTGTTCTTTTCACAGTGTTCTCTGTGTAAAACAATAGCATTACGTTTGAACCTGTCGATTTTTGTTATTTAGCTCCATTGTTATAGTGATGGTGATGTAAGTACTACCGTACCTAACAATTTAATGTGAGCTTATTATTAGCATCATTGGAAATTATATCAGCACAAAACAACTTCCAACTAATAAAATACAGCTAGGTAGTTTTTTAAAAAAAGGGAGCCGGAGAATTTTTCTATCATGATATTCTGTGCATCTTTGAGGCACTGAAGTAAACAGTCAACCCCTGCAAAATTAGTAGACCACCAATGTATACTAGGAGTCTTCGAAATTTTAAACGACTAATTATTTATTATTAACTTTTCATATGTTTACCTACCTATTAATAGATAGACCTATCTCTAAATAAATGAATATTTAGTTATATTACCAACCTACCTCATTAATATTTTAACTATCGATAAGTTACCTACCCTAGCAACTTTGCTCTGCTTTGCATCTGTCAAAAACTATTTGGACTTTTTAATAAAAACGTTACTTATTATCTTACTTTTCGGTTAGGTACTCGGTTTTCGGTTACTTATCGACTGATTACAGATAGGTAGATTAAATGTATCTAGTAATGATATTAATTGAAACAGAACAATTGACATTCATAAGCGCTTTTGTAAGCCTCAGAAATAAACAATACAAATACAATTACAAATACAAGAACCTATTTCCAAGTGAGCGTGAACGTTTACTATATAAGACGTATTTTATGACGTGTTACAGTATTACTTCGCATGTCCATTGTACCGTGAACGTTTGCCAGTTTTTTGTAGTGTTCCAAGAATATTAGGTATATATGTAGATTAAGAGAGGATGATAACATTTTCTACGGTAGTCAGCTGACGTCGTTGTCCATGGCTGGACAAAGATCTCTTGCACGGATCGCTACAGAACTGGATCTTATACCTCTGGATATGATATAACCTCTTTCATCCACCCAGTGAGTGGTCTGCGGTTATTCAAGTACCTACCATCGCATCGGTTCTTCGCGCCCCGCCCAGGCGCCCATCGCTACTTCAGCTTTGCGATTCGATGTAGTAGGTATGTAGCTACATTTATTTGCACTGGAAACTCACCACCATCTCCTGTTCTAGTTTATATGTCGTAACTTGTAGCCACTCAACAATTACATATCACGCCAGGACTATACCTAACTAGAAATGGCGATAGGAAGAGGTTCTGATTCCCAATTCTCGGAACAGTGGTATCTAATTAAACTTAACACGGAAAAGTCTGGAAAATTATTCGTTTAATAGATGCAAAATTGTTAATTAATGTTGCTAATAAATAAATAGTTTTCTTGCTTAAAATTACTTTGAAAATTATTGTAATAAGATTAAAAAAATAACATGACACAATACTACAAAGTAATAACAAGTTCTAAGACAACGGACACGAAAGCCCCCTAAAAATTAAGATACTAAAAAAGACCTTTTTTAAATATTTTCTTACTAAAGAGAAAGCGAGAGAGTTCGTTCACTAAGGTCCTATTAGTATACTTAAGTATTTCATTTTCACCATCGCCAAGTAAAAAGTTGACGTTTGGATAATAGGTACAAAAACGGTCAAAACTTTAGCTTTGCTTGGCAATGGTGAATTAATCTTTGAGGAATTAATGGATGAAATTTTAATCCATTTAAATAAATTCCGAAAGGTTCCGGTAATTATTTACAAACTGTATATAAAACTGAACCACCGCATTATAAATTACCTATACCAAAAAATTAAAAATGGTTAGTTTTCCTACATTAATTTACAGCCCTAAAACACATTTAATATACACTTTAACAATAAAAAGCTACTAAGTGACCGATAACGAAAAGAAATTAATAGGTAAGTACATAATTATTATTTTCACGCTAGAATTATAACTGCAGGAACCAGTTATGTAAGTATAGCTAGGTATATAGCTAAAGGTAAACTAAACTAGTTAGGAATTTGAAATTTTGGTATATTATGTACTATACCTAATATAGTGTATTTAAACAACAAATACTGAAAACACCGATTTATATTGCGGTTTGTAAGTTGTGACCAAAACAAACGAGCATTTTTTCCCATAGGTATATGCTAATTTAGTACTTTCTAAGAACTAAGATATCTAAATATGCATCTAGTTTTAAAAAAATGATTTGGTCATATGTACGGAGGCCCGACTCGCACTTGACAAGTAGATAAATAAGAATAAGTTTTTTAAATAAGTATATACTAGGGCTTGACTGCGATCTCACCTGATAGTAAGAAGATGATGGTATTGATGGTAGTAGGTATGAACAGAGCTGTTATGTCATAAAAAAACGACGCACTTTTATTAATTTAATTGATAACTTAAAATGGCTATCAAACTTAAAACTAACAGTGGCCCCATAATAACGAGAAATATTGCGTTTGATTTTTAAAATTAACGAAAAAAAAAACAAATGCCTCTCGGATTGAGTTAGGCTCAGTGCGGAGACGAGTCGCCCGTGTCGTGTTAATTAAGGGCTAAGGCCCTCATAAAACCTGAGGGTCCGCCGTCAATCAATGCAAGCACTGAGTTATTGGCGTCAACTGTACGAGTGCCTGGGAGGTATGAATACTGGAAGTTGTGTGGATATGCATAACTTAACATATTGTGTTGAGGACCTGGAGAGATTTTCCAGCGGGATTTCTGAAAAACTTCAATCCACGCGGACGATGTCGCGGGCAAAAACTAGGGTTATAGGTAAATGTTGTCAAAAATAATTTTATTTCTCTATTGGGTAGGTAAGTAAAAGGTACCTACTCCAAAAAGACACAAAATACGGAAAACTGCGACGTTCGTTGAAATTCGTGGCTGTCGTAGGTACAAAGTTGTTTAAGTATTTTTTTTATATAACACCGTCCTATAGGTAGACGAAATCCATACTTACTTATTATATAGGTATACGAAATCACTCCTTAGGGCTACAAGTACAAAATAATTTAAAACTTATAAAATACTGATGAAGATGATGCCCGCAATTTCCCGCGGCAATTCAATTATTTTCCAGGATAAAATGTAGCCTATATGCTAAATGCTAATCCCGGGTATGAGCTATCTCCATTCCAAATTTCAAGCAAATCGGTTCATTTGTTGTGGCTTTAAAGAGTAACAAACATCCATCCATCCATACATCCATCCTCACAAACTTTCGCATTTATAATATTAATACTTATTAGGATATAATAAATAGGTCAATGGCCAATCTCCACGGCGATTAGCCATCTGCATGGGAGATATTATAGTACAAAGGTATGTACAGATATGCGCATACACAGGCGCACTCTCTATTCCCTAACTTTCATAGTCCGATCGGACGGAAATCCGACACGAGCGGAGAGAGATCAGCCCTATAGTCTCTCCTTAGCGAATTCTTAAACAACCGTAACAGCGCCTATCTCATCCAACATAGTAAACATTTGCGGTTGCAAATTGCCACATCCAAAGTTTCCCACATGTAGGTACAGCTCAGAAACCATCACCGTATGGGCCCAGAGTGTTTATCAGCCTTATCTGCCAATCCGACTCAGCCTCTGATGTCATCGAACGATTCAAGGTTGCATTAATTATTTAATTGTCAATACGGAGTCGCCTGCACAATTTAGGTGAAAAGAATATAAGGCTTACTTTGGTACGACTAATGACATCATCACTATCGCACTAATATTATAAAGGCGAAAGTGTGTAATTGTGTGTGTGTGTGTGTGTGTGCGTGTGTGTGTGTGTGTGTGTGTGTGTGTGTGTGTGTATGTGTGTTTGTTACGCCTTCATGAAAAAACTATGGACGGATTTGGCTGAAATTTGGAATAGAGACAGATTATATAATTATCCTGGATTTTATCCCGGAAAATTGAAGGGTACAATCATCTAGTATTATAAATGCGAAAGTTTCTGAGGATGGATGGATAGATGTTTCTGTTTGTTACGTCTTATTCGATAAGGCGTGACCTTATCGAATGAACGGTTTTGGATGTTTGTAATGGAGATAGCTCATATAGGCACATTTTATCTTGGAAAATTAAAGAGTAAAAGATCCAGCCAAAGACTGCGGTTGCTCTTTTTACCCGACTGCAGCGAAGCCAAAAGAAAGGGTTATGATTTTAGCTGGATGTGTGTAGGTATGTTCGTATGTACCTCCATATGTAGGTATGTATGTAAGTATGTCTTATGACTATATTTATGAATGTTCCACCGTGGCCCCTACTAAACCGATTTTGAGGTGTCAATTGTATACCGGCATCGCCAAAGTAAAACATACCTTAGTTGTTTGTTTTATGGTTCGAGGTTATCTGAATATGAGAGTGCAAAAGTGTTTGCGCGCTTGCTTTAGCGCTGTAATATCTCCGTTATTGGGTTATGTCTGCCTTCCTTGACATTAGCCGCCGTTAAAATTCTGTCGAGAAGATAATATTATGTGCACACAAATTGGGATTACTAGAAAGTAAATGAAACTTCTAGAATTGAATCAAATAGTTTCTCAGCAAATCAATTTAATGGGATTAATTGTTCGGGTAATTTAATTACGAGTAAAAGTAAACAATTAGCCAAAATACGGTGATACACATTCGAGTGCCGCTCCACATATCTACGTGATACGTTTTCTTATTAGCCTTAGTGATGTGAAACTAAGGACGTGACGGATAGACAATCGACTCGTAGTCGATAATCGATTTTAAGATTTACCGAAGTTAATCAAAGTTACTGATGCTAAGCAGCTAACCGATTTTAACGATATTAAAGTACCTAAGTAAGTACTTACTTCACTAATCACCATTTGCCCGTATAATATACCTAATAATTAGCTCTTGTCTGCAGCTTCGCTCACCTTAAGTTCGTTTTTTAAACCCCTATTTTACCCCTTTAGGGGTTGAATTTTCAATTAGGTTGAAAATGCATTATTTGTAACGTAGCGCCATCTAGCGCCATTCCTGAGAATAAGTTCGTGTCCATATTCGTAGGTCTATATTATAAACCTCACAAGGTTCAGAACCGAGTGCGCGAGTATGACTCGCACTTGGCCAGTTACTAATGTACCTAGCTCGGTTTTAATTTTGAAATGTATACCTACTCAAGTCACGATTTTCCATAAAATTTTATCTTATGACCCCGCCGCGGCGGACAAAAACAATTTCACCCTTCATTTAGTTCCAATTAAGGCCTCACATTGCTTAATCTCCTAAAATATGAAGTCATTCGAACATCAAAGCAGACCGTTTCATAAGATTATATTATTAATTTATCTGAACGGCTCTCAGGATAGTAATTTATAATATTTCACGTTTAAAATTATCAGTTTTCTATAAGCTTCTATCTGTGTGACCTCTGGGGTCACGAACAAGGGTCGCTTTCATGCTAGCGCCACACAGAATCCTTGTGCCTAATCAGTCAGATAATGTCCACTTAAAAGGCTGTAAAATTTTATGATTTACGCTCGAGATAAAATCATCTTTTAATGCATTATCTTATTTATTAGTCATCTATGTACCTACTACCTACCTACTACATAGTATATTATGTAAAGTATTAAAGCCTGTTTTTTCACCAACCATACCTATATCATCCCTTAAATAGGAGTCTCTTTATGAAGCAAACCCCTAAATATAATTCCTTACCCAATGTCATTTCCACCTTTAGGTGATCCCTAAAGGAAAGCGTTAGTTTTCACGAACCTTTAGGTAACTTCCCTATAAAGGTTCGTGAAAATGAAATTGACAGAAAGCGTCACCTAGGCCTAACCAAGTCAGTTTAGGTAGCCCGTAAGTTAGAGAACATTGATGCAAACGGGCATTTGTTTAATAAATAGTAATTTTTGGTAAGCCATTGTTTTGTAAACAACAAAAGCCAATATATAAGCTCGATAAGTCCGACAAGTAGTTTCTAAATTCAAGAAAAACTACGTTAGTATGAAATCTCGAGCTTGGGACTTGTTTTGGGCCAAGCCGACATAAAAAAAAATATTGACGAGCCATGAGAAGGACACCAACAGATACCTACAAATAAAATAAATATTAGACATCAATCATCATCATGAGCTGAGCGCAATTCTCCTCTCAGAGAAGGGTTCCCCATATTATAGTCCTACCACGCTTGGCCCAATTCGAATTGGTAGACTTCACACATCTTTGAGAACATTATAGAGAACTCGCAGGCGTGCAGGTTTCACCGTTCAAGCATGTGGTATTTGATTGCATAAATGCATAAGTAACAAAAACCATTTAAAGAAAAATTAATAATTATGTATTCTTTTGCTATACCTAATCCGCCAAAATAAATCTTTTAACACTCGACGTACGCTCTGATACCAAAATTCAAAAAATTCAAAATTATTTATTTCATGTAGGCCAAGCTGTGGCTCTTATGACACGTCAAGATTCTACCACCGGTTCGGAAAGCGGATTCTGCTGATAAGAGCCGACAAGAAACTCAGCAGTTGCTCTTTTGAAAATAATCATTTTACAATATTAATAAGTAGCTATTACTTTACTACTTACGTAGCTACTTATTATTACCGGACCATCATCAGGGTCTTTGACTCTACAATATTGCAATCTTCAAATCTTTGCAATTGTGCATTGTGGTGATGATGAACACCTCCTGATAAAGCTTCGGTATTGGAGCGAAACGTACGTCGAAAATCTTGTTTGGCGGATTATAGCAAAGAAATATTAATGTTTCTTTAAATATCATTGAATTCCGCAAAGTAACGCCTGCTTCTATGCAATATTTGAACTATTAACAAATCTAACTACAAAATTATTATAGACTCAGGAACACCATACGCTGAATCATTCTTCATGATTTCAGAGCACAACTAAAAGAAGGTCAATCCATATAGGAAGACAAACCACGCTCAGTCAAACCAAACTAGGCATAGACTTGTCATACAGAACACGTAAGGTCTCACTCCGGTGCACTAAATGCACCTAGGCATTGTGCTAGATGCTCGCCGCTGATACTATACCTACGTGATGTCTTCCATCTCCTTTTAAGTCTTGAGATGAATACCTACTTAAGTCATAATATTTCCGTGTTTTTCTTTATTAGGTATAAATGCAAGATAATATATTATTCTAAAAAAAAAAATACACAAAAATAATAGGTATAGAAGGTTGTCTCTTCCATGCAAGATCACTATCAGTGATACTGATAAGGCCTTTTGTATAATATTATAAACATTGTTTCTTTACTTAGATATTTTTATCATAAATGCAATACAATTGTATATATCTAAATAAATTCAATAAACAAAGTCTTTGACGAGAAATTGACTGTTTTCCTTGATAGTTAGAGTAAATGATATTTTTACTGAAAATACACACAGCTTCGTAAAGTTAGTGGTGTGTGTTAAGGATTTGAATTTCGGATTTTGCGCTATCATCGTTGTCAATTTATAATTTGTAAGTAGAGTAAGAGTGAAGTGATCATCATAGTCAAAAGGATGATTCTTTTTCGTTTTTTTTATGAAACGATAGACGTCCTGCTGTATGTAGCTTATTCTTGTATTGACATCCTTTGACATGTCTCGGTCTTGTGCCGCCTTTTCAGCAGTTCCCTGCAACTCGTCTGTTCATTTAAGAGAGAAGCCACACTGGCTACTTTTAGCGGCCGTGATCGCGGCATTTCTATGGCCTTTAGCGTTTTTAAGGCCTTTTGCGACTGCATTGCGTTTTCGCGACTCAAACGCGTTCGCGGTTTTTATGGCCAGAAGCAAAAGGCCATAAAATCACTAAAAACCATAAAAACGCGTGAATAGCGCAGCAGACGCAAGATACCATAAAAACGCTAAGGGAAATAAAAACGCGCAATCGCTGCCGCTAAAAGTAGCCAGTGTGGCCTCTCCCTTACTGGGGGGTTGCCACTAGCACCTTGGATCTCTAACGTTTCTCTCAGTTCTTCGAACTACCTATAGAATATGTCCTGCCCATTGTAACTTCAGCTTCGAGACTCGATGGGCTATGCCTGCGGGTAGGCCTGATTCTCCTACGGATCTCATCATTTGATCTCGCAGGGATACTCCATGTCTCACTGAGTGATATCCCATAGTAGCGATCAAAAGAATGGTTAAAGTCCCAAAAAAACATATTTATATGTATTATGTATCTACTTACCTACATATAAGTATAAAAACTTTTGGCTGTAACGGTTCGCGACGACCTTGCCCAGAAACAGAGAAGCAGCCGAGACGAACTGACTCCTAGAACTAATATAAATTGCAAATTTAAAGGAAGCATAACAATGCTAATAAGCAATGTGAATTCTCATTGCGTGCGCCGAGTTCGATACAGTTTCGTCGGCCGAAATCTCGTACCGCGAGGCGTCGATTGACGATCGTCGGCGATCGTGATCTGAATAAATCGGACAACAATCGAGCCGACCCGGACATAGAGTCAAATGTCGTGTATCCTCAAACCAGAGTAAGTGCAGCCTCGCCATCAACGCTGACGCAGCGGAGAAAGATAAAAATAATTATTATCTAATAGTTAAGTTTATTCTGATTTGATTTAAGTACGATGTCGATAATAATTAATAAATAATTATTACTACATACAATCAGAGAAATTATCACAGGGCTTTTGGAAGGAATGTGGGTAAGACAAAATGCCTCAGCTATCTAAGATTAAAAGAAGCAGCTGTAGCCTCTGCCTAAGCTGAATGCCAGAATTCATTGCGAGGATAGCCCAAGTCTTATTGATATGAAGCTGCTTTCGAAGTTTCAAGGGAAGCTCACAGGCGGGGATTACGCTGTAAGCTTGAACTTTCACTTGGACAGAAATGCACCATTCCTGCTATACTCGTAAAGCGTAGACGCAGCTTTTTAGAATTTTGTCAGAGACATCTCGTCAGTGACCTCAACAGCGAGAACGTTTTACAGAATATCAAAACAGAATCTGGGAATGATGAGCTTAGCGTTAAATCCGCAAAATTAGCAATAAACCCTGCTGGTTTAATAGGTCCATGTAAATGCTGGCGACGTACTGTGATGGATTACGTTGTAACTTTAAAGTTGGCTTTTTTTGTTTATTTTTTTTATGTTCATTTGTATTATTTTGCCTTTTCACGTATCTTTTTATTGCGTCTTTATTTTCGTTTAAACATCAATCTAGACTCTAGAGTCTAGTAGTTTCGGTAGTCACACAATTTATAAACAAGATTAAACGGTGAATTTATTTAAACTAATTATTTATATATGTATTATGAAAACAAACAAAAAACAATCTGTAAAAAATCTAATTTAATTTATTTTTTATTTCCTCTTAATGATTTTTTACTTATTCTCCTTGACATTGTAATATATTTTATTTAGGTATATAAACCTAATAAGATTATTATTAATTGTTATCAAAAATTTATCATTTCTATGGGTACTTTCAATTCATTCTGGGGTTATTAATTAGGTAGGTACTTATTAACATTATTACTTGACCGCGCAATGACTTCCTTCATGAGTTGCAATTACCTAAATGCAGACAATGCGTATGCGCTACCGTTGAGATGTCCAAAAATTTGAGTAGGCGTTGAATCTTGAAGCGTTCATTATCTTTGAATAAGAATTATATAATATTTGACACGGCACACATGACCAATATTCCCCGTTCTCCTCCAAATAAGCTTTAAAGCAAGTTTGAATCTAGCAACCATAATGAGCAGGTAGGTGATTGAGACACCAATGCATTATGTCTAGACAGATTGATTAAAAACAATGAATTGGAAACATCATGAGGACTTTGAGACTGAGAATTTTAGTCATTTGTTCAGATATCGCAGATATATGTCCATGTACTCAGTACGTATAATAGATGTTCTGGTAGGTTTTTGAGAAGTGTTTTTTTTTTATTCCAAACGGTACCTAATAGTAAGCTGTAATGAGATCTAGGTTGGAGCGTGCTTTCCTAGGTCTTCAATGGTGAATGACAACATCGTGAGGAAATCTGTCTGGAGGGAAACTTGACGAAGCCACAGAGTTATTCATCAACTTGAATCGAATTGTAAGTACCATTCCGAACCAGTGGTAGATTCATTTGACGATTGTAAAAGTTTATTTGAATAAAAAATATTTCTATTTCTATTCTATTCTAATTGGCTTTGCTTCAGCTGTCTGCAAGATAGATATGCTACATTTTCGTTTTTGTTTTGAAAAGAGCAACTGCTGAGTTTCTTGCCGGCTCTTCTCAGCAGAATCAGTTTTCGGAACCGGTGGTAGATTCTTGACTTGTCATAAGAGCCACAAGTTGGCCTACATGAAATAAATGATTTGAATGTGAAACGTTTTAAAGGTGTGTGATGTCTGCCAAATCCGCACTTGGTCAGCGTGATGGACTATATGCCTTGCTCACTCTAAAAGGAGTCTGGATTGAGATGATGATCTTCTTGATCTCTTGTCCTTATCCCACGCTGTGTGGAGTCGGCACATGTATTTCTCTACCAGTCGCTTCTATCATTCGTCAACTAATTATCCACTACTCTTACACGCATATCCTCTCACAAAATCCATCCATCTTTTCTTTGGTCTGCCTCTAACCAATTGTCCTTCTACATGCATATTCAATGTGATGATTGCGATGATTATGATGGCGAATATTTCGATTATTAAATCTTGGAAACAAAATTAAACTTAACCAAATTTAAATTCAAATATTATTATTAACGTAGATTGTTAAAGTATTTCATGTAGACCAACCTGTGGCTCTTAGGGCAAGTCCAGATTCTACCCTACCGGTGGTAGGTGCAAACGAGTTTTTACTTGTACCTACATCTACTTACATATTATTTAAAATTGTCTTAATAACGTAGTAATAAAAGTAAGTAGGTAGCACTGTTTATTATTATAATATATATAGCTCGATTACCACTGACTCACTGACTGATTGACATAATTGTTCTCCTAGAAAGAGACAAAAAACGATACAATGATGTACGGGAGATATGTTCGGGTGGGGGATTCGAGTGGGGAAAAATTATGACATTTCGGAAAAACAAGATGGCGGCCAACGTGATTCTTGCAACTCTTTTGTTTTCCAACCGATTTCTTTGAAATTTTGGATTATTGTAGAAATTAGTAAACGATTAACAGAAAAAGTGAAAAAAATTTAAAAAAACAAGATGGCGGCCGAGCTGTGACGTCTCAAATTTCCGACCCCACCCTGTAAAATTTTGTATGAAAAAAATTTTTTTCACCCATGGTGTCGTATAGAGCTCAAAGAATGTGACTCGGAGAAAGGTGGAGAGAGCTGATGAGTGAGGAGATCGGAGACGGGCGAGGGGCACGGCCAGGGTATAGTAGATAGGTGGAGGGTGCTCGACCAAATGTCATTCGAAACCTCGAGCAGTTGCCAGTGAGTTGAAAAAAAATTCCAAAATGGCGGAAAAAAAATGGCGGCAAATTTTGTCCGTCTCTCTCTCGGAGACTATAAAAGATGGAGGAGCGGTTTCTCGACAAAAGATGATCAAAACCCGGAGGTTTACCTGGTGAGTAGGAAAAAAATTCAAGATGGCGGATTTTTTTTTTCCATACTAAATGTATGGGGAATATTGAAGGGACTAGAAGTTGGGAACTATGCAAGACATTGATTTTGATAGGTTCATAGGGCTGTTTTTCTTTTTCTTTATTTTAATTTATATTTGTTTTTTTTTCATATTTTTTTCTTTTTTTTTCTTTTTCTTTTGTGAATGAGGAGCACGGCCAGGTTATTGCAGATAGGTGGGGTGTGCTCGAACAAATTTTTTGGCAAAAGATGACCAGAATCCGAAGGGCTACTTGATGAGTAAAAAAATCGCGGTCCGCTTTAGCGGGCCGCGCACCCACGCGCCCTACTTGAAGTAATAACACTTCCCGCGAGCTGCTTTAGCAGCTCGCGCACCGAGCAAACGCTAGTTATAATATATATAGCTCGATTACCACTGACTGACTGACTCACTGATTGACATAATTGTTCTCCTAGAAAGAGACAAAAAACGATAAAATGATGTATGGGAGATATGTTGGGGGGGGGGATTCGAGTTGGGGAAAATTATGACATTTCGGAAAAACAAGATGGCGGCCGACGTGAATCTTGCAACTCTTTTGTTTTCCGACCGATTTCTTTGAAATTTTGGATTATTGTAGAAATTAGTAAACGATTAACAGAAAAAGTGAAAAAAATTAAAAAAACAAGATGGCGGCCGAGCTGTGACGTCTCAAATTTCCGACCCCTCTCCTGTAAAATTTTGTATGAAAAAAATTTTTTTCACCCATGGTGTCGTATAGAGCTCAAAGAATGTGACTCGGAGAAAGGTGGAGAGAGCTGACGAGTGAGGAGTTCGGAGACGGGCGAGGGGCACGGCCAGGGTATAGAAGATAGGTGGAGGGTGCTCGACCAAATGTCATTCGAAACCTCGAGCAGTTGCCAGTGAGTTGAAAAAAAATTCCAAAATGGCGGAAAAAAAATGGCGGAAAATTTTGTCCGTCTCTCTCTCGGAGACTATAAAAGATGGAGGAGCGGTTTCTCGACAAAAGATGATCAAAACCCGGAGGTCTACCTGGTGAGTGGGAAAAAAATTCAAGATGGCGGATTTTTTTTTCCCATACAAAATGTATGGGGAATATTGAAGGGACTAGAAGTTGGGAACTATGCAAGACATTGATTTTGATAGGTTCATAGGGCTTTTTTTCTTTTTCTTTTTTTCATTTTACATTTGTTTTTTTTGTTTTTTTTTTCATTCATTTTTTTTTCTTTTTTTTCTTTTTCTTTTGTGAATGAGGAGCACGGCCAGGTTATTGCAGATAGGTGGGGTGTGCTCGAACAAATTTTTTGGCAAAAGATGACCAGAATCCGAAGGTCTACTTGATGAGTAAAAAAATCGCGGTCCGCTTTAGCGGGCCGCGCACCCACGCGCCCTACTTGTAGCAATAACACTTCCCGCGAGCTGCTTTAGCAGCTCGCGCACCGAGCGAAATAAATAAAGCCGAACAATCGCGGTCCGCTTTAGCGGGCCGCGCACCCACGCGCCTTACTTTTAGTAAAACACTTCCCGCGAGCTGCTTTAGCAGCTCGCGCACCGAGCAAATGCTATTATAAATAATATATATAGCTCGATTACCACTGACTGACTGACTCACTGATTGACATAATTGTTCTCCTAGAAAGAGACAGAAAACGATAGAATGATGTACGGGAGATATGTTCGGGTGGGGGATTCGAGTGGGGAAAAATTATGACATTTCGGAAAAACAAGATGGCGGCCGACGTGATTCTTGCAACTCTTTTGTTTTCCAACCGATTTCTTTGAAATTTTGGATTATTGTAGAAATTAGTAAACGATTAACAGAAAAAGTGAAAAAAATTAAAAAAACAAGATGGCGGCCGAGCTGTGACGTCTCAAGTTACCACCTCTCTCCTGTAAAATTTTGTATGAAAAAAATTTTTTTCACCCATGGTGTCGTATAGAGCTCAAAGAATGTGACTCGGAGAGAGGTGGAGAGAGCTGATGAGTGAGGAGTTTGGAGACTGGCGAGGGGCACGGCCAGGGTATAGAAGATAGGTGGAGGGTGCTCGACCAAATGTCATTCGAAACCTCGAGCAGTTGCCAGTGAGTTGAAAAAAAAATCCAAAATGGCGGAAAAAAAATGGCGTCAAATTTTGTCCGTCTCTCTCTCGGAGACTATAAAAGATGGAGGAGCGGTTTCTCGACAAAAGATGATCAAAACCCGGAGGTCTACCTGGTGAGTAGAAAAAAATTCAAGATGGCGGATTTTTTTTTTCCCCCATATAAAATGTATGGGGAATATTGAAGGGACTAGAAGTTGGGAACTATGCAAGACAATGAGTTTGATAGGTTCATAGGGCTTTTTTCTTTTTCTTTTTTTTCATTTTACATTTGCATTTTTTCTTTTTTTTTTTCTTTTTTTTACTTTTTCATTTGTGAATGAGGAGCACGGCCAGGTTATTGCAGATAGGTGGGGTGTGCTCGAACAATTTTTTTGGCAAAAGATGACCAGAATCTGAAGGTCTACTTGATGAGTAAAAAAATCGCGGTCCGCTTTAGCGGGCCGCGCACCCACGCGCCCTACTTTTAGTAATAACACTTCCCGCGAGCTGCTTTAGCAGCTCGCGCACCGAGCGAAATAAATAAAGCCGAACAATCGCGGTCCGCTTTAGCGGGCCGCGCACCCACGCGCCCTACTTGTAGCAATAACACTTCCCGCGAGCTGCTTTAGCAGCTCGCGCACCGAGCGAAATAAATAAAGCCGAACAATCGCGGTCCGCTTTAGCGGGCCGCGCACCCACGCGCCCTACTTTTAGCAATAACACTTCCCGCGAGCTGCTTTAGCAGCTCGCGCACCGAGCAAACGCTAGTTATTATAATATATATAGCTCGATTACCACTCACTCACTCACTCACTCACTCATTGACATAATTGTTCTCCTAGAAGGAGACGGAAATCGATATAATGATGTTCGGGAGATATGTTCGGGTGGGGGATTCGAGTGGGGGAAAATTATGACATTTCGGAAAAACAAGATGGCGGCCGACGTGAATCTTGCAACTCTTTTGTTTTCCAACCGATTTCTTTGAAATTTTGGATTATTGTAGAAATTAGTAAACGATTAACAGAAAAAGTGAAAAAAATTAAAAAAACAAGATGGCGGCCGAGCTGTGACGTCTCAAATTTCCACCCCTCTCCTGTAAAATTTTGTATGAAAAAAATTTTTTTCACCCATGGTGTCGTATAGAGCTCAAAGAATGTGACTCGGAGAAAGATGGAGAGAGCTGATGAGTGAGGAGTTCGGAGACGGGCGAGGGGCACGGCCAGGGTATAGAAGATAGGTGGAGGGTGCTCGACCAAATGTCATTCGAAACCTCGAGTAGTTGCCAGTGAGTTGAAAAAAAATTCCAAAATGGCGGAAAAAAAATGGCGGCAAATTTTGTCCGTCTCTCTCTCGGAGACTATAAAAGATGGAGGAGCGGTTTCTCGACAAAAGATGATCACAACCCGGAGGTCTACCTGGTGAGTAGGAAAAAAATTCAAGATGGCGGATTTTTTTTTCCCCCCATACAAAATGTATGGGGAATATTGAAGGGACTAGAAGTTGGGAACTATGCAAGACATTGATTTTGATAGGTTCATAGGGCTTTTTTTCTTTTTCTTTTTTTTCATTTTACATTTGCTTTTTTTCTTTTTTTTCTTTTTTTTTCTTTTTCTTTCTTTTTCTTTTGTGAATGAGGAGCACGGCCAGGTTATTGCAGATAGGTGGGGTGTGCTCGAACAAATTTTTTGGCAAAAGATGACCAGAATCCGAAGGTCTACTTGATGAGTAAAAAAATCGCGGTCCGCTTTAGCGGGCCGCGCACCCACGCGCCCTACTTGTAGCAATAACACTTCCCGCGAGCTGCTTTAGCAGCTCGCGCACCGAGCGAAATAAATAAAGCCGAACAATCGCGGTCCGCTTTAGCGGGCCGCGCACCCACGCGCCTTACTTTTAGTAAAACACTTCCCGCGAGCTGCTTTAGCAGCTCGCGCACCGAGCGAAATACTAGTTATAATATATATAGCTCGATTACCACTGACTCACTGACTGATTGACATAATTGTTCTCCTAGAAAGAGACAAAAAACGATACAATGATGTACGGGAGATATGTTCGGGTGGGGGATTCGAGTGGGGAAAAATTATGACATTTCGGAAAAACAAGATGGCGGCCAACGTGATTCTTGCAACTCTTTTGTTTTCCAACCGATTTCTTTGAAATTTTGGATTATTGTAGAAATTAGTAAACGATTAACAGAAAAAGTGAAAAAAATTTAAAAAAACAAGATGGCGGCCGAGCTGTGACGTCTCAAATTTCCGACCCCACCCTGTAAAATTTTGTATGAAAAAAATTTTTTTCACCCATGGTGTCGTATAGAGCTCAAAGAATGTGACTCGGAGAAAGGTGGAGAGAGCTGATGAGTGAGGAGATCGGAGACGGGCGAGGGGCACGGCCAGGGTATAGTAGATAGGTGGAGGGTGCTCGACCAAATGTCATTCGAAACCTCGAGCAGTTGCCAGTGAGTTGAAAAAAAATTCCAAAATGGCGGAAAAAAAATGGCGGCAAATTTTGTCCGTCTCTCTCTCGGAGACTATAAAAGATGGAGGAGCGGTTTCTCGACAAAAGATGATCAAAACCCGGAGGTTTACCTGGTGAGTAGGAAAAAAATTCAAGATGGCGGATTTTTTTTTTCCATACTAAATGTATGGGGAATATTGAAGGGACTAGAAGTTGGGAACTATGCAAGACATTGATTTTGATAGGTTCATAGGGCTGTTTTTCTTTTTCTTTATTTTAATTTATATTTGTTTTTTTTTCATATTTTTTTCTTTTTTTTTCTTTTTCTTTTGTGAATGAGGAGCACGGCCAGGTTATTGCAGATAGGTGGGGTGTGCTCGAACAAATTTTTTGGCAAAAGATGACCAGAATCCGAAGGGCTACTTGATGAGTAAAAAAATCGCGGTCCGCTTTAGCGGGCCGCGCACCCACGCGCCCTACTTGAAGTAATAACACTTCCCGCGAGCTGCTTTAGCAGCTCGCGCACCGAGCAAACGCTAGTTATAATATATATAGCTCGATTACCACTGACTGACTGACTCACTGATTGACATAATTGTTCTCCTAGAAAGAGACAAAAAACGATAAAATGATGTATGGGAGATATGTTGGGGGGGGGGATTCGAGTTGGGGAAAATTATGACATTTCGGAAAAACAAGATGGCGGCCGACGTGAATCTTGCAACTCTTTTGTTTTCCGACCGATTTCTTTGAAATTTTGGATTATTGTAGAAATTAGTAAACGATTAACAGAAAAAGTGAAAAAAATTAAAAAAACAAGATGGCGGCCGAGCTGTGACGTCTCAAATTTCCGACCCCTCTCCTGTAAAATTTTGTATGAAAAAAATTTTTTTCACCCATGGTGTCGTATAGAGCTCAAAGAATGTGACTCGGAGAAAGGTGGAGAGAGCTGACGAGTGAGGAGTTCGGAGACGGGCGAGGGGCACGGCCAGGGTATAGAAGATAGGTGGAGGGTGCTCGACCAAATGTCATTCGAAACCTCGAGCAGTTGCCAGTGAGTTGAAAAAAAATTCCAAAATGGCGGAAAAAAAATGGCGGCAAATTTTGTCCGTCTCTCTCTCGGAGACTATAAAAGATGGAGGAGCGGTTTCTCGACAAAAGATGATCAAAACCCGGAGGTCTACCTGGTGAGTGGGAAAAAAATTCAAGATGGCGGATTTTTTTTCCCCATACAAAATGTATGGGGAATATTGAAGGGACTAGAAGTTGGGAACTATGCAAGACATTGATTTTGATAGGTTCATAGGGCTTTTTTTCTTTTTCTTTTTTTCATTTTACATTTGTTTTTTTTGTTTTTTTTTTCATTCATTTTTTTTTCTTTTTTTTCTTTTTCTTTTGTGAATGAGGAGCACGGCCAGGTTATTGCAGATAGGTGGGGTGTGCTCGAACAAATTTTTTGGCAAAAGATGACCAGAATCCGAAGGTCTACTTGATGAGTAAAAAAATCGCGGTCCGCTTTAGCGGGCCGCGCACCCACGCGCCCTACTTGTAGCAATAACACTTCCCGCGAGCTGCTTTAGCAGCTCGCGCACCGAGCGAAATAAATAAAGCCGAACAATCGCGGTCCGCTTTAGCGGGCCGCGCACCCACGCGCCTTACTTTTAGTAAAACACTTCCCGCGAGCTGCTTTAGCAGCTCGCGCACCGAGCAAATGCTATTATAAATAATATATATAGCTCGATTACCACTGACTGACTGACTCACTGATTGACATAATTGTTCTCCTAGAAAGAGACAGAAAACGATAGAATGATGTACGGGAGATATGTTCGGGTGGGGGATTCGAGTGGGGAAAAATTATGACATTTCGGAAAAACAAGATGGCGGCCGACGTGATTCTTGCAACTCTTTTGTTTTCCAACCGATTTCTTTGAAATTTTGGATTATTGTAGAAATTAGTAAACGATTAACAGAAAAAGTGAAAAAAATTAAAAAAACAAGATGGCGGCCGAGCTGTGACGTCTCAAGTTACCACCTCTCTCCTGTAAAATTTTGTATGAAAAAAATTTTTTTCACCCATGGTGTCGTATAGAGCTCAAAGAATGTGACTCGGAGAGAGGTGGAGAGAGCTGATGAGTGAGGAGTTTGGAGACTGGCGAGGGGCACGGCCAGGGTATAGAAGATAGGTGGAGGGTGCTCGACCAAATGTCATTCGAAACCTCGAGCAGTTGCCAGTGAGTTGAAAAAAAAATCCAAAATGGCGGAAAAAAAATGGCGTCAAATTTTGTCCGTCTCTCTCTCGGAGACTATAAAAGATGGAGGAGCGGTTTCTCGACAAAAGATGATCAAAACCCGGAGGTCTACCTGGTGAGTAGAAAAAAATTCAAGATGGCGGATTTTTTTTTTCCCCCATATAAAATGTATGGGGAATATTGAAGGGACTAGAAGTTGGGAACTATGCAAGACAATGAGTTTGATAGGTTCATAGGGCTTTTTTCTTTTTCTTTTTTTTCATTTTACATTTGCATTTTTTCTTTTTTTTTTTCTTTTTTTTACTTTTTCATTTGTGAATGAGGAGCACGGCCAGGTTATTGCAGATAGGTGGGGTGTGCTCGAACAATTTTTTTGGCAAAAGATGACCAGAATCTGAAGGTCTACTTGATGAGTAAAAAAATCGCGGTCCGCTTTAGCGGGCCGCGCACCCACGCGCCCTACTTTTAGTAATAACACTTCCCGCGAGCTGCTTTAGCAGCTCGCGCACCGAGCGAAATAAATAAAGCCGAACAATCGCGGTCCGCTTTAGCGGGCCGCGCACCCACGCGCCCTACTTGTAGCAATAACACTTCCCGCGAGCTGCTTTAGCAGCTCGCGCACCGAGCGAAATAAATAAAGCCGAACAATCGCGGTCCGCTTTAGCGGGCCGCGCACCCACGCGCCCTACTTTTAGCAATAACACTTCCCGCGAGCTGCTTTAGCAGCTCGCGCACCGAGCAAACGCTAGTTATTATAATATATATAGCTCGATTACCACTCACTCACTCACTCACTCACTCATTGACATAATTGTTCTCCTAGAAGGAGACGGAAATCGATATAATGATGTTCGGGAGATATGTTCGGGTGGGGGATTCGAGTGGGGGAAAATTATGACATTTCGGAAAAACAAGATGGCGGCCGACGTGAATCTTGCAACTCTTTTGTTTTCCAACCGATTTCTTTGAAATTTTGGATTATTGTAGAAATTAGTAAACGATTAACAGAAAAAGTGAAAAAAATTAAAAAAACAAGATGGCGGCCGAGCTGTGACGTCTCAAATTTCCACCCCTCTCCTGTAAAATTTTGTATGAAAAAAATTTTTTTCACCCATGGTGTCGTATAGAGCTCAAAGAATGTGACTCGGAGAAAGATGGAGAGAGCTGATGAGTGAGGAGTTCGGAGACGGGCGAGGGGCACGGCCAGGGTATAGAAGATAGGTGGAGGGTGCTCGACCAAATGTCATTCGAAACCTCGAGTAGTTGCCAGTGAGTTGAAAAAAAATTCCAAAATGGCGGAAAAAAAATGGCGGCAAATTTTGTCCGTCTCTCTCTCGGAGACTATAAAAGATGGAGGAGCGGTTTCTCGACAAAAGATGATCACAACCCGGAGGTCTACCTGGTGAGTAGGAAAAAAATTCAAGATGGCGGATTTTTTTTTCCCCCCATACAAAATGTATGGGGAATATTGAAGGGACTAGAAGTTGGGAACTATGCAAGACATTGATTTTGATAGGTTCATAGGGCTTTTTTTCTTTTTCTTTTTTTTCATTTTACATTTGCTTTTTTTCTTTTTTTTCTTTTTTTTTCTTTTTCTTTCTTTTTCTTTTGTGAATGAGGAGCACGGCCAGGTTATTGCAGATAGGTGGGGTGTGCTCGAACAAATTTTTTGGCAAAAGATGACCAGAATCCGAAGGTCTACTTGATGAGTAAAAAAATCGCGGTCCGCTTTAGCGGGCCGCGCACCCACGCGCCCTACTTGTAGCAATAACACTTCCCGCGAGCTGCTTTAGCAGCTCGCGCACCGAGCGAAATAAATAAAGCCGAACAATCGCGGTCCGCTTTAGCGGGCCGCGCACCCACGCGCCTTACTTTTAGTAAAACACTTCCCGCGAGCTGCTTTAGCAGCTCGCGCACCGAGCGAAATACTAGTTAATATATATATAGCTGCTCGTGCTGATTCACTGATTCACTGACTGATTGATCACCTCTCCTGTAAAATTTTGTATGAAAATTTTTTTTTTCACTAATGGTTTCGTATAGAAGACAAAAATTCATTCGGAGGAAAATTATGGAGAGAGCTGATGATTGAGGATTTTGGAGACGGGTGAAGAGCACGGCCAGGGTATTGAAGATAGGTGGGGTGTGCTCGAACAAATGTCACTCGAAACCTCATCCAATTCGCAGTGAGCTGAAAATAAATTCAAAATGGCGGAAAAAAGATGGCCGCCATACAAATTTCGTCGGTGTCTATCTCGGGGAGTATAAAAGATGGAAGAGTGGTTTCTTGACAAATGATGATCAGGACCCAAAGGTCTATTTGATGAATAGAAAAAAAATCCAATATGGCGGATTTTTTTTTCTTCATACAAAATATATGGCGAATATTGAAGAGACTAGAAGTTGGGAACTATACAAGACTTTGATACGGTTCCTTTTGAAAATTTGTTTTTATAAAAGAAATCTCATTCTGAGAAATGGTGAGATATGATGATCGAGGGCTTGGAAGGTGGGTGAGGGGCACGGCCAGGGTATTGAAGATAGGTGGGAGGTGCTCAAACAAAAAATACTCGAAACCTCATCCAATTGGCAGTGAGCTGAAAAAAATTTCAAAATGGCGGATTCAAGATGGCGGATACCAATTTCATAGGCATCTATCTCGGAGAGTATAAAAGATGGAAGAGTGGTTATTTGATAGAAAATGATCAGGACCTGAAAGTCCACTTGACGATAGAAAAACCGCGGTCCGCTTGCGGGCCGCGCACCCACGCGCCCTACTAGTTAACTTTATAAAGTTTTTGTTATAGAGTTGTCAGAAAAACAAATCATTCATCGGACATCGCGTGCGTTTAAGCGATACTAATAATCGTAATTGCTGCCATTTGCAAGTGCTGATAGGTTAGTACTGTGTTCAGTTTCTAGTAAATACATATTTTATAATACATATCTCAGATTTCTATGATTAAAATAGTTATTGATATTGTCACGTTGGCTTAGTATGCTTTAATAAATGTTACCTACGTGAAGTAGAGGGGGACTCCTAATTTAATTCCTTATTCATCACTAGATTTGGCCCACGATTTCGACCGCGTGGATTTAATTTGGAAAATCTCGGGAGTGCCTATAATTACTCTCCAAGTCCTCAACTATACCCATGCAAAATCACGTCGATGTTTGCTCCGTTGCTGCGTGATTGAAGGACAAATACTTTTTTATTATTTATAGTATTAGTAAGGATTAGAGACGATAGTAATTACAACTGACGGCATTTCGGCACAGTGGTGAGAGCCGCGGTATTATAGGTAGCTTGTCGGTCACGGGTTCGATTCCCGGCGGGGGTAATTTAGAAAATCATAGTTTCTGAATTGTCTCTGGTCAATCTGATGGGAGGCTTTGGCGTGACTAGTTCCCACCCTACCGTCAAAGACGTTTTGACAAGCAATTTAGCGTTCCGGCACTACGATGGCGTATTGAAACAGATTAGAAGTATGGGTTGAATGTACACTACCATACCCCTTCCAAGTTAGCCCACTACCATCTTAGACTGCATAGTCACTTACCATCAGGTGAGATCGCAGTCAAGGATTAACAACAAACAAGAAGAAGAAGAAGTAGACAGTGGAAAAACATTTTTCCAATAGAGCTTTTTTCCTGCTCCAGAAAATAGGTATTGAGTGATATATAGGCAACGTGCCAATTATATTCTACCTATCTTCATTCTTCAACGACCTCAAAGACATGAATATGGCGCTGTCTATCTTGTATATTTTATTTTGGGTCACAAAAACTCTAATCGGCTAATTTTCACTATCGTGGCCCGGTAGCGCGTGACACGCAAGCCCTATTAGCTCTTTAGGGGTCCATTGTCAAACTTTAACATTAGATTCATGCCCGTTTTTATCATCTCCTACGTAGGAGTCAATATACGTAGGCAGCCCCTAAGTACAATCTCTTACCCAATGTCACTTCCACTCCACCTTTACATTTTCCCTTAAGGCTCGTGAAAACTAAATTGATAGAAAGCGTCACCTAACTTAGATCAGGTAGCCCGAAAAATTTAGGGAATATTAGGAAAGCGGGCATTAGTTTCCCATCACTTGAGATTATAGTAATATTATTCGAAATCGTATCTAGCTATTTATTTCTGCCATCACTATTGTGATTAGTTTTCATCATTTATCCAATTTTTGTAGCGTCTTCCTAGAATATAGCCAGGGTATACTTCTTCTTCTTCTTCTTCTTTATCAACCGATAGACGTCCACCGCTGGACAAAGGTCTCTTGCATGGACTTCCACAGCCCTCGGTCTTGCGCCGCCTGAATCCAGCGGCTCCCTGCGACTCGCTTGATGTCGTCGGTCCACCTGGTGGGGGGGGGGGGGGTCTGCCAACACTGCGCTTCCCGGTGCGGGGTCGCCACTCCAGCACCTTGGGACCCCAACCAGGGTATACTTAGTACTTACCAAACAAGTTTGTAGACTTTATTGTTGGCATCTCGTCCTCCTAAAGTCTAGAGCTTTCTATAAAGAAAGCTCTAGACTTTAGTAGGACGAGATGTGTCTGACTATGGGCTGATTTTTCTACTGAAACTCACCAGAAATATTAAGAGATTCTTAATATACCTGAGAGTTCTCCTTAATGTTCTCAAAGATGTGTGAAGACTGCCAATTCGCATTGGGCCAGCGTGGTCGACTATAGCCTAGATATAACCCTACTCGAGTCCTGTGCTCAGTAGTGAGCCGTTGATGGGTTGCTACTTGCTGATGATGATGACGATGATGAATCAGAAATATCCTAGCTAAACAGCTACTGAACCCTAACCTATCGCGTTATAGAGTCTTGGCCATTTTATGCCGGTTTTTCTCACACCCTACTTGTCATTCAAGCCGTCCGTCCTGCCGCCTTACGTGGAATGATTGGGCCAATTTACGAGAATCGGTGCCGGGGCTTTTTGGACAGATTAGCTGTAAATACGTCTCAAGGACATCTTCTTGCGATGTATAAGGTGCGGACTGAAAACTGTGTGGTGAGGCAGGGACGAGGGGATTGAATAAGAACCCGACTAAATGTATTTAATGACTGTTCGTACAAATGGATCTTACATACTACTACAACTGAAAGGTCGCAGGTTCGAATCCCACCCGTTGCACTATTGTCGTACCCACTCCTAACACAAGCGTTCCGCTTATTTGGAGGAGAGAGGAGAATATTAGTCAACTTCAACTTGGCTGATATTCTTTTAATAAAAAAGACAAAAAAAGAAAAACATATTTAGGTGATGGTTTTTACCGATTGCTATGTTAACGGAATGTGTACACGCTAGTTTAATTAAATATAAGTACCTATCGATAACATAAAGTTGGCGCGTTTATGTCAATTTTCCGAGCGGCCATGTCACCGGCCGCGGCTACCAAAAAGTCGGAGCTGTAACTACTAACTCATAAGTTCATGTCGCGACGCATTCTTCTTTGCTCGGTTCGAATCCCGATTCCTTATACAGGATGCTCCTAAAGTTAGCCATGTTTATTTATTTATATTTCTCCTGTCTGGTTTATTAAATTGTATACAATCTGCATAAAAAGTAAAATAGTAGGTAGTAAACTACCTACTATTTTACTTAAGTACCTACCTACATCTGTAACCCTGAAATGTTAACCCTACTTAATTTTTAATTAAGTTTACTTACTTAATACAATTAGATACATACCTACATAAGAATTAAGAATGTATAGTGAAATTACTATCGATATACAAATTATATATTCATCTAGCAAGCAAGTAAATAATTATTATGTTTTTGTACATAATTAATGTTGTATTATTTTAAAAAAAATCATTTTTTGATACCTATAGCTAGAAAAGAACATAGTGCTCAATGACATTGGTATTGGTGCTTACTTACCAGCATGCTTACTTACCATCATATAAACTGCTTATCATTTTAAGGGATACAACAAAAAAATAAATAAAAAAAAAAGATCATAAATCCAGCGCCTCCTAGTGGCCTATAATTTTAAAACATAGCTTAGAACCTGCTCAGAAGCGATACATGTACAAATGGGTCCAGTAGTTTTCCAGAAAATGGAAACATAAAAACGCACCAAGAAACTACTCGTACCTACGTCTTACGTGGGTAACAAGAAAAAAGTTAGAAAAAATTGACACCTCAGTTATTAAAATCGGCTCAGTCGTTTAAGTGCTACGGTGGAATATACGTAAATAGTCACATACATACATTGCATCTATATATATAAAAGAAAGTGGTGTTAGTTACACTATTTATAACTCAAGAACGGATAAACCGATTTGGCTGAAAATTGGTGGAGAGGTAGCTTAGAACCAGGAGACGGACATAGGATACTTTTTATCCCGTTCGACCGCGTTTCCGTCAAGTCACTATAAAACGTGGTATAACAAAAACGCATCTGACATGGAATAACAAAACGCAAATGACAGTGGAATAACAAAACGTAAATGACAGCTAAACGTAATTTTGTCTTTGGTTAAGTATGGTAAAAAATTTGACAATTATAAAAACTGTTATTTATTATAACAGTTTTTATAATTGTCAAATTTTTTACATTACTGATATTATAAATGCGAAAGTGTGTTTGTTTGTTGGTTTGTCCTTCAATCACTTCGAAACAGAGCAGCGGATTGATGATTTTTTGCATGGGTATAGTAATGGATGTAGTAGGTAGTGGTTCCTCAGACCGGGAGAGCTACTTTTTATCTCGGAATGAAAGTTCCCGCGGGATTTTTAAAAACTAAATCCATGCGGACGAAGTCGCGGGCATCAGCTAGTAGAATGCTAAAAATCATAACTCCTTTTGGCCAAGAAACTAATCGTACCTACGTCTTACCTGGGTAACAAGAAAAAAGTAAAAAATATTTGACACCTCAGTTATTAAAATCGGCTCAGTCGTTTAGGTGCTACGGTGGAATAAAAAGACACATAAATACATTACATAGACTGCTAAAATTATAACTCCTTTGGCTTTGCCGTAGTCGGGTAATAAGTAGCACCCTGTACCATAAAAGTTCTGACCGTGGCGCCGTCTGTAAATTCCCTGGCGGCCGCGATGCCCCGATAGGAAGCCTATATGTATTATGTATAACAAATGGGAGACATCCAAAATAAAGCAAAGCTCCCTTGGCCCTGAATTCGTGGGGCCACTCCACGTGGATGCATTCCCGACGTTTTGTAACGCCGCCATCTTTTTTATTACATTGGCGCGCGACTAAAATCGTACCGTATCGATTTGATTTTTCGCCACACTATTTTAACAAGGACATTGTTTACATCATTCCTTTCCTAAACTAAATCGATTTGTCTCAACGTCGCAATCTCATAATAGGATCATTAATTTACAGGATAGGATAATGTTATAATAAAAACTACCTTCTTTAAAATTCGAGCTTTACAAGTACCAGAGCTATATAAATAATAGTGAGTCGTGCTACACACTTATTCGGGTTGGCATTAATAGGGACAGCAGGGCGGTAAAATCGAGAAATCGGCTTAAGATAAGCTACTACCTATAGCAACACTTTTGTTTGAAAAGAGCAACTGCTTAGTTTCTTGCCGGCTCTTCTCAGCAGAATCTGCTTTCGGTGATAGACTTTTAACTTGTCAAAAGAGCGACAAGTTGCCATATACATGAAATAAATATTTTTATCTTTTTTGAATACCTATTAACTAGTGGTTCGCCCCGAACTGAGACCTCGCGGTAACGGTATCCCATGATTATTCATTCAATCGATACATGATAACCAAAACTGACATTATTATTATGCCCGTTTTCACCAAACATACCTAAATCATCCCCTAAGTAGGAGTCTCTTAACGTAGGTAGCTCCTAAATACAATCCTAAGTCCTAACATCCATCCCAATATCCTTTTAGGTGTCCCGTACAGGATCGTGATAAATAAGTTGACAGAAAACATCAATCACCTAACTTATAGGTAGCCCGTATAGGTTAGGAAACGTTAGTGAAAACATTGAATTATTATGTAGGTACTAACGAGTGAAACCGGGTTACGGGCATCTGTACAAATCGTCATCTATCGACGCGAATAGAAAATATACAATATTTAACTAAAATTTAACTAAAAAATAATTTTAATTGAATAATATGGTACAAAAAAAATTACAATACAATTATTGTATTATAATAAGTAACTAAATAATAATGGTCGACGCAAAACTGTTTTTGGGATAGGTCGTAGTCGTAACTCGTAGTTCCATGGGAATAGTTACTGACTGCGCCATCTATTAGCATTATTGTGAAGCTATGTTGATGCTATATGAATTACTGATGCCCATTAAAAATTAAATAATCTCGTTTCTTTATAATATTCATATAATTTTAGTATTTGTTGTTCAAGTACAGGATATAAGTGACCTAAAAAAATAAAATCAGTTTGAAAATCCATAGCGGATTTTCCTAGAGAGCGTCTTCAAGCGAGCGTATAAAATCGCCACTTTGAAAGCCCCCCATTTCGTCAATTTTAAGGGAAAAATAAAAAAAAAAATATTTTTGTACTCAGTTCAAAATTATCTTTAAAATGATACGTAACAATTTTATGTAACGCGATATTTTTTTTTTTACTTCGCATTCGCTTCTATGAGAGCCCCCCTGAAATAAAGATTTTTAAGCCATTTTCGGCTGGAGGCCATCGGTTTACATATTATATCTAAATTTGAAGTAATTACGTTCAGTAATTCAAAAGTTATAAGGCTCTGACAGACGGACGGACGGACGGACGGACAAGTGCAAATCGCTCTAGTTAACTCAGAGACCTCGCTTCGCTCGGTCAATAATATGTTAATTCAGATAGGTATGTTGATTTTGGATAGATACGATAGCTACATTACTTTTCTCTTAATTGGCGTGTCTTTGAATTGGGAAACGTGTAGTTCAGTAGCTCTAATTACTATGCACTTAAATAAAGCTGTAACTACAGTATTGTAAAGACGATTATCGACTACGAGTCGATTGTCTATCCGTCACGTCCTTAGTTTCACATCACTAAGGCTAATAATAAAACGTATCACGTAGATATGTGGAGCGGCACTCGAATGTGTATCACCGTATTTTGGCTAATTGTTTACTTTTACTCGTAATTCAATTACCCGAACAATTAATCCCATTAAATTGAATTGCTGAGAAACTGTTTGATTCAATTCTAGAACTTTCATTGACGTTCTCGTGATCTCAATCTATAAGTATGCAATGATAATGTCCTCTCGGCAGCCAATCTCGTTGGATGCGGAGATGAGACAAATTCTTCTTCTTATAGACGTCCACTGCTGGACAAAAGTCTCTTGTACGTACCTATGTTTTCCACAGGTCTCAATTTTTAATTTCAAACAACAACAGTCACTTTATATTTGAGGTGACCTTAACAATTAATTAATGTGAAAGTATTTTGTTGTAAGTGCGAAGGTACTTTAAAATAGGTACCTAAGTTTTATAAAAAAACAACTTTGCAATAAATAATTTTGAGTTACAGGTGTTGTAGTTAACTTATCATAATCGTCACGGTTTTGTACGTTTAACGAAGTGAAAAGCTCAATTTTTATTGGCATTTCATATAGGTAATATATTATATGTATTATGTATATTATGTATATCTAGGTATAAATAGATTTTAACATTTTTAATCGAAGAAAAATTATACTTCTTTATACAGTTTTTCAGATATTTAACGTCTACTTGGCAATGTAGGGTTGTCACTTGTCACAACATCAACATTCCTATAAGAGTTGTATTGTGTCAATTTTTTTTAATGATATTTCATTCCGAGTAATTTATATAAATCGCCACGGTTGTTTTTATATTTAAAATGAAGTGAAAACTGCAAGTTTTATACTTATGTCCATCTATTATTTGCAATTCCACAGTCCACTCATGATAATATTAAGTAGGTACTTACATGATGTGAATCACCTGTGAAATACACATCATCTCATATAGTTTTCAGATATTTAACGCCGCGTGGTTGACAATTAATTCCTTGATGCATCGACTTTTTCAATGAAATATTCATATATTTTATATAGCTTTTATTAACTGTCGCGGTTAATGAATACCTACATCAGTACGGTTGTTTTCTTCAAGTTTTAAATATGTACTTATTTCATACATCATAAATTCATAACATTACCGTTGATTTTCTGTAACTACCTACTTATGTTTTATCTCTAAACTACAGTGTAAAGTAGTACTAGTAGTGTAGGTAGTGATTTTGATTAGTAATGTAGAAAAAATCGCCATTTTTACATGCACTATGAAAACTACATTATTTTAAAATACTTTCACTGAAGACTATTAATAAAAACAAAAATTAAGATTAGGAAAATTTAGAAAACTTTAGATACTTCTTTGACAAATGTTTAAAACATAATCGGGATTTTGAGATAAAATAGTTGCAGCAAATGAGCGAGTATTTATTGATTCCCATCAATTAGCCAGTCCACATCTTAATAAATATCTATAAATTACGTGTCACGTTGTTTGTCCGCGATGGACTCCTAAACTACTGAACCGATTTTTATCAAACTTCGTAACTATCTGTAATTTGGTCCAACTTAAAAGATAGGATAGTTTTTTTGGATTGGGATAGTTTATTTGTTTTATTTATATAGATAAGTTGGCGGTACGAAGTTCGCTGGGTCAGCTAGTATTAGGTATATTATAATGTAAAATACATATTATGACTCTCCTCTAATAGTAGTTTATGCAACTGTCATATAATGAAGTTATATGCAGTTGCATACACTACTTTATCTTCACTAATGCAATTTATCAAACAACAAGAGTAAAAATCGGTCCAATAACAAAGAATTTCAATATGGCGGTGAATTTTTATAATATTGCCAATCATTTCCTCTTATTTGACCCCAGGGAAGCCCAAATATCGATTTTGAACGAAATCGGTCCAATAACAAAGAATTTCAATATGGCGGTCACTTTTTATAATTTTGCCAATCATTTCCTCTTATTTGTCCCCAGGGAAGCCCAAATATCGATTTTGAACGAAATCGGTCCAATAACAAAGAATTTCAATATGGCGGTCACTTTTTATAATTTTTCCAATCATTTCCTCTTATTTGACCCCAGGGAAGCCCAAATATCGATTTTGAACGAAATCGGTCCTATAACAAAGAATTTCAATATGGCGGTCACTTTTTATAATTTTGCCAATCATTTCCTCTTATTTGACCCCAGGGAAGCCCAAATATCGATTTTGAACGAAATCGGTCCAATAACAAAGAATTTCAATATGGCGGTGACTTTTTATAATATTGCCAAAAGATCTTACCAAAGAGTTTTGTGTATGTAAGTTTAGTAGTTTCGACGAAGTTTTCACGTATAACCCAACTGTTTTCAAAAGCCAGCATAATATCAAAATTTCATACAACTTGTATGAGGATTTTGACATAAGGCTCGCCAGGTTAATTGGTCGCGTTTTATTGATGTTATAATGAGATTTTACGCTATGAATACTTATATGTCTAGAAGGAGCATCGCGCTACTAAAGAACGAAAAAAAACAGGCCAATGAAAATATGCTAGTGTGCGTGACGTGAGTGCCGCGCATGCGCGGCGTGGATTACTGAGCGTGCGTAATGATACCAGGTACGCAGGTGATTCCAATAAAATGGGGAGAATTATGTCATTAAAATTTTTAAACTTTAAAAATAAAATTAATATCTACTTTTTTTTTAATTTTTATCATAAAACAATAATTTTATTAATACCTTTAACTATAGTGAGTTATTGTATTTAGTATTTTGTATTAGATAAATGGTTTCCAAAATTTTAAAGTCAGCTCCATACTGAAATTCTTTGTTATTGCACCGATGTCGTTCAAAATCGATATTTAGGGTCCCCTAGCGTCAAATGAGAGGAAATGGTTGCCAGTATTTTTTTAAAAGTCAGCGCCATATTGAAATTCTTTGTTATTGCACCGATGTCGTTCAAAATCGATATTTAGGGTTCCCTGGGGTCAAGAAAGACGAATTGGTGGCCAAAATTTTAAAAAGTCAGCGCCATATTGAAATTCTTTGTTATTGCACCGATGTCGTTCAAAATCCATATTTAGGGTTCCCTGGGGTCAAGAAAGACGAATTGGTGGCCAAAATTTTAAAAAGTCAGCGCCATATTGAAATTCTTTGTTATTGTACCGATGTCGTTCAGAATCGATATTTAGGGTTCCCTGGGGTCAAGAAAGAAGAATTGGTCGCCAAAATTTTAAAAAGTCAGCGCCATATTGAAATTCTTTGTTATTGCACCGATGTCGTTCAAAATCGATATTTAGGATTCCCTGGGGTCAAAAAAGACGAATTGGTTGCCAAAATTTTAAAAAGTCAGCGCAATACTGATAATCTATATTTAGGGTCCCCAAGCGTCAATAACAAAAAATTTCAACATGGCGCTGACTTTTAAACATTTTGGCAACTATTCCCTCTCTTTTGACGCTAGGGGACCCTAAATATCGATTTTGAACTACATCGGTGCAATAACAAAGAATTTCAATATGGCGCTGACTTTTTAAAATTTTGGCAACGAATTCGTCTCTCTTGACCCCAGTGAACACTAAATATCGATTTTGAACGACATCGGTGCAATAACAAAGAATTTAAATATGGCGCTGACTTTTAAAAATTTTGGCAACCATTTCCTATTTTTGATCCAAGGTAACCCTAAACCCTATTTCCAACTCGATCGGTGAATCGCTAAATCGCTAAAGTCATAAAAACTCTCTCCCGGTAAAATATTCGTTTAAAAAAAATTAAAAAAATTTTAAGATGAATATAAATAAAAGAAAATCAGAAACGAAAAAGTTAAAAAAAAAATAAGAGGGGAATTCTTGAGTTCGATTATCGATGGAGACAATTTCGAAATTTATAATTTCTGAAATATCTCAGATCTGGTCTGGTGGGAGGCTTCGGCCGTGGCTAGTTACCATTCTACCATCAAAGACGTATCGCTAAGCTATTTAGCGTTCCGGCTCGATAGCGTGTAAAAATTTAATAAATCCTAGCTTATCCCCTTCCAAGTTAGCCCGTTACCAACTAAACTGCATCGTCACTTACCATCAGGTGAGATCGTAGAACAAGGACTGTCTTGGAAAGAAAATTAAAAAATGACATTATCTGCAATCGCTTTTCGAATATTATCGGTATCTACATTCTAAGGTTTCATTATTTATTAGGGAAATTTTGGGTTCGTAAACTGGCAACACACATTAAATGGCGAACTCTAATTTAATTATTTTCTACAAATTTCAATTTCTTATTTTGCAGGAACTGATGTGCTTGAATGTTATTTACTGATGGTAGGTGATGTTATTGGTTATTTTAGATCGTTCTGTTAAGTTTTTTTCACATTTTATTTACCAAAAACCGCCATTTAAAAAAACAAAATATTGGCTCGCGAGCTCCATATCTGGTGATGACCTAATTCAAACTGAGCGCGGGAAAAGGGCGTGAACCACATGTGGCAGCACAAATTTTCGACGCGTTCACAGCCTTTAGACTCCATCTTGTATATCTTTGATTTTACGATATCGATGTGGATATTATACCATCATGTGAAATTGCTTAAATTGAGTGTTTTGTTATCTGCGCTATAACAGTAGTAATTATAAGTCAAGTATTGGAAACATAAGTAGAATGTTATAACATTAGTGTAGATAAAATATATATACCGAATTAAGTATATAAAGTTTATCAGACACTTAACGTAAGTTGCAGTAATAATACGCAATACGCGACTTAGCGATTTAGGGTTGGCTTGGCCCAGCATTCCTTGACGTGTCGACGTTTTTTAATGAAACGAGTCAAAAGTTTTGAATAATTATTCGTTCGTTATCGCGACATCTATTTCTGGGTCGGTCGCCGAGCGACGGGCGACATGACAGCGACAGCTTGTCGCTGTCGAGTTTTTCTCGCGATTAATCGACACTTGTCGCTGCGCCACCGACACGACGCTCGCGAGACGTTTGATACGACCCGCGTTTTTAAAGGGTTTTTTGATTATTGTTATTTCGATCTTATATGACCGATGACAGGCTCTTTTATGGATGGCGTTTGGGATGGGAATAATGAACTGTGTGGTTGGACAAATATTTGTTTTTTAGAATTTATAACGATCTTAAATTCGTGTTTAATGTTGGCGGTTTTATAGAGAAACATATTTTACTTTGAAATTTTAAAGCAAACAATAATTGGTATTTGATTTAAAAGTAGGTTTATGAAAACTTACGATGTTGATATTTTCGTGTAGGTGTTAATGCTTTAAGAAAACATCAAAAAATTATAAAAGCATAAATTAAAAAAAAAAACAAAAGTTATTGTGATCGCCACACTGAATGATGCAATCACTCTAAGACAATTCCACAGCTGTTCTCCATAGGAGACGAATGTGTTTCTTCACATGTCAATTAATAACCTGTAGAAATTCAAAGAGTTACAATTTACATAGAGCGACTGTAACGAGGCCACATCGGAGGCGTCGCGAGCCGAACTACTCGGCTCTTGCATATCTACAAAAAGGTGTGGAGTCGTCTACACTCTAAACCAATATTTTTTCTACCTCTGTCCTCTACCATTCATGCATAGAGTAAATAGACGCACCGTTTTATGTTCTTTGAGGTCATCCATCGTCCAATTGAAAGAACAAAAAAAAAAAACAATACAACACACTTCAATCAATTCATAAAATCTTTTATTAATTTTTTTTTGGAGTTAACTCCTTTAGAATCGATTTTAGGCGCCCGGTATGAGAAAAATTTGAGCAGTGAAATCTACTTTGAATGACCTCGTTACGTTTTTCACAACGATGCAAATTTCTACCCTAACATTGAGTAAATAAGGTTGGTTTTCGCTTGAGTTGTCGAATGCCCTTGTTACGTTTTTCACAACGATGCAAATTTCTACCCTAACGTTGAGTAAATAAAGTTGGTTTTCGCTTGAGTTGTCGAATGCGAAAGCGCTTTCGCTTCGGGAAGCCGAGCGCGTACCGATCGGGTCGGAGCGGCGCCGCGAATGCATTACGACGTTTTAAGTAGTAAACTTCAGTCGTGCGTCGGAGCTGACACACACACTTTTTTTTTGCAAAACAGTCCCAATCACAATCGACCTAGTAGTTTTCAGGAAAATAGTATCTACCAATGTAAAAAATTTAAAACAGGATTGCTGTTCCCGCTTAAGGACAATTGCCCTGCATCATATAAAAGACGAAAATTTAAACTCGGCTAAAAGAAAATGGTGGAAAATAAAACGCACAGATACAACGCTTATGCAGAATCCTCTAATTATACCTATTGTCTCCCTGTCCGTCATAGATAAAAATATTACAATGAAAAAAACATAACCTACTCTATAGGTTTCTCTGTCGATTAGCCGGGCTACCGTCAGGCGGTACGGACTTCGATAAGAGAAACGAGATGTCACTGTTTTTTGTTAAACGTTATTTATACCTTTTTTATTTCTTTTGTGTATCTCTTCCAACGCGCCGACTTTTGTCTTAAATCAAACATCACGAGCCGTTTTTAATTTTTGATAAAAAAAAAATTCTTTAGGTGATTGTCTCTGTAATAGGCTATTAAACGAAGGGAAAGAACGTTAATTTTTGAACAGAGATTTTTTTCTGAATAGAGTCGCTGTTATGACATTTATAGGGTTCCGTAAATCCATAATGGATCACTTCGTTCTCTGTCTGTCCGTCTGTCTGTCTGTCTGTCAAGGCCCTTTTTCTCAGGAACGCGTGGAGGTATCAAGGGTAGGTACCTACTTCCCGATGACCTAGAATCATGAAATTTGGCATGAAGCAATGTCATGTAGCAAAAGTAAAGGAAAAAATCCGTAAACCGTAAATTTGTAGGTACTCGCATGACAATTTTTCTTTGCAACTCAACTTATTTTTTCTCTGTAATAGGATAAGTTACCGTTTAACTTGTATTAGCAACGAAAGAACTAATATATAATTATGATGTATAAAGTCTGCATCTCTATGGTGGTAACTCAGTGCACTACGAGATCATAAGTAGGTAGATAAGTAGGTAGATAAGTTGCTGCTCATTATTTAAACAGGTAAACAATCGCCAAGGTGCAATTTTAAACAGTATAACAGTAGAATCAGTTTAAAGTGCCACTTTAGAGTGTTCAAAGGCATCAGTATAACACATCACGGAACAAAATTGGCATGCAATGCTGCAATTGAAGTATTATGTGGCAATAAACATAGTAACAACTTGCATACGTGTTCAGTGCGCAGTCACACGGTATAATCGGGTGTCAGACACTGTTAGTGGCATGCTGTTTTGAAAAATTATTAACTCACTGGTCATATTAATGCACTTTTTCAAGGGGGTTCGAATATTAGTGGTCTTAATTGCCGCCATCTTGAATTTTCACAAAAGTTGTGCCGCGGTCTGAAAGCTATCTAATTAGGCCTATCGTTAGTAGAGAGATAGAGAGATACCTAAATAATTAAAATTATAAAGGGAATTGCGTAATATCGACTCGTTAGGTACTAAATTACACATTATAAACTAGCTTTTGCCAGCGATTTGCAATGATTAAAATTAGTATGGACCTAGTTATTTGAAGCGTCTTCGTCGTAGTCGACGTCGATATACACAAAAGGATTGCCAGATACAACAACAAACTTACGTATTAATTATTTATGTATATTATTATACTCAGTATTTCGCATGCAGATTTCACGATTACAAACATTTCTTAGAAATATAATAATTATACCACAATCGACAAAACATAAATTATGGAAATTATCGCTTCAATTAAAATATTCGTTGGCTAACCTCCTATTTCAACAGGAAATTTTTAAACGTTTACTAAACTATTATTATAATATAATTATATTTTATAATTACTATAATTATTTATAACTATAATTATAATATATATATATATATATATATATATATATATATATATATATATATATATATATATATATATATATATATATACTATAATTATTTATAATATTTATTCATGAGGTCGTATATGCGGAATAGGTGGGATTCGAATTTCGAACTCACATCTTTCTGGGAATCGCGCAAAATGAGTGTTTTGACCGTTGTCTCCACGTAAAACCTAAGATGTAAAACCGTGTTTGGGTTTAATTTAGATATAGGGTAATTCCGGGGTAGATGGCCATATGGGAGAGATGGCCCATCGAAATATTTCAAGGACTCGTTGGTTAGATGTCGCTGTTTAGCGTTTAGTTCGCTGCGCGTCGTGCGTGAGGGCAACGGTACGGCAAAAAATTTGGCGAAAAAAAAAGAAAAAGTAAGTAAATCCCTTGTTTCATCTACTGTGAATATTTTTTAGATGGTAATTATTTTACATGGTTGTGGTGTTAGTTTCTTTAAATTATGGTGATATTTGTATTTATTGTAAAGTATACGAACAATACTTGGTTATAATATCAAAATTATTTGTTTCGTGTTTTGATTTGTTTTAGTTTTCGTTGTGGCCATCTCTCCCAGAAAAAAAGGAGAGATGGCCAGTTGCAGTCGGTATATGATGGCCATAGCGTCATGGTTCAGAAATGATGTTTTATTCAAATAATTGATTTATTTTTTTATAATATTTGTTTTAGATGCCTAATAAATACAAGAGAAAGGTAGTGGCTGTGAGAGGAAACTGGTCAGAAGAATCACTAAAAGCAGCTATTAATGCTGTGAAAAATGATGGATTATCCATACGCGCGGCAGGTCTCCAATACCGAATACCTAGAAAAACATTAGAAAGAAGATTGAAGAAAAATAATGACAAGAAAGGACCTATGGGACCGTCTACTTTATTTGGAGAAGAAAACGAGAAGAAATTGGTTGCTCATACTAAAACAATGCAAGCAAAAGGCTTCCCTTTAACGATGGATAAGTAAGTCGTTTCCACAAAATCAAAAGTCCGTGAACACTGACACTATGTCTAATGTTTCACACCCGAGCACTCCAAAAGAGGCTCCGTTCAATAAGGATCCAAATTACACACCATCTCGAATTTTACAGGATAGGTATATCACCTATTCCACAAAAATTAAAAGTCTAAAAAAGGAAAACGTAAATAAATCTGTCAAAATAAAGAAGGAAAAAGAAGAGACAATAAAAGGCATGGTTCGATGTGTAAACAAAAGAAAAGCCATTTGAAGAGTATCTGATAGTAGTGCCGATATTCCATTAACAATGTTGTCAGATAAGAATAAGAAAAGAAAGTTAGACGAAAATGACAATTGTCTAGGGTGTGGTGAAAATTACTACGAAACACTTCTCTTCGAAGACTGGCTTCAGTGTATAGTGTGCCAGTCTTGGGTTCACGAACACTGTACTGAATTTGATAGTATGTGCTCCAGATGTGGTCAAGAGAAAAGAAGACTTAAAAGTAGAAAATAAGACCAAAAAGTAATTGTGAGGCTAGAATTTAGTTATGGCCATCTTACCTCTAATGCCATGGCCATCACGCCCGGACACCTCGGGAGAGATGGCCAATTGTGATTTAAAAAAAACTTAAATTAATTAGGTGATCTCATTAGAAATTGTTAGTTTCATGTTTATAATATCATAGTCGATTGTCCAAAGTTTAATTAGAAATAAATATAATTATAAAAACATACGTAATTGATTTCTGACAGAGCCTAGAAAAAACTATGGCCAACTACCCCGGACTTACCCTACTGCCATGATGATCAGCAACCCATCAACGACTCACTACTGAACGCAGGTCTCCTCTCAGAGAAGGTTTATAGGCCATAGTCCACCACGCTGGCCCAATGCACGTTGGCAGACTCCCCACACCTTTGAGCAAATTATCCTTTTTCCGCACGATGTTTTCCTTCACCGTTGAAACTTGTGATATTTAATTTCTTAAACGCACTTAACTTAGAAAAGCCCGGGATCGAACCTGTGACCCCCCGAATAAGACCGCAGTAGGTAGGTACTAAACACTATCCACCAGGCTATCACTGCTTACTGCCATAACCCCTTCCAATTTAACTCGCTACCATAAAAGTACCCGCAGACTTACAATTTCAAGTTGGACAACTAAATCGCGAGTTTACTTAGCCATAGTGAATGCATAGTGTCATGGTAGCCCGCACTTCAATCGTCCAACGATATAATTGGCTAAATTCCTTCCTATTACGCACACAATATGTATCATTGATAAAATTGTAAAAGACCCCAAGATAAGTTGTACGATAGTCAGCCAATTTGAAATTATATGTCTGTGGTCGCTCTTAGACGTAGTAATACCTAGTTCCATACTCTAGACTGCAACGTCACTTACCATGTGAGATCGCAGTCAAGGGCTATCTTGTCATCTAATAAAAAAAATTAAGTGACACTCGGGGACTGCCGCGGTAAAGCTATTGCATAGCATTTTGTATCAACTTATGCAATTATAATATTTATGCAATATTTTGTTTGCATAATAAAAATTATGCAAAAAGAAATTAAAAAACAAACAAACAAGAAAAGCGAACTGTTACTACTTCGCGAGTGAGATTCGAACCTGCAACATCGGCGCTCGAAAGCGGCCGCTCGCCCACTGCGCCAAACAAAGCTAAATGTGAACCTCTAAAATGTTGAACGCATACTGAACGACGGTGTTAGGTTTATTTTGGTTACGGAATTTCTTGATTCGGTCGCCGCGCTCAAACTGTTTGTCCTAGTTCAAAGCCCGCGATAAAAGCTATGCAATAGCTTAAAACTTCATAGGTATACTTAACAAATAAACAATTACTCATACTAAAGTCGGACCCTATTTTGAAGAGGACGCCCACTTTTGTGCGACCCCCCATCGCTTTACACTCGATTCTCGCATCCTAAATCTATAATTTAAAAAATACACAGACGTCTACAATGTCCAAAACGTAACCCATGTAGGGTTTTATTAAAGTCTAAGCTATTAACAATTCATAAAAAACTCCATCGATATCAATCCCATCGTGAAAATAAACAAAATAATAACTGGTTACCAACTCCATAATATATTTTTTTGTTATTTCGTTTTTGACACGAAATCTTATAATTGGCGATGATATTTTGCGACTTAATGGAGTTTTTCGTTGAATCGCTCAGTAATCAATTCGATTAGGGTTTTTTTGCTTTAAAATTAATATGTTGCTTTGGTGTAAGCATATTGTTTCTTGCGGTCTTTCATAACGAAAAAATACTTCGTAAATTTTGGCTTTCAATAAGTCTCACTTCTCTGATTATGTATTAATTACTTACTTAGATAAAAGTTTTTATGGTCAGCTGTAGTTGCTATATTACGACTTAGAGCAAGATCATAACGTTTATAGAAAGATAATTCGTTTTTTTGTACGAAATCATTTGCTTCCTAGCTGCGATGGTACCACTTTGCACTTCAGTACTGGTAAGGAATAAAATTTAATATACTATAATTTTTCAATGGGGATGTCGCCAACCCTAATCAAACCAGCATCTCTCTATCAAACGTCAATACATATAGGAGCTTGTATGAAATAGTGAACTATGGCGTCATAACTCATAAACATTGGGCACTTTTTGTTGTTTAATATCTAATTTAAAATGGTTGATGACCATTTTAAATTATTACTTAGATATACAGCGGACGTGAAATTAACTTATTTTTGAAGGCAGAGTATTCTTTAAGAATCGGTAAGGAATAATTTATTTTTCTATACTTAAGTTAAACCCAGTAAACTTTCTTTTTTGATAAGTGATAAGTGACATATACCTAAGTAACGACCCAATATAATTTAATATAAAAAAAATCTTTTAAAACAACCGACTTCAAACTCCCGCTTTGCTACATTATACACACACACTATATACAAAGTATTTAATTTATTGTTGATATTTTAAAAACCGCTCGACCGATTTCGATAAAATTTATATGGGACCACCTGGGGAGTATTTCCCTTTCAAACAAAAAAAGAATTTCCAAATCGGTTCAGGCTTCTTCGAGTAATCGGTGAACATACATTAAAAAAAAAAATTCCGACGAATTGATAACTTCCTCCTTTTTAGGAGTCGGTTAAAAATCGTAAATAAAGTACGCTGTATAGCTACTATAACCGTTATTCGGCCATCATTTCGCATACTGCGTAAATCATACGTTATAAATGTAGTAAAAAAAATGACGAAAAATTAAAATTCAATCGATTTATCGAGGTGGCAGTTGGAACAGTGTATTTTATGAATTTCTTTTAATTACTTTTATTAATTACTCGCGAGTGTTCGGTAGCGGAATTCGCTTATCTTTATAGACGATCGAGGCACTACGTTATACCCGGGCGCGGCGTGCGTGCGTCTAGATGTAGCCACGCTAGATGTGACATGAAATACCACTATTCTTTACCTTCTGACTTATGTCTTAAACTCTCTTCTGCTTCCTCTCCTCCTTCTCTTCCGCCTTCTCTTTCTTCTTCTCTTCCTTCTTAATAAAGAGGGTTTAAGAAACAATGTAAAGAATAGAGGTATTTTGACACATTATTGAAGACATAGTCTAATAGTTTAAAAGATGTTATAAACAACATCTTCTATTTGACCTTGTCTCCAACAAACGTTGTCAACATGAAAAGATTGAATAAAAATCTATTTGTTATCAAAAAAGGCAATTATTTAATTCCATAAGTAACGTCATATCAGCTTCGGTTTTACTTATTCGTATGTATTAATAATTTTTGATTCAAATGAAGATTAGTAGGAAACAGTCTTTCAAAAATAGGTAGGCTGAAAAGTACTTGGAAGATGGGAAGAAAGTCAAAGTGTATACTTAGGTAGTCCGATTTCATTCATTCTTTTTTTATTAGAAAGGACGTAAGTACTTTAAGGATTACTTAGTCGGTAAATATTTCAAGGTTTAAACCCTGATGATTCATGATACAGCCCTCCTTAGCCATAGGAATTCAGAAACTGCTGATTATGAAATTTTATTGTAGGTAGCAAGCAACGACTTCATCATTGTACTCCAAGGCTCAACCCTCAACCCTGATGATGCAGGGTGGACTCCTAATCCGTTGGAATTTAGGTACTGTTGACGGTACAGTTGAGCTAATATTACATGTACCTAGTGCTTTCAGTTAAGTTTAGAGATCGTGTACCTACACCAGAATTAGCGTCATCAACAAACAATTAGTCGGAATCAATACAATAAAATAAAACCGAAGTCACTAACACCCACACGTGAAACGACCACAGACAAATGACTGTTCCAAAGACTATGGATCCGTGGTCGCCCACATATTGACAAAACACGTTTTTCCTCGCATTTGTCCTGGTATTTTAATTTAGTACAGAGAAGCTTTTATTTTTTACATCTGTTAAACTGCATAATACAATATAGTTAAAAGGTAGGACCAATAAATTAGTGATAACGATACACCTACCATCCGCTTAATAGGCATGATGCAGGTATCCTGTAGAATATCTGAGGTAATCTTTAAAACTTTAGACACTGTATCTAGTGATTCTAAGATTTTTTTTTTTAATTTTTTTTTTATTTTTTGTAAAAAGAATATTAGTCAAATTGAAGTTGACTAATATCCTGCTATCCCCTCCAACTAAGCGGAAAGCTTGTGCTAGGAGTGGGTACGACAATAGTGCAACGGGTGGGATTCGAACCTGCGACCTTTCAGCATTTCTTCACCTTTAACCGTTGGGCTATTGAGGCTCTAAATACATAACATCTGATAAGCCTTAACAACATAAACGCTAAAGTGTGTTTGTTTGTTGTAGTTGTTCTTGGTTTCTTGGTTTGTCCTTCAATCACGCCATGGCAGAGATCAACTTGTTTGTTTTTTAAAATTTTTTTAGAAGTGACATAGGCCGCTTTTTATACCTACCGGAAAAACAAAATGGTTCCTGTGGGATTTTTAAAATCTTCACTTCACGCGGATGAAATCGCGGACAAAAGCTAGTAATTTATAAGTAGGGGATATAAAAGCAAAGCTTGTCCGTCTTGCCCCCCGATTTTCTAAAAGTTGCCGATCAAAATCGTATTCATTTAATGGCATTAGCGACAAAGTAAAATAAACCATAACAGGAAATAATTAGAGCTCAATTTCGTGTATGCATTCTTATACGTTTACGTATGTGGGTACGAAACGCTCCATAACGCTCCATGTTAAAATCGGTTGTACAGAATTTGTGACTAAATCAATACGGTTCAGGAATATTTTACTTGGACGCTAATGTCATCGAATACGATCAATGGAATAACTTAGCTTTTAGACGATTGGTGCCCAGAGGTAGTTGCACTATCGTTACATTACACCGTAGCTGCATTAGGTATTTTAACATAATCCCGCAATAGCGTCTCCTATTGGCTAAAAATATCTACTTGGGATACTTACTTACTTTTTAAATATCGGTAATGCAACGAGGTTTCCACGCGATTTTCAATAATTTTAAATCAACGTGGACGAAGTCAAGAGCAACAGCTAGTAAATATAACAACACTGAATAATTATCCTTATTTAATTCGGTAGAGCATGTGTAATTGTGTAAGCTGTTAAATAGTCAAAGGTGTCGTTTATGAAACATGTATGAAGTAACGGCCCATTGGGTATAATTTTATTAATTTTATTGTTGGACGATGCATGGAAGTGTTGCCAATTGTTGCATTACATACCTATCGGGTTACTTGTTTTTATTTACGCTTGTTTTGTGTTAGGGAGCGGGCAGACTGGCTACTTTTAGCGGCAACGATCGGCGTTTTTGCTAGTGCATCGGCGTTTTTGTTAACTCAAAAGCGTTCGATACGATGCTAAAAGTAGCGAAGGTCAAGCGCATGGGCACCAAGGGGGGGGTAGGTAGGGGCAGCTGCCCCCCCCCAGACATTTGAAAAATAAAGTACTAGTAAGTAGTAACTCAATGCATAAGTTTTATTTATTCATATCTACTTGGCCATCGGCTGGCGACGCTCTTGGTCAAGCGTTTAAAAATCGCCAAACGTAGATGCTGAAAAACGTAACTGCGACTGGCGTTTGTTGTGTGCCCACGATAGCATTCGGGCGCGGAATCGACCTACCGGACAGCGACTACAAGCCATACAAACGCCGATCGCTACCGCTAAAAGTGGCCAGTCTGACCTCTCCCTTATGCATTTTAGCTGTGGATGTTCGAAGACACACACTAAAGAAATGTCAGTGTGAGCAAAGGAATTCGTGAATAACAACCCTTTTTAATCATGCCACTGCCATATTTTGTTGTGCAACTGTCAATCGATTGCGTTGGTTAAGCAATATTGACACAAGTCAGTAACTAGATGGGTGACCGATTTAAGAGGTCTTTTTTAATTTATAGAACGCTTGACTGCGATCACACCTGCCCTAATCTAAAAGTTACCGATCAAAATCGTATTCTTTTGATGGCATTAACGTCAAAGTAAAATATTTCTTGGACAACATGGAGCGCTGAGCGTATCGTACATACCTAAACCACAAAATACATAATAGTACTTCGTCCTAAACGTATAAGAATGCATACACGAAATTGAGCTCTAATTCAATGTTATTATGGTTTATTTTACTTTGACGCTATGCCATCAAATGAATACGATTTTGATCGGTAACTTTAGGACAATCGCGGGGCGGATGGTAAGTGAAGTTGCAACCTAGAAAATGCTTATTCATTCTTGTTTCGAAGGTACCCAAGTTGTAGGTGCAGCCAGCTGCCCACAAGATAGTATAAAAAACTTATTACAATGTAGGTAGCTTCATAATATTTAATTTTGTAAAATGATTATTTTGAAAAGAGCAACTGCTGAGTTTCTTGCCGGCTCTTCTCAGCAGAATCCGCTTTCCGAACCGGTGGTAGAGTCATGACTTGTCATAAGAGCCACAGGTTGGCCTACGTGAAATAAATAATTTTGAATTTGAATTTGTAGTTAGAGAGTAGAGACCTAACTTTTAGGCCTTTTCGTTTCCTACGTAGGTACCTATTCGCCAAGAAAGTCCATTAGACCATTAAGGGGTCACGTTTAAGAATCACGACCCCTCTGCAATTATTTTATCACGCATCATCATGAAACAGTAACCTCAATATGTTAAAATCTTAAAATTCAACATCAACATTTCACTGACTGTAAATTTTTTTGCTGTCTGAGTGAAATCACGCGTCACCATAATCGATAGTCTGGTAGATATCGCAGGGAGTGCACTGTGCAGGCGAAGGTCGCTATGCTAAACTATACTGTGCTATAGCGATGTCGGCCACCACTCGTAAAAGCCGGGCTGAGTCGTTGACGCCGAGTCACACCATAATGCATAATTAATCTATTTTTATTTTATTAAAGTGTTTACCTACACTTAAGGAAATATCAGAATAAATTTTATAAACACATATCAAAAATTCCGAAGCCAGCGGGATTCGAACCCACATCTCTTGGGAAACGCGCCCGAGTGTGTTAGCCACTTACACTATAGCCACGGTCGAACTACACGTCAGCATCGAAATTAGTGATATGTATCTACTTTCTTAATCGTCTATCTGCATTTTTTGTACCACTATCATTAATTCACATGCAGCAGTGATAGCCTCGTGGTTAGGACTGTGGTCTCCTATTCGGGGGGTCGCAGGTTCGATCCCGGGTACGCACCTCTGACTTTTCGGAGTCAAGTGCGTTTAAGCAATTAAATATCACTTGCTTCAACGGTGAAGGAAAACATCGTGAGGAAACTGCACACCTGAGAGTTCTTCATAATGTTCTTGAAGGTGTGTGAAGTCCGCCAATTCGCATTATGCCAGCGTGGTGGACTATGGCCTATAACCCTTCTCTGAGAGGAGACCTGCACTCAGTAGTGAGCCGTGGATGGGTTGCTAATGATGATCATGAATTCACTAGTCATAAATTTATATCTGATAGGTAGATATGGAGTGCATGTGTGAAGGTTGCTATGGAAAACTATAGCGATGTCTCCCGCTACTCGTGAAAGCCGAGTTGAGTCTTTGACGCCCAGTCACACCATTCGATCATCTGCATTTTTTGTAACACTAAAAATTAACTTGTCAAAAAAACGTTCGTATGGAGAGTGTCTGTCTGTCTGTATCTTGGCCGCGCATCTCGCTGAAACTACTGGACGGATTTAAATGAAACTTGGCACGATTTAAGTTAATACTACGAGGTATAATATAGGATACTTTTTATCCCGAAATTCAGCACGGTTCCCTTGGGAGAGGGGATGAAAGTCAAAATGTGTATTTCGCTGTAATTCATTAAGGCGTATTCCGATTTAATCCATTCTTTTTTTGTTAGAAAGCAGGTTCTTTAGAAATTGTCCTGTAATTATTTCAAGGTCGTCAATTTCGTAGTTCAGAAATTATAGACATCACGATCTACAGTATAAGGTCCAAATAACTTGAACCCCGGAATCTACAAGATACTTTGAATGAACGGCTCATCTTAAGCTGGCAACGTACTTTATCGTATATTGCCATCGTGGATAGCCCTATTTTGTCAAAGTTAAACTATACCAAAGGCGTCAGATTTTGCCAAACGATCATTATACCTACATATTACATAGTAGGTATGGATGTAATACATCGTATGGACTTAATGCTACAGTGTTTACCAGTGTTTACAAATTTAATATTCTAATCATACTAATATTATAAATGCGAAAGTGTGTTTGTTTGTTGGTTTGTCCTTCAATCACGCCACAACAGAGCCACGGATCGACGTGATTTTTTACATGGGTACTATAGTTGAGTACATAGGCTACTTTTTATCCCGGAAAATCAACGTGTTCACGAGGGATTTTAAAAACTAAATCCACGCGGACGAAGTCGCGGGCATCAGCTAGTTCATAATAATACTATCGACACTGTCGTAGAACAAACTTGCTTCTACATAATTGCTACTTTACAGGAGAGCAGTTTAAAGTTTTGAACTTGTTTTTTTTGCATTCCGTAGAACAATGATGATTCATATTATACGACATGTTTTTGAGTAATTCTTAATTATAATTAAAATTAAAACATACGAAACGCGACGGCTTTCCAACTAACAACATCGCAAGTGACAATCAACTGGCGGCCGCCGGCATTTGACAAGTTAGTGACAGCTCAAGATTTCGCTGTATATTCATATGCGACAGTGTTCTACGACAGTGTCGTTATTATAATTAACTACCTATCTATGTATTATGATTTAAGTATTTAGAGTCAGTAATTTGTATTTGCATAGACTTTAATTAGAATTATAGCTACGTACCTAATGCTTACAGGCTTCTATTTTGGCGCTTTAGGTTATATTATGAGTTGATAGGTTGGATTGACTCAACCATTCAACTCAACACTAGCTGGCTTAATTCACCGTTTAGATTAAACACCAGAGTTCAAAGTGCGGTGGAACCGAACCATTCGCGGGCGAAGCCACAAGAATGCGTCAACGTGTGAGCAGATGCACCTCCCCCTCCCCCCACAGTCACCTCACCCCTACCTTTAAGCGAATTTCGCGATGACCCCCCAATTACTGACGGTAATTGACACAGGGGATGCTACGCCTTTACGCGAACATAGTGTACCTATTTGTCGCAAAGTGTACGAGTAGTTTCTGATTTTTTTCGAAGAACCTAACTTCAAGGGAATTTAAATCATATTGTTTGGCTATTAAAGTTGATTATTGTGATCGCTAGTGTCTGCCCTTTTGTCTTTTTGACTAGGGAATAGGGATGTGTGCGTTAATTAGGATAATGTTCTGGTGCTTACTGGGACAGTCTAGGCGACGCATTTCTGCTCGCACTGTCTTTTTTCGCACGTTCATTATTCTGTGGTGTACCTACGTACGGAGACTTCAGTGGGGGTTGATTGCGGTTAGAGAACTTCATTACATTTGGGGAGTCGAGTCGTTTGCCTTTTTCGTCTAAAATTTTTTTGGAAATTCGGCTGAACTGAGACAAAAGTTACCTACCTAAAAAACAAAAGTTAAAAAAAACATAAGAAGTGCTTTTACTTTAGTAAAGTTTGGGGTAGGCTGGCTAGTGGTTACTTAGGTAGTAGTTGATATTATTAGGCATATTATATTTATCTTCTGTAAGTAGGTAATAAATAACCTAACTGTAAATTGTACTTTTTTATCTTCACTAAAAACCTCTCACACCACTCTGCAGCTCTAGCTATAGGGTAGCTCTGAATGGGTTATGGAATATAGTCGTGGTGTGGAGTATAGACTATAGAGTATAGACGGTATAGACAATCGGTGAGAGCGCTAATACTGCATTCATTGCGACGCATTGAGGCAGCAAGCCCTCTCTCGTGGATTTAATGACCGTTTTTATTTATAATTAGCCCTACATGGTGACGTCGATGTCAAACCGCATGCATGCATGCATGAGTATTTTGCGTACCTGCCTTGCGAATTAACTGGCATGGCGTTTATAACCTACTATATCGCTTGCGACTTCTACTCATAGAGAGATGCAAGTAATATATACCACAGGACTGTATTGTACTTAATCCCTACAAATACCTAAAAGTGAAAGTATTTGTTTATTTGTCCTTCAATCACGCCGAAACAGAGCTTGATTGACTTGATTTTTGCACGAGTATACCTTCCTATTGTTTACCTGTAGGTATATCCCGGAAACGGAGGGTTCCCAAGGGATTTTTAAAAACTTAACAACATTAGCATGATATTATTTTAGAGGTAGATACTTAATCATTGATATTAATAGCGGCTTGCATACATCGATGCTTGCACGCGAATTCGTCCGCGTAGGTTTAGTTTCTCAAGTTCTCGTTGTTTAAGGCCGAGATCTATAGATCGTACTGTGGCTCTGCTTAAGACTCAAGATAGAGTTAAAATGAGACACCAACATGTACTGACATAAATCTGTCTCGTTTTAACTCATTCTTGAGTCTGAGCTGAGTGGAAGTGCCATCTATAGATTTCACCCTGAGTATTTTTATTAAGGAAAATCGATCCGTTGACTTGTTGCCCCTAAAGAAAGACAAACTTTTTTTGTCTATGTTTATTACTAAATAATGACGTAGGTAGAAGCTACTTCTTAATTTATTCAAAAAATCAAAAGATAAAAAAAATGTAAAAGTAATCTTTCTTATCAAGTAGGTAAGTGGATAAAAAACACAGATTTTCTATAGAATTTTAGTTTGTTGAGGAATCTTTGAGGTAAATTTTAAAATAGTATGCCCGCGTACGTACGCGTAGTACGTCTGCGTGGATTAAGGTTTTTTAATTCCCACGGGAACTCGTTAGAGTTTCCGTGGGAATAACTAACTAACTTCCAGGATAAAATGTGCTAATCCTGAGTATGAGCTATCTCCATTCCAAATTTCAGCCAAATCGGTTCATTCGTTGTAGAGTAACAAACATCCATCCATCCATCCGTACATCCATCTTCACAAACTTTCGCATTTATAATATTAGTAGGACTTTGCTTTTGAATCTAAAATGTTTACATCTAGATAATCTAGATATTAAACAAACGGAGTAGTCGGCACGGGCTAGTCAGTTGGTTTAATCTATTTATATAATATATAAAAGAAAGTGGTGTTAGTTACACTATTTATAACTCAAGAACGGATGAACCGATTTGGCTGAAAATTGGTGGAGAGGTAGCTTAGAACCAGGAGACGGACATAGGATACTTTTTATCCCGTTCAACCGCGTTTCCGTGTTGTCACTATAAAACGTGGTATAAGAAAAACGCATCTGACATGGAATAACAAAACGCAAATGACAGTGGAATAACAAAACGTAAATGACAGTTAAACGTAATTTTGTCTTTGGTTAAGTATGGTAAAAAATTTGACAATTATAAAAAGTGTGATAATAAAGCATTACTGATATTATAAATGCGAAAGTGTGTTTGTTTGTTGGTTTGTCCTTCAATCACGTCGCAACAGAACAGCGGATTGATGCGATTTTTTGCATGGGTATAGTACTTAATGGATGTAGTAGTGGTTCCTCAGACCGGGAGAGCTACTTTTTATCTCGGATAATGAAAGAGTTCCCGCGGGATTTTTAAAAACTAAATCCATGCGGACGAAGTCGCGGGCATCAGCTAGTTAGTTTATAAAAAACTGTTTGTGTAACATGAACTTCAAAACAAGATCATTCAATTCAAATTGAATAACTTATAAAAAGATAAAAGCTGAATACAATAAATAATAAAATTGACGCTTTGTGAATACAATAAATAATAAAATTGACGCTTTGTTATAGTTACATCATCTGCATAAAACGTACTTAGGGTTTTTATTTAACATAATAATTACCTACTTACATATAATTACTAACTATAGGTACTTAAGTAGTAGGTAAGTTACATTTAATAGAATAGAATAGAAAATTCTTTATTGCACAACAAGAAATAAGGGTTGATACTTGATACGTAGGTACAAGAAAGAGAAAATAAATACAAGGTGCATAGGCGGCCTTATTGTTAATCTTGTCTGGAGAGGAAAACGTCAAAGAAGAAAATAATCGTTATAGAGATTAGATTTTTTTATTAGGTACATGGGAGGTCGCGGGTTCGGTTCCGGGCGGGAGCAATTTGAGCATTTGTAATTTCTGAACTGTCTAGGAGTCTTCCCCCCGATTGTCTAAAATTTGCCGAAATCTTATTCATTTCATGGCATTAGCGTCAAACTAAAATAAACCATAACGGCATTAAATTAGAGCTCAATTTCGTGTATGCATTCTCATGCGTTTAGGTATGTACGATACGCTCCATAACGCTCCATGTTAGAATCGGTTGTACTGAATTTGGGACTTTAAATCAATACGGTCAGGGAATATTTTACTTTGACGCTAATGCCATGAAATGAATAAGATTTTGATCGGCAATTTTTAGACAATCGCATCTTTGAACTGGTAAGAGGCTTTGGCCGTTAGTTAGTTAGGCTAGTTACCTACCAGTTACCACCCTACCGTCAAAGAAGTGCCGTACCGATACGATGCCGGGTAGGAAATAGGAAGTTAGGAACCGATTAGGGTTATAGGATTTATTTACACTGTTATACCTAACCTTACAAATGAATCCTCTACCATCGTAAACTGCATCGTTTAAACTGCTCAGCAGTAAAGAGCAATCTTATCATCGTATAAAAAAACCTCTTCGAATTGCCAAAGTATGTACCTACCTAGTTACTTAGTGTTTAAAAATCTTACAATTAATAAATTATATTATATATTATTACACACATCAAAAGTGTCTAGGGATCAAGCATTTTTATGCGGATTTCTTGAGATTGAGATGTGGCTTTGTAATAAATTTATGATTTTATAAATTTATATGGATCCTTTTTGGTGCATTTCATAATTTCATAATCAGCGATTAAAATCCTGCCAGGAAGTCCATCCTTATAGTGGTGGAACCATCATGGTATGGGCGGGTATTTGGATCGGCGGAAGAACTGAGTTGATTTGGATCAGAGGCAACCTCAACGCTCAAATTTATGCTGAGACGATTGTATCAGACGTCATCGTTCCTCTACAAGTGCAAATCGGTCCCTTATTTCAGTTAATGCATGATAATGCACGACCGCACACCGCAAGAGTTGTAAGACAGACTCTCGCCGCAGCTAACATTAATGTCCTGCCCTGGCCTGCTCAGTCGCCAGACTTGAACCCGATTGAGCATGCATGGGATATGCTACAGAGAAGAGCTCTGCCGAATATGGAGGGTATCCAGTGGCAAGAAGACCTTTTTTTGTTGTTGCAACGAACATGGGCGGCCATTCCACAGCGTGATTTGGATGAACTCATTTTGAGTATGCCAAACCGATGTTCTTGTGTTGTTAGTGTTCGCGGTAGAAACACGGATTATTAATTGTTTAAGTTACCCAATAAAATTTTAAAGAAAACTGTTATTTCAGTCTTTTTTTCGAACTTTAATGTTAGTGGTTCAAATGTCAAAAATCCCTTTATTAGGAAAAAGGCAAATTTCTTTATTAATGCAAAGGTGACTTGGTTTATCGTTACTGTGACAAACGAAAACACTTTATTTGATGAATCCTTAAAGAAAATTTCAATTAATATCAATCAGGAGAAAAGTTATTGCAAAAATATATGTTGATCCCTAGACACTTTTGATGTGTGTATTATTAATAAATTATATTATATTCAATTAATATAGTAGGTACAGACTAAAGACATAGCCCGATGCCCTATCAACCCCTTATTAATTATTATTATATTATGAAATCCTCCAATCTTTGAAGCACTCCTGAAGTCGACTCTTCTTACCACCTTGTAGGTAAGTATCCTACGCCATACTTGGGCAGCCCATTCCATGATGCTACCTATGCTAACTAACATCACGATCGAAAATCAACTCTACAACCACCACCGAAAGTCCAAAATTCGGTATTGGTGAACATAAATATGGAGTATTAGGACCTAGGTCAACAAATGTAGATATTATTCCGGTTTTTCTTGTTATAACTGAATATGTATATGTGTAAAATTGTTACATTGTGATGTTTTTATTGAAATGTCGATGTTCAAAACGGCTATGAATAATTTTGATGGACTTTTTTCTTGTGGAGACTTGTAGGTATAGGCTTGCGTTTGGCCATAATAGATATTATTATGAAGGTAATGAACAATTAATTTTAATATTGATTACATGCTTAACTTGCATACAAAATCAGAAGACGCAGCAGGGGTTCTTCTGCAATAAAATCATAACGTTATTAATAAATTATAACCTTGCTTCTGTAAAGTTGTAAACTGGAAAAAATTATAGCGCCCGTTGATGTAGCTCCCTCATTACACCTAGCCAATTAGCCATAAATGAGATGAGATACATCAACGTGCACTATGAACTAAATAATGTTATTAATCACGATATGAATAACGTTAACATACCTTCGCACACCGCCTAGGCAGTAATACCACAGTATAAGGAGACACAGTAGTTCGACGCCTATGATTTCGTGCTAAATGCCGCCAACCTATATAGTCATCGGTGATTAGGCTAGGGTTGTCACAAGGAATTCAATTTCTATTAATATTTATATTTTGTAAATTTCAGATCGACATCACAATAAACAATATTATTTTAAATAATTATAATTAACCAATGATCAAAAATATAAAATAAATTTGAATTTAAAATTATTATTTGACTCATTGATTTTTGAGAGGAAACTTTTAGCTTTCAATTGGATTATTTATTTGAGATTATCTATTTTATAATAATACTCCCCGAGACCCGCGTCTTTATCCGCTTGGTCAGAACCCCTGCAGCATCAGGAGTGAGGGGTTTGGTCCTGAAATGTAACTATGTAGCTCTATCTGTCACTGAATGTCCCGTCAAAATCGGTCCAGCCGTTCCCGAGATAAGCCGGAATAAACAGACAAACAATGAATGTTTTGTTTAAGTACCGAACCGAATATACATTTAGTAAATATCAGTTATTTTGATATTACAAACAGACACTTCAATTTTATTTATTTGTAATTATGTATTGTCAGTATTATGGAGAACTCTAAAGTGTGCAGGTTTCCTAACGATGCTTTCCTTCACCGTTAAATCATGCGATATTTAATTGCTTAAACGCACTTAACTTAGAAAAGTCAGAGGTGCGTACCCGGGATCGAACCTACGACCCCCCGAATAGGAGACCACAGTCGTAACCACTAGGCTATTACTGCTTCTCCATAATATTCTCAAAGGTGTGTGAAGTCCGCCAATTCGCATTGGGCCAGCGTGGTGGATTATGGTCTATAACCCTTCTCTGAGAGGAGACCTCGCTCAGTAATGAGCCGATGATGGGTTGATAATGATAATGATGATGATGATGACTGTCAGTATACAAGCGTAATACGATAACCTTTTAATGTAGGTCCCAAGCTGGCCTCGCCAACTCGGGACGTTATCTCGCTCCGCACTTATCGCACCCTACCGCGTGATTGCCCTGTCTAGAAGGCTTCGTTGAACCTCTGAAATTCCTGTTGTTGAATTCAGAATCGCGTCGAAAGGCTCTCAATAACCGTGGTGTGGTAGGTAGGTACAGTAAGGCGCATTTGATACAATGACTTAGGTAGGTATAATGTATAGTATACTTACTACTTATCATCTGATAATAGACGAGTTTAGTCGCCAGATTCATCAAAGAAAACAAATTACTCAATCACAAACAAGCATCTATTATGTAGAAATAAGTAATACAATGATTTCTTTGTGACCATTTAGTAAAAATATTTATTAATGCTTCATTTGTATGGAGAAGAAACAAGGCTTTCATTTAAATTCAGTATCTACAAACTATTAAGATACCCAAGTTTAAAGAAAAGAACGTTTGTTTCATCTCAGAAACTTGTAACTTTAATTTTAGATTTGAAAGCAAAATCGTAATATCTGTGTCATAAACAATAATTTACTGTTTAATCTAGGCAACGCGGGTATTTAATTACTTTTAAGATTATTTTGAAAATGAGCTTAAATTTTTCACTGATTAGTCATTTATCAATCGAATTATTTCCTTTCCATTAAAATAATTATGTACATTACGCCGAATGTCACCCCCCGCCCTTAAATAATTTTACAATATTTTTGCTCATGATTTATTATACGTAGCGGCATTAAAGTAATATTAAAAAGAAAAAAGAAACAAAATTGGTTGAAAATAATGAAAGAAAAAAAAGATTGGAAGAACATTGCCATCTCCCTCGCACGCGTGCACGTGACGTCATTGTTTATGTACGTGCATCCCTTTTCTATCAAACGCCTAGAACTGTTATTTTATTTTTAACCGACTTTCAAAAAGGAGGAGGTTCTCAATTCGGCCGGTATCTCTTTTTTTTTTTTTTTTTTTTTTTTTTTCTATGTATGTCCACCGATTTCTCCGGGATTACTGGACCGATTCGCGTGATTTTTTTTTAATCGACAGAGGATGTTTGCGAAATGGTCCCATAAAAATTTTAACCTTCAACTCCTCAAGCCTGATGCTGCAGGCTAAAACTATGGCGATTTAGGAAATTTCGATTACGAATTGATATTGTAGGTAACAAGTATGGACTACATCATGGAGCTCCAGGTCCTAGCTCCTCAATCATAGGATACTACACTTAAAAGCTTAAAATAAAAATTCTTTTCAAAAAACCGACTTCTAACGCCACTACAAAGTATAAAAATAATTTTAGTTTGTCCACGTTTGTTGAAGTCGGGCGGGCCTAAAATACAAACTATGAAACCGACTCGCGATGCTCGCTCGACTTCTACAAACGAGTCTATCATATTCTGTAGCGTCGCGCATCGGTTTCATAGTTTGTATATAGGCCCGCCCGACTTCAACAAACGTGGACAAACTAAAATTATTTTTATACTTTGTAGTGGCGTTAGAAGTCGGTTTTTTGAAAAGAATTTTTTAGAGTTAAAAGACTGCCTAACATATAAATTATTTTTATGCGGATTTAGAAGTTTCTTTCTATTTTTAACCTACTTACAAAAAGGAGGTTCTGAATCCGTCTGGTATCTTTTTTTTTTAAATCATGAGTAGGTATCGTATAAGTTACCTTTCAATAGAAATAGGTACTAGAAAAAAAAAAGTGAGCCGTCGTGGGACGCCTGGCAGATGTGAAACATCGACATTATTTTGTAAAAGTAATATGCAGAAAAGAACAGATTGTGATAGGAACTAAAAAGTATACATATAACATCGCATGCCGTGGCGACGCGTCGCAACGGCATGCGTCGCCACGCCAGAAATCTGTTTTACGTGCGGCTATAGATGTTTCACATCAAAAACTATTCTAGTGAACAACCCTATACAATACAACGTTAAAGGGCAAGGCGCACAAATGAACGACAACCACTATATAATGATTCCCAGTCGACTTTGCGGTGTGGCATAATCAGATATCTTGCAAAACTTGACACTTGCTGACCAGTGTAAAGACCCTTCGGTTGCATACAAATACAAGTTATTTGTATTGGGGGTTCGGCGTAGTGTGGTCCATTGTACGGTGGTTGTTAAGGATTAACGTATAGGATTACTTAGCGACGACACTGTATGTGGTGTCAGGGTGTTGTTAGCTCCGCGTTACGTAATGATATTGTCAGTGACCTATTATACCTACTGCCTATAGATATTCTATAGTTATCAACTGGAAAACAGCTGTTGTGGTTACACACTCGACTCTATGAACTGATACGTCAACGGCTTTGCTGGCAAAGTTGAGTCCCCTAGCTGATTTTTATTTATGCTTGGCAATTAGTAGTTACCAAAAGCTAGCTAAATAAAAACTAAGATACATAATTATTAAGTATATCGTTGCTAATTTCATGTTGACTGTGTGACTTAGAGAGTGACAGACAGTAGCCTGTGTCACTCTCTAAGGCCCGCTTGCAAAAACGCCGGATTATACTTTTAACCCACAGTTAGCTGCTGCTTTGACAGATTTCGTATAAAGCTTCTGTCAAAATTACAAATTTATTCCTGGGTTAAACCTAGCCCGGCGTCTCTGCAAGCGGGCCTTAGTCTTCAAAAGTCCTCAAAAGTCAGTTTTATTCCAGAAAATCAAATAAGTAAGTACTTAGTTCTCACGGAATTTTTAAAAATTAACTGCTTGCAGATGAAGTCGCGGGCATCAACTAGTAACAGATAAAAGAACTGTTACTAACATTTCATTCATAAACTATGTAATTTTAAATCACTCACTTTAGCGGTGAAGGAAAACATCATGAGGAAACCTAAACGCCTTACGAGTTCTCCATAGTCTTTTAAAAGGTGTGTGAAGTCTGACAATCCGGGCTTAGTCAGGTTGATGGACTATAGCCTATGCCCTTCTCATTCTGAGAGTATAGATCTGTGCCCAGTTATGGGCTTGCGATCGGTCGAGATGATGAATGAATGAAGAGTTGGTAAGTCGTATAGACAACCTTCATAAGCGCTGCGCTAGTTAAGACTCTACCACCTGTTGAATTACCCAGTTATGCTTTTCCAAAAATACTAGTTGTGCCTACGCCATAGGTATACCTACCTAAGCAGTGCGGAGCAACTGCTATACCTACCCATATCATTGTCATCACAATTGAAGATACTTCACGTAAAATAAACCAAAAATACGCAAAACATTAGAAGGAAATCCCAAACATGCGTCAAACATAAGTCACGACGCGGATAAGCCTGCTTTAAGTTCATTTCAGGCTTGGGCAGACAAGCCGCGGTGGTAGCAGTACGGTAGAAATGACATGTTTTAGAACGTAGTTCCTTATCTCGCGGTGCGCAAGGGGGCTAGACGGATCGACACTTTTTTGAAACCGATACTTTTTTGAATGTGAATTTGGCATAGTGTTCGGTATTTTCGCGGTACAATATTGGGTCTCCGTAGCCTTGTAGTTTCTGCAGTGTAGTTAGAAATTGTTTAAAATAAAATTGAAAATGGAAATTCGGTCTGTCGAGCTGGGATTCGAACCATCGACCTTTGGCTGTTTGGCGACTGTGGAAACCACAAGGCTACGGAGATTTAATATTGTAGTGTGAAAATGTTGAACAGAATGCCAAATTAATTAATCGAAAGGAACTTCGTTCCATCCGGGTGTCCCTTGACACCTCTCAAGTTTTTTTAACCATACGTCAAAGTAAATAAAGGGTTTATATGTTGTTATTATTTAAAAGAAACTACGCCACAGCGTCAGTCCACTCCGTTATCCCTGCTCTAAAAGTCTTTCCAAAGGGCATTGGAGTTTGGACTGCAAACCGACTGACTGCATTAGATACATTTCAGTTTTATTGCAGCAACTGCAGATCGACTGTGTACGTATTTTTGACAGACTCTCTGGCGTTTTGATAATTATAAGCAAGGGTTTGATTCATGGGAAATTTGAGTATTCCAAATTTTATCTGGTGGCGACAACAATCGTGCCACCGACAATTAACATGTAGTTCCGTAATAGGTTTCCGTAGGTAATAGGATTAGGTTTGAGGTTCATACATAACTGATCTACTCTTTTTGGTTAAAACCCACTTCAACCTCAGACTGTCTCTGCTTCTAACATCTTCGTCATCCCACCACTTCGTTCATCGTTGGACGTAGGCCTCCTCATGTGCACACCATTTCCTTTCGATGGTGTGCCAGTCTCATCCAAGTCTTCGCCACAAGCTTGATGAAATCGTCGGACCTGCGGTGATGATCCAGTCCAGGATAGTAGCATGGTTATAGTTATTTATGCAACTGTTGTATAATAAGGGGTATTGTAATAAGGGGTACACTCATGTGATACTATTATCACACTCGGCTTCGCCTCGTGTGATAAACCCACATTCGTGTTTTAATACCTAATTATCAACAGTTGCATACAAGACTTTATCTACCCCCATGCACTTCTTCAGAAAATGATTCACTACCCTTTGATGTTTTCCAATTGATAAAATCTTGATACGCTTTTTCATAATGCTTTCTTGATTTTTCCGGTAGTAATTTGATGGAAACTTCTTTTGCAGCGTTTAAAATATTCGGTACTGAAACGCGCGTGAATGTTCTTTTTTTGAAATTCATACAAATGTTGTTTTTTTAAATTCATAGATACCACGCATCGAACAGTAAGAATGTGGCTGTCTGTGGAGTAAACCTTTCCTCAATAGGGATCGAAAAAAAAACAAAATGCTTTTTTTTTGAAATTCATAGATACCACGCATCGAACAGTAAGAATGTGGCTGTCTGTGGAGTAAACCTTCGCTCAGAAGGGATCGAAAAAAAAAAACAAAGGAGTGTTATCATGAAATTCAGTACAACATTATATCATCCGTTTGGATGACATTATGGTTATTAAGACACATTGGGTGTTTTAATGTTGGCAATAAGCTAACTGTTTCAGAATCTTTCATAGAGGATTTAAAGCATCTCCCATGCTATTAGATTAGATAAACAATTTTATGTCATCGATAAAAAATACTCGGAGTCGCGTTTGACGTTGCCGTCACGCGTCGCGTCTGTCCTGGCTCTAAATGTGCTAGCACTTGTTATTCCGTACGAATCACACCACGGCACGACATCAATCAGCCTGACTTGGATCAGTCGTGGTCGTCACGTAGGGTCGATAAATCCGAACTTAATGAGTGGTAAACTACGTTCACACTGACTAGTGAACACAACTTAAATAACATTACCTGTACCTACACAATCTGTAGGGCTATTACCAGTTTGTAGATTTCGATAAAGTTGATAGATTTCAACATTAAAACTTCAAAGTAAGATATAACTCAACTGGATATAGTTTTAACGCTCAATTTTATTCATAATCTAGCCAGCACGAGCGCCTCAAGAGGAAACTTTGTAACATAAAAATCACTTCTAGTACTGTATGTCAGATGCTCGAAATATACTAACAGTTTCGACATGAGCAAATCTGCACTAAGAGTAACATCCTATCGGCAAAGACGTTGCATTATATAGTAACACTAATCCCGCATTGGGTATGGTTTTCATCTAACTGGTATAGCACTAACTACCAGAAGAGATCGCAGTGAGGGACAATTAAAAATAACACATTCTACTGGCAAAATTCTATTAAAAATAACACATTCTGCTATTCTACATCTTGGACTCCAGTATCCAGGTATATCCAGGTGGATATATTTCCCTTAGTTGATAAGTTTTCTTAACTAAGGGAAATATATCCACCTTTGAATGCTGTAAGGAATTCCGTGTTGATGTTAAAATGGTGTGAATCACATTAAGGTATTATTTATATCTACAATAAATCCTCAGACTACAACACCTTGTAATGCGCACTTCTAAAATTTCGCGGTTTACATGTCTTCGCAACGCCACAAATAAAATATATATACATTGAGCATTAGGTTTAAACTTACCGCTTTTTGTATGATTGTGTAATAATTATAGTAACATGGATCGTATTATGAACTACGACGTATAATTACGAAGAAAGAATGCAGATCTTGAACAAAGTGTCCACTTGCAATAAAGTTGCAGAAGTGACTCACTTGCAATGGAGCACTCGCAGCAAGTCAATTTCTGCAAGTTGACTAAGAATACTATTACATAGTCTGATATTTTTTTCTGTTACTTGCTAGTGGACACTTCACTTTATGTTTATACCTTGTTCTAAAAGGACGTCGAAAAAATACAACTTTATTTGCGGCTCCAAAACACGCTTTTCATAGATTGCGGAGGCAACGGAACAGCAGTTATAACTTGGTAGGTATAGGTAATATATAGTTGTTTTTCCGCCACACAACGTTTCCGCGATTTGTTTTTAGACCGCAAATAAAGTTTGTAATTTTTTCCACGTTAGTTGTGAACAATATATCTTTATATAGCTTTTTGTTTCCGTCCTTATCCAGATTTCAGGGTCTTAAACTGAAAACTAATAGAGTAGTTTTGAAAATATTATTCTTGGTAGCATAGTAGTAATATAGGTTCACAATAAACGTAGAAGGATATGAACTGCAGAGCTGATAAGATGAAGGGATAATTCCGCTTTACAGACAAATGTTCCCACAAATGAAGTTCCGCGTGTCCGGATTGGACGCGAAAGCGAAATACATCCTCCTGCTGGACATCGTCGCCGCCGACGACTACCGATATAAGTTCCACAACAGGTAGACCTCCTCAGGGAACGATCATGCGCCTCACTTACCCCTCTCGCCTTCTTTGTAACGACTAAGAGCTTGGTGTCCATCACATTTAACTGCTAGTCCATCAAACACGCCAGAAACGAATAGGAATTTCTTCCAACGGAAGTTCTTATTGAAATTTGGCATAGTATATGTGCCTGATTAGTCTTCGCGTCGATTGGAGATGCTGCCATTGAATCTACTACCGTTACACGCTTCTTCATTAGGCTTGTGATTCCGCCCACACATTGCACTAGTTCCCACCAATTTAATTCCGATACGCTCTTAATTGTCTGTAAACAATCCGTAACTACGCTCAATTTAAGGGCAACGACATTACGGAAAGCTTCGCCTGGAATCGCCCGACGATTAAGGATTCAACGCGCATCCAATGGGTAATATCATTAAAATATCTTTGTTTCAAACGCCGCAGCGGTAACGTAAAAAGTAGACCGAACAACATCGCAGGTGAGAGATACGGAGCGAGCCGCTTTACTATGAGTACCGACTCAAACATTCAAAGTTGCAGCGGATGAAAAGAAAAAGGTGTTGCGGCAAATAAAATTCTTCCGGGTTCATGGATAACAGCGTCTGAACTTTCAGAGTCGCATCCGAAACCGATAATCATTGTATTTGATCGTGTACATTGTTTAATTCCCGATGACATGCCGCGATAAGCCTCCTCTCTGTTTAATGTCCGGCCGATCAGACCCGAGTATCAAAACGGCCGACGCGCAGGTTTGGCAACATCCAGATGCGACCGATAAACTTCGATTTAATATCCGTTAATTAATACGACTCGAGCATTCCGATCGAAAATTCGTTTGTGACTCAGCCGTAAAGCGATACCGTCGCCGACAAAGAGGCCGGCCGTCTAGCGCCGTTAATATGATAATTAATTATTACAAATCACTGACACGTAAATTGTTCGCGAGATAGTTCTTTGATTGAAAATTTCTTAAGATACAGACAGCGAAAACAGTAAGTATAGTGTCTTTCTTCGGGCTACGGAGTGTAGGTATTGTCGTAAGTACGTCCACATACGGTCACGTGCGACAGTCAAGTTTCGCGACAACACAAAACCGCACAATGGTCGCCCACCTTGCCGTTTTTGGTTTGTTTTGGCGGATACAATTTTAGGCATCGCAAATGCTTAGTAACACCTTACCAAAGCCGCCGCGCTAATTGGACCACTAACAGAAATCTAGAGCAGAAAAACTATTCAAAACGAAGTGTCCGTTTTACCTCGTATGTAGCTTTTCAGTTTAACAAACTACCGAGAACCAATTTATGTAAATACCCCTAATGAGTGCGGTACGAGATCACAAGCTGGAACAGCAGTGTGTGGAGATCAAACGGGCACAAAAAGTGAAACTAGTCTAGCGGCATGTCTCACAATCGACGCGATGTCAAATCGTTGTCGCTAAGAACAACTCCATGTTTTTCTCTCGTATTGCTTGCAGACGTATGTTTCCTGCCTACAAAGTTCGCGTTTCTGGTCTTGATAAAAAAGCAAAATACATTTTGCTAATGGACATCGTAGCTGCCGACGATTGCAGATACAAATTCCACAACAGGTATAAATAAAGAGGAGATGAAGGAATTAAATTAAAATAAGGATATTGTAGCGCTTGTGACCGGCAACTCTCCGACCGAACGGATACATCTTATTTTAATGTAATTCGTATAACAGAACGATGAGGCAAGAAGCATGCGTAATAGATGTGAACGATAGGGATCTGCGCGGTGTAATAAACTTTTTCTAGCTAATTCGTACGGCACCTGTCGGCTCTCCTTGATATCTTCGTATTTCTGTTAACGAACCGGATATTCTGCGGACAATGCCGTCTTTGTACACAATCTGGATTAATTTCAAATCTCATCACGTATCGTTACTCCGTTTTCGAATTGTAATCGTCGATTCGTTAGCACAGATTTATCTTCGTGGCTTCAATATTTCGCTGTTCGCAGACCTCTTTTATTCACATTGCTTATAACGTGTTGTAGATTACTATTATTTTCATAATCAGATATTCGAATGCATGAGAGTCGTGGTATTTATATGCACTCACTGTCATTGCTTCAATCCTATCACCATCAAGCTTTAATTTTAGTGCATGTAGCAAAACATCTTAGGTCTGGACTTCTGTATGCTACTAATTAAAAAGGTAAATATTTCCAAGCCTTACAATTTGCCACGCTTTCAACTTGCGTATAAAAGTTACTTTGTTTATAACGTCATAAGTTTTATAATTTATGCGGCCACCTGTCTTGAGCCCGTGTGTTCTTTTTAATTAAAAACTATTTTTACTTTCATTAGTAGATGCTTAATTAGTTTTTGGCTATCAGTGTGATTTATTGGACTTGATTATAATTATGTGCTATTTTTTATTAACCGTCAATATGTGGACAAAAATAATTACCACTTTTATTTTTAACTCACAGTTTAGAGAGGACACAAATGCGACCAATCTCAACCAACAGTCATATCAGAATATCAGTAACTTTGTCGTAATTTACCATGCAAGCTGTCAAATCTTCATACAACATCATGTATCGACGAGTAAGCTATTCGACGTTTTCATAAATACACAGTTCTTGGAACATCGCTCTCAGTGGTTCATGTCGATAATATCGTAGTCTCATGTGATTGACAATAGCACGAGATATCGCGCGTCTTTGTCTCCTCTCTATTTTGTACTGCCTGCATAGAAATAGGAAGACATCGTAATTCCTAGTTCCATGACTGCCTGTGTACCTAGTGTCATATAGGAGGTACTTATTACTTACCAGCGATATAAACTTTCAAATAGCTAATGTATAGATAACTAATGTAAATTTTTGTTTGCATTTATTTAAAAGTGCTTAAAACTTCTTTCCTTATCGACTCTACGATACAGTTTAAACTATTTTTTATTAGAGGCTTTCTCATCCAATTATTTGTATTCCGAAATTGGCCCAATTGTCTTATTCAACAAAATAATGGTAGTTAAAAAGTATAAAATCTCGCACTAATTTCGAAATGTATTATCATCATCATCATCATCTCAGCCTGCGGACGTCCACTGCTGAACATAGGCCTTTCCCAGAGAACGCCACCACACCCGGTCCTCAGCCTTCCTCATCCAGCCACTTCCCGCCACCCGCTTTATATCGTCGGTCCAACGTGCTGGAGGGCGCCCCACACTACGCTTACTAGTTCACGGTCTCCACTCTAGAACTTTTCGGCCCCATCGGCCATCGCTTCTACGACAAGCATGGCCTGCCCACTGCCATTTCAGCTTGCTAATGGTTTGGGCTATGTCGGCGACCTTGGTTCTCTTGCGGATCTCTTCATTCCGAATCCTGTCCTTAAGAGAAACTCCTAACATAGCCCTCTCCATAGCTCTCTGAGCGACTTTAAATTTATGGATCAAGCCTTTTGTTAGTGTCCACGTTTCAGCGCCATAAGTGAGGACGGGAAGGACACATTGATTGAAGACTTTCGTCTTCAGGCATTGAGGTATTGACGATGAGAAGACCCGACTTAATTTTCCAAATGCCGCCCAGCCCAGCCGTATCCTTCTGTTGGCTTCTTCGTCGAAATTGTTTCTACCCAGTTGTATGATCTGGCCAAGGTAGTTGTACTCTGAAACAATTTCGATTCCAACATTTTCGACGTTCACGGGTATCGGGACAACATGTTGATTGAACATAACCTTGGTTTTGTCCATGTTTATCCCAAGACCAACTCGTCTGGAAAAGCGGCTTAGGCTATTCAGCATCTGTCCCAGATCTTCTGGAGTCTCTGCCAGGATAACCACATCGTCGGCGAACCGCAGGTGTGAGATGTATTCGCCATTTATATTAAAGCCTCGTCCTGTCCAGTCCAGCGTTTTGAAGAGGTCTTCTAGAGCACTATTAAACAGTTTTGGGGATATTACATCCCCCTGTCTAACCCCCCTTCTCAAGTTTATTGGTTTTGTTTGCTGAGACTGTACTTGGACGGTCATTGACGCAGTATCGTAAATACATCGCAGCACCTCGATATAACGCCAATCGACTTGGCATCTCTGCAGTGACTCCAGAACAGCCCAAGTTTCGATAGAGTCGAAGGCTTTCTCGTAGTCCACAAAAGCAAGGCAGAGTGGGAGATTATACTCTTCCGCCTTCTGTATAATCTGCCTTAAGGTGTGAATGTGGTCTACGGTGCTGTAGCCTTTTCGAAACCCAGCTTGCTCCGGAGGTTGAAAATCGTCAAGTATTCGGGCGAGGCGATTTGTGATCACCCTCGAAAACAACTTATAAACATGGCTCAAGAGTGATATCGGCCGATAGTTCTTTAGAAGCTCCTTGTCACCCTTCTTAAAGAAAAGGATTACCACACTCTTGCTCCATGCTTTTGGCGTAGTTCCGTTTGCAATGACGTCATTAAAGAGCTCTGCTAGCTCTTTCAGGATCGGAGTACCTCCTGCACGTAGAAGCTCTGATGTGATGCCGTCATCGCCAGGTGCCCTGTTGTTTTTAAGTTGATTGAGGGCTATTCGCATCTCGCCAAGGTCAACGTCTGGGATGTCTTCGGTGTAGTGGCGGGTCAATGTCGCACGTTTGTCGTTCGTGTTTTAAGCCGCTTTTGGAGCTTTGGAGGAGTATAGCTGAGAGTAAAATCGTTCGATCTCCTCTAGGACCTCTGCTTGTGACGTCACGATTTTACCGACGGGGTTTCTCAACTTTGTTAAGTGGCTCCTCTCAAGTCGCTTAGCGAACACTTTCGAACCTCGGTTTTGCTCGATCGCATTTTGTATAATGCGGGTGTTGGAGCACCGGAGGTCGAATCTTATTCGCTTCTTGACGCGCTTGTTCAAAGTATGCCACTGAGGCAGTGCTGAGGAAGTTTCCCGTCTCTGCTCCATAAGTTTACGGGTATCTTCGGAGATCTTTGACACCCTTTTATGGTCATTCTGACAGTATTTGCGCCCCACTTCACGAACGACACCTACGAAATTGGTGAATCGTTGGTCAATGTCCAAGTTGGTTTCCAACAGGTCGAACCGATTCTTGAGCTAAATTTGGAATTGTTCGGAGCTTACACTTTGCAACGGTTTGGGTCGGAGAGTTGACTTCATCAGACGTTGTCTCTCTAATTGCAGATCTATATTTAAGATGCCACGCACAAGCCTGTGATCGCTGCCGGTGTTAAACCTATTGATCACTGAGACATCTTCAAATATATACCTGCGATCCGTCATGATAAAGTCAATCTCATTTTTAGTCACATTATCCGGACTATGCCATGTCCACTTTCTAGAGGGCTTTTTCTTGAAGAATGAATTCATCAGGAATAGCCCTTTCCGCTCCAATAAGTTGGCAAGCATACTTACCACTTTTAATTCGCCATGTTCTTTTAATCCCACCTTAGCATTAAAGTCCCCCATAACGACATTTAAGTGAGTTTTGGTGGTGTTATCAAGAGCCTTTGCAATGTCCTCGTATAAGGCTTCAACTTCGTCATCAGCATGTGTCGACGTGGGCGCATAGACTTGAACTATCTTAAGGGAGTATCTCTGATTCAGCTTGAGTATAACATATGCCACCCTCGACGACACACTACTGATCTCCAGTACGTTATTTCTGAGGACTCTATTGACCAAAAATCCAATACCTCCTTGTGAAGCCTGGTCGCCTTGCCGATAATAGAGCATATTGCCTGATTCCAGGGTTATCATGTCCTCCCCCTCTCTTCGGACTTCCGACAGCCCCAAAACATGCCATTTAATTCTGCTCAGCTCTATTTCGATTTCAGCGAGGTGTTCGTCCGCTCTCAATGTCCGTGTATTATAAGTTGCCAAATACATCCGATTTTTATGGTAGCTGTCCGAAATGTATATCCCTTTGCTATTACTTTAGGGTTACATTACATAGAGATTTCTCTTACTGAATTGATACATACAAAGCTTTTGCCCTTTCCAATCCTTATTCCTTGAACACCATGAGGATGGAGTTAAGCTTCGCTTCATTTTAAAATCACCAATGTGAGTACCACTTGGGGTATAGGCAGACTGAATGCCGACTGCAAGATTTCAGTTCATGTAGAGTTGATATAACTGCATTGCAAATTCTGAACAATTACAATCTGTCTGAGTAAAATTTAACTGAGTGATAAAATTGACGTTCTGATAGTTTTTATTTTGAAAATCTGCCAAAGCATCTTTATGCCTTAAATATTATACTCGATGTTGGTAAAATTAACACTTAGGGAGAGGGCAGACTGGCTACTTGTAGCGGCAGCGCTTGGCGTTTTCATGGTTTTAAGTCGCTGTTCGGAAGCTCGTTCCCGCGTCCGAACGCTAACGTGGGCACACAACAAACGCCAGTCGCAGCGATCCAGTTGCGGTTTTAGCATCGGCGTTCCGCGATTTTCAAGCGCCGATTTGGCTACTTTTAGCACCATATCGAAGGCTTTTGAGTCGCGATAATTTAATATAAAAAAATATTTTTAAACAACCGACTTCAAACTCCCGCTTTACTATGTTACACCCACACTATACAAAGTATATAATTTATTGCTGATATTTTAAAAACCGCTTGACCGATTTCGATAAAATTTAATATGAGACCATCCTGGGGAGTATTCCCTTATTATGACCCTTTCAAAAAAAAAAGAATTTCTCAAATCGGTTCAGGCGTCTTCGAGTAATCGGTGGACATACATACAAAAAAAAAAGATTCCGACGAATTGATAAAAGGAGGAGGTTTTTTGAAGTCGGTTGAAAACGCGATGCAGTCACACAAAACCGCCGATCGCTGCCGCTAAAAGTAGCCAGTCTGCCCTCACGCTTAGAACTTCATACAATTTTACAATCGGCTTGCATTCTCTCTAGAGTATAGAATAGAATAGAAATATTTTTTATTCAAAAAAACTTTTAAAAGTGCTTTTGAATAGTCGATGAATCTACCACTGGTTCGGAATGCCTTTCCTGCCGAGAAGAACCAGCTAAAAACTTGGCGGTTGCTCTTTTCAAAACAAATTTACAATACAGTAAAAATATACCTACTATGCTATATATGCAGTATTTCCACAATGAGGGAAGTTCCAAAAATGCATACCGACTAACTTCTATCTTAAGATGGGCAGACATAATGTAGCCCCATTCCCGCGGGTGGCACCCGTTCACGAGCATGACGCATGACCCAGCCATTGCTTCGCTCAACCATATTTGAGGGAAAGGAGAGTCTAGACCTAAGTGTTAGGAATTAACCTCCTTCGTTTGTTCCCGGAGCCGGTGGATGGTGGCCGGGAAGGCGGACCCCGAGATGCCCAAGAGGATGTACATCCACCCCGACTCGCCGTCGACGGGCGAGCAGTGGATGCAGAAGGTCGTATCCTTCCACAAGCTGAAGTTGACGAACAACATCAGCGACAAGCACGGATTCGTGAGTACCCCCTTCTTCAGACTGCTTGGAATTAGCGGATTTATGTAAGACCTAAGCTTGACATTTACTATACCCATGGTTTCGTTTTATCGACTAGGTAATACAGTTTTTGGAATACACGAAGGCGAGTGAGCTTTACCTACTCGTGGTTACTTCGTGTACATGCACATTGCATAAGTGTGCGTGCCTGTCAAAGCCTAGGTGGGAGCGGGTAGGCGCGAGCATTGCGCTCGCTCACACTTATACAGATACGACACACACACAACCATAAGTCAGTCGCCCTCGTGAATTGCAAGAAATTCTACCTATATCTATTAAAGTTTCTATAGAAGCAGGCGCTACCTACTTACTTTGCAAATTGTATGATATTTAAAGAAAAATTAAATTCCTTTCCCATAATCCACAAAACCAGAATAGGTAAATCGTTTAAACGTTCGACGTACGTTTCCCTTTGAAACCGGAGGACCATCAGATGTTGACTCCACATTTTGCAATTGTGCATTGTGGAGTCAACATCTCCTGATGTTAAATTCCTTTCCCATAATCCACAAAACCAGAATAGGTAAATCGTTTAAACGTTCGGCGTACGTTTCCCTTTGAAACCGGAGGACCATCAGATGTTGACTACACATTTTGCAATTGTGCATTGTGGAGTCAACATCTCCTGATGATGCTTCGGTATCGGAGCGAAACGAACGTCGAGTGTTTAAAAGAGTTATTCTGGTTTGGCGGTTTATAGCAAAGGAATTTAATTTTTCTTAAAATGCGATGTAGAGTGTTATGCCCGAAGTAACCGTGGTAGATGGAATCAGGAAGGAGGTGATCCAGATTTACCGACGTAGCTCATCGAGTCGCGTAACTGAAGTGGCAATGGCCGGTACACATAGTTCGAAGAACTGGTGGTCGAACAGTAACATACTGAAAATCCGCTGATTCCGAGTAGATAATTATATGCTTTTGTAAATGTGATGTCATTATGCTTACACTTCTACACCTGGAAGTAATAGGTAAAAAATCAGCCCCAGCTTCGTAGAGTGACGTCACTGTCAGTTATACCTGTCTTTTGTCACTTCTTTCGACAGAGACGTTGCTCCGATGACTATCCCATTCCTAAGTTCTTATTAACTGCCAGGTAGTGTTGGTATTAGGTATAGAAGGTATCGTTACTATCGATAGTTTGGAATGAGATAATATACTATTGATGAACCGCAATAATATCGATACTATCGATTGTTGTATTGTTAATAGTTACTAAAGAATCGATTAATATCGATACTAACGATAGGTACTATTACGAATAACTAAATACTATCGACAGTATCGATACTATCTTTGTTATTGATAGTATCTTATCGACCGAGCGAAGCGAAGGTCTTTGAGTTAACTAGGGCGATTTGCACTTGTCCGTCCGTCCGTCCGTCCGTCCGTCCGTCTGTCAGAGCCTTATAACTTTTGAATTACTGAACGTAATTACTTCAAATTTAGATATAATATGTAAACCGATGGCCTCCAGCCGAAAATGGCTTAAAAAGTTATAAAAATCTTTATTTCAGGGGGGCTCTCATAGAAGCGAATGCGAAGTAAAAAAAAAAAAATCGCGTTACATAAAATTGTTACGTATCATTTTAAAGATAATTTTGAACTGAGTACAAAAATATTTTTTTTTTAATTTTTCCCTTAAAATTGACGAAATGGGGGGCTTTCAAAGTGGCGATTTTATACGCTCGCTTGAAGACGCTCTCTAGAAAAATCCGCTATGGATTTTCAAACTGATTTTATGTTTTTAGGTCACTTATATCCTGTACTTGAACAACAAATACTAAAATTATATGAATATTATAAAGAAACGAGATTATTTAATTTTTAATGGGCGTCAGTAATTCATATAGCATCAACATAGCTTCACAATAATGCTAATAGATGGCGCAGTCAGTAACTATTCCCATGGAACTACGAGTTAAATTCAATGTTTGATAAATAATTCAATGTTTTCACTAACGTTCCCTAACCTTTACGGGCTACCTATAAGTTAGGTGATTGATGTTTTCTGTCAACTTATTTATCACGATCCTGTACGGGACACCTAAAAGGATATTGGGACGGATGTTAGGACTTAGGATTGTATTTAGGAGCTACCTACGTTAAGAGACTCCTACTTAGGGGATGATTTAGGTATGTTTGGTGAAAACGGGCATAATAATAATGTCAGTTTTGGTTATCATGTATCGATTGAATGAATAATCATGGGATACCGTTACCGCGAGGTCTCAGTTCGGGGCGAACCACTAGTCTATTATAAACAATACCATAGATACTACCGGTACAATATTAGAACTAGTAGTTAAATAGTATTGATACTATTGCTATGACTACATACTAACCATTACCATACTACGTTTTAATATTATGATGGATGCCGTATATTGTCGGGTACTAACAAATATTGAACATAATTTCTTTCGATTCTATCGAATGTTAACAAAAGCGGTAAATGATCAGTAATCACCCGTGTCAATAGCACAAACAGTAAGCCCACTTCAAACCCCATAAAGTAGCGTTTCTTTTTTTTATGTCGGAGCAAAAAGTTTTTAATGCGAGTGATATTATAATTAAAAAGGTTGGGCCGAATCTGTCATCGGCCCGCGGGATACTATTGTGTCGGTCACGGCCATTACCGTATTTACTTTGGCTATACATTTTGTAATTCACAGCGGATTATTTATTGTTATGACGTGTGCACCGGTCTTGTTAGCGTATTGTAATTTTGTATTCTAATACTTTAAAAATAATTATTTTTCTCTTATTTCTAGAGAAAATAACTAGTACCTAAAGGTGCTTAGATAGATAGACAGATAGTTTTATTTGTTCACGAAAACAATTCAATTTTACAATATTCGCTTACAGACGTAAGTAAAGCTATTCCATTAAGTAGTTCGTGAACAAATAAGGCTCCTCACTCAGCACAAAGCTGCAGTAGGTAGATACGCCAGGTAGTAGTATAAAGTCTCTCAGGGAGTTTTAAACAATTAGATATAAGTAAATACACTTGATATAATTTAATATTATAGGAAATTAAACATGAACAGCATAAACTATGCAACAACATCATAATAATATAAAAACCATAAATCGTGTATTTCTTCCATTTTTTACTATATTAGCATTATTAATGAAGTGTTGTAATACTACGAAACTGGTTATGGGAAACGTGTTTCCGTTAATTAATGTAGTTAATTATAGTTTTTTGTTAAATATTCACCATAAATAAATACAAGTTTTAACCCTAAAGCAGACTGCAGACTCTAATTTAAAGTAAGCACGAATAGCGATGCCTTAACTTATTCATAAGTTTGCTAGATATTGCTATTTCTTACCATCAGGATGCCATCAGGCATGATCGTCGTCGAGCGGGAACCTACTTTCTCTTCGCCTAATGTTACGGGCAAAATTTTCGGTAAACTTAGAACAAAATTTAACTATAACCGGTACTTTCAACTGTAGGTATGTAATTCTCAGTTAACTTTATAATATAAACGTAGGTTTAACCGATTACCCTGTAATTATCCGTGGCGTTATATATCCGCCAGTTTCACAACATAATAATATAAAACAAACTCCCCTGCCGCGTCTGTCTGTCCGTCTGTTCGCGATAAACTCAAAAACTACCGAACGGATTTTCATGCGGTTTTCACCAATAGATATGGTGATTCATGAGGAAGGTTTTGGTATATAATTTGTTAAGGTTTTGTGTAAATTAGTTGAAATATGACGATAAAATTGATGACAATGTGGGAAAAATTCAAGCCGCTTGGTAGCTTTCATCGAAAGCGCTGCCTTCGACGTAACAAGCTGATGCGACCCTACGACAGAAAAAACAATAGGTATGTAGATTGTAGACATAATATTATGCTCTACTGCCTGTGCGAAGCCGGGGCGGGTCGCTAGTTAATAATATTTAGAAACTCCCAGTTGCATGTATAGGTATACCTAGCTTATAGCTATGGGTCGCGATCTGTCATTCCATACCAAACTGTCATAATGAAAGTAGCAGTAGCTGTTGCTGTCATCATGTCATATGTGAAATTCGACCGTCTGCTTTAGACCTAAAGGCTTCTTTCTGGTTCTACACCTGCCTCAATCAAGACTCACTAATAATTAGGTACAAACGTCTGCGGTTTTTAATCACTGTTTTGTCGGACACATCCTTAGGCAGTTTAGCGTTTGATGGTTAGTGATTTCGTATCTATACACTAAATGTAGTGCTAGACTTCTCTGCAGGGAGCACTATGAAAGAGGCAGCACTGGATTTAGACCTGTCAATTTAGCTTAGCTTAGGCCCGGTTGCGTTAGGCGCCGTTATAGTTACGGTATAGTTAAGTTATCGTTAAAGCTAAATGTGACAACCGAAACACATGTGTTTCGCAACCGGGCCTAAGTAATGTACAACAGAATTAACCACATAGGTAATAAGTTGGAATACCTGTGCATCTGGCAACATAATGTCTACAATTTGAAGTTGATCTGATTATTTAAAGTAGCTTATGCCACCTTATGTACCGTCTGGTCCGGATCTTAGATAAACAATGCAACAAAGTAGGTCGTAATCTAATTATTACACAGTAGACAAGTCTGGATTTACTCACCGCAGATAAGTCATTGCAGGTTTTAAGTTTATAAAAATAAACTAAGTTATCTATGATATAAGCTAAAAACATTGTTTTCATTCTTCTTTTAAACCGACTTCAAAAAAGGAGGAGGTTCTCAATTCGTCGTAATCTTTTTTTTTTTTTCATTTTTAGGGTTCCGTACCCAAAGGGTACCAACGGGACCCTATTACTAAGCCTACGCTGTCCGTCCGTCCGTCCGTCCGTCCGTCCGTCCGTCCATCCGTCTGTCAGCGGGCTGTATCTCGTAAACCGTAATAGATAGAAAGATAAAATTTTCACATATAATGTATTTCTATTGCCGCTATAACAACAAATAATAAAAATTAAATTAAATAAAAAAAATTAAATAAAAATTTTCCAAGGGTACATGGATTTTTTTTTAACGGAACCCTAAAAGAGCGAGGCCCGACTCGCACTTGGCCGATTTTTTTTATCTCTTAGCGCATTTTGAGTCGCGAAAACGCGTTGTAGTCGCAAAAACCAGAGTAAAGATAGATAGAGTATGGAAACTACCTATAAACGTTCGAAACGGCTCACTCACACAAACATGCGCATCGACGAGACCAAATACCGGTCCTCAGTCAGAGTAAAGATAGATAGAGTATGGAAACTACCTATAAACGTTCGAAACGGCTCACTCACACAAACATGCGCATCGACGAGACCAAATACCGGTCCTCAGTACTGACAGCACTGCGAGGTCCGCTAATTGTCTCGTCGATGCGCATGTTTGTGTGAGTGAGGCCGTTTCGAGCGTTTGTAGGTAGTTTCAGTACTGGTTATAGAATAGAATAGAATAGAATAGAATAGAATAGAATAGAATAGAATAGAATAGAAATGTTTTTTATTCAAATAAACTTTTTTACAAGTGCTTTCGAATCGTCGATGAGTCTACCACTGGTTCGGAATGCCGTTCCTGCCGAGAAGAACCAGCAAGAAACTCGGCAGTTGCTCTTTTCAAAATAAGTTTACATTCAATAGAATAGTTAAACAGTTCAATTACCACCTGCTGTCTCATGAATCGCTGGAAAGAATTATGTCCACGCTTTTTAATCATCTAAATAGTCTTCAATTGCATAATATGCTTTTTTCATGAGATTAGTTTTTACTGATTTCTTAAACTTGTGTAAAGGCAAGTCTAAGATCGACTGTGGAATTTTATTATAAAACGTTACGCCCATTCCCACAAATGTCTTTCGGACCCTCTTGAGGCGACATCGAGGAATCACGAGCCTGTTTGGATTTCTAACTTGCCTATCGTGTAAATCACCCTTTTTTTTGTAATTCACGATGTTTTGTCTGACAAATATTATATTGTTGTAAATATATTGTGAAGCTACTGTAAGAATGCCTATTTTTTTAAATTTTTCTCGAAGGGAATCCCGCGGTTTTAAATTATATATTGCGCGAATTGCCCTCTTCTGCAATACAAAATTTTTTCCAATATCGGCTGCTTTACCCCATAATAAGATTCCGTATGACATAATACTATGGAAATATGCAAAATAAACAATTTTTGCAGTTTCTATGTCAGTTAACTGTCGAATCTTCCTAACAGCGTAAGCAGCAGAGCTAAGCTTGCCAGCAAGTGTTGCTATATGGGTGCCCCATTGCAGTTTTGAGTCCAGGGTTAATCCCAAGAACACTGTGTTATAATTCTACTGTGCCTCAGTACTGACAGCACCGCGAGGCCCGCTATTTGGCTCGTCGATGCGCATGTTTGTGTGAGTGAGGCCGTTTCGAGCGTTTGTAGGTAGTTTCAGTACTGGTTATAATTCTACTGTGCAAAAACGCCGATCGCTGCCGCAAAAAAGTAGTCAGTCTGCCCGCTCCCTAAGTGAATTAAAAAGTGCATGACGACTTGCAAAGTCTTCTTCTTCTTTATCAACCGATAGACGTCCACTGCTGGACAAAGGTCTCTTGCATGGACTTCCACAGGTCTCGGTCTTGCGCCGCCTGGATCCAGCGGCTCCCTGCGACTCGTTTGATGTCGTCGGTCCACCTGGTGGGGGTCTGCCAACACTGCGCTTCCCGGTGCGGGGTCGCCACTCCAACACCTTGCAAAGTAAAGTCAAACAATAGTGTTTATATTTCTCACAAAGTTCACTGTTAGTGGTCACTACAATCCAATCAGTGAAATCTATCGATACGTTTTTAACGACATTAAAAATATATATAGAATCGGTTTTGCAGATTAAAAATGGCTCCCTCGATACCGGTATCGATTTAGAGGTTACATTACACTTGAGCAGATTAAGCAAGGCCACTGAGGCTTGGATTTGCGCCATTATGCTCGCAGTCGAAGAGCTGTTAGGAATTTTGAGGCGGTTTATTGAAAACCTCACAGGTAGGTACGTACAACTAGGTCTTCCAGTTGCCTATTCACGCATATATACCGCTGAGCCTATTTCGACAAGATTGCTTGCAATTGGCATCATGAGGCAGCATAACATGATACTTTTATCCCGGAATATCAAGGAGTTCCCACAGGATTTTTAAAAACCTTAATGCCTGTGGACCAATTCGCGGGCATAAGTTTATACCTATGTACCTTATTGCAAAGCCCTCGGTTAGATGCCGTGCAGGTTGATTTGGGAGTTCATAAATTCTAAATTTAAATTAGCACAAATCTATCTGCTTCAGCTGCGGCTAGTTACCACCTCCGCACTCTAGGACCGCTGCACTACTGTGTCCTTTGAGTAATAAACCAACACAGGAGAAGAATTGACGCGCGTACCCCTCTGTAAGTTGGGTATGAGCAGTGGTCCTACTCGTTATATAAAACTGTTTGACTCGAGTCACGCGCCTGTCAACTACGTATGGTTAGCGGGGAATGAGCTCCGCTATAAATGCCGAATATGAGAGTATTTTCTTCTAAAAAAATATTTAAAACATCCAGTTTACTAAAGGATAACATTTATTTACTTCTGATGTATTATTTTATCCAAATAATGCAATACTTATGCAGAAAACTTAAGAAAACTGTCGATCTGAAAATGTTGCTACTTAATCGTACATGAAATAATTTGGGGAAAATATTGAAAATTAATCTTCCTAATTACTATTCGTTTAGAGACCTTTATCTTGAACTGCATTATAAATTGATCCCATAGAATTAAAATCACGATAGAATAGGAAGGGGTGAACGACTAATTTATAAGCTTTAAGTAAAATATGACTAGATATATAAATACGAACTTTGATCGTCTGTGGGATTATCAAATAATGATAAAAAATTCTTTCTATAAAACCGACTTTAAACGCCACTACAAAGTATAAAACAATTTTAATTTGTACATGTATGTTGAAGTCGGGCGGGCCTAAATATAAATGATGAAACTAATGCGCGACGCTAGCCCAACTTTGCCCCATCGGCGTATGAAGTCGGTTTTTTAAAGATATTTTTTTTACATTATTATTTTAAGCTTTTTTGTGTATATCTCTGATCGCGAGCAATTTGCTCTTAATCATTGAGTTCCTTCCTCCATCACCGAAGATATGAATCATCTTCTCTTCACCTTTTAAATAGGCCCAACCTTATTATGCTTTCTTTCAAAAAAAATTGAAATCGGTTCAGATTTGACGTAGTTATGGAGTAACATCTAACATTATATCAACAAAAATTTATATGGGAACCATATCTGAAGTATGCCCTACTAAACAAAAAAAATTATCAAATTCCATTCATTATTTGGCGGAATAATTGGGTAACAAATATACAAAAAATTCAAATTGAGAACCTCCTCCTTTTTTGAAGTCGGTTAAAATGATTGCATTATTATAACGATCGCAATGGTGTCTGATTGGCTGGTACTCTCCCACTATTGTTTAAAATGCATTGATGCAGCTAGAGCTCCATAAACTCAGCGAATTCATAAAATTAGTTTTTTTACTCAATTATTTCAGAATTTATAGGTATATATTTCCATATAGCCAGTGTGATATGATTTTCTAAATATATAAAATGAAAAGGTTGACTCACTGATTTATCAACGCATATCTACTATGACGTAGGCATCCGCTAAGAAAGGATTTTTACAAATATAATACAAAAAATAATGAAAACGAGACTAAAAATTGTTTAATAATAATGATAAGTTCTACGTAAGTCTTTTTTACTCGAAAATTAGGACTTTAATTTTATGAAGTCGGCCACACCGCAATAAAATTAGGGCTGGACAGCAAGATTTCATATGTCGATATTGGTGGGGGGATTGTATAAATTATTTATACCGAGATATTTTTATCGTCTTACTAATGGTTCATTGACGAAAAAAAAATATTTAAATTCTATACATATTTGGTTCATTAAAACTTGGCAATTGAATTAAAGTACCCATACTTCTTATTCATCCCGCTAGGTTTACCGGAAAGCTAAATAGCTTGGCGGTGTTTTATTACAGATGGGGTGGCCACTATAGCCATGGCGGCAGCCTAGCATTACAAACAAATATACACTTCGTTCAGATGAAGTAGATGAAAAAAATAAGCCTTCCAAGTAAAGTATGTAGGTACAAGTTTTAACTTACCAATCATAACTTTAAATAAATTTTTTTTTAGGGTTCAGTTTTTCCTTTTTATGTTTCCTCCATACTGGACTGAGAGAATATTATTCAACGCTGGAAAACGATCTTGTAAATCGAAAAAGTGAACTTTAAACCAGAGCCAATAACGTTTTAAAAAATCATAACAGCACATAATAAGCTATCAGGAGCAGATTTTTTTCAAAAAGCATATTTTTAACCGACTTCCAAAAAGGAGGAGGTTCTCAATTCAGCCGGTATCTTTTTTTTTTTTTTTTTTTTCTATTTATGTCCACCGATTTCTCCGGGATTACTGGACCGATTCGCGTGATTTTTTTTTAATCGACAGAGTATGTTTGCGAAATGGTCCCATAAAAATTTTAACCTTCAACTCCTCAAGCCTGATGCTGCAGGCTAAAACTATGGCGATTTAGGAAATTTCGATTACGAATTGATATTGTAGGTAACAAGTATGGACTACATCATGGAGCTCCAGGTCCTAGCTCCTCAATCATAGTATACTACACTTAAAAGCTTAAAATAAAAATTCTTTTCAAAAAACCGACTTCTAACGCCACTACAAAGTATAAAAATAATTTTAGTTTGTCCACGTTTGTTGAAGTCGGGCGGGCCTAAAATACAAACTATGAAACCGACTCGCGATGCTCGCTTGACTTTACAAACGAGTCTATCATATTCTGTAGCGTCGCGCATCGGTTTCATAGTTTGTATATAGGCCCGCCCGACTTCAACAAACGTGGACAAACTAAAATTATTTTTATACTTTGTAGTGGCGTTAGAAGTCGGTTTTTTGAAAAGAATTTTTATTTAATGTTACACATCAGATGATACTAATTATATAATTCTAAAGTAGAATTACTTTAGTTTTATACATTAGTTTTATATCAATTTCGACTAATAGTTTTTCAATTTCAAGAAGCAATGTTGCTGTAACTTGGTATTTGAAACATATGAAACCACGAAATAACTCTAAACTCTGAAATGCTGATTATGCTGTATCTATTTTTAAGGAAACATGATCTAGTCCTAACAGTGTGTACTTAATATACTGTTTAGAAATAAATACATCGTAAATTTCGCTTTAAACATAAATAAAACAAATGATGTTTCATTAAAAATGCTGTATGTTTATTTAAACAAGATTACTTAAAAAATCAATGTGTTCAATATTAATACCCACTACGTATTCAAATAAAAATTAAATGTCTCTCAACTTAATAAACAATATTATTAAAAATCTATGACAAAGTACAGCACTCCCTGGTGGCTTATAACCTTAAATCATAACTAAACAGCTGCTCTAAGGTGATATACTGTGGTACCTACAGCATGCTTTCAGCATGAGATTGAGAGTATAGTGACGGAGTAAATACCTTGGTATCTACAAAATCTGTTAATAATCAGATAATCCTAAGTCCTTACAGTAGGTACACCTAAGTGCACTGCACTGCTAAAAAGTATTGATAACTTTTTTGAAGTATCTGTATAATATTGAAAAATAGATGGTGTCTTAGTATTTACAGCATTTTTGAGTACGTTGAAAAATATGAATAACAAAAAATATAATATAAACATGTAGAGAAGGTCAACATAGTATCTTAGAAAAATAATGTCATAGGAAAACGAAAATCCGACAATCCGACGCAGTATCTTTTTCTTCCAAATATATAAAAAAGTAATTTTGTTATTTTTCGAAATAAGCTAGATCGCTTTCCAGCGTCAATATAGTCCAAAGTTTCTAGCTGTATCTTTACGCAAGTACTAAAAGCCTACAAAGAGTCAATCTAATAGCAAAGGCATATTATGACTAAAATAACGGCAAGAACCTCGTTTCCTAGCGCTTCTATATACCTACCATGTTAAAGATCTCGAACAAAAAAATTTACTCTCGAATAAAGTAACTATGTTGTAAATAATTATTAGAAAAACTTATCGAAAGTCGATAATCGATAGTGTCAAATCCCTAAAATGCTTACACAAATGATGCGATTGTTTCATGTAATGATAGAGCGTCCCTGTGTGTGAATGTGATAGTGTGCATATACTTTAAGGTAGTGTTTGCTAATTATATTGTGTGCGTGCATAGCGACGTGATGGAAAAATGCAACTGTAGTAAGCAAGTTTTCATGTGTGCTACCTCGCCCCCCACCGTAATTGACAGACTTTTTTGCAAATAAATTAGGCGTCAATTCCTCTCCATTGCTGGTTTATTACTCAAAGACTGTGTCAACTCTGTGAATAATTTAAATATTCCTTAAATCAATCATTTTTGCTTTCAAGCTTGATGTTTGTACAAAACAGTGAAAAAAACTGTCCGCCATCTCTCTTGTGTCTCTCTCAAGTGCGGTGCGATGTTCATAGCTGAATAATTTTTCAAATACCTGGGGGTAACTTGATTTGCACAGATTGCACTTACCGGACATTTTATAAGTGGGATCGGGGCTCAATTTACGCGCCCTGTGACTGTCGGGCGTGATAATTGGTTAAGCCATAGATTATGCTATGGAAAGACTTCTCTCAAACTTGCAATTTTTTTTCTTATTCGTAGTAACTAGTAAGTGGCTTAAAGAAGGTTCAGGGTCGCTCAGCAGGCGATGGAGAGAGCTATCTATCTATCTATCCGGGTGGAAATCCGTAGGAGAACCAAAGTTACCGACATAGCTTATCAAATCGCAAAGCTGAAGTGCCAATCGCTCGAAGAACTATTACGCGTTGAGGTCCCAAGGTGCTTGAATACTGACCCCGCATCGCGAGGCGTAGCGTTGGTAGACCACCCACTAGCGAAATCTCAGGCGAGTCGTTGGCAGCGGTTGGATTCAGGCAGAACAGGGCATTGCTTGAGACGATGATGATGGAGTAAAGTTGAAGTAGTAGTAGAGGGGAAGGAATGCCTTCCAATTTCTCCAAGTATTTCGTAAGATTTTTTTGATTGGTCTACCTAAGAAAAGACACCATTAAAAACCCTCCACTAAAAAAAATAAAATTATTTTGCAGTGGGTGGGTTGGTGGCTGTTGCAGTCATAAATAACCCGGATATCCCGTCGGAAACTAGGAAAAAAAATATAGTCCAGTTTCAATTTCAAAAAAAAACGCTACCGAAAACGGTGCCGACTGCCGACTAACATAATACACTCGAATGCGTTTACACAACCGCGATCCAATCATAGATAAGATTGTTTTTTTTTTCTTTTTTTTTTAATTCCACCGATGAGCGTTTATTTCGTTTTTTGTTGGATCCTTTTTTCGTGTCAGGTCTTTTGTCTTTGACGAGGGGTAATTGAAATAACGACGGGCCCAACGCGGTTTGGTATGCGTAGAATTTTGACAACAGCTGACTGAGCGGTCGCGAGGTATTTTTTTAATTGAATAAGTACGTTTCTTTATGACATCCAAGTTCATCGAAATTAGCTGAACTGAAAGTGAAAAACGATGCTTTTCTTTACTTTTTCGATCAAAGTATCCTGAATTGCAAATGTCTCTTATCTGTTTTTTTTTTTCATAATTTACGGATTTTTATTTTTACAATGTACCTTTTTTTACAATTTAATTACAATTTACATTGTTACCTAAACTTCAAATGATTGGATCATCATTAGCACCTGACGGAAGTTAAGTAATTCTTTTTAAAATTTGTTCTTCTTTAAGACGAAAACAAAGCAACTAACTTCTTTGTTAATTTAGTTGATACTTGATACGATTGTAATTGTAAAATTGTGTTGTTTGGCACAGTTAAAAAGTTTATAACACTGACCTCTCTAATTAATCTATAGATGATGTGACGAGGTTAGTGGTCTACAGTCTTACAGCCACGACCTTAGAGCGTATAGAGAATGTCTATAAATTATTTTCAATGTTAAAAATAATAATAATCAATCTAATGGCTATTTTAATTATAAAAAAAAACTACACACTCCGCGACTCTACGCAAAAATAAAAACAAAAAACATTTTTTTCCAACTTTCTGTTCGATTTTTAAATCGAAACTCGAAACAGTGACCGCGTTTGACATAGTAACAAACAGGTAGAAGATGTGTTCGAGAGAGCCCCGTTGTTTTTGTCCATCCGACATGCCGATTTTTGTATGGCCGTCAATTTTTCATACAGATATTATCGATATGTTAACATGCGTTCGTTTTGTATACTCGACCTTTTAATTTTGCTTTTGTGTAAGGTACAATAGACCCGCGTTGTGTAAATTTTCGATATTGGTACGAGTGTTTCTGGATATATCTACGTAGGTATTTATTGATAGGTGCTCAATATTTTTTTTAACATACTTAGTTGCACAAAAATGTAAACGAATGAATGAAGCCGCAGCTGAAATGGTTGAATCCAGCAGGTAAACGGAATTAGGTACCTACCTCCCTCACTGAGAGTTACATTGTTAGTGCAAAACAAGCAAAAGTTAACTACGGAACCCTAAAAACGAGTACGGAAAATGGGATTTATGTATGGGATCTATTTTAATAATGTTCCGAGTAATAGTTTGATTGTTGATTGTTCATAAGTCATAACATAAAGTTTGTTTTTCAAACTGTCAAACTCTCGTGACATCATAAACCCTGTTCCACACAAGTCGGGTTTTATCACCCTCTGGGCTGGTGTCGCGGCGACTTCAAATCAAAGTCCGTCAGCAGATATATTGTCGGCAATCAGGATTATTTACAATGCTCTCAGGTTAGAACTGGTTTTTATTACAACGCTAAGATTTAAATTGGCGTGTCGTCAATTATAATGACATTTTTGACTCTTTAACGGTCGCAAAAAGCGTTTATAATTATGGCATTAAAGGATGGCGCCTGGCCGCTTAATTGTGTCTGTTTAGACTTTGACCATCTAAGATAATAGGGCTGCCGGAAACCTAACCTTAACCGTTAAATCAATAAGTAATAGAGTTTAGGTTTAACGATAATTTAAAGCAATTAAAGTTTTTTTTATGTTATTCCACTTCTGATCTTTTTATTTAAAAAATAAAAAGTGAGAATGAATTCTTTTGATCAATGAATATACTTATATTAACGGATCAGTTAATAAATAAACATTTAAAAAAAAAATCCGAGGTAGGTACCTATGCACCGAGACCGACCAATTGACTAGACTATAGTCTCTCTAGATTCACCCTTAATCCAGAACTTACAACCAGTTTAAGGAAAATTTTGGTTAATACTGGTTAAACAATTAAACATATTGTTCTTCAATTTAACAGTTAATAGATAGAACGATCCGAAATCATATTGATTTGAGGATGTTATTTAACGGTTTACCGGGTTATTATTAACCGGTTACCCGCAACGCCTGTGGTCGGCCATGTGCTAATAGTTAATTTACTTGACTACGGTTGAACTAAAAAACTTAAATTTAAAATATACTAGTGGTTCGCCCCGAACTGAGACCTCGCGGTAACGGTATCCCATGATTATTCATTCAATCGATACATGATAACCAAAACTGACATTATTATTATGCCCGTTTTCACCAAACATACCTAAATCATCCCCTAAGTAGGAGTCTCTTAACGTAGGTAGCTCCTAAATACAATCCTAAGTCCTAACATCCGTCCCAATATCCTTTTAGGTGTCCCGTACAGGATCGTGATAAATAAGTTGACAGAAAACATCAATCACCTAACTTATAGGTAGCCCGTAAAGGTTAGGGAACGTTAGTGAAAACATTGAATTATTTATCAAACATTGAATTTAACTCGTAGTTCCATGGGAATAGTTACTGACTGCGCCATCTATTAGCATAATTGTGAAGCTATGTTGATGCTATATGAATTACTGACGCCCATTAAAAATTAAATAATCTCGTTTCTTTATAATATTCATATAATTTTAGTATTTGTTGTTCAAGTACAGGATATAAGTGACCTAAAAACATAAAATCAGTTTGAAAATCCATAGCGGATTTTTCTAGAGAGCGTCTTCAAGCGAGCGTATAAAATCGCCACTTTGAAAGCCCCCCATTTCGTCAATTTTAAGGGAAAAATTAAAAAAAAATATATTTTTGTACTCAGTTCAAAATTATCTTTAAAATGATACGTAACAATTTTATGTAACGCGATTTTTTTTTTACTTCGCATTCGCTTCTATGAGAGCCCCCCTGAAATAAAGATTTTTATAACTTTTTAAGCCATTTTCGGCTGGAGGCCATCGGTTTACATATTATATCTAAATTTGAAGTAATTACGTTCAGTAATTCAAAAGTTATAAGGCTCTGACAGACGGACGGACGGACGGACGGACGGACGGACAAGTGCAAATCGCCCTAGTTAACTCAAAGACCTTCGCTTCGCTCGGTCGAAAATAATTTTTTTAAATATTTTTTATACTTTGGTTGACAAGTTAATAGTTCTTTAAAACCTTATAATAAACTTTATCCGCTTACCTATTTAACACCGAGACTACAAATAACATTATACGACTTAAGTGTCTATAAACACCTATAGACTTAAAATTATAGACGGCAGCTAAAAGGCAAGCACCGTTTAACGAGCCACGATTATAATTTTAACATAGTAGCATAATATTTAATGTATTTTCAGTCATAATTCATACCCCATAAAAAACTTATACCAAATTACACCATAACTACACGAATGAACAACTTGTGCCACAAAGAGGACAAAACCTCCGCGTTCCGATCCCCGCTAATCGCAGCCTTCTGCACCCGTTTTTACAAATCAAAACATCTTGAGCATTCACAATGGCGTCGCTCGCCGCCGGGGGTGTATTCTGAGGCTTGCACGTCAAAGATGACGAAAAGCACCGTCTGCCCGTTTTAATTGTGAAGGGCTAATCCGCAGCCGGCGTCTTTCGAGCGTCTAATTCATTTCAAGTAGCGCATTGTGCTCCCGAAGTTATCTTCCCGGCCGTGAATACAGCTGCCTTCAATGCCGAAAAACATGCGAAACTTTGTGGAACCCCCCCGCCGGCCCCGGGAAATGTTTACAATTACTTTTAGAAACAACATCTTTCACCTTGAAAACATTGAAAGTTAGTAGAAACGTTCGTTGTAAGGCTTCATTACGGAAGTTTTTCATACTTTCCCGCTTTCCATTAGTTTTGTACGCAACGTAACCAGCGAACTTCTGAACGGGCTCGCCGATAAATACCTATCGATATACAAAGGCCGGCAAACCGGTGCGCTTGTTTGCACAAGAAAGGGCATATGCTCCGTAATTTATATACAGTTATTGATCAAAAGGTGATGTCCTTTGGGAGGCATCGAAGCATCCAGCGCGATCGGTGAGCCCTCTCGTAAATTGTTCTCTATTAAACAGGGGGGCGATAAAATCTTGCTCGTAAGTAAGTGAGGTTATCGCCGTCTTACCGCTTCGATTGGTGATAGGGTTGCAATGGATTCATTATCGAGTATATTCGGTCGTGCGGTTTTCAGAATAGGTATGCCCTCTTACGGGAAGTTTTGTTTGAGAATTTGGCGTCTTACTTTTTGAGGTAGAGGCGGCGCGGCGGCTGGCTTTGTTTTTTGTTAACTGTTCCCACCTGCTGAGTAACGCGGTGATATACGAGCAAAGGAAAAAGCCTAAATAGCGACTAAACGGTGACTTTTTTACCAATTCGCAGAGTTTTAATATCCTTTACTTACTTGTCTTTGTACCTTTAATTCTTTTTTCTGTATATTTTTTGAGACTGCCAAAATTGTATCACAAATTCTCTATCCTTATTCTATTCTCAAGGATATAAAAGACTATTAGGCAAGTTACTGAAGAGTAAAATACTTTTTTTCTAATTACGTAAAGGCTTGTATCTTTTGTTGGCAGGCGAAGTGTAAATTTTAATCCTGTTTGAGGTTTTGACTGCTGTAGGCTGGTAAAGCCGTTTTATGGACATCTTGATTGCGTGTAGGCGCCGCTCTTCGTGTTATCCCGATGTGCATTTCTTATAGATAAGTTTTAAGGGTTAAACGGGTTAGACTTTAGGATTCCGTAGTCTACTACTTACAAGGGGCCCTTAAAATTTTCGTCCAGTCCGTCTGTATGATACAGCCATTTTTTGAAAATCCTTTATTCTAAATTGGAACTCTGTACGGTTACACTTTTTGGATGTCAACAGTTTTAAAATTATATTTTTACTTATCTTTAATATAATTCGTGCATAAAGTCACAAGATCCGTTATTAAAGGATAAACCAACACAGAAACCAAAGGAAACAAACATAGCTTTGCATTCATATTTTCGTATTCATTGGGTTCATTCAATATATTTTTGTATCCCCTACCTATCCCTATTACAAAAATATATTGAAATGAACACGAAAACAGCTCGGTTGATTTTTGGATCTAATTATAAAAATTAATTATAATTATGTTATAATTATTACATTTATTTATTCTTTAACAGGAGAACTCCGTAAGAATATAAATAAAATTGTAAATGCCGGACTATTTTTAGTTTCTCAGAAAAAGTAATCACATTTCAACAAGAACAAAAGGAATGTAACACGACAAGCAGTAATTTTCGTTAAAAACATAAAAATACAAAGATAAAAATACCTTGTGTAATATATTAGAGACAAAAGTAGCACCATTGTAATGTAAAATATACTTTTTAACAATAATCTTAAAACAAAATGAGAGTACCTCTTTAAAATACATTTGTATAATGGTCGTAACTGCTTAGTTAACAATTAACAATTTGATTTATACCTGTACCTTTGCATTGTTAAAATAATATACCTAATCTATAATCAAGCGTTTGCCTGAGAGTTCTCCATAATGTTCTCGAAGGTGTGAACAATGCCAATCCGCACTTGGCCAGAACGTGGTGGACTATACTATACTATGGCATAACCCCATCTCATTCTGAGAGGAGAATCGTATCCAGTAGTGGACCACATGGGTTTAGATGAAGGAGATTATGATGAATCTACTTCTACTTGCGAATTCGAGGTAGTCGTAATTCCTAGTTCCATGGTTGAGCCTTTATTACCGGGAAAGGATTTAAATCTTATTTAAATGGATTGATTGAGCTTGATATCATTTTAATCGGTTTGACTTCAGTGACTTTGTTACTATGGACGGCGATAGATTGAAATGCTGAAAATTATGTTGATCAAGCTTTTGCAAGTAACAATTTTAAAAGTTTATTTGAGTCTGTCTGAAAATTCTTATTTTTTTGACATAATTTTGATCAACTTTTTAACCAACTTTGTTTGAAAAGAAGCCTATTCTAGAGACCCATTTGGACCATGGACGTCTGTCAGTTGATAAAGAAGATATATATAAATGCCTTTGTAATTTAGATCTTTCAAGAATCCCGTGGGGTCTCCTTGATTTTCAGGGATAAAATGTAGACTTGGTACCTTCAAGACAAGAGTAAAAGCTACCTTCTAGATAAGTGCTCTCCAAACTAGACCTCATCATTGCTTTTCATCAAACATAATTGTCATCAAGAGCAAGCCTATTTCTTTTTTTTTTTGCAATAAAAAGCAGACTGTTATAGTTGTTAGGTTACGCCGCAGTCACCTTACTTTTTCAATTTTGTGAAAATATGATTAATGTTGAGTATAAAAATAATAAAATGAACATTTACACATAATTTAAGTCAATCGCCCCAAGAAATTAATATACTCATAGATGAAGCGATATTTGTCTTTATGTAAGTATATGTAACTAATTATAATTATTAGTTACACATACCTTTACAAAATATCGATAGATAATAAATAATCATCGACACCTGCTATCCGTTGACTCAGTTATAATTTATGTTCACGTACCTACCTAGGTACTGCGGAACATAAACATAGTAAGTATTGGGTACTTTCTACTTATTGATATCTTTATGCTACGCAATTCGTCATCTTTCTCTCCCATTGATGCCATCTCTATCAGTTTAAATAAAGGCCCAGTTGCAAGTTCCCACGGGGGCATCGTGTAAATATTTGCGGCCAAGGATCAAATGCACTTTTGTAGCACTTTATACGGACCTACGTCTAAATCTGTGGGTATTCAAAACCACTACTACGAGCATCAAGGTATGTTCGAGTTTGTGCCAATTATTAAAGGTAGCGAAAAGTTTTATCTTAATTTTGTTTTGCCTCTCTTAAATTGGGATCAGGCTTCTTTGTACGAGTTCGTAAGCGCCAGAATTTTCTTTTCTGCATTGTCAAATGTTCAAGAGCCTCCTTTTTCCTGATTTATGTATTATAATAATTATTTTCAGTTTTTAAGCCTTCTATTTCAAAAGCCTTTGTTAATCCATTGTTGAACATGCATACCATTCTATCGGGTGCTGGTTGAGTCTTTTACAAGTTTTCCCGAAAACTTGAACAAAAGAAAGCAAGCCAGCAAGAGTTAATTTTATAAGTAGATAAAATCTGTCTGAATTCTTGGGAGTCTTTTTATATGTATATCTAGGGCTTTTTGTAAACGAAGCTGATTTTTGTCATAGCAAAATAATAGTAAGTACCACCTACCAATCTAAGCTTTTCGATGTGGTCGAGTGTTTGTCGTATCATATTACAGATGTAGAGTGCCATTTTGACCAGTGCAGTGACAGTCATTAGCCCACAATATAAGGGTATAGCACACCTACGCAAGAGATAGAAAAAATTGTTAGTTAAGTTATAATTTTTCGACTCGACAAAAAGGGCGAAACAAGCTAATGTCACAATGACAATCGTAAAACAATAGTAAGTACCAATCTAATGTTTTCAGTGTGCGTGAGTGCTTGTCCTCTCGGGTTACATGTAGAGTGCTGTTTTGACCACTGTGACGATGCCAATATTTGCACTTCGCACTTGGCACTTGTTTGGATACTTTGGAACAAAGCTTGAAAAAAAAGCGTGGTTAGATTACAATCGTTGGGGCAGTTTGAGAACGTAATTCAATTAAAAGGGTGGAACATGAAACTGATGCATGTATTTTTAAATTACTCTACGTAAAATTATTAAACAATGGTAGGTAGGTACTAACTCTATTAAACCATGTTGTTTGACAGATCTAAAAATTCTTTTTCACGGAAAGAAAAGCTTAGCATTTAGAGCTGCCATTTTTATTCGGAGAATGATTCCAACAGGATTTAACCATGTAATTACAAACAAATAAGGTTTTACTTTTTTAAATGCGATTATTCTTATCTAAAAACTAAGTAATATCCAATTGGGAATAAGGATCGAGTAATAAAATAGGGCATATCTTTGAAAATAGGTATGTAGGTACCGTACCCACGTACGTATATAAAAAATACACCAAAAAACATAAGTAGTTAACTTAGATTAGTTTAATTTTTGTGCATACTAAGTTCGTGTAGCTTAGGTATCAACTTACCTACACACAATAGCAATCAACAGAAACTCAGTAAGTACTTAATCAAATTCTTAAAAAATAAAAATAATAAACCTCACTTAATTATTCCAAATGAAACTCTCTGTTGATTAACTGACTACAACATCGATGTTAAAGTCAAACAAGACACAATAAATTTCTCTTTTTATATTAAACTTAAGGTTGAATAATTAACACGTTACCTAGATAACGTGTTCTTTTAAAAAGAAGTTTGCGTGTTACTAAACGTGCGTGTCCCACCGCGCGCGGCGGCCATTTTGTTTACCGAAAATTGGCGGGAAAATTGTGAAAACTACACGACGCGACGTCTTGTGCGAACACCATAGTGAAATGTATGAATTATGGCTTATAGCTAAGGAGTCGATGGCAAATTTAGTTAAGGATTAAATCGTCGTTGAGATGGATAGCGTATAGGTAGAGTTAGCAAAACCGCACTAAATGGCAAAATTACTCTACTGATAAACAGACATCAATTCCAAATAAAATAGTTACATGAATAGAGTAGTTGCTTGAAAAATTGGCAGAAATGCATGAAAGCAGAGCTATCCTCATCCGCAAAATACGAGTAGGTAGTATAGGTACTAACCTGAATTCAGTTTAGGGATTAGTGACAAACAAATTATTTCCATTTTGACCAATGCAACGTTCCCTTAGTTTAGGGACTACATATTTAAGCTAAGTAATTAGATATGTAACCCTTTCCTATTGACAATTTAGTTTTCCTATAGTTTTCATCAACCTTTAGGGAACACCTTAGTATGAAATGGACCCAAGACTGGGGTTGCATTTAGGGTCCAACTAAGGGACTCCTAATTAAAGGGTGGTTAAGGTAAGATTGGTGGATGCTCGTTACATGAGTATCATTTGCTATAACAGTCAGGTTTCCTACACAATAATATACGATACACTGTATTTATTAGTTGTTTTTCGGAAACTCAAGAACTCTAATTCGATTGCGGCTTTCGTTCAAAATGTTTATGGCCTTATGTTATATCCTTTTCATAAATGTCACTTGAAAATTTCCCAATGGAAGTTTGTACAAAGTTGTAAACACAAATGTACGAAAAATTCAAATATCTACGAGCGACCAACATTATAGTGACTTATCACGTGAACACTTTTGTTGCTTCACAAGTTCGCCCGTAAAAACGTGACAACGCTCCAAAATACCGACATAACACCGCAAAATTTAGAAACACTCCAAGTTCGCTTTTATTTTACCTTTAGGGCCAATAAAACCGTCACCAGAGCATAGTTTCTAAAATTCGCTGTTCACAACTCACCCAAAATCGAGCGTGTGAACATTGAGTTTGATCATGGAGTAGCAGATTTCATTCATCAGTCGGAAAAAGCGCCCTATATACAAATATTTTTAACCGACTTCAAAAAAGGAGGAGGTTCTCAATTCGTCGGAATCTTTTATATTTTTTTTTTCATTTTAATTTATATTTATGTATGTTCACCGACTTCTCGAAGACGCCTGAACCGATTTGGAAAATTTCTTTTTGATTGAAAGGGAATACTTCTCAGGTAGTCTCACTGAAATTTTATCGAAATCGGTTGAGCGGTTTTTAAAATATCAACAATAAATTATATACTTTGTTGTTATTGAAAATTTGTTCGCAATCGTTGCTCAGATGTCAGAACTAATTTTTCAACCGCCGAAAAAGGAAGGTTTCAACTTTCAAGTCTTCGCGAATTTTTTTTTTAAAGAATCGACAACATAATGAGTAATAATATTATCTAGTTCATTATTATTATTAATCGGAGCTTAAGCTGGTTGTCACTCCACATCATCGGTGTTTATTCACACAAATGCAAATCTGAGCATAAGTATAAACAGGGGCTGTAAACATATAGGTACCTAAGTAAATCACTGTTTTTGAACATTACCATAATAGTTGCGTTTTATGATGAGGATTTAAACAAACTTCTTACGAACGTGAACCAGTCGAATTCGTTTTGCGGGAAATTGATGCTCTAGCAATATGACAACTCTGTGCGTGTGACGATAAAATGTCCGATACAAGTGGCATTAGGCTGGGACTGCCTCAAACCGGGATGGGCTGAAGACACGCATTCCGTCACCAGCAACATACGACCTCCTTGCCCCCTTAAATTCTCTCACAATCACCGAAAACTCCTACTGACGGATCATTACTTGCAGGCCATGTTACATTGGTTCCTCCGTATGTGAATTCGAGGGGGCAAATCACCTATTATTAAGGGGGGTGCTGAACTAACGATTTTTGTGTACCTTTTTATGTTTGCCGTTCGAATGTTGATAGTGTAATTTAGGTGTGAGCCATCAGCTATACATAGTCATTAGTCGCACAAACTTAGGTAAGGTAGGTAACTTAGTTGCGCATACTTCTTCTTCTTCTTTATCAACATAGGTATAGACGTCCACTGCTGGACAAAGGTCTCCTGCATGGACTTCCACAGGCTTCGGTCTTGCGCCGCTTGCATCCAGCGGCTCCCTGCGACTCGTTTGATGTCGTCGGTCCTAGTAGAAGGTCTGTCAACGCTGCGTTTCCCGGTGCGGGATCGCGACTCCAGCACCTTGGAACCCCAATGACCATCAGCTCTTCAAACTATGTACCCCGCCCATTTCCACTTCAGTTTTGCGACACGCTGAGCTATGTCGGTGACTTTGGTTCTCCTACGGATCTCCTCATTTCTGATTTGACCTCGCAGGTATATACCGAGCATAGCTCTCTCCATCGCTCGCTGAGTGACCCTGAGCCTACCCTAGCTTAGCGTATACAGTATATACACCTATCTAATATAAGTCGCCCCCCTTGACTTCGTCCGCGTGGTTTTAAAAAATCCTTTCAGTATCATCCTATCCCTTTGGTTTTCCAGGATAAAAATCCTATAATAATTACGACTCTCCAGGTCTTGAACTAAAATTACGGTTATCCGTTGCTCCGTTGCTGCGTGATTGAAGGACAAACCAACAAACAAGGAAAACAAAAGAATTTGTTTTCCGAACCGATGGTAGACTCTTTGACGTGTCATTAGAGTCACAGTTTGCCCTACATTAAATAAATAATTAAGTATTTTTTTTTATTTATTTTTTAGTTTCGCATAGTAAAATATAAATAAAGATTTTTAGATTTTAAGTAAATATAATATATAAATGGGAGGTAAGGGAGTGCAACACCACCTTAGCGCTCCAAATGTCAACCTCACCTGCCCGTGGTGCCCCCTGCTGATTAACGAACGAGGCTATGACGACCGAATAATGGCGGTATAACCATTCACACGAGCTGGACTGGAATAAATGACGCAGACCGGTGTCGGGCAGCAGCGACACTGGTGCAAGCAGTCTGGCCCTGCGATGGCCAACACGCCTGCCCAGCGTGGCCATTACGGGCATATCTTCCCATGAATAGCGTCACAACACAACGGCCCCTAGTCCCCGGCAGCCCTACTATTCCCGTTCACGGTAGCGGACGTGGTCACGGTAGAGCAGGGGGTGCAAAGAATCACCGGGTTTCGGACAGCTACCATAAAAATCGGATGTATTTGGCAACGTATAATACACGGACATTGAGAGCGGACGAACACCTCGCTGAAATCGAAATAGAGCTGAGCAGAATTAAATGGCATGTTTTGGGGCTGTCGGAAGTCCGAAGAGAGGGGGAGGACATGATAACCCTGGTATTGGGCAATATGCTCTATTATCGGCAAGGCGACCAGGCTTCACAGGGAGGTATTGGATTTTTGGTCAATAGAGTCCTCAGAAATAACGTACTGGAGATCAGTAGTGTGTCGTCGAGGGTGGCATATGTTATACTCAAGCTTAATCAGAGATACTCCCTTAAGATAGTACAAGTCTATGCGCCCACGTCGACACATGCTGATGACGAAGTTGAGGCCTTATACGAGGACATTGCAAAGGCTCTTGATAACACCACCAAAACTCACTTCAATGTCGTTATGGGGGACTTTAATGCTAAGGTGGGAGTACAAGAACATGGCGAATTAAAAGTGGGACCACACGGCTTTGGTCACAGAAATCACAGGGGCCAGATGGTTGTCCACTTCTTGGAGCGGAAAGGGCTATTCCTGATGAATTCTTTCTTCAAGAAAAAGCCCTCTAGAAAGTGGACATGGCATAGTCCGGATAATGTGACTAAAAATGAGATTGACTTTATCATGACGGATCGCAGGTATATATTTGAGGATGTCTCAGTGATCAATAGGTTTAACACCGGCAGCGATCACAGGCTTGTGCGTGGCATCTTAAATATAGATCTGCAATTAGAGAGACAACGTCTGATGAAGTCAACTCTCCGACCAAAACCGTTGCAAAGTGTAAGCTCCGAACAATTCCAAATTGAGCTCAAGAATCGGTTCGACCTGTTGGAAACCAACTTGGACATTGACCAACGATTCACCAATTTCGTAGGTGTCGTTCGTGAAGTGGGGCGCAAATACTGTCAGAATGACCATAAAAGGGTGTCAAAGATCTCCGAAGATACCCGTAAACTTATGGAGCAGAGACGGGAAACTTCCTCAGCACTGCCTCAGTGGCATACTTTGAACAAGCGCGTCAAGAAGCGAATAAGATTCGACCTCCGGTGCTCCAACACCCGCATTATACAAAATGCGATCGAGCAAAATCGAGGTTCGAAAGTGTTCGCTAAGCGACTTGAGAGGAGCCACTTAACAAAGTTGAGAAACCCCGTCGGTAAAATCGTGACGTCACAAGCAGAGGTCCTAGAGGAGATCGAACGATTTTATTCTCAGCTATACTCCTCCAAAGCTCCAAAAGCGGCTCAAGACACGAACGACAAACGTGCGACATTGACCCGCCACTACACCGAAGACATCCCAGACGTTGACCTTGGCGAGATGCGAATAGCCCTCAATCAACTTAAAAACAACAGGGCACCTGGCGATGACGGCATCACATCAGAGCTTCTACGTGCAGGAGGTACTCCGATCCTGAAAGAGCTAGCAGAGCTCTTTAATGACGTCATTGCAAACGGAACTACGCCAAAAGCATGGAGCAAGAGTGTGGTAATCCTTTTCTTTAAGAAAGGTGACAAGGAGCTTCTAAAGAACTATCGGCCGATATCACTCTTGAGCCATGTTTATAAGTTGTTTTCGAGGGTGATCACAAATCGCCTCGCCCGAAGACTTGACGATTTTCAACCTCCGGAGCAAGCTAGGTTTCGAAAAGGCTACAGCACCGTAGACCACATTCACACCTTAAGGCAGATTATACAGAAGGCGGAAGAGTATAATCTCCCACTCTGCCTTGCTTTTGTGGACTACGAGAAAGCCTTCGACTCTATCGAAACTTGGGCTGTTCTGGAGTCACTGCAGAGATGCCAAGTCGATTGGCGTTATATCGAGGTGCTGCGATGTATTTACGATACTGCGTCAATGACCGTCCAAGTACAGTCTCAGCAAACAAAACCAATAAACTTGAGAAGGGGGGTTAGACAGGGGGATGTAATATCCCCAAAACTGTTTAATAGTGCTCTAGAAGACCTCTTCAAAACGCTGGACTGGACAGGACGAGGCTTTAATATAAATGGCGAATACATCTCACACCTGCGGTTCGCCGACGATGTGGTTATCCTGGCAGAGACTCCAGAAGATCTGGAACAGATGCTGAATAGCCTAAGCCGCTCTTCCAGACGAGTTGGTCTTGGGATAAACATGGACAAAACCAAGGTTATGTTCAATCAACATGTTGTCCCGATACCCGTGAACGTCGAAAATGTTGGAATCGAAATTGTTTCAGAGTACAACTACCTTGGCCAGATCATACAACTGGGTAGAAACAATTTCGACGAAGAAGCCAACAGAAGGATACGGCTGGGCTGGGCGGCATTTGGAAAATTAAGTCGGGTCTTCTCATCGTCAATACCTCAATGCCTGAAGACGAAAGTCTTCAATCAATGTGTCCTTCCCGTCCTCACTTATGGCGCTGAAACGTGGACACTAACAAAAGGCTTGATCCACAAATTTAAAGTCACTCAGAGAGCTATGGAGAGGGCTATGTTAGGAGTTTCTCTTAAGGACAGGATTCGGAATGAAGAGATCCGCAAGAGAACCAAGGTCGCCGACATAGCCCAAACCATTAGCAAGCTGAAATGGCAGTGGGCAGGCCATGCTTGTCGTAGAAGCGATGGCCGATGGGGCCGAAAAGTTCTAGAGTGGAGACCGCGAACTACACTAGCGGCACGCTATGATGGCCGGTTTGACGTTTGTCCGCTCATGAAGTTCCGTATTAATTGATAACGACTTTGAAGGAAATAATTGTATTACTTTATTGACGATAGTGATGTGCAGAGATTCATAAATTTTATCGAATGTAGTTTTAGGTTTAGGACTCAAAATTTATTTATTAAATTGATTTCTAAAATGTATACAAGTGTAGAAAAATCAGTTTGCACCATTTAAGGGGTGAATGTACTTGTGAATATGAACAATTTTCACTATGTGGACAAACCTCTGAAATCGCAAAAAAATATCAGCTGTTTCATACAAAAGGTAAAATTTTTATTTTTATATGATATATACCACAACTCGGCATTTGGTTTTCTAAATTGAAAATTTTTAAAAATGGAATCTAATACGATCGTCACATAGGATCGCTGGCTAGCACAACTACTACCTCCGGCAAACTCGCGTCAATGCTCAATGCAAAACAAAGCAGTTTCGAATTGACGTTGCTTCGAAAAGTATAAACTGTCAGTGCAATGCGATTGTGATATAGTTTTGACCTGGCTTTGGATTTCAAATATTGATACTGCATTACTGTTGACCCTTGCTCGTTAATTTGGACTCTGTTCAAGCCCTTTGTTGTGGATTTCGTCGATATGACCGAACGTACGCAGAGAACTGTTCTAAATAGTCAGACACGTGAGTTCGTAATACGCCTTCGTAACTATTTCGATCGTGAAGCTCAAAATGGAGGGCCAATTTTACCCATAACGTCAGTGGTTGAACGCGTAGCTGATGCGCTTAATATTGGACAACGAACTGTTAGACGGATAACTAAAAAAAAATATGGCGAGACTGGCACAGAAGAAAATAAACTTCACACACCAAAAAAGAGAAAACGAGCAAAACCAGTCGTAGGCATCGATAGCTTTGATGCCGATGCTATCCGAAGACATGTTTACGGCTACTATTTACAGAAGGAGTATCCAACAAGAAAAAAGTTGGTGCATTCACTGAAGGAAGCTGGATTATTCTTCGGTGGGGAAAGTTCTTTAACGAAGATTTTGAAGACCATTGGATTTCGATACAAAAAATGTAACAAACGCAAAATATTGATGGAAAGATTTGATATAGCGATGGCAAGGTATACTTTTTTACGGCAAGTGAAAGAAATCAAAAATTGGCAAAATGTTGTGTTCTTGGATGAAACATGGCTTAATGCTAACCATACTGTAGGCCGTTCTTGGAACGATGACACAGCAGCATCTACTTCCAAAGTTCCTGTAGGAAAAGGATCGCGACTTATAATTTGTCACGCCGGAACCATCAACGGGTTTGTCGAAGGTTCTCTCATGGCTTTTGCGTCAAAAACCACTGGAGACTATCATGAAGACATGAATGGAGAAAAGTTTACTGAATCTTCTTCTTCTTCTTTATCAACCGATAGACGTCCACTGCTGGACAAAGGTCTCTTGCATGGACTTCCACAGGCCTCGGTCTTGCGCCGCCTGAATCCAGCGGCTCCCTGCGACTCGTTTGATGTCGTCGGTCCACCTGGTGGGGGGTCTGCCAACACTGCGCTTCCCGGTGCGGGGTCGCCACTCCAGCACCTTGGGACCCCAACGACCATCAGCTCTTCGAACTATGTGCCCCGCCCATTTCCACTTCAGTATCGCGACTCGCTTAGCTATGTCGGTGACTCTGGTTCTCCTACGGATCTCCTCATTTCTGATTCGATCCCGCAGGGACACTCCGAGCATAGCTCTCTCCATCGCCCGCTGAGCGGTCCTGAGCCTACTTATGAGGCCCTTAGTTAGCGACCATGTCTCGGATCCGTAAGTCATCACTGGCAACACGCACTGTTCGAAGACTTTAGTCTTCAGGCACTGAGGAATTTTGGACGAGAAGACATCTCGGAGCTTCCCGAACGCTGCCCAGCCGAGTTGGATTCGGCGGTTGATCTCTTTCTCGAAATTGGACCTACCTAGCTGGACTGTGTGTCCCAGGTAAATATACTCGTCGACAATTTCGAGTGCAGAGCTCTCAACAATTACTGGGTGGAGCGGTGCATGAGCATTGGACATGATTTTCGTCTTGCTCATGTTCATTTTCAGGCCCACCTGTTGAGAAACCCTGCTGAGATCGTTGAGCATTGTATTGAGGTCTCTCAGAGTCTCTGCCATGACTACTATGTCATCGGCAAATCGCAGGTGAGTGATGTACTCGCCGTTTATGTTGATGCCAAGCCCGTTCCAATCCAGAAGCTTAAAGACGTCCTCCAACGCAGCGGTAAAGAGCTTCGGGGAGATAACGTCTCCCTGTCGCACTCCACGCTGCAAGTGGATTGGCCTCGTAGTCTGGTCCTGTATACGTACTGACATTGTGGCGTTTTCATACAAGCACTTCAACACTTGGATATACCGGTAGTCAATCCGGCATCTCTGCAGCGACCTCAACACAGCCCAAGTTTCCACCGAATCGAAGGCTTTCTCATAGTCCACAAACGCTAAGCAAAGTGGCCGGTTATACTCTTCTGTCTTTTGTATAACCTGCCGCAGCGTATGAATGTGATCTATGGTACCAAAGCCTTTTCGGAATCCGGCTTGTTCGGGAGGCTGGAAGTCGTCAAACCTACGAGCGAGACGATTCGTAATGACTCTCGAGAACAACTTATAAACATGACTCAACAACGAGATGGGTCTATAATTCTTCAACAAGGTATTATCACCCTTTTTGAAGAACAGAACCACCACGCTCCTGTGCCATGCTTCCGGCGTTGTGCCCTCGTGGATGACGGAATTGAACAATCGCTGAAAGATCTTAAGTACCGGTTTTCCACCCGTTTTCAGGAGTTCCGCAGTGATTCCGTCATCACCTGGCGCCTTGTTGTCCTTAAGCTGTTTGAGAGCCATTCTAATCTCGTATAGGCTGACGTCCGGGATATCTTCGGTATAGTGTCGGGTCAGTTTGGCTCTGGGATCTTTCGCCAGATCTTCAACAGGTTTTTGTGTCGTGGTATATAACTGTCCATAGAACTTCTCAACCTCTCCCAAAACCTCAGGTCGAGAAGAGACGAGACGGCCGTCATCAGTTTTCAGCCGCGTCAACTGGCTCTGTCCGATAGACAGATCTCTCGCGAACACTTTTGAGCCTTTGTTCCGCTCAATGGTATCTTTAATACACTTGGTATTAAAGACACGGAGGTCGCGAGTTTGTGCTTTAGAGATCTGCCTATTAATCCGCCGGTAGGCAGCCGCGTCTGCCGATGACTGCAGCCTCATCTCTTGTCTCTCCTTCATTAGCTTGAGAGTATGGTCAGAGAACTTTTCGGTTCTTTTCCTGCGGTGGGTCTTAAAGAATTTAGACCCCACAGTATGAACAGTTTCCACGAACCTGTTGTTTAGATCGTCCACAGAAACGCAGTCTGCTAGGCACTCGAATCGGTTCTGCAGTTCGAGTTGGAGGTTTTCGGGATTTTGGATATGAGCACGAGAAGGTCGGAGAGTGGACTTCACCAGTCTGGCCCTTTCCAGCTTCACATTAATATTCAACGTGCCTCTTACCATCCGGTGATCGCTACCGGTTTTCACCCTATTGATCACAGAGACATCATTGAATATATGCCGCTTGGTCGACATAATGAAGTCGATCTCATTTCTCGTGGAACCATCGGGACTCAACCATGTCCATTTTCTGTGTGGCCGCTTCCTGAAGAAGGAGTTCATCATAAAGAGGCCCTCCTTCTCCATGAAGTCGGCCAACATTTGGCCCCTTTACTGAATGGTTTACTGAATGGTTTACCTCAATGTTGTGTAGCCTCCCTGAACCATCTATTATAATTATGGACAACGCCCCATACCACTCGATGCAAATTGACAAGCCACCTGCCCAATCCCAAAAGAAAGCTGATATCGTCGCATGGCTTCGTAAAAATGGCGTAGATGCAAACATGAATATGTTAAAAGCGGAATTAGTACGTCTTTTAAAAGAAAACAAACCAACCAAGATCCGATACGTCATTGACGAAATAGCATTAGAACATGGGCACAGAGTTATACGGTTACCGCCTTACCATTGTGAGTATAATGCGATTGAGTTGGTGTGGGCTCAAATTAAGGGATATGCTGCAAGACACAATACAGAACCCCCATTTACCACAAAAAAATGCTAAAATTATTAGAAGAAGCTTGTGAACATGTGACTAAAGGAGACTGGGAAAAGGTTGTGAATAGAACTGTTAAATTAATAAGGGAAGATTATGAAAGAGATGTGAAAATAGATAATATTATAGAAAACGAACATATAATTATTAATGTAGGTGATGATAGCAGTGACGACAGTGAAAATAGTAGTATGGACGAATCTGATTAATTATGGCCTTTTGTGGCACCTTTTTTGGTATCTTTTGTATTCATATGTTTCTTGTGTGCATATAAAGTATGTATATTCATTTTCATTCAAATATTCAGTTCGTTCAAATAAATTAAATAAACATATACATTTTTGTTTTATTAAACCTATTTAATCAGGTACAAAAACAAAACTTAATTGTTTTTTGTTCGAGAATAAATTGACATTCCACATCACTATTGTAATGTGTCAAACCGGCCATCATAGCGTGCCGCTAGTGTAGTAAGCGTAGTGTGGGGCGCCCTCCAGCACGTTGGACCGACGATATAAAGCGGGTGGCGGGAAGTGGCTGGATGAGGAAGGCTGAGGACCGGGTGTGGTGGCGTTCTCTGGGAAAGGCCTATGTTCAGCAGTGGACGTCCGCAGGCTGAGATGAAGTAAATATAAAAAGAATAGCTACGTCCGTGTGACTGAATTATAGTTATATTTTTTAATTTTGATTAGAATTTTAAGCTATTGCATAGCTTTTATCGCGGGCTTTGAATTAGGACAAACAGTTTGAGCGCGGCGACCGAATCAAGAAATTCCGTAACGAAAAAAGCCTAACACCGTCGTTCAGTAAGCGTTCAACATTTTAGAGGTTTTCATTTAGCTCTGTTTGGCGCAGTGGGCGAGCGGCCGCTTTCTTTAGATGTCGCAGGTTCGAATCTCACTCGCGAAGTAGTGACAGTGCGCTTTTCTTGTTTGTTTGTTTTTTAATTATTTTTTGCATAATTTTTATTATGCAAAAAAAAAGTGTGTGTCAGCTCCGACGCACGACTGGAGTTTACTCCTTAAAACGTCGTAATGCATTCGCGACGCTCGCTGCGTCTCGGCGCCGCTCGGACCCGATCGGTACGCGCTCGGCTTCCCGAAGCGAAAGCTCTTTCGCATTCGACAACTCAAGCGAATACCAACCTTATTTACTTGTTAGGGTAGAAATTTGCATCGTTGTGAAAAACGTAACGAGGGCATTCGACAACTCAAGCGAAAACCAACCTTATTTACTCAACGTTAGGGTAGAAATTTGCATCGTTGTGAAAAACGTAACGAGGTCATTCATAAGTAGATTTTACTCCTCGAATTTTTCTCATACCGGGCGCCTAAAATCGATTCTTAAGGAGTAAACTCCAATAAACTCCAAAAAAAATATTGCATGAATATTATAATTGCATAAGTTGATAAAAAATGCTATGCAATAGCTTTACCGCGGCAGTCCCCGAGTGCCACTTAATTTTTTTTTTTTAAATAATTTATGAGTATATGAGTGTATAATTATGACAGTATTACCTAAATCGTTTCGAAAACCAACAGCCTCATATCGACCCCGTAACTCTCGGCGACACGACATAAAACCTAACTCGGAAAATAAATGGTGACACGGTGTTCCATCAGCGGCACCTCCATATTTCTTTTCCTTTCGCCATAAAAAGCTAGCTATCGACGACCGATTGCGCGCGGCGCGAGATTCCCCCGCCGATAGTGATGGAAATTTGTGACAAGCATGATTCCATCGGAATTGCTGACTTCACGCCATTCTCATGCACATAGTCACAGATTAAAGAACATACAGTTCGGAAGCGGCGTATCAGCTATGCTACGTCCACCACGATGGTTTCAGTACGGGATCTTACGCAGTACGCAGCCACGATTACGGCTGCAGCATCCTTCAGTGCATATAAAGCGCGCGCGAGAAAATTTTGTCCATCCATTTACTCGTAATCGTAATATCTCTAAGTATCGACGGCTGATTGCGCGTGGTCCGAGATGCCCCGGCCGATAGACAAGCATGATTCCATCGGAACTGCTGATTTCACACCATTTTTCATGACCATGATCACAGATTAAGTAAATAAATCAACCGATTAATCAACAGGGACAATAAATCAACAGATTTAATATCTAGGTGATAGCCAGATATTAAATTTTTATTCAAATAAAATTTTATGAATCGTCTAAATCCCAAACAATCCCACAGCAGGAAAAAGTATTTCAATTCAATATGACCATACGAAGTGCTGTGACATGTCGTTACGACGAAACTTTGTAAATTTTGCTACTATTCAGTGAGTCTTTAAGCCTCATAATGAGAGAGTTTTCTAATAAAATTCTCTTTTAAGCGGTAGATAAGTACCTAAGCAGCGAGAATCCGTAGAGGCTGGCAAGTTGTCTCTGAACTTGCCAGCCTCTAGCTATCTTTTACCTAAACAGTTCAGATTTATTTATTTACAATTCAGAAACCAGAAATTTTCTGAACTGTATGATTGCGCAGCTATTGTAGAGCCTGAGCTCCGTACACGATTTCCTCACATATGTTTCTACATTCCTTCATCGCTTGTATCTTATACTCTTATGCATTAGTTATAAGCTCACTTGAGCATTCAAATTTTTTATAAAACTAGCTTTTACCCGCAACTTCGTCCGCGTGAAGTTTGAGTTTTTGAAAATCCCGCGAGAACCCTCTGTTTTACAGCAAAAGGTAGCATATGTGTCACTCTCCAAGTTCTCAACTACGAGTATGGATTAGCTAATATAGTTGGATAAATCATGGGTGGATTATTATGAATGTCAGTGAAAGTGTCTCAGTTCTTTCACGTCTCTAACACTGAATTGAACTTGACGAAATCTGATACAGAAATAGCTGTTGCATCCAGTAAGTATATTAAATCCTAATACCTGGTTGGATCATCTATCCCATATTAGACTATCCCAGAAAATCAGTGCGTTTACCTACTTACGGTAATAATGATGATAAGCAGTGAGAGCATAGTGGTTAGGACTGCACACACCTCTGACTTTTCGGGGTAATGTGTGTTTAAGCAATTCAATATCACATGCTTCAACGGTCAAGGAACCTGCACGCCTGAGAACTCTCCATAATGTTCTCAAAGGTGTATGCATGAAGTCTACCAATTCGCATTGGGCCAGCCTGTAACCCTGCTCTGAGAGGAGACCTGCGCTCAGTAGTGAGACGTTAATTGGTTGCTCATCATGATAAGGATGTGGATTTAATTCTACATGGAAAAAAAGTAGATTAGCCAAGCTTGACTAATTCACCTCTCCCCTCCAAAGAAGCGTAACGCTTGTACTAGGAGTGGGTACGACAATCGTGCCGCTGTGTTTCAGTTCTCAGTCCGCACCTCTATCCATCCGGCTATTTAGGCCTTAAAAAAGTATTGAAACCGGTTTAGATTTGACGGAGTAATGGAGTAACATCGACACAAAAAACGCGTCGAATTGATAACTTCCTCCTTTTTTAAAAGTAGGTTAAAAATATATTAAACGATTAATGTATTTAAAGCTAAAAGGTAGCGCCAGAAATTCACAGATAACGGAAAGCCCCTACCTATACTTGTTTAAACTTTGTGCAAACCGAGCGGCTCGCTAAGTAGTCAAATTCTAGCATGCGACTGTAAAGTTTACGCATTCTTAATACATGATATATTGACTTGTACCCATTTACTTTAACAAATTGCTTCATAAAATGTCAATGCCTAAGCGCATTTCAGACTAGTTCTTTAATCCTACTATTCTACTAATACCTCTATAATTTTATTATTATTAGGTAAGTATAGGTACATAAATGTGAATGTTTGTGAGGATGTTTGTTACTTTTTCACACAATAACTAATAGACGGATACATCAGAATAACACAAAGGTTGGAGAATTAAAGAATTTCCTCGGGAATAAAAAACCTCTAATCTGCGTGGACGAAGTCGCGTGCATTAGTTAGTAGTTAATAATATCTTTTCTTTGCGTCTAGATGAAGGGGATAGAGAAATTTAAACTAACCCTTGCTTTCCGGGATAAAAGCAGTCTAGGTATGTCACTCTCCAAGTCACCAGCGATAACGTCGATCCGTTGCTCCGTTGCCGCGTGATTGAAGGACAAATCAGCTAACAAACACTTTCACATTATAGGTAGTAAGGATTAACGCAAGAAAAAAATATACCAAATAAAATAAAATTTAATATTTTTTATGAAAATAGTAAATAGGTAAGTATATAATATTATTTTCATATTTGAAGGAGCTAAAACTTGTAAGGGAGCTTAACAAATATAGCTATCATAAAATATTGATGAAGCCTCAAGTTGGTTTAATAATAGGTACTCAAAGCGCCTCAACGATAAAAAAAAACTCAATAATTACTCGTACGTATGCAGAGACATTGATGAATATATTTTTGAACAAAACATACTCCCTGTCATACAAAACGTGACTGTTCTGTTAAGGGCGTACATGACCCGACTCAGTTTTTTCGGTGGATTCACCGCTCGCGTCAACCTGAAGCTTGAAATATGACAAGAGGCGTCGGACCATCAATTTCGCTGGTCAATTTGCATGGGAAACACATAAAAGTGTCAACGTTGACACATTCAGCCTTCCCGTGCGATGTAAGCACGGCATTCGTGTAGGTATTACTTATAACTAGTTTTTGTTTACTATATTGTGGAGTAAGTTAAAATTGTTAGTGTTTTTTTTATTCAATGACAAGTTAAGCGTAAACTGCGTTCTCGCCTGGTGGTAATAAATAAGTGACGATGCGATCTAAGTACGGATATACCTAGGATATTGGGATACTTGTAATCTGTCGATAAGTTACCTGGCAAGTGGCAACATCTTAGCACACGAGTAAACATTTTACTTTATTAGGTACTCGTGTGGTCTTAGTGCGGATTTCACCAACTTCGAAATTGGGTGTTCTGACAGTTTTTGTAATGAAAATCTGTCAAAATATCAAATTGATTTGACATGACATTGACAAACTCGCAAGTCTCCTAATCCTTATTAGATAATATTAAAAAAAAATAGTAAGTATGTTTGTTTGTTGGTTTGTCCTTCAATCACGCAGCAATCGAGAAATGAGTCGACGTGATTTTTTGCATGGGTATATAGTTGATGAGGACTCAGTTTTTATCCTAGAAAATCAAAGAGTTATCGCAGAATTTTAAAAAAAGTAAATCGACGCGGACGAAGCCGCGGGCATCAGCTAGTTCATAATCATTCTAAGCCGCCAACTCCCGCGAACAGTCACGCAAAGAATCTCAATTGAATTCGTCGCCACGTAATAAATCAATGTTTTTACTCCCCGTTTTACCACCAGTTTACTGTTTACCGGCGCGGCGTACTGCGATTACGTTGTCTCGTTTTTTCCTTGTTATCATCACGGTTATATGAAATGTATAACAAATTGGCTGTTTTTGTACATTTTACAAGTTATACGTAAGACCTGTGCGTAATATTATGTATTTCTTAGTTATATTTTCTTAGGAAAGTATTGTTTATGCGCACTTTCAATATAGGCAGGTATACTTGTAGATACTTTTAACAAACAATGGGCCATATACCTAATATACTTTATCTATTTTTATTTTCGAATATACATATCTCCTTTGATTAATAGGCGAAACAATACATATTTGCGATTAGTATTAAGTTGGTGTTGTTTTTCTGAATGCACCAATCCCAGTATAACATAACCTATGATTAACTAGGTATAAAATTAACAGCTTCATGATTTATTTGAAACCTATTATTTTCCCATTGATGAAATGGACACAGACTCAACAAATGTTGCCTAACTTGATCGTAATTAAAAGTTTTCCATAAATTATACCAATTGAACCAGGTCAAAAGTTAATACACCTACCTATCTTTTCCTCTAGAATAGAAAATACGTATTATAATAACAGTAATAATATGACAGTGGCGCTAGAGCTCTACTCTATTGTTTCGTAGAATTCAAACCGACATCCCAGCATGTACCTACCTATTACAAACTTGCAAGGAATCCGTCGTCGCCGTCGCGAATATTTTTATTATATCGCGAGATATCCCTCACACCTGTCCTCTCACTCGTGAAAACGACAATTTTACATTTTTCGCATACGAGTGACATTGCTATACGAAAACCAAAGATACACCCTCGTTTCAGGATACATCATCGTTTCAGGTCTCTCTCTCAGAGATAGTCCACCACACTGGCCCTATGCGAATTAGAGACTACACAACATTGAGAACATTATGGAGAACTCTCAAGCGTGCAGGTTTCCTCACGATGTTTTCCTCCACCGTTCAAGCGTGTTATATTCGATTGCTTCGATGCACATAACTTCGAAAAGTCAGACGTGCATGCCCTGTAGTAACTGGTATGTACCTCTAAACTCTCATTTTATTGTAAACCTATCTTACAGAGTCAAGAAAGGCATTCAGCAGGCCTAGCATGCACGTTGAAGTGATATCTTGCGAAGAGAAAGAGAGCGAGAGAGAGAGAGAGATATTGCGGATGTAGACTCATTTCCCGTTCTTACTCTTTTAAACTTCATAATTCGAGAAAATGACGTCGCCACTCGCCATGTTAGAGTTCGTAGAGAAAAATAGAGAAATAATTTGATCTCTACTTTTGATATAACGAGACGAATCTTGGTGTGCAACCATGTTAGTTTCGATAGAGATAATACGAGAAAAGGGGTAGAGAAAATTTTCTCGCGCGTGCATGCTAGGCCTGCTGGTATGATGGAATTTGTTGACCATCGAGTTAGGGCTCGCTTAATTCGTCTTGAAAAGTACCTACCTACTCTGGTCCGAGATGATATTCAGGGTCTGATGATTTAGCCAGATATATATTCTTAGCTTCTTTTTCTAAAAATAACATTTCAAAACATGTGTTTTATTGTTTTTGGTTATGTATATCAATGACGAGTACATTTGATATTCCCACTGAAAACAGTGCGCAGTTACGCATACTTTTGATCCGGGGGGCGTCAAAGATACGCCTCATGAAGTGATATTAAAGAAATACTTTTCTCCTACTGCCTTACCTTTACTTTTGTTTCGTTATTTGTCACATATTTTTCCTTGCGAAGCACTCTCGAATACTTTAACTTTCATTAACTTGCTGAAAAAATTCTTACGGGAAACGGTACGATCTCTAGAGTATTTTCTTTATTATTATTAAGGGCTTAGCTATTGTCAACCACGCTGGCCAAATGCATTTTGGTAGACTTCACACACTTTTGTGAACAACATGTAGAACCTTCCATTTTGAACTGCATCGTCCATTGGCCACCAGGCGAGATTGCAGTCAACGGCTAACTTATCTTCGAATTAAAAAAGGCCGGTACCACCAAGAGATACCTAGCGTGACTAGTCACGTCACTAACGTCACTTATCACGCCTATAAAAAGGTGCAGAAAAATTTAATTTACCAACACAGTTGAAGAACTATCACAAGAGATGTAAGCAGTGGAATAAAATTAATCCTTGTTGTATCACCACATCCTTACTAATATTATAAATGCGAAAGTGTGTTTCCTTGCTCGTTCGTCCTTCAATCACGCAGAAACGTAGTAGTGTAGTGGGTCGAGGTGCTTTTTGCATGGGTAGGTAGGTACTAGGTATAGGTGAGGCTTTTAAGGTGGAAGACAAGGGTCTGCCCGCGAAATACAAATTTAATTTGGTTTTTCGCAATTTATAAACTAATACGACAAAGTAGGCTTATGGCCTTCTAATTGCGCCAGTGGAATTATCATCTTCACAGGTTTACATAAAAATCTTTACTTGAAAGTGACCAGTTTAAGAAATTCATCAAAATACTGAGTTGGACGTGAGTTACTCACAAATTAGTCGATTTTAAATTTGAATTTCGCGGTCAGAACCGTGTCTTCTACCTTAAGAGTGGCATGCTACCTTTTACCTCAGAGAAACAGAGTTCTCGCTGGATATTTAATACCTAACCACGCGGACTAAGTCACGGGCAAAACTAGCAACAAATAAATGTATCACGCAGTAGAATCGAGAATCAATACGTTGTCACCGCAGAGAGAGGCCTGAAGCTTGGCCTATATTCAAATAGGACGTGAGGACGCACAACCTTTATCATGTCATTTGTATAGCGCGTCTAGAATCCAATCGACCGTGTCCGCCCGCCCATCTCAATGGAGGATAATTCGTCACTCTCTGGACACGCCTGTCTGCCTGTATCGTGCTAGATCATCCCTATCTGTTAAGCCAAAACAGTCCTTATAGGCTGTACGATAAGAGCACTGTAAAAATGTATGTGAAAATTATGAAAAATGGAGCCAGTTACGCTCTGTAAGTTTTCAAGGAGTCACTAATGTTTTGGAGATAAAATACTTATTGTACCTAACTACCTACATACGAGAAGGTATATACGTATATTTAAGTACGTATATATCTATTTAGGTAAATGTAACTGTAACCAGACGTTATCTGTAGGTAAATCTGGTACATCCTTACTAAATTTATTCAAATGCGAGATGTTTGTTTGGTGGTTTGTCCTTCAATCACGCAGTCACGGAGCGACGGATTGTCGTGTTTTTTGCATGGGTACCAATAATAATCTTAAATTATAAGATTTAATAGTAATTAGGTAAATCGATAAAAAATCTTGTGTACTGTGGAAGTCCATGCAGGTCTATCGGTTGATAATGAAGAAGAATTTAATTAGGTACTTACTACATTTAAATAATTAATTTTTACCCCAGTGTTGGTGTGGTGTTTCATGTTGTTGTGCGCCTTCTTTGCCTAGTTGCTTGCCCTTTCTGCGTATTTAGTGGTAGGTAAGCGGTGTACAGCGCGTGCTGTATTATACGTTGTACCTACCACTCAAATTCAAGTTTGGTGGATTATAGCACAATAAGCTGATCTTTGTACATCCCGATTAATTTTTTATCTTCTTCAAGAGATCAATTATGTGATCCAAAGACAGGTAGCGGGTTACCGTTAAGATAAAAGTGGTATAATAAAACAGCGCCGGTGACGGACCCGAGTGACATTCCGTGTTTCGGCACACGTTAACTGTGGTTCCGATAGGACGGTGACTTTTGGTGGTCTTTTGTATTTTATCTTTGGACCAAGGTTATTCCGTCCTGAAATGGTAATAACTGATCGATTACTACAGACGCATCACCAAATGGTCAAACGTTAGAAAAGACAGTTTCGTTATGGTTTAATTGCATAGTCAAACGTTAGAAAAGACAGTTTCGTTATGGTTTCACTGCATAGTCAAACGTTAGAAAAGACAGTGTCGTTATTGTTTCACTGCATAGTCAAACGTTAGAAAAGACAGTGTCGTTATGGTTTCACTGCATAGTCAAACGTTAGAAAAGACAGTTTCGTTATGGTTTCACTGCATAGTCAAACGTTAGAAAAGATAGTGTCGTTATGGTTTCACTGCATAGTCAAACGTTAGAATAGACAGTTTCGTTATGGTTTAACTGCATAGTCAAACGTTAGAAAAGACAGTTTCGTTATGGTTTCACTGCATAGTCAAACGTTAGAAAAGACAGTGTCGTTATTGTTTTACTGCATAGTCAAACGTTAGAAAAGACAGTGTCGTTATGGTTTCACTGCATAGTCAAACGTTAGAATAGACAGTTTCGTTATGGTTTCACTGCATAGTCAAACGTTAGAAAAGACAGTTTCGTTATGGTTTCACTGCATAGTCAAACGTTAGAAAAGACAGTGTCGTTATGGTTTCACTGCATAGTCAAACGTTAGAATAGACAGTTTCGTTATGGTTTAATTGCATAGTCAAACCTTAGAAAAGACAGTTTCGTTATGGTTTCACTGCATAGTCAAACGTTAGAAAAGACAGTGTCGTTATTGTTTCACTGCATAGTCAAACGTTAGAAAAGACAGTGTCGTTATGGTTTCACTGCATAGTCAAACGTTAGAAAAGACAGTTTCGTTATGGTTTCACTGCAACGTCAAAACATAGAAATAACAGTTATGATTGCTCTGCAACGTGAAATATTAGAAAAGACAGTTTCCAGATTCGACAGTTCACTGCATCATGAAAACGTAGAAAAGAAATTTTCACTATGGTTTCGCTGCATCATCAAACGTAAAAACGACGTTACTAAATTGGAGAAGGCCTAAGAGGAGTTAACTTCTCTAAATTAAAAATATATATATATATATATATATATATATATATATATATATATATATATATATATCTTTCATGTAGGCCAACCTGTGGCTCATATGACATGTCAAGACTAACACCGGTTTGGAATGCAGACTTTAATTGAGAAGAGCCGGCAAGAAACTTTTCAAAACAAAATAATACATTAGCTTAGCTACATAATACAATGTAATAAGTTATTATACAATTATATCTTGAGGTTAGCTGGATGCCAAGCCGATTGTTTCTATGCAACTTTGTCATTAAGAAACTCTGACTTACTTATCTTCAGATATCGAAAAAACGTTATAATAACATCAATGTACCATCAGCACAGTACGGAGACAGTATCAAGTTGCCTGCTATAGAACTTAATTAAAAAGCGGCACAAGAAGGGAAATAAATGATTTTATAAAAGCCTAATGAGTGTGAGTAGAGTTTTAACGCGGTGATAAGGGACAATAAAAAGTCAAATTTAAGCGCGGTCTCGACCCATCGAGGACAGGGTTACCAACTTTTTATACAAGAAATAAAGTAAATAACGATCGGTGAAGAATGAAGATCTTCAATACTCAGATATAATGATTAATTTATTTTATAATTATTATACTTTCATTTGATAACAGAATTAAAATAATTATCATTTTCCACAATACGATAAGTTGAAAGTTCTAACTTTATCATATTGTGGAAAATCGAAAACGGGTACAAAATAGATATCAGTTCCTACTTGGAACCAAAATAAACAAATAAATTACTTACTGTGCAGTGAAACCATAACGACATTGGTTTATTAACCGACTTCAAAAAAGGAAGAGGTTATCAATTTTTTTTAATGTGCACTGATTACTCGATGACGTCTGAACCGATTTGGAATTTTTTGGAGTTTACTCCTTAAGAATCGATTTTCATATATAAGGCGCCCGGTATGAGAAAAATTCGAGGAGTAAAATCTACTTATGAATGACCTCGTTTGACGTTTGAACGACGTCGAATGACGTTTTTCACTAAGATGAAAATTTCTACCCTAATGTTGAGTAAATAAGGTTGGTTTTCGCTTGAGTCCGAATGCGAAAGAGCTTTCCGAGGGAAGCCGAGCGCGTACCGATCGGGTCCGAGCGGCGGCGCCGAGACGCAGCGAGCGCCGCGAATGCATTACGACGTTGCGGCTTAGGGTTGGCACATCGGAAAATCATTAAATTTTTTTTAAATTAACTTTTTGCGTATGTTTAGACAATCGTACTTAAGGAGTAAACTCCAGTCGTGCGTCGGAGCTGACACACACACTTTTTTTTTGTTTGAAGGGGTATACTTCCCAGGTCCCATTTAAATTTTATCGAAATCGGTCGAGCAGTTTTTAAATAATCAACAATAAATTATATACCTACTTTGTAGTGGCGCGGGCATTTGAAGTCGGATTTTTAAAAAGAATTTTTTTTATATTAAATTATCTAAGAACCTATTTTTGTACCCCTATTCGAGCAAATAAAACTACTATTCTGTATCTCAATATTTTGTAAACCAAAATATATACATTCAGCAATAAAATAATAAAATATACTATTCTTAGGTACTGTTATTTATCACACCTGGGGGCATATTATTATGTATTAGGTACATAGAAGTATTGATGAAAAATTGAAAACGATAGTTTCATCATTACTTGCACCCAAGCTTTTACCTATGTAATGTCTTTCCTAGTTATTAGAAGTATGTACCTACGTAGTTCATTTTAGGTTTTACGGAGCTGAAAAAAGTCTTATAGGTAGGTTTTATAACAGTATGGTTGGTAGCCCTAATCGGAAGGGAGCCGGTGGTCGATGGATTATGGAAACAGAAAACTGTAGAGTCGTAAAAATTTTCATAAAAGTTTTAACAGCTATAGAAGTAGGATTACTTAAGTACTTAGTATAAGAACTAGATTAGTAGTTGGTACGGTAGACGTTACGTTACGTTACGAGTTACGTAACGTAGTAAAATTTCTCTTCTTCAGTATGATAAAATTGTAAAATTGTCCAATTGTTGCAGTTACAAAGATTTTAATCATTGAAATGAATGAAACTTAAACTACGTAGGTAGAAAGGAAAAAATAAATATGTACACTGTAGGTACAGCTTAAGCTGTAGGTACATTCCGTTGAACTTAAACGTCAATCAGCAATCTTAACACTGCACTGCAATTATAAAAACTAGAGCCCTTTTATTTATTTTTTATTTTGTACCAAAAACTGAAACTAAAACATTAGAATTTAAAGGCCAGTTTAGATTATGCTGCTATTACTTATAATAATATATATAAAGTATAATATATAATAACAAATTATGTATAGTATATATGTATATATGTAGTATGTACTAGTCGTAATGGATTTCTTTGCTTTTGACGTAGTATACTGTGCAACATAGTATAGCTTAATAGGTTCTATGTGTGTAATACTATGTAATATAGTACAGCGTAGTTTAAACTACAACTTATTCCGTAATACTAAAGATGACTAGGTAGGTAGGTATAGGTTTAATAGTCCCAATTAGTTGCTTCAGTAATTACATACTATGTAGGTAGGTACCTACTATCCATCGGTAATTCGGAAGCTTATTTGCTTTACTAACTTAACTGTTTTGCTATCATGTAGCGTTCACGTAATTAAAATTTACTCACTCAGGTATTCAGTTAGGGGCTTTATTTTGCATCCTATAATGTGTGTTAACTACCTAGTTAATTACCTAATTATTATTCCTTTCGTCAAGCTTTCGTCTTAGTTGTGTTGGATTTTTTAAAATTCTCGCAGGGAAGTGGGAACCTTTGTTTTCCAAAAAGAAAAGTAAGCCTTCGTCACTCATTAGGTTCTCTACTATAGTCTATACCCATGCACCTTGATAAGTAGCTCTGTTGCGGCGTGATTGAAGAACAAACCATAACAAACAAACACTTTCACATATTTTATAATACTTATTAATACCTACCTAATGACTAAGGATATACTTAATATTATAATAATAATTATATCTGTTTCCTAGAATTAGCTTACCTTAGCTTAGCTCGGCAACTTTTCATTTTTGGTTCGCATAGCTTCGCTTAGTAGCATGTAACAAATATACATATATGTATATCAATGTACTCTTACATTGATATAATATGTAGCTATAGCAAGTTGTATGAATTAAAGCTTAGCTAAGTTAGCTTAGTTCACGGTGTGGCTTCAGCTTAAAAACGGTGCGCAGTCATCGCAAAAACGCCTAATAAATACCTCGACTAATCAAAAAAGAAAAAGCGGCCAAGATAAACAAATTCCCTCGTACCCTTTTAAAAAGAACACCGTATAAAGAGTTATCTATCTCCTCTACAGAATAATAGGGTATGAATGGCTTAGATTATATTGAAAGGCCGTATCTGCGGCTACCGGCGGCGGCGAGCAGCAAAGGGACGAGATAGCGTTAAAACACTCATTTGTTTTGTCACCCGCCCCGACCACCGACTAATGTCGCGACGTGGACGCGCACTGCCGAGTGCCGGCTGCGCAGGTAGATGTGGTAATTTTTGGCTTTATGACGGTATATCACTGGCCTCTATTATTAGTCTATGATTAACACTGGACTGGCTGTCCCTATACAAATGACAGCTTTAATTATGGATCAATTTGAAGCGCCATATTTGACATATGAGTGTATCTGGAATTAAGTACCTAATACCTATAGGGATGCAAGAAGTGCCAAAAAGTATCAATTACCAGTTGTCAATTGACATGTCACTGTTTCAGCAGTGATAGTCTAGTGGTTACGACTGTGGTCTCCTATTCGGGGGGTCGCAGGTTCGATCCCGGGTACGCACCTCTGCCTTTTCGAAGTTAAGTGCGTTTTAAGCAATTAAATATCACATGCTTTAACGGTGAAGGAAAACATCTTGAGGAAACCTGCACACCTGAGAGTTCTCCATAATGTTCTCAAAGGTGTGTGAAGTCCGCCAATTCGCATTGGGCCAGCGTGGTGGACTATGGCCTATAACCCTTCTCTGAGAGGAGACCTCGCTCAGTAGTGAGCCGATGGTGGGTTGATAATGATGATGAAATGATGAATTGTCATGTAATGTCCTCACTAATTTTAGTTCCTTGGACATTCTTAATTGTTTAGAGCGCCTGAATGGCGTCAATCAAGTACTTAGATCCAAAAATAGGATGACACAGTGTCCAGTATTAATCATAGATTAATTATATAGAGGTCAGTGGGGTACCTATATTAACATTTTTTAAATTCTTACTTCCCTGTGTACTTTACTAGAGCATAGAAAAAATTTATTACTTACTCATGACAATGTTTTATTCTTCTTCATCAACCGATAGACTTTCACATGTGGACGTGACGTGGACAAACGTCTCTTTTCTAGGTCTACAGATCTTCTCATGCCTGATTTGATCTCGCAGGATCGGAGCTGTACCTAATCCGAGCATAGCTCTCTCTATCAGAGTAGAGTAGCTACTTAATCTAGGTATAGTTTTTTATAAATCATTTGACGCCAGAAATAGGTTTTACGTCAACTGCCCAACGAAATGTATCGACTAAATGAAGTGATCTATTAATTCCAAAACTTCCAACTCCATTGTATCGTAACTTCTTGATCAAGAATGTTAAAGCGCGCTTATGTACATTTTCGTTCTGAAATTTATTTTAAGGCATTTATTAGTGATACTTTAAATGTTGCCATAAAACAAGCAAGTTTATTTCTACCCTCACTTTAAGGTTTCACAATGACATGGTAAGAACCTATCAAAGGTAAGAACTTATTTGAATAAGTGAGTGGGTAGATATCACTGCAGCCAATTACAAGTATAATTATTGATAGATTTTTACTTATAAGGATCGACGTGTGGGAATAGTTATTGACATGGGTACTACATTTTATTCCGGAAAAATTCCCACCGGATTTTTAAAAAACTTACTGCACTTAATACTTATCAAGATTTAAGCTCTTTTGTTATAATTTTAATAGCAATCCGTAAGTCTGTTTACTCGTTGTAATGTTACGTTTTGAAAGAAAAATGGTTTAATTTTCACGACAATTTATATAGTTAGTGATGGGTATAAATAACAATTACAGAAACAACAATCAAATTGTCGTTTGAAACAATCTAAGCACGCCACCTCCCTGTATTGACTATAGAGAAACCACGAAAGTACCTAACGTCAGACACGCACTTATTAGACTTAGGACCGATTTCACCAAGATAAAATAAGTCTTTACCGAGCGTAAATTTTATATTTTGATAGCATTCTCAATACAAAAACTGTCAAAACGTCCAATTTAACCCTCGGATAAATTTCACTAGACGTTGGTGAAATCGGCACTTAAAGTTCTAGGTAGGAGGTATAATATTTTATTTATGACGCTATTGTTACAAATAAGATAATTTTTATCTTGCTATGTATGTTAATATTGTCTAGCCATGAAGAAACCTCATTTTTTTGTTATTGGAGAAGTATTTTAATTTGTTGTCTAGCACTTCTAGCAGAAAACAGATGTTTTTTCTTTGGCTGAGGTATCTGCGTGCTGCTGCTGCTCTTGGATCCCCGGTGATTCGATTACCTACCCTTTTTGAAAGTTCTTCAAAAAACCCTCGAGCCCCCGAGCCCCATGTCCCCAGGGTATCCACACTAAAAGGCACAAATATGAAACTATAGTACCTACCAACAATCGAGATTTCATATTTGCGTCTCTAGAGCCGATTTCACCAACGTAAATGAAGTCCGAAGCTATCCTAGTGTTTTGATAGGTATTTTGGCAGATTTTCAATACAAAAATTGTCGGAAAGCCCAATTTATTCCTCGGTTAAACGTCACTGTCTCGATGTAGGCGGCATCTCAAATAAACGACCAGTTCAGTTCCTGTCCAGTGTCTCCAACGTATAGCGTCATTCCAATAGTGCCAAACGAATAGGTTTTAAATTCTAATACACCAGTAAGTAAGTAAGTACCTATTACTTACTGGTTTCACAATACATTTCAAAGCTTTTAATAATTTCGAGTCTTACATGTTTTGCTACGTTTATAATTTTGGTTTTAACCAATTAAGTAGGTAAGTAGGTACATCAGATTTGAGTCATTGACTATACCTAATAGCTAGTTTTACTTTTTGTTCGTGTTTCACCTGGGCCTTTCATGTAAATGTAGGTTTATTAAACTATCGTAAATAAGATTTAGCTGCTGATAAAATATAAAATAATCTTTTGTTACTGTTATAATTATAAGTACATAAGGTAATCTTTAATTAATTAATTTGAAAAAAAAAGGCTTACAAGGTAGGTACAAAGTATGTTTAAAAAACATGAAGCTAAGCTTAGCCGTGTTTCTAATAGTGCTAATATTATAAATGCGAAAAAGGACACAGTCTGTCTGTTTGACTATACCTATCTACCCATAACAATGTCGGAATAAACATCCAAAAAAATCACATCGAACCGTCGCGTTGCTCCGTTGGTGCGTGATTGAAGGACAAACTAACGAACACACTTTCGCATTTAAAATATAAGTGAGGATAATTTAAAGAGTCCATGGTAGCCGGTAGGTACGCGGTTTTACTGTGGGCAATGGATGAAGAGATAAGTCGAAGGCCTGAGTGTTTTTATATGTAAAGGACAGATTATAACGGCGTTTATTGACGACCGTCGAATACCGGTAGCCTGTACAGGATAAAGAACCTTATTTCAAAAATTTTTTTCGAATTGAAGGAATCTGACCTAAACGATCACAGATAAGTTGACATTAGGTAATTACCGAGGTAGGAGTAGGTAGGTATGTGGGAAATTACATGTAGGTATGGATTACAATTCTAAACTAGTTTTTGAGGGTTCAGTACCCAAAGTGTGTGCCAACTGCCATCGGGGCCTATTAAGTTATTAGGGTAACCTGGGGTCAAATGAAACATGGGTCAAATGAAACAAGCTGAATAACTCGAAGACGGTTTGTAAAAGCCGCGGGGCTCCGAGGGGGGAAAGGATTACCTTGCGTGGCGGAACTTGTTGCTTAGTACGCGTCGCTCTGAACGCGGTGGACATTTTTTTGCAAGTGCATTTTTTTTTTTTTTTTTTATTCGATGACAAGCTAGTCCTTGACTGCGATCTCACCTGATGGTAAGTGACGATGCAGTCTAAGATGGTAGCGGGCTAACTTGGAAGGGGGTATGGCAGTGAACATACAACCCATACCCCTAATTGGTTTCTACACGCCATCGTGCCGGAACGCTAAATCGCTTGGCGGCACGTCTTTGACGGTAGGGTGGTAACTAGGCACGGCCAAAGCCTCCCACCAGACCAGACCAGAGACAATTCAGAAATTATAAATTCCCAAATTGACCCCGCCGGGAATCGAACCCGAGACCTCCCAGTTAAAAGACAACAGCGCTCTCCACTGCGCCAGGGAGGTCGTCAAAAATCATCGCTTTTTCTGCCCGAAAAGTAAGTTTTTTGACAAATATTTAGTTAAAGTATTGCTCGAAACTATTCTACTTTCTACAGCTTAGTTTGCAATCACTATTACTATGATTATCCTAGTCGAGTGTATTGTGGTCAGTAGCTACCTACACCTTTTAGATTTTTTTCTGTTTGATACAATATTTAAATCGAGCATGTGGGGCCGATTGAAACAAACAGTTCGGGGTCAATTGAAACGTGTTTCTATTGACCCTTAATCAGTTGTTTCTTATTCAAACAAAGTTTTCAATTCTTGCTTTATTTTTTAGATGCTAAGAAACCGTGCGAAAACTAAAAATCGTGGAAATTGCGATCTTCAAAATTATAAAAAAGCATATGAAGACATAAAAAAATATGGTATTCCATTGAGGCAGGCGGCTGAAAAATATGACATAAATCTAACATCCTTGTTTAGATACAAAAGAAAACGCGATAATTGTGATGAAGATACTGCAGAATCAGTGAAGATGGGTTATTCACCACATAATAAAGTCTTTACTGAATCGCAGGAAAAAACGCTAGAAAAATATTTAATAAGATGTGATGATATTTACTTTGGACTTTCGAAAAAGGAAGTTCGAAAATCGAAAAAAAATTAACTTGCGAATACCATCATCGTGGGAAGAGAACGAGATGGCTGGAGATGATTGGTTTCGAGCTTTTATTGCTTTTATCTCATTGAATAGTAAAAAGACTGCTTTAACTGATAGTAATTAAGAAATTTAAACATAAGAAAGTTTATAACATAATTTTCAAAATATTGATTTTTCTCTTTATTGATCCAAGTGGATAGTTTTTTAGCAACAAAATCTTTGACTGATTATATTTAATTACTTACCAAATTACAATTAGCCAAGTAAAATCATAAACTACATAATATTATAAGCAATAAAACCAAATATTTTGATTAAAAGTAAGTATCTTTTATTCATAATAACTATAATATCATATACATTATTAACATTTCCTGGGATAGCAAGAGCATTACTTAAATCAGCCAAAAACACCTGTTTCAACTAACCCCAGGCATTGTTTCGATTGACCCGGCAACAGGGTCAATTGAAACGTTTTCCGAGGGTTTTCAAAATAATTTTTACATGGATAAAGAGAATATAAGAAGTAAAATTAATAATACTATCATATAGCCAGGTAATCTAGCTGTAATTAAAGCCAATCACCAAAGAGAAAGGCTTGAAAATGAAGTCTCACAACCTAATTTTCTGAAAAACGTTTCAATCGACCCCAGGTTACCCTACTATAAGCCTCCGCTGACCGTTCGTCTCGTCCGTATGTCAGCGGGCTGTATTTTATGTTTTTTTTTTTATTACAAGATATTTTAAATATAGGATAGGATTAATTCAATCACTGATGAGGTCTAGGTTGGAGCGCGCTTGCCTAGAATATACCTACTCAAATTATACGTGATTCTCTCATTTTCACAGAAGGTGTATTATTTTCTATTGCCGCTATAACAACAAATAATAAAAATAAAATAAAAAAAGAAAAGGAGCCCCCATACAAATATTTTATTTTTTCTGCGTTTTTTGCTCGATCTTAGCAATAGGGTATTTTACTCCTAGTGAGAAATAATCTAACAATATAAAAATAAGAGTTTAGGCAATAAGGAATCGGGAAGTGGAAGTTTCAGTTCACAAAATTATAAAATAAATTTTATATTTATTTTCAAAGTTTTCACTTTTTTTTATCTATGCTACAAATATGCGAAACGCATCGAAACGTCAAACAGTATCCGCCATTACACTACGTCAAAAATACTGACATTTGACGTAGGTAATGGCGGGTCTATATAGTTCATCCGCTCAAATAGTTTGTAGTACAAATACACGGTACTTTAGAAACTATGTGATAATAAATAATTACATTATTTAATCATTTAGTACCATCATTTATTTACATTTTTTAGATTAATGAAAAATACAAAATCAAAATACTGATAGTATTAGATCTGAATCATCACTTTATATAGGTACATATACCTACTATCATCATAATACAACACACAAACATTTAGCGTGACGCACTAAAGTACACAGTGGGTCACATAAGTCGCGCCGCCTTCGGCATGTACCGGCGGTCGCTATGTGTCGGCTTTACAAAGGGCGCCAACCATTTGAGCGAACGAATTTACTGCCCTTACGACGTCACCACATCGTCTGACGTGACTTGACGTGAGGCGTCTAGCGTTTACGCGCGGAAATTTAAAAGGCAAACTTTAAATGCATTTTTTTGGTACTTATCGATTGAATAAAATTTTAGTAAATTTTCTAGTAGTTTATTATCACCTTAGAATCAAATTTAGACACTTTTCAAAAAAGAGTAAAATACCCTATTGATGGTACAGTGTGCGAGTCCAATTCGCACTTGGATTCGGGTTTTTGGATCAAGTGACATCCCTTACTAGGTACTTATATCACTCGCCCAGAAAATCTGTCCGCTCTACATATTAAAAATTCTTCTTTGACAAACAAAATACTTTGGGAATCTTTGAATTAAAAAAATCCGGTAAGCAAAACCACAGTTTTTTTCCGATTAAACTCCAAAACTGAAAAGGTCGGTTCTGAATTACCGCATAAAAAGCGAAAATTTCGCCAAACGCGCCCGTCAGTCGCATTAAAGAGCGAAACCTGACCGAACATTGTTCATTAATTGAATTGCAATAATAACCGGCCGAATAAATATAGAATAAATTCTCGATATACGTATAAAGAGGTCTTTATGCCAAACAAATCGGCCTCCTTTGAGAGGCTCAAACGCGCCGCGAATAATCGACTTATTTTATTTGTCGTTTAATGTTTTAGCAAGCAACGATTAGTTTTACAGACGTACAACATTCCTTTAATCCTCTGAGAGGCTACAAAATGAGTCAAATATTTTAAAGTGAATTATATAGGGCCGGCAGCAGGGGGTGCAAAATTAAAAAGAATTTTCAATAACTATTTTATTTCTACCCAAAAAACTTATTATATTTTATTACACTAGTTACTTATTCTAAAGCTTAACACTATCTCCGCGTCTCACGGTATCCACCCAGCGACGCCGGGCCGATCGCATTGCATTTTCAAGGTATCAACCCATGTCAGCAGTATTACCGTGAGAACGGGTTTCGCAGGCACACTTGCCGTTTCTCCCCGACTATGCCTGCGTAACACCTCCCCCTTCAGTTCAGCGCTTATTGAAGACTTTAGTCGTAAATTGCGCTGGAAGATCTTCCTCTATTGTATTGGTTTCAGTGGGGTTTCTTTCGTAGGGTTTCTTATCGATATCTTTAATCGCTTTGTCAGGAAGCATTTCCATGGGATGACTGCTAGAAAGCTACCTTTGAGACTCTTGTTCATATCGTGACCACACGATAGCTGTATTTCCGTCGTATGTGGGAAACTGATAGTGTAATGTCACTCGTCAAGTTCTTCAAATGCTGGTTTCTGTAAGGCAATCTTGACTGGTTTGCAAGTGGTGCTTCTATTCTGGACGTTTATAAGTTGTTGGATACAATCTTGCTGATTTGAAGTCTGCATCTCTAGGTTTTTGGTTTCGGCACATAGAAACCCTCTGCTCGTCTTCGGGCATTCTGCCTCTATGTACCTGAATTCGTTCAAATTAATCGCGAGGAACGGATAGTAAAGGATCAGGATCTCATGTTACTTATTGGGTACAATAGATAATTTATAAAGATTATAATTATACTTGATGCACGATAGCCGGGAAATTTATAGACTATGAATATTTCATTTTTCACATAATATGAACCTAATTTTATAATGTCATGGTACTCTCTAGTATCTAAAGAAATAATTTTATCATTGCCGTACAGACTGGTTACCAGAAGGAACCTGTAACAATTGGGCGGTATTAGGTACTCTTTTTAGTCTCGTCTTGGCGATTGGACCTCTTTTTTTTCTGGTGTAAATATGAATTGGGAGATTTGCCATGACTACGTCGTGGGTATACCGAGGAGCTGTCTTTTGACGAGAGGCAAGCGGGTTTCTAACAAAAACCTGTTGCCCTGGGGGATGATTAGTCTCTGGTTTTCTATTAATATTCCGGTTGTCAGTTAAATCTCTACGAAGACTGCTACAGGATTCATGAATGAGATCATAGGCAATCCTCATTTTATTTTTATGATCCTGTATATACTGCTGCAGGAGTTGTGCCGTAAGGTCTATGTCAAGTGGGTCACGAGGGTCAAAATGTCCAGTTATTAGTTCGATTGGTCTACATTTGGTGAAGCTGTGTATGCTACTATTATAACCCAAAAGAGCATAAGGCATCAGATTACGAACGGATTCATTTTTTTGATTGACTCTAAGGATTCGAATGAGCTCCAAGATTGTTGAATGGAACCTTTCAACTATTCCATTTTCGTTAGGAGTATACGGCGCAACCCTATGATGCTGGATTTTATGTAGTTTGAAGTATTCTGCTATAACTTGATTAGTAAATTCTGGGCCGTGATCAGTAACGACAGTTAAAGGATTTGAATGATGCGTACATAATTTGAGTAATGCCTGTAGTACACTGACTGCCGTGCTGTCTTCCAAAAAATATGCCTGACCATATTTGGAGAAAGCGTCGACTATTGTCAGAAATTTAGAGCTTTCAACACTTAACAAATCTAAGTGAACAAGCTCAAAAGGTTTGCTGGCTGGCGGAACTATTTGAAATCGCTGTCGAATAGGGTTACGATCATATTTTGCCTACCCACATATTGCGCAATCGTTGATAAATTTTGAAATATGCTCTCGCATTCTGGGCCAATAGAACTTACGAGATAATGCAAGAAAGCATTCATTAATGCCACGATGGTAAGTTTTACCATCGTGATACTTGTCTATAATTTGCTGTTGCCTAAAATATTCCCGGACATTTTCTACCTCTGTTTTAGTTAAAGTAAGCATCATTGACGAATTATTGAAGGTTCTCTGTAATATAGGGATTATTTTATACATTGCCAATGGAGGATTTATTAATAAACCGGTTTTGACTTTAGGTTGAACATATTCTTTTATAGCATTCACGACATCTTCTTCCAAATTAGATTCAGATAATTGGATAGAAGTACGTGTATAATTTTCAAAAGGTTTCGTGACAACTGGCTTGGCTTTAATGTCACCTACTACGTTAAAGACGATTTGCCTAGTAAATTTATTCAAAGGAAACTCTGAGATAGGAACTTCCAAGATGGGGTTTTCGTCATCAGTATGGATAGTGGCTGTTCTAGAACCATCCTCGGCCTCTGGAGCCGACAGGGTTTCAGAATCATCTAAAGATGGAACTCCGTTTGATGGGTTTACGGCGATGGAACTTAACTCTTCCATATTGACTTCAATGCGTGATAGTGCATCTGCGTTAGTATTGCACTTGCCTTGCTTATATATCACCGTAAAATCGTACTCACTTAATTTTAAACGCCATCTTGTAAGTCTCGAATTAGGTTCTTTAAGATTCATTACCCATTGCAAAGGTTTATGATCAGTGATAATTTTAAATTTTCGTCCAAAAAGGTACGGTCTGAAATATTTGGTGGCCCACACAATTGCTAATAATTCTTTTTCTATCGTACTATAGTTCATTTCACTAGAATTAAGTGTTCTAGATGCGTAAGCAATTGGTTTATCGGAGCCTACTGTGCCTTGGGATAAGACGGCACCCAATGCTACATTAGAAGCGTCGGTCGTTAACAAAAACTCTCTTGTAAAATCTGGATATTGAAGAATGGGATCATTGGTGAGTAGTTTTTTACATTGTTCAAAGCATCGTATATAATTATCATTAAGTTTAATTTTTGAGTTTTTCTTAAGACATTGAGTAAAGGGTTTTGCAATACGCGCGAAGTCAGGGATGAATTTCCTGTAGTACCCTAGCAATCCGAGAAAACGTTTGATCTGTGTCGTGGTCTTTGGTAATGGATAATTTCTTATTGCTTCTATTTTATTGGGGTTTGGTTTTACACCATCCTTACAAATGACATGACCTAAGAACTCGGTTTCCAGCTTCAAGAACTCAGATTTATCCATCTGTATCTTGAAGTTGGACTCGCGTAATCTTTGAAAAATCTTTTCTAAATTAACGATATGCTCTTGAAGACTTGTGCTATAGCATATAATATCATCAAGATATACCAGACAAACTTTATGCTGTAAGTCTTTTAAAACATTGTCCATGACCCGCTGGAAAGTTGATGGTGCATTTTTCAAACCCATGGGCATCCTCAAGAACTCATAGTGCCCATTTTCTACATTGAATGCGGTCTTGTGGATATCCGCGGGGTCCATTTCTACCTGGTAAAACCCACTGGCTAAATCCAGGGTAGTAAAATACTGGCATTTACCTAGTTTGTCTAGCACATCAGTGATGTTGGGAATAGGGTACTTATCATCAAGCGTTTTCTCGTTTACCTTTCTAAAGTCCACGACAAGACGCCATTTACGACGTCCAGAAGCATCTGCCTTTTTGGGAACCACCCAAATCGGAGAGCTCCAAGCGGAATCAGAAGGCCTTATGATGTTTTGTTCAAGCATTTTACTGATCTGATCTCTGATCTCTTGTCGGTGGACGTATGGGTATCTGTAACTTTTTCTGTGTACAGGAATTTCATCATTTGTCTTAATCTTATGTTTGATCTTATTATTAAAAGTCAAAGGTTCCCCTTCAAGATAGAAAACATCGGCATACTTCGAACACAATGCCTGCAAATTAGCTACTACTTCTGGATTTAAATAATCAGTGCGAAGGCGAGACAAAACTTCCTTGGCACGGTTCGAAGAATTATCTGTTTGCTCATATTCAAAATTATATAGTTCAGATGATATTGGTTGATCTATTGAAAATTGTACGTCGCTTGGAGAGTTATTAGTTATTTCAATTCTTTTTAACACGTGTTATACAGTCTGAAATGATACAGTTACATATAGTTTGAAATGGAATAAAGACATCACCATCTTGCGAATCAATAGGCAATTCCAATAATTTTGAAGAATGTGCAGGAACAATTTCTTCGAATAATTTAGCTTTACTCGAATCATACATTTGTATTGGAATTTTAGCATTACGAGTTTTCAATTTCTTATCCTTGAGATCAATATTAGATTCCAATTTTTCAAGTAAATCCAGACCTAAAAGACCGTCAAAGTATTCATGGAAATGATACACGTAAAAAGTAATGTCACCAGTTTCGTTAAATTCAGAAAACCAAGGTAATGTAATGGAGTGGTCATTTTTACTAGTTGCGTGCACGTTAGTAACTTCGAACGGTTCATAGTTTAATGGAACTTTACTAAAATATCTTTTTACGGCTTGGGGACTAATGAAGGATTGGTTCGCCCCAGTATCAATGAGAAACTTGAGAGGTGGATCACTAGTCTGTATATAGCCGAGTTGCCTCTGGACATAAAAATTAACTTCTACCTTGGCTTTTCGAATAGGGGTACTATCTGAAAATTTTCAGTTTGAGAACTGGCCGTTGAGTTTTGTTCAGCTTCTTCTACTATTGGGTTAGTGTCAATTTCAGATGAGTCCTTTTCACAGTCATTATAGTATTCATCCGTATATTGGTCGTAATCGTAATAGTCCCAGTCGTATTCATTGCTAAATTCATTAAAATTGACGTCACGGGCTTTCATATAGTTAGTCGATGGTGGATTACCAAATTTACGCCAATCATGTCCCGATGGTGGCAAATGCCTGGGAACAAAATGACTCACACCGCTCATTGGTCGCGGAGTATTAAAGTTATTAGACGATTGATGTTTATTTGGTAATTTAAAAACGTTGCTCCTCGGGTTATAATTCGGCGGAGGAGCGCGAAACATTAATTGGGTACGACTAGGGCCGCGTGGGTACTGAGGGTTAGGCTTCCAATCAGGAAAACTAGGAGGTCGAAAACGCATGGGCTGCTGCCAAGATGGGCCAGGCATTGCAAACCCTTGTTGCCTTGAACCACCTGTGTTATTTGATATAGAAACTTCATGAGCATAATTTTTTTTATTAGAAAATGCGCCTTCATTTCGCTGCTGTATGTATAAGGTGTTAACCTCCTCTTGCACGAACTCAAGGGCTTGTTGCATTGAACCTGGGCGCATACACCGTATCCTTGAACCTAACGGGTCTTTTAAACCGCGTAAGTAACACTGTAGGGTTAACTTTTGATAAAGTTGGCGCTTAGCCTCTATTGTAGTAGGTACGGATTCATGCAAAGTAATATACGTCATAATCGTGCTGAACAGATTTTGACACTTCTCATAAAATTCTTGCGGGGTGCTAGACCCTTGTGTCTGCAGAGACAAGTCATTGTATAAAGCGGTCTCATCGCGATGATCAGCGAAGTTGTTAATGAGGGCATTTCGTATGCCATTTCAATTTTCGGGGATTCCGTTCGCATTTATTAGTCTAGCCGCGGGACCAGTAATTTTATTTAGGATTCCACTGATAAGTGCCGAATTTTGTAATTCATGTCCCGGATTAATATCAAAATGAGCAATCACTAATTGGTCGCAAAGGTTTATAAATCGCGTTAAGACATGTGGATTCCCGTCGAATTCCGGTAAAAATCTTATAGATTTATATATAGTATCCAGGTCAGACGATGCCATTTTTTCTAAATTCCTAAATTCGTCTAAAACACGTTCCCTACTCGTGGATCCTACACTAGAACGGTTTGACCTTGGATGAAAAATTTTGACAAAAGGAAATTAAACTAACACACAAGGTAAAAAAAGTCACACATAAAAAATTAAAAATCATTAACACAAAAATTATAAAATAAAATTTATTCTTTTAAAACTTTACGTAAAATTGTATAAAATATCCATAGATCTATATCATTTATAGTCTTTCTCTTTTATAATAAATTCAATGTTCGAACGTTAATCCAACGTATATTTAAATAAAATTTAAAAAAAACAAAAAAAAATTAAACTCAATTCTTATTTTTCTTATAAGTCGGTTAAGGAAATTAGGTAGGTAGGAAATAGTAGGAAACTTGAACGATTCAAGTAACTTACTTGGTAGTCATTGTTGAAATTCTTATTTGCCGAATCGAAGTTTGGATTCTCCTCTGCTGCGGCCTTCACGTAGGTCCTCTTGGATAAGTCCACCAGGTCACCAGTCACTGCTCGATGTAGTCACTTCGGGATACTAGTAGAACATATTTTATCCAACCCCGATCTGCGCCAATTATATAGGGCCGGCAGCAGGGGGTGCAAAATTAAAAAGAATTTTCAATAACTATTTTATTTCTACCCAAAAAACTTATTATATTTTATTACACTAGTTACTTATTCTAAAGCTTAACACTATCTCCGCGTCTCACGGTATCCACCCAGCGACGCCGGGCCGATCGCATTGCATTTTCTAGGAATCAACCCATGTCAGCAGTATTACCGTGAGAACGGGTTTCGCAGGCACACTTGCCGTTTCTCCCCGACTATGCCTGCGTAACAAGTGTTCGTTCGGCTTAATAAATATTTGGTCTACAACTGGATATTTTTCATCGAACTTCCGAGAGAGGGTATTGGTAATGTTTTTCGAGCTTATGTTTTTGTACGTATGGATTAATTTTATCATTAAGTAATTCTATTTCTTATTCACGCTCTGCAGTCTAAACGGTTTAACCCATTTTAACATTCTGAAGTGTCAATGGGTTCGTCTTGATTGTGGAAGTAACATAAAGTATAAAATTTTAAAATAGCGTGCTCCGAAAATATCTATTTCAATTCTTAGTTGATATTTATACGTAATCCGTTCTTTACGCTTGATAGCAATGTGTAATACCTACTTTAAACGCTTATTAAATAAATAAATTAAAATAACTTTTTAGCAGGGACTATGAACCTTAAAATAAGGCCCGAGTAGACACTGGACTGTGCCTAAAAATTGTGTCACTTCTATCCATTCGTTTTATCTTTGTCACGTAGTCTTATGGAAAATTATGTATAACGCGCCTTTTATAAAATGCAAGCCTACAGTTATGTCAAAGATAATAAGATTAGAAGTTTTGTAATTTTCTAATGTCTGACTTTATTAGTTTGAAGCATAACTTGCGTGAAGCAGATGTTCGCATATTTCTATTGAATAGCTACCGGGAATTATATTTATATTTATTATTTATAATTATTAAATATACATACATAACGAATAATAAGTAGGAAAAGATCTATCATTGGAAATGAGTTGTGTAATACGCGACTTTTACACAAAGTTGGCTGGCCGGTTGGCATCTTAACTGTTTATGGTTGGTATTAATTTCCATTATAGCTTTATCGTACATAATATTGATATCGAGCTTGAAGAGATGTGAAGGAAACATCGTGGAGAAAGCTGGACGCCTGAAAATTCTCCATAATGTTCTCAAAAGTGTGTGAAGTTACCAATTTCCAGTGGGCCAGCGTGGTGGACTATGCCCCTTTACCCTTCCCTGAGAGGAGATCTGCCTGCACTCAGTAGTGAGCCCTTGATGGGTTAATCATAATGAAGATGAAATCTTCGATGAAATTAATATAAATTTTCAAGTGAAATATTAAATATCATTGAATTTTTTCTAGTGCGCGAAGTCGGTATTTTCAGTGTCACGGGCTCCTAGACTATTTGCACATCGTGAATCGTGATTAAAGCCTGAGAGTGTTTAGTGTACCACTCGAATTCCAAATGCCCGCATGATAGTCAATATTATAAACCCGCATGTTTACTACTTTTCTTTTGTTTTTTACTTACAGTAGTGATACTACGACCCTAAAATAATAGTGGTCGAGGTTTTGTGATTATCTGCCTCTTGATATTGAATTATGTATAATAATAAAATTAAATACGCAAAGTAGCCTGTAATGGTTGGAACCTCTGAATGATAATAGATTCCAAAAAAAAGCTTATTTGCTTACCTACCTACCTATCAGGCTATCTTATAAAAATTTCTAGCTACCCTCAAAATTGAGTGCGGCGAAATTATAAATCGGTAAATGTACATCATTACCCACCATTATATTTTATCCCGGAAAAGCAAAAGGTTCTAAAGTCGCTAATAAAATTTTCGAAAGATCAAAATACCGAAAAATTAACTTCTTTCACGACATGTAAAGAGCAAGAGCAGGCAGCAAAGAGGCGAAGATCCATCACAGCACAGGCCGAAGGACCACCGGTACAGCGCTATCGGCGTAATTTGAACACGCTTCAGGTTAATTGAGGCCGTACGGCGGACGAGATAAGCCGATAGAGGATTTACGAGCATGCGACCAAGATAACATATGCGCCTGATACATCGTGTTAGTTGCTTGGTGGGCGGCGGTTATACACTAACAGGTTGTTGAAATGCTCTCACAGCAATTAATGATCTCGCGTTCGAAAAATATCCATTCATCTTAACCCATCGCCGACCCGTTACTGGGCATAGGCACGCATAGGTCTCCTCACAAAGAAGGATTTCGGCCCCATCATGCTAACCAAGTCCGGATTGGTGCGGATATACCGGCTCTGAATTTCTTTGAGGGGTAAAGCCTAGAACGAAAAAAGTCGCTACAGAATTAAAGCGATTGACATAGTTTTAAGGCTAGCACGCGCTGTAGTGTTTGGTCCTCACAAGAAACCTCATGTCGGCAAACGAACTAAGTACCTATGTAGCCGAAAGGTCCTTGAAAACCTTATTTCGGCAAGTGAAGTTTGAAGTAGAAATGCTATCAAGGGGAGACCGTATCTCGGCAAGTGGAGTTTCGTATCGAAATGCCCTCGAATGGAGACCTCATCTGGGCAAATAGAGCAAACAGAGAAATTCGAAATGTTTTCGAGTGGTAACCGCGTCTCAGCGAATGGAGTTTGGAGTCGAAATGCTTTCAAGTGGCGAGTGGAGACGGCATCTCGGCAAGGGGAGTTTGCGATCGAAATGTCTTCGAAAAACCTCATCTCGGCAAGTGGAGTTTGATGTAGAAATTCCCTCAAGGGGAGACCGCATCTCGGCAAGTAGAGTTTGAAGTCGAAATGCCCTCCAGTGGAGACCTCATCTCGGCAAATAGAGTTTGGAGTCGAAATGTTTTCGAGTGGTAACCGGGTCTCAGCGAATGGAGTTTGGAGTCGAAATGCTTTCAAGTGGCGAGTGGAGACGGCATTTCGGGAAGGGGAGTTTGCGATCGAAATATCCTCGAAAAACCTCATCTCGGCAAGTGGAGTTTGATGTAGAAATTCCCTCAAGGGGAGACCGCATCTCGGCAAGTAGAGTTTCAAATCGAAATGCCCTCGAGTGGAGACCGCGTTTCGGCAAGTAGCGTTTGAAGTCGAAATGCCCTCGAGTGCAATAGAGACCTCATCTCGGCAAATAGAGTTTGGAGTCGAAATGCTCTCAAGTGGAGAGTGGAGACGGCAACTCGATAAGGGGAGTTTGGATTCGAGATGTCCTCGAGTGGAGACTGCTTCTCGGAAAGTACAATTCTGAGTCGAAATGCACTTGAATGGAGACCGCATCTCAGCAAGTAGAGTTTGCTATCGAAATGGCCTCACAAGGCGGCAAGCACATTGTATAGGGTGTTATTACAAGTGTATAAGAACATTGTGGCATGATTTGCTTAGACGACCGCATTTCTAACACGAATTGCATGTAACACGTCAACATTGTTGCATCTACCCTCCATTTACGGTTACTTGTTCTTGTCTCTAACATCTTGGCTCCGTCCATTTTTCATTCCTTCAATTATAAAATACATTTAACTATATCAGTCTGATGAAAAAGGATCAGTGCGTGCAACGCTATCGCGATGCGGCGAAACCAAAGCCGTCGCATTCCATACAACTATTTTGGCACGGTGTCAAAAGATGTTCTTTTATTTTGTGCAGTTGGAAAACGCCCGTCACAGTTGTCGACACGTAACGTTCTGAGCGAAGAAAACTAAATTGTTTGCGATTCAAATTGCATGTCAGAAATGGCATAATTTAACCCAAACAAAAACAAAAGAATGAAATTTAACCGCACTGAATACCCAGTTCTATCACTATTTATTGCTAGACAATCTTTATAACCTTTAATATTATAATATCACTTTTAGCTGTCCCTTATACCTTACTAACTATAGGCGAGAATCTAGAGACGTAATAGGTACATAAATAGTTAAGTATTTCTCATTCCTTAAGTACCTACTAAAAAGCAGTGAAAGCCTCATCGTTAGGACTGTGGTCTCCTTACGGATACGGAGGGTCGCAGGTTTGATCCCGGGCACGCACCTCTGACTTTTCGGAGTTAGGTATGTGCGTTTAAGCAATTAAGTACCTACCTACCCAAAAATTCACATGCTTCAACTGTGAAGAAAAACATTGTGAAAAAACCTGCACACCTGAGAGTTCTCCATAATGTTCTCGAAGGTGTAAAGTCCGCCAATTCGCATTGGGCCAGCGCAGCGTGGTGGACTATGGCCTATAACCCTTCTCTGAGAGGAAACCTGCGCTCAGTAATGAGCCGTTGATAGGATACTGATGATGATGATGAAGTATCTACCTACTACGGAAAAACAGTACTTACCTACGCAATACCTATGTTCGATATAAAAAAGCCAATGCATTCCGAAGAACTTTATACTTAAGGTTACCTTTATAATATTTTCTTCTACATTTACATTATTCCTTAAAAATAGAACAACAGCCATTAACCATCACAAGGAATGCATAACATGACCCTACATAGAAATTAGAAAAAATAAGTATGATTACAAAACGACTCATTAGAAATGTTACACTCAATAGGTCATTATAGGTAATCATAACTCATAGCTATACAAATGGCGGCGAAGAATTCGAATACACGCCTTTTACAAAGAGGAAATCCGTCATAAGTTGGTACAATTACTACTTAGGTAGGTATCTATGTTCTATAATGCTACGAACAAAGTCCCCAGAGTGGGCAAAGTTGAAACTGCCTGTGCAAAGTTGAGCTTCTGGGTCAGAAGGGTTTCCAAATATTAATACCTGGAGCTCACAAGCGCTGATAGCCCCGTGGTTAAGGCTCGGTCTCCTTTTCAGGGTGTCTGAGGTTGGATTCCAGGCACGCATCTCTGACTTTCGGATTTAAGTACCTAAGTACTTCTTTTTCTGCGTTTTATTCAATATCACTTGCTTCAACGGTGAAGGGTAGCATTGTGTGTTCGCTGCATGCCCGTTTTCACCAACCATACCTAAATCATCCCCTAAGTAGGAATCTCTTTACGTAGGTAGCCCCTAAATCAATCCCTTATCCAATATCATTTCCACCTTTAGGTGTTCTCTAAAGGTTCGTGAAAACGAAATTGACAGAAAGCGTCACCTGGCTTGGATTAGGTAGCCCGTAAAAGTTGGGAAAAATGTTGAAAACGGGCATGAGCATTCTTCATAATGTTGGTGTGTGATCTGCCAATCCAGACTTGGTCATATAGATAGATAGATAAAAACTTTTGCACACAAGAAACAAACAAAGTGAACACAAAAACTACGCATGCAAAGGCGGCCTTATTGCTAACAGAGCATTTTCCACCAGGTAACCTTTGGTGAGAGGACTAGTGGTGGACTATAGTTAAACCCTTCTCATTCGAAGGGAGACCTAGGCTGTCTGCCCGCCTAGCATGCACATCGAAGTGATATCTCGCGCAAAGAGAGAGAGAGATTTTGTCGATGTAGACTAATTTCTCGTTCGACGAATCCATGTGTGCAACCATGTCAGTGTCGATAGATATATACTTAGAGACAATACGAGAAAAGGCGTCGACAAAATTTTCTCGCGCGTGCATGCTAGGCGTGAAGTGAATCGGCGCGCGGCGATGGATTGAGACGAACTGTGTGCTGAATGAAATGCACTTTGAAGAAATAGTATTGATAGATACTTTTTAGTTAAGTTCGGATTTGCTTCAGCTGCAAACTTTACCCACAACATAAACAACCCATTAACAATGGAGGGATGTAGCTTTTTATAGTTCTAAATGAATACTAATACAACTTATTAGATAATAATAAAACGCGGCGCCATGCTGGTGACGTAATAACTTAAGCCCCTTGCACACTGGTTTGCAAATCCTAACCCCCATTATGACAGCACCCTAGTTACATCACCCTATCGACGAATATTATCATCTCTATCTTAAGCGGGTAAGTTTCAAAATCGTGTGGCAAAAACAACAAATAACTATCAGATATGGGGTGATGCAGAAATGCAATAATACGGTACGTATCGTTGATCTAGGAAATTATAAGTACTAGTAAGTAGAGATTTTTCCGGTACTCGTCCGTATCCTAACGAGATACGGTCGCAATGTATTGATTTTGCGTCGTTTTTCTTTATTTTTGCTATTGGGAAAGCGACGAGCATTGTGGTTTTAGTTTTTGAATTTGTAATTTCGAGTGAGAACTAGTCACTTTTGTTTTAGCTGCGTAGAAAAGGTCAAAGTACAAATAGTTTTACAACTACACAACACTACTAGTTTTATGCTATTATTAAATTATAATATTATTATCTATTAAAAACAAAAACATTTTTAAAAAGGTCTCCGCTAAATCGTTACTTTTTAGAGTCAGTTTAACGCTTCGTTACAACTTACACTACGCACCTATAATTGACAGCTCTTTATAAGAGATTTAATCAGAGCTTGAGAGTGTTCAGTCAAAAAAATAGGACTCTTCCCTGAAAACTAGAGATAGAGTTATACTGACTAGAGTGTGCGTTTAATGCTAATATTATCTACAGAAAATTCACCTTTAATCTACTAGGATCCACTGAATGGATCGACCAGTGCAGTGGATCGAATAGCATACCTATGAGTGATCCTCAATAATATTAATATAATTTTTATTATAAACAACTCCTGTAAAAGCTCAAAAAAATCTGTTGTGTCATACTCATAACACAGTATCCTTACTAATAGGTATTATAAATGCGAATGTGTGTTTGTTTGTTGGTTTGTTGGTTTTTTCCTTCAATCACGCCGCAACAGGGCTACGGATCGACGTGATTTTTTGCATTGGTGTAGTTGTGGACCTGGATAGTGACATAGGCTACTTTTTATACCGGAAAATCAAAGAGTTCCCGAAGGATTTTAAAAACTGGACGAAGTCGCGGGCATCAGCTAGTAATATAATATTATACCATAGAAACCAAATTGAAAAATTTAATTTAGATACAAAAGCAATTCAGGCACAAAAATAATTCTTTTTTAAATTTTATTCTTCAGTACGTTATAAAATCACCCTGTAGTTAAGTGCTAGTGACTGTCCGAATTATTGTCCATGGCGATATTGGATACCGAGGGTGACAATGTGTCCATCGGGGCCCCTCATTGGTCGGCGTGACGTCACGGCCGGGTCACGCCCTTCCTTGCACAAACCGGTATTATCCGGATGGGTATGATGGATGGGTTAGATTAGGCTTTATTCTAGTACCTACTAGCTTTTGCCCGCGACCTCGTCCGCGTGGAGTTAGATTTTAAGAATCCCGAGAGAACCCTCTGTTTTTTCTGGGTTAAAAGGTAGCCTAGTATGTTACTCCCCAAGTTTAAGTTTCTTCGTTAATGCGTGATTGAAGGACAAAAAGACAAACAAACACAATTTCGTATTTTGACTAGGTAAGTAAGTATTAGATAATACCTTAGGTACTATAAATTATTTGTAAAGATTTTTGATGATTTACTTTAGCCCAGTTTCAGTACATAATTAGGTATAACTTATAAGGTAGATAAGTACTTATACCTACCCAGCTATATCAGATTTAACAGGTTTGAAATCCTTTGACAATGTTCTCTGTGGAAAAGTCAAAAGATTCCCTGTTGTATCACCGATGACGTTTAGACCTGACAATTATTTAGTGTAGAAATTGTGTAGGTACAACAGCAATAGCAACAATATTAGGTCAAGGCCTCAAGAATAAACTAAGTTAATTTATTCAGAACTTACTTAACTGGTTGATACATCAAAGGTTATCAGTTATCACACAATTCAAATGCTAACAGTTGCGGTTTATTCGGCTCTTGGCTGTTGGCTGTATAGACTGTCACAAAATTCTGATGTCACAAGTACTATGGACTTATATTTAGGTACTACCGGTAAGTATAGCTACTTGTTTGACGTTAAAAGGTGTCAAACCGTGCATGACGGCCTGTTAGAATTTGAATATAGGCTTAGGTTCGATAAAATAGTTGATCGGCGTTACCCTTTGAGTATATAACCAACACGTTACCAGAACTAAGAAACCACTAACAAACCATTATAATTTTTGTAGCCATTTCCAAACTGTTTTCTTTTTCTTAGAAGTCTACATACAATGCGAAAAATGTAGACCGTCTAAAAAATCGCTCGTAGGAAACACTGCATTCCGTCCATGAGTCGCGGCGGGCGCGGTCGGCCTGCGCCCATAATTGCCCGCTGGCGCCCGTCGTCTCATCTCAGTTTTGTACCTTTTTGTACTCGGACGATGGTCCCTTTTGTTCATCGCTTGTTGGTTTTTGGGAATTAGCATGTCTTATTAGCATAACTGTCCGATAGGTCGTGATTGCTGTTTTAACAGCTGAATGCGGACCGGGGTACGATCGACCGCGACCGTGCTTTATTGCACTTTACAAAATAACCCTTAAATTAGCTTCAATCATCTTAGTTCTTTAGCGGAACGTTAATTAATAGCATATTAAATTTAATTGAGCAATAAAAAGACCGGGCGATGACCGGGCAGCACTCAGGAGTCCGATTAGTAAATCATTGGATAATGCCCTATAAAGTCTAGCTCAGGATTTATACTACTCCGGGCGAACAAGCCGCGTCGAGTTTACGCGCAGTTGTAAATCAGCCGAATACTCAGCGAAGCGCATCAGAGTCACAGTCGGTCCTCGCTGAAGGGACGTCGATAAAATATGCGTCTGCGAGCTCGGTCACCGAAATGGTAATATTGTTAACAGGGAGTAAAATAACTACACAGGAAACCAAAAGGAGAATTATGCATCATCTCGGGAATTTCTCAATAAGATGTGCGCGTGGGGCCGACGCCACGACGCGGGCGCCGCCCCGCGGCGAGTCGGTGGCGCCTCTAGCGATTATTCGGGCCTCTCGGTCCCGCGTAGCGCGGCGTCCCGCTCGCGCCGCGCGGGTGGCGCCCGCCGCGTCATTACCGGCCACCTCGGCACCGCGACCTCTTCAGGGTTCTGGTCCGAGCTCGCAGGCTATATCATTAATCTATTACGGCGAGAAGGTGGGCACGGCTCGCGTACGTAAGGTGATTTCTCGTTTTTGGCCGCGGCCGGTGAAAGGTAACTACGACTCTACATTCGGTTTTATGGTGCTTAATTAGCGTTGATCTTTCGCTCGGACGGCGCGGGCGGCTCGTTGGAGCTCCATATACGTCCTGCCTTTATTGGCCGATATCTGATCTTAGATAGCCGGTAGATGTCACGCTGGGAGTCGTGACGCGGGCGGCTATAAAAAGCTCTATTACACGGTTCCCGACAGGCATGTACCTAAGTATTTGATGTTCAGCGTCGTTGTCTTGTCATGTTTCTACCTATTTAGAATACCTCTTGGCGAGTTCCTGAACGAATAAAGAGGCAGCTAAGTATGCTTAGAACTTTTGGGATTTTGATGGGCTACCCGCTATATGATTTGAAACCCAAAAAATCGGCCAAGTGCGAGTCGGGCCTCGCTCTTTTAGGGTTCCGTTAAAAAAATTAAATTAAAAAATTTCCATCTACCCACCTACCCATTTTAATTTAATTTTTTTAATTAAATTTAATTTTTATTATTTGTTGTTATAGCGGCAATAGAAATACATAATATGTGAAAATTTCATCTGTCTATCTATTACGGTTTACGAGATATAGCCCTCTGACAGACGGACGGACGGACAGCGTAGGCTTAGTAATAGGGTCCCGTTGGTACCCTTTGGGTACGGAACCCTAAAAAATGCCTCAACTCGTCTTCATCGCCGTCGACAATCCAAACTCCCATTACCTACCTACTGGATATTTAGGTAGATCTCTTTTACAGATTCCCACAAGTCATGTTCTTGCGCCGCTTGTCTATGCCCCCATTGTCTCAGTAGGTACTCGCGTAGCCATGTCTTGTGCTGGTCCGCTGCTACAGTCTACACTTTATGGGTAGGTATCGCCGTCCCGCCCTCCGGCGTCGCCGAGGCGTGCGGCTGCGCAGGCGCCTCTCCACTAGGGCTGCCACATGTCTTTTCTGAAATTAAATAAATATAATAGGTATAGCAAACTAGATGATGCCCGCCACTTCGTTCGCGTGGACTAAGTTTTTGTTTCCCGCGGGAACTCTTTAATTTTCTGGAATAAAATGTAGCCTAAGTACATACATAATAATTCAATGCCTAAGTATGTGTTAATCCATGGTTAATCCCGGGTATCAATCAGCTATCTCCATTCCAAATTTCAGCCAAATCGGTTCATTCGTTGTGGCGTGAAAGAGTAACAAATATCTATCCATCCATCCATACATCCATCCTCACAAACTTTCGCATTTATAATATTAGTAGGTAACAAAATTGTAATAAAATCTGTTCACATACCTACCTACTACCGAGAAAAAATTAAACGAATAAGTAGGTTCCCGCCTATAAGAAATATGTTACTAAGGTATGGAAACCAAGCAGCTACCTCATTTATGTTTTAGCCGGTTGAGCCCGCGTTTGGCTCAACTCAGTCAAAATCAAAGTATAGGTATAGTATAGGTATAGATAGGTACTCGTAGGCAAGATGACTCACGTTATTTCTACCATCTTCCTTTGTGCAAGATTTTGTCTAATGTTAAGATAATAATATAGAATATCCATCTCATCGTCCCTTAACCCTGTCTATTTCAAAATAAGGATGTTCATACCCAAGAGGAAAACAAGAATTATTGGCACCTTCGAATAATTATTTATGATGCAAGTTCTATTGTAGACTTTATTATTGCTTCATTGAGTTTGTAACTTTTCTTAGAGCATAATATAGCCGCATGCTCTGCTCTGTGCAAAGAAAACCTTTCTAAAACCCTTTCTGTCTATCACTGAGTCTTCTCAATATCTATTACATCCTTCAGTGTAAGGTTATGATTGTAACAGTTTTGTTTTGAAAAGAGCAACTGTTGAGTTTCTTACAGGCTCTTCTTAACATAATTTGCTTCTGAACCAGATGGGATCTGACCTACATTCAGTTGGCCTAGGTACATAAAGTATATAATTTATAAATTCAATTTGAATAAAGAGACCTCGATATATTTTATTAAAAATACATAAAGTCGCGCAGTATCGTTAATCAACAAAGCAATCACTGAAAAGAACAACAGACAAAAAATGTTTCTGCAAATAAATGATTTAAATATTTATACATTTGTGTACTTCCTAATGTGTTTGAGTAGGTAAATAATGCTACCTTGTCCAAAGTTAATTAGTTGCAGTTGAAAACCCTACGTTTAACTCATTCATATTTTGTACAACTGCCTAATTACAGCCTGCAACACGTGAATCGTGATCCCACTGATTAAGTTCTTGACATATTATTTCATCTTATAACAAGTTTCTTGCTGGTTTGTTGGCTTTGGGGCTTCCAAATCTGTCAATAAGTTTTTCGATATGTTTTTGTTGATGGTATAAATTATTTGTAAGTATATGGTATAATTATGGAAAAAGAGCACCAGGAAGACAGAGGAGAAAGAGGATGGATGATATAAAGGAGTGGACCAGGCATAGAAGAAGTTGGCAAGGAGCGAAAATAATGTTTTTCACGTAGTGACCTCCGAACTTCAAGTTGGAGATGATGATATAAATTATTATTCATCCAAAGGCTCTGAGAGTATTATTCTTTGTTTATTCTATGTATTGACTAAAAATAGGTCGATACAGTCGATTCTTATTAGATTAATTAATTACCTATTATTAGATTCTTATTCGATGTTTCCCCCTCCTCCCTCTAAAAACTGAACTATTAATTATAGATATGTGAAAGTATTCACAATATATCCTAGTATTTATTATATAAAGAAGTTAAAAGGAAAATGATCACGGGTAAAAGTAGGCTTTACAAGTTAACCAGTAATACATAGTCGAATAACTTTTAAAAGTAAAAATTTCATAGTAGGTAAATGACTTAGATTCCATTAATATTGAAGAGAAACAGCGTTGTTTTGCGGAATTCTGTGATAATAAAGAACAAACTGCATATTTTGTTATACCACACGTTATACCACTGGAGACGCGGCAGTATAACTAGGTGCATTATTAAGTACCTACCTACTTTGTGATTTGTGATAATTTTATTATTTCTCTAATGTATTTTATTTTGTGTCCTTCCACTTTTCCTTTCTTCTTCCAATATAGAAAATATAAGAAGTAAAAATCCTCTATGTAATAATAGTAATGAAATCAAAAAAAATACTCAAGAGTAGGCAGTTGCTATAATAATATTATAAGCAATAGAACTATATTGCTCTCCTGAAGCACTATCTTTTTCATTTCTCTAGGATAGGATAGCCCTTAAGGGCTTCGTTTACTGACAGTTATAAAATCGATATTTATGTCGTACGCAGCTGTCGGAACCATAGCACCAAGCACGGTACCTGCATAACATCTCTGTTACAAACCGGTTCCTAGATCAGTTATGCATAATTACGCTTTTGATGTATCTATTCAAACCTGCTTTCGCTTGTTATTTACACAGTCAAACGATAGGCGATAAAATCTATAGAATTTTTATAATAAACTAGCTGATGCCCGCGACTTCGTCCGCGTAGATTAAGTTTTTAAAATCCCTCGGAAACTCTTTGATTTTCCGAGATAAAAAGTAGCCTATGTCACTCTCCAGGTCCTCAACTATACCTATGCAAAAAATCACGTCGATCCGTAGCTCTGTTGCGGCGTGATTGAAGGACAAACCAATCGACCAACAAACAAACACACTTTCGTATTTATAATAGTATTACTAGCTCGATGTTGCCGACTTTGTCTGCGTAGATTTAGATTTATCAAAATCCCGTGGAAAACCTTGTTGTTTTTTTTGTTTTTGTGAGTTAGGTACCTACTCGGATGTACCTACGCTTCTATTACTAGCAAAACTTTTCCACCTACACCTAATTGTCCAAGTTTCAGGTTCTTTGAATCTTGGTTGTTATTAGCCTTCATTTACAATTTTTTGTTATTTTTTTTTATTGCAATCTGTAATCTCGTACAGAAAAATATAGCTTTCTATAGGGCCGTGATCCGAGCTATACTTCTAAAAGCAGAAGAATCATGGCAATGAAAGATTTAGGCTTTGATTGAGCACTCTCTGAGGATATTTGCTCTGTAATAAATGTTTACGGCAGCAAACAACGTAACCTGTTACGATTACGTCTCTTTATCATCTAAAAACTGCACAGTCAATATGCATGAAAACACAATCCGCTTGCTGTACGACCGTAGTCTGTGGAAGGCTATAAAAACAGCTATAAATCATGCCAAGAAATGTTTAGGCAGTTGTTAAAGTAATTTAGCACTCTCTGTCGATACCTGCTCTGCCGTGTTTGTTTTGCGGGCGAGAACAACGTAACCTATCATTACGTCTCTTCATTTTTTAGGCCAGAGGTGGCCAACCTTGTTTTTGGATTCAAATTAAATGTGAATAAACCTTTTTCATTCATAATTTCATCGTCTGGGCACTTTCGAAATGATTGATCGATCTTTAAACTTGAAAAGTATTTTGTCGTATATTTTATTAACGATTTGTATTTACGATAATTATCTGAAAATGGATGGTTTTACACAATTCGAATTTGTCGATCTTATCAATTTTGAATATACAAATGACTACAATCTTTATTATTTTCTTCTTTACGTACGTTAGGTTAAACGTAATTTAAATTTAATTTTACATTACTTACTAGAAAAAAATTGTCACTAAAAACGACTATCAAAAACAGTCATTTATTATTATTTGGGAGTCTCTGTGGATACTTTGTTCTGGTGTATTTGTTTTGCGGGCGAGAACAACGCAAGCTATTATTACGTCTCGTTATTTTTCAGCCAGGAGTGGCTAACTCGTTGAATTCGTTTGCTTTTGTTTCAACGCGGACGATGGTTGAGCAGCCGAAAGACTATGAATGAAGATTGTTTAATATAGACACCTCAGTAATAAATGAGGTTTCTTTTATGAAACTTTCATTCAATTTTCTGCATAAATCGATATACATTTGGTATACCTATTAGGTATAAAAGACTACTTAAAGGTATAGAAGAATACTTCTGCGACCTGAGAAATTACTGGAAAGATTCTCATTCGATTTTCACCTTTGGATAGGCCCTGCTAGTCTAGCAGAGCCTTCCCAAACCTTCTAGCAGTGCTAGAAGGTTTGGGAATATAACTTTTTATATACATCTTAGAAAAGTTTTTTTTAAGATCAAATTATAATTACTTATGTAGTTTGAAGCGCAATAGATCCCTAATAGGTACCATCTGTGCAAGTATAAAACCTATTTGGGGCATCTTTTTCAATCAATTCAATATTTTGCAAATTGAACATTCTGCGAGTAGACGCTATTTTGAAGAAAAACTTTACTTTTGATACTTAGATAGCGAATCGTAATTCTTATCACGGGATACGAGATTTTAAGAATTTCAAATCCACGACGTCTGCGTGTACTTACCTATCAAGCTTCTAATTAGTTTCACCTGTCCCTGTCTGATTTGATGTTTGTCATCAAATCTTGCAAATTAAATTTGATCCACTTCCCGGTTACTGATTGAGCTGAAATTTTGCATACATGTGTAAATCGACACTGCAATATTATGATGACATGGTGCTCATCTGACGATGGAGCTGGAAGGTGGCCATAGGAACTTCGCAATGAAACGACACAACCAAATCGAGTTTGGGCTCGTTTGAATCGTCTTGACGAGTAGTTTGTCTTTCAATGGTAACCAGGGTCTGATGATGGAGCTGGAAGGTCATAGGAACTCTGTAATGAAACGACGTACTCTGGTCCTAGATGATATCCAGGTCTGACGATTTATCCAGTTACTAAAAGCTTGTTTTGATTGTTGAAAAGCTTGTTGAAATCATAAAGATACATGTTCATAATAATCAATGAAAAATCATTTGATTGATAAATGATTTTTAAACCAACAGTTGCAACCCACGCCGATCTCTTAAATCGCCGGCAGCAGACGGCCGCGGCGCGAGCGAAGGCTCAAACTGTTCATTCATCAGTATCTTCTAATATTTAAACATACGTAAACAACATTCGTTAATAACATAACAATACGTAAAATGTTAGCTCAAAGCTTTAATAATATCAAAACTTTGACAAATCGATTTACTTACCTACATCAGTCTTGGGATGAAAAAAAGTAGGTATGGTAAATAAAATCTATCCAATATTGTTCATCAGCCACAAAGGGTAGGTATGTCACCTTATAGATAGGTAATTAAATTAGCAATTATAAGATAGATATACCTATTATAAGCTTTTAATGTTGAATCCTACTTCCTACTAATTATTATAAATGGGAAAATTTGTGAGGATGTATGGATGGATGTTTGGATCAATGTTTGTTATTCTTTCACGCCACAGCGAATGAACCGTTTTGGCTGAAATTTGGAATGGAGATAGCTCGTACCCAGGATTAACACATAGGCTACTTTGTATCCTGGAATATTACAGTCTTTTTGCGGGAATTTTAAACATCAATCCACGCGAACGAAGTAGCGGGCTTCATCTAGTAATAAATATACTTGTGGGCGTTTAAACAAAAAGGCCTTTTAAAAAGCACTTTCCAAAACAAGCGTCCAAACATAAGTTAAGGCGCTGTGTGCAGTCACGATCATCATTCGTGAGCCGAATCACAAGCCGAATGAAGATCGTCTTATTTAAAATCTATGGGTCATAATATTATGAAAAAAAAAGTAGCTTTAATTGATCGTATTTCTGGCCTGATGGTTGTTTCTTAAAAACGATGACGCAAACTTTTCTCGATAGAAAAAAATTGCTAAGTTCACTCTGCAAATACATAAACTCCCATCGTTTTCTGTTATGCATACATTTATTTTGGTAAAATTCAGTACAATTGTTTTTCATATTTTACTACAACAAATGGCTGTTTTAGATTTTATTTATTGCGACTGTTAAATTATAATGGAAAATATTAAAATTATAACAGTCACAATAAATAAAATCTAAAACAGCCATTTGTTGTAATAAGATATGATAAACAATTGTACTTAATTTTACCAAAATAAATGTATGCATAACAGAGAACGATGGGAGTTTATGTATTTGCAGAATCAACTTTGCAATTTTTTTCTATCGAGTAAAGTTTGCGTCATCGTTTTTAGGAAACAGCCATCAGGCCAGAAATACGATCAATTATAACTACTTTTTTTTTCATAATATTATGACCCATAGATTTTAAATAAGACGATCTTATTTCGGCTTGTGATTCGGCTCACTAATGATGATCGTGACTGCACACAGCGCCTTAAGTAATTTCTTTTAGACTTTTTGTTCAACCGAACTTAATATTATGCTTTCAACAGTAGACCATTGAAGTGTTGCTTTATGTAGGTTATTATTAGATTCAACTTCAGGTGGTTTGCTATCGACGTAAATAATAGTGTGAATCTTCATAATGTGTAGGTACACTATGCATAATTTTACCGGCGTAAAACGCATTAAAAAATTCATGAAATTTTTTAAATTTTTGTGCGCCTGTGTACCTAAACAAAACGGCGTTACTTTAAACTAAATATTCTATCACATTGAATCAAACTCATTAATGATTGGAAGTAATTGGACGTCCTCAACGAGAAAATTGTGGAAAAAACTACCCTCAATTGAAAATAAACATGTTTTAAGCAAAAATCTGTTTTTTTTCATAAATTTTTAAAATAATCGTAAAAAAATTTAATAAAAAAAATAAGCGGAAAACTTGTGTGGAGTGGGTAAGACAATAGTCTAAAGTCTTAATAAACCCTTCTCATTCTGAGAGGCTTGGACGAGCTGAGAGGAGAGCCATACCCACATAGGAAGGGCTGGCGCGGGAGATTGGGTTGAGGTGATGATGATTGGTGTCATCATAATCATCTCAACCCCTGCAGGGTCTGTCTATTCTTATGTAAAGTTAATTAAATGTTTAAAGTCACAGAGTAAGTTCTTTAGTAATTTCCTATAACCTTGATAGGGAACACAGCCCTACATTACCTATTATGTAGGTACCTATATTGAATGACGAAGTCGCAGGCATCAGCTAGTTAATAAATAAGTGAAAAGATAAAATTGTATAATTTAAAGTTTCTGTATTGTATTTATTTTTACACATAACGATTAATGAATACTTAAATAGCAAAAACGATATACCTACTTATCTATTATTTGATACGTATCATATTTGAAATACTTGTTTATTATAATTGCAATTAGCAATACGCAGTAGGTAGGTATTAATTAAAAGTACGTGCCAAGTTCCTTGCTAGTGATAATTATGTTTATCTATAATTACCGACACTTGCAACAATTGAGCAATCGATCACGTTCCTTTTTGAGCCAATTAATCGACGAAACATCTTGTAGCGGATTACGATACGAAGTTTTTTTATCATCGATTAATGATAATAATACTTCATGATGAAATGGCATTATATTTAACATACGTAGGTATTTCCATGCTTGTTACACCTTGTAAGAATTATAGCATGATGTATTTTATATGCATTATAGCATGATGTGTTTACAAAATATCTAATCCTTATTAATATTATAAATGCGAAATTGGTGTGTTTGATTGTTGGTTTCTCATTCAATCATAATTACACAGCAACGAAGCAACGCGTTGCTCCGTTGCGTCAAAAAATCACGTCTCGGCGTAATTTTTTGCATGGGCATAGTTGAGGACATGAACTTAAAAAAATCCGCATGGAATTAGCTCCAAAACGGATGAAGTCGCAAGCAAAAGCTAGTTTCTTGATATTAAGTATGTTTATTCAAAAATGCAGCTAGGTAATCGACAGACTTGTCTCATGGGATAATTTTATTATTATCACTTAATAAACATTATTACTAATAGGTAGTGTTAGGTATCTACTTACAATTAATACATCAATACAATTAACTAATTTTATAAACAGTTTTTCCTTTTTATTACATCAATATTTATATTGCAGAAAATCGCTAATTTACTATGTTATAATTACTATCGTGATGTTTTATCAGATTTTACACCTACATTAATATTTTGGTATGTTTTCTCTATAGGTATTTTTCTTGACTTGATTGATCAGTCTAGAATCTGAATTATGCCCGATTTCCCCAGTGGCGTGCACTTCATACATGCAAAAAGGCACCTGTCTACTTTTATAATTTTTCAAAACCCGTTTTGGAGAAGGATTTTCCCATTTTGTATCGTCTGCTTGTCTTATCTAGTGCTCTATATCATCACAAACCTTGTGCACGCCACTGGATGCAGTGTTCAGGCGATCGCCTTTATTCTTCACGTACTAAAGTTCATTTTTCTCCTTCGTAGGAGCTCATCTATAGCCAAAGCCAACGGATGTTGTCAAAGTTGCTGTGGCCAAATCCAGTACCTAGTGCGCCCAGAGACCCCCACTCAGATCATTTGGTTAGTAGACATTTCATTTTTTACCTACAAAAATACACTTTGCTAAAATTTCCTAAAATAATGGCAAAAATGTTACGTTTAACCAGTGAGACTAAGATGTCGATGGCTTACATTGAATACAGGTAATAAGTATAAGACTTTTTTAAAGAGAAGTTTTATGAATGCATAAAAGTAAAAAGATATTATGTCTAAAATAATTATTGGGAGCGCTTTTTTGAAAACTGAATATACTTAATTATTAATTATATTTATGAAGACATCTCTCTGCATGCTATCCAAAAGTACTCACAGCAAACTCTTACTTCCAAAAGTGATCACATATTTGCCAATGCCTTCATAATTTTATAATTCCTCAATTAGAAAATAGTACTTACTGTGAAACTACTTGTAAAATTAAAAATAAAGGAAATTAAAAACACTCGTAACAAAACTAAATAACCGTCAAAACACGTCCTTTTCCGATGACGGCCCTAACTAACCATCGTTTGAATTTTTTTGGCGCCCAAAAAAAGTTTATAGTCGAAATCATAGCGGCAGATGTTAATGATTCTATTATTTATGATCGGGTCTGACTATTACCTTTTATTTTTTGTTGTTACTGCTTACCTACCGGTAAGTGGGCGCGTCGGCATGCAGGTTTATTCAGGCATGTAATTTTTGTGTTATGAAGGAGGATTTATAAAACAAATATTGTAAATTGGCATTATGATTTCTTCGCAACAAGTTTAATGTCGATGATTTATCACCATGGCTTTGTGTAATTAAGCTCAAAGCCTCAAACCAAAGTGTCTTGAACTCTTGAATTTGCATTGATCTTTGATTGGTTTGAAACTTTTGATTTGACACTTAAACTTACTACTGTAGAATTTTCAATCTATTACTCAGCCAAGACCCATAGACAGTTGTGTGATCGATATCATATTATTGTATTCGTAAAATTATTATATTCTTTTTTAAATTTTATTTTTATTTTTAAATAGATTTTTGTTTCATAACAATAATATTATATTCACGTTGTTATTATCATACAAAGTAAATGTAAAAAAATATCATTCACTGTCATTATTACGCACCACAGACAACATTTATGTACATAAAATATTAACTGAGAATTTGTTGAATAAGATTACTTATATCGCAATATATCGCATGTTAAATCGTTTCCTTCTATCTAATAATGGTAACAACGATGTCATAATTATTGTTAAAGGTGAACACAATATTATAAGTAATACATAAGTTGCTATGTCTTTATGCACGGCTATTAGGATTATCTTGTGTTTAATACGATTTATAACATTTTTCACCTATGACGACGATTATGTTACAGTAGATTCTAAAGCAATATACATCGTTGTTCTGAAGTATAAGTTTGTACCTATACCTATAGGGATTTTCTCACCTATGTACCAATTAGGTACTTTAAGTGTCCTTATACAGATTATTCTATAAGAACTTTGAATAATAAAATGGCAATACCTAGATCATTATTATGCAAAGTTTTTGGATAGTAATTTTTTTTTACATTTAGTGACCTGAAGCACAGAATATTATAATATTATAACTAGCTGACTCGGCGAACTTCGTACCGCCAACTTACCTATATAAATAAAACAAATGACTACTAAAACTATCCTATCTTTCAAATTGGACCAAATTACAGATAGTTACGAAGTTTGATCAAAATCGGTTAAGTAGTTTAGCAGTCCATCGCTTTATATTAAGATAGTACGTACTATACGTACCTACCTGAAGAACCTTTAGTAACTGAAGATCGACGGTCCACTCCCCACCAGATTCTCTATTGTCTTGTAAAATTTTAACACAAGTACGTTTACTGGAGGGGAAAGGGGAATATTAATCATGTTCACCCTGGTCAACATCCTTTTTAGGGTTCCGTAGTAAGCAAGGAACCCTTATAGTTTCGCCATGTCCGTCCGTCCGCTGTTTAGTTCAGAGACTATTGGTATTAGAAATCTGTAATTTGACAAGGGTATAAATATTAATCACGCCAACAAAGTGGTGAAATAAAATTGTGAAAAATATTTTTTTTAGGGTACTTCCCCTACATGTAAAGTGGGGATGAATTTTTTTTTCTCATCTATCCCATAGTGTGCGGTCTCGTTGAATAGGTCTTTCAAAGGTATTGTGGGTGTGGATATAACATTTTTCGATTCAGGGATCCGTTTGTGAAATATGATATTTTAAAGTGCTAAATTTTATTAGAGTTTACTGTTTTTTCTAGGTTAGGTTAGGCGGACGCAACTTACACGTAGTGTAAGTTGCATATTTTGTAGTATATTATAGTATTTAAACCATAGAACTCAAAATATATTCAATATTCATAAATAAAATAAAGGCACTATCCTAGGTCAGCAATAATATTTGTGACTTGCAACTACGGAACCCTACACTGCGCGTAGCCCATCACGTACTTGGCCGTTTTTTTTAAATAATTGGGATTAATTAATTAATTTTCAAAATTACAACTAAAAAAAATTGGCTAGTTTCCAGAGAAGCTGAACACTGGCAGAGAAATATTTTTGCTTTCATAACAAACCAAAGGTTTACGGCCAAGGCAACGACTGCCGAAGGCGCCAGCTTGATCCTTCAGAGGTGTCCGTATACAAATTATATGGGAGAAAAACACCTCAACCCAAATAATTCTTCAATAAAATACAATCAAATAAAAACTTTAACTAAATCCGAATAGAGTTGACTTTCAATTGACAAGCAGTTAGGATTTGAAAGAAAAAAATTGAGTCGAGAATTGGCGTAAAAACGGACTTAATTAGAAAATGATTAGGGGTTTGTTCTTGAGTAAACTAACAAGCGTTATGAGATAATTATGGTAATAAACACTGCACTGTCGTTAAGCAGCTGTCGATACCCGTCTGTTTGTTTATTGCACCCATTGTGACGGATGTAGTTTCATTAATTTCACGTGGTTCGGTCTAATTAAAAAAAATAATGTATTTCTACAACTTAGCTGGCTCAACTGGTAGAACATAAAATTAAAGTTGACTTTTATTCACATTTCGCATTATTATTTGTTGAGTTCAATGAAATTTTACAGTTTACGTAGGCAAAGGATATATTCACGTAAGTAGGTAGTCTTATCTATACTTATAAAAAGACTTGTCCTGACTGACTGACTGATCTATCAACGCACAGCCTAAACCACTGAAGCTAGAAACTTGAAATTTTGACAGTAGGTTCCTTTTATGATGTAGGCGAGCACTTAGAAAGGATTTTTTTGAAATTCCACCCCCAAGGGGGTTAAATAGGGGGTTAAAGTTTGTATGAAAGTCCGTAATTTTTCAAGTTATACTCATGAAACTCAGTATTTAGGCTTTACATTAAAAATAAAGAATTACGTATTTCACAGTTTTTGAAAATTCTACCCCCAAAGGGGTTAAATAGGGGTTGAAAATTTGTATGATAGTTTTTCATTTTTCAAGTTATATCCACGAAACTTGGTATTTTGGCTCTTGATTAAAAATAAAGAAGTACGTATTTTTCATTTTTTTTAAATTCTTCCCCTGAAGGGGTAATAATAATAATAATAATAATTTTTATTAAAGGCCAAAAACCCAGTACATAAAAAATACAATCTAAATCTAAACACTTAAAACTATCTGGGAAAGTTAAAAAACTACATCCCAGGCGTCATCGAGAAAATCTTATGAAATAAAAAAAAAAAAAAATAGGGGTTGTTAATTTGTATGAAAGTCCGTCATTTTTTAAGTTTTTTCGATGAAACTTTCTATTTGGGCTTTCGATTAAAAACAAAGAACGAGATGTCTTTCACAGTTTTTGTAAATTCTACCCCCAAAGGGGTTAAATAGGGGTTGAATATTTGTATGATAGCTTGTCATTTTTCAAGTGATTTTTCAAGATATATCCACGAAACTTGGTATTTTAGCTCTTGATTAAAAATAAAGAAGTACGTATTTTTCATTTTTTGAAAATTACTCCCCTGAAGGGGTAAAATAGGGGTTGTTAGTTTGTATGAAAGTCCGTCATTTTTTAAGTTTTATCGATGAAACTTTGTATTTGGGCTTTCGATTAAAAACGTTCTTTGTTTTTAACTACTTTCACAGTTTTTGAAAATTCTACTCCCAAATGGGTTAAATAGGTGGTTGAATGTTTATAATATGAAAGTCCATAATTTTTCGAGTTAGTTACATCGAGTAACGGATCTACGTGATTCTTTCATGGGTATGGTTGTAGACCTGCAGTGCTACTGATACTTTTATACCGATAGAGCCAGTAGTTCCCACGGGATTTTCAAAGAACCTAATTCCACGCGGACGAAGTCGCGAGGGCAGCAGCTAGTATTGTATAGTTTCAGACGAATTTTGAGTTGACTGAGAAACTACTACTAACTAACCATATTGACTTAATATTCTTTAAAGTTTTTCATTTTAAGTAGGTACAGTGAGTCTTACTTACCTATACCGTGAACCTTTTTAGGGTTCCGTACCCAAAGGGTGTCAACGGGACCCTATTACTGAGCCTCCGCTGTCCGTCCGTCCGTCCGTCCGTCTGTCAGCGGGCTGTATCTCGTAAACCGTAATAGATAGACAGTTGAAATTTTCACATATTGTGTATTTCTATTGTCGCTATAACAACAAATAATAAAAATAAAATTCAATTAAAAAATAAAGGGAGCTCCCATACATGGAAAAGGAGTCGAAATAAAATGTTATTTTTTTACCCTGGCATGTGGGGTGTTATTGTCTAGAGCTCATTAATTGGAGTTCAAATATATACTTTTTTATTTTTTAGCTACAAAAATGAAGAAATGGGGGGCTGTCAAAGTTTTTGGTTTTTCCCATAGGTATACTAATTTAGTACTTTCTAAGATATCTAAATATGTATCTAGTTTTAAAAAAATGATTTGGTCATATGTACGGAACCCTAAAAGAGCGAGGCCCGACTCGCATATGGCCGATTTTTTTTACGCCCTTGGAACTCAATTTCTTATGCACATTGATAATGAACGTAATAAAATGTATTGTGTATTCCATCATAATTAAACAATAATTTTTCTCTCAAAGTAGGTACAATCAATAAATTGCGCATTTCGGCGACGGGGGACCTCATTTGGCAGCCAATATACCTACTATTTCTCGCGCATCCATACAATATATCTGCCGTCTAATGGCCACTCGATGTTTTGTATCTTTAATCTTTATACATACATACCTATTTAATATTACCTTGTTTGATTCGCTACAAAGTAACAACAAAGTCTCAAAATCCGTGAGTCAGACCTCTCACGGTTGAACGGGCCGCCTCGTATGGTTTCAATGTGAGATTCACTGTACTCGACAGGTATATTACCTACCTACTCTAATTCCATTAAGCGACATCGACCAAGCTTTATTACGTTTATAAATAAACTAGTGGTTCGCCCCGAACTGAGACCTCGCGGTAACGGTATCCCATGATTATTCATTCAATCGATACATGATAACCAAAACTGACATTATTATTATGCCCGTTTTCACCAAACATACCTAAATCATCCCCTAAGTAGGAGTCTCTTAACGTAGGTAGCTCCTAAATACAATCCTAAGTCCTAACATCCGTCCCAATATCCTTTTAGGTGTCCCGTACAGGATCGTGATAAATAAGTTGACAGAAAACATCAATCACCTAACTTATAGGTAGCCCGTAAAGGTTAGGGAACGTTAGTGAAAACATTGAATTATTATGTAGGTACTAACGAGTGAAACCGGGTTACGGGCATCTGTACAAATCGTCATCTATCGACGCGAATAGAAAATATACAATATTTAACTAAAATTTAACTAAAAAATAATTTTAATTGAATAATATGGTACAAAAAAAATTACAATACAATTATTGTATTATAATAAGTAACTAAATAATAATGGTCGACGCAAAACTGTTTTTGGGATAGGTCGTTAGTCGTAACTCGTAGTTCCATGGGAATAGTTACTGACTGCCCCAACTAGCAAAAATAAGTCATATAAGAGTTTTGCAAACGTTTTGGATATAACTGAATGGTATGCAATTAAGTCATACAATGGTCATACAAACGTTTATACAACGCGATTTTGGCGCAGTTACTATGGCTATAAAGTCGTACAGCTGTCATTCAAATGTCATAAGCAAAAACTTTTAGTCAATTAGGTGTTATAAAATTAATATTTTAAGTATATTTCGTCATAGTAGTGTTGTAATTTATTATTTGTATGAGTATTTAGTCGTATAGTTATCATAGCGCAGACGTTTGTCTGACCAATGAGTCGTTTTGATGCAGTATTGAAGCGCTTTCAATCATAAGTAATATTAATAAATTATATTGTCTGAGCAGCTCGGCGTCTTCAAAAAATAAAAAACAAAAAGTAATATGTATTTAATATTTTATACTTCAGTGTAATCAATATTCACAAGTTTGAAATGGGATGTGTTTATTTTTAAGTTAGGAAAACTTAATGCGAATGTCACTTTTGCGACCAACTTTTTAGGTTTATTAATAAATTTTAAATGCCCCCTTGATTTCTTTTAAATTTAATTATATTTTTCTTTGATAAAAATAAATTATTATTTGTCATAATGCCATTATGATGTACAAAATACTTATATACGATAAATACTGCTGTGTTAAGAGTAAAAACTCCTTCATAATGCCATTATGAGTTACAAAATACTTATATACGATAAATACTGCGGTTTTAAGAGTTAAAACTTAAAGAACGCCATCATTACAAACCTATCAGAGTTCCTTAAAACATTTTAGTAATCCGTCATTTTGTCATTCCAAAACATAGTTCTTTTACATTATCAGAACATTTTAGAGCACATAACTTTTTTGGGAATTTATATTCCAACTAACTAACTATTGCATAGATAGGTATATTAAAGACCTCGCCTAACGTTTTAGTCGCAATTGTATTTTAAGAAAGTAATAATAATTGCAAACAATTTCTATGGTATAGTATAGTACAGTTGGTATACTTACCTAAATGTAAATTTTTGTGCATCATGTACCTATAACTAGTACCTACCTACAATTTTTTTAGATTTCAAATATAGACGTGGCCTTTCTGGATGTGGACGATTTTCTTAAGAAAAGCGATTTTGAATTATTGAGAGAATTAAAATGGCCGTGGCAAAAAACACATGTTGTCAAAGTCGAAAAATGTCATAATTGTCAGTTTCCAACTTTATCCACAATGCTTAAACATTTTGTCATGCCAAATAACTTAATAATAATGTTGCTTCACTATAATTATAGGTACTATATTTTAGTGCCAGCAGTGCAAAGATTTCGCTATTCATGATAATTATCCATACGATGAATGTATCTGTAATGAGTAGATAATCAAGAAGCAAATTAAAGTTTATTTTGTACTGCCATGGTAGGTTTGTTTTATTATACTAGTAACTAGAGGATGCCAGCGACTTCGTCCTCGTGGATTAAGGGTTTTAATTCCCGCGGGAACTCTTTAATTTTTCGGGTTAAAATGTAACCTATGTGCTTTAATCCTGGGTATGAGCTATCTCTATTCCGAATTTCAGCCAAATCGGTTTATTCTTTGTCGCGTTAAAGAGTAACAAACATCCATCCATCCATACATACCTACATCATCACAAACTTTCACATTTATAATATTAGTATGATGTGATTAACTTTAAAGAAATTTTTTCTTCTTCATAATTTTAATCAATTTCATAATTTTTTTCTTTGTCTTCTTTCATAATTTTACGATTTATGTACGGAACCATCACTCTCTTTCGCGTTTATTTAAAATGTCAGAATTCTAACGTTTTGAACCAAACAAATCATAAGCACTAGCTTTTAGTCATACAGTGGTTTCGGATATGACATTTATATGACTTTATTGACATGTAACATTCATAAGAAACCGAAATTATGACTAGTCTTACAGTTGCGGATATAAAAGCTTTTATATAACCAAATTGCTATAAGGTGTCATATATAAGTTGTAATACCAGCCAAAATGTCCTGGCTAAAACGTTTGTATGACTGTTTATTTTCTGCGATTAAATTGCTTTATAGCTATGTCATACAAACGTTTGTACGAGGACATTTTATTACCAAATTGCATTAAAACATAAACGCAATATACATGACGCCTGTACAACGTCATGTTTTAAAACTTGCTAATATACGATACTTATAGGACGAATTAGTCATAAAAGTTTAAAATGTTATGACCATTTTGTTAGTTGGGTGCGCCATCTATTAGCATTATTGTGAAGCTATGTTGATGCTATATGAATTACTGATGTACATTAAAAATTAAATAATCTCGTTTCTTTATAATATTCATATAATTTTAGTATTTGTTGTTCAAGTACAGGATATAAGTGACCTAAAAACATAAAATCAGTTTGAAAATCCATTGCGGATTTTCCTAGAGAGCGTCTTCAAGCGAGCGTATAAAATCGCCACTTTGAAAGCCCCCCATTTCGTCAATTTTAAGGGAAAAATTAAAAAAAAAATATTTTTGTACTCAGTTCAAAATTATCTTTAAAATGATACGTAACAATTTTATGTAACGCGATATTTTTTTTTTACTTCGCATTCGCTTCTATGAGAGCCCCCCTGAAATAAAGATTTTTATAACTTTTTAAGCCATTTTCGGCTGGAGGCCATCGGTTTACATATTATATCTAAATTTGAAGTAATTACGTTCAGTAATTCAAAAGTTATAAGGCTCTGACAGACGGACGGACGGACGGACGGACAAGTGCAAATCGCTCTAGTTAACTCAGAGACCTCGCTTCGCTCGGTCAAAAAAACTTGAGAGTTGACACCTCTCAAGGACACCCGGATGGAACGTAGTTCCTTTCGATTACATTGTGTTCGGTATTATCGCGATACAACATTAGGTCTCCGTAGCCTAGTGGCTCCGGCAGTCGCCTAAAAGTTCAATGTCGATGGTTCGAATACCAGCTTGACATGTGGAACCTTTCCCTAATTTTTTTTAACTTATAAGTTATAAAAAATTAGGGAAAGGTTCCACATGTAGAAATTGTTTAAAATAAAATTGAAAATGGAAAATTCGGTCTGTTTTTCAAAAATTCACATTTAACAAAAAAGTGTCGGTTTCAAAAATATGTCGAGTGTCGGTTCCTTAATTTTTTCCGTCTAGCCCCCTTCCGTACCGCGCGATAAGAAACTTACGTTCCAAAAAGTACCTACTTAGGTGTGTACGTATTCATCTTAAAGCATTTTCATCAAATTTTACTTCACTTTAATAATAAGTAGGTACTTATATTATTTATAAATGCGAAACTGTGTTTGTTGGTTTTTCCTTAAATCACGCAGCAACAAAGCAACTGATCGACGTGATTTTTTTGTATGGGTTTACTTGAGGACCTGGAGAGTGACATAGGCTGTATAGCCCAGTCGACAGGTAGGTAAGTAGGTGTGTTAAGTCAGTTTAAAATACTTCAGAGCTTCATCACCCACTCTACCTTGCCTGTATTTTGTTCTGATAACAAAATTCCTTTAATTGTGTATGGTTAGGTATATTATAGGTGATAGTAGATAGATATACTTGTATTATGTATTCTGTGGTAATAATAAGCTAAGTAAGTTATTACCAGCTACTTGCCAACACATCCCGACATCCCATAAAAGACATGTCAGGGAGCTGTAAGTAACCCAATAAACCCCATACATCATCCCATAAGCGCATCAATATCCAGCCAATCAATTACTACCCTCGCTTCGACCCCCGTCCCCATCCCGCGTGGGTTGCTGTTTGATCTGTAACTTCTTATGTCTTACGAGGAAAAAGATAGCTCCCATTTGTTCTGTGTTGATTAATACGAAATTATTTAGATATTTATGTGTGTTTAATAGGCATTTTAAGATAAATTTTTAAATACAAATGTATCAAAATTCCGAGGTCGGCACATCTGTTAGGAATCGCGCCTTGGGTGTGTTGACCAGATTACACCAAGACCAATCCAAATTACACGTCAGTAACGAAATCAATAATATGTATCTACTTTTTCAATCAGTTTTTAGCAATAAGCGACATCTAGTAGCGACACATTACAGTTGTCGATCTACAGCTTTTCCCATATTAAGTACTAGAATAAGTACCTAGAACTCTTTAGAAACGAGAGATACGTAACATTGCTTTATACTATTTTATTTAAGTGTTAACCTACACTTAAAGGAAATATCCGAATAATTTTTTAAATAGAATCATTTTGAGATAGCGTGGTTAGGATTTACCTACGCCTGCGGTCTCCCACTCAGCTACTTAGTCGCGGGTTCGAGCCCGGGCACGCACCTCTATTCGGAATTATGTGCATCTAAATTCAAAAAAGAAAAATATCGTGATTGCTTGCAGATTTCCTTACGATGTTTTCCTTCACCGTTGGGCGTTAAAGCAAGTGATATTTAATTGCTTTAAACATTCACATTAACTACATGTAGTAAAAATGGAAACCAACATAACCGAGGAAAATACAGATAACAAGAACACCCAGAGTGTTATACAAAAAATGTTGTCACCGCATAGCTACAATTGAAAGTTATGTTTTCACGGAAACGGGCCGCCGCCATTCCGTGCAACCGAACACGTCTAAGATGGCAAGGCATCCGAGGACCGCACGCGTTCTATGTGGGCGCTACCTAAAGTACGGCCACCGAGAGAATACGTTTTTGGCACCTGTCAGTTTGCCATACAAAACAAAAATATCCGGTTGACATAACCTTGTAATAGCGCAGTTTAGATTTAGAAAAATATTGTTTACCAAGTTATTTGACACTCAGTTTGGCACAAAATTATAACAATAATTGATTATTGATATAATAATGTTGTTTTAATGCTCATCAATTGTTAAAACGGTAAACAACCAGCAATAATATTTTTATCGTAACTGCAACGCCATTACAAAGTTACGTCGTCAGTTCAATCGCGACGTGTCAGGAACGCATTCTCTGAACGGCCGTAGTTTTAGCTTTATACAGTTGAGTGACTATAGCCCTGCTATGCTAGTGTCAGGGTTGTCTTGTCACAGATAGATAAACAAGGAGTGACAAGACTACGGAATTTACGATGTCACTTCCGTTGTGAGATTCTCTAAAAATGATTTCTACAGTGCTACGATTGCTATCGCCTCTGATTGGCAGATACTCACTCGCTATTGCCTAAAATGCATTGTTGCAGAAAGAACGCGATACATTCAGCAAATCACCACAATAATTGAGACTGTAGCAAAGACAGTTTTTACAGAATCGGCCTACTCGATTTCATTCGTATGAAATGTAGCCTATGTCACCTGGACCATAATAACGAAGCGACTGACACCTCAGTCCTCGTTTAACAAAATCGGCCCTAGTAGTTAAGGCGTTGCGGTGGGCATAGGTACGTATACACATAGGAACATATTATATACAAACAAACATACTTACCTAAAATACACAGACTAAATGATGACCTTGCCTTTTAGCTTAGGCCGTAGTGAAAATGCATTGATAACTACCGCACTCAAAGATGTATCATTTTATCCGCTTATTTTAATCCCTGATAAACTGTTAGCCTTTCTCACTCTCCAGATCCTCAACTATATTCACGTAAAAAAATCATGTCGATCCGTTGCTCCGTTGCTGTAAAATTGAAGGATAAACCAACAAACAAACACTATCGCATTTCGCTTTTGGAACAACCTATTCAATATTACTTAAGTACCAATGAGTTTCTTAAATACTTTATTGATCTAAATACATACGTCATTCACATAAAAACTTTCCCAATAATAATGATTACAACAAGAAAACCTTTTTTAAAAATTTTGATGTCATATTATGTGTTAATCTAAATAAATTATGCTACGTAAGTTTACAAAAAAAAATGTTTTGTGTATCATCCCTGCTATACATGTACCTAAGTACAGTTATTAGATAGAAACTATCTAACTAAACTCTATATTATGCAAGAAAATATATCAAAGTGTTAATAGCTTTGTGAATTATTGTGTAATGAGGATAAACATCTTTTTATGGTGCACCGCTTATTATACCTACTCGTATTCTCATCCAGTCATCCATATTAAAGTCATCTGAAAAAGTAAAGATTTTCTTCATTCAAAAATCGATAAAGAAGATCCTTAAAAGATGGAAATATTGTCAATATAACTTTAGAAGAATGAAACTTAACTTGGTTTTGGCCAACTTAAGAGAGTTCACCAAAATTGTCCAATCAAACAACTAAACGTTGATCGTGATCATTTACGAAGATGAAGAACTACTCAATATTCAAAATTATTTACCTATTTATGTAGATCAACTTGTGCCTCATAACCATAAGACACGTCCAGACTCTACATTCTGATGAGATAAGCCGGCAAGAAACTCAACGCTATTTGCAAAACAAAACAAAATGTTATGATATCAATATGTATACATGTATGTATTGCAAGGTAGGTAATGAGTTGTTACACTATGTTGTGGACAGCCAGCTACCCACAACATAGTGTAAGTGCAAAAATGCATGCATCTCTGTCATGAAGAAATTCATTAGCTGTAGTAGGTAACTCTAACTGCGACTTATCATAGGTGTTTTTACACATTGTTTACATATTTTGTGTAATGGCTAATCTAATAATTCCTTCTGAATAATATCGCAAACATGTACCTACACTTAACCCCACAAAGAATTTCTGTACTCTTGCGCAGGCTACATATGATAGTTTTACTAGTTTATGACGATTTCTAGTGAATTGTTCCACCTCGTTCACCCCTTTAAAAGAAAATCTATTAACTAAAAAAACAAATGCATTTATACAAATCACACATGGAATAAATTTGAATCTAGTTGTGTATGAATTTAGAAAATGTACTTAGTTAACCCATCTAGTCCAGCCAACAGGACGACCGTCTGTTTATCGATCCTAATTTTAAAAAGCAATAAAAGTGACTTTTCAAACACTATACCACTTACAAACCAGTTTAGGTATGTGTAATGCTGCATTAAAGACACTGTAAAAATTCCTGCTCATAAAAACTGGTGCAATAAAAAAAATTTGGTTGCCTGTAAAGTCGGTATACGGGCGAAAGTTTTACGTGACAACGACTTTGAGTGGTAAAATAATTTTAATGTGAATATTCATTCGTATAGTAGGAAGAAGGATGAAATAATAGTAACAATTTAAAACATTTATTTATACAAAGAATTATATTTAAAACATTAATTTATACAATCGCTCTTAGGCGGGCTAACCATGCCCGAGTGGAAGGGACGCGTGCCTCTCACTCGCTCTCATTGTGAGCGCATAACGTGAGCGGAGCGTAACGCAGTTTCTTGAAGTGTCACCCGGCAAACCAATTTATAAGACGTTGTCACGTCAAAAAATTAACCGTGAGCGCTTCAACCGTCGACTTTTTATTATAGAAGCCATCTATTTGCGCTAACTGAATGGACAATCTTTCATCTAAAGAATATTAATTATGAATCATGCTGGACTAAAGACATTTTTCCCTTTAACGTTCAGTAAAACCGTATCATCAGTAAATACTTAATGCGTCTCTGCAAACGAAGTTTTTAGCTGATTTGGTATTGAAAGGCCGTCTTTAATTCTAATATGGACGAAAGTGTCCTCATAATCGTTTAGTAAAGGACATGCCTAATGAGGGTTGCTATTAAACGGAAAACCTTTTTATTGGTAGATTTTATTCTCTATATTAGGGACGCATCAGGCAAGTAATTTAAACTTGTACAACACATTTAGACATTTAAACTACTTTTATGCTTTTGCTACCTTAGGACTATAGAATCGACTAAATATATTATTCATACGAATCTTGTGTTTGCGAAGGTATCACTGAAGGTGACTGATCTCAGATGCATAATTTTTCTAAACTTATGAATCTGAGATCAGTCACACTTATCTATATTTATCTCATCCACAGAATGGTTGAGATAAATCATATCTTAGGCACCTAAAGCTAAAATTGCATTAAAATTCTATTCTTTCGATAAATTATTTCACAATAGGCTTTTAATATGAAAATGGTATTAAAATAACAAGATAAGATATTGTAAAGAAACTAAGTAGGTAGATAAGGTAATACGGTGATGTTTATTCTGCTGTATAATTCCTGCTATTTTGACAGTTTTAAAAATAGTGTCACCAGTAATTCTCAAGATAGTTTTATGTGATTTCTATGCAATCGATAACAAATCTAGAAAGAAACTAATCCTGTCACCATCGTCATCAGTAACCCATCAACGGCTCACTACTGAGCGCAGGCCTCCACTTAGGGAAGGGTTAGGCCAAGCCCACCACGCTAGTCCTATGCAAATTGGCAGACTTCACACACCTTTGGGAACATTATGAAGAACTCTCAGGCGTGCAGGTTTCCTCATGTTTACCTTCACGTTAAAGCATGTGATAATAATTCCACATAGGTAACTCCGAAAAGTCAGGTGCGTAACCGGGATCAAACCCGCGACCCCCCGAATAGGAGACCGCAGTCCAAACCACTAGGCTATAACTACGTAAGTATCCTGCGTAGTATATTACAAATCCTAGTCTTCAATATTAATTAATGAGAAAATTGTTCGTTAAACATCCATATTTAGGCATAGTTAAATGTGTGAAAAGTCACATTCGTCTTACCCCATTGTAGAGCGATGCTATAATTTTATCTGTCATGAAATCAAATCCGATAGTATCATCAGCGGGCAATTAGCGCTAATGATTGCGTGAGTGAGGCAAATATCCACGCTCTAGACAATTATTGACTTCTCTTTTAACGGTGTACCTAATCACTTCAACGATTACTCTTTTACTTTGAACGACTTCAATTTATGAGGTAGGTACGTGATGAGTTAAGATACAATATTCATACCTACTAAAGATCGCGTTTTATGGAAGTCTCCATAAAATCCAGTGATCCAGCAACAGTGGCGTAACTACAGGGTGGAATTTAGGTTAAATGCCACGGGCCCCAGCTGGAAGGGGGCCCCGGCCGAAGAGGGTCGTGAGCACATTCTAAATTTTTTTTAACGTTGTTTGAGCTTCTTTATATGGGTGGGAGAGGGCCCCATCTGATTTATTTGCCACGGGCCTCGAACGATATAGTTACGCCACTGTCCAGCAAGTCGATTGCCGAAAAGCTGCATCAATCATTGCTAGTCACTAAAACATGCGAAATGCTCACTACATCAACGATGAAATGTCGCGTTTCTTTTGGTCTTCTATGGGATATACTTTGGACAGTGCGTTCAGAAACTCCACAACCGTCTTCCTTGACACAATCTAAGGAGAGAGATCAAGTAGAAGACCAACTGTTTTACGCGCTCTTCCAAGCATGCACTGAAGTTAACTGGTAGGTAGGTATCTGAGTGACTGATATTCTTGACTAAAAAATCTAAAACTTTTCGGGTCTGGGAACCGAACCCATGTCGTCATGATCCACAAACAAATAATACACATCAGTTAGAGAATATGAAAACGCAATTCTTTGATCAACCTGAAACAACGCACGACGCATCTTCCCACGCGGAAATCAACGCGTTCCCGTTTTAATTTTCAATCCTCATAAACATACCTACTTGAATCCCATCCGATTATTAAACTAGTAGAGAAAACATCGAGCATACAAGTATTAATAGAGGTATACTTAACGGTTATAGCGCAGTTGTATAGTGAATGAAGGCATAAAACTATAAAAAGCCTTTTACCTCGACCGCTTAGAGCACCATCGCTCAAGTATAAAATCACCGGCACATTATTGTAACAGATCTATGAGGACCCCCTACGCGGAACTCTTTGTACTTTGAGAGGGATCAGTATAATTGGTGTGCGATAGTTTGATGTTACTTCTAATTGCGGATGGCGGCGCCACCGTCTTTATGAAATCCTGTTCCACATTTAAATGTGTTTTAATGCATTGGAAATTGGGAGCGTAAAATGGGACGCTTTTTGCAAAAATTGTTCAGCCTCTGTCGGTAGATTGTCTACGTTTCATAATTGTTCTTAAGGGTAAGTTTGTTTTAATAGTTTGGAGGCTTTTGTTGCAACTCTTAGCCCCTTTTCCTTAGAAGAACTGGAAAGGGTATCAAGTGTTCGGTCGCTTTGTGTGTTTTAAGCGAAATGTGAACATTTGTTTTTAACCGATTTTTAAATGGAAAACGTTTCCGACACTTATGGCTTGTGAGATTATAGGATTTGAGATCGACATCAAAAGCGAGTCGTTAAGTCGAGAAGTTTCTTTTAACGCAAACATTTGTGAGGACACTTTAGGGCGCACAAGTAGGACATACAATATCGTTTAATCGTTTTAAATCAAAGGAAACTCAAATGTGTATCATTTTCACATACATCTTCTGGGGAGCATCCGTTATTTTGTTGCTAATGAGTCTTTATGCTCTTTCTTTGTTTGGTACCCCTCAATTATGAGGATCGACCGAGATATTTACCACTTAGAATCAAACTGCTTTGGTTTTATTGTTAAGAGTCTTGACCATAACATTTGTTGTTGACCTGGTGGTCATTATGACCACCAATCACTTAAAACAATTTGAAAAATATATACTTACCTAAGTAAGTATTTATTTTGTACTTAGTGATGTTATACTTTCTGGAATGAGATGTATTGGAGATGTGAGATTCATAATAAGCCTAATTGGCTTGAACTTGCATTGGTCTTAGGCCACTAATTGGCTTGTAATTGGTAGACTGCGGAACAGCAATTTTGGCATAAGCAATAAGTAGTTGTACCAAGAGGACAAAGGATTCCAACCCACATGCCAAGCATGATATCCAGCTAATTAAGAAAATAATATTTTCATGAATCAACGGAATGAGGAATCGAATTCAATTTACTTAGCAAAACTTTGTCAACTGCAAATTTGCATATAGTTACCTACAACTTGTACCAAGAGGACAAAGGATTCCAACCCAGATGCCAAGCATGATATCAAGCTAATTAAAAAAATCATATTTTCATGAATCAACCTTTAATAATTGAGTAATCGAATTCGATTTAACTAGCAAAACTTTGCCACAAAGTTTTTATTGGATCGTGTCTATATTGTATACTAGTTATTACCTACCCTTTTTTTAAAGCCGTAGGTAGGTACTACCAAGCTAATTAGGGTTCCGGTATGCCGTACCATCAAGCCAATTAAGTTTTTAGTGTAATTTTTATCTCAAATAAAGTTAAAATTAGGGAAGAAAAATTTACAAACAAGGTATTTTTTAGATTCTTTTTTACAATCTGCATAATATAGAGTTGGAAAAATGATACCTATTACTTTTTGAAGCAATCAGCTAGTTAGCTCGTACAAGCATCTTGTAGTCTCGTATGACTACTGGCGCCATCTGTTGTTGGATAACTCAGGCTGTTTCTTGTGAGTTATTTTTAAAAGAAAAGGTCCTTATTATAAAAAAAAAATTGTTTATAAATGGATTTTCCGACGGAGACGCTTAATATTATTACCAATTCTCTTTTTCGTGTGTGGCACTGGATTTGTGTCTGCGGTCTGATAATAGCAACTACAATTAAATGATCCAGGTCGAAATTGGTTATGAAAACTTGAGGAGGACCATTGAAAGTATGAAGTTCCGTTTTGACATTTATGAACACACCGGCGATCTCTGTACAAAAATATTTGTACGAATGCCACTGTCAAATTACAAGCTAAGTTTGCCATGGAACTAGGAAGACTAAGTGGTAATTCCTAGTTCCATGATGTAAGCCTAGTCCACGAAGCTTAAAAAGTGATTGTATAGCTACTGAAAATTACAAATTAACCCTCCGAGTGTGTGAAGCACGAAGTCGCAAACATCGTAATGTAGTTAGTTTCATTTAAAACTTGCGCTTTAAAAAATTCCTTTGAATAAAAAAAATAAGCCCCGACTCCGCCAGCAAACACTAAAAGTTGAAAACAAAAAGCTGTTATTCATCCGTACATAAAAATAATTTACTTCTGTCGGCATATCAGTTTCGTGCCGCAAAGGCTGTGTGCTCGGCGCTGTTTGACTTTCCGAGCAAACATTAACACTTCTGTTGGAGCTAAAAGCCTGACGCGCTAACTGCCAATTCGGTTTTACGTCCATTTCATTTGCTGACCTCGTTGTTGCGAATAAATTCTGAACTTTGGTTATAATTATTACGATTTTAAAATTTTTGCAGCCAGAATCTATTCTACAGAATCAAAACTTGCTGTTCGAATACCTACGTAAAAACTGCATCAATCATTGCTAATATATCAGTTAGGGTGATTGCCTGAATTTATGACATTTACCTAGAGCCTGTTTCACCACCTCCAAGTAAAGGACAATGCCAAAAATGTTTGGAACTTTGACCCACAATACGAAAAGTCGTTTACAAGAATGAATTATGCATCATTTTATTGCTAATTGTTTAGTAATGATGATTTATTTTAAAACGATCTTAAATTAATAGGATATTTTTAATTAATTTACTTTTTTGTAAATTGCTGGGTCAAGATCTGGCGTTCACCTTTTAACCGACAAATAAAGACGTTTTGACAGATTGCTCATATAAAAACTCCAACAACATACCTAATGCTGCAACAATGCATTTTAGCATAGCGAGAGAGTGTCGACCAATCAGAAGTGATTACGATCGTCACACTACACTGTAGCGATCATTTTTAAACAATCCCACGCCAAGGCCTAACCTAAGCACCTAAGAACGGATTTTTTTCCATTTGGCATGTTTATTATGTTACTTAATAATTACATAACTACTATAGTTTGTTAGTATATATAATAGGGTATTTGACGACTTTTAGAAAATCATCTTAAATTGTTAATAATGCTATGCTGAAGCTAACAAAACATATACCTATTTCGGCATAATTTTCAGTATTTTTCATAAAAATCGAGAAATAAATTCAAAAAAATAAATTGCCGCCGAAACGTTCCATTTCACATGCGCTCTCATGACGTTACAGTTCACATTTCAAACAATGAAAATTCCACAGCCCATAGGTGGTGTGGACTGTGACGTCATTCGAGATCACGGAACGTTTTCGATCACGTGACCATGGCCGGAATTATAGCAATTTTATTTAATGTTTTCTAATTAAATAAAACTTTATTTTTTAGTTTTGTCGTATGAAATAATGTTTTTAGATAATAATCTTTTAGGATGACACCAAATGAAACGATATTTTTAATATAGTCAAATACCCTATTGTATATATACTAACTATGAATACTTATGTGTCTAGAAGGAGTGTCGCGCTACTAAAGAACGAAAAAAAAACAGGTCAATGAGAATATGCTAGTGTGTAATCGTTACCGAACTTATTCGATTATCGATTAATATTTCCATAGAACTTAGAATCGATAGTCGCATGGATATTCGATATTATGTTGTATAGTCAGATAATAATACAAATCAAACTATTTTATTCTATTAAATTAATATAATTTATTAATTAATATGACTATAAAAGTCCTCCCACAACGACGATTTCGATTCGTGCGTATTTTTGTTTCATCAGTCAACCTTGTAGCGCGGAATACGCGTAAGTCGAAATTGTTGCTGTGAGAAGGCCTTTAGGGTGAAATGAAATAAGGAATAAATATTTAAGGCTATTTAATACTAGTACAACGGTGCACAACCTAAACAATGTTTATCGATTTATTTCATTTCAAAATCGATTTTATATTGTCTGTGGTTGTTCGAGAGGTATGGCACTTTACTAAGTGGGCGGTACCCATCAATGAAGTACGAAATTAACTGTAGTACATCTACCGAACAAAAAAATACGAAACTTCATGTGCGTGATCTGCCAAAATTATCATCCTAAATTTGACAAAGCATAATTTAATTATTTTCGAAAAATTTCAATTTCTTATTTTGCAGGAACTGATGTGAATTAATGTTATTTACTTATGGTAGGTGATGTTATTGGTTATTTTAGATCGTCCTGTTTAGTTTTTTCACATTTTATTTACCAAAACCGCCATTTAAAAAAAACAACATATTGGCTCGCGAGCTCCATATCTGGTGATGACCTAATTCAAACTGAGCGCGGGAAAAGGGCGTTTGCCACACGTGGCAGCACAAATTTTCGACGCGTTCACAGCCTTTAGACTCCATCTTGTAAATCTTTGTATACTAACATAATAATTACATAGCAAATAGATTCTTATATTGAGCTTCTTAGCTCAATATCAAAATTTATATTTAACATTCAGGGCCTTTCTGTTTTTCGTTTTTTACCCTTCAGGTAAAAGTTTTGAAATTAGAATTTATGGAGAATACTTAATAATTTTTTTCTTAACTGGCTCTCCGCCTCGCGTTTTGAGTTTTGAAATTAAAACGTTCCCTAAATTAATTAAATTCAAGACTTCAAGCTATGACGTCAAATATATAATTATAGATATACAATAATAAGGATAAGGACCTTATAATAATTATAATAATTATAAGTACCAATCTATTTTAACTGGCTTCTCGAATCAGGCTTCTAACAATTTTGAATCCTTTATGTACCTATTGGTTCCGATTTCCATTCATAATTTCAGACTTCTTAACAAATCGCGAAAACGCAAGGCGAAAAAAAAGACTCTGAAGTAAAGTTATGAAACTCAGTTTTGTTTTGTCACATTTCACAAAATTTATTTTATGGCATAAAATAAAATTGAGTTTCATAAATTTACTAACAAACGATTCAGCGAGACTTTTTTTTCGCCTGGGCTACAGAGCCCTTTTTGAGTGGTCTCACTCTAAATCTAGGTGTGGGAAATTTGGAAGTATAAATATATTATTCTCATTATATTCTATTTTTATTTATTTATTTCTTTTTTAACAGCATTTTATTATATTGTAGCAAAATAAAATTATAACTTTACGGTACGAAATCAGCAAAAAGCCAGCTACTAAAAATAAATTAATATTTATAAAGCAATTAATTACCTACCCACTTTAATTTAAACATCGTCGGTAGCATTAATCTATCAAGACATCAAGACGTATTAGCTTCAAACTTATTGATTTATTATTATCTATGGTCAACGTCGTACCAAGCAGGTTGTACTTTAGATAGGTACACCACAGCATATCTTTCGACTTAAAATATCAGATGTCATTGCTGTTTTTAAAAACAAGTGGCTTTGGTTTTTAATGGCGTCGGTACTTCTATTTGCCCCCACGTATTGAATTCGGTATCAGTGACTACTTTAAGCTTCCTGTTGTCGATGCTTTTATTATTGCTCTTCGATTCTGTTTTCAAGTATTTTTCGGAATAATGGCCCTTGATGGTTTACCTTAATTGACTTTTTTTTATTCCTCTTGTCCTTCCATGGACTTTGCCAATAAAGCTTGAATATAAAATCGTAATTTTTCAATAAAACTTATCGTTAGCTTAATTATGATACAAATCTTCTATCACTAGTGAGGCTTTTAACTACGTACGGTAAAGCAAATAATATAGGTACTTACACGGCCAGCCTAGGCTTCGCATTGCGTCGTCTCTGTCACTCATTCCATCTAATTGACGTTTTGTCATTTCGTGCAGCGGAAATGACACTATAAAATAACATTGAAGAATTATTTAGTTACTCTATTACATATTTCACCACAATGAAAATTACTTACTTATCTAATCTACAATTTCAAAAGACCTAAGAGAGAAGAGAGAATTTTGAGGTTTCTTTTTTTTTATTTAGGAAAAATTCCCTTTATATGTCGTCGAAATTGTCCAAAATTTACGTACCTACCTAATTGCTTAGCTCAGATTGGTTCTTATTAAAAAAGAAATGGATCACAGTTTTCTTATTTCCAATGGTGCCATCTCTTCGACAGATGTAAAACAAAGGTAAAACGTAATACCTACTTAATATGATTTATTGTACGATGTCGATTTTCGCATGCGCATATCGTTAATACAGCGATATCGATACACACGTCACTGTAATAATTATATCGAGTAGGTACAGCTCAGAGCGTATAAGCGTTAAGATAATTCGTATTATTCTATTTTTGCTTGTGCTTTATTGATAAAGATTGGCCGCCATCTTGTTTTATTCCCTACATTGTCGATGTTCTGGTATCAGATGTCAGACGCTCCCTTCTTCTCCTTTGAGTGCTTCTCTGACTAGGGAAAGTTGGCATTCATCTTTGTATAGGTACCTACTCCTGTTGGTTCTTCGCGAGGCTAAAAAGTTCAGCTACAATCGTGATTTCTGTCCACTCCCGGATGTTACGTAGCCAGGACTTATCCCGTTTTGCTGAAATGTAGGAGCTGGTATCTCTCGTGCCTGAAAACGTTCCCCAGATATGCGACTTTTTCCATCTTTTTTTTAATAGGTAGGTATATAGGCTAGCGCTTGACTGCGATCTCACCTTATGGTAAGTGAAGGTGCAGCCTAAGATGGTGCGCGCTAGCCTAGAAGATGCTTATTCACTCTTGATTTACAGATACCCAAGTTATAGTTAGTTAAAAACGGAAGCCGTAAGGGCATTCCAAATTTTTGCGGTGCGCATTAGAAACGAGGAAGCAAAGCGCTTAAGTACGAGATCGAGACATTTCGACCACGTAGCGGTGCAGATTCATGTGATGTCTTGCAGTTCGATGGTAGAAAGGTGACGGTGGAACTAAATTGAACAGTTCCTGAGCACTCTCCGAAATATATCATGTAGAATTCCGACAGATAATATTATCTTAGCGCTCTGCAAAAGCTTACGTTTTTGATTGACATGTCACAGAACTTCTACCTTCTTGATTTTTTCAGGCGTCAGGATCGCCATTATGTAGGTGCAACCTATGTAGACCACCCACTTACCTAGGTTACACCTATAGAATGGCGATTGCAATCACCCCTTATTGAGACTCTCTCACTATTCGCCAAAATGTATAGCGTTGCTACAAGAAGACTTATTAAATTCAGCCAATTATAAATAGCAATTAATGAGATTAGCGCTAAGTGAAAATCAAACTTTCATTGTAAAGGGTCTACACCAAATGGAAAAGTAGTGCTACTTTGGCTATTCCATGTTTTTAGAATCAGATGTTTCTAAACGACGACTTTCTTCAAAGAAGCAGTCTGCTATGTCTCCTAAACATAATAATATGTCTTTATTTTGAAATTCCCAACGTTGATAGGTACTCAAATCGATGCTTAAACCTGAGTTCAAGTAGGGATAGAATATGGGTAGATGCCTATTGTCTACAAGAACCTATGTGGATTTTGCGGCTATCTAAACCTAAACAAAACATCAAATCAATAACTATATGTAGCGCATAATATGCTCATGCATATTTAAACAATCCCACGTTTTTAAATTTAAATGCAAATGAACCGATATAAAATATCTTAAACAGCAAATTGCATGGACACTCAAATCTCGCTATTCCATAGCTATCGAGTATTCACCCAAGATAGCAGCAATAGGAGAGTACAATCTAAAGGCAAGATTATCCGAGGATTGTCCTTAGGTACTGCTTAGTGCGCGACAGTACAAGGCGCTACACACGGGGCTGATTCACACTCCAACGTAGGTACTTATTTACAGTTATCATAACTATGATATCTGACGATATCAGGACTGGCTTCGGCATCAACTTATTACTAGCTTTTGCCCGGTTAGTTCGCCGGCATGGTGTAAGTTATTTTTAAAAATCCCACAGGAACCCTTAGTGTTTCCGTGATGCTCGTACTAGGTAACGTATGTCACTCTCCAATTCCTCAACTCTACCCATGCAAAATATGACGTTGATCCGTTGCTGCGTGATTGAAGGACAAACGACCACTTGCATTTCTATAGATAGGTACTAATATTATAAAGAGCAAAGATTTTTTTGTTTGTTTGTTGGTTTGTTCTTCAATCACGCCGCAAAAGGGCTACGGATCGACGTGATTTTTTGCATGGGTATAGTTGAGTACCTGGAGAGTGACATAGGCTCCTTTTTATACCGGAAAATCAAAGAGTTCCCGAGGGATTTTATAAACTACATCCATCAGTATCAGGCATCAGCTAGTATAATATGTACCTATTATTAATAAAATTTTTTTCGGGATTTTGGAACGTGAGTTGGAGTTTGATGTTGGTCCCGTGTGTAGAGACACAAGGCGGGCATCGGCACCTGTGTCGGCGCACATGAAAGCGGCCTCTCTTTGTGCGCAGGCGCTGCCGGCAAATATTTATTTTAATTTAGTGCCCGCCCGATCACTCGTTAATCGCTAATGGATTTGCTCCCGCGTCCGCGCACCTCGGCCGACGCGAAACGATTGTTTAAATTTAGAATTCGCTTTCGATTAAAAACTTGATTGTAAACATTAAACAACCTTTTTTGATTCATACAGCAAGGTTCATAATTTTCACCTGTTAATAACAAAAAACATGACGACTTTCTGGCGCAGTGGAACGTGGTGTGCACTGTGATCTAGGGTAAAACCCGGATAGTTGCCTCAGTGGGATACTTGCCCCGGTTTTGAACACACTATGTTAGGGACGTTAGTGGCGTTAGCGCTTTACTATAATTGTAAGAGGTCCCGCAGACCTCAGTGTATGTAAACCGTCTATAAATAAATAAAATTCACAGTCCGTAAATAAAATTGAGTTTCATAACTTTCATAACTAGGATAGTATAGACTAGGTATAGACTAGCCAAAACCAAGGCCTCCCAAGTCCCATCGGACCAGAGACAATTCAGAAACTAGGTACCTATCTACCAAATAAAGGCTAAGATTTTTTTACTGATCAACAAAAAAAAAAGCGGTATTTTTTTAAAAAAACCGACTACGCGGAAAAATTGAGGGCAAAATCTAGTTAGGATATCATAGACTTAATATACTTATTATTTACTAGGTACTTAGTTAGGTAAGTAGGTACTGTAAGAAGAGATATTAGGTACTAGGTATTGAGATTTGCCGACTATGACTTTGGCCGACTAGCCGACTAGCCGATTAGTCGGTTATAAAGAGGCCGACTAATCGGCAGACTACTCGGTCAAGCCGATTACGGTTTCGGCGGTATTCAGCGATTTCGGTGACGCTTCGTTTACAGCTGATTCGTGCGTAGCCAGGGATCTAAGTAAGTCGTACGCTGCCGCCACATCGTTTCTTCGTTTGCATTGTTTCTTGATTTGACAACTTATTGATTTCATTTCAAAATGAGTAAGTAAGACTGATTCTAAAATAAAAATATCAATCAATACATTCAAGATTTTTATATACTTAATGTAATTCTCCATATACCTACCTACTTACCTACCTAAACCTACACATTTTATCGAGAAAATACATAGATACAAAGTAAGAAGCCAGATAGTCGGCGCTCTTTGCCGAATATATCTACCTAGTCGCCGATTACAAAAGTGGCCGGATAGTCGGCATTACTGGCTAGTCGATCTATCACTATGACCAGATTTCAAAACACAATTATTGGTCACTTTGGTCACAAAATAAGAAGTCACTAGTTGCACTTATTGATAAATTGAAATCGGTTAAGGTGGAAGACAAGGGTTTGCCCGCGAAATTTAAATTTAATTTGGTTTTTTGCAATTTGTAAACTAATACGACAAAGTAGGCTTAGATATGGCCTTCTAATTGCGCCAGTGGAATTATCATCTTCACAGGTTTACATAAAAATCTTTAGGTAGGTACTTGAAAGTGACCAGTTTAAGAAATTAATCAAAATACTGAGTTGGACGTGAGTTACTCACAAATTAGTCGATATTTTGATTAATTTCTTAAACTGGACACTTTCAAGTAAAGATTTCTACTTATATAAACCTGTGAAGATGATACTGCCATTATCGCAATTAGAATGCCATAAGCCTACTTTGTCGTATTAGTTAACAAATTGCGAAAAACCAAATTAAATTTGAATTTCGCGGGCAAAACCGTGTCTTCCACCTTAAGTACGCGTTTTGCGGCTGTCAGGGGGTCTACTTACAGTAGTAGGAAATATAATATTAATTCTATGAAGGATATAAATTACCTATAAACAAAATAAAAATAAAACACATCCACAGACAGACAGTTCCTGCCTTGTGTGCCCCCATGTTTGTCTACGCTTTTTCTGGTAAAAAGGGCATTAGTGAACCCTTTTGTTTGCCCGCGGCTAAGACGGTTTGCGTGTCAACAGGCGGAGTCAATATTGACACATCGGCGGCTCCTATGGCCAACGTAATCTGGTTCGACAAAAAACCATAAAAAAAACCCATAGCTTTTTATTTTACACGTCCTCAATGAAGTAGGTTAAGGGATCGACTTGCATGGGAAGCTTTAACGAGGCATTTAATGTGTTTTGTTTACCTACTTACTCTGCCTCTGATTTAAATACCTCGACGAAGATGATGAGTCAGGGATCATGCAATGTTCGGAGCTATGATCTTAAAGTGGGAGGTCGCGGGTTCGATTCACGGTGTTGACAATTTTAAAATTTATAATTTCTGATGGGAGGCTTTGTCTTTAGGTCGTCAGACGTCACGACGACGCGACGTGCCGCCAAGTGATTTAGCATTCCAGCACGATTGCGTAGGTATAGAAAGCGATTACGGGTAGGGGGTTAATTAAAACTGTCATAAGCCAATCCAAACGGGCCTGCTAGGTACAATGTACAGCCTTAGACTGCATCGCCAGTCGCCACTTACCATCAGATGAGATGGCAGTCAAGGGCTTAAGACTGGGGCAGAGGATTTCTTAAGTTAGGACTGGGCATTCTGTGAAAAGTGCTCAACCAATCTGCCTCCTTAGTAAACACACAGGAAGTAAAATAAAACACAGGAAATATCCTATATCCACCTACCTAACGATTTAGAAATAGAATGTCGTATTCGGTTCATATTACACACATACCTACCTATAGGCAATGCCGACGATGCGTTGCATCCGAAGACAGGACGGAACAACGGAATAAAAGCGATATTCGAATTCAATCGATAGCGATACTGCATAGCCTGGACTTTGCCGAAATCCCGTCTTTCCTTCCAACGAATTCCGAACATTTGCCATAAAAAACTTCTATAGACTCGAATCACGTCTCGATGCCGTTCTGCGAATTAAAATCACAAAAAGCCAGAAAGAGACGGTCGCCGTCTCCCCGGGAGTGAACGAGCGACATAATATGCAACATCGTCGCATCCACGCCCCTATAGGTATAAAATTCAAAATAAGATTTCAAAGGAACTAAAAGGAAAAACAAACAGTGGCAGTGGGTTTCTCTAGTTTGTTAGAGCGAGATAAGTGCAGTTCGTCGGCTCCGCCTTTATTGGTTAGTTAATATGACTTATGGCGCGTATGTTTACCGCGCGAATTAGCCATTTGGCGCGAACGTGGGGCGACGCCCGTCGGTAACCGGCACCCGGCGACGCGATGCGTTCAGGATCAAGACGTGCAACTGCTATCGAATGAGCGGAAACACATTCATTAAAGGTAACTATGTATTTTTAGTATGAAACTCACGTTGGAACCCTTATACACTATTAAACGGCGTCTAAAATTCCAATAACGCCCTATTCGTAACAAAAAAAATATTGATCCCTTACCGTACCAAGAAAATAATAAATTACAAACTTTAATAAGGAACCTCGCGATGCGCACGAAGAAGTCACAGAGCAAAAACCCAAACGGTATCAAGTATGCATACAAGTAGCGCCATCTAGAGACGAGTAGCATACACTCGAGGCCTTTTAACATTGTCATTTTCAACAAAAAATTGTTATGAAATCCGATACGTCTGTTCATCAGACTGACAATAATTGCAAAATGTTACTCGTATTATTTCTTTTCTCACTTAATTAAAATTGCATTGGATTTATGTGAGAAGAAAAACACTGATTGAGTGAAGGCACGTCGCACCATTGTTGGATATAGTATACCTCTATGGCTGGGTATTTTTTTTTTTATTATAGCTACTAGGCAACCGTTTTGAAAAATTCTGAGATAGGTAGGTAGGTATGATGTGTAAGTGCCTATTCGCATTGCAATTGTTACGTTGTTGGGCCTTCCTACGTCGTAGGTATCTATCATCTAGTTATCTACTTCCTAAAAGACTTAAAAACTCTTTATGAGCTTCTAGTTAGCAAATAAGTACCTAAGTAGATAACTAGACCTAACCTACCTATTCATGCAAAATCAATTTATTGGTTGTCAAATCACTCATGATTATCGCAATGGCCCTACTAGATTATGAAATAATTAATAATTATTTTCATCGAGAATCCAATGATAATTTTATTTTTCTAATTAATTTAAGGACCTATCGTTTAAAAGGTAGGTAGATTTCCGCAACGCTGGGTCGGAGGTCGTTGCTAGTTCAAACATTCCAAAACTATCATCCCAAAAACTTATCTAAATAGTGCGTTTATTATGTGATGGTTCTATGTTGAATGTTACGAGTAGGTACCTATATCCACGTCTCGAATCGAAAATTAGTAAGTAATATTTTTACGCACATTCCGTTTAACGTAACGATGGTAACGTCTTTATTATCTCGAACGTTCAACAATTTTATTTTATTTCATGAACTGTGTCCGTGTCGAAACGAATCCGACTGGCGCCATCTTTCACTTGTTAGCCGAACTGGGCTCGTTAGGGTGGGCCATAAATTATATTGTCGACTATCGATACTCAAGGAAAAAAGTTGAATGACATGAAATGATAAAAATTATATTACTTTGCCTTTTTGTTTATTTTAGTTAAAATCATAAACCATTTTAGTTTTCAAATAATTTGTTACGAATTTTCGTTCGTTCTGGTTTCGTTCGGTACCGCTAGTTGAATCAATCTTTTGATTGCGTCCTAAGAGCGACAAGTTGGCCTACCTGATATATTTTTGAATTTTGAATATTCTACCTATTAAAACACATCATCCATTGCTATATTTTGACTTGGATCTTACGTTGATAGATAATACTAAGTATTATCAATTATTATTATACATAGTATTATCAATTATTATTATTCATATACTAAGTATTATTAATATATATATAGCTGCTCGTGCTGATTCACTGATTCACTGACTGATTGATCACCTCTCCTGTAAAATTTTGTATGAAAAATTTTTTTTCCACCGATGGTTTCGTATAGAGGACAAAAATTCATTCGGAGGAAAATTATGGAGAGAGCTGATGATTGAGGATTTCGGAGACGGATGAGGAGCACGGCCAGGGTATTGAAGATAGGTGGGGGGTGCTCGAACAAATGTCACTCGAAACCTCATCCAATTCGCAGTGAGCTGAAAAAAAATTCAAAATGGCGGAAAAAAGATGGCGGCCATACAAATTTCGTCGGTGTCTATCTCGGAGAGTATAAAAGATAGAAGAGTGGTTTCCTGGCAAAAGCTGATCAAGACCCTAAGGTCTACTTGACGAACAGAAAAAAAATTCAAGATGGCGGAATTTTTTTTTTCTTCATACAAAAATATATGGCGAATATTGAAGAGACTAGAAGCCGGGAATCATGCACGACTTTGATACAATTCCTTTTCAAGATTTTTTTTTATTGAAGAATTTTCATTATGACAAATGATGACATATGATGATCGAGGGTTTGGAAGGTGGGTGAGGAGCACGGCCATGGTAATGTAGATAGGTGGGGGTGCTCGAACAAAAGTCACTCGAAATCTCATCCAATTGGCAGTGAGCTGAAAAAAATCCAAAATGGCGGATTCAAGATGGCGGCCATACAAACTTCAACGGTGTCTATCTCGGAGAGTATAAAAGATGGAAGAGTGGTTTTGTGATAGAAAATGATCAGGAGCTGAAAGTCTACTAGACGAGTAGAAAAACCGCGGTCCGCTTGCGGGCCGCGCACCCACGCGCCCTACTAGTCAATTTATATATATATTATTATTAGACATAAGTGATACCTAAGTGCTTACATATTTAAACGTGAATGCAAACTAATTGAGATCCGTCGTGTCCTTTTAAGTGATTCACTTGAAGTGTTTTATCATCAGTCGGGCGGTTTTGTCGATTATTTTTAATCGACAAGTGAAATCATCGTGAGACCACCGTGCATCCCCATTTACATATTAATTTGTTGTCCAACCATAAAATAAAGAAATTGGACGGTCGAATAAAAGACTCGTAATTAAGGCAGCCTCAGATCACGGTACAACTAGGGTTGAACACGGTACAACACGTTCATCTTACATTTTATTTAATCAGACCTCGGAAAAGTGTACAAAAAACCTAAAAAAACTACAGAAACACTATTAGACATAATATGTATTTATTTAAATATGCTTTCAATAAAAGGAATCTTAACTAAAATAAACCTTTACCTAAATGATTAAAAAGTGTAAGAACACAATACCTATATCTACCTATCTGAAATTTTACAGTAATTTTTGCTGTCGTAAGTTTGGATTCTCCAAGATATACTACTTAAAAAAATTATGATGATTGTTTTTTTTAATTTATTTATTTGTATCTACATAATAGTTTACAGAAAAAATACTTATAGCCATCAGAAAACCACTCGGGTTTGTAATAATATATGCTAACAAAGAGTTAAATCTAGGTACGTTAACTAGGTAGGTACAGAACATGAACATGTTGTGTATAAATTATCATAAGTGACTTAAAAAGTACTTGGGATTTCAGTTTTTTCTTAATATTACGAGAATTAATACGGTCCCGGTTACGGTTAGTTAAATGAGTATATTATTGTTTTAGCATTTCTAAGCAGCTGAGCTGAAAGATGTTTCGTCATTTTTTTTTATATAGGCAACCCTTGCAGCATCTATAATAATACTATTTTAATGTTATCGTTCTTGGAATGGACTCTTCTTAGAGAACCGTTTCGTTAGTTACAGAGCGCATTTTGTTTTGTATGATGTTGATGATTTTTCCATGCGATATCATGCAATATCAAACTTAACTATGTCGATCTATAATTTGTGATCTTAACAGATTCTTCTTTAGTTTTTAGCTTACAGTTATATTTGTTGTACACAGAACTAAAAGATCAAAACAAAATGGTTATTCACCGACACCTTATAGTTGCGTTAATTTGTAATTATGTAGATGTTAAAGTAGGTACGTAGTGTACGTAGCATACGTAGGTAGGTAGGTACTATAGCTATTGAAAGATTTCCTTCGTTAGTTAAAGATTAGTGTTACTCATTCTGTTGTACATATTCCCTAAAATTAACAGAATTTTCGACAACTTGAGAAGCCTAAAAATAGTTCCCTGCGAAAAAAGATGCTTAAGGAACATTACATTTTAGGTCTGACAATTTAGTTTAGGTTATATAGATTGTATGCAACAGTAGATAGGTATTACCTACTACCATTACTGAGCTTTTAAAGTCATGCGCGCGTGGTTCATTTTCAAAACATATGAATGGCAATGAGTTTTCTTTAGGTATAAATGTTGCACTTTTCTCGAAAGCCCGTGAACTATCCTGTTACTCATAATATGTCCGAGTAGCTGAAAAAGTCGCCGCATCCATTCAACAATTTGTTTTAATCCTTAAGTCTCGTAAACCGAGTGGCGTAAGCGCGTTTATTCCTTTAATTGTTTTATGAAAAAAGAGACGCGAAACTCAATCTGGCACGTCAAATCTGAACGGAAGCCCGCCTCATCAAGCGATTTGATCAAATTAAAAGCAATTCGAACTAATCATACGTCGCGTTGGGGGAAGCAATTAGTCAATAAAAATCATTTGTTTCAATGCGCTTGGCCTTTGTCTCACGGTCAGGTCAACGGGACTTGAAGAGTATAAGGGACCATTGTTGCCCAATTTTTTTTAATAAACTGCTTAGTTTAGACACGATCTGTAAGAGCAAAAGCAAAGTACGATATTTATATCAAATATACTAGCTGATGCCTGAGATTTTCTCCATGAACATTAAGTTTTGAATAAAAAAAATACCTCGTAGAAACGCTTTATTCTTTTGGATCGGTTCAGGGGCTATAAGCCGTTAAAAGGAAACAGACGAACAGACTTTCATTCTCAGTTATAATAGCCTAGAATCGACTAGGCTCATAAAATGAAAATACATAAAATATAATAGTAGATGCTAATAAATAATAGAACAATGTACCTACTAAAGGTACATTGATAGAGAATCAAATCCTATAAAATAAGAGGAAAATAAGTAAGCAGGGTTAATGCCAAGACTGGATTTGAATTTTTGTGCTGATTCAATATAATGATTCGTAGCGCAGACGTCTAGAACTTTTATGTTTCGCTAAAAATAAAGTTATAAAAAATAGCGTAGGTACATAATATTATAGGTATATTTTTTAACATAACATGCGCATCGTGCATTTGATTTCGTGCAGTATTGGCGCAGGTAATATTGTGCATCAACATTTTGGTGTTCCTGTTGTGCTAAAGAATTTCATATGTGTTGTGACCATACAAATTATATGAGTGCACATTCAGATTATTTGCTCTATACAAAATAATACAACTCGGCATTACGTGCGAAGTTTAAAAAATGTTGCAGGATCCATTTAATATCTTTGCTAAGAGCAAGAACCACAGTCATTATAAAGTAAATATCCGCTGTCATTTATACAACAGAGACAGCGTCCACAATACAATGGCAATATTAACATGTTTCTTAGTCGGCAACTCAGCACTCCGCTTTAATGAACTCTTTAAGGAGGGAATTACTTGAAATACCGGCCTACTAGAATGTAATAGAATTAATAGTGAAAACCGGGCCCTTGAATATTGATTTACAAAGGCTACGCGGCGCGCTCGGCTCCTCGCGAGGAATTTAAATGTTTATTTTGCATACAAATACATTATTTTTACAATACAAAAGCATCTATGACGGGAGTAACAATGGATGTACAGTACCTATCTAGATTACGGCTGCGTGGTATCTTAATTAAAATACTAAACATCTCCGTGACTTAGCGCGTCTCTATAGTGTAAACGAGGCGGTGAATTCAATTTTCTTTGGTGCTTGTAATACATTATTTATTGTGAAAACACACTGGCAGCTGCTTCTAGTATACTGATCCAATGTTAATACTTGTTAAGTCTAGTGGCTTCTATTATAAGTAGGTAGATAACTGTACTATCTGAAATAAATCTTTATCTTTGGTAGGAGGTTTGGAATTATCGATATAAATTCTAATGTAGACTGCTACGTCACTAGATGTGATTGTTTTCTGTCAGCTTAAGCATGTAAAATTTACCGATAACTTAAGGCAAATTGATCTGCGTTTGCGTCTGTCTGTGTGTAGATATGTGTGTGAGTGTAGTTAGCTATTTCAACTAGCTATAATATAGTATGATTATATATATATATATATATATATATATATATATTGTATTATGTATATATGTTATACCTATAGTATTATAGTGAGTATAGCTACACTTATGTTAGAAAATTAATATCCGTTCAAAATTATCGATAGCGTTAAATTTTGCTCGCTGTACATCTCTAGACGCTCGGAGTCCCTTTAATTTAAATATTATGTACTATAATATTTATCTTTTTCAAATTACGATATTATTTATTTAGTACCTATTGCAAAAGACATTCATAAGAGCTTATACAAATTACAAGCCTAAATCGAAAAATAAATTAGGTAGGTACCTAGGTATACGAAATGAATTGAAATTGAAAAGTATTTTTAGCTTTTTCTCGTTTAAACTGTCTTCCCAAGACCCGAAGTTATAAGGTTACTTAAGCGATTCAACTTAACATTGCCCGTCATATCTACCCACTCATTACCATCCAAGGCCGAGGGAAAATGTCCCATAATTTACTAACCGCACGGTGGGGTCACCACTGTCATTAAGTAATGAAAAAGCCCGAATTTGTGACAACCCTAATTCTGTTACACTTAACGTGCTTTGAAAATAGAATGTGTTCTATTTTCGAAACCCATTTGATTTCTTTTTTTAGACGACTTTTTGAGCGTATTTATGCACTCATCGCGAATTTCAGAACGAAAGAGCCTTTATGTTCCGCTTTCGCCTGTGCAGTTTTAACTGAACTGCGCAGTCCAATCTTCCGCAAATTAGACGAACTGCGCGGGATACTTTCTTGCCATCCACACACAAAAGTGGCTTGTGCAGACAGCGCTCAGATAACGTTAAACTCAACTCAACTCTCACTCAATCTATAGATCCATCTATAGATCTCACCATTAGACAATTCTTATTATTATTAGGTATACTTCTTTGCTCTACATTGTTTGCAGTGGGACTGACGCTTTATATTATGAAAAAGCTTAAGCATTGATGCATGTTATTAGACTTATTAGTCATGAAGTATAGGAAAATTCCTGAGCTACAATTATTGTAGCAGGTTACTAAGGATCGATTTCCCTTAACCACCACCTTCGTATCTGATCGCGATCTCCTCATGTTTCATTCAACAGCGCCTGCAATCATGACCCTTAACGACATATTAAACCATCTACAGATAAACCAACTTGGGCTTGCAGTAAAATTTTGCAAATGTCGATTTGAGGCTTTATAGATCGCGCTCTCATTCTGCGTAGACAGATTTATATCCTCATTCATCATAATTATTTCTCTTTTAAACTTTGTTTCAAGGCAAGGTAGGTACCTACGTAGGATTAGATCAAATCGTATTGAAATTACTCAGCCTAAGGACATGCTATTTAATAGGTACTACATGGAGTCTATGAAAGGACCATGAAAAAATTTTATGGGCAGTGTTACCACCCAGCCACTGTGGCACTATTTTGAATATTATTGTAACGTTATTGGACGTTATAAAGACTAATAACCATTTTCAATTCAAAAATCAATGGGGTTTTTTGTGTGGGGACGATTTCTTACATGGTCATTTTATAACCCACATTCTAGTTATCATCAGACTGGTGAAGACGGATCGTCAGCCAACTTTTTTGGTTTACAAATTGTACCGTGTCGGAAGGCAAGTTGTTGGCTCGTCTGAAGAGTATTTTACGGCAAACTTCCCTCTGCAATACTTATACAGTAAGCCTGTATTATTGATGAGGTTAAAACAGAAGTAGCGCTACGTTCCCTTATTAGATAATGACCGGCTTGGTTTCGTTAAAACGTGTCATCGAGAATTCATAAATTGATTGTTACTTGGCGAATTTTTTCATTGCACCCGTAATTCATTTTAATTTTTCGATGAAATCAATGACACCGACTATCTAATATCGAGTTCAGGTATTTTTAAGTACCTACCTAGTCTTCGTCTCAAGGTTGACTTGGCCAGCTTGACATAGGTATCAAATCCGTTTGAATTTTCTGTTGATATTTTTTAACGCAAGTCGTGATTTTTATTTAGAGTTACGTGCGTTTAAAAAATTAAATATCACATGCTTCACCCGTGAAGGAAAACATGGTGAGGAAACCTGCATGCCTGAGAGCTCTTCATAATCATAATGTTCTCAAAGGTGTGTGAAGTCTGCTAATTGGCATTGGTCCAGCGCGAATGTGGTCTGGGCGACTAGGTATGGCCTTCTCTGACAGAGGAGACCTGCGCAGTGAGCCGTTGATGGGTTGTTAATGATGTCGGGATTTTTGCTTTTTTTAATACATAATTGTTTGTTTTTACAAAGACTAAAGCCGAACTTGATTAATAATCTCCTCTCCCATCCAAATAAGCGAAAAGCTTGTGCTAGGAGTGTGTACGACAATAATGCAATAGGTGGGAATTGAACCTGGGATCTTACAGTTTTCAGTCCGCACCTTTTTAACCGTTGGGCCATTGAGGCGTTTTTTTGTTAGTATCCGTAGAGCTGTATGTTCAGTCCGAGTTTTAATTCGTTTGATCGTAATAGTAAACGATGACATTAGCACCAAAGTAAAATGAACCATAAGATAATATTGATTTAAAGGTCACAAATTCAATACAGACGATTTTAATTTGGAGCGTTTTCGTATACGTACCTAAACGTATACGAATACATACCTACACGAAATTGAGCTCTAATTCCATACAGTTATGGTTCATTTTACTTAGATGCTAATGTCATCGTTTACCATCGAATCTAGTACCTACCTAACTACTAATACTAATAGTACTGATATAAGCGCTCCCACTGGTTAAGAGTTGTTAGATCAAGTTCCTAAGCTGCGTAAAGTGTGTCACGCAGACGATCCTGAACTCCATGCACAAGTACCAGCCACGGTTCCACCTGGTGCGCGCCAACGACATCCTGAAGCTGCCCTACTCCACCTTCAGGACCTACGTCTTCAAGGAGACGGAGTTCATCGCGGTCACCGCCTACCAGAACGAGAAGGTAAACGCTTAACACTAACTTAACTCTAAACACTTAACACTACTTAACACTTCATAAACGAGGCCATTTTTAACGGACTTCAGAAAAGGAGAAGGTTCAATTCGTCGGACGGAATCTTTTTTTTAATGTACATATGTTCACCGATTACTCGAACCTCGCCTGAACCGATTTGGAATAGGTATTCTTTTTTTGTATGAAGGGTAAGTAGGTATACAAATACATCCCAGGTGGTCCCATTTAAATTTTATCGAAATCGGTTGAGAGGATTTAAAAAAATCAAGAATAAATTATAATTATTATCATGAAAAGGTTAGAACTTTTTTGCTATAATTCGCCAACAGAAGAAATCTGTATGTTCAAACATGCAGTAACAAGCTAAGCACCGCTCACCATCCCAAACAAGCAAGAAAGCCAAGTTCCCAAGCAAGCAATGCCACCACCACTCACATGCACCACCACACAAGACTTTTACACTTATCTCGACGCACGTTTCGCCCCGACACCGGAGCATCCTCAAGTTGTCCTGTGAGACCTCAGCTCCGGTGACTCTACTGACTACCTAGCCGATGCCTAGTAATTAAGACTTTAGTAGCTTCTTTTTCGGGGATTCAGGGCTCGATCCCGATTATATTGTATCAACTATTTTAAACAATACTTAGAATGTCTAGATGGCTAGAAACTAGACTACAGTCTGAGGCAGTCTCTAAACAGACGAGCTATGAGCCAACTACAAGATTGCAGTTTGGACGCAGTTTCAGTGCAAGTGACATATCTGCAGTTCAAATGCGATTGCTCAGAATGAACTGAATGGAATTATTATCTTCAACCCATCAACGGCTCGCTATGGAGCGCAGGTCTCCTCTCACAGAAGGGTTATAGGCCATAGTCCACCACTCTGGCCCAATTGGCGAATTGGCGAACTTCACAAAACTTCAAGAACATTATGGAGAACTCTCAGCTGGTGTGCAGGTTTCCTCACGATGTTTTCCTTCACCGTTGAAGCATGTGATGTTTAATTGCATAAACACACATAACTTCGAAAAGTCAGAGGTCGGGATCGAACCTGCGCCCCTCCCCCACCGAATAGAATATACTGAATGGAATGAAATATTTTAATTTTGAACTGCATTCCAAAAAGGTATACCTAGCACCCATTATCGATGCAAATTTTACATTTTCTATCCAGACTTATCTATCCTTTATACCTAGTATTTAGATGTGGCGGTTTACGAGATTTTAATGGCTCACTCGTTTTCAGATAACGCAGCTGAAGATCGACAACAACCCCTTTGCGAAAGGCTTTCGGGACACGGGGGCGGGGAAACGAGAAAAGAAGTAAGTATCTAACCCCAGACAAACACCTGCATAATATCTACCTATATTATGTATAATGTATATAGTATAATAGTCTCTAGTGTACTTATAACTTAAACAACCTTCCCGGCGCAGTGGTGAGTTTGTGTGTCTTATATTTGGGAGATCTCAAGTTCGATTCCTGGCGGGGGCAATATACCCATTATTCAGTATATTATAAATAATAATAATATATTATTCGGTAAGAGCCGTTCCACACGGCACAAACAAAAGTTTGTGCAAACGGAACGTGTGGCTGTGGAGTAGTAAGCGCAAACAAATAGTATGTTTGCGGCGACATTTGATACAAACAAGCACACACACAATCATAAACAAGCACAAACGTTTGTGCAAACTGAAAATGCACGTCCACACGTTCCGTTTGCACAAACTTTTCTTTGTACAGACATTATGCTTGTTTGTGCTGTGTGGACTAGACCCGCTTTAAGACATCATTTATATTTTATAAATCTAGGTACATTTCATTTTCAAAATAAAATTAAGTAGGTGTATTAGTAGGTGTCAGGGTGAAGCCCCAAGCACGTTCTCTTTGCCAGTAAACTCAAAGAGTATGAATAATACTTTTTAATTAGGCAACAATAGGCTATAATAATAATCATTCATTGAACAAACAAAGAACAAATTAAAACGCCCAAAAACATAACTGCTCTGGTCACGAATTTAATTTTAACCAGTCCAAACATTAAACTCACTTGGTAGGTGGCAATCGCAAACACCCTAAAGGCGTAAGATAAATGACGGCAAAAACAGTTCACTATTTAAGTAAAGTTAACAGCTAACGAAATTAGCTTTTATCTGTGAATCTCTCCAAATTAATTAGAGCGAACGTTTCTGAACGTAGCCGGCAACACGCCCGGCGCCGTTCGAAATTCAAATTAAACCAATCCGGCGCCTCCTTATTCGTGTTCCAAGCTTAAACATGACGGGAGACCGCTCAAAATGGTGGAGTCATACGACTTGGCGCTTTTTCCAACGTCTTTAGCGTGCAAGGGAGAAAATTGGATTTCCGCGATAAAATCGGCTTTAGTTTTTTCGCCGCATAATTCGATAGCGCTCATCGCGGGGATGGCTTGTGGTTCCGCTCACTTATTTGAAATTCAACAAGAACTCAATTAGTGGACAGGCAAGCAATGCAACGAATTATAAGCATGTCTAAGTACCGTCTCGATCGACAGGACGTATCTATTGATTGCGATCTAATCAATCTTATCCAAATTCTACACATTGAAGGTGCGAAACTTAATAAGATAATTAAGTAAGTATGAGTACTTAGTAAGGCGTTTCAATATAATGACTTTTTACATTTTATTACATCTCTGGATTAAATCAACCTTCAATCCGTAGATTTTGGATTAGGTGCCTAGGTAAAATTAGTTAATCGCATTATACCTACAAATTGATTAAGTAAACAAGTTTTGTCTTTTTTTTGTGATCGAAGACTTTAATTGACTTAGCTTGTTCTAGGTCTTGAATAAGTTAACTCTCTTTAATAATTTGAAAGTCTAATTTTATAGTTAGAATAGGTATCATTTTTCCATTGAGCTAGATTGCTTGAAAAGCTATAAACGTTCTTGCTTACCTATTCGTAACTTTCAAAGTTTTCATCTAAAGTTTTTTTTTTAGTTTATGCTGTAGATTGTAAGTACGTCCATATGAAATTATAGGCACTAAAAGTTTTTTAGCGCTTGACGACACGATCATACCTGATGATAAGTGAAGATGAAGCCTAAGATGGAAAGCGATTGCCTAGAAAATGCCATTTCACTCTTGATGTAAAGTTAGTCGGAAGCCGGAAAGACATTGCAAATAGCGTTGCGTATCAGAATCAGTCGAAGGAGGAACCAAAGCGTTAAGTGTGTGACCATCAAGAAAGAAAACAGTATAAATTATAAATAACGTACTTAACTGTTTTAATAAGGTTATATTATTATACTTATTATAATACAGGAACCGCTTTGTCCCTTTTCGGAAGGCCCATTAGTGTTTAAAGGGCGTCAGAAAAGCAGGGAAGCAGCTTTAATTCGCTTACACAACATTTTGCACCGGAACGGACGGCCGCAGCCTCCGAATTACAGGCCGTATGCCGCCGGACGCCGGAAACTCATCTTTTCAAAATGGCCGCCGGGCGGAAGCGCGGGAAACGTGAGCGTTTTGACAAACATGAGCATTGTGAAAAGCCCGAGACATGTCGCGAATACTCAACATTCCCTTTGTGTCTTGTTTTGCGGAATGTTGCATTCTTTTATCATGTACAGACGGCCCAACCACCTTGCAACCCAATTTGTGTCGGCTGTAGAGTCATCTTTTTTGGGGCTTAGTCGTTCCAAGGAACCAATCGATCTATGTAAGAACAAAATTATAAATATGTCAGTTATTTTATCGTCATTGTTTAAGGCAATGGGCTGTTTCCCGCGAGTTAATCTAGTTATCAATCGGCACTGGTTAGATACTTTTCTTTGACGTTTAGTCACGAAAAAGCCAGCTATTGCTGGTATTAATACATGTAGGTAATCAGCCTACATTTACTTATTATCAGTGTTGCACTTTATTGTCATTGCATCACTCGACTTTTTAGTTCTGCTTTGTCCTGGCGAGTGTTATTTGCTTAGCTTTTTGAGTTAGCTATCTGTGGTAGAGGCAAGATCTGATGGAGGGTAGAAGTTCGCACGTCTGTAGCTGCTTTATAAAGGTCAGCGTTGAAGCTCGTCACCGCTCGGCTAATTAGTGTTGTACCTTATTGAGTTTGCGTCACTCGACTCTGTAGTTCTGACACGTTAAATGTCACGCGAGAATGTCGCGAGTGCTACTTTATTTTCGTGCTCTCAGCTCTTTAGTTAGCTTGACTCCGCTTCAAAGGTAAAACGCGTGCTATTTTATAACACCTTTACATAAACCCTTTGAACTTTGTATTTTTAAAAGTACAATCAGTACCTACTAGGTTTGAAAAATGAAAGTTGGCTGGTTTCGGATTCAGCTTCGTAGAGGGTCGTCTCTCTCACGACGTACGGTATGTGACGTTTTGCCGTTTCGTTCGGCGAATATGACAAAACGTCATATACTGTGTTTGTGACAAAGACGATGTTCTACGACGCCAAAGTCGTGAGTGAGGCTGAGGTTGGTTGATTGCATCTTACTGGGGCTTGAAGTGTCTGATAATATTTCACTACTAGGTACTGTACCTACCTATCCAATGCTTCTGTATTGAGTTTCACATTTATCACAATAGCTTACTTCTTTAAAGACCCAAAAACGAATCATCTGAACTCTGAACAGCTCTTCAACAGACTGTCTTCCGAGAGGTTCAATAAACGAGGGGTTTCCCGAACTAACTGTGCCGCTTTTTTTGGGGGTAAAAATTTGGTAAAATTACAAGGCGGCCACCCCTGGGCGCCGAGTTTACATTGTAACGTGAACACCCTAATGCGCACAGTTTAACTTAGGGTTGCCACTTGCCACGAATTTAAATTGATTATAGTATAAGTTTATTGCATTTGATTGAATTTGAAGGTTTGTAATTATAAATAAAAATTAAATTGAATTAATTATTAAGGCCTAGGATTAATAAAAATATTGCACACTGCATAAACATGACTTATACACGTCAAATGTATCCAGGCACAGGCACAATAAATAGCAAAATATATAAAAACCATAAACACAGAAACGAAATCATTCTTGTTGAAGTTGGCATAGGCAATACAATAATTTGTGGCGTTAATCAGCATCATCTAGTTAATTAGATCGGAGTTATATACATTTAGTATAGATACAGACAAATATAGATCTGTGCCTATAGTTTAGTGGCGAGCTTTGAAAAGGTATTACCGTCAGTATTATAAGGTCTGTGGTATTACAGTGATATACAGAAACATGTTCGCTTTTATACATAAAATATTTCATCAAAATAACAATGTTTTAAATCACAATCAACAAAAATTGCAATGAAAGGCATTCGTTATAATTTAAATGCAATTAAACCTTACTTTATAAACAGGTTTCAAGTACTTATTTACTCACGGAATGTAAAAACAAAATCAATTATAATAATCGAGCCGTCAAAAATTACACTCAATATTTTTCGATCTTCCACAAAACGGAATGCAATTAAGCTTAATTTAATATAATACTGCCATACATAAAAAATACATCCAAATACGGGAGACCTGTAAGGCTGTAATTAAGTGTTGGATATTACTGTCGCTAGATCGTGATTGCAACTTGTCAAGATATATATTCAGAAATTCGCCTTTTGGTGGCCACAATTACAAGTAAGCTGAGGAAAGTTTTCAAGATTTTTCTTGTTGTCTTTCCGCGATCTGAATCAATCCAACTTTCATGAATCTCTATTCTCTATTAAAAAATTGGGTATTCGACTGATATATGTATTTTTATTTATTTAAAATAACGTTTTTAAATATAACACTAGTGGTTCGCCCCGAACTGAGACCTCGCGGTAACGGTATCCCATGATTATTCATTCAATCGATACATGATAACCAAAACTGACATTATTATTATGCCCGTTTTCACCAAACATACCTAAATCATCCCCTAAGTAGGAGTCTCTTAACGTAGGTAGCTCCTAAATACAATCCTAAGTCCTAACATCCGTCCCAATATCCTTTTAGGTGTCCCGTACAGGATCGTGATAAATAAGTTGACAGAAAACATCAATCACCTAACTTATAGGTAGCCCGTAAAGGTTAGGGAACGTTAGTGAAAACATTGAATTATTTATCAAACATTGAATTTAACTCGTAGTTCCATGGGAATAGTTACTGACTGCGCCATCTATTAGCATTATTGTGAAGCTATGTTGATGCTATATGAATTACTGACGCCCATTAAAAATTAAATAATCTCGTTTCTTTATAATATTCATATAATTTTAGTATTTGTTGTTCAAGTACAGGATATAAGTGACCTAAAAACATAAAATCAGTTTGAAAATCCATAGCGGATTTTTCTAGAGAGCGTCTTCAAGCGAGCGTATAAAATCGCCACTTTGAAAGCCCCCCATTTCGTCAATTTTAAGGGAAAAATTAAAAAAAAATTATTTTTGTACTCAGTTCAAAATTATCTTTAAAATGATACGTAACAATTTTATGTAACGCGATATTTTTTTTTTTACTTCGCATTCGCTTCTATGAGAGCCCCCCTGAAATAAAGATTTTTATAACTTTTTAAGCCATTTTCGGCTGGAGGCCATCGGTTTACATATTATATCTAAATTTGAAGTAATTACGTTCAGTAATTCAAAAGTTATAAGGCTCTGACAGACGGACGGACGGACGGACGGACGGACGGACAAGTGCAAATCGCCCTAGTTAACTCAAAGACCTTCGCTTCGCTCGGTCGACAATGCCATTTCTCTTTTTTGAATATCTTTATTAGTCTCGGAATTATAAGCCATTTTACTGTAATTGTATCTGTCTCTTTCTAAAACGAAGTTTTCTATGGAGCGTGTATGGAGCTGCTGAATTGTGACATCACACTTCAATAGCGCTCTCCCTATCTGACAGGAACTTTTAAAGCTCTATAACTTATTTGTTTTTGGACCGATTTATTTTCTGTTTTTACAAGTGTTATTCTTACATGTTACTTTTCGATTATAAATAATGAATATCAACATTTTGTACAGTCAAATACCCAATTATAACTATAGCTTTTTGTATAACTATACTATAGCTTTTGCCCGCGGCTTCGTCCGCGAGGAGTTAGGTTTTTAAAAGCACCCAGACTTTTTTTTGGGGTTAAAGGTAGCCTATCCATGTAGAAATCACCTAAATATGTTGCTCCGTTGCTGCTTGATTGACAACAAAGCAAGAAACCAACATACTTTTGTGTTAACGTTTAATAATAGTCAGGATTTATACTGTGATTTCTACGTCGTAATACAAATAGTTTTCTGATACTAATAGATTAATTTTATTAAAAAAATAGTTTAAATGCCTAAATGAAAGTGTCAACCCTGGAATGAAAGGGGCACCATAAATTAAATTCTATCAGCGATGAGACGAGTTAATAAAATGAATTTAGTACGGAACCCTGGATAATCAGGGGCGGCAGTTTCGCGAAGAAGACCGTATTTAGGGATCAGTATAGGCCTACCACACTTCTTGGTTTCATGGGGACAATCTAAAATCCATACTATTTTTGACGTATTAAATAATCTTATTTTTATAAAAAGCGGTAATATATCCTACTGATTAAGACTTCTGCCTCCATTTCGGGGGGTCCAGGGTACGATCCCAGTCATGCATTTCGTTAAAGCACCATCAAGCACCATCTGCGTTATAAGCAAATAATAATATCTACCTAGGTATTATGTATCACTTGCTTTAATGTTGAAGGAAAACATCGTGAGGAAATCTGCATGCCTGCATAATGTTCTCAGAGGTGTGTGTAGTTCTGTTTTTCCGGGGAAAAAGGTAGCCTATGTCAATCTCCAAGTCCTCAATTATAACCACGTCGATCTGTTGCTCTGTTGCTTCACTTCCTGCGTGATTGAAGGACAAACGAACAAACCAAAAGCAAACACACTTTCGCATTTATAATACCTACTAGATGATGCCCGTGATTTGGTCCGCATGGTTTTTTTAATTCCCACAGGAACTCTTTAATTTTCCGGGATAAATAATGTAACTAACCTAAGTAATATGTGCTAATTTTGTATTGAGATAGCTCATACTCATATGAGCTATTTCCATTTAAAATTTCAGCCAAATCGGTTCATTCGTTGTTGCGTTAAAGAGTAACAAACATCCATCCATCCTCTTTTGCATTTTTTGCAACAAACAAAACAAACGTTTGCATTTATAATATTACTAAGTAGGAAGTAGGATTAGTAATGATAACTATATGTAGGACTAATTGCCTGATTTTTCAAAAATCATGGTGCGTCTAGATTTGGACAATGCGGTCGGCAAAGAGTTTGTTTTTCAACCGCGCGACAGAAGGCTAATAATTGGCCGTGTTGGGGTGAGCGGGTACTTTTACAAATTTTCCTATTTTCCACTGACAATGCCTTTGTTCCTTTTCACGCTTTTTATACCACTTTTACAACCGGTTGTATGAGATTACCGTAATGAATTGCCACTCATTTCCTTATATTGTCCGGTCAACAATCATCAACTTGCAAAAGAAAAGGATAAGGTTCGATTTGAAATTGGGGTGTTTAACAACTTATTCTTTTTGGTTTTCGATATCCGCATCGAACTTAAATACAAGTTTGGAAGTCATCATCATCATCAGCAACCCATCAACGTTTCACTATACTGAGCGCAGCTGTCCTCTCAGAGAAAAGTTTTAGGTCACAGCCCACCACGCTGGCCCAATGCGAATTGGAGGACTTCACACACCTTCGAGAACATTATGTGGAACTCTCAGATGTGCAGGTTTCCTCACGATGTTTTCCTTCACCGTTGAAGCATATGATATTGATATCTAAAAGTCAGAAGTGCCTGAGCGTGCCTGGGATCGAACTTGCGACCCCCCGAATAGAAGACCACAGTCCTAACAGCTTAGCAGCTAGTCTGGAAGTACCTACCTAAGGTTAAGGTAAGGTACCTAAATATCATAGGTATGCTCCAACGGTGAAGGAAAACATCGTGAGGAAACCTGCATGTCTGAGAGAGATCTCCATAATGTTCTCGAAGGCGTGTGAAGTCTGTTAATTATTTGCATATTGGGCCAGCGTGGTGAACTATGCCCTAACCTTTTTTTGAGGGAAGACCTGCGCTCAGTAGTGAGCCGTTGCTGATCCTAACAGTAAACATAATGGAGACATATAGATATGTTCCCTGACATCTTGGGATGTTTGGCATTCGATCCAGCAGGAGATTGGAGCCCCTGACCCACCGAAAACTAAAAATGAAGCTGAACTCTTAACCACTAGGCTATCACAGCTGTCGTATGACCCTCATGCTACAGGAAAGGAAGATTTGCAAATATAATTTTCTCTCGAGGCGTAAAAGCTAAAAACATGATTTAATATAAAATCGACTTCAAACGTCTGCGCCCACTAAGTACAAAGTATTTCATTTATTGTTGATTTTTTTTAAAACAACTCGACAGATTTCGATAAAATTTAAATGGGACCACCTGGGAAGTAGGTATACCCTTTCAAACATCTTCGAGTAATCGGTGAACATACACAAAAAAAAGATTCCGACGAATTGAGAACCTCCTTTTTTAAAGTCGGTTAAAAGTATAAAAATAATTTGTCACCAGTAGCTACAAAGATGTAGGTAAGTAGCCCTGCATGCTCTCTTACTACATCCTTGTTATAGCAACGATACAAAATTATTCCAATTTAGTTTTCCAAGCACGTCGGGAGATCGGACGGATCATTGAGTTCTTAAAAAACTTCCATTGAAATAAGTTATTTTCGCGTGACACGTTCGCAAAGGGCGAGGTTTCGGCACTATCATTAGGAAATGATTAACCTTTAGCGGTCGGGTCGCACGGTAGCCCATTAGGCCGAAATGTCAACCGTTTGACACCCCCTCGGTCCGGGGCCCGGGCTTTAAAGCGTATAATATCATTTGTAGGTTCGTTTGTTTGGATAAATTAAAGTAATTCTGTTTTCGATGATATCAGTAGGTAGAATTGATGTAGGATTTTACAAGACAGTTCGGATTTTACAAGACCTACGATGACAGCTTGCCCCGGTGCGCTCTTGAGCCAATCAATGAGGTCGGAAATTAGAGAATTTTAGAATAATAACTCCGCTTCCATGTTTTGCAGTGTTCATTGAAATGGAACATCCCTGCCGTGTCTGTTTCCTTCGCCATTTAATATTAGGGCACCTAAGGCTTAAGGGTTAGATTTAAAGCACTGGAACTGCCGAGCATTAAAAATATATACTTATTATTAGCATAAAAAATCAATAGGATCCGAATTTTTAAACGAATCGAACGGGTAATCAAACGAACCGGAAATCGAACCCAAGGCTTCCCACTTATAAAACCACAGCGCTCACAACTGCGCCAGGAAAGTAATCAATTTGCTGACTAAAGACGTAAAATTTTAGGGGACCTTACAAGAAATAGTGAACTATGACGTCATACACATTTGACGAACTTTTAGCAGATAGGCCAATGTATCAGTTGGATGTACGTCATTAACACGAGTAGTCTGTCCGTGTACCGCAGGCAGGCGCTGCTGACGGCGCGGTCGGACGCGCGCGACGACGACGACGAGCGGCCGCTGGACGTGGGCGGGCCCTCCAGCCCGCCGCCGCCCGCCGCGCACACCACCAGCAGCTGTGAGTAGTCTGTCCGTGTACCGCAGGCAGGCGCTGCTGACGGCGCGGTCGGACGCGCGCGACGACGCCGACGAGCGGCCGCTGGACGTGGGCGGGCCCTCCAGCCCGCCGCCGCCCGCCGCGCAAACCACCAGCAGCTGTGAGTAGTCTGTCCGTGTACCGCAGGCAGGCGCTGCTGACGGCGCGGTCGGACGCGCGCGACGACGACGACGAGCGGCCGCTGGACGTGGGCGGGCCCTCCAGCCCGCCGCCGCCCGCCGCACACACCACCAGCAGCTGTGAGTAGTCTGTCCGTGTATCGCAGGCAGGCGCTGCTGACGGCGCGGTCGGACGCGCGCGACGACGACGACGAGCGGCCGCTGGACGTGGGCGGGCCCTCCAGCCCGCCGCCGCCCGCCGCGCACACCACCAGCAGCTGTGAGTAGTCTGTCCGTGTACCGCAGGCAGGCGCTGCTGACGGCGCGGTCGGACGCGCGCGACGACGACGACGAGCGGCCGCTGGACGTGGGCGGGCCCTCCAGCCCGCCGCCGCCCGCCGCGCACACCACCAGCAGCTGTGAGTAGTCTGTCCGTGTACCGCAGGCAGGCGCTGCTGACGGCGCGGTCGGACGCGCGCGACGACGACGACGAGCGGCCGCTGGACGTGGTCGGGCCCTCCAGCCCGCCGCCGCCCGCCGCGCAAACCACCAGCAGCTGTGAGTAGTCTGTCCGTGTACCGCAGGCAGGCGCTGCTGACGGCGCGGTCGGACGCGCGCGACGACGACGACGAGCGGCCGCTGGACGTGGGCGGGCCCTCCAGCCCGCCGCCGCCCGCCGCACACACCACCAGCAGCTGTGAGTAGTTCAAAAAACAAAATGCAGCAAAAAGTTCCTAGACACTGGATAAAGGTAGGAAGTTACTTAACTAGGTAGATCCATTTCATTTCTTGTTATTTTCTGCATCTTTTTTCCCGTTAAGAGTTCTACCTGAACGAAAAACTGGCGCAAATTTGACTCTCGGAGTTTGGTGGAATACCCACTTAACCGACTGCATCAGAGATGGGACGTCTAATTCAAAAAGCAAAGAAATCATGATCTCATCGTTTTCGCATTCGAGAGCTTTTGGCTTCTGGAAGAAATATCTTCCTTAGAGTTAAGCTGTCCTTGTGCAATGTGCATGTCCGTTAGATCATATTCGAGGAATAAAATGTCTTAGTGTTATATAAGTTTATGTTTTAGTTTAAAGTTGTGGTACAGACTAAATAAATAACACCTAGTTTTACGAGTACCTACCTTCACTCATCAATATCAGCTACCACGTACTCCCACAGCTAATGCACAGTTTCCCTTTACAGCATGGTTCAGCTCAAGTGGCGGCGGCGCGGACTCCGGCGCAGAAGAGGCCGGCTCGGACTCGTCGTGCTCCGGCCCCGCGCGCGCCCCCTCGCCCCCCGCGGGCCCCTCACGGCCCTCGCCAGCGCCCGACGTGTCCCTAGGCCCGCCGGTCCAACCCCCCCTCCTACCGTACCTCTACCCGCCTTCGCTGTACCCGCCACCATTCTTCCCTCCCCATCAAATGCCGCCAGGTTTGTTGTTCAACCTGCATCCTCTCCTGCAGCAGTACTCGTTGCCTCCCCCCATCGCGCCTCCGGCACCTGCACCAGCACCTTCGTTGAGTAAGACGCACAGGTTTGCGCCCTACGCACTGCCCGGGCTGGGATCGGCGTTCGAACAAGTCGCTCCCAGAGCGCGAAGCCTCAGCTCGTCGCCGGCGCGGCCGCGGGTTGGTTCTCCACCCACGAGAGCGGCGTCCGCCGACACGCCTCCCGACGCGCCGACGTCGACGACTTCAGCCGCCACCCCCCCTGCGTCCGACCTCAAAAGCATCGAGCGCATGGTGAACGGCTTGGACGTCGAGACTCAGGACTGACCGACAACGTGTACATAGAGTGTATTTATATCAAGCCTCGTGAAGACGGGGCGTCGTTTTGTATCGTTCCTATTTTGTTTTTCTGTCGAGTTCTATTCGGGTCGATCGTAATAATCTCGGAGACGGCCGGCCGTCGGGAAATCGAGTTAACCATTATATTGTATTAGTTACATCGTATAACTTAATTATCCTTTTATCGTTATTTGATTCTATTTTACAAGCTGACCAACTATAAAAACCAAGGATCCTTGATTGTTCCTGTATGATAAATCTTTTACTTTTGCTGGCAATTTCCTTGGCGTGCAATATACTACTAATTGTTTGAATTTCTTTTGTGTTAGACGCAAAAATGTTCATGGAACCTGTTCGATATGACGGTCGTCTCTTGGATCATGTTTGTAAATAGTTAAGCTTACACTAGATGGTTGTTGTTTAGACGTCATTAATGTTTGTGGTTGATGATCATGCGGTGATCTCACTATCCGATCTAGTGAAATGTGGATTTCGGTCGATTAACGTCATAAGTATAATAAAAATAAAAAATCTGATGAATAAGAAAAAAAAAGAATCGTGGCAAAGAAATATTTAATGCCGTATCCACAAAATAGCATCGGATAGTTTTAAAAACGCTTTCCCTCTGAACATAGAATAAAATCCAAACAAAAAGTAACATCTTTTCTATTTTTATTATGCAAATTGATTATGTATTTTTGATATAAATTGCATAAAAAATTTCGACAGCACTTGTCAATCTAAGTTTGGTGAGTAAGCGTTTTGAAAAGTACTCTGAATATTTGGCTAATTTGTATTTTCTAATCCCAACAAACACCTAAAAGGTTAAATTAGATTTTTTGTTAAACTATCATGGATATAGCTATAATATTATATTATTATTATTTGAATATTAGATTCAAAGAACATCTATTTTGCTCATTAAGTGGAAAAACAAAATTACAAAATACGTACATGGTGGATATTTTAAAGAAGCTAGAATGAGTTACCTACTTGTTTTTCGCTCAATGAGCGAATTTGTTATTTGCGTCTAACATGTAAATCAATTATTATTATTATAAATACATACTTTAAATATTATTATGAATATTATTACTCACTTTCGCACTCATGAGCACTGAAGACAGTGCCAATCACACTAAACAAAAAAAAAGCCTAGACAATTTTCAAATGTCACCACTTCACGATCATCGTGAGTTGGCACCTATTCAGAGCAAAATTCCCATTAAAAAGGTCTCCGACACCATGTCAGAGGATAACTGAGTGCGAAACAAAAAAAAAACATGTAAATCAAATAATACTTTCTATGCCTATGGCTGAGATATATACTCTAATAAATATAAAGATATATTATCCTTGACAATGATTAATCATTGTCAAGGATAATATTTATTCATTATCCTTGATAATGGTCATACAAATATTATTGTTGTACCTACATGTAGGTAGGTATGTCGTCTTCATGTAATGTGCTGAATTATAGCTGTGTCTATGATAGACTTAGGCTCAAGGCATATTAACACAGAATCGAACACCGATCTTACTCTACATTATTACATACCTACTCTAAATATTTCAGTATGTCAAATTTTAGAGTAATAGTACTCGTCGATATTAATATGCCGTGAACCTTGATGGATATAAATTATAATTTATCTATGAATATAATGTAATTGTAAAATCACTACACAATCTGCAATCCAACTGCAACGGAATCACCAAGTGACGTCGGCGCGAACACGTAGCATTGACACAATAGTTATCACATTAGATTCTCCACTGCAATAGTTTTAGGATAGATCATATTTTGTCGGTGAAAGGGGCGGATTTTTGTAGATTTAGTTTACGTTCCTGTAACCTCTAGGTACCTTTATTTTTTTAAATTTCGTTGATAGGTTAAATGCAGATTGACTGGCTCACTTCGCTTGCGTGTTCGAACGATTTTCCAGAATCAATATTGTAAATGTGAGACATTTACAATAAAAAAGCGTATAAGTAAAAGAGTTGTAAAACATATCTAACTCAATGCAGTTAGCAGTCGCGAGCACCGAGAACACATTTGAGTACCTAAATTCTATTTTTCTTAAGCAGTATTTTACAACTCAATTTTGAATTATCCATCAAAACATTGCTCGAGCATAGTAATTGCCAGTTTAATTTGCGATAACCCTTAATTTGAAATTTTAAATAAAAAAGTTTATTTTGATGGTTAAATTTTAATTTTTAAAAACGCTTTCTTTGTTGGCCTCTTTCATCGAAATTTTCTCTAATCGTTTATTTTTCCCACTCTAGTAGAATAAAAATAATACCTATCGCTTTATTTTGTAAATACAATTCGTAAGGTATATAATTTACGTGTTTAATATTTGACATATTTTGAAAATATGTTTTGTCAATTGTACTGTGAATGGATTTGTTTAGTTGGCCCTTTTGTAATTTAAAAAATAATAAAATATGGTATGGACGAAGTATTATTAGGTACTATTATCTACTAACGATGGTCATTTTGTAAGTTAAGTACTAAACAAATTAACTATTTCTATGTTCTTCTAAAAGGGCAACTAAGCGGACCCAAAAAAACGATTGATAAAAATCTAACTGTAAGTTAAATTTTGTAATATATAGTTGATAAATATTTAGTTAAAATACAAAATATATAATAATTATAAAATGAATATAATTTTCCATGGAATTCATTAAATTTAAGCGCATTAAAACTTTTAACTGGCAATAGTTGTAAATTAAAGTTTCAGTTGATGTGACCAGTGACGGGAACCAGTGACTACCTACTAACACATACATAGTTAATTTGCAATTTTTCTACGAAACGTACTAAAAACATGCTGCTTAGTAAATCGAATGAGACTGTAACAATTTGACAGCTGTATTGAGAAATATTCATTAAAATATATAGATAAATCTATTGACTAAATCAACAATATTGTTTCTTTTGTGCACCCTCATCTCTTGCTCAACCCTTATTTTTAATACGCTACTGTGCAGCAGGGTTACATTCCTAGTCTACAAATAATTAGGTAGGTATAACTGAGGTGTTTGTCTGTGATTTCGAAATTACATCCTCTTAGCTCATATGAGTTCAAATGAATGATAGCATAAGTCTAAAAGTTAAGGTTGCTAGTTAGTCTGTTAACGTGCTAATCTTCGGAACGGCTGAACTGAGGTTCGAATGTTTAAAGTTGCCGATCAAAATCGTATTCATTTGATGGCATTAGCGTCAAAGTAAAATATTTCTTGAGTGTATCAATTTAATGTCACAAATTCAGTACAACCGATTTTAACATGGAGCGTTATGGAGCGTATCGTACATACCTAAACCTATAAGAATGCATACACGAAATTGAGCTCTAATTCAATGCAGTTATGGTTCATTTTACTTTGACGCTAATGCCATCAAATGAATACGATTTTGATCGGCAACTTTTAGGCAGTCGGGGGGGGGCTGATTTTGAAGGCACATGCAGGTAGAGGTTTAAATAAGAGTATATAAGAACTAAGGAGTGATCGAGGCTAAAAAACTGTATGTTAGAGGCACTGCAACCTAACCGCTCTCGCTGTGTCTGTTCCCTTCTTATTTAAAGGCACAGAGGTAGCTTGCATCCCAAAGATGGACATAAAATCCCAGAAAACCAGAGGTAACCAAAAAAAGTGAAGATTAGTGCCCGTTTTCACCAACGTTCCCTAACTTTTACGGGCTACCTAAGCTACTCGTAAATTAGGTGACGCTTTCTGTCAATTTTGTTATCAAGAACCGCTGGAGAACATTCAAAAGTGAAAATGACATTGGGTAGGTAAGCGATTGTATTTAGGGGCTACCTACATAAAGAGTCTCCTAATTAGGGGATGATTTAAGTATGATTTCTGTAAAAGGGCATAAGTCCCGGACGTCATCTAACTCACATATTATGACGTACCTATGGGACGGTACGTACCTACTACCTAAATATAAGTGATGACCCAGTGAATACATTAGGACAATGTCCTTGCAACCAGGTTTTAGCACTGCGATCAATCTCGGTGAAGGCGGAAAGAAGCAAACTACGCCAGCTTATACTAATCACGAATATCGTTATTGACCGCCGTGCCATAGCCTTAAATTCTATACCTAGAAAGAAGTCTACATTAATAGTGCTAAAGGTTCTATCAATGAAGATATAGCAATAACACTTACCAATTAAGTACGACAGATTACCTAAAAGATAGCATATTTTATGGATTAGATCTGTTAAGTTACTACAAGCTTCAAGAAATTAATCTCATTACGTTGGGAATTCGAGCAAAAAGTGTGTGCCTTAATTTGCACGTAAGTTTAGCTATCTCTGGAACCATCGCTTCGGTTTATGGGGAATGCTAACAGTAAATGACTCATAAACTTGAATAATAGGTAGGTATATACTACCTACATAAACTTGAACACACAGTATTCTTATTAACTAAATATGATAATATTATGATCGTTGTCCGTTTAGAATTATAAGTAGAACCTGGTAAAATTTCTGCTGGAAATAACGAAGGAATGAAAGAAAGAACGATGAAAGAATACTTTTGATTAATGCCAAAATTACATAGACTTATATAGGTACTTATATATAAGACATATAAAGACTTTTTTTTAAATGTTACAAAAAACATAGCTAAACTAATGTAATTACTATATATAGACTTATATATTTTACTACCAAATTTATGCTGAATCGGTTGGCTTGACAGAATATAGGTAGGTTAGATAGGGGGCCACAACCAAATTTAAAATGCCTAAGAGTTAATAATGTTCTTAAAAGTGTGTGAAGTCTACCAACCCTAGTAACAATTTCCGTTGGGGTTTTGTAGCCAACGGTAGCCAACAGTTGGAAGATGGTAGTGGTGATGCCGACTAAGTCAATTCGTAAGGCCAACCATCTCCCCCTTTTCTACGGTTGGCACCACGATTTTTAGGGATGGCAAGTCTTACTGTTGGCCAACCAAACTAGGGACAAAGGCCCAACTAACAGCCAACGCAAATTGCTACTGGGGAATCCATACCTGGCCAACGTGGTGGACATTCGAGAGGAGACCTGTGCCTAGTAGTGGGTTTGTAATCTAGGCGATATCCATAGAAACGATACTCGTAAGTAGGTAGGGGCAGCTGCCCCCCCCCCCCCCCCCCTAGACATTATAGTAACTCAATGCATAAGTTTTATTTTTATTCATACTTTTCCCGCGTCCTCCATATGTCAACTTGCTCCCCCCCCCTTGGCCATCGGCTGGCGACGCTCTTGGGTCCAGTGGACCTTAGACCTGCGCTTTATCTAACTCTTGTCGTCATTCCTGTACCTGGGACTAGAACGTCTATCGGTCTAAAACTAGGATTCATCATCCTCATCATGTGCCTTCCTCATGTTGAAGTTTGGCGGTCATCATGCGAAAAGCGTCTCTAAAGCCGCATCTTTTAATTTTGGATAAGTCAGCCCAGTCCACCCCCTTATATCGTCCAACCACTTACATCTTTTGCGATCTGGAGATCTCTTGCCTGCAATCCTCCCTTACAGCACTAGTTTTGGGAATGAGAATTGGGCTCCTCTTAAAAACTAGGATTAAAATTGTATATATAGAAAGATAGATAGATACGCTTTATTTGCAACACACAAAAAATAATAATCCAAAAGAAACAGACACAAAAGTAGGTATGACACAAAAGGCAGCCTTATCGCTTAGTAGCGATCTCTACCAGGCAACCTTAGGAAAAGGAAAACATGATGATGGAGACCCTGAAGATATTTCTTTCTCCTTCGACAGACAGGAGGTAAAATGTTTTATGAGACCAGGTTTTTCATTATATTCCTTTAGTTGCAAGATTCAGTTACAATCTGCCTTAAAAGCGCGTAGCATGCAAATTTACTTTTTACCACGACAACTCGCCTTAACAGCAGAAAACATCCTATTCTGCTAGACTACGGCGGACGGCCACAACTACAATCTTTAATCGCAGCCGTGACACTCGAGGAGGCAATAAAAACCTTTTTTCTAACTTGTATAACAAGCCTCATATAATTGAAGAGACTCCCAACTATGGGGGCCTCTGTACGCGATGACCACGAGATAAGGTCCTACCGAGGTGTCACGTACGAGCGTAATTGCTCGTCATATCAGATCTCCGCCTCGCGATTCACCCACTTAGGCACTTTGTTGTATTTGTATGCTAAACTAGTTTTTCTCTGGGCGATAAGTTGTAGGTGCCACGCGAAAGATGTTCGATAAGCGTAAGTAAGCACTGCGCTGTATCGCGGTGTCGGAGTGATAAAGTGTAGAGATTGTGGAGTTGTTTATGTCCATTCATATCCAACGGGTCCTGGGTGTGTAATGAGGTGGGTACGGAGTTCGGACTGGAGGTCAAATTAAATTGGGTTTAGGCACTAACTAGGGTCATTAACTACCTTGAAGCCACATACCCAAGGCTTGGACACATATCCATAGATCTGCGGGAACGTGTCCAATGCGGCTTTCGAATTACGAACAAAATCGAAGTTCAAAATGATTAGTTGTACGCAAGTGACCGCTATCGCCACCATTTCTTCTGCTGAGAAGAGCTAGCAAGAAACTTAGCAGTTGCTCTTCCACTGAAAAACAAAAAATATATATCAGGAATGAAGAGATCCGTAGGAGAACCAGATGGGCGGGGCATTTTAGTTCGAATTCGTTAGAGTCCCTGGGTGTTGGAGTTACGACCCCGCACCGAAAAGCGAAGTGTTGGCAGACCCCCCACTAGGTCGACCGACGACTTGCAAGAGACTGACCAACGTAGTGGTCGTCCATCGCTTGATAAAGAAGAAAAAGACACAATTTTTCTTGATATTTTTTGGGTCACACTATCTTGTGGACGACGGAAGGCATATACAAGGAGCTCTAAGATACCCTGCAAGTAGGTAAACTAATTTGGGCAGATTTGATTATTTACATGGGGCATTAAAATTATGAGCAGTGGTTTTTTTGCAATCCTCTACCGGCTCACCTACCCTGCGAGAAGTAAATAGAGGTATAAACATCTAGAGGCTTTCTAAAACATAGGTACATAGTGAGCTGAGATCATGAGAGCAGAAACAGATGAGCGTAGTCGCGAACCTTTATTAGTAAAGAAATACCTCACCCAACAAGGGTCAACTTGGACATCAGATGTCCACCTTGAATACGGCGTGAAAAGTTATTCCAACTATTTCGCTGCGTGAGAATGAAAATTGAAAAAGGCCGCTAACAAGGTATAGACGATGGCCCATTATAATTAATTGTTAAAACCTCTCGCATCCCGCTCTCATCCATACAAAAACTATAGCTTCATCTCTGTCGCGTTGGTTTATGTCGTCACAAATCAAGTGAAACAATGCGTAGACAGGTGCAGTGGCGATCTAGAGGTAAATTCTTATTTTATTTAAGGCGTGATAAAACTGATTTAGGAACAAAGCCTAATAAAGGTACAATCGTGAACATTAATGGGACAGGAATTTATTTGCTTTTTGAATAATTTTGTAATATAACAAGGCGCTTTTGTAGGATAGGCTTATACCATAGAAGTAAAAGCAAGTTGGAATTTAAATATTAAAAATAACGGATAGGTACCTATATTTTGGAATAGAATCTATATATGGTATATCTAATGAATAGAATCCTGAATTTCATGTTACTTTGTCATTATTCCTACGTACAATGTAACTAATAATTTTAAGATTTTGTGTTTTTAATTTGTCTAGTTATACGACATTTTATTATATTATGAGTACGTAATGATTATTTAACGACCCATTATTTAACTCGTCTCCTATCATTATCTTTGACTTATTTAGAAGAAAATTTTTCATTTATGTAAAGTTTTCAAATCAACACATATGCTCGTAATCGGATGGTTTAACGCAAATATTGCCCAGAAAAATAATGTATGGAGTATTATTTTTATGCCCAATATTTATACAGGCACGCCATCCTTATAATTGTAGATACTTAGGTACTTATTAGCTTTCAGTCAGGCAGCGTCAGCGGAAACAATTTGCCAAAAGCGAAACTGTTGAAAAAATGATCGGGAATGTAAAAGGTAAGGGAACAAAAGTTTCCCGTCGCATATATCGGGAGCGGTCTCATATGTTACAATTTTTTCCGTCCCGTACGGGAGCGCGGGCAATTGTTCCAGGACAAAAAATGACATTTATTCGGGCGTTTTCGCGACGAATTGCGACCGGCAAAAAATTATGAATTTTTCGACATTTCCAGTTTCCACCGCCGGCGGTGGTGCAGCGAGGCGCCGCAGAATTTTAACGAATGTTCATTGAGGACATCTTTCGCTGTCGCTGTTGGAGTTTTTATTATATCCGGGATATTTATTAGCGAAGCCCCTCGGCTTGACGTCGTTGTCGCCCCGGACAGGGGCCTCTTGCGCGCCCGGGTGAGGTAATGACGCGTTAAATTAGAGATTGCCCGGAATGGTATTAGTTATATTTACTATTAACGTATAACTTTTTTAACTCCTGACGCAAAAAGAGAGGTGTTATAAGTTTAACGTGTGTAGGTATCTGTGTGTTTTTGTCTGTTCCCTCGTAGCAGCCTCTCCAATGGAAACGACTTTGATGCGGTTTTTTCTGTTTGAAAGCTAATGTTATCTAGGTGTTAGATAGATGATGATCGAGGATCGAGAAGGACGATCTGATGATGAAATAGAAAACTGGGCAACAAGATGTCAGGTAGGTATATCTTTCATAGTCCGGCCATAGATTCAAATGATAAGAGTGTTTTAAACCTATAAATATAGACACATGATTGACCACGATCAAACGACGAGATGTAAAGTAGAGATGTGGTGCCAGATATTATGTGGGATACACACATCACGAAAGAGCATTCCTGCCCCCCTAGCCAAATTACACTTCGTTGTATTTATTCTCTTTCTATGATCGTTAACGCTTTAGAGCAGGAGTTCCCGAAGTTTTTTTTTTATCACGCCTCCTTTCTGAAAGGACAAGATGTGTAATAAAAACCTTTGGGAACTCCTGCTTTAGAGGAAGCGTATTCGTGTGCGTGTAATCGTGTATGTTATACATATATATCGTATAATATAATAAACGTATATAAATATAATATATTATAAGTGTGTAGCGTGAATTCTACTGCGTGGAGCGAAGGAGCGATCAAGAACGTTGAGTCGTTTGGCTACCAATTAATCGTTTCTCAGATCGCTTCCTCTAAAGTAGGGGTTCCCAAGGATTTTAAAAACTTTGGGAACCCCTGCTCTAAAGCGTTAACGATCATAGAAAGAGAATAGATACGACAATAGAATATGTAATATGGCTAGATGGGGCGTTTGAGGGATAAAGAAGCGCTTCGTGCGCGTAGATATTATGATATCAAGGACGTAGAGGTTTGCCGGGTGTCATGCATAGTAGTGATAAAATGTGAAGGAATACAAAATCGAAGAGCTCCTAAGCCCACTCATCGAAATATAGGTAACCTATAAAAATCGATAAGTACACATACCGAAATATTTCCTGTAAAAAATAAGAATTCTGTAAATGTAGTGGCATTTTATCAACTCATAATTGTATAAATACTATATACAAGCATTATTATTAATTTCTTAATACGATAGGGGTGCTCACCTGCATATTCATCAAATATTATTCTGAAACTCCCATCGCCACCACCATCTTGGAGAGGAACCAATGATGATCAAAGACGACTGGTAGAGATAAGGTCCAAACCTAAATTCCAAACACCTTCTGAGTTCCAGAGCTCAGCCGTTTTTTGATCATTAGAATAAGTTAATTAGAATAAGGTTGACGTTTTTAGTCAAATGGATTTTATGTTTGACATTCTAATAAAATAAATCGATAGTACATCCTCGAAATTCCACTGAGCACTTACCTACTTTTATGAAATTTTGTTATAGTAAGCTCTTTATTTCTACACATAAACTTAGAATAAGAATTATTAAATATTAATTTGCATGCCTATCCGGCAGATTGTCAGCATCTTTATTATAATGTAACACCATTGTACTACTCAATCTATGCAAATAAAGGATTTGATTTGATTTGATTTGATCTGACATACCTACAGTACATACCTACTCAGTACTCGTATATGAATCACCTGAATAAAGATCATAACGATCGACTCCAACCTAAAAACATTCGTCTAAATGCTTACATCCGAGTTTTTATGTTTGGCAAGATTACCGCTGACGAATACAAAGTCATTTTACTCGGAAACTAATCGACGGGTAATTTAGACAGACATCATCCTGCCCGAGACAATAGCCTCATGCATGCATTATGCATCCCACTACTGTTTTTGGGAATATGACTATGCGAACATTGTCTAAAATTGTGCAACGCGCATCTTTTTAAACCTCTTTTTTTCCATTCAACAAGTTTATTTACTTTCGTCTGTGTAAAAAGGTATTCTGTTTTGTGTACCATAAGGTGGACTTTTGGATGCTCGCCTTCGACAGGAACAGTGTAAATGATTGCAAATGTAATCACGTTTTCGTACATTCGGAATTCTGCATGCACTGAAGACGAAAGCTCTTGACGGGTGGGCTGATCTATTTCCGACAGCTACCGAGAAGCGAGCCACCGCCTGCGCAGAGATTACCTGCCACGATACACTTAATTAATGACTCCCGCGACCCCGATATATGTCTCCCGGAGTATGTTAATACCGAGAGATTTATCTTATCGCGTCCGCCAGCTAAAATCAATCCATCCGATTCCACCCCACGATATAAAGCGAATCGATGCCACAGAAGTCTGCGGGAGAAAAAAAAACAACAGAGAGTAATTTTTACTCCGATCAATCAAGCGACAAAAACGGGCCTTGCTCGTCGGGTAATTCGCTAGAATTCCAGCGGAGATTTAGTGGCGAGTCGCGTGCTAAACCCGGGACGATATAATGAGCACCGCGCTCATTGTCCGATCCAAAAAAGAAGAGATAAATAACCAAATGAGAATGGAAAAACGGCAAAAAAGCTGAAATAAAGGAAGCTTCAATTGGACAAAGGCGCCGAAGAGGGATAATTCGTCGGGGATATGCACCAATTGTCACTGTTTTGCTCGATTTTTTAGCGGCTCGTCCTGACAGCCGAGCCGGTGCAGACGCCGCCGCGTGCGACCTATAAAATTGTCACTCTGCGGTCTGCGCCCAGACTGCGCTTCGAGCTACGTCTAAATAAGGTAATTGTGGCCACTGACAGGGTTACTTCTTCACGGGTTCTATTGCGTAGAATACTACGCAAATAAAAATTGACAAATTGAGTCATATCTATCTTCTATATAAATAAAAATGAATGTTGGTAAGCGCATAACTCAAGAATGGATGGACCAATTCAGTTAATTTATTTTTTTGTATGTTCCTTAAGTTCCACGGAAGGTTTTAATACAAAAAAAAAAACAAAAAACTAAATTCACGCGGACGAAGTCGCTGGCATCAGCTAGTTATAAATAGAATAGAAATATTTTTTATTCAAATAAACTTTTTACATGTGCTTTTGAATCGTCTGACTCTACCACTGCTGGTTCGGAATGCCCTTCCTGCCGAGAAGAACCAGCAAGAAAATCTCAAATATATTTTATGTAAGGTAGGTAGGTACACAAAAATGTATGTAAACTGTGTTTCTATTATAAATAAAAATCGGCCAAGTGCGAGTCGGGCCTCGCTCTTTTAGGGTTCCGTACTTATGACCAAATCACATTTTTTTAAACTAGATACATATTTAGATATCTTAGTTCTTAGATAGTACTAAATTAGCATATTATGTGGAATAAATGCTAGTTTGTTTTGGTCACAACTTTGAAGGCCTCCATTTCTTCATTTCTGAAGCTAAAAAATAATAAAAAATATATTTGAACTCCACTTAATGAGCTCTAGACAATGACACCCCACATGCCAGGGTAAAATAATAAAATTTTATTTCAAATCCTTTTTCATGTATGGGAGCCCCTTTATTTTTAATTTAATTTTATTTTTATTATTTGTTGTTAAATAAACCCTACCCCCCTGCTCTTCCCGCGGGTGTCGTACGAGGCGACTAAGGGAATATAGCGGAGAACGGGCAGCAGCGTCCTCTGTGCTACTACTACCATCTACTGCGATCACCAATCCGTCTGCCCCGCGTGGTGATTATGGGCAAACCCTCCCCTTGGGAGAGGCCTTTAGTCCAGCAGTGGACTGTTATAGGCTATTGATGATGATGATGATGATTTGTTGTTATAGCGGCAATAGAAATACACACTGCGAAAATTTCAACTGTCTACCTGTTACGGTTGACGAGATACAGCCCGCTGACAGATGGACGGACGGACAGCGGAGGCTTAGTAATAATAAGGTCCCGTTGGCACCCTTTGGGTACGGAACCCTAAAAATTGATAAATTGAGTCATAATAAATCTCAAATATATTTTATGTAAGGTTCACAAAAAAGTATGTGAACTTTTTTATAAGTATCTAATAGAAACACTTCTATTAGATACTTATAAAAAAGTAAAATAACAATACACATACACACACCAATGACGTTATTAATATATTATATATAACGTCATTTATGTATGGTAAGTAGGTACTTTCTATTTTTTTTGTAATATTCTAGCCCTTAAATATATTCTGAATGGGCATCTTCTAGGCAAGCGCGCTACATCTTAGGCTTCATCTTCACTTACCATCAGGTGAGATTGCAGTCAAGCGCTAGTCTATATATTTAAAAAAAAATGTCCCCGTAATTTTGGGAAATTCTCCAAACACACTTTGTTAGGTCAGTAGTCAGGACTCAGTGTAGTAGGTAGTATTAAATGATCACAAGAAGAAAAGAGACAAGTGACCTGGGCATAGGTATTAATTAGGTACCTAAGTAAGTAGTAAGTTGCTTACATAACAAACTAAGTAATTCTCTAAACAAAAGTTGAAGTAAGAACAACAATTTCACATTATGTAACTAGGTTGGCTAGGGCCACAAGATTGGTTACACAAATTGTCAGCTTTCAATATCTAAGATATCAATCTAGAATCCCTTTGCGGTGTACAGAAATCGTTTACAACGAGCCAGCAATCTACCGCGGCCGCGACGAATCTCCGTGGACCGTATAAAATCAACATTTAATATTCGACACCAGTCGCAATCGCAATAAATGTCCAAATATTTGTCGCAACGCATTTCGGCGAATTCAAATAAAACCGTGACTAAAGGCCCTACTCTATCCCTTGAGATCGGTCAGTTCCACGACATTCTTGCTCAAGCAATTTCCACCCCTATTGTCTAGATTAACAAGTCTATTTTTCCCTTTAAGGTACAAAATACTTAAGACGTCAAAAGCCCATGGTCAAATTTGATATCCAAAGCTCTAGTCTTATGATATACTTCACGTTATCATCTTTTCATGATCCCTTGTCAGGGAACAATCTGAACTGCACTTTATTTTCAGCGCATTAAGATTGAAGATCTTGTGATAATTGGCCGTGGAGCCGCTAAAGTGGACAGGACCTTAATGCTAGATTCGCAACGGCTAATATTTTGCGGTAATATTGGCCAGTAGATACACGATAATATATTGGGTTGCGCGCTCGGCGTCACGGTTTTCGTATCAAAATTAAATATCTGTAGGAGGGAGCATTCGTGCGGTTATAAATGCAACAATGCTTATCTGTTTGCTTTACTTTCTACTATGAACAAGTTTTTGTTTTGCTTTACTGATTTTTTATGCCTCAATAGCCCAACGATTAGAGGTTACTGAAAACTGAAAGGTTTGCTCCCCATCCTATAAAATAAAAAATTACACTTAATTTTTTTTCCCGCGGGATTTTAAAAACTAGATCCACGCGGACGAAGTCGCGGGCATCAGCTTGTATTAAATAATCACAAGTAGAAAAGAGACAAGTGACGTGGGCATAGGTATTAATTAGGTATCGTCGATGTCCTATAACGTCCGTCTGTTTACTAGATTTTTGTGTCTGCATTTTCGATAAATTACAGTTAAAACTTTTCTATCATAAATGATAATATTTTTTTATTAGACGTGTAAGTAATAAATGTTTTTCATGGATAACACAAATAATTTTACTTACTTACCAATAATTTTTTCAAAGCATCGAGGACAACAGGTTCTAAAATTCTGCAAATACTGCAATAGAGGCTAAACTCTTGTTAAAATTCAACTTTAACCGTTAAATTAAAGGATACAGTCCAAATAAATGCGGTTGTACCTACACCATGACAGGTACTCGCATGGGGGCAAGGGCCTGGCCTTTAAATTACACCGCATTAGGCACAGGAAGCGATTTGGAGTGATATTTATTTATTGGCGCCTGATTTATGCATCGGCTGTCAATGGCTAAGGGTGCGGTCATATGGCCGCGATGCGCATCGACGGTTTTGTAATGGGTTATAGAGGGACTGGATGTGTCAATGGTCGCGAAGTCATAAACGAAGTCGCGGCTGAAAGCTAGTACTTACTAATAATTTTGTCCTTCAATAACACAGTCACGGAGCAACGGATCAACATGATTTTTGGAACGTAGTTCCTTATCGCGCGGTGCGGAAGAGGGCTAGACGGATCGACACTTTTTTGAAACCGACACTTTTTTGAATGTGAATTTGGCATTGTGTTCGGTATTTTCGCGCTGCAATATTGGGATTGAGATCTAATATTGTAGTGTGAAAATGTTGAACACAATGCCAAATTAATTAATTGAAAGGAACTGCGTTCCATCCGGGTGTCCCTTAACACCTCTCAAGTTTTTTTTTCTTACGTATAGTTGGGGACTTGTAGAACTTATGCTACCTTTTATCCCGGAAAAACTAAGGGTTCTAGCGGGATTTTTAAAGCCATATTCCACGCGAATGAAGTCGCGTGCAAAAGCTAGTTACTAATGATTCATAATTATAGCCTCAATAGCCCAACGGTTAAAGGAGCGGACTGAAAACTGAAAGTTTGAAGGTTCGATTCCGATCCTGTTGCGAAATTGTCGTACCCATCACCCCTAACAGTCAAGCTTTTCGCTTATTCGGAGGGACTTACTTAGATACTTTTTAAATAAAATAAAAAAACAGAAAAAGTAGTTTACTACTGTTTCTGTTTTGTTTTTAAAGTACCTTCTTTAAACATCTTGGCCTCGCTGTTGAACTGTCAGTTCCAGTGAACCCCACTCTGGGCGTCGAGCGCGTCAGTTTTCACGCGCGGCTGCCGCTATTAATATTGAAATTGGCGCGATCTGTCGCCGCTCCACGGACGAGTGTGGACTCACCACTATAATTTATTTGTGAACAAAGCAAAACCGAATTGTTACGTACATATGTTACAGTCAAAACTCCCATCCGGTCAAACCTACTTTCGACTGAAGCCGTTGGTGTCAAAATAAGTTTTGACTGAAAAGTATTGGTTAATGGTACTTTTCACTTTTAGTTCAAAAGTGCTTTCGAGTGACAAGTGTGTCAAAATCACTTAAAGCATTGAAATGGTATTTTACGCCAAAGAGATCGCTTCTAGCTTCGCGCTTTATAAAAATGCTTTTTTTGGATTTCATTTACCTTAGGTATGGAAAGTGAGAAAGCGAGAAAGCGCCGTGACTGTATCAGCTGTGGTCGTCGGGTTTTGTTGCAGCACGTACCGTAAAGTAGATACATAATTGCCGTTCAAGGATTGGTCTCCACAGTCACCAGAGGAAAATGCCTCCGCGACCATGCTTAAGTCGTCTAGAATGGACGTAAAGGTCTGTACGAAATACCCACTTAGGGCTAGTTTCTGGAGACGCGGCGCGTTGCGCGGACCGTCACCGAGTATGCACAGAATATATAATTGGCGTATGTTTGAGTTAACCGCGCGACGCAATGCACCAGTCACACATCGCGTCTCCAGAAACGAGCCCTAACCCCTTGTCCCCTTGACTTTATTAAGAATTTTTGGCAGTATTTTGACTGAGGCCTGCAGTCAAAAACAATTTAAACCGATTAAGGGCTTGGACTGTGACACATATAGATAATATAAATACATCGTGGAAATTCTGTTCCGTAATTGCTGGTGAATGGATTCTGTTATTTTGTATTTAATACAATCAAATGGCGGATACATTAATGTCATGTTTTGAGACGGCTTTTAAAATTCCGACTTCATTATGCAGCCAAGCATGGTATTCATTCATTCATTTCGACCCATTCGCCAGTCCACTACTGGACAGTGGACTCCTCCCGAATGAGAAGGGTTTAGGACATCGTCCACCACAGTTGCCAAGTATGGATTGGCATTTGGCGGACTTCACCCACCTTTGAGAACATTATGAAGACCTCTCACGATGTTTCCATGTTTAAACGCACATAACTCCAAATAGTCAGATGCCTGACTGGGAACCTTGACCGAAAAGGGAAGGGAAACCTTAACCTATCAACCACTTCAACCAACTGATGTTGGTAAGCACTGAATAGATAAAGAAAGTCGACTTTCTTTAGCCATTCAGTATAAGTATGTAACTTATTAGATGTAATAGATAGGTACATTTAAATAACAGCACATTGATGAAACTTGACTTAACACTTTAAAAAGGTAATTAGCCAAGGACATAATCATCATCATCATGGTCATCATCATCATCATCATCACGAGCAACCCACTTATTACTATTGAGCGCAGGACTCTCCTCTCAGAGAAGGGATATGCCATCCACGCCGTCTCAATGCGAATTAGTAGACTCCACACACCTTTGAGAACATTATGGAGAACTCTCAGGCGTGCGAGCTATTAGGTATATCGTAGGATATTGATGTACTGGAACAACGTGCAGTCAAAGGAATATCAACAACAAATAAGATAGATAGATAGGACTGATAAATCGTCCCCGGGCGACGCAACTGCGTGCGCATCGCATCGACGTGTTTTTGTCGCCCTCCACTTAACGCCAACGGCTGAGCGTTTTATTCCCTCTAATTGTACTCAGTATTTATTACTACGGCATTACACAGGAACGGGAATAGAGCAGCCTAATTCTAAGCATTTTCACACGCTAAATGACGAGGAGAAGGTATCTAAAACTATTCTATATCTAGAGTCTGTTAATTCAAGTCTCTCTGAAACACTGACTGAGACTCTCAAGAATGAGTTAATACGAGATAGATTTATGAACATAAGTATTTGTGTCTCATTTTAACTCTATCTTGAGTCTTGAGCCAGAGTACGATCTATAGATCTCAGCCTAAGTCAGTGGCATGGCATGGGGTAACCTTTGGCCATTTAGGTTTTGTATTCCACCTTTCCAAATTAATGTGTGCATAGTTAATTTTTAATAAAATCAGATTCCTTTTTTATGTAAATTATCAAAACTGATTCATCGATGACTGTGTTGGTACAATCTATATAAATATATTGTGTACTTACTTATATAATATTATATAAGTACACAATATATTTAAATTTACCCATGTAAACGAATTCAACAGACAAACATTAGTTTTGCCAGTTCGTTGTTATACGTAACTCCAAAAATCTATAGGCCAGAAGGTTTGGGACCCGTATGACTTCCAAATAGGAAACCGCAGTCCTAACCACTAGGCTATAGCGCTGCAGGCTGCTTTAAATCTAAATCTGTTGTCCTAATTAATTTTACCACTATCAGGTTATATCCAAAGAGGTACTTGTAAAAAAGTGTTGGCAAGTTCTGTATCAATCTTTAAAAATAAATAAATCTGAATCTTATTAGCAGATTAAGGATCACCTACCTAGCCAAGTTTTATATTTTCTTTTCTTAACTTTTGTACTTAAACTTCCAACAAACAAACAAATTCGTTTACGCTACATGGAATCCAAGTATTCTATATCTATAATTTCATAATAATCGTACTTTTCGAAAGTCCAACGTTGTTGGTAAACAATTTCGTAGCTAGGTAACTACTTAATTAACTTTCCCGTTAGGTAGGTACTGTAAACGACGAAGTATTCATAAACAAACCACCAAACTAAGTCACAACAACATTCCAAAAAACTTTTTGTTTCCTGAACATTTTTTGTCAATTTGTTAATTTTCCCGAAGTTCATCCGAAGCAGTGAGGTATTGTATACTAGAGGCGGCGATGTTCCCCGCGCTGGTTTCGACCAAAGATAATATAATCACTACGTGGTTTCTACCTGACTGGTGAAGTCGAGCTGTATGTTGTCCGGTTTGTGGAACAGATTTACAGCAAATAGTAGGAACAACTCCAAAAAATGAGAGAACTTATCCCGCCATGATGGTGGAAGAAAAATAGCTTTCTTTGGATAAATGCATAGGAGCCCAATTCTCATTCCCAAAACTGGTGCTGGAAGGGAGAATCGCACGCAAAAGAGCTCCAGGTCGCCAAAGACGTTTAAGTAGTTGGACGATATGGGGGGGGGGGGGGGGGGGTGGACAGGGCTGACTTATCCCAAATTAAAAGATGCCGTTGTAAATAGAAAAGCTTTTAGCATGATGACCGCCAAACTTCAACACGCTTCCTCGTGTAAAGTAAAGGGCACTTTTTGACCATTCACGTCTTCAGCTCTAAGGTCTAGATAACTCACTGATCCGAAGCCATTACAACGTCACTACGGAAAACGCAAAGTGCTTACTTACGCAACACAAAAAGTTTTCTCAATTAAGGCCTTCGAATTGCAGCGCCACATTAGGAAATTCCGCGTAATTCCAAATATTTCTCACCAAATTAAGAAACGAGTCAAATCTCGCAATTCTACCGATCCCAAAACTTGCGTTCCCAATAACGCAAAAAAACGCTTTGTTGCGAAGGAAGCGCGAAATGATCTCAAAAACGATTAACGACCGAAAGGAGAGCTCCAGTACCTACGTTTTTAATTTAAAAATTAAAGAATTTTAATTTATAATTGATAAAAAGGATTCCTACGTTGATGCTAAATTTACGACGAAAAACATTTAATTGGATGAGGTTTGTTAAATATTTATAATCTCAGAGTCAGAAATTGCCGCATTAAAATGTGGAGTACCGAGAGAAACTTGTAGTAATTTCCGAAAAGAAGTGTTTCATGATTAATTCCGGTTAGGTGTACTTTACCTTCCTTTTATTTTACAGTTTAGGTAATTTCGAAATCACAGGCAGACAATACAATTTTATTTATTTGTATCGATAGACATAGATAGAAAGGTTGATTTCTATTAAGTATAGCACTCTAATACTTACGGTGTGGTACTGTATCTCAATGAATAAATTAATATCTATTGCGTCTCTTTTCGGCTTCATAGACAGTTACACAGAAATTCCTTGTGCGCTTTTAAATAACAGAACAGCTAGTGTACCTACATACGTAGAAACTAAACAAAACCTCGTGAAAGAGACCTGCATCCATGTTCGCTAGGGCTGCCAATTTCAGGGGAAAATATATATTAAGCAAACATAAAAGGAAAGAATCCTGCATCTCTTATGGGCATCATATTATCTTTTAAAGCAAAAAACACAGACAAGATTAATGAAGTTTTGGAGATTAATTTAATTACGGTAAGCCTCTAATTTTAGGGTTCCGTAGTATACAAGGAACCCTTATAGTTTCGCCGTGTCCGTCCGTCTGTCTGCGGTTTAGCTTAAAAACTATTGGTACTAGAAAACTGTAATTTGACAAGGATATAAATATTCAACGGTGAAGGAAAACATCGTGAGGAAACCTGCACACCTGAGAGTTCTTCATAATGTTCTTGAAGGTGTGTGAAGTCCGCCAATTCGCATTGGGCCAGCGTGGTGGACTATGGCCTATAACCCTTCTCTGAGAGGAGACCTGCGCTCAGTAGTGAGCCGTTGATGGGTTGCTAATGATAAATATTCATCACGCCAACAAAGTGGTGAAATAAAATTGTGAAAAATATTTTTTTTAGGGTACCTCCCCTACACGTAAAGTGGGGATAAATTTTTTTTCTCGTCTATCCCATAGTGTTGGATGTTGAATAGATCTTTCAAAAATATTGTGGGTGTGGGAACACCATTTTTCGATTCAGGGATCCGTTTGTGAAATATGATATTTTAAAGTGCTAAATTTTATTAGAGTCAAGTGTCCCCCCCCCCCCCCTCTGCCAGCTAAATGGTTGTTTATAGGATACATACTAATACATAAAGAATTTTATAGGAAAAATATCACGGCTACGTAGGGTTCATAAGTAAAGGAGTTATATCTGTTTTTTCTAGGTTAGGTAATACGTGTAAGTTGCATATTTTGTAGTAGGTATATTATAGTATTTAAACCATGGAATGAACCGAGTCGCATGTTGTACTTATTCGTTGATTACGGTTTATGTGCTTTCAGAGTATGCAAGAATACGCCAGTACCTACCTTAGAAATAATGTATTATTTCAAAGCGAATTCTCAAAATAAATATTTGGTCAGAAATCATATTTTAATTTCTAAACTGCAAGGAGGTATAATATGCGTAAAACCGCACAACGCATTTGTAATAAGCAATTAGTTTCTTTCGTGTTGCAGTAAATGTGTCAAAACTTGAAAGGTGTTCCCGTTTAAACTTAATGGATTACTATATCCAACACTGGAAAACTTACAATTTTTTCCGACAGCTGTAGACTACCTGATAGCAGACTAGAATGAAATCAATTCTTTAAGCCCGGATTGACAACCCTACCAGCCCGAGATCGCAATTTACCATGTAGGCACAACAATACATTTACAAGGAAATTGTATTAACACATCGTTGCTCTAATAAAAACGTGTCTTGTTACACTCTTTTATTCTTAGGATTGTTTGTTAATTGTTATTAATTGTACCGTAGTCCGTGGATCCATGGGAATTCAACTTAGTTTCACATTTGCGGTGTAAACTTTGAAATGAGGGGCAAATTATAAACTTTTTACACTTGGTCTTAAAAAGCTTCAATACTTTCTCGCGAGGATTACTTCCATAAAGATTGCCGCAATCGTGAAAAAGCTTTTGACCCTTCTCATTCTGACAGGAGGTCCGTGCCTATACCTAAGTGGCGATGGATTGAGATGATGATGAAGATAATACTTTTTAATAATATTATAAATGCAAAAGTAAGTCTGATTGTTATATTCTCAAAGCTCAATTGCTGCAGGAAGCAAGTATCCTAGACGATGATATGGTATACTTTTATCCCAGAAAATCGCAAAACCTTACTTGGAAGAAATCGCTATCGAAATCGCTATCGAAATCGCTATCGAAATCGCTATCGAAATCGCTTGGTAGACTCTGTACAAAACTACAAAATCACGCGAGTTACGCGACAGCATACTTAATTGTTGTATTAGTGATTAGCTTATTGAAGATGCGACTATTAATATTAACGAGTTTTGTAAAGCAGAATAACAGGCAAATGATCAGTAGTTAAGCATTTGTCGCTAGCCAGTGTGACCGTGGTGTTGGACAATGGCGGAGCGGCGGTGCAGTGTGGTTTGACTCAATAATTGATACTAATAATTTAATAAGTGATACTACATGAGTAAATACTCAAACAGATAGAAAACTTCATACAGCCGTGCTGTGATTGGTACACTACTTTAGGTGCGCCCACACGTCGCGTACGCGCTGGGAGAAGACCATTTCAAGTTTTAGACCGACCGACTCGGCCTGTAGACAGAATATACAAAAGCCTTTCTTATTACATTGTTATTATTATATTTACACATGTTAATTAATTTTAATTACAAGTCATCCCACTGCTGGGCAAAGGCCTCCCCCTTCTTCTTCCATTCTTTCTTGTTTTGGGCTGAGCGGGACCATAGTTTTCCCTCTAATGTCTCTAGTTCATCTCTCCACCGTAGTACTGGTCGTCCTTGTTTCCTTTTTAAGTATCTTGGTAGCCAAGTTGTAGTGCTGTTACTCCATTTCCCAGTTCCTGCCCTCGCTACATGCCCCGCCCAGTTCCATTTTCCTGTTTTAGCTATCCTCACCACATCTTTTAGCCTACTCCTTTGTCTTATTTCCTTTTTTGTAATTTTGTCCATGAGTCTTATTTTTATTAAGTTCCTCTCGTGTCCGTGAACTTAGCAGAGCAAGTGCCAGCAGATCAAAAATAAAATGGAGTTCTGTTCGCATGCAGATGAGTTCTATAGTTCCTGATACATTTTAGAGATAGTTCTGGCGAGATAACCGAAAAAACGTCTGTTGAAAAAATGATCTGCTAACTTCCGGTAGCAGATCATTTTCCAGAAAATCAAAAATTAAAGTGTGTTCTGTACGCATCTGGCTGAGTTCTAGAGTTCCCTATACTTTTCAGAGATAGTTCTAGCATTTTTACCTAAAAAAAAGTCGGTTAAAAAAAATGATCTGCTACGGGAAGTTAGCAGAGCATCTGGCAGAAAATAAAATAAAATTCACAGAAACGAGTACTTTCTCTAACGAGGCTAAAACTCTGCGTCTTAAGATAGAACAGTAATAAAACTATCACATCTAGCAAATAATTGATCTGAAACTCTCTTAAAACTTCCAGCAGAGCATAGCAGAAGATGACCATGAGTCGTCGACATGAAATAATAACTATAATTAAAAAAATCACTTACAACAGAACTCTCACCCTAGAGACTAGAACTCTTTGGAACTATTTAGACTAGTGAAAGGTCTATACTTTCCATTACAAATCTAAACTAGAACTCTCTTAAAACTTCTAGCAGAGCATAGCAGAAGATGACCATGAATCGTCGAAATGAAATAATAACTACAATTTAAAAATTTCGCTGACACCAGAACTCTCACCCTAGAGACTAGAACTCTTTGGAACTATTTAGACGAGTGACAGGTCTGTAGTTTCCATCACAAATCTAAACTAGAACTCTCTTAAAACTTCCAGCAGAGCATAGCAGAAGATGACCATGAATCGTCGAAATGAAATAATAACTACAATTTAAAAATTTCGCTGACACCAGAACTCTTACCCTAGAGACTCCAACTCTTTGGAACTATTTAGAGGAGTGACAGGTCTAAAGTTTCCATCACAAATCTAAACTAGAACTCTCTTAAAACTTCCAGCAGAGCATAGCAGAAGATAACCATGAATCGTCGAAATGAAATAATAACTATAATTAAAAAAATCACTTACAACAGAACTCTCACCCTAGAGACTAGAACTCTTTGGAACTATTTAGACGAGTTACAGGTCTATAGTTTCCATCACAAATCTAAACTAGAACTCTCTTAAAACTTCCAGCAGAGCATAGCAGAAGATGACCATGAATCGTCGAAATGAAATAATAACTACAATTTAAAAATTTCGCTGACACCAGAACTCTCACCCTAGAGACTAGAACTCCTTGGAACTATTTAGACGAGTGACAGGTCTATACTTTCCATCACAAATCTAAACTAGAACTCTCTTAAAACTTCCAGCAGAGCATAGCAGAAGATGACCATGAATCGTCGAAATGAAATAATAACTACAATTTAAAAATTTCGCTGACACCAGAACTCTTACCCCAGAGACTCCAACTCTTTGGAACTATTTAGAAGAGTGACAGGTCTAAAGTTTCCATCACAAATCTAAACTAGAACTCTCTTAAAACTTCCAGCAGAGCATAGCAGAATATGACCATGAATCGTCGAAATGAAATAATAACTATAATTAAAAAAATCACTTACAACAGAACTCTCACCCTAGAGACTAGAACTCTTTGGAACTATTTAGACGAGTGACAGGTCTATAGTCTCCATCACAAATCTAAACTAGAACTCTCTTAAAACTTCCAGCAGAGCATAGCAGAAGATGACCATGAATCGTCGAAATGAAATAATAACTACAATTTAAAAATTTCGCTGACACCAGAACTCTCACCCTAGAGACTAGAACTCCTTGGAACTATTTAGACGAGTGACAGGTCTATAGTTTCCATCACAAATCTAAACTAGAACTCTCTTAAAACTTCCAGCCGAGCATAGCAGAAGATGACCATGAATCGTCGAAACGAAATAATAACTATAAATAAAAAATTCACTTACAACAGAACTCTCACCTTAGAGACTAGAACTCTTTGGAACTATTTAGACGAGTGAAAGGTCTGTAGTTTCCATCACAAATCTAAACTAGAACTCTCTTAAAACTTCCAGCAGAGCATAGCAGAAGATGACCATGAATCGTCGAAATGAAATAATAACTACAATTTAAAAATTTTTCTGACACCAGAACTCTCACCCTAGAGACTAGAACTCCTTGGAACTATTTAGACGAGTGACAGGTCTATACTTTCCATCACAAATCTAAACTAGAACTCTCTTAAAACTTCCAGCAGAGCATAGCAGAAGATGACCATGAATCGTCGAAATGAAATAATAACTACAATTTAAAAAATTCACTTACAACAGAACTCTCACCCTAGAGACTAGAACTCTTTGGAAATATTTAGAGGAGTGACAGTTCTATAGTTTCCATCACAAATCTAAACTAGAACTCTCTTAAAACTTCCAGCAGAGCATAGCAGAAGATGACCATGAATCGTCGAAATGAAATAATAACTACAATTTAAAAAATTCACTTACAACAGAACTCTCACCCTAGAGACTAGAACTCTTTGGAACTATTTAGAAGAGTGAAAGGTCTATACTTTCCATCACAAATATAAACTAGAACTCTCTTAAAACTTCATGCAGAGCATAGCAGAAAATGACCATGAATCGTCGAAATGAAATAATAACTACAATTTAAAAATTTCGCTGACACCAGAACTCTCGCTCTAGAAGCCATCACTCTTCGGAACTATTTAGACGTGTAATAGGTCAATAGTATTCACACCAAACCTAAACTGGAACTCTCTTAAAACTTCCAGCAAAGCATAGCAGATAATGACCATTACTCGTCGAAATGAAATAATAACTATAATTAAAAAATTCGCTTCCACCAGAACTCTCACCCTAGAGACCAGAACTCTTAGGAACTATTTAGACGAGTAACAGGTCTATAGTATCCACCACAAATCTTGACTAGAACTTTCTTTAAACTTCCAGCAGAGCATAGCAGAATATGACCACGAATCATCGAAATGAAATAATAACTATAATTAAAAAATTCACTTACAACAGAACTCTCACCTTAGAGACTAGAACTCTTTGGAACTATTTAGACGAGTGACAGGTCTGTAGTTTCCATCACAAATCTAAACTAGAACTCTCTTAAAACTTCCAGCAGAGCATAGCAGAAGATGACCATGAATCGTCGAAATGAAATAATAACTACAATTTAAAAAATTTTCTGACACCAGAACTCTCACCCTAGAGACTAGAACTCCTTGGAACTATTTAGACGAGTGACAGGTCTATACTTTCCATCACAAATCTAAACTAGAACTCTCTTAAAACTTCCAGCAGAGCATAGCAGAAGATGACCATGAATCGTCGAAATGAAATAATAACTATAATTAAAAAATTCACTTACAACAGAACTCTCACCCTAGAGACTAGAACTCTTTGGAAATATTTAGAGGAGTGACAGTTCTATAGTTTCCATCACAAATCTAAACTAGAACTCTCTTAAAACTTCCAGCAGAGCATAGCAGAATATGACCACGAATCATCGAAATGAAATAATGACTACAATTTAAAAATTCACTTACAACAGAACTCTCAACCTAGAGACTAGAACTCTTTGGAACTATTTAGACGAGTGACAGGTCTGTAGTTTCCATCACAAATCTAAACTAGAACTCTCTTAAAACTTCCAGCAGAGCATAGCAGAAGATGACCATGAATCGTCGAAATGAAATAATAACTACAATTTAAAAATTTCGCTGACACCAGAACTCTCACCCTAGAGACTAGAACTCCTTGGAACTATTTAGACGAGTGACAGGTCTATACTTTCCATCACAAATCTAAACTAGAACTCTCTTAAAACTTCCAGCAGAGCATAGCAGAAGATGACCATGAATCGTCGAAATGAAATAATAACTACAATTTAAAAATTCACTTACAACAGAACTCTCACCCTAGAGACTAGAACTCTTTGGAACTATTTAGACGAGTGACAGGTCTGTAGTTTCCATCACAAATCTAAACTAGAACTCTCTTAAAACTTCCAGCAGAGCATAGCAGAAGATGACCATGAATCGTCGAAATGAAATAATAACTACAATTTAAAAATTTCGCTGACACCAGAACTCTCACCCTAGAGACTAGAACTCCTTGGAACTATTTAGACGAGTGACAGGTCTATACTTTCCATCACAAATCTAAACTAGAACTCTCTTAAAACTTCCAGCAGAGCATAGCAGAAGACGACCATGACCATCTTCAGCGAAATTTTTAAATTGTAGTTATTATTTCATTTCGACGATTCATGGTCATCTTCTGCTATGCTCTGCTGGAAGTTTTAAGAGAGTTCTAGTTTAGATTTGTGATGGAAAGTATAGACCTGTCACTCGTCTAAATAGTTTCAAAGAGTTCTAGTCTCTAGGGTGAGAGTTCTGTTGTAAGTGAATTTTTTAATTATAGTTATTATTTCATTTCGACGATTCATGGTCATCTTCTGCTATGCTCTGCTGGAAGTTTTAAGAGAGTTCTAGTTTAGATTTGTGGTGGAAACTATAGACCTGTCACTCTTCTAAATATTTCCAAAGAGTTCTAGTCTCTAGGGTGAGAGTTCTGTTGTAAGTGATTTTTTTAATTATAGTTATTATTTCATTTCGACGATTCATAGTCATCTTCTGCTATGCTCTGCTGGAAGTTTTAAGAGAGTTCTAGTTTAGATTTGTGATGGAAACTATAGATCTGTCACTTGTCTAAATAGTTCCAAAGAGTTCTAGTCTCTAGGGTGAGAGTTCTGTTGTAAGTGAATTTTTTAATTATAGTTATTATTTCATTTCGAAGATTCATGGTCATCTTCTGCTATGCTCTGCTGGAAGTTTTAAGAGAGTTCTAGTTTAGATTTGTGATGGAAACTATAGACCTGTCACTCGTCTAAATAGTTCCAAAGAGTTCTAGTCTCTAGGGTGAGAGTTCTGTTGTAAGTGAATTTTTTAATTATAGTTATTATTTCATTTCGACGATTCATGGTCATCTTCTGCTATGCTCTGCTGGAAGTTTTAAGAGAGTTCTAGTTTAGATTTGTGATGGAAACTATAGACCTGTCACTCGTCTAAATAGTTCCAAAGAGTTCTAGTCTCTAGGGTGAGAGTTCTGTTGTAAGTGATTTTTTAATTATAGTTATTATTTCATTTCGACGATTCATAGTCATCTTCTGCTATGCTTTGCTGGAAGTTTTAAGAGAGTTCTAGTTTAGATTTGTGATGGAAACTATAGATCTGTCACTCGTCTAAATAGTTCCAAAGAGTTCTAGTCTCTAGGGTGAGAGTTCTGTTGTAAGTGATTTTTTTAATTATAGTTATTATTTCATTTCGACGATTCATAGTCATCTTCTGCTATGCTCTGCTGGAAGTTTTAAGAGAGTTCTAGTTTAGATTTGTGATGGAAACTATAGACCTGTCACTCGTCTAAATAGTTCCAAAGAGTTCTAGTCTCTAGGGTGAGAGTTCTGTTGTAAGTGAATTTTTTAATTATAGTTATTATTTAATTTCGACGATTCATGGTCATCTTCTGCTATGCTCTGCTGGAAGTTTTAAGAGAGTTCTAGTTTAGATTTGTGATGGAAACTATAGAACTGTCACTCGTCTAAATAGTTCCAAAGAGTTCTAGTCTCTAGGGTGAGAGTTCTGTTGTAAGTGAATTTTTTAATTATAGTTATTATTTCATTTCGACGATTCATGGTCATCTTCTGCTATGCTCTGCTGGAAGTTTTAAGAGAGTTCTAGTTTAGATTTGTGATGGAAACTATAGACCTGTCACTCGTCTAAATAGTTCCAAAGAGTTCTAGTCTCTAGGGTGAGAGTTCTGGTGTCAGCGAAATTTTTAAATTGTAGTTATTATTTCATTTCGACGATTCATGGTCATCTTCTGCTATGCTCTGCTGGAAGTTTTAAGAGAGTTCTAGTTTAGATTTGTGATGGAAACTACAGACCTGTCACTCGTCTAAATAGTTCCAAAGAGTTCTAGTCTCTAGGGTGAGAGTTCTGTTGTAAGTGATTTATTTAATTATAGTTATTATTTCATTTCGACGATTCATGGTCATCTTCTGCTATGCTCTGCTGGAAGTTTTAAGAGAGTTCTAGTTTAGATTTGTGATGGAAAGTATAGACCTGTCACTCGTCTAAATAGTTCCAAGGAGTTCTAGTCTCTAGGGTGAGAGTTCTGGTGTCAGCGAAATTTTTAAATTGTAGTTATTATTTCATTTCGACGATTCATGGTCATCTTCTGCTATGCTCTGCTGGAAGTTTTAAGAGAGTTCTAGTTTAGATTTGTGATGGAAACTATAGACCTGTCACTCGTCTAAATAGTTCCAAAGAGTCCTAGTCTCTAGGATGAGAGTTCTGTTGTAAGTGATTTTTTTAATTATAGTTATTATTTCATTTCGACGATTCATGGTCATCTTCTGCTATGCTCTGCTGCAAGTTTTAAGAGAGTTCTAGTTTAGATTTGGGATGGAAACTTTAGACTTGTCACTCCTCTAAATAGTTCCAAAGAGGTGGAGTCTCTAGGGTAAGAGTTCTGGTGTCAGCGAAATTTTTAATTTGTAGTTATTATTTCATTTCGACGATTCATGGTCATCTTCTGCTATGCTCTGCTGGAAGTTTTAAGAGAGTTCTAGTTTAGATTTGTGATGGAAACTACAGACCTGTCACTCGTCTAAATAGTTCCAAAGAGTTCTAGTCTCTAGGGTGAGAGTTCTGGTGTCAGCGAAATTTTTAAATTGTAGTTATTATTTCATTTCGACGATTCATGGTCATCTTCTGCTATGCTCTGCTAGAAGTTTTAAGAGAGTTCTAGTTTAGGTTTGTGATGGAAACTATAGATCTGTCACTCGTCTAAATAGTTCCAAAGAGTTCTAGTCTCTAGGGTGAGAGTTCTGTTGTAAGTGATTTTTTTAATTATAGTTATTATTTCATTTCGACGATTCATAGTCATCTTCTGCTATGCTCTGCTGGAAGTTTTAAGAGAGTTCTAGTTTAGATTTGTGATGGAAACTATAGACCTGTCACTCGTCTAAATAGTTCCAAAGAGTTTTAGTCTCTAGGGTGAGAGTTCTGGTGTCAGCGAAATTTTTAAATTGTAGTTATTATTTCATTTCGACGATTCATGGTCATCTTCTGCTATGCTCTGCTGGAAGTTTTAAGAGAGTTCTAGTTTAGATTTGTGATGGAAACTATAGAACTGTCACTCGTCTAAATAGTTCCAAAGAGTTCTAGTCTCTAGGGTGAGAGTTCTGTTGTAAGTGAATTTTTTAATTATAGTTATTATTTCATTTCGACGATTCATGGTCATCTTCTGCTATGCTCTGCTGGAAGTTTTAAGAGAGTTCTAGTTTAGATTTGTGATGGAAACTATAGACCTGTCACTCGTCTAAATAGTTCCAAAGAGTTCTAGTCTCTAGGGTGAGAGTTCTGGTGTCAGCGAAATTTTTAAATTGTAGTTATTATTTCATTTCGACGATTCATGGTCATCTTCTGCTATGCTCTGCTGGAAGTTTTAAGAGAGTTCTAGTTTAGATTTGTGATGGAAACTTTAGACTTGTCACTCTTCTAAATAGTTCCAAAGAGTTGGAGTCTCTAGGGTAAGAGTTCTGGTGTCAGTGAAATTTTTAAATTGTAATTATTATTTCATTTCGACGATTCATGGTCATCTTCTGCTATGCTCTGCTGGAAGTTTTAAGAGAGTTCTAGTTTAGATTTGTGATGGAAACTACAGACCTGTCACTCGTCTAAATAGTTCCAAAGAGTTCTAGTCTCTAGGGTGAGAGTTCTGTTGTAAGTGATTTATTTAATTATAGTTATTATTTCATTTCGACGATTCATGGTCATCTTCTGCTATGCTCTGCTGGAAGTTTTAAGAGAGTTCTAGTTTAGATTTGTGATGGAAAGTATAGACCTGTCACTCGTCTAAATAGTTCCAAGGAGTTCTAGTCTCTAGGGTGAGAGTTCTGGTGTCAGCGAAATTTTTAAATTGTAGTTATTATTTCATTTCGACGATTCATGGTCATCTTCTGCTATGCTCTGCTGGAAGTTTTAAGAGAGTTCTAGTTTAGATTTGTGATGGAAACTATAGACCTGTCACTCGTCTAAATAGTTCCAAAGAGTCCTAGTCTCTAGGATGAGAGTTCTGTTGTAAGTGATTTTTTTAATTATAGTTATTATTTCATTTCGACGATTCATGGTCATCTTCTGCTATGCTCTGCTGCAAGTTTTAAGAGAGTTCTAGTTTAGATTTGGGATGGAAACTTTAGACTTGTCACTCCTCTAAATAGTTCCAAAGAGGTGGAGTCTCTAGGGTAAGAGTTCTGGTGTCAGCGAAATTTTTAATTTGTAGTTATTATTTCATTTCGACGATTCATGGTCATCTTCTGCTATGCTCTGCTGGAAGTTTTAAGAGAGTTCTAGTTTAGATTTGTGATGGAAACTACAGACCTGTCACTCGTCTAAATAGTTCCAAAGAGTTCTAGTCTCTAGGGTGAGAGTTCTGGTGTCAGCGAAATTTTTAAATTGTAGTTATTATTTCATTTCGACGATTCATGGTCATCTTCTGCTATGCTCTGCTAGAAGTTTTAAGAGAGTTCTAGTTTAGGTTTGTAATGGAAAATATAGACCTTTCACTCGTCTAAATAGTTCCAAAGAGTTCTAGTCTCTAGGGTGAGAGTTCTGTTGTAAGTGAATTTTTAAATTATAGTTATTATTTCATGTCGACGACTCATGGTCATCTTCTGCTATGCTCTGCTGGAAGTTTTAAGAGAGTTTCAGATCAATTATTTGCTAGATGTGATAGTTTTATTACTGTTCTATCTTAAGACGCAGAGTTTTAGCCTCGTTAGAGAAAGTACTCGTTTCTGTGAATTTTATTTTATTTTCTGCCAGATGCTCTGCTAACTTCCCGTAGCAGATCATTTTTTTTAACCGACTTTTTTTAGGTAAAAATCCTAGAACTATCTCTGAAAATATAGGGAACTCTAGAACTCAGCCAGATGCGTACAGAACACACTTTAATTTTTGATTTTCTGGAAAATGATCTGCTATCGGAAGTTAGCAGATCATTTTTTCAACAGACGTTTTTTCGGTTATCTCGCCAGAACTATCTCTAAAATGTATCAGGAACTATAGAACTCATCTGCATGCGAACAGAACTCCATTTTATTTTTGATCTGCTGGCACTTGCTCTGCTAAGTTCACGGACACGTTCCTCTCCATGTTTCTCTGCGTACTTTTAATTTTTTAACTTGGTTCTTATTAAGTGCCCAGGTTTGGCAACCATATGTTAGCATTTAAGAGGATTGTCTAGTTGAAAATTTTCATACAAAAAGCGATAACGTTTTGCTACCCGTAAATGTTGTCCAATGTTCATAATTTTTTGAAATGTTGCAGATACAAAAACTATGCCCGTACGTTTTAATTTTAAAGAAATATTGCTTATGTTAAAAGTTATTAGTGACTAAATATCCATATTTTTGACTAAAAAACTTCCTCGACTAATTTTATTTTTTTAAATTTAACTAAACTGAAATACTAAAAAAATGAAACGTACGAGCCTAGATTAAGGTGTACTGAATCTAATGAGACCAAATCCGCTTTCCGAACCGGTGCAAGAGTCATGACGAGTCATAAGAGCCACAGCATGGAAGTACGTGAAATAAATAATTTTGAATTTGAATTTGCTTATGGATAGGCCTAGAGATACTCTTAAAGGGCACGATCTCCGGGCGCAGTAGGCATTTAGAGCTACCTCAGCCCCCGCGCGGTGAGATGCGCGTAGGCGCTTTTCAAATAAACTCGCTCACCGCGCCGCTGTGCAAATTTTACATCATAGATTAAATAACTTTATTGTACCTAACAGTAGGGACAATTCTAATTTTTATGAAACATTTATAAGGTAAGGTATTATGTAAGTTTGATTGTTAGTTTACATATTACGTACATAGGTACATTTATGTACTTATTTTTTTTGTTATTAGTTATTTCTTTCAAACTCGATATCTGCGGTTCCCTGTGCTTATAAAATAGTTAACCGTTGCCAAAATGTCAGCCATTTTCTCTTTTTTTGTTATTGGACCGATTTCTTTCAAAATCCATATCTGGGGATCCTGTGCTGGTCTAGGGATCTTTGTACTCATAAAAGCGGTAAACATCGTCAAAATTAGAAAAAGTGGTGGCCATATTCTTTTTTCTTTTTATGGGATCGATTTCTTTAAAAATCGATATATGAGGATCCCAGTGCTCATAGCAGTGGTAACCGATGTCAAAATTAGAAAAATGGAAAAAAATCCCCAACCTATTTGGGCCGAAGTTCCTTAGCCATTTTCTTTGTTATTGGACCGATTTCTTTCAAACTCGATATCTGGGGTTCCCTGTGCTTTTAAATAGTCAACTGTTGCTAAAATGTCGGCCATTTTCTCTTTTTTTGTTATTGGACCGATTTCTTTCAAAATCCATATCTGGGGATCCTTGTACTCATAAAAGCGGTAACCATCATCAAAATTAGAAAAAGTGGTGGCCATATTATTTTTTCTTGTTATGAGACCGATTTCTTTCAAAATCGATATCTGAGGATCCCCGTGCTCATAGCAGTGGTAGCCGATGTCAAAATTAGAAAAATGGAAATGTTTTTCTCCAACCTATTTGGGACGAAGTTCCTTATCGGAATAGCAAAGAATAGTAAAAACACCTTTTTAATATTTGACAAATGTTTATAGTATCTATAAAAAAAAATTGCCGGCACTCAGTTTGACGACGGCGACCTCTTTTATGAGCATGATGAATCCCTGATATCGATTTTGAAAGAAATCGGTCCAGTAACTAAAAAAATGGCTAAGGAACTTCGTCCCAAATAGGTTGGGGATTTTTTTTCCATTTTTCTAATTTTGACATCAGTTACCACTGCTAACTGCTATGAGCACGGGGATCCTCAGATATCGATTTTGAAAAAAATCGGTCCCATAAAAAGAAAAAGAATATGGCCACAACTTTTTCTTATTTTGACGATGGATACCTCTTTTATTAGCATTGGGAACCCCAGATATCAATTTAGAAAGAAATCGGTCTAATAACAAAAAAAAAAATGGCCGCCTTTTTTCTTATTTTGACGATGGTTACCTCTTTTATTAGCACTGGGAATCAATTTTGAAAGAAATTGGTCCAATAACAAAAAAAAAGAAAATGGCTGCCTTTTTTTCTTATTTTGACGATGGTTACCTCTTTTATTAGCACTGGGAACCTCAGATATCAATTTTGAAAGAAATTGGTCCAATAACAAAGAAAAGAAAATGGCTGCCTTTTTTTCTTATTTTGACGATGGTTACCTCTTTTATTAGCACTGGGAACCCCAGATATCAATTTTGAAAGAAATTGGTCCAATAACAAAAAAAAAATGACCGCAACTTTTTCGTCTTTTGACGATGGATAATTCTTTTATTAGCACTGGGAACCCCAGATATCAATTTTGAAAGAAATTGGTCCAATAACAAAAAAAAATGGCCGCCACTTTTACTTATTTTGACGATGGATACCTCATTTTAGCACTGAGAACCCCAGATATCAATTTTGAAAGAAATCGGTCCAATAACAAAAAAAAAGAAAATGGCTGCCTTTTTTCTTATTTTGACGATGGATACCTCTTTTATTAGCACTGAGAACCCCAGATATCAATTTTGAAAGAAATCGGTCCAATAACAAAAAAAAAGAAAATGGCCGCCACTTTTTCTTATTTTGACGATGGCTACCTCATTTTAGCACTGGGAACCCCAGATATCAATTTTGAAAGAAATCGGTCCAATAACAAAAAAAAATGGCCGCCACTTTTTCTTATTTTGACGATGGATACCTCATTTTAGCACTGAGAACCCCAGATATCAATTTTGAAAGAAATCGGTCCAATAACAAAAAAAAAGAAAATGGCCGCCACTTTTTCTTATTTTGACGATGGCTACCTCATTTTAGCACTGGGAACCCCAGATATCAATTTTGAAATAAATTGGTCCAATAACAAAAAAAAAATGGCCGCCACTTTTTCTTCTTTTGACGATGGATAATTCTTTTATTAGCACTGGGAACGTCAGATATCAATTTTGAAAGAAATTGGTCCAATAACAAAAAAAAAGAAAATGGCCGCCACTTTTTCTTATTTTGACGATGGCTACCTCATTTTAGCACTGGGAACCCCAGATATCAATTTTGAAAGAAATTGGTCCAATAACAAAAAAATAATGGCCGCCACTTTTTCTTATTTTGACGATGGCTACCTCATTTTAGCACTGAGAACCCCAGATATCAATTTTGAAAGAAATCGGTCCAATAACAAAAAAAAAGAAAATGGCCGCCACTTTTTCTTATTTTGACGATGGCTACCTCATTTTAGCACTGAGAACCCCAGATATCAATTTTGAAAGAAATCGGTCCAATAACAAAAAAAAAGAAAATGGCCGCCACTTTTTCTTATTTTGACGATGGCTACCTCATTTTAGCACTGGGAACCCCAGATATCAATTTTGAAAGAAATTGGTCCAATAACAAAAAAATAATGGCCGCCACTTTTTCTTATTTTGACGATGGCTACCTCATTTTAGCACTGAGAACCCCAGATATCAATTTTGAAAGAAATCGGTCCAATAACAAAAAAAAAAGAAAATGGCCGCCACTTTTTCTTATTTTGACGATGGCTACCTCATTTTAGCACTGGGAACCCCAGATATCAATTTTGAAAGAAATTGGTCCAATAACAAAAAAAAAAATGGCCGCCACTTTTTCTTCTTTTGACGATGGATAATTCTTTTATTAGCACTGGGAACCTCAGATATCAATTTTGAAAGAAATTGGTCCAATAACAAAAAAATAATGGCCGCCACTTTTTCTTATTTTGACGATGGCTACCTCATTTCAGCACTGAGAACCCCAGATATCAATTTTGAAAGAAATCGGTCCAATAACAAAAAAAAGAAAATGGCCGCCACTTTTTCTTATTTTGACGATGGCTACCTCATTTTAGCACTGGGAACCCCGGATATCAATTTTGAAAGAAATCGGTCCAATAACAAAAAAAAACATGGCCGCCACTTTTTCTTATTTTGACTATGAATACCTCTTTTATTAGCACTGGGAACCCCAGATATCAATTTTGAAAGAAATTGGTCCAATAACAAAAAAAAATGGCCGCCACTTTTACTTATTTTGACGATGGATACCTCATTTTAGCACTGAGAACCCCAGATATCAATTTTGAAAGAAATCGGTCCAATAACAAAAAAAAAGAAAATTGCTGCCTTTTTTCTTATTTTGACGATGGATACCTCTTTTATTAACACGGATAACCCCAGATATCAATTTTGAAAGAAATTGGTCCAATAACAAAAAAAAGAAAATGGCCGCCACTTTTTCTTCTTTTGACGATGGATAATTCTTTTATTAGCACTGGGAACCCCAGATATCAATTTTGAAAGAAATTGGTCCAATAACAAAAAAAAAATGGCCGCCACTTTTCTTCTTTTGACGATGAATAATTCTTTTATTAGCACTGGGAACCCCAGATATCAATTTTGAAAGAAATTGGTCCAATAACCAAAAAATAATGGCCGCCACTTTTTCTTATTTTGACGATGGCTACCTCATTTTAGCACTGAGAACCCCAGATATCAATTTTGAAAGAAATCGGTCCAATAACAAAAAAAAAGAAAATGGCTACCTTTTTTCTTATTTTGACGATGGATACCTCTTTTATTAACACGGATAACCCCAGATATCAATTTTGAAAGAAATCGGTCCAATAACAAAAAAAAAATGGCCGCCACTTTTTCTTATTTTGACTATGGATACCTCTTTTATTAGCACTGGGAACCCCAGATATCAATTTTGAAAGAAATTGGTCCAATAACAAAAAAAAAGAAAATGGCTGCCTTTTTTTCTTATTTTGACGATGGTTACGTCTTTTATTAGCACTGGGAACCCCAGATATCAATTTTGAAATAAATTGGTCCAATAACAAAAAAAAGAAAATGGCTGCCTTTTTAGCGTTCCGTACCCAAAGGGTACTAACGGGACCCTATTACTAAGCCTACGCTGTCCGTCCGTCCGTCCGTCCGTCCGTCTGTCAGCGGGCTGTATCTCGTAAACCGTAATAGATAGACAGATGAAATTTTCACATTTTATGTATTTCTATTGCCGCTATAAAAACAAATAATAAAAATTAAATTAAATTAAAATATTTCCATGGGTACATGGAAATATTTTTATTTAATTTTTTTTAACGGAACCCTAAAATATCGAGGACCGACTCGCACTTGGCCGATTTTTTTTTCTTATTTTGACGATGGTTACCTCTTTTATTAGCACTGGGAACCCCAGATATCAATTTTGAAAGAAATTGGTCCAATAACAAAAAAAAATGGCCGCCACTTTTTCATGGTTACCTCTTTTATGAGCACAGGGATCCCCAGCTATATAAGAATCTAAACCAAAAACCTCTTATACTAATATTTACAGATTTATTAATAGATACTAAAAATTACAACAATATTAACATTCTGATTTTATTTTAATCTATGATAAAATGAATATAATAGGTATTTATTTAAGCAATAGTTCGCTTGATCAGGGGGGATCGTAGCGAGCCAGCGAAAGCGATACGTCCTACCTCGATGATACTTTGCGGGCTACTGGAGTGAGGCGCACGAGCCACGTTGTTATATAAAAAGTAAAAACGTCGTGATTAAAAAATAAACAAATTTTTTAGAGAAAAATTAACCATTAAATAATCTTCTAAAAGTGTTTGCCTATTTTGTGGCATTTGTTTTTTTAGTCTAACTTTAATATTCTATGAACACAACCTGAAAAACGATAAAAATTACACTGTTTTCGAAATTATTTTTGATCGGGTGAAGTTGTAAATTTTGAGTTTTGAACCATAAAAGAATTAAGAACATATATTAAACTACAACATATATTTTTAACCGATCAAAACAAAGAATATTTCATTGTTAACGATTCAATCAAAAATAGGTCGATGTCGAAGATCCCGCCGTTAAGCGTAGGCCACTAAGCTAACTTAGCTTAGCTCAAGTTGCTACTGTCACGTTGCTACTGCTGATAGACTATCCCGATGCAAGCACAGTGGTGAAGGGAGGCAGAAGTATGGTGTATACCTACTAACTTTAGCTGGGGAGCTAACCCACTTTTCAGTTAGTTCGCTGAACTTAGCTTTGCAATCGAAGCTGTGTGAGTTAAGCTAAACTAAGCAAGTTTATTTCACGCTTTAGTTAGCGCGAGGTAGCTACGCGGCGCAGTCCATAGGATCGGATCGAAGGGACAAAGAGGAATTTATGGAGTTCTTGCTGCAACAATGTATTTTAGCCAATAGCCAGTTTTTTTTATTCGGTGACAAGATATAGAAGGATAGCCGTTTACTCTGATATCTTACCTGATGGGGTCTAACTATGAAGAGGTATGGCAGTGTAACAACACATACTTACTTCTAACCGTTTTTTACACGCCATCGTATCGGAACGCTAAATAGCTTGGTGACACGTCTTTGACGATAACTAGTCACGACCAAAGCCACCAGACAGAAGAGTGTTGGCTAATTAAAAGTGAATGCGATCGTCACACTATAGGAATCGTTTTCAGAGAATTCCGCAGCAGGTCACCACTAAACCAAAATCGTATGTGTAATCCAACACTCACCCAATTATTTCCAGTGATACGATGTTTAATGAATCTGTGCTGAGTGAGCGGCTTGTCACTGCCATTCGCCGTTCGATCAGTCGCAGGCGCCCAAGATTCATCTCCGCAAGGCATCCGAGCGAGAGAGTCAATAGGGGCCGGGGTGGCGGCGGCGAACGGGGGATGTTTGCGGACGGAGACGCAATTATATTAAGATTACATATTTATCTCCCGAAACGGACACATTTCTCAGGGCTGGATCGGGGTTGGATATACTTGGAGATGATTTTACCATAGTTGGGTAAAAGAAAAAAAGACTTATTTAGTCTTTATTTGTCATAAGAATCAATTCTTGACTACTAACTTGCGAAAATTTGTGAGGATGTATGGATGTATGGATGGATGGATGTTTGTTACTCTTTCACGCTACAACGAATAAACCGATTTGGCTGGGAATAGGAGTTCCCGCGCGAATTAAAAAACCTTAATCCACGCGGACGAAGTCGCGGGCATCATCTAGTTAGATTATACTTGAGATAATATTACCTATATGGATTTTTTTTTTCAAAAACCGACTTCCAATATCACAACACAATAATGTTTTTTTTTTCTGAAGTACCAAACAAAAAAAGAATCATCAAAATTAATTAATAATTAGTGGAATAATCGCGTAAAAAACATACAAAACATACAGTTGAATTGAGAACCTCCTCCGTTTTTAAGTTGGTTAAAAATTCAACCAGAAGCTCGACAATTGCTCTTTTCAAATCTCAAAGTGTTTCAAACTTGCAATGTGAAAGTTGAAAATCTTTGGAAAATAAAAATAAAAATAAAATTGAAGCGTCATCAATTATGATTAAGTTTATCATGAAAGAAAGCTTAACTCACATTAATTTTTAAATTTCTGTATTTTTGTGTGATTGTCCGGGCTTATCTTCGAAACGCCTGACTGATTTTACGGAACTTACACATACACAGTATGGTAGAGGACTAACCAAGAAGTGAGATAGACTACTTTTCATAAAATGTCATATAAATATATTTGGATTGTAAAAAAATTTGCTGGCAACACTTTTTCACAGTATGCAAATCATGTCCAAATGGTGCAGTACCATACCATACCGCAGAATTACAGCGAGGAGACCTAATCCTGCGCTATGGTGGTAATAACATCTCTATAGTTATCCGCCTGACCAATCGCTTGATCCCCAATATTGATTCCGGGATCAATGGCTGTCGGGCGGCCCCCGCTATCTTATCATTGTTTTAAATGTTGCTTCCTGATGCTACTGCGGCGGCTTCTGGACTTTGTTTCAGTACACTTGCTATATTAATTAAGATTTCACTGCTTCGTTGGTCAAGTCATAACAAAAAAATATTGATTTTTCTGTACAGAAATCTGGAGTTGGAAAATTGGCAGTGTTGCGACCTTGTTCCTCAGAGAGCACGTAATCTATCTGTCGGCGCTCTGACTTGGTCATACGGTTAGGGTTTGTGCGGAGAGTAATGATAGATTTTAACACTTAGTAATATGGTTTATATTGAGCAATAAATATACACAGAGTGGTATAAGAGAACCGACTCGGACCGTGGTTGCGCGTGTACTCCTCGAGTGTTCAGTGTGAACTCCTCGAGTGTTGAATCTGAACTCCCTAATCGGACCGTGGTTGCGGGTGTACTCCTCGAGTGTTCAGTGTGAACTCCTCGAGTGTTGAATCTGAACTCCCTTTGAAATCGGAACTTTTAAAATCAAAAATAATACAGCGGTCGGTGTCGGCTAACTTCACAAAAGCAAAGCAAATTACCAAAACAGAAAGAAATAAACAATTACATTTGCAGTACAGTACAGGGAATAGAGTTGTAAAAAAATAAACTTTAAAATATTAATTTAGACAATAGTCGGTGTTACAAAGAAATACAAAGAAAAAACCCAAACTAAAAATATTTTCTAACTTAATAGCTACGGCCTTACAATAAAACATAGGCGTGAGAAACAAGTCATAAAACACAGCTAAACTACGAGCTTAAAATTAAACAGATTATTTTCATTTAGGTATAATTAGCGTAAGGCGTAATGTGGGACACAGTCGCCACATATTCATCTATCTACCCATCTATCGAACTATGAGAGAGAGGTAGGTAATACCGGTGATCTCTGCACCGGTTCTTCTCACACACTTCTGTAGTCACTTCATAAGTAGATACGGAGAAGGGGTCGCCGAAAGTCGTTTAGGTAATTAAATGTTTAAGTGCCGATTCCACCAATTTCGAGTGACGTTTAACCGAGAAATTTGGCGTTCTGTCAGTTTTTGTATTGAAAATCTGCCAAAATATCGGATAAGTTATTTTACATTAGTGAAATCGGTCCTGAGTGAAAGGTTTCATTATTGAGTTTTTTCGGTGAGAAAATAGCTCCATCAAGCGCCCTGCTCTGCACACCAAAATGGTAGACATCAGCTCGGATCTGATTCCAGATGTTGAGAAATCTTAAAGTTTTAAAAAATTATGAGGTTGGCCTAAAACTTGTTTTTGACACATGCTTTTGTCTTTCCAAAGAAGTTCTCATGTCTCTCTCTCAGAATGTGGGATCTATCATCTACGGCATCGTTTCACGTGATTGCGCGGGCGACGCGGTAGAGTGGCGTGAAATACCTCTGTGCCCCAATGTTGCGTGTCTTGTAGCGGATGCATATACCTATTATACATATTATACCAACGATTAACATCACAATGGAGATCATTTTGTTGGCGCCCAAGCATTTATTTGTCAGTTTGTCACAAAAGCTCACTGTCCTCTATAAAAGACAGTGATCATTTATTTTATAGATGAAAGTTAAACTTTTCTATAGACTGTATGCATAAAAACTGTTAATACCGAATCCTTGTTAATATTATAAATGTGAAGGTTTATTTTCGTTTGTCCGTTTGTCCTTTAAACACGCAGCAACGGAGCAACGAATCGACTCGATTTTTCGTTCGTGGCAACTCTTAGTGGCGGCGTGTCCAACGAACTAAAATAATATAGGTATTCGCATTTTATAAATTATCTTAAGGATAATATTATTAAGGAACTCATCCGGCGTTAATTTAATTCACTACAAAATAACCGTCAGGATAGGTGTACCAGCACTAGGCCCATAAATTCAGCCGATTAACAAAAAAAAAGTATCGCCATACGGAAGGTTATTTAGTCGTAAAATCGCATTACTACGGAAAGCGGAAATCGGCTCATAAAATATTTCGTTTCCAATTTCACCTGACCTACGGTCTGCTTTGGCGTGAAGGGTTTGAACTGGTGTAATGTATGGACGCGAGGGGCGTTGGGGCCACGTTATAGTGGTGATTAAGTGGCAGACGGCCGATACTCAATTGATATTAATAGCATCACAACACCTGGTCGCCGTTGACACTGTGGAACATGAATGGGTTACATGACTCCAGGCTGAAACAAAAGTAAGGTAAAAAACATAATCTGGTTAGTGATGCTAGTAGATACAGTAGGTCCCTAACATGACACTTGTGAAGTCGAAGGCCCATGCTAATTTCATTAGGTATATTTAAAAACATTACAAGTCTTTTGAATTTATAATATGTAATTAAGCTTAGGGTAGTGATTCAATACACTAGCTCACTTGAGCTACATCACAGGTCTGTTATGGTCTGTCTACAATCTACATGGCGTCTGTGGTCGTCGGGTTTTCTTGCAGAATTTAAGTAAGTGCGGACGTTCTCGTATCTAATCACGTAATTGGTCTCCACTCTCCACCAGTCACCGGAGAAAATGCCTTCGAGACAATGCTATCGTCTAGGACAGACGTAAAGGCCTGAATGATGACGTGGTGTGCAATTTCTATGCCTACCTACCCACGATGCAACTTGGCTGTGGCCGCCATGTAACCGTTGCAGAGTGATTAAATTTATACTTACAGTAACAGCGTGCTAACGCTGTCGACACCTGATGCAAGGACGTGATCTACAGCAATAAAAACACATATAGGTATAGTAGGAACTACAAAACATACACTCTTTTCCACTTCTCCAATCACTTCTCACTTGTAAATCAAGTGTCAAAACTTCGCTAAGGAATGTTCCTTCTACACTTGATTTACACCTACCTAACCTGCATAGGTAAGTATAAGTAGGTACCTACTTAGGATCAGTGTTTCCTAAAGTTTTGTAGTGAAAACTTTTTTGTGCAAAGTGCAAACATGTTTCTAGTCGTAAGTCTTAGTGAATTTACCTACCCTATACCTAAGCGTTTCGCTATTGAGGAACTCAAAACTTTCTTTTTACCTGCTTTCATAGTAAGTAATCATTTTAATAAGTCTTTAATAAAAATCTCATAAACTCACATCAGGAGTATTAGTACCTACTTACCTTGAGCCAATTGCTAGTAAAAATTCAAACATAATTACTTCCAATTTTCACTTCATTTCGGAGCAAAGCCGTCGCTGGCACGCGTCGTTAAAAAGACACGCATACGATTTTTTACCAAAAATAAAAAAGCATAGACCGCGTAGGGGAAGCTACGTTACTTACGCCTTTTTAAAATTTACCTATTGTTCAAAGTAAATGATCACTTGGTCCAGAAAGTAGTAGAATTGAAGCCTCAATAGCGGAATGAGCCCCTTGAATCCGAACTGTGGATGTTTGTTTCAAATCCAAATTGTTATTTTATTTAATGTTAAGTATACTTAATCCCATGTAGTAAGCGATTTAGCGTTCCGGTATGTGTAGAAACCGATTAGGGATATGAGTTTAACTTAAACTGCCATACCTCTCTCAAAGTCACCAAGTAAACAGGGGTTACTGTTACTGTAACTTTTTTTCTATATTATATTTAATAAGTACTAATTTTATGTTTCATATGTAGGTATTGTTACGTAATGTATTTTGTATCAAGTAATATATTTAGGTATCTATTTGTATATAATTATGTACATATATTATATGTATATTATTATAATATTCAAAATATGTATGTATTATATATTAATATATTTTATACTCTTTTTACCCTACTCTTTTGCACACCTACAAGTGTTGTCTCACATCTCAACGTTAGCTGGTAGAAAATGCTTTAGCATTAAGTCCGCCTTTTGTACTTTTTTTGTGCAATAAAGTGTTTAAAAAAAAAGTCAGTCCGCTAGCATCTCAGACTGCATCATGGATCATCACGTACTGTCGGATGCAGAGATCGCAGTTAAGGGCTGTAAAAGTGTCTACTCTTAGGTGTATCCCTTGATGAACTATCCCTTCAAAATGATAGCCGTCATTTTTCCCCAGGAATCAAAAAATCACGAAAAATATACGAAAAAACAATCACAATCTCATTATAGTAAACCTGGTGAAGCACGCGAGCTTCGTCTTTTGACAATTTTCGTGTTATCAACACGGATAGTAGCTTTTTAGAACCTTTTTTTTGTTCTTTTACAATGTTTATGTCAGCTGCTATTTGTTATACCTACTGATTGACTAAGTTTTTCACATTCATTTTTGTGCGTGTTTGATGTATTACAACTACTTACCTACTAGCAAAATGAGTAAATGTCTCGGCTGTATTAGATAATATTTTCATGTTGATTGTTGAATAGCTTTTAGTTTCCATTTTTAATAACGCATCATTTAAGAAACCATTTTCTATATTTTATTTTTACAAATTTTTACTTTCATTAGATACCTTCAACGTCAGTCAGTACTATTTTTGTATATATCCTGTGATACAACTTAGGCTGCAAGAAGTTTGGTTAAAAGGAAACGAAGAAGAAAAAATATCTTTGAGTATATACCTAACTGTTGGTTATATACTCAAAGAAAAATATATACCTACTAATTTTAATTTAACTACTTATGAGCAGTGAATTAATTATCCTAACACCTCGTCTAACCATCACGAATCACGATAGAGTGATATACATAAATAATATACAACTTCCCTAATCTAACCTTACTAAAAAACTGCGTCGATTTGAGACATTAGAACGGATATCTTTTATTCAAAAATGTTCCTTTAAAGATCAGCAGCATGAAAAAACTGCTGAAGAGCTTTGCAATTAGAACTATCTCAATAAAATAAACCGCGAACCATTCTCGGAATTTGCAAAATTATAAGTACCTAACTCCAAGATCTAGTTGGCATAAGTTTATAAGAGATAACATTTCTGAAAGCGTCGATAGTGAGAGTGTAACGCAAACACTCCGCCCTCCGGAGTTCGCGCCAACTTCGCGAATGCGGGTGCTCCTCCAACTTGCGATTCAATATTTATATTAAACCTTCGCGATTAAACACCCTAGATAGTTAACTAAACGATTTCGTTCACACTTCACTTACACGTAAAATTCATATGTTTTTAGATCGTCGTTTACTTTGCGGAAGCAGGCGTTACTTTGCGGAATTCCATAATAATATACAAGGAACGCCTGCCCAGCGTGGTCATTATGGGCAAAACCTTGTATGGATATTCGCACAAGACCATGGCCCCTAGTTCCCGGCGGCCTCGCTATTCCTGACCCTGGCAGCGGTCACGGTAATGGCGGGGCAGGGGGTGCTAAGAATCTCCGGACGAGATTCCGCTGCCAACCCCGACGACTGGACCTGGTGACGTATAACGCACGCACTTTGAGGACCGACGAAAAGATCATCGAGCTGGAAGAAGCAGTGAGCAAGTTGCGCTGGAACATTATAGGATTGTCTGAAGTCCGACGAGAGGGGGAGGACTCGATAATCCTTAATTCCGGCAACTTGTTTTACTACCGGGAGGGCGATCAACAGTCCCAGGGTGGTGTCGGGTTCATCGTCCACAAGTCCCTCGTCAACAACATTGTACAAGTCAAGAGTGTGTCGAGTAGGGTAGCGTACCTTATACTCAGAATCACCAAACGGTATTCGCTGAAGGTTATACAGGTCTACGCACCGACATCGACACATTCTGACGAGGAGGTGGAGGCGCTGTATGAGGATATATCAAAAGCCATACACGCCTCTACCACTCATTACAGTGTTGTGATGGGGGATTTCAATGCAAGGCTGGGCGAACGAAGCGGTGCAGAGACGAGAGTGGGGCATTTTGGGTATGGGCGAAGGAACCAAAGGGGCCAAATGTTGGCCGACTTCATGGAGAAGGAGGGCCTCTTTATGATGAACTCCTTCTTCAGGAAGCCGCCACACAGAAAATGGACATGGTTGAGTCCCGATGGTTCCACGAGAAATGAGATCGACTTCATTATGTCGACCAAGCGGCATATATTCAATGATGTCTCTGTGATCAATAGGGTGAAAACCGGTAGCGATCACCGGATGGTAAGAGGCACGTTGAATATTAATGTGAAGCTGGAAAGGGCCAGACTGGTGAAGTCCACTCTCCGACCTTCTCGTGCTCATATCCAAAATCCCGAAAACTTCCAACTCGAACTGCAGAACCGATTCGAGTGCCTAGCAGACTGCGTTTCTGTGGACGATCTAAACAACAGGTTCGTGGAAACTGTTCATACTGTGGGGTCTAAATTCTTTAAGACCCACCGCAGGAAAAGAACCGAAAAGTTCTCTGACCATACTCTCAAGCTAATGAAGGAGAGACAAGAGATGAGGCTGCAGTCATCGGCAGACGCGGCTGCCTACCGGCGGATTAATAGGCAGATCTCTAAAGCACAAACTCGCGACCTCCGTGTCTTTAATACCAAGTGTATTAAAGATACCATTGAGCGGAACAAAGGCTCAAAAGTGTTCGCGAGAGATCTGTCTATCGGACAGAGCCAGTTGACGCGGCTGAAAACTGATGACGGCCGTCTCGTCTCTTCTCGACCTGAGGTTTTGGGAGAGGTTGAGAAGTTCTATGGACAGTTATATACCACGACACAAAAACCTATTGAAGATCTGGCGAAAGATCCCAGAGCCAAACTGACCCGACACTATACCGAAGATATCCCGGACGTCAGCCTATACGAGATTAGAATGGCTCTCAAACAGCTTAAGGACAAGGCGCCAGGTGATGACGGAATCACTGCGGAACTCCTGAAAGCGGGTGGAAAACCGGTACTTAAGATCCTTCAGCGATTGTTCAATTCCGTCATCCACGAGGGCACAACGCCGGAAGCATGGCACAGGAGCGTGGTGGTTCTGTTCTTCAAAAAGGGTGATAATACCTTGTTGAAGAATTATAGACCCGTCTCGTTGTTGAGTCATGTTTATAAGTTGTTCTCGAGAGTCATTACGAATCGTCTCGCTCGTAGGTTTGACGACTTCCAGCCTCCCGAACAAGCCGGATTCCGAAAAGGCTTTGGTACCATAGATCACATTCATACGCTGCGGCAGGTTATACAAAAGACAGAAGAGTATAACCGGCCACTTTGCTTAGCGTTTGTGGACTATGAGAAAGCCTTCGATTCGGTGGAAACTTGGGCTGTGTTGAGGTCGCTGCAGAGATGCCGGATTGACTACCGGTATATCCAAGTGTTGAAGTGCTTGTATGAAAACGCCACAATGTCAGTACGTATACAGGACCAGACTACGAGGCCAATCCACTTGCAGCGTGGAGTGCGACAGGGAGACGTTATCTCCCCGAAGCTCTTTACCGCTGCGTTGGAGGACGTCTTTAAGCTTCTGGATTGGAACGGGCTTGGCATCAACATAAACGGCGAGTACATCACTCACCTGCGATTTGCCGATGACATAGTAGTCATGGCAGAGACTCTGAGAGACCTCAATACAATGCTCAATGATCTCAGCAGGGTTTCTCAACAGGTGGGCCTGAAAATGAACATGAGCAAGACGAAAATCATGTCCAATGCTCATGCACCGCTCCACCCAGTAATTGTTGAGAACTCTGCACTCGAAATTGTCGACGAGTATATTTACCTGGGACACACAGTCCAGCTAGGTAGGTCCAATTTCGAGAAAGAGATCAACCGCCGAATCCAACTCGGCTGGGCAGCGTTCGGGAAGCTCCGAGATGTCTTCTCGTCCAAAATTCCTCAGTGCCTGAAGACTAAAGTCTTCGAACAGTGCGTGTTGCCAGTGATGACTTACGGATCCGAGACATGGTCGCTAACTAAGGGCCTCATAAGTAGGCTCAAGACCGCTCAGCGGGCGATGGAGAGAGCTATGCTCGGAGTGTCCCTGCGGGATCGAATCAGAAATGAGGAGATCCGTAGGAGAACCAGAGTCACCGACATAGCTAAGCGAGTCGCGATACTGAAGTGGAAATGGGCGGGGCACATAGTTCGAAGAGCTGATGGTCGTTGGGGTCCCAAGGTGCTGGAGTGGCGACCCCACACCGGGAAGCGCAGTGTTGGCAGACCCCCCACCAGGTGGACCGACGACATCAAACGAGTCGCAGGGAGCCGCTGGATTCAGGCGGCGCAAGACCGAGGCCTGTGGAAGTCCATGCAAGAGACCTTTGTCCAGCAGTGGACGTCTATCGGTTGATAAAGAAGAAGAAGAAGAAGATACAAGGAAAAAAAATTCTTTAGCTATAATCCATCGAACCAGAAAAATTCTGTATGGTTCAATGCGCCTCTCGCGCTGTACGCTGCCGCTCTTTTAGACTGAGTTTCCACGGCGCGGTTTGCACCCGCGCCCGCAGCGGTTGCGGTAAGCCCGCCGCGGGCGCAAACCGCGCCGTGGAAATTGAAACTTCATTTTCCATACAAATCTGCATTCTACGGAGGCCGCGGGCCCGCAACCGCTGCGGGCGCGGGCGCCGAACCGCGCCGTGGAAATCCAGTCTTTGTAGTGGAACAAGTAAGTACCTACAGGGACAACGCAAACTACACAAACCCTCCAAAATACACTCTACGTAAAGTCTAAAGATTTTAGACTCATTTCGTGGTTTCATTTTTAGAAAAGGTCGTTTTATCCGTGTTTTCAGGCAATGAAAAACCCCTTACAATATCATTAGAATACGAAGGTAAATTTCGCCACCATCTATAAATTCCCGATAGCTCGATGGTAAGTCGGGCGGTCCCGACATCAGAAGACCCCGGTTCGAATCCGAATAATGTTTTCCCCTTGAATTTTTTTTTGTTTTTTATTTATTATTATTTTTTAATATATAATTTCCAAAAAACACCGATTTGCCAAAAAAAAAACACCCAGATATTAATGTATTATACGAGTACGTACCACGATAATTGTTATCAGAATGTCGAAATTTCGATCCAGTTGCATGGACCGTAGTCACCACGTAGTCACGATGGGACTGCGGTGTTGCGGTGTACCTACACTCTACTTACACGTTTCACTCCGACACTGGAGCATCTTCAGGAGATGTTGACTTCACAATGCATTATTGCAAAATCTATACCTATTCAAAGATAAGAAGCCAGTGGTACCACTAATGCCTGTTTTCACCAACCATGCCTAAATCATCCCTAAGTAGGAGTCTCTTTACGCGGGTAGCCCCTAAACACAATCCTTTTCCAATTGTATCATTTCTACCTTTAGATGAAAACGAAATTGACAGAAAGCGTCACCTAATTTAGCTTATGTAGCCCGTAAAAGTTAGGGAACGTTGGTGAAAATGGGCATAGCCCTACTAAGTAGATAAAGTAAGAAGTAATGTATGGTAGACTAAGCATAAAAGTTGGTAATATATCTAATGTCACGCCCTGGAACACGCGTGCGGTTGTCGTGACTCACCACCATAAGTGATCCTGACCTGTCACTGTAATCGCTTTCCGATTGGGACGTTATTTTTGCTCTGGGGTCGGCTGATATATTGAGACGACTTTTGGATTATTTATTTCTATTGTAATTAAGCTCAGAGTATCAGTAGGCGACGGAGAAACTAGAGAACTAATGCTCAGGGTTTCTCTTTCAAATCAAAATTTAAGACATCTTTGGAAAAACCAAAGTAGGTACCTAAAGTTCGGCCGTTCAGAGAATGCGTTCCTGACACCTGTCAGTTAGTCACGACAACTGTCACAAAATTATAACATTAATTGATTATTGATATAATAATACCTATTGTTTTAATGCTCATCAATTGTTAAAACGGTAAACAACCAGCATTAATATTTTTATCGTAACTGCAACGCCATTACAAAGTTACGTCGTCAGTTCAATCGCGACGTGTCAGGAACGCATTCTCTGAACGGCCGTAGTTTACCTGTAATACCTAGAGGATAATAGAGAACCAGCCCAATGAGTGTAAGCTGTAGGTACCATAATTATAGACGAGACAAATTGTTAGATGTCATGAACGATCGATCATATAATATTGTACCTACCTACCTACTTTCGATATGATGAAAGGTCGATATCATAAGGTATCGATGTAACGTACCTACTCGATCTCATGAGCTTCGATAATATGTATTTCGATGTAGCGTACCGGACCCGAAGAATTCATAGAATTGGAGTTTCAAGGAGCTGGAATCTCGACCACGCATGCGAAAGTGCGTGAGTGTTCCATCGTTTTCAGACTCCCCACTAAGGGGACAAACGGCATCAACCGAATCTCAGGAAGCCCAGAATCCAAGCGATGCAAGACTGAGGCGTGAGGCATTTACTTAAGGAGACGTGTCCGTGAGGCCTATCGGTAAGTTCGATTTGGTTCTGTCCATGTACTCCATCTAGTGGCGGTCTCCCAACACAAACACGCTTTCTGCAGCGAGATAGCCATATTACACCTTGAGAGTTGAGACACCAGCCATTGTTAGTGCTTCGAACATTGTATACAATAGGGACGTTAGTATATAAATACTTTGGTGTTCTTCAGATTCCCTCATTTCTCAAGCACGTAGTGTGAAATACCGAGTGTAGCCTCGTCATCGTTGTACCTACGGACTAGAGAATGTCATAATCTGTGGTCGTGGGTTACCCAATTATTTCTCGTAACAAGTTTCGGGAAACAATAAAGGCTAAAAACGCCACTAAAGAAGCCAATCGGGCGTTTAATGGGATGACCAAATAAAGATAACTAAGTATTTCTCGAATTTTGAACTATTCCGATTACTATCAGCCCGACGACCTCCAGGGCGCGGGCAGGTGGAGAATACCGACTCGCCATAAATAAACTCGATACAGCATATTTCGAGCCTCTCCGGACATTTCTTCATAACATTATAAGCGCAAGATCAAAATACCGACTTTTTGTCACACAACATTTTGCCCTGTCATCTGTAATGCATCTATCTATAGTTGGCAGTACTAACACTTAATAGTACGTTAGTTAGTTGGTTCCCGAAGAACTTTATTTAGCTTTACAGTAAAAGTTGTATTTTTAATGTACTTTGTTTTAATTTTTTAAAGTTAATAAAAATTAATTTATGATTTAATTTTTCAATTTAATTGTTTCGTGTATGTAAATTTATTAGGTAAATTGCTTGCGATGAAAAAGCTAATTTATACATTAAGAGAATAAAAAAAAATTATTAAAATCTAAATCAAAATAATTTTTTTTCTGCCGCATGGCTCGGCTCTACTTAGCATAAATGTAAAAGGGGTAATTTTTTTCTTTTTTTATGAAAGTTTTATCATTAGATACTAATAAGTAATAACAATGTCACCCCCTTAGGTACATCTACACATATCAATAGAAATAAAAATCAATTTTGTATGTTTGTCCTCTAAGCGTTCCGAAACCATTGATCTGATTGTGATGAAACTTTGATGATAGAGTGTTCTGGGGATGCCCGCGAGGGTTCTAATAAATTCTTTATACTTTACGTGGCATTGCAAGTTGCAACTTGCAACGCATGCTGGGTACAACTAGTCATACTAATATTATAAATGCGAAAGTGAGTTTGTTGGTTTGTCCTTCAATCACGCCGCAACAGAGCTACGGATCGAGGTGATTTTTTGCATGAGTATAGCTGAGGATCCGGAGAGTGTCATAGGCTACTTTTATCCCGGAAAATCGAAGAGTTCCCGTGGTATTTTAGAAACTAAACCCACGCGGGCGAAGTCGCAGGCATCAGCTAGTAAACTATAATTAAAACATATTTTTGTGAGTGACAGTGCCGCATTCCTTTGAGAGTAGGTCTGTTAAGATGTCGTAAGCAGCATATAATGTCGCACGACGTGTCTTGCGTGTGCTCTGGCTAGCGCTACCAGGAACTATCGTTACGGGATTCTCGCTGCACCGCGACCACTTTTTACGCGCGAGTGTTGAGCGTCGCCGTTTTAAAAATTAAAAGTGATACCATTTATAAAAATTAATTATTTTCTTGCGATTTATGAACGTCGCAGCCTCGGCAGGAATGAGCGTTAGCGAAGGCGCTAGGTATCATTACGTGAGAAGCCGTCGGCTTTCAACAGCTTGAGATGGAGAAAAAAGTAATTTGTGTCATTATCAACTCGTAGGCACAGCTCGACTATTAATACTCAAGTATTCACATACAACATAATACAATGTTATTGAAATTAATATTCATGCTCTAAATGTAGGTAAATGTTCAGCGTTATTCAGAATGATTCATTCTTCATTTTTCATTTCATTCATCACAATCCACAACCATTATAATTGTGAATTGAAATACTAATTTCCATTAATTTTTTTTTAAATTAAAAAGAATTTTAAGCAACCAAGTTGAACTTGACTAATATTCTCCTCTCCTCTCCAAATAAGCGGAAAGCTTTTGGGAGTGGGTACGACAATAGTGCAACGGGTGGGATTCGAACCTGCGACCTTTCAGTTTTCAAGAGTTAATAAGGCTCTGACAGACACAAACGGACAAGTGCGTATTATTAGCATAATTAGTAGTCTTAGAACTTCCTTGATTTCGCTGGGTGATTTATTAATTCTTAGGTACTACAAGCACAGAGCAAGGATAGGTTAATATCTCCTTATACTGTGCTACAAGCTAAGTATAATGTAGGAAAAATTAAACCGACTTCAATAGGTAGGAATACCGAAATAAAAAAGATCTAAATGAAAAGGGAAAACTGTCCATATCTTGCAAACTAGGTACTGAACCGATTTTGATGAAACCTTTACTGTTCCCTAAGTTCAAGTTAATGTAATCAAATAAAAAAAATATCAAAATACGATCAATTACTTCGGAGAAATGCGTGGACAAACATACATACATACACCTATATGTTTATTTGGAAGCCCTAATAAGTTATCATATTATGTGAAATTTTGCCGTTCCAATAATATTCCTCTTGAAGTCGGCTAAAAATATAAAGTTATAGTTTCTTCGCTCGTCTCCAGTGAAGCGTGAGTCCCTAGCACTACACTGTTGCAGACATAATGTCGCAAACAACGACAGCGCGTTGAGAAAACGTAATCCATCTGTTTGTAACGATCCGATCTAAATACAATAATGCAGCGGCGATAGCCTAGTGGTCAAGACTTCAGCGTCCTTTTCGAGGGACCCGCGGTTCGAATTAAAGGCACTTTTGCAGTTATAATACCTGTCACTTATGAGACTATCGTGAGGATCTTCCTAATGTTCTCAAAATTGTGAAGTCTGCCAACTGTTCTCATTCTGAGCTGAGACCCGTGCCCAGTTGCTGTGGGTTGACAATGAACAGCCATAAAAATAAAGCCTAGCCGAAGAACGATTCAGATCGGATGGATAGGACATAGGATTAGCGTCAGCAGCTGCAATTATGGAAACTGAATTGCATAATTTCACTGTTAGAGCTCATATTTGCATGTAACATACAAATGCCTGCCGCGTCACGTGGAAAACTCGATCGGTTTCAAAGAAACAGCCCCCCGATTGTGTAAAAGTTGCCGATAACAATCGTATTCATTTGATGGCATTAGAGTCAAAGTAAAATAAACCATAACAGTATTGAATTAGAGCTCAGTTTCGTGTATGCATTATTATACGTTTAGTTACCTACGATATGCTCCATAACGCTCCAAGTTAAAATCGGTTGTACTGAATTTGTGCCTTTAAATCAATACAGTCAAGGAATATTTTACTTTGACGCTAATGCCATCAAATGAATACGATTTCGATCGTCAACTTTAAGACAATCGGGGGGCAGATTAGAACTCGGGCCGATTTCACAAACTAACTGTTGTCTGAATCATACATATTACTAGGTAGGTATATTTCTTTAAGAAACTTAACCGAGAATCAAACCCAGCTCTTCTTGGTTGCTATAGTTAAAAGTTGAACGAAAACGTTTGTGGCAGTTCCCACATCCCAACGGAACGCAGGGCTACAATCAGCCAGTTTTAACGCTCGAGCGCGCAAACTGAATCGGCTCATTGTGTGGCGACCACGTCTCATCCACAAATAAAAGGGTGTTGGTCAATGTGCTGCCGATTCAAAAAGTTTACACGGAGTCTATGCTTCTAGTGATACCTACTGCAATTTTTAGAACATTTGATTTTATTCAGAGATTTAAGTAAGTATGTCTACGAGAAAGATTTTACTCTAGCAACTGTCGAATATTACGACAAAAGCTTTCTTAAAATCTCTCCACAAAGCTTCTTCGGTACTCCCAGTTTAGTAGTGGTTTTGGCGTTTAGGTACCAAATCAGTACTTACTAATAACTTTCAGGAATCTAAAGAATTTAGATTAAGTCGAAATCTCGAAAGGCACTTGGGGTCACAAAAAAATACAGATTTTGCCAGAGTTATCAATTAGGTTTTTGAAAATGCCGTGGGATTGTTGTTTTTTCAGAATGAAAAGTAGCCGGAAATGTGACTCTCCGGGTCTTCAACTATACCTAAACTAGCGGCACGCTATGATGGCCGGTTTGACACATTACAATAGTGATGTGGAATGTCAATTTATTCTCGAACAAAAAACAATTAAGTTTTGTTTTTGTACCTGATTAAATAGGTTTAATAAAACAAAAATGTATATGTTTATTTAATTTATTTGAACGAACTGAATATTTGAATGAAAATGAATATACATACTTTATATGCACACAAGAAACATATGAATACAAAAGATACCAAAAAAGGTGCCACAAAAGGCCATAATTAATCAGATTCGTCCATACTACTATTTTCACTGTCGTCACTGCTATCATCACCTACATTAATAATTATATGTTCGTTTTCTATAATATTATCTATTTTCACATCTCTTTCATAATCTTCCCTTATTAATTTAACAGTTCTATTCACAACCTTTTCCCAGTCTCCTTTAGTCACATGTTCACAAGCTTCTTCTAATAATTTTAGCATTTTTTTTGTGGTAAATGGGGGTTCTGTATTGTGTCTTGCAGCATATCCCTTAATTTGAGCCCACACCAACTCAATCGCATTATACTCACAATGGTAAGGCGGTAACCGTATAACTCTGTGCCCATGTTCTAATGCTATTTCGTCAATGACGTATCGGATCTTGGTTGGTTTGTTTTCTTTTAAAAGACGTACTAATTCCGCTTTTAACATATTCATGTTTGCATCTACGCCATTTTTACGAAGCCATGCGACGATATCAGCTTTCTTTTGGGATTGGGCAGGTGGCTTGTCAATTTGCATCGAGTGGTATGGGGCGTTGTCCATAATTATAATAGATGGTTCAGGGAGGCTACACAACATTGAGGTAAACCATTCAGTAAACTTTTCTCCATTCATGTCTTCATGATAGTCTCCAGTGGTTTTTGACGCAAAAGCCATGAGAGAACCTTCGACAAACCCGTTGATGGTTCCGGCGTGACAAATTATAAGTCGCGATCCTTTTCCTACAGGAACTTTGGAAGTAGATGCTGCTGTGTCATCGTTCCAAGAACGGCCTACAGTATGGTTAGCATTAAGCCATGTTTCATCCAAGAACACAACATTTTGCCAATTTTTGATTTCTTTCACTTGCCGTAAAAAAGTATACCTTGCCATCGCTATATCAAATCTTTCCATCAATATTTTGCGTTTGTTACATTTTTTGTATCGAAATCCAATGGTCTTCAAAATCTTCGTTAAAGAACTTTCCCCACCGAAGAATAATCCAGCTTCCTTCAGTGAATGCACCAACTTTTTTCTTGTTGGATACTCCTTCTGTAAATAGTAGCCGTAAACATGTCTTCGGATAGCATCGGCATCAAAGCTATCGATGCCTACGACTGGTTTTGCTCGTTTTCTCTTTTTTGGTGTGTGAAGTTTATTTTCTTCTGTGCCAGTCTCGCCATATTTTTTTTTAGTTATCCGTCTAACAGTTCGTTGTCCAATATTAAGCGCATCAGCTACGCGTTCAACCACTGACGTTATAGGTAAAATTGGCCCTCCATTTTGAGCTTCACGATCGAAATAGTTACGAAGGCGTATTACGAACTCACGTGTCTGACTATTTAGAACAGTTCTCTGCGTACGTTCGGTCATATCGACGAAATCCACAACAAAGGGCTTGAACAGAGTCCAAATTAACGAGCAAGGGTCAACAGTAATGCAGTATCAATATTTGAAATCCAAAGCCAGGTCAAAACTATATCACAATCGCATTGCACTGACAGTTTATACTTTTCGAAGCAACGTCAATTCGAAACTGCTTTGTTTTGCATTGAGCATTGACGCGAGTTTGCCGGAGGTAGTAGTTGTGCTAGCCAGCGATCCTATGTGACGATCGTATTAGATTCCATTTTTAAAAATTTTCAATTTAGAAAACCAAATGCCGAGTTGTGGTATATATCATATAAAAATAAAAATTTTACCTTTTGTATGAAACAGCTGATATTTTTTTGCGATTTCAGAGGTTTGTCCACATAGTGAAAATTGTTCATATTCACAAGTACATTCACCCCTTAAATGGTGCAAACTGATTTTTCTACACTTGTATACATTTTAGAAATCAATTTAATAAATAAATTTTGAGTCCTAAACCTAAAACTACATTCGATAAAATTTATGAATCTCTGCACATCACTATCGTCAATAAAGTAATACAATTATTTCCTTCAAAGTCGTTATCAATTAATACGGAACTTCATGAGCGGACAAACGTCAAACCGGCCATCATAACGTGCCGCTAGTGTACTTACCTATGCAAACAATAAAGAATCACATCGATCTGTATCTATCTGTTGCGGCATGATCCAAAGGCAAACCAACAGTCAAACAAATTCAACATTTGACTAAGGAGTTCTATGGACATGTGTGAATTTTCCACTTATTTGCCCCATGCATGTTTATGACATCCACAGGCGAAACCAATATGTTGTGAAAAAGATTTTCATCACATTACTAAACATAGAGGGAAAAATAATTGTAGGTTTATTAGCTAACAATGCAATCAAAAGTCAACAAAACCTCGTAAAAGTCAATCGCTTTCTCGACCTTATCTGCCATCTTTTATTGCGCCTTAACAGTCTCTCCCACCATAAGATAAGACAGATTAACAATTTCTCCAGGGATCATCGATTGCCGATCGCAATAAAATGTTACCAAACAACAACAAACACATTTTATACTACAGATATCACTAGATATCAATCTCGGAGACGCATTGACCGTCCGATTCCGCGCGAACCCCTTATAATGTTCTCGTATAAATGAGCTCGATACGACAAGTTTTCCCATCAAATTAACTAGAAACTTCACCCCCAATCCAATATTTTATATATTTTTCTACCAATCTCTATGTATTTCAAGAGAATAAGGTTCAAAATGGTACAGGTATTGAAGATAAGGCAGATATATTGGTGACATACGCTGATAAAATGGAGTAAAAGTAAGTAATAAAGTACGTTAATAATTGTTTGCGACGCGCTTGTTTGTCAGTGACTTCTGTTCACACTTTACTTTGCTCGACATTAAATAGGAAAGTTAGCGTGCCTTTGAGACTCGAAAAACCTCATAAAAATATAATAAATACTTAGCTACTTACATATCTACTTTTGTAAAATAAACTCACTGATTTTAGTTGTTTAGTTGTTTTAAAATCGTACATGTTTTTAGTTGCCATGGCAGATCGCAGACTTTTAGTAGGCCCTTCGTTTTGCCCGAGTTATTACTACTAGGGGCCTGTGGACTAGTCTAAATCCTAGGGGACTTTGGGGCTAGATGACCCTCAGTTCAAATAGGTAGGTACTATAAGTGAAGTGTGCATATCCGCTTTTCTGAAACAATGTTTTAGTCACGTGTGGGCGATGGAGGGACCTTCAAAATCAGAATAAATGTTTTTAATTTCTTTTACCGTGGGGCCCGGAGGCTCGCGCACTTTTATTAGAGATATCAAAAAGAGTGATCGAGTCTACCGGGGATCCAAGAGCTGGCAGCTACCTTGGCCAAAGGATTAGCTTGGCCATCCAAAGAGGTAATGCTGCCAGCATCTTGGGTACTATGCCACACTGCGGTGGCTTGGATGGGGTTTTAGATTTTAATTAGTTTTTATTTTAGTTTTAATTTTAGAATTAAATTTAGTTTTATAGTATTGTATAATTTCTTTTATCTTCTTTTCAATATTTTTCGACAGTTTTGAAAAAATCTTTCAAAACTTCGTCGAAAAAAAATCCCGTACCTACAATTTCTAATGTTGCTAAAATCAAAGGCTCAGCTGCTCAAAAGAAGAAATCGTTCAGACTATGGCCATTCAAATAATTGTTCAACAACTCACGCGAACTAAACTTTGAAAACAAGTTCGACCGAAATAAAACTTATTTTACGACCGTATGTTTAAATCATAGATATCAAAATAATTCATTTATCTGTAATAGCAACACTGCAATGGGGAGCCGGGCGATGTCTTCGCAGGGTAATTTATGGGGACACCAATTTAGTGGCGCGATATTAAAGGCGGACGTAAACTGTTGAATGGACCGAAAAGTGGGGTGTCGTGTCATCCTTAATTTAGTTTTGTTTTGCATATTTATTTGATAGTGGTTATTTTTTAACAAGATAGGAAAGATAAACTCACAGAAGACAAAACGTAACTAGGCCTACCGTACTTATTTGGTATAGAAAATGTAAATATTTGTTGCAGGGTGCCTTTATGTGTTGGAAACAATCGAGTATTTTTTGTCATCTTTTCAATAATCGACCGATTGGTTTCAACCAATAGACTGAACGTTAGGCCCTTACAAGGACCTCTAAAGTCTAAAGAACAGGGTCGTACAGCGTACTCGTGTGATGTTTGTTTCTAGCGGCTTCCCAGCTTGAAATCATCCACCTACAAGCTGTCTTGAAACGCTAAGTTTACGAGGTCGCCATTGTACCACCTTGGCATCCTAATACTTTTGTTTAGGCAACCCTGGTCACTCAATGTAAAAAACTTCAGAGGTGTCAAGGAACACCCGGATGGAACGAAGTTCCTTACGATTAATTAATTTGGCATTGTGTTCAACATTTTCACGCTACAATATTAGATCTCCGTAGCCTTGTGGTTTCGACAGTCGCCTAACAGCCAAAGGTCGATGGTTCGAATCCCAGCTCGACAGACCGAATTTTCCATTTTCAATTTTATTTTAAACAATTTCTACATGTGGAACCTTTCCCTAATTTTTTATAACTTAAAAATAAGTTATAAAAAATTAGGGAAAAATTCCACATGTAGAAATTATGTAAAATAAAATTGAAAATAGAATATTCAGTCTGTCGAGCTGGGATTCGAACCATCGACTTTTAACTGTTAAGCGACTGCAGAAACCACAAGGCTACGGAGACCCAATATTGTACCGCTAAAATACCGAACACAATGCCAAATTCACATTCAAAAAAGTGTCGGTTTCAAAAAAGGGTCGATCAGTGACGAGTGTCGGTTCAATTTTGTCTTAATTTTTTCCGTCTAGCCCCCTTCCGCACCGCGCGATAAGGAACTACGTTCCAAAAATACGTCACACCCGCGACAAAACTAAAAAGTTTTAAAATGTTGAATACTTACATTTTTTCCCTATGGCTAATTCATATTTTAGCTGTAAGATACGAGACTGCAATTATTGTGATGATTAAAATTTATACCTAGCTTCTCCCATTCATGTCATAAAATCGATAACACCATACTATAGTGCTATAATACTAATTGCGCTGGCTAAACGCCGTAGTGTCGGGTTATAAACCAAATTATAACGCACCATAACCTCTGTTGACAACTCACTCGTGTAATGGCGCCGTATTTTGGCGGGAACTGGGAAGCGGGAGTTTGTCGCAACGAATAGGCAACACCACCATTTAAAGCTTGGCGCATACCACTGCAGGCATTTTTTTTGAGAAGAAAATAATAAAACTCACCTAATTTACGAGCAAAATATTTATTCACCTACCGATCTATTTTGGAGCATAGGTAATTATAAAAATAGGTAGGTATACGAGCGCCTCATCCGCTTATTAATGAAATTATAGTACCTAGGTAAGGTAGGTAGGTACAGGTAGGGAATCCAAAACCGAAAGTATTTCAGAAAACCGGGTTTTCGGTTTTGATACAGTGTCAAAACCGGTTTTCCGGTTTTTTCGGTGATTTCGGTTTTTGTTTTTAAATAAAACTAGATTTAAAAGAATTCTTTAATTATTCAGTCCTTTGAATCAGTCTTAATGTAAATAATAATAAAATTGAGTAACAATTATTAAAATACTTGCTTGGGTAAAGTGAGAGAATAAATAGACCGTTGTTAGAAAAAGCTATGTTAAATGATTGAGGCCAAGGCAACTAAAAAGCTTTAGGAGCTAAAACCGCTAACTACCTTATAAATAGTAGCCCGTCGAAAGCACTGAATGGCGATTTACCGTTCAAGAAATGGGTTGGTCAAACGCCATGTGGGCATCATCTTTACGTGTATGGCAGGAAGACCTTTGTTTGAACAAGAAAAAACGAGGGAAATTGACCAAGAACGCTAAAGACACCTTCTTTAGCGTTCTTGGTCAATTTCCCTCGTTTTTTCTTGTCCTCCTACATTTTATGTAGGAGGTTCCGCGAAGACAACCGCACCTTGATAGGACTCACCCAATCCACGTGCACTCTCTTAGAGTCCCTCGACACTGTGCTTGGTAAGTTTATAAAATACCTTCCTCTATCGAATTTTCCACCGTTCTACGTATCCAACCTACTCGCACGAAATGCTTTAGTCAACGTTTCTGAAGCGAACCGCTAAGGTGTGGAACGCACTTCCGTCGTCTGTGTTTCCATCCACGTATAATTTGAGTACCTTCAAGGCAAGAGTGAATAGGCATTTGCTAGGTAAGCGCGCTTCATACATAGACATCATCAGTGCTTTGATACAGGTTTATAATGTCTTCAGATTGGGCCATAGATTTAAGATTGGGCGCTCTCCAAAATAATGATAAAACTTTATGTTAGTACAGGTAAATTCGTTATATCATATATGTAGGTACAAATCATAAGAGAGGGCAAAGTGGAGGGCACCAGAGGGCGATGAAGGTCGCCCATGCGATGCACCGACCAAACGTCTGCAGTGGAGCGGTCCATTGCATGAGTGTTTCTACCTACTAGCACCTACTAGCCTGTCAGCCAGCAGGGAGAAGTAGCGAATGCTCATGTGGCTAATAGTGTTCTGTGGGCCAATCACATCAGCCGCCAAGAATGGCACTTCGTTTTGACCGCGACCGCTCTGCCAAGAGTGTTGCGAAGAAGAAGAATCTTAAACATAGTATTCCTTACTACTAATACCTATACCTAAATGAAACTCGAAAGCTATTATTACTACTGGTTTAATACTCAAAGGCTTATAGTGATTTCGACCTTTTTGGTTAGGTATACCTACCTATCTAAACCCCTACTGGCAAGCTACTGGTATGGCCTAAAGGTAGGGCATGACATTGAAATCACAACACTTCAAAATTTGACAATAAAACTGGACAGAATGACCAAAGGAAAGACCTGTGACAACCTGTAGTAGAAAAATGAAAATATAACCATAAAAATAAGAAATAATTAAATTATCAAAAGTTAATAAAAAATGTGTTGGCTAGGTTGGGCAATGGCGTTATCGCTGCTATCGTACATGTTTGTCGCACCTCCTAAGCATTGAAATATATGCAAAAGGTAAGTCTTCTATAGTAATCGTTATCCCTATATAATTACCTAATAGATGGGCTGCTTTCCGTCTAATTTTTGTACACTTTGTCTGATCTTGTGCACTTTTTCAATTTGTTGACCCTCATATCGGCGCTTACGAGATCTAGCCAGGGCCTTCTTGGAGAGCCTTCTACTTTGGTTATTAGTTTATTACCTTGGATTGGTTACCTTGAGTGCTGAACACTGGTTGGTACTTGGTACCCAAAGCAGTGACCTGTATCATAACATAAAGTACCTTGGTAGCTAGGTAGGTATACGAGGCAAAGAGTCCAAGCGTAGTGCCACGTCTTTCTATATTTACCTATTTACAGACAAATAAAACTAAACTTGTAACTTCACTACGATGCAGTTCATAATTTCATATTATTGTGTAGGATAAATTCCTGAAAATTTTTCCAGAAAGCAAGTAAGCCCTGCTAGTGCTATCCTATTCATCTACTTTTGATATAGGTACCTATTTTCCATGAACCTATTTTGGTATATCGTTCAGGGTCACAGTGAATAGAAAATTCAGATTAAATTGTAGAAAATCAAACGTTCTTTCCTTGGTCTGAAAATTCAATCATGCATTTAAGCTGATGTCCCCTAGAAGTTGATGTAATAATCTAAGCAAAGAAAAGGTTAGAATTATTTTGCTATAATCCACCAACAGAAAAAATCTGTATGGTCAAACATGCAATTAAAAGCTAAGCACCACTCACCTACCCAGCCAAGCAAAAAAGCCAAGTTCCCAAGCAAGCAATGCCACCACCACTCACATGCACCACCACACAAGATTTTTACACTACTCTCGACGCACGTTTCGCCCCGACACCGGAGCATCCTCAGGACACAAGAAATTAATAAAACACAATAATAATAAGCAGTTTATATTACTTAATGAACAAGTGAACGTCTCAAGTTCACCACTGCTTCGTTTGTTTGAAAAAAGAGAGGGGGGAATCCGGGGGGTAGTGGGGGGATCCGGGGGGTAGTGGGGGGTCCGGGGGGTAGTGGGCGGGGCAATAGTAGTGGGGGTAGGAAAAAGGTATATAATACCGCGCATTTGACACAAGCTTCACTAGACAATACAGCATTGTAAAGTCGACATCTCCTGAGGATGCTCCGGTGTCGGGGCGAAACGTGCGTCGAGAGTAGTGTAAAAATCTTGTGTGGTGGTGCATGTGAGTGGTGGTGGCATTGCTTGCTTGGGAACTTGGCTTTTTTGCTTGGCTGGGTAGGTGAGTGGTGCTTAGCTTTTAATTGCATGTTTGACCATACAGATTTTTTCTGTTGGCGGATTATAGCAAAATAATTCTAACCTTTTCTTGCTAATCATGAACTTCCGCAAAGTAACGCCTGCTTCTATCCAAAATCTAAGCAAAACCAACGATTAAAAACAATTCTTTCTTTCAGATGCCAGAGCTTACAATTTTACCTACTGAAATTATAATTTAGGAAGATCCTAGAAATAGTACCTACCTACCTAAAGGAACTAGGTATGGAAGTACGAAGTAAACAAGAACCGTTTCAAAAGCTTTCTAATGTGTCAAATTGAAAAATTAATAACGCCCTTATGTCAACTTGTAAAAGATTTTCATTAAAACTTCTTAAGTTTTTGAGAAAACATAATGAATAAAAGTTATAAAATACTCGTCTTTATTATTGCCAGCTTTTATGGAATAAAACGAAGTACCTAACTCCCTCGCATTTGAGATCGTTTGATTCATCCTGACAAGTACTCTGGGTCCTAGATGATATCCAGGTTCTGATGATGGTGCTGGAAGGTGGCTATAGGAACTCTGTAAACCAGAAATCCTATCCTATCCTATCCTATTTCCTATTATTTCCTATTTTCCTATTATATTATAAATGCGAAAGTTTGTGAGGATGGATGTTTGGATGGATGGATGGATGTTTATTACTCTTTAACGCGACAACGAATGAACCGATTTTGCTGAAATTTGGCACAGACATAGATTATAGTCTGGAATAGCACATAGGCTTCTTTTTATCCCGGAAAAGCAAACAGTTCCTGCGGGATAGCATCGCTATTTTTTACGCATTTGTCCTTCATAATACGCGCAATCGAGTTTTAGATTGACGTGATTTTTTTGCACAGGTAAAGTTAAGGGCCTGAAAAATGACACAGGCTACTTTTTATTCCGGGAAAACAAACGGTTCCTGCGGGATATTAGTATACTACTTTTTACACATTTATCTTTCAATTATGCGCCAACGGAGTTACAGATTGACGTGGTTTTTTGGATAGGCATAGTTGATGCCTTGAAAGTGACAAAGGCTACTTTTTATCCTGGGAAAACAAACAGTTCCCGCGAGATATTAGTGTGCTACTTTTCAAATATTTATCCTTAAATTATGCGCCAACGGAGTTACAGATTGACGTGGTTTATTGGATAGGCATAGCTGAAGACTTGAAAAGTGACAAAGGCTACTTTTAACCCCGGGAAAACGAACAGTTCCCGCGGGATATTCGTATGCTACTTTTCACATATTAATCCTTCAATCATGCGCCAACGGAGTTACAGATTGACGTGGTTTTTTGGATAGGCATAGTTGAGGACCTGAAAAGTGAAAGTGAAGTGAAGTGGCTACTTTTTATCTCGGGAAAACAAACAGTTCCCGCGGGATATTCGTATGCTACTTTTCACATATCTATCCTTCAATTATGCGCCAAGGGAGTTACATATTGACGGGAGTTACGTATGTATGTATGTATGTATGTATGTATGTATGTATGTATGTATGTATGTATGTATGTATGTATGTATGTATGTACGCATGCATGCATGTATGTACGAGTATGTATGCATGCATGCATGTATGTATGCATGGAAGGATGGATGTATGTATGTTCTCTGAGATAGGGGTTGAACTACTTTGACTGTTTTACTCTATAACTCCGTCAATTTTAAACTAATTTTTATTATTATTTTAACCGACTTCAAAAAGGAGGAGATTCTCAATTCGACGGAATCTTTTTTTTATGTATGTTCACCGATTACTCAAAGACGCCTGAACCGATTTGGAAAATTCTTTTTTCGTTTCAAAGGGTACTTCCCAGGTGGTCTGATTTAAGTTTTATCGAAATCAGTCCAGCGGTTTTTAAAAAATAAAACAATAAATACTTTACTTTAATACTTTGTAGTGGTGCGGGCGTTTAAATGTATTATATGTTCCCGGGACAAAAAGTAGCTTGTGTTATTTTCCAGGTCCTCAACTTTACCTGTGTAAAAAACCACTTCGACTATATGCACTTGCACTTTATATGTGAAATATTATAAATGCGAAAGTGTGTTGGTTTGTCGTTCAATCACGCCCCAACAGAGCTACGGATCGACCTGATTTTTTGCAGGGGTATCTATAGTTGAAGACCTGGAGACTGACAGGCTACTTTTTATCGCGCAAAATCAAAGAATTCCCGAGGTATTTTAAAAACTAAATTCACGCAGACGAAGTCGCGGGCATCAGCTAGTCTGTAATAAAATGACGTAACCCCATCGAGCTTGGGCTCGTTTGATTCGTCTTGACAAGTATTCTGGTGTTAGAGGATATCCAGGGTCTGATGAAGTATAGCCACTAGCCAACTTCTAAGGCTTGTTTTTTATAAATAAAATTAATTAATTATTTAATTTACACTTGTTATCCTTACCGGTAGTAAATATCATTCGTCTATGGTTAAACGTACTCGTGTGGTTAAACGCTACGTTAGTTAATAGCCTTATGGCCAATTTCACCAACTTTAACTGGTATTTTGGCAGATTTGAATACAAAAACTGTCAAAATACATAATTATATCGCATTTACGCTCGGATAAAACTTATTTTACGTTGGTGAATAATACTGCAGTCATAAGGAAACTAGACGTTTCTGACAATTTTTTTCGAAATTGAGTTAGACATCAGTAAAAAAAAGCCGTCCAAGTGCGATTCGGACTCGCGCACCGAGGGTTCTGTACTCCAAAAGTAAAAGTATAACGATAATATTATATTAATTTGCTTATTTATCGTTAGCTTTGTTTGTAGAGGTTTATTGTTAATATAAGTAGTGGTTCGCCCCGAACTGAGACCTCGCGGTAACCGTATCCCATGATTATTCATTCAATCGATACATGATAACCAATACTGACATTATTATTATGCCCGTTTTCACCAAACATACCTAAATCATCCCCTAAGTAGGAATCTCTTTACGTAGGTAGGTCCTAAATACAATCCTAAGTCCTAACATCCGTCCCAATGTCCTTTTAGGTGTCCCGTACAGGATCGTGATAAATAAGTTGACAGAAATCATCACCTAACTTATCATAGGTAGCCCGTAAAGGTTAGGGCACGTTTCTGAAAACATTGAATTATTATGTAGGTACTAACGAGTGAAACCGGGTTACGGGCATCTGTACAAATCGTCATCTATCGACGCAAATAGAAAATATACAAAATGTAGTAATTAATAGTTTATTGAAGTTTGATATTTAACTAAAAAATAATTTTAATTGAATAATATGGTATTATATTATGTAACTAAATAATAAATGGTCGACGCAAAACTGTTTTTGGGATAGGTCGTAGTCGTAATCTCCTAGTTCCATGGAATAGTTAATGACTGCGCCATCTATTAGCATTATTGTGAAGCTATGTTGAATGTTGATGCTATATGAATTACTGATGCCCATTAAAAATTAAATAATCTCGTTTCTTTATAATATTCATATAATTTTAGTATTTGTTGTTCAAGTACAGGATATAAGTGAAATAATAAAAATAAAACAGGTTGAAAATACGTAGCGGATTTTGCTAGAGAGCGTCTTCAAGCGAGCGTATAAAATCGCCACTTTGAAAGCCCCCCATTTCGTCAATTTTAAGGGGAAAATTAAAAAAAAAATATTTTTGTACTCAGTTCAAAATTATCTTTAAAATGATACGTAACAATTTTATGTAACGCGATAAATTTTTTTTACTTCGCATTCACTTCTATGAGAGCCCCCCTGAAATAAAGGTTTTGATAATGTTTTATGCAATATTCGGCTGAAGGCCATCAGTTTACATATTATATCTAAATTTGAAGTAATTACGTTCAGTAATTCAAAAGTTATAAGGCTCTGACAGACGGACGGACGGACGGACGGACGGACGGACGGACAAGTGCAAATTCACTCTAGTAGACTCAGAGACCTCGCTTCGCTCGGTCAAAAAAAACTATGCTAGTTAGAGCGTTGGTTTTATTTTTCCTGTAAAATATACATAAACCTCTATTGACCATAATTATTTCAGATTTTTCGATTGGTAAACTTCGGAGATAAGGGGGGAGGACGGTATTTTTTTCGACATTTTGGCCGATTACTCAAAAACTATTATATATAGAAATAAATAAAAAACTGTTTTAGAATGCACAAGTAAAGGCCTTTCATATGATACCCCACTTGGTATAACTATCTTACTTTGAAATTTCAAACCCCTGATTTTCCCCCTTTTTTAATTAAACTAAAATAATTTTCGCGTTGCTTTTATTTTTCCTGTAAAATATACATAAGCCTCTACTGACCATAATTATTTCAGATTTTTCGATTGGTAAACTTCGGAGATAAGGGGGGGAACGGTATTTTTTTCGACATTTTGGCCGATTACTCAAAAACTATTACCTATATATAGAAATATATAAAAAACTGTTTTAGAATGCACAAGTAAACGCCTTTCATATGATACCCCACTCAGTATAATTATCTTACTTTGAAATTTCAAACCCCCGATTTTCCCCCTTTTTTAATCAAACTAAAATAATTTTCGCGTTGCTTTTATTTTTCCTGTAAAATATACATAAACCTCTATTGACCATAATTATTTCAGATTTTTCGATTGGTAAACTTCGAAGATAAGGGGGGGGGGGAGGGACGGTATTTTTTTCGACATTTTGGCCGATTACTCAAAAACTATTATTTATAGAAATAAATAAAAAACTGTTTTAGAATGCGCAAGTAAAGGCCTTTCATATGATACCCCACTCGGTATAGTTATTTTACTTTGAAATTTCAAAACCCCGATTTTCCCACATATTATATCTAAATTTGAAGTAATTACGTTCAGTAATTCAAAAGTTATAAGGCTCTGACAGACGGACGGACGGACGGACGCACGGACGGACGCACGGACGGACGGACGGACGGACAAGTGCAAATTCACTCTAGTAGACTCAGAGACCTCGCTTCGCTCGGTCAAAAAAAGCTATGCTAGTTAGAGCGTTGGTTTTATTTTTCCTGTAAAATATACATATAAACCTCTATTGACCATAATTATTTCAGATTTTTCGATTGGTAAACTTCGGAGATAAGGGGGGAGGACGGTATTTTTTTCGACATTTTAGCCGATTACTCAAAAACTATTATATATAGAAATAAATAAAAAACTGTTTTCGAATGCACAAGTAAAGGCCTTTCATATGATACCCCACTCGGTATAACTATCTTACTTTGAAATTTCAAACCCCTGATTTTCCCCCTTTTTTAATTAAACTAAAATAATTTTCGCGTTGATTTTATTTTTCCTGTAAAATATACATAAGCCTCTATTGACCATAATTATTTCAGATTTTTCGATTGGTAAACTTCGAAGATAAGGGGGGGGGGGGGGGACGGTATTTTTTTCGACATTTTGGCCGATTACTCAAAAACTATTATATATAGAAATAAATAAAAAACTGTTTTAGAATGCGCAAGTAAAGGCCTTTCATATGATACCCCACTCGGTATAGTTATTTTACTTTGAAATTTCAAACCCCCGATTTTCCCACATATTATATCTAAAGGAGTTGTCCAAAATTGGTTTTTTAAATTTGAATTTAATTAACAAGGATGATTTTAATGTAGTTGGATAAAGATCCCAAAAGGCTTCTATCAAAATAATTTACAGATTTTTTAAAGCCTCCGATAATAAAAAAGATTTTTTTTGTTTTGACTCATTTTTTTGCTTGTGATTTTTCGTAATTCCTAGTTCCATGTGATTTATACACTGGTAAAAAACTGAAAAGATTAATCTATGTAAATTGTCAATGTCAGATGATTGTCAGGAACAAATAATTTCATTTTCGAATAGGCAGTTCAAAAGTACCTAGTCGTAATCACGTCGTAATTCCTAGTTCCTGGTCTGTGATTCCTAGTTCCATGGTTCAAAATGACATTTACGTGACATTAACCGGTGCCAGATTTGATATGTCTATAGATTATAAAAGTTTTTAGTGTTACCATCCATTGAAAAATATTTTCTACAAACGGTATTTTTCATAATTAATTAAAAAAAACCGAGGACTCTAAAATTATTATTTTTATGGCGTTTAATTTTAATTTTTTTCTCTTTCACGTGATGACAGTTTGGTTCTGGTTAATGGATACTCAGAATAAAAAACCACCCTCCATACTAAACTGGGACATGTCTTTTGAAGTAATTACGTTCAGTAATTCAAAAGTTATAAGGCTCTGACAGACGGACGGACGGACGGACGTACGGACGGACGGACGGACGGACAAGTGCAAATTCACTCTAGTAGACTCAGAGACCTCGCTTCGCTCGGTCAAAAAAAGCTATGCTAGTTAGAGCGTTGGTTTTATTTTTCCTGTAAAATATACATATAAACCTCTATTGACCATAATTATTTCAGATTTTTCGATTGGTAAACTTCGGAGATAAGGGGGGGAGGACGGTATTTTTTTCGACATTTTGGCCGATTACTCAAAAACTATTATATATAGAAATAAATAAAAAACTGTTTTAGAATGCACAAGTAAAGGTCTTTCATATGATACCCCACTTGGTATAACTATCTTACTTTGAAATTTCAAACCCCTGATTTTCCCCCTTTTTTAATTAAACTAAAATAATTTTCGCGATGATTTTATTTTTCCTGTAAAATATACATAAGCCTCTATTGACCATAATTATTTCAGATTTTTCGATTGGTAAACTTCGAAGATAAGGGGGGGGGGGCGGTATTTTTTTCGACATTTTGGCCGATTACTCAAAAACTATTATATATAGAAATAAATAAAAAACTGTTTTAGAATGCGCAAGTAAAGGCCTTTCATATGATACCCCACTCGGTATAGTTATTTTACTTTGAAATTTCAAACCCCCGATTTTCCCACATATTATATCTAAATTTGAAGTAATTACGTTCAGTAATTCAAAAGTTATAAGGCTCTGACAGACGGACGGACGGACGGACGCACGGACGGACGGACGGACGGACAAGTGCAAATTCACTCTAGTAGACTCAGAGACCTCGCTTCGCTCGGTCAAAAAAAGCTATGCTAGTTAGAGCGTTGGTTTTATTTTTCCTGTAAAATATACATATAAACCTCTATTGACCATAATTATTTCAGATTTTTCGATTGGTAAACTTCGGAGATAAGGGGGGGAGGACGGTATTTTTTTCGACATTTTGGCCGATTACTCAAAAACTATTACCTATATATAGAAATATATAAAAAACTGTTTTAGAATGCACAAGTAAACGCCTTTCATATGATACCCCACTCAGTATAATTATCTTACTTTGAAATTTCAAACCCCCGATTTTCCCCCTTTTTTAATCAAACTAAAATAATTTTCGCGTTGCTTTTATTTTTCCTGTAAAATATACATAAACCTCTATTGACCATAATTATTTCAGATTTTTCGATTGGTAAACTTCGGAGATAAGGGGGGGGGGGGGGGGGGGGAACGGTATTTTTTTCGACATTTTGGCCGAAAAACTATTTTATATAGAAATAAATAAAAAACTGTTTTAGAATGCGCAAGTAAAGGCCTTTCATATGATACCCCACTCGGTATAGTTATTTTACTTTGAAATTTCAAACCCCCGATTTTCCCCCTTTTTTAATAAAACTAAAAATAATTTTCGATTTTTCTTTATTCCAATGATGTTGGGCCACTATTATACACAATTTCATGTCGATAGCTTTAATAGTTACTGAAATAATCGACTGTGACAGACGGACGGACGGACGGACGGACGGACGGACGGACGGACGGAGAAAGTCTCACCATAAGGGTTCCATTTTTACCATTTTGGTACGGAACCCTAAAAACCGGCCAGGTGCGCGTCGGACTCGCGCACCAAGGGTTCCGTACTCCAGAAGTAAAAGTATTCAAGTAAAAGGATAATATTATATTAATTTGCTTATTTATAATATTTTTTTTGTTTTAGAGGTTTATTCTAGTTATTAGTATTATTATTTTGACACAGTTTCCATACCAATCTTGCTGGCACGCTTGGAGAACTGTGGGATAAGAGGATTAGCACATAATTGGTTTTCTGACTACCTCACTAAAAGAACCCAACAAGTTAGAGTTGAAGGGTGCTCAAGTGATACATACTCGTGCTCCTACGGAATTCCTCAAGGAAGCACCTTAGGCCCTACACTCTTTTTGGCCTATATAAACGAACTTTGCAATACAAAAATCAGTAATGCTGATATTATAATGTTTGCTGATGACACAGTTCTTTTATTCCACGGTTCCTCATGGGATGAAGTGAATGAACACACAGAAACAGGCCTAGGTATTATAATTTCATGGTTAGAACATAGTCTTTTATCATTGAACACTAACAAAACTAAGTATCTATGCTTCAGCAAAACAAAAAGAGGAAAACCGCCAGATGACTTTGAAATAAGAGCACACTGTTATCCTTGTAATCAGATTCTTAGCTTCCCCAAAAAGTGTAACTGCAGTCCACTTATGCCAGCGACATCAGTTATATATCTTGGTGTAACAATTGATGACAACTTAAATTGGGCTCCACATATTACTAATACCAGTAGGCGCATTAGAAGACTTATGTACATATTCAAAACCTTACGCACTGTTTGCAGTGCTGAAATGTTAATTAAGCTGTATAAAACCCTTGGAGAATGTATTATCAGTTACTGCATCTGCGCCTGGGGCGGAACTTCTAAAACGCATATGCTGGAAGTGGAAAGAGCTCAGCGTGCCTTGCTTAAAGTCATGAAGTACTATCCCTTTATATTTGCTACAACTCGATTATATGAGGAATGTGATGTACTATCAGTAAGAAAACTGTATATTTATCAGGCGTTGCGTAGATATCACAATAAAACAATTCCCTTCCTACCAGAGTGTACTAAGAGAGTGGACAGATGCCCAGTCCCCGCGGTCAAATGTAGTCTTGCTCGTAAACACTACGATTTTCTTGCACCCTTTTTATACAACCGATTGAAAAAAGTCGTGTTAAAATCTAAGTCAAATAGGGAAATAAAAAGCTACATCAAAACATGGTTAAAAAGTTATAATTATGAGGGTATAGAGATGATTTTTCAAAAGAATGTTTAGAGATAATAAAAATCACACGCGCACACACACACACACACACACACACACACACACACACACACACACACACACACACACACACACACACACACATATAAAATAAACAATGTAGAATAAACAATTAGATTAAACAATGTTTCTATTTAACTTTTTAAGATAAGTTTAAACGATGTAATAGTATTTATAATTATATTATTTGTCCATCGTCTATTTATTCATATTGTTCATAGATGTAGGGAAGACACTGTCTCCTGTAACACAGTATATACTTTCACAGGAGACAGGGCTTCACATTATGTTATTTGTAAGCTGATAAATGAATAAAGGTATTATTATTATTTATTCTTAATATCAAAATAAATATTTTCTTTTATTTTCTTTCAGACAATAGCACAATTTTATTTATTTATCTTATTTGAGGTTGGTGCCAATTAAGCTAGACCTGTAAATTTTACGACCTCCCTGGCGCAGTGGTGAGTGTGGTCTTATATCTGGGAGGTCTCGGGTTCGATTCCCAGCGGGGTCAATTTGGGAATTTATAATTTCTGAATTGTCTCTGGTCTGGTCTGGTGGGAGGCTTTCGTTGGCCGTGGCTAGTTACCACTCTACCGTCAAAGACGTGCCGCCAAGCGATTTAGCGTTCCAGCACGATGGCGTGTAGAAACCGATTAGGGGTATGGGTTGAAGTTTCACTGCCGGCCGTACCCCTTCCAAGTTAGTATGCTACCATCTTAGACTGCATCGTCACTTACCATCAGGTGAGATCGCAGTCAGAGACTATCTTGTCATCGAATAAAAAAAATTGTATGAGCGCCCATACAACTCACAACTATTTATGTATTCCCCATACATAAATAGTTGACGTCAATTAAGGTAGTCCACCCTTTAATTTGAAACTTTTTTATTTTTTGAAATTTTTACTAGGTAGGTATTTAAAAATAGGAAAGACTTTTTGACGTCTGTTAAGTTTTGAACTTTATGTAGGTACTTCTTTTTTCATAAAATCATAAAGGACGCGGACGGCAGAATAGGCCATGGAACTAGGAATTACGACTACGTCTTAGTTCCATGCTCAGAGTAAGAATTATAATAGTTACTCTGAGGTTCCATGGAATAGGCCCTTAGTAGCACAAACATATAACTTACGTAACGTAAGACCGACCGTACGTAAATTGTGGTAAATTACAGCTCATTTTCTCAAATCTCAGGTGTTCATAGCATGGACCTAGGAAAACGATGGTTCATAGTGACTATGACAATGACAGTAGATGATAGTTCAGCAGATTATAGATTTCTGTATATACTCGTGCGTTTTTCGGTAAAAATACCGATTTTATAATCCCTAAATAGGGGAACACCTAAAAGACTCAGCAGCAAACTCGATTTCGATCGTTTCCGAACGTTAGTTGTTGGATAAGTCAAAATATGTCAATGTCATTTGACACTTCATTCAAAACTGTCACAAATGGAAAAGCTATCAACATTCAACACCCATGGCTACCTTCAGCCTCTAAAAACAAAAAGAAACTTACGTTTTGTAAACAAATAAATAACATAAGTAATATTCGAGCATTTTATTAATTATTAGTGTGTGAAAAGGAGATGATTCCAGTGGATAAGAACTGCTCTTTGCTCTTAGATTAGGTTTTAAAGAACAAAAACAAGTCGTTAGGCGGGAAACTTGTTGACACTAAAAAACTTGTGTTTAAAAATACTCAGTTTATACCGCAAAATGTCTTCACCGATCTGTATTTCTGATGATGACGACAGTTTTGATCATCAGTCACCACCGGAAAAGTCTTCTCGAGTCGATACAATTTACATTACCGATGATGAAGATGAAACGCCGAAAACAGATGATGTGAAAGAAAAGCGACAGGCACTGATCAGAAACTTATTTCCTAGTACAAAAACAAATTGCGGCAGTAGTCGGGTGATAGATCATAGGGCTCCTGTGGAGAAACAGCCGGATTTTGTGAAGGTGATAGGGGGGGTCACTGTTCACCTGCCAGTAAACCCTTATCCGTGTCAGATTGCTGTAATGTTTAAAGTAAGTCATTGCGTTTCAATTTAAAATTTCTAAGTTATAGTAATCCCACTAGTCTAATAGACTCACTACTGGGCACAGGTCTCCTCTCAAATATTATGGGTTTACACCCTAGTTCACCACGCTGGCCAAGTGTAGACTGGCAGATTTCATACACCTCTGAGAACATTATGGAGAAATCAGTGATTTTCTTTACTGTTAAAATCACTATCTCTTAATTATTAATATTTTCAACTAGCTGAAGCCAGCGACTTAGCGTGGATTTTGTTTAAAATTCCTCAGGAAGTTTTTGATTTTCCGGGATAAAAAGTAGCCTGTGTCACTCTCCAGGTCTTCAACTATATGCATGCAAAAATAATGTCAATCGGTAGCTTTGTTGCAGTGTGATTGATGGACAAACCAACAAACACACTTTTGCATTTATAATATTAGTATGACGTCATAGTAACTATTGTATGTCTGTATAGGCCCAACTTTTGAACAAATTTTGATATGTATACATCCTGGATAGGTAAGGTACTCATTGATATAATTTTACACTGAAAAAATATCAAAGGATTCCTAACCTATATCACAATTTAAGTCCTCCACTGATCAACATGCAAAAAATCATGTTGCTCCACTTCTGTATGATAGAAGGAGAAACCAACAAATAAACATTCCCCTTGATAACATTAATTTTGTGAGGATGTAAATCATTGTTTGTACAGTTTTCAGCTTGGGTCCCAAAAGTTATCTGGAGAAACATTGTGACATGGGCATGGAGGGCAGGTTGGTGTAAATAAAATACAAAATTAATAATTGGAAGTAATTGCAGGTTATAACAGCGATAGAGAAGAAGAAGAACTGTCTACTTGAGAGTCCAACTGGCACGGGCAAGACACTGGCTCTGCTCTGTTCAGCACTCTCCTGGCTCAAGAGAGAACAGGGTAAGTTTCCTTTATTTCATAACAACCTGGTTATATGTTTAGGGCCTATACTTTATGTATGATGAGAGGCTTTGGTGGTGGCTAGTTCAGCCACCCTACCATCAAAGACTTACAATTATTTATTTCTACGTAAGCAATCATAGACCTAGATTTATTGAACTAGTAGTACAATAATATCACTCGCTGTCGACTAGTGGCCCTCGGTTTATATGCTGAATTGTATTGTACCCCAGTCACTTATTATTGTATTTGTATAGATGCCTAGAATCTAGGCATCAAACAATAATCTAGATTCTAGGCCCTAGATTATAAATAAACCGTAGGGTTTCTTCATCTGAGCTAGATAAACCAGTATTGCAGAGGAATGTAAATAATAATAATAAATAAAATTATTTGCCAAATTGTGGATACATAACAGGTCATACATCAATTAATATCTCCCTTACACAATCAACAGTGTGCAAATGTTTAAAAATTAAAATTATATTACAAAACTATACAAAATTAAAATTACATTACAGAATTAATGAATAATAAATTAAAATTACAGTGGTCAAAATAATAAACTGTAATACCATGGAGATTATTTTATTGTACCTAGGTTTTTTCCTTAATGATGGTGCATGTGACTTATCATAACAGTGGTATTGTATAGTGTTTTTGCATCACATACTTGCTGAGGGATTGTCAAGAAATAATTGCTACCATCGCAATCATCTCTGATTGGTTGATCATCTCTTGCTATAGGATAAAATGTTGATAGTGTAGCAATGATTGTTGAAGCCTTTTCGTAATCGACCTGCTGATGCTGGTAACACAGTAAACTCTGTTTTTCTTTAGCTGTCTGAAAAGGTAAACAAATAGCAAAAAAACGTGTATGGTGTGACCTACAAACACAGCAGAGCGCTTACAACGTTCTTAAATTTGGTTTTTCAGTTGTAGCATTTTGAGCGCAGTGGTGAGCGCTGTAGTCTTATAACTGGGAGGTCTCTCGTTCGATTCCCGGTGGGGACAATTTGAGAATTTATAATTTCTAAATTGTCTCTGGTCTGGTCTGCGGGAGGCTTTGGCTTGGCTAGTTACCACTCTACCATCAAAGACGTGTCGCCACCCGCCAAGCAATTTAGAGTTCCAGAGAGACAGAGAGTATGGGTTAAATAAATGTACACTGCCATGCCATACCCCTTCTCAAGTTAGCCCGCTACTATCTTAGACTGCATCGTCACTTACTATTAGGTATATTAGTACGTACTAAGATCGATGTCGAGGATTATCTTGTCATAAAAAAAAAGTTTTCACTGTCAGTGCGGTAAGAAGTAAGAACTTCCTATACGCCGTTCTTAGCGCGTCGCTTACGCCTTTCTGCAACAAACCACTTGTTTATAGGTTATGCTGCGAAGGAAATATATATTACTAGCATGTGCCCACAGCTTCGCTCATCGAACTTAACGACTTTTCAAATCCCTGCTTTACCCCCTTAGGGTTGAATTTTCAAAAATCCTTAGCGGATGCCTACTACGTTATAATATAGCTATCTGCATACCTTTCAGCCCGATCCGTCCAGTGTCAGTTGCCTTTTCAATTTTAACCGACTTCTAAAACCGAGGAGGTTCTCAATTCGTCGGAATCTTTTTTTTCATGTATGTTCACCGATTACACGAAGATGCCTGAACCGATTTGGAACAAAATTTAATTAGATTGCCTTTATTATCGCAGTATTAATTCTTCCTTACTAATACACATTATAAATGCGAAAGTGTGTTTGTTTGTTGGTTTGTCCGTCATTCACGCTGCAACAAAGCTGGATTGACGTGATTTTTTGCCTATGTCACCCTCCAGGTTCTCAACTATAGTTGAGAACCTGGAGGGTGACATAGGCATCCCGGAAAAACAAAGAGTTCCCGCGGGATTTTAAAAACTAAATTCACGCGGACGAAGTCGCGGGCATCAGCTAGTTATATATATTTTAAAGATTTAGAAGATAGGTACTCTCATTATGTACGTATGTTTCTCTGTCTGCCATGCCATTGTCTACGCTTATGAAAAAGTGACAATTGATGACAGGCGTTCGCGTGTACCAGTTCGGATTTAGCGTCGGCGCAACTACGAAAGCTCAGCCATAAATCATACCACTGTCACACGACATTGCGAACAGCCTAACACGAAAATTGCGCCACAGCCAAATGCATTTGTTGCATGCTATTTGTGAGCCCATTTGCATCGGATAAGGGTGTACCTGATATTTTCCATGTTTTTTATTGTTACCTGATTGGCCAATTCATTTCGACGATAGCTTTACATGATCGGGTAATTCGGATAATTCGATCGGTTTATAGTATTCGACATGAATATGGGTACCTAAGTACTTTCTTCTAATAACTTGTGGAGGCATATAAAGTATTGGGGCACTCATGCCTCCACTACTACCTATTCCATTTCCCCCACTAGTTGTCAGTGTTACGATAATTAAAAATTGTGTAAATGTAAGTACAACTATTGGTAAGTTACGATAATGAACTTGAAGAACTTGTTGGTTTTTAGTATTCTAACTATAAGTTATAACTTTATAAGTTTATCCATGCAAAAATCACGTCGATCTGTAGCTCTGTTGGGGCGCGATTGGAAGAAAAAAACCAAGAAGCAAATACACTTTCGCATTTATTATATTAGTAAGTAAGGATTTTATCCTTACTAATATTATAAATGTGAAAGTGTGTTTGTTTGTTGGTTTGTTGGTTTGTCCTTCAATAACGCCGCAACAGGGCTACGGTTCGATGTGATTTTTTGCATGGGTATATATAATTGAAGACCTGGAGAGTGACATAGGCTACTTTTTATCCCGGAAAATCAAAGAGTTCCTGAGGTATTTGAGAAACTAAATCCACGCGGACGAAGTCGCGGGCATCAACTAGTATAATAATGATGCTTTCAAATAAAAAAAAAGAATTATTAAAATCGGTTCGACGGAGCTATGAAGTAAAATTCATAAAAACTTTCATCCCTTATCCTGGAGGAACCTTATTGTTTATCAAGATGATTATAAAACTATTCTATATGTTGATCTGGATTATCAGCTGCCACTATGCCAAACATCCAAATCCGTTTGTTAGTTTTCGCGTGATTCACGGACACGCGTACAGACAGACAAAAATTAAATAAATATCTGTTTTGGGCTCAGTATCATACTAATATTATAAATGCGAAAGTGTGTGACAAAATTTTCAAAAACATAATATATTCCATGTCCAGTTAGTTTTATTATAGGTACCTTACCTATATTATTGTAGATGAGCGATTGCAACTAATTAATTTTGCACCAAACACGATTACATACATTTCACATGCACAACTTTGTTCTGAACTCAAAGCTAATGCAGTTTTACACCGGAACTTATACACTTGAAAACTTGGAAGCTTGAAAAGTACGATATTTTGATATAAACGACGACGTATTAAACTCGATATGTTATAAGTAATGTCATTACAACTTCGGAAATCGAATTTTTCAACTTTAACAGCCCACAGTCGAAGAAACTTTAAGGCTGTTGATATAAGAAATAAGAAGGCACATTTTATGTTCTATTTAATGTATGTAGGGGAGAGCGGGGCTAGAAGTGCCCGGAGCTTGTTCTGATAGGAATAACTTATTTTTTTAAGATAATTAGCCTAGCTGAACTTGACCTATGTTCTCCTCTTCCCTCCAAATAAGCGGAAAGCTTGTGTTAGGAGAGGGTACGACAATAGTGCAACGGGTGGGGATCGAACCGTCAAATTTTCAGTCCGCACCTTTAACCGTTGGGCTATTGAGGCTTTCCAATGAAAAGGGCCAGCGTGTAAATAACGTAACGAATGTTTGTGGCATCGCATCAGCATCAGCAGAGGTCTTCTCCATTTTGCCAAGCTTTGGGTACAGGCTTCGAGGTATCCCGCCACTACAGTAGTTGTAGTTTCGCTCGCGATGCCGGATAAGGCTGTGCGTGCAAGTGCATGGTCCTCACATCGACTTAATTTCAATAGTTACCTAAATGTTAAATATAGATAATATATTTATTAATTATAGTAATTTTCATTGGGAATACCAATATACTATATCTATTATATAACATACATAATATGGTTGTAAAGAGAATCGTTTAATTTATGAAAACCTATATTTTGCATTTTATATTTTATTTAGACTGAAGGTCGTTTAAATCTAAAACGGAGCGATTTACAACAATGCCAATGGTGAGACAACTTGCCCCACTTGTTTGAATGTTACGCTTCGATTTTTCAAAGAAATATGTTCGTTAATGAACTCTGTACGAAATACATTAGGATAAATATTAGATATGTTAGAAACCTAATAAACATCTCAATATATATGCAAAAATCGCAGACCTTACTACAACACAGGAACCGGAATTCAGATTCAGATTAAGATTGTATACAGCCAGCTTAAAGATAGAGGTGTAAAAGATATTGCCCCGTCTCGTCTGACTGGCGGTGCCATCAGCTTTATTTAAAACGCTGACGTGGTGAGAAACGTCGCCCATGAGCCATTTGGTTTTGGCGTGTGTCAAAACCCCTACATTTTTGTTCATGAATTTCTTTTGCCAATTTTCCCCGCGTCTATTTGTGACGTCTCAATCGTGACCCTCTGAAAAATCTGGGCAGATTTAGAAAAAAGTTTTAGTTTGTCACGAACATTTGCGGTTGGTTCAACACGAATCTGAAATTAAAGTGTACAGTAGACCCTCAAAGATTAACAGTAAATTAGCGTCCAAATTACCTCCAAAAATAAAGAAAAGGAGGGTGGACTATACTCAAAAATCTCTAAACTTCTAAGTGAAGCCTCAATAGCCCAACGGTTAAAAGTGCGGACTGAAAACTGAAAGGTCGCAGGTTCGAATCCCACCCGTTGCACTATTGTCGTACCCACTCCTAACACAAGCTTTCCGCTTATTTGGAGGGGACAGGAGAATATTAGTCAACTTCAACTTGGCTAATATTCTTTAAAAAAAAGCGCTATCGGTATAAAATAAAGGATAGCATATCAAGTACACAACATAATATTTTTATTACGAGTAAAAAGAGCAATTGCACTTGCTAGTTTTTCTCGCTTGGAGCGACATTCAGAACCAGTGGTAGAGTTACTTCACGGTGCAAATATACGTAGATCTGATTCCTTTGACTTCATCCAACTTAGGTACCTATCAATTCCAGGGCACGAAATATTATCTGACCCCTTGTAGAGTAGAGCCTTCAATCGTTGAACATGTCCTTACTCCTTATACAATTAATACGCGCATATTCCCTTATTTCTACATTTAATTGTATAGATTAGTTACGCTCTACATATCCGAGTTAAAACTTATCAAAGGGATAAGTTTACAAGATTTTTCGGTTGCAACTTGCAGAAATCTAACCGTCCTTGTTACCACCATTATGTTTCAGACAAAACTCTTCTCGCCGCTCAGTTATCTAAGACATTATTAAAATTTACACCGAAAGCCATTTCATAGTGTTGTCACTAAACATCGTTTAGAAGCAAGTCGCAAGGTACCTTATAATTTGGAACGCATCAATTACCCGGCCGGAGACCGCGCGTAGAGCGACACGTCACCGCCCCAACATGTCTTTGAGCTTCCCTTTTCCCTGTCTCTCCCTTTTACTTTACCGCTTTTTTGTCATTCCGCGTAGCTGACAACCCTTTTGCTAAATTGAATTAGAATGTCTCTATTTGGCAGAGGCCTTTGTTGTTGTTACCAACATCAGATGTTTTAAAATGTTCAAATACTTGGTTTCGTATATTTTTATAAAATTGGTAACATCTTTTTTCACCTTAACTAGGAGAGTTCCCGAGATTGGTAGCGGTTTTATTGATGTTGTATGACCCAAAAGTGAGCCTGAGGTCCCGATTGGATTGTTTCTTGAATTTTGGAAAATAATGATTTCTAAATTAGCTCAGAGTCGCACTAGCGTCTCATAGTTGTTTTTCTAGTTCCATGGTCTCAGATCTGGTTTGGTGCGGGGGGAGGAGTGAAGGTGTAAAGTGAAGCGTGCCACAAAATCTAAGTGACGACCACGACCGCTCTGTCAAGAGCGTATCGACTAAGAAGAAGAAGGGGTTTGGTGGGAAAGTTCAGCATTACCTATCACACCTGGGTCACAGGTGAAAATCAGCGCCTGACATTGTATGTATTTTTTGGCATATGACGTAGGGCATAGTGCTGAGCTGTACCTATACCCTTTCTGGATGGTGTTACAGACGAAAGTGTTACATTTGTAACTAGTTTTGTCTGTGACACCATTGATTAATCAATAGATTTTCTTTCTTTCTATCGTCAACGTAGTGCTGATAGGTGAAGTTGAACCAATTTAGTGGCGATAAAACCTTCAAGTTTCCATCGTTTCCATCTTAGACTGCATCTCTACGCAGGTATTTTTATCAAGTGAAATTGCAGTCAAGAGAAAATATGTATGTCGATAAAAAGAAATATTAATATTAGAATCGAGACAGTTTTACTATCTCATTGTTCAAAATTCGGCGGGCTTTAGCACGATAAATAAACTCGGCTAAAAGTCATAACGTGTGATGAAATATAGTATGTCGGCCGACTTTATAATTATGTACTCGATAGTAATTGCTCTCTAAATAAGCTTAATAAAATACGAACTTAGATGATAATGTTTGCATGGAATGGAAATTATGCAGTGTACCACCAAGTAGAACTAGACGAGTAAGCAGTAATTTCTATAATCTATGAGACGTATTAATACTTGCATCGTGCACAAACACTGTTCAAGTTCACACTAAGCTGGTCACACACTTGAGGCGATCCGCAAGAAAGACCAGACCAGACCGAATTTAGACACAAATTTTGCATATGATGCCCGCAACTTTGTCCGTGAACTCAGTGTGAACTTTTTGATATTCCAGAATAAAAGTAAGTAGCCTTTGTCACTCTCCAGGCACTCAACTATACCCATGCAAAAAATCATGTCTGTTGCTGCGTGATTGAAGGCCAAATCATCAAATAAACACAAAGTTGGTACCTACTTCCTAATTCCATGATTACGACGAGGAAGTCGCATCAATATTCCTACCAAGGATTACCCACTTGCCGCCAATGTCGTCGAATGGTAAACATGACGCTGCTTGAGCGATGATTACCTATTGCTTCGAGCTATAGAAAATGCGCGTGCGGCTCTGCGGTGCGTGCGCTGAGGATGCGATGAGCGACGAGCATTAGTAAGTTAAGTACATATTATATCACGGCAAGGACTCCCGCGTCGCGTTAATTTCCCCGGCAAGGGTTGCCGCCGATGTCGTCGAATCGTAAACGTTATTTATGACGCCGCCGGACGATTATTGCCGCGAGCGCGCTCTTCCATTCATTTGCATATCAATTTATGCGGTAGTGATCATACCCTTCGACTTTTCGCTTCCGTGTTCCTTCGTTGGGGAGAACTTTGACTGAGACTAGACGAAACCGTTGCAAAATTATTTCAACACTTTCTTCCGAAGATCTGTTACTCAAAGGTTGAAAATCATCATTGCCAGCTACGTAATTTTCTAAATCCCCTGATTTTTATTGTCTATGAACTTTTAAGTTCCCATTCCATTTCTTTTCATAGAAATCTGTTGTCACAAATTCTATTCGACATAACAAGAAATGTACGTAGGTACCTATCTAATATTTTTATGATTTTGTTATAGCTATACTTAACAGCTTAACGTCGAGTTTATTCTTTGGTTAAACTTTCCTAGGCAATGGTGAAACAAGCCTTAAGCTTTAATGCTTTAATCCCATCATTGGTGTTTATTTTGAAAAAAAAAGTCGAAGTCCATCGAAAGTGTAAACCATTAACCATGTTAACATAAAGCTTAACATCGAGTAGTTTGGACTGTATGGTAATACAATGTTATCCAGAGTGCTTATTCCCTTTGTTCCCTGACTTGTTAAAAAAACAACTTTCATGTTACAAATGTTATCCAGTCATGGGCTGGCCTGTGACCGAGCCCATGTTAACGGTCTTGTGCTCTAGTGTGGACAATATGCTAATGCACAGCCTTTAAAGTTTAAGGCTCTTTCCCACTATCGAACTGTAACTTACTATGCTTTGTAAGTATAATTCGTTCGTGAATTTCATGTGCGTTCCATTTTGTTTTATTTTGTTGTAAGATCTAATAGTGCATTTTAATTGAGGATGTCCCGTGCCGATACGATACCGATGCTGTTTTTTCATATTCAACAATTTTTCATAGGTAAATTGTTTATGTGTGTGTGTTTGTGGAAACGAATCAAAATACGTTATACACGATTTCATCGACCTAAAATCTTGTTAAAAAAGTCGGTTTACGGACGATATTTTTACGTGATAACGTCATTAAGAAACATTGATGAAAAATTTAATACTTTTATGAATTGAATTGAATTATTATCACTGAATTATTTTGTATAATACAAAGGAGTTAATTGAAAATTACAATTTTCTCTAGTCACAAGCCAACGTTTGGGCCAATCGTGCCTCTCTATCGCTTGTTCCGCGCTCTCGCTTGCACGCGCAGGTTCAGTCGGAACGTGACACTTTTTCGTGCGTGCAGCTGGTGTTCAACGATTTATAAGACGTTACACGTCAAAAGTATAACATTCACATAATGAAATTATCATATTTCAGAAGTTAGTACATAATCTTCTTAAGGTGCTCGTTTTTTCCGAGAATTGTGATCACTTGATCATACATAAACATTACAATACCTATTTACTACCGTGTTCAATGATCATAATTATTCATAATATAACACACACGAGAGCAAATTATGTTGTAAAGCCAATTATTATCTTTTACAGTTGACGAAAACGATGTGATGTCTTCTTTTATATTCTATACTAGTTGATGCCCGACTTCGTCCGCGTGGTATTAGTTTTTAAAATGCCGCGGGAATTCTTTGATGAAGTTTATTTGAATAAAAAACATTTCTATTCTATTCTATTCCGAGATAAAGAGCTTGGTCACTTTCCAGGTAGGTACTCAAGTATAGGTACCCACGAAAAAAATTACGTCGATCCGTAGCTCTGTTGCAGCGTGATTGAAGGACAAACCAACAAACAAAAACACTTTCGCATTTATAATATTAGTAAGATTGTGTAATGTAGGTATAATATGTAAAAAGAAGTAAAGAAAGCTATGCTAATAAAAAACAAAATATGCTATTAAACGGTAACTATAAGTCAGTCGAATGTACAGTACTGAGCAGGCACTAGTCGGTGGTGCATAGAGCGGTGGAAGTTGGAACACGACCGTTCGTGACAATAAAGGGGTAGCCAAATTTGGAACATTTAAACGTCGTTTACCCCGATAACAGTAAAATGAATATGATTATGGCCCGATTTAATCTGACTATGCCGGCTTCCGTTGTAAATATTGTCGAAAAAATATTTTCACTCGCTGCAACTTTGATCTGATAAAATTATATTTATTGATTTAAGTAACTAAAATAGGTTTTAGTTTTTCATGCAATCGCAATTGCATGAAAAACTAGGAAATATAAATCACTGGTGCACTGGGCTTGCGTTCGGATTTTTTATCGTGGAGTGAATCTTTTGTTTCCTAGTTTCTACTTTACTGAAAATGTCAAAGGATTTTTTGTCAACTTGATAATATTTTTCGCATTTTTCGTTTTCACGAAATCAAGTTCCTTTGTACCTAGTGCCTACAGCCATTTTTCCTACAATCTATTAAGATGTCTGTATGTACTTGTAATTACATGACCGTTTTGGTTCAACTCTAAACATCGCCGGGCCATGGTGTGTTCAAGTCTCCTCGTGAATGAGATAGATTTATATTCCCAAGTTAGCCCATTTAGACCAAGTGCGATTGGCCATCCATTAGTTCACGCAAAAAAATGACTGAAACTATTTTGTCGGATGTACCTACAATCTACATAATATGTATTACATACCCTTCTGACCTTAGCCAGATGCATGACACACAAAGTTTTCTGACAATAACGGCCGGCCTTAACGAAATGAAGACCATAATTTTTAATGCATTGTACTTAAAATACCCTTGTTAATGACGTCAGAATTGCACACATATTCACGTGACATACTCCTTTACCACCCACGTCAACGAAGAATGCAAAGTGAATCAACAATCTATGAAGACAATCAAAACGTTGAAACAAATGACGATGCACAATGCAGGTGGTCGATACGCAATTGATGGCTGAGCGTAAAATTGGCACAATTAGAACTTGCAGATGGGTATCGCGTCATTGGTGACTTCATAATAAGTTGGCATTTATTGGCAACAAACAATAAAGTACACGAAGGTTTTAACTTGTAAGCAATTAATTATTAAGCTATTGCATAGCTATTATCGCGGGCTTTGAACTAGGACAAACAGTTTGAGCGCGGCGACCGAATCAAGAAATTCCGTAACGAAAAAACCTAACACCGTCATTCAGTAAGCGTTCAACATTTTAGAGGTTCACATTTAGCTCTGTTTGGCGCAGTGGGCGAGCGGCCGCTTTCTTCAGATGTCGCAGGTTCGAATCTCACTCGCGAAGTACTGACAGTGCGCTTTTCTTGTATGTTTGTTTTTTAATTATTTTTTTTGCATAATTTTTATTATGCAAAAAAATATTGCATAAATATTATAATTGCATAAGTTGATAAAAAATGCTATGCAATAGCTTTACCGCGGCAGTCCCCGAGTGCCACTTAATTTTTTTTATTACTAGCTGATGCCCGCGACTTCGTCCGCGTGGATGTAGTTTTTAAAATCCCTCGGGAACTCTTTAATTTTCTGGGATAGAACGTAGCCTATGTCACTCTTCAGGTCCTCAACTATACCCATGCAACAAATCACGTCGATCCGTAGCTCTGTTGCGGCGTAATTGAAGGACAAACCAACAAACAAACACACTTTCGCATTTAAAATATTAGTATGATTTACTATTTTATTGGTAATACCGCCCATACCACAGACCCGACCCTTTGCACATATTAATATAATCTATCTCGAAAGGTAATCAAATGCCAAACATCATGTCGAATTGCCAGGCGTTTACCACGTTCTTAAGTTCGTATTTTCACTTGTAACACGGTTAGGTAACTCTTACAGTGTCAGTCGCTTACGCCTTTGTGCGAGAAACGACTTGTTTCCACTACGGCAAGGGCAAAGGGAAGGTGATTTCATATTTAGCGCCGAAACTATTGAGCCGATTTTGATGAATGAGGTGTATTCCATTCGTTATTTTATGGTCAGCGTGACATGGGCTAGTTCGTCATCATCATCATCAACCCATCAACGGCTCACTACTGAGCGCTGGTCTCCTCTCAGAGAAGGGTTATAGGCTACACCACAACGCGGCTGCGATGTATTGCGAATAGGGTATCATATAAAATTGTTAATGCTATGCTGAAGCTAACAAAACGTATGTTTCGGCATAATTTTCAGTATTTTTCATAAACATCGAGAAATAAATTCAAAAAACTAAATTGCCGCGGAAACGTTCCATTTGTTTACATGACGTCACAGTTCACACACAGTTCAATGACAATTCCAAAGCCCAAAGGTGGCGTGAACTATGACGTCATTCGAGATTCAAGAACGTTTTCGATCTCGTGAACATGGTCAGAATTATAGCAATTTTAATTAATGTTTTCTAATTAAATAAACCTTTATTTTTTAGTTTTGTCGTATGGAATAATGTTTTTAGATAATAATCTTTTAGGATGAAACCAGTATTTTTAATATAGTCAAATACCCTATTGGCGGACTTTACACACTTTCAAGAACATTATGGAGAACTAACAGGTGTGCAGCCTGTGCAGGTTTCCTCACGATGTTTTCCTTCACCGTTAAAGCATGTGATACTTATTTAATTTCTTAAACGCACATAAATTCAAAAAGTCAGAGGTGCCCGGGACCGAATTAGCGATTAGGAGACCATAGTCCTAACTCCATAACCTTTGCTTGTTGGCTAGTTTTTATACGAACAAAATCAACAAGACCGATGTTATATTATCCATTTTTCCGACATTACAGTTTTTTAAACTTTCATCCTTTTTGATAATAAATCTATATATATATAAAAGAAAGTGGTGTTAGTTACACTATTTATAACTCAAGAACGGATGAACCGATTTGGCTGAAAATTGGTGGAGAGGTAGCTTAGAACCAGGAGACGGACATAGGATACTTTTTATCCCGTTCGACCGCGTTTCCGTCATGTCGCTATAAAACGTGGTATAACAAAAACGCATCTGACATGGAATAACAAAACGCAAATGACAGTGGAATAACAAAACGTAAATGACATCAGCTAAACGTTATTTTGTCTTTGGTTATGTATGGTAAAAAAATTTGACAATTATAAAAAGTGTTATAGGGTAAGGTTGCAATCATTGGACCAGCGCTTTGTTTGGACCACTTAGGTTTCTCTAAAACCAACAGTCATAAAAATAGTCCGTTATAACAAGACGCCAGCTATTTGACCCCGCACCCGGCCCCTCAACCTTCAGTGTCGCCGCAGGCTTCGTTGAGGCAGGACGTACGTCGGTGTGTTTCACGAGCTCCCGATGTAAAATTAATGCGACATTCTTAACCATGTAAGTACAGATTTGTAAGGTATTTTCAACTCAATTATTTTTATTAGCTTGGCATATTTATTTGTTCAGCTAACTTACTAATAACATGCCACAAAATATTTAAACTTATTTTTAAATTTTGTTTTGATTGCGATCACAGTGAGTTGCCATCAATGGACCCATGTAAGTTTCTTCCATTGAACCGGTCCAATCAAAGAAACTTCTAAAATAGTAATTTTATTTCTTTTTTTGTTTTAGCATGGCAAAGCGAGGCCACTATTATAAATGGAATGAAGGCAGCATGAAATTAGCATTGTTGGCTTTGAGTAAGAAAGAAGCTGGTTTGAATGAAGCTAGCAGGATATTTGGTGTGCCTAAAGCTACGTTAAAAAGAAGATTTGACAGTAAGAATGTGAAAGCTAAAGGGGAAAAGCAAATTGTAGGCTCCGAAGGAGATCTAACACCCGATTTGGAAGAAAAGTTAGTAAATCATATTTTGGAGATGGAACGTTGTTTATACGGCATCATACCAACTGACGTCAGAAGTTTGGCTTTTAAAATAGCAGAGAAAAATGGTTTGAAGCACAGATTTAATAAAGAAAAAGAAATGGCCGGTAAAAAATGGTATTATGGATTTCTAAAGCGTCATCCTGAAATAAGTCTGAGACAACCAAGAGCAACTTCGTTTAATAGAGCTACAGCCTTTAATAAACCAACAGTGAATGACTTTTTTGAAAAGTTAGAACGAGTTATGGACGAACATGGTATAAACGATCCAAGAAATATTTTTAACGTAGATGAGACAGGCCTCTCTACGGTTCAAAGAAAACCCAGAAAAATACTGGCGCAGAGAGGGAAACATCAAGTTGGGGCTATTACGAGTGGTGAACGTGGCACCACTACAACAGCTGTATGTTGTGCAAGCGCATCTGGGAATTTTATTCCTCCACTCATCATTTTCAAACGGAAACGTGCTAAAGATGAGCTACAAGATGGTGCACCGCCGGGCTCGATATTCGCATTTAATCCTGACAGTGGTTATATAAACAAAGAAATTTTCTTTGTCTGGATCCAGCACTTTGTGGAAACTGTAAAGCCATCTCCTGAAAAGAAGGTCCTTTTGATACTTGATGGGCACACAAGCCACACGAAAAACCTAGAAGCTATTGAATATGCGAAAAACCACAATGTTGTGCTACTATCACTTCCCGCACACACTTCAAATAAACTTCAACCACTTGACACATCTTTCTTCAGACCATTAAGCTATTATTTTATAGATGAGACGGAAAAATGGTTGCGCAGTAACCCTGGGCGATGCGTTACAGCATTTCAGATCTCGATGCTTTTTGGAAGAGCTTATGCCCGAGCAGCATCTGTTGGAAATGCTGTAAGTGGATTTGAGAAATGTGGTATTTGGCCACTAAACAAAGACATTTTCCAAGACTACGAGTTCATCACAACAACGGACGACCACAATAATGAAGTTCAAAGTAATGACGAGAACATGGATGTAGATCCCTTCTATTTGATACCAGATGCTACAAGAACAACAAATACCATCAGGCTTATGGAGCAAAATCCAGGACCAAGTCAAAACCATCCAGATTTAAGTCATAGCTCTGAATCTCATTCACAAAATGCTCTGCAGCTTATCGCGTCTGATGTTCAATCAGCTGGACATACTGCACATGATCGAAACAATCAATCAATTCTAAGCACTAGCTCCGAAGTACCAATAACAGGTGAATCTTTAGGTGCAAACAAAGCTATTCAAGGATTGAGACAAGTAAGACGGCGACAAATTCAATGTTCTCTGGAGGAACAAACTTGTCCTGATATGGGCACTAGCTCTGAAAATCAAACAGAAAATGTACTTCAGCCACTTGTATCTGCTACCCATTCAGATTCAGAAATTCATGCTCTTACTGATCAGTCAGTTTCAACAGCTACTACCAGCAGACCAGAACCCAGCAAACAACCAGGTCCAAGCACTAGTTCCGATTTCCAAATAGCTAGTATATCTCCAGGTGCAAAGAAGGTTATTCAAGAGCTAAGAAAAAGAAGCCGTAAACCCCAACGTGCGTTAGAGCTAACGTCATCTCCATACAAAAGGGAATTAGAAGCAGCCAAAAATAAAGCTAAATCAAAACCAACGAATTTTAAACAAAAAACTAAAAAAGTTAAAGCTGTTAAAGACGTTCCACAAGAAGAGTTGGAAAAGTGGTTTTGTAAGATTTGTGTTTTATGCTCGATTGAAGACATGATACAATGTCTATACTAGCGGCACGCTATGATGGCCGGTTGACGTTTGTCCGCTCATGAAGTTCCGTATTAATTGATAACGACTTTGAAGGAAATAATTGTATTACTTTATTGACGATAGTGATGTGCAGAGATTCACACACCAAAAAAGAGAAAACGAGCAAAACCAGTCGTTTCCACATCACTATTGTAATGTGTCAAACCGGCCATCATAGCGTGCCGCTAGTGTAGTATGTAAATGTTGGGTGCATGAAGAGTGTGCTTGTGTAAAAAAGGGGATAAAGAAATATTTTTGTCCATCATGTCGCTGATTGATCTCAAAAACCAAAATTTGTATTATATTTAAGTATAGTTTTGTAATTTAATTCAAAATATTCAGTGACTTGTGTTTAATGTTGTTTTTTGCTATATCTTTACTGCATATTTCTGCAAATGTTATGTTTTACAAACTTTATAATATTAGGTTGTCAATGAATCAATCTCACATTTTAAGACTTGACTGATTGAGTTCCATAGTTCAATGTTTATGTTAAAAGTTACAGTAAATTAATCTGTCTTTTAATTACTATTACTAATAATTACTTTGTTATTTTGTGTCATATGTTGATTTTGTGTAATGTGCTTGGTGCATTAGGATATTTTTTGCATACTCGCAGCAAATGCGAAGTTTCACATAATATTTTTTATTAGGTTAAGTGGTTCATCGACCAAACCCACAAAATACAATTTGAACTAGCTACCTATTTTATAGTCGTTGAAAACTTTTTAAAAAATAGATTAAAATTTGTTATAGTTGATTATTATTTAATGTAAAAGACTTTTCAATTAGATTGCAAAAAAGAAATAAAGACTGTATTTAGTAATGATCTTTAGCCTTTTATTTACTAAAATCCTTGGGTGCCATGAATGGACCAGTCCATAAAATTTCCTAAGTCCAATTATAGCAACTAGGTGGTTCAATCAAGGAGACAGTGGTCCAAACAAGGCAACCACCCCAAAAATATTTTTTTGTATTTTGTGTATTTATGCTTTAAGTAAAAAATCTGATATAACAGCTGTGAATACTTGGGTATAAGGCCTAAGAAACTGTTGAGTCATATGTCCATATACTCTAATATTTTTGGTGATATGGCAGTTTTAAGTTAAGTGGTCCAATAGTGGCAACCTTACCCTAATAAAGCATTACTGATATTATAAATGCGAAAGTATGTCCTTCAATCACTTCACAACAGAACAGCGGATTGATGCGATTTTTTGCATGGGTATAGTAATGGATATAGTAGTGGTTCCTCAGACCGGGAGAGCTACTTTTTATCTCGGATAATGAAAGTTCACGCGGGATTTTTAAAAACTAAATCCATGCGGACGAAGTCGCGGGCATCAGCTAGTAAATAAATAATCTATGATCTCATAAGAGAAGGATTTTTAAAAACTAAATCCATGCGGACGAAGTCGCGGGCATCAGCTAGTAAATAAATAATCTATGATCTCATAAGAGAAGCAAGTTGTAAAGTTAAACATATCATGATGGGAGGAAAGTGCGCCCTGCTTGTACATCATACTTTTTTACGAGCCGTCTAAATTGAATTGCTTTTATTCATATTTTACAAGCCATTAACTTTACGCCTATAGATAGCACGCTTCGTACACGTTGTTTCTACCCTAATAATCGATGCCATTTAAAAAAATGTTTATTTCGAATCCTACATATTCCGAATGGTATCTAATTTAACAGTTTAGAGCACGTCAATAGTACCGTCTTTACCATAAGGGCACACGGGGCCCGTGCCCAGGGCCCCCATCATCAAGGGGGCCCCGAAAAGCCGATATATTCGCCTGTATTTTACATTTTTTTCTATTTTCGGTAGATATAGTAACAAAACGTTAACCGACAATAAAGTTTAAAGAGTAAATGAGGGCGTTGTTATCGACTTTCTGGCAACACTAAGCAGTGACAAACCAATGACATTGCAGAGTTTGACAGTAAACGTGGCATTGCCAGATTTAAAAGTTATGAAATACGTAGTTTAGGGTTGCCAAAGGTACGATTTACACGATTTTTTAGCCCTAGTACGATGTACGATCGTGTACTCGAAATCGTACGCAATATATTTTAAGAACTTTGAAATTATTTAGTCTTCATATTTTAATCAATTTTAACTAATTAAAAATAAATAGACGAAACGTTAATGCGCTACTTAATATAATTTTTTTGCTTTTAGGTATGCTTATGTACATACCAAATAGTATGGACTACACAGAGGCGTAGTGCAACGGTTAAAAATGTCGCACTCGCTTCACTCGCGATAATGTCGATTATAGATTGCTTATGTACATACCAAATAGTATGGATTACACAGAGGTGTAGTGCTATCAAAAAATTTTTGCGCTCGCTTCGCTTGCTCGCTCGCGAAGATATCAGATTTACACAGCTTCTGTAGGTGCCAAGTATGAACTACATAGAAGCGTCGTACAATCGAAAAAATTTTGCGCTCGCTCCGCTCGCGATGATGTGTCTTTTTTTAGGGTTCCGTACCCAAAGGGTACCAACGAGACCCTATTACTAAGCCTACGCTGTCCGTCCGTCCGTCCGTCCGTCCGTCCGTCTGTCAGCGGGCTGTATCTCGTAAACCGTAATAGATAGACAGATGAAATTTTCACATATTATTATGTATTTCTAATGCCGCTATAACAACAAATAATAAAAATTAAATTAAATTAAAAAAATTAAATTAAAATATATCCATGGGTACATGAAAATTTTTTAATTTAATTTTTTTTAACGGAACCCTAAAAGAGCGAGTCCCGACTCGCACTTGGCCGATTTTTTCTTGATTGGTAATGTAGGGACCAAGTATGAAGTACACAGTTAAGTAGTGTAGTCCAAAAAACGCGCTCGCTTCGCTCGCGAACATATCGCTATTAAATTGCTGTTGAAGGTGTCAAGTATGAACTACATAGAGGCATAGTGCAATTGAAAAAATTTCGCTCAGTTAGTATTGTATTAATGAAGTATGAAGCACATAGTGTAAGTGTAGGGCCGTCATAAAAAACTTCACGCTCGTCTCGCTCGAGAAATGTCGTTTATAAGTTGCTATTGTAGGTATCAAGTAGTGAACTACGTACAGGGGTCTACGTAGTGGCATAGTGCAGTCCAAAAAATTACGCGCCCGCTTCGTTCGCGAAAATTTCCTACGGTAACTTTGTATTTTTGGATAGCACCAATATATTCAACTAACTTGACTACGGTTCGGTTTGTATTTGGAATCGCCCTTCCCCACGCTACATCACTGGACTACATCATTAATTCAGACCAGTTACCAACTCCTCAATCCTAATGCTGCTGGGTACTGCCCACCTAAATTGTGGATGATCATAACAGAAAAATGTTTTTGCCATTCAGTTTTTTACTTTCCAACAGGGCCCCATATTCTTGTGTGCCCAAGGGCCCCGGCATGGCCTAAGACGGCTCTGCACGCCAATCTATAACTCTAGTCTAATATAAAATTGGTAGATTTTGTTTTTATGTTGAGAGAAAAGTCCTAGCAATAAAATATGTTGATACGTTCCTTAATATAAAATGTGAAAGTATGTTTGTTTGTTGGTTTCTCCTTCAATGCACGGAGCGACAGTTCGATGTGATTTTTTGCATCGGAATAGTTGAGGCCTTGGAAAATGACATAATATAAGATATCTTTTATCCCGGAAAAACTGAAGAATCCTGCAGATTTTTCAAATTCAGATTCAAAATTATTTATTTCACGTAGGCCAACCTGTAGCTCTTATGACACGTCATGACTCTACCACCGGTTTGGAAAGCGGATTCTGCTGAGAAGAGCCGGCAAGAAACTCAGCAGTTGCTCTTTTCAAAATATTAATTTTACAATAATATTATTTTGTAGCTATTTCATTGTAATAAGATTTTTATAGGTACTATCTTGTGGGCAGCTGGATGCCAAGCCGACTTATCCCATGCAACTTTGTGTTTTTTTTTTAAACCTAACTCCACGCGGATCTTGTCGCGGGCAAAATCTAGTTCAGAAGTAAATAATTTTGAATAAAAGATGGAAAAACAAATCGATTCCGCTTTCACAATTCGATATAAAAGTAAAAAACTAATCTTGCGACAGCCACCATAAATCAACAATCAGTGCATAGCGAGCTGCCATGAACCGTCCCATTTACATTTACGACCGTCGACGGCACAATTTAAAAAAATATTAAAGACAATACTAATTTGAAAATAAAGAGTTCGGAGCCAAGTCACGAAACGGAAGGCGAACTGTGTTCCTATAGACAAGGAGAGGTCCGCGACTACGTCTGTATAAACATATTTGAAAAAGTTGAATCTGCAAGGAAGATTAATTTCATAATTATTAGCGATCCGCCTACTATCATAATTTACTACTTTTCCGGTGGATTTTCCAAAAATATTCTTTCATACAAACCTTGTCTTCGTAGTTACTAACCCAATAAAAAATCTGCTAAATCGTTTAAAATAATTTTATTTGATAGAGGAACGAAAACGTTTATGAAAGCGCCATCTATGAGTGTGAGGTTAAACTTCCCCGTGGTGCGTTTTGGTAAAAACCAGTCATTTCGCATAAAGCGCCATCTCTTGAAAGTTGTCGGAACTCTTATACCCCTTCTGACGTCATAAACGCCGTTTCGTAGTTTTGTTTATTTCAGTGGTAGATTCATTGACTATTCAAAAGCACTTGTAAAAGTTTATTTGAATAAAAAAATATTTCTATTCTATTCTATTCTATTCAGACATTTTTCGGATTTTAAATGAAATTTTTGGATGCGTATTTATCAATATTGTCAAATTTGCTTTTATTAGGAGTGTAATAAAAAGCACTCAAATAAAGTTACGCATAAGTACGATAGGTAAAATATTCATACTTAAACTAGCGGCACGCTATGATGGCCGGTTTGACGTTTGTCCGCTCATGAAGTTCCGTATTAATTGATAACGACTTTGAAGGAAATAATTGTATTACTTTATTGACGATAGTGATGTGCAGAGATTCATAAATTTTATCGAATGTAGTTTTAGGTTTAGGACTCAAAATTTATTTATTAAATTGATTTCTAAAATGTATACAAGTGTAGAAAAATCAGTTTGCACCATTTAAGGGGTGAATGTACTTGTGAATATGAACAATTTTCACTATGTGGACAAACCTCTGAAATCGCAAAAAAATATCAGCTGTTTCATACAAAAGGTAAAATTTTTATTTTTATATGATATATACCACAACTCGGCATTTGGTTTTCTAAATTGAAAATTTTTAAAAATGGAATCTAATACGATCGTCACATAGGATCGCTGGCTAGCACAACTAGTCTAGGCAATGAAGCTAGTGGATCCCAACATCAATTCCTCAGGCGACGAAACTTTACAGAATGATAAAGTATCAGTAGTTAAACGTATTTTATAAATATCCAAAAAAAAATTAGAACGGAAGTTAGGTATTTTTACCTAAACTCTTTTATGCTTAATATCTCAGTTCGGCAAAATGCTCGGTCAAAACTTTCTTCACCTGAAACATTCATGTAAAGTCTAGAAACAAAATATAAAATATCCAAAATATACTCCTAGTCGAAACCACCAAATTTTGAAAAATACGTTTTTTCAATGTAACTTGCAGCGAAAAATTGCTCTGTGAATTTTTTTCACTGGAATGTCCTTTTATAGCCGTTTTGTACCTACAACTTGAAAATCCAAACAATATACCAAGAGACTATATTTTTTTCAAAAACTACCCTTTTACTCACAGTGCAAAATTTCTCCATCCATTTTTTTTATTGATATGATTACAATTATTTCTTTTGTATCAAGTATCAAAATATCCAAAAAAATAATCAAGCGCATTAAAAACTATAAAATTTTAGAAAGAAATATTTTATATATTTTAATCCATCAAGGGAAGCAGGAGCGTGGTGAGTTGACGTAATGGTCCGGGAGCCAGTGACAGATTTTCATGACCAAGTCCCTCCCAATTAAAACTTCGTGAAATGCATTAGGGATTTATATTATGAATATTCGCGACCGTCAGCTGCGACTCCGTGGGTGGGGCGGGCAGTGGCAGCCTCCAACGCATGGAGAAAAAAAAAGTTTTTTAGTCATTTCCTCCCATTTAAAAATTTGTCAGATATATAGAAAAGAAATAAAGTCAGCTGACCATAACATGGTCCACCATGTTATGGTTAGTTTTCCTTCAAAATATTAGTAAACTATAATCTGTCGCGGTCGCGAATATTCATAATATAAATCCCTAATGCGTTTCACGAAGTTTCGCTCGAGAGGAAATAATTGACCGAATTTTTACCTGGCTCCCGGACTATAACGAGACTTTATCTATTCAGTGACGAGACTGACATTAGTATCTGCCTTTTGTGACGCGAGCCAGTACTCGATACTCGAATGTATGTCGTAGAGTCGACAGTTCAATTTTCAATCAAAAACTGTTGACAACTACAGTGACTGTGTCGGTCAAATGGTTCTGAACCATATTGTCATGGTATTAAAGCGAAAAATCGCACGCAGATCTAAAACTAGTTTAAATGCTGAGACAAAAACTGCTTTAAGAGTGTATAATAATTTGCAATTTTGTATTTTAAGTAATTTGTAATTAGGTAAAAAATAGTACGTCGTCAAAAGTACGTCGCGCGTCTATCACTCTACTAGCTGATGCCCGCGACTTCGTCCGCATGGAATAAGTTTTTAAAAATCCCGCGGGAACTCTTTCATTATCCGAGATAAAAAGTAGCTCTCCCGGTCTGAGGAACCACTACTAAATCCATTACTATACCCATGCAAAAAATCACATCAATCCGCTGTTCTGTTTTTTTTTTTTTTAAAGTATCCTATGTCCGTCTCCTGGTTCTAAGCTACCTCTCCACCAATTTTCAGCCAAATCGGTTCATCCGTTCTTGAGTTATAAATAGTGTAACTAACACCACTTTCTTTTATATATATAGATTTCTCACTCACGAGAACACAATAATTTGCCATCCCGCTCGAAAAGGGGCACGAAATCCATATCATAGCGACATTACTGCACAATTTTAAGGGCGCTAATGCAAATCCGTTAAACTATTGGAGTTTTCGGATCATTTTGTAACTAATTCGAACAAAATACAATGGAACTAAAAACTACTACACAGAGATTGGTCCTTTATCTCCAATTTTTGGTTTTGGTTTGGTGAAAAATCTTTCTTTTTAGTACTATAAAAATGATTTTTCGTCACCACTTCACACCGAAAATTGATGATTTAGGAGCGAGTTTAGTTAGGTTTAGGTACATTTTTTCTGCATAACATATCAATTTTGAAAAGAGATGACTTTCTTGCCGGCTCTTCTCAGCAGAATCTACTTTCCGAACCAGTGGTAGAATCATGACGTGTCATAAGAGCCACAGGTTGGCCTACGTGAAATAAATTTGAATTTGAAAGAAATGGATATTATTATTTTATAAGTTGTTATGGCTATTTTTAACTGACTCCAAAAAAAGGAGCAGGTAATCAATTCGACGTTTTTTTTGTGCCGATGTTACTCCATAACAAGGAGTGAGCAGGAGCGTGATGACGTCACGAGACCCGACTTTGTCTGCCCACGGCGACGTGAGCCTGTAGATGTCCAACGAGCGCAATCTCTGCGCGAGCAGTTCGTCCGAACCAACCGAGTATGACCGAGTATACTTACTCGTGGTTACTCGTATTTCGTTCGACTAAGAAATTAGAAACGGCCATTAGTGACCAAGGCGACCATTGTTATTAGCAAATTTGTTTGTTGTTGTACGCGTAATCGTTATGGAAAAATTTTGTATTTTGTGCAATAAGAGCTTTGCCGGCTTAGAGAAAGTTACAGTGAAAAAAAAGGAGTTGAAACGATTAAAAAATGCAGCATAAAAAGGGGCGACGAATTAGAGCATAAGCTTCACGGATTAGAAGAATTAGACTTACACGTCTCTTGCAGAAAAGCATACATAAACGATAATATGATCAAATCATTTTTAAAAAAGAAAAGACTTAATTCACAAGAACCATCTTCAGAGTTTGATTACAATTCCAAATGTATTTTCTGTAATGAGAATGCCGATGTGAACAAATCAAATAAAGAAGTAGTACATAAATATAATTGAAATTTTTTACGACAATTATTTAAACATTTTTTGGAGTTTACTCCTTAAGAATCAATTTTAGCAGCCCGGTATGAGAAAAATCCGGACAGTAAAATCAATTTATCAATGACCTTGTTACGTTTTTCACAACGTTGAAATTTCTACCCTAATGTTGAGTAAATAAGGTTGGTTTTCGCTTGAGTTTTCGAATGCCCGTGTCACGTTTTTCACAACGATGCAAATTTCTACCCTAACGTTGAGTAAATAAGGTTGGTTTTCGTTCACAACACCGTACGGAGTACAACACCGTGGCTATTCAAATAGTTTACACATAAGCCGAAAGATGGTGCTAATCTACATATGAACGAAAGCCAACCTTGTTTACTCAACGTTAGGGGTGGAGATTTGCATCGTTGTGAAAGGCGTAGCGCGGGCATTCGACAACTCAAGCGAAAACCAACCTTATTTACTCAACGTTAGGGTAGAAATTTCAACGTTGAGTATGAAGTAAACTCCAGTTGTGCGTCGTGAGCTGACTCACACAATTTTTTTTTCACTTACAATTAAGACGGAAGTTCGAGAAAATTTTGTTAGTTAACAATTGTTTAACTTGTTGAAAAATTAACTTTAAGTAAAATTTCCAACGAGAATAAATTATTTATAGTGTTCAAAACACACCATAATTTTTTCAAATTTTTAAAAAAATATTCAATACCTTAAATAAATTAATTAATGTGCCGTACTCGCTTTTGACGCCGCGCGCGCAACCTAAAAATGTCGCGCGCAGACCTATTTTCAGCGTTAAATTAAAATTATAAATAATGGAGATAGAGTTCCGGGAGTTCGGAGTTTTTTATTGAAAATTTCCTCTTCTTTTAGAATCTTTTTTTGAAATTTCTTAAATATTAATAGTTTATGAAATATTGGCAAAAAACGAAATGCCATTTTTTTTTATCTTTAATTGTTTATAACTTTTGCAATTTTTCATGTGCTAATACACGCTTTTGGAACATTTTTGTAGGCGTCATTCCGGATCCAATGAGCTATCGCACATAATTTTAAGACCAGTATCTCTATTTTTTACCATTTTGAACTTGTCAACTAGACTATTAGAGCCACTTTATGAGCAAGTGTGTTGAAAAAAAAGTTTTTAGTTTCTACACATTATGTTGACATTGGGCGTGTTTTTATGCTCGCCCGACTTCAGAATGAGGCATTAGAATTGAAAAGTTGGATCCAGAAAGTATTGGGGAACCATCTCGAGAATTTCTTCTAGCAAGTGAAATAAAAATTATCCAAATCGGTTCAGAAATCTCGAAGAAACCGCTGTACATACAACACACGGTGTTTGAGGATCCCTAAAAAGTGTCATGCTCTTTTTATTTATTGTATTGTATTCATTCATAATACAGGAATCTTGAATAAAAACAGTATGTCACTTTTTTAGGGTTCTCCTTAAATACCGTGCATAAGTTAAAAAAATAAGTGCTGAATTTAGAGCCACTTCCTTTTTGGAAGTCGGTTAAAAAGGTTTTGGTAACAAAGTAATCAATGAAGCTTTTGCCAAAAAACAATTGTTTTTAAACATTATAGAGCTTCATAATTTTTTATACTTTTTCAAAATAAAGATGTTATTTTTTGGTTGTTTGAAGCAGATACATATTATTTTATTTTCAGTGAAGGAAATGAATATTAGTTAATATAAGCTGTTATGGCAATTTTATGTTGTTTTTGTTTAAATTTTCCCAAAATAAACTAATTCGGAGAAACAAATTATGTTTAAGGGCCCTTAATTAAACTATTGAAAAGCTCATTCATTATCTGGAAGCTAAGTCGCTACAATTAGTGGTTGTATAAATAAATTAATGTTGAGGTACACATTTATGTTTATTATTTAGCATCGTAGAAGGCATGTAGTAATATATTATTTGTGAAGTCGCTTCGCTCGCGCACGCTAAACTATATACCCAATGATTGAAGCATTAAGGTACATTATCGCGAAAACGCAGTTTAGATTTCAAAAAATTCTGTTTCAATATCGATGTTCTTCGTGATATTTTTTTTGGATATTTAGGATAAGTGTGTAAATGTGACTACCTACTATGTTAAAAAAAAGAAATTGGATAGAGAAATTTTTCATTCCGAGTTATAAACAATTTTCAGTTGAAGTAAGATAAATAGATTTTGGTATGGATTTTTTTTTGGATTTTCTTACACGTTATGCTAAATTACATTTTAAGGACATTTGAAAATAAAAAATTGACTGAGCAATTTTCTGGTCGAAATTACGGACAAAAAAAGGAAACCTCTTTAAAAAATGACAGTTCCGTTTGAAAAAAGTTTTGGATTTTTATCAAGTACCTCTTATTAAGGCTAATAATTAGTTTGGTAAAAAAAAAATTGGACGGAGAAATTATTCTGTTCAAAATATTAAGCTATTTGTACTTTTAGGTATAAATACCCAACTTCCGCATGGATTTTTTTTTGGATATTTTTGTGTAAATTTTGGGTCATCCCATACTACAACCTCGCCAAATTTCATCGACTGAGGATTTGATGTGGGGGTCTCCATACAACAGACCGCCCTATTGCCTAGGCTAAACTACTACCTCCGGCAAACTCGCGTCAATGCTCAATGCAAAACAAAGCAGTTTCGAATTGACGTTGCTTCGAAAAGTATAAACTGTCAGTGCAATGCGATTGTGATATAGTTTTGACCTGGCTTTGGATTTCAAATATTGATACTGCATTACTGTTGACCCTTGCTCGTTAATTTGGACTCTGTTCAAGCCCTTTGTTGTGGATTTCGTCGATATGACCGAACGTACGCAGAGAACTGTTCTAAATAGTCAGACACGTGAGTTCGTAATACGCCTTCGTAACTATTTCGATCGTGAAGCTCAAAATGGAGGGCCAATTTTACCTATAACGTCAGTGGTTGAACGCGTAGCTGATGCGCTTAATATTGGACAACGAACTGTTAGACGGATAACTAAAAAAAAATATGGCGAGACTGGCACAGAAGAAAATAAACTTCACACACCAAAAAAGAGAAAACGAGCAAAACCAGTCGTAGGCATCGATAGCTTTGATGCCGATGCTATCCGAAGACATGTTTACGGCTACTATTTACAGAAGGAGTATCCAACAAGAAAAAAGTTGGTGCATTCACTGAAGGAAGCTGGATTATTCTTCGGTGGGGAAAGTTCTTTAACGAAGATTTTGAAGACCATTGGATTTCGATACAAAAAATGTAACAAACGCAAAATATTGATGGAAAGATTTGATATAGCGATGGCAAGGTATACTTTTTTACGGCAAGTGAAAGAAATCAAAAATTGGCAAAATGTTGTGTTCTTGGATGAAACATGGCTTAATGCTAACCATACTGTAGGCCGTTCTTGGAACGATGACACAGCAGCATCTACTTCCAAAGTTCCTGTAGGAAAAGGATCGCGACTTATAATTTGTCACGCCGGAACCATCAACGGGTTTGTCGAAGGTTCTCTCATGGCTTTTGCGTCAAAAACCACTGGAGACTATCATGAAGACATGAATGGAGAAAAGTTTACTGAATGGTTTACCTCAATGTTGTGTAGCCTCCCTGAACCATCTATTATAATTATGGACAACGCCCCATACCACTCGATGCAAATTGACAAGCCACCTGCCCAATCCCAAAAGAAAGCTGATATCGTCGCATGGCTTCGTAAAAATGGCGTAGATGCAAACATGAATATGTTAAAAGCGGAATTAGTACGTCTTTTAAAAGAAAACAAACCAACCAAGATCCGATACGTCATTGACGAAATAGCATTAGAACATGGGCACAGAGTTATACGGTTACCGCCTTACCATTGTGAGTATAATGCGATTGAGTTGGTGTGGGCTCAAATTAAGGGATATGCTGCAAGACACAATACAGAACCCCCATTTACCACAAAAAAAATGCTAAAATTATTAGAAGAAGCTTGTGAACATGTGACTAAAGGAGACTGGGAAAAGGTTGTGAATAGAACTGTTAAATTAATAAGGGAAGATTATGAAAGAGATGTGAAAATAGATAATATTATAGAAAACGAACATATAATTATTAATGTAGGTGATGATAGCAGTGACGACAGTGAAAATAGTAGTATGGACGAATCTGATTAATTATGGCCTTTTGTGGCACCTTTTTTGGTATCTTTTGTATTCATATGTTTCTTGTGTGCATATAAAGTATGTATATTCATTTTCATTCAAATATTCAGTTCGTTCAAATAAATTAAATAAACATATACATTTTTGTTTTATTAAACCTATTTAATCAGGTACAAAAACAAAACTTAATTGTTTTTTGTTCGAGAATAAATTGACATTCCACATCACTATTGTAATGTGTCAAACCGGCCATCATAGCGTGCCGCTAGTGTAGGTATTTCATTCATTACGAATTATACCCAAGTAGCCTTTTAAATTTGAATTTTAATGCGTGTTACTTCTTTTACTATCCAAAAAATATATTACTGCTAAAAATGTCGTTCACTCTATCATCAAAACTGGGTAAATAGTTAGGTTGGTACCTATCTAACATCTAAATCAATCAAAACCCCAGTCAATTCGAGTGACACGTTTTTGAATAAATAAAAAAGAAAAACAAGATGCTTGCCCAAATTAATCCATTGCAATTGTTGAAAAAGTGCCCCCAGCGGCGAGCCTTTGTCAACGCAATGGCAATTTGGCATATCAATTGCACTACCTATGTATTAATTACAAAGCACGCCGCGCCGGCAAATCCTGACCGTAATACAGCTTTTAACTAGTACCCCCCTTGTTAACATATTTGTGTGTAATAGCAATTTCGACCGTAATATAAAGCTTTTAGGTATATAATCATACATCAAAGTTATATAAATTAGCATAGGAAAACAGCTTACATCACTGCTCATTTTGTTGCATTTCCAATTCTCTGTGGTATATCTTAGAGTATAAAATTGAAAGTTCGGTGTATAGAATTAGGGGTGTGAATTAAGATAATAATAAAAGCGACACCAGAGGGGAATGTCACACGGATGCTTAGTGTCAACCTCATGTCTTTGAAGTCTCATGTAAAACGAGAATGGGTCTGTTTGGGACAAATGGCGCTTGTTTGTGGGGCGTAATTTTGTGTACCCGCTGCCCTCGTCAGACTTATGGTGACATCGAGTATGTACCCAATTGAGTAGGTGCGTTCTATTGTACCTATTTATTTAGGTACTAGCTGATACCCCCGACTTCGTCCGCGTTTAGTTTTTGAAATTGCGAAGGAACTCTTTGATTTCCCGGGATAAAAAGTAGCCTATCTCACTTCAAGTACTCAACTATATACCCATGCAAAATCACATAGATCCATAGCTATGTTTCAGCGCCATTGAAGGACAACAAACAACAGGCATATAAATAGTCATGTACACTTTTGCAAATAATAGAAATATATTATTATTACGGTGTTGAAGATTTAGAAATTCAGAAAAATAATTCTGAGGTCTGGTATCGTATGGTTGCGAAAAGCCGATTTTGACGGGACTTTCACATGCAAGTAAAGCATTAAGTACACGGAGTTATCTGGGCTACTGTTAATCCTGGAAAATCGTTGCTACGGTTTCCGGTTTATGGTGTTACGGTTTCCGGTTTACGGTGTTACGGTCGAAGCGAAGCGAAGCAATGGCTGGGTCATGCGTCATGCTCAAGATAGAAGTTAGTCGGTATGCATATTTGGAACTTCCCTCATTGTGGAAACACTGCATATATTATAGCATAGTATTTACTGTATTGTAAATTTGTTTTGAAAAGAGCAACCGCCGAGTTTCTTGCTGGTTCTTCTCGGCAGGAAGGGCATTCCGAACAAGTGGTAGATTCATCGACTATTCAAAAGCACTTGTAAAAGTTTATTTGAATAAAAAATATTTCTATTCTATTCTATTGTATTCTATTCTATTCTATTCCTAAAAAAAACTTCAAATCACGCGGATGAAGTCGCAAACTCAGCTAGTTTTAAAGAAAAATGCATGTGCTTTTAAGTTAAAAGAGGTATTAGGCTGCTATTGTTGAAAAAGCGCCTAAACTACTAATTTTGATGAATGAGTTTTCAATCGATTCGTTATTAGTATAACTGTCCGGGCGACATAATCTACATTTTATTTATACGAACTAAATTAATATAAAGGATGTTACCTCCAATTTTCCGTAGTCTGGTTACAGTTTTAAAACTTTATTCTGGTTTTCTTAAACCATTTCTAAATTGGATCCACTCGGAACAATAAACCAAACTGATTATTTCCTCAACCGTTCTGGAGCTCACTTATTACGAGTACCTAGCCTACAACCCAGAGGGCCCGGTCCCTTTCAAGTGTGACTGACGTGTAGGACCTTATTTAATTTCCTGTGCAGTAGTCGTCAAGGCATAGGTAGTTGTCAACGGGAAGTAATAATAATAATAGCCTCAATATCCCAACGAAACCAGCCGAAAGCTCGACGGTTTGATAGCCACCCGTTGCACGGTGCTGAGTTCAGTGTTGTCGTACCCATTCCTAACAACTGGTGAAGAGAGAAGAGTTAGTCTAGTTCAGCTTGGCTATTAAAAAATAATCCTAAATATTTAACAAGATTTAAAGAATTGGTGGTTGGTCTCTGTTGGTATCAAAGTACAAATCGGCCGTAGCCTTATTTATTTATTGGTTGGCTGACAGAATATGAGTTTTATATGAAAAACTAGCTTAGGTATGCACGCGGCTTCGCTGACGTTATGTTCGATTTTTCATACCCCTATTTTACCGCCTTTCAAAAATGCTTTCTTAGCGGATGCCTACGTCATAATAGTTATCTGTATGCCAAATTTCAGCCCAGTCCGTTCAGTGGTTTGAGCTGTGCGTTGATAGATCAGACAGTCAGTCACCTTTTCCTTTTATATATTTAGATAAACTCTATGGCTCAGAAAAATAAAAATACGCAAAATAACTAATAGGGCAGCGATATTTTACAATTGAATTACAGGGTCATATTATGTATGAGACTGAGAGGTCTGTACTTACCTACTATATTTGCTATAATTGTGAGCACAATGTTATATCAGAATTAAAAAATTGTATGTAGTGTAAAAATCTTAATCATAAAGTTAATACAAAAAAAAAACTAGATACACACTAGAGTGTTTTGAGTAGGTACCTAGTACCTACTCAAAACACTCTAGTCTAAAAGGATTGCCAAAGAAATTATAAGATAAATAGGTACAATAGATTTAACAAAAAAGTAGACATGTCAAATACAATAGAAACAAAAAAAAAAGGAATTCTTTTTTGGCAAATGATAGAGTTAATCTGAAAATCCCCTACGGCAAAATGTTTGGGACAAATTATATTTAGAAATAATCCACGATTGAAAATTAATACAGGCCTTTTGCAATGTCGAAGGTATATATTATAGGTAACATCCTAAAGCAGTAAGTACCAACCTTTTTTTACATAAGTACCTACAAGCAAATAGTACGGATGCGATGGTAGCCGTAGATTTACAAACAATGGCTGACCAAGTGACAATGCTTGTTATATTAAATTATTATTTTATAGTAGGTATAACATATTTTCTATAATGTGCAACCACATTCTTCCGAATTAAAATTTTACAGGTTTTGAGAACATGAAGAATTTTGAAATTGTCAATACAAAAACTTTCTAAAAAGAGTTCAATTTTCTTTTTGTCGGTTTTTACATGGCGATGGTGTAATTGGCCCTATCAGGGAAAGTCTGTCAATCATTGGACGTCTGCCTTATAATGATGACATCATTCACAACGAGTAAAATAACTACTTTTTGATTTAGGACTTAATAAATAAATAAAACAGAGTTGAATAGTCATATGACTATATGACTATTCAACTCTGTTTTATTTATGTGATGATTATTCAACTCTGCCGCATCTGTTATTGTATTCCATCTATTTCAAACAACTGGTTCCTTAAGATTTCAATGTTGTAAAGTTTACAAAGCCATTATTGTCACAAACTACGAAATACACGAATTAAACACGATTAGCGACAAAAAAAGCCATGAACGACATCCGCACAAGTTCTAGTGTTACTTGCGAATAATCCTATTGTGACGATGTTGCAGGATGGTTTCGCCAATTGCACACATCTTTTGAGTCGAGCCTGTAACTTTTAGAGCCGAAGCACACACGATACTTTTAGAATCGATGATTAGCGATTTCGTATCGATGCTACATCAAGTCGCAGTTTAAGCAAACTCACTCCGATCGAATGCGGTATTACTTTAGAACATCGAATACCTACTTCAATGTTGTATTACGAATCAAAATGAGTGATGCAGAACCTCATGAAATTACTGCGTTTGTTGTTAGTAGTTGGGTATTCGCCGGTTCTGCCCCAGGAGGCAACCCTGTCTCCAGGATCGCCCTAAAATTTCCGCCCATCGCTAAAAAAAAAAAAAAAGGTTTTGGGGTACGCTGAATCGATTGCGCTCACTCCCGACTTCGTATCTTTAACGGTTACAAAGTTAGCTTTTCCTAAAAACGATCCCTACATCGTTATCTAATTGCTAATCACCTACTAATCACCTTAATCACCTCGCTCATTATTTTGTTCTTCGTTGCTTTATTGTTTTGGGATTCAAAGGAAACGAATATCTCACATTACTAACCATTTATTCTCTTTCAAATGCTGACTTAAATAATCTATACAACAACATATCATTCTCTAGTGTATGACTATTAAATAAATCTAAAAAATCACAACTTCTGTAACCTCTAAACATAAAATACAAATACATTAAACAATATTCCCCACAAACTGAGGTGTAATCATTTTGTACCCTTCTTGTATTGAAATACCACATTCTTGTATTTCTTTCCAGAAACTGCTTATGATATTTACTTGGTGGTCGTCCATATGAATCAAAATATTGTCCAACACCATTTATATCTATATACAAGCCTACCCAATGAGACCCTGGCTTATAATCAGGGTCTAGGTTGCTTATTAAATAGGCTGGGGTTTCGACATATATTGGTAATCTGTTTGCAGGGTACACATTGTGTTGTATACTTGGATGAATTTTTCTTAAATATGTCTTTATCTCTATTGTATTCATATTACTTCAATACTACTCATCTTACCACTACCGCGGTTTATAGATGAATGGGAAGTAAGGTCATGTCGTTTCAGATATATTATATTGTATTATGGTGTATAACTCAAAATAAAAAAATAAAAAAAATTCTTTTGACAGTGTTTTATTACAAACCTTAATAATAATGTAGGTACAAATTATGACTTCATGTATTTACAAAATTAAGTTTCTTAACTGCTATAGTCAACACTTACATTACGATTTTTATCAATTTCTATAACATTGTCAAACTCTGCATACACGATACAGTTGATCGTTTCAGGAATAGCTGTATCAAAACGAACCTCTAGCCTAACACTACCATGCTTTATAAGATTCCAATGACTAGAGTGAGCTGATAAATCAGGAGTTAAATCAAATGCTAAGAGATGCCTATGCCTTTTGCATATTGTTCCCTAGAAATTCCATTCCCTTCATTTAAAAAATGGATTCCCGTCCCTGAGAATAATGTATGATAGGCTGAAGTGAAAGTATTCTCAAACGATGGTTGTAAAGCTTTTGAAGGTATTTGTTGCCCATCAATATATAAACTAAATGTATTCATTTGATAATTTTCAAAGTTGAATGGGTTTTTCGTAAGAGTCCCATTAAATGCTGCATTATTGACAAATCCAACAATACATCGTTTAGGAACTTGACCAAGAAAAATGTTATCGAGTGTTTTACCCTGAACCCCCGAAGGTATTGTTAAAACTTTAACTTCCGCTCGAGTTATGGGATATTTTGCAGTAGTAGATGCTAAAACTTTTTGATGTGCTAGTAATACAGTTGGATTGATCCGCGCGCGTCGAACTATGAGCGTTGCATCTGTGATACTTATTTTTAATTTTAAATCAGATGATGAAGCCATGAGACTGAAAGTTTCTCTTGAACGAATTAATTTAACACACATTTCAACACCATTAATCAAAAATTTTTCCTGATTAAATATATCACCATGTAAATGTCCAATCATTTCTATTTCCTTACTTTCGGCTGCAAGACTCTGCCTTTTACAAAAACCTATATTGTTTTCATCTACCGAATTCATGTTTCCTGCAGTATCTTCATACCAAAGACCACAAGTCAGATGAGATTCTTTTGCTGCTGGTGCATAGTTCAATAATGTCTCAATATAAGCACGGTAAGCATATGTATTGTTTGGTGGTGAAATCAGTTTTTGATTCAAATATACATCGAGTTGACTGAAGACTGAATGTAACCAATTATTAATCGGAGCTACAACTGTAGATGAACTAAGTTTTGATGAGTCTTGATTCAATATCTTAGCTTTTAAATGGATCAATGTATGAGACAAATCTATGTAGTCATCACTCGTTCCAGGTATTTGAAATTCTATAGGTCCATCATCAGCAAGAGATGAAATGGGTTTGTAATGAATCCATAGCCCATTTTCTATACTTGTTTGTGTTGATGGTAGGGCAAACAAATCTAACTCTGATTTAATACACTCACAGGAATGATTATGTAAAAAAGACATAATTATTTAGAAAATATATTGTTTGTTTTATTTTGAGTGAGTCTTGATTTTTTAATAGCTTTCACTTTAGCTGACAGTGGTTGAATGAATGAAGATTGGCGTTTCCTTTTGGTTATATATCCTGAGCCAGACATATTGATTCTATCAATCTTGTCATGAGCTTTTCTCTTTAAGTTAGAACTAGCTTCCTTAAGACGAGTTTTAATAGAATCTTCCATAGGTCGTGCACTAACCATATCCGATAGTAGACCAACACCAGCATTTAATGCTTCTTTTCCTATAGCTCGAGCGCCACTAGAGAGCAGGGGTAAAATAGACCTAAACAATCCTCCAAGAAAACTGCCAATACCATGACCACGTTGATAGGGCACACCTTTATAAATTACTCCAATACCTGATCCGGCCTGATGTGAATAATATTGCTCATAGGGACATTTTGTGTGACTGAGATAAGAATCCATTATAATTTTCGAAAATGAAGTTTAATACACACTGTTCCAAACTGGAATGGGATATTTTTACCTGTGCTTGACCTTATATCTATTTCAATAGTATCAAACTCCCTTCGCATAACAGGTAAATAGTGTGGTGGAGAGAAAATATGCATTTTATTTGTTCCATATACATATACCGACACATCTAATGGTACAATTCGGAGAAGAGGTGCCATCACATCTCCAACAATCTGTGGTTCTATTATATCACAATAAACAAACAATTGAGATGGCAACCCTAATTTTAAATAAGAAGGATATGTTCCAATTTTATTAAGAACTAGATTTTTGTTTGGTTCAAATCCGAGTTGTAAACATAACTTGGTTGACAATTTAAGTGAGTCAATTGCGTTATCTAAAATTGATACAGATACCTGTTTGGTTATTTCATCATAATTAAATATTATTTTATCATCAGTATTACTATTTAATATTGCTATAATATGTTGAATGCTGTCATAGTTCCTGGCAGGAATACGTGTTCTAAAGTGCACTAATGAATGTTTATCTTCATTAGGCATCATAATCCACTTTGATGTGTAAATAACATTTTCATGTTCTCGAACAGTAAATATGGTGCAAGGATATTGAATTTCTACAACTCCAACAATCCATTCACCTTCTAATACAAGCGATTTCGGTAACTTCGTCGAAAACATAGTGGTTTTGTTTTCTGGAAAGTATTCCATTGAACTATTACTAAGTAAAGTTAAATAAAAACTTTCTTTTATCATATCTGATTTAAGTTAGACTCTAAAATCCAACTATTAAATTTATCCGGATAACCTTTCCACTTCACTAACACTTCTTTTCTGTTGCCAGAGTATCGAGAACTAATTAATTTATCTATTTTATAATGTAGGGAGGGGTTATAAAATACTTTTTGTAATTCTTTTTCGTAAAATGTTCCAACTATAGGTTCATTTTGTAAATCTTTCAATGTATAAACTATATTCGGATATCTATCTATTATAGAAGATATAACAAATATTTCATCACTCCAGTTAGATTCATAGCCCTTTTGGAAAATGTGTTTATATTTTGAAATTCTTACATTATCACCAACATGAAATTTTGGTAATGAGTTTAGCGAAGCTGGTCTATTTGTTGCTTTCCTATCATATAAATTTCTCCAAACTGTCATGATATTATTAGAACTAACATCACAAGGACACATTTTAATACTAGAATGAAAACTATGGTTATAAGAATATATCAGGTCTTGTAAAATATCTATGTATTTATATGTATTTTTATATGTAAAATAGCGCCACATTTTAGATTTCAGAGTTCTTTGAAACCTTTCAACTATACTGGCTTTTATATCAGGATTATTTGTTGTGTAATAGTTTATATTTTTGCTTTTGAAATATTTTTTAACATCTTTAGAAACAAACTCAGTCCCTTTGTCAGATTGTATATGTGTGGGAGTTGTATTAGATTCATTAAATATACTTTCAAAACATTCAATAACGGTTTCAGAATTTTTCTTTTTCATTGATCGGGCATATGCATATTTACTAAAGACATCAATAACACACAGTATGTAGTTAAATCCATCATTATATTTCGAATAAGTTCTCATATCACTAAGATCTACTTGCCATAATTCATTTAAATTTGATAATACGTATTTATTTCGAGAAAACTTTCTTTGAACAGGTTTATGGAGTGTGTAAGTTTCTTGTGATTGCAACCATTTCCTTACATCCATTTTATTCATTTTACCTTTCATAGTCTTTGATAATTTATCAATACTACTAAATCCAGCAGGATGTTTTGGATCATAATATATATTATTTATTTCTAATAAGGGGTCCATTTTTCCCAATCAATTTTCTTCTTGATTTTTTTAATATATTTATCACCACTACCTTTCGGGGTATTTAAAGTTCCTTCATTAGATGCGTATTTCCCTTCGAGTGATTTCATCTGAAGTTGATGAATAAAATCAGACCTCTTAGAATTTCCAATGTAAGTTAATGGTATTTTAATTGCATGTAATGCTTCAGCAAATTTTTGCCAACCTACTGGATCACTTTTTTTCAATGATCTCAATGAATCATTAATTAGATCAACAATATTACTTCCGGGAATTTTTTCGTTATTTATAATCACTGAACCGTCATCATCCCAATATATTTTGTTTCTACTCAAAGAAATCAAGTTTAATAATAACTCACCCTTTTTCAAATATGATTTTGGAATGAGACTTAGTATTTGAGTTGTTGTGTAATGTTGTGGATGATCCAAATTAGTATTTTCATTTTCTTTTACTTCATCTGTTGATGTCTCGGAAGATACTAAGTTTTTGTTATCTGTATTGTTATTTTTATAAGTTTCACTTTCGTTAATATTGTTCGTAATAATTGGTAATTCGATAGGTTGACGTTCTCCCTCAGAAAAATGTAGGTATCTTTGTAGAATTTGTAAATATAAAATACATTTTTCACGATCTTCGATATTACTTTTTAAAATCTTTTGCATTTCTGCATCTAATCGAGACATAGGACTATCAACATCAGAACGCTGTTTTAGTTTTTCTATGAAGTTTGGTTCAACAAGCAACATTTTCTTAGCGTTTTCCATTTTAAACCAAAGATGATACTAATCCACTCAAAATAGAACTCAGAATTAAAGGTAAAAATGCTCCTCCCTTTTGTATCAATATATTTTTTCTAAGTTTATTTTTTCCCTTGCTCACCAAAGTACGAAGTGTATTTTTAAATTTTTTTAACTTTTTCTTCTGTTTATCTTCTAGTGGAACTTTACCTTGTAATACGTTGTGAATACATTCACAAATGCAATTTATCTCTTCTTCATCACATGATTTTAATAATGCTTTTTGATATTTAGGTTTAAGCGTGTGCAAGGCGTGTAGCAACTCTTTATGCGTGTTTAGGCTTCGATACATTATTTGTAAATGATAGGAATCTCATGATTATTTAAATATTTATAATTTTTTGTTGGAATATATACTACACAATATTCATCAAAGGGAAATATTTTTGATTTAATGCGACACATATCGTTAGTATCTTGTTTAAGATCAATCATTAAATATCCGTGTGCTTCTTTTGTTGCATCATTATAGGCATCATTAATGAATTTTGAATTATCTGGTGACACTTGCCTTGATAAGTATCGTATTTGTGATTTGTCACGAGGATTTTTAAAATAAATAATATAACTTGAATTCAAAGATATATCTCTTTGACCTTTTCCCTGATGAAATAAATTTTGAGTAATATAAAATACACTTAAGTTTCTGTGATGACTACCTTTAGTGAAAATATCAACAATTCGACCATCAGATTCCCTCATGAGGTCATCAATTATAACAAGTTGAGCATCTTTTCCATCAAACATTGTAAGATCAGGAATTCCGTGATGATAGTTAACATTTGGTAAATTGTAAAGTGGTTGCATTTCATGATAACACCAAGTTATTAGAGCAAAGTCTCTACTGCAAATTTCTTTTGAATATTTTATGAAATTTGTCACAAAATTTGATTTTCCACAACCACTTGGTCCAGCTACGATTGCAGTAAAGCCTAGCTGCCTAGCCTGCTACATGCTGCACAACGGTGTCTTGCGTGGAAAAGCTAACTTTGTAACCGTTAAAGATACGAAGTCGGGAGTGAGCGCAATCGATTCAGCGTACCCCAAAACCTTTTTTTTTTTTTTAGCGATGGGCGGAAATTTTAGGGTGATCCTGGAGACAGGGTTGCCTCCTGGGGCAGAACCGGCGAATACCCAACTACTGTTGTTCGAATGTGTGTGGGGTAAGAATGTTCAATATGTCCTGCGTTTTGGGGGCAACAATCACAGGTTCGAGCTTCCCAAAAACTATCAATTTGCCGAATTACTGTTGCTAAACCCACTGCCCACTGCCACTGTTGCCCACTGATGTAGGTACAGGACCGTATAAATCCTCATAATATTAAGAAAAACCTGAAACCCTCCTTGTTAAGTCACTTATGATAATTTATACACAACATGTTCAACTGGCATCAATGTTCTGTAGTTAACGTACCTAGATTTAACTCTTTGTTAGCATATATTCCAAACCCGAGTGGTTTTCTGATCTTAAAGTATTTCTTCTGTAAACTTTTATGTACAAATAAATAAATAAATAAAATAAAGATTTTTCGCTAGGTTAGCGTTTGCTGAATCCGCGATTTTTTAACCCTATTAAAACGCCTTAAAAATTCGCCGCCATTTAGGTCTTAAAAAACGCTATTAACACACCACGCCATCTTGTTTTAACAAACATCATTTGAATGATTTGTGATGTAATCGATGCTGTGTATGATGATGTAATGCTACACAGGCCGCATGCAGTGACATCCTATTCTAAGAAACTAGCTTTAAGGTATCGTGTGTGTGATGGCCTTTATTTCCATTTTATTGCAGTTTAGATTGTCACAGGAGATTGTATTTTGACATTTTCATCCCATTTTGCCGTATTGCCGCCGGCTGATCGTTCGGAAACTATCCGACAAAGCCCCGGGCATAGTCGGCCGATCCACCCATTGTTGGGTTTTGTGTGATAAGTCTGTGAATGCCGCAAAATGATCCTTTTAAACTCGTCCAGTTACACAGTACCACCAAATGTTTACTTACTCATCCTTTTTTATTTTTTTCAAATTATTGTTCTTTAACCGACTTCAAAAAAGGAGGAGGTTCTCAATTCGTCGGAATCCTTTTTTTTATGTATGTTCACCGATTACTCGAAGACGCCTGAACCGATTTGGAAAATTCTTTTTTTGTTTAAAAGGGTATACTTCCCAGGCGGTCCCATTTAAATTTTATCGAAATCGGTCGAGTGGTTTTTAAAAAATCGACAATAAATTATATACTTACCTACTTTGTAGTGACGCGAGCATTTGAAGCCGGTTTTGTAAAAATATGTATTTTATATTATATCATATCCTTTTCAGATAACGCAATTTTGTGTTCAACTACTGATATAATCTGTTTCCTTTTTCACATCCTTATCCTATCCTCCTTTAAAAAAATAAATGTTTGTCTCTTCGTGGTTTGTTCATATGATTGAGCGGAAACTTGGCACAGAGGATAGCTTGTATCCTGAAGATAGGTAGTTCTTGTCTTTTACTTTCATCTCAAAAAAGAGTTCCCAGTGTATTAGCATCAGTTATTTTGAAAAATGTATGTATCGTTCAGATATCAAGTCATTGGTACATAGTACATACTGGTTAGGTCACATAAACTTAATGTGGTAGGAATAGTAGGTACGTTTATGGAGTGTACGTTTTCCCTCAAAAAATTACGAAATGGGGGGCTTTTAAAGTGAAGATTGATGTCGAGGCTCCGTAACTGTAGTTGAACTACAAATACTAAAATTATATGAATGTTCATCATCATCAGCAATACCCATCAACGGCTCACTACTGAGTGCAGGTCTCCTCTCACAGAAGGGTTGTAGGCTATAGTCCAGCACTCTGGCCCAATGCGAATTGGCAGACTTCACACACCTTCAAAACATTGAGAACTCTCAGATGTGCAGGTTTCCTCACGATGTTTTCCTTCAACGTTGAAGTAAGTGATATTTAATTGTTGAATATTTATATTGTTGTTGTTGATATTTAATTTGTTGTGTAAGCGAGTAAGTGATATTCCTTAAACGCACTTGACTCCGAAAAGTCAAAGTTGCATACCCGGGATCGAACCTGCGACCCCCCATATAGCAGACCACAGTCCTAACCATTAGGCTATCACTGCTTATAAATGAATATTATAAAGAATCAAAATTATTTAATTTTTAATGAGCATCAGTATACAAATATTTAGTTCGAAATTCGAAAATAGATGACGCTGTTATGGAATCTCGTTATCAGACTGAAGGTAGTACATCTACGAACTTATAGGACGCGAGATCTTAGTTCGGGGCGAACCACTAGTTCATGTGTAATGAATAATGATAAAGACCAATTTCTATGAAATCATAATAAAAAGCGTACTTCCAGTTAATAAACCCCAAATCACTGCAATAAAATGCAATATTTGCTACAAGTTTTCACAAAGTTTATCTAGCATAAACTCAACTAGGTACTCGTGTATTATGTTCACAAACGGTTTCTTCATATTATTCAGAATACCAGATTTAGTTGATACCATCGACCGGGACCCTTCAAAAAGTTTAACGATTGGTTTTAGAGATCCTGTAAGGAATTTATTATTAGCTGCTGCTCTCGTCGTATTAATAGGGCCTTAACAATTATTTCATATTTCACCTTGATGCTACGGTCTTCAATATGAATAGGGATGTATAAAAAGGCGTCTAAAGCACCCATTCCGTGCACAAAAGACGAACAGCTTTTCTAAACATCAACTCGGTTCAAAATACGATTTAACAAGGTTTTGTTGGATGCTCTTTTTAACAAACATCTTTGTTGACTGCGAGTTTTCGCCAGCTTGGGTAGAGCTACTTTGTTCTTCGCATTCAATATCTTTTCGAGATCTTGGTTCAGTGAAATCGAGGAGCTTTGGGTCTCAATAAAATGGTCGCCTTCTCACCAACTCCGATTTTATTTTGGTTTTTGTTATTAAAAATCTTGGCATAGGTTATATATAACTGTACCACACTGCAAAAAAAAAACAGTGAAATATCCTATTTTACTACTTTTTCCTGCTCGAGAAATAATATTTACCTAGGTATACCTATAGCTCGAATTTTTAAGATTTTTACTTGATAGGAAAAGTATGAATTATGATGACGTAACAAGCTACCCACTTTATAGAAACTCGATACAAAAACCGTGTTTTGGTTATGCGAAAAAAATTTATAGACCTAGTAGGTAGGTATGCGGTTTATTGAATAATTTTGATTATTTTTTATAATCAATCAACAACATAGGACATATTATGAGCATGTTCTTATTATATATTCGTATATATTCGTCATTTTCAATGTCAATTCAGATTATTAATAACAGATAATACAGTAAGTTTACATTTATACTCTGAAGAAGAACTTGGTGAATACATATATCACACAGGAAGCAGTCCTGTATTTTAATCCGCTTGGAAGCTAATCAATGAAGTTCCCATACCATGCGCACATACTGACTGAAAGCTCGCACAGCTCGCCTGAAACTAAATAAAATAAAACACCTCTGTAGCGTACGTCCAAATTAGGCGCGAAATCGCTCACGAGAGCCGCGCTCAAAAACCTCGTTAGCCGCCGCCATGTTTGCTCGGCGACAGCGAGGGGCGCGCCCTCTATGTACACAATGACCATGTCCCGCCACAGATAAAAAATACAACTTCATTTTTTGACACACTTATTTCAACAGTGCAAGGTCTATATTCCTACTACTGTAGAGTCGGATCTACGCAAACGTAAGTTGGTTAGGGTGTGTGTAGCTGACACGGGGGTGTGAGTTAGGGGTGTCGGTGTCACGACCGTGCGACGCAATAGCGTATGTGTAATGGATATGCAACGCGATACCGAAAGTGATTGCGAGTTAATATTGTGGTAGTTTTGTTGGGCCGCTGCTCTGCACACTGCTGTAGCTGTTAATGAATTTTTCCCTTTTACGCTATCAAGCTTCAGTTTTAAAAGGCAACTGTGCAATTTCACATTTTTACAAGCTTTTATTTAACTTGCAATGTTTGTTTGGGTCAAATCTTGCAAGATGAATTAGACCCACTACCCGGTTTCTGATCGAGCTGAAATTTTGCATGTAGGTATGTGTAAATCGGATGACAATGCAATATTATTGTGACATGGAGCTGATCTGATGATTGAGACGGAAGATGGCTATCGGAACTCTGTAATAAAACGACGTAACCCCATTGGGTTTAGGCTCGTTTGATTCGTCATAACAAGTACTCTGATCCTAGATGATATCCAGAGTCTAATGATGTAGCTACTAAAAGCTTGCATTTAAAAATAAATTTTTTAATTTACACTTGTTTGATTGCACTGCATTTTATCATGTGATAACTTGATAACATCCTTCTATTCCTGCGTGGAACATAGGGCTCCAGCAATTGTTTTCCATCCATGGTTCCCCGAGAGTCCCGGCACTCTTTCAAATCTGCATCAATGGATCACATCCAAGTGTTGGTTGGTCGACTATAGCCATCGAAACACCACGTGGTGACGTGCGCATAGTTTTCCTTCTCTCTTCGCGTAATTATCGTCATCATAATGAGATGAATATCTGTATTCTGTATCTATCTATTTTATTTATTTACTAGATCATCATCATCATCGGTTCTCGGAAGTAATTTCTCTCACATTCTCATGGAAGGAATTCCACAGGCCTTTCGCCTCTTGTATCCTGTATCATCGGTGTACGTACCCCCTTTTGGGTCCGGACTCGTCCAGTCGATTTTTTTTTCATTTTTCTTCGTCCTGTGCTTATTTTCTCTAGTTCTTCAGTCTGATGGCTTTTACATTTCAGTCAAACCCAGCAAATTCAGCGAAGCTCTGGCCTACCAATCGAACTCCGTCCATCAGGATGTGACGTCATAATCTAGTTAACATTTTTATATTTTGGATTTGCTAAAGTTATTGAAAGCAGTTGTTAGCATAGAACGTATACCTATATAATACTAGCTGATGCCCGCGACTTCGTCCGCGTGGATTTAGTTTTTAAAATCTCACGGGAACTCTTTGATTTTCCGGGATGCAAAAAATCACGTCAATCCATAGCTTTGTTGCAGCGTGATTGACGGACAAACCAACAAACAAACACGCTTTTGCATTTATAATATGTATTAGTTAGGAAGAATTAATGCTAAGTAGGTACGATAATAAAGGCGATCTAATTAAATTTTAGAACACAAAAGCTACTATTGTGACTTAAATGTGATAGTTAGATATATTCCCTCGGGGACTTTTTTGCAGTAAAGAATAAGTACTTTAATCATGTACTCGTAATTGTACATAATTTTTACGTATCATCAATAGTTTTCTCAAAATGCCAAATAATGCATTTTATAGGTAAAATTTTGCTACTTTGGGTTACATTATTGCAAATTTTTTAAGGATCTCTAATTTTTTGAAATTTGAATTGGTGAAAAAATTTTTTAAATCGGTCCAGTAGTTACAGAGCATTACGGTACAAACAAACAAACAACCAAAAAAATCTTTCCTCTTTATAATATTAGTATAGAAGAACGATTTTTTAAATAACCTAACGCTCCAAAGAGCTAGAAGCTAGAGAGCCTAGAAGCGAACAGAAATAAAAAGCAATTCTTTATTTACTCAGGAGGGCCTCGCTAGATACAAGGACGCGTTCAGTCAGCATCATCAGGGACCCGATATCGATTGCGATTAGACCCTCCTCGCCACCCTAGAGGGTCGACGTAAGGAGCGCCGTTCACTGCAAACATACGTAGCTAGTTGCTACCATATATATTTGGTCCACTAAATTTTGTTAAAGTGTACCTCTTTTACCGCAATAATTAGAGTTTTAAACACAGAAATATACCTAAGAAGAAGTCGCCTAACTTGACACTAAAGATAATTTAACACTAGCTGATGCCTGCGACTTCATCCGCGTGGATTTAGTTAAAAATCTCGCGGTAATGCTCATTTTCGGGGATAAACGGTAGCCAATGTCACTCTCCAGGTCCTCAACTATCTATACCCAATTACCCATGCGAAATAACACCTCGATCCGTAGCTCTATTGCGGCGTGATTGTAGGACAAATCAACAAACATACCACCAAACAAACACACTTTCGCATTGTTAATATTACACTATTCTTATTTATTTTATAGAAACAAAAGCTTGGAATGTAATCTCGAATGTAATCAAATGTGAAATGTAATCGAACGAATAAAGTTGATGCTTTGACAGTTTTTGTATTGGCAATCTGACAAAACGTCAAATACCGCTTTCAAAATATGTCTGCCTATTTACTTGGCGATAATGAAATAGGCCCTTAAAGTCCCTGCATGATCACATTATCCGTTTTTCTTTATATTTTGAGGGGACGAATTAATTCTAGCAATTAATGGGAGGGCTTAGGACCCAAACTACGAAGTCATCCCCCAATCCTAAAATTCAATTATTGATACCCTCGACTGAGCTTCGACTGAGCTTCGCAACTCGCAAACGACCTTTGTACGAGTTTGCCCAGCTCGACAACGTAGATAGAATTTCGAGGATCGATAACACAATAACGTCAGACAGTTTTTTTGATCTAGTGGGAGGCTTCAGCCGCGACTAGTTACCATACCGTCAAAGAAGTGCCGCCAAGTGAATAGTGATTTAGCATTCCGTTACGATGGATTGTAGATACCGATTAAGTGCCGATTTCACCAACGTCGAGTGATGGTTATCCGAGGAATAAATTGGGCATTCTGACAATTTTTGTATTGAAAATACTGTCAAAATATCAAATTTATACTCGGATAAGACTAATTTTATGTTGGTGAAATCGGCCCTAAGTGTACCTATGGGTTTAAGCTAGGGGCAATGTACCTTTGGGGCCAAGCCCCTTCCAAGTTAGTCCGCTACCATCGTAGAGTACCTAAACTGTCCCTTCATCAGGAAGATCTGAGGAGAACTCATCATAGATCGCAGACAATTGTCACCCATTTAAGAAAGTGGAACTAAAGGTTTCCTTGGGGCGCTGGCTGAAATTGATCTATTAACTGGATCCTTAAATGAGGCAGTTCATGTAATGAGCAACCCATCAACAGCTCACTACTGAGTGCAGGTCTCCTCTCAGAGAAGGGTTATAGGCCATAGTCCACCACGCTGGCCCAGTGCGAATTGGCGGATTTCACACACCTTCAAGAACATTATGGTACTCTCAGGTAGGTATGCAGGTTCCCTCACGATGTTTTCCTTCACCGTTGAAGCAAGTGATATTTAATTGCTTAAACGCACTTGATTCCGAAAAGTCAGAGGTCCGGATTCGAACCTGCGGCCCCCCGAATAGGAGACCACTACTAAATACACTTAATTTGGCGAGATATGTTTCAGGTTTCAATAGTCGAAATCTATAATCGTTTGGGAGATGCATAGGTAATTTCGTTCTAACCCTACTGGTTACATGACGCGCGAATTAACAATAGGTAATATTATACTGAACTGCTTTCACAGTGTAAATCAACTGATTTCAACAGTTGTGTAATCTTGTTGGCTGTTCTCGCAGTACAAATTATAACTAAAATAATTGAGATGTACCTAAGTATCAATTATTATGAAAATAGTCTATAAACATTGCACAACACAATAAACGCTCGGCTTGCATAAGTTTGTCACAAGGATTGAATTAAGAAACTTTTCCAAATTTTCCGCACAAAAAATTCTCTCTCGCGGCTCGTAATTTTATAGTTTTTGTTGCAAACCTCAGTTTAACAAAATTTGCGCTTAGTTCAACAAATACGACGTTAAAAGAATAGTTAGTACTAATGCGGTAGCTATGTGTTTATGTAACAGTCAAAACTCCTACTCGGTCAACAGTGCTTTTTACTGCAAAACTATTCCCAAAAGTAAGTCGCTTCATGCAGGACCTTCTAAGCTAACTTCTTGCTTCGCGCTTTACAAAAACAAGACAATGTGAAGTCGGAGTGTCTGAATTTCGTTTACCTAAAACCATCGATGTATCCTAAAACATAAGGTTTTGCCAGTAAATTTGTGTGTCAATGACCCGTAGCACATTATTTTTACACTATTTAAGATTTCTTTTATTTAAATTTTAAAGATATTTTAAAATAAAGAAATCTGTGAATATCACATTACATATTCACAGTGACTTACTACGATATAATTCTTGACTTCATCATTTTGAATATGACAGTTTTAAAGACTCTTTTTTATTTTTCTCTTACTTGCCTACTTAATTGATAATAATCAAACAATACATCTATTCTTTTTAGGGTTCCGTACCCAAAGGGTGCCAACGGGACCCTATTACTAAGCCTCCGCTGTCCGTCCGTCCGTCTGTCAGCGGCCAATTTTTTTTAACGGAACCCTAAAACAGCGAGGCCCGACTCGCACTTGTCCGATTTTTTATACATTGCTTTCCCTTGTGATTTTTATTTTCGGTCTTATTATACTTATTGGTAAAAAAAAATTAATGTGTAGGAAGGAACATTAAAAAAAAATTACCAATATGACCGACTGATCCACTTTTGACTTGTATTTCATCCAAAACTGCATTCGAGCGAAGTCCGCAGTCAGAAGCACTTTCGACTATTTTCCAGTTAAAAGCACTTTTGACCGGTTAAGAGTTCAGACTGTGACATGTATATTATTTGAAAGGCTAAGGGGCAGCAAGGTACGGTACGGAGGCCGAGGCTCGAGCGAGCGGTGACAGAGGCGAGTGGCTGCTAATTGCCTCTCAAGCGCCAATTACGAGGATACGCCTCACGAATACGCGCCCAGAGGCTGCGGCCGCGATGTGCTGCCAGCGGATTGGAATATCCTTACCAATATCATCATTAGCAACCCATCAACGGCTCACTACTGAGCGCAGGTCTCCTCTCAGAAAAAGGTTATAGGCCATAGTCCACCACGCTGGCCCAATGCGAATCGGCGGACTTCACACACCTTCGAGAACATTATGAAGAACTCTCAGGTGTGCAGGTTTCCTCACGATGTTTTCCTTCACCGTTGAAGCAAGTGATATTTAATTGCTTAAACGCACTTGACTCCGAAAAGTCAGAGGTGCGTACCCGGGATCGAACCTGCGACCCCCCGAATAGGGGACCACAGTCCTAACCACTAGGCTATCACTGCTTCCTTACCAATATAATAAATGTGAAATTGTGTGTTTCTTGATTTGTCAATCAATTACGCAGCAACAGAGCATCGGGCCCCCAACTAGGTGGAACGACGACATCAAACGAGTCGTAAGGAGAAGCTGGATGTAGGTGGCGCAAGACCGAGACCTGTTGAAGTACACGCGAGAGACTTTTTTTCAACAGTGGACGTCTATAGGTTGATTAAGAAAGAAGAAGGAGGAGCATCGGATCGACGTGATATTTTGCATGGGTAGGTATAGTTGAGGACTCGGAGAGTGACATAAGCTACTTTTTATCCCGAAAAACAGGGTTCCCGCTGGATTTTTAAAAATTTAATTCCGCGCGGACGAAGTTTAAGTTAAGTTAAGTTAAGGTTAAAAGATAGTGAAATTATGTCTATGTCTATGCGAATAAATGATTTATCAAAATATGTACCTAAGTTTCTGGAAATCTGTACTTGGCCAGTGTGGTAGATTGTAGCCTTGCCCAGGGCATGTAGTCCAGGGTAGATAATTTTTGAAAACAAAAAAAATTATAGTAGGATGAAACCCATTGGAAAAGGAAGAGAATGCAACAAAAATGAAAGGAAAAATAAATTACGGGCGATCTGAGGTCGGGAAGTGGGGGGGAGGGGGGGTTTAAAGGTAAAAAACGGTTTATCTCGATTTCCGGAAAAACTACAAGTCCTATGGAAAAAAGTTAAATGGCAAAGTTGTAGATAATAAAAAGATCTACAACTTTTGTATTTAGACTTTTTTCACATAAACTCAAAATGTATGTGAAAAATTCAAATAACCAAGTTTTTGGTTTTTTATTTTTATCTTTTACAAAAAAAAATTATTTTTTCACGAAATTTGGTGAAAACTTACCTTTTTATGTCCCAAACACACTGTAATTTTTCTGATTCAAAATATTTATTTTTTCACCTTTTTTTTTGACTTAATATTGAAAAAGCACCTAATTTTCAATCGAAAATTCACCCGTCAAAATATCTGCTTTTTTAAAAAAGTCGGTGAGCTTTTTATTCGTTGAAATTTCTACTTTCTGATGGTGTAAAAAAAATATACATTACTATGGTAAATGCTCTCAGAAAATGCAGAAACGAAATACGAAATAACAGGTAGTGAGGCCCAGACCCTCCTAGCCCCTTCCCCACTTCTCTATGAAATACCTTTTGACCTTTTGATGGGCTAAAATTTTCCGTAGGTCCCTCAGGTATATAAATTATCTTAAAATAGCAATAAATAGCCATCTACGCATATAATTTAAGAGGTATTTCATAGGGGCTAGGAGGGTCTGGGCCTTACTACCTGTTATTTCGTATTTCGTTTCTGAATTTTCTGAGAGTATTTACCATAGTAATGTATATTTTTTTACACCATGAGAAAGTAGAGATTTCAACGAATAAAAAGCTCACCGACTTTTTTAAAAAAGCAGATATTTTGACGGGTGAATTTTCGATTGAAAATTAGGTGCTTTTTCAATATTAAGTCAAAAAAAAAGGTGAAAAAATAAATATTTTAAATCAGAAAAATTACAGTGTGTTTGGGACATAAAAAGGTAAGTTTTCACCAAATTTCGTGAAAAAATATTTTTTTTTGTAAAAGATAAAATAAAAAACCAAAAACTTGGTTATTTGAATTTTTCACATACATTTTGAGGTTATGTGAAAAAAGTCTAAATACAAAAGTTGTAGATCTTTTTTTTACCTACAACTTTGCCATTCAACTTTTTTCCATAGGACATGTAGTTTTTCCGGAAATCGAGATAAACCGTTTTTTACCCTTAAACCCCCCCTCCCTCCCACTTCCCGACCTCAGATCGCCCGTAATTTATTTTTCCTTTCATTTTTGTTGCATTCTCTTCCTTTTCCAATGGGTTTCATCCTACTATAATTTTTTTGTTTTCAAAAATTATCTACCCTGGACTACATGCCCTGGGCAAGGCTACAATCTACCACACTGGCCAAGTACAGATTTCCAGAAACTTAGGTACATATTTTGATAAATCATTTGTTCGCATAGACATAGACATAATTTCACTATCTTTTAACCTTAACTTAACTTAACTTAAACTTCGTCCGCGCGGAATTTTAAGGCTTCTACCCTGGTCTAATGGGCCTGTGATGAGTTGAGAGGAGAGTTGATATTCGTCTAGTCGTTTTAGAGATTAGCATGATACTTGAAATTATCTAAAACTTTTTTTGAATATTAATTAACTTTTTTTAAATATAATATATTTGAAATTATCTAAAACTTTTTTATTTTTATTTTTATTGTTTAAGAAATAATTGCGACCCTACCGCAATTATTTATTGGCTATGTACAAGCGCGAAGGCATTACAGATTTATACTATAGTACCTATTATATATTCTGCTATAGTAAAAAAAAATTGGTTGTCTGTAAAGTCGGTTTACGGGCGATAGTTTTACGTGATATCGTCATAAAGAAACATTGATGAAAAATTGCATACTTTTATGAATTGAATTGAATTATTATCTCTGAATGATCATTATTTTGTATAATTTAAAGAATGAGTTAATTGAAAATTACAATTTTCTCTAGTCACAAGCCAACACTTGGGTCGATCGTGCCTCTATCGCTTGTTCCGCGCTCTCGCTTGCACGCGCAGGCTCAGGCGGAGGAACGTGACACTTTTTCGTGCGTGCTGCCGGTGTTCATCTATTCATAAGACGTTATCACGTCAAAAGAAGATATAAAATTTTATTAAAAGCAGAAAACGCTTCCGCGTATGACCAAGTCCCGTCCACCGTTTAAAGTGTGACGGTTTCGCGACGAATGGAGAGCGAGCGAATGTGAAGCACTCGAGACACTCGAGCGAGCGCGGATTACGAACTCCGCTCGCAGCAACAAAAGATGTCGTTACCTAGTACCTACTACCTGCTACCTGCTACCTACCCACCCTCGCCATGCACTTGAGCCAACTGCAAACATAGGGTGGGTTTCCACAAGATTCGTAGGCATATTTTGTCACGAAAGATGTCTCTATACTTACACCATTTTCCTCGGCTATACTATAATACAAGTTTGACGGGTGTGTGTGTGTGTGTGAAAAAACTTCAACTTTATTCTCTTTATTTTTTATGTGGGTTTTATGTTAACAGTACCATAGATTTATGAATCTATGTTCAAACATATTATCACACATAAACTATAATTTTAACATATTTTAGTGAGTGCTATTGCACTTTACAATTGTGCATTGGGTTAACATCTGAAAATCCGGAGTATTTTACTGTCGCAAGCCCGAACGAAACGTACGTAGAGAAAAATTTTGTTTGTTGTTTGTGTGCAGTTGCGTTATTCCTGTATCTATTTCTTCTACTACTGGAAGAGCGGTAGGATATACTTAGTTACAGCGCGAGCGGCGCTGTGCACAGTACAGATTTTTTCTGGTTGGCGGATTATAGCGAGAATTTTGTTTTTCCTTGAGTTAGATACAAAATATCTATACTAATACTGGTGGTTCGCCCCGAACTGAGACCTCGCGGTAACGGTATCCCATGATTATTCATTCAATCGATACATGACGACCAAAACTGACATTATTATTATGCCCGTTTTCACCAAACATACCTAAATCATCCCCTATGTAGGAGTCTCTTTACGTAGGTAGCTCCAAAACACAATCCTAAGTCCTAACATCCGTCCCAATGTCCTTTTAGGGGTCCCGTACAGGATCGTGATAAAGAAGTTGACAGTAATCATCACCTAACTTATCATAGGTAGCCCGTAAAGGTTAGGGAACGTCAGTGAAAACATTGAATTATTATGTAGGTACTGACGAGTGAAAACGGGTTAGGGGCATCTGTACAAATCGTCATCTATCGACGCGAATAGAAAATATACAAAATGCAGCAATTAATAGTTTATTGAAGTTTGATATTTAACTAAAGAATAATTTTAATTGAATAATATGTTTATTATATTATGTACCTAAATAATAATGCTCGACGCAAAACTGTTTTTGGGATATATCGTAGTCGTAACTCCTACGAGTAGTTCCATGGAATAGTTAATGACTGCGCCATCTATTAGCATTATTGTGAAGCTATGTGAAATTTACTGATGCTCATTAAAAATTAAATAATCTTGTTTCTTTATAATATTCATATAATTTTAGTATTTGTTGTTCAAGTACAGGATAAAATTGTGAAGTAAGAAAATAAGTAGAACTTGAAAATATATAGCCAATTTTCCCAGAGAGCGTCTTCAAGCGAGCGTATTAAATCGCCACTTTGAAAGCCCCCCATTTCGTCAATTTTAGGAAAAAAATAAAAAAAAATACGTTTGTACTCTGTTCTAAATTGTCTTTAAAATGATACACAAAAAACCTATGAATAGCAAAAAAAAAAAAAATTTTACTTCGCATTCGCTTCTATGAGAGCCCCCCTGAAATAAAGATTTTTATAACTTTTTAAGCCATTTTCGGCTGGAGGCCATCGGTTTACATATTATATCTAAATTTGAAGTAATTACGTTCAGTAATTCAAAAGTTATAAGGCTCTGACAGACGGACGGACGGACGGACAAGTGCAAATCGCTCTAGTAAACTCAGAGACCTCGCTTCGCTCGGTCAATTATAAAAAGGAAAGATTTTTTTGTTTGTTTGTTTGTTTGTACCGAATAGGCTCTGTAACTACTGGACCGACTTTAACCATTTTTTTCACCAATAGAAAGCTAAGTTATCAGGTAGTAACATAGGCTATAATTTAGTCTCAAAAAAAAAGATCCTTAAGAAAATTGCAATATTACATTATTGCAGGAAAATTTTGTTTTCCCAAAGTAGGAAAATTTTGCCTATAAATGCATTATTTGGCGTGTGCTGAGAAAACTATTGATGATAGGTACATAAAAATGATGTACTACATGATTAAAGTACTTATTATTCTCTACAAAAAAATCCCCGAGGGAATATATCTAGCTCAGTATCATATTTAAGTCACAATAGTTTTTGTGTTCTAAAATTTAATTAGATCGCTTTTACTATCGTGGTATTAATTCTTCTTTACTAATACGTCATAATAATACTATAAATACGAAAGTGTGTTGGTTTGTCCTTCAATCACGCCGCAACAGAGCTACGGATCGACGTGAATTTTTCCATGGGTATAGTTGAGGACCTGGAGAGTGACATAGGCTCCTTTTATCCTGGAAAATCAAAGAGTTCCCGAGGGATTTTAAGAACTACATCCACCCGGACGAAGTCATGGGCATCAGCTAGTAAATTATATTATTTAGGTACCTATACACTTCAAGATTTCAACGGTTAGGTACACTATGAATAGATAAATTTAATTTAATGACTTCGTCAGCTGCAGATCACAGAAAAATGTTTTTCTGTCAAGAAATTCACAATTGCAGTCCGGAGTTGAGAAGATATTACCGTAGTACTATTATATATTCTGTGATATAACCTCTGTGCATTGGATTCTATCTTACACTCCATGTCTACGTCCCTTCGGACTATGAGAGTGAGGCAATAGAGAGTGTACCTGTATTTGAGCCATAAACATAACTTACCTACTACATGGTTTGGGCACACAGGTGGAATTATTGTATTGTCTCCTTTGTATAGTCTATAGCCGATTAATCCTTACTAATATTATAATATGTATAATGCGAAAGTGTGTTTGTTGGTTTGTCCTTCGATCACGCCGCAACAAAGCTATGGATCGACGTGATTTTTTTGCATGGGTATAGTTGAGGACCTGGAGAGTGACATAGGCTACTTTTTATCCCGGAAAATCAAAGAGTTCCCGAGGAAAATCAAAAACTAAATCCACGCGGACGAGTCGGTCATCAGCTAGTAATAATAATTCTTTGTTTACCATTCTCCGTTGAGATTAGATGCTGTTGCCACAATTCGGTCAGGAAACATATTCATAACTGTTTATTTAGTAACATCAGTGATCTTTGATCGAAGTTCCTTCTAAATCTTCTATTTATACCTGACTAGCTGATGCCCGCGACTTCGTCCGCGTATAGTTTTTAAAATCCCTCGGGAAATCTTTGATTTACCGGGAGAAAAAGTAGCCTATGTCAATCTCCAGGTCCTCAACTATAATACCCATGCAAAAAATCACGTCGATCCGTAGCTTTGTTGCGGCGTGATCGAAGGACAAACCAACAAAACAACAATCACACTTTCGCATTTATAATATTAAGTATGAAATATGACCCTTGCGGACTTTATTGTAGAGAATAATGAGTACTTTAGTCATGTAGTACATAATTTTTATGTACTTATCATCAATAGTTTTCTCAGCACACGCCAAATAGTTAATTTTTGTAAGCAATTTATTGTTACCTAACGACTAAAGCCCAGCGGACTGAAAACCCACTCCTAACACAAGCTTTTTTCACTCCTAACACATTATTTTTAAGGTAAAATAAAAAGTTGCAAATTAAACGCTAAACTAAATTTTCTCGAACAAACTAGATAACACCATGTGCCGCTAATTGCAAGCCTAAATTATTCAATACAAATTAAAAAGCATCATAAACACGGGAGATTATTCTTTGAATAATAGATAGCCGGAGTACCCTCAGCCCTATATTTTCATGCCGTGGGTATCATTACGTAGCTTCTTGTGCGTAATTAATCGCAAGGGCTGTCCATAGTTCCGACGAGCCGGGCTTTATTAAATTTTAGCGCTTTCTCTCCCCCCCTCACCCCCACCCGTCGCCTCTCCCGAGACCCCTGTAAGGGACCTCCCCTTTGAAATGAATAGAGGCATCACTTTTACTATTCACAGTAGGCCGGTGGATTAGCGAGATGAATTTCCTGGTCCTCCGGGGGTACAAATTGTGCGTGGGGGATCATTGGTGCGGATTTTGTGCGATTGCGTCGGGATTGTGCAGTCTTATCGCCTATTATGAGTAAATAGAGAGGTACCCAGTGAGTCAGCAGATTTTCGATTTCTACCCTCATATTACAATAATATGTACATATAACGTATTTATGTAAACTGGTCACTCTCGTCCTCAACTAGGCACGCCCTTGCAAGAAATCACATCGATCCGATGCAATACCGCGTTTCTGCGTGGTTGAAGGAAAACGCTTCTTTTTAACCAGGAAAATCAAAAAGATTTTTATAAACCTTATTTTATATTCCAATTTCCACCCAGGCAAAGCCCCAGGCATCAGCTAGTCTACATACATGCTAGTTTTCATTTATATGGAAACGCCTAAAGCGATATCAGAATGGAAATTTTATGGTAAATACCTATGAGCAATTCAAATTTATCCCAGCATTTGGCAGCACATGGAGCCAGGCCGCTCGTTCTCACATACACGCCCGGGGGTGTAATATTTTTCACCCCAACGTTGCGCTATGAAAACACGACGAGTTCTCTTTTGTCCAAACGACACAATAGGTACATGTACCTACCTACCTACGTTATTAAAAAACCGGCCGCGCAATCGATGGCCGCCGGCGTCGGGGCCAAATCACACAGTTAATTATTGACACATCCGTTTTTCATCCCGTCCTCGCTGCCGGCTCCCGGTTCAGAAACGCCATTGTGGTCTAACATTATTCCCTTTGTGCGCGCCACGAAACTGGCTATTTCCTTACCTTTGTGCTGTTTTCGGCAGATACGGATCGTTTTGTTCTGTTCAATTGCGCCGGCCCTAATTGTGTTGAAATTATCGGTTATCAATTTCCTTCTTTGTCCTAAAGCTCTATTAATATGTGTTCTCTATTTACTTACCAAGTTTAAGCGTGTTAAATAGCCTTCCGATTTTATTACTTTGTACACATAATCATAGAGAACAGCACATTATATTTAATTATTTAATCTATATCATGTAACTAGGTGCCATTTTACCGTTTCGCTATAAAGGCAGCGAAGCTATAGAAAATATCTAATTTATTCAATTGATACCTTCCATTAGCAAGGAACGATGAATGATTTATGGCGGGATAGCCGGGCGACTCTTCGCGATTTACAATCGCATCTTTCAGCGGAATTGATAACATCGTCCGCCCCGTGTCCTTAGAGGCGGTCATACATAATGCGTGTCTGGTGTCTATCTGTCGCCTGTGCGCTGCTAAGTATGTGCGGACATGCTTAGCCTCCATGCGTAGGTACTCGGAGGTAAATCACAGAAATGAATTACCTGCCCTGTGATACAAGCAGGCCTAGCTAATAAGGTAAACTTGATAGAGCAGAATTCTAAATAGATGATAGAAATGATCCTGGGATAGCGTGCGACGATGATTTTTGTAATTCACACATAAGCACACGTCTCTGAAATCAGAAATCAGAAGTATTTAAAAACGGCTTTTCACATAAAAACAATCTTTTTGGAGAAAAGAAAGCACTCCTTTACACATTTTGTGGTTTTTAATACGATATTATACCTATTGTTATGTTAAAATCTTAGTAAAATTGTTTAATTTTTAATGGTCAACAATTATTTTACAGTAAGTACGAGCAACTAACGCTGACGTAATGGTGATAACTCTATTTACGTTTGACCATAGCCACAATGCAAACTAATGTCCAAGAGTAATGTAATATATGAGTAAAATAATTTCTTGAATAAGGACCAATCACCAACGTTAAATAAGTCTCCGAGAGTAAATTTTATATTTTGCCAGAATTTTTAATACAAAAACTATCAGAATGCCCAATTTATCCCTTGCATAAATATATCACTCGACGTTGGTGAAATCGGCCCTAAGAAGAATTTTACTAACTCAAGAGTAAGAAAGGTTGATGAAAGAAGAGACAGTCATCACTAACCAAATTCTTAGGTATTCGTAAGAAGAATATCGAATAATGAGGCGATTTATATATGGAACAAAAGAAGGCAATGCAATATTATGCCAACCCATGCAAAGTTGCGTTGCTCGCATCGTGCTTTGATGACTTTTTATAGGCAAAAGCTCGGGCAAGCGAAGTACAGATATTCGTAATGTTTTTTCTGGTAATATTGTGGTAATGAAATGCCGTCGCGGCGACGTCACCCGCTGCCCCCATCAGATAAAGGGTTATCGCGCTCGACACGATACGAAACGAATCGCTCCGCTTTCCGATAACGTTTATTAAGCACGGAAATTAGAACGTGTTTCCACTGTCGTACGGTTTTTTAGGGACTTAGCGCCAATGTCACCATCTCCGAATAACGTTTAACTGAAGTATGAATTAGATGTTTACTATTAGCAGATTTTCAATACAAAAACGAAACGAAAAAGAAGAGATAAGATTTTAGCAGTCTATTTAAATATCTCTACTTTCATCACCATCAACCAACCCATCAACGTCTCACTACTGAGCAAAGGTCTCCTTTCAGAGAAGGGTTATAGGCCGTAGTCCACCACGCTGCGCTGGCCCAATGCGAATCTGATGCGGCCACCTCCATTTGTTTATAGGAGTTTGTTTCAACGAAATCGCCGTCGCGTCGCAGTCGCTCAGTGCGGTCGCGGCCTGACAATGCGTTTTAGCCAATAGAATGAGAAGATCGCCCAATCAGATGTGATAGCGATTGTCACACCAGCAATAATATTAGAATGCCCAATTTATCCCATCGAGTTTCTTGCTGGTTCTTCTCGGCAGGAACGGCATTCCGAACCAGTGGTAGACTCATTGACGATTCAAAAGTACCTACTTGTAAAAGTTTATTTGAATAAAAAACATTTCTATTCTATTCTATTCTATTAAGTGATCCCGCGGCAGGATAATGAGGCAATGGAACCAAACCCTCGAGATTCCTATAAAAATGTAATTCGCGTGTCATGAAGAACAAATGCTTAAAGGACGTAACTGTAAATCATTCCGGCTGTTTTTATACGTCGTTAGTCACTGTTTACAATGTTATAATTTTTAACTATCTTGACATCGAATTGTAAATTTATATTTTTCCTTCACCAATTTACGAGCGAACGCCACCGTTCCAATTGGTTTTAAACAAAGGAAATCGTGGAAAATTTTCAGGAAAAGATCGTCAATAATAAAAATGCGTGAGTGTCGTGGAACACTCGGTTGGAACGAAGTTCCTTTTAATAATAAATTAATAAACAAAAATTAAAAAAATTAGGGAAAAAATTCCACATGTAGAAATTATTTAAAATAAAATAGAAAATTCAGTCTGTCGAGCTGGGATTCGAACCATCGACCTTTATGCGACTGTAGAAACCACAAGGCTACGGAGATCTAATATTGTAGTGTGAAAATATTGAACACAATGCCAAATTCACATTCAAAAAAGTGTCTGTTCAATTTAGTCTTAATTTTTTCCGTCTAGCCCCCTTTCGCATCGCGCGATAAGGAACTACGTTCCAATAAAAAATATTGTCATAAACGGGGTGTCACCACTAACCTATCTTGAATTATAATATCATGCTTTGAGTATAATACTCAAATATACCTATATGTTCCTATATTATGCTCCAAGGAATTAGGAACAAGGCATTGTTTCTAGGTGCATGCACATACATTAGCTTTTAACACCCGACAAAAAAGAGTGGTGTTAAAAGTTTGACGTGTGTATCTGTGTGTTTGTTTGTTCCCTCATACCGATGCACAATGGACCTCATACTCAATAGACCGATTTTGTTGAGGTTTTTCTGTTTGAAAGCTAACGTAATCGAGGTGGATCTTAGCTAATGAAGATCTGCTCAGGCGTTTGAAGATCAACAGCTCATATCCTACTTGATTAAAGTGTCTTACAAGCTTACAAGCTTTCACTGGTGCGATTACTGTTACTGGGGATTATTTCCAAGTCATTGTAACCTAGAGCTGATGCTGCAGCATCTGTGGGATACACGACTCCTCAGCAACTTACAGCTGTTATAGTGTGTTTAGGCTCATAAGAATGGTCACAATGAGTAGGTATTAGATAGATGATGATCGAGGAGGAGGATCTGATGATGTAGCCGAAAACTGGGTACTTAACAGGATGTCAGGTATATAGTTCGGCCATAGATTCACACGTCGGGGGTGTTTCAATTTACACTTGTGTTCTTAGTGTCTGTTTGACGGATGCCAGTTGCCAGATCTATTAAGACGGATACAGTATCTATTAATCCTTATCAACTTTACGTTAGTTACCATAAGCATTGCATGTACATTATGATAATCCTTTACACCATACATTTTAAATTAATATCTTAGGAGTTATCGCAAAATAAAAACGAACGCGCGCCAATATAAATACTTACGCGGATTTCAACCCGACGCCGACGGTGGCGATGACGGGCCTCGCTCATGCGACCAGTGACCACTCCCGCGCGTGCCGCTTTGTTGCTATATTATAAGCCGAACGATACTTCTTTTATAAGCCTACGTACTGTTCAATATACCTAACTTATGGAACATTTCAAGGAGTTTGCAAAGCATAGACGTAATATTCTCTACTACCCGTGCGAAGCCGGGGCGGGTCGCTAGTATTAGATATGTATATGACTGCCTCGTTGGTGTAGTGAGGTCCCGGGCCAAAAGTGAAGAAGTAATAGAAGTACCTACTTGATCTCTATTCTCTTTAATTAGCTCACATTCAGCCTTGTTTGTCTGGTTGGCCCATTATAAGATCCTAAGATTCCTCTATTAAAAACACTCTAGTCTAGATGCGAGAGTTTAGTAGGTAGGTATAACTACAATAACGCGAATCCCAAATAAAATTTGAACACCTTTCTTAAAACCTGACATAATTGGTAGTGATGAGCGGCGGAAGACAAAGCTTTGCGTGCTGCCGACTTGAAAGAGCATCGCGTTTCATCGCCTTTATACGCTCGCCCTTTCGAACCAGCCTCCACTACTTTGAGGTTAGCCGCAGTGACTCCTTTTTAGAATTGAACTCCTCTTTTTGAGTCCATACCTAAAACGAGTGGGTTCTTATTGTTTTACATGAATTAAGCTTTTTTACTACTCATTATTATCACTGCTGGTTTAAATAGAGCAATCTCTAGGTAATTATACAGCCCGCATAGGTACCACAAGAGCTCGCAGTTTTTTTTTTTGAGCGGCTTAATTTTGTTTGTTTTTTTATACGCACGCCTTGTTAGACTAGCGTTCATATCTTTGAGGTCAGCCGCACTTTTTTGTTTGCACCTGCTTGCCTTTTTGAGTCTGTATTTGTTTTACAGAGCTGAGCATTCTCTTAGCGAGTTCATTCATTCATTCATCTCAACCCATCGCCGGCTCTCTAGGTAGTACCTACTGGGCAACAGGTCTTCTCTCGAATGAGAAGAAATAGCATGCATGCAGGAAACTCATTTTATGAATTCAACATTTTGTAAAATTAAAATTCAAAGTTCTAATTTTGGGAATATTCATTTTAGGAATTCAAAATTTCGAGGATTAAATTTTTTGGGAAGTCGACGTAGAGGTCTTAAATGGGATTTAGGCCGTAGTCGATTACGCCGGCCAACTGCGGATTGTTAGACTTTACACACATTGAGAACATTATGAAGAACTCTCATGCATGCCGCCTGCCGGTTTCATTACGATGAATTTTAGTCATATAGCATTTTATGCAATTGTCTTTCTAATAGGGTCATTTTGCAGGCCTTTCAGTTTTAGATAAGAAGATACCCACCTACAATAGCGAACAGTTGCAGTGGCGGATTTATGAGCATAGCTATCTTTATAAATTTCTTTTTCTACTTTATCGAATTTGTTAGATCATCTAATTCTGAAATTTTAATCCGTCAGTAATCTTGAATTCAAAATGGTAACAATATCATGAATCTCCTTGATACTTTATAAACAATGAACGAATCCCATTAGAATAATTATCTAGATATAATAATTATATAGAGTACCGATCTAGGTATTTCATAATCAGTAAGCAGAGAGTAATATTTCTGTACCTTTATATATAAGCGATTGTGACGAAGCACTTTCATAATTGAAACGCAAATAAAGACTTGGGCGGGTTCGGCGGCGGCCCGGTAGCTCGGCGACATCTGGACCCTCTAATGGAAATGACAAGTCTAATGTAACAACTGGAAACATCCCCGTGGACGGATCTAACAAAGCATTCATTTTCTGATGGCGGTAATCTCGCCCAAGGGCGGCATTGTTCATGATTTTCTACGAGTTTTTTTCGCATTTTCTTCTCGGAAAGAATAAAAATACTGAACAGTATTGTCGACGCCGACGCTCGCGCCGTGATCGCGCAAAAAGGAGCCCCTGGATGACAACGAAATGACGGCAGCGTCCGGGTGGCCTCCCCCTCCCCCACTTGTAAAAATGTCGCCTGGGGAGGGGCAGCGTGCCTACAAGACGGCATTTTTACACGCTGCCAAATCGAAAAGTTCTAACCACCCATTCCTTACCATACCAAAAGAGGCTGTAGAGATCCACGAATAAGATCGAAGGGAGCATGCCCGCGACTAACTTGACTTTTTAAAACACGAACTTGTGTTTGCGATAAATCGATAAGTATATAGGTAAACGATAAGAGTAGAGGGAGTACAAATTGCACGGATTTTACAGCTCTCCACTGAAAGCCGAGGGGTAGGAGGCTTTAGCCGTTTCCGACGGCTGTTTTAGGAAATATGAAATTTTCGGTTCCCATTCAACGTTCAATGTTTTCGCTCCGAGAGCAATTAGACGAAGTTTTCTCTTCTGAGATCGAATGACAAATTGTTATTCTTCAAAGTACATCAGAAAGTTTTCAGTTACGGACGGTCTGAAGATTTTCTTTAAAACAGGCTACATGTTTCTGTATTCTGTAAGCCTCTTTCAGTATGAATGATTTAATGAATTAATGAAATATTACATTATACATTTAACATTACAATAGGGTACACTCTTGATTGTCCATAGGCAACATGTCATAACCAAATTGCACTTTAGTATGATATGGGCTTACCCATCATTTAGCGCGAGCATGCGTAGCTGTCTATGAAACCGTACTTAATATTATAAATGCGAAAGTGTGTCTGTTTGAACCCCCTTCACGACTCACCTGCGTAACTGATCTTGACGAAATACGGCACAGAGATACCTAGCTAGCATCCCGGAGATGGTCGAAGAATACCTTTTCTCGGAATTTAATAACCCCAAATCCAAAAGAACCAGAGCCGAGAGAGAGATGTCCCAGAGCTATCATCAGCGACCTGATATTAGAATAACTTCTAACGGACAGATTTATAATAGGGCAAATAACAACGAGACAACTCCTTTACAGATCGCATTTGTCAAGAGCAAGCCTCCACATCCGTCGCCCAGCATCCTGAGTTGAACCAGCTGGATGGAGCTTTGGAATACATTGCAAGTCCAAAAAAGGACGCAGACCAATCGCCGGAGGCATTTTTCTCAAAACGAGTTCATGGTGAGTTCAATTCAACAATAGTATATTACACATCTAGGGCAGTAAAATAAGAAATGTCTCAGATCACATGTAATTGTTGTCCGAGGCGAAGCCGAGGTCAATAAACATGTGATCTGAGGCTTTCTTATTTACTGCCCGTGGTGTGTATACTATTTTTCTCCTCGACGGAGGCGGAAAGCGACATTTTCGTTTAGCGCAGCGGGAGGAAAATTGACGCTTTCCGCCCGGAGGTGAGAAAATTTATTGAGGAGTTGAGGACCTAAAAGTGACCAAGGCTTTTTATCCCAGATTCCCGTGGAATTTTAAAAAAATCTTGAGAGGTGTCAAGGGACACCCGGATTGAACGTAGTTCCTTTCGATTAATTTTAGTGAAGGAATTGTAATAAACTAGTGGTGTCATCTAGTATTAAATTGATTAACTACGATGATGACGAAATTATATTTAGTTTATTTCTATTGCAGCTCTGTTACAAAACCAAAGAGTTACTCTGGTAGTACAATAAAATTTTATCCAATTTATACAATAAAAAATTAGGGAAAAATTCCACATGTAGAAATTATTTAAAATAAAATTGAAAATAGAAAGTTCAGTCTGTCGAGCTGGGAATCGAACCACATTCGGACCATCGGCGTTGAACTTTTAGACGACTGCCCGATCCACTAGGCCATGCAGACGCCGTGTTCTAAGGCGAAAATACCGAATACAATGCAAAATTCACATTCAACAAAAAAAGTGTCGGTTTCAAAAATGTGTCGAGTGTCGATTCCTTAATTTTTTCCGTCTAGCCCCCTTCCGTACCGCGCGATAAGGAACTACGTTCCAAAAACTAAATCCGCGCGGATGAAATCGCGAGCTAGTGTACCTACTTAGCTGCCAAATATATAAAAGGAAAAGATGACAGACTGATTGTGAACTCAATGTGAACGAAGGCGCAGCCAAAAGTTAGTTAGAACACAAATAACATAACATGCCTCAAAAAAATCGAAATTCATAATCTGCGCCGGCACAGCGTTACTTCACGCTCGGATGCCTTACCAAATTCAAATTATGAGAGCTGTCGATCAAGGCGCGAACAACGCAAGCGCACAATGCTTGCGTAAAATTAGATGTACCTATTACGATTCTACAAATGGTCCCCTTTGTTCGGACGCGCATCTGCCCCGCGATTGTACGGAATTAGATTTCAAGTGTTCTTTTTTTTTTTTTGATCGGCGTCAACGGTAGCCTGTAGGTACGTTTGTCGATTTAACATCCCTTTGATGGATTTTGATTGTCTGATAGGCTGTGGGCTGTTTTTCTCGTATCTTAACTTTAATATCTGCAGATAGTTTTAGTCGTGGATTTTGATTGTTTGATATGCTGTTTTTACTATTAAAATGGTACAATGAAAGTTATAGCTGAACTAATCTAATTAATATACAAATCATACCCGCGTGGAATGGTGCCAAGAATACTGGCTGCATTTCTGCGATGGACAGCCAGGCTGATCCTTTGCGCAAAAAATGAACCAGCCCTTCTGCAAACAGATGAGGCAATTAACCGCGGTGAAATGTCTCGTAAAAATTTTTTTTCACTTCACACAAACTCCACAGCAAACGGAACAAATATGTAACTCTCGATCAGAGAGGCGTACTTGCGCCGCGTTCAGGATTCAGCCATTTCAGGTGCGGCTCCCGGTCTTGATGCTGTCTCCCTGATATGACCCGGGGTCAATGTGTCGACGCACGTTGCGTCCCACATTAGAGCCCGTCCCCATTCCCAGGGAACCAGCGTCAATCCATCAGGTTTCTTTCCATCATCTCGTTTATACTTGTTTATACTTTACCTAAAACTCAATATCTACAGCTTTTTTAGTTTATTATCAACCGTTTAAATAGTACTTCTTTAGCTGCCTGATATGCCGTGGGCTGTTTTTACCTAGTTTTCACTCGGCCAAAATATATTCAGATTGTTCAGTTTGTATCATCACTTTTAGTTTTACTTAGTATCAAGTGGATACTGTCTGATAGATATCTAAAACTCAATATCTCAAGATTAGTTTAAAGTTGTTAAGTTTTAGTAGTGGACTAGCTGATGCCCCCGACTTCGTCCGTGTGGATTTCATTTTTAAAATCCCGCGGGAACTCTTTGATTTTCCCGGATAAAATTTAGCCTTTGTCACCCTTCAGGTTCTCAACTATACCCATGCAAAAAATCACGTCGATCCGTAGCTTTTTTTGCTACTTGATTGAAAAACAAACCAACATACAAACACACTTTTGCATTTATAATATTAAAAAGTATCCTATGTCCGTCTCCTGGTTCTAAGCTACCTCCCCTATCCCCCTATCCTAATTTTCAGCCAAATCGGTTCAGCCGTTCTTGAGTTATAAATAGTGTAACTAACACGACTTTCTTTTATTATATATATATAGATTTTGACGGTCTGGTAGGTATGCTATGGGCTCTTGTGGTATGTTTTAACTATAGATGTAAAACTCAATAGGTATCTGATGGTTTAGTTTTTTATTCCACTCGTTCAATTTTAATATCTAGGTAAGTAAGTACTTAGTGGATTTTGTGTCTGATCTGATATTATGTGGAGTGGTTTTACTCCTAGTAGTTAAGACTATTCGGTTGCTATTCGGCCTTCTTTTCGGGGTATGTGATTCGATTGGAAGTTATATGTGCGTCTTAAGAAATTAAAAATCAGTTGCTTTAACGGTGAAGGAGTTTTCCATAGTGAGGCAACTGTATGCCTGTTCTCATTCAGTTCTCTCTAAAGTTTTCGAGTGTGTGAAGTCTTTAAAGCCAGCGTGGTAGACTATGGCCTAAAACCTTCTCAATCGAAAGGTTTATCTGTGCCCAGTTGTGCGTCGGCGTTGAAATTATAGAATAGAATAGAAATATTTTTTATTTAAATAAACTTTTACAAGTGATTTTATTCTCAACGGCTCACTAACTGAGCGCAGGTCTCCTCTGAGAGAAGGCCCGGGTTATAGGTCATAGTCCACCACGATTTTCCAATCCAATGCGAATTGGCGGACTTCACAAACCTTCGAGAACATTATGAAGAACTCTCAGATGTGCAGGTTTCCTCACGATGTTTTCCTTGACCGTTGAAGCAAGTGATATTTAATTGCTTAAACGCACTTGACTCCGAAAAGTCAGAGGTACCCGGGATCGAACCTGCGACCCCCCGAATAGGAAACCACAGTCCTGACCACTATAGGCTATCACTGCTTACAAGTGCTTTTATTAGATGAATGAAATTAATTTGACTTTAGTTTCATTAATTAACATGATTTCCCTTGTAGGTAAGTACATTAATATGACAAATCTGTACGTGTATATCATTTCCCCGTGAACTCACACACGCTCAATAGGTACATGTCGTATTCTAAAATGTGCCAACAAGAACAACAGGAGAAATTGTGAAAATTATTCATTATACCACTTGGAAGTGTTGAGGTGTGCGTGTCGCGCTCGGCCAATCGTCACCTGCCGTGTGAAATGTGGGCGGAGCCGAACACCCGCCGCGTCAACCACGCGATCGATTCCAAGCGGACATTATACATATTTACCTGAGCCTACAGTGCGAGTGACTTGCGAGTCTTTGCGTAAAAAACCCTGTTTCAAATAAAGTTAAAACGAGGCAAGCGCGCTCCATATTAGGCTGCAACTTCACTTACCATCAGGTGAGATTGCAGTCAGTGCTAGTCTATGTTGGTACCTATGTTTCACTAAATAAAAACATATGCCTTTATTTGCTGGCGAAAACCCTTTCCATTTTGAGAGAAGACGCGTGCCTAGAAGTGGGCGATATTGGGTTGAGATGATGATGACGCTGTCAAAAAAAGAGGAAAGCAGCGTGCCAATCTTGACAGTAGGTTTACTTTGGTAATGCAAAGTTGTTTTTTGCAGCCACGCCACGTTCATACTGTAGGTCTGCACGATGTAGTTTTTGAAGTTTAATTATAAGAAAGTTGATGAGAATGAAGCTACTTAGGTACTCATATTTAGTTAGGTGAATGACAATAGACATTTTCAATAAATACCCTTCTAGCTCTTCAGAAAAATCTCTTTTTCATCTCGCCATCTTGGAAAGAGTAGTTTTGCTCTTCGATATCTGAGTGCAAAAGCCGTTTTTATCCGCTAGAGGATAAAGTTAATTGAATTTAGAACATCGTGTCATAGACGAATGATATTTACTACTTACTTCTACTCCATGGTGCCGAATTTATCATACAACCTTTTTTTTAATGTATTAAAAACTCAGACTCGGAACCTTCTTGGTGTACTTTTTTTTAATTTGCTTTGCACACACCATTTTCTTTTCACGTCATATTGTTAAAACCTTAGATTAAAAACAAGAAACTTGAAAACAAGTGAAAAACCTAAAATGAGTGATTCTAGCGACGAGGAAGTTATTTCCTCGCTGAGGTGAGATGAAAAGTTACGTGTTGCACTCGAGTGCAAATATTTTTCACCTCGTGCTCTTTTGATTCCCTCGCTAACGCTCAGGATTCTAATTTTGGAATCGGTCATCAAAATTGAGCACGCGATTAAAAAGCAACTTTGCAATCTTGTATAACAAATAACTATTTCTCTCCTAGGTTAAAAACATTTGAAATAGAAATAGAAATAGAAATTCTTTATTTGCTTAATGTGTGTTACATAGGATCTTAATTGCTAAAAAAAGTTCAACACATTAGCCGTAGCGGCGTACAAATACTTTGTCATATCGACATACAAAAGAAATTCTACACATTCCAATACAATAGAAATATACATTTGAACTACTTAATAATAATAATTATAGGCATACATAACTTACAAATACTAAAATGTCAAGATTTTAAATTGTCAGAAACCAAAAAAAATTAGAAACACTTTTTATCATGCTGGAAATATTCTTCTAAAGAGTAAAAGTTTTTTCCCTGCAGCCATTTCCTCAGCCCCTGCGCAAACTGTTTCATTGGAAGTGATTGTATATCATATGGTAATTTATTAAAGATTTTAACTGCCATGGCGTAACTACTCCTGTTATATAGTGCTGTCCGTGGCGCTCTTGTAAGCACCAGTTTATTCCGAAATCTTAAAGATCGAGTTCGAGTTGTTTCGCACATGGCCTGGAAAATATGTTTATTTAATTTGACAAATTTTGAAATTTCTAAGATGTACATGCATGGAAGCGGCAATATTTTAAGTTTTAGAAAGGCCGGCTTACATGAATCATAGGGTGCCATGCTTAGAATTGCTCTTAGACATTTTTTTTGTACAATGAATACTTTATTAACGCTTGTTGAATTTCCCCAAATAACAAGTCCATAGCGGAGTACAGAAGATACATATCCATGGTACGCTGTAAGAGCTGTTTGAGTACTAGTTGTAAGGCTTAATCTGCGTAGTACATACACGAATCTGTTTAACCTATTGCATATGTTGCTGACATGGCTTTTCCAAGAGCAATGTTCGTCTATTTGTATACCTAGAAATTTACATTCTTCTACTTCATTGATCTTTTCCCCTTTATAGTTAATATTAAGATTAGCACGTCTTTTGTTATAATTTCTAAATTGAATAAAGTTCGTTTTATTTATATTGATATGTAAATTATTGCTTTCTAACCATTCTACTAATGTCAGATTCAAAAGTACTAATGTCATTATTATTGCATGTCAAATTGATAGAGATGTCATCGGCGAAAATCAAAATCGGCGAATTGAATAATCATTTAAAAAATATTAATTTTTGTCGAGTCATAGGTAGGTGCATGCATTTTCATGCACGCATTTTATATCAAAAATCCACCACCAATACAATGAAGAAGACACAAATCACGACAATCAGCAATGAGGAATACGGTTTACTTACTAGGTATGTAAACTAAGCTTGCAACTTAGCAAACGATTTTAAAAACTCTTTATCGTCACTAAGTGACAAACTGAGCTTTTACCTGCTACCCTTTGAGTATTAACTGGTATCTAATAGGAAGGTAGGTAGCTATCTGTAACGCGAACCAGCACTTTACTTTCGTCCATGCTTTGAAGAGGTTCGGCCTTGTTTCGTTCATATTATGTACTATCTACAGAAATGTGCTCAAAATAAAAATAAAGATCTAAATTCAAAACTTCCCGATATTACGCAAACAACATTGTTAGCTTTATTGTTAGAAGTAAAGTTGATATTTTGCAAGAGACTCGTGTTTCGAAGTATCCTTCCTACTTACTTCAAATTGGCGTCGTTGGAAACTTTGGTATAACGAGTCTTTATTTAGAATTTAGATTAATTTTGGCAATTTAAGTTTACATAAATAACTACAAATTAAATGTAGAAAATGCATTTATTATTGTGATTTTATGATTGTGCTTTTCTTTCTGAAACTAAATAATATGAAATACCGTTGGATGAGACTTGATGATTGATTTAACGATTCTTTGTTTTAATATCTGTAAGTGACACCAATGATAAAACTATTAATTATATTTGTCCTGTATCATCTATAAGTTTCCCTTTTGTATTTTTAAAGCTAATAAATTATCATAAGGGTTTGAGGAAAACGACTTTAATTAGTTTGTACTGACCACCTGCTTTAACTAGCTTCGAATATAAATTATTTATTCGTCCCGCATAGCTCATTTTTGCCAAAACGCCGTGGTTTTTTGAAGTAAGTAGGTATCCGTCACAATATCGAGGTTCGACTAGGTCTTAAGCCTATGAACAAGCTGTCCTTCTCATCGTCGTCGTCATCGTCTCAACCGATACACATCGCAACGTCTTACCCGACATACGGGTGCCGCCCGGCGGGAATGGGGCTACTTTGTGTTTGCCCGTCTTAACATGAGTTGAATTGTAGTACTTTTTTTTATTTTTTGGAACTTCATTTAATTCTAACAAGTTGCATCAGCAAATCGGCTTGGCATCCAGCTGCCCACAAGATTGTATAAAAAACTTATTACAATGTAATAGCTTCATAATAATATTGTAAAATGATTATTTTGAAAAGAGCAACTGCTGAGTTTCTTGCCGGCTCTTCTCAGCAGAATCCGCTTTCCGAGCCGGTGGTAGAGTCATGACTACTCATAAGAGCCACAGGTTGGCCTACGTGAAATAAAAAAATTTGAATTTGAATACGTAGGTACCTTGTCCAACAGCCTATGTACTTCCTTCTAATCTATTCTATTACGCACCTACGTAGTACTATTATATATTCTGTGGCACCATTATACTGCATGAAGGTAGGAAATATATACTGTTAATCTAACAAAAACTAAAACATTTTTTTAGTTTTGCCCAGAAGATAAGCCATGGCAATTAATCTTTTACAAACCTTTACAAAAAATATTTTATCAAAAAAAAAATCCTCAGATGAAATCTACCTAGTACAGAATGACTGCACGTCGAGAGGATGTCAACAAGCGTGCAACGTAAAATCTCAAGTCTAGATTACTTTTTTAATTGCCCCTACTTTTGCCAGCCCTCGTACAATGAAGGGCTAGACGAAAGCACTGAAACAAAGTGCTGCGTATCGCATACAATATTTCATTACAAGGAATCCTTTAAAAGTGAAACCGTGACATTTCCCCTCTACATTTAGGCACCTAAACCTTTCGCAAACAATATTGAGAGCAGTGCGCGAGTAAATGAACAGGGGGTGGGGTCCTAAACAAAAGGTGCTAGCCTACCCTCCCTCGGCCACATCGACCCGACCTGAAGGGTGGATGGTAGGGTGACCACGGCTTCATTTTGTCATCTCATTTATCATCGAGGTTGACATTTCCACATCTCTTCTTTGTTCATTGTTTGGTTTTGCAATCAACTATTTATTAGCATCGCGTTATGGCGTACTCCACTGGTTTCCTTCTACAACTTCACGTATTGAACATACTTAAACGTATACGAACTTTTAAGCTATTGCATAGCTATTATCGCGCGCTTTGAGCGCGGCGACCGAATCAAGAAATTCCGTAACGAAAATAAACCTAACACCCTCTACTCCGACCGGCACAGCCAGCGGTGCGGCGTTGAAAGTCGTGCAACGTCCAACGTCGTTTCAGTTCGGCAGACTTCAGCACGGTGTTTGTGTGCGTGCGACTAGACGTATGCGAAGTTGATAAAAAATGCTATGCAATAGCTTTACCGCGGCAGTCCCCGAGTGCCACACATATTTTTTATTTCCTTATTACAATATTTCACATTAGTTTTGGATACACTAATGACATCTTAAACACTTAACTAGGTACTAAAGATTAAAAAATTACTGCCTCGGGATATCGCGGTCAAATACATAGTGACTCTTCACACTGAAGCATGTAAAGAATTCTTCAACGAAGTAAAACATTACGGGAGCATACTTACCCGTGAGAGGAGACCTGTGTCTTATAGTGAGATGGATGCCGATGGGTTCAGATGATATTGTTGAAACTCGTTTAGTTGTCTAAATAAAACCATGATTTTATTCATATTTTTTCTCAGGGTGAGACCTTTGCTGCCCTGTAGTGGAAATAAGTGAAGGAGTTCAGAAAGGAGGATTAGGAAAGTTCTATACATTCAGTAAAGTCTCTATATATAGTATACTCCTTCAAGTTCTAAGACTCGTGGTCGCCGTAGTCTCAGGGCGGTTGTGCTTTTTCGCAGCTTGTGTCACTTGTGCGGGGCGCGGGCGCGGCGGCCGACACTGCGGGCGTCGGGATCCGGCGTCCGGGCGCCGCGTCGCCATGGCAACGACACCGCGACACCCCCCCACCCCTCCCACCACTCACGCCGCCCCACCACTGGCCCGCAGCCAGGGCTAGCGACTTTTCCTTGGCGTTTTCATACAAGTGGTTTTGGCAAAGGGCCTTGCACAATTTGTCAAAGGCCAAAATATGTACCTACCTACACGTTGGCCCAAGGGCGTCACATAATGAGTACTTATATTGTACACTATAATTCCATCGGACCTTCGCGACTTAAAGCAAAAACAAAGCTTATTTTAAGGCCTTAAGCGTGACGACAAAACAGGGCGACGACGGAGCAGTTACGCTCGCGCAGATTTAGTTGAAATTTCGAAAAAAATTAGGCCTATTTTGTGTGCAAGAACGAATTAGGTAAAGACCTTGTCCGCTTTTGGAGAAATTTTGCAAATTATGTCAAAACTCAAAATAGGGAGGTTGGGGATTTTTTTAAAAGAGGGGGTTCGCAAAAATATTTTTTTTACAGCGAAAACATATTTTATTGAATCTTTATCTTTGATTCTATATTTTTTCTTTACGGCTTAACTTTACAGTTATGTTGATATTTTGAATTACATTTGGGCATTTCACACTTCTTAGCGCCTTAAATGTGTTTACAGAGATATGCATACGACGTCACGCACGCGGATGAGCCTCGCAAGCGTGCTCCACGCATCACATTGTTCATGCAACAATTTTGTATCACGCGTGATTCCCGGACGCGGGGAATGTCTGGGTGGATCTTGCTAGTTGCTCGAATCTCACTCAAAACCGCCTGCGTGACGCGAATCGAAATACGCAGTTATCTGATAAAGTTCATTGCCCTACATTGCCCTCATTGTCAAGAAACTTTTTGCGTTCCCAAAATTTTGCGCGTAGATAAAACATTCACGTAATCACGTTATATGTAGCTGGGTTTAAGTAAGTACATCAAATGATATTAAGCGAGTTCACTGGTAAGTAGACCTATAATTTTTTTATATAGACAATCCTACGAGTACCATAGTCTCTTCTAAGACACAGGTTACCTCGTGTGAAAACCAACGGCACGGCTCACTATTGCTTTATTTGTATTTCCGTGCTAGATGATGCCCGCGACATCGTCCGCGTGGAATAAGGTATTTATCTACTCCAGCATCGAAAAGTTCCAATTTCGAGTTTTGCATCTCATTTCGATGCAGCTCGTTGTATGGGAGCTGAATCGAAATGGTTATCTTCTTAAAATAGGATACCTAAAGCTAAGGCTCTGAGTTCTGGCACTTTTGTACCGTTCATATGACAGAGGCGCCACAGGCGGCTGGTGGCGGCTTACGGAGTTACTTTTTGTTGACAGAGGCGCCACAGGCGGCTGGTGGCGGCTTACGGAGTTACTTTTTGTTACTTTATTGAGCCTACGGCGTATTTTGTTAATGATTTTACTTCCTTGTCGTAGATAAAATCTTGTATGCAACTGAACGTAACCTAGCGGCACGCTATGATGGCCGGTTTGACACATTACAATAGTGATGTGGAATGTCAATTTATTCTCGAACAAAAAACAATTAAGTTTTGTTTTTGTACCTGATTAAATAGGTTTAATAAAACAAAAATGTATATGTTTATATAATTTATTTGAACGAACTGAATATTTGAATGAAAATGAATATACATACTTTATATGCACACAAGAAACATATGAATACAAAAGATACCAAAAAAGGTGCCACAAAAGGCCATAATTAATCAGATTCGTCCATACTACTATTTTCACTGTCGTCACTGCTATCATCACCTACATTAATAATTATATGTTCGTTTTCTATAATATTATCTATTTTCACATCTCTTTCATAATCTTCCCTTATTAATTTAACAGTTCTATTCACAACCTTTTCCCAGTCTCCTTTAGTCACATGTTCACAAGCTTCTTCTAATAATTTTAGCATTTTTTTTGTGGTAAATGGGGGTTCTGTATTGTGTCTTGCAGCATATCCCTTAATTTGAGCCCACACCAACTCAATCGCATTATACTCACAATGGTAAGGCGGTAACCGTATAACTCTGTGCCCATGTTCTAATGCTATTTCGTCAATGACGTATCGGATCTTGGTTGGTTTGTTTTCTTTTAAAAGACGTACTAATTCCGCTTTTAACATATTCATGTTTGCATCTACGCCATTTTTACGAAGCCATGCGACGATATCAGCTTTCTTTTGGGATTGGGCAGGTGGCTTGTCAATTTGCATCGAGTGGTATGGGGCGTTGTCCATAATTATAATAGATGGTTCAGGGAGGCTACACAACATTGAGGTAAACCATTCAGTAAACTTTTCTCCATTCATGTCTTCATGATAGTCTCCAGTGGTTTTTGACGCAAAAGCCATGAGAGAACCTTCGACAAACCCGTTGATGGTTCCGGCGTGACAAATTATAAGTCGCGATCCTTTTCCTACAGGAACTTTGGAAGTAGATGCTGCTGTGTCATCGTTCCAAGAACGGCCTACAGTATGGTTAGCATTAAGCCATGTTTCATCCAAGAACACAACATTTTGCCAATTTTTGATTTCTTTCACTTGCCGTAAAAAAGTATACCTTGCCATCGCTATATCAAATCTTTCCATCAATATTTTGCGTTTGTTACATTTTTTGTATCGAAATCCAATGGTCTTCAAAATCTTCGTTAAAGAACTTTCCCCACCGAAGAATAATCCAGCTTCCTTCAGTGAATGCACCAACTTTTTTCTTGTTGGATACTCCTTCTGTAAATAGTAGCCGTAAACATGTCTTCGGATAGCATCGGCATCAAAGCTATCGATGCCTACGACTGGTTTTGCTCGTTTTCTCTTTTTTGGTGTGTGAAGTTTATTTTCTTCTGTGCCAGTCTCGCCATATTTTTTTTTAGTTATCCGTCTAACAGTTCGTTGTCCAATATTAAGCGCATCAGCTACGCGTTCAACCACTGACGTTATAGGTAAAATTGGCCCTCCATTTTGAGCTTCACGATCGAAATAGTTACGAAGGCGTATTACGAACTCACGTGTCTGACTATTTAGAACAGTTCTCTGCGTACGTTCGGTCATATCGACGAAATCCACAACAAAGGGCTTGAACAGAGTCCAAATTAACGAGCAAGGGTCAACAGTAATGCAGTATCAATATTTGAAATCCAAAGCCAGGTCAAAACTATATCACAATCGCATTGCACTGACAGTTTATACTTTTCGAAGCAACGTCAATTCGAAACTGCTTTGTTTTGCATTGAGCATTGACGCGAGTTTGCCGGAGGTAGTAGTTGTGCTAGCCAGCGATCCTATGTGACGATCGTATTAGATTCCATTTTTAAAAATTTTCAATTTAGAAAACCAAATGCCGAGTTGTGGTATATATCATATAAAAATAAAAATTTTACCTTTTGTATGAAACAGCTGATATTTTTTTGCGATTTCAGAGGTTTGTCCACATAGTGAAAATTGTTCATATTCACAAGTACATTCACCCCTTAAATGGTGCAAACTGATTTTTCTACACTTGTATACATTTTAGAAATCAATTTAATAAATAAATTTTGAGTCCTAAACCTAAAACTACATTCGATAAAATTTATGAATCTCTGCACATCACTATCGTCAATAAAGTAATACAATTATTTCCTTCAAAGTCGTTATCAATTAATACGGAACTTCATGAGCGGACAAACGTCAAACCGGCCATCATAGCGTGCCGCTAGTTTAGTCATTTTAATTCTCGTACTATCCTATTTTGATACTCGGCAAGCCTCGTATCAAAAAACAGCACTCGAATTAAAATGACCCTCATTACGATGCAGTTGCATAAATAGCTATTTTGATTCACGCGGAGCTCTTTAATTTTCCAAGATGAAATAGGCTACATTTTAAACAAGGTTAATCCTGGGTATGAGCTATCTCCATTCACAGCCAAATAGGTTCATTCGTTGTGAACTTGTGACGTGAAGGAATATCAAACATCTATCCATCCATCGATCCATCTATTTTCACAAACTTTAGTATTTATAATATTAGTAGGATAGTAGTAAGCAGTGATAGCCTAGTGGTTAGGACTGTGGTCTCCTATTCGGGGGGTCGCAGGTTCGATCCCGGGTACGCACCTCTGACTTTTCGGAGGCAAGTGCGTTTAAGCAATTAAATATCACTTGCTTCAACGATGAAGGAAAACATCGTGAGGAAACCTGCACACCTGAGAGTTCTTCACAATGTTCTTGAAGGTGTGTGAAGTCCGCCAATTCGCATTGGGCCAGCGTGGTGGACTATGGCCTAAAACCCTTCTCTGAGAGGAGACCTGCGCTCAGTAGTGAGCCGTTGATGGGTTGCTAATGAGTAGTAGGTAGGATGTGTTTTTTGGCAAAGACAAAGAACAGATAAAATGGCTACTCTTCGAACGTAGCTGGCAACCCTACCCCACCCCGACAAAACCACCCTTATAAACAACGACACACGGCCCACGATTGCTCACTTATATACCCGATACATAAGGGTACATTACATAAGACGGTACGGTCAGGCGATGTAAATAACGCGAGATAACTTGGAGGGTCTAATGGAATAGGGAATCGTGTTTTGGAAAGTGGCCTGGAGAGAATGTTCTCGGTTGTCAGCATTGAGTTAAATACATATATACAAGAGGAGCAAACCTTATAGATTCTTAAGTTGACAAAAAGTATGCCTAGTGAATTCCTTTTGCTTCTGCTTTTCCAACCGGTGGTGTTTCTAGACTTGTCAACTCATCTATACTAATAGTATAAAGAAGAAAGATTTTTTTTGTTTGTTTGTTTGTTTGTACCGAATAGGCTCTGTAACTACTGGACCGATTTTAACAATTTTTTCACGAATAGGAAGCTAAGTTATCAGGAAGTAACATAGGCTATAATTTTTTTTCAAAAAAATTAGGGATCCTTAAGATAATTCCAATAATGTAACCCAAAGTAGCAAAATTGTGTCTATAAAATGCATTTTTTGGCGTGTGCTAAGAAAACTATTGATGATACATAAAAATGATGTACTACATGATTAAAGTACTTATTATTCTCTACAAAAAAGTTCCCGAGGGAATATACTTATCTGTCATATTTAAGTCACAATAGTAGCTTTTGTTTTCTAAAATTTGATTCGATCGCCTCTATTATCGTAGTATTAATTCTCCCTTTCTAATACATTATTATAAATGCGAAAGTGTGTTTATTTGTTGGTTTGTCCGTCAATCACGCTGCAAAAAAGCTACGGATTGACTTGATTTTTGGTAGGTATAGTTGAGAACCTGAAGGGTGACAAATCAAAGAGTTCCCGCGGGATTTTAAAAACTAAATCCACGCGGACGAAGTCGCGGGCATCAGCTAGTAATTTATAAATTAGCCGACATGAAATAAATAAGTTTGAATTTCAATTTGAATGTTTGTATTCACGTTAGCTACAAACTTAATTAAATAAAATTGAAATTCACTTAAATTTTGCTTATATTGATTATAGCAATTTTATTTAATGTTTTCTAATTAAATAAAGCTTTATTTTTTAGTTTTGTCGTATGGAATAATGTTTTTAGATAATAATCTTTTAGGATGACACCAGTTGAAACGATATTTTTATTATAGTCAAATACCCTATTGCGACATAATATGATAGAGAAAGCAATGTTATTGATAAAAGCAGGTCCGAAGCACATAGCTCGAAAAACGGTCGTTGGGATCCCAAGGTGCTTGAATTACAAAGCGCAGTATTAGCAGACTGCACTAGCTGGACTGACTACAACAGACGAGTCGCAGGGAGATCCTGGATACAGGCGGATGGAAAACCGAAGCATTTTGAAGTCCATGTAAAAGACCAATTTATATCCAGCAGCAGACGTCTATCGGTGTAGATCCAGAACCAATGCACTGGTAAATGTATAATAAAAAAATATTTTTAAAAACCGACTTCAAACGCCCGCGCCACTACAAAGCAGGTATCTATATAATTTATTATTGACCGCTTTATCGCTTGACCGATTTCGATAAAATGTATATGGGATATATATATCTTGGGAAGTATAACCCTTTGAAACAAAAAAGAATTTTCCAAATCGGTTCAGGCGTCGTCGAGTAATCGGTGAACATACAAAAAAAATCCGACGAATTGATAACCTCCTCTTTTTTTGAAATCGGTTTAAAATACGACTAATGGTGATTATTTTGACTCTAATAGTAATATAGGCAAGCCATCTCTCTGGGTGATAGCCTCCCTGCTATGTTAAGTGAAAGTCGATAGGGGATTATGTAGAGAATTTGATTATTCGAACGTTCAAGTAACGGCGCACTTCGCTGGAGGTTCAGTAATATGAGTAATTGCCATTTTGTCATCCATTACGTGCCAAACGGAATTTAAGATTCGTTGCTCTGCACCACTGCTCGGTGTAAAGCTTCATATCCACTAGAGGCAGCCGAAGTTGCTGTAATTGAGACGCTACCTTAACCTGTGGCCGCCAAATTTTAAGTCGGTTACATTCATTTAATTTTAATTTTTAAAATTAGCCTTTTCTTACTAAGTGCCGATTTCACCAGCGTCGAGTGATGTTTAAACGAGGAATAACTTGGGCGTTCTGATTCTGACAGTTTTTGTATTAAAAACGTGCCAAATATTATGTTTATGCTCGGATAAGACTCATTTTTAACCGACTTCAAAAAAGGAGGAGGTTCTCAATTCTTTTTTTTATGTGTGTTCACCGATTACTCGAAGACGCCTGAACTAATTTTGAAAAATCTTTTTATTTTTTGAACGGGTATACTTCCCATCCATCCATCGATCCATCTATTCTCACACACTTTCGTATTAATAATTAATATTAGTAGGATAGTTGTAGACAGTTAGGTAACGGATATATACTTCCCAGGTGGTCCCATTTAAATTTGATCGAAATAGGTTGAGCTTCTTTTAAAAAAATCAAAAATACATTTTATTTTTTGTGCCTAGTGGCGCGGGCGTTTTAAGTCAGTTTTTTAAAAAGAATTTTTTATATTAAATTATATGTTGGTGAAATCGGCTCTATAAGAGAGGCAAGAATCCCGGTGAAATTAATGGATTAAATAAGCATATTTTATTATACTTACATATTTTATTGCAAGAAATACAAAAATAAACATCAAGCAATTCAATTAATACCTGTTATATATTTGCCTTAAGTACTTATCGCTGCAAAAACTAATTTCGACTAAATGCCTTTTCAAAATAGTTTGAAATACCGAATAGTAAATAGTGTTTCTTGCTTTATTTATCATTTTTGGAAATAATGCCTCTCTTAACATAGCTATGTAACTTTTTGCATATTTTTGTAATTTGTAAATTTTATGTGTGATTTTCATCAGATTGTAAGTAGAATTTAATTAAACATGGATTTTAAAAAAGAAAGTAATTTGGAGCATAACAGTGATTTAAGTATATTGTAAGAACCCAAAAGAATGGTGCTCATATCACTTTAATCATTATATTTATGAATAAACAACGCATTTCAGCAAATCATGACTCCAAAATTAATAATTTCCATGATTAATTCATGGTTTCTTTCAGAATCTGCTTCGTCTTCCAATGAGAATCCTATTGTACCAATTGGAAAATTCTCGTTACAGTTTTATCAAAGCCTACAGCCGTTGTTGTCTGTAACAAATCAAAAGAAATGCTCAAGTACACTTTCTTTAGCATTTATAATAAATAAGTATTAAGAATGTAGTGCATCGTCTAAGAAACCCGATAAAAGTGCCCAGAAAAGCTGGCAAGCCGCGCGAAGAATCCAAACCCTATTGTAGACGTAATGTTTTTGTTGTTATGATAAATGAAAAATAAGGAGAAAATAATATATAAGTAAATAAATAAATAAGGTATACATACCACAACAAGTTTCTCTGGATAGAATTCTCGAATATGTTTTGATGTCCTTCCATTTGTTTCAATCTGCGTGTGCGTCATTATGTTCCCTTCTAAATTGATTAGCGCTTCTACCTATAAAATTGTTAGTAGTAACTTGGTAAGTACATAATATTCTAATATATAATACTTTATAATACTTGTAATATGTACATATTAGAAGTATTTTTTGTGTAGGTAGTACAGTCATATAATATGTGTAGATATAAAAAATACACAAAAATACGCTTGTTTCATGTATAGGTACGACAATAATGAAACGAGTAGGGAATGAACCTTTGACTTTTCAGTTTTTAACAATTAATTATTTCGACCCGTCTATTACAGAGCATTTAATTTCGAACAATTAGCAATCAACCTACCTTCGGCTTCTGTCGGGAGGTTGCAGGTTCGATACCGGGCGCGCAACTTTTCCGGAGTTATACACCTTCAACATGCTTCAACGGTAGCGGAAAACATCGTTAAGAAACCTGTACACCTGAGAGTTCTCCATAATGTTCTCAAAGGTGTGCCAAGTCTGCCAGTTTGCATTGGGATTGAGTGGTGTTTATGGCCTATAATAACCCTTCTCTGAGAGAAGACCTGCGCACAGCAGTGAGGCATTCATGGATTGCTGATGATGGTGATGAAGATACCTTGACTCCGTCAGCTTTTATCTCTTCGAACTTCTCGCCAGGCATAAAAGTACACGAGGAGTTCACTAGCTTAGATTTTAAATAAAATGTGTAGGTCCCATCCTCATTGCGAGTCAAACAGTGTATTGGCCTCAAATTAATTGCTGCTTTTCGGGATATGTAGCCCACATCTGAAATTTATTAAATTATATAGCATTATTTGAACCGTTAAAATTGGCCTATACCGACTGTCTTTAGCTCTGAATTAACGAAAATTAAGAAAAACATGGATTAACTTGAAAAATATCGGACTTTCATCCAAACGTTCATCCCCAGTGGAATTTCCAAAACTCGTAAAACACTGTTCCTTTTTAAATGAAAGCTCAAATACAAATTTTCATGATACCTTGAAAAATTACAGACTTTCATATAAAATTGTATCCCTTGAGGGTGGAATATCTGAAAATCGTGCATTATTTGTTTCTTAATATTTAACCGAAAGCCCAAATAGGTACAAATTTTCATGGATATAGCTTGGAATTTCATAATTCATACAGACTTTCATCCGCTATAATACATACAATCCCGTCTCAAGTTACTATAGCTTCAGTAGTTTCTGCTCTGCGTTGATAAGTCAGTCATAATTCATATTATAACTGTTTGTATATGTACCTACTGTATTGTTATAGGTACATAGCCGGAACAAAACTTAGTTACAAACTATAATGTAAAATCTTAGTGTCTGAACTAACAGGTACAAATAATAGCCCTTTTTATCACCAATTCACTCGTCGAAGTCTTATCTGCGTAAATTGTCGTGAATATATTCATTAGGTACCTATTATGCGGAACATCCATACCCATAAAGACTAGATATTCATCGAAATACTCGTGCGACACCATAACGTACTGTTTCCCTAAAAATTCCTCCATAACGCACCGACCGATTACACTCAGCTTAACATGACGACTGAATACTATCTCTACGTGAACGCGAGATAACACTTGCTATCTCGTGATAAACGGTTCTAAACTCAGGTTCTCAGCCTTAATTCTATTATCTTAATAGGTATATTTGCATAAAATTATATTAATTGCGTTTCCGCTCGATCAACTTATATCTAAGTAGTTGATGCTCAACTTTGTTAGCAGTCGACTTGTTTTTAGCCAACTGCGCGACGCAAAGTGGTAATGTGTTTATCAGTCTTTGTATATATGTATGTTTGTTCCTTTGTGGCACTCTAGAGACCAAACTCGTGGGCAGATTTTGATTATCGAGTGGGGTATCAAATTAAAGGGCTTGAAAAGGTGATTACGAAAATATATCCGATCCCATCCGTAGCGCTGTTGCGGCGTGATTGAAGGACAACCCAACAAACCAACAAATAAACACACTTTCGCATTTATATTATAAACTCGCCGGCATATTTAGCGGAACATAAAAAAAGGTCCATAATTAAAAAAATATGGTTTTATTTTAAAATCTACTTACTACACTTCTTTTGTTATTTAAAGTTTCATTTGTTTTACCTATAATGAGATCACATTATGAGCAGATTTTGCGAGTAAAGGCTATTTGTGAAAAATTGTACATTTTTGAACTTTTCATGTAACCGGGAAAAGTGAAATTTAATATTAAAATAACAATTAATTAAATTAGAAAAATGGTGATTAATATCGCGTATTTCCTCCACGTGCTCTTATTAAAGTTTCTACCCGTCTAGGCATACTAAGAATGATGTTATCGATGGTCTCCTGGGATAGTCTCCGCCATTCCTCAACTACGGCGATTCGCAGTTCTCCCACGTTGGCAGGAGCTGGAATTCTGGACTTAACTTTTCTTTTCAGCAAGTCCCAAACGTGCTCTATTGGGTTCATATCCGGTGATCTCGCCGGCCACTCCATAACAGTGATATTCATATCATTCAGATAAGCTTGAGTTACCCGAGCGGTATGCGGCCGAGCATTATCCTGTATAAAAACAAAATCGTCACCGATATATGGGGCAAACGGTACGACATTTTCTTCTAAAACTTCTCTGATATAGCGGTCTGCAGTCAGACTCCCTCTGTCAATCACTACCAAGTCTGTGCGAGCTCCCAAACAAATGCCCGCCCAAACCATTATTGATCCACCACCGTATGCAACTGTAGTTTCAAAATTTGTCTGAATGTATCGTTCTCCTTTGCGTCTGTATATTCTTTGCCTGCCGTCAATTTGATTTAAGAGACTTCTGCACTCATCACTAAACAATACCTTACTCCATTGGTCCGCGTTCCAAAGTCGATGTTCCTGAGCAAAAGTTAACCTGTTTCTACGATGATTTACCTCGAGCCTTGGAGCCTTGGCGGGCACAAATGAACCCAAACCAGCTTCTTCGAGCCTTCTTCGTACCGTACGCTCACTTACGGTTACACCCCGCACTGCTTCTAACTCATGTCGGGCTTGGACGGCCGTCAAACGGGGGTTCCTACGTACACGAAGCCGAATGAAACGATCATCCCTACTCGAAGTGCGTCTTTTTCTGCCTTGTCCTGCTCTTCTCACATAAGTACCGGTCTCCCTGAACCGTTGAATACTGCGATGGATCGTTGAAACTGGTGACGAAGATCTCTGGATATCACTCTGTAGGTTTGACCATTTCTTCGCATTTCGAGTGCCCTGGCAATCTCCGTTGGGGCTAAGTCAGGCATAATTCAGTCATCAACTCCAGAATGATACGCGATTAAAAAAAACTAACAAAAAACAGTATTTCAATTAAATTTTAAATCAAACTCAGAAGGAAGAAATACTCGAAGTTCGCTCCAAATAAGGTGTATTTGAATAAAATTAAAACAATTGCATAAAATGTGATGTTCAGTTGTTTTCTTAGTTTGAAAATATTTCTTTTTAAATTAAATGACGTATAAACCAACCAGCAACCTTATATGATACTGATATCAAACCTTTTTTTTATGTTCCGCTAAATATGCCGGTGTGTGTAGTATGATTCTCTTCTTCCCTCCAAATAAGCGGAAAGCTTGTGTTAGGAGTAGGTACAACAATAGTGTAACGGGTGGGATCGGACCAGTTTTTGGTCCGCACCATTGACATTGATGTTTAGTTCTTAAAAAGTCATTACCTACCAGGGATCATAATTTGTGTATAGTTTATTGATGAGTTATTTTTATTTTCAGGTGAAAAGAGCATCTATGATTCTCCACAAAAACAGAATGCGAGCTACGTCGTAAACAAAAGACAAGAGTCTCATAACGATTCTTTCGACAGTAAGTTTTCAAGATATTATATTTTCATCTTGTTTACAGGTAAACTCGACCGAGATTTTCGAATTTTTAAATACATACTGAAAATTGAGACTTTCGGTATTCGGCCGTAAGACTTCTAATCGCAATGCTATGAGTGAATGTGCGATCATGTTATGCCATAGGGCATACTATAAGAGTCAAATCTGGTATAATAAAAAATCCTATTCGGTGTGCATTGAGTAATCATACTCAATCCTAATCCATCTTAAGATCTATCTTAAGATAGAAGTTAGTCGGTATGCATTTTTGGAACTTCCCTCATTGTGGAAACACTGCATAATTATATAGCATAGTATTTATTGTATTGTAAACTTGTTTTAAAAAGAGCAACCGCCAAGTTTCTTGCTGGTTCTTCTCGGCAGGAAGGGCATTCCAAACCAGTGCTAGAGCCTGACGATTCAAAAGCACTTGTAAAAAGTTTATTTGAATAAAAAATATTTCTATTCTATTCTATGAATAGAATAAAAAATATTTCTCATTCTATTCTATGAATACCTACTTGTATATATATATACGAACTTCGTACCGGCAACTTATCTATTATAAATTTTTTTTTGTTTGTATTTTTTTATTTTTTATTATGTATTAAAACGGCATTCCGAACCAGTGGTAGACTCATTGACGATTCAAAAGTACTTGTAAAAGTTTATTTGAATAAAAAACATTTCTATTCTATTCTATTCTGTTCTTCCGTGGACCTTAAGGAACATACAAAAAATAAATTAACCGAATTGGTCCATCCATTCTTGAGTTATGCGCTTACCAACATTCATTTTTATTTATATATATAATATAATATATAGAAGATATACTTACCTCAGTAAAATATATAAAAGTAAAATCTTGCGATGACTGCACTAATTCAAAATGGCGACGAGCGTTGACAATGACGCCATTACGTAGATTACGGCGCCGCGTTCACCCTAATGAAAGTATTGAAATCGACCCCCTACTCTAGGGCTGCCATGCTTGCTTTTTTTGTACGCGATCCTCTAGTTCTTCAGTCTGTGAATTTTGTTTTTTTTTTTAGCTTACTCGCTCCAAGTTATTGATAGCCCGAAAATAAATATACGAATGTATAGAAATCTTGCAATAGAGATCTCTGCAAGTCCCACGATATGGTGAACACTTGAATAAAATATGTTCCGTAAACATAACTTGATGAGGATACTTTTAAATAGTGAGAGGCCTTAAATATTGACAATAATTTTAAAACTACAATAGAGATCAAAACTGTAGACATTATCAAAATCAAAATTGTAGACATTATCTTCCTGTAATATTGTAGGTACGTCTAGTGTTTTACTGACTTTGGATATTTTTAATCTGACGCCTGGTACGGGGGCTCCAAAAAGCCAACATGGAATTTTTAACTGCAGCCAGTTTAGTACACAGCGCGGGATACTCGTAGTATTTTTCTACAGAATAGAATATAACGGAAAGTTTTGTATTCACATAAACATTTACAAATTGCAATTTCGAATCTTCTAGTCTGCCACTGAATGGAGATAAAAATTAGCTGCATAATAATATTTTGTTACCAACTATCTTACATACTCAACTTATAATGACCATTATCCAAGGTAAAGCTAACTGTCTTCTGTTGCCCACTAGTGATTCTTAAGGTAGCATAACCATATATTGTGTTCGAATAAAAATGTATCCTATCGTCGACGACCGACGTATCCTCTTATGACAATTGGCAACCCTACTTCAAAGCAAGCCCCAGCAGCATCATTCAGACGCGCGCTCCGTGAACATTGGAGTATCTACGAGTATATATCTTTACTTTAACAAATGCCAATATTATATACTCTTATATCACTTATGTATACTTTAAAAGAAACCTTTGTATGTAACTTGTAATATTTCAAACGACGCTAAGGGCGGTAATTCACAAATGCGACGCGACGACGACGAAGTCGAAAACTGCGATAGCCGATATGACTTGATGTTTCGCATGCAATGCGCTTTATTCAGGCAGCAAGACTCAAAAATACGCGGCTTTATGCGTTTCGCGTCGCGCTTTTGCGTTTTGGCCTTAATACTTTTTATATTAATCATCATAATCATCATTAGCAACCCATTAACGGCTCACTACTGAGCGCAGGTCTCCTCACAGAGAAGGGTAAGGCTATAGTTCACCACGCTGGCCCAATGCGAATTGGCGGACTTCAGCCACCTTCAAGAACATTATGAAGAACTCTCAGGTGTGCAGGTTTCCTCACGATGTTATCTTCACCGTTGAAGCAAGTAATATTTAATTGCTTAAACGCACTTGACTCTGAAAAGTCGTAAGTGCGTACCCGGGATCGAACCTGCGACCCCCCGAATAGGAGACCACAGTCCTAACCACTAGGCTATCACTGCTTTATTATTTATATTAATTAGTAAATAGAATTTATTTTAAAAGGAAAACACGAGGTCAACTCTCAAATAAAATAAAAAGCGTCTTAAACTTTAAGGACACTTTTTCTGTCACGTTTTTCGCATTTTTTATGACTGCTAGGTATGCTCTTTTCTCCATAGACATTATAATGTGAAAATTTGTAATGTTTAACCGTGTTGGTTATATACTCAAAGGTTTATCCACAATCATACCTATTTATTTGTTTACTAAAATATCATTTTCAATTATTTTAAACAATATTTCATACACCCTCTAGGTCCACCAAACGATGGTTTGGTAAACCTGCAGAAGAAAATGCGCTTCAATTCCGAATCGCCTCTAACTAGCCCTGAGCTGCCATCTACACCTGAAAAATTCATAGTACCTGAAGTAGAAACTCCTCCAAAAATAAGGTAAGCAATCCTCTTAACTGTCTAACTACATCATCATTTTGACGACCTCCCTGGCTCAGTGGTGAGCGCTGTTGTCTTATAACTGGGAGGCCTCGGGTTCGTCTCTCTGAATAAATGTATCTTACGTTATGTGTAAGCCTACAAGGACCCAATATAAAGACTTTGAGCACATCTATCACAGTCAGCGGGTCTGCGCCAAAACGAGCACTTTATAATGCGATACTATGACAAAATCCCTCCCATCCCGTTGAGAATAAGATGTGCTACAGTTTTTGCAATTCACGAAGGCGAGTGAGCTTTACTCGTGGTTACTTCGTGTACATGCACATTGCATAAGTGTGCGTGCCTGACAAAGCCTAGGTGGGAGCGGGCAGGCGCGAGCGTTGCGCTCGCTCACACTTATACAGATACGACACATACACAATCATAAGTCAGTCGCCCTCGTGAATTGCAAGAACTATAACAGCTAGTACGAATACACGCGTAAACCCATCCGTCCATGCCATAGACGAATAATATATACGAGGTTGAATTGTCAAAGGTCCATGCCATGAGTTGATTGAATTGTAATGTTACATCCTTCCATATCATCATCATCATCATTAGCAACCCTTCAACGGCTCACTACTCCTCTCAAAGAAGGGTTAAAGGCCATAGTCCATCACGCTGGCCCAATGCGAATTGGTGGACTTCACACACCTTCGAGAACATTATGGAGAACTCTCAGATGTGCAGGTTTCCTCACGATGTTTTCCTTCACTGTTGAAGCAAGTGATAGTTAATTGCTTAAACGCACGTGACTCCGAAAAGTCAGAGGTGCGTACCCGGGATCGAACCTGCGACTCCCCGAATAGGAGACCACAGTCCTAACTTCTAACCACTAGGCTATCACTGCTCCTTCCATATACATAGTTCTATTTAATCGTGTACGCTTATGTGCGCATGTGTGACGTCGTATTTCCGTCGCGCTGTATGCGATGAGACTCAAGAACTCAAGCCATAAACAATTGAAATCAAAGACCAGATTTAAATCGAGAAGGCCGCCCATTATTTATACAAATTAATTGATTGAAATTATTCTAATTGTGTTGTTTAACGGTTTATAATAAAGTTTATTTCATTTCTTATTTTTAAAATTGGACTAGTCACGAGTCATATTGTATAGGATATTGGCAAGGTATGGTTAAAATAGTCTTAACGAAGTAAAGAAGACCAAACAGCAAGAGTATTTAGCACGAGGTATGCGCATGGATGTACGCGGTAACGATTTAGCTTATGATAGCTTAGTTGGTTATCTTTGTCTAGAGGTTCGTACGCAAAATAATATGAGAAAGCCTAATAATTATTATTTATTCATTAGGCTTTTTCATATTGAGTTTGTTAGCTATGTGATTGTAATAATAATATTAGTTTTAGATATAATTTTGAGCATAAATGTTTTATTAGATAAGTAGATCTTATGGATTATATCATATTATAATGTAATTCATGTATAAATTATGTAAAGATGTGTGATAAATATGTATGTAGAGTATTTAATTATATTATTTTATTTAGTGTAGTAATTGCTAAACATGTGTGTTTTATTTATAAAGGGCTATGCAATCAGATAATAATTATTATAATATACTTAGGTATAATATAGTTTTTACTTACTATATTATAAAACTCTATTTTTTAAATGAGAAACCTGAAAATAGTTTGTTTAGTGGTTTTGGTATAGGTAGTTTATTCAGTGGTTTTGGTCATAGGTATAAAGTGTACCCGGCCCTTGTCACCCGGGCCAAAACAACGAATCGATTGACACCTCATTCATAAAAATCGGCTCAGTAGTTTAGGGGCTACGGTGGATTTTACGTAAATAGACACATACATAGGTACATAAACTGCTGAAATCATAACCCTTCCTTTTGGCTTTGCCGTAGTCGGGGAATAATAATAAGCAGATCCTTTCAACAAATATCCTTACTCCGTATTATATTATTTAATAGCAAAGTGAAGAATGTGTTTGTTTGTTGGTTTGTCCTTCAATCACCCGAGCAACAGATATACGGAATTAATCAGCAGAGCTACGGATTGATGTGATATTTGCATGGGTATACTTGAGGAATTGGAGAGTTACATAGGCTACTTTTTATTCCGGCAAAACAGAGGGTTCTCGCGGGATTTTTAAAAACTCCTTGCGAACGAAGTGGCTGTCATTAGTTAGTACCTAATCTGATACACAGCAAAAATAAGTATCTATCATAGATCCTTTTAACGAATATACAATTATTATCTTAAATTAATTTATTTAGTAGCATTACAGCACATTATACTCACATTAGAATTGTTTCTAAAAGCGCGAACTCGCCAACAAAATGCGTGTGTAATTTGGCGGAATGAATTTCTATGTATTTACTATTGTGCATTAATTGATAAAATAAATAAAAAAAAAGAGTTGTTTCGGCTTTTCTATTAACAAAAAATATCTTAGTAATACGTACCTAATAAAGCATGTTGTAATCGGTGGTCAGCACGCGTCACCGGTGATGGTGTCGGGTTGGTTCCAGAGAGCTATACACGCTGGTGGAGAACCTCCGCTTCAGGGCGAGCATGTTTGTTGGTTCCAGCCTCCCCACCATCTACTACGGCGCGCGCACGCACAAGCAGATCCAGCAGGTGGTGAAGGAGTTCGGCCGGACGGCGTACTGCGGGGACGCGCTCATGTCGGTCCTGTCCGCGAGGGACCACAGCTGCATACGCGAGTATGACAGGAGCCAGTGGCCGACCAAGAATGACATGTGCGCGTCCTGTATCAAGGTGCGGTTTTTGAAGTAAAACTTCTTTACGCACGCTTGACTTGGGGAGTAAGCTGGTGAATGCGTTACGAAAAGTGTGATCGGGCGAGGCGAACAGAACTTGAGAGGGAGATATAAGTTAGTGAAGATAGAAAGAGAGAGAGAGAGAGAGAGTTACGTTTCGTATATTATACTGTAGGGGCAAGAGAGAGAGAGAGAGGTGCGAGCAGACATTTTCTTTCTCTCATAGCCAGTTGCGTTTCGTAAGTTTTATTTCAGTCGTGTGGTCTAAAGCACACTCGTTTTTTTTCTTTTCTCTTACTTTATATTGCATCTCATTTTATAGCCTCTGTCTTCTAAAGAGAAACAGAAACCCGGACAAGAGACCAACTGCAAGTACTACGACAACCGCAAAGCTTTGAACTGGAAGGCCCTGCCGCCGGCCTTCGATCTCAAGGACCTGGTGACGGTTGGTGAAATTAAAACCGCTTGCCCGTACTACGCCGCCAGGGAAATGGCCAAAGTTGCCAACATCGTGTTCTGTCCTTATAACTACCTGATTGAACCGGGCATTAGGAAAAATGTAAGTAAATTCCCACTATACAACGTTGATTTTCCATGTGACTTGATAGTCAACAGAAAATCTTTGACTAGTAGACAATGTGACTGATTCTGTTGTAAACAATCTCTTAAACTACACTAAACTGGCAGGTCTAAATCTAGTGCTATCCCTTTCACAATATATCCTGCGGAAAAGGACAGCCTGCATAGCACTCGATTTAGATAGGTACGAACTGCGGTTTGTTCTTAGGCACAACTTTCGGAGTTGTGTGCGTTTTATAGTAAACTAACTTTTGCCCACGGCTTCGCTCACGTTAAGTTGGATTTTTCAAATCCCTATTTTATCCCCTTGGGGATTGAATTTTCAAAAATCCTTTCCTACCGGATGCCTACGTCATAATAGCTATCTGTATCAGAAATAAATTTATAAACACATCAAAAATTCCGAGGCCAGCGGGATCTACTATCTGTATGCCAAACAGTTCGATCCGTCCAGTGGTTTGAGCAGTGCGTTGATAGATCAGTCAATCAGTCACCTTTTCCTTTTATATATTTAGACGATATCACTTGCATGCCTAAGAGTTCTCCATAATAGTCTCAAAGGTGTGTGAAGTCTGCCAACCTGCACTAGGCCAGCGTGGTGGACTATAGCCCATTCTCATTCGAGAGATCTGTGCCCACGTGTGGGCCAGTCATGGGTTGAGATAAATGAAATAATAATGTAAACCACTACATATATATAACTGTTTATGTTTTAGATGCAAATCGATCTGACCAACAACGTTGTTATAATAGACGAGGGCCATAACATCGAAGATATTTGCCGGGATGCGGCCACGTGCAACTTCACCAGGGAGCAAGTGAACAGTGCTATTAAGGTACCTATAGTTCTTGCAATTGGGTGTTTGACTGATATTTTTACATCATCATCAGCAACACATCAACGGCTCACTACTGAGCGCCGGTCTTCTCTCGGATAAGGTTTATAGGCCATAGTCCGCCACGCTAGCCCAATGCGAATTGGCATATCCTTACTAATATTATAAATGCGAAAGTGTGTTTGTTTGTTGGTGTGTTGGTTTGTCCTTCAATCACGCCGCAACAGAGCTACGGATCGACGTGATTTTTTGCATGGGTATAGTTGAGGACCTGGAGAGTGACATAGGCGAGTTCCCGAGAGATTTCAAAAACTGAATCCACGCGAACGAAGTCGCGGGCATCAGCTAGTTTAAAATAAAAAATTTAAATATCATAACACAATGCCATTTTTCTTTTTAACTGACTTTAAAAAGGGAGGAGGGATACGTCGGATTCGTCGGAAGCCTGAACCGATTTAAGGAGAGAACCGATTGTAGGAGTAGATAAGACATATAATGAATTGGGTGGGGTTTGAACCGTTGACCTGTCGGATGTTCAGTCCGCTGCCTTCACCGTTACGCTATTGGGGCTTTTATAAAATCACACTAATATTATAAAGGCGAAAGTTTGTATGTGTGTTTGTTACTCTTTCACATAAAATCTACTTGACGGATTTGTTTGGAATTTGCAATGGAGATAGATTATACCTGCCCTGGATTAACGCATGTGCTATATTTTATCCCAGAAAATTAAAGAATTCCCGCGGGATTCAAAAAAACCTTAATCCACGCGGACGAATGTCTGGTAACATAATACATAAGTATAACTCTAATCAATGGTATTTGTTTAAGGAACTCGAAACGGTGTTAACGTTCCGCTACGCAAATCAAGGTGTGATGTCGCACATAGAAAAGTTATTGGTTGATTTGAAAAACTGGGACCAATGGTGCTTTTTTTTCTTTTTTCTTTTACAATATGAATGTTTGGAACGAAGTTACTTATCGGACGGACTTGACGGATGGGGGCTAAGCGAAAAAAGTGTTACAATTTTTCCGTCACGATCTTTGTGTGATTCCTTCGTTTATTACACGCGTTCCATTATAGCTTTGGTGGCGCGGCGGATAAACGAAGGAGTTAAACTTCAAACTATCGGTTCGGGGGTTCGAATCCTAACTTCAGATTATTATTGTATATTTATTAATTTTTATTATTAAAAGGCACTTCGTTCCAACCGTGTGTTCCACGACACTCACACATTTTTTAAACTATAATAATAGTATAACCATTCATCATCATCATCATCTCAGCCTGCGGACGTCCACTGCTGAGCATAGGCCTTTCCCAGAGAACGCCACCACACCCGGTCCCCAGCCTTCCTCATCCAGCCACTTCCCGCCACCTGCTTTATATTATTGTCGGTCCAACGTGCTGGAGGGCGCCCCTCACTACGCTTACTAGTTCGCGATCTCCACTCTAGAACTTTTCGGCCCCAACGGCCATCGCTTCTACGACAAGCATGGCCTGCCCACTGCCATTTCCGCTTGCTAATTGTTTCGGCTATGTCGGCGACCTTGGTTCTCTTACGGATCTCTTCATTCCGAATCCTGTCCTTAAGAGAAACTCCTAACATATATAACCTAGTATAACCATTATTTAAATAAAATAAATTAATAGGACACAGGAATTGCCGTGTGGTGACGGCAGATCAGAATACAGTTGTCACCACCCCTCCTCTTCCCGCGGGTGTCGTACGAGGCGACTAAGGGAGTATAGCGGAGAACGGGCAGCAGCGTCCTCTGTGCTACTACTACCATCTACTGCGATCACCAACCCGTCTGCCCCGCGTGGTGATTATGGGCAAACCCTCCCCTTAGGAGAGGCCTTTAGTTCAGCAGTGGACTGTTATAGGCTATTGATGAATAGGACACGTTATTTTTGGCTTTCTTCGTTTTGGCGTTCTTTCAAGTATCTGTGCATCGAGACGTTCCGCTGCGCAAGGCGGCGTCTTCGACACGTATCGTCTCTTTCGCGCTCTCATCGAAATATATACCTTATTGTGTAGTGAACAAGATCTATATTTGATCGCTATCGAGAAAAGTGCGCGTTTCGTCTTGTCGCGTCGCGTGAGCTGCCCCTTATAATTAGAACTTTACCTTATTGTACACAGGTTCGGGAATCAGACCCCGCTGATAAACAATCAGGCCGTCAATGGAACGGAAGCGACGTTTACTTGGCAAGTGGAAAATTTTGTGGAGACTCTGAACAATCACAATATTGGACAGAACCAATACAACGGTACTTATCTACTATGAATATGTAAATTAATGATTGTTTATTATTTGTTTTTTTTTCGTCCTGTATGCGTTCCTATATTATTCGCCAGATGAAAATCTTCTTCTTCTTAATCAACCAATAGACGTCTACTGGACAAAGGTCTCTAGCGGCTTCCACAGGTCCCGCTCTTGCGCCGCCTGAATCCAGCTCCCTACGACTCGTCTTTGATGTCGTCGGCCCACCTAGTGTGGGGTCTGCTAAAACTGCGTTTCCCGGTGCGTGGTCGCTACTCCATCTCCTTGGGACCCCAACGACCATCGGCTCTTCGAACTATGTGCCCCGCCCATCTTCAATTCAGTCTATCTACTTATCTTTTATTTTTTATATTGGCAAGTACTAGTAATCCATGGCAAGAGACTACACTAGCGGCACGCTATGATGGCCGGTTTGACGTTTGTCCGCTCATGAAGTTCCGTATTAATTGATAACGACTTTGAAGGAAATAATTGTATTACTTTATTGACGATAGTGATGTGCAGAGATTCATAAATTTTATCGAATGTAGTTTTAGGTTTAGGACTCAAAATTTATTTATTAAATTGATTTCTAAAATGTATACAAGTGTAGAAAAATCAGTTTGCACCATTTAAGGGGTGAATGTACTTGTGAATATGAACAATTTTCACTATGTGGACAAACCTCTGAAATCGCAAAAAAATATCAGCTGTTTCATACAAAAGGTAAAATTTTTATTTTTATATGATATATACCACAACTCGGCATTTGGTTTTCTAAATTGAAAATTTTTAAAAATGGAATCTAATACGATCGTCACATAGGATCGCTGGCTAGCACAACTACTACCTCCGGCAAACTCGCGTCAATGCTCAATGCAAAACAAAGCAGTTTCGAATTGACGTTGCTTCGAAAAGTATAAACTGTCAGTGCAATGCGATTGTGATATAGTTTTGACCTGGCTTTGGATTTCAAATATTGATACTGCATTACTGTTGACCCTTGCTCGTTAATTTGGACTCTGTTCAAGCCCTTTGTTGTGGATTTCGTCGATATGACCGAACGTACGCAGAGAACTGTTCTAAATAGTCAGACACGTGAGTTCGTAATACGCCTTCGTAACTATTTCGATCGTGAAGCTCAAAATGGAGGGCCAATTTTACCTATAACGTCAGTGGTTGAACGCGTAGCTGATGCGCTTAATATTGGACAACGAACTGTTAGACGGATAACTAAAAAAAAATATGGCGAGACTGGCACAGAAGAAAATAAACTTCACACACCAAAAAAGAGAAAACGAGCAAAACCAGTCGTAGGCATCGATAGCTTTGATGCTGATGCTATCCGAAGACATGTTTACGGCTACTATTTACAGAAGGAGTATCCAACAAGAAAAAAGTTGGTGCATTCACTGAAGGAAGCTGGATTATTCTTCGGTGGGGAAAGTTCTTTAACGAAGATTTTGAAGACCATTGGATTTCGATACAAAAAATGTAACAAACGCAAAATATTGATGGAAAGATTTGATATAGCGATGGCAAGGTATACTTTTTTACGGCAAGTGAAAGAAATCAAAAATTGGCAAAATGTTGTGTTCTTGGATGAAACATGGCTTAATGCTAACCATACTGTAGGCCGTTCTTGGAACGATGACACAGCAGAATCTACTTCCAAAGTTCCTGTAGGAAAAGGATCGCGACTTATAATTTGTCACGCCGGAACCATCAACGGGTTTGTCGAAGGTTCTCTCATGGCTTTTGCGTCAGAAACCACTGGAGACTATCATGAAGACATGAATGGAGAAAAGTTTACTGAATGGTTTACCTCAATGTTGTGTAGCCTCCCTGAACCATCTATTATAATTATGGACAACGCCCCATACCACTCGATGCAAATTGACAAGCCACCTGCCCAATCCCAAAAGAAAGCTGATATCGTCGCATGGCTTCGTAAAAATGGCGTAGATGCAAACATGAATATGTTAAAAGCGGAATTAGTACGTCTTTTAAAAGAAAACAAACCAACCAAGATCCGATACGTCATTGACGAAATAGCATTAGAACATGGGCACAGAGTTATACGGTTACCGCCTTACCATTGTGAGTATAATGCGATTGAGTTGGTGTGGGCTCAAATTAAGGGATATGCTGCAAGACACAATACAGAACCCCCATTTACCACAAAAAAAATGCTAAAATTATTAGAAGAAGCTTGTGAACATGTGACTAAAGGAGACTGGGAAAAGGTTGTGAATAGAACTGTTAAATTAATAAGGGAAGATTATGAAAGAGATGTGAAAATAGATAATATTATAGAAAACGAACATATAATTATTAATGTAGGTGATGATAGCAGTGACGACAGTGAAAATAGTAGTATGGACGAATCTGATTAATTATGGCCTTTTGTGGCACCTTTTTTGGTATCTTTTGTATTCATATGTTTCTTGTGTGCATATAAAGTATGTATATTCATTTTCATTCAAATATTCAGTTCGTTCAAATAAATTAAATAAACATATACATTTTTGTTTTATTAAACCAAAGCTACACTAGCGGCACGCTATGATGGCCGGTTTGACACATTACAATAGTGATGTGGAATGTCAATTTATTCTCGAACAAAAAACAATTAAGTTTTGTTTTTGTACCTGATTAAATAGGTTTAATAAAACAAAAATGTATATGTTTATTTAATTTATTTGAACGAACTGAATATTTGAATGAAAATGAATATACATACTTTATATGCACACAAGAAACATATGAATACAAAAGATACCAAAAAAGGTGCCACAAAAGGCCATAATTAATCAGATTCGTCCATACTACTATTTTCACTGTCGTCACTGCTATCATCACCTACATTAATAATTATATGTTCGTTTTCTATAATATTATCTATTTTCACATCTCTTTCATAATCTTCCCTTATTAATTTAACAGTTCTATTCACAACCTTTTCCCAGTCTCCTTTAGTCACATGTTCACAAGCTTCTTCTAATAATTTTAGCATTTTTTTTGTGGTAAATGGGGGTTCTGTATTGTGTCTTGCAGCATATCCCTTAATTTGAGCCCACACCAACTCAATCGCATTATACTCACAATGGTAAGGCGGTAACCGTATAACTCTGTGCCCATGTTCTAATGCTATTTCGTCAATGACGTATCGGATCTTGGTTGGTTTGTTTTCTTTTAAAAGACGTACTAATTCCGCTTTTAACATATTCATGTTTGCATCTACGCCATTTTTACGAAGCCATGCGACGATATCAGCTTTCTTTTGGGATTGGGCAGGTGGCTTGTCAATTTGCATCGAGTGGTATGGGGCGTTGTCCATAATTATAATAGATGGTACAGGGAGGCTACACAACATTGAGGTAAACCATTCAGTAAACTTTTCTCCATTCATGTCTTCATGATAGTCTCCAGTGGTTTTTGACGCAAAAGCCATGAGAGAACCTTCGACAAACCCGTTGATGGTTCCGGCGTGACAAATTATAAGTCGCGATCCTTTTCCTACAGGAACTTTGGAAGTAGATGCTGCTGTGTCATCTTCCAAGAACGGCCTACAGTATGGTTAGCATTAAGCCATGTTTCATCCAAGAACACAACATTTTGCCAATTTTTGATTTCTTTCACTTGCCGTAAAAAAGTATACCTTGCCATCGCTATATCAAATCTTTCCATCAATATTTTGCGTTTGTTACATTTTTTGTATCGAAATCCAATGGTCTTCAAAATCTTCGTTAAAGAACTTTCCCCACCGAAGAATAATCCAGCTTCCTTCAGTGAATGCACCAACTTTTTTCTTGTTGGATACTCCTTCTGTAAATAGTAGCCGTAAACATGTCTTCGGATAGCATCGGCATCAAAGCTATCGATGCCTACGACTGGTTTTGCTCGTTTTCTCTTTTTTGGTGTGTGAAGTTTATTTTCTTCTGTGCCAGTCTCGCCATATTTTTTTTTAGTTATCCGTCTAACAGTTCGTTGTCCAATATTAAGCGCATCAGCTACGCGTTCAACCACTGACGTTATAGGTAAAATTGGCCCTCCATTTTGAGCTTCACGATCGAAATAGTTACGAAGGCGTATTACGAACTCACGTGTCTGACTATTTAGAACAATTCTCTGCGTACGTTCGGTCATATCGACGAAATCCACAACAAAGGGCTTGAACAGAGTCCAAATTAACGAGCAAGGGTCAACAGTAATGCAGTATCAATATTTGAAATCCAAAGCCAGGTCAAAACTATATCACAATCGCATTGCACTGACAGTTTATACTTTTCGAAGCAACGTCAATTCGAAACTGCTTTGTTTTGCATTGAGCATTGACGCGAGTTTGCCGGAGGTAGTAGTTGTGCTAGCCAGCGATCCTATGTGACGATCGTATTAGATTCCATTTTTAAAAATTTTCAATTTAGAAAACCAAATGCCGAGTTGTGGTATATATCATATAAAAATAAAAATTTTACCTTTTGTATGAAACAGCTGATATTTTTTTGCGATTTCAGAGGTTTGTCCACATAGTGAAAATTGTTCATATTCACAAGTACATTCACCCCTTAAATGGTGCAAACTGATTTTTCTACACTTGTATACATTTTAGAAATCAATTTAATAAATAAATTTTGAGTCCTAAACCTAAAACTACATTCGATAAAATTTATGAATCTCTGCACATCACTATCGTCAATAAAGTAATACAATTATTTCCTTCAAAGTCGTTATCAATTAATACGGAACTTCATGAGCGGACAAACGTCAAACCGGCCATCATAGCGTGCCGCTAGTGTAGTGTAGTTATAGAAGTTTAGATTGCTGACGTCATAGAACAGAGTTTTCGCGAAGAAACTTAAAGCTCTCTAAAATTTTATTATTTTTTGCTTTATATATATATTATGATTTTATGAAAATTTTATATTTTGATATATGTTATTCATAAATAAATAAATATGACGAAACAATAAAATGCGTCGATTTCAACAATTAAATCTAACTTGCAAACCTAGTGATGCCATCTGGGGTAATTTTTAGCGTAATTTGTTTCATAAACAGAGTAAGCAATCTATTTCTTCTGAATAATCGCTGTCAATGGCAATCTATAAAATGTGTTAGTAGCAAAGAGACTAGTTAGTCACTTTTAAGGAAAAGATTGAGAATCGTCGTAAGGGAAAATATTCCTCCTCTAAATATTAATGTTAACATATTAAATTACACAGTATTTATTTCTTTATATAGTATTATTTATTATCCCTTCACTGTATACCCGTCTATGTTACAGAATTTCATCAGAACGTGGACATTTTATGTAGGAGGTTCCGCGAAGACAACCGCACCTTGATAGGACTCACCCAATCCACGTGCACTCTCTTAGAGTCCCTCGACACTGTGCTTGGTAAGTTTATAAAATACCTTCCTCTATCGAATTTTCCACCGTTCTACGTATCCAACCTACTCGCACGAAATGCTTTAGTCAACGTTTCTGAAGCGAACCGCTAAGGTGTGGAACGCACTTCCGTCGTCTATGTTTCCATCCACGTATAATTTGAGTACCTTCAAGACAATAGTGAATAGGCATTTTCTAGGCAAGCGCGTTCCAACCTAGACCTCATTAGTGCTTTCCATCATTGATTGTCACAAGCGAGTCTATCTCATAATAAAATAATTTTTTTTAACAATACAGGCATCCTAATTCTATTTTTGATTAACTCTAAACTAACTGAAGTTAGTTGAAAGTTGAAACTCATAATGAATATTCTTTAAATAATAGCCTTTCATAATGTTATCAGCGGAATACAATAACCGACGAATAAATACGACGTTTTGACAAAATTTCAATACAAAAACTGTCAGAACGTTACTGTCAATCCTCGGTAAAACATTGTAGGGCTGTAAGTTTAGGTAGTTTATTTTTGTGTACAACAGATAGATCAATTGTCAGAGAAACTTTAACTTAAGTTTGCAGTAACATCTCAAAGTTAGCAATATGTTTGTCGCAGGTTATCTGTTTCGCTGCTCGGGAATGTACATGGACGATTTCAAGCCGGTGCTGGTCCGCAAAATTCGCTCCGAAGTTAACGACCCCAGCGTGTGGCGGACTTCGCAGTTCAACAAGGTAAAGGTGTATATATTTACAGTGGACAGACTTGCAGTACTTACTCTAAGTATACAGTAGGTACCTGCAGGCCTAGCATGCACGTCAAGGTGATATCTCGCGAAGAGAGAGAGAGATATTGTCGATGTAGACTGATTTCTCGTTTACTCTTCTAAACTTCAAAACTCGAGAAATGACGTCGCCACTTATGATGTTAGAGTTCGTAAAGAAAAATAGAGAAAATAATTTTATCGCTACTTTTGACGTAACGAGACGAATCATGGTGTACAACCATGTTAGTTTCGATAGAGATATAGAGATAATACGAGAAAAGGGGTAGACAAAATTTTCTCGCGCTTTCATGCTAGGCCTGCTGGTGGTAATATTGCGTGAAGCAAGAAAATGTTACATAGACCGACGTCCCTGGCGCACTGGTGAGCGCTGTTATAGTTAGAGTCTTATAACTGGGAGGTCTCGGGTTCGATTCCCGGCGGGGGCAATTTTTGGGAATTTATAATTTCTGAATTGTCCCTGGTCTGGGTACCAATTGTCTAAAAGTTTTTCCATTGATCGTACTCTTATTCGATGACATTAGCGTCAAAGTAAAATAATCCTTGATTGTATTGATTTAAAGTCACAAATTTTTAATCTTTTTGGAGCTACATTATAAGATATAATTATCTTCTGTCGAAATACTTATCCCCTTTATACTGTAAAATGATTTTCATACTCTTATGCTGCTCAGGAACATCGTAAGAAACCAAAAACACAACCCAAAGTAAGTAAAGCCTGTAGTAGTTTTGCTAAATGTTTTACTCTTCTTGAATGCTTTAAAGTAGGTATATGTATGTAGTTCCTTTTTACAGTTCTCATAAAAACGTTAGCACTGTAGTAAATTTTAGGCATAACGTAGTAATATTTATAACTATTTAGAAACACATTCCAAGATTTTTATTTTACAAATTTGTAGGCGTGATTAGTGATACTAACGAAAACGAAACTACATAAATCCTTCCTTCCTTGTTTCTTGTTGTTTTCTATGGAATTGCTTGGAAGCAATCGGTTTTCCTTCATCTGTCCAAAAGATAGATAAGCTACATAATGCCAACTCCCTTGCTGGCTCTTCTTAGCAGAATCAGCTTTCCAAACGGTGGTAGATTCTTGACTTGCCATAAGAGCCACAAGTTGGCCTACATGAAATAAATCATTACATATTGTATTGTTTTTTTATAAAAGGTCGCCCGCTGCGTCTATCCGTCTGTCTGTCTGTTCGCGATAAACTCAAAAATTTCTGATCGGATTTTCATGCGATTTTCACCTATAGACAGGGTGATTCATGAGGAAGGTTTTAGGTTTTGTGTAAATTGGTTGAAATATGACGATAATTGTTAAAAATTTCGGAAAAAGTCTTGAGATATAACAAAACAATTTATTGTAGTGGTGTGGTGGGATAGCTCTATACCTATACAGAAAAGTCCGCAATGGTATATACGTGTATCTATCTTTTAAGAATAGCTTATAATATTTAAACTTCAAAAAAAATGGTCACGTACAATGCGGTAATTGCAAATCTAGACGGATACATTATCAATCCTTATCAACTTAAATACGTTAGTTACCATGATCAGTTCATGCACACTATGATAGTCCTTTACACCATATAATTTAAATGAATATCTTAGGAGTTAACGCAAAATTAGAACGAACGCGCGTGAAAATAAATTCAAGTGCAGGCATAATAATAATAATATGCTCTACTACCCGTGCGAAGCTGGGGCGGGTCGCTAGTAAATTTTAATTCTGAACCCTAAAATGTATTTGTCCGCCCCAGCTGGCCGAGAGCGAGCCGCTGACTCTGCGTCTCATCTGCATGAACCCCGCGGTGGTGTTCGAGGGGCTGTGGCCCGCGCGCTGCATCATCCTCGCGTCGGGCACGCTCACGCCGATGATCAGCATGCAGTCCGAACTCGCCACCGACTTCCCGCTGAAGATCAGCCCCAAGCACATCATACCCAGCGACAGAGTGAGTACACACACACACACACACACACACACACACCACACATCACACTTACCTCGCAAAACTTACAGACGCACTCGTTTGTCTTTGTGTCTCCGAGCTGGTGGCCCTGTTTTCCGAGATACAGTTTCAACTAGTTCGGAAAACAGGTGCACAAAGTTTTCGTAAATATAGACATGTTTTAAAACTTAATTTATTATGTATAATGTTAATAGTGTAATCTTAAGCTCAAGTTGTAATTTGGAATAATAAACTTCTTTTATCTCATCTTTATCTTTTTACCATCAAAATACCATGCCAGACTAGCAAAAAGAGAAGAACAGTTTTGCGCAGCATCAGTAATCAGTAACCCATCGACAATACTGAGCGCAGGTCTGCTCTCAGAGAAGGGTTATTGGCCATACTCCACCACCTAGACCCAATGCAATTTGGCAAGCCATTGAGTACATTATGGACAACTCTCAGGCTTGCAAATTTCATCATAGTATTTGGTTTCACTGTTGAATCATGTGATATTTAAAGGCATAAACGCAAAAACTTCTTAGGCCCGTCTTTCTGTGTTGACACAAAAAATGCGCCACTAATAAAATTCTAACTACATCCAGGTTTGGATAGGATCGCTGTCGAGTTGCCCAGACGGCAGTCCAATGGAGTGCACGAGCTATGGCACGAAGCAGACGGCCGTGCAGGACGCGCTGGGACAGGCCGTGTACGAAGTGTGTCGCGTCACTCCGCACGGCGTGCTTTGCTTCTTCCCCTCCTACCAACGCATGAACGTGCTCGTGAGGCGGTGAGTGTACCATACAGTGTACCAGCCAGGACACGAAGCAGACGGTCGTGCAGGACGCGCTGGTACAGGCCGTGTACGAAGTGTGTCGCGTCACTCCGCACGGCGTGCTTTGCTTCTTCCCCTCCTACCAACGCATGAACGTGCTCGTGAGGCGGTGAGTGTACCATACAGTGTACCAGCCAGGACACGAAGCAGACGGTCGTGCAGGACGCGCTGGGACAGGCCGTGTACGAAGTGTGTCGCGTCACTCCGCACGGCGTGCTTTGCTTCTTCCCCTCCTACCAACGCATGAACGTGCTCGTGAGGCGGTGAGTGTACCATACAGTGTACCAGCCAGGACACGAAGCAGACGGTCGTGCAGGACGTGCTGGGACAGGCTGTGTACGAAGTGTGTCGCGTCACTCCGCACGGCGTGCTTTGCTTCTTCCCCTCCTACCAACGCATGAACGTGCTCGTGAGGCGGTGAGTGTACCATACAGTGTACCAGCCAGGACACGAAGGAGACGGTCGTGCAGGACGCGCTGGTACAGGCCGTGTACGAAGTGTGTCGCGTCACTCCGCACGGCGTGCTTTGCTTCTTCCCCTCCTATCAACGCATGAACGTGCTCGTGAGGCGGTGAGTGTACCATACAGTGTACCAGCCAGGACACGAAGCAGACGGTCGTGCAAGACGCGCTGGTACAGGCCGTGTACGAAGTGTGTCGCGTCACTCCAAACAACGTGTTGTACTTCTTCCCCTCCAACTAAAACGCCTCCTTTCGGGCGTCCCTATCCCTCACCAACGCACGGGCTTGTTAGCCAAATATAAGTTGTCAAAAAGTTATTATAATATCATTTTCCTATTTATTCAATTTCAGAAATATCGAAGAGGCCTTATGATAGCTAGACAAATTTTCATAGGCTGTGCCTTTTTAAAATGATCCGAAATTAACTTCTCTTCTCTAAAACAAACTTCAATTGAACAAATAGAACTATACAAAGGATTATGGGCTCATTAATTACTTTCGGAAATTGTTTCAGATGGAAACAGATCGGTTTGTGGAAAAGACTGAAAGAATTAAAGAATATCTTCATGGAGAGTATTGACGCCAAAGACCACGACACCAATATGGAGGTAATTGGCGGACGCTGGTGTAAGATCCACCAAGGTGACGAGGGACAGTCTTACACCTTAAACTCTGCTTTATTTACTTGTAGATAAGATTGAAAATGAAACAAAACACGAACCATTCCAATATGAACCAAAAATGTCTTCATTATTCCAATTTCAACAGTATGACAAAGTAAAAAAGCTATGATTGTTAATATTAAATGCGCGGACCCTAAGTAAAGATGTAATCTTCTTTCCATTTATTTATTATTTACAGCTAATAGAAGATTGAACAGAAAAAAAACTTTTTCTCACCTCCGGGCGGAAAGCGTCAATTTTCCTCCCGCTGCGCTAAACGAAAGTGTCGCTTTCCGCCTCCGTCGAGGAGAAAAATAGTATACACACCACGGGCAGTAAATAAGAAAGCCTCAGATCACATGTTTATTGACCACGGCTTCGCCTCGGACAACAATTACATGTGATCTGAGACATTTCTTATTTTACTGCCCTAGATGTGTAATATACTATTACTTTGTTGTCAAACGTCTTCTGTGCTATCACGGATTCCCGACTAAACACCTTTCAGACGATGGTACCTATTATTGAGAGAATGGTACCTAACCAAGCGTTCATTCAGTCTTATCAATCACTAACTTTATTTGGATAAGGTAGCCTAATATCACTCTCCAGATCCTCAACTAAATTCACGAACCGCACTTTCGCATTTATAATATAAGTATGGTTTCATTCTCTTTCTTTAACCTTAAAAGGATTAAGGATAGCCTCATTTGCCGGCTAAAGGTGCGGACTGAAAACTGAAACTTAGACGGTTCGATCGGTCCAAGGGGTGGTCCCTTGGACCACCGCTTATTTGGACGGGAGAGGTGGCTATTACTCAAGTTCAGCTTGGCCTAATATTCTTTTAAGGATGCACAGTTCTGTGCCAATATACTGGTTACCGATAACACTTTTCCCGGCCCGGATTCCGCATGAATCGAAAACTCTGTATGGGAATTAGTAGTAAACAATTATACGATTTAAATTAAGTTTGGTATCTGTGTTAATTTAAATAGCCGAAACAATATTTATAGAACTTTTTATTTTTATTTTTCAATGCAAAAATGTATAGCCGTGGTGTATTCGGCAGGAGTACTACGAGTGCGTGGGCGCGGCCCCGGGTGCACTGCTGCTGGCCGTGTACCGCGGGAAGGTGGCCGAGGGGATGGACTTCAAGGACCACCAGGCCAGGGCCGTCATCACTGTGAGTAGATCTTTAGTAGGACCTTTACTGAAGTTTTAGTGATTTGATGTGAAAACGACCACTGTCCACTTTCGACAGCCAGAGCTTCTTTTTCTTCTTGATCAACTGATAGATTTCCACTGTTGAACAGAGGTCTCTTGCATGGACTTCCACAGGCTTCGGTGTTGCGTCTGCCTGCATCCAGCGGCTCGCTGCGACTCGTCTGATGTCACGCAAACCACCAATCCACCTAGTGAGGGGTCTGCCAACACTGCGCTTCCCGGTGCGTTGTCCCCACTCCAGCACCTTGGGACCCTAACAATCATCAGTTCTTTGAGCTATGACGGAGCTAGTGGACTGCAATTTGGAATTTAGGTGTCTGAGAAGTCAAAAGCGTATGTGGGAAAATGGGATCTCCGGGACGGGAACTAGATGCGTAGGCCACAATCGCTTGGGCATCAGACGGACAGTGGCGGATGCATTTTCAACCACCTGTTTTGAATAGTTAATCTATGATTAACACTAGATTGGTTGTCTCTATACAAATGGCAGCTTAATTATGGATCAATTAGAAGCGCCACATTTGACATACGAATGTCTCTGGAACTAATAATATTGCAAAATAATGCAAATGGCGCATCGACCTCTATAATTAATCTATGAAATCATGGATAAATAATGGATATGATAATGGATTGGATAAATTAATCTATGAAATCGTAAATTAATTATAGAGTTCGGTGCGCCATTTGCAATATTATTAGTTCCGGAGACACTCGTATCTGCTTACAGTGCAGCGCCAAAATGGCGTTAATCAAGCCCAAAATGGCGTCAGCCGTCAAACAAGTAGGTCCAAAAAATACGACAGCTGCCTCTCCAGTGTTAATAATAGGATAAATTATTATTATAGAGCCGATAATTTCGTACTTACGTCAGAGTGTCGCTAAACTAGCGGCACGCTATGATGGCCGGTTTGACACATTACAATAGTGATGTGGAATGTCAATTTATTCTCGAACAAAAAACAATTAAGTTTTGTTTTTGTACCTGATTAAATAGGTTTAATAAAACAAAAATGTATATGTTTATTTAATTTATTTGAACGAACTGAATATTTGAATGAAAATGAATATACATACTTTATATGCACACAAGAAACATATGAATACAAAAGATACCAAAAAAGGTTTTTAAAAATTTTCAATTTAGAAAACCAAATGCCGAGTTGTGGTATATATCATATAAAAATAAAAATTTTACCTTTTGTATGAAACAGCTGATATTTTTTTGCGATTTCAGAGGTTTGTCCACATAGTGAAAATTGTTCATATTCACAAGTACATTCACCCCTTAAATGGTGCAAACTGATTTTTCTACACTTGTATACATTTTAGAAATCAATTTAATAAATAAATTTTGAGTCCTAAACCTAAAACTACATTCGATAAAATTTATGAATCTCTGCACATCACTATCGTCAATAAAGTAATACAATTATTTCCTTCAAAGTCGTTATCAATTAATACGGAACTTCATGAGCGGACAAACGTCAAACCGGCCATCATAGCGTGCCGCTAGTGTAATGTCACTTTAACGCTATGTTACTTCAAAATCAATGTCATTCACCGTATGTAACTATGACTAACTAGGCTGTGCGTGATGGATCAGTCAGTCTTTTTATAAGTTTAGATTATCGCCACTATCTGTCGTAGGTCGGAGTGCCATACCCTAACAAGTACGATATAGCGGTGAGCGAGAAAATGAAGTACAACGACAAGTATCTCCGAAAGAGGAACCTGCTTTCGGGCACGGAGTGGTACCTCGTGCAGGCGTACAGGTGAGTCAAGGTTTTGTTCAGTGTGACGACAGCAATCACCTCTTATTGGCTGAATTTATACCAGCCAATAAGAAGTGATTGCTGTCGTTGCACTACAGCAATCATTTTTAGCCACAGCAGCGCTTACAAACGTGTCATTATAACGGTTATCACCACTGTTCTGTTAATTCGTGCGTGCCCATATCTGGACTTTACGCTGAAAATGTTTTTTATTGAAAATAAATTCCCTGGGAAACTAAATGCCTCGTTTTTTTGGGATTAACTTCAAGCTTTTATTTCTGTGATAAGGAACACTCTACAGTAAAGAAAAACGTGTTATAACAGAGCGCTGAATCAAGCGGTGGGTCGCTGTGTGCGGCACCGCGGCGACTGGGGCGCCGTGCTGCTGCTGGACGCGCGCTTCCGCGAGCCGCACTACACGCAGCACCTGTCCGCCTGGGTCAAGGAATACGTGAGTCTCTCTACATTGTAACAGCGCTAAACCAAGCGGTGGGTCGCTGCGTGCGGCACCGCGGCGACTGGGGCGCCGTGCTGCTGCTGGACGCGCGCTTCAGCGTGCCGCACTACACGCAGCACCTGTCCGCCTGGGTCAAGGAATACGTGAGTCTCTCTACATTGTAACAGCGCTAAACCAAGCGGTGGGTCGCTGCGTGCGGCACCGCGGCGACTGGGGCGCCGTGCTGCTGCTGGACGCGCGCTTCAGCGTGCCGCACTACACGCAGCACCTGTCCGCCTGGGTCAAGGAATACGTGAGTCTCTCTACATTGTAACAGCGCTAAACCAAGCGGTGGGTCGCTGCGTGCGGCACCGCGGCGACTGGGGCGCCGTGCTGCTGCTGGACGCGCGCTTCAGCGTGCCGCACTACACGCAGCACCTGTCCGCCTGGGTCAAGGAATACGTGAGTCTCTCTACATTGTAACAGCGCTAAACCAAGCGGTGGGTCGCTGCGTGCGGCACCGCGGCGACTGGGGCGCCGTGCTGCTGCTGGACGCGCGCTACCGCGAGCCGCACTACACGCAGCACCTGTCCGCCTGGGTCAAGGAATACGTGAGTCTCTCTACATTCTAACAGCGCTAAACCAAGCGGTGGGTCGCTGCGTGCGGCACCGCGGCGACTGGGGCGCCGTGCTGCTGCTGGACGCGCGCTTCAGCGTGCCGCACTACACGCAGCACCTGTCCGCCTGGGTCAAGGAATACGTGAGTCTCTCTACATTGTAACAGCGCTAAACCAAGCGGTGGGTCGCTGCGTGCGGCACCGCGGCGACTGGGGCGCCGTGCTGCTGCTGGACGCGCGCTTCAGCGTGCCGCACTACACGCAGCACCTGTCCGCCTGGGTCAAGGAATACGTGAGTCTCTCTACATTGTAACAGCGCTAAACCAAGCGGTGGGTCGCTGCGTGCGGCACCGCGGCGACTGGGGCGCCGTGCTGCTGCTGGACGCGCGCTTCAGCGTGCCGCACTACACGCAGCACCTGTCCGCCTGGGTCAAGGAATACGTGAGTCTCTCTACATTGTAACAGCGCTAAACCAAGCGGTGGGTCGCTGCGTGCGGCACCGCGGCGACTGGGGCGCCGTGCTGCTGCTGGACGCGCGCTACCGCGAGCCGCACTACACGCAGCACCTGTCCGCCTGGGTCAAGGAATACGTGAGTCTCTCTACATTGTAACAGCGCTAAACCAAGCGGTGGGTCGCTGCGTGCGGCACCGCGGCGACTGGGGCGCCGTGCTGCTGCTGGACGCGCGCTTCCGCGAGCCGCACTACACGCAGCACCTGTCCGCCTGGGTCAAGGAATACGTGAGTCTCTCTACATTGTAACAGCGCTAAACCAAGCGGTGGGTCGCTGCGTGCGGCACCGCGGCGACTGGGGCGCCGTGCTGCTGCTGGACGCGCGCTTCAGCGTGCCGCACTACACGCAGCACCTGTCCGCCTGGGTCAAGGAATACGTGAGTCTCTCTACATTGTAACAGCGCTAAACCAAGCGGTGGGTCGCTGCGTGCGGCACCGCGGCGACTGGGGCGCCGTGCTGCTGCTGGACGCGCGCTTCAGCGTGCCGCACTACACGCAGCACCTGTCCGCCTGGGTCAAGGAATACGTGAGTCTCTCTACATTGTAACAGCGCTAAACCAAGCGGTGGGTCGCTGCGTGCGGCACCGCGGCGACTGGGGCGCCGTGCTGCTGCTGGACGCGCGCTTCAGCGTGCCGCACTACACGCAGCACCTGTCCGCCTGGGTCAAGGAATACGTGAGTCTCTCTACATTGTAACAGCGCTAAACCAAGCGGTGGGTCGCTGCGTGCGGCACCGCGGCGACTGGGGCGCCGTGCTGCTGCTGGACGCGCGCTTCAGCGTGCCGCACTACACGCAGCACCTGTCCGCCTGGGTCAAGGAATACGTGAGTCTCTCTACATTGTAACAGCGCTAAACCAAGCGGTGGGTCGCTGCGTGCGGCACCGCGGCGACTGGGGCGCCGTGCTGCTGCTGGACGCGCGCTTCAGCGTGCCGCACTACACGCAGCACCTGTCCGCCTGGGTCAAGGAATACGTGAGTCTCTCTACATTGTAACAGCGCTAAACCAAGCGGTGGGTCGCTGCGTGCGGCACCGCGGCGACTGGGGCGCCGTGCTGCTGCTGGACGCGCGCTTCAGCGTGCCGCACTACACGCAGCACCTGTCCGCCTGGGTCAAGGAATACGTGAGTCTCTCTACATTGTAACAGCGCTAAACCAAGCGGTGGGTCGCTGCGTGCGGCACCGCGGCGACTGGGGCGCCGTGCTGCTGCTGGACGCGCGCTACCGCGAGCCGCACTACACGCAGCACCTGTCCGCCTGGGTCAAGGAATACGTGAGTCTCTCTACATTGTAACAGCGCTAAACCAAGCGGTGGGTCGCTGCGTGCGGCACCGCGGCGACTGGGGCGCCGTGCTGCTGCTGGACGCGCGCTTCAGCGTGCCGCACTACACGCAGCACCTGTCCGCCTGGGTCAAGGAATACGTGAGTCTCTCTACATTGTAACAGCGCTAAACCAAGCGGTGGGTCGCTGCGTGCGGCACCGCGGCGACTGGGGCGCCGTGCTGCTGCTGGACGCGCGCTACCGCGAGCCGCACTACACGCAGCACCTGTCCGCCTGGGTCAAGGAATACGTTGTAACAGCGCTGTGCATAATGGACGTGCAAAAAAAGTAATTCATAGGCCAAGTAATGGATCTTATGTCACGACTCACGACTACCACCAATTCGGAAAACTAATTTTGATGAAAAGAGCCGACAAGAAACTCAGCAGTTCCTCCTTTTGTTAAAACAAAATATTACTACGTATATTTGTCGCAGTAAGATAGTTGAAGCCGTGTTATAGCTATAAACCTAGGTTTATAGCTATATGCCGGAATATAGCTATACGAAAGCGATTCATAGCTATCTTACATAATTTTACTAGATTAGTCTAGTCAGACAGCTATATTACTAGATCGCGTTCGTATTTTAGCTATATTCCTAGTAAGATAGCTACGAATCGCTTTCGTATACGGCTTCAACTATCTTACTGCGACATATTCATTGTTAAAAATAATTCACTTTTAACATATTTTATTCTATTAATTTTATTTACTTATCTAATTTTCATTTTTTTAGCTTTTCGCAATATTCGTACTGTCAAATTTGTGGTGGTGAGAGAACATTAAATGAGGATATTCTTACTTGCAGTTGGGATGCAATCATCACACCTTCGACAGTCTAGTCAACGGCTCAAATAGCTTAAAATCCTTCATGGAGGAAATGACGAGAAGAGAAAATAAGTCATAATTAATTTTATGAGAATCTTCGTTCTATTATAATTAGAATAGTTTTATTATAAATTTTTTTTTAAGTTCTAACTATGTTGACTTTATCTATTTCTATGCCTAAGTTTAGCACAAGCAATTTTGGAAGCATAAAAAATCGTGTATCCATACGTTCTAAATCATGTAGTTAAGTATTTTATATTTTAGTGCATTAATTAATTTTGCATTTAAAATATACACACATAAGTGCGAAAAGTTGCACCCAAAGCCATAGCCTCTCCTGCTCACTCCTAGGGTCGTACGACGCGAAGCGACGTTCGCTCGGGCAGGTTCGGAACTCGTAGCTTCGTAGTTACCTATTACACTATTTGCAGGGTGAGCGCGATAGCCGCCGCGCGCGGTCGTTGAACTGATTCGCGCGAAAATTTAAACTTGATCGATTAATCTTCTTCTTCTTCTTCTTCCTCTCAGTGGCTCCGCCGATCACGATCGATTAATAATTAGTGAGATAATATTTTAACTGATTGGCGCGAAAATTAAAACGTGATCGATTTATGAGTGAGATAATATTATAATAATAAAAAAGCCTAATAATATCGAGCTGATATTAAGGTATGCCAGGCTTTTTGGCTTGTATAGAGAGTTCGCCCCTGATTATTCTATAGTAGTGACCAAGCTACCAATTCTAAATCTATGCAGAGCACAACAGCCTGCCAAGGTCGCACTTACATCTAAGCTCAGTGATAACTAAATGATTGGCGCCACCTATACCAGATGGTCTAAAAATTGCCGATCAAAATCTTATTCATTTCATGGCATTAGCGTTAAAGTAAAATATTCCTTGACTGTATTGTTTTAAAGTCACAAATTCAGTACAACCGATTCTAACATGGAGGCGTTATGGAGTGTATCGTACATACTTAGGTATGTTAGGTACGTATGAGAATGGATACACGAAATTGAGCTCAAATTTAATTAGATTATGGTTTCTTTTACTTAGACGCTAATGCCATGCAATGAATAAGATTTTGGTCGGCAACTTTTAGACAATCGGGGGGCAGAGCTAAGGTAACGGATTGCATTGTGACTAATTTTATTGTCCAAGTATTGTTATCCTTTTTCGTTATCCGCATTATGAAAGGGATACCAAGACATTTAAACCTGACAATTTAGTTTGGAGATTATGTACAAAAGAATTTAACCACACTAGCTGCTATTCCAAAACCCCCGATTTTGCAGCATTGTAGCTAACTTTATTTTCCACAATCTCTGAAGTAATATGACACGCGCGAAAAAGGATAACACTATGCTTAATGCCGATTTCACCAACGTAAAATAAGTCTTATCCGAGCGTAAATTTGATAATATTTTGACAGTATTTTCAATACAAGAACTGTCGATCGTCCAATTTATTCCTCGGTAAAACGTCATTGGTGAAATCGGCCATTAGTCAATTTAGTTAAGAGGTTGAATACAACGGAATTAGCCATTTTGAGTCAGACATTTGCAGCAAAAAATTGGTTACGCTTGTAGTCTGTTCATCCATGCTTTACCTACCTGTAAACGTTAAGGTATTGAGCACTATCGAATTGGCACTAAATATGCGCCATGAAAAAAAATGTGCACCTAGCTAGGTATTAATCGAGGCGAGGCGGGCCAAGGGCTTAAAATCGAAGCGATTATATACTCAGTGGTGGGGCTATTCTCTATCATAGTGGCTATCGTTCAGTTGCTAACTAGAATTGTCAAACCCGAATTTCGTAGCCTGGTGTAGTACATGTAGTAAGTATTATTAGCACTTAGTACATGTACACTAAACGATAACGAACTATTCCGTATGCATAATAGTACATCGTTCTTATAGCACTTCGTTCCCTCGGCTCCGAACGAGCGGGAAACAAGAAATCAAACATCATTCATTTAGTAGGTACTAGAAGTCCGAACTAGTACAGTGCTCGGTCACTCACAAGCATAGCTAACTAGCATTTTTTAAGACGAAATGCGGGTTTGACAGTTCTTAGCAACTCTCCATTGTTTTCCGTAGCCACTGGAAATGTCAAAAATAGAGATAGTCCATTGAAATGTTACATTTTTTAGGCCTTACCTTGCGTTTTTTAGAGGACGCAATTTTATTTTTTTGATGTGTAGGGGGGGGGTCAGTGTAAAGCTAAAACCAAGTTTGTGGGGTCGCCACCCTTGTCCCACGGCCGCCATCTTGAAAATAGGGGTTGAAATGGTTTTTACGATATGGTTTAACGATATATCTCTTAAACTATTTATCTGTTAAAAAAAATTTGTTAATATTTTTTGTTGCAAATTAAATCCTCTACAACTTACCAGTAACTTTTTGTCGTAGAAACTATAAATAAAAAAGTTATAAGCAAAATTTGTTAATATTTTTTGTTGCAAATTAAATCCTCTACAACTTACCAGTAACTTTTTGTCGTAGAAACTATAAATAAAAAAGTTATAAGCGAAAATGTTCAGAAATTCGAGACAAAATTTATATTTTTCGATATAACTTGTTTTTTAATCATTTTACGAAAAAATGATGTTAGACCATTTTTGTAGATCGTTTTTTGCGGAACAACTTTTATACGCAACATTTTTTCATTAAGTCAATAGCTAAGGTTTTACAGCGCTCCGAAGTGAGTACTATTTTTCAGCACTCTTAACTATACATATATTATTATACGTGTGTATCTACGAATAATGTGTCATCAGTTATTGTTTCTCGAATTTCTGAACATTTTCGCTTATAACTTTTTTATTTATAGTTCTACGGGAAAAAGTTACTGGACCAAAGTTGTAGAAAATTTAATTTGCAACAAAACATTTTTTATCAGATAAATAGTTTAAGAGATATATCGTAAAAACCATTTCAACCCCTATTTTCAAGATGGCGGCCGTGGGACAAGGGTGGCCACCCCACAAACTTGGTTTTAGCTTTACACTAACCCTCCCTACACATCAAAAAAATAAAATTGCGTCCTCTAAAAAACGCAACCCCAAATGTAACTTTTCAATAGACTAAGAGTACGGCAACAGGGAGGCGAATCAATCGTATAGCACCGTCTCTTTTTAGGGTTCCGTACCCAAAGGGTACCAACGGGACCCTATTACTAAGCCTACGCTGTCCGTCCGTCCGTCTGTCAGCGGGCTGTATCTCGTAAACCGTAATAGATAGACTGATGAAATTTTCACATAATATGTATTTCTATTGCCGCTATAACAACAAATAATAAAAATTAAATTAAATTAAAAAAATTAAATTAAAATATTTCCATGGGTACATGGAAATATTTTTATTTAATTTTTTTTTAACGGAACCCTAAAAAAGCGAGGCCCGACTCGCACTTGGCCGATTTTTAACTTTTGCGAGTCGTGACTGAACCAGTGTTCGAATATACTTTAAAACTGTGATGACGCGGACGTGTGAATTGTTAGTACCTGATAAATTGTAAAAAAATATGAAGTATAAAATTCATCATCGACGAATCAATGTCGATACAACTTTTTTCTGTTTTTAATGCTAACAAAATAAGTACTACTTTGAAAGATCTCAAAACTTGTAATTGTACTTACTTAACAGTTATCACACCATTGTAAATTCTTTTTTAAAAGGTTCGCAACTTCGCACATACATATTTTTGTCATTCTTGTAATTTTAGTTTACTCTTCAAATAAGCACTAAACTCAGAGGCTGGAACGGGATTGGATCGACAAATGCTTCTCTATTTTCTTACTATTAGTAACTACTTCTACCTAGGTACTATTAGTTATTACTTTATTATTAATAAGATTTTTTACGAAGCTGTTCACACAGAAAAATAGAAATTTCCGCACGACTATTCAATTATTATACGAGTCATGAGCATTCATAAAATCCCACTCTGGCCTCGGTTTTAATGCTTTAAAAGTATTTTATACAAAAAATATTTGAGTGATTTGTTTACGACTGATGATGAATAAAATATAATTATAATAAAACATTTGGGGGTTTTTATAACTTTATTTTTAACCTTATCTTCTAAATTATAATAAATAACTATTACAGTATATTATTAAATTCTAGCTAGTTTTATGTAATATTGAATAGTTTTTACGCCCTGAAACAAAAAACAAATACATCTTATTATACTCATTATCTATATAACAAGTCATAAATTAAGTTCCTGGTAAGGGAGAATATAAGCAATTTTTACCATACATTACTTTTTTTTTTTCAAAAACTTCGAAAAATTTTGTCTAGTTGGAGGCTTCGGCCATGGCTAGTTACCATCAAATGGTTATTCTTATTACCATCATAGACGTGCCAAGCGATTTAGCGTTCCGGCACGATGGCGTGTAAAAGTCGATTAGGGATAGGGGTTTAGTTAAAACTGGGCACCATAACCCGGCTACCATCTTAGACTGCATCGTCACTTACCATTAGGTGAGATAGCAGTCAAGGGCTACCTTGTCACGAATAAACTTAGGGAGTTCTAAGGTGCTCGAATGGCGACCCCGCAACGGGAAACTCAGCGTTGGAAAACCTTGCACTATGTGAAGCAATGGCTGGGTCATGCGTCATGCTCGTGCCGGTGCCACCGGCGGGAATGGGGCTACTTTCCGTCTGCCCGTCTTAACATGTGTTGAATTATAGTTAGGTATGCTTTTGTGGAACTTCCCCTCATTGTGGAAACACTGCATACATAGCATAGTATCTTATGTTGTAAACTTGTTTTGAAAAGAGCAACTGCCGAGTTTCTTGCTGGTTCTTCTCGGCAGGAAGGGCGTTCCGAACCAGTGGTAGACTAAAACAAACAACTACAAAAGCACTTGTAAAAAAGTTTATTTGAATAAAAAACATTTCTATTCTATTCTATGTGAACGGGCGATCTCTAGTGGCACAATCGTGTTCTGTAGCGCTCCTTATAAGACCTATGTCCAGCAGTGGACTCGTATCGGTGGACAGTGGACACTCACGCGTGGTGCAGTCGACGGAGCGCTCGTGCCGCTTGAGGTGCGACACGTGCGGGAACGACTTGCTGCAAATGTCGCACTTGTACGGCTTCTCGCCCGTGTGCGTTCTGTCGAGAAACACTTGGTTACAGTTTTTTCGTATAGTACTTTTATTTCACGAAGCGACACGCTCTTTACTTGTGCAACCAAGTATACAACACGGCACGAATGTGTGCGTGAGGACGAGTAGACGGTACTCTCAGTACTACCGCGCTTACGCACACATTCACAGCGTGTTTGTATACTTGGTTACCACAAGTAAAGCGCGCGTCGCGTCGTTTCGTGAAATAAAAGTACTATAATATAGAACGTATTTTTATACTCATATTTTGTTCAAATTACGAGAACAGATTTTCTCCAAAATGCGATGCAACGCGATACCGTGCGACCTCAGACCTGACCACGCCGGCTAGCGCGCGCGACTCTCAAATGCATGACTTTAATATTGCACTAATAATAGTTAATTACTAGCTTTTACCCGCGGCTTCCCTTCCGCCATCTAGTAGGTGTAAAAGTAATCCGAAGTGTACTACATAGGTGTAAAAATACCAATACAAAAATTTTGATTTTTTCGATTTTCAACTGTTCTTTGGGTTTTCCCCGAATCAGAATTGTCGCTATTTTTTTAAAACTCTGTATTAAAGCGAAAAATAAATATTACAAATATTGAAATCGGTCAAGCCGTTTCTTGAGTTTTAGCGAGAGTTATCAAACAGCGATTATTTGGTATGTTCCCTTTACATCGATTCCCTTTACGTCGAAAAACTATTGTTCTTGAAGAATTTGTTTAAATTACGAGATTGTCTGAAAAAATGCAAAACCGGTCCGTGTGACGTCAGACCTCGCCCCGCCGGCTAGCGCGCGCGCCTCGCTCACATAATTACTATTATTGCACTAATTAATAACTATGTATTAATTATTATGATAGATGCTAACTATGGGCCTCATAAGAAGGCTCAGGGTCACTCAGCCAGCGATGGAGAGAGCTATGCTCGGTATATCCCTGCGAGATCAAATCAGAAATGAGGAGATCCAAAGTCACCGACATAGCTCAGCGAGTCGCGAAACTGAAGCGGAAATGGGCGGGCACATAGTTCGAAGAGCTGATGGTCGTTGGGGTCCCAAGGTGCTGGAGTGGCGACCCCGCACCGAGAAACGCAGTGTTGGCAGACCCCCCACAAGGTGGACCGATGACATCAAACGAGTTGCAGGGAGCCGCTGGATTCAAGCGGCGCAAGACCGAAGCCTGTGGAAGTCCATGCAGGAGACCTTTGTCCAGCAGTGGACGTCTATAGGTTGATAAAGAATTCAAATTCAAATTCAAAATTATTGACGTGACAACGTCTTATAAATTGGTTTGCCGGGTGACACTTCAAGAAACTGCGTTACGCTCCGCTCACGTTATGCGCTCACAATGAGAGCGAGTGAGAGGCATGGTTAGCCCGCCTAAGAGCGAGAGAGACAGACATAAAAAGTGAAAGGCACGCGTCCCTTCCACTCGAGCACAGTTAGCCCGCCTAAGAGCGAGAGAGACAGAGCGAGAGAGAGAGAGTGAGAGAGATAGGCATACACACCGGTTCATGTCTTGCGCTTCTATTTCGGTTGTCACGTAAAACTTTCGCCCGTATACCGACTTTACAGGCAACCAATTTTTTTTTATTTCATGTAGGCCAACCTGTGGCTCTTATGACACGTCAAGATTCTACCACCGGTTCGGAAAGCGGATTCTGCTGAGAAGAGCCGGCAAGAAACTCAGCTCACTCACAAGAAGAATTATTATATAGTCGCTTGTTTCGCTTTTGCGATCGGGCGCTCGCGCTCTGCGCCCTAACATTTGTGTTGCGTCTATTGTGTATAATTAAGCGCCTAGGTGTGTTCTGGATAATTCAATAACACAGCGTTCGATACACTAGTGGTTTCAATTGCCCACCCATTACCCTACGGCCGCAGACACATTATTTTAAAGAAAACTTACCTTTTGTGAATGACAAGATCGCAACGCTTGTAGAATCTCCGACTACAATCCTTCTCGTCACAGACGTAGGGTTTGAGCCGATCGTGATCACGTTCTTTGTGATTTTTCAGCTGTAAAAATAACAAACGTCAGTGCCTAGCTGCAACGTCATCAGCGAAGTATCAATTAATTCCAAACTAATCCAGAGTTAATTTGAGGTTAAAATATTATTGTTCATATTTAGTTACTGAATAAATCGTGAATGTGAAAAGTATCTCATTTCCTTTAAATATTTATTTTATAGCTAGTTATAAATTGTGACAAAAGTAACTAGTGATTTTATATACTCAGTGAAACTTAACATTCGTGACATACTTAATATGCAATTTTTGAAAGTAACAAATTCTAGTAAAAAACATCAATATACATTAAACAGTTGCTATTCATATACCTCCGATTTTTGTGGGATAAAGAATTAGTTGCTACCGCCTAGTAACGTTGCTATAATTTCTTAACATACATTTCTTCTTCTTTAGCAACCGATAGACGTCCACTACTGGACAAAGGCCTCTTGCGTGGACTTCCACAGGCCTCAGTCTTTCACCGCCTGAATCCAGCGGCTCCCTGCATTACTAAACTCGTTACTCGTTTTTTATATCATACTAGCTGATGCCCGCGACTTCGTCCGCGTGGATTTAGCTTTTAAAATACCTCGGGAACTCTTTTATTTTCCGGGATAAAAAGTAGGTCTCTCCAGATCACTCTCCAGGTCCTCAACTATACCCATGCAAAAAATCACGTCGATCTGTAGCCCTGTTACGGCGTGATTGAAGGACAAACAAACACACTTTCGCATTTATAATATTAGTACGGATATTATAAATGCGACAGAGAGCAAATGTTTGATGGATCCGCTTCTAGCTGGTTAGGGAGAGAAGCGTATAAGATAAAGGTGCACGTTCACCATCCAGTTGGCGGGGAAGGTGCGCGGGCAGAGCGCGCACGCGTGGGCGCGCCGCACGCGCGGCTCGTGCTGCGCGGCGCGGTGCTTGTTGAGCGTGGAGCGGTAGCTGAAGCGCGCGCCGCACACGCCGCAGCCGTGCCGCCGCAGCGACGCCGAGTGGGTCGCTGCGGGCCGCAAGCAGATTTTTTTTTATTAGTCCACAAAACTGACTACAATAGGGTATTTGACTACTTTTAGAAAATCATATTAAATTGTTAATAATGCTATGCTGAAGCTAACAAAACGTATATTTCGGCATAATTTTCAGTATTTTTCATAAAAAACGAGAAATAAATTCAAAAAAATATATTGCCGCGGAAACGTTCCATTTGTTTACATGACGTCACAGTTCACACACAGTTCAATGACAATTCCAAAGCCCAAAGTTGGCGTGAACTGTGACGTCATTCGAGATTCAAGAACGTTTTCGATCTCGTGAACATCGCCAGAATTATAGCAATTTCTAATTAAATAAAGCTTTATTTTTTAGTTTTGTCGTGTGGAATAATGTTTTTAGATAATAATCTTTTAGGATGACACCAGATGAAACGATATTTTTAATATAGCCAAATACCCTATTGTTTAGAACAGACATAATTCAATAGGTATATGAAGTTATTAGTTTATAAATTATAATCAAGTCTTCTAGATGTGGACGCGGCATGAGTAAGAGAAGGTACTACAGTAACAACTACAGCGCAACATTAGGCTAAAATAACAAAACAAAACAGCTAAACAAAAAAGGTAATCAGTTTACTTACTAACTTAAGTCTACACTAGCGGCACGCTATGATGGCCGGTTTGACGTCTGTCCGCTCATGAAGTTCCGTATTAATTGATAACGACTTTGAAGGAAATAATTGTATTACTTTATTGACGATAGTGATGTGCAGAGATTCATAAATTTTATCGAATGTAGTTTTAGGTTTAGGACTCAAAATTTATTTATTAAATTGATTTCTAAAATGTATACAAGTGTAGAAAAATCAGTTTGCACCATTTAAGGGGTGAATGTACTTGTGAATATGAACAATTTTCACTATGTGGACAAACCTCTGAAATCGCAAAAAAATATCAGCTGTTTCATACAAAAGGTAAAATTTTTATTTTTATATGATATATACCACAACTCGGCATTTGGTTTTCTAAATTGAAAATTTTTAAAAATGGAATCTAATACGATCGTCACATAGGATCGCTGGCTAGCACAACTACTACCTCCGGCAAACTCGCGTCAATGCTCAATGCAAAACAAAGCAGTTTCGAATTGACGTTGCTTCGAAAAGTATAAACTGTCAGTGCAATGCGATTGTGATATAGTTTTGACCTGGCTTTGGATTTCAAATATTGATACTGCATTACTGTTGACCCTTGCTCGTTAATTTGGACTCTGTTCAAGCCCTTTGTTGTGGATTTCGTCGATATGACCGAACGTACGCAGAGAACTGTTCTAAATAGTCAGACACGTGAGTTCGTAATACGCCTTCGTAACTATTTCGATCGTGAAGCTCAAAATGGAGGGCCAATTTTACCTATAACGTCAGTGGTTGAACGCGTAGCTGATGCGCTTAATATTGGACAACGAACTGTTAGACGGATAACTAAAAAAAAATATGGCGAGACTGGCACAGAAGAAAATAAACTTCACACACCAAAAAAGAGAAAACGAGCAAAACCAGTCGTAGGCATCGATAGCTTTGATGCCGATGCTATCCGAAGACATGTTTACGGCTACTATTTACAGAAGGAGTATCCAACAAGAAAAAAGTTGGTGCATTCACTGAAGGAAGCTGGATTATTCTTCGGTGGGGAAAGTTCTTTAACGAAGATTTTGAAGACCATTGGATTTCGATACAAAAAATGTAACAAACGCAAAATATTGATGGAAAGATTTGATATAGCGATGGCAAGGTATACTTTTTTACGGCAAGTGAAAGAAATCAAAAATTGGCAAAATGTTGTGTTCTTGGATGAAACATGGCTTAATGCTAACCATACTGTAGGCCGTTCTTGGAACGATGACACAGCAGCATCTACTTCCAAAGTTCCTGTAGGAAAAGGATCGCGACTTATAATTTGTCACGCCGGAACCATCAACGGGTTTGTCGAAGGTTCTCTCATGGCTTTTGCGTCAAAAACCACTGGAGACTATCATGAAGACATGAATGGAGAAAAGTTTACTGAATGGTTTACCTCAATGTTGTGTAGCCTCCCTGAACCATCTATTATAATTATGGACAACGCCCCATACCACTCGATGCAAATTGACAAGCCACCTGCCCAATCCCAAAAGAAAGCTGATATCGTCGCATGGCTTCGTAAAAATGGCGTAGATGCAAACATGAATATGTTAAAAGCGGAATTAGTACGTCTTTTAAAAGAAAACAAACCAACCAAGATCCGATACGTCATTGACGAAATAGCATTAGAACATGGGCACAGAGTTATACGGTTACCGCCTTACCATTGTGAGTATAATGCGATTGAGTTGGTGTGGGCTCAAATTAAGGGATATGCTGCAAGACACAATACAGAACCCCCATTTACCACAAAAAAAATGCTAAAATTATTAGAAGAAGCTTGTGAACATGTGACTAAAGGAGACTGGGAAAAGGTTGTGAATAGAACTGTTAAATTAATAAGGGAAGATTATGAAAGAGATGTGAAAATAGATAATATTATAGAAAACGAACATATAATTATTAATGTAGGTGATGATAGCAGTGACGACAGTGAAAATAGTAGTATGGACGAATCTGATTAATTATGGCCTTTTGTGGCACCTTTTTTGGTATCTTTTGTATTCATGTTTCTTGTGTGCATATAAAGTATGTATATTCATTTTCATTCAAATATTCAGTTCGTTCAAATAAATTAAATAAACATATACATTTTTGTTTTATTAAACCTATTTAATCAGGTACAAAAACAAAACTTAATTGTTTTTTGTTCGAGAATAAATTGACATTCCACATCACTATTGTAATGTGTCAAACCGGCCATCATAGCGTGCCGCTAGTTGTAGTTAATTTCTTTTTTATACTTGGTATATTATCACAGAAGATATCTATAGCTATCTAGTATCTATGTAACAATTTGCAAGAAGTTGCATTTTATACAAGGGACTATGTTGTAACCAATATAACCAATACAATACATATACAACCAATACACATACATACAGATATAACCAATTTTAACCACACATGCATAAATAGGGGATATGTGTGTGTTTAAATCAGATTCAAATATTTTTTCTGTAATCTTTATCGACACGAATAATTCATATCTAAACCATCCAATAATTATTTATTTAAAATAAAACGAGTGTGCTTTAGACCACACGACTGAAGTAAAACTTACGGAACGCAACTGGCTATGAGAGAAAGAGAGAAAGAAAACGTATGCTCGCACCTCTCTTTCTCTTGCCCCTATAGTAATTACGATACGTAACTCTCTCTCTTTCTATCTTCACCAACTTATATCACCCTCTCAACTTCCGTTCGCCTCGCCCGATCACACTTTTCGTAACGCATTCACCAGCTTACTCCCCAAGTCAAGCGTGCGTAAAGAAGATTTACTTCAACTAGTGCCCTTTCACCAACGCCGAGTAACGTACTGTAGGATAAAGTTAATGTTTGGGTCATTGTTGATGTAACTTTTAACCGGCGATGATGAAATTTGTGAGAGATGGCACGAAATATTTAAAATTGCGAAATGCACGCGGTTGGAACGCAATATGACGTCAAAAAACATACAAACAACCGTCGCCAACTAATTACGTTCGTTAGATTCTGATGTATGATGATTGATGTCAAAGTGTCAGCTAATAAGTTTTAAAAAGGCCGTTAATTAGCTACGTTTTTAGATAATTCTTTTTTAGGCATTAATATACATTTTAATGAGTGAATCATTTTTCGATGCTATGGTAATACTATGTAAAGTATGATTTAAAAATATAAACAACAACTAGTTTTAACATGAATAACTAAGTCTTACCCTCACACACCAAATCACAGAAAAAAAAAGATCTTACCTATATGGGATTTGTAGTTATCTTTCCTATGAAAGGTTTTATTACAAACATTGCAAAGAAAAACGTGCTTTTGTTTTTCTTTTTTAGCCTTGTCTCCTGTTCGATTTTTGTTTTTGTCTATAATATTGTTATTAACCGTTATTGTATATTCCTCACAGGAATCATTTTCTTTTTCACTTTGCATTGGTTTCAATTGTGCTTGAGGTTGTATTCTTAATATAAAAGGTTGAATATTATCCAGAAGTTTCTTACTTTTATCACTAAGTTCAATTGTATCTTCAGATTCTTGTAAATCTGCTTTATTGTTTACATTTTCTACATCAATGTTTAGCATATCAGTCAACTTTTCCGCATCGATTTCACTCTTCAAACTTATTATGAACATATCATCATCTTCAGTTGAGATGTACTGAACGTTGTTTTCTCCTATTAATTGGTTTAAATTCGCAGCTAAGTTTGTGCTTTCTTCTAAATCGACGTCGCTTTCAAATATAGTTGCACACTCATTGACAGATACTGTTGGTGTTTGGAGTCTGTCTTCATTTGGTTCAGGCGTATTCATTTGTTGTTCATTTACATTCAATAGTTCGTCTGGTAAATGTTCTGCTTTCACGTTATACAGCGCGTTCATTATGTCTTGATCCACACTTCTACCCACATCGTGAAAGTCGAACATGATTTCATTATTTCTTTCATTGCCATAGTCTGTTTCATTTGGGTTATTAAAAATATGACTGTTTTGGAAACTATCAAAGTCTAAATCATTATAAAGTAGTTCATCATCCAATATATGTAATTGATTCATTTCTTTAAGGAATTCAATTTGCATGAGACTATCACATGTGTTGGTATCGGGCATGTTTGTGTTAGTTTGGTTGTATGTTTGCAGCATGTCTTGTTGGGTGGACATGGTCATGTAATCGTCCTCTGCTGACAGAATGTCGTCAACGATGTTGTCTTCAGTCCTTGTTATGTCGTTATGAGTTTCGGTTGGTTTATCTTCGTTGTTTCCCTCTGTATTTGTAGTGTGTTGTCTAAAAATTAAATACTTAGTCAAGCTAATGTAGTTATTTAGAGAGTAACAACATTCAAATTTATATTTACCGCACATAGTGCTCTAGCAAAGCACTCTTGTATTGAAAAGACATGCCACAAACTCTGCAGTAGTTTTTCCTTGTACTGTCCTGGGCATTATTTTGATTATTATACGTATTACACTTCAGTTGGTGGCGTTTGAGGGTGGCTATCTGTAACAAACTTTATAAGATAAGAAAACATCTTGGGACACATTATAAGGTAGTATATTATAGTCTCCTCACATTTTAACCCTTCCTTGATATACCGAGAGCCGCTAACAGCCGCTAACAGCTAAAAGCCCTGTCATGTGTGATGATTTTTTTAAGTGAATTGTTAAAAATTAGATGAACAAAATAAGCTTTGTTATTCCTTAATTTAAAAAGCCGAAAGAATGAAAAAAAAATTATTTAAAATGCAAATTTTTTACAGTCATCGTGGACACTGAATTATTTACAGTCTTTAGTTCTAAAATCTTAAGTTTCTTAAAAATGTACCTGGATAGTTTTTCAGCAACTTGCGCATCTTGTTAAATATTTTTATTGCGAACCATTTAATTAATATAAGAGGATTTTCAACTAACCTGAGTGAATCTGTTGTGGCAGCCGGTGCAGGTGAAAGGTTTTATTTTAGTATGAAGCAGCATGTGCCTCTTGAGATTGGACTTGTCTGTGAACTCCCACCCACACGATGAGCATTTATGCCGTCTTATATCTGTAACAAACAGCTTCTGTAGATATAATATTTAATGGATGGTACTATGGAAGTTCTATCTTATAACAAAAACAGGGTTGAAAGTCTAAACCACATTTCTTAAAGGCCAAATATTTGAAATGTCTCAAATTTTTAGAAAAGTATCTTAAGTACTAAAGACTAAAGACTGAGTAGTTGGCACTTCAGTTTTTTTTACTCGATAAGACAGGCCATATTCTGTGATCTCACCTGGTAAGTAATGATAATGGAATGATGAAATAAATGGAATGGTAGTATAAATAAATATCTTTTATCTAGGATCTATTTGAATCTAACAATTAAAAAGCTCAAATTCAACTGTAACTGTAAGTGCCTGTTTCACCCCTTGCTGTTAAAGTGACTGATAGCCTATCCACTACTTGTCTGATAGATAGCATTCAAATTTCTGTTTCACAAGTGACAGTTAAGGCAATCTAGCAGATTAACTCTGATAAATCTAAATAATATCAGACAAATTTATCTAACAGCTATTTTATCTGTTAGATATATATCAGGCACTTTAACGGATAGTGGTGAAACTGGCCCTAAGTGTAACACAGATGTTGGAACTCACCATTGTGGAGGTCTTTATGCTTCTTCAAATCTGACAGTTTGTGAAAGGATTTATCACACTGGTCACACTTGTTTGGTCTGTGGGAATTTAATTTCAGCACTATTATAAAATGCCTAAACCTTGACATTTGCTATTTCCTGTCATGCAGGTAGTCTTCTTAAAACAATGCTCATGCAAAAAACCCACACATAGGTTATAAATGCATCTGATCATCCCATCTGTAGCTCTTCTTCTGGGCCGCATACCTTTGCATTGCATTGTCATGACTGTCTTTTTTATTATTATTACTATTTTTTATTTATTTCTAAAACTTATTTTACAATTTTAAAACTTCAGTACCTACTAATAAAAACCATTTCAATTTATCTTTTACATAGGAGTGCAATCATACTAAGTGACTTGTGTTATGAGTATTGTCACCTTCCTAAATAATTGAATGTGACAGACGGACAAACGGACGGACTAAGAAAGTTGTACCATAAGGTTTTATTTTTACCATTTTGGTACTGAACCACAGATTAGGAAAAAAGGGAGATTTGCACTATGAATGAAATTGTATTCGAACCCGCCGTCTCCAGTTTGTCCGCACTACTCGCTAGATAGAACAATAGATTTGGTCTCACAAACTCACGCGTACCGCCAGGTCAGTGCATGCGGTACGAACAAATATACACTTTACCGTATCACCGTGCATCTTACTCACACGCAAACATCTAACGTTGTCGATGTGTGGTCGCACCACGAAATTATGTTGTATCGTGCTAGTGAGACGCGGCAAAGAACACTTACCTAATCATTGCGTAGTAAGACCGGCCAATTGATTGACTCATTTCTACTAAGCAAGCAATGGCTTTTGTTCATGAGATGTTAAATTTTCACTTTCTCACATTTTGATAGAATGTTTTATTGATTGTTATGGAAATTATATAACAACAATATACTTACATGTAAAATGAGATGCCATTTTTGCCATTGCAATTCACTTTGCAGCTTGAATTTTTACAAACAACCACATAACATCGAGGCATTTTGTTCGAAAGCGAGAGAAGTGAAGCGGTCATTGGATGACATTCGACTAAAGGCAAAAATGATCTGCTAGCCTATTTTGTGCTACGGGAGTTAGCACGAACCACGGCTCCTTTACATATCTCCCTTGTGTCCTAATCTGTGGTACTGACTAAAAATACAATAAATACTAAACAAGTCTGCAAAATAAGCCTGCAAGTATGTGAGTGCCGTCAGGGTGTTGTTAACTTTAGCCTTCTAACTCTATCAGAACCTTGGCTTGCGGTTGTATCTCTAGCTGTAATATTATCTATTACCTTTAAACCAGCAATTCTTGTATATATCAATTGTAGTATGTATAATCTAAATCTCGGAAATGGCTCCAATGATTTTCATGAAATTTAGTATGCACGGGGTTTCTGGGGCGATAAATCGATCAGGCTAGGTTTCATTTTTAGAAAACGTCGTTTTATCCATGTTTTCAGGCAATGAAAAACCCCTACAATTAGGATACGAAGGTAAATTTCGCCATCATCTATAAAGTTCCAACAGCTCAGTCAATGGGACGGTCCCGAAACCCGTAGACCCCGGTTCGCGTACTGACGATTATTTTTTCCCCCTATGAATTTTATTATTATTATTTGTTTCTAAATATATAATTTCCAAAAAACACGATTTACCAAAAAAAAAAACGAACAAAGCTCGGTCACCCAGGTACTAAATGTTTATAGCAATACCTATAATGGAGGTGTTTGGCGAACACATGTTGCTGCAGCCTCCACAGGGCTTCGAAGGCCATAGAGCACTGCAGACACTTCCACATGCGCGCCAGCGGCTTGTGTGTGAGGCTGTGCTTCATCAGCTGCTGCTTGTTGGCAAACTTCTGGTCCGGACATTCGTCTGAAATCGTAGCTGCGATTGTTTAAAGTAAATCCATTGATTGTAATCGTATTCCATGACATTAGCGTCAAAGTAAAATATACCATAACTATTGAACTCAATTTCGTGTATGCATTCTTACACATTTAGGTATGTGCGATACTCTCCATAACGCTCCATGTTAAAATCGGTTATACTGAATTTGTGACATTTTTTTTAAAGAATATTAGTCGAGTTGAAGTTGACTAATATCCTCCTCTCCCCTCCAAATAAGCGGAAAGCTTGTGTTAGGAGTGGGTACGACAATAGTGCAACGGGTGGGAGATTCGAACCTGCGACCTTTCAGTTTTCAGTCCGCACCTTTAACCGTTGGGCTATTGAGGCTTAATACTTTAAATCAATACCATCCAGGATTATTTAACTTTTACGCGAATGTCATCGAATATGAACACGATCAATGGAATAACTTTTGGTACCCATATTATGCTATAGGATGATGGGCATTTTGGTATGGGCCATGTCCAACCAAGATGAGTAGTCATACACTGTTGGATAGCTCTTTTTAAGTGAACAGAAAAAAATTAGATGACAAGCCCGAATTAGTTGTTCGTTTTGAAATACACGCTTTAGCAAGTACTGGATTTTTGGCTTGACATAGAATTAAAAAAATATATATTTCTGGTTCAACTTGAATTTTGATGATTTTTGTACATATTTAAAGCTAAAAAAATATCTATAAGTATAATGATAAAAATCGCATCGAAATTGGTCCAGTAGTTTTAAAGTTAGAGGTTATCTCAATAAACAAAATACTCTAAAATACAGATAGTAGGTATAGTTACTATTTATATTGAACTACCTGATGGCCGCAATTGGACCGCGTGGATTTAGTTTTTAAAATCCCTCCGAAACTGATTTTTGGGGGTAAAAAGTAACCCATTATCCAGATCCGATCCGTAGCACTGTTGTGACGTGAGTGAAGGACAAACCAATAAACAAACACACTTTCGCATTTATAATATGAATATTGAATGATACTTCATATTCAAGCGCCGGGTCAAGGGACCGGTATTATTCCCTCCCCCACTCCCTGACGCGGCACGGCGGCCTAAGCAACTTGGAAATATTCTATTCTATTCTAACACAGTTGCATGGGATAAATCGTCTTGGCATCCAGCTGCCCACAAAATAGTATAAAAAACTTATTACAAAGTAATAGCTACTTAATAATATTGTAAAATGAATATTTTGATGAGCAACTGGAGTTTCTTGCCAGCTCTTCTCAGCAAAAGCGGCTTTCTGAACCCATGGTAGAGTCATGACATGTCAGAAGAGCCACAGGTTGGGCTATGTGAAATAAATAATTTTGAATTTGGAGTGTTAGATATCGTAAACAAAATATTACCACATATCCAAACATTCTCCTTAGAATGTACTCGTAGATGTCCATAATACTTCTTGGCGTTATCAAAACGCTTTCGGCATATCTCACAATGCAATGTTGTCGGTCCATTTAAATCTGGCTCTTCCAAAGGGCCATCGGCAGTCAAGAACTGGGCAAGGACATCGTCCGAGCTCAGTAACCCACTCTGGGAGGATAGCTCGTTTTGGAATTCATAATCACAATCTAGCACCTTTCTATTGAACACGAGATCTGATGTTTCAGAATCGAGGAACTGTAAAGAAAAATTTTGTAAGTTTTGTGAATTGAAAAACTTGAAAATAAGTGTACAAACAATGAATTCGTATTACTTACGGGCAAACTAAAGAAAGACATATTCGGTTCCATTTTCGCATCAATTTATCTCGAATCTCGAAATTTAAATTACTTTTGTGATTGTGTTTTAAGAAAAGCAAAAATAAAAAATCGGAAATTCTATTCTAATTTTTTTAGCACTGTATAGTGTATTCTGTGATCAGTGTTGCCATGTCCAAAATCTGGTCGACGGTGATACGGTACTAAAAATACGGTAGTTTCTAAGAAATTACGGTGATAGGGTCTGGAGAAAAACGGCGAAAATAACGGTGTTCAAATTTTAATAAAACGCCCATTTTAAAGCATTATTTTTTAAATTGAAATACCTAATAATCTATATAAATAAAAATGAATGTTGGTAAGCGCATAACTCAAGAATGGATGGACCAATTCGGTTAATTTATTTTTTTGTATGTTCCTTAAGTTCCACGGAAGGTTTCAATACAAAAAAAAACAAAAACTAAATTCACGCGGACGAAGTCGCGGGATCAGCTAGTTGAAATATAAAAATGGCCTGACGTATAAATTCACTTATTGGCCGATTTAACCAACGTCGAGTGACGTTTATCCTCGGAGTAAAATAGGCGTTCTGACAGTTTTTGTATTGAAACTCCTGTAAAAATATCAAAATGCTCGGATAAGACTTATTTTACGTTGGTGAAATCGACCCTAACAAAGGTACACCGTACAATTCAGAACATTTGAATACAAATAAATCATCTTAAAGAGTTACCTTAGAGAGATGGCAAAAACTTAATTTTGATTTCGTGATCTGAGGAAAATGTTTTGATTCTTTTCATATTATCACATAATATATTGTTACGCCGACGAGATGTGCAGGGAATCCCCGTAATAATAAATAAATACCACGAACTTCAACTCATTCGTAGGGATGCGAACATTTTTGAAATTGCTGTCTATCGTTCAAGGAACGTTATGCAGCAATTTTTTTTACTGAATTAGAGACTGTTTTTCAATAAATAATTATTTAAATGAATAAACCGCATAATTCGAACTGTTACCTCCTCTATTTTTAATAAGAAAATTTCAATCCCTGATTACGGTAGTTATCGTCACCATTGTCGTGCTTCAACGGTAGTTGGTAAATTTTTGCTGAGTACGGTGTTTTTTCCGTAATTACGGTGCACATGGCAACACTGTCTGTGATAAACAAAGAGTAAATAAATACCTAGGTGATAAAAAATCATAAAAATATGGGATTTTCTCTATGTAGAACCATAGATAATATACTAATAATTACGGGTAGAAGATCATGGGTAGAACACCGGGTAGAACGTAGCGGAATAGGCATGGAACTAGGAATTACGACTTGGGAATAGGAACTGGTAGGAACCATGAACATATTGTACAAACAGGACTGATAACTCGGAAATTTGTATTTACGAAAATGAACCTTATAACAAGTAGATAAAGTATATTTCCTGTTGAGCATTAATCAGTGGCTAATCCGAGCCGAGAGGGATAGTAATAACGGAGGCCGTGTGTCTCGTTCTTTCATCTTGCCAGCCTAAAAAAATGATTTTGATCAAAGATTTTGGCTCAAAAAACTCAGTTGAGGTATTTATGTTTTAATTTTATTTTAACTTTTTTAAGTCACCGTATTTAATTGCATTAATTTCGATATATATATTCCTTAACAAAAAGAAAATATAAATTTTTATCTAGTCTATTTTTTTCGAGCGGCAACCCGTTAAAACGTTAACGCTACTATGTTGACCATGAATTTTTAAATTCTTGTATTGTGTGATGGGTCGAATACGTACGATGCCGATGCCGATTATAATATATAATTATACGATGGTTCATTACTCCTTACTTTTGTACTATTATTATTATTACAATTTTCATTATTTTAATTTTTCATTTCAAACCAATAGAACCTAAGTGCCCTGCCAAGTGGGCACCTGAATATTTCTGTACAACCCTGACCTAACCTAAGATTTTGGTAAATATACCGATTGTGCGGCAACGGAATAAGGCGCGGGAGGGGAAGTGGGCCTGTATTTATTACTTTGGGTGCCTTTGGCCAGCTATTATGATTAATATCTAGAGAAAATGATTAATTTATCACATTATCTACACATGACCAGTCATTATAATATCTAGCAATGTACTCACTATCACTGGACAAATCGATACCTTGTACTATTTGTATTATTTATTTCGCAATCTATCCCTAATCCCTAAGAAAGGACAATGGACAAAAATGTATGGAACTTGGTCCAAGAGCCTCCACTGGTGACACTTGCGGGAATCGAAAGGTCAAAGTTGACGGATGATCCTGGCAAAACTCTATTAAATTCTGTGCCGGGGATATTTTGTTATGGTCATGTTTGTTCTGACTAAATAATATGACTCTTGTGTTAAACCATTCAGCTGTATGTTATCTTTTTATTAAGTCATTCGATCAAAAATGAAATAAAAAACACAATAAACAGCGAAAATAGTGAGAGTTAGCCGAAGACCCGAAGACTGCGCGCGCGCTAAGGTGGTTGAACCAGGCCGGTGCATGCATTCACAATAGGCGAGGGCGGCGGGAGGGGGACATACACAATCATAATCCCAACCCCTCTGACCTCCCTTACCTTGTTTTGTTTACCGTACTACAGTGTCACATTATATCTGCGCCTGGTGTCTATGACGTCATATCGGTGTTCTGTGTACACGGTGTCTGATGGGACGAGGGGAGCGCGGGGAGGTAAGAAGCGGGAGGGGCATCGTATTAAAGATAGATAAAGAGATTAACAGACCATGTCAAAATGAAGACAACGTTATTTACGTAAAATCATATAACTTAGTCAGAACAAACATGACTAAATATAACAAAATAACCCCGGGACAGAATTTAATAGAGTTCTGCCAGAATCATACGACAACTATGACCTTTCATTTCCCGCAAGTCTCATCATCGGAGGCTCTTGGACCACTTTCGCCCATCGTCCTTTTCCATTGCCAATGAAAATCTTCAATAACTGTGTTTATAATAAACTAATTAGTAGGAAGATTGCAAGATTGAATTTGTCTCACATAACGAATATCTTATTGTCACCCTCTTAGAAAGGGACACACGGCCTCTGTACTAGCTATCTCGCTCGGCTCGCTTTTCAGCTGCGAGTACTCGGTCCAGTTTGTTTACTCTGTCCATGGTAGGAACCTATGAAAGGCTTTACATAGGTCTGTGGGAAAATGGGAAAGGATGGCGCCCAAACCCATGGAGCTAGGAAAATGACTACGTTATAACTGGCGCCCGGGTGTCCGCATTGGTGTGAACTGCCACGCGTAGTCGTAATTCCTACTTCCATGTAGCCAGAGCCACTGACAGATTTTTATCCATTGGTGGTTTGAATAGAAATAAAAATAACATTTTCTTAGCAAACCTTCAATGGATAAAAAATATATGTTACTGGCTATATATTAGTGTTTCTGGTCTGTGTTACTGGCTATCTTTTTTTGTTAGGACCATGGAACTAATAAGTACTACGTACAACTGGAATGCGTACTACAAACTTATTTAACTTATTTTTAATCAAATTTAATCCTTATGACACCGACATAAGGACCACTACGCACGCATTATAAAAATGAAGCCGAGTGAGACAGCGACAAGATACAGCGGTGTTCCTTTCTAACAGTGGTCTTTGTGTTGCCATTTCACATTTATCATTATACTTCAAATTTGGTATGTTTAAAAAAGAAATCTGAAAAATAGTTAAACAATCGAATTAGTCACCTCCTATCCTCCGATTAAAATTTCAAGCATTTAGAAAATTAGTACGTCAATAATTCACTTGTTTTCGTGTTGAAGGCGGCAATCGTAGTAGTAATAAAAATAAAAATGTTGCAACCATAGAATTATTATGTACTATGATGGTTGCAACACAAACGGCAATTTTGATGAAACTTACGATCGACGAATTTTCTCAAGATTGCGTGAATTTATCGGTAAAAAATGGTGAAAATATGCATCGTGGAAGCTTGTAAAAGTGAATATTATCCGGATTGTGGGTTATCTTTTCATAAGTAAGTGTTTATATATGTTTTTTATGTTTTGAATGTTCCTGAAATTCGGGTGACATAAATTTAGGTACCTAGTATACGGGAATTTGTCGGGAATTGAATACATGTTGAATACTTTTGAAAAAATGATGCTGATTTTTATTATATACGTAATCGTAAACTATAAAACACGAATTATAACAGGTTAAATATTTTTTTCATAAGTATATCAGATTACCAAAAAATGATACATTGCGTGAAAAGTGGTTAAGCATTATACCTAGTGGTAACAGAAAAGTGACCCAAAATTCTGTAATATGCAGCAAACATTTCATGCCAGAGGATTATATTCCTAATTTATCACGGCCCGTTTTAAAAGAAAATGCTCTTCCCTCACGATTCCTTTTGGTAAGCAAGATCAATTTTATTTTATCTTGAATAGGTACGTTTACAGATAATGATAAAAAAAAATTGGTTGCCTGTAAAGTCGGTATACGGGCGAAAGTTTTACGTGACAACCGAAATAGAAGCGCAAGACATGAACCGGTGTGTATGCCTATCTCTCTCACTCTCTCTCTCTCTCGCTCTGTCTCTCTCGCTCTTAGGCGGGCTAACTGTGCTCGAGTGGAAGGGACGCGTGCCTTTCACTTTTTATGTCTGTCTCTCTCGCTCTTAGGCGGGCTAACCATGCCTCTCACTCGCTCTCATTGTGAGCGCATAACGTGAGCGGAGCGTAACGCAGTTTCTTGAAGTGTCACCCGGCAAACCAATTTATAAGACGTTGTCTCGTCAAAAATCCAGCCCGTAACTGTTCCACTACTGGGCAAGGGCCTCTTCTCACAAGGAGAAGGCATGAGCATTAATCACCACGCTTGCTCACTGCAGACTGGTGATTTCAGACTGTCAAGTCTAGGTTTCCTCACGATGTTTCCTTCACCGTATATGTGTGGTGTCTCTAGCTACAGAATGACAGAATGAAATTAAAAACATTTTCAAACATGGAGACTGGCATAGTGATGAGATGAGTAAAGGAGCGACAAAGAGTTAAAAATATTTTTTGTATGAAAAATTTGAGCATGTTGATGATTTTATATACCCAGTATGTTCGAAAAGCCAAATATGTAGGGTATGGTTCGAGAAGTCGCTTTACAGCAATACCAGTTTTATTGAATTTTGAACCTCCTTCCAAAAAAATATTATTAAAAAAAATATTTTTTGTTAAACGATCACCGTTAGTTATCTATTTTTACCTAAATGCTTACTTGTGTAAGAAACTTACTAAGAGGCAATAGGCACTAGATTGTTTTACCTTGCAAATATATTATTATATCCTATAAATAAACATACCTACGACTACGTATCTTTTACAGCCTGAGACAAAGAATATTCAAGTAATTAGCAATATTCTGATCTCCGCTCAAAGCAGCAAATCTGAAGATAAACCTTTCATCACAGAGGACGAACCCGTACTCACAGAGCCACCTAAAAAAAAATCTCGTACTGAAGACTTTAAGGATGTTAGTATTCAAACACATAAACCTGTACGCACTGAAGAATTTCAGCACAAAATAAAAGTTCTTAGCCAGAAGTTAAGAAGACGTGACCAAAAGATACATGATATGAAATCTCTCTTGTCTGTTATCAAGGAGAAATGTACTAATTTTGATGAGGTTCAGACAATGATCAAGACCAACTTTATAAATATAAATAATGAACTCAATAAGAATATTACAAGTAGTAAAGGTGTAAGATACAGCGATGAAGTAAAGAAATTTGCTCTTTCTTTGTATTATTATTCAGCTAGAGCATATTGCTATTTGCGAACCTATTTGACTTTACCTCATCCAGCTACATTACGAAAAATTTTAGCGACAAATAAGTGCAATGTTGGTTTCATGCAAGAAGTATTAGACTTTTTAAAAGTATCAGTTCAAAATGATGACTCTTTAAAAAATGTTGCTTTGGTTTTTGATTCTATGTCCATTCGCTCTGAAATTGTATACGATAAAAATACTGACAAGTACTGGGGGTATTTAGATTACGGAGGCATCGTAACAGCAGCTAATGCTGAGGAAATAGCGACAGAAGTATTGGTTTTGCAGATAATTTCATTAAAAAAGAAATTTAAATGTCCTATAGGATATTTTTTTATAAATAAGATCAGCGCTAACGTACAAGCGCAATTAATCCTAACGGCAATTAGATTTTTGAGTAATATTGATATTGTAGTAAGATCACTGACTTGCGATGGAGCACCTACCAATTTTGCTACATACCTCAATTTGGGCTGTAATTTTGATTTTCCTGAAATAAAAACGTCTTTGAAGCATCCTTGTCGAGATTTAAATATATACTGTATTTTTGATCCTCCTCATATGCTGAAACTAGCCCGTAACGTCGTTGCTGAAACAAATTTAATTTCACAGAAGGGGGAAATCAAATTTGAATTTGTACAAAATTTGCACAAAATTCAACAACAAGAAGGACTTCGTTTGGCAAACAAATTATGCGATGCACATATAAATTTTTTTAATAAAAAAATGAACGTCAGACTAGCTAGCCAGCTTCTTAGCAGTTCTGTGGCAGATGCCATCGATTTTTTGAGAGAAACAGGCAATCTTACTTTCGCTGGTAGTCAAGCTACCGTTGAGTATATTAGAATACTTGACCGAATATTTGACTTGATGAACTGTAAGCATCCTTTTGGAACTGGATAAAAATGTCCCCTAAGAAATGAAAATAAAGAGGTTTGGATGAATGTTTTAAAAGAAACTAAACAATATTTGTCATCTTTAAGTATCGACGGCAAAAATATTTTGCAGCATAGACGCAAAACGCCATTTCTTGGATTAATTGTGAACATCCTAAGCTTTGGCTTTTGATTTATTGCAGTTAGAAGATTTTAAATATTTTCTTACATATAAATGTTCACAAGATCATTTAGAAATGCTTTTTTCTTGCGTGCGAGCTAGAGGTGGCAGCAATGATAATCCCAATGCTTTGCAATTCCGTTTCACATTACGAAAATTGTTATACAAAAATAGTGTACAACCCAGCATAAATGCAAACTGTACCAGCAACGATTACGAAATGACACCAGTTCTAGAATTCAGAAACAAGAAGAAAGCAATTCTAGAAGTATCTGACAACGATGATGATCAATCGGTTAATATGTTACTAGATCTTATAGAAAAGTCAAATGTAAGTGATTTAAAAATGAATATAATTTACTATATAGCTGGGAGTATCGTAAATAAAATGGTGAGCAAAATATCTTGCGCATACTGTCATTCAATTTTGTTGACTAATAAGAACACTGACCATGAGTACTGCGTAGACATTTTTAAATTTTCGGCTTTTACCACATTTGTGGATCGTGGGGGTCTTAAGTACGCATCTCGCTTTGTATTCGAAATTTTAAAATATTGTGAAAAAGTTTTTACGGTTATGTCGAGTGATTCATTGAAACATTTAAAGAAAAATAAAATGATTTCAAACGTTGTACAAGAATGTCACAGCAAATTGTTTAAATATCTGGAGGTTTCTCATCCTTTGCAGTGTATTCAATCTGAAGAGCCACACGAATTCCAACTTGTAAAATCGATATCAAATTCTTACTTTAACTTAAGGTCGTATCACATAACAAAATTACAATCAAGAAAATTCATAAAGGGCAATATAGGTCTGAGACAAAAGCTTCACAAGACCATTTTATTTAGTAATATTTAACGATATTTTATATAAAAATATCTATATATAAATATATAAAATATCAACATCATTATAAATATAAATATTTTAAAATTATTTGCTGATTTTTATTTCTTCATAGAGGTATATTAATATCACGTATATTGAAGTATCCCAAAATTGAAAAATTGTGTGGTCACTCTCGTGGAAAAGGGACACAACTGTCAGTATGGTATCTCTCTCTCGGCACACTTTATTAACAAGAGCTCATTCCGGTTGTACGTAGTACTTATTAGTTCCATGGTTAGGACACTTTTTTACACAGAATCGAGGCCGTGAACTGTGTCACAGAGTATAATACTCAGACTACAGAGTATATTACTGTGATTCTGTGATCGAAACCAGGGTATTAATGTTCTGTGATCGAAACAGATCCAAAATCAATGTCACTATCTAGTATCCTAGTGTTCGTGGTCTATGGTCACTATCCTAGTGTTCGTGGTCTATGCTATGTCACTCTCCGTCTCCAGACCTCAACTGGTAGTCTACCCATGCAAAAAATCACGTTGATCCTTAACTCTTTTGCGTCGTGATTGAAGGACAAACAAACAAACAAACAATCTCATTTTTATTAGGGTTCCGTACCCAAAGGGTACAAACGGGACCCTATTACTAAGCCTACGCTGTCCGTCCGTCCGTCCGTCTGTCAGCGGGCTGTATCTCGTAAACCGTAATAGATAGACAGATGAAATTTTCACTTATGTATTTCTATTGCCGCTATAACAACAAATAATAAAAATTAAATTAAATTAAAAAAATTAAATTATAATATTTCCATGGGTACATGGAAATATTTATATTTAATTTTTTTTTAACGGAACCCTAAAAGAGCGAGGCCCGACTCGCACTTGGCCGATTTTTATTAAACTTTTGTCAAATTTTTTGTAAGTCTAGTAATGTGCAATGTGTATTGTTTTTATATATAATGGAGCAAATGATACTCAAAGTGATTATAGACTAATTTTAATATCAAACAGAGATGAACACTTTCAGCGTCCCGCGCAAAGTATGTCTTCTTGGATCGAGGATTCTGCTGTATATGGAGGTAAGTACAATATTTCGCTTGTGCTTTAATTTTTCTGAACATTCTTATAAATTGAAACTAAGCCCTAATATCTATCCAAGATTTATTACATCTTAAACTGTAAGACTGTTAATGCATGTTTTGTGTCAAATAAAATTGGGTAGGTACTAGGTACATAATTCTGTTACTTATTCTTTTTTTAGGCAAGGACTTAGAACCAGCTTGTGAAGGAGGTACGTGGCTGGCTGTAGCACCAATTCGTAATAAGCTTGGATTGTTGCTAAATCTACCAGGAGTGAAAAGAGAAAATGCTAAAAGTGGGTACAATATAGAGCACTGTAGTCAAAATTTTGTTTACAAAATGTGCATTACAACTGGGTTTCAGTATGGTTACTACTGGAATCTATTACAATTGGTTTGAATAACCTGTCTATGTTTAGTCCATAATTTAAATATTGAATCCAGATTGCATTATCATCAAATGAAATACTTAAATTATATTTACAGGCCGAGGTAGAATTGTATCAGACTATGTAAGAAGTGAAATGTCTTTGACAGACTATGTTGAGTTTATGCATGAGTATGCCTTGCAATGCAATGAATTTATATTTCTGTCTGTTGATTTTGGGTAAGTGTAGTAATGAATGATTATAAAGTTTTATTAAACTACCCTACCCTTGTAAATAAAACTATCTTATTATTGTTATAATTTGTGTGTGACATAAGTAATGCATCATACAAAAATCACCTAATGAAAATTAAATTTTCAATTGAAAACATAAACTTCAAAAGCAAAGTTTAAAACCACTGTTTTCTGTGAAAGTTGAGTAGGTATCTAAATATACTAAGCATGTAATACTTATGCAAAAGTTTCATCTCAATGACCTTTTTGTGATGTTTTTTGTAAACAAATTTGAGCCAGAATGAGAACTATCAAAATTAAAGTAGGTATTAAAAACTTTTTTTAGGAATTCAACACCCAACATAAAAACATACACCAATGCAATGGGCAAAGTTGACCAATGGTCTGACACATACTTAGGATTTAGTAATTCACTTCCTGACAAACCCTTGAAGAAGAGTGAGGCTGGCAAGAATTATCTTAAAGATATTTGCAGTAGACTAAACAAAGTAAAGGATAAAGCACAACTTATTGAGGAACTTATTTGCCTACTGAAAAACAAAGAAAGGTTAGTACAGTACTTTAATATAGTTGCTGCTCCAATAGAAAAATATTTTTGGAAAAATTTTTTACTTAAAAATGTTTACTTTATATTGAGCTGAATTAATTCTTCTTCTTCTTCTTCCTAGCGTTTGTCCCGGCATACGTCAGGGTCCGCTTTCCTGCTAAGTTTCTTCCACTTTGCACGATCTAAATTCTAAAGCATCCTCTTTACGAAGACCGTTGGCATGTGCATCTGCCTGTTCTATGTTTGAGTACTGTCTGAGTACTATTGAGCTGAATTAATTATTTATAATATTTTTCAGACATTTACCAGATAAGCAGTTAGAGAGCAGACAACCAAATCTCTATAGAGAATTAAGTTCAATTTTTGTTCACATCCCAAAAGGGAAATATGGGACAAGGTATTAAAAATTTGTACCCATACTATTTACAAGCAATATTTTGTGTGTTGATTTTTTTATTAGTGCATTTGTTTATCTTGCAGGGCACATACCATTATGCTTCTAAGCAAGTCAGGGCATATAGATTTGATTGAATTAAGTATCAAGTCACCTATTAATGAAGAAAACCCTCATTGGGAAAAGAGTGAATTTCAAATTGACCTTATATAAATCTAGTCTTTTGCTTAATATACCTAGCTATCAACCAGTGGCTCTTATGTAAGCATCTTATCTACCACTGATTATTTTATTATTTTTGTGTGGTAGAAATCGCCTCCTCTTTTACTTTTGTCATCCAGTTTAGCCCAACATCTTGTATTGTCCATTCTACATAAATGCCCTCTCCATTTCCATTTTAATAGTCTTATTCTTTTTGTTATCCTTACTAATATTATAAATGCGAGTGTGTTTGTTTGTTGGTTCAATCACGCCGCAACAGGGCTACGGATCGACGTGATTTTTTTGCATGGGTATAGTAGAGGACCTGGAGTGACATAGGATACTGTTTATCCCGGAAAATCAAAGACTTGGGGTAAAAGTTTCAAGTTTTATAATTTTTTTGTTGTTGTGTACTAATTCTAGCTTATATACCAAATTTCAGCTTTCTAAGACTTCGGGAAGTACCCTAAGAATTTTCGATCAGTGAGTGAGTCAGTGACGAAATCGGAGTTTTTTTAGATATCAATAAAATCTAAAGTAGGTATAAGAGCTATGCAATTGAAACTTTATATGTTCAATATGCAAGACGAAAATCATATCCAATCACCGATATGAATGTAGTACCTACTAGATGTCGTGTCCGAACACTTACCATGTTCAACTGAGTTATACCGTATGCCGAACAATACAGTCATTGTGGCTGACGGCACTCGCGACGTACGGACGCGGGCGCTATTTATGCGATAAAACTTTCTAGCTACCTAATTGTGAATTGAAAAGCCAACAATGCCTATATTCAAGTAACAAAAAGTATAGTTATTATAGTGAATAATTAGATATCAACATCGTAATTCGTAACACTAGATACGAAATATAAATTATTTCTTGATTTATTCAAATACTTTTTTATTACTAACGACCGAGCGCGAAGCGGGGTGCGGGCTGCGGCACGCCTCTGCGACCGCGATCGCGCGAATCGCAACCTAATTTACAATGCCGGCTCCCCTCTCTACCTCAGCCCGCGCGATCGAAACTGTACACAATTCTAATTCCGAATTGCCGCTCTATACATAGAACTCTTTGTATCCAATGCTCATGCTCTGCTCCACCCAGTAATCGTTGAGAGCTCTGCACTCGAAGTTGTAGACGAGTATAATATAATATACCTATGGGGCATACAGTCCAGCTAGGTAGGTCTAACTTCGAGAAAGAGATTAACCGCCGAATCTAACTCGGCTGGGCAGCGTTCGGGAAGCTTCGAGATGTCTTTTCGTCCGAAATCCCTCAGTTCCGAAGACTAAAGTCTTCGAACAGTGCCTGTTAGTGATGACTTCCGGATCCGAGACATGGTCGCTAACTATGGGCCTCATAAGAAGGCTCGGGGTCACTCAGCGAGCGATGGAGAGCTACGCTCGGTATATCCCTGCGAGATCAAATCAGAAATGAGGAGATCCGTAGGAGAACCAAAGTCACTGACATCATAGCTCAGCGTTTCGCGAAACTAAAGTGGAAATGGGCGGCGCACATAGTTCGAAGAGCTGATGGTCGTTGGGGTCCCAAGGTGCTGGAGTGGCGACCCCGCATCGGGAAACGCAGTGTTGGCAGACCCCCACTAGGTGGACCGACGACATCAAACGAGTCGCAGGGAGCCGCTGGATTCAAGCGGCGCAAGACCGAAGCCTGCAGAAGTCCATGTAGGAGACCTTTGTCCAGCAGTGGACGTCTATAGGTTGATAAAGAAGAAGATTAAGATTCAATAAGGTCACTATGGACATCATACCCTGAGAATTTTGTTTACCTATCTGGTATAATCCAAACTCAAGTTATGAGAGTTCAAAAAAACGACGAAGCGCTTCTAGAAAAGGTAGGTAGTGCCCTTGCGCTTCGCTTGGCTCGTGGCGGGGACACTCCCGTATCTCCAGATGATTGATTAAACTAGTACAAACTGGTTTGTACTAGTTCGCAGTAGTAGTATTCCCGAGTTTGCTCATAGATGGCGCTTTACAGTTGTCTAGTACAACTATTTCATAACAGATAGCGCTTTAAATAATATTTAATCTCCGACATAATTCATTGAATAAACATATCATTCGTCTATGGAATAAACACAAACAGTGATGTTTTGTTTCATTCACACTTAAGTGATGGTATTATATAATAAAATTACTATATTGGTACTTTGTTTTTATTTCAGTCCTATTTCCATATTATATTACTGCCGTAAAACCAGTTATTAAAAAAATATTATATTACTGAGACTGTGGTGAGTGGTCTGTGATCGAAACAGTCTTAAACCTGTGAAACAGATGCAAAATCTAGTATTCGTGGTCTATGATCCAAAATTCCAAAATGATGAAAGAAAATTCTCTTAATTAATTTTACTTTTGACTTTGAGAATTTTTTGTATGATGCAATTAAATTTGTATTGTCTTTATATGTATTGGAGCAAATGATACAGAAAGTGATTAGGTATAGCTCCGGATAGAGAGTAGTATGTTCCTTGGATTATATGCCAATTTTATATCAAACAGAACACTTTGAGCGTCCCGCGCAAAGTATGTACTCCCTGTGATGTCCTCTTGGATCGACTATCGAAGATTCGTCTGCCCGCGAAATTCAAATTTAATTTGGTTTTTCGCAATTTGTAAACTAATACGACAAACTAGGCTAATGGCATTCTAATTGCGCCAGTAGAATTATCATCTTTCCAGGTTTACATAAAAATCTTTACTTGAAAGTGACCAGTTTAAGAAATTAATCAAAATACTGAGTTGGACGTGAGTTACTCACAAATTAGTCGATACTTGTTTTGATTAATTTCTTAAACTGGACACTTTCAAGTAAAGATTTTTATATAAACCTGTGAAGATGATACGTACTGCCATTGTCGCAATTAGAATGCCTTAAGCCTACTTTGTCATATTAGTTTACAAATTGCGAAAAACCGAATTAAATTTGAATTTCGCGGGCAGAACTGTGTCTTCCACCTATGTGGCACAATATTTTGCTTATTCTTTAATTTTTCTGAGCATTCCTATAAATTGAAACTATGTCATAGTATCTATCCTATCTATTACTCTATTATTAGGTATAATAATTATACATCGCATACTGTAAGACTGTAAGTATACTTAATTGCATGTTTTGAGTGTCAAATAAAATTAGGGGTAGGTATATAAAACTGTTTTTTTAGGCAAGGACTTAGAACTAGGTTGTGAAGGAGGTATGTGGCTGGCTGTAGCGCCTATTCGTTAAAAGCTTGCATTGTTGCTAAATCTAACAGGAATGAAAAGAGAATGCTAAAAGTGGGTACAACCTATTGTGATTAAATTTTTAGTACTTTTAGTCTGTGTAAAAATATATTACACTAGCGGCACGCTATGATGGCCGGTTTGACACATTACAATAGTGATGTGGAATGTCAATTTATTCTCGAACAAAAAACAATTAAGTTTTGTTTTTGTACCTGATTAAATAGGTTTAATAAAACAAAAATGTATATGTTTATTTAATTTATTTAAACGAACTGAATATTTGAATGAAAATGAATATACATACTTTATATGCACACAAGAAACATATGAATACAAAAGATACCAAAAAAGGTGCCACAAAAGGCCATAATCAATCAGATTCGTCCATACTACTATTTTCACTGTCGTCACTGCTATCATCACCTACATTAATAATTATATGTTCGTTTTCTATAATATTATCTATTTTCACATCTCTTTCATAATCTTCCCTTATTAATTTAACAGTTCTATTCACAACCTTTTCCCAGTCTCCTTTAGTCACATGTTCACAAGCTTCTTCTAATAATTTTAGCATTTTATCGTATCGGATCTTGGTTGGTTTGTTTTCTTTTAAAAGACGTACTAATTCCGCTTTTAACATATTCATGTTTGCATCTACGCCATTTTTACGAAGCCATGCGACGATATCAGCTTTCTTTTGGGATTGGGCAGGTGGCTTGTCAATTTGCATCGAGTGGTATGGGGCGTTGTCCATAATTATAATAGATGGTTCAGGGAGGCTACACAACATTGAGGTAAACCATTCAGTAAACTTTTCTCCATTCATGTCTTCATGATAGTCTCCAGTGGTTTTTGACGCAAAAGCCATGAGAGAACCTTCGACAAACCCGTTGATGGTTCCGGCGTGACAAATTATAAGTCGCGATCCTTTTCCTACAGGAACTTTGGAAGTAGATGCTGCTGTGTCATCGTTCCAAGAACGGCCTACAGTATGGTTAGCATTAAGCCATGTTTCATCCAAGAACACAACATTTTGCCAATTTTTGATTTCTTTCACTTGCCGTAAAAAAGTATACCTTGCCATCGCTATATCAAATCTTTCCATCAATATTTTGCGTTTGTTACATTTTTTGTATCGAAATCCAATGGTCTTCAAAATCTTCGTTAAAGAACTTTCCCCACCGAAGAATAATCCAGCTTCCTTCAGTGAATGCACCAACTTTTTTCTTGTTGGATACTCCTTCTGTAAATAGTAGCCGTAAACATGTCTTCGGATAGCATCGGCATCAAAGCTATCGATGCCTACGACTGGTTTTGCTCGTTTTCTCTTTTTTGGTGTGTGAAGTTTATTTTCTTCTGTGCCAGTCTCGCCATATTTTTTTTAGTTATCCGTCTAACAGTTCGTTGTCCAATATTAAGCGCATCAGCTACGCGTTCAACCACTGACGTTATAGGTAAAATTGGCCCTCCATTTTGAGCTTCACGATCGAAATAGTTACGAAGGCGTATTACGAACTCACGTGTCTGACTATTTAGAACAGTTCTCTGCGTACGTTCGGTCATATCGACGAAATCCACAACAAAGGGCTTGAACAGAGTCCAAATTAACGAGCAAGGGTCAACAGTAATGCAGTATCAATATTTGAAATCCAAAGCCAGGTCAAAACTATATCACAATCGCATTGCACTGACAGTTTATACTTTTCGAAGCAACGTCAATTCGAAACTGCTTTGTTTTGCATTGAGCATTGACGCGAGTTTGCCGGAGGTAGTAGTTGTGCTAGCCAGCGATCCTATGTGACGATCGTATTAGATTCCATTTTTAAAAATTTTCAATTTAGAAAACCAAATGCCGAGTTGTGGTATATATCATATAAAAATAAAAATTTTACCTTTTGTATGAAACAGCTGATATTTTTTTGCGATTTCAGAGGTTTGTCCACATAGTGAAAATTGTTCATATTCACAAGTACATTCACCCCTTAAATGGTGCAAACTGATTTTTCTACACTTGTATACATTTTAGAAATCAATTTAATAAATAATTTTTGAGTCCTAAACCTAAAACTACATTCGATAAAATTTATGAATCTCTGCACATCACTATCGTCAATAAAGTAATACAATTATTTCCTTCAAAGTCGTTATCAATTAATACGGAACTTCATGAGCGGACAAACGTCAAACCGGCCATCATAGCGTGCCGCTAGTGTAGCAAAGGTATTAGTACCTATATATATACAACAATGAAAAATTTATAATGTTAAATAAACTTTATTATATGTTTGGTTTTGAACTCCAATTCTCCACTCTAAACATTTCTGGAACATTAAAATTATTGTTATGTTCCAAAACACAAGCTAAAAACTTGGGTACATTCAAAATTGTACCTGACAAAATATGTGGGAATTTAGTTTGCTTTTCTTCAGTGTATGTAAACATTAGCCTTTTGCTAATGAAGTCTCCACTCAAAGAGATATTCCCCACTTCTACATAATCTTTCAGTGAGCTAGAATACATTTCTATAGCCAGTCTTAGGGATTCCCACATATTTAATTGATTAGCTGGAACCAAACTCAAATGAAAATGGAAACCAAGTTGAGAGTATAAATCTTGAGTTATGTTAATGACACTATCCAACATCCCATCAAGCTCTGCACTGTTCTTTGTAGCTATAAACATTTCAACAACAGAACTTTGACTCATATGAAATAGATTATCTTTTTCTGAAGGTGAGGGAACATACTGCCTTCCTATTGTAAAATATTTAAGTGGCAAAACTTTACTGTATAAAACATTTTTAGTGTGATACGCAAAAAATGAATACAATGACCCAGCTCCTGTTAAATGTAATCTGCTATCTGAATTACTTTCAGTGTCTTCATTATGATGTAATATAAATGTTGAGTCAGGATCAGTGTGATCTGCACCACATCCTTCAACTACCAGGCTTTTAACAAAGTCTGTATTAGAAAATTGTATAAAGTTTTTTTGTTTCAATATCTTGCTGAAATGAAACTTTGCTCCCAGTTCAAATACAGCAGCATCACCTAGGAGGTAATAGTTCTCATTTTTAGTAAATTGTATTAAGTTTTGTTCTCTACCAGTTGTTAAGTGATTTTCAGTATTGGAAGGCCTTGTACCAAATTGAAAAAGAATATTCCTGTCTTTGTCTGGTGTTAGACGATGCAGTGTGTTGGGTAGTTTTAGTGATTCAACTACAGCCATTTCTTCAGCCGACCATAGGGGTACCTTAAGTTTTTTGATATTTTCTTTCAGCAGGGCTATTTGTATTTTTAACTTTTCAACACTATCACCTTTTTTCCCTTCTTTCAATAGGTTTCCCAGTTCTGTAGAAACTTCTGCTTTCTTCTTATCCAATTCCAATTTTCTAGTTTTCAATTCGTCATACACAGACCAAAGGTTTTCTAGTTTGTTAAGATTAATTGCTTTTGCCTGTCTTTTACATAAATCACTCTTCAGGACATCTTTTTGTAGTATACGCTCAGAAAAATCTATATGTGGTGTTACATATACAAAATTATCAGATGCTTTTGGACCATTTATGAACAGAGCTGAAGATCGTTTTATTATCTTAAAAAGACATGATTTGCTGATTAAGATATAAGTTTTATGCATCATTTTCTTCTGTTTTCTTCCTCTTGTTTGTATTATCTTCTAAAATCTCATCATCTCTGTCAGTAATATCCTGCTTATCACTGTTCTGGGTGACGATTTTTCGTTTAGAGGGGAGCTTGAAGCTACCAAGGCCAGCGGCTCGTTCCGAGTCCTCTATACTGTAAGGTTCCAACTCTAAAGCTTTTAACCTCCTTTTATGAACTTTGGTTTTGAAGTGTTCTGACAACGCTCTTTCCTCAATGAAATAGCGGGCGCAGTGAAGGCAGTAGTGCTGAGCAGCACCCGGAACGTCCAAATTTACGTCCTGATTTAACAGTTTTTCCGCATTTTCTAAAAGAAAAACACATTTTAATACACAAGCATAACCTATAAAAACAATATTGTGATCACAGTTATACCACATGAGTAAGGTTATACTTAAAGCCTGTGTGGCTTACCTACCTTCTTTTAGATCCACATCAATTTCGTCAAGATCCTTCTTTCTATTACGCACGCGCCACCGCTTTTTCAGATGAGTATCACCATTATGGTATTTTTTACGTTTGTATGGCATATTATATTACGTTTCACAAGGAATAGATCACAGATTAGGTATTAGTTACTACGTAACAGATGCGACAGTGACTTTTTCTACACCCAGTTTCCAATTGATCCGTTTTGGCGCTGCTGTAGCGTTGCAGCTAGGGCTTACCCAAGTCGACAACTCGTTATCGATACTTTAGTGATGTACTTCTATCGACAACCAAATAATGTAGGGATTTCCTAAATACTTAAAATTAAAAATAAAAAACAAAAAAGTTAAATTTAAAACTTATTTATTTAAAACTTTTTCCTTAATTTAAAACACTTATATTTTACACAAGCTATTTCTTGAATATCAGCCATTTCTGATACGTATTTTTCTTCCATGTCCCCTTTTAATATTTTATTTTAAAACTTTCTTTAATTTAAAACACTTATATTTTACACAAGCTATTTCTTGAATATCAGCCATTTCTGATACGTATTTTTCTTCCATGTCCCCTTTTAATATTTTATTTAACATATTGCACCAATTGTGCACATATTGTAATCTTAGTTTTAAAAATATATTTTTTTAATAATTCTGTATGTGTGGAACAACACCCCAACCAGAAAAACCTCAAAGAATGTTTAATGCAACCTATTTTATATTTCTACCAATATTTTTTTTATGCCCATTCTCATTTAAATAATTATGTATACAATATACATATATGTACTCGCATCCCTGTACAGAATTACAAAATGTTCATTAGGATATGCTAAATTATCAATTTTTAACAATTTATATTCTCTGTTCTTTAAGAGTCTAATAAACAATTTAGATAGTAAAGTAAGATTACAATTTACAGAAAATAATTTAAAACGTAAACTAAAATCATATTTTTTGGATAAGTTGGTTTGTTAATGTTATTATAGGTATTTGTGTTTAACAGAATTGGCTTATAGCTCACAATTTAAACCTAAGTGGTTTTTTGTGTGCTATTAAGAACATTTTTGTATATTCCTCTTATTTGATAATAAAAAAAAAAGTATGAATAGATATTTTCATCATATAGAGCTGCTTCTGTAAGTTTATAAGCAACCCTTACACTGTTTTTTAATTTTGTCATTTTACGAAATATGAAGCCAGCAGTATATGCTGAGCATTTCACTTTAATTTTCTCTAATATAATTTGATCACTCAATATAGACTCACTTGGACAATCTCGTTCTTTTTCCTATGAAGTGGATGGGATTTGATTACAATCATTAACATTTTTTTAATTTTCATCTAATTCATCTTGAAATAAAAAAAAAAAATCCATCCAATAATGTATCACCATTATCCACTTCACAGTTTGCGAATTTTGAATGAGGGCACAAAAAATTTGATAAAATTAATGACTTAAATGAATAAAGAAATGTGTTGATATGTGAATTAATATTCAATAATTTAGAGCCCTTCCAAAAAAATTTACTAATCAGTCTTGATTAATAAATCTTGGATAAAAATACTCTATGCTGTACTTTTTGAATAATAATTTGGATATCCTTATGAATCTCTAAGGTTATCCAACCTTCTAGGGATGAAAAATGCACAAGTCGAGGTTTTCCTGATTGTATAGCAAGTTTGCTAGTACTGTCTTCAAATTTTAAATCTTTAATTTTTTTATAGCTTCTGTCCAAAATGTCTTGTGCAGGGAATTAATTTTAACTGCTTTATGCAGTTTTCCTTTGGCTGCACCACCATGTCAAATAGTTTATCGAAAAATTCAACAACTTCTGCCGTTGTCTCCATAGTACTTGTCTTTCCAGTGTGAAAGTTATCTGAAAAATATTAAAAATATACATAGGTAAGTAAAGTATGTAGGTTGATAGTACATGTAAATTTTTATTATTAGAACACTAACTTTAAAACATGGTTGATTTGTGACTAATATTCTTGTAAATTATTGTCTTTACATAGAAATAGATACAGTTAATTTTTTAATAAGAATAATTTTTATGGGCATTGGCACTCTTAATAATTCTATGCTAGTTAAGTCATACTAATATTATAAATGCGAAATTGTGTTTGTTTGTTGGTTTTTCCTTCGATCACGCCAAAACAGAGCTATGGTACGTGATTTTTGCATGGGTATAGTTGGACCTGGAGAGTGACATAGGCTACTGGTCCAAGATCCCAGTGCCGCCAGACCTAAGTTATTTTCTCAGCAATTATTTGTGTACGATAGAGTACTATTCGAATGTCCTTTCAGTATATGAGTACTAGCTAGATTGTGCCGACGGCCAATTTCCAGATACCAGGTGCTAAAGGTAGGTAAAAACTAGAATAACTTATCTTAAATTCTCAGGGATGATTTTCATATATGTTTTAAAGAATATTGTAAAAATTAATAAATTAATACTGCCAGACGCTTACCGCCGGCGGTTACTTTAGCCAGACGCTTTGAAGCTCCCAAAAATATAATTTAAGTTAACTTATATTCTCAGTTCTGATTTTTATACATGATACTCAGGGAACTATTGCGATATTATCTGTATGCTGCCAGACCTATTGGAAGGGTCAAACATCCCCCCAGACACACATTATGCGTCCCCATATGTATGAGCGCTAGAACATGATTCACTTGTTTAAGTGTGTGAGAGATAATATCATCATACTATAATATTATAAATGCGAAAGTGTGTTTGTTGGTTTGTCCTTCAATCACTCTGCAACAGAGCTATGGATCGACGTGATTTTTTGCCTGGGTATAGCTTAGGATCTAGAGAGAGAGAACTATTGCAATATCTTCTGCAAGCTATACCCAGGCAAAAAATCACGTCGATCCGTAGCTCTGTTGCAGAGTGATTGAAGGACAAACCAACAAACACACTTTCGCATTTATAATATTATAGTATGATGATATTATCTCTCACACACTTAAACAAGTGAATCATGTTCTAGCGCTCATACATATGGGGACGCATAATGTGTGTCTGGGGGGATGTTTGACCCTTCCAATAGGTCTGGCAGCTTACAGATAATATCGCAATAGTTCCCTGAGTATCATGTATAAAAATCAGAACTGAGAATATAAGTTAACTTAAATTATATATATTTTTGGGAGCTTCAAAGCGTCTGGCTAAAGTAACCGCCGGCGGTAAGCGTCTGGCATTATTAATTTATTAATTTTTACAATATTCTTTAAAACATATATGAAAATCAGCCCTGAGAATTTAAGATAAGTTATTCTAGTTTTTACCTACCTTTAGCACCTGGTATCTGGAAATTGGCCGTCGGCACAATCTAGCTAGTACGCATATACTGAAAGGACATTCGAACAGTACCTACTCTATCGTACACAAATAATTGCTGAGAAAATAACTTAGGTCTGGCGGCACTGGGATCTTGCTCTATACTTTTTATCCTGTAAAATCAAAGAGTTCCAGAAGGATTTTAAAAACTAAATCCACGCGGATGAAGTCGCGGGCATCAGCTATTAATTCATTTGTATACTTACTGAGTGCATTGGTGTATTTTAGCATTGCAGCAGTTCGAGCACTAAACAAGCAGCAACGCTGACTTTCATTTTCTTTATCATTTAATTGATCCCATGACGATCGATTCGCGTATCGCATCACAATCCTAAAAGCTGCACGCTATTAAAGATTATCGCATCAAACAACGGAGGAGAATTTGGAAATTAACTCAGCAAATGCGAGGAAAACTCGGCAGTCGGATGTCAGATATCAACAAAATCAAAACAAAAATGGCGACATATGTTAGCGACAAGTTAACACAGAACACTATTACTCCTAGCGGAGCAAGTTAACGAGTCCAAGCCATAGTAGGTAGGAAATAGATGGAGATGAAGTATATAAAGTAACTACTAGTCAAGCCGGGTGCCATCCGCCATTTTATGAGCCTTATGTACAACACATTATGTATTCACTCTTATTGGTTGAACTTCAGCTGTCAGCCTGTCAAGTAGTTGCGTGTTATTGGATTTGTGTCAAGGGAGTATCGACTTGTCGATATTATTATAGGTGACGTTAAACGACTTGAATAAATTCTAATGCATTAGGTACTGCTCATCACCATATTATCAGATAATACAAGAAGTTTGGTGTTTATAGTTGAAATTTATATCATTTGTCCGGTTATTTTAATACTTCACATAAATAATAAATGCTAGAATCTAATACCTCTATATAATAGATGATAATGTCCGTGTTTTCTGCTGTCGTTTCCGGCTAGTGAAAACTTAAAGAAAAAAATGGATGGGTGCTATAGGCGTGGAAAATATAAATATAACACACATCCCTCTACATAAAATATGAAAAGATCGTGTGATACATTTCTTTTCTGCGGTAAGAGCAAGAGGTGGATTTAATAATAATCCCTGTGCAATTCAATTACCGATTTTAACCGATTTTTATAAAACTTCGTAACTATCTGTAATTTGGTCCAACTTAAAAGATAGGATAGTTTTTGAATTGGGATAGTTTATTTGTTTTATTTATATAGATAAGAAGCGGTACGAAGTTCGCTGGGTCAGCTAGTAATATATATAAATTACGTGTCACGTTATTTGTCCACGATGGACTCCTAAACTATTTAACTTGTGTGATAATAATATATTGTGTGATATAAAATTAAATTTAAATTAAAGTGATTTTGATCAAACTTCGTTACTATCTGTAATTTAGTCCAATTTGAAAGATAGGATAGTTTTTTTTTTGATTAGGATAGTTTATTTGTTTTATTTATATAAAATATAAGTTGGCGGTACGAAGTTCGCCGGGTCAACTAGTATTCTATATTTGTTTATTTATATGTAGGGCATGCAGATAGCTGTCTCATGCTAAGCACGTCATGTTTCGACTCTACCACCACTTATAGAAAGAAATTCTACTACTATGAGCCAGCAAGTTGCTCTTTTAATGAAAAGAAATAGTGGTTTATAATTAACAAACGATTGATACATATTATAATTTATAAATGAGTACTTTTTTATATATGGTGATCTCTTTCAATTTCACAAAACGGCAGCGAAACTGTTTGGATATTCCAAGATCTTTAAAAACCTAAATCCACGCGAATAATATGTACCTGATAGAGTACAAACGTACGTTACGTAATTATTATAACCTATAAATACTACGTATACATAAATGCTTGATTATCGCTTCACTCCTTATCGATGTCGATAGTTTCGAAGCACACTCCCTAATGGGCGGCCATTTTATGAGTTTTTTTCTGTAGGTATGCACCCGATTTTTGTAGGTAAGGCACCTCCATGTATTTGCTACCTTCATGGTCCAAGCTAGGTGTGTATTCTGTGGCCCAAGCTAACGATTGCAGCGCCAAAACGGCTCATTTGGAACTAAGCTGTCATAGCCCTGGAATAGATTTAGGGCAAAAAAATCAAATCCTATTTTAGTGTTCGTGGTCTATGGTTAGAAAAACAAGACCATAGACCACGAAAAGGCAACAAAGACCACGAATGTCCACAACATGAAGGTAGCAAATACATGGAGGTGCCTTACCTACAAAAATCGGGTGCATACCTACAGAAAAAACCTCATAAAATGGCCGCCCATTAGGGAGTGTGCTTCGAAACTATCGACATCGATAAGGAGTGAAGCGATAATCAAGTATTTATGTATACGTAGTATTTATAGGTTATAATAATTACGTAACGTGCGTTTGTACTCTATCAGGTACATATTATTCGCGTGGATTTAGGTTTTTAAAGATCTTGGAATATCCAAACAGTTTCGCTGCCGTTTTATGAAATTGAAAGAGATCACCATATATAAAAAAGTACTCATTTATAAATTATAATATGTATCAATCGTTTGTTATACTACGGCCGTTCAGAGAATGCGTTCCTGACACGTCGCGATTGAACTGACGACGTAGCTTTGTAATGGCGTTGCAGTTACGATAAAAATATTATTGCTGGTTGTTTACCGTTTTAACAATTGATCAGCATTAAAACAACATTATTATATCAATAATCAATTAATGTTATAATTTTGTGACAGTTGTCGTGACTAACTGACAGGTGTCAGGAACGCATTCTCTGAACGGCTGAACTTTAATTATAAATCACTATTTCTTTTCATTAAAAGAGCAACTTGCTGGCTCATAGTAGTAGAATTTCTTTCTATAAGCGGTGGTAGAGTCAAAATATGACGTGCTTTGCATGAGACAGCTATCTGCATGCCCTACATATAAATAAACAAATATAGAATACTAGTTGACCCGGCGAACTTTGTACCGCCAACTTATTTATATAAATAAAACAAATAAACTATCCCAATTCAAAAACTATCCTATCTTTTAAGTTGGACCAAATTACAGATAGTTACGAAGTTTTATAAAAATCGGTTAAAATCGGTAATTGAATTGCACAGGGATTATTATTAAATCCACCTCTTGCTCTTACCGCAGAAAAGAAATGTATCACACGATCTTTTCATATTTTATGTAGAGGGATGTGTGTTATATTTATATTTTCCACGCCTATAGCACCCATCAATTTTTATCTTTAAGTTTTCACTAGCCGGAAACGACATCAGAAAACACGGACATTATCATCTATTATATAGAGGTATTAGATTCTAGCATTTATTATTTATGTGAAGTAAGTATTAAAATAACCGGACAAATGATATAAATTTCAACTATAAACACCAAACTTCTTGTATTATCTGATAATATGGTGATGAGCAGTACCTAATGCATTAGAATTTATTCAAGTCGTTTAACGTCACCTATAATAATATCGACAAGTCGATACTCCATTGACACAAATCCAATAACACGCAACACTACTTGACAGGCTGACAGCTGAAGTTCAACCAATAAGAGTGAATACATAATGTGTTGTACATAAGGCTCATAAAATGGCGGATGGCACCCGGCTTGACTAGTAGTTACTTTATATACTTCATCTCCATCTATTTCCTACCTACCATGGTCCACAACCTTGGCAAGGCAAAATCAAAATTGACAATCGTAAGACTGACTGACGTTGGACATGCGTTGGACCGTTGGACTGACGGTTGGCAGTTGACAACAAACCACCAACTGAGACCGATTATATTGGTCTTTGAAATAGTGCTCGCGTTAAAAAAAGTCGTCGTCGTCGCGTCGTCGGTCGGGCCATAAATGTCAAGTCAATAAAAATAGGGATGTGCCACCGCTGTACGCCACTCGCTACACACCGCCGCGCCGGTGTCAGTGTGTATAATTAGTTAATTATATATTAACTAGCTGACCCCGCGAACTTCGTACCGCCAGCAAAAATATTTAGTGGTTGGTCACCCTTATCATTTAGGGGTATGAAAAATAGATGTTGGCCGATTCTCATATCTACCCGATATGCACACACAATTTCATAATAATCGGTCCAGCCGTTTCGGAGGAGTACGGGAACGAACATTGTGACACGAGAATTTTATATATTAGATAAATAATATATTATTTTAGTAGGATAGCCAAATCACATTGAAGGCATGGTATCTAATAATTTACGGGCAGAGTAATTTAAACCTCTGGTAGGAGTAGTGTTCTGTAAACTGATATCCCTAATCAATTTGTACACGCCTACGTATTTGATAACGATTAGCGCGGAGTGATAGCCACGGCTGAAGCCTCCCACCAGACCAGAGAAAATTCACATATTGTTACAAATTCCCAAATTGCCCCTGCCAGAAATTTCGAAGTGGTTTGGTGTTTTAGAAACAAAAATCAATAATCTTTTGTGCTGTTACATATGATGCAGGATGATCCAAATAAAAATCAATACCTTCATTTATTAATATAATATAATCTTACTATAATAATTCAGGAAAAATAGTATCATACATGAATAAATACAATACCTACTAATAATTTTCAGTTTGTCAACTTTTGCAGTATTTACTCTATATATTTTATTAAATAACTCACGTTTATCAACAATATAATATGTAGTGTTTAGTAGATATTACTATTATTTACTTTTATCATTTTGTTAACATATCTTCATACCAGAGAGTGCAAAAATACTGCTGGAAAATATAATAGTATATGAAGTAACTACTGCAACTGTCTTTAATTATGAAATTATAAACAATAATGTTAGTGACAGGAATGATTTAAATGATGTTTATAACAATTAGTTAATGGTCATAAATAAATATTCAAATATACTCCCATCCATGATGTTACAGTGTAACAGTATGTGGAGCATACAAATTATATTTATTATTAATGTAACTGCATATTTCGGAGACAATGTAAAAAAGAAACTATAATCTCTATAAAAAATTGTTGATAGGTAATAACAAAAGGCTCCAGAGGCCGCCCTGGTTCAACTATAAGTAATAATCTTAAGTATTATCTAGTGAAGGCATACCAAGGTGTGTTAAATGATGCAACGCAAGCAACACGCGTGCCATACAAACTTCGCACACGCTCACAAACAAAAATTATCCAAAATAACATCATAGTGCTACATCCGCCTAAACTAAATCTAATCAAACCTACAATGATCTTATTACTGTTACTATACTTTCCCCTTTATCAGGAGTTTGCTTCTGTATTTCACCTCCCAATCATCTACTTTGAAATCCTTATATACATATAACAATATTTATTTTGAAATGTTAAGTTTGTACATCAAAATCTTGATGTTTTCGTGCTCATGAATACAACATAATAATGCAAAAAAAAAATTGCACTATTGACTGAATCTCTAATTATGTCAATAAAGCCTTAGCACTGGTTATAATGAATTCAATATAAAATATCTGAACAAGTTTTATTTTAATTTAATTTTATATTTCAATAAAGTATCAACCATTGAACAATATGTATTTGAATATTAATTTTCACTTATTAACTTCTGTTAAGTATGTTATTATTTAAATTATTAAATAGCTAATAAGTAACCGGACATGAACGTCGCGTGAAACAATCAATATGTATATACACGTTTTAATATAGTTATCTATGCACCTATATAGTGGCGTGTCTAAGCTCTGATGACAACAAGAACATTTGGATTCAGCTGCTCAATATAATAGTAGAGAGAAAAACTTTACAAGCAGCACACAATACATTTGCAACACCCCATACAACACCATGTTGTACCAACAACATTATTAAGAGGTGTTGTCAAATCACGCTAAGTGGCATTGTGTGCATTGCATTAGATCAAGCCACAGACTTCCTAATTGTTGATATATTAGACACATTTATTTTATTTAATAAATAACGTTATTAATAATTTCGTGGGTCATGGTGGTGTTTGCACTTGGTATGAAAGTAACTGAATTTTTTATCAGTTCTAATTTTCAAGTATTAAAAACTTTTTTTCTCTAATAATTTAGTAAGTGATTCTGCAAAATTTTTGAAGAACGTAATGGAATCATTCCATAAATAATGGATCATGAACATGCTATGTAATGAAATAAGCTGTTTGATATAGAAATTCAATCTACTAGTAATAATTTTAAATTATTTAGGTTTTTTATTTTCAATACATACTTTATTAAATTAGCAGCCTTTATCAAGAAGATTGAATCCCTACAAATAACATTAAAGAAATACATAATATGTATTTATTGAGCTCTCTACAAAGAATGTTGTTTAATATATATTTTGAGAACTATAATAGCAATTTGAAATAGTATTGTACAGTCTGACACTACCTTTTAAATTTGTCTATATTAAAATTCTCTTTACATCTTTGAGAAACCACAACATTTTTGTCTGCATTAGGCCATGCTGAATTTTACTACTATTTTCAATCGAAAATGCAAAGAGAATATTGTATCAAAGGCATGCGTTAAATGAGCAGAAAATATGATTATATTAAAGAAAATGGAGTATCAATTTGTTATATTACAGGTTCAGGTTGGCAAAGTGTAGTTTTAGATATTATCATATTATTCAAAATGTCCCTCTAACTTCACTCATTAAAAATGGTAATTTAGAAGTTACAGAAGTTTTGGAGTAGGGTAACACAACAACTGTTATGGATAGTCATCCCTAAAAGTTCTCCATCCACGTTTATTAACTTAAAATTTTATACAAGGCAATATGAAGACAAAGCACAAACGTGTGATCGTATATATGTTTTGTAATACATATTTAACAAGTCTGGCGCACATTTCGCAATTTGAACACATGCCTCCATAGTTCCTTGTGCAATACATTTTTACTATCATAATATTTGAATGCACAGCACAGCGTTGAACCTCCCGCTAACTTCACTCACAAAATATGTAACCATGTTGGTAACAACGAAGTTGTGCGAGTGAATTTTGCTGGAGGCACAAAATCGCGCCTTTTAGACCCGGTATCCAACGAAGCGGAGATGGATTTCCACCAAGAGATGTATACTGAAGCGGAGTTGAGTTGTCTACGCGAACGCTAGCATCTCTCGTATCCGTTGCGGTGGTTCCACAGAATAATCATTCGTTTCGTTTTTAGGCTTGAACTAAAGTCTAAACTAAACTAAACTTGAAGTCTACAGTTAAGCATTTTATTTAAGTTTCATTTAAATTCATCATGTTCTTTTAGCTTGATCTGTGTCCGCAATTAAGCAGGGAGAAGTTTAAATAACGATATCCTATTGACTTATTTATAGAACACCCCTTCCTCTTTCTGAGACTCCACTCCACTTTGATAGATATTGGGACTGAGCATTTGAATATGGTAATATAAGCCGCGGCGGCGCTGCCTGTAGGTGTTGGTTAGTGTCGTACGTTCAGAAGTGGTAGTTGGCCACGGCCCGCCATTGCGGGGCGGCGGGTCCCTACATGCCGTAGCCGTGGTAAGGCGCGGGAGACGGCGCCTGCGCCGCGTACGCGTACGGCGACGACGCCTGCGCAGCGACGCCGGGCACGTACGGCATCGACGGTCCTGTCACACCAGAACAAATCATATATTATTACTAGCCATACTGAACCTGACTAATACTCCCCTCTCCCCTCTAAATAAGAGTAAATAAAAGCCAGGAGTGGGTACGACAATAGTGCAAGGGGTGGGGATTAAACCGCCAACTTTTCAGTTGCAGTCCGCACCTACCGTTGGGCTATTGAGGCTCATAACATTGAGAATCTCCTTTTCATAAATTGGCTAAAAATTAAAGGAAATACTTATTAATAGTGCAAGTAGACAAGTGGAATACGCAAGTGGAATTTACTCCTTTATTTAAAGGACGGCAGTTCGATCCCCACCCGTTGCTGCATTCGACACATATTTGGAGGGGGAGAGATTATTAGTTTAGCTTTATATTCATTAAAAATTAAAAAAAAATTATAATATTTTTTCTAGAATCTATCAACAAAAATATCGTATTTATCTAAAACTTACCGGCAGTGAGCATGAGTTGGGGCTCCATGATCATGGCCGGCTTGGACTCCTGCTCTGCGCTCTCGGTGCTACGTTTCGCATCAGCTTCTTCTAACTTCTCCACTTTAGTTGTAAGCTCGCGTACCGTCTGAAAGATGGTGGTTCATATACCAATGGTTGGAACCTCTGATATAACTGACGAGAAACTTAATAGCCCCTTATCACGTAATCTTATTCTTTATCAACCGATAGACGTCCATTGCTGGACAATAGTCTCACCTGGACTTTTGCAGGTTTCGGTCTTGCGCCGCCTATATCCAACGGCACAGTGCGACTCGTCTGATATCGTCGGTCCTCCTAAGGGAGGACTGCCACAAAGCACACATTACAATACTGTAAACAAAGTTACTACCTGAATAAGGTACGGCATAGCGAAGTCCATTATATTATGCCTCCAGGCTAATTCAATTACTACATCAGGTTTCAGAAGGTCGTAACACTGAAAAAGAAACATGGATTGAGTTTGAAAACGTTTGAAAACGTTTGAAATTATAACATAACTAGTTAATGCCCGCGACTTCGTTCGTCGCGAAACTCTTTACTTTTCCGAGATAAAACGCTAAATCGCTTTGGCGCACGTCTTTCACGGCAGGATGGTAGCTAGTCACAGCCAAAGTTTTGTCCCCGGGAATCGAACCCGGAAACCTTCAAAATTAAAACCACAGTGGTCACTGCTGCGCCAGGGAGGTCACACTTTTTTTTTAAATTTGAATATTATCACAGAATACATAGGTAGGGATACAGAAGATAAACTCATTAAAACCATTTAAATAAATAGTGACTTGCTACCAAACAATAAAGTGCAATTCAGGTTGCAGTGCTGAATGATCTACGGTTATATTCACGTAGAAGTTGCCTCTCTTTCTATCGCGTAACTCTTATCCCTTCGGACTACATCAGCCCATAGATTTGGGCCGGAAAACGAGCCCACCGGGTAATTGTAACTTTATATCTTGTACGATACCTGATAAAGGCAGGCGGAGAAGCACTCATAGTTGTTTCTCTCGAGGAACCAGTCGAGAAGCTCCTCTGCCACCTCCGGCTGCCGCGACTCTGACGCGTACTCCATCGCGTCGGCGTACAGCGCGTCCTTCTTGCACAGTTCCACGCTCTGTTTCCACCGGTTGTTGCCTGGAAATGGTTACGGTGTCATTTTCTAGGTTTTGGAGTTTGCTTTCGTAACGGAAATTCAGTCATTTTCAATAACAAAATGGCGGTCGTATTTTTATTTTTTAAATAAATTTTGTGGATGACTTTTTCCTTCATTTTTCGGGGTGACATATTCAAGATGGACGTCGTTACTTTTATTATGTCCGCCGAGTAGTATGAATTAGAAATAATAAAAATACAAGTTTCGCAATGCAGTTCTTTTACCACAGAAAGTTGTGATTTAATGCAAAATCAAATTAATTTATTCAGTACCTATTTATGGGAGGATCTATCCAAAAACTTTGGATCAGTAAGTTATTTCTAAATACAATGCTTCAACTCATGAGGTTGACAATTTACCTTTGTATAAGTAGGCGGCGATTCTTCTAAATTCGGTAAGTTCGTGTTTCTCTAATTGTTGCGCGAGCGCAATGGTGTCGAAGTTGTCGAATGCATCTATCGATGTTCGTAGACCCTGGAGTGATAAATGCAAATTGTTTAAAAATGTCTGAAAACCATTATAATATTATCGTATAAATGCTACCGAAATACAGACAAGAAGCCCGAAGTAAAAAGAAAAAGCAGTTTATTTTCTTCATGTAACTTTGTTAAAAGGTGGATTTCAAAGGAACTTTTGAAACTTTACAATTATTTATTATTGACTAGCTGATGTCCGCGACTTCGTCCGCACGCAGTTAGGTTTTTGAAATTCCCGCCGAAACCTTCTTGTTTTTGCGGTATAAAAAGTGGGGCACATCTAGATTATGTACTCACTTATACCCAATGTACATTACTCATGCAAAAAAATCACGTCGATCCGTTGCTGTTCCTCCCATGTGATCCAGAGGTCCTATAAAAAAAGATAGTAAAGATGTGTATTGTAATACTAACCTGGTAGTCTTCTTCGTCTATGAGCAGCGAGTTGAGAGCTTCGTTCACAGCCTTATTGTTGAGACTCTGCACCGATCTCAGGTACGCCTTCACGAGCTGCAGATGGCCGGCTTTGGTGAAGAACGCGACCGCTCGCGTGTGGTCCATGCGAGGCGCCAGTACAAGCAACAGGTCGTTAAGTAGCAGAGGTTTGTAGTCCAGGTAGAATTGGATCGCTTTGTAGTACAGCTCCATATTCGCCACCTGTGAAAATTTAAGTTGTTATAAATATTAAATACTAACCATGTTCATTCAATCATTCATTCAACTCAACGTCCGCGGCCAAAGTCCTAAACGCTGGTTATGGGGGAAGTGAACTTCACACCTTTGAGAACTTTATAGAGAACTCACTGACATGTTACTGTGCGATTCTTTAAAAATGATTGCTACACTGTGACGCTTACTATCTGTTAAATATAGAATCTACTTTGTTGAATCTGAGTACATTATATTGTCTATGGTTTTATATTACTCTATGTACTCTGTGTGATAACCAATTTTGTCTTGTCGAGTGAATAAAAGTGTGTGCTAATAAAATGGCGTTTTCTTCTGCAATAAAATAAATACATAACTCATCGCCTCACCTGGTACTCCAAATAAAGGGTACCAATTTATTAGGTTATGGGCTGATGATGGTGAGGAAAGAGATTTTTGTAAAAAGTTTGAAGAAGCGAAATAAAAGTGAAAAGTAATATTGAGCAATATCACAGCAATATGGCGTCGTGCAGTTCATATTCAATAGTAATTAATAATTTGAAGTCAGATAACTTAAATAATTGGTTATTTCGGTTGAAAGCGGTGCTAGAAGAAAAAGGCGTGCTGTATTGCATCGAGAGTTTAGACTCGGAAACAAAAGATTCGAAGTTCAGAAAAGATGACGCAACAGCGAAGAATATTATCATCTCATGTCTAAGCGACACCCATTTGGGACTAATAAAAGAATGCACAACAAGCAAATTAATGATTGAAAAATTAAGTAATACCTTTCAACGAAAGTCAGTGGTCTCCAAACTATATTTAAGACGCAAACTTTTAAGCTTAAAAAGTAACGAAAACGAAAAATTGGAACTATACTTTCAAAAGTTCAACAGTATTATAGAGAAGATTTGGAAAATAACAACGAAAAAATACATGAATTGGACAAAATTTGCTACTTATTAATTGGGTTACCACAAAAGTATGAAACGGTAATTACTGCGATAGAGACACTCAACAAGGATGATTTAAAGTTTGAAAATGTGACAGCGAGGCTTCTGGATGAGGAATTAAAAATGACTTCTAAAAATAGTGAAAATAATGATGAAAATGCCTTTATTGTTTGCTTCAAATGCCAAAATAGAGGTCACAAAGCAATAAATTGCAAATATTATGGTCAAGGACGTGGACAGGGATGGTCACAACGGTCCAACAGAGGTCAACGAGGTTATATGTCAAGGAGGCCCCTAAGAAGAGGATGGGGAACTCAAAATTTTTCAGGAGCGAGTACTAATATGTCAAATTCATCAAATGATAATAATATGTTTTATGCAGGTGTGGATAATAAGGACTATAATATGGTATGTGAAACTTCTAATAATAACAGTTGTAAAATTGAGTGGATAGTTGATTCTGGATGCACGGAGCATCTTATACAAGAAAAATTTAGTAATTCTATGAATAATATTGTAACTTTGGACAAGGAAATTAAAATTTTTGTGGCAAATGGTGACTTTGTAACTACAAATAAAAAAGGTTCTATTGATTTGTTATGTAATGGTCGTACTATAACGTTAGAAGCACTTATTGTTAAAAATTTAGCATTCAATTTGTTGTCTGTACAAAAATGTTAACAAATAATACAGTAAACTTTTGTAACAACAGTGTAAAAATAAGTGAAAATAATTCAAAATCTTATGTAATGGGATATCGGAAAGGTAATCTTTTTATTTTAAACACGGATGTAAATTTTAAAAATAAATCATTACAATGTACCACTGATGGCATCTCTGAAAATTTATGGCATAGGAGATTAGGCCATGTAAATAGACATAGCCTAAACATTTTAAAACTACCAGTGAGCAAAAAAGTATGCGAGCCGTGTATGTCAGGTAAGGCTACAAGACTTCAATTTAAATCCGTACAGCATCCAAGGTCACACTACATAGGTGAACTGCTGCATACAGACATCTCAGGACCAGCCAGAGTAGAGGGAATAAATGGTGAACTCTATTATCAGGTAATTATTGATGATTTTTCTCATTTTTTAGTCGTAAATCTTTTAAGATGCAAGAGTGAAGCTACTGAAAAGTTAGTTAATTATATAAAAAGATTGGAAAATGAAAAAGAAGTTAAAGTAAAAAGAATAAGATGTGATAATGGAAGTGAACTAAAAAATAAGAAATTCGAAGCATTCTGTAATAACAAAGGTATACGAATAGAATATACAACACCATATTCACCTCAAAGTAATGGAGTGGCGGAAAGAATGAACAGAACTTTATATAACAATGTTTGTACCCAACTTATTGAAACTCAGTTACCTAGACATTTGTGGACTGAAGCAATCTTGTGTTCAGCATATCAGTTAAATAGATGCCCATCTTCAAGTATAAATTTTAAAACACCAGAGGAAATCTTCAGAGGTAAAACGGACTTAAGTAAATTAAAATGTTTTGGATCTAAAAGCTGGGCAGTGATACTTCCTAGACGAGGTAAATTTGATGAAAGGTCTAGAGAGACACGTATGGTAGGATATGCTCAGAATGGATATCGTTTGTGGGATCCTAAAACGAATGAGATCATAGTATCACGTGATGTTAAATTTAATGAAATGGATATAGTCTACAAACCAAGTCGAAAAGAAACAGAGGAAAATAAATATTTGTACTTTCATAATGAGGATGGAATAAAAGAATGTAATAGACAAGAAGAAGAAGAGGAGAAAGAAAAAGAAGAAGAAGAGAAAGAAAATACAGATGGAATTGATGATACAGTGACAGATGATACAAATACAAGACCAAAAAGGAATATAAAGAAACCTGCTTATTTTAATGATTATGAAGTAAACTTGGAAAATATGGAAAGTAACATTGCATATTGTTTAAATACTATACTCAGAACAGACCCAGTCAGTTACAAAGACGCTGTGCAAGATGAAGAATGGAAAGATGCAATAGAAAAAGAAATTAAGGCACATGAAAAGCTAAATACATGGGAAACAGCTGATTTACCAAAAGGCCAAAAGGCTATAGACACAAAATGGGTTTTTAGAAGTAAAACAGATGGCACAAAGAAAGCAAGGATAGTAGCTAAAGGATTTCAAGAAGAAAATGTTTATAATGTTTATGCCCCAGTTGCTAGACTCGCAACCGTTAGGCTTCTATTGAGTATATCAGTGCAAGAAAATAAACCATTAAAACAGTTGGATGTCCCGACAGCATTTTTAAATGGAGAACTTGATAATGAAGTATATATAAAATATCCTGAAGGAATTAAAGCTGAAAAAGGAAAAGTTTTAAGATTGAGAAAAGCATTATATGGTCTTAAAGAATCACCACGTTGCTGGAATGAAAAGATACATAAATTCTTCCTGAATAATGATTTCAAACAATCTAAATATGATTTTTGTCTGTACTATAATGAAAACACTTGGATACTTATTTTTGTAGATGACATATTGATATTAGGTTCTGGAGAAAATATAATAGAGAAATTGAAAAAGGAGTTTAATACAAAATATTTAGGAGAAGCGAAAGAATATTTAGGAATGGAAATACATAGAGAAGGAAACACACTTAAAATTAAACAGGAAAAATTAATAATGAAAATATTGAATAACTTTGGTATGACAGATTGTAAAGGAGCGCTTACACCAATGGAGAAAGACTTGATATCTACTTGACTGAAAATGACAATGTAATTACTAATGTACCCTATAGAGAGCTAATAGGCAGTCTAACATATTTATCAACAGTGTCAAGACCAGATATAACTTTTACAACTTCTTACTTGAGTAAGTATTTGGATAAGCCAACTATACATCATTGGAAAGCTGGTAAACGTATACTTAGATATCTAAAAGAAACTATGCATAAATCTCTAACTTATACTAGGTCTAATGAAACTAAGGAACTAAAAGCATACTGTGATGCGGATTGGGCAAGCAACAAAGAAGATAGAAAAAGTGTAAGTGGATGCGCTATATTTTACTGTAATAATTTAATCTCATGGTTTTCAAAGAAACAACCTACTGTATCTCTCTCATCAGCTGAAGCTGAGTATGTTGCTGCATCCATGACAACAGCTGAACTACTATATTTAAAAGGTATATTAACTAATTTTTATCCTATGGAAATAAAAACTAATTTGCTTATTGATAATCAGAGTGCAATCAAGATGATAAATTGTAATGAGAATAGTAAAAGAACTAAACATATTGATATAAAATTTCATTTTATTAAAGAGTCTGTGAAAAACTATAATATTGATATTAATTATGTACCAACTGATAGAAATATATCTGATGTGCTAACAAAGTCTTTATGTAAATTGAAACATGCTTATTTTACAAATAATTTAAATGTCATGTAAGATGTATGTGTAATGTATGCATGTAGTGTATGTATGTGTATTAGCAATGACTAATTTAATTACAAATAATGAGAATCAAATTGGTCATTGAAAGGGGGTGTTAAATATAGAATCTACTTTGTTGAATCTGAGTACATTATATTGTCTATGGTTTTATATTACTCTATGTACTCTGTGTGATAACCAATTTTGTCTTGTCGAGTGAATAAAAGTGTGTGCTAATAAAATGGCGTTTTCTTCTGCAATAAAATAAATACATAACTCATCGCCTCACCTGGTACTCCAAATAAAGGGTACCAATTTATTACTATCGCCTCTGATTGGCCGATACTCACTCGCTATTGGCTGAAATGCATTGTTGCAGAAAGAACGCGATAAATTCAACCAATCACCACAATCGCCAATTCGCATTGGGCCAGCATGGTGGACTATGGCCTATAACCCTCCTCTGAGAGGAGATCTGCGCTTGGTAGTGAGCCGTTGATGGGTTGCTGAATAGAATAGAATAGAAATGTTTTTTATTCAAATAAACTTTTTTACAAGTGCTTTTGAATCGTTGATGAGTCTACCACTGGTTCGGAATGCAGTTCCGCTGATGATGAAGATTAATGCAGCTTTTACAGAAGTCTGCAGGTTTCCTCGAGATGTTTTCCTTTACCATTAAAGCAAGTGATTTTCGTGGCTCTGAATGTAACAAAACTAATGTCCTGTACATTCTGTGGGATTAATAAAATAAATAAATAAGTAATATTAAATTGCTTAAAACGCACATAACGCCTAAGTCATGCATGTCTAGTCTCACAATAGTGAGAAGACCAGCTTCCACTTCATAGCTGAGTGCCCTATGTACTCATTGGTAAGACGGGAACTGTAAGGTAAGGACAGATTATATGAAGACCTAACAAACCCTTCTATAGGGGACATCGTTAGGTTTACGAAAGCTACAGGTAGGTTTGAGGAGGTAGGCTGCCTGGGCACCAGTAACCTGTGTCCAACACGGGCAATGAGGTGGAATAGTTCTGACACAGGACTGACGTCTGGCGTTAGCAGGCTTCCCCTCCTCAAATTCAATACAAGTCATGCATGCCGGGGATCGCAGACCCTACCTTAGTGACGATGTCTTTGAAGTGTCCCTCTCGCCAGGCCTCGGTGGGGTGCTGCATCATGGTGAGGGCCGCGTTGTCGTACTCCTCGTATTTGTCGTACAGGAACACTAGCTCCGACCACAGGTGGGCGTGCTCTGCTGCGCGGAGAACCTAGATAGGAATAAATGGTTACGTGAATCCGCTGCATACATACAAAAGTGACACAGTAGTACATACACACAAAGTACATACAGTGTCCTTGGCGGATATACGCTCGTTCACATGTTTTATTTGTTTTATTCAATTATTATTTATTTTTCAGAAAACCAACAGCTTATTATACATAAGCTACGAATTAGATAACTTTACTAATTATATGAGGGTAATACCTGGTATATCTGGTAAAAGCCGGTATTAGTTCAGCAAACTATACCTACATATTATTATATTACTGTTTCATTACAAGAATACTTTCTTCATATAAAAGATGTGTCTCTTGTAAGCATTTTTTTAAAACACCTTCATGTGGCTGAGTGCATGTACAATGATTGTGGTCATTATTAAAAATCTAGTTCTAAAGTAAAAATTTACTTTACAAAACTATTAGGATCTTGATAGAAAAATTAATGAAAAGCCACGAAGTGATTTGGTGGTTTTAGTTATCTAAAGACTCACATTGATGTATACAAGCTCTTTTATCAATTATTTATTGTACAAATGTTTTAATCATACAAGACACGAAACTATTGCAGTAATATATAGAGTAACAGTATGGGCATTCCATACCTTTGGTATGTTAACTCTGGACCAGAACAGTTCCAAGTGTTCGCGCATCTTGCTGGGCTTGTACTTGGAGTAGAGGATGGCCAGCTCCGTGAACATGCCCATGTGAGCGCGCTCCAGGCCCAGCGCCGCTTCCAGCAGGCTGATGAGCTCGTCGAAGTGGCCGCGGTCCTGGAATACATTATAATGTTTTTAAAATAAAATAATGTTGCATACTCCACTCTGCCATTCAGCCAGTTCAGCAAAACTATCTTGTTATTTTTATCCCAAGTTCACTTTTGAAACAATGCCTTTTCTGGGTTAAAGGGGTGTGGGATGGACTTGGACATCCTGACCGAAGAACTTACCAATGGTACAACAAACACTCCAAATTTTTATTAAGAGGGACAGTGTCAACAATTAAGGTTGGCAAAGTAAAGAATCAACACAGACTAGAAGACAATAAGAAGGACAGACAACATCAAACAAGCCGCTTGGTGCTGCTGAATACTTGCAACGTAATACTGCGATTGTGGAAGTCCCTACAAGGGCGTCATACTGTATGACTCATACATCAGCCCTGCGACTGGCTAAAGTTATTCCATTGATCGTTATCGTATTGGATGACATTAGCGTCAAAGAAAAATAAACCATAACAGCATTGAATTAGAGCTCAATTTCGTGTATGCATTCTTATACGTTTACGTATGTACGATACGCTCCATAACGGTCCATATTAAAATCAGTTGTACTGAATTTGTGACGTCAAATCAATACCAATACAATCAATGGAATAACTTTTAGACAATCGGAGGGCAGGCGTCAATGGGCGCCATCGATTAGCGACGACAATGACAAACATTAAAAGAAACACATAAAAGTAATACATTATAGGTATGGATGGACCCTCACCTGGTAGTAGTTGATGAGGTCCTCTAGTTCGTCGGCGTGCACGACGATGTGCAGGCCGCACATCTGCGCCAAGCGGAACTCGCCCGCGTCCACGCACGCGAAACATACTTCCTTCCATGTACGCGTCGAGTTCGCCTTACGAGCGCTGTCCACCGCACCTAGCAAACAAAAACATCACTTACGCTGCGGAAGCCTGTTATTTGTTCATACAAACTGCACAAACTTTTTTGACTCCTCAAACTTGATTACTCGACAGACGAAGACTCCTCAAATGGAGTTTAAGCAGAGTGATAATAGTTTTGTTGGTTGAGACAAAAAAATCTGGGGGTCTGAGATTCAAATCTCAGGATGCCCATAATGTTTCAGAGTTTTAAGCAATTCAATATCACTTGCTTGCTTGCTACCGGTGTAGGAAAACATAGTGAGGAAACCTGCATGCCTGAGAGTACTATAAAGTTACGAAAGAAAATTTAAATTTGGCCTGCAATATGGATCATGACCTATACCCTCCTTATGAGAAGAAACCGGTGTTCAGTAGTGAGCATGAGTGATTTTTTTTTATTCGATGACAAGCTATTCCTTGACTGCGATCTCACCTGATGGTAAGTGACGATGCAGTCTAAGATGGTAGCGGGCTAACTTGGAAGGAGTATGGCCTTGCCGGAACGCTAAATCGTTTGGCGGCACGTCTTTGACGGTAGGGTGGTAACTAGCCGCGGCCAAAGCCTCCCAGACCAGAGACAATTCAGAAATTATAAATTCCCAAATTGACCCCGCCGAGAGTCGAACCCGAGACCTCCCAGTTATAAGGCAACAGCGCTCACCACTGAGCCAGGGAGGTCGTCGATTTCGATTGGTTCATAAAGTCAAGTTTTAGTTGTTTCCGACCACCATGTGAATTTTTTGAAGCAAGCTTCTGCCTCGCCAATAAAGACAAAACAAAAAATGATTAAACTACGGCCGTTCAGAGAATGCGTTCCTGACACGTCGCGATTGAACTGACGACGTAACTTTGTAATGGCGTTGCAGTTACGATAATAATATTATTGCTGGTTGTTTACCGTTTTAACAATTGATGAGCATTAAAACAACATTATTATATCAATAATCAATTAATGTTATAATTTTGTGCCAAACTGAGTGTCAAATAACTTGGTAAACAATATTTTTCTAAATCTAAACTGCGCTATTGCAAGGTTATGTCAACACGATATTTTTGTTTTGTATGGCAAACTGACAGGTGTCAAAAACGTATTCTCTCGGTGGCCGTACTTTAGTTCATGAAATCTTGTTAACATACACATGGAACAAAGCAAACTATCAGAAACATTTGTGTCAAAAGTTACCTTGGAATTCCTTGAGATGCACCAATGTAATAGCCAGACGCGCGAAGTTGCTGACGTTATTGTACAGCAACTTGGCCGCGTTGTACATTTTGTCCTCGAAGCAGCGGTCACCGATCTTCTGTATGTCGGCGTGGTTGGGCCCCGAGATGAACTCCTCGAGGTCGGCAAGCCGGCCGGTGCGGGCGTATGCGTAGATCAGTTCCGATTCGATGTACGATTCGCGTGCTTTCTTTCGTGCCATCTAAAAGGGGAGAATTTCGAATTAATATACACACATCAAAAGTGTCTAGGGATCAACATATATTTTTGCAATAACTTTTCTCCTGATTGATATTAATTAAAATTTTCTTTAAGGATTCATCAAATAAAGTGTTTTCGTTTGTCACAGTAACGATAAACCAAGTCACCTTTGCATTAATAAAGAAATTTGCCATTTTCCTAATAAAGGGATTTTTGACATTTGAACCACTAACATTAAAGTTCGAAAAAAAAGACTGAAATAACAGTTTTCTTTAAAATTTTATTGGGTAACTTAAACAATTAATAATCCGTGTTTCTACCGCGAACACTAACAACACAAGAACATCGGTTTGGCATACTCAAAATGAGTTCATCCAAATCACGCTGTGGAATGGCCGCCCATGTTCGTTGCAACAACAAAAAAAGGTCTTCTTGCCACTGGATACCCTCCATATTCGGCAGAGCTCTTCTCTGTAGCATATCCCATGCATGCTCAATCGGGTTCAAGTCTGGCGACTGAGCAGGCCAGGGCAGGACATTGATGTTAGCTGCGGCGAGAGTCTGTCTTACAACTCTTGCGGTGTGCGGTCGTGCATTATCATGCATTAACTGAAATAAGGGACCGATTTGCACTTGTAGAGGAACGATGACGTCTGATACAATCGTCTCAGCATAAATTTGAGCGTTGAGGTTGCCTCTGATCCAAATCAACTCAGTTCTTCCGCCGATCCAAATACCCGCCCATACCATGATGGTTCCACCACTATAAGGATGGACTTCCTGGCAGGATTTTAATCGCTGATTATGAAATTATGAAATGCACCAAAAAGGATCCATATAAATTTATAAAATCATAAATTTATTACAAAGCCACATCTCAATCTCAAGAAATCCGCATAAAAATGCTTGATCCCTATACTAGCGGCACGCTATGATGGCCGGTTTGACGTTTGTCCGCTCATGAAGTTCCGTTAATTGATAACGACTTTGAAGGAAATAATTGTATTACGTTATTGACGATAGTGATGTGCAGAGATTCATAAATTTTATCGAATGTAGTTTTAGGTTTAGGACTCAAAATTTATTAATTTATAAATTTTAAACCGGCCATCATAGCGTGCCGCTAGTATAGACACTTTTGATGTGTGTATTTTTCTTAAAGCAATTTGGAATACTTTTACAAATAATTTTCAATGCAATTCTTATATCTATTATAATTTTATTAATAATTAAGAAGGGCTGGAGGTATTCGAATCTTGCTGAAAGTTATTCCACTTCAATTAATGACTAATTAAATTGAACATAATAAACATAAATTGTGTATAATACAAGATAATATTATGTATCAATACCCAATATGTATTTCTTTGCTTTGGCTAAATCTACAATTTACACAGTGAGTTTTTTATTAAACCCAATTATTAATTTTTTTAAAGAACATTAACCATTGTGAATTAGACTAATATTACCCTCTCCTCTCAAAAGAAGCCAAGCTTGTGCATGGGTACAACAATAGTGCAATAGGTGGGGAAATTGAACTTTCAATTTTCAGTCTGCATCTTTAATTGTTAGTCTATTAATGTTAACCTTCTAATTTAACGTTAATCTTCTAATCTAACGTTAATCTTTAACTTTTGAGTACCATGTAGAATCTACATTATACTCTAAAGTTAAAGACGGTTTACATGATCTACATTGTAGATCATAAAGGCATGGATTTGATATGATTAAATAAAATGCAATTTCATACTATAGTATTTTCACCAACCTGTAAATACCGCACGAGATCATCCCAAGACTGTTGTTTAGAAGCAGTCTCGACCACGTCAAGGTAGGCCGACGGGTCGTCTGCCTTTATGTAGGAGTCGATGGCTTCCTTCACCAGGCCCTGTTGGAGCTGCGCCTTGGCGAGTTGCGACCAAACGCCGGGCTCGTTGCAACGTTCGGCGAACTCGTACGCGCGTTTGAGATCCTTCACTTGGTCAATGAGAACCTGCAATACAAATTAGTGTCAAAACCTATTTAGTTTATAAAGTATGTTGTAACTTAACTTATTACCCTAAATTAAGGAGCGATTTCAGACCATATGTTTTCGTGCGTATAAGCTCGTATCGGCATACGCATTTAAACGCGTGCCACATTTTGCGCTTCAAAAAAACGAATGCGCGCTTATTCCGGCGTGTTCGCTCAAACCGATGCAGTGGTTCGGACGAAACTCGTATCTCGGCTCGCTCTTATACGAGCTTATAAGCGCGACAACGCTCGTACGAGTTATGAGTGTGGCAAAGGGCGAGCCTATACGCGCCTATACGCGCTACCAAAAACTAGCTTATACCGCTAATCTGAAACCGTCCAAATACAATACGTACACCCTGCTGCTATTCCTGGCGGCAACGAGTATCGGCGAAGAAATCTAAGATAGTGACGAACATAAAGATCATCGACTGTCGACGTGTTAAGAGCGATTCTAGGGCCTACATAACCTCAACAAGAAAGATGAAGCGAGGAAAAAATCTTTTAGGAATAAATCTTATCAGACGCTTGAAGTACTTATAAAAAGAACGCAATATTTTAGCAACAACGTGGTTCACCAAGTTGTAACTTGTAGGCGACATCCCGTCGATCCTATAATCGAAATTTCGTTTTTCTGTCTTTTTGGCACCACCGTAATTCGACATTCTACGTCGATGTTGGAAAATAAAAAATAACTTGAAATTAAGCGCACATAATTGGATTTCCATACAAGTTAAAAAGGGAGTAATTAATTTGTGTTTTTGTATTGTATTTGAAATTAATTTGTATGTGAAAAAGGATATCACTCGGTATTTAAAGGACTTCATGTTTAGGACCATTGCCTGTTAGATTACCTGTATAGCAGAGGTGTTGACGTCAAACTTCTTGAAGATAGCGAAGGCCTCCTCATAGAGTTCATTGTTTATAGCGATATTTGCGATGTCCGGCGCGTCATAGTTGTCCAAGCGGTTTATGTATTCCATTACACGGGTGCGGTCCGCCTTTATAGCTGAAAATCAAAATATTTTATAAGTATTCCAAATCATAGGTAAGCTCTCTGTTGAAAATCAAACCATAAAAAAAAATTTGCTATTCAAATTCTTCGATTTCAAGTTTCATCTTAAGTTTAACATTAAAACATTAAAATTATTACAAACTAGCTGATGCCCGCGACTTCGTCCGCGTGAAGTTAGTTTTTTGTTTTTTTTTTTGTATTAAAACCTTCCGTGGAACTTAAGGAACATACAAAAAAATAAATTAAGCGAATTGGTCCATCCAGTTTTGAGTTATGCGCTTACCAACATTCATTTTTATTTATATAGATAAAGATTTTTTTTGGGCCAGGAACACTCGCGAGCGTCCCTAGACCACCCTACCAAAGTTTCATCAAAATCTGATTTATAGCTTCGGAATGCATAGAGGACAAACATTGATATTTATTTATATAGAACATTTGCATACCTGTCAATATGAGCAAGTTCTGCAAGTTCCTGTGGTCTGAGAACACAGAGTTGTCGAGCACGATCTTCTCGAGCAACTCAATCAGTTCATTGGGCAAGTCGGCGGTCATGAAGGCTTTCACTGTGACCGAAATGTCTTCAGGGTCTTGAGTTTCTGACAGGGCTGTTTGAACCACCTGTATAACAATAAAATGGATTTTGAAACATATTGTAGTTTTTAACTTTTAATATATCATAACAATCTAACATTACATAATATGTATATTATGTAATGTTAGATTGTTATTCTTCATTCATTCAAAGATACACTGAGGGTGAGATCTATAGATGCAACTCTCACTCGGCTCAGAGTTCAGACTCAAGACTGAGTTAAAACAAGACACATTTATGTCAAGACGTCTTTGTGTCTCATTTTAACTCTATCTTGCGTCTTGAGCACAGCCAGAGTACGATCTATAGATCTCAGCCCTCAGTGTTTCTGTAAGAAGCATTAAATACAATACCTACATAGTTTAGTAGTCACTCAAAACGCCATAATGTAAGTTGTGTGACAAAAGCAGATATGGATATTATATACAAATATCTCACAAATTAGTGTCACTGAAATGCTATATTAATTTAGCCTGACCGACAGCAGCCTTATGCTAGTGTTTGTATTGTACAGATCATAGATATGAATTACATAATTTATAATTCCTCACCTGATCGATAAGCTGTCGCTTGAAGGGATTGGATTCAGACAAAACTTCGAGCCACAAATCCTGGTCGCGACGTCGCACAAGGTATCGCGCTTGCGTCTTGAACAGCGAGTTGTCGTTACAAACAGCGATCAGCTCGCGATCGCACTGCCCGCGCTCGTACGCCACGCACGCCAGGTGAGGATCGCGCTTCTCGCAGTAGCGACCGACGACTCGCGAGTCGTACCTGTAAAATAAAATTTAGTGTATCAAGGCAACTAAACACATTACGCATTACGAACCGCTAGTAGTAGGGGAGCCCAAGCGGGGATTTCGGGATTTACTAAAGCGCGGCAGATTAATATACAGGGGGATACCTTGTACCCGGTAAAGTACCTCCACGAAACATGAGGCCCATATATAAGGCCGCCCGTGAAGGATACAGGATCAGATTAGTAAAAAAAAATTGACCATCAGAAATTCTCGAGCGCGTCAGATTAAGGTAGGGTGAGTTAATTACATCCTAAAAAGTATATATTCCACTAATCTGACAATTTGAGAGTGACGTAAAGAAAGGGGAGGGCAACAAAGTTGTAAAAAAAAAACGTTATCTCGACATTCTCGAGCGTAGCTAAATTTTTTTTATTTTGAAGGAAATAATTCAAGAATAATGAAAAATATATAATCTGACGATTTCCGCAAGCCGAAATAACAAAAATTCGTCGATAAAGTTAAATGCGTGCAGCTGCGTGATGCCTACATTTCCTTCTCCGCGTTTCTATTCCTCTCTCACTCTTTCTCTATCTATTACTCTCTCACTCCGTCCCCACTCTGGTTTCTGCTGCCATGACGCCATCACAGCTGATCATAAAGACTCGTTCGTAGCATGCTGTTTACAACGTGTTTCCAACGTTTTGGCTTTTTTTGTTATTTTAATATTATTTGTGTGAATTAAAAGTTATAAATATTTAATATGAGTGATATAAATTTAAAATGTGTATTTTGTGGTGAAAGTACCTCACAAAAAACAATAAAATTTACGGTAAAAACATTAAAAAAATGTGTAAATATTTTGGAATATCGTCGGAGCAAGCCGGTTTTCCGACAGTCTCGAGGAACATATGATGACCTCGAATTTTCGATGGAATCATCATTAAATGATTTATATCACGCACAGTGCTATAAATTATTTACTGCAATTAAAATACCGCGAGACTTTCAGTATTTACAAGATCAAAGTGTAGTGGAACATGACAATACACCGGAAGTTTCGGGAAATAGCTCCGAAACACATGCTCCTGATTCTGGAGAGTGTTCCGAAGCACATGGTACTGACAGATGAGTAAGTGCTAATATGACTTCATTTATTAAATATTTATAATACTGAAATTGAGAGACATCTGATAATTTTTAGAATTTTCTTAACAAAAAAATTTTAGTAAGATAATGTTATTAAAAAACTTCATTTTTAGAAGCTCTGAAAAATTATAAATGAGATTTTTAAAAATAATTTTCTATGTCTAGTTTATTTTTAAAGAAAAATCAAACAATTGTCAAGTGTCTGTTAACTTCAGTCTCAAGTATTTATAGAAAATTTTTTTCATTGAAACAAATTATTTAGTTAAACTTTTATACAAAAAAAAGTGGTGTGTGTACTCATGTACACGCATTAGAAGTTGTACTTCTTTGGCACATAATAAAATATTGGCACATATAAAATCATTAATTATCATATGAATTTAATTCAATATTATTTAAGATTTTTTAAATCAACTAATTTTGGAGCTGCAAAGTATCAATAGTTTACAATCGATAATTATAAAATATTTAAATTAATATGAAAATTAAGTTAGCTGACATAAAAAATTTTAGAATTTTTTTTTATTGAAAAAATGATTACAAGTATTACAATGATAATCAGGTATTTCTTTTCTCCAATAATTAAAAAAACACGTTGTTCACAAAAAAATATTATTTAATATTTCAATGATTTTTTGTTACAGATACGCAATCTGAGGATGAAATAGAGCCAGAAGAGGAAGATGATTCTACTGATGAAGATGATGATTAATCAATTAATTATAAAACATTAAATTTTTTTAAGCTTTTTTTTAAGTTATTTTTTTATAAATACATGTATTCTACTAAAAAAGCATACACTTATTTATTTGCATGCTATTTCCTGAGCTTTTCAATTAATTAAGTTCAATGATTCAAAAAAATGAAAAAAAAAATTTCTTGAAGGCTTTATCGATCAACTTCAAAAACTAATCCGCCCTTAAGCTTAAAAAACCACGCCGATGGTCGCTAATCCGGTCAAAATCGTTTGTTTCGTTCGAGAGATATCATGAACGAAAGAAAACCGAAAAAAGTGTTTTTTCGGGATTACTCAAAAATTTTCGGTTCGATCAATTAAAATCTGAAAATCACTTATGAGGATGATAAAATTGCGTCGAATGGTGCCAACCGCGTGAAAATTGGTTGATCTATTCAAAAGTTTTTACGGTTTGAAAAATCCAAATATAGTGTTCTATGAAACTTCTATCAGACTTTCGAGCTGAGAGAGCTCAAATGCATAGAAATATTATTTCTTTGAACTCGGCGAGCTCAAAATATCACACAAATTATATTTTGAGCTCAAAAATGTCATAAGTACAATTTTAAGCGCCCAGGAATGGAATTAGCGGGAAGTTGCAGGGATGGCCTTTAAGGTGAACCGTTTTTCTAATTTTTTTTTTGTCAGATCAGTCGAATCCCTCTAGATAATCGTCAGATTATGAGACAGTACGTTTAGAACATAAAGATGAACCATATATATCTTAATCTGACGCGCTTGAGTATTTCAAAATGGCGAATTTTTTTTGCACATTATGAAAATGGCCGCGAGTTTGCGTCCCATCGAAATTGTCAGATTAGTGAATGAGAGCTTTTTTTTTGGTGCACTTAACACTCCCTTAGAAAATCTGACGCGCTCGATTAAATTTTTTTTTTTTTCATTTTCAACCCTTACATACAACCACCCGCATCATGCAAACGATCAGATTAACATACGTACATTATTAACAATACGTAGGGTATTGATGCTATCAATATCTGACGCGCTCGAGGATGTCCATGCAACAGTTTTTTTTTTACATATTTAAAAATCTATAGCCGCTTCCCCCACCGATGTAAAGGTATATCATATAACATTTTTTTCTTCTTATCATCTAAGCTTTGCAACCCAATAGGTCTTTACGACGCTCGAGTAAATCCCCATTTAGCATCGTGGGCTCCCCTACTATAGTAGAGTAGACGTGTCATAAGAGCCACAGGTTCATCATCATCATTAGCAACCCATCAATGGCTCACTACTGAGAGCAGTTCTTCTCTCAGAGAATAGTTATAGGCTGCTCCATGCTGGTCCAATGCTAATTGGTAAACTTCACAGATCTTTGAGAACATTATGGAGAACTCTCAGGCGTGTAGGTTTTCCTCATGATATTTTCCTTCAACGTTAAAGCATGTGATATTTAACTGCTTAAACGCACAGAACTCCGAAACGTCAGAGGTTAGTATGCCCGGAGCTTTTTTTACTTTTTAGAATGTAGAGGGATAATTTAATTATTGCATACTGGCGATGCCCGCGACTTCGTCCGCGTGGATTTAGTTTTTAAAATCTCACGGGAACTCTTTGATTTTCCGGAATAAAACGTAACCTATGTCACTCTCCAGGTCCTCAACTATACCCATGCAAAAAATCAACGTCGATCCGTCGCTCTGTTGCAGCGTGGTTGAAGGACAAACAAACAAACACACTTTCGCATTTATAATATTTGTAGTAAGATAAAATGAGAAATTACGAATCTGGATTTATTACATAAAAGTTACACATTCAAAATTCTCACACAGGAGCTCCTTGGTTTTGAATTTTAGTTTATGTTTTAGTTTTTTTAACATACCATTGATTCTCCTTGAGGAACCTCTCAGGATTATTATTGGAATCGATATAGATCTTCGCGAGGGCGTTATGTGTCGCTGGCTCGTTACAGCCTTCGTGGACGCGAGTTTCCAACCATGGTAGGAGTAATTTCAACCTAAAAAAATGACATAACTTATTATAAAAGTAATTTTCATATATATTAAAAAGGTATATGGCATCTAATAATTCTATTTTAATATAGTAAAAAATTATAAAAAAGTTCTTGACTAAATTATTTGAAATATTATGTATACATACAGCCAAATCGTATACAATAAAATTTCTTCTTTAATACTGTCTAAGTATTCACTTCTGTAGTCTTTACTGTTTGTATGGTTCTTTTTGTATGAAAGTTGACTACCATTTGTACAAACATTGTCACTTTTTGTGTAATGCCTACCTATTTCGCTTCTCAACTTCAGCAACCAGCTCGTCAGTGGAGAACTGCCCGCGTACGACCAGTATCAAGTTCTTGATGATATCTTCCGCACAGTCCACGTCAAGTAGACCGCCAACCACGACAGGTAAACGGGATGGGTTAACCTACAAAATTTAAAACCTTTAACATATATTTCAAGGAATTGCGTTAATTTAGACCACCAGTGGACGTGGTTTAACATTCGAGTTGTTTAATACCTCTTTTTACGTTTGACAATTTTTAGTTTAATTTGTACTTACCTTTTGCACATATATCTCGATGTACTTCTGGAGACTATTTCTGTACAAGTAGAGTACGAGGTCGTGTACAAAGTCGAATCTGTCGCACACGATGATGAGCGGCAGTTGGTCGGGCAACTTGGCTTCTTTGAGGAAGTTCTTGACGCGTTCAGCGTTATAGCAGTTTGACTCGCGGCAAATGCGTTCCACTTCCTTGATTTGACCCGTCTTGCAGGCAGCCTGTATGAACATTATTATTATGTATTCTTTTACTGAGTACCAATGTGAACTCTATAATTCTACTTGGATTCTAAATTGGATATTTTTAAAAATCCCCCCTTAAATTCAAAATGGAGTATATCACATTCTGAATTCATTTGCTATTTTAAATTAAGACCACCAATGACAACACTTGCAATAAGATTCCTCTGAATCAATGTAATTCATAGTCTTGACCAACCTGCCCTATCTATTCACGGAGTTTTAAAGTATTAATGAAATAAAAGTAAACATTCGCGATTTTTCAAACATACCTAAAACTACTAAATTAAACATTTTACACTATTAATGCCCACATAATTATTTTATAGATTGATTGGGACGAAAGATTTGTATCTTTAGCATAAGTTTTCGAAGCAGGTTAGATTATCAACTAATTCAAATTCAAAATTATTTATTTCATCAAGGCTAACATGTTACAATTTTAATATTCAGTGTAGTAACACTATCTTGTGGATAGATGAATGTCAAGCCAACTTACCTGAATATACTTGAAGTGAACTTCTGGATCCTGACTAAAGTTGACAATAGAGCCGAGGAAGTAGAAGAGACCCTCATAAGTCTTGAAACTCTCAAACAGCTCGATCAATGCCTTGGTGGTCAGCTGTTCGTGGTACTTGGTGGCGATCTGTACGCAAATCTGCAAGTTCTGACGAATGTTGGCTTGCAGCATGGCTTTGAGGCACTCAAGGGAATCTTCCACTGACAGGGTGCCAAAGTAACTGACGAGCCAGTCTGCTGATAACAATTGGGTGTGTACCTGTAAGGAAATCAGTACAATTTTGAATTAAATAACCAGCAAAATATTGAAAATGGCCACAAGTTGATAAACGTAAGCCAATATCTTGCGAGAATTCAGTGATAGCCTAGTGGCTAGGACTGTGGTCTTCTATTCAGGGGGTCACAGACCTCTGAATCTTCGGAGTTATGTGCGTTTAAGTAATTAAAATATTATGATTCATTTAACGGTGAAGGAAAAAATCGTGAGGCACCCTGCACGCCTGAAAATGTATGTATGACTCACCACAGCGCGTTTGATGTCGTACAGGTCGGTGTAGTGCTCGAGCGCGCGCTGCAGCAGGCCCGCCTTCTCGCACAGCTGCGCGACGTGCGCGCGGTCGTAGTGCGTGAACATGCCGTTGCCGAGGATCGCGTCCGCCACTTGCGGCGCCGACATTAGGTTCATTTCCAACAACCTGCAAACAGTTAGCTTTGTTAACAAGAAATAAGTTTGAAAACTGTAACCAGACTATGGAAAATTGGATGTTACATACGACATATTGATTTTGGTTGACATATATTCAATGTTATTGTCAAGCGTGATAATTATTTAAAACTAGCTGACACGGCGAACTTCGTACCGCCAACTTTTTTTTTGTTTGTATTTTTTTATTAAGTATTAAAACCTTCCGTGGACCTTAAGGAACATACAAAAAAATAAATTAACCGAATTGGTCCATCCATTCTTGAGTTATGCGCTTACCAACATTCATTTTTATTTATATAGATTTTCGATTAAACAATAAATGAGTCAAATGTTTATGACGTCACAGTACACTACATACAAGCTCCCATACTATTGCGCGCGTTTTGACGCTATCACCTTTTCCTATTATGTGCAAACTTTAGTAAGGTCACAGAATGAGCTTACATAGTAGTTTAGGTACAAAAAATTCACTCCGCAAAATCATTTAAATACATCAGCCGGCCCAAGACCGAAACCTGTTGAAGTCCATGCAGGAGACCTTTGTCCAGCAGTGGACATCTATAGGTTGAAAAAAAAATTTTGTTCTGCTTTTGCTAATGACATTCTCAGTTGGGTGACCTGGTCTGCAAGGGTCCCTCCTCGGGGCGGTTGTTCTTGAGCGCGTCGAGCAGGAAGGCGGTGCACGGCTGCACCATGTTCTGCTCCATGAACACGTCCACGATCTGCTGGATGTCGGCCAGCGGCGGGTCCTCGGCCACCAGCATGCCCGCGAAGCCGGCGCCGTGCTCCGGGTTGGCGCGCATCACCGACCGCAGCAGGTAGATGTAGTCGGGCGAGTACCCCACCTACGTGACACATAATCCAAATAAATAAAAAAATAATTTAATATAAAACATTCTTTTTAAGCAACCGCCTTCAAACTCCCGCTTTACTACATTATATACACACTATACAAAGTATTTAATTTATTGTTGATATTTTAAAAACCGCTCAACCGATTTCTATAAAATTTATATGGGACCACCTGGGGGTTTTTCCTTTCAAACAAGAAAATAATTTTCCAAATCGGTTCAGGCGTCTTTGAGTAATCGTTGAACATACATAGTTAAAAAAAAAAGATTCCAACGAATTGATAACCTCCTCCTTTTTTGAAGTTGGTTAAAAAGTTTATAAACGACTATCCGACTACGGTAAATTACATCTGATGTTGTCTAATATTTATAGGCTACTTTTTATCTCAGAAAAACAATGGGTTAGAAAATTTAATTATTTGAAAATGGCATTATACTGATTTTGTTCATATCAAATGTAGCTTGCTTTTATCTCAGAAAATAATGGGTTCCATGGGTTTTTTATATAACCTGATTCCACACAGTCGAAGCTGCGGGCAGAAGCTTGATAAAAGTAATATTATAAATATGCTTTATGCCACAACTGAAGCAAATTAGTTGTTTGGAAAGATTATACCCAGAATTAATATATATTTTACTACATTTTATCCTGGAAAATCAGAGTTTCCTACTCAAATCAAAAGCCTTACAATCGAAGTCACGTGAATAATTTAGTTGTAACATAAATAACAGCACAAACATCCAATACCTAACACAATATTCATTTCACTCACATTGTGGGTAAAAAGCAAAAATTAAGATAAGCTAAATAAAAAATAAATTTAGAGGTACTGAACAACTTCTCTTCTCAGCAGAATCAGCTTTCCAAAGTGGTGGTAGATTCTTGACTTTTAAAGAGCCACAAGTTGGCCTACATGAAATATAATTCTGAACTAGAATTTAACTAAGAGAAGATCGAGGAAGCTAAGAAAAGATCAAAATGAGCGAAGGAGTCGCTTACCTTCTTAGCATAGAGCACAATCTTCTGGAACTGGCCAGTCTCAGCGAAGCACTGTATGACTTTGCTTGCGACATTCGCCCGCAAGTAAACTGACAGGGCCAGGGTGAGGTCCACTTGCTTGACGAGGTCTCCCAGCTCTTCTGAACACTCTAGCTTTTCCTCTTTCAGCCATTTCTCTAGAAGTTGCTTGCGACCTGCAATGGAGAGAAAAATTTTAACCACCCCATTTGCAAGTTATCATTTGATACTCAAAGTTATTATTTAAAGGTTAGGCGTTTCACCATTTTGGAGTAGGCCAATATTATTATAAACTATAGGTGTGGACTGAAAACTGGAATATAGACGATTTGATCCCCATCCGTAGCACCATTGTCATTGTTCACATTTCTAACTTTCCACATATTTGTCAGGGAGAGCAGAAAATTTGTCAAGTTCAGCTTGGCTTCACAAAAAAAGAAATGTGTAAAGAAATATGACTCAACTAGCTGATTTCCACAATTTCATTCACATGATTTAGTTTTCAAAAGCCCGTGGCGTGGGAACTCTTTGATTTACCAGGATAGTAAGAGTACCACTTTCCAGGTCCTCACCTATAATATCACGTCGATCCATTGCTACGTTGCTGCTTGATTGAAGGACAAAAGAACAAACAAATAAACACACTACTAGCAACGATAAAAAAATCGCACCCTGCAGAAGTACAGGGCGGCACAGCTCGAGCGACTCGAACTTGTTGAGCTGGGCCTGGTCCAGCAGGATGCCGAAGTACTGCAGCAGCGGCGAGGTCTGCCCCGGCTGCGTGGGCACCTGCTGGAAGCGCTGTATGGTCTGCGGTGTGCGCAGGATGCCGCGCGGGGCCATGGCTGCCACCTGGCGTCGTACAACGGACAAATTGCATTAGAATAAAATAGAAATATTTTTTATTCAAATAAACTTTTTACAAGTGCTTTTGAACCGTCTGACTTTACCACTGGTTCGGAACGCCCTTCCTGCCGAGAAGAACCAGCAAAAAACTCAGCATTGCTCTTTTCAAAACAAGTTTACAATAAAATAAATACTATGCTATGTATGCAGTGTTTCCACAATGAGGGAAGTTCCAAAAATGCATACCTACCTAGTACTAACAATGTAATATATCTTAAGATGGGCAGACATAAAGCAGCCCCATTCCCGTCGGTGGCACCCTTTCACGAGCACGACGCATGACCGAGCCGATGCTTCGCTCAACCATATTTGAGGGAACGTAACGTTAACATAACATTATGTTGCTTCTATGTGATAAGGCCGCCAGTTGTACCCTTTTGTTATTTATTTTTTAATGTGGTGTACAACAAAGTGTATTGATTTCATGTAATCATTCATGTTGCTATCATATTGATTTATATATACAATCTTATAGTTAAACACAGTTTTCGTAATGAACATCTGTCAAAATATCAAGTTTACGCTCGGATAAGACTTACGGCCCTAAGAATCATTCATACAGCTTCGTCATAGGTGATATTTTTAGCAATCTGTCAAGAAATTACAGAGAAATAGATCTTCAAAGTGAGCAGCATAATATTTTAGCGCAGAATGATTTTTGTGTGTGTTGAAGGTAAGCCACGTTACTATGTATATTCCATTCAAGAAATGTTCAGCCGTGGATAAAAACTAACCTGATGGATTGAAATGTAAGCATCAATATTATATAAAACTGACTTTATTACTAACTTTTTTGACCAACCGAAAAGGAGGAGGTTCTCAATTAGGTCCTTCCCTTTTTTTAATCACAATAACAGCATAACTCACCTTAGCAGCCTCCCCATACTGTCCGTTAGTGAAGAGCATGTTGAACTTCCTGACGAACAGCTCCTCAGCGCCCGCGAGGTTGTTCCTCACCGCCAGCCGCAGCGCCAGCTCCGGGTTCTGTAGCACCGTGTTGATGTACGGCACTATGGAGTCCTCTTCCACTGTCACCGACAGAACTTGCCCTTTGCGGTTCACTCCTGTTGAGAATAATATCTTTATTCATTTATCAATAGGCTTACAAATAACATATGTGAAGCCCTGTCTCCTGTGGAAGTATATACTGTGTTACAGGAGACAGTCTCTTCCCTACATCTATGAACAAGATGAATGAATAGACGATTGACAAATAATAATTAAAAATACTGTTACATCGTTTAAACTTATCTTAGTTAAATAGAAACATTGTTTATTCTATAGAATGTCAGTAGTGTTTTTGATTTCGATATCGCACTTGATATCTGTTTATGACGAAAAGTTTACTATTGTTTGCATAATGCAATTGAATATAACTTTGCACTTTGTAAAAGTATATTTGAATAAAAAATTATTCTATTCTGGAATATACAGGTGGAAAACAAAGTAATAGAGACTACACAAATAGTGGCAGCCTATACCGCCAGTCATGGCTTCACTGAAACGTGTACATTCAATATATCATCACAAGTACGAGGAAATTTAAGAACCTGTAAGATTCATTTTACAGGGAAGCATTATAAAAAAAATTCTTTGCTTTATGTGTAATAGGTATATCGGTATTCTGGTACTCATACATTAGATATTCAGAATGGGTTCCATTCCGAAAGTCTTAATGTTCTATTAAAAATAAAAATAATAATTTTTCTATGCTTTCAAAACGCTCCCCTGCAAAATGCATCTTTTGCAGATTCGTAAGTTTGCCGTATATGTGACAATAATTATGTTACATTGAAAATATATACATATAAAGCTGTACATGTAATGATATTTTGGGGGAAGTTGGTGACGAGCTTATAACTATATTGAAATTGATTATCACAGGTATCTCACCGATAATTCCGCCAGTGGCCTCGTGGGGAGCGGTCACGAATATGGTGTCTGAAGAGATGCGGTTCATGTATATACAGGTGCCAGTCTCGATGTCATACATGTGTATGTAGCCGTACTTGGTGATGAGGTAAATCACGTCGTATTTGGGCGACACTTGCATCGCCACGGGGAAGTCGTTCTGGGCCTCCGCGGGGAAGAATACGTCTACCGCCTTTTTGGGGAACGGCTGGTTGCCTGCTGGTGTTGAGCCAACCTCTGTTAGACAAATACAAGATATTTGTAATTATTTAACAAAACGAGTACACAGCGTAAAATACTGAAGGGTATATAATATTATGTATTGATGATAAGATTAAGAAAGTTCTAACTTCTGACTTTACAGTAGTAAGAAATACTATGTTTATTATTTTAACTATAACCTTTAAGTATAAATTATGATTATAGTGCTGTAATACCTATACCCTGTCCAACCGTTTATTTTCATTTTGTGAGAGTGAGTGAGACTGAGCTGTCAAAAAGAAAATAAACGGTTGGACAGGGTATAATTAGCAGTTTTGCAAGACCAAATGTCTATGAGTCACTCTATGAGGGCCACTTCTTGTAAATATCTTAATCTGAACACAAATAGCATTCTTCAAATAAAAGAAATAACTATTTGTAGTTCGAAACTTGTGGCAATCACGTTCGGGACAATTTCGAAGACAATAATTATGAAGTAACTCATTTGCCTATAGTACAAGCAACAATGTTATATTTCCTTAGATTCACCATCAACGCCTCAAAAACGGCACGGTTTAACTGCTACTAATAGTAGCAAGTTAGCTCAGTCGCGCGTTATTTCACTAACCGAAAGCATGCCTTGGTGCTCCGTAAAAAAATTTAAAAACAGTCCAAATTATATCAAAAAACAAGATGGAATATCATACTTTCGATAAGAAAATATTTTGTTGACATTTATATTCCACTACATTAACAATATAATCACGAAATGTTGCTTAATTTAATCGTCATGAAAATAACAATATTTCTGCGGCGCAGCTATCACAGTCACACATACCGCGCGAGGAAGAGAACGCGATAGGCACGTTGAGCAACATTGATTCAAGAAGATAAATGGAGTAGTTTATTGTTTTTTTTAACGATTTTTTGTTATTAAACATTTAGACGTAGTAATGCAAAAAGGATCCAACTGTCAAACATTAATTGTCTTTTCTATTTGACTGCTTGAAAAAAATCGGTACAACACGTTAAGTACCTACTAGACTTAAAACACTGTAATTTTATTAATTATGTTAAGACAAAATAAAAAGATATTATTATAAAGACAAATTTTAATGTAAAATAATAATTATTATTGTGTGTAAATAATTATATAAAAAATTGCCACTCCACTGCGGAACTATTCTTACATCGATGTAATCTGGTAAAAATGAATGTTCCGCGGGTGATTTGCTAAACGTCGTACGTGTCGCACATTTATTACAAACTGAACCTTAAAAGTACAATCATATGGTTGGTTTTGTTGACCCGGTTGGTGTCTTAGTGAATTATATCTATAGTGTGTTTGTAGCGACTAGATGGACAATTTTGGCGTACGAATTTGTAGGTGATGCTGCTTCCATGCTGTAATAGTTCCATGAGTACAAGCTACAGACTCAACTTTACAAAAATTGTAGCACCTGCGAGTTTTATGTCATGAACACGCACATATTGAATAACTTAGCTAGACACATTATTTTATAATTATTCCTTACCAATAATATGCAGTTTGCCGCCCTGGGCCGTCCTCACAGCGAAGCAGAACAACGTGGAGGGTTCGGCGTTGCCCTCCGCCTTGAAGGTCGCAAAGGACGCGGCGTGACCCTCGATGGGCTGGGAGCACTTGCGCTCCACAGAATACAGCTGCATTGCGCCTACTACGCGATTCTGTTGCGCCGAAATACCTAAAAACGAACGTCATTATCATCATCAGCATCCTATCAACGACTCACTACGCAGGTCTCCTCTCAGAGGAGGGTTATAGGCCATAATAGCTATTGGACCAGCGTGGTGGACTAGTCCACCACGCTGGTCCAATACAAATTGGTACCGACAGACGTCACACCTTTTTAAAAAAAAAATATCAGCCAAGTTGACGTTGACGTACGTACGTTAATATCCTCCTATCCCCTCCAAATAAGCGGAAAGCTTGTGTTAGTAGTGGGTACGACAATAGTGCAACGGGTGGGATTCGAACCTGCGACCTTTCAGTTTTCAGTCTGCACCTTTAACCGTTGGGCTATTGAGGCTTAAGAAAATATTATGCAGAACTCTCAGGCGCATGGTCTCCTCTCAGAAAAGGGTTATAGGAAGTTCACCACTAGCCCAATGCAAATTGGCAGACTTCTACACCTTTGAGAACATTGTGGAGAACTCTCGGGCATGCACGATGTCACAATGTTTTTCTTCACATAACTCCGAAAAGCCAGAGGCGCGTACCTGGAATCGAACCCGCGACCCGTGAAAAGGAGACCACAGTTCTAACCACTAAGCTATCAGAGCTTTAAAACTCAAACGAATGTGGTATAAATCAATTTATTCTTTAGTCGATGATTTAGCATTTTTCGCGCTTTCTTGCTTAATTTTTCCAATATCCTTGAGAAACCGATTTTCGAACACAATTGCCTCTCATCGGCACTCAAAATGTCAATACAGCGGGTTCTGAGGACTGAGATAATCATGTACTTACGAGTACATTTCTATATTACAAAGGCTTCCAAATCTTCGTAATTTTGATCGTTATCACTAGTGAGCTAGGTTTATTGAAGTTTATTATTTATGTCCTATCAATTATGGTGGGAGGATTTTTGGCTGTGGCTAATCTAATTAGCTCTTTAAACACTTTTGCCGCCAAGCGGTATAGCTTTTCGGTACGATAGCGTGTAGAAATCGATTAGGGGTATAGGTTCAATTTACACTAGCACACCCCTTAGTCAGCCCGCTACCTTCAGACATCAGGTAAGATTGCAATCAAGGGTTATTATGTTATTGAATAAAAAAAAGACAATAAAATATAAGAGAATCAAAAAGTTTAAAAAATCCTATCAATGGTACACTCTTCACCTATAACCTCCAGAACAAGAAACAATTTTGTCTGAGAATGTTAGGTGTTGATGGTGAATAATACTTAGTTAAATGTGTTTATTACTTACCAACTAACAGCAACCATTGCTGTTTCGGATCAGTCCTATAGTTGATGATCTGACACTCGGCGAGCGATGAATGCCTATCGAACATCTTGACCGGCGTGGAGTCTCCTTCCATGGACCAGTGGTAGACGGACATCTTCGTCACCAAAGCGAGGGTGTTCGGCGAGATCCATTTCCAAAAGACGACGTCTTCGGTCATGGTATGCGCCTTCATCTTAGATTTCATCTCGATGTTGAATATTTGGAGGGTCTTTTGCGCTGCTGAGACAACAAATTAAATAAACATGCAATTTTCAAAAAACAAACCTTAACAGAAACATACTATTTTGTTTTTGTTTTTTTGGTGAATTTACTGAGTTATGTGAAAAGTCTTTGAACAAATATTGTTCAGTATCATGTGCAGAAGTTACATGTGGGACAGTTGTTAGCAAATTAAAATTAACCCTCTATAAAAGGGAATAATATAATAATTTTTTTTAAGATTATAAAGTTTTCTAAGATTTTATGGGCGCTTAAAATTTAAATAAGTTAGTTACATAAACATCAATCAACAATGTACAAAAGATACTCATTCCTTGGTCATACTTTCGTCTTAGTTTGCACTTGGTGCAATGATCGTCGCAAGACAAGACGTCTTAAGGGGTTATTGACATAATTATACACCGAGAACAGATAAGACCTTACAAGTGCTTAATATATCATATTTATTCACCTATAAATAAGCCGCCCCTTATTGGATTTAACTAAACTTTTAGCATCTTTATTTACATGTGCTTTAAAATTAGAATTTAGCTTAGTAAAACTTCAGTTACATTTTCACGTCGTGATAGCATAGAGTTAAGTCGCGGCCGGACAACTTCAATACGTATTTGCACTCTCCAATGGCGTACGGGCACAACATAATATACTCGACGGAGAACGGAGCCGAAGGGTTATGGACTATGGACGCAAACATGTTTAGTTTTCCCTGGACGCAAATGTGACTGAGCTGAGCTGTTTCCCTTCCGGGCGCAAATGTTTTACCTAGATCATGCTCATGCCGCACAGCCCTGTGCGTTTGCAGCGTAATTTAAACATATGAGTGCTCTGTAAATTTTAATACTGCCTTATTAGAAATTATAGCTCATATTATAAATCCTGCAGGGCTAGCATGAGTTAGCACTAGTTACCCTTGATTTGGGGTAAACACGTCCGAGTGGGGTAAACTGATTTCCTCTATCCAATTACGGCCCTTGTAAAAGGTATTTGGGGGCTATTCCCTCATCGTGAGATATATTGTGTTGTCAAGACTTTGTGAAATATTAATTTCTCGGTTTTGTAAATAAGTTAAAGACAGAGATATGCTAACATGAACAAGTTGTGACTTCATAATATTATTAGGCATATGTATTACCTAAAACTGAAAATCGTTATGTACACTGTTTCTTATTGGAATGAAAATCCAATGTTAAAAAAAATGAAGTTTAGTTTGATGCTAATGCACAAAAATTATATGCCCCGATTTTATCCACTGACAAGAGATAAAATTATCTTCAGCACGATTTTTATAATGGCAATAATTGTGGAGATGTTTTTCTCCCATTTTATCCATTGGGGATATTATATCCACCGCGGTGCCCATGTTCGACAGGCAGATAAAACTGAGCGAGGAAAGAAACATTTTATCCACTCCCCGTGGATATATATGTCCCCTGCCCATGTTAGCCCTGTTGGAGAGTTACAGATGCTCACTTTTTAGGCATACACTTTGTATCGCGGAAAAAAGCGTATTTAAAAAACCTGACTTCACTCGGACGGAGTCGCGGGTTAAAGCTAGTCAGTTGACAAAATGCTGGTATAATATTTAGTCTTAAATGTTAAAAAAACTCACATACACCACCTAAGGATCGATGATTCGAGGAAATGTAAAGGGACGTTAATAAAATTTATTCTGTGTATATAGGGAAATTCCTATACCCGATAAAGGAAGCCTAACATTTACTCAAAGGGCAATCAATTTCAGTGAAAGGCTGGGTGTATAAAATGTCAGTAACAAGGAATGGGTAATCTTATACTACACTACTTGTATAAGTAGGTAGGTAAGTGAAGAAATTACTCTTTCAGTTTTTTTTAATCTTTTTTACCGAGGCAAGTGCAGAATAGTATTTCGTAAATAGTATACTAGCTTGTGTTCGGTATAAAATACACACATCAAAAGTGTCTAGGGATCAACATATATTTTTGCAATAACTTTTCTCCTGATTGATATTAATTAAAATTTTCTTTAAGGATTCATCAAATAAAGTGTTTTCGTTTGTCACAGTAACGATAAACCAAGTCACCTTTGCATTAATAAAGAAATTTGCCATTTTCCTAATAAAGGGATTTTTGACATTTGAACCACTAACATTAAAGTTCGAAAAAAAGACTGAAATAACAGTTTTCTTTAAAATTTTATTGGGTAACTTAAACAATTAATAAATAATCCGTGTTTCTACCGCGAACACTAACAACACAAGAACATCGGTTTGGCATACTCAAAATGAGTTCATCCAAATCACGCTGTGGAATGGCCGCCCATGTTCGTTGCAACAACAAAAAAAGGTCTTCTTGCCACTGGATACCCTCCATATTCGGCAGAGCTCTTCTCTGTAGCATATCCCATGCATGCTCAATCGGGTTCAAGTCTGGCGACTGAGCAGGCCAGGGCAGGACATTGATGTTAGCTGCGGCGAGAGTCTGTCTTACAACTCTTGCGGTGTGCGGTCGTGCATTATCATGCATTAACTGAAATAAGGGACCGATTTGCACTTGTAGAGGAACGATGACGTCTGATACAATCGTCTCAGCATAAATTTGAGCGTTGAGGTTGCCTCTGATCCAAATCAAAACTCAGTTCTTCCGCCGATCCAAATACCCGCCCATACCATGATGGTTCCACCACTATAAGGATGGACTTCCTGGCAGGATTTTAATCGCTGTTGGCGTCCAGGGGTTCTCCAGTGTCGTATACGTCTTGTATCCGGTCTCATACCAAAACGAGACTCATCAGAAAAGCACACGAAACGCCATTGTTCTTCTGCCCAATTTCTGTGTTCAAGAGCCCATTGATATCGAATCCTACGATTGTGCATTGCTATAGGTGGTACCCGTAGCGGTCTTCGGGAATGAAGGTTCACTTCATGCAAGCGGTTTCTGACTGTTTGGTCGCTAATTAAGTTTCCTGAAGAGTGATGAAGCCTCACGGCTAACATCATGGCGGTTATTGTTGGAGCTCTTCGAGTTAAGATTTGAATGTATCGGTCTTGTCTCCGTGTGGTGCAGCGATACCGTCCTCCATGGCGCTCAGCCACGGTACCAGTGCTTCGGTAACGTGTCCAAAGTCGACTGATAACACTCTGACTTGTATTCAGAGCTAAAGCCACAGTACGTTGCCGGGAACCAGCTTCTATCATTCCCACGGCTCTGAGCATTTCTTCCCTGCTTAAATGACGTCGCCGCTCCATAATAACGTTGGTTTTAATCAGTAGTAGGGAAACAGTAGCACTAATAATGTCTTCAATGCGTTGTATGTTTTTATAGGGAAAATATTGACAGCTGATTTTCATCTTTTACTCGAATTTGATTGACAGTTCCTGATTCAAATTATGAAATGCACCAAAAAGGATCCATATAAATTTATAAAAATGAAATGAAATGAAATGAAATGAAACTTTATTTGCTGAATATGAGTACAGTATAGTTAGATGTTATTAAAATCATAAATTTATTACAAAGCCACATCTCAATCTCAAGAAATCCGCATAAAAATGCTTGATCCCTAGACACTTTTGATGTGTGTAGTTTCAAAGCATAATGCGTGAAAAAAAAAATACAAAAAAATCTTGAGAGGTGTCAAGGGACACCCGGATGGAACGTAGTTCCTTTCGATTAATGAATTTGGCATTCGAGTGTTCGGTATTTTTGCGGTACAATATTGGGTCTCCGTAGCCTTGTGGCTTCTGCAGTCGCCTAACAGTTAAAAGTCGAAGGTTCGAATCCCAGCTCGACAGACCGAATTTTCCATTTTCGATTTTATTTTAAACAATTTCTACATGTGGAACCTTTCCCTAATTTTTTATAACTTATAAGTTAGAAAAAATTAGGGAAAAATTCTACGTTCCCATAATTTTTTTGTACCTATACGATACATCATTTTTAACTGACTTCCAAAAAGGGAGGAGGTTCCTAATTCGGCAGGTATCTTTGTCACAATATGAAATATTGTATGCACATCGCTAGTTAATGATAAGATAAACAGTAAAAACACTCGATAATGGAGAAGGGGCGTCGACATAACATCCATGATTAGGGACGCGAAAGGGTTTTTTTTAATTAGCAGTTTCCGTAAATTCTGCCGTCCAAATGTCATGAATTATAATATAAAATCAGAATATGGAAAAATGACTCATCGCCATTAGCCATGTAACTTATCGCACATGGATGGCGTGACGTAATCACAAAATACGCATAAATGAATACAATATTTATTTATATGCAGTGGCTCAATCCAAGTTGAACTTTCACTAGCTGACCCACCCTGGGTTTGCTCGGATTTGGAATGTATGTCTAAATGATGGTGAAAACTAAATTCCAATTTTGTCCAATTTAACTGAAATAATTTTAAATTGGACTGCATTCGGACGCCAACTGCATGCAGCAAAACAATGCACCGCAACTTTGTCTGCCGGGAGGCTTTGGTTATTAGTCCGGGAGGAATCGGCGCATGCGTACCGAAAACTATTCCACCTCAATTTTTTTATGCGATCCTCTTCAAATGGCCCTCCTAATTATATAAATGCATGTTGCCAGGGCGCCACCTGGTGCCATATTGTTTAAACTGAAATTGTTGAAACAATTGCAAGGAATTGTTATTTTTCAACCGGACAAATTTTTTTTATATTTTTTATTAAAATACCAATAAAAAAGGTCCTATGACTTTTCATGATAAAGTTAATATTTTTAAAGATATGAATTTTTAAAGGTTCGAAAAATCTCAAATTTGGGTACTTTCGACCTATGAAAAATATATTTAAAAAAAACATAATGTTTTAGTAATATTTTTTTTTAATTCTCTATACAATAGTTAATAATATTGTTAATAGAGATTTAAAAAAAATTCATTGTTTATATCTTTTTTTAATTGTTAATTTCGCGCGCTCACAAGTATGCGTCGCTTATAGTCTAGATTTCCTTACTTGAGTATTCGGGTAAACAAACACCTCTTGATATAAATATCACTTATTTACACACCAACCACACATTTTGAACTATGTTTAACTGTCTAGATCTGTTCATTAAATACATTCGTTACGATTTACACTTGAATGTTTAGAAAAAACATTCAAATGAATTGAATAATAGTTATTTATGCAACTGTTGTATAGTAAGGGGTATTAAAACACGAATGTGATAATAGTATCACACATGTGAATCATCGTATCACATGAGTGTGATACTTGTGAGCGCGCGAAATTAACAATTAAAAAAGTGGGTCAAAATCGCGCCCAAAGAAGTCGGTTACAAACATTGTTACAAACATTGTTACAAACATACAAGTGAAGCTAATAAAAAGCGTATAAAAAAAGATATAAACAATGAAATTTTTTTAAATCTCTATTAACAATATTATTAACTATTGTATAGAGAATTTAAAAAAAAAATTACTAAACATTATGTTTTTTTTTTAAATATATTTTTCATAGGTCGAAAGTACCCAAATTTGAGATTTTTCGAACCTTTAAAAATTCATATCTTTAAAAATATTAACTTTATCGTAAAAAGTCATAGGACCTTTTTTATTGATATTTTAATAAAGAATATAAAAAAAAAATTGTCCGGTTGAAAAATAACAATTCCTTGCAATTGTTTAAACAATTTCGGTTTAAACAATATGGCACCAGGTGGCGCCCTGGCAACATGCATTTATATAATAAGGAGGGCCATTTGAAGAGGATCGCATAAAAAAATTGAGGTGGAATAGTTTTCGGTACGCATGCGCCGATTCCTCCCGGACTATATGGCTAGTTGTCACCTTACTGTCAAAGACGTGCCGCCATGCGTTCCGGCACGATGACGTGTAGAAACTAGAAACTAATTAGGGGTATGGGTTTAATTCAAATCTACCCCCTTCCGTCTGCATCATTTCATTACTTACCAGGTAAGACTGCAGTCAAGGGCTATCATGTCATGATTTAAAAAAATCCGCCTATGGACCAAGTTAGCAGCCTACTTGCAGCCAGTCCATATAGACTTTATAAGATAATAGAAATTAAGCCAAAATATGGATCAAGTACAATAATAATTTGCAGTCGAAATAGGTCAACTGCTTACCATATTTACGCGACAATAATATAAGTTTATGAAAACAAGATTTATATAATAAAGCAGTTATAGAAACCTACATACATGTCCCAATTTAGTGGTTTCTAGCACACAAGTGGAAAAAATTGGCGCATCATGCCGCCATCTTTGGGCTTGGCTCTTTGCCGGTGTTCTACTTTATTGATACGGTTATTCGGAATTTGGGAAGAATCTTAATGAATTTGGCCATTGCACGTAACAATGTGCTATTTAAATAGTTATTCACAATAAATTATAAAGTTCTAATTTGGCTTTATTATATTAAAAACTAGCTGATGCCCAAGACTTTAAAAATTCCTCGGGAACTCTGTATAAAGGAGCCTATTTCACTCTCTAGGTCCTCAACTATACCCATGCATTTACCGTTATTTGTGATTACAGGACAAACCAAAAAACACACTTTCGCATTTTTAATATTACTATTGTAACTTTGAATGAAGCGACTCATAATATTGATTGAACTTCATTTGAGAAATTTTATAATTAGCAGTTATATTATTTTACCTTATTATTGTAAACTATGGAGAGTTGTATTGTTTGGAAAGTTTAATGGCAACTACATAATTCAATCTCAATTTGTTTATGGCTTTAGTAAATAATTTTAGATAACTATATAGTCCTAGGATGCCAGGTTTTAGTTAAGGGCGAACAGCGAAGTACTAGTCCATTGAACTTAATTTCTCTAACAGTGAACTGTAACATAATTGTTTTACATAGTATTTATTATCAAAGACAAGAACATTGCTATATTCATCAATAGCCTATAACAGTCCACTGCTGGACTAAAGGCCTCTCCCAACGGGAGGGTTTGCCCGTAATCACCACGCGGGGCAGACGGGGTGGTGATCGTAGTAGATGGTAGTAATAGCACAGAGGACGCTGCTGCCCGTTCCCCGTTATATTCCCTTAGTCGCCTCGTACGACACCCGCGGGAAGAGCAGGGGTGGTGACAACTGTATTCTGATCTGCCGTCACCACACGGCAATTGACCTTAATTGAATATGAAGTTGGCTCTCCACCAGCGCTTTACCTTGCAGACATCACAGATTGCAGTCAGGGCTGATCAGCTTCCTCATGAGCTTAGCAGCTTCCTTACATTTTGATAATGACAACCTTGTTTCACAAGTATTTATTGAGGCAAGGACTAGACTTAGGTAGACTTTTAATGAACTTTGTATCCTTCCTAAAATTATAAATGTGAATGTGTGTTTGTTTGTTGGCTTGTCCTTCAATCACGCATCAATGAAGCAATGGATTGATTAAGGTGGTTTTTTTGTGTGGGTATAGTTAGGAAAAACACAGAAACATCCCACAGGATTTATAAAAACCTGGCTCCACACAAAGTTGTGGGCAAAAGCTAGTATGATATAAAGCTGAAATACTATAGAGATGGCTCACCTTCCACCCCAGCTTTGCCCTTGAGCGCGATGACCTTGCTGGCTGGGTTCATGATGGCAGAGTCTGCGCTAATCGGCCTCCTGATGGGATTGGTGGGGTCCGCCATGTCGATGATGACCACCTCGGACGTCTCGCCGACCTTTTCACGGACGCAAATGAACTTGTCCGACTCCATTGTGAGTGTGTTGAATGAAATGGAGGCAGGATTTATTCCAATGTTGGTGAGCTACAAGAAAAAAGAATTATGTATATATTAGTAGTCAATTATTTATACTCATAATTTGAATTCATTAAGAGTGCAATCTTCTTCGTCTTTATGAACTGATAGGCGGCATCTACAGATGGACAAAGGTCTGTTGCATTGACTGCCATAGGCCTCAAACTTGTGCCTAAAATAATGAAATATGAACCATAAGTTCATTTATTTTATTATTTTTTGCTGCTGTCTCTTATTATTATTAACTAAATCCAGGTAATATTCCATACCCTATACAATAACTGGTAGACAATAAACCAGTTAATTAAAACTAATTACTGCTAAAAGGAAGTGCCATTCCTATATTTATGGAATATTTTAAATGTTATGTTTAATATGTGTATTATATAATATTTTAATAAATGGATTGATTGATGAAACATTCTTCTACCAACAACCATTTTCATTTACATCACTTTTCATGGAGTAATCTGACTTCATAAGGAAAAAGGAAGTTTATGTCATTTTTTCAAAATTGAGAAATGTGTAACATAATCAGTGTCAGTAAAAAAAGATGCATCTACCAGTATTTATATATTTCGCATAAAATTAACACAAGCCTATAAATCTTACTTTTAAATAGGATGGATCTTTGAAATGACTCAAATATTACTAAATTACAAATTATTTATTTCTCAGTTTTGAACTTTATGTAGAAACACCTTTTTTCCTATTATGTCAGCCAGTAATTTTTGCTTGTGCATGAAATCAATTGTATAAGTGACCAACTTTAATTTTGCATTCAGGCCACTTTATAAGATAATAGCCATTGTCATCTTCAGCCAAAACAAAGGTGATTTTTCCATCAAAGACTGCAATCTCCTTTATTGGTATAGTGCCAAACAGGTTTATTTCCTTATAAAATTGATTTTCATTCATGTTCCCTAGAATACCATAATATGGCACAGGCATGAAGTGCAACTCTTCAACTCTTAGAGTAAGCTCTATATATGGCATTCTCACTCTCACTGAGTTGAAATGAGACAGATTTATGGTGGAACATAATTGTTCTCATTTTAACTGTATCTATAGGTAAACCGCCGTAAGCTTGGCCTTCCTGATGGTTTGCGGGACGCGGGGCGGGTGATGCGATCGGCTATACACGATACGACGTCGTCAACTCGTATCTTAAGATTTAACTAAGCTTAAGATTAAAGGCACTTATGATATTTTTTTAACAGAATATATTTATTCTTAGTTTAAGTATTTTTTAAAGTCAATTGTACATTTATACTAATATTAAACTAATATTAATAAACAATAGTCTTATAATTATTATCATTAATCAGAACGTTCTTCATCACATGAACTTTCTTCATTCGAAGATTCCGATGATGTATCTTGCGATAGTTCAATAATAAATGGTCTATTTAATTTTTTATTACACAGAGTAGGTAGGTTATCCTGATTCATGTCGCAAGATGAATATTATCGTGTGTAGCCGTCTCTGGAAAAATATCACGCGCAGACTAGCGTAGCGTCCACGTCAGTCACTGCCGGCGCCCGGCGGACAGCGGCAGACTAGCTGATTGGTTGAGCGCGCTCCCGCCCCGCGTCCCGCAGACCATCAGGAGGGTCAAGCTTATGGCGGTTTACCTATAGAGTGTTCAGCAGAGCCAGATTACGATCTATAGATCTCAGCCTTAGGCAGGCTGTGATCATCTGGAGTTCATTTAGAATGCAGAACAAAGCAAAAGCAAAAAAAACCATAGCAATCCACAACAAACAAAAATAATAAACCTTAAGTTGTATTGAGAATTACTTTATTTATTTTTTTCACTCAATTTGACCATTTTGGTTTGTTCAGGTATAATTTTTTGCTCTAAATAACTATGGGCTCTAAAACATAATTAGGGCCAAAAAAACTTGTTACTAACACTAGAAACAGAATCCAGGTTCTGATTTCAGATGTATAAGGCTAGCCTTAGGAAGTTTGAGTTAACAATGTGAACTGCATACCTATTGTCTAAACACAATATGCTATGTGAAGCAGTGTAGTCCAAAATAGAGAACTGATAAAACCTGAACATTATAGAAGGTAAGAAGTGACCGGTCAAAGAAGAGTCCTTTTATAAGTTCCATGAACCAGATGAATCTAGTAAAGTTAAAATCTTGGAAGCCAAGATAATCTTTCAACAATGAATATGAATACAACCAGAAATATTGAGTTCCTACTTTCTACCATTGATCGGCATACTATTCAATTCAATTCTATGATTTTATTAGTATCCCTATAATTTTTAATGAAAAAATGCTCTTTTGATTTTGAGGGATATAGAATAATAGTAAAAAAGCTAGCCTACTACACCTAGATAGATCCCTACCTCCCTGGGAAAGTCTGTCTTGCAAAGTATGATTTAGATGACCTACTTAGCAGATTGTACATAGTGGTCAAGAAGAATCAATACTTTCTACTATGAAATCATATTCAGTCATCAAAGTGAATATAATTTAACATAGAGAAACAACTTCATTTTGTAAAACACAATCTTCAAGTTCTTACTAATTTACTATGGGATGGAAAGTAAATTTAAAAACTACTCATGTAATAAAAAACAATTATAAGAAAATATATTACTTTCACTGGTTCTGAATGTAAAAAGAAATACCAGTACAATTTTATAGCTGTTCTTTTCAATTTTATTGTATATTTAAGCATAATTACTAAAATATTATTTGTAAGTACTAAATATAGCAATACCAGTTTTACTCTAGAAGAACACAGGAACAATATCATCATTTCATTCATTTATTTAATCCAATATCATGATTTTACAAAAATGGGTTTTGGCAGGAGCTAAGCTAAAATCCTTACGATTTTGTGGTTTATCTGTTGGACCTCTTCCTGATCGATGGTTCAGTTTTACTTATACTATATTATACAGATCAATAATAAAAAAAAAATTAGAAATTATACAATAAATTATACAAAAAAAATTTTTGGAACTTTTGACTTTTTCAACAATATTTAACTGAATTAAATATTTTTAGATAAAAATTATTGTTAGGTTTAGGATTATTGATTGCTTGTAAATTTTTACTACTAATATATATGTTTGTTGTGTACACATGTGACATGTTTGTGTGTGTGTGTGTGTGTGTGTTACTATAGGTGCTTGTGAATCTATCTGGTAATTTTTAGCAACTTTTCCATATTTTCATAATCAAGCGTCTGGAGCCAGGCTTTCACCTTTGTTTTACAATCATGTCAATACAATTAGTAATATTGTAATAAAAATACAATGAACTTGAAAAATTTACATAATCAGAATAAAAGATTATATTGATAAGGATAAGACAAATAGGTTCAATGCCCCTTTTGTTAAAGGAGAAGCAATTTTAAATCTCTTACTTTTATGGGGTAGAAATCTGAGAATTAATGTAAATTTAATAATTCCACCATGAACATTTTTCAGTCCATAAAAATAATTAGGTATATTATAATTCCTTTTATCATCTTGCCTTGAACTAGAATCACTATTCTCAGCTCAAAGCATTGAGCCCTTTTCAAACCTAGACTTTATTTAATTACAATATTGAATTAGTTAAACCTGAAAACCTGTGCCTAATTTTTTTTTAGTTCTTTAGCATACTGCTGGTCTACAAGTAAAAAGTTCGGCATCGGGCCGGTTTTCATTGGAACCCAAATCATATGATCCAGGAAATATGGAGCAAATCAATACCCGGCTCTTCCGTACTCCGGGTGCAGGGGGTGTTCCTGTCATCGTAATTGCGCAATGTCATTTATACCAGTCTTCTTACTTTCATGACAAAAATATTACCGAATAATCCGCAACTCTGGTAAAAACTGATAGAACATCCCCCTACACCACCCACTGTATGAGCAAAGCAAATGTAATAAAATTCGATGGGCGTATGTACTCACTTGTAAATGCTCCTGAAAGCGTATCGGCAATACTTGAGCCATGGTTGCAAACTTTCTCTGCTCTAACTTATCCAAATAGGCTTACGAACGACCGTCTTATATCGCGGGGTCTGAAATTAACACAATTTATTCAATTCACTGTTTTCCTACCCGATACACCTTTGACAATCAACATGGCGTTCATTCATGTTTGAAAGGAAATTAAAACGACCGGAACACAACAAAAAATTTACTGCGTTCTGCTGTTTCTACTCACTATTCCTTTTTATTAGCTACATGAAGAAAAAATAAATCGATCGATGTAATTTTTTATTTGTATAGAAATGACGAATATAGCACCCGCGGCTGCCACATACACAAATGAATGAAATCACACTTCACATCAGGGGGTCTATCGCGTAACTTTTTCTCAGTCCTTAAAGGACTGCATCAATGTCAAAATATGATTTTGGGCTTCTCCTATTGGCCAAAACCATGTTTTGACATTGAAATAGTCCTTTAAGGACAGCGATAAAAGTTACGCGATCGCCAGGGATGTTACCTATTGTAGTAGGTACAACTCATGTCTTGTGCTCCATCTAAGGGCCAACTTGTTTGGACCGACCAAATTGTACCAACGAACACGTCAACAGTTTTGATAGATTACTGAGGGAGTAATAGTGTTCTGTGTTACTGAGGGTGAGGATTTTGCCTATACAAAACTGTCATTTTCCAGTCGTGTACACATCGAAAAGCCGATTTGATCCGTACACGTTTCTATGGAAAATGATAGTTTTGTAAAAGCAAAATCCGAATCGATCCTCACAAATTAATGTGGTTTCACCCTTAATCACACTTTGAGAATATCTAATTTAACATTCCTCCAAAGTTCTTGTTCTGTGGTACGTTTCCCTTTTTAATATACTCTTTGGCGGTACGTCAGATTCTCCTAGTGTTCGTAGTCTATGGTCAAATTTGACATTGACAGCAATAGGGTATTTGACTATATTAAAAATATCGTTTCCACAGACCAGTAACACTAATATATACAGACACCTATGTTTATAGAAGCTATACGTCATAGTAGTAGAACTTGTAGAGGGGTGCGGGAGGGGGGGAAAATGTCATTATACATATATGATCATGTGTCTCATCTTTTGTTGGCCTCAAGTATGAAGATGTCCTGGTACGTCCCTTTCTAACTTAACATTATAAATAAGGTTTTAAATTTACTATAACCGGATGCAATAATTAAAATATTATGTACATCCGGTATAGCGGACTTTTAGATGACTTGCTTTTTTATTTTTTAATAACGCTCTGGATTCTAGTCTTTTAAGGCCTAAAGGTAAATCCTTATTTTGAAGGACCATAGATAATTAAAAAGGTTTCATTCAATAAAACAAATTTTATACGTTTAAATTTTTTATTTCTATTTCTTTATGACTGTACACTAGCGGCACGCTATGATGGCCGGTTTGACACATTACAATAGTGATGTGGAATGTCAATTTATTCTCGAACAAAAAACAATTAAGTTTTGTTTTTGTACCTGATTAAATAGGTTTAATAAAACAAAAATGTATATGTTTATTTAATTTATTTGAACGAACTGAATATTTGAATGAAAATGAATATACATACTTTATATGCACACAAGAAACATATGAATACAAAAGATACCAAAAAAGGTGCCACAAAAGGCCATAATTAATCAGATTCGTCCATACTACTATTTTCACTGTCGTCACTGCTATCATCACCTACATTAATAATTATATGTTCGTTTTCTATAATATTATCTATTTTCACATCTCTTTCATAATCTTCCCTTATTAATTTAACAGTTCTATTCACAACCTTTTCCCAGTCTCCTTTAGTCACATGTTCACAAGCTTCTTCTAATAATTTTAGCATTTTTTTTGTGGTAAATGGGGGTTCTGTATTGTGTCTTGCAGCATATCCCTTAATTTGAGCCCACACCAACTCAATCGCATTATACTCACAATGGTAAGGCGGTAACCGTATAACTCTGTGCCCATGTTCTAATGCTATTTCGTCAATGACGTATCGGATCTTGGTTGGTTTGTTTTCTTTTAAAAGACGTACTAATTCCGCTTTTAACATATTCATGTTTGCATCTACGCCATTTTTACGAAGCCATGCGACGATATCAGCTTTCTTTTGGGATTGGGCAGGTGGCTTGTCAATTTGCATCGAGTGGTATGGGGCGTTGTCCATAATTATAATAGATGGTTCAGGGAGGCTACACAACATTGAGGTAAACCATTCAGTAAACTTTTCTCCATTCATGTCTTCATGATAGTCTCCAGTGGTTTTTGACGCAAAAGCCATGAGAGAACCTTCGACAAACCCGTTGATGGTTCCGGCGTGACAAATTATAAGTCGCGATCCTTTTCCTACAGGAACTTTGGAAGTAGATGCTGCTGTGTCATCGTTCCAAGAACGGCCTACAGTATGGTTAGCATTAAGCCATGTTTCATCCAAGAACACAACATTTTGCCAATTTTTGATTTCTTTCACTTGCCGTAAAAAAGTATACCTTGCCATCGCTATATCAAATCTTTCCATCAATATTTTGCGTTTGTTACATTTTTTGTATCGAAATCCAATGGTCTTCAAAATCTTCGTTAAAGAACTTTCCCCACCGAAGAATAATCCAGCTTCCTTCAGTGAATGCACCAACTTTTTTCTTGTTGGATACTCCTTCTGTAAATAGTAGCCGTAAACATGTCTTCGGATAGCATCGGCATCAAAGCTATCGATGCCTACGACTGGTTTTGCTCGTTTTCTCTTTTTTGGTGTGTGAAGTTTATTTTCTTCTGTGCCAGTCTCGCCATATTTTTTTTTAGTTATCCGTCTAACAGTTCGTTGTCCAATATTAAGCGCATCAGCTACGCGTTCAACCACTGACGTTATAGGTAAAATTGGCCCTCCATTTTGAGCTTCTCGATCGAAATAGTTACGAAGGCGTATTACGAACTCACGTGTCTGACTATTTAGAACAGTTCTCTGCGTACGTTCGGTCATATCGACGAAATCCACAACAAAGGGCTTGAACAGAGTCCAAATTAACGAGCAAGGGTCAACAGTAATGCAGTATCAATATTTGAAATCCAAAGCCAGGTCAAAACTATATCACAATCGCATTGCACTGACAGTTTATACTTTTCGAAGCAACGTCAATTCGAAACTGCTTTGTTTTGCATTGAGCATTGACGCGAGTTTGCCGGAGGTAGTAGTTGTGCTAGCCAGCGATCCTATGTGACGATCGTATTAGATTCCATTTTTAAAAATTTTCAATTTAGAAAACCAAATGCCGAGTTGTGGTATATATCATATAAAAATAAAAATTTTACCTTTTGTATGAAACAGCTGATATTTTTTTGCGATTTCAGAGGTTTGTCCACATAGTGAAAATTGTTCATATTCACAAGTACATTCACCCCTTAAATGGTGCAAACTGATTTTTCTACACTTGTATACATTTTAGAAATCAATTTAATAAATAAATTTTGAGTCCTAAACCTAAAAATACATTCGATAAAATTTATGAATCTCTGCACATCACTATCGTCAATAAAGTAATACAATTATTTCCTTCAAAGTCGTTATCAATTAATACGGAACTTCATGAGCGGACAAACGTCAAACCGGCCATCATAGCGTGCCGCTAGATTAGTGACTCTACCACACCGGTTCGGAAAGCAGATTCTGCTGAGAAGAGCCGGCCAGAAACTCAGCAGTTGCTCTTTTTGTAGTCAAACAAGCTAACTTTGCCAATATTTTCTTATTATCTAATTAATTACTAATCAAGATTTTTTTATTGCAACTACAGTTTATTTTTGTATTTACTAAAATATAATATAATATCCATGGAGTTCGTAAATAAATAAAAATTATAACCATAATACTTTGTTCGATTTTGATAGCGGGCAAAATAATCTGCACTCTTAGGGTGGAACCACATTTGTGAGGATCGTTTCGGATTTCGCCCATACAAAACTGTCAAATTCCATAGAAACGTGTAAGGATCAAATCGGCTTTTCGATGCGTACACGAATGTATGGAATATGACAGTTTTGTATAGGCAAAATCCGAATCGATCCTCACAAATGTGGTTCCACCCTTAGCCAACATTGCTCATATTATCGATTTATCGTAAATATAACGTAAGTAAAGAAAGTGGGCAAAGTTACATAGTGATTAGTGTTTTTTTTTTCATACAAGCTCCACAAAGCAATTTTAATTATTTTTTACACTTCTGCTGTCGCTTTTGAAATTATATTACGAGCAGAAATAAAAAAATATCCAGTGTACAAAATTAAATTTTTAAGTATGGAAGTTTAAACCTCAATAACGCAACGGTCAACGCACGAAACGAAAAGGTTTGTGGTTCAAATGCTAAGTAACAAGGGAAAGGGGAATATTGGTTGTTTATCATGAGTATTAGTCATTTTAATTACACTTTGCTTTAGTAATTAACTACATATTTTTTTTGACGTGATAACGTCTCATAAATCGATGAACATCGGCTGCACGCACGAAAGTGTCACGTTCCGCCTGAGCCTGCGCGTGCAAGCGAGAGCGCGGAACAAACGATAGAGAGGCACGACAAGCGTTGGCTTGTGACTAGAGAAAACTGTAATTTTCAATTAACTCCTCCTTTGTATTATACAAAATAATGATAATTTTTTTCGTTTTTTTTTTTTTTTAATTAAAATGTTACAAAAAAACTTATAGCTAAACTAATTTAATTACTATACAAATCATGCCCGCGTGGAATGATGCTAAGAATACTGGCTGCATTTCCGCGCTGGACAGCCAGGCTGATCCTTTGCGCAAAAAATGAGCCAGCCCTTCTGTCATGATAATTCAGTGATAATAATTCAATTCATAAAAGTATGCAATTTTTCATCAATGCTTCTATAAGACGTTATCACGTAAAACTATCGTCCCTAAACCGACCTTACAGACACCCAATTTTTTTTTAAATAATTAAAATACTCAATAATTGTGATTCTTAAGCATACAATAAAATAAACTTAGTTGCGTATTCGCCATGACGCGGACGTACAATCTACAAACTATCGAGCCCGCAAAAATGTGCAGCGCACTCAACAAGTAATGAATTCTTAAGAATGATGTTAGGAATTAACTTAGGAACGAATGCAATAGGGACAGTCCCTATCACATTCGTGGGAAATATAATTTATTTTCCAAAAGTAAATGTCATAAAATTTGCCCATTCTAGCGGATTTGCTTTTAGGGCAAAGAATCGTTGATTGGCAAAGTTGGCTTGTACATAAATAAATTACTTGTACATAAATAAGTACTTTTTATTAATTCAAATTCATTTTCTTAAAATATAAAATATATAAAATGGCCTTAGGCTAACTAAAGGTGCATTTTCACCAGACTAAAGGTGCATTTTCACCAGACTAAAGCAAAGACAAAAGGAAGGGTTAAAATTAAATATCTCTATGTACGTAACTTTACCTATGTTCTACCGTAGCGCACGGTTTATACAAGGTATTAGCAATCTATAAATCCTACTAATCTCTGCTGATTTTTACAATTTAAGGTGACTAACAAAAAATAACATATTTACGTACAAATAAATAAAATTAAATATCTCTATGTACGTATCTTTACATTTATGTTCTACCGTAGCGAACGGTTTATACAAGGTATTAGCAATCTATAAATCTTACTAATCTCTGCTAATTTTTACAACTTAAGGTGACTAACAAAAAATAACATCTTTACGTACAAATAAATAAAATTAAATATCTCTATGTACGTATCCTATGTTCTACCGTAGCGCACGGTTTATACAAGGTATTAGCAATCTATAAATCTTACTAATCTCTGCTAATTTTTACAACTTAAGGTGACTAACAAAAAATAACATCTTTACGTACAAATAAATAAAATTAAATATCTCTATGTACGTATCTTTACCTATGTTCTACCGTAGCGCACGGTTTATACAAGGTATTAGCAATCTATAAATCTTACTAATCTCTGCTAATTTTTACAACTTAAGGTGACTAACAAAAAATAACATCTTTACGTACAAATAAATAAAATTAAATATCTCTATGTACGTATCTTTACCTATGTTCTACCGTAGCGCACGGTTTATACAAGGTATTAGCAATCTATAAATCTAACTAATCTCTGCTAATTTTTACAATTTAAGGTGACTAACAAAAAAATAACATCTTTACGTACAAATAAATAAAATTGAAGTGTTTGTTTGTAATTTCAAAATAACAGCTTTTTACTAAATGCTTATGAAAGTATATTCGGTACTTATAACATACATTTTTTAATTTTTGTATGTTTGTTCCGGCTAATCTCGGGAAAGGCTGGACCAATTTTGACGGGACTTGCACTGACAGATAGCTGAAGTTATAAGGAGTAACATATAGGCTACTTTTTTAACCTACTTTAAAAAAAGGTGTTTGTCTAACTATGTATGTCGATACCTTCGTGATTTCTAAACAGATTTGAGTGAATTTTTTTTTAATCAATACAGAAACTTTGCGAGATGGTCCCATAAAAACTTCGGGTTCTAACTCCTCAATCCTGATGCTGCAGGGATCTGTCCACGCGAACGAAGTCGCGGGCAACAGCTAATAAAATTAAATACTCAATGTGTACATTTAAAACTTCAATTCAAACTTCAAGCAATCTATGTACCTCTCCGCATTTTGTATTACGAGTAAGTAACTAGTTAAAAAATACCATATTATAAATCTTAAAAAGGTGTCGCGGATTCAATCCATCCTTACTAATATTAAAAATGCGAAAGTGTGTTCGTTTATTGATTTTTCCATCAATCGCGCAGCATACTTAGGTGCACCGGATCAACTTGATTTTTTGTATGGGTAAAATAGAAGACCTATACCTATTAATATACATAATATTCAAAAATAATGTCGGTTACAGGCTTATGGTTGCAAATTATTTTGAATTGCTGAGAACGGAAATGGAAAAAATATTTATCTATATAAATAAAAATGAATGTTGGTAAGCGCATAACTCAAGAATGGATGGACCAATTCGGTTAATTTATTTTTTTGTATATTCCTTAAGTACTTCTTCTTCTTCTTCATCAACCGATAGACGTCCACTGCTGGACAAAGGTCTCTTGCATGGACTTCCACAGGCCTCGGTCTTGCGCCGCCTGAATCCAGCGGCTCCCTGCGACTCGCTTGATGTCGTCGGTCCACCTGGTGGGGGGTCTGCCAACACTGCGCTTCCCGGTGCGGGGTCGCCACTCCAGCACCTTGGGACCCCAACGACCATCAGCTCTTCGAACTATGTGCCCCGCCCATTTCCACTTCAGTATCGCGACTCGCTGAGCTATGTCGGTGACTCTGGTTCTCCTACGGATCTCCTCATTTCTAATTCGATCTCTGACTCGACTTCGATGACTCTTTCCATCGCACGCTGAGCGGTCCTGAGCCTCCTCTGAGTCCTGGCTCAGGACCGCTCAGCGTTCCTTAAGTTCCACGGAAGGTTTTAATACAAAAAAAAAAAACTAAATTCACGCGGACGAAGTCGCGGGCATCAGCTAGTTTATAATATATTATAAACTAGCTGATGCCCGTATTATAATATAACTGCAATGTTTTTAAAGTGAAGATACTTAGACAATCTGGAAAAAATGTTAAAAATTTTAATTACTTTTGCGACGTACAGTTCTATAGCTAGCACCTTTAGTAACTTTAGTCGCTATCAGATTTTCCATTTCCTTTCCCTTTTTTCTAGAGTCAGTATTGTGTATTCTCCTATTGAAGTTAATACACCATTGTCTAACTTGCATTCTTATCACAAATAACCAAAAAGCTTTTAAAAAATCTGATTTATGCTCAAGACAATTCAGCCAAGATGTATTAATTAGTTCAAATTTGTTAATTAAATCTGTATATATGTAAACTTTACAAATGTTTGGCAAAGTTTGTTCAATGATATATATACAATGCCAAACCAGGGACAGCAAATTACTTGATGGATAGTATAATCTTCTGTTATTTGCATCATATTCTTTCATTTGAATTAAAGTATGAAATGATTGAATTTCGTTAGATAATAGTGCATTTCTACAATATTGACATTGATCACAATTTAACTTCGGAAATAAATATCGACAAACTGCACCGGCAATATAAGATAAAGCGTTCGTCTGGAAAATGTTTTCAGAAGGAACACATTCCTCAATAAAATTTGTATTATGAATATCAGAACTGTAATCAATGAAACATGTGTCAAGTTTTGGTCTATTAACCAAATTTTTAAGAGTACCCAGCATTTTATCTTTATCCTCGGTGCAATTTGCATACAGTGATTTGCCTGTGGTTATGTTATTAATCAATAATGTTTTAAACAATGAAACGAAATTATGACAGTCAGGGTGTGTGCTAGAACCACCCTGACCTCTAATCTGAGAAAAGAAATTTTCCAGGGGATCCTGGTTGAGACGCCTGAGACTCAAGAATTTTACGCCAGGGATTAATCTGAGATCTGACCAAAGATGTTTTACAGTTTTAATTACATGAATAAAATTTCTTAAACACAATGGCTTACTTTCTCTTGAGTCTAATGCGTCAAATTTCATTGATTCTAGTTCTTCACTGCTTCATTCCAGAAATCCAAGTGGTTGGAATTTAACGATAGAGAATTATGAAAATCGCCTTTGGAATAACCAGAGCAGTTCAGGCTAAATAAGTTATGAATAAATAAAAGAATTTCAGCAGTGAAAACGCCATTATCAATGTTCACAGAGGGTGGACAATAATTATGATCTAGTTGAAGTTGGCGATATGTCTTCATCTGTACCGCCACACCGTCCACCACTTCTTTGCTGAATACTTGTGCAGCATATTTCACCTGTAATGTTTAGTTATTTTGTTTGTAAATATATACTTAGGTATTTTCATTTCAATATTAAAGTAGTCATACTAGGTACTGTTGTCTTTCATAATGAACTAAGGCCCGCTTGCAGAGACGCCGGGTTATGCTTAACCCAGGAATAAATTTGTAATTTTGACAGAAGCTTTATACGAAATCTGTCAAAGCAGCAGCTAACTCTGGGTTAAAAGGATATAGTATTCAGTACAGTAGTTCCGAGCCAAACGACGGAATCACTCTAAGTACCTACTAAATGAACGATGTACTTTAATCATTTCTTGGTTCCGCTCGTTGATCGTTCAGAGCTGAGACAACGATGTAATAAAAGCACGATGTACTAATTAAGCATACGGAATAGTTCGTTCTCGTTCAGTGTCGGGAATTGACTCCTATTAGTAATTAGTACATGTACTACACAAGACTACTATCAATAGGTAGGTAAATACTTTGGTAATAAATTCAAAACAAAGTTCTGTCAGAACTTAAGTCTGATTAATATTTAATTCTATTCTAAATTAGATGAAACAATGAAACATAAATTATTATAAATCATCTTTTGCACCTTAGGCACATGTTAGGAAAAACAGTAAATGTGTCGGGGAATCGCAAGTTCATCTTATAATATCTATACTATAAGCTGAAGAGTTTGTTTGTTTGCTTGAACGCGTTAATCTCAGGAACTACAGGTCCGATTTGAAAAATTCTTTCAGTGTTAGCCCATTTATCGAGGAAGGCTATAGTGTAATTATAGCCTATATACCTACGCTAAGACTAAAAACTATTGCACGCGGACGAAGTCGCGGGCAGAAGCTAGTAGGTATATAAAAATCTCGTGTCACGATGTATGTTCAGAATAAACTCGAAAACTACAGAACCCATTTTGATCAAACTTCGAAACAACTTAACTGTAATTTGGCCCAACTTAAAAGATAGGATACTTTTTATCAATATTCGTTATTGAAAATTAAAATATGTTAATTATAGGACAGTCATAGGTATAGGTATACAGTTCAAGATTTAGATAATGATGTTAGTAAGAGTATTATTATATTGCTAGGCAATCCTTACTATTATTATAAATGCGAAAGTGTGTTTGTTTGTTGGTTTGTTCTTCAATCACGCCGCAACAGAGCAACAGATTTACTTCATTTTTTGCATGGGTAGGTATGTAGTTGAGGACCTGCGACATAGGCTACTTTTTATCCCGGAAAATCAAAGTTCCCGAGGGAATTTAAAAACTAAATCCACATGGACGAAATCGTGGGCATCAGCTAGTATTATTATAACTATGTCCTAGTAAAAACAAGTTTTGTTTTCCTGGAATGATGAATCTTCGAATCGAAAGGTTTCAGCCAGAAAGAAATAAAATGTAATCTTGTTTGTCAACCGATAGACGTCCACTGCTAGAAAGACAAACGTCACTTGCATGGACGGTCACAGGACTCGTTCTTGCGCCGCCTAAATCCAGCGGCTTCCTACGACTCGTTTGATGTCGTCAGCCCTCCTAATGGGAGGCCTTCCAACACTGCACTTCCCGGTGCGAGGTCGATACTACAGCACCTTGGGACCCCAACAACCATCAGCTCTTCAAACAATGTTTCCAGCCCATTTCCACTTCAGTTTCACGACTCAATGAGCTATGTCAGTGACTGTTCTCCCATATCTCCTCCTTTCTTCAAAGAGGAAAATGTAATAGGTACTTATACTTATTAAATAAATTAATACATTTACATGGCTAACTGCTGAAGCAATTGTGATGAACTTTGGCAGATATAACATGCATCACCATCCCAAAGTAAGACATATTAGCTTACATCTTCAAAGAATACCCATGTCCCATGGGGTTTTAAAAAACCTTAATGTATGTAAAGTTCTTATCCTGTGAGAAGTGGACAAAGTTATGGGATGCGATAAATCACTAAATATGATAATAATAATATGTAATAATTGCGTTTTAAATAAAAATAAACTTGCCTTCATCTTGTCATAAGACTTGGTTTTGATATGCTTGTCTGTCAGTTTGGTAGTCTTGGCAACACCTTTTATACCATCAGCAGCGTACAGTCTCTCAATAAAGTCCCACTGAGCACGCTGTTCCCCAACGAGCAAGTCCTTCTTCTGAAAATTATTGCGAAAACATTTCAATAAATGTGGTACATCATACACATGATATATTTTTTTTCCATCAATGACATAATGTAACATGTTTGATCCATCATTGCCACCACAAAGTAGCTCTTCACGTGTGTCAGCTATTAATGAGTTTATCGCAGCAACAAACAAATCCTGTCTTTAATATTTCCTTCGCCAACTCTTTAATAATATTTTTTTAAAATAAAGTTTGGGTTGGGTATAGATATACTGGTACTCGCGTACGAGGTTGGGGGTTGGGGAGGGGGGAGGGGGGGGAGGGGGGAAGCCCCCCCCCACCTTTCCCGTTTGGCGGAAATGTATAGTTTTTGAGTAATGATTTTTTTTATAAATCATAACCTCACTTCTTTTACACAGGAATATTGACCTATATATTAATTATCCTGTGTTAAATATACTGTTAAAACATAATATCCCTTAGCACGAGGGGGGATGGAGGTGGAGGGAGGGGAGGGGGTGATACTCAATGCTCAAGTTTTTCTAGGCGGTAGAAAATAATAAACACGAAGGCTGTGGCGTGAGTTGCGTTTTGTTCAAGCTACAAATCAAATGGGCTACGCCAGAAGACTCGCTCCGTCGCCTCTTCATTCAGCTTCATTAGGTTGGGTTAGAACATAAGGAGGGGAAAAGGAGTAGAGTAGATGGGAGCTCATGTTTATAAAATATAAAGAATGACAGACATGGACTGATATAGGTCGAACAGTGTGACAGAACCGAATTGGCCAACCCCGACTCCACGTAGTCTTGTCTGTCCTACCCCTAGAGTGTTTTTATGAAGCGCGAAGCCAGAAGCTCGCGAAGGAGGTCCTGAATGAAGCGAGCCTACGAGGCCGAGTGGAGCGAAGGGGGGAGGTGGCGAGCGAAGCGAGCCGGCGACCTCCGTAGCGAAACGAAGGTCGAGTAGGTGAAGCTGAATGAAGGGGCGACGGAGCGAGTCTTCTGGCGTAGCCCATTTGATTTGTAGCTTGAACAAAACGCAACTCACGCCACAGCCTTCGTGTTTATTATTTTCTACCGCCTAGAAAAACTTGAGCATTGAGTATCACCCCCTCCCCTCCCTCCACCTCCATCCCCCCTCGTGCTAAGGGATATTATGTTTTAACAGTATATTTAACACAGGATAATTAATATATAGGTCAATATTCCTGTGTAAAAGAAGTGAGGTTATGATTTATAAAAAAAATCATTACTCAAAAACTATACATTTCCGCCAAAGGGGAAAGGTGGGGGGAGGCTTCCCCTCTCCCCCCACCCCCCCTCCCCCACCCCCAACCTCGTACGCGAGTACCAGTATATCTATACTTTACCCTAAAGTTTTAATTCCATCTCGTACAAAATAAAATGCAATTGGTAGTTTCCAAGGTGAAAATATTCCCCGCAACATAAATACTAAAACTTTGTCAGTGACATTGTTTGTGCGTTCACCACCTCCTAGATCTTCAAAACCTTCAATAACCCCAGTATGGAAATTAAAAAACAAATTTTTGTTAATTGCCATTTCATCAAATAGCAATACACACTGTAACCCCATAAAATTTTTGTTTTTAGATGCATCTGTCAAGTGCTGAAAAATAAAATCATTGATACCTGGTCTTAAAGGGACATTAGTTATAAGTTAGTACAGTCTGTAATGCAGACACATCTTCAGAAAGGAAGGAACTTGTAGTCTGTGCATCAGACATCTCTTCAGAATACATGGAAACACAGGGTTCAGGACTCAGTGGTTGTGAGTATTAAGTAATATTAATTGTTGGCTCTAAATAGTGAACTAAATGTAATGACTTCTGTTTTTCAAGACATGGTGGGCTAGGTAAGGGGTTTACAGGAATTAAAACACCAGAAGTCTGCTCATTACTACATTGCTTGTGTGATTGTGAAGAAGATGGAATTCGGTCAACTACTTTAACTACATGTTTTTCACCAAGCTGTAGAGGTGGTATCTCTAGATATTTATCAATTTTAGAGTTTACACCTGCGATTGGACAAGGTTGTTTAATTTGCAAATGCAACATAGGAATTGCATCTTTAGACAATCTATGGTTAATGATATACCGAGATAAAAAATGAGACTCACAAATCTTGACGTTTTCTAACTGTTTGAGGGAATATTTACGGAAATATGGACAGTTGATTAGACATGCCTTCCATCTAGTCGCATCGGTCGGTAAAAGGAACGGCGTGTAAATGTATGGCGGTTTTACACTTGGGAACACTGCACTGCCTCATATCGGATAAAAGTAATGGGTACTTTAAAAGCCGAAACACTAACAATAAGAAAGCCTTAAAAAACCGAGCACAAATCGCACTATAGTATCTCTTTATTCACTATACTTATCAATTTAAACACAATAAGTACTAAATAAAAATTGAAAAAACGAATATCCTGTTAAAATACTGCAGCTTTAAACTCTTACAACCGATGAAATAATTTACAAAACTCTTATGAAAATCAAAAGAATCTCAACCAAACAATCAACAATTCCAAACCGCCATTTTGAATTTTGAAATTTGAATTTGGGACGCTAATTTGACACCGACCAACCGACCAATAAGATTTGAATATCTAGTAAATACGATAGACTGAGAAAATGAGAATGTGTGCGTAAATTTAATAGCGTGTGAGTAGAAAGGGATAGTCCTGTATATGCCATACAAAATGAAAGGCATAGACTGATACATCTTGCTCACCCTTGACTCGAGAGGGCCTGTTTATAGATCGTTTCATTTGGTGTCATCCTAAAAGATTATTATTATCTAAAAACATTATTCCATACGACAAAACTAAAAAATAAAGCTTTATTTAATTAGAAAACATTAAATAAAATTGCTATAATTCCGGCCATGGTCACGTGATCGAAAACGTTCCGTGATCTCGAATGACGTCACAGTCCACACCACATATGGGATGTGGAATTGTCATTGTTTGAAAAGTGAACTGTTACGTCATGAGAACAAGTGGAACGTTTCGGCGGCAATTTATTTTTTTGAATTTATTTCTCGATTTTTATGAAAAATACTGAAAATTATGCCGAAATATACGTTTTGTTAGCTTCAGCATAGCATTATTAACAATTTAAGATGATTTTCTAAAAGTAGTCAAATACCCTATTCTTAGTTCCATCATTCCATGGATGGCTCCGACGAAGGATCGTCCGAGTTCCATGGTGATCCAGACCACAAACCAGGAACAACCATGGACTTAGAAAACAAACAGGACCGAGTACTCGCAGCTGAAAAGCGAGCCGAGCGAGATAGTTAGTACAGAGGCCGTGTGTCCCTTTCTAACAGGGTGACAATAAGATTTTCGTTATGTGAGACAAATTCAATCTTGCAATCTTCCTTCTAATTATAACTTTATTATAAACACAATTATTGAAGTTTTTCATTAGCAATGGAAAATTGATTGATTACGAAATAAATAATACAAACAGTACAAGATATCGATTTGTCCAGTAATAGTGAGTACATTGCTAGATATTATAATGACTGGACATGTGTAGATAATGTGATAAATTAATCATTTTCTCTAGATATTAATCATAATAGCTGGTCACCCAAAGGCACCCAAAGTAATAAATACAGCCCCACTTCCCCTCCCGCGCCTTATTCCGTTGCCGCAAGATCGGTATATTTACCAAAATCTTAGGTTAGGTCAGGGTTGTACAGAAATTCTGTTCTATTGGGTTGAAATGAAACATTAAAATAATGAAAATTGTAATAATAATAATAATAGTACAAAAGTAAGGAGTAAGAGACCATCGTAATCGGAATCGGCATCGTACGTATTCGACCCATCACACAATACAAGAATTTAAAAAATCATGGTCAACATAGTTGTAGATTTAGCGTTCACGTTTTAACGGGTTGCCGCTCGAAAAAAACAGACAAAATAAAAATTTATATTTTCTTTTTTGTTAAGAAATATATGTATCGAAATTAATGCAATTAAATACGGTGACTTAAAAATGTTAAAATAAAATTAAAACATGTGTCTCAACTGATTTTATTAGCCAAAATCTTTGATCAAAATCATTTTTTTAGGCTGGCAAGATGAAAAGAACGAGACAAACGGCCTCCGTTGTTACTATCCCTCTCGGCTCGGATTAGCCTCTGTGTAATGCGCAACAGGAAATATACTTCATCTTGGTATAAGGTTCATTTTCGTAAATACAAATTTTCCGAGTTATCAGTTCTGTTTGTATAATAAGTTCATGGGAACAACAAGAATCACAGACCAACAACACATGACAATCCTACAGTCCGTTCACAGATACAATATTTTTACCTCTGACAACGACAAGCTTCTTCTTCCTTTATTTTTTGGCTTTTTTTTAGTGCCAAGCCAGCACAATGCACTTCGCCAATGTCAAGTAGCTTGAAAAAGGCACAAAGGAGATTGGCCGGTAAAAATATTACTGATTTAAGATTTCTAGCTCTGTAATAGAAGGGGTTAGAATAGTATTAAAATTATTACTAGACAAAACTACACTACAATAAACAACAAGACAGGGAATATGAAAACAAAAGGAATCTAATACCTACAAATATAAAAATTATAGTTTAAGTTTGTTAATTTTAAAAAACTTACATAAATACTTAACATAAGGAGTATAGACTAACATTAAGACACATGCAACATTTAAGGGACGGGGAACTTTAGGAGGAAGGACATCATAAATTTTAAAGGGAAGTTTGGGGCAGGAGAAGAGTATGTGGGAGGTAGATCCTTCGTCCAGACCACACTCACACAGGGAATGATCACGCACTCTTAATTTGGACAAGTGAACGGGGGTGCAGGCATGACCAATTCGAAGACGACTGATAGTAGAGGTTATCCAGCGAACCGATTTTTTATGAAAGAAGAACCAAGGTCGTCAAGGAATATTAGGTTGGACAGAAGCATAGTGCTTGCCCTTTGTAGAAATCGATTCAGTATAAAATGAATTCCAAGAGCTCTCCATATCTGTTTTTGCCAGTGAGCGGAGGTCTTGAGGGTGGTTTATATAGTGAGACATGGTACCCGTTTCAATAGCAAGTTTGGCACAAGCGTCGGCAGTCTCGTTCCCGCTGATACCAGAGTGACCCGGGATCCAGGCTAAGACAACGTTTAGACCTTTCTGCTGGCATGAATACAACACCTCCCTGATCCTGAACATAACAGAAATTCTCAACTTACTACGGAAAGGGCTATCCTTAAGAGCTTGTAAGCAACTTAAAGAGTCGGTCAGTAATAAAGCATGTTTTATGTTATGGGCTTCAACAAAAAGAGCAGCTTCTAAAATTCCAATGGACTCTCCTGTGAATACAGATGTTTCTGGGGGGCACTTGAATTGTAAGCTAATTTTGTATTTAGGGATCCAGCATGCTACTCCAACGCAACCATTATGGGATAATTTTGAAGCATCAGTATATGGTGTGAGATAATCAGGCCAGTTGTTTTGAATTATTTCAATAAACTTACGATTGGCTTCAATTGTATCTTTATGAACACCTAAAGATACAATATGGGGGTTACAGACCAGACTTTTATAGGAGGTAGAAAAAAGAGGAAGACTGGGTGATGAACTAAGAGGGTGAGGAAGGGATGTAAATTTCAGAAAACTTTTTAAGAGACAGGGTTTTTCTTGGGAGGCTCTGATGACAGAAGACAGCTGTCGAAGGCTGTCCAGTAATGGATGTGAGGAGGATTGTAAAACCTTGCAGATAAAGCGGTCACATAAATACTGACTTCTTATTTTAATTGGAGGATCAACGCATTCCACTTGTAATGTGTTTGTAGGTGAAGACTTCATTGCACCAAGAATGATTCTTAAGCTTTTGAACTGAACTTTATTTAACTTTTCTAAAGCTGTTTTGTTAATGGGGTCCAGAACAAATAAACCATAATCAATGTGACTGCGAACTATGGCATTATACAAAAGTTTCTGGGAATAGGGATGTGAACCCCACCACACCCCTGATAGTGCACGTAAAATATTAATGTTGCTCTCACATTTTCGACTCACATGTTGAGCATGAGCTGCACCACTGAGTCTTGAATCAAGAATAACTCCTAAGAATCTAGCCTTATTTTCAAGGGAAATGTGTTGATCATTATAAACAATATTGGGGTCTGGGATGATTCTTTTCCTTGTGAAAATAACAGCCTTGCATTTTTCGATAGACAAGGACAAACCATGATCAGAAAACCACTGGCCTAGATAGTGCAAAGCAGAGTTTAGACGATTTGAAATATTCTCCATGGAGCTTGAGCTAACATATAGGGCAATGTCATCTGCATATTGGAGGATGTAACAGAAGCTTACAACAGACAATTCGAGATCTTGGGTGTAAATGCTATAAAGCAGTGGACTTAGGACAGAGCCCTGAGGGAGACCTTTCCAGATGGTTCTGGGGGGAAGAGAAAAGGAGGGAGTTCTCACCAGAATGTTTCTGTCTGAGAGAAGGCTGCAAATGACATGTGTTAATCTCGGCGGAATATTCAGCTGGTGCAATTTATGCCTGAGTATTGGGAGAAGAACAATGTCATATGCCGACGCTATGTCCAGGAAAATACCCACAAGGTACTCTCCTTTAGCCAGGGCTGTTCGAATGTCTGTCGCAAGGACTCCAACGCTGTCCATTCTACCAAGGCCCTTTCTGAAACCAAATTGGGACTTGGCCAATAGATTTCTACTTTCCACTATCCATTCCAGTCTGTTTTTTATCAAATGCTCCATAACTTTGGCCAAAGTAGAAGACAGGGCTATGGGGCCGTATGAATTTGCATCGAGGGGGTTTTTGCCAGGTTTCAGTATTGGTATTATAACCTGAGTCCTCCAAGGTTCCGGGATGAATCCTGTTAATAGAAACCTGTTAATCATATCAAGATAGCAGTATTTCGCTTTATCATTTAAGTTTATCAGAAATGAGTATGGAATGCCATCATTTCCTGGGGCAGAGTCCTTCGGTCCAGAGAAAACTCCCTGAAGTTCTTCGAAGGAGAATGGGGCATCCATTTCATCATATGAGGTTGGAAGTAGGGAAGTAGAGAAGCTACTTCCACAAGGAACGTATGGAGGTGCTAGTTTATCCGCAAAAGCATCCAGCCAAGAACTTGAATCATTGGATGAAGGGACACTAACAGACTGCGAATTTCGGAATCTCTTTATTTTATTCCAGACAGCAGACGAAGGAGAACAAGGATCTAAAGTTTCACAGTAAGATAGCCAACCAGTTTTTTTCTTTTTAGACATTAGTCTCTTTGTTTTCGCAGCAACACGCTGGTATTCTAAAAAATTGTTACGAGACATATCCATCGTGTAAGAAATTTCTGCTTCCTTGCGTTGGTTTATCATATCAGTACACTCATCATCCCACCAGGGGGTGATGAGTAAAAATCACGTTCAGTTTTTTTGATAGAAAAATGGAGGTCAGCTGATGATTTTAAAATGTTTACGAATTTCTCATAGTAAATTTGACAATCACCATCATCCCCCAAGCCCGGGAGAGATTCAATTAATCTGTCAACAGTATCAGCAAACGCAGGCCATTGTGATTTATTGAGCTTGTACTTAAGGAGTGGGTTATGGATTATGAAAGGGATAGACCTTCGAGCCAAAGAGAGATGGATGGGAAAATGATCACTACCATGACTGCTTGAGAGAGTTTGCCAGGAAAGAAGAGAGGCTAAGGTGGGAGAGCAAAGAGATATGTCTATAGCAGATTTTGGATTTTGATCCGGGTATACTCTCCTTGTTGGGGATCCATTGTTCAAGATGCACACATTAAGCTCATCGAAAAGTTCCAGTAAGAGAATAGCAAACCCATCACATGAATGTGAGCCCCAAGCTGTATGATGAGAGTTAAAATCTCCCATCACTACAACTGGGGAGGGTAGAGATGAGATGATAGATTTTAGTTCTGGGATGACAGATGAATGAGGATGTGGGATATAGACAGAAAGAAAGGAGATGTCAAGGATTCTCACAGCTACGGCATTAACCTGTTGACTGTGAGTAGGGAGGGGAATAGAAGAATAGACGAGAGAGCGCCGGACAAGAATGGCACTTCCCGCATACCCGTCATCCCTGTCATCCCTGAGACAAGCAAAGCCTGGAACCCTGAAATGGGAACCTGGCTTGAGCCAAGACTCAGAGATGGCAAGAACGATGGGTCTGTATTCATTTATTAAAAGGACTAATTCATGTTTACTACTGCGCAGGCTTTTACAGTTCCATTGTAGTATCTGGACTAAGTCCATTTTGGATGAGAGAAACGATTTTCATGAAAATTTGAGCAGCGTTGGACGGTAATGTTTGATTATTAAACTTTTCTAAAATATTTATTAAGGATTTCGTTAAAAGAGGAATTAAATTATTATCATTGTCATTAGGGGTAGAGGAGTATGTGTGGTCACTATTTGTAGCACAACCATTACCAAGGGAGGAGGGACAGTTACCAATGATATTTTGATGGGCTTGCCTATCATATCCCTTTGTTAGAGGGGCTCTGGGACGTGGGCTACGGAAAATAGTTTCTCGGTAGGACCTAGTAGGGACAGGATTACGTTGAGAGAAGGTTTTGGGAGTTGGGCTAGGGGAAAATGTAGGAGGGGTAAACATTTCTTTGGCCATTTCTGCATAGGATGGGCGACTAGGTGGAAAACGGGAGGAGGCTTCCATGTATGAGATGTTATCTTGAGACATGGCTTGCTTGATCGCTTGTTGGCGTGAATGTTCAGGGCAGCTTTTGTCCGTAGCCAAATGCCTACCTGAACAGAGCACACAAGTTGTTCTGTCTAGGGTGATGTTACAAGAGTCACCAGAATGATCCTGTGAGCATTTAAAGCACCTGGGCTTTGAGCGACACTGAGTTTTAATATGTCCGAAGCGACAGCAATTTAGGCACTGGACTGTGGGGAAAAGGTATGTTTGAACCGGGAGAGAAGTATGGTAAGAATAGATTTTCGAAGGAAGCACTTGCCCTCTAAATGTCACAACGACCGACTGAGTCGGGATCCAGGTCACTACACCATCAGTTATTTGCTTTCTGTTTAATCTCCTAACCTTGAGAACTTCCCCACATCCAGAAGGGAGTTCGAGTGAGTCTACAAATTCATCAAGGTGCCAGTCAATAGGGACTCCTCTTACCATACCCATTCGAGTAACATTAAAAGATGGGATATATGCTTTATAATCTGCTGCTGCAAGAATTGGGTTATTTAAAAAGCTATTTGCCGCTTCCCCACAAGTAAATTCAACAGCGACTTTATTTCTGCCGACGCTTTTAACTCCATCGTTAATAATATTCTGGATTTTATTTTTATGTAGAAATTGACCAAATTTAATGGCCCTGATTGTTGCGCCTGCAGAAGGATCTGACACTTCTCTAGATATGTATATGATATAAGGACCAGAGTCTGCATCTAGGTACTTATTGGGGACATCAGAGAGGGAAGGACTGGTATATATGGATTGGATGGAGGGGTTGGAACGCTCAGCATCTGATGACTTTTTTGTAGACGAGGGAGTTTTTTCGTCAGAAGGGCGTTTACGGCCAGGTTGGGAGACCGAAGGAGGGGACAGAGGGGTACCCGGGATTTCGACGTATTCCCCCGGGTCAGGGGGAACTCGTGGCGGGTCGATCTCCATGACCAAACAGCCTGTGAGCTGCGCGGGACACACACAAGATAAAAACACTCACCAACACCAACTATTACACACAAAAAAAACACAAAAACTATGCCAAAACTCTCACTAACACGTGCGTCAATCAAAGTTACAAGGCGAAGTCAACGACAAGCTTCGACAAGCCATTGTATTTTGACAATTTAATGGCTTGGCGGAGGTTGTCAGAACTCGGAGGTAAAATACTTCCATTCGTTCCATTCTGTGAACGGATTGTAGTGGAGTGTAGTATCCTAGTGTTCGTGGTCTATGGAGTGTAGTGCTAGTGCTCGTGGTGTACTCGGTGGTGTATGACATGAAACGTGCACTAATTTTAAAATGGCGGTTCCTATATAACTTACTCTAAAGTGTTTTTCTCTGTCGCACCTACCGAGTTCGCCTCCAGTCCTTGAGAGATAACAGAAAATATTTTTTTATAAGTTGGTGCTGTTCGCTAGCGCACGTTCATTTCTTTAGCGTTCATGGTCTATGGTGATTACATTCTCTATAGTCTATGAATGGTCTATTCTATGATGACAATTAAAATTTAAAAATTGAAAAATTTCGTATTGATTTGTAGCAAATTATAATTGAAATTATTTTCTTTCTAGTATCTTTGCTGCAAATAAAAATCTAAATCAACTGAAATGGTATAAATACTTTTCTTATATACACCTAATGTAAGTTATTTTTTATAACTGTTTTTGTTTTACTTTAATCATGTCTGTTTAGTTTCAGTTTGGGTTCAATATGTTTCACGAGATGACGAGACCTTTTAGTATGACCTATAGATGCTTCTCGGTTTCTATGATGCCTGGGAATGAACGGCAAGATGTTGAAAGAGGAGGAAAGAGTAAGAAAGTGGTTCAGATTCAATATTACTTACTGTTTTATATACTACCTTTTGATGAGTTTTAGTTTTTTAGGGTTCCGTACCCAAAGGGTGCCAACGGGACCCTATTACTAAGCCTCCGCTGTCTGTCAGCGGGCTGTATCTCGTAAACTGTAATAGGCAGACAGTTGAAATTTAAAATTTGAAAATATTATTATAAATATAAATAAGTTGAAAATATGTATCAAGTTTAAAAAAATGATTTGGTCATATGTACGGAACCCTAAAAGAGCGAGGCCCGACTCGCACTTGGCCGATTTTTACTGGGTATGAACATTGTAGGGATCCTTTACAGCAAAATCTAACACAAACAATGTATTATGCTAGCCTTTGTCGGTCTTTCAATTTTGACTCTATGCTTTATAGATATTATCATTATGACAGTTTTCTTTTGGAGTCAGAATTCTGATTGAGTATTTTAGTGTATCAGATTATTTTATAGAAGCTATGATTTTGATTTGTACCTGTCTTGGTTAATAACTTACAGTATTACATGCATTTTAATATTATACAATACAATCTAAGTACCTATGAAAAACTGCACTGAGTCAGCTGTTTTATAAGTTATAGTTCTTTCAATTCACGAGGGTGACTGACTTATGGTTGTGTGTGTGTCGTATCTGTATAAGTGTGAGTGAGCGCAATGCTCGCGCCTGCCCGCTCCCACCTAGGCTTTGACAGGCACGCACACTTATGCAATGTGCATGTACACGAAGTAACCACGAGTAAAACTCACTCACTTTCGTGAATTGCAAAAACTGTATCTTTTCTTGACCAGTAGAGCATTTAAACTAATACCCTCATAATAATATGTTTATAGTTATAATGCCACCATCAGCCCTGGAGCTCCTAACAAGGTTAAACATAGAATACCCAATGATATTCAAGTTAACAAATAAGAAAACTAAAAGAACCACACATTGTGGAGTGTTGGAATTCGTTGCTGATGAAGGATATGTCTATTTACCTCATTGGGTTTGTATTTGACCATTCTAGAAAATAAATTGGTAGGTACTTTTTTTTTTAATTCTTTATGAAACATGAATTTTAACCACAGTTTTTAATCCTATCTTATTAAATCTGGATACCTTGGATTAAATGAAGGATAAAGAAAGAAATATTTAATTGTAGAATATCAAAGAGTTTCTACTAACCATAAAGCTTGTACCAGGAGTAGGTACAAAACGTGACTTGAATTCTGCTTTTGAGGCTCCAAGCTAAATGATATAACTTGCTTCTGACAATTTCCGTTTGTTATTTTCGGATTCTCAGTCCTCACATATAAGCATGTGAAAAATATTACTCTGAATGACTGAAGGACGAAGTAATTTGCATTTACATTAGTAGGGATGTTGATAGCTGTTGATATGATATACATATTATGTTGATCACTGATCAGTTTTTCATCATCAGTTTTTATTAGTTTCATAACATTGCATCTATTCTTTTCATATTTATATATTGTATATTATTATTAAGGGCCATCAACATTTTTTAACTTTAATTTATTTTTGACCAGATGATGGCAAACCTGGTTCTTGAAGAAGGTACTTTGATACAAGTTGAGAGTGTCTCCCTTCCCGTTGCCACATTCTCCAAATTCCAACCACTGTCGGAAGACTTCCTTGATATCACAAATCCAAAAGCAGGTTTGTTTTACTATGACATAACATCTATCTATATAAATATAAATTAATTGCCATTCATTAGTCTGGGTAAAACTAATACGGCTTGACTGGTTTAAATAATTTTTTTAAAAACTGGGGTGGTTTAAATTAAAAAAAATGGATAAAACCCAAATGAAAAGCTTAAAAATCAATTAATCAAACTTGGTAATTTTGAATCCGAATCACCACTTCAAATTATTTTTGTTTTCAGTACTGGAAAACTGTTTGAGGAACTTCTCGTGTCTAACAACAGGAGATGTGATAGCTATCAAATATAATTCCAAGGTTTACGAACTTTGTGTATTGGAGACTCAGCCGGGAAATGCTGTCATTATTATCGAATGTGACATGAATGTAAGTTGGTTATTTGGTGTTAGCAATCCTCTAGTTAGCCACATTTGGCAGGCCTTTAACATGTCAATGATCAGCAAAAGTTTGATGCCATAAGGTCAACACGCAGACCAGAATAGACACCTAAATTATAAAAGTTACTACACTACTATATGATTAGTTACACACACACACACGCGCGCACGCACACCGCACACGCACACACACACACACATACATACTATATTTTTAGTCTACACTACTATGTGTTTAGGTTTTATTTAAATTGGTTGACACATCACAATACTTGTTGAAATTATCGGAAAAAGTCAAGCCGCCTGGGAGTTTTCATTGAAAACGCTGACTTAAAGTCTGCGATGGCATATATCTATTTTAACTATATATACCATACCCATTTTAACTTCCAAAAATATGGTCACCTACAATGCAGTAATTGGAAATGTATTTAAACGGACACAGTATTAATCTTACTTACTTATCATTTATCAACTTAAATACGTTAATTACCATAAGAATTTCATGCACATTATGAGAATTCTTTACATATAATTTGAATGAATATCTTTGGAGTTATCGTAAAATAAAAACGAACGCGCGTGAAAATAAATTCAAGTGCACACATAGATGACAGGACTCGCTTGATGTAACCACCCCCGCGCCGCGCTGTTATATAAGCCGAGCGATACTTCTATTATAAGCCTACGTTCCAAGGAGTTTGCAAAGCATAGGCATAATATGCTCTACTACCCGTGCGAAACCGAGGCGGGTCGCTAGTTCTATCTAATATATAAAATTCTCATGTCGCGGTGTTTGTTACCAAACTCCTCCGAAACGGCAGGACCCCCCCCCCCCCCCTAAATGATAAGGGTGACGCACCCCTAAATATTTTTGTTGGCGGTATGAAGTTTGTTGGATCAGCTAGTCTAATTTATAGATTTCTAGGTTTTCTTTAACTTTATCCGCGTGAAGTTATATTTTTAAAAATCTAGCGTGAGACCAGTTTTTCTGGGATAAAAGGTCATGTCACTATTCAAGACCTCAAATTACGTTGCCCTGTTGCTGCTTGATTTAAGAATTGATAACAAATATACTTTTCTACTAAATACTAATACTAAATTACATTCATAATATTAACAAGGATAACATTCTGATTTCTGAAGATATTATAGTAATGAGGTTGTTGCTTACCTTAATTATAGATTAACCCTAGGCCACCACCAACCACAGACTGGTTTTGACATGTTAATCTCCTTAAACTAAAAAAAAGCCGGCCAAGTGCGAGTCGGACTCGCGCACCGAGGCGAGGGTTCCGTACTCCAAAAGTAAAAGTAAAACGATAATATTATATTAATTTGCTTATTTATCGTTAACTTTGTTTGTAGAGGTTTATTGTTAATATAAAAAAAAACTATGCTAGTTAGAGCATTGGTTTTATTTTTCCTGTAAAATATACATAAACCTCTATTGACCATAATTATTTCAGATTTTTCGATTGGTAAACTTCTGAGATAAGGGGGGGAACGGTATTTTTTTCGACATTTTGGCCGATTACTCAAAAACTATTATATATAGAAATAAATAAAAAACTTTTTTAGAATGCACAAGTAAAGGCCTTTTATATGATACCCCACTCGGTATAGTTATCTTACTTTGAAATTTCAAACTCCCGATTTTTCCCCTTTTTTAATCAAACTAAAATAATTTTCGCGTTGCTTTTATTTTTCCTGTAAAATATACATAAACCTCTATTGGACATAATTCTTTCAGATTTTTCGATTGGTAAACTTCGGAGATAGGGGGGGGGGGGGAACGGTATTTTTTTCGACATTTTGGCCGATTACTCAAAAACTATTATATATAGAAATAAATAAAAAACTGTTTTAGAATGCACAAGTAAAGGCCTTTCATATGATACCCCATTCGGTATAGTTAATGCCAATGCCAAATTTCATGTCGATAGCTTTAATAGTTACTGAAATAATCGACTGTGACAGACGGACGGACGGACGGAGAAAGTCTCACCAAAAGGGTTCCATTTTTACCATTTTGGTACGGAACCCTAACAACCTTAACCTTTACCCATTAGGTGGAGTTTGCACCGCCAGTTGGCTACAAAGAGGAAGAGCACATAACGCGAGGTGAAGGCAGCTCGGAAGTGACAGGCATGGAGGAAGACCCTGCGACGATGATGCCGGAACCAGCCGGCTTTGTAGCGTTCAGGGGGGAGGGTAACAGATTGGATGGGAAGAAGAAGAAACTTATCAGCGAAAGCGATTCCGAGCCGCAGGCAGGCAATTCCAGACAAGTGAGTTAAAGAAAATCCATGTTATGTGGGGATAGTTACGACATCAAACATCAGTCACTTGCGGCGGCTAAGCAACGTCAGTAATGAGACAGATTTTAATTTGAACGCGACCGTAAAGCTTTGTCCATTGTGGACAGTTGGCGTTCAATTTAGGATTTTAGGCTTGCTAGTTTCGACAGAATCGATTGTGTCCACGGGTGCAAGCGTCCATAGAACGCTTACTTATTTACACTTGCCCATACTTATAATAAAGCCCATAGCATCTGAATATAGTACTAATAATAAAGCCATAGCATTTATTTTGGCGTGACGAATTTATCTTTGGAATCTGGTCATAGCAATATGATATCGCTATGACCAGATTCCAAAGATAACCTATCAGATTTGCTTTCCTTTTCTATCTTTAAGTTCTACCGTAAGAGTCATTTTCGCTCCTTTGTGTCTTCTTATGGTAGTAAATATACCTACTAAGTTTATGGTTTTAATAGCTGTATTTAAGGAGCAAAAGAAAGCATGTAAAGTAATAAAGTTGTTATTACTTTTATCCCTGAAATTAAAAATCTTGTATTTGATTATTATAAGATCTATCTTATTTTGCAGCCTTATGTTCGTGGAATACCAGACTATGACTATGTGATTGGTACACTAAGGTTCATAAGGAATTCCCGACCAGCCAGTGCTAAAGAGGACACTCCACCACAAGAACCATTCCAAGCATTTAAGGGTGAAGGCTTCACTCTAAGAACCACCAAACCCAAGAACTAAATAGTGTAGTTTTTTCATGAATATCAAGTTTTATTGGATTTTAGTAAAAAATTTGTACATAAACATTAGACTTTATACAAAAACAATTATTTTTTCAATTGCGTTTTTGTTTCAAGCTACAAATAGGGGGTAAATGAAATTTTTCATTTCAGACAGGCTGTATTTTATTTAAACTGCTTAACAGTTTTGATGCAGGTCTATTGGAGTTGACTTAAATTGTAATACAAATACTATACTTACATAGTATTGTATTATTTCTTCGATTGAGACTTACAAAAGAGCTTACGAATGTCAAAAATGTTAAATAATTAAATAAATTGAATAAAAAAAATTGGTTGCCTGTAAAGTCCGTTTACGGACGATAGTTTTACGTGATAACGTCATCGATGAACAGCGTGCTGCAAGAACTAGCTCGCGACACATCCGAACCACAGCGCGCACGCGATGACTAGTGGGTGGCGGCGGGCGCTCTCTTTGTGACCCAACGCTTGGGCCGACCGTGCCTCTCTATCGCTTGTTCCGCGCTCTCGCTTGCACGCTCAGACTCAGGCGGAACGTGACACTTTTTCATGCGTGCAGCCGGTGTTCATCAATTTATAAGAAGTTATTACGTCAAAAGGAATGATACAAAATTACAAAATCTACAAATTGCTCTTTGCAAGACTTGGCTTGGGGCGGTTTCATATTAGCGTTTTTTCAGCGTATTAGCTCGTTTTAGGAAGCGTGTAGAACTGTAGACGCTTAGGCTCGCCCTCTGCCACACGCATAACTCTTACAAGCGTTGACTCATACAATAGTCCAGTAAAAAGTTAAATGAAACCATGATCTGACCAGCTTTGGCGCAATGAGTAAAAATGTGTTCATTAATACTTAAATAATGATATTATAAAAGAAATTTTGATTTAAATTTAGGGGAAAGGGATGAAAAAAATAAAAAAAGGGTTGAAAAATGCCTTTTTTTTAAATAACTTAATAACGGTAGGAAAAAGAAAAAACAGTTTCAAGTAAAAGTAGTAGAGAAAAAAATTTTACACAAAAAAGTTCCACTTCATTTTTAGGGTTCCGTACCCAAAGGGTACGAACGGGACCCTATTACTAAGCCTACGCTGTCCGTCCGTCCATCCGTCCGTCTGTCCGTCCGTCCGTCCGTCCGTCTGTTAGCGGGCTGTATCTCGTAAACCGTAATAGATAGACAGATGAAATTTTCACATATTATGTATTTCTATTGCCGCTATAACAGCAAATAATAAAAATCAAATTAAATTAAAAAAATTAAATTAAAATATTTCCATGGGTACATGGAAATATTTTTATTTAATTTTTTTTTTAACGGAATCCTAAACGAGCGAGGCCCGACTCGCACTTGGCCGATTTTTTTTTGTTATCTGCTTTAGTTTAGCTGCAAAAAATAAAAATTAAATTTGCTTTGTAATTAATTATAAAGATGTATAAAGGCGGGAAATATAGTGCCTATCTCAATTAATTAAGCTTTGAATAACGGTAGTACAGTCAAATTAATAAGGTATTTTTAGGGTTCCGTACCCAAAGAGTACCAACGGGACCCTATTACTAAGCCTACGCTGTCCGTCCGTCCGTCCGTCCGTCCGTCTGTCAGCGGGCTGTATCTCGGTAACCGTAATAGGTAGACAGTTGAAATTTTCACAGATTGTGTATTTCTATTGCCGCTACAACAACAAATAACTAGTGGTTCGCCCCGAACTGAGACCTCGCGGTAACGGTATCCCATGATTATTCATTCAATCGACACATGACGACCAAAACTGACATTATTATTATGCCCGTTTTCACCAAACATACCTCAATCATCCCCTATGTAGGAGTCTCTTTACGTAGGTAGCTCCAAAACACAATGCTAAGTCCTAACATCCGTCCCAATGTCCTTTTAGGTGTCCCGTACAGGATCGTGATAAAGAAGTTGACAGTAACCATCACCTAACTTATCATAGGTAGCCCGTAAAGGTTAGGGAACGTCAGTGAAAACATTGAATTATTATGTAGGTACTAACGAGTGAAAACGGGTTACGGGCATCTGTACAAATCGTCATCTATCGACGCGAATAGAAAATTTACAAAATGCAGCAATTAATAGTTTATTGAAGTTTGATATTTAACTAAAGAATAATTTTAATTGAATAATATGTTATTATATTATGTACCTAAATAATAATGCTCGACGCAAAACTGTTTATGGGATAGATCGTAGTCGTAACTCATAGTTCCATGGAATAGTTAATGACTGCGCCATCTATTAGCATTATTGTGAAGCTATGTGAAAATTACTGATGCTCATTAAAAATTAAATAATCTCGTTTCTTTATAATATTCATATAATTTTAGTATTTGTTGTTCAAGTACAGGATACAAGTGAAGTAAAAAAATAAGTACAGCTTGAAAATATATAGCCAATTTTCCAGAGAGCGTCTTCAAGCGAGCGTATTAAATCGCCACTTTGAAAGCCCCCCATTTCGTCAATTTTAGGAAAAAAATTAAAAAATAAATACGTTTGTACTCTGTTCCAAATTGTCTTTAAAATGATACACAGAAACTCTATGAATCGCAAAAAAAAAATTTACTTCGCATTCGCTTCTATGAGAGCCCCCCTGAAATAAAGATTTTTATAACTTTTTAAGCCATTTTCGGCTGGAGGCCATCGGTTTACATATTATATCTAAATTTGAAGTAATTACGTTCAGTAATTCAAAAGTTATAAGGCTCTGACAGACGGACGGACGGACGGACGGACAAGTGCAAATCGCTCTAGTAAACTCAGAGACCTCGCTTCGCTCGGTCAAAAATTAAATTAAATTAAAAAAATTAAATAAAATATTTCCATGGGTACATGGAAATATTTTTATGTATTTTTTTTAACGGAACCCTAAAAGAGCGAGGCCCGACTCGCACTTGGCCGATTTTTTTGAAATAGAAGATACTTCCGAACATCATCCAACAGTTTTCAAAATCGGTCATCGTAGCTATTAAAACTCTAACCTGCATGATGTCAGATTTCAGATTGAAACTTTTTCGCTTTCTATATTAAAAAGTTAGACTTTAGACAGTTTGACTTTAATTTGTTTTTAACCAATTTAAAAAAAGGAGGAGGTTCTCAATTCGTCCTTTTTTTTGTGTATGTTCACCGATTACTCGAAGACACCTGAACCGATTTTCAAAATTCTTTTTTTTGTTTCAAAGGGTATACTTCCCAGGTGGTCCCATTTAAATTTTATCGAAATCGGTCGAGCGCTTTTTACAATAACAACAATAAATTATATACTTTGTAGTGGCGCGGGCGTCTGAAGTCGGTTTTTTAAAAAGTATTTTTTAGTATAGATTATAGCGGCAGTGATCGGCCTAATTTTAGGCCTATATTTTACACACTTCTACTTAGAAGTGTGTACAATATAGGCCTAAAATTATACGCATAAAATTGTGACTGGCAACTACGGAACCCTACACTGCACGTGGCCCGACACGCAATTGGCCATTTATTATACTTTACAAATAAAACTACAAACATACTAGTTTCCAGAGTTACAAACAGAATTCGATAACATAATCAAGTAAGAATCAAACTTCATTTGTGTGGGGCTCGCTCGCTGAGTCTTCTATTGCAAACTTCAAAAATCTAGATACTCTGATACAAAAATATGATTGAGTTGCACAGCACAAAACCTGACAATAGTTTGATGAAACGCATGACTTTTGTATACTTAGTTTTAAGCATGGACACGTCTCATATACTTAAAGTATTTTGATATGGTATGAAATTCGTATTTTGTCATACCTCCGTATTTTTCAGGTATTTTTCTAGCCGTAGTCAACCCAAGTCAACTGACTTGGGTTGACTACGGATCGAATTTTATATTACGCCTCATGCGTACTGCAAATTCACACTGCTGTGATTTTTAATTTCGTACAACTTGGCAAAAAAGTGTAGAAACTGAACTAATTGTTCTCTTTATTTTATATTACGCCTCCTGCGTACTGCAAATTCACACTGATGTGATTTTTAATTTCGTACAACTTGGCAAAAAAGTGTAGAAACTGAACTAATTGTTCTCTTTATTGACAGCACTATTATGTTGTCAAGTTTCATCGCCGAAGTGTTTTTTTTATTCGATGACAAGCTAGTCCTTGACTGCGATCTCACCTGATGGTAAGTGACGATGCAGTCTAAGATGGTAGCGGGCTAACTTCGAAGGGGTATGGCAGTGAATATTCAACCCATACCCCTAATTGGTTTCTACACGCCATCGTGCCGGAACGCTAAATCGCTTGGCGGCACGTCTTTGACAGTAGGGTGGTAACTAGCCACGGCCAAAGCCTCCCGCCAGACCAGACCAGAGACAATTCAGAAATTATAAATTCCAAAATTGACCCCGCCGGGAATCGAACCCGAGACCTCCCAGTTATAAGACAACACAGCTCACCACTGAGCCAGGGAGGTCGTCAAATGTTATGTCAATGTTATGTTTTGAAATTCGTCAATATTTATTTGAATTCGTAAATACATACCTACGTATTAGTCTAGTCAACAAGTTCAAAAACGTGAAAAATAGAGATAAAGGTCCTAAAAATATGAGCGATGGCTCATTCGAGTCGGAATCACCTCTAGAAAAATGTTTTTGAAGGATTTTGGTGCAGGTAAAAAATTGCAATTGTTATTAACAAAATAAGATGAAAAAAAATGATTTAATAAAAAATTGGTTTAATGTAGTATACTGTATAAAGTCAAAATGTCATGATAAAAAATATGTTATAATGAAAAAAAAAAAAAATGATATTTCGTTTTTAGGGTTCCGTACCCAAAGGGTACCAACGGGACCCTATTACTAAGCCTACGCTGTCCGTCCGTCCGTCCGTCCGTCCGTCCGTCCGTCCGTCTGTCAGCGGGCTTTATCTCGTAAACCTTAATAGATAAACAGATGAAATTTTCACATATTATGTATTTCTATTGCCGCTATAACAACAAATAATAAAAATTAAATTAAATTAAAAAAATTAAATTAAAATGTTTCCATGGGTACATGAAAATATTTTAATTTAATTTTTTTAACGGAACCCTAAAAGAGCGAGGCCCGACTCGCACTTGGCCGATTTTTTGTTAATAACTCGAAAAATATTGACATTTAAGCAATTTTGAAAAAAGCTCGTTAAGAGGAGGAAATTTCCAATAAAAAAGTCCCAAGTCCCGGGATTCTATCTCCATTATTTATAATTTTAATTTGACGTTGAAATTAGGGCTCCGCGCGGCTGTTACAGCATGCGCGCGCCCCCGCTAAAGAGAGTTCAGCAATAAAAATATTTTTTTTATAACATAAGATGTGATTTTAAAAATTTGAAAAACTTCTAGTATCTTCTTAACACTTGAAAGAATCGAGCCCTGGAGAAACAAAAGTTTAACCACCATTTTTCAAAATGTTATTCAATTGTTAACTAACAAATTATTTCCCAATCTCCATTGTCATAAAAAATGGGATGAAAGGTATAAATAATTGGCCTATATTTTTGTATCAGAGTATCTAGATTTTTGAAGTTTGCAATAGAAGACTCAGCGAGCGAATTGAGAACCTCCTCTTTTTTTAAAATTGGTTAAAAACAAATTAAAGTCAAACAGTCTAAAGTCTAACTTTTTAATATAGAAAGCGAAAAAGTTTCAATCTGAAATCTGACATCACGCAGGTTAGAGTTTTAATAGCTACGATGACCGATTTTGAAAACTGTTGGATAATGTTCGGAAGTATCTTCTATTTCGAAAAAATACCTTATTAATTTGACTGTACTACCGTTATTCAAAACTTAATAATTGAGATAGGCACTATGTTTCCCGCCTTTATACATCTTTATAATTAATTACAAAGCAAATTTAATTTTTATTTTTTGCAGCTAAACTAAAGCAGATAACAAAAAAATGAAAAGGAACTTTTTTTGTGTAGAATTTTTTTCTCTACAACTTTTACTTTAAACTTTTTTTTCTATTTCCTACCGTTATTAAGTTATTTAAAAAAAGGCATTTTTCAACCCCTTTTTTATTTTTTTCATCCCTTTCCCCTAAATTTAAATCAAAATTTCTTTCATAATATCTTTATTTAAGTATTAATGAACACATTTTTACTCATTGCGCCAAAACTGGTCAGATCATGGTTTCATTTAACTTTTTACTGGACTACAAGCGCGAACTGCGAGAGATGTTTCTCCTCGCGCGCCTACCGTTTCGAGTGAACACGCCGGAATAAACCCGTGTACGCACGTTCGATTTTTCGAAGCGCAAAATGTGGTGCGCGTGTAAGCACATAAGCCGATACGAGCTTATACGCGCAAAAAAATACGCTGGTCTGAAATCACTATTACAGGACAGGTTGACGTCCATACACTAGCAAGCTCAAAAAGTTAAGTTTTAACCAACTATGCAGTTATGCACCATTCACTGCAATTTTAATTGAAATAATTCATTACTTAACAGAGTTCAAATTAATTAACACAAAACTTTTATTGTAATTTATTCATGAAAAGATAAAATATAATTCTTAATTTGATAAGATCTCCTTTGCTTTAATAAAAAAAGATGCAAAAGATTGCCTTTGATTTAATAATCTTTTTTAAAAACCCTCTCAGCCGATTCATATGGATCATTCCACAAGTCCCTACCAACAAATTCCCTGATCCCTCTAGTGATCTCTACTGGTTGGGATGAATGGAAAATTCATTACACTCAGCCCTACATAGGGGTTTTCGTCAAATGATAAGTCTTCTTCTTCTTCTTTATCAACCTATAGACGTCCACTGCTGGACAAAGGTCTCCTGCATGGACTTCCACAGGCTTCGGTCTTGCGCCGCTTGGATCCAGCGGCTCCCTGCGACTCGTTTGATGTCGTCGGTCCACCTGGTGGGGGGCCTGCCAACACTGCGTTTCCCGGTGCGGGGTCGCCACTCCAACACCTTGGGACCCCAACGACCATCAGCTCTTCGAACTATGTGCCCCGCCCATTTCCACTTCAGTTTCGCGACACGCTGAGCTATGTCGGTGACTTTGGTTCTCCTACGAATCTCCTCATTTCTGATTTGATCTCGCAGGGACATACCGAGCATAGCTCTCTCCATCGCTCGCTGGGTGACCCTGAGCCTTCTTACGAGGCCCATAGTTAGCGACCATGTCTCGGATCCGTAAGTCATCACTGGCAACACGCACTGTTCGAAGACTTGAGTCTTCAGGCACTGAGGGATTTTGGACGAGAAGACATCTCGGAGCTTCCCGAACGCTGCCCAGCCGAGTTGGATTCGGCGGTTAATCTCTTTCTCGAAATTGGACCTACCTAGCTGGACTGTATGTCCCAGGTATATATACTCGTCTACAATTTCGAGCGCAGAGTTCTCAACGATTACTGGGTGGAGCGGAGCATGAGCATTGGACATGATTTTCGTCTTGCTCATGTTCATTTTCAGGCCCACCTGTTGAGAAACCCTGCTGAGATCATTGAGCATTGTATTGAGATCTCTCAGAGTCTCTGCCATGACTACTATGTCATCGGCAAATCGCAGGTGAGTGATGTACTCGCCGTTTATGTTGATGCCAAGTCCGTTCCAATCCAGAAGCTTAAAGACGTCCTCCAACGCAGCGGTAAATAGCTTCGGGGAGATTACATCTCCCTGTCGCACTCCACGCTGCAAGTGGATTGGTCTCGTAGTCTGGTCCTGTATACGTACTGACATAGTGGCGTTTTCGTACAAGCACTTCAACACTTGGATATACCGGTAGTCAATCCGGCATCTCTGCAGCGACCTCAATACAGCCCAAGTTTCCACCGAATCAAAGGCTTTCTCATAGTCCACAAACGCTAAGCAAAGTGGCTGGTTATACTCTTCAGTCTTTTGTATAACCTGCCGCAGCGTATGAATGTGATCTATGGTACCAAAGCCTTTTCGGAATCCGGCTTGTTCGGGAGGCTGGAAGTCGTCAAACCTACGAGCGAGACGATTCGTAATGACTCTCGAGAACAACTTGTAAACATGACTCAGCAGCGAGATGGGTCTATAATTCTTCAGCAAGGTATTATCACCCTTTTTGAAGAACAGGACCACCACGCTCCTGTGCCATGCTTCCGGCGTTATACCCTCGTGAATGACGGAATTGAACAATCGCTGAAAGATCTTAAGTACCGGTTTTCCACCCGCTTTCAGGAGTTCCGCAGTGATTCCGTCATCACGCGCCTTGTTGTTCTTGAGCTGTTTGAGAGCCATTCTAATCTCTTATAGGCTGACGTCCGGGATATCTTCGGTATAGTGTCGGGTCAGTTTGGCTCTGGGATCTTTGGCCAAATCCTCAACAGGTTTTTGTGTCGTGGTATATAACTGCCCATAGAACTTCTCGACCTCTCCCAAAATCTCAGGTCGAGAAGAGACAAGACGACCGTCATCAGTTTTAAGCCGCGTCAGCTGGCTCTGTCCGATAGACAGATCTCTCGCGAACACTTTTGAGCCTTTGTTCCGCTCGATGGTATCTTTAATACACTTGGTATTAAAGACCCGAAGGTCGCGAGTTTGTGCCTTAGAGATCTGCATATTAATCCGCCGGTAGGCAGCCGCGTCTACCGATGACTGCAGCCTCATCTCTTGTCTCTCCTCCATGAGCTTGAGAGTATGGTCAGAGAACTTTTGGGTTCTTTTCCTGCGATGGGTCTTAAAGAACTTAGACCCCACAGTATGGACAGTTCCCACGAGCCTGTTGTTTAGATCGTCCACAGAAACGCAGTCTGCTAGGCAATCGAATCGGTTCTGATAAAGTATATGATAAGTACCTACCTACTGCTAAATAGAATATTAATATTTTTAATTTTATTCTTCTTAACCAACCTATAGACGTCCACTGCTGGACAAAGGTCTCCTCCATGGACTTCGACAGGCCTGAATCCAGCGGCTCCCTGCGACTTGTTTGATATCTCGGTCCACCTAGTGAGGGGTCTGCCAACACTGCGCGTTCCGGTGCGGGGTTCACCACCAACTTGGGACCCCAACAACTATCAGCTCTTTGAACTACGTGCCCCGTCCATTTCCACTTCAGTTTCGCGACTTGCTGAGCTATGTCGGTGACTGGTTCTACTACGGAACTCATTTCTGAATCGATCTCGCAGGGATACGCCGAGCATAGCTCTCTCCATTGCTTGATGAGTGACCCTGAGCCTTCTTAAAAATTAGGCCCTTAGTAAGCCACCATGTCTCGGATCTATAAGTCATCACTGGCAACACTCGCTGTTTGATGACTTTTATTTTTATTACCTACTATTTACTCAAGAATAACGTTCATAATCGTAATCAAAAACGTGTTTTGTAACGCAAATTCTGCCTGTGGACTGCACTAAGAATAATTCAGTAATGTTTTCGCTGATCTGTCAGCTACGGGTTTTAAGGGTGAACAGTGTAAATGAACATCATGGACCTATATCCTCCTGGCGCCCATGCATTTATTTGTCAGTTTGTCACAAAAGCTCACTGTCCTTTATAAAAGACAGTGGGCTTGTTGAGCGTAAAGTATATATTCTATATGTTCATGATGTACATTTATTCATGTTGAGTTTGTGTGGTGTCCATTTCAAGATACTTTACATATTACACTAAGCTGGACCGACATTTATAGATTACAAGTGACAAGTGAATAAGATTAATCTAAACCTAAACACATTAAGTTGGGATGGTTGGGGCAGTGAAGTTTCTAAATGACAGCCATTTTTAATTAATAATATCTAATATAAACAACCGAAGTATTGTAAGTAATTTTAATCAGACTTTTTACAAAAAAAAATGTGAATGATTCCTATAATACAAATAATAGGTACAAAAGTCACATTTTAATGTTGAATATTTCATCAATCATCACAAGTAAAATAATATGCATGATTTTATGTAGACATGAAATTGCAGTTGTGGTTACATTGATTTGCTTTGCAAAATTTATCCAAAACTTGTGTTCATACATTTCTTTTTTATTTGATGTCTGCCCTTCTATTTAAGATAATTAACCTGTTATTGTCCCAGTATTTCATAAAATGTATGAAAATGTAGGATTCTTACAAGCAATTTGTTGTGGTCTCCCCAAATTTTCACAGGGTTTACCATGATACAGCTTTGATTTGTGAAATAGGTGTAAAGTTGTGTCTGCTAGCATTTGGAAAGCATGATAGCATAATGCTTTTAGTTTTAAGGCACAAGAGTACCTTAAAATACTTTTTTATAAAAACAATTGTTCAACAGTATTTCAGCCAAGCATGTTCATGTTGTTGTAATTAATATAAATATAAAATTTGATAATTATTGCAAATTAACTAAATATACAATATCTATTATTGCAAATTAACAATGAAGAATTTCATTATAGTTCTCAACTAAATATTGATACATACTGCAGTGCACAAAAACAGTCTTTTCATTCATAACAAGTTGGAAGTTCTTACAAACATTGAAATTTTATAACTAGGTATGTTACACATGAGTCATACTTAATAAGGAGTTAACATTAGAATCTTTTTAAGAATTCTTCCGAGCAAATTCTCGCGCGTGCATTCACTGCAAGCTTCATTTCACTTATCTCTTTATCAATTTCTTCCATGAAGTATATAACAAAGTCGACTAACTTGTGTTTATACATTTGTTCGGTGTGAAAATTCGTAATCAGAAAACTGATGTGATAGCCGTCCATAGGCTTCCGTCGAAGTACGATAAAGTTTTCCGCTCTCATCATCATGAAGCGCATGAACTTTTTACACAAAATCTTCTCAATCTCGTCGGCTTGCTTGATCATAATACTTATCCTTATAGAGTTTATGGACGATTCTATCAACACTTTCTCGTTTGCGTTCCGCGAAATAATCACAGGATTTAGCAACAATTCTTTGCTTGTTCCGACTTCCACCTCCGGTTTGTTATATCTTTCTACAACTTGCGATGAAAAATGTTCTAAGCACATAGCCGATGTGAGTGTGTGGCGTACAGCCGTTAGGTAAGGCTTTAAAGTAGCCGACATCGTTGCAAATTAGCTAAACAATTTCTTACCACACCTAACTTTTATCTTTTAACTAAAATATTCACAACAAAACAACAGACAACTTTTGTCTTTCGATGGACCACAAATCACCACCATAGACCACGAACACTAGGATAATCACCACCAGGTATATATTTACTCTTTGATCACCACGATTGAATTTAACGTCACGCACATAGAGTAAAGTAATATATCTGGAGTAAAATAATATATATGGTCACGCACCATGGACCACGAACACTAAACTAGCGGCACGCTATGATGGCCGGTTTGACACATTACAATAGTGATGTGGAATGTCAATTTATTCTCGAACAAAAAACAATTAAGTTTTGTTTTTGTACCTGATTAAATAGGTTTAATAAAACAAAAATGTATATGTTTATTTAATTTATTTGAACGAACTGAATATTTGAATGAAAATGAATATACATACTTTATATGCACACAAGAAACATATGAATACAAAAGATACCAAAAAAGGTGCCACAAAAGGCCATAATTAATCAGATTCGTCCATACTACTATTTTCACTGTCGTCACTGCTATCATCACCTACATTAATAATTATATGTTCGTTTTCTATAATATTATCTATTTTCACATCTCTTTCATAATCTTCCCTTATTAATTTAACAGTTCTATTCACAACCTTTTCCCAGTCTCCTTTAGTCACATGTTCACAAGCTTCTTCTAATAATTTTAGCATTTTTTTGTGGTAAATGGGGGTTCTGTATTGTGTCTTGCAGCATATCCCTTAATTTAAGCCCACACCAACTCAATCGCATTATACTCACAATGGTAAGGCGGTAACCGTATAACTCTGTGCCCATGTTCTAATGCTATTTCGTCAATGACGTATCGGATCTTGGTTGGTTTGTTTTCTTTTAAAAGACGTACTAATTCCGCTTTTAATATATTCATGTTTGCATCTACGCCATTTTTACGAAGCCATGCGACGATATCAGCTTTCTTTTGGGATTGGGCAGGTGGCTTGTCAATTTGCATCGAGTGGTATGGGGCGTTGTCCATAATTATAATAGATGGTTCAGGGAGGCTACACAACATTGAGGTAAACCATTCAGTAAACTTTTCTCCATTCATGTCTTCATGATAGTCTCCAGTGGTTTTTGACGCAAAAGCCATGAGAGAACCTTCGACAAACCCGTTGATGGTTCCGGCGTGACAAATTATAAGTCGCGATCCTTTTCCTACAGGAACTTTGGAAGTAGATGCTGCTGTGTCATCGTTCCAAGAACGGCCTACAGTATGGTTAGCATTAAGCCATGTTTCATCCAAGAACACAACATTTTGCCAATTTTTGATTTCTTTCACTTGTCGTAAAAAAGTATACCTTGCCATCGCTATATCAAATCTTTCCATCAATATTTTGCGTTTGTTACATTTTTTGTATCGAAATCCAATGGTCTTCAAAATCTTCGTTAAAGAACTTTCCCCACCGAAGAATAATCCAGCTTCCTTCAGTGAATGCACCAACTTTTTTCTTGTTGGATACTCCTTCTGTAAATAGTAGCCGTAAACATGTCTTCGGATAGCATCGGCATCAAAGCTATCGATGCCTACGACTGGTTTTGCTCGTTTTCTCTTTTTTGGTGTGTGAAGTTTATTTTCTTCTGTGCCAGTCTCGCCATATTTTTTTTTAGTTATCCGTCTAACAGTTCGTTGTCCAATATTAAGCGCATCAGCTACGCGTTCAACCACTGACGTTATAGGTAAAATTGGCCCTCCATTTTGAGCTTCACGATCGAAATAGTTACGAAGGCGTATTACGAACTCACGTGTCTGACTATTTAGAACAGTTCTCTGCGTACGTTCGGTCATATCGACGAAATCCACAACAAAGGGCTTGAACAGAGTCCAAATTAACGAGCAAGGGTCAACAGTAATGCAGTATCAATATTTGAAATCCAAAGCCAGGTCAAAACTATATCACAATCGCATTGCACTGACAGTTTATACTTTTCGAAGCAACGTCAATTCGAAACTGCTTTGTTTTGCATTGAGCATTGACGCGAGTTTGCCGGAGGTAGTAGTTGTGCTAGCCAGCGATCCTATGTGACGATCGTATTAGATTCCATTTTTAAAAATTTTCAATTTAGAAAACCAAATGCCGAGTTGTGGTATATATCATATAAAAATAAAAATTTTACCTTTTGTATGAAACAGCTGATATTTTTTTGCGATTTCAGAGGTTTGTCCACATAGTGAAAATTGTTCATATTCACAAGTACATTCACCCCTTAAATGGTGCAAACTGATTTTTCTACACTTGTATACATTTTAGAAATCAATTTAATAAATAAATTTTGAGTCCTAAACCTAAAACTACATTCGATAAAATTTATAAATCTCTGCACATCACTATCGTCAATAAAGTAATACAATTATTTCCTTCAAAGTCGTTATCAATTAATACGGAACTTCATGAGCGGACAAACGTCAAACCGGCCATCATAGCGTGCCGCTAGTGTAGGAACACGCACAGACGATTAAAATTCAGTGAATCATAGAAGTAGGTTAGATTCGTAAATCCTCATGACGGTAGAAAATACATGGAGGTGCCCCTACAAAACTTGAGGGCAAAACTATGAGCTCTTAAGATGGAAGACACGGGTCTGCCCGCGAAGTTTGAATTTAATTTCGTTTTTCGCAATTTGTAAACTAATACGACAAAGTAGGCTTATGGCATTCTAGTTGCGCCAGTGGAAGTTGTCGGCGAGGCCATTCTACTCCACTATCTGCTTTCTCTCTAGGTATATATTTAAGGGTAACTACGCGCTATACACGGTTGAACCGCTTGTATATGGATATTAAATAAGGATGTCTAGTGGAACAGAATGTCACCGATTTAATTAACTATCCCAATGGAGTCATACCTGCCCATCAACTAGAAGGCTTCTGTCGCACCGCTCTACTCCGATTAATTCTCTCTCTCCCTCTGCTGCGGGAGTGCACCGGTAACCTGCATGATTAAATTAACTATGACATCACCATTTGTGACGCCCTAAGATCTGGTCTATTATTCTAGTTATCTCCAGCCGTGGACGTGTAAGGAATCAAACTCATTTCCCATTCGGAATCTAGTCTCATCCGACCATCGGAATCTAATCTCATCTGAATCTAATCTCATCTCACCATCGGACCCGATCTTTCTGATCCATACTCTTAGACCCCCCATGTCTAAGAGTACTTCAAGTTCGCACGAATCTTCCTTGGGCCCCTTACCCAAGAGCATAATATCTCCTCTCTCTCTCTCTCTCGTTCGCACGAACCTTCCTTGGGCCCCCTATGCCCAAGGGCATAATGTCTCTTATTCATAAACATGAATCTTCTTCGGGTTCTATCTACCCGAAGGCCCCATTCGCACGAACCTCCTCGGAGCCCCCCTCCGAGGGCTAAACCACCTCGGAGCACCCCTCCACGAGGGCTCAACGTCATCTCATCTCATCTCATCGGGTCTGATGTGTTCTCAGCTCTTAATAGCCATAATGATTTACTCACAAGTTAAACATCATTGAAACCGTCACTTACACATCCCTTGCCAATTCACACACAACCCTAGAGCGCGCTCCCGGATGCTAGTAAATGTATTAGTATCTAGAAATTCACTTATGAGGGTTCAAGAACCTCATAGATCAATTGCGTAGATAATCAGGTACTTAGCTATCAGATACTTAGATACTCCTCAGATACTTAGCTTTCATCAGATCTTCTCCTCGTAGCACAACTCACAACTTCACCATTTTCTTCGGATGCGAGAAAAACAACTCGTTGCTATGCAACAAATGTCCATCAGAAAAAAGAACGTTTCAAAACCGAAAATATTTAAACTACAAACCAACGACAAATTTCCGATGTCATATACTACCATAGACTTATACAACCTTATCCTTACCAAAGGTCTAAGTATTTCGCGACAGCATATGCGCTTCGCGACACTCCCGGCCGAAGCAAAAACTAGAGCAGACATAGCATGTTGCTCGTCCACTCTTTGATTTTCTGTAAAGCTTTAGTGGCTGCAACTCTCCTTACTTTAGTTCCTTGACTTACTTCAACCATCTCACTGTCTCGCTCTAATGGCTCTGACCTATCCGACTCGCTAACCTCTCTATCCAATTCTCTCATTTCTTGATCTACAATTCCGCACTCGGAATCATCCCGAGTTAGTTCGACAACTTGTTCTAATGGTAAGATCCTTTCACGTTCCGTGTCCTCTGAAATAATTGCTTGTCTTTCTATACTTTCGTCTAAAGGCTCTATTGAAATTGCTGGAGTACATTCACTCGAGGTATCCTCCTTTTCAAATCGTATGTCTATCACTCCTCCTGTTTCTTGGGCTTCTAGAGGATATAGATGTGCTATCGACCTCGTGAACTCTTTATCTCCCACTTTTATTATGGCTCCTCTGCACAAACCATCACTTCCCGTTTTTAACGAAATAATTTTCCCTGTTTTCCAGGTTTCTCTATTCTTATTATCTCCTTTTATTTGAACCACTTGTCCTATTGCTGGAGATAGCTTCGAAGTGACCCGTGGTTCCTTAAGCGAGTGGTGATACCTTTCTCGAAGACTTAACAAGTATCTGTTCACAAACATCTCCTTAAATTCTCTTAAAATAATGAGACCTCTTCTCCAACTTTCTACAAGATCGATCTTAATCGTAGTACCTTTATCTATACAATCTTCGACTGATTCTTCTAAAGTAATGCAACTTCCAAGCGTAAGAAAATCCATTGGTCTCAAGATTATATCCAACTCTGAATCAACGCATGTGAGTGGTCGTGAATTTAATACAGCTTCTATTTCCTTGACAACAGTAGTTAGTTGACTATCTGAAAGCATATGTTTCGCTAATGTGCGTTTCATGCAATTCTTAACTAAACCAACGAGTCTCTCATAGAATCCACCATACCAAGGTGCTAGTTGTGGTATGAATCTCCATTTAATCTTGTTAACCACACAATACTGTTTCAAGAGAATTTCTGATATAAGTTTGAAATGAGCTGCGTTATCTGATGTAATTAATTGAGGGACCTTTCTGGTCGCTATCATTCTTCTCAATGCTAACAGACCTTCTTCAGCTGTAAGGTCTTGCACAAGTTCTAAATGAACAGCCCTTATCGCTAAACAAGTGAACAAACTTAACAACTTAACTTAACTTAATAACTTAAGGTAACGACTTAAATCAGTTTCTTTCCCAGCAAATTCATGTGCAAAATGCTCTGCTTGAAGCTTCCTTATTTCTTCTGTAATACTAAGTGGTTCATTATGTCTAGTACCGACATCCTTCTCTGTGGAATTATTCTCTTTCTCTAAATCAACAATTTCTCCATTAGAAGTATTCGTTAGACCCTCCCGCGTCGAAAGAAAAAAAGTTTGTGACGTATTCTTAATAGGAAACGTCCTAATATTGGAGTCTGATAAAAACTGTGGACCTTTAATCCATCTCTCTTTATCTTCCCTGGAACTTATCGGTCTAGTCGCAACATCCGCCGGGTTTAACTCTGAAGGTACATATTTAATCATAAGTTCTCTATTACTTCTAATTTCTTCAACTCGTCTAGCCACAAACGGTGGTAGCAATTTATCAGATTGACACGATTCTATGACAATTTGACTGTCTGTCCATAACGTTTGACGTCCTACCTTCATGTTAAATGCTTTTGAAACCATCTTAATTAATCTACACCCTATCAACACTCCTAGTAATTCCAATCGAGGGATTTTTAAGTGTTGTTGATCTTTTATAGGGACTAATCGTGTTTTCCCAATTACAAAACTTCTCTTAGTCCCGTGTGTCACGTACACAACAGCAGCATATGCCTTAAGTGATGCGTCGGTGAAACACTGCAAATGATATTCTTCATTTCTCACGTTTTTTATGTAACATCTGGGTACCGATATTTCTTTAATACTTTCTAATTCCTTCTTTATTTCCGTCCATTCCACCTGATTTTCCTTTGAAAGTTTTATATCCCATTTAACCTTGGTCTGCCATAGCTTTTGGAGAAATAATTTAGCTGACAAAATTTGTGGTACTGCTAACCCACATGGATCGAATACTGAAGCAATTACTTTTAGAACTTCACGCTTCGAATTTGCCTCTGTATCTATCTTGAATCTTAGGCGCAATGTATCATCCTTTACATTCCAATCTAAGCCTAAAATTTTCACAACTTCTTCCTTAACACTATCGAGTACCTTGTCTAGAAATTGTTTTGAATTTGAACTCCAATCTCTAAGGTTCATAGATATTTGACAAAAGGCGTTCTTCACGTCTTTATAGAACTGTATTGCCTCCTCTTGTGTTTGGACTCCACTTACTAAGTTATCAACGTATATGTCTTTGGCAGCCAATTGTAGTCGTTCATTTCCTTTAGAAAGATGATGTTTAATCGTTGCGTTCAGTAGAAATGGACTTGATATAACTCCGAAAGGGACTCTACGGAACCGTAAACAAACAATGTTATCATCACTCGGTGGTTTTTCTACATCTTTCAACCAAATAAATCTGGTTACATCGCGATCTTGTTCATGTAGTCCTATCTGAAGGAAGGCTTTCTCTACGTCTGCTGACAAAGCAACATTATGGCTTCGAAATCTGATAATTATACTTGTCAAATCTTCTAACATCAACGGACCACAATAAAGGCATTCGTTTAAACTCTTACTATTTTTAATTTTCGATGAAGCATCATAAACAATTCTAATTGGTTTACCCTTTTGAGCAACACAATGGTGCGGTAAATAATGTACTGGATGGTTCACATGTGTCTTATTTAACACTGTTTCGACTATTCCCTTCGATATTTGTTCCTGTATAGTATTATCATAACATCTCAAAGTTTCTTTATCTAATCGTTTAACCAAATTTACTAAACGACCATATGCCAATCCATAATTAGGTGTTAGTGCTGGAGGATATTCATTCCACGGCCAACTAACATAATATCCACCATCTATTAATTTTGTCGTTTCATTAGATTTATTTATAGCCTCTTCTTCTCTAGTAATCTTAGGTGAATCGGTTATACCGATTGACTCCAGTTCCCAAAGGAATGTTATACTTCCCAAATCTAGTGGCATGTCAGGTTTGCTTAATCTGAAATCAATCTCTGTTTGAAAGTATGTAACAACTGACATATGTTCTCCTTCTTTATTCTCATGCGGAATTTGACCCGAAAGTATCCATCCAAACTCTGAATCAATTAAATATAAATCTTCCCTTATCCATATTCTTTCTAAGCAAAGAAACGAGTAGTAATAATCATTCCCTATAAGAATATCAACTTGATCTTTCAAAGACCCATCGTCTGCAAGTTTCAGTTTATTCTTCCAATTGTCAAGTTCAACTACATACGGTACACCTTTTGAAATCATAGGTACGACGTTTGCATAAACACTCTTCCAATTTTTAGATTTAGTTTGTAACTCCAATTGAACAACTGGACTATTAAATTCTTGAGGACTCTTTGAACCAAAAGTATAAACCGATAAACTTTCATCCTTTTCTGTAGACAATTTTAATTTCTTTGCAATCTTTCGGGTGATGTAAGATCTTTGGGAGCCTGAATCGAGTAGTATACGGCATGATATTTGATTAGACGTCTCACCTTTCCCCCGGGCTGTTACTACAGCTGTTTGAAGAGCCGTATGTCATTCTCTATCCATCGTTGTTAGAGTCGCGCTCTCTGATCCAGACTGAAACTTCTCCTTACACAGTGCGCTGTGGTGTTCATGTTTTTTACAAAAATAACAAGGTTTATTATGCTGACACTGCCGAACCCTGTGACCACCTTTAAGACATTTATAGCATCTGTCTTTCATCAGCGCAATACGTTCCTGGTATGTTCCGTATTTTTTACATAGATCAGAGAAATGATCACCCTTACAAAACATACAGTAAGGTTTCATCCTCTTCCCGTGAGCTCCATCTTCCAACCTATTACCTCCTCCGAATGTTGTATTTCTCCTCTGTCCCCACTGTCCTCCTCTTTGTAGGTACTGTCTCTTTCTAAAACTTGGAGGTTTTAAATTATCAGCTTGCATACCCCAATCATTCCTTCTGAATTCGCTTCTAGGTCGCTTCTCTCCCCTGCTATGCTTATATCTCTGATTTTCTTGGGTTACATGTAGAGTTTCTACTGTATAGTTACCAACTCCTTCCGCACTATTTCCTTGAGTGATCCTATTAGCGTCTTCCTTTGCTGTAAGTATTTTCTCTAATTCTTGCCTTATCTCATTTATAGAGTCGTCTTTGGTTTTTAATTTTAACTCATAGATAAGATCCTCTGGAAATTTACTGAATATAATATGCCGTAGATGATTGTGATTCACGTCTTCTCCTAATGATTCCAAGACCCGTAAATGTTTTTCCATTTCATTAAATGATTTACGACATGATGTTATCGTAGAGTCTGCAGTTACCACCTTAGATAACGCTGAATAATGTGCATCAATTAAATGAGAACTTTTGCCATATCTTTCTGTAAGAGTTTTAATAGCTATGCTGTAATTCTTGTTTGTTGTATCTAGACCCTCAATAGCTTTTCTAGCTTCTCCCTTTAATGAAGACTTAAGGTATAGCAATTTGTCTACATCTGCTATGTTTCTGTTATGAATATTTGATTGAAATTGATCCCAAAATTTATGCCAGTCCAAAATATCACCCTCAAATTCAGGTAAATTTAATTAAGGTAAACGGCATGATGTTATTGCATCCTTCCCCTTATGCGTCGATGGAGTTTCTGAACTGCTCTGAAATAATTTTAATTTCACTTCTAGCTCCGCTAGATTTTCCTCAGCTTTCAGCTGTATTTCACTCATTTCACTTATCTCGTCAGCTGCAGGATCATTTACCAATTTAAAATAATTTATTAAATCATTTTCGAATCTTGTCAAAAGATTTTTTAATTTTGTCTTGTTTACTTCTGCATCGTGGATTAGGTTAGCATTCAAAGAGCCGAGATTTACAGCCTGATTCGAGTGAGTTTCTATTTGGGTAATAAGTAGTCTTAGCCTTTTTAGCAATAAATCATCCATGATGAATTTTCTTTTGTGTTAAAAATTCAGTAAATTAGTCGAACTTCAGTCTCAGTTATTAAAACTGAGTGATATGATTCCCTTCTGAAAATATAATTAACACTATGTAGGAACTGATATTCTTTCTTAAAATTTCATCTTTACGCAATGTACAATACTTTCAGAATCTAAAACCTCCCTTATATTTGAATTTCACTATATGCCTAATATATTACGTACCTTTATATTAAATAGGATAATTTCCAACCTTAAATTGTTTTCAGATCACTATTTCTTTTTCACAACAATGTTTCTTTCACAATACTCAATCAGCAATATAATTGACACGGTAATGGCGTAATAGAATTCAAATTTCAAATGTTCCAAATTCCACCATCTGACTTTAGAACAATTTAAAAATAAATGACACATCGGAAATTGGTCAAATGTTCGCAAATTCAAACTTTCGAACGCTCTATGACATTAGTATCTCTGAAGTCAATTCTACCAACTTACTTGGGCCATTTCTTTCGATTTAAAGTTGAAAACTGCGTTGACGCTCCCTCCAGCGGCGAGTAGCGAAACTAATGCAGCGCCTCTATTTATTCAAATGAACAAAAAGGCAACAAATAGACACTTTATTATAATTTAAGCTTAGTATGACTCCATGTGCTAAAGATTCTGGTTCATTTTACTAAGATCCCAGCATCTCCACCATGTCGGCGAGGCCATTCTACTCCACTATCTGCTTTCTCTCTAGGTATATATTTAAGGGTAACTACGCGCTATACACGGTTGAACCGCTTGTATATGGATATTAAATAAGGATGTCTAGTGGAACAGAATGTCACCGATTTAATTAACTATCCCTATGGAGTCATACCTGCCCATCAACTAGAAGGCTTCTGTCGCACCGCTCTACTCCGATTAATTCTCTCTCCCTCTGCTGCGGGAGTGCACCGGTAACCTGCATGATTAAATTAACTATGACATCACCATTTGTGACGCCCTAAGATCTGGTCTATTATTCTAGTTATCTCCAGCCGTGGACGTGTAAGGAATCAAACTCATTTCCCATTCGGAATCTAGTCTCATCTGACCATCGGAATCTAATCTCATCTGAATCTAATCTCATCTCACCATCGGACCCGATCTTTCTGATCCATACTCTTAGACCCCCCATGTCTAAGAGTACTTCAAGTTCGCACGAATCTTCCTTGGGCCCCTTACCCAAGGGCATAATATATCCTCTCTCTCTCTCTCTCGTTCGCACGAACCTTCCTTGGGCCCCCTATGCCCAAGGGCATAATGTCTCTTATTCATAAACATGAATCTTCTTCGGGCTCTATCTACCCGAAGGCCCCATTCGCACGAACCTCCTCGGAGCCCCCCTCCGAGGGCTAAACCACCTCGGAGCACCCCTCCACGAGGGCTCAACGTCATCTCATCTCATCTCATCGGGTCTGATGTGTTCTCAGCTCTTAATAGCCATAATGATTTACTCACAAGCTAAACATCATTGAAACCGTCACTTACACATCCCTTGCCAATTCACACACAACCCTAGAACGCGCTCCCGGATGCTAGTAAATGTATTAGTATCTAGAAATTCACTTATGAGGGTTCAAGAACCTCATAGATCAATTGCGTAGATAATCAGGTACTTAGCTATCAGATACTTAGATACTCCTCAGATACTTAGCTTTCATCAGATCTTCTCCTCGTAGCACAACTCACAACTTCACCATTTTCTTCGGATGCGAGAAAAACAACTCGTTGCTATGCAACAAATGTCCATCAGAAAAAAGAACGTTTCAAAACCGAAAATATTTAAACTACAAACCAACGACAAATTTCCGATGTCATATACTACCATAGACTTATACAACCTTATCCTTACCAAAGGTCTAAGTATTTCGCGATAGCATATGCGCTTCGCGACAGAAGTATCATCTTCACAGGTTTATATATAATAATCTTTACTTGAAAATGTCCAGTTTAAGAAATTAGTCAGAATATCGACCTAATTTGTGAGTGACTCACGTCTAACTCGATATTTTGATTAATTTCTTGAACTGGTCACTTTCAAGTAAAGATTATTTTATAAAACTGTGAAGATGATATTTCCACTGGCGCAATTAGAATTCCATAAGCCTACTTTGTCGTATTAGTTTAAAAATTGCGAAAAATGAAATTAAATTTGAATTTCGCGGGCAGAACCATATAATCCATCTTAAAACAGGACAGAAATTTAACTGCACTGCATTATTGTACTATGAGTTATGACATCTATTTTAGCAGAAGCAAATAGACATGTTTGTGAGATAAACCTACCTGTGAAAACACTTTTAAACCAAGAAGCCTAGATACCTGCAAACACATTGTATCTACAAAAAAATAGGTGCTGAGTTAGGCTGAAACCACATCTGTGCGCATTTATTTGCTGTATGTCCATACAAAACTGTCATTTTTCATAGAGTCGTGTACGCATCACAACGCATCAAATCGGCTTTTCGATGCGTACACGACTTCTACATATGAAAAATGTCTGTTTTGTATGGACAAAATGCGAATTGATGCGCACAGACGTGGTTCCAGTCTATATTTTCTATGTTAATTTCTGTATATTTCAATGATTAAATTGGTAATTTCTATGTTCAAAAATAATAAGTCTTATTAAAAATTATAATTACGATTTGCGAAAGTGTGTTTGTTGGTTTGTCCTTCATTCACGCCATAACAGAGCTACGGATGGACGTGATTTTTGCATAGTTTAATAGGTAATAGTTGAGGACCTGGAGAGTGACAATAGACATAAGCTACTTTATATCCCGGAAAATCAAGGAGTTCCCGAGGGATTTTAAAAACGAAATATACGCGGACGAAGTCGCGGGCATCAGCTTGTCATCCAAACTAAAATAGGTTTGAATAGGTTCTTCGTCTGTGGTTATCATGCAAAGTTACAAACGGAAAAAAAAGAATGGCATTGGCAGGAAAGGAAGGACAATAATGGCGGACCGATTCGAGAAGTGACGCAAGTTAACGTTTTACGGCATGCGTTTATTCAATTTTTCAATAATAAGAGTGGTTGTTAAATCATTGTCATTAACGTTAAACACATGACCAGTTAGGGGTGTAGTCACTCATGTCAAAAGCAATGGCTCGTGAGTTTGACCACCTCTTCAAACTGCTGATTATCGGTGACAGTGGTGAGTGGGCGAGGCCTGTGTACGCGAGTGATGATGACTTTCCCCAAGCCTTGGATTCCTTCAGTGGAACTATGTTCTTGTGTTGCAGGTGTAGGTAAGAGCTGTCTCCTACTGCGGTTTGCTGATAACACCTTCTCCGGTAGTTACATTACGACCATCGGTGTAGATTTCAAAATAAGAACTTTAGAGATAAACGGTGAGCGAGTTAAGCTGCAGATATGGGACACTGCGGGGCAAGAGCGCTTCAGAACGATCACCAGCACGTACTACCGGGGGACGCACGGAGTCATCGTGGTATACGATGTCACTAACGGAGAGTCCTTCGCGAATGTAAAGCGGTGGTTGCATGAAATCGAACAGAATTGTGATGTCGTCAACAAAGTCTTAGGTAAGGTATTAAACATGTATTTGAATGCATAAGACAACCAAAACTACATTATGGCTTTAGGCTTTTACATAAAAATGCTATTAATTTAGCTGTACACAATGTTTAAACTAAATTAAATGGATGATTAGAAATAGAGCTATCCTTTTCACAACAAGCCTTATAGGAAACAGCAATACATTTGGAGCTATCAATTTAGTTGTAAGTTTAGAAATTGTACAATAGATTTAGCATCACCATCATAGATTGTTAAAAATTAAAATCCACCATTTACAGGCATTTATCCATGTATTGTATTGCTTTTGTTAGCTTCATTCTACTTACCTCAAAGTCCAAAAAAAACTGTAAAAGCAGTTTCTGAATATCCTAAAAATTATAGACATATCCTCTGAACAAAGGATGTTTGATAACTGCCAGACAAAATTTGTGATAGATTGAGACAAATATACCAGCATGTAGGCAGAGAAGCATATAGATAATATCTGTAAAACTACTGTACAAAATATATAATTTATTATTATTTTAAAAACCGCTCAACCCATTTCGATAAAATTTATATGAGGCCACCTGGGAAGTATACCCTTTTAAACAAAAAAGAATTTTCCAAATTGGTTCAAGCGTCTTCGAGTAATCTGTGAACATACATAAAAAAAAGATTCAAACTAATTGATAACCTCCTCCTTTTTTTTGAAGTCGGTTAAAAATACTAAACTACATGTTCTGATGATCCACATGCTCTGCAGTCATCATCATCATCTTAACCCAGAATGAGAAGGGTTTAGACTTTAGGATGTATTCCAACACCCTGGCCAAGTGCTTATTGGCAGACTTAATATACATTTGAGAAAATTATGAACTTTCGGGCATGCAGTGGTGGTATTCTCTAAAATTGATTCCATCAGTGTGAAAATCGCAAAGACCTCTGATTGACTGGTACTCTCCCGCTATTGCTTAAAATGCATTGATGCAGCGAGAACACCATAAATTCAGTAAATCAAAGGTCATTGTGATTGTTACATTGATGCAATCACTTTTAGAGAATACCACTATAGGTTTCCTAACAATATTTTCCTTCACTGTTTTTTAATTTCTAGTATATTTTGCCATTTTGGCTCCACCAAACTACAGCAATGAGGATAATATTAACACTATACTATTCTCTTTCACACATATAATAGTGCTACTTCACCATGTAGTAAAAAGAGGGCAACTATTCATTTGGCCTATAGGTTTCTATATTTGCTGGCACCAAGGGTAGGAAAAAATTATTTAAGTTATTTATACATGAGCTACTAATAGTGAGTTAATGTCCTGTAATTGTTAAAATATGAGAGCAAAGTTATGAGTCATTTAACTTTCTGAACATTATAAATAGCTTTGCTTATTGCAATCAATGTAAACATGAAACAATTATAATATGGCTTAGTAATTATTTAGTTAGTGTTAGTGCCCGTCTTTGACATGAATTGAATTGTAGTACGTTTTGTGGAAATGTCATATTCTATTCTAACAAAGATGCACGGGTTAAATCAGCTTGCCATCCAGCTGCCCACAAGATAGTATAAAAACTTATTACAATGTAATAGCTACTTATTAATATTGTAAAATGATTATTTTGAAAAGAGCAACTGCTGAGTTTCTTGCCGGCTCTTCTCAGCAGAATCTGCTTTCCGAACCGGTGGTAGAATCTTAACGTGTCATAAGAGCCACAGGTTGGCCTACATGAAATAAATAATTTTGAATTTTGAATTTTTTTGAGTTATTCAAACAATTTTTGCTGTGTCAGTTTATTTTTTTAGTTTCCTTAATGTACTGGACAGATTAGGATTAAACTTTTTGTTTAAGAATTTTAAAAACTTTCTGGTTGCGCCTGTACTCAGACTTTGGTTATAATTTTTCTTAAATAATTTTTCATCAATGTCTCTTTTATAATGGGCATAATAAATAACCAAGGGCAGGAGTTAGTATCTCAGAATTCACACTATCTCTACTATTTCATAAACTAATACATACACTTGGTAAACTACATAATTATGTAAATGTTTCCAGTTGGTAATAAGAATGACTGCCCGTCAAGGAAAGTAGTAGTAACGGAGGATGCCCAGAGATTTGCCAATCAAATGAACATACCATTGTTTGAAACAAGTGCAAAGGAAAATATTAATGTTGAGGAAATGTTTTTGACAATCACAAAAATGGTGAGTATTCTGTGAAACGTTAAACCCTTTTGTATGATATATTTTAGTCACATTTATTAAAATTACAATAATGTATGAGGCAGTTTATCTATCATGAGATAAACTTTTTACTTGTCTGTATTCAAGAATTTTCTAGATAATAATTTTTATTGAAAAGCTAACAGTATTATAGAGTGAAATAAAGTATATTAATCTTTTTAACAGAACCTTGGCATTTTTTTAGTTGGATGCGAAGTAGTCAAAATTTTTAAGTTACATTAAGTACATTTTTTTATAATAGGGAAGGGGTCAAAGTTTATTGAATTGCAGCCTGTCTTTGAGTTTTTTTAGAAGTGTTTTTAACTTGATAAATTGAAGATGTTTTTTTGAAAAGGTGGACCAATTCAACAAAATATTTCTTTGTACCATGTATTCTTTATGCATTTAAAAAATCTTTAGCAATGAAATTTCACATCATGTGAAAGGAGATTGGCGAATTCCATAGAGTTTCTGACACAGACGAACTGAACCGTGGGCCTCAAGCCCACGTTCACAAATCAAACTTCTCATGCTTGTTCTAGTAAACCAGTCTAACAAAAAAGTTCATCAAAGTCTATCAAATAAAGTTGGGAGAAAAAAGATATTCACTTGTATTGCCATGTAACAGATAATTATAATGTGTACTTGTGAATAATTATATTTTTGATCCCCATCTTCTAAAAATATCAGGTTTACACAGAAAAATACTCTGAAAAATATTAATTAAAATTAAATGATTTCTGAATCTGAACGGTTTTTAAAAATGCTGGCTCAAAATTCGCCAACCTCCTTTCATTGCTACAGGTTTTTCATTATTTAAATTTAAACTATTTCAAATGGCTGTACTGTAAAGTTAGTAAAATGCAGATGTTGTTGTTCTACGATCATGATGCTTAAGAATCTTTGTAAATGCGAATGTGTGTTTATTTGTGCTTCAATCACTTAACAACAGAACAATGGATGAACACGATTTTGGGTATAGTTGAGGATCTGGAGAGTGACACAGGCCTTTTATCCCATAAAACAGAAAGTTCCTGCAGGATTTTTAAAAACTAGTATATTTAAATAAATTTATAGTAATTTAATTTTTGATTCATATTCTAGATTCTAGAATATAGAAGTTGCGGCAAAAGTTGTCTGATTATACAAAAGGAAAAGATAACTGAAGGGCTAACTTGATAGATAGCCCGTCAGTTACCTTGTCCTCACTGCTCAAATCACTGGATGGATTGGGCTGTTTAGCATAAAGATAGCTATTATGACATAGGCATCCGCTAAGATAGGATTTTTGAAAATTCATTTAAGGGGTAAAATAGGAGTTTGAAAAATCAAACTTAAAGTGAGCGAAGCTGCAGGCAAAAGCTAGCTTTAAATAAATTCATAGTAATATAATAGTAGATTCATATTCTGCTACAACCTTTTTATTTTTAGGTGTGTTTAAAGCAATTTTAAATTTAATTAACTCAGAAACTGAAACTACAAGCTCAATATGTAACAGTTATATATAATTTAATAAAAATTTCAGGTACTGAGGTCTAAATTGGAAATGAAAGAGCGACAGAATGTGACAGCAAACGACACAGTACACATAAGGAAGAACCACAAAACAAAGAAGAAATGTTGCTAGTGATCACACAATATGGCACTAAGCCAGGGTCGCTTACACAATGCTCAAATTGAGAGATAATTGCACAACCCTAGCAGGACACTATGTACCTCAGCCATATAACGTTTACCAATGAAATAGATCCTTCTTTTGTTGGTGTTAGGTACAAAGAAGTGTATTTTGACATCAGCAGTATAACAGTTTAGTCTTATGAAACTAGTGGAATTTTGTACCTTGATATTGATATGTAAGTTGATCTCTGTGGAATATTATCATGGCAGTGTTGCTGTTTTTATCAAAGAGCTTAAACATATTCCCTACACTACACTACATCACTCGAGAAATTTGTAATAGGAACAAATAAATGAGATTTTTCAGATTTTTTGATAATATAATTGAATAGATTTTATGGCAATTTTTTTATATTCCAAACTTGCAAAACAAATGACAGTATTGGTAATATTTATTTAGTGAGATTTTGTTGTTTTTAATAAGAAATTTTAAGAAAATGATATTGATTTTAATATAATATTACACACAAACTACATATTATTATGAAAGGACTAGGCTCCTGTTTGCCTTAATGAACTTTATTTATAGTTCATGACGTGTTCATTTTTAATAAAATAATATGTTGGGATACCTTCATTTTTATGCAATAGTTTAATATATAATAATATGTTACTGATTTTCAGTTATATTTTAAACAATTAAGATAGTGGAACAATAATTTTGGTGCATGTTTCATATTGATGTATCATAATATGTATTGCATTACAAATAACGGTCATCACTAACATACCCCGCTAGCATAGCACAATCTTGAAAAAATTGAAATAAATGTAAATCCCACATCCAAATGTTGACTTTCAAGCTATGCTGGTGTGCTCAAGTATTGGAGTGTAAGTGGTGACCTCAATTGACAATACGCCTGTTAACATACGCCATAAAAATAATAATACATTTATTAAATACCCTATGTCACTTTATATTTTGACATAAGTCTGTGCTGGGTTGAATAATCTCAAGTTTTAGGAGCATTATGGATAAATAATTTACTCCAAAAATTACATTAGGATTATTATGAATGCATAGTTAATGTGTATAATTGTACTCTCGTAATCAAAAAAATTTATGTGATGGAGTGTTTGTATGATAAGTGGAAAGTTGCTAGATATAAATGTATACAATTAATTTAAACATTTTTATTTTTAGTGTAAAATCGTTACGGTGTTTTATGTCATGATAGACCTGCCACCGATTTTTAATTATTGCATGCAAAAACTATCAGTACATTAGAGGCATTGTAATGAAATTTAAGTTGGACACTGCTAGTGTCATGACTGATAACTCACAACTGACTTACATAATACTGCAGAACTGCATCAATAGGGTACAATCTACATTAAAATACGAGTTCACGTAGAAACAAGCTGTTAGCTGTATGTTGTCACAACACTGCAATGCAGTTAGTGACAACCTTTAGCTCTCCATACTTAAGGGTCTTGCTCATGTTTCAATTCATACATAGTTGGTTTTTTTAACTCTGTGTGGGAATGGTGTCAAACTTTGTAAATGTGAGAGAATGAGATGTATCAAGGTTTTTAAATTGGTTTAGTTGTGCACAAAAAAAAATATATACTTATATAGAAATAAATTTTTCACTCATGTCTCTAATAAAAACTACAAAATAAATTTAATTCACTATCAATCTGAGATGTATGCAGTTTCTAAATTGTATATCTGTTTAAAAACATGAGTTGAGGGTTGTTAATATTCTATAGTCCTGTGTCCATTGTCAATAATTACCAAAGAATAAAAATTTCATTTGTCTAATTCGATCATTAATAAGTATAATAGATAAGCTGTCGCATTTTAAAAAGTGTCTGTGAAATATTATCTCTCACCCACAAATGGAAACCTATTTTTGTTAGTTTGCTAGTAAGAAGGCAATGTGTACACGTCTCACGACGACACAGCGTGCTCTATACAATACAATACAACATGTATGTGTACGTAATACAATATTGTATTTTTACAACTTCTAAAGAAGTTTGAAGGAAAATGTACTTTTGCTAACTTCTAGCAGGTGATAATTTAATTTAAATGACACTTTTTCAATTATATTTTATGTGCAAATACATTTATCTGTTCATTATTAATTAATTGAAGGTAATTACCAACAATAACTGTGTGTATAGAACCAAGACATATTCTTGTATTATAATCCATAATCATAGATTGCAATGGAAGAGGCATTGGAACTCAAGACCATTTTTTCTGCACAACAAAGTCCTTAATAATAATTATTAATTTAATTATAATTAAGTAAGGGTATCTATTAGCTCTGTGCAGAACCATATGTACCCTTTAAAGCCTGAAATAAATAAATGTAAAACAGAAATAGAAATCTATTGAATCAGGATAATCCAATGTACAAAACAAGAATGTTATGATAATAATTTACAACATTCTTGGTTCTTCAAATCAGTAATGTCAAGGCAAGACCCTATTGTCAATAGTAAGTAGTATTAAAACATGAACATGTTAATTAAAAGTATTATGTTATAATTTTATTTCACATATATTTTCTATATTATTATTATTAAATTTGAATATTGCGAGTTGAAATGCATTAGAGGCCTAATGTATTTGTAATCTCTTTTTTTATATTACTATAAAATTTAAAGGTTATTGCGTTATAATCAACATCCAGTGTGTAATTAAAAAGTGAGATATTATTTATATTTTTTAATTTAAAAATTGGCAAAGTATACTCACCATATGTTATTTTTGATTTTTATTGTAATCCAATTATGCATTTTATCTATAAATTGCATTTTAAATTCGTATAATATGTGTATATATTTTTTTAAAGTATTCATTAAGTACATTCTGTTGACTAAAGTATGTAATTATGTAATATTTTGCAGGTAAAAATCAAACTCACAATTTAGTCAAATAAATTATTGACAATTTCGCTTTTGTACTATGTATTTATAATGTCTTTAAATATTTTTCTCTGTTAGGGCTAGTTCCCACATTCGGTTTGCATCTTGCGGATTTTATATTAGTTTTTCATAATTCATATTATATTTCAAACAGTCGCTTTTCAGTGCTTGACCTATTTAGTCAATATTTCAATGTGTTTATAAAAAAATATCAAAACACTTCACACTGCTATGTTAACACTCAATTTGTCAGGACCACAGTGCAAAAGTAATTATCGGGATCATTATAAGTAATTTATATTAATGTAACATGTATGCATCAGAAATAGGATGAGTAGAGTTATTCAGAATGTTTACTTATTATTTATAATTTGTAGTGTGAAATGAATACCAAAATATCCTGTAAATATCGACAAAGATATTTTAGATTTGCCTATAGATTTACTTAGATTGGATACTTGCTTGAAAAATGAAATTGCTTTGCTCATAAATGAAATGTATGAAAGTATTTGGTACTGTTCAAGATATCCATTCCATATAACTTATAATTATTAGGCCGGCCATTAGGATTCAAGTAACTAATGTAAAATGTATTTTTTTAATTAAGTCTTATTAAAAGCGAATCTCTCGACATTTCGTAAACATACCTATTTGCCCAATCCTTAGAACACAATGACAATCGCGTTGAAGCTTACTGCAGGATTGCATTGTTTGCCAATTCTCTCTCTATTGGATAAAACATATTGGACCACACACCTTCTAGGCAAGCACACTCCATCTTAGACTGCATCTTCACTTACCTTCAGGTGAGATTGCAGTCAAGCGCTAGTCTATATATTAACAAAATATATATATAAATCGAACTCAATGTTTACTCTTTATAAACTTACTTTTATCTAAAGGGGATCCTGATGAACAGATGAGTTCACAGGGATCGTGGTGGACTCACCCTGCACCCACTACAAATTGAGATGCAATGATTGATGCAGTATTTCCACAATCGAATTGTCGCACGTGTGTCCTAAGGCTAAGGTTTTGCTCTTTGTATTCGTAATTTGCTTGTATATTACGCTACACCCCCATGATGTAGCTCATGTAGCCACTTTGTATAATGTCATAATAATTGTGGGTTTTTGTTACTGAGTTGAAGCCGCCGGTCTAATAGTACCTACACAGCATTTTGCCTATCTTAATTTTGGTACTCATATTATTTTTAAGTTATGTATATTGTCATTACCAGCATTTTAAAGTGTAAATAGATATATTTTGCCTATAATTAACCAAATGTTTTTATTTTCCTTTCAATTTAAGTATATTTTGTTGTACTTAATTGTTGTCTTTATGCATTTATTGAATGAGTAGGCAGATTTATTTTATACCTTTTTAAAGCATCTTACGTTTAAAGTTTTGATTCAAACCTTTTATCTTACTACTGCGCTAATAGGGCCTAGTACAGATTAGAATGGAGGGCCTAGCAAAACCGAAAACCAGCAGTAAGCACAGGACTGAGGACAAGTGTATAATTGAACCTGCGACTGCGTATACTCGAAGAGGACAAAAAGGGTAAAAGTTGGTGGTTTGAGAAATAAAAATAACATAATCGTTTTCATAGCAAACCACTTTATAAACTACTCAAAACAAAATAGGGCCCACTAAGTTTTTTCGCTGTAATTACGAAAATACGTAAAATTTGAATTTTTTCTTAATGTGTATGTTTAAAGAGAGGAATGACAAATTATTTAAACAAAACCGAGTTTGAAAACGGTTTATATTGTTTACTTAAATTAAACACAAACAAAAATAGCGATTTAAACAATAAATATAGAGTACAACTTAATGCTGGTTTTTGTAACTTTTTTCACTAACTTCAGTAATTGCTTGGAGTTTAATACCGTGTAGGGCCTCCTCTACTCCTTATGCATTCTTGGAGCCTGTTGGGGACACTTTCAATTAAATGTGTGATATTTTCTTGTTGTATCTGCTCCCAACAGACTTTAAGTGCCCTTATCAACTCCTGTGGACTATTGATACTACTGTAGTTCCGTTTAAGGCTTCTCTTCAACTGATCCCATAAATGCTCAATGGGATTGAGGTCAGGACTCATCGCAGGCCAAGGCAAAACCGCAATATTGGCCTCAGAGAGTGCTCTCTGCGTGAGGCGGGCCGTATGTGCGCGTGCATTGTCTTGCATTAAGACAAAACTTTCGCCCACTCTTTGTGAAAAGGGGATGACATGGGGTCTGATTACTCGCTCGACATAACTGGCAGCGGATATGGTACCCTCGTCCAGAAATACCAGCTCTGTTTTGCCTATTAAGCTTATTCCGCCCCATACCATCACACTGGGGCCCCCCAACGATCTGTTTCGTGGATATACGGTTCCGCAAATCGTTCGCCTTCTCTTCTCCACACGCGCACTCGTCTATCATCACTGTAAAATTTAATTTTACACTCGTCAGTAAACACAAACAGCACAGACCTCCAGTTAGTCATGGTCTAATCTGCATGCTCACGTGCATACCTTAACCGGGCTGCACGATGAGCCCTAGTCAATTTAAGCCGAACAGCGCGCATTCTGTAATGTTGTCCATCCTCATGGAGTTGATTTCGGATCGTTTGGTCACTAACTCGGGTTCCAGTAGATTCCCTCAATCGATTTTGTAAGGTCCAGGCAGTAACGGTATGATCCCGAAGTGCAGTTAACCGTATATAACGGTCTTCCTGGGCAGTAGTGGCTCGAACTCTTCCTGATCCACGTCTTCTAGACACACTTCCTGTCTCCTGAAAGCGTTCCCACAGGTTTCTGATGGCCCGTCGCGATACACCGAGACGTAGTGCTACAGATCTCTGAGATTGTCCCTCCTGAAGCCAAGCTACTGCTCTTGTGGCGGTTTCCATATCCATATGATGACGAGAACCAGACATAGTAATTTAGGCTAGTACCAAAGTGAAATAAAACAACTAAACAAAGTGACTTTCAACTGCAGTGTTCACAATGAGACTAGGAACACAAGTCACTAAGAAACTGTGCAAGGGATGAATTTCAAGAACTTTCATTTTTTTGTCGACCCACTTATGAATAATGTGTAAACTAACGTTAAAACACTTTTAAGGATTCATAAACAAGTCTACTTGATATTTTAATGCTTAACTTGGCGAATGATTAACTTATGAAATATTTGTAAACAAAGTTCGAGATTATCTCGAAGTGGGCCCTATTTTGTTTTGAGTAGTTTATTATGTTGTAATTATAATTTTTAATTAGGTTGTAACCTTCAATGGATTAAAAATATGTCTGTGGCTATCATTTTTGAGTTGAGTTTTTTTAGTTTGTTTTAATGGATTATGGAACTAGGATAGTCGTAATTCCTGGTTCCATGACAGAGAATCCCTGTACATATCTGCATTCTGTCTGCAACGATTCACGTTTTGTCCTAAAACTGTCATTTTTCATAGAGATTAGTCATGCTTAAAAAAGTCTAATTGATGCGTTTACTATATTAGGATATATATATATATATATATATATATATATATATATATATATATATATATGTATATATACATATATATATATATATATATATATATATATATATATATATATATATATATATATATATATATATATTATAGATATATATTATATCCGCTAGGAGTAATAGTGTTCTGTGATTATCAGTGTTCGATAATAGGGTATTTGACTATAATAAAAATATCGTTTCAACTGGTGTCATCCTAAAAGATTATTATCTAAAAACATTATTCCATACGACAAAACTAAAAAATAAAGCTTTATTTAATTAGAAAACATTAAATAAAATTGCTATAATTCTGGCCATGGTCACGTGATCGAAAACGTTCCGTGATCTCGAATGACGTCACAGTCCACACCACCTATGGAATTCTCATTTTGTCAATACATTTCGACGTGTTTGTGCGGCGTAATAGGCTAATTTCGTCTGTTTTTCATCGTTACTATTTTATTAAATACCAAATAGTATGCGACACGCGGCCTAAACACATATTATAAAATTGTCATTGTTTGAAATGTGAACTGTTACGTCATGAGAGCAAATGGAACGTTTCGGCGGCAATTTATTTTTTTGAATTTATTTCTCGATTTTTATGAAAAATAATGAAAATTATGCCAAAATATATGTTTTGTTAGCTTCAGCATAGCATTATTAACAATTTAAGATGATTTTCTAAAAGTAGTCAAATAGCCTATTCTCCTATAAATAAATGTTGGCTGAGGCATGTCCCAGGCTGGAGAACTTAGGTTAAAACTAACTCAGGCTTATGTAACTTTTTTTGTAGATACTAGATAGTGTCCTCTATATTGTCCATCAAGAAAAAGAAGATAAAAGAGGTGAGATACAGCTAAAAAAAAATTTAAACCTCCATTTTCTAACCTCCATGACTGTCCCACTGCTTATGTTATAAGTAACAAACTTATTTATTTAAAAACATAGTCGATTAAAAATTCTCAAAAAAATATATTTCAATAATGAATAATTAATCTTTAAAATAACAACAGTAGCGTGAGGTTAAGTCTTAGAATTAGTTTTTTATTAGTATTTAAAGTCTGTCCCACGACTTTTTATTGGTGTAGCAGAGTAGTGGTTTAAGCTGTAGCTGTAGTTTAGCTGGAGTCAACACACATTTGAATATAAAATAGATTTTTTTTATATTAATTTAATCAGACACAGAAAAAAAATGACAACTCTGTCACGTTTAAAAAATACTTTTAATTCGGCCAGTCGACATTGAATCTCTTTCAATAATTGCAACCAACCTTCTTTTACAACACTCCTCCTCAATGGAAGACTGCACTAAAAAATCTCTAGCATTCAAACCATCAACAAATACAAAATATGTATCACTACATCACTCATCATCATCAAGCACACAAGTTCATTTCTCTCACACAGAAATCGTTCTTGCATCTCGGTAAAGCCTTAGTTAAAATATCTGCAGTCATCTCTTCAGTCTGCAGGTACTCCACTTTCACAATGTTATTATTCAATGCTTCTCTGATGTAATGACATCTCACATCTATATGTTTCGTCCGTTGGTGATGAACAGGGTTCTTCGCAATTTGTATTGCTGACTGACAGTCACTATAGAGCATAATTGCACAGCGTTCCTTTGCGGTTAGTTCTTTTATAAGTCTCTTCAAGAACGTCGACTCTCTGCATGCCTCTGACATGGCAACATATTCAGCTTCTGCACTGGATAAGGCTACTGTGCGTTGCTTCTTGCTTTCCCAGGATATAGGAGCTCCTCCTAAAATAAATATATATCCGGAAAATGATTTCCTATCACTGATATCTCCAGCATGATCAGCGTCTACATATCCAGTCAGATCTTTTCCTGTCTTCTCAAAGTTCAGTTTGTAATGAGCTGTACCCTTCAGGTATCTCAACAGTCTCTTTGCTACGCTCCAATGTTCACCTGTATAACAGCTGTTAAATTGACTAAGGTAGGCAACGGCAAAACTTATGTCAGGTCTCGAGCAAACAGCTAGGTACATAAGTGAACCCATAAGTTTCTGATATGGGAAATCTTTAGGTGGGATGAAGTTCTCTATTCTCGGTTTCTCCAGTTTTCTCCCGATCTCTAAGGGTGTTTTCACTGGCTTACAGTCAGCCATTCCGAACTCTTTCAGAATCTTTTGAATGTATTCACCTTGATCAATGGTTATCTTCTTCCCTTGTTGATCTATCTTCATTCCTAAAAAAGTCTCTACCTTTCCTAAATCTTTCATCTCGAATTTATTCTTCAATTCTATCTTGACCTTTTCTCTTTCCTCTTTGTCATTATAGAATATCAGAATATCATCTACATATACTGCAATGTAAACAATGTGATTTCCTCTTCTTCTAAAATATACACATGGTTCATTGTCAGATCTCTTAAATTTCATTTCAATCAGAGCATCATGAAGTTTCTTATTCCATGCTCAGGGTGCCTGTTTCAGACCGTACAGGGCTTTCTTTAGTAAGCAGATATGATTTTCCTTCCCTTTCTCTTCACATAGCTTAGGTTGCTTCATATATACACGTTCTGTCAAATCTCCATTCAAGAATGCTGTGACTACGTCCATCTGATCAATTGACAGGTTATTCTCAACTGCAATAGCAAATAGAAGTCTGAGTGTGCTATGCCTTATCACAGGTGAAAATGTCTCCATATAATCTAAGCCATGTTTCTGCGTAAAACCACGAGCTACTAGTCTAGCCTTGTATCTCTCTTTCCCCCCTGGTTCCTTTTTAATTTTAAAAATCCATTTGGAATCTACTACATTAAAATTACTAAGGGACTGATCCGGCTTGACTAGACTCCAGGTGCCATTCTTCTTCAAGGCATTAAGTTCAGCATCAATGGCCTCCTGCCACTTATCCTTGTCATTTCTGCTGAGAGCTTCTTCGACAGTGAGGGGATCATCACTGTGTCCTTCTGTGGTTTTATAAAGATAATAATCTCCGTAATCCTTAGGCTTTCTCTCGCGTTGAGGATATCTTCTCTCTTCTGCTTGTGTTTCAGGTGGCTGCTCCTCCTGAACATCAAGTCTCTCTACTTGAATGTCAGATTCTTCATTTATTGTAGAATCTGTAATACAATCTTCAAATTGATCTCCTTCTGTATTAATAGTAACTGTTTCTGTTGTAGTTATCTGCTCAGACGGATTACTATTCTCTTGTGTATACTCCTGTTGGATTTCATTTATCTGTCTCTCTAGATTCAGAAATCTTCCCACTGTATTCTCTTTTGATGGTGTATTTTCTCTTTTGTTGAAGAACTGGTTCTCAAAGAATGTCACATCTCTAGATTTCTGAAGCTTATTGTCGTGGGGATCACAAAGTCTATATCCTTTAGAATTCATGCAATAGCCTACGAAGATCATCTCCTTACTCTTCGCATCAAGCTTCTTTCTTTTAGCTTTGTCGATATGCATAAAAGCTTTGCATCCAAACACTTTAAGCTCACTTAAGTTGGGTTTTTGTCCAGACCAGGCTTCTAAAGGGGTTACGTTAAGTGCTTTAGTAGGTGAACGATTCTTCAGAAAAACTGCAGTATTGATAGCCTCTGCCCAATACTTGGTGCTCAAACCAGATTCTTCTAACATACACCTCGCTTTCTCTACTAATGTTCGATTAGCGCGTTCCGCTACTCCATTCTGTTCGGGGCAGTAATCAATGGTTAGTTGATGAACTATCCCATTTTCTTTGAATAATTGACTTACATCTTTGTTCACGAATTCCTTTCCATTGTCAGACCGAAACTTCTTTATTTTCCTGTTCGTTTGATTCTCTACTAACGACTTAAATTCAACTAACTTCGAAAAAACTTCGCTTTTCTTTTTTAAGAAATAAACAAAGGTGTATCTTGTTTTATCATCAATAAACAAAAGAAAATATCTCATGCCGCCATGTGATTCCATACTCATCGGACCACAAATATCAGAGTGTATAAGCTCTAGTATTTCAGATGATCTCGTTGTCCTGCTCTTATTAAAAGGTGTTCGTGTTTGTTTACCTTTTAAGCAGGGTTTACATTGAAGGATATTCGGGTTATTGAAACTTACTCCTGTCGCCATACCATCTCTCAACAATTTCATGTTGGGTACGCCAAGATGTGCCAATCTCCTATGCCAAAATTCACAGTCATCTGGCATCGACACTGCAAGGGCTGAGTCAGATTCTGTAAGGGATTTAAATTTGTAAATTCCATTCTCACTCTTACAATTGTAACTCACTTCTCCTTTTATACAACATTTACTCTTGTCATATATATCACACCCTTTCTCGGAAAAAACGACTATAAAGTTTCTACTCACCAGTGTATGCACACTTAATAAATTTGCAGACAATCCAGGGACATACTTTACCTCTCTCACTCCAAATTGCATACTCTCATCTTTAATGACATTACCTGAGCCACATGCATACAACTTTTGACCGTTTGCTACATTAATATCTACAACACTGTTAAAGTCTTTATAATTAGCTAGCCAATCCTTGCGGTATGTCATGTTCGAGGACGCTCCTGAGTCCACTACCCATTCATTGTCATTACTCTTGATGATGCTATAAGCAGCTAGTAAAGTGTGATCCTTTCTCTCTTTGTTTGCATTAGGATTCTTCGGACATGTCAATGCTTTATGCGGTCCATTGCATATAAACGACTATATAGCACCTTATCTCTTTCTTCTGCTTCTCATGCTTCTGCTGCGTTTGTTTCTGCCGATTGCCTTTACTGTTCGTGGAATTACTCTTGTACCTTGAACGGTTATCTCTTGCAACCAATGCATTCCCAATGGATGTCGAAGGTATTGGACTATCCTGCTGAAGCAGTTTTGTTTTGACGTAGTTAGATGTCAGTGTGATGTTCGCATTCTCTATTGTCATCTTTAGGGGAGTATACTCTTCAGTAAGTCCTTGTAACATAAGCGCTGCTAGCAATTCATCGTCAACTTCCTTACCAATATCTCGTAACTGTTGAGCTACTTTCAGTATTTGAGTAACATAGTCCTTCATACAGCTGAATTGCTCTAACTTAAAGCTTACAAGTTGTCCCAGTAACCGACATCTGTTTACGACTCCTTGGTCTTGGCAATTATTCTCTAATGCTTGCCATACTTCCTTAGTAGTTGTAGCTTCTTTAACATGTACTAGTAAATCAGTATTTATCATGAGGCAGATCTTAGCGCGAGCCCTCTGATCTTTCTTCATTGACTCTACATCTATAGTAGCTGGTGTAGTTGTTACATAGCTCCATAGATCGTCGTGTACTAGTGACATCTGCATTAAAAACGTCCATGTCGAGTAATTCGAAGATCCTTGTAATTTCTCGAATGCAGGTAGGCTACTAGTGCTCGTACTGCTAGTACTTATGCTATTACTACTAACACTCATTGTGTTGTCGTGTTTTCTCATCTCAATATCTCGATCTGTGTTTGACTTTCTCTATCCAGAAAAAACTTACAGTTTTACGGAGTGCTGACCATAACCTATTGGTGTAGCAGAGTAGTGGTTTAAGCTGTAGCTGTAGTTTAGCTGGAGTCAACACACATTTGAATATAAAATAGATTTATTTTATACTAGTGGTTCGCCCCGAACTGAGACCTCGCGGTAACGGTATCCCATGATTATTCATTCAATCGATACATGATAACCAAAACTGACATTATTATTATGCCCGTTTTCACCAAACATACCTAAATCATCCCCTAAGTAGGAGTCTCTTAACGTAGGTAGCTCCTAAATACAATCCTAAGTCCTAACATCCGTCCCAATATCCTTTTAGGTGTCCCGTACAGGATCGTGATAAATAAGTTGACAGAAAACATCAATCACCTAACTTATAGGTAGCCCGTAAAGGTTAGGGAACGTTAGTGAAAACATTGAATTATTTATCAAACATTGAATTTAACTCGTAGTTCCATGGGAATATTTACTGACTGCGCCATCTATTAGCATTATTGTGAAGCTATGTTGATGCTATATGAATTACTGACGCCCATTAAAAATTAAATAATCTCGTTTCTTTATAATATTCATATAATTTTAGTATTTGTTGTTCAAGTACAGGATATAAGTGACCTAAAAACATAAAATCAGTTTGAAAATCCATAGCGGATTTTTCTAGAGAGCGTCTTCAAGCGAGCGTATAAAATCGCCACTTTGAAAGCCCCCCATTTCGTCAATTTTAAGGGAAAAATTAAAAAAAAAATATTTTTGTACTCAGTTCAAAATTATCTTTAAAATGATATGTAACAATTTTATGTAACGCGATATTTTTTTTTTTACTTCGCATTCGCTTCTATGAGAGCCCCCCTGAAATAAAGATTTTTATAACTTTTTAAGCCATTTTCGGCTGGAGGCCATCGGTTTACATATTATATCTAAATTTGAAGTAATTACGTTCAGTAATTCAAAAGTTATAAGGCTCTGACAGACGGATGGACGGACGGACGGACGGACGGACAAGTGCAAATCGCCCTAGTTAACTCAAAGACCTTCGCTTCGCTCGGTCGATTAATTTAATCAGACACAGAAAAAAAAACAAAGAAGACCATGACAACTCTGTCACGTTTAAAAAATACTTCTAATTCGGCCAGTCGACTTTGAATCTCTTTCAATAATTGCAACCAACCTTCTTTTACAACACTTTTTAATCATTACCGTGCTCTTGTGCAAACACTATCGTAACTACCCACATATCCATACAATCCGCATCGTCGTCGTCGCGTCTAACGTACAAAGTCAGTTGCCTTGAGCAATTCATGTCGAATGGAGGTGTGTACGTCGTCGGGTTACTGAAATATTTGGCATTCTCCAACGGAAATTTCATTTTGGCAACTTTAATCGCTCATTCATAGGACTCTCACCATACCGTAAGTAGTTATCACATTTATGTTTGTATTTTTTATATATTTCAAATATGTTTTACTTTCTAACAAAGCACATTAAAAAAAAAATTACTATGTTTACTTATGAAGTAAAAATTTAATTACTAACCAATTCTAATTACCATGATCCTAATTACCATTATTACCAGGGCCATTTTACTTAGTATGGTAATTGGGACTTAGCTAGGTAATTAGAGTAATGCTTGAATGTATGGAATCTTCTAGATTTTAACGACCTCCCTGGCCCTGTGGTGAGTACTTTGGTCTTAAAAACTGGATCTTCATGGGTTTGACTCCCGGCTGGTGCAATTTTGGATGTTGTAAAATTGTCTCCAGTCTGGTCTGGCCGAGGCTAGTTACCATCCAATACTCTACCAGCAAAGATGTGCCGCGCCATGTGATTTAGCGTTCTGGTACGTATCAGCGTAGAAACCGGTAAGTTGTTTAAGTTTAATACCAGGTAAGCTCGAAACCATCTTAGACTGCATCCACCACTTACCCCAGATTATCGCAGTCAAGGACCAACTTGTAGTAACATATAAAAAGTTATAAGTAATCTGTGTTGAATGATTATGGCTGTATTTTGATACTGTTTGGGTGTTGGTAATGACAACATCGTGATATTTACCAACAATAAAATTAACTAAACCGAAAGAGATGGGCAAAGAAGGCTTGAATGGTATGCGAAGATAAAAAAAGATCCTATATTATACCGAAAAAGATGGAGAATAAATCTTAATTCTTTTTATAGCTCAATCGCAATCAAACTCGCAGCATTGCAGCGTTGTATGGCGATTGACGACCTTTGGACCAGGTAAACCCTAGAACGTGGATCGCAACCCCTTCACCTTAACCAACGGCCATATCGGCCGTTGGTTAAGGTGAAGAGGTTGCGATTTGGGGCCGTGCAACAATCGCGTAGCTTCCACACTCCAGCATTCCGTGGTCTCCACTGCCAGAGGGACAAAAAGGTAGCTGTCCAGAATAGGGGCATCTTTACTCCTTTTTTTAATGCAACGGACTCTGCAGCGTCTACCTGTGTTTTCCGGCTGAGATGACATGGTGCGAATGTACTCATGCACGTCGCGTCCCTCAGCATGCATTTGCTATTTTGCCATGGGACGAGTGTCAAGCCATCAGGATGCTTGCCATCTATGTGACCCAAACCGGGTGGCTCGAGTACACACTACGCAGGGTACGTTGACCGATACGAGGGCTATGCGGACGATCGTTCAGAGAGTGGTGACGAGAGAATCTGGTCACACAACGACTGCAACTCAATGCGTGGTGGCCGTTGGCTTCCACCATGTAACCGCAGATGCATCGATGGAATTCGCAAAGAGGAATGCAACCATGTTGGGAAGTCCTCAGTAGATATGTAATCTTCGGCACAGCAAAATAGTTTTGCAAGAGCGTAAGCGTAACATGGGCCGAAAGATCTTTCCAATGCTCTTGAATGGCGGAGTGGCCTCCTTGCCTCAATGGCTTCCGGGATAGCAGAAGAAAAGATAGGAGACCCCAAGAGGAAAAAATTGTCAGCGTTAAACTCCTTGAGCCCAGGAACTAGGTCTTCAAAGTGAGGGAACAGAAGACGGGACTCTGGATTACAGGGGCAGAACTCTCACTTAGGCATGTTCACCTTCAACCCCAGCTCCTTCAAGCAATGTATTAAAAGCAGTAGGTCACCTTCCACAAGTTCAGGTTTGCCTCCTATAGTACCTACATCGAGTTACCAGATATTAAGGGGGGACTTGAGGTCGTGAAGAACTTTCTGAATGCTGAGGCTGAAGATGAGAGGTCTAAGCGGATCTCTCTGTTGGACATCAATCTGCGAAAGGATAGAGGTTTAGTTATAGAAGACATTGGAGGGGGAATGTTAAAATTGCTGAAGAAAAGGATACAGAGTAGGAATCATAACTTTGCTTCGGTCAGTAGAATGTCCTTTTCCAGTGTATTGAAAGCGTTATGTATGTCAAGCTCCATGATAACACAGTCCTTGTTGCTTGGGTCTATAGCGAACAAATGCGTTGCGTGGATAGCCTAGCTTAGTGTCAAGACCTAACAGGTGCGGTCGCAGGTAAGTCAATATTTCCTCCAAAGGCCCTAGACCCTTATTTGATTAGAAGATTACCGAATATATAGATCTCATCAACGACGACAATTCTGTATCAAATTTTATATTATAATAATAATTATTAATTATGTTTGGCATGTTATTTGAAGAATATTTTGTGTACATAGAGCTATCTTATGTTAAACTCATAATATAATTAGACGCTTTTTGTAGGTAAGCCTAGGTAGGCCTGATAGGAAAATAACTGAATTTATTGATCTCGTCAGCAAGGCAGACTTTTGTTATGAATCTTTGTACGATTATGATTGGCATGCCGTTTTTACGAGATTTACTTAGACGCTTCTTCTAGGTAACTAATTTACTATAATAATTAATCAATAAATAATCGGAATTGAATCAAGAAAATTTATGAGTGACATTTTTATCTATTTTGTAAATCGTGATTGATACATTTGATTTATCAATTTTGAGGACTATTAATAAGTACCTACTTACCAAAGCAGATTTTTTTTATATTTTAAGAAATACTACGATATTTCTTTTAGTTTTATTACTGTATTTTTCCACATTTACAGATTAAATAGATTTTATTAACAAAAACACTTATGTTTTATTTTTGTTTCTCATTCACAAATTTTTTTAACAAATTACGATATAGCATATTCTAATTACCATAGTCCGGACCTCATTACCATGTCACAATTTATCCTTACCATGGACACCATAATTACCAAATACGCTATTTCTCCAAGTAAACTAGGCTCTGGTGGAGGCCTTCCTCATCACTGTGATAAATGAAGGCACCTCTCTATCAAGGCATACTTAAAAAAACCAATAACTCAAAAAAAATATTTTTTTTTTCGTCGGACGTTTTAGCCAACAATTAGGAGAACTGCCCATCCCGTATATATAAATAGTACTCTGTGTGCCCTTTTGTATGGACAAAATGCCTTTCCATATTCATGCATCAATCACATCTGTGCAAAATGCGCACGGATGTGATTCCAGCCTATGAAGTTGGATAAGGATTGCTTTGCTCGAAAAACCTCGAGTCGAAAAACCAACCAGCCATGTACATAAAAACCCTTTATACCAAGTTGTAAGTCTATGGAAAAACCATGGAACTAGGAATTATGACTACGTTTCCTATTTCTATGGGAAAACCCTATGGAAAAACCAACCTATAAAGTGCTCTCGATTAAAAAGTTTATGTCGAATACTCACTCTCAGTGATCTGTAATCTGTGCCAGAAAAAAAAGAAGACAGAAGTCTATGACACAGAATTCTACATGAAGGAATTCTATTTAACTTGTTTCCTATGTCCATGATTTTACCTATGTCCTAGCGGAGGTCTATGATCTGTGGTTAATGGTATTTTTCTATGGTATTTTTTTCTTGTTGCTCGTCTGTGCTGCGGTTACTCAATACGGGCTTATCGAAATTTATAATTTTCTCAATACGAATTTAATTTAAAATGTCTTTGTGGGCGACATTAAATCGTAATGTTTTTAAAAGAACATCAACCTTTGCGTTAGCCGTCGCAGGCGGGACGTTTTTCTTTGAAAGAAGCTTCGAATTGATTTCAGTTTCAATATTTGAGAGCATAAACAAGGGTGTAAGTATTCAGTTATGTAATTTCATTTTTGATTTTTTTCCATGTTTCTCCTTTATTTTGCGATACTTTATTAATTTTATTATACATTTATTAATAAAAGATTAAAGGGCTTCTATCCATTGTTTAGTTAAGTCAATGGCCTCTCCATCCGACGTCTAGTTAGGTCTATTCTTCTATCACAGTAATTTACGTAGCCTTGTGTACGAAGGGCCTTAGAATACCTGTAGAATGCTGTCCAGTGTCCAGTGTACATAATTCATAGTAATAGATTTTTAGGATTGGTAGCTTAGTCTCTACTAGATACCACCTTTTCTAAAATTCCTCCTTCCTTTTAAAATTCTTCCTTAAATAAACAATAGCTCCATAATAACAGTTTGTCAGTTCCTTTTATTCCATCTAAAATAGTTATTATTTCAATAATAATAAATATTTTAGATTGAATTATGTTTTCAATAGGTAATACTAATAATTTGAACATGCCACCCTATTCGAAGCCACATTACCAACTTACTAATACTAAAAAACTTGTGTTTAATACAAACTTTGTTGATCTCATGTGATGTTTTAGCCTTGTTTGATAAAGCACACGCTAAGTTTATAAACAGTAAAAAATCTTCATTCAAAAACTCCTATATAAAGTGCTGTTTGTCAAGGGCCAAATTGGCATCTGCCAGATGGATGCCTGTAGATTAGTACTCTTGTCTGTTAGGTAAGTAGGACCTAAGCAACAAGCAGCACTCAATAGTATGAATGTGAAATGGTCATTTTACACGCTGACAATTAATTTGCTACAATAAATATGTAGTTATATTAGGCTTGTGTTGGGGGTAGGTACAATAATTATTAGAACAGGTGGGAAACAAACTATCAATCCTTTGTTTTTCTGTGAATACTCTGAACATTGTACCAGTGAGGCTTATATTGTACTAGATGATGCCTGCAACTTTGTCCGCATGGATTAAGGTTTTTTAATTCTGTGGGAACTATAGTCTATGTGTTAATCCTGGGTATGAGCTATCTCCATTCCAAATTTCAGCCAAATCAGTTCATTTGTTGTTTTTTTTTTACTTTAATCTACAATCAGTTGCCAGAGTATAAGCAGATGAGTCGTGCTTCAATTTGTTATTTGCAGATGTAGGAGCCATAGCTCGAACATCCGTCACATATTGAGCATTGTGGAGTTATAGAGTAAAAAACATCCATCCATCTGAACATCCTTACAAACTTTCACATTTATAATATTAGTAGGATAGTAGGATTTACACTAGGTATGTTTGTCATTAACAGAGCTTGTTTCTTTCAGAAACTATGGAAGGACATCAAACACAAGTATGAATGAACGAGGAATAAAACATCAACATTATAATGGAATAATTTATTAGCTTATTTAATTAACTTCGTAACATGATTAAATTATCTTAACAAGAAAAATATTAGTTTCCTTTACATTTTAATTTATTAAAATTTTTATTCAGATACAAAATAAAATGCAGACTAGATTCAACAACATTATTCCTGAAAAGGAAATGCTTATAATATTTCTATGTACAAAGTTGATATTTCTCTAGGTACATTTAGAAAACAATTTATAGAAGGCATTTGGTCTTCTATAAATTTTCTAAATGTGATTGTCTCAACTCTCAAGTTATGACAATCTATAGTGATATAGTCCTAAAGTTACAACATACAAATTTCATGTCCACTAGAAGCCTAGACTAGGTCATTTACCCCCTTCAGAAGGGTCTATGAACTTTGCGACAGCCTGCCTGAGTGCTTGTAAGGGATATATATAGTCATGCTCTTCTGACAGTGTAAGACTCCCTAGGTCCCAGCCGAGGGTATGTTCACTCTGCAATTGGCCCTGTTGTCCAGCTAGAGGAACACCATGGGGTTTTGGTCGATTGAGCCCAATGCCTCCACAGACGCCAAGGCTTCCATGATGGATTACACAAGCTCCGAGCCTCTAGGCGCAGTGTTATACATGACAGATATCTCATAACTGGGTAGCCTGCTCTGATTCTGGATTGAGCTCGGCTGGTTGGAGTGATCCGGCAGGGAGCCGTACTAGTAGTAATATATTATTGAGGAGAAAATTCCCAGGATGAAAGTTGAAAAGATTGGTGTGAAGGTCATTGTGAATGCAGTTGCACTTGAGCTGACCCATAACCACATTCCAACCTAACATACCTTTGACTATACATTTATTTGAATAATTAATCTTACTATCCCATGGGGTGACCAGTCTTCTACTTGCCGCATCTATGCCGCATGTAGTCTGGGTCTTCGGCGAGGGTGTCTGCGGAGGAGGAGGAGGGGAGAGAGCGTGGCTGCAGGGGGAGCTGCGTGTCGAAGCGGGGCTCCTCCGCAAGCGCCCAGATCATGTCCACCAGCAGAGGCTGGGCGAGGTTCTTGATGGCTTCTTGTCGAGCCACCTACGAGAAGAAGAGTATCTTTTTAGAATGCCTTTTTGCGATAGTTGACTCTTTATTTATTGCAGATTTTTAAAAACTGCTCGACCGATTTTGATAAAATTTAAATGGGACCACCTGGGAAGTTTCAAACAAAAAAGAATTTTCCAAATCAGTTCAAGCGTCTTCGAATAATCTGTGAACATATATAAAAAAACCGGCCAAGTGCGAGTCGGACTCGCGCACCGAGGGTTCCGTACTCCAAACGTAAAAGTAAAACGATAATATTATATTAGTTTGCTTATTTATCGTTAACTTTGTTTGTAGAGGTTTATTGTTAATATAAAAAAAACTATGCTAGTTAGAGCGTTGGTTTTATTTTTCCTGTAAAATATACATAAACCTCTATTGACCATAATTATTTCAGATTTTTTGATTGGTAAACTTCGGAGATAAGGGGGGGGGGGGAACGGTATTTTTTTCGACATTTTGGCCGATTACTCAAAAACTATTATATATAGAAATAAATAAAAAACTGTTTAAGAATGCACAAGTAAAGGCCTTTTATATGATACCCCACTCGGTATAATTATCTTACTTTTAAATTTCAAACCCCCAATTTTCCCCCTTTTTTAATCAAAATAAAATAATTTTCGCGTTGCTTTTATTTTTCCTGTAAAATATACATAAACCTCTTTTGACCATAATTATTTCAGATTTTTCGATTGGTAAACTTCGGAGATAAAGGGGGGGGGGGGGGGACAGTATTTTTTTCGACATTTTGGCCGATTACTCAAAAACTATTATATATAGACATAAATAAAAAACTGTTTTAGAATGCACAAATAAAGGCCTTTCATATGATACCCAATTCGGTATAATTATCTTACTTTGAAATTTCACACCCCTGATTTTCACCCTTTTTTAATTAAACTAAAATAATTTTCGCGTTGATTTTATTTTTCCTTTAAAATATACATAAACCTCTATTGACCATAATTATTTCAGATTTTTCGATTAGTAAACTTTGGAGATAAGGGGGGGGGGGGGGGAACGGTATTTTTTTCGATTACTCAAAAACTATTATATATATAAACAAATAAAAAACTGTTTTAGAATGCACAAGTAAAGGCCTTTCATATGATACCCCACTCGGTATAGTTATTTTACTTTTAAATTTCAAACCCCCAATTTTCCCCCTTTTTTAATCAAACTAAAATAATTTTCGCGTTGCTTTTATTTTTCCTGTAAAATATACATAAACCTCTATTGAACATAATTATTTCAGATTTTTCGATTGGTAAACTTCGGAGATAAGGGGGGGGGGAACGGTATTTTTTTTAACATTTTGGCCGATTACTCAAAAACTATTATATATAGAAATAAATAAAAAACTGTTTCAGAATGCACAAGTAAAGGCCTTTCATATGATACCCAACTCGGTATAGTTATTTTACTTTGAAATTTCAAACCCCCGATTTTCCCCCTTTTTTAATAAAACTAAAAATAATTTTCGATTTTTCTTTATTCCAATGATGTTGGGCCACTATTATACACAACTATGCCAAATTTCATGTCGATAGCTTTAATAGTTACTGAAATAATCGACTGTGACAGAAGGGTTCCATTTTTACCATTTTGGTACGGAACCCTAAAAAAAGATTCTGATGAATTGAGAACCTCCTCCTTTTTTGAAGTCGGTTAATAAAGATTATACATTCGTCAGGAATCAGGCGAAGAACTGACGGCTTTACTTATTTACCACGACTTTTATGGCCGGCGCACGCGGTTGTACCACCGTCAACTTCCCTGATATTTTTTTTTCGTACTCATAATCTAAGCTAGCTACTCGATCAGGGAGGCGGCAGCTACAATGTGTCAGCCGCGTGTAGAATCGCGAGTACGTTACTCTGCACACTTTGGGTGAGATCTATAGATGGCACTCTCACTCAGCTCAGACTCGAGACTTGAGTTAAAGCGAAACAGATTTATGTCTCATTTTAACTGTCTTGAGTATTGAACAGATACAGATGGCTGTGAAGATCTCAGGCTGAGATGTATAGATCGTACTCTGGCTCTGCTCAAGACTCAAGATAGAGTTAAAATGAGACAAATATGTCCTGACATAAATCAGTGGCTCTGCTCAAGATTCAAGATAGAGTAAAATGAGACAAATATGTCCTGACTTAAACCTGTGGCTCTGCTCAAGACTCAAGATAGAGTTAAAATGAGACATATATGTCCTGACATAAATCTGTAGCTCTGCTCAAGATTCAAGATAGAGTAAAATGAGACAAATATGTCCTGACATAAATCAGTGGCTCTGCTCAAGATTCAAGATAGAGTAAAATGAGACAAATATGTCCTGACTTAAACCTGTGGCTCTGCTCAAGACTCAAGATAGAGTTAAAATGAGACATATATGTCCTGACATAAATCTGTGGCTCTGCTCAAGATTCAAGATAGAGTAAAATGAGACAAATATGTCCTGACTTAAATCTGTGGCTCTGCTCACGACTCAAGATAGAGTTAAAATGAGACAAATATGTCCTGACTTAAATCTGTGGCTCTGCTCAAGACTCAAGATAGAGTTAAAATGAGACAAATATGTTCTGACTTAAATCTGTGGCTCTGCTCAAGACTCAAGATAGAGTAAAATGAAACAAATATGTCGTGACATAAATCTGTCTCGTTTTAACTCGGCCCTGAGTCTGAGCTGAGTGAGAGTGCCATCTATAGATCTCACCCTCAGCATTAGTGCTCACGGAGCATACCAGTTCAAAGTGATGCACGATCATCTTGAGCGCGTACTCCTTGATGTCGGCGGCGTGCATGCGGTCGGCCGCCTGCAGGATCGCGAGCACGTTGTCTGGCGACACGTTACTCTGCAGATTGTGCTTGCAGAACACTTGGAGACGGTTGTTGGTGAAGCCTGAAAAAAAAATTCTTGTCACGTATTTGAAAAATACATTTATACTACCCGTCCGCTTCAAGTTGGCCGCTACCTCGTAGGTAGCGTAGTTATGTATTATTTCAAATCAGACCCACTTAGTACAGATAGCAACGTACCGAGCTATTTGCAGTACAGTCTTCTTTCAACTTTTGTTAGTTACGTTTTTTCTTGGAAGTTTTTGTTCGCGTAAAAAAGGAAAAATTTGCATAGCGTAGACTTAATTTTATTACTTTGATTAATAACTTTCTTAGAAGAAGAGAAAAATAAGAAATTTAAAATCACGCCCTTCAACATTCAAGACGTCATTACCATGAAAAGCATTGCCAGAAAAGAAAACTTTCATCACCATTCCACCATAGACCATTGTAGTAACAATAAATAATACAATCATTTGTTTTTGTCAACGGTACAGTATGACGTCATTTCGTAACGGTCATCGACGGCCAACTTGAAGCGGACGTGTAGTACGAACATTTGCGACCTTTTCGCATGCTTCAAAATGTGCCTACTCTTTTCTCGTTCTCACAGAGTTACCGACTACCTTGATGCAAATCAGTGAGAAATACGTAAGTGATAAATCTCAGAAATTCTTTATATTCCGGAAAATATGTTTATAAACGCAGGAATCAGGATTGTCTAAAAATTATTTTAGTGTGAAGATAGCAATCATCTGTAATTGGCCGCTAATCTTACGCTATTGGCTAAAATGTATTGTTACTAGAAGAATGTCATCAATTTAGTCACAACAGTTGATATTGTAGCAAGTAGCAATGATTGTAGTTTTTGCGCAATCCACCAGCTAATATAGGTATTATTTTTGGGAGCTTCTAGGTGTTGGGTTGTATTCACTTACCGTAATATATGGGCGCTTGGAACAAGTACAGAGAGTCTTCGGTGGGCATGTTGGTATCGCCGTAGTATATGTACCTCAGCAGCGAGTCGAAAGCCTCCTCCGATGGCACCGTGTCGCAGATTTGTATCTAAGGCCAATTTAATTTATGAAAGCTTTATTGATTCTCAACCACTTTCATGTTTGGTTCGACCCACGAAAAAGCCAAAATGGTAAGTAAAAAGCCCCTATCACTAAAATTATACGAGACAATAGCGTCCCCAAGGCGCCCATAGAGGCAATGGTTAGTGACACCATGTACTAATCGTTCGATTCAAGTTGCCCGCTACCTCCCGTCGCGCTTCCCCGCACCGCACCTCAAGTCAGACCCACTTAGTACAGATAGCACCGTACCGCTCGTGATTGTCAGTACCGTGTATTTTGTTGTTGTTGTTATGTTAGTTACGGAAGGTCGCAGGTGGAGGACACAAGGAAAGTCCGGATACACTTAGAATTGTCTAAAATTCTAAATCTTACAATTTTCTTATTTTAAGTTTAACCTTTTTCTTTAGTTTAACCTAAAGTGACTTCGCTCGATGTTAGAGACGAAGCCACTAAAACGTGTGACCCCGCCCGATGGTAGGTACGGAGTGTGAGGATCATTAAAGTAGTATGGTGGGAATCCATCGGGAACCCGAGCTGGTGTCTGATGATTTCGCTGATCGCCGGTGTCCAGTCGCTGAGAACCCGAATTGTGCTTCAGCATTATTAGTTTCCGCTAGGGCTCTCGATTTGCCTTAGGGCTGGCACGTAACACGTTTTAATTTTTTTTTTTGTTTTAATTACTTCGTTACTGTTGTTAGGTTACTATTGTTCGCGTGTAGATTTCTACGATAGGTAAAAAAGGAACAGTTTTGCATAGCGCTGACTATTTATTGCTTTAATTAATGACTTTCTTCGACGAGGGGAAAAATAGGAAATTAAAAATTACACCCTTCGTCATTTAAGAGGTCATTGCCATGAAAAGCATTGGCCAAAAAGAAAACTTCTGTCATAGTCATGGTAATAGTAAAAAATACAAACATTTGTTTAATAAGTCAAGGGTTCAGTATGACATTTTGTAACGGTCGTCGACGGCCAACTTGGATCGGACGTGCAGTAGGATCATTTTTAGCGTAATTTAATTCGTACAAAGAGTTATCACTGTTTCCTACTAATCTGCTCTATGGCACGTAGGGAACGTGACCAATGACCATAGCACACTTTTCTTTCCGCATGGTAAAACCTTGTACAGTTTTTGTAATTCACGAAGGCGAGTGAGCTTTACTTGTGGTTACTTCGTGTACATGCACATTGCATAAGTGTGCGTGCCTGTCAAAGCCTAGGTGGGAGCGGGCAGGCGCGAGCATTGCGCTCGCTCACACTTATACAGATACGACACACACAGAACCATAAATCAGTCGCCCTCGTGAATTGCAAGAACTATAAATCATTTCAACAAACTTGTTAATAATTTTAGCAATATCTGCACGTACAGTAAGTCCATAGTCTAAGAAATCACCACTCAATTCTATTGAATTTATTAGTATATATAAGACCAGTGTAAGCAGTGTAAGAATGTAAATACATGCCACTTGCCACTACCATTAGCTACTCACAAGTCTGTGTTTCACTACCTCGTTCCTCCGACGTCTCTCTGCAAGAACACGCGGTTATACTGCAACCACGGTGTAACGCAACATGCTCTAATGAGTAAATAGCTCACATTCACAACGTTGTCCTGCGGCGAGAACGAGCGGAACATGGCCTCGAAGTAGGCGGCGCGCGCGGCCAGGATGGAGCGGTGCGCCGGCTTCATGGCGCCCGCCACTCGCAGCTTGACGTCCGCCAGGTCCGCGCCCCCGCCGCCCACGAACACGCACATATCTTGCTCCAGCGTGGTACCTGGTTAACACACAAAAAACGTGCATGAGTGTCGTGGGATACTCGGTTGGAACGCAGTTCCTTTTAATCCTACTATCCTATCCTACTTCCTACTAATATTATAAATGCGAAAGTTTATGTGGATGTATGGATGGATGTTTGTTACTCTTTACCGCCACAAAAAATGAACCGATTTGCCTGAAATTTGGAATCATCATCATCATCATCATCATCATTATCAAACCATCATCGGCTCACTATTGCGCGAGGTCTCTCAGAGAAGTGTAATAGTATATACCCACCACTTAGTATTATACCACCACACCACCACAAGTGTTATAGTATACATAGTCCACCACGCTGGCCCAATGCGAGTTGGCGGACTTCACACACCTTCGAGAACATTATGGAGAACTCAGATGTGCAGGTTTCCTCACGATGTTTTCCTTCACCGTTAAAGTATGTGATATTTAACTTCTTAAACGCACTTAACTTCGAAAAGTCAGAGGTCATACCCGGGATCGAACCTGAGAGTTCTTCATAATGTTCTCAAAGTTGTGTGAAGTCTACCTATTTGCATTGGGCCAGCGTGGTGGACTATGGCCTCTAACCCTTCTCTGAGAGAAGACCTCGCTCAGTAGTGAGACGTTAATGGGTTGCTGATGATGATATAATAATAATATACAGGATGGCATAGGATTTTATGGATATCTTATATGACAGACGAGTTTAAGACCTATAATGTTTCTTGGAGAAATTTTATTTTTAACATTGACTGTATCGATTAGTGGAACAAAATAGCGAGTGTTTCTTTTAGAATTTTTAGCCGGTTCGACTCCCGGGTGAGACGAGCGAAGTTTAGAAAATCTTTGAATGCAGTTTTGTTTCTTTTAAAAATAAGAGTGTTTCCTTTAAGTAAAACGATCTAACTTAAGGATTTAAGGTAGTTCCCCTCCAGGGCACATAATTTTTTTCCACCCTGTATAATCCACTCACCGATGACCTCCTCCTCTTGGTCGTGGTTGGGCGGCGGCTTGTGCGGCTGCGGCTGGTGGCGGCGGCGGATCACCTCCACCATCAGCTTCTGCTCCATCTGCTCGAACTCGGGCGACATCACGATGGCCGTGAAGTTGTAGTCCTTCACTACGAACCTGGTCACAAAATGCGGTTCGTTTGCCTTATATCCTACATTATATACCGGGTGCCAGTAACACTAAAACTTCCCTTCATGCGGAAACAAAAACTCTTTATAGTTGTTGAGCGTTGAGCGAAGCAACGGCTGGGTCATGCGTTATGCTTGTGAACGGGTGCCGCCGGCAGGAATGGGGCTACTTTCTGTCTGCCCATCTTAATATGTATTGAATAATTGTAAGTGGTATGCATTTTTGGAACTTCCCCTAATTGTAGAAACACTGGATACATAGCATAGTATCTATTGTATTGTAAACTTGTTTTAAAAAGAGCAACCGCCGAGTTTCTTGCTAGTTCTTTACGGCAGGAAGGGCATTCTGAACCAGTGGGAGACTCATCGACGATTCAAAAGCACTTGTAAAAAAGTTTATTTGAATAAAAAATATTTCTATTCTTTAGTAGTTAACAATTTTATTTGTACACTGTCAAATTCAAATTATTTATTTGCCAGATTGAGTAAATTTAAGATCTTAAACAATTATAATACACGCGCTTCAATCCGCCACAGAGTAGCATGCAAATATATAATTAGTTACATAGTTAATAGTTGTCCGTATAACTAAGTAATATTATTAATTTCAATTACTGAAAAAGTTAGCAGTGATAGCTTAGTGGTTAGGACTGTGGTCTCCTATTCGGGGGGTCGCAGGTTCCATCCCGGGTACGCACCTCTGACTTTTCAGAGTCAAGTGCGTTTAAGCAATTAAATATCACTTGCTTCAACGGTGAAGGAAAACATCGTGAGGAAACCTGCACACCTGAGAGTCCTTCACAATGTTCTTGAAGGTGTGTGAAGTCCGCCAATTCGCATTGGGCCAGCGTGGTGGACTATGGCCTATAACCCTTCTCTGAGAGGAGACCTGCGCTCAGTAGTGAGCCGTTGATGGGTTGCTAATGATGATGATGACTGAAAAGGTTGCAAGAAATGTCTCCGTTTCAATTGACACTTGTCTTACACTACGGTCGGCTCACCGCAAGCAGTACTCCTTGATGCTGCCCAGGTTGGCGTGGTGCGCGGCGTGCAGCGCCTGCAGCACGTTGCTGTAGCACAGGTTGGCGCGCAGGTAGCGCGCGCACAGCCCGCGCAGCCGCGGGATGTTCAGGCGGAGAGCGAGCCGCAGGACTTCCATCACCAGCAGGATGTTCGCTGGCGAGGCCGGGTCCTCATCTATTTATTATTATTATTGTCAGATTCATGTTTAAAATTGATAACGATTTTTAGAAATGACAAAGATTTTGATTTTATTGAAATTAGTTTAATTAAATCGACATTTGACTTTGTTGACAGCTTGGGCACGCCATCTTGAAATATTAGTATAAATACGGCTATTTTGACGATACGAATGCAGTCTCTGCCCAGAGACTCATCCGACTAGTAGATGCTTTCGTGTCTAGGTCGTTGTATTTGATCGAGGGATTGTGATATCAATCGCGCCCTAATTGAATAAATATTGCCTGGTGCGCTTTGATTAGTGTAATTGATTAATTAACATTTAGATGTTATTATGACTACCCTCACGTTCAGATGGTGTTTGTCTGTCGTGTTTGTGGTTAATTTCATTAGATGTGAGGAAAGGGGCCGTTATAGGGGTGGAGGAGACGGATATAGGTAGGGTTTAAGCGTTTTAAGAGAATAGATAAGTATTCTCTTAAGGCATGATTAGTTTGTGAGTAATAGACTTTTGAGTGTCTCGGTTTTGAAGAGTAAAGTATCGATGTTTGTGACATTATTATTATTATCAGCCCAAACTGTCCCAATGCTAGTATGTCTAGGGATATTTCGGGCCAGGCCGACATATAGGCGTTGAGTTCGTCACGCCGCAAAGCCTCGGTCTGCCTAGAAGTCTTTTTGTCTTTTGTGGCACCCAATAATATATAGCGGTCCTTGCCCATAGTTTGTCGGACATGCGCATAACATATGTCCGGCCCAGTCCCATTTTAGTTTGGCAGCTTTATCTCCCATATCCTTTATTGGCGTCTTGGAGCGTATTTATGATTTAAAAAAAATGGCCGACAAACTTATAGACCAATTTTTTAGGGTTCAGTGTTCAGTACCAAAAATGGAACTCTTATAGGATCACTTCATTGTCCGTCTGTCAAGACCCTTTTTCTCAGGAAAGCGTGGAGGTATCAAGTTGAAATTAATATCAAATACTCAGGTCTGCAATCCCTTGCAGCGGTGAAAATATCAAACTTCTAAGTCGACGCAATCAAAAGATACGGCCTTTTATGCCGCATATTTTGACACTTGCAAGGGAATCAAAACCTATTGGCCGTACCTAACTACCCGTTGACCTAGAATCATAAAATTTGAATCAATGTCATGTAGCACGAGAAAAGGAAACAAATGAAATAATATTTTTTTTAAGAATCAAACCTAATTTTAAATACCTTATGGCTTGAGGAATAGATGTGATTTGATGTAGACCTAGATTGTGAAACTTGTCCTTTTAGGGTGTCCTTACTTAAACTAGTTTCGCCAAAATTTCGTGTTCGGCCGTTGTTTTATTAAGAGTGCGACATATAATAATAATAATAATAATATTAATATATAATATGAATATATAATTATACTTATAACTTATATTCATATTATAATATATAATATGAATATAAGTTATAAGTTGTTCTCGAGAGTCATTACGAATCGTCTCGCTCGTAGGTTCGACGACTTCCAGCCTCCCGAACAAGCCGGATTCCGAAAAGGCTTTGGTACCATAGATCACATTCATACGCTGCGGCAGGTTATACAAAAGACGGAAGAGTATAACCGGCCACTTTGCTTAGCGTTTGTGGACTATGAGAAAGCCTTCGATTCGGTGGAAACTTGGGCTGTGTTGAGGTCGCTGCAGAGATGCCGGATTGACTACCGGTATATCCAAGTGTTGAAGTGCTTGTATGAAAACGCCACAATGTCAGTACGTATACAGGACCAGACTACGAGGCCAATCCACTTGCAGCGTGGAGTGCGACAGGGAGACGTTATCTCCCCGAAGCTCTTTACCGCTGCGTTGGAGGACGTCTTTAAGCTTCTGGATTGGAACGGGCTTGGCATCAACATAAACGGCGAGTACATCACTCACCTGCGATTTGCCGATGACATAGTAGTCATGGCAGAGACTCTGAGAGACCTCAATACAATGCTCAACGATCTCAGCAGGGTTTCTCAACAGGTGGGCCTGAAAATGAACATGAGCAAGACGAAAATCATGTCCAATGCTCATGCACCGCTCCACCCAGTAATTGTTGAGAACTCTGCACTCGAAATTGTCGACGAGTATATTTACCTGGGACACACAGTCCAGCTAGGTAGGTCCAATTTCGAGAAAGAGATCAACCGCCGAATCCAACTCGGCTGGGCAGCGTTCGGGAAGCTCCGAGATGTCTTCTCGTCCAAAATTCCTCAGTGCCTGAAGACTAAAGTCTTCGAACAGTGCGTGTTGCCAGTGATGACTTACGGATCCGAGACATGGTCGCTAACTAAGGGCCTCATAAGTAGGCTCAGGACCGCTCAGCGGGCGATGGAGAGAGCTATGCTCGGAGTGTCCCTGCGGGATCGAATCAGAAATGAGGAGATCCGGAGGAGAACCAGAGTCACCGACATAGCTAAGCAAGTCGCGATACTGAAGTGGAAATGGGCGGGGCACATAGTTCGAAGAGCTGATGGTCGTTGGGGTCCCAAGGTGCTGGAGTGGCGACCCCGCACCGGGAAGCGCAGTGTTGGCAGACCCCCCACCAGGTGGACCGACGACATCAAACGAGTCGCAGGGAGCCGCTGGATTCAGGCGGCGCAAGACCGAGGCCTGTGGAAGTCCATGCAAGAGACCTTTGTCCAGCAGTGGGCGTCTATCGGTTGATAAAGAAGAAGAGAAGAAGAAGAATATGAATATATAATATAATAATATTAATATATAATTATATTAATAATATAACCGCCGCGTGGCACCGGCAGAATAGAATGTTGGCACCCCTTCCTATCCCATGGGTGTCGTAAGAGGCGACTAAGGGAACTGGGGAACCAAATGACATCTAGGTTCCCCCAAACCGAGCGAGCTGGCTCTAAAACAGCCTCCTTGGGGACCTGAGTGGACCCCGAGTGACGTAACTGCCACTCACCCCCCACCCCCCTTTTATGATGATGGAAAATAATGAGATGCGCGAATAGGGCCGCTGCCTGGGGGGCGCCAGGGCGCGTCTGGGACTGGCGCTGGACGTGACAGCATGCGGACCGCCAGTCACACCAGCCGGCCGCCACTACCATCTCGGCGGCCGGCCAATCCATCATCCCCACCAGAGGGCTTGGCACCGACAGGGTCCTCAAGGACCCAATCTTCGGAGCCCGCCGCTGGTGGAGTGCGCCGCATGAGATGGACATCTCAAATGAACGAGAATGTCATGCGTGCGTACTACAGGGCGACGGGAGGGGAAACCGGACGGACTGGCTACCGAGCGGCAATGTACCGCGAGTTCTTGCTGCTTGAGCCGAATCTCACTGTCACGGAACAAAACCTGGCAGACCGGGCTCGGTATATTCAGCGCTCGAACATCTTTAGCGCTACCGAGCTCGAACGGTTACGACGTGAGGCTGTTCCCGAGGTGACAACCTCAACCACAGAGCAAATTGTCTCTCTGGCGGAACCTGTCCGCGAAGAGACCGACGCTAACGCGCAAGATTTGCCTGTGGTTGAGGAGGACACGGAGGAAACAGTCTCCCTTGACATAGAGCGGATGAGAAGGATTTTAGAAGAGGCGATTTCGGAGATCCGGAGTGCTCCTCTAGAGATCCGTCCGCGGCTCTCCCGACTCACATTAAATGTAGCGACGCGGGATGTCATTGAGGCCATAAACCAAATGCTGCCTCAATACCTTGAGCGCAGCACTGGCCTGGATGATACGGCTTCTATTCTCTTTGGTGCGGCCTTAGCTGTTCACCGTTTCATGGGTGTCAAGACCCAGGAACGTGGACGTGCTACTCTAAGGCGCAGCACGGAACCAGCCTGGAAAAGGAGAATAGAACACCGTATCACCCTGGCCAGAGCTCTCATTGGCAGACTGCAGAGTTTCAGATCGGGCAACACTAGGCCAAGGATTGTGCGCTCCGTTAGAATAGCCTTCAATGGGCTCGTGGTGCGGCTAGATCAGCCCGATATAGCCCAAAAACTAACGGAGCGCATCGACGACCTGAAGCAGAAAATCGCTGCATGGGGGAACCGCATCCGACGATACTCGGAAAGAGTCGTGCGCTTTCAGCAAAATCGCCTCTTCTCGAGTGATCAGAAAAGGTTCTATAAAAAACTGGAGTGCCCAGCAGTCTGTTCTACCTCTCAGCGGCCGAGCCCGGCTGACCTCGTCACCTTTTGGCGAAGTATATGGTCAAGAGAGGTGGAGCATGAGGAGGGCCCTTGGATTGCGGCGGTAGAGGAAGCATGTGCCTCAATAGAGCCGATGAACCCCATCACCATCTCTTCGGAGGATGTAGCTGGTGCGGTGCGCCGGGCCCCGAACTGGAAAAGTCCGGGACCCGATGGGCTGCATCACTACTGGTTGAAGGGTTTTTCGCTCTGCCATGCTACTTTGGCTCGACAATTCCAAGATGCTCTCGAGCAAAGGGCACTCCCGAGCCTTTTCACCACCGGGATCACTCATTTAGCTCCTAAGTCAACTGATACCGCTGACCCAGCTAAGTACCGCCCCATCACATGTCTTACTACCATCTATAAGACATTGACATCCGTTCTGAGCCTTAAGATTTCCCGTCACGTAGACGAGAACAACATCATGTCTGAGGCTCAGAACGGATGTCGGGGCGGTGGTCGTGGTACTAAGGAGCTCCTTCTCATAGACTCCGTCGCGGGCCAACTGGTCAAACGCAATCGCCGGAATTTCTCTGCCGCCTGGATTGACTATAAGAAGGCATTCGACTCGGTGCCCCATTCATGGCTCTTGAGGGTCCTTGAGCTGTACAAAGTCGATAGTACAGTTCGAGACTTCCTCGGAGAGTGTATGGGGCAATGGAGTACGATCCTTTGTCTCCATGGCGAGCGGTTGGCGGCTGCGGGTGACCGGATCAAGATACGGCGGGGTATCTTCCAGGGCGATTGTCTGAGTCCATTATGGTTTTGTCTGTCGCTGAACCCTCTCAGCTCTTTGCTGGAGAGATCAGGGACAGGCTTTCAGTTTCGGAGATGAGGGACAAAAGTGCCTCACCTTCTCTACATGGATGACCTCAAGCTGCTAGCACCCAATGCCACCCGCCTGAGGGAGTTGCTGAATATCACCACTGAGTTCAGTAACTCCATCAGGATGGAGCTTGGACTAGACAAGTGTGCGGTCTTACATGTGGAGAGGGGACAGGTTACTCATTCGGCCGAGATCAATCTCGAGCCATCCAACATCAGGACCCCTCTGAAGCTGAGTCATACCGGTATCTGGGTATGTCACAATCCGTGGGGGTAAAGGAGGTGGACGTGAAACAGTCAGTTTGCGAGGTCTTTTTTGGCCGCCTGACAAAAGTTTGTAAAAGCTATTTGTCGGGCGCCAATAAGGTCCGAGCATATAACGGCTGGGTCATGCCCGTTCTCATGTACACCTTTGGCGTACTCAGATGGACTCAGACCGAACTAGACGCACTGGATAGAAAAGTCCGCACGACTATGACTCTCTACCGCATGCACCACCCCAAATCGTCTGTTATGAGGTTGTATATACCCCGAAAATGTGGTGGTCGAGGCGTATTAAGCGTCAAGACCATGCATAATCGGGAGATATCCAGCCTCAGAAACTACTCTGAGACGAAGAGGGAGTGTCCAATGCATAGAGACGTCATAGAATGTGATAAAGGACTCACTCCCCTATCTTTGGCCAAACTCGAGTGGCAGAAACCGGTGGTACTAAGCACCTCTGACCGGGAGACCGTATGGAAGGAGAGGGAGTTGCATGGACGCTTTTTTAAAGCTCTTAATGAGCCTCACGTAGATAAAAAAGCGTCCGTGCAATGGCTGCGCTTCGGTGACCTCTTTGGGGAAACCGAAGGTTTTGTGTGTGCAATACAAGATCAGGTGGTTAAGACGCGGAACTACCGAAAGTACATCCTGAAGGATGGCACTCACGACATTTGTCGAGCGTGTCGCCATCCCGGTGAGTCACTCAGGCATGTGCTCTCGGGATGTTCGGCTCTTGCTAACACTGAGTATCTGCACAGACACAACCAAGCGGCCAAAATCCTTCACCAAGAGCTTGCTCTGAAGTACGGTCTCCTGGATAAGAGAGTGCCGTACTATAGGTACACACCGGTGCCGGTACTTGAGCGTGACGGAGTCCGGCTCTATTGGGACCGGTCCATCATCACGGACAGGACGATTCTGGCGAATAAGCCTGACATCGTGCTGATGGACCGGGCACAGTCGAGGGTGTTTTTAGTGGACATCACCATCCCACATGACGAGAACCTCGTGAGAGCGGAGACAGAGAAAAAACGAAAGTATCTAGATCTGGCTCACGAGGTTACTGGCATGTGGCATGTGGAGTCCACTGAAACCATCCCAATCGTCATTTCTGCGAATGGGTTGATCCCAGTCAGCCTCGCTCACCATCTGAGGCGGCTGGGGTTCCGTGGCAGTTCGCTCGCGGCCAAGATGCAGAAAGCGGTGTTGCTGGACTCGGCTAGGATAGTCCGTCGGTTTCTCAGCCTGTCGCCCTGACCCCCGGCCGTCTGGTCTCCCCTGCCGGGGCGTAATCCTCCGCCCGCTACAAGTATTTATTTATGTAATCTATGTGTAAGTTTATTTATCTGTGTGTATATATTTATGTTTATAATACTTTTTGGCCCTATATCTATTTATTTTGTATGCGGGTGTGAGAGTCATAATATATAGGATAATAATAATAAATCTTTATTTCAGGCAGTAAGTACCCATATTATGTAAACTTAAATGTAATATACATAAAATAAAAAGAAAAACAAATACAAATACAAAACAGTATTAATTCTCTTTTATTTTCGGTTCACACTGCGATGCTGCGCCAACCAATGCCGAAAGATGGCACATCCAAGTGTTCACACATCGTCTGAAGAATCTCATTATTGGATTGACGTAATCGTTCCCAAAAAGTAGCGATTCTTGAACGTATTATAGCGTAAAAGTCGGGCATTCTTGCCGTCGCGAACATGTTCGACGCACTACAAAATCGCGGTAATTTCATCAGGATGCGGTAGGCATCATTGTACTGCACCCTGATGGCACTGTACGAGCGTCTTTTGTAGTTAAACCACAACTGGCAAGTATACAGGTTTTGACAAAACGCTCTAAAAAGAGTATTCTTTACCTGTACATTGCAGCGGAAGAATCTACGCGCGATCATGTTGCATCTCACGGCAAGTGCCCTCCTTTCGCGTTCAATATCGTTGTCGTCACTGAGGTCTTCCGTCAACATATGCCCGAGATACTTGAATGCCGCCACCCTTCGGATCTCCACACCATTCATAAACACCGGAGGGACACTGCCTGGACCTTTTCCACATTTAAAAACCTTCATTTCGGTTTTGGAGACGTTATACTTAAGTCCATGACTTAACGCGTATTTCTCACAAATACTTAAGTTTCCGTAGTCCCTTGATAGAGGGACTGTGAAGCACCATATCGTCGGCGTAACTTAGATTGTTTACACAAACTCCACCTACATGACAACCGATTTTGGTACTTCTCAGTTCCTCTATCAGTCCGTTCACATAAAATATGTTGAAAAGGTCCGGTGATGTCAATCCGCCCTGGCGTACCCCACATTCTAACCTATATTCGTTAGAAAGTGTGTCACCCCATTTCACCTTGTTGCTCTGGTTTTCGTACCAATATCTCAAGAGATTTATAACATCAGGTGGTATTTTATGTTGATTCAGTTTTGACCATAGCAAATTATAATTTACCAGATCAAAGGCTCGGCTTAGGTCCAAAAAACAGGCATATATACTAGTGTCTCGATTAGTATAATATTTTATTGTGTTTTTCAAACTGTACCTGTACTGTATATACCCACCTTTCTCCGTGGGATCAATTCTATCCGTGTAGATGTAGTTGAGGATCATCCGGAGCGCCTCGGGCGTGGCCTCGGGCAGCTTGACGGTGAGCTGGGGGCGGGACTTGTACGAGCATTCCGCCGTCGCTTCCTCTTGGCCCTCCGCTATGCGTTTAGCTAAATCTTCTTTTGCCTCTCTGGTCAGTGAAAAATTGCGTTAGTGCTGGTGTTTTTCTCTTATTCGCATTTTGCATCTTTTAAAGCTCCATCTTCTAAATATACTAGATGCGCCCCGCGGTTACACCCGCGTAAGTTTCGATTCCGTGGGAATATCGGGATAAAAAGTTACTATGTAGGTACTACGATACGAATGTAACCAACTTTTGTTTCCACCGGCGATCTAATTAAATTTTAGAACACAAAAGCTACTATTGTGACAAATCATGTTGTGACTTAACTGTGATAGTTAGATAATATATCCCCTCGCGGATTTTTTTGTAGGTAATACAATATAATGAGTACTTTAATCATGTATACCTACATAATTTTTATATAAGTATCTAGTTCTATTAGTTTTCTCAGCGCACGCCAAATAATGAATTTTATAGGCAAAATTTTGCTACTATAGTTAGGTACATTATTGCAATTTATTTTACGGATCTCTATTTTTTTTAAATAAATTATAGCCTATGCTACTTCCTGATAATTTAGCTTTCTATTGGTGAAAAAATTGTTAAAATCGGTCCAGTAGTTCAGAGCTTATTCGGTGCAAACAAACAAAAAATCTTTCCTCTTTATAATATTAGTATAGAAAAAAAAGAAAAGGTGACTGACTGACTGATCTATCAACGCACAGGTCAAACCACTGGACGGATCGGGCTGTTTGGCGTACAGATAACTATTATGACGTGAGCATCCGCTAAGACATGAAATAAAACGCAAAAAAGAATTATTAGTCAGTACATGAAGCAGTGATAGCCTAGTAGTAAGTACTGCGGTCTCCTATTCGGGGAGTCGCAGGTTCGATCCTGGGCACGCACCTCTGGCTTTTCTAAGTTAAGTGCGTTTAAGAAATTAAATATCACAAGCTTCAACTGTGAAGGAAAAACATCGTGAGGAAAGCTGCACGCCTGAGAGTCTCCATAATGTTCTCAAAGGTGTGTGAAGTCTGTCAATTTGCATTGGGCCAGCATGGTGGACTATGGCCTATAAACCTTCTCTGAGAGGAGACCTGCGCTCAGTAGTGAGGCGTTGATGGGTTGCTGATGATATGAGCCAGTAATACATATTTTAAATAGGGGCATGCGCCGTATAATAACCATAACGCTGGTCCGAAGACATCGTCAATCTTGTGGGCAAACTTGGTTGAGAGTGGCAAAACATCGAAAAGAATAGCGTGCACATGAGGAGGCCTTTGTCCAACGATGGACAACATGACAAGGTTTGAAAAGAAGAAGATGCGCCATATAAGTGCCATACATGCGACAGGCTATCTCCCTCGCACGCGCACACCTTAATTGCAGTGACGTCACTGTTCGTTTGTGGATCCCTTTTCAACACCAACAAGTAGAACACCTGATTAAAAGACTTTAATTTATATTTAAACAGATTTACTTTCAAACTATGCGTTAGCATTCTAAGATATTTCTAGTTTGACGGGTTGAAATTAAAGGTCGACGACCTTTCGGATTTTAGCGCGCTGCTTTGCTTTAGAATTATGTATTTTACTTTAGTTAAAATAAAAAGAATTATTAAAATAAAACATATAAGTTTACTTGATCTTAGCCCTGAGGTACTGTGACCTCGCAGCCAACATCGCCTGGTGAGCGAACACCGCGGTCTGGTCCGCGCCAACCAGCAGCGTGACGTCACAGAACTGCTGCGACTTGAGGATGCGACCGAAGTCGTCGTGCAGAGTACACCGAGGGTAGTTAGATAGCTGCGAAATATACACATTGCTGTATCAGTGATAATATTACATAATTGTATAGGTGATTCACCAAAACCACTAAGGTTCAACTTATGAGGTGCCTCGTCTTCCCAATATTCCTGTACGGAGCTGTCGGTCCTGCAGTCTAAGGGACCAGGTCCTGGTCCCTTAGACTGCAGGACCGCCGTAAAATTGATGCCTTAGAGATGTGGTGCTGGAGGCGCCTTTTGAAGATCCCTTGGAAGGCCTTCAGAACCAACAACTCCATCTTGAAAGAACTAAATATAACAGAAAGGCTTTCGTCGACTGTGCAGTTGCGAATTCTGAAGTTCTTCGGTCACATCTCTAGAATCATTTCTAGACCAATTGTCAATTGAACGGTTGGTGGTGCAGGGTCAGGTGGAAGGGAAAGAACGAGAGGACGCTCACCCACGCGCTTTACGGACTTGATCAAAGCGGTGACCCGGACAACTGTGGTGGAGTTCTCCCGCAACGCAACTGACCGTCGCAAGTGGAGGAGCATCGCACGGGAGGCGGTGCGATCCAAAAACAATCAAGGAGACTGACGACTATCAACTAATGTCATATCATCCCAGCAGCCACGACCACTCTGACAAGAGTGCCAATTGAGAAGAAGATAGGTGATTTCGCAGAATTTAATATGGGAACTTGTTTTAGTCTCTGGTATCAAAAAGAAAATATAAAAAAAAACATTGAAATCAGTTAAGATTTGATGGAGATATGGAGTAACATCAAAAAACGACAAAAAAAAAGAAAGAAAAATACGCGTCGAATTCAGAACCTCCTCTTTTTTTCGGAATTCGGTTATTAAGTAATTCAAAACACGTCAAATTAAGGTATTCGAAACTTTCTAATGGTATACGAATTTATGCGATTTGATATTATTGAGCAATTATAACCTAGTGTTTAGGACTGCGGTCTCCTATTTGGGGGGTCGCGGGTTCGACCCCAGGGCCTCTGACTTTCCAGAATAATGTGCTTTTTAAGCAATTATCACTCGCTTAAATGTCGAAGGAAAACATTGTGAGGAAACCAGCACGCTAGAGAATCCTTCATAATGTTCTCAAAGGTATGCAAAGCCTGCTGATCCTCACTTGGCCAGTGTGGTGCTGGTGGACTGTGGCCCTTCCCTTAAGGCTTACCCTTCTCATACGAGAATAGAATACAATAGAAATAGAAATATTTTTATTTAAATAAACTTTTACAAGTGCTTTCGAATTCGGTTTGGAATGCCCTTCCTACCGAGAAGAACCAGCTAGAAACTCGGCGGTTGCTCTTTTTCAATACAGTTTACAATAGGTGCAGTGTATGAATTGTTTCCACAATGAGGGGATGTTCCAAAAATGCATACTTTCAATTCAATACATTTTAAGATGGGCAGACAGAATGTAGCCCCATTCCCGCCGGTCGCACCCATTCACGAGCATGACGCATGATCCAGCCATTGTTTCGCTCAACCATATTGGAAGGAACGTAACAACCCGCCTCACACGACACCACCACAGAAATGTTTAGAGAGCGTGACATTTGGCTGACCATGTTAAGGCATCGAGTTGAATACTAATATTCAAATACTCATTTTAAGCCATGACAAAGACACAAATAAAGTGGAAATATTGTAGAACAGAATAGAATCATGTTGTTACACAAGTTAGAATACTGTCTCATGAATCGCTGGAGCGAGTTATATCCACGATTTTTTATCATTTATATAATCTTCAATTGTATAATATGCTTTTTTCATGAGATTAGTTTTAATAGATTCTTAATAGTGTAAAGGCAAGTCTTAGATCGACTGAGGAATTTTATTATAGAACGTCACGCCCATTCCCACAAATGTCTTTCGGACTTGAGGCGTAGTCGAGGAATCACGAACCTATTTGGATTTCTTATATTATGCTAATCATGTAAATCACCCTTTTTTTGTAACTCAAAATAAGAAGAGACCTGGCCTGGTCTTCAGCAGTGCTAGCATGTATGCACGAGAAAATTTTGTCTACCCCTTCTCTCGTATTATCTCTATCGAAATTAACATGGTTGCCTTGTCAAAAGTAAAGACAAAATTATTTTCTCTATTTTTCTCTACTAACTCTAACATGGCGAGTGGCGACGTCATTTTCCCGAATTTTGAAGTTTAAAAGAGTAAACGAGAGTGAGCTGGCCATGAGATGAATCTTCTCTTCTTTCTGTTGATGTGTGGAGTCTGCCAATTCATACTTGGCTGTAGTCTATGGCCTGAACTCTTCTGGTTCTGTGGAGACTCGGTGCCCAGTAGTGGGCTGGCTATGATAGACTAAGATGATGATGATGATGATGATGATGATTATGTTCACCTGGAAGCGATACAAGTCTCCGCTGCGCACGTTGTTGTCGACCGTACCGCCGAAAATGTACATCGCGTCGCCGACCACTGCGCCCGCGTGGAACAGGCGCCCTGAAGGAATCTGAGAGTCTGGCGCTGTCGGAACAACTGACCTGTGGAGAAGGCAATTTTTTTTGTGGCTTTAAAAAAGACATAATTGAATGGTTGGATAGAAGCAGGCGTTACTTTGCGGAAGTTCATGATTAGCAAGAAAAGAATTATTTTGCTATATTATTTATGTCTGACAGTGACATTTCAAAACAATAAACAATAGTTGCGTTTCGTTATGCGCACATTTTTTTGTGAGCAAAATTGACGAAGTTATCGGGCGTGTCTCCATTTACCTCTGTTTACATTTACCCACATTGACCCTAATCCGCCAACAGAAAAATCTGTATGGTCAAACATGCAGTAACAAGCTAAGCACCGCTCACCTTCCCAAGCAAGCAAAATGCACTGCATTGTAAAGTTGACATCTCCTGATGATGCTCCGGTGTCGGAGCGAAACGTGCGTCGAAATTAGTATAAAGGTTTTGTGTGGTGGTGCATTGAGTGTGAGTGCATGTGAGTGTAAAATGTAAATAACGCGACTGACAATGGCGGCATGCCGGTTTGGACTCTTCTGCGAGTCTTCAGTGCATTTTTTAGCAATAAGCAGAATTCACTGCATGCACACTTATTATTATGTGTCGCCTGTCGCCATCTATAAAGGAGCGTCACACTCACCACATCTGCGTGTCCAGGTCCTAGAGTCCACAAAGGCGCGTCACACTCACCACATCTGCGTGTCCAAGTCGTAGAGTACATAAAGGCGCGTCACACTCACCACATCTGCGTGTCCAGGTCGTAGAGTCCACAAAGGCGCGTTACACTCACCACATCTGCGTGTCCAGGTCGTAGCGTCCAAAAAGGCGCGTCACACTCACCACATCTGCGTGTCCAGGTCGTAGAGTCCACAAAGGCGCGTTACACTCACCACATCTGCGTGTCCAGGTCGTAGCGTCCAAAAAGGCGCGTCACACTCACCACATCTGCGTGTCCAGGTCGTAGCAGTGCAGGTCGGAGGGCAGCGTGCTGTCGGCGGCGCCGCCGAACACGTACAGGTGTCTCGCGTGGTGCAGCATCACGTGGCCATAGCGGCGCGCCGGCGCGGGGCGCGCGCTGCGCAGCAGGTGCTCCGTGCACACGCGGCTCCAACTGACAACATATCGCGGCATATTGAAGGAACATCGATGTATCGATCGACACTCCGATTTTTTACCGAGTCACAAAACAAAGGTGATTTAAATGATAGGCATATGAGTCGTGAGTCCACAAATTACCTCTCAAGAAATCCCGAAAGTCATTTATGGAAATACGTTCTATAAATTGAATTCCTACAAGTTACAAGTACCTATGAATTTAGGGACTGCCGATTATAAATAGATATTGTAGGTATCAAGTAAAGACTTCATCGTTGAACTCTAGGACCCAACCCTGATGCTGCAAGGAACTGCACTTCACTGTCAATATTATATAGGTACCTACTACCTGTAGCGGCTGCTGACGCCTAGTAGGTAGTACCTACGTTCAAAGTCGGGTAGACTTCATCATTCAAATCCAGATACCGCTCCCGACTCTTCAACCGTAACGCTTAAATACTTAACTAGCTTTTGCCCCCGATTTCGTCCGAGTGGGGACTTCATCGGCGTAAAGTTAGGTTTTAAAAATCTAGCGGAAACTCTGTTATCCCGGGATACCAGGTAGTCTATGCTATGTCGCTCTCCAAGTCCACAAATATACCCATGCATCCGTTGCTTCGTGATTGAAGGACAAATCAACAAACAAACGCACTTTCACACACACTAACTCAACGCGAACGAAGTCGCAGGCATCAGCTAGTGCGTATATTCTTTATGTTAGGTATCATACAATAAATCATATCATACGAGGTAGAGAGATATTGAAAAAATATTGAATACAAAATCGATTAGAAAAGTTTTTCGTTCAAATATAGTTTTACAAATCATATCATAGGAGGGAGATCGAAAAAAATATTGAATACAAAATCGATTAGAAAAGTATTTCATTCAAATAAACTGTTACAAAGTGCTTTTGAACCGCCAAGTGAATCTACCATTAGAATTTGGTATTTGACTGTAGTGAAAATGTTGATATTCATTATTTATAATCGAAAATGTAACATGCAAGAATAACATTTGTAAAACAAAATAAATCGACCCAAAAACAAATAAGTTATAGAGCTTTAAAGTTTCCCGTTAGACAGAGAGAGCGCTAGTAAAGTGTGATGTCACAATTCACCAGCTCCATACACGCTCCATAGGAAATTTCGTTTTAGAAAGAGATAGATACAGTCACAGTAAAACAGCTTATAATTCAGAGACTAGTAAAGATGTTTAAAAAAGAGAAATGGCATTGTGTTATAATATTTAAAAACGTTATTTTAAATTAATAAAAAAATATCGGGCAAATACCCAATTCGGAATGCCGTATGCGAATGCTATGCGCTAACGCGTACTCACGTGTGCGTCTCAAAGTCGAACTGGAAGAGCGCGTTGGTGATGTTGGCGCCGCTCTGCCCGCTGAACACGAACATCTTGCCGCGCGCCACCGCCACGGGGAAGTTGCAGCACGTGGGCGGACACTCGCCGTTCTGCTCCACTTGCTCCCATTGGTGGTTCTCGCCCTGACACAGTGAAGGAACACTATTTATAACTCAAGAACGGATGAACCGATTTAGCTGAAAATTGGTGGAGAGGTAGCTTAGAACCAGGAGACGGACATAGGATACTTTTTATCCCGTTCGACTGCGTTTCCGTCATGTCACTATAAAACGTGGTATAAGAAAAACGCATCTGACATGGAATAACAAAACGCAAATGACAGTGGAATAACAAAACGTAAATGACAGCTAAACGTAATTTTGTCTTTGGTTAAGTATGGTAAAAAATTTGACAATTATAAAAAGTGTTATAATAAAGCATTACTGATATTATAAATGCGAAAGTGTGTTTTTTTGTTGGTTTTTCCTTCAATCACGTCGCAACAGAACAGCGGATTGATGCGATTTTTTGCATGGGTATAGTAATGGATGTAGTAGTGGTTCCTCAGACCGGGAGAGCTACTTTTTATCTCAGATAATGAAAGAGTTCCCGCGGGATTTTTGAAAACTAAATCCATGCAGACGAAGTCGCGGGCATCAGCTAGTATATTATAACTAGCTGACACGGCGAACTTCGTACCGCCTACTTATCTATATAAAAAAAAAACAAATAAACTATCCTATCTTTCAAGTTGGACCAAATTACAGATAGTTACGAAGTTTGATCAAAATCGGTTAAGTAGTTTAGGAGTCCATCGCGGACAAACAACGTGACACGTAATTTATATATTATAATTAAGAAGATATGAAAGCGAAAGGTCACTCACTCACTGACTCATCACTAAATCTCAGGAATTATAAAAATCCTTCTAGGATGTAGGTGTCAGCTAAGAAACGTATTTGAAAAAATGAAATTGGGGAAATGGGGCTTGAAAGGTTATAAGAAAGTCCTATGTTTTTAAAGTTTGAGGTTTGAAAATTTGGATTTAGACTAGCTTTAACTAAATAACTTGCGATTGCCTGTGTAGAACTTGCGATCTCGGTGGGTGCGAAGTCGCAGTTTTTACTAGCGGTAGGACTTTTTTTCGATAGGCTTTTTGCAGCGGGAAAATTTAATTTAATATCATAGAAAATCTTTGATAGGAATAGAAACTCTTGCGGACGAAGTCGCGGGCGACCGCTAGTAAATCTATACTTATAATAAAAAGACTTCTCCTGACTGACTGATCTATCAACACACAGCCTAAGCCATAGAAATTTGAAACTTGAAATTTTAACTAAGAAAAGATTTTTGAAATTTAATCCCCAAAGGGGTTAAATAGGGGATGAAGGTTTGTATAACAATCCGTCGTCTTTCAAGTTATATCCATGAAACTTGGTATTTGTGTTCTTTATTAAAAACGAAGAAATACGTGTTTCAGTTTTTGAAAATTCCACCCCCAAAGTGGATAAAAAGGGGATTGGGTGTCATATTGATTTTGGTCGTATAAAATGAAAAGCCTATGTCACTGACCATCATAACGAACCGATTGACACCTCATTCTTCAAAATCGGCTCAGTAGTTTATTCGCTACGGTGGAACATTCGTATAATCACAAACATACATGCACACATAAGACTGCTAAAATCATAACTCTTTTTTTGGCTTTGCCGTAGTCCGGTAAAAAAGGTCCTTATGGCTGAGCTAGGGAGGTCACCCACGCAGTCTTTTTGCAGTGATTAAGTAGCTCGTTTGCCGCATTTGCAACGTGCGACATAATCGCATAATCGCTATCGAATCGACGAAGATGGCGAGGACGAAGTCGCGAATACAGTATCGCTTCTGTATTAATTTAGCATTGCAACAAACGCGCGACTGCTGGGTGACATCGGCTATAAGAGCGGGTGGTCAAAATTTTGAGACTGAAGCGTCTACAAGTAGGGTCGTCATTCTTAGGGTGCATCATTCATCATCAAGCCATCAATCAGTTTCAACCTATCAAATCAGGATAGGTTGGGTAACATTTGAAGGAAGCTAGAATGAATGAGCTACACAAATTAAAATCAATGCACCACCTACCACTAAATTGATGGTCCACATGTCATTTAACCGTGCATTTCCATCGTAGCCCGCGAATATCCACAACTTATCGTCATACACCGCGGCGCCATGTGCTGACCGAGGATCTGGCTCCCTGATGAAAAATAGTACATTGTTCACTGAGGGGTGAAAGTGACCAATTACATACGAGGATGTAGTTTAAGGCGCGAGGCGTAGCCGAAGCGCCTAAATATATCAGAGTTAAGAATCGCACTTTCTCCCAAGTGATACTCAGTGCTTTATACTACACCTACGCCTTCATTTAATTGAAGTTTATATTTATTAAATTTTTTACAATTATTTATTTTTTGTTTTCGCAAAAGGCCATAAAAACGCTAATGGTCATAAAAACGCTAATGGCCATAAAAACGCGCCGCGTAGCAGACGCAATAGGCCATAAAAACGCGCGAATCGCGCAGCAGACGCAAAGGGTCATCTCTCCCTAATTAACATCAGCATCAATATTATTTTTTTTAAAAAGAGTAGGCTATACATACTGGCCAGTGAATTTCCACTGCACCCACTGAGCTGTTTGGAATTTGTACTCAAACAGATCATTTTTGTTAGTTAAATTGGAGTTGGCTAATATGTCACCAGTGTAGCCACCAAACACGAACATTGAAGATCTGTGGACCTGTAAGTCATAAAGAAGCTTTTATTTAACCCTATCAACCTTAGATTAATTACTCATAGATCAGGAGTTTCTAACAAAGTTCCGCTCCAAATGTAGGCTCAAAACAAGCAATGAATGTGTGAGTACCATGTAATTACATATTTTCTGTACTGGAATTGCTCATTACGTTTTTGATGGTTATTGTGATGAATTATGACACCATTTCACAGCACTGTACGTTATTTTTAATAATTTTCTGCGAGCTCGTCGTAGGTACTAAAGCGACGATACTGCGTAGGAGTATGCTTTCTGCTTCCTAAAAATGGCTTATCACTGCGTCGACTATTACGTTTCTATGAGTATTTATTCTAAGCTATCAACACTCATTTTCAGTCACATAACTTCACTCTTAATTTTCTTTTTAAGCGATAGACATCCACTTCTGGTTATTATAGGTCTCGTAAATAGACTTCCACACGCTTCGATCTTGCGCTGCTTGTATCAGCTCACTACGACACGATTGACGTTGTCAGTCTACCTAGTGGGGATCTGCCACACTGCACTTTCTCGTGTGAGGTTGCCTATCAACTATACTCATGGTGTACAAGCTACTATACTCTAAGAAATTCAAATTTCAAAATTATTTATTTCACGTAGGCCAACCTGTGGCTCTTATGACATGTCATGACTACCACCCGTTCGGAAAGCAGATTCTGCTGAGAAGAGCCGGCAAGAAACTCAGCAGTTGGGTTGCTGCAGCTGCAGCTTATTAGCATCTGCTAAGTCTTTGGAAATAACAAGAATAGTTGGAGACAACCGATCCACTTGCACAAGACCTTCTACGGTACAGGTAAAAAGCTAGCAAACGAAAATAAACATTACGTAAAACATTTTCGTTTCAAACATTTTTCAGAGTATTTTTCTGTGTAAGCCCCATATTTTTAGAAGACTGGGATCAAAAATATAATTATTCACAAGTACACATTCTAAATAACCGTTACATGGCAATACAAGTGAATATCTTTTTTCTCCCAACTTTATTTGATAGACTTTGATAAATTTTTTGTTAGTCTGGTTTACTAGAACAAGTATGAGAAGTTTGATTCGTGAACGTGGGCGTTCAGTGTTCAGTTCAGTTCGTCTGGGTCAGAAACTCCACAATCTCCTTTAATAACATCGCCAGTAGAAACAAAAGTTGGTTACATTCATATCGTACTATTAACTTTTTATGCTGATATTCCCACGGAATCGAAACTTACGCGCGTGAAACCACGGGCGCAGCTAGTTAACTATAAATTGAATTGATCCATTTCATCTCACCACAGCAGAATGATGGTATCTCGGCGCAGGCGCAGTGCCCATGCACAGAGTCTTGGTCCACGACATCTCTCGGATATCAAACCTGATGAGGTCATTTAGCATGGACTTGCCGTTGTCACCGCCAAACACATAGATGGCATCCTTGTAAGCCACTGCTGTGTGCTTACTCCTCCTGAAAAATTTAACACATGATTTAGTTTGTAATCTATATAAATATTTAGCTTTTTTAAAGAATATTTGCCATGTTGAACTTCAAACTCAACTAATATTTCCCTTTTTCCCTCCAAATATACATAAAGCTTACGTTAGGAGTGCGTAAAATAATGAGTGGGGATTGAACTATCTACCTTTCAGCTTTCAATCTGTGCTTTTAACTGTTGGGCTTATGATATAATAATATTTACTTACCTTATAACATAATATACAGAGAAAAAAAATACCAATTATGACTTTGGTCGCCGATGGATAGGGTTGTTGGGTGGGGATGTGGAGTGAGTGCAATGAGGTTTTATTCTTGGTTAACAATAATTATTTACAGTTAATCCTAAGACGACTTAATACAGAGTATAGGTTTTCAGAAACCTCTGTCCCAACAAGGTGGAAGCAGAGTTTCGTGCCACTTATTACTCTGTGTACTGCAGGAATCGCTTTCAATGCTGTCCCAACACGGTGGAAGCAGCACTTGCCACGAAATAGTAGTAGTGCGAAGAGAATTATTTTTACATGGGTCGCCGACGAAGAAGACTTGTTAGGAAAAAAAGTGGTTATTTTTTTCCTAACAAGTCTTCTTCGTCGGCGAGTATGTACGCCGGCTTGAGACGGTCAATGGAGACGGTGACAGTGTTCCCCTTTATGAGAAGAGTAAATGTGTTGTCACCTCTTTCAATGACCTTATGTGGGCCCGTGTAGGTTGGCTGGAGAGGAGCACGCGAAGCGTCTACTCGAAGGAAGACAAAATCAGCGGTCGCGAGCTCTTTGAATACAAACACTTTATGTTTGCTGTGGCGCGAAGCTGAGACTGGCTTGAGTTTTTCAGCGAATGATCTGAGGCGCGCTGTAAAATCTGACATATCAGATGTATAGGGTGTACTTGGATCGAAAAATTCGTTTGGGGCAAGACGTCAAACATAGCTAAGAACCACTGCAACGAAACTGGCTTTCAAATGAAAAAATCAGCATCGAAATCGGTCCAGCGGTTTGAGAGCTACGATGCCACACACACACACACACACAGACAGACAGACATCAACATCTAACTTATAACAGCCCTCTTTTTGCGTTGGGGGTTAAAAGACAAAAAAATAACAAAATTATTAGAAGGAGAAATTAAGCTGTGTGAATTGGGCATTTGACTGTAGTCAAAATGTTGATATTCATTATTTATAATCGAAAATGTAACATTTAAGAAAAACTTTTGTAAAAACAGAAAATCAAAGTTTCCTGTTAGACAGAGAGAGTGCTAGTAAAGTGTGATGTCACTTACAGACTCCATAGAAAATTTCATTTTAAAAAGAGCCAGATACAGTCACAGTAAAACAGCTTATAATTCCGAGACTAGTAAAGATATTTAAAAAAGAGAAGTGGCATTGTGTTCTAATATTTAAACACTATTTTAAATAAAAAAAAAATATCGGTCAAATACCCAATTCTGACCATCTAGTATAATCTAAATTTAAATATTATAGAGATGAATTAAGTTTTATGTATGTATTTTTTATAACAATCTAATACAGTAGGCTGATTCTGTAGAAGCTTTATCATACATGCATGTACATGTTTTTGTTTTCTATTTATTAACTAGCTGATGCCCGCGACTTCGTCCGCATGGATTTAGTTTTTAAAAATCCCGCGGGAACTCTTTCATTATCCGAGATAAATAGTAGCTCTCCCGGTCTGAGGAACCACTACTACATCCATTACTATACCCATGCAAAAAATCACATCAATCCGCTGTTCTGTTGAGACGTGATTGAAGGACAAACCAACAAACAAACACACTTTCGCATTTATAATATCAGTAATGCTTTATTATAACACTTTTTATAATAGGGTATTTGACTACTTTTAGAAAATCATCATAAATTGTTAATAATGCTATGCTGAAGCTAACAAAACGTATATTTCGGCATAATTTTCATTATTTTTCATAAAAATCGAGAAATAAATTCAAAAAAATAAATTGCCGCCGAAACGTTCCATTTGCTCTCATGACGTAACAGTTCACATTTCAAACAATGACAATTTTATAATATGTGTTTAGGCCGAGTGTCGCATACTATTTGGTATTTAATAAAATAGTAACGATGAAAAACAGACGAAATTAGCCTATTACGCCGCACAAACACGTCGAAATGTATTGACAAAATGAGAATTCCATAGGTGGTGTGGACTGTGACGTCATTCGAGATCACGGAACGTTTTCGATCACGTGACCATGGCCGGAATTATAGCAATTTTATTTAATGTTTTCTAATTAAATAAAGCTTTATTTTTTAGTTTTGTCGTATGGAATAATGTTTTTAGATAATAATCTTTTAGGATGACACCACTTGAAACGATATTTTTACTATAGTCAAATACCCTATTGTCAAATTTTTTACCATACTTAACAAAAGACTAAATTACGTTTAGCTGTCATTTACGTTTTGTTATTCCACTGTCATTTGCGTTTTGTTATTCCATGTCAGATGCGTTTTTCTTATACTACGTTTTATAGTGACATGACGGAAACGCGGTCGAACGGGATAAAAAGTATCCTATGTCCGTCTCCTGGTTCTAAGCTACCTCTCCACCAATTTTAAGCTAAATCGGTTCATCTGTTCTTGAGTTATAAATAGTGTAACTAACACCACTTTCTTTTATGTATATATATATATATATATATATATATATATATATATAGTTTAAATAGTTTATTAATGTTTACTAAAATTTTGCACACCATTGTGTGACTATGAAATGGTGAAATGTATAAAGGTCGATGCATACGTAACGTGTTTTTACCCGGACGGGACGGGACGTGAAGTTTTGTAAATATCGTTTCATAGAAAATGTATACGAAAGTGCATACGTCACGAGTGCACGGACGGGACGGGAACGTGCCACGCACGGGGCGGGAAAAATACCGTCGGCGACGATATTTAGCACGTCCCGTCCCGTGCGTGCCCCGTCCCGTCCGTGATTCCGCTGCGTATGCACAGTCGCCCCGTTAAATAAATAGTGGTCTCGAACCTATCGATTTTTCGTTATCGAAATATAACGATTTTCTACGATTTCAGAGTATACATGGGTAAAGGCCGTAAAATTGGCCTCTAAAGTAACAAAAGTAAAATATGTAATCTGGTTACTTAAAAGTAAACTTTTCTTGATTACTTATGTACTGTATGCTACTTTATGTGCGTGGAGTTACGTGTTTAAAAAACCTCCCCCTTCGTATTTCGAGATAAAAATTAGCCTGTATCACTCACCCGGTCCACAACTATGCCCATGCAAAATCATATTAATCCGTAACCCTATCATAGCGTGATTGAAGAACAAAACAACAAACAAAGACTATACTTTTATATTATATTTATTATATTAGTAAGGATGATTGTTTTGGTAACATTTGCCAGCTGAATTAAATTTATCCATAATTATAATAAAATTATGATAATATCAGATAGTTCCATGTATGGAAATTCTCCCGAATTTTCTACCGATTTTACATTTTACCATTTTAGGGTTCCGTACCAAAATGGTAAAAATGGAACCCTTATGGTGAGACTTTCTCCGTCCGTCCATCTGTCCGTCTGTCACAGTCGATTATTTCAGTAACTATTAAAGCTATCGACATGAAATTTGGCATAGTTGTGTATTATAGTGGCGCAACATCATTGGAATAAAGAAAAATCGAAAATTATTTTACCTTGTTCACAACGTCACGGTGCGTATGCATTAAAAATTCCCGTCAGTGTTTACTAACCACGTCCCGTCCACGTTACGTATGCATCGACCTTTACTTATTTTTAAAACCTTATTTGTACCTGTATATAAGTAAATAAAGAATTGAACTGAAGATATTACACTGTATTGCTGATTACCTTGCACCAACAAACTCATAGCACTCTGACATGCGTTTCCACTTGTGGACGGTTTCAAAGGGCCCAAACTCCATTCTTAAGCTTATGTCCAGCTCGTTTGGATTGCGAAGTTGCTCCGTTATCATCTTTGCAATGTTTTGCATTTTTCTATCCAGCGCAATGTTGACTTAGCACAATTCACTGACAAAAAATATTAAATTATGAGTGTTTTCAGCTTATTTATCAGTAATTTTTATAGATAGATTAAATTAAATATTAAAATAAACGAATAACAGCTATATTAGGTTATTCGAAAAAAATGTACGACCACCATAAAGACAAGAAATATCCTAGTGTTCGTGGTCTGGTCTGACAAGAAATCAGAGCAAGGGGAAACTAGAACAATAATCCAGAGCAAAGTTAAATAATTATGGAACCTCAAAACCCACTGCGTACACAGGAAATAAGGTCGGCAATTTATAACATACAGTTCTTTGACTCCAAATTCCAATTCTCAAGTTGAATTATGTACAGGACTATAACACCAATATTTTCAATGGCACTTTTGTATAGGGTTTTAGACTTTTATCACAAAAATCATTTATTATTTTATTCTATTCACATTAAAAAGTTGCCGAACACTGAAAAGCAGTGTTGCCAACTTTAATTTAACGAATCCACAATTTGTGGTATCCTATCCCACCAGAAACCACTAAATTTGGCGATCCGTCAAACCACCAGAATACCACTAATATAATATTATGCCAGATATATAATACCCTAATAATATTTGAAATAAAACAACGATAAAAATTACAAATTTTTTATTTTGTAAAATTATAGTTTAGTTTTGTTGAGTTAGTACTAATTTAAAACTTAAATGCTATTAAATGCTATATTAAATCCTCTTCAGAAGAATCGGCTTCTACGAGTCACGTAACCAACATTCGCGGAACTTTTGGGTGTACTGTGGTTTAGGCACATTCGTTTTACAAAATAATAAATCGAAGCAAGTAAAACATCCGAGGCGAACTCCGAACTGCACTGTTGACTGTACTAGATATTCATTGTCCGTTGTATTACACAATGGAAAGTTGTACAATATTTTATGTGCATGCGTAGGAAACAAACATTTTTAATTCAAATCAAACTTGACCCAGATAACATACAAATATCTAGTATACAAATATAAGTCTATAATAAAAAATCAAAATTATTCCTGTAAATATGTAAATCTAGTGGTGGAATTTCGTACATTACCACTAACTGAAGGAACCAAAGCCACTAGAAAATCCACTAGCCACTAAAACCAAAATTTGTCCGCTAAAAGAGAAGTCTAAACCACCAGACCTAGTGGAAATTCCACTGAGTTGGCAACACTGCTGAAAAGAGAAAGACGTAAATAAAAATAAAAACATGATAAAAACACAGAAGTCTTCTTCTTCTTCCGTTCAGTGGCTCCGCGCGTCGAGCGTCTGAGCCATAGTCCAAAGTGTTTATTAATTTTACAATTATAATTAGTGCATTGTATTGTTTTTCACAAAATGATCCTCTTCACTGTTTTTCCAAACAAAATTATGTAGCGTTTGAGCCATAGTCAAGTTTTTTAAAATTTCAATTAAAAAGAATATTTCAATAAATAATTATTTCTAACAAAACATTGTAAAAAATTTCCAAAAGTCTGGCGGCGGCCATTTGTCCAAACACAGAAGTGAGAAGTCAGAAGGTGAATTTGATTTGAGCGGTTACGTCCATGACCACAGAATACAATTGGTGTAATAAAGCCATGGAAGGTAGGAAATAATAAATTAAAGCCTAAAGCCTCATCAGCACGCTTGCCAAACAAAGACCTTACACTTATATAAGTACAGTAAGTGTAAGGTCTTTGTTGCCAAATCTCAACCACGGATGAAAATTGAAAAGTTGCCGAACACTGAAAAGAGAAAGACGTAAATAAAAATAAAAACACAGAAGCACAGAGTAACGAAGGTAAGGATCTCTAAGGTAAGGAGCTTAGATATATATATCCTTCTCTATGATCTCTTCCTGTGACAGAAGTCAGAAGGTGAATTTGAGCGGTTACGTCCATGACTACAGAATCATAGCCGTCTCTATCTCCTGTAGGGAGCCATGAAGTGAATGTGGCAACGTCGCAATTTACTGCCACTGGTAGGCCCATGGGTAAAATGAAAAATCAGTACGAATGTATAGATCAGTATAGACTTCGGTCTTCGGTGTTGATAATTATTTACTTATACTAATTAGCTGCTTTATTTTTAAGGCGTCCACATGAATGAGAACTAACATATTAAATAATTACATAATTTTGTGTTTTTAGAAACATCGAAAAGTGAATTGAAAAGGTAATGATGTAACAAAGTTACAATGTAAACGACATTATGGTACATATCTTTGAAACTACTGACCCGATCTTGATGAAATTTGCACTGTTCCCTAAGTTAAAAGATTCTTAAAACAATTAAGGAAGATATTTAGATAGGTAATGATAAAGTAGGTAGGTAGGTATATCAAAAAATAAAATAAAACTTCTTCACAAAGCGAATATTCTCTTTATTTAATGGTTTCTTATTATTTAGCTTGTTTTTATTTCATTGCCTTTTTAAGAAGAATCTACCACTGGTTCGGAATGCTGCTCTAACCCTAGCGAGAAGAACCAGCAAGAAACTCGGCAGCGTCTATGCATTATTACTTAAAAGAAAAAACAATATTTAAGAGTATTATCAACTTCAACATAATTTAGACTACATCATTCAATCACTATGAAATAGCCGATAATAGCAAAAATTTAGTTAAAACAATGTCATAGAGTCTTTATAGAGTAAAACATATGTTTATAAAAAAAGTAGACAACTTTAAAAGCAAGTATAAAAATAGTCAAAGAAATTACATTTACAAGCAAGTACAAAAGTAGTCAACCTATAGTCAACGCAATAACTTGTAGGTAAAACACATACATTATACTTCATACTAATATTATAAATGCGAAAGTGTGTTTGTTGGTTTGTTCGTATGTTTGTTTGTCCTTCAATCACGCCACAACAGAGCTATGGATCGACGTGATTTTTTGCATGGGCATAGTTGAGGACCTGGAGAGTGACACAGGCTACTTTTTATTCCGGAAAATCAAAGAGTTCCCGAGGGACTTTAAAACTAAATTAATCATAAGCTAGTTTCTTATAAAAATAATCAAAGCAAGCACATTTACAAGCAAGTACAAAAGTTATAGTCCATATCTTACTAAACTACTGAACTGATTTTGATGAAACTTGCACTGATCGCTAAGTTAAAAGATTCTTAACCCAATTAAAAGAGAATTACTTGTTGCAATTTGATTTCAAATTTCTGAGAAATACGTAGACATACATAAAACACTTATGAAATTTGTCATCTGTTTTGAAACCTACAGAGATAAACTTATATGAATATTGTACATTTCAAACAATATTATATACATACAGGTCGAATTGATAACCTCCTTTTTTTAAATTGGTTAAATAAAAATAATAATAGGTATGTGCAGTAACTATTCTATCTTAATACTAAACCAAAGTGTTTAATTTACGTCGTTTATAATTAATTGTCTTGTCAACATCATTCTTATGCTTAGTATAATTATTTAGCATAATGTTTGCCAAGATATTTGCAGCAATGCTATAATATTCTTTATTCTGTTTTCCACATACACTACACACTGCTGTAAAGTCTACATAAAAAGTATCAGCTTGAAGGCTGTACAGTGTTAAATTATGAAGTAAACTTTTGTGTTGCACAAATTCCAGGAAGGATACTTCTAAATCAACATCATTAATAATATATTCCAAAATTGCTGTCATGTGATAATAAATAAACATGATTTGGTCAGTCGGTGCACATAAACCCCCTCTTTGCAACAAATTAAAATATTCATCATTTACCGCCGTATTTTCATCAATATAAACATTTCTACAATGTTCACAGGAAAACCGATTTAGTAAACTATGTGAAACATAACCACATACATAAATTTGAGACGAAATATCGATTTCACATGCTTCCAAATAATTACTGCAGTTTATTATAAACATAAATTTCTCAATATTAACTTCATCTTGAAAACATTCAGCTGATGTACAAGATTTGAGAAAGACCAGATCTCGCTGCTTTAGTAAGTGTTGAAGTCTTATTTTTTTTTCAGACTCAACAATTTGTCTGTAAGCTACATTATAATTACATCCAGAAAGTGACCTGTACCTACTAAATCTTTTTTCTATATTGTCAGTTTGAAACTTCCCAAGAAGTATGTACACCACAAAATTAAAATTTTCAAAACAATACCTTGAAATATCAATTATGACAGATGTGGTATGCAACATAGCTTCATAAGTATCTCTTGTCAAACCTACACAAGTTTCTAAAGATTTCCATTTTCTTAGCCAAATACAGACTGACTTCAAAAACTTCAATTTATCATCATCCCTATGAAATATTGGCGTAGAGTTATGTTTTCTTAATACTTGACCTTTGACTGTGTTTTTCACATTCAATATATCCCACCAGTCCCTAATAATTTGTAGAAAATCTGATGTTTCCACATAACCCTCAGATTTTACAGCAGCGATAGTGGTATCATGAAAAATATTGTTTACTAACATGACATTTTGCCGTTCAAATGTATTAGGATTGATAGATTTATTGTTTAATTTAAAAGCTTTTTTACACAACTTATTTTTTTCAGTCCTATATAATTCTCGCAAATGATGAAAGGATGCTTTTTTTATAATATTATCTTCATGTAAGTCAGGATATGTAAAAGTACAATTATTTAAATTTATCCAATTATTACGAATGTTTTTAAAGATATGAACTGGATCATACAAGACAAATATTTTTTCATCTGTATATTTAGGATTACTGAAGCTACAATTTGATTCATCTGTTAATAACTTAAAACAATTTTGGTTTACACGATTGTTATCAGAAATTATTGAAAGTACTTTCAGTCCAAATGATTGTATGTAATTTACAATGAGCAATAAATTTTCATACAAGAATTTCCCAGATATATTATGTACTGGTAACAACTTAACAACCTCTTTTTTGTTACCAAATGCAGAGCTAATCATAAAAGTCTGTACGGTTTTGGCAAGATTTTTTGGATTATTTTCTGCGTAACCTAGAATAGTTTTGGACTTATACTCTAGGCCACATTTTATATAAATTTCATCAATCAATAAATTTACAACTTTCTCCCTTTCTACCCACGTAGAGCATATTGATTTTAAATAACAATAGTTATTTTCTGGTGAATTCGGACACAGGCCAGTCATCGAAGTTATTTGCTGCAAATGTCTTGCAGTTGGCAAGATTAGGTATTGCCTCAAAGTATTATAGGCACAGGAGGAAATACTAAATATCACAAATGAAAATATAAGTGTAGCAACACTATATCTACGTTGCTTATTTTTTAACAATTTCATTTGGTCTAGAACAAGCTCTGCAGCAAAATTATCATTTTCAATATTAACTGCTTCGTTCAAATAATTAATAGACCTATCAAGACAATAGTCAAATGACTTTGTTGGTTCACAACTATTGTTATAATAACGAGATAGTATATTTTCAAGCTGTGACCATCTGCTTAGCTTAAGTTCACTAGGTAATATCCAGCTTAAATCTTCATGACGCATTAAATGTCCTTTTACATATACCTGAATGCTTAGATTTTCATCCACCAACACACTATTAACTACTTTCACACTGTTGTCACTGTCACCATTATTACTTTCAATATCAAGATTTAACAAATAGAAATAAATCCTCTTATTAGGTATCACTCGATATAACCATTTAGAGTCTCCTAACTTTTCTTGGAATTTATGCACTAAGTCTTCGAATGATGTAATTATGTCACTCTCTAAAACTTTAGACACCTGCTCCTCATGAAATAGTTCAGCTCGTTGTCTCCTTTTTTCGGGGTTGCTTCTTGGAGGTGGAGTGCTCTTCGACATGTATGATGGGAGATTATTGAATATATGGGGTATTGCACCCTCGACTAAACGTGGGTATTTCAATTGCTGTTTAAACACTTGTCCGTCACTTCCAATGACAATTTCCTCAGTCTGGATTTCATGGGTTGTAAAATGGTTGCTGCATACAACTGAGTGTTTTGTAGGTACCCAGTCTTTTCGAGGAATCGCACGTAACCACGCTTGAGAGAGATGAGCATCTTTCGGGAAAGAAAATGTACTTTTAGCTCCTTCAATGCGGATAACACTGGCGTAATTTGATTTGCATTCTGGCACACAGCATTTCCTTGGCATCTAAAACGGTTAAAATAACTTTTATAAACAAACAAAATGAAATAATATGAGTATTTCTTTTGTAGGTTATGTTTTCAAACCTAGATACTTATTTAAATTATGAGTCTGGCACTTAATTGTAAGTTACTACACATCTTTAATCGAAAATATCTTCATTAGTTACATTAAAACATATTGACAGTAGTCAGTCAGTAATAAACTTAACTTTCTTACCTTAGCATCTTTGTTTATACTTTGCAGTCGATATAAAGTTAACCACGAAAACGGATTTATCTCGTCATAACTGATGTATTTCTAAAAGGTTTCTATCCACCTTGAGTGAAACCGTACATTAAACACCAAAATTATTGTATCTTTTGTTAATTAATTATGATTTAAATACAAAATAACACGACGCGAAGCAAAACCAAACACCATAACACCAAACACAAACTTGTCAATGTCGACTGACAGAGCCCTACCTGCGACGTTGCCAGACTTCTAAGGAGATAGAGACGGCTATGACAGAATACAATTGGTGTCATAGTAAATAAAGCCCTCTGCCAAAGAGTAATATACCCTCTGCTCTGCCCTAAGAATAAAGCCTCATCCGCACGCTTGCAAAATCTTAACCACGGATGAAAAGCTATACAAAAAAAAAAGGTGAACGGTTTTTGAATCGCCAAGCCCTGCTATAATAGATGTCATAGTACGATATTGCCGTGCAGTTCAATTCCTGCCCTGCTTTAGGAGCTTATATTAAGCCCCCTGTGTGGATACCCGGATACTCTTCTTCTTCTTCTTCTTCGTTTGTTTGGCTCCGCGCACCCGGATACTTTGCTAAAATCATAGATAAGTAGAGGATATGAAACATCTTTCGAACACTATAGTTTGGCATTTGTTTTTTAGTACTTGTAATTTGATTTGTTTGATTTGTTCCACAGACCACTATGACTATGACCAACTATGACAGACCAGTTTGTTCTATGAAGCCTGTAAAACACAATTTGTATTTTACAACATTAACTTGTTGATCGTTAATTGCTGTAAAATCATCAAAAGTTCGCAAGAAGGGCCATATTTCCCAGAAAATGTCTTCGCCGGTAATTTGCATTTTAGTTGTTTTTGATGTTCAAATTTTTTCGTTGGTTAACAGTTTTGTTGAATTTTGTTTCTATTGTGTTTAGGTGAAGGAAAGCGTGCGACGAAACAGTGAGAGCGAAAATGGTGAAGCGGAGCATGAGCATGATCCGCACTACGAACCTATAGTGTCTCTTCCCTTGGTTGATGTGCACACCAATGAAGAAGATGAGGAAGAATTGGTGAAAATACGCGCACGGCTTTACAGATATGACACTGGTGATCATGAATGGAAGGTAAGACTCCACAAAAGTATTAATTGCAGTTAAACATTATTTAAGTTAATTCAAATTGCTGTATTTGCTTTTCTGTTGAAATTTAATATGCCCATTATAATTTCAGATTTTTTTGTTAATAGTAATCACACAATATTTCTCAGCCCCTATTTCCTGTAGATTACTAAGGCCCACTTGCAGAGATGCCAGGTTAGGTTTAAGGCCTAGCGCATACATACTATTTAGTCGATGTTATTCGCTACATCATGCACACATCTATACAATGCCATACAAATTCAGCGTTTGATCAATATTTGTCCAACTTTTTAATCAAAAGCAATTCGATACAGCTTTTTGATTTTTTTGTGGAACAACTATTGTGTTGACAGTTTGCTCACATACTATAATCGCAGTACATTCCTATAAACTCATGAAAAAGACAAAATAGGTGTTCAACTAAAAATTGTATGTATGTGGTAGCCCTAACTCAGGAATAAATTTTTAATTTTGACAGAAGCTTTATACAAAATCTGTCAAAACAGCAGCTAACTCTGAGTTAAAAGGATAACCCAGTATTTCTGCAAACTGGCCTTAATATGTTAAATAATTATAGTGTTTTTAATGGATTGAAACAAAGTAGTTCAGTTTCTTAATGAATTTCTTTATCTTGTTAATTGTTTTTTGATTTAGGCTCTTGAAAATTGTTAAATACATAGTCTATTAAACAACTGTTTATTTTTGTATATGTATAAGTATTTTTATTGACTTGGATAAATTATTCGAAGTAGCTTATGTTAGTAAACTAGTCTGCAATGATTTGGGTATTTTGTTTAGAATAGAATAGAATAGAAATGTTTTTTATTCAAATAAACTTTTTTACAAGTGCTTTTGAATCGTCGATGAGTCTACCACTGGTTCAGAATGTCGTTTAAATCCAGCATTAGTATTTTGCACAAAGTATTCTGCCATGTTTTCATAATTTTTGTTAAAATCAGTTCAGTGGTTGAGATTTAAAGAACAGACACAGTTTTAGATTTAATAGCATGGATGTGTACCCAATTTCTTTATAGACAACTTTTTATACAACAAGTAAGTTATCAGTGTAATGGTTTGGTGCACAAGTTTCACTATACTTAAATTATTTCATTACTTTTTAATTTGGATGTACAGAATTTTGACTCTGGGGCTCTGCTAGTGACTCCAACATAAAAATATATGTATGTATGATTTGTATAGTAATTAGATTAGTTTAGCTATAAGTTTTTTTTGTAACATTTTAATAAAAAACATAAAAATAATACAATGAGAAGAGGACTCCATTCTGAAACAAATAGCAAACACCCAATGGTTTATAAAGAACAGCGAGAACCATGAGCACCTTGGCATAATAACAGTGAAGGAAGAAATACAACTCTGTAGTGCCTAGTACAATACAAATTCAAAATTATTTATTTCATGTAGGCCAACCTGTGGCTCTTATGACACATCATGATTCTGCCACCGGTTCGGAAAGCGGATTGCCTGCTGGGAAGAGCCATCAAGAAACTCAGTAGTTGCTCTTTTCAAAATAATCATTTTACAATATTATTATACAGCTATTACATTGTAATAAGTTTTATATACTATCTTGTGGGCAGCCGGATGCCATGCCAATTTAACCCATGCAACTTTGTTAGAATAGAGTAGAATATAATATTTCCACAATGAGGTGAGGTTCCAAAAAAAAGCGTAGGTACTACAATTCAATTATAGGTCGACCGTTTAACTCGCGTATCGCCTGCGCGGTAAGAAGGGAGCGGGGGCGGGTAACGCTACACACGGAGTCAATAATCCAAAGATTTATCTCGAGATAGACATTGTTGGTAAAGAATTAAGTAGTTATTTATTTTTAAGTTTTACAAATATTTTATAATAGCTTCATAGGTACAAAATCATAAAACAATAATTAACTCCGTTTAAGAAATATTTAACCACAGATAAATTTTTTATAGGACTATTCGTCACTAATATCCATATCGCTTGAATCATCATCACTGTCTGTGTAGCTTGAGGAGTCTGAGTCTTGCAAATTAATAATAAATCGGTCCATCTCTTCATCAACGATGCGATCGTGCAGACAATATTCATCTTCAATAGTTTGTACATGTTTATTGCTGTTAACTCATTTTTCTACAGAGAATTCGGCAAATAACTGTTCCAGTGTATTTTTCTTTTTGTCTAAATTAGAATCAATTCCAATTTTTGCGAGCTGTCCTTTGATATCCCCCCCAAACCAATTCGATTGGGTTCAAGTCTGGGTGATATGGAGGCAGTCGTAAGACTTCATGACCTGCCGCCTTTAAAATTTCATCTATTTTGTAAGTATTTTCTGTCACGTGTTGTTTAATTAAATTCAATAAATCACATTTTCTTAAAGACGTATCAAATTCAACATTGTGTCTTTGCAGCCAGGTCTGCATGGTGGCTTTTGTGGATGTCATTGTAGGCTTTTTGTCCTCTTGTACCGAGTGGTATGCGGCATTATCCATAATAATAACTCCATTCGCTGAAGTTTACAAAATTTATATCGCTATAATAATCTCCGGTTTTGCTTTTGGATTTAAAAATTAAAAGAGCTCCATCGATAAATCCGGCTTGTCCACCAGCATGTACAATAATTAAACGTGGCCCTTTGCCAATATGCGACAGCACCCCTCGTTCTTCATTGGATTGCCAACACGCCGGTACATTTAATGACGAATTGACATATGTTTCATCGAGGTAAACAATGTTTCTTTGATCTCTTCTGTGCTTCTTTATCGCATTAAGATAACGCCACCGCCACGATACGATGTTTTTTGTTCAATCAGTAATTTTCTTTTTGATTGACATTTCTTAAATCGAAAGCCAAGTTTATGAATCAATGTTCTCAAATATTCTCGGCCACAATTTAAAATTCCTTCTTCTCTGAGTTTCGCATTCAAAATTTTTAATGTAGGAACCTTCTTAAAAACCGTATAAAATTGAGTTATTTTTCTTCTAACAACGCCCTCTGTAAAACTGTCAACTTCAATTTTTTTCTTTCAGATTTGTTTAATTTTTTTTTGGTGATTTAAAATTTACATTATTCTGTTCATCTTTCACTTCATTTCCGTCTTTTATTATTTTACATATGGTAGTCACCGAAAGTCCTGTAGCTTTAGCAACAAGTTTGTTTAGGTTTACGTCTTCAAGATACTCTGTAGAATTATGATCTTGTTTTCTGGCTTTAAAAAAGGAATATACATTGTATGCTATTTGTTTAGCTTTCTTGTTAATTTTGTTCGCAAAACTGGAAGAGCGATTCATCTTGAGATTTATCTTGGCAGTCGTATGCCTTGTGCGTTAATGTCCAAGCGTCCGTAACAAAAATACCAACCGCGCGCTGCGAGCACAGCCAGCGCACTGCCGCACTTGACGTAAGCTCTCTGCTCCGCGCACCCCTTTCACCCATCCGCTAACATCTCCCTCCGCTCCCTTCTTACCGCGCAGGCGATACGCGAGTTAAACGGTCGACCTATAATGTAAGATGGGCAGACAGAAAGCAGCACCATTCCCGCCGGTGACTTATCTCTGAGGAGGTTGACCACCATGACCGAATTCGGTCGGGAGGACATTATTATTATTTATCATATAGGCATATCTAGAAATTCTTTGGGAATCATATTATAAAGTGATCATAGGCAGTGTGGTATTTATTTTCAGGAACGAGGTACCGGCGACATAAAACTGTTGCGTCACACTGGTAACAACACAGTTAGGGTGGTAATGCGCCGCGACAAGACATTGAAAGTATGCGCCAACCACTTCATAACCCCAGATATAAGGATGAATGTACACTGTGGTTCCGACAAGGCCTTCAACTGGTCTGTATTTGCTGATTTTGCTGATGAACAAATGAAACAGGAATTATTGGCTATTAAATTTGGAAATCCGCAAAGTGAGTATTTCTGTAAATGTAACTTATTTTTAAGTTGAGTTTGTGAACTCCTAGAAGTGTCTAGGTACTTAGAATTGTAAAATATTATATGCAAAGTTTCCACTTACATGGTCATCACAGACAAATACAGCAAGGGTTTTTAAACAACATTATTTGTTAGGTCAAGAATCCCACAGATTTAACACAACATGTAGCCTCATTCGGTAGATGTTACTTCACAGTATCATATCAGTAATATTATAAATGCGAAAGTGTGTTTGTCTGTTGGTTTGCCCTTCAATCATACAGCAATGGAGAAATGGATCGATGTGATTTTTTGCATGTGTATTTTGAGTACCTGGAGAGTAACATAGGCTATTTTTTTTGTGATTTTTAAAACTAAATCTACTGATAGACGAAGACGAAGTCGAATCCATAGACAAAGTCGCGGGCACTGGCTAGTTACTAATATAAACGGAAGTCTTTTATAAATCATTGCTCTACAAATATTTCACAACTTTTTACAGATGCTGAATTGTGGAAGACCAAATTTGCTGAAGCGCAGGAAATTGTCCGGACCAAGTGCAGTCTTTACACTAATGATCAGTCATCTGAGTCTGATGATGAAAGTTCCATCACACAAAGTGAAGACACTGACACTCCGGATCCTAAAACTCTAGAGAAGACCCCTGACGATGTATCAAAGAAAGAACCTACTGATGAAAAAGGCTCAGATGGCATTGTATTAAAACTGAAAGACCTTAAAGTGCAAAGTGAAAAATCTGAGTAATTTCAATTTTTAATGAATAAATAATAATTAATGTCAAATGAATTCCATTTATTTTGTATAAAGTTTGAGGTTAATTACATATTAAATTAATATAGGGTTACATAATATTTGACACAAAATTATTGTTTTTAGTACGTACATATAAGTTTTGAAATAAGTGCAGTTTTAATATACAATAAAGTATAACAGTTAAGTTACTGTTATTTATTGAATTAATACATATTTTAATGTCAGAGCCGGTTGCATATAAAGCGAATTAAGTTACTATTAAAGTTAAACTTGCAATGCAAAAATAAGCAAAAGGTGTTTTTAAAATCAATATTCATACTTCTATTACGGTAAAATTTGGGTAAAAAATTTATGAATTGACATGTAATTTTCACACCATAGCATGGAAGATTGTGGTAAAAACCTGTGAAATATTTCTAACATGTAATAGTGTTTTACTGCAATCAAGCAAAATTGGTAGTTGAATGATTATAAATCTTTAAAGGTATTTTTAACCACATGCTGTGCCAAGTGATTTTTGCCCATACAACATCTTTTGTCCTTGGGGAACTTGTCCCAATGTTGTCTTTTTGAAGCTGGAGACTGACTTGTAACATTTTGGTGTAATTGTATCGAGTTTTTGTAACTCAAACCAAAGACTGACTTGTAAGTTGTAACGTTAGTTTGTAATGTATCATTCGCGGCGAGCACCGCGTGCTCCACTAGACTGTCGGATTTTTTGCGAATTCCCTTTGAGTGTTACATTACAAGACAGTGCAGGTCGCGTCATCGCGAGACCAAGTCGCAAGCGCACAAGCACAAATGGAGCACACTTGAGCCAAGAGCTCGAATGATACGTTACAAACCACAAGTCAGTCTGATGTGTCGCCGTATTGTATCGAGATCGCCTCGAATGGTACATTACAAACAAACGATACAAGTCAGTCTACAGCTTTAAACGCATAGTATTGATTGGAGTTTTAATTGTAATACGTTCCCTCAAATATGGTCGAGCGAAGCAACGGCTGGATCATGCGTCATGCTCGTGAACGGCCGGCTCTTCTCAGCAGAATCCGCTTTCTGAACCGGTGGTAAAGTCATGACGTTTCATAAGAGCCAGAGGTTGGCCTACGTGAAATAAATAATTTTTAATATTTAGAATATTGTGTAGAGACAGGCGAATGGGAATGATTCATCATTCATTCGGATCACAATTTCATAAAACTGAAAATTACACTTTGCACAAACTTTTGGTTGTAAACAGTTTGTGCAAGCTTTTGTTTGTGCCGTGTGGACCGGTTTTAGAAGTCATATGGTCAAGAGTTAGTAACTATTATGTGTTTTTAATACGTTAGACGGTTAGACAAACGACAATATTGATTCAACCCAATCCAGTAGTTTCCATACGTGGATTGAGCCTGACACAATGTTTGAGTGTAGTCCTTACCTACTCTTAAGTAAAATGATTGCATGAGTGAATGAAATATTTTTTATTGTACAGCAAATAAACAACAAAAATGAATGATTCATTGTAAGTTTACTTAGGTAATTAGTAGTTTTGAGGAGCTTAAAAAATGTTTATTCAATGAAAGTTTAGAGCGCTAGTCACACAGCAACTACCTCGCACATTGCATTTAGGGTTCTGTCTGTCTGTGACATAAGTAGTACATTATAGAAAGACAAAGACGTACTTTCTTGGCGAAAGGAATTGCTGTGTGAGCATTGCTTCAAACTTTAATTGGCTTTGTTAGCATAATATACTTAAGGTATTCGGACATATTAGGTTAAATCCTTTTAAAAGTCCCTGAGCATGATTGAAATTTGAAATAGAAATGTTTCACGCTGGAATTGATAGAATAAAATTCCTACTAAAGAACCGGTTTTATCAATTCTCGATAAAATCGGTGACTGTTCTTGCAGTGTTCAAAGAGTATTTGAGCATGCAATTTTATTTTATTTGCAAAGTATGTATGTATGTTTAGTCAAATCTTGCTAGCTAAATTAGAACCACTTCCCGGTTTCCGATTGAGCTGAAATTTTGCATGTATATAATATACCTATTACCTATGTAAATCGGGGGGTCTATCGCGTAATTTTTTCTCAGTCCTTAAAGGACTGCCATCAATGTCAAAATACTAGTGGTTCGCCCCGAACTGAGACCTCGCGGTAACGGTATCCCATGATTATTCATTCAATCGATACATGACGACCAAACCTGACATTATTATTATGCCCGTTTTCACCAAACATACCTATATCATCCCCTAAGTAGGAGTCTCTTTACGTAGGTAGCTCCTAAATACAATCCTAAGTCCTAACATCCGTCCCAATGTCCTTTTAGGTGTCCCGTACAGGATCGTGATAAAGAAGTTGACAGAAATCATCACCTAACTTATCATAGCCCGTAAGGTTAGGCAACGTTAGTGAAAACATTGAATTAATAAGTACTAACGAGTGAAAACGGGTTACGGGCATCTGTACAAATCGTTATCTATCGACGCGAATAGAAAATATACAAAATGCAGTAATTAATAGTTTATTGAAGTTTGATATTTAACTAAACAATAATTTTATTTGAATAATAAGTTATTATTTTATGTAACTAAATAATAATGTTCGACGCAAAACTGTTTTTGGGATATGGGAACTAGGGAGTTACGCTCCCTAGTTCCATGGAATAGTTAATGACTGCGCCATCTATTAGCATTATTGTGAAGCTTTGTTGATGCTATACACAGATAACCCTGGGGGTTATCTGTGATGCTATATGAATTAATGCCCATTAAAAGTTAAATAAACTCATTTCTTTATAATATAATATATTCATATAATTTTAGTATTTGTTGTTCAAGTACAGGATACAAGTGAAACAAAAAACTAAAATCAGCTTGAAAATACATAGTCAATTCTCCTAGAGAGCGTCTTCAAGAGAGCGTATTAAATCTCCACTTTGAAAGCCCCCCATTTCGTCAATTTTAAGGGAAAAATTAAAAAAAAATATATTTTTGTACTTGGTTCGAAATTACCTTTAACATGATATGTTACAATTTTTTATAACGCGATAAAATTTTTTTTACTTCGCATTCACTTCTATGAGAGCCCCCCTGAAATAAAGGTTTTTATATTTTTTATGCAATACTCGGCTGAAGGCCATCAGTTTACATATTATATCTAAATTTGAAGTAATTACGTTCAGTAATTCAAAAGTTATAAGGCTCTGACAGACGGACGGACGGACAAGAGCAAGTTTACCTAGTAGACTCAGAGACCTCGCTTCGCTCGGTCAATGATTTTGGACTTCTCCTATTGGCCAAAACCACGTTTTGACATTGAAATAGTCCTTTAAGGTGGAAGACACAGTTCTGCCCGCGAAATTCAAATTTAATTTGGTTTTTCGCAATTTGTAAACTAATACGACAAAGTAGGCTTATGGCATTCTAATTGCGACAATGGCAGTATCATCTTCACAGGTTTATATAAAAATCTACTTGAAAGTGTCCAGTTTAACAAATTAATCAAAATATCGACTAATTTGTGAGTAACTCACGTCCAACTCAGTATTTTGATTAATTTCTTAAACTGGTCACTTACAAGTAAAGATTTTTATGTAAACCTGTTAAGATGATAATTCTACTGGCGCAATTAGAATGCCATTAGCCTAGTTTGTCGTATTAGTTTACAAATTGCGAAAAACCAAATTAAATTTGAATTTCGCGGGCAGACTCGTATAATCATCCTTAAGGACAGCGATAAAAGTTACGCGATCGCCAGGCATATGAAAATTGTATACTATTGTGACAGAGTGGATCAGATGATGTGAACAGAAGGGTATGGGTACTCTGTAATAAAACGACAATACCATCGAGTTTGGACTAGTTTGATTCGTCTAACAAGTTCTCTAGTCCTAGATGATATCCAGGGTCTGATGATGTACCAACCCAGCTGCTAAATGCTTGTTTTTTTCAAATTTAAATATTTATTTTACACTTGTTAGGCCGCGACCGCACGCACGAAATCGCCGTCGCGTCGCAGTCGCCTGGGAAGGCGACTGAGACACGACGCGACGGCGGTTTCGTTGAAACATACTCCTATAAACAAAGGAGCGGCCGCATCAGATAAGCGACGCACGTTTATTTGTTTGTGTCGTGCGTACTTTTCAATAGTACCTACTAATACCAATGAATGTCCGCAGTCCGCACTGAGTACGGCCAGTCTTTCCGCGATCTAAGTGCAATTCGCTAGTTTATCGTCGCTGCAATGCGGACACACTTTTTATCGCGTCGCGTCGCCAGTTTCGCCGCCTTACCAGAGCGGCCGTGGCCTGAATGCTAATGGCTCGTTTCTGGACACGAGGCGCGTGGTGCGTCGCGTCGCGCGTTCCGTCGCGTCGCGCGTTCCGTCGCCGCGTACTACGCTAGAACGCTCTCATACTTGGGCATGTTAACCGCGCGACGGGACGCACCACGCGCCGCTTGTCTAGAAACGAGCCCTGAATTGATTACAATCGCAATTGCCGGAGTTGCTGAAACACTCAACAGGTGATCCCGATTATCATTGTGGCAGTCACATTGTCGTTAGGCCTGCTGATAACAAACTATTAAATAGGTAACAAAGATATTGTCATTCTAGAATAATTTGAGGCAAGCAACAAAATATAAAACTAGGCAAGTATTATATGGATAACGTTGCTTCCGGCGGGGCCCGCGCAATTACCTACTATATTTTACACATATCTATAGTACCTACTTACAAAATGGTCCAAAAGTGTTAACAGACCTGCCAAATTAACGAGTGCGTGTCATATATTTTTCGTTGAATATCGCGGAAAGTTTCTGTGACTGGCTGGCTAATATTAAATTTGTAAAAATTGTGAATTATAAACATTTTTTTAATACCTAAATTACATATCAATCATATTATATTGTTTTATTTATCATACCCACCTTTATTTTACATACCTATACTTAGATAGGTATAAAATGGCCGGTTATTGTCTAATAAATACTTAAATATATTCCAATAGCTGGCTGGAGCACATTATTATTGTCACGAGCATTGAATAATACATTTTGAATACACTAACACCTACTATGCTAGTTCAGAGTTAGTGTATAAAGACTACCTAACCTTAGACGGATTTCCGAAAATGTGTGTAACAATTACAAACTCATTTTCATTTTAACTTGAAATCGACAGACCTTGGATATAGGTATATTGCATCACAATAATATGGCTAGTGCTTCTTGTTAATAAGTAACAAGAAAATATTAGTATACCCGACTTCGGAAAATTGGATAAAACAGCAGTTATACGTATGTTCCACCGTAGGGCCTAAACTACTGAGCCGATTTTCATTAGTGAGGAATTTAGTTAATATTATGGCTGGTTTAATATCCAGTTTTCCATAGTCGCGGTTTGGTTTTACTTTTTTCTCATTCAATGCTTCCTTTCAGGCGTTGCAATTGAAGGTTGCAATATATAATAGATATATTTTCCTAATATTTTGACGTGATAACGTTGGCTTGTGAAAATTGTAATTTTCAATTCTTTGTATTATACAAAATAATGATAATTCAGTGATAATAATTCAATTCAATTCATAAAAGTATGCAATTTTTCATCAATGTTTCTTTATGACGTTATCACGTAAAACTATCATCCGTAAACCGACTTTACAGACAACCAATTTTTTTTTTAAATGATGACAAGCCGTTGCCTGCGATCTCATCTGATGGTAAGTGACGATGCAAACTAAGATGATAGTGGGCTAAATTGAAATACGTGTCGCAGTGCAATTAAGCCCATACCCCGAATTGGTTTCTACACGCCATTTTGTCAGAACGCTAAATTGCTTGGCGACACGTCTGTGACGGTAGGGTGGTGATTAGCCACGACCAAACCTCCCATCAGACAAATACACAAAAATTTAGAAAATAATGAATTCCCAAAACCCTAATGTTGAACATAACCGCCTACTTGTAAAACGACAGCGTACTGTGTAACTGCGCTAAGGGAGTTGCCAAAAACTTTGTAGAATGATAGTGTAGATAAATAAAAAAAACTATTAAAATTCCCACATTTATTGCAAGTGACACTCATATTCTGTGAATCAAATATAATAGGTACAAAATACCGATAGGTATTTGGATATTTTGTGATATTTATAAAATCAGACTTAAAGTTAAGACCCACCTACATCCTATGTTGCATAAGCAACACAAAAACATCAATAAATAAAATGGAATGCAATTTGTGTTCTAAAATAATAAATGTAATTAAAATTAATTTGGTTTTCTTAGGTATTCTGAAGATATGTATCATTATGTTTTATGAAAAGAGTAGTAATAAGAAAAGAGCAACTTCTCAGTTTCTTACTAGCTCTTCTCAGCAGAATCTGCTGTATAAATGGCTGGCAGCCTGGTAGGTTCTTTACATATCAATGTCACAAGTTGCCCTACATTAAATAAACACTTTTTTTGACGAAAGTATACTTCGAAGACAGAAAACAATATTTAAAATTTCTTTTTATAAAACTTAGTAATTAATATAGTGCGATTTTTAAAATAAATTATAGACATGTGAAACCAAATGCAATCAAATTAATATTAAACTTTTTTTAATGCAAAATTATAATTCATCTTTTTTATTACTAGATGAAAATGTAAATGACTGGAGAATATTGATCCTTGAAGCCAATTCTTTCTTCTTTTCAGCTGATACTTTGCCACTCAGCAATTTATTAATTCTATTTATTTCAGTTGATATGAACTCATCACCTTTTTCCAGGATCTTCTTCATTATAGTCTTGTAAATCTTCCCAGTAGCAGCATCCTGTAACATATTTTTTAAATATTGTACTCACATGAACGAAGAGATGATAGCTTAGTGGTTAAGATTGTGGGCTCCTTTGCGAGAGGTTGCGAGTTTGATTTGCTGCACCCATCTCTGAGTTTTAGGAGTTGTGCATTTTAAGAATAGAATAGAATAGAAATGTTTTTATTCAAATAAACTTTTTTACAAGTGCTTTTGAATCGTAGATGAGTCTACCACTAATAATAATAAGCAATAAGCAAACAAGTTTCTTTAATGGTGCAGGAAAACAGATTAAACCTGCATGGCTCCGAGTTTTCCATAATGTTCTCAAAGGTGTATTAGGTGTAAAGGTGTGTTAGGTGAAGACTAAGCCAGTAAACTAATATGGCCTTAACCCTTCTCAGACTTGTGCCCAGTAATTGGCTGACAATGGCTTGAGATGAATGAATGTAATTAAATATAAAAGCTAATAAAATTAGATATCCTTACCTTACTGTCTAATTTCTCTACAGCATCTTCAGTTTGTGTTATAATTTTCTCCCTGTCCTCTTTAGAAGAGCTCTGGAACTTAATTGCTAGAATGTCAAGGTTCTTGATACAGCCAGGGAGGCTCAAATATATTCCGCTGTTGTCGCGCACGAAGCGCCTCAGATGATCGCTTGTAAATCCCTTGGTTTCGTCAAAAGTAATCGGTTCAGTCCTCCCTTTCAAAAATAGCTTTACCACTGGGAAGTTGTCCTTACTGGCCCCGTATTTCTTTGCTAGTTCTTCGTTATCTCTTTCGCCGTAATCTTTTACCCCTACTTCAGCAAACAATAACTCGTCAACATCTTTTGCTTCCTTGGCCAGCGCCACGAAGGCGTCATGCTTATCACCAAAAGGGAATGCCACATCAAATTTGACTAAAGTAGCATCGAATTTATTAACAATTTTATCAAAAGAATATTCATTTAATTCAACTGAACCGTCCGCCAAAACTATGTGTGAAGATGGAACGGTTAATATAAAACAACAAATTACCGATAAATATGCCCGCATTATTGAATGAAGTTTGATTTGTATTCCGTCAAATAACTTCTTGTTTTGAGTATGTGGTACAAATAAAAATACCGCGTGCGTTCTTTTCAAATATTGCCAAAATTTTATCAAGTACTAGTGATAAGTAGGAGTGAGGCGTATATATCGGAACAGATAAAAATAACAGGTTTCATTAAACAACAGTATGGAACTGTTGTCTAAACCTATGAGAAACTGTTCCAGTTCCACAACAGCCCGAATCTTTGTTATAAAGAGATAACACTACGGAACATGCTCTTCTCTATTCCAGCTTACGCAGCTTACCTTTGTTAGAATGAGATAGCAGCTGTTATGCCTTAAACTGTTCCAGTTTCACAACAGCCCGAATCTTTGTTAGGAAGAGATAACACTACGGAACATGCTCTTCTCTATTCTATCTTACGCAGCTTACCTTTGTTAGAATGAGATAGCAGCTGTTATCCTTAAACTGTTCCAGTTTCACAACAGGCCCGAATCTTTGTTAGGAAGAGATAACACCACGGAACATGCTCTTCTCTATTCTAGCTTACGCAGCCTACCTTTGTTAGAACGAGATAGCAGCTGTTATGCCTTTTACAAGCTTGAAGTTACTTCATAATCTCAGACCTTCGCCTGTCCGAAAGGCCAGATAAAAAAAAACAAGTTGTTTGTCTGTGGTCGGCATAGAGTAGGTCGTGTCATGTCAAGTTCTGTTGTTTTTATTTTGATTTTTGTTTGTTTGGAAAGTCAGTCTGTTAAGCATGAAGGATGGTTTTCATTTCAGGAACATACATTATCTATGCTTGAACCGTTCCTCATCACTGGGCTACCGAATTGTTGCTGTTATTTTGGAACAGGTTTCCGAAACTGTTATCTTATTGGAACTGGAACAGGCGGAACAGGTTTCTCATTTTACCTGTTACAGACCACTCCTAGTGATAAGTGATATCATAGACCACGAGTGATATGACAGAACCGTTTTGACTTAAATTATGACAGATTGACAGTCGCCAGTCGGTCCAGTTTTTTGAGAATATTTTACTCCGTTCTACGTATAAACACGTTACAATGACAAACGTTAGTAGTGAATTTGGTCACATGAAACCATCACCAAACAAACACATGTTGATAAAGCACTATTGATGTTTTACATTCTTAAAATACAACAAAAAAAATTCATGTTTTTTCTAATTTGTAGTCCACAGTAAGTGCTGTTTTGAACACAGATTACTATAAAGTTGAATAAAAATGTCTTAGCTGCGTATGATGAAACGGTCTGCTGACATTTAAGTGCTGATAGGTTAAAATCTTGGATGACAACTACTTGGGAATAGTTTATTGGTTGTAGGTACCTTTTTTACTTTGTTTGATTTCGTTTACAAAATGCGAAAATATAAAATGTTGGGCTTGGCCAAGGCTTGACGTAAAACTGAGTTATGAAGTAAAACCTAGTAAAACCGATAAAAAATTCGAAAATTCAAAATTATTTATTTCACGTGGGCCAATCTGTGGCTCTTATGACAAGTCATGGCTCTACCACCGCGCACCGGTTCGGAAAGCGGATTCTGCTGAGAAGAGCCAGCAAGAAACTCAGCAGTTACTCTTTTCAAAATATTAACTTTTTACAATATTATTATGAAGCTTGTGGGCAGCTGGATGCCAAGCCGATTTAACATAATATGCAACTTTGTTAGAATAAAATATAATATTTCCACAATGAGGGGAAGTTCCAAAAAATAAAAGTACTTACCTACTTAAATTCAATTCATGTTAAGGCGAGCAGACAGAAAGTAGCCCCATTCCCGCCGGCGGCTTTCTTTCATCCTTAGGAACCTTCATCCAGGAGGAACCTAAATTTTTATCAGGATAATAATACATTATGGTACAAGTGTGTAATGTTGGTGATTAAGATAGCCGAGGACGGTAATCATCAATACACACGTGTATCATACGACTTTTTCAACACACTTGTGAAGAAAATAATACTAAAAAATAATTTTATTTAGTAGATAATAGATATTTTTCCTTGGAGTTTTCAGGTAGTAAACTTTCCATAACGTTAAAGGCTTCATATTTTATATCGGGTGGTGTACAACATAAATCATTTTCTTCATAATTAGTACTTGTAGACATTTTAATCTATACTAATATTAAAAGGAGGAATGATTTGTTGGACTACTGGACCGATTTTAACCATTTTTTCACCAATAGAAAGCTAAGTTATCAGGAAATAACATAGGCAATAGGTACCTAATTTACACACATCAAAAGTGTCTAGGGATCAAGCATTTTTATGCGGATTTCTTGAGATTGAGATGTGGCTTTGTAATAAATTTATGATTTTATAAATTTATATGGATCCTTTTTGGTGCATTTCATAATTTCATAATCAGCGATTAAAATCCTGCCAGGAAGTCCATCCTTATAGTGGTGGAACCATCATGGTATGGGCGGGTATTTGGATCGGCGGAAGAACTGAGTTGATTTGGATCAGAGGCAACCTCAACGCTCAAATTTATGCTGAGACGATTGTATCAGACGTCATCGTTCCTCTACAAGTGCAAATCGGTCCCTTATTTCAGTTAATGCATGATAATGCACGACCGCACACCGCAAGAGTTGTAAGACAGACTCTCGCCGCAGCTAACATCAATGTCCTGCCCTGGCCTGCTCAGTCGCCAGACTTGAACCCGATTGAGCATGCATGGGATATGCTACAGAGAAGAGCTCTGCCGAATATGGAGGGTATCCAGTGGCAAGAAGACCTTTTTTTGTTGTTGCAACGAACATGGGCGGCCATTCCACAGCGTGATTTGGATGAACTCATTTTGAGTATGCCAAACCGATGTTCTTGTGTTGTTAGTGTTCGCGGTAGAAACACGGATTATTAATTGTTTAAGTTACCCAATAAAATTTTAAAGAAAACTGTTATTTCAGTCTTTTTTCGAACTTTAATGTTAGTGGTTCAAATGTCAAAAATCCCTTTATTAGGAAAATGGCAAATTTCTTTATTAATGCAAAGGTGACTTGGTTTATCGTTACTGTGACAAACGAAAACACTTTATTTGATGAATCCTTAAAGAAAATTTTAATTAATATCAATCAGGAGAAAAGTTATTGCAAAAATATATGTTGATCCCTAGACACTTTTGATGTGTGTATTTCCAAAAAATTAGAGATCGTTAAGAAAATTGCAATAAACCCAAAGTAGCAAATTTTTGCCTATAAAATGTATTTTTTGTAATGAGAAAACTATTCATGATACTTACATAAAAATTATGTACTACATGATCAAAGTACTCATTATTCTGTACAAAAAAGTCCCCAAGGGAATATATCTAACTATGATATTTAAGTCAATAATAATAGTAGCTTTTGTATTAATTCTTCCTTACTAATACATAATTATCAATGCGAAAGTGTGTTTGTTTGTTGGTTTATCCGTTAATCACGCTGCAACAAAGCTACGGATTGACGTGATGTTTTGGATAGGTATAGTTCAGAACATAGGGTTCCCGCGGGATTTTAAAAACTAAATCCACGCAGACGAAGTCGCGGGAATCAGCTAGTTAGTAAAAAACTGTATTTTAAGAGTGGGTGTGCGCTCGTTAACAGTAAACAGATTTGATTTTTACAGTAGTAGATCAAGTTTCAATTATCCGAAAAAAAAAAAAACACGCAAGAATTACATCATACTGCCAAGGGACGTGTTCGGGCAAATACATAAAATGATGAAATTTGTTCGATAATAAAAAATCGCGAAGTTAGGTCTAATTTTTAACCAATATTCATTTATTTTCAATGTGTTGCATATATTACAGAGCCAAAATTTTTACATTAAATTCCGATTGATATTATCAAGAGAGTAGCCTAGCGAATTGAAAAGAAAATGAATATTTTACGAGTTACAAAGTATTTTGGCGCTTACTACACTCCTATTCCGCGCAAAACGCTTTCTTTTGTCGCGCCTCACATGAGGTTGTGGCTATGTTTTATCTCATCGCGAAATCTGATTTTTTTTGGGGTTACACGAAACGAGTTGTGAAAATTTATTCGCAATGGCGGGAAAGATTAATCAGTTTTCCTATGCGCGCGCATCTTATAATGGCGATCAGCCATAGACTAAAAAAACCGGCCAAGTGCGTGTCGGGCCACGCGCAGTGTAGGGTTCCGTAGTTGAAAGTCTCAAATAATATTGCTGACCTAGGATAGTGCTTTTGTTTTATTTATGAATATTGAATAAATTTTGAGTTCCATGGTTTAAAAACTATAATATTCTACAAAAAATGCAACTTATACTACGTGTAATACCTACCTTAGAAAAAACAGATATAACTCCTTAACTAATGAACCCTACTTAGCCGTGATAGTTTTCCTTTAAAATTCATTATATATACTACTGCTGTGAATTTTTTTTTGTATCCTATATACAACCATTTAGCTGGCAGAGGGGGGGGACACTTGACTCTAATAAAATTTAGCACTTTAAAATATCATATTTCACAAAAGGATTCCTCAATTGAAAAATGATGTTCCCACACCCACAATATTTTTGAAAGACCTATTCAACGACACCCTACACTATGGGATAGACGAGAAAAAAGAATTCATCCCCACTTTACATGTAGGGGAGGTACCCTAAAAAAAATTATTTTTCACAATTTTATTTCACGAATTTGTCGGCGTGATTGATATTTATACCCTTGTCAAATTACAGATTTCTAGTACCAATAGTCTCTTAGCTAAACCGCGGACAGACAGACAGACGGACGGACATGGCGAAACTATAAGGGTTCCTTGTTTACTATGGAACCCTAAAAATGAGGTTTCTTGTTTTTGGTTTTTTGCGGATAGCGTTTTAGCCACGTACAAAATGGGGAATTTCAAGTTTGCTTTATTACAGAAAAAACAAAAATATTTGAGTGAAAGTTTTTTTATTAAACACGTACCTACAAGTTGAAATTATCTATTTAAATACGATGTTGCATGAAATGAGCAAGCAATAGGTACATTAATTTATTTGTACTATAATTGAACTCGATATTTTTTGTATCGAAACTTTTTTAAGAAAAAAGCAACTCAACCAATAAAATAAAATAAAAAACACTATAACTCACTTGTGAATAATAGCAATGAAAAAGTCACAGTTTGATTATTGGTGTCATGATGTGCCTAATTGCGGTGAAATTAGACCCACTTTATGAGGCGTGATTGAAGGACAAACCAACAAACAAACACACTTTCGCATTTATGTATAATATTAGTATGATGTTATTTTGAATGTAGGTAATAATAAATTTATTAGGTAGGCAAGTAAGTAGTAGTATAAAAATAGGGCGGGAATTCAAAAATGTTCCGAATGGTCTAAGATCCGAAGAGAGGTCGACCTCCACCCATCTGCCATTACTCCATCCATTGTTTACCAGAGTATTTTTTATCGAATATTTATCCCTATTATAAAAAAACAAATCGCAATTGTATTGCCTATTAAAATATGTGCAAGGCTATTTAAAAAAAAAAAACTAAGACTAAAATTTTTGACCGCGTTTCACTCTCTTATTTAAAGGGGGATAAAGACCACAACCCTCCAGATCAACCACTCTACATTTGCACTTATAATGCTCGATCACTCCTGTCTGAAGAAAGGCTTATAGAATTCAAAGAATCAGTATCAAAAATTAAATATGATATAATTGGCCTTTCAGAAATAAGAACTGGGTACAATATTATAGAAGACTCAAACCACATTTTTTGCTACTATGGAGAAACCAAAGGTCAATATGGAGTTGGGTTTCTTATAAAATCTAATTATAAAAATAATATTGAGAGTTTTATAGGGATATCTGAACGTATATGCATATTAAACTTTAGAGTATCAACACTGGATATCTCTATTATACAAGTCCATCTTCCTACTAGCGACTCATCAGATAAAGATATTAGGCCAATTTTATGACTCTTTAAATGAAGTGATAAAAAATTGCAGCAAAAACTTAATTATTATGGGTGATTTCAACGCTAGACTCTAGCGTTGAAATCACCCATAATAATCGTGAGAGAATTGGTCATCCAATGTGTGGTGAGCACAAAATCCTAGGTGAGAGCTGCTATGGAAAAAGAGATAAACGAGGTAGCAAATTGATCAATTTTGCGTTAGAAAACAACCTGTTAATAATTAATAGCATATTTAGAAAAAAACAAAAGTCTCTCTGGACTTGGATTTCTCCAAAAAGAAACAAAAGTCAAATAGATTATATACTATCCAATATGAAGAACCGGTTTACCAACATTGAAGTGCTAAATCAATTCTCTTTCGCAAGCGACCACAGACTTGTGAGAAGAACAATAAAAGTTAAGAAAATAAAAAAAAGTAGAGCTCAGTATGGAAACACAATTTTTCGATTGAAGACAGCCCAGGACGAAATTAATTATCTTGCAAACCTTAAAGAAAACATAAGCGTTGCTTCTATATCAGAACCTGAAAATGTAGAGTCGTAGGTACTATCTTATAATAAAATCAACCATTCTAAACAGCTTACAGCCCAGCCAAGACGAAAACCCGAAAAATCATACAATTTTAACTAAAGAAACAAAAAATATGATAAGAAGAAACGAATTAAAACACAAAACTCCTTTGAGTGGAGAAGAAAAAATAGAGCTTAAAAATTTATATAAATCGATATAAATACATCCATAGACGCATCAAAAGAGAATACAAAGAGTACAGACTTAAAAGTATTGAGAAACACTTGATCAACTCAGGCAGTCTGAAAAAAAGTGATAGAGAGCTCAACACAAGCAAACCCTGGATTCCTTGTCTGAATACGTCCAGTGAAAAAACTTATTCCAGGTCTGAAATACATATCGCCACGGAGTTTTACAAAAATCTATATAGCAATCGCACTCCACTACCTAGAGAGGATAATAATGCATCAGAGGTAAGTAGTGTCACTGCCTACACATGTGAAAAGTTGAGAAAAAGATAGAAAAATTAAAAATTAATAAATGTAGCGGCCCTGACAAATTTTCAAATGAAATGTTGAAAGTAGGAAGGACTCTATTAGCAAGACCTCTAACCCAACTTTTTAACAAAATAATCCTCCTCCTCCTTGCGTCGCTTCCTCATTACTGAGGATCGTGGCTCCTTCTTGATAACACCCTCTTGATTGTCTCTTTCCAACGTTGGCGGTTCTCCGCCGCGTGGTAAGCACAGTAGATGCTGGAATCAAGCGCCTCCTTCACCTGGTCCGTCCAACGTCTCGGGCTCCGAACAAAATAATAGAAGAACGGAAAATTCCTATGGGCCGAATCGGATATTATCCTACTCTATAAGAAAGGGGATTCATGTGACATTGGAAACTATATAGACCTATTAGCCTACAGCCTTGCCTCTATAAACTTCTAGCTACCTGCTTAGAACAACGGTTATCGGAAATAACAGAAAAGAATCAACCAGTAGAGCAAGCAGGTTTCAGAAGGAGCTTTTCAACCACCGACCACATACATACACTTGATCAAATCATTGAGAAATTTCAAGAGCACACACGTCCTTTATATTTGGCATTTATTGATTATGTAAAGGCGTTTGACTCTATCTCACATGAAAGCTTGTGGTTGGCTCTACAAGAAAATAACACACCCGTAGAACTCAAAGAATTGATACAAGATATTTATAGTAAAAGTATAAGTAGAGTCAAGCTGGACAGAAAAGGAGCAGAAATCAAAATAGGTAGAGGCGCGCGACAAGGTGACCCAATTTCTCCGAGAATTTTTATTATAGTACTTCAAAGTATAATGAAAACCTTAGACTGGTCTCATAAAGGAATATGTATTAATGGTAAATACTTAAGCAATTTAAGATTCGCAGACGATATTGTTCTCTTCTCTGAAACAGCAAAAGGTCTCGAAGCAATGATTAATGACTTAAACTCTGCCAGTCTCAAAATAGGCCTTGAGTTAAACACTACCAAAACAAAAGTTATGACTAACAACGTGGAAAATCCCATACACGTTCAAAATACCCTACTAGAATATGTTCAAGAATATATATACCTTGGCAAACAAATTTCATTTAAAAATTCAAGACACCGAGACGAACTGGAAAGACGCATAAAAATCACATGGAACAAATTCTGGGCCTAAAAATACGTACTTAAGTCAGATTTACCTATAAATTTAAAAACAAAAATATTGAACTCATGTTTACTACCTTGTCTTACTTATGCTAGCCAAACCTGGATATTCAACTTTACGATAAATAAGATCCAAACTACTCAGAGAGCTATGGAGAGAAGCATCCTTGGTCTGCGCAGAGTACACAAAGTTAGAAATGTCACTATAAGAACAAAAACCAAAGCTATTGATGCCCTAAAACACTCTATGAAGCTAAAGTGGAAATGGGCAGGCCATTTAACTCGATACACCGACAAGAGATGGACAAAGACAGTAACAGAATGGTGTGGCCCAGTTGGAAAACGAAAGAGAGGCAGGCCATTAGAAAGTTGGGATAATGAAATTAAAGAAATCGGAGGACCTAACTGGACAAAAAAGGCTGTTGACAGGAAAACCTGGAATAATCTGGAGGAGGCCTTTACTCGATGAGAGATCCTTAAATCAATATATAGAAAATTGACATATTATACATATATACAGCTAGTTAAAATAAATTGACATGCCTAATATATATAGTTAATTCAAAATTAATTTTCAATTTAATTTTTTTCTCAATTGTTTTGTTATTTTTGGAAATTACTTAAATTTGATTAATTATAATATTATAAAAAAAATGCATGCAATGAATCGATTTGTTAAAAATTTTAAGGATGAATAAAAGGCTTTTTTATTTTTATTTTATTTATTTTAATAAGGAACATGCAAATTCAAAAATAAAGATAATTTTATTGCAAATGCGATGGTATATTGCATTTGAAAAATCTTTCATGAATTACTATTGCCAGGCTTTAAAATTTTAATTAGTAAATAATAGTTTAAAAAAACTAAAAACACGCTTTTTATAGAAAACCAAACTAAAAAATAGAAAATAAATTTTAATAAATTTAAATTAAGAATAGGGTCCAAAAATTTCAATAAATATAAATTAATAATAGTGTAAATAAAAAAATGTATTTTATTTTAAAAAAAGCGTGGGGTGCATGGTGTCAATAGTTATAAATATTTTATTGACAGATATGAGTAGAGTGATTATCATTTTGATAATATCTTAAAAAGCACCCCACGCTTTTTTTAAAATAAAATACATTTTTTTTATTTACACTATTATTAATTTATATTTATTGAAATTTTTGGACCCTATTCTTAATTTAAATTTATTCAAATTTATTTTCTATTTTTTAGTTTGGTTTTCTATAAAAAGCGTGTTTTTAGTTTTTTAAACTATTATTTATTTTTTTGTTTTTTTATCAAATTAGTCATCGGTCCTCGATAAATCTACAAAGTTTGAACGAAATCTGGCCGTTTAAAGTGGGTCAAAATCGCGCCCAAAGAAGTCGGTTACAAGTTACAAACATACAAGTGAAGCTAATAAAAAGCGTATAAAAATAGCCTTGACCTCATTTCAATAGGCAATGGGTGCAATATTGGAATTTGTTTTTTTTTATAGATAATATTCGATAAAAAATGCTCTTCATGCTTCATTGCTTTCAGTATGCCTCCGGTATGCGTTAGAGGTGAAGTGTTAGAACGCACATCGGAAGCTAGAAATTTGGGAGTTATTACTGACAGCAATCTTCGTTTTGAAAACCACATACTTCAAGTAGCCCGAACATGTTTTTATAAACTCAAAATCCTCTACCGTGTACGTAGTTTCCTCACCACTAAGACTCGTCTTGGGGTCTGTGAAGCGTTAATTCTCTCCAAGTTGAATTATGCTGATGCACTGTACAGACCAAGGTTGTTGGGTCGCACTCAACGACTTGTGCAGAGAATACAAAATGCCTGCATACGCTACTGTTATGATGTTCCCCCAAGATCCCATATCTCACCATACATTAACAAAGGAAACCTGCTAAATATGGAAAACAGAAGGAAACTGCATTTGGCTTCATTATTGTTTGGCGTGATTCAGTCTCAAAAGCCCCCATATCTCTTCAATAAACTTGTATGGGCAAAAAAGACTGATACACGATCAAATAGGGTCTGGACTTTGAGAACTCCTCACCATGCAACTAAAGCATTTCGTGGTAGCTTTAAATTTGCTGCTACGAAATGCTGGAACGATTTGCCTCCTCCCATGCGCGATGTAAGCAAATCAAAAAATTGGTTTAAAGCAAATTTAAGAAAGATACTGCTTTGTCAGCAAAAAGGTGAGGTTGGTTAGGCGCTCCTGAGCTCATATTTTCATATTAGGACTAACAATTTTCATATTTTTATCATAGCTATTTTATGTTTATATTATATTATACTATATTATACTATGTTATACTATATTATACTATATTATACTGCTACTATTATTATCTGTTATTAAATTATTATTTATCGATCATAATATTCACTATTTTCTACATACTTCTATTTTAACATAATATCTTGTTCAGTCATCCGGACTTACTGGTCCCACGGAAGACCAGCGCTGTGCCTGTGCTTCCTCCACAGGCATAGCATTTATGCTGAGTGGAGACCATTTTGGGACCACAAATGTTTTGTTCTGACTTCTGTCGTGCATCAGTATGTGTCACTATAACATAATATGTGAGTTCCAAATAAATGATTTTTCTTTCTTTCTTTCTTTCTTTCTTTCATCTGGTAAACAGATGGGTGAAGGGCGACCTCTCTTACGGATCTTGTACTAAAACCATGCGAAAATAAAACAATAAAAATGCATTGCGCTACGTTTTATTGTTTCCTATAAATTATGAAAGTATTATAAGAACGGGTCTCACTATAATAAAATTATTATTTCACGAAAATAATGCTGCTTGAATCAGAGTTACTGGTTATTTCTGTAATCTATGCTTTTGCATCACTCGATCCTCCTATGCATGAAAGTTTTGGTAAGAAGGTTTAGGTAGGTAAACGTTCATTCAACTTTTTTGCATTTGAAAATACAAAGAGATTTCCTTTTTCAGCTTTTATAAATGCTCCTTACGGTATGTACACACAACTTAAAAGGTAGTCTATTTACCACTAAAGGTATTATTGGTCTGCACTTATTATTTAACATGTAGCTTTATTGATTTACTTAGATTTTGAATTAATTTACCTATTCATAGAATATACCTACCTACATATTTCGAGAAAACTATTAATTTTCACTATAAGGTAGGTACTAGGAGTCTAGGAGTAGGTGATAATGTAATATAAAAAATTCTTTTAAAAAACTGACTTAGACTCCCGCGCCACTATACAAAATATATAATTTATTGTTGACATTTTAAAAACAGCTCGACCGATTTCGATAAAATTTATATGGGACCACCTGGAAAGTTCACCCTTTGAAACAAAAAAAGAATCTTTCAAATCGGTTCAGGCGTCTTCGAGTAACGGTGAACATACATAAAAAAAAAGATTCCGACGAATTTATAACCTCCTCCTTTTTTGAAGTCGGTTAAAAATTAATAACATATAAAATTAACTAATAAGTCCGCTTTTATTTAAAGTGAATACGATCAAAAGTCAGAAAGATCTTGCACTGCAAGAGGATGTGAGTGTACACTGGCCCAACGGCATTGTGAAATATTATGTGGACAAAGAAGCGTATGGTGAGAAGTTAAGTTACTTATCGTTTGAGTGATCGCATAAAGGTACAGAGGCAAGTGGCAACACATTTTTCGTACTAATGAGGTCATTCGAATACGTACCTACGTACTATAGGTACCTTATGTATAATAGAATATAATACTTAATATGGGAGTCTCGATTTTCCTAATAAACTTATTGTTATTGTTTCGATGCCTACTCATACCCCAGAAAGTGGTATGAGTAGGATATATGCGGGATTACATCCCATCCCGCTGCCACACGCTCTTTACGTGCAGTTCAAGTTGGGTACAGGTTCACTGAACAGTTAAAGAAAACAGGTTGGTAGATCTCGTGAGATTCAGTCAGAGCACTGAGTCTGAGGATACAAAAAGTTGAATTTGTAGGTACTTTGAATAAGCATTGCCGTTTTTCGATGCGCTTCTAGAAAATTTTATGTAGGTATCGGATCCTGATTTGACACAGAAGTAACCTACCCTGTTAGCCCAGTCGACAAGTAGGAAAAAGTGGAAAAAGGTCGGATGTCATAGAAACTTTGGGATATTATTTCAGGGATCATTAATTAACATTTTCTCAAGTTTTGTACCTCGAGGACCCTGTGCTAAAAGAGGAGGGTGGGGGAAAAGCTGAAAAATTTTTGACCTTCCTCCGGTTTTTCCTCAATAACTTTTTTCCCTTACGTCCTACGGCAAAAGCATTTCTATACTTATTTATAGACACAGGGTCCTCGAGGTCCAAAACTTGAGAAAATGTTAATTTGCCATCCCTAAACAACATCTCAAAGTTTCATTAACTTCTGACCTTTTTCCATCTGAAACTACCTGTCTACTGGACTATGTGGTCTTGCGCATCATTAAATAAAGCCGGCAAAGTGCGAGTCGGACTCGCGCACCGAGGGTTCCATACCTACTCCAAAAGTAAAAGTAAAACGATAATATTATATTAATTTGCTTATTTATCGTTAACTTTGTTTGTAGAGGTTTATTGTTAATATAAAAAAAACTATGCTAGTTAGAGCGTTGGTTTTATTTTTCCTGTAAAATATACATAAACCTCTATTGACCATAATTATTTCAGATTTTTCGATTGGTAAACTTCGGAGATAAGGGGGGGGGGGGGGGGGAACGGTATTTTTTTTAGACATTTTGGCCGATTAATCAGAAACTATTATATCTAGAAATAAATAAAAAACAGTTTTAGAATACACAAGTAAAGGCCTTTCATATGATACCCCACTCGGTATAATTATCTTACTTTGAAATTTCAAACCCCTGATTTTCCCCCTTTTTTAATTAAACTAAAATAATTTTCGCGTTCATTTTATTTTTCCTGTAAAATATACATAAACCTCTATTGACAATAATTATTTCAGATTTTTCGATTGGTAAACTTCGGAGATAAGGGGGGGGGGGAACGGTATTTTTTTCGACATTTTGGCCGATTACTCAAAAACTATTATATATAGAAATAAATAAAAAACTGTTTTAGAATGCACAAGTTAAGGCCTTTCATATGATACCCCACTCGGTATAGTTATCTTACTTTGAAATTTCAAACCCCCGATTTTCCCCCCTTTTTAATCAAACTAAAATAATTTTCGCGTTGCTTTTATTTTTCCTGTAAAATATACATAAACCTCTATTGACCATAATTATTTCAGATTTTTCGATTGGTAAACTTCGGAGATAAGGGGGGGGGGGAACGGTATTTTTTTCGACATTTTGGCCGATTAATCAAAAACTATTATATATAGAAATAAATAAAAAACTGTTTTAGAATGCATAAGTAAAGGCCTTTCATATGATACCCCACTCGATATAGTTATTTTACTTTGAAATTTCAACCCCCCGATTTTCCCCCTTTTTTTATTAAAACTAAAAATAATTTTCGATTTTTCTTTATTCCAATGATTTTGGGCCACTATTATACACAACTATGCCAAATTTCATGTCGATAGCTTTAATAGTTACTGAAATAATCGACTGTGACAGACGGACGGACAGACGGACGGAGAAAGTCTCACCATAAGGGTTCCATTTTTACCATTTTGGTATGGAACCCTAAAAAGATTAGCGAGGGCCTATCTATTCGTAGTTACCCACCACGTAACTAAGAAAATTTTAGCCGTTCGTACAGCTTACTAATAATGTGCGATTGAATATACTTAGTAGGTATGGCTACCTGTGGGTAATAATGAATACTATGTTTATGGATTTACTCCTTTACCTAGATATTTCAGGTTCTTTAATACTTAGCAAAGGTTTCTACGAGGAACACAGAATTAGTTAGGTATTGTTTTTTTATTGTTTCTACTAGATTAATTTATCTCACATCTTTCCCAGCTTTTGTATAAAATAAAATTTCGAATTATACATACTTAATTAATTATTATTAGTGTTTTGTGCTCTTTTCATCTGTATTTCTTGTCACCCTACTTATTATTCAAAGTTTTTTTGTGTCGGAATCAGATACCATTTTCGGAAAAATAATATTGACGGCTACTCAAATCATACAGAGAAGTTCCTGTGTTATATTCATGAGTATGAAAAAAAAACCTTTGGTTAATATGACTTGGATTCATATCACAAATCGCAGAAAAGAGCGAGAATGCAATCACGTGCCAAGGTTTATGGATAGCGGTGAAATTGTAAGCTTATCTTTCTATACCTTTTATTTTTATTTTAAACTAGCTGATGCTCGCGAATTCGTCCGCGTTTATGTAGTTTTTAAAATCCCGCGGTTATTCCTTGATTTTTCGGGATAAAAGTCTTAAAAAGTAGTCTGTGTCACTACTCACTCTACAGGTCCACAACTATACCCATGCAAAAATCACGTCGATCCATAGCTCCGTTGCAGCGTGATTGAAGAACCAACCAACAAACAAACACACGCATTTATAATGTTAGTAAGCAACCAACTTTAGAACAAGCTTAGAGTGAGATATCCCTATCCGCTGTTGGATTGCAATCCGATCCGAAATGATTACTACCAGCCCTCTAGCCCATGTAGCGCCCGTGTGCAATCAATGCCCTGGCGCCCTCTAGTAGGCGCGTGATCAAAATCTTATACTTACAGTTATATTTTCACCAGAGATAAAGAGAGTAGAGTATATCGATTCACAAACAACATTTTTGCGAGCGAAGCGTTGTGCATAATTTTTCACGTCTGCACTACGACATTATATATTCCACATTTGTTTCTTAAAACAACAATTCACAATTGACATTTTCGCGCGAAACGAGCGTCCATACTTGTACCGTCCGTCCGTCTTGCGTCCTTACCTACAATAGCAATATTGAAATATCATTGTCGCGAGTGAAGCGAGCGCAAAATAATTTACGATTGCACTAGGCCACTGTGTAGTATCTACGTACTTGGTAACTACAATATTAATTCAAAATGATATTGTCGCGAGTCAAGCGAGTGCGAAATTTTTTACGATTGCACTACGCCACTATCTAGTCCATACTACAATAGCAACCATGGTTCCTACAACAGCGACGCACAACCGATATTTTCGCGAGTGAAGCGAAAAAATTTCTATGACTGGACTACGCCATTAGCTTGTACAATTCTTTGGTGCTTTTGGCGCCGTGAGCGGCGCACAGGCCCATTTGACCCTCCGCCCGTGTGCGCCGCACACTCTGCACCATAGGTAAAGGCGGCCCTGATTACTACTGTGAGGCGGCCACACTATTTTAGTAATAATTTTTAGACAACGAAGAGACATGTTTATTGTTTTCTAATCCCGCTGGTTCGGTTATCAAGAGTTTGATAATAATAATAGGTAAAATTTGAAATGATTTGATTTAATTTAAACTGCACCTTCATGCATCGATGCGAGTTTTTGCCGCTATTAAAAATTGCTATTTGAATTGCTTATGTATTGCAGGAATTAGTTTTTGGTTACGATTGTTTGAAGACTGAAGAAATACTGCATACCCTACTCCACGGGATCGGTTTCAGGGACGAGGTTACACATCCCCATCGCGACAAATACATAAGAGTGTTGTGGGATAACATCCATCCAGGTTTGAAGACTTTTAGTTTCTTATAAACGGCAAAGATGCCTTGTGCCTCTTGCATTGCTAGGTATAAGGTATTATGATCATAAACTAAATTGTTAAAAGATTTCATTGAATATATTATAGCTTATTCACTTATTATTATTAATTATTATAAATCTTAACAGCACAGGTTAATCTATCTACAGTCCACGTGGCATAATATTGTAGGTAGCATTTTTTCGTGTGATTGCGAATTATGTAGAGTGGCAACTGGCAATCGGATTGAGGCGCAACGGGTTCTGCGCACTGTTTAAACTGGTTTTTACCAATTTTGATGACCACTCACACAATTACCAAGCAGAAGATTCCTTGCGGACTCACTTAGGTTTAACCTATTAGCTTCCTGTGCTGTTAGGTACCCAGAGGCGGCTCTAGCCCATGTGGCGCCCGTGTGCAATCAATACCTTGGCGCCCTCTAGTAGGCGCGCAGTCAAAATTAAGACTTAGGATTTCGCTAGTTATTTTTGATGAGCTCTGACTGACTGAATTGCGACTTTCACCGGGGTCAGACCCCGGTGAAAGTCGCAATTATTATGGTAGCTAGTAACCAATCTTACCTTTTATATAATTTTAGTCAAAAGAAAAGCCGATTTACACGTTTACTCGAACATTAAAAAAAAAATCCTTAATCCATTGCGCCAAGGCTTATTTCGCAAAACACAAATTGCATACACGCGCCTTTGGAAATGCCGTGCGCTTCCCTGGAAATTTGAATTTTGGGTAGTTCTACAAACTAAGGAGTTTTCGGCGACTCAGCTAAAATATCGTGAAAAATTTGTTACAAACTAATTTATTTGTATAACATTCTGTACAACATACCTATGTCTAGTTGTCACTGAAAATAATTTAAAAATTAAATTATTTTACTAACGAAATTGCTATTCAAAGTGCCAAATCCTCAGGATCCTGCAGTGTCCTTCAAACAAAATCTAATCAAAAGTGTTATGTGATTTATTTACTATGACATTGAGGCCATAAAGTAAACTTAAATAAAAAAGTACCTACATAATATTTTTTCTCGCCTGGGAGACATATTATTATTTTAGTGACCCAAAAATATTATAAAATCCCTTTCTGGAATTTGTCCCAACAGTTTCATATCAGGATCCTGTTCATTTTTTTTTATTCGATGACAAGCTAGTCCTTGACTGCGATCTCACCTGATGTTAAGTGACGATGCAGTCTAAGATGGTAGAGGGCTAACTTGGATGGGGTATGGCAGTGAACATTCAACCCATACCCCTAATTGGTTTCTACACGCCATCGTGCCGGAACGCTAAATCGCTTGGCGGCATGTCTTTGACGGTAGGGTGGTAACTAGCCACGGCCAAAGCCTCCCACCAGACCAGACCAGAGACAATTCAGAAATTATAAATTCCCAAATTGACCCCGCCGGTAATCGAACCCGAGACCTCCCAGTTATAAGACAACAGCGCTCACCACTGAGCCAGAGAGGTCGTCAAAATGTTAAATAAGCGAATATTCAATATACTATTCACCGAGCAATGTTCACGCTTAGCTAAGTCAGTCGGACCTACTAAAGAGGCTAAGAATACCACCTAATTTTTTGCACCTAACGTATTGTTTAGTCAGTCTAGCAAAATTGGCAGAGGAAATCGCGTCGTAATCGGCCGAGTTCTCAGAATCTTTGTAAGGTATTTACTTACGAAATAAATATATAATATGGTAATTTTAGCGTTTTAAAATTGATATGTAATTTGCCTAAACGAAGGCTTAGTTCTGCTTAATTTTGATTGAATGTTGTTTATTCGATGCTATTCATTTTATTCAAAAATTCTCAGGAAACTGGTCTGAGGATTCTGTCAAATTGACACTTAATGTCGTTCAAATTCAGATTGTTAGTAAATATTTTGTTAATTTATTATAAAAAAGACTATTCATCATTATTACTTAAAGCTCAAAGATAATATTATACTGATTAAAATTATTTTCCAAGACTGGTTTAATTAATGGAATTAGTATATAAACCAGAAAAAATCCCTAATTTTAGTTGTTGTTCGAAATACTTGGACTCTTGCAAATTAATAAAAGCAAAATTAACAGAAGCATATTTTTTTTTTCTGAAATCTATATAAATAAAAATGAATGTTGGTAAGCGCATAACTCAAGAATGGATGGACCAATTCGGTTAATTTATTTTTTGTATGTTCCTTAAGGTCCACGGAAGGTTAAAATAAAAAAAAACAAACAAAAAAAAATTAATTTTTACTTTTAACTTTTGACAGAACGAAGTCTGTCCGGGCAGCTAGTAAATAATAAATATTGATGTTGATTTTCGTTTTTCCCGTTTCCTGGCGCTTGATTTCCTTGAAATGGCCATAAATCTAAAAATTTAAAATATTTTGACCGTTCATATTATGCTAAAAGAAGATTCTTGATAATAGACTAGTTTTTGCAACTAGAATGTAAAAAAAGTGTCGGGCCGAAATCAGACTCATTTTCGTCCTTAGTTTGTAGAACTACCCTTTTATACTATTCTAATACCGGCTATATTCCCAATGACTGTCGGTGTGTTTTCAAACGAATCAAAACACGTGCCGGCACGCGAATTTTTATTAAGGCTGTATTAAGGCTGATTTCACCTTGTAACAAAAGTTATAGTGTAGAGTAAAGGAGCCGCTCGTGGCGCACCTTGCTTTGCTACCGCATCCGGCGTCCGTCATAAGGCGCAATTTAGACGGGGTCTCGTTTATCGTTCATCGTTGCGAAAATTTTTACGAAATGAATCGTCTTCATTCGCCCTAAGGGCGAATTTAGCTTTCGAGATTTTTGATTTCATTTTCGAGGCTTCATTGAGAGTCATCAAAAATGAACCGTCTAAAATTGTCCATAGGGCAAAGGGCCTTAGGGTGCATTTTCGCAAAACATGTTCGCAAAAATTAACCATGAACGGGACACCGTCTAATTTCAACCTTACACGGGTGCAGGGTCTTTGAGACCATCGGCACCGCGGTGCCCGGGGGGCGCCGCGAGCGACGCTTGCTCTTTGGAGGTGTCGCAAGCGGCGCTCAGCGCGGCACCCCCTACCACCCTGCGCCCGTGTGCACCGCACACCCTGCACAATACGTAAAGCCGCCGCTGTAGGTACCTAACCATATTCAGTTATTAATCGAATGGCTTACAAAAAAACGTTTTATCTCTGTGCATTACTTACCTACCTACCGTGTTTCTATCAGCATCAATATAATTATTTCTAAGATCCTACCTGACATACCTATAATGCTCGTTTTTGTCTATGATGCCCGCATAGCCTACTCAACCTAGTTAACAATAGAAAATGTGCCGATTTCACCAACGCCCATTAATGTTTGAGCGAGAATCAATTTCACGTTTTGCAGTGTTGGTATTGAAAAATAGGCAAAATATCAATTTTGTTCATTGGTTAAACGTTTTTCGGCGATGATGGCATCATGTGTTTAGGATTGGAAGTCGCTACTGCTTCTAGTCAAGACAATATTGGGTAATTATCCACTCCGTTTCAGCTTCTAAGCGTAGCGAAAACCAACCTAAATCTATGGATGGCACGTTTTATTTCTGTCTTATTTTATTATGTATATCTAATCTATCTATCTAATCTAAATACCTTTAAACGAGCAATTCTTGTATATGTATATATAATCTGAATCTCGGAAACGGCTCCAACGATTTTCATGAAATTTAGTATGCAGGGGGTTTCGGGGGCGCTAAATCATCTAGCTAGGTTTCATTTTTAGAAAAGGTCGTTTTATCCGTGTTTTCAGGCAATGAAAAACCCCTTACAATATCATTAGAATACGAAGGTCGCCATCATTTATAGAGTCCGAATAGCTCGGGAAATCGGGCGGTTCTGAAACCAGAAGACCCCGGTTCGAGTCCAGTCGATTATATTTTCCCCTATGAATTTTATTGTTATTATTATTTTTTATTTTTTTTTAATATATATTTTTCCAAAAAACACGATTTACCAAAAAAAAAATTACCGAGCAAAGCTGTCACCCAGATATTTTAATATTTATAACCTAGGTATGTCACTGTACTTACATATTTAAGTATTGAATTTGAATATTTTATTTCACCAGCATACCAACATTTGTATCGCAAGCAAGCAGAGAAATCGTCTAAGACTCTAGTTGAGTACGATCCCTTGAGCGTGATGCACTTTCATGATCGAGCCTTCAGCAGGAATGGGCAAGCTACCATAGCGCCCTTGGTAAATACTATAAATGTATCTTACTGTACTTACTATCATCATCATTAGCAACCCATCAACGGCTCACTACGTCACTACTGAGTGCAGGTCTCCTCTCAGAGAAGGGTTATAGGCCATAGTCCACCACGCTGGCCCAATGCGAATTGGCGGAGTTCACACACCTTCAAGAACATTATGAAGAACTCTCAGGTGTGCAGGTTTCCTCACTCACGATGTTTTCCTTCACCGTTGAAGCAAGTGATATTTAATTTCTTAAACGCACTTGACTCCGAAAAGTCAGAGGTGCGGGATCGAACCTGCGACCCCCCGAATAGGAGACCACAGTCCTAACCACTAGGCTATCACTGCTTCAAGTGCTTCACTTACTATACATTACTATAATTTATTATATACTCTTTGATCTAAATTGATTATGAACCAAAATCACACTTACTTACCTTAGGTACCTTTTACCCGTACCCTAACAGAAGAAATGTTTTTCAAGATTCGGAAAATACGCTTAAGTACCTATATAAGTATTGATTTTATCTTTCAGGAACCTGGTTTACTGATTTATCCTTCTCGAACGTTATCCCAGCTTGACAAAATGCGACTACAAATGTATTTCGGCCACGAATGTAATAAAAGAAAAGTTACCAAACTATTACAGACTTGTGAAAAATCTTTAGGAGGACATGGAGGTGTGGAAATGCCCGCCAATGGAGAAACTCAAGGCTCATATAATGGTGATGTAAACCACAGCTTTGATGCGGAAAATAACACAAGTAACGTAGAAGAAAAAGTTACAGAGGAACAAGGAGACGATATCGAGGCACAAGGTGTAAAAGATATCGAAGGAAAATTAGAAGAAAGTCAGAATATGAACTCTCAAAATATTGAGGATCAAGATGTAGAAGGACAAGACGCAAAAGAACAAGATGCAAAAGGACAAAATATAGAAGGATTTAGTGTAGGACAAAATGAAAATGATGAACAAGATGGAGAATATGCTGTTAAAAAACATGATTCTGAAAAAAATGACATAGAAAATAAAGATGGAGAAGGTACAAATGACGTAAATACCTTAGTAGATGAAGAAAATGAAGAAGCCACAAAGGCCACAAATATGGACGCTGAAAATTCTGATGAAACTAATCCTATGAAGGAAAAGTTAGCAGCAAATACATATTACCTAAAGGAGATTTCCGAATATTCAAGTGCAGAAAACTTGTACTAATTTTATATTATGTAACGTATCTATCATACTAATATTATAAATGTGAAAGTGTGTTTGTTTATTGATTTGTCCTTCAATCACGCTGCAACAGAGCTACGGATCGACGTGATTTTATTTATATTGCATGGGTATAGTTGAGGACCTGGAGAGTGCCACAAGCTACTTTTTATCCCGGAAAATTAAAGAATTCCCGAGGGATTTAAAAACTAAATCCACGCGGACGAAGTCGCGGGCATCAGTTATAATAGTTTAGTTATAATGTTAGATTAGACTAAAAAAACAAAAACAAAAGAAAAAAAGAAAATGGGAAAAAATTATAATAATAATAAAAAAAAGCAATAATAATAAATAAATAAAAAAGAAAACAAGTAACAATATAATAGTAGATTGTTTATCAAGGGACTAAACGATCCCACTATATACGAGATGTTTAGCTCCCGAGCGGCAGCGAGGGATGCTATAGAATCGAGTATGAATGGGTTTTAGTCCCGAGTTAAACACTCTGCTTTTCACTTCGATTGCGAGAAAATAAACTACACATACAAAATTTAAAAACCAGTATATTTCAAGATGAAATTCAGTTGGAACAACTTTGTTTTCACTTAATGACATGCTCAAATAAATATAATTAGTAACATTCACCTTCAATTATTTATTATTGTAGTAAAATTCTAGACTTCGCGGCAATACCAACATTTTTTAGACGAAACGATGAAACGAATGCGCCACGCTAGCCAAAACTTCAGTTTGTAGGTCCAGGCACAGAATATAATAGTATTTGGTACAGGTATGTTGAAGTCGGACTAGCGTTGCAGTTTCATAGTTCTATTGAAGCCCGTCCGACTTCAACATACGTGTACAAACTGAAATCTATATATATAAAAGAAAGTGGTGTTAGTTACACTATTTATAACTCAAGAACGGATGAACCGATTTGGCTGAAAATTGGTGGAGAGGTAGCTTAGAACCAGGAGACGGACATAGGATACTTTTTATCCCGTTCGACCACGTTTCCGTCAAGTCACTATAAAACGTAGTATAACAAAAACGCATCTGACATGGAATAACAAAACGCAAATGACAGTGGAATAACAAAACGTAAATGACAGCTAAACGTAATTTTGTCTTTGGTTAAGTATGGTAAAAAATTTGACAATTATAAAAAGTGTTATAATAGAGCATTACTGATAATATTATAAATGCGATAGTGTGTTTGTTTGTGGTTTGTCCTTCAATCACGTCGCAACAGAACATCGGATTGATGCGATTTTTTGCATGGGTATAGTAATGGATGTAGTAGTGGTTCCTCAGACCGGGAGAGCTACTTTTTATCTCGGATAATGAAAGAGTTCCCGCGGGATTTTTAAAAACTAAATCCATGCTGACGAAGTCGCGGGCATCAGCTAGTTATTTAATACTTTTCAGTGGCGTTTGAAGTCAGTTTTTTCAAAAGAATTTTTCATTTTTATACAGGGTTAATTTTAATTCACCAACCTCCCACATGAAACTTCTATGCATCAAAGTGAACTTTTGTTCACGACTTTTTAAAATTCCTAAAAATAAAATAGTACATTACACATCTAGGGCAGTAAAATAAGAAATGTCTCAGATCACATGTAACTGTTGTCCGAGGCGAAGCCGAGGTCAATAAACATGCGATCTGAGGCTTTCTTATTTACTGCCCGTGGTGTGTATACTATTTTTCTCCTCGACGGAGGCGGAAAGCGACATTTTCGTTTAGCGCAGCGGGAGGAAAATTGACGCTTTCCGCCCGGAGGTGAGAAAAAGGATTTTTTTCATACAAAAATAAATAATATTTATTTTTCTGTTCTAAAATTTTAAAAACTATGCGACACGTGTCAAATGGAATTTATGGCTTCTTTGACGCGCCTTCACTCGATATTCAGTACTTAATGCTTGTCCGAAACTTACGTCTGTCGCCGCGGAAAGCCTTTTTGGTGTTCGCGATAAATGCGATATTATGGACTTGCAGACGATAGCTCAGCCTGATGTTAGAAATCGCAAAGCATTTGTAAATACGAAGCGATAACTTCGGACTTAAATTGTTGCGCGGTTAGTAACTTTATAGTCAACACTTCACGCAGGTGTGGAAGAGACATTACATAAAATGACCAAAGAGTTAAAAAAATGACAGACTCTTCAACAAAAACTTAGTTTTTTTTTGTGAATTTATTGAGTTATGTGCAAAGTCGTTGAACAAATGTTGTTCAGTATTATGCATAGAAGTTACATGTGAGAGGTTGTTGGTGAATTAAAATTAACCATGTATATTATTATTTTAAGTTTTTTTTAGTGCAGCTTCATAGGATAAATCTACACATTCTCTGATCGCGAGCGATTTGTTTCTATTCATTGAGGACTTCCGTCCTCTATTACCGAAGATATTCATCAGATCTTCACCAAATTTAAATGGGACCAACCTGACGGTATGTCCATTTAGATAAAAAAAGCCGGCCAAGTGCGAGTCGGACTCGCGCACCGAGGGTTCCGTGCTCCAAAAGTAAAAGTAAAACGATAATATTATATTTATTTGCTTATTTATCGTTAACTTTGTTTGTAGAGGTTTATTGTTAATATAAAAAAAAAACTATGCTAGTTAGAGCGTTGGTTTTATTTTTCCTGTAAAATATACATAAACCCCTATTGATCATAATTTCAGATTTTTCGATTGGTAAACTTCGGAGATGAGGGGGGGAACGGTATTTTTTTCGACATTTTGGCCGATTACTCAAAAACTATTATATACAGAAATAAATAAAAAACTGTTTTAGAATGCACAAGTAAAGGCCTTTCATACGATTCCCCACTCGGTATAATTATCTTACTTTGAAATTTCAAACCCCCGATTTTCCCCCTTTTTTAATTAATCTAAAATAATTTTCGCGTTGATTTTATTTTTCCTGTAAAATATAGATAAACCTCTATTGACCATAATTATTTCAGATTTTTCGATTGGTAAACTTCGGCGATAAGGGGGGGGGGGGGACGGTATTTTTTTCGACATTTTGGCTGATTAATCAAAAACTATTCTATATAGAAATAAATAAAAAACTGTTTAAGAATGCACAAGTAAAGGCCTTTCATATGATACCCCACTCGGTATAGTTATTTTACTTTGAAATTTCAAACCCCCGATTTTCCCCCTTTTTTAATAAAACTAAAAATAATTTTCGATTTTTCTTTATTCCAATGATGTTGGGCCACTATTATACACAACTATGCCAAATTTCATGTCGATAGCTTTAATAGTTACTGAAATAATCGACTGTGACAGACGGACGGACGGACGGACGGAGAAAGTCTCACCATAAGGGTTCCATTTTTTTCAATTAAGATTATATTTTCCCCTATGAATTTTATTGTTATTATTATTTTTTTTTTTTTTTTAATATATATTTTTCCAAAAAACACGATTTACCAAAAAAAAAAAAATATCGAGCAAAGCTGTCACCCAGATATTTTAATATTTATTACCTAAACTAGCGGCACGCTATGATGGCCGGTTTGACACATTACAATAGTGATGTGGAATGTCAATTTATTCTCGAACAAAAAACAATTAAGTTTTGTTTTTGTACCTGATTAAATAGGTTTAATAAAACAAAAATGTATATGTTTATTTAATTTATTTGAACGAACTGAATATTTGAATGAAAATGAATATACATACTTTATATGCACACAAGAAACATATGAATACAAAAGATACCAAAAAAGGTGCCACAAAAGGCCATAATTAATCAGATTCGTCCATACTACTATTTTCACTGTCGTCACTGCTATCATCACCTACATTAATAATTATATGTTCGTTTTCTATAATATTATCTATTTTCACATCTCTTTCATCCCTTATTAATTTAACAGTTCTATTCACAACCTTTTCCCAGTCTCCTTTAGTCACATGTTCACAAGCTTCTTCTAATAATTTTAGCATTTTTTTTGTGGTAAATGGGGGTTCTGTATTGTGTCTTGCAGCATATCCCTTAATTTGAGCCCACACCAACTCAATCGCATTATACTCACAATGGTAAGGCGGTAACCGTATAACTCTGTGCCCATGTTCTAATGCTATTTCGTCAATGACGTATCGGATCTTGGTTGGTTTGTTTTCTTTTAAAAGACGTACTAATTCCGCTTTTAACATATTCATGTTTGCATCTACGCCATTTTTACGAAGCCATGCGACGATATCAGCTTTCTTTTGGGATTGGGCAGGTGGCTTGTCAATTTGCATCGAGTGGTATGGGGCGTTGTCCATAATTATAATAGATGGTTCAGGGAGGCTACACAACATTGAGGTAAACCATTCAGTAAACTTTTCTCCATTCATGTCTTCATGATAGTCTCCAGTGGTTTTTGACGCAAAAGCCATGAGAGAACCTTCGACAAACCCGTTGATGGTTCCGGCGTGACAAATTATAAGTCGCGATCCTTTTCCTACAGGAACTTTGGAAGTAGATGCTGCTGTGTCATCGTTCCAAGAACGGCCTACAGTATGGTTAGCATTAAGCCATGTTTCATCCAAGAACACAACATTTTGCCAATTTTTGATTTCTTTCACTTGCCGTAAAAAAGTATACCTTGCCATCGCTATATCAAATCTTTCCATCAATATTTTGCGTTTGTTACATTTTTTGTATCGAAATCCAATGGTCTTCAAAATCTTCGTTAAAGAACTTTCCCCACCGAAGAATAATCCAGCTTCCTTCAGTGAATGCACCAACTTTTTTCTTGTTGGATACTCCTTCTGTAAATAGTAGCCGTAAACATGTCTTCGGATAGCATCGGCATCAAAGCTATCGATGCCTACGACTGGTTTTGCTCGTTTTCTCTTTTTTGGTGTGTGAAGTTTATTTTCTTCTGTGCCAGTCTCGCCATATTTTTTTTTTAGTTATCCGTCTAACAGTTCGTTGTCCAATATTAAGCGCATCAGCTACGCGTTCAACCACTGGCGTTATAGGTAAAATTGGCCCTCCATTTTGAGCTTCACGATCGAAATAGTTACGAAGGCGTATTACGAACTCACGTGTCTGACTATTTAGAACAGTTCTCTGCGTACCTTCGGTCATATCGACGAAATCCACAACAAAGGGCTTGAACAGAGTCCAAATTAACGAGCAAGGGTCAACAGTAATGCAGTATCAATATTTGAAATCCAAAGCCAGGTCAAAACTATATCACAATCGCATTGCACTGACAGTTTATACTTTTCGAAGCAACGTCAATTCGAAACTGCTTTGTTTTGCATTGAGCATTGACGCGAGTTTGCCGGAGGTAGTAGTTGTGCTAGCCAGCGATCCTATGTGACGATCGTATTAGATTCCATTTTTAAAAATTTTCAATTTAGAAAACCAAATGCCGAGTTGTGGTATATATCATATAAAAATAAAAATTTTACCTTTTGTATGAAACAGCTGATATTTTTTTGCGATTTCAGAGGTTTGTCCACATAGTGAAAATTGTTCATATTCACAAGTACATTCACCCCTTAAATGGTGCAAACTGATTTTTCTACACTTGTATACATTTTAGAAATCAATTTAATAAATAAATTTTGAGTCCTAAACCTAAAACTACATTCGATAAAATTTATGAATCTCTGCACATCACTATCGTCAATAAAGTAATACAATTATTTCCTTCAAAGTCGTTATCAATTAATACGGAACTTCATGAGCGGACAAACGTCAAACCGGCCATCATAGCGTGCCGCTAGTGTAGGTATGTCACTGTACTTACATATTTAAGTATTGAATTTGAATATTTTATTTCACCAGCATACCAACATTTGTATCGCAAGCAAGCAGAGAAATCGTCCAAGACTCTAGTTGAATACGATCCCTTGAGCGTGATGCACTTTCATGATCGGGCCTTCAGCAGGAATGGGCAAGCTACCATAGCGCCCTTGGTAAATACTATAAATGTATCTTACTGTACTTACTATCATCATCATTAGCAACCCATCAACGGCTCACTACGTCACTACTGAGCGCAGGTCTCCTCTCAGAGAAGGGTTATAGGCCATAGTCCACCACGCTGGCCCAATGCAAATTGGCGGACTTCACACACCTTCAAGAACATTATGAAGAACTCTTAGGTGTGCAGGTTTCCTCACTCACGATGTTTTCCTTCACCGTTGAAGCAAGTGATATTTAATTTCTTAAACGCACTTGACTCCGAAAAGTCAGAGGTGCGGGATAGAACCTGCGACCCCCCGAATAGGAGACCACAGTCCTAACCACTAGGCTATCACTGCTTCAAGTGCTTCACTTACTATACATTACTATAATTTATTATATACTCTTTGATCTAAATTGATTATGAACCAAAATCACACTTACTTACCTTAGGTACCTTTTACCCGTACCCTAACAGAAGAAATGTTTTTCAAGATTCGGAAAATACGCTTAAGTACCTATATAAGTATTGATTTTATCTTTCAGGAACCTGGTTTACTGATTTATCCTTCTCGAACGTTATCCCAGCTTGACAAAATGCGACTACATAAATGCGACTATATTTATTTGCTTATTTATCGTTAACTTTGTTTGTAGAGGTTTATTGTTAATATAAAAAAAAACTATGCTAGTTAGAGCGTTGGTTTTATTTTTCCTGTAAAATATACATAAACCCCTATTGATCATAATTTCAGATTTTTCGATTGGTAAACTTCGGAGATGAGGGGGGGAACGGTATTTTTTTCGACATTTTGGCCGATTACTCAAAAACTATTATATACAGAAATAAATAAAAAACTGTTTTAGAATGCACAAGTAAAGGCCTTTCATACGATTCCCCACTCGGTATAATTATCTTACTTTGAAATTTCAAACCCCCGATTTTCCCCCTTTTTTAATTAATCTAAAATAATTTTCGCGTTGATTTTATTTTTCCTGTAAAATATAGATAAACCTCTATTGACCATAATTATTTCAGATTTTTCGATTGGTAAACTTCGGCGATAAGGGGGGGGGGGGGGGGGGGAACGGTATTTTTTTCGACATTTTGGCTGATTAATCAAAAACTATTGTATATAGAAATAAATAAAAACTGTTTAAGAATGCACAAGTAAAGGCCTTTCATATGATACCCCACTCGGTATAGTTATTTTACTTTGAAATTTCAAACCCCCGATTTTCCCCCTTTTTTAATAAAACTAAAAATAATTTTCGATTTTTCTTTATTCCAATGATGTTGGGCCACTATTATACACAACTATGCCAAATTTCATGTCGATAGCTTTAATAGTTACTGAAATAATCGACTGTGACAGACGGACGGACGGACGGACGGAGAAAGTCTCACCATAAGGGTTCCATTTTTACCATTTTGGTACGGAACCCTAAAAATGATTGAAATCGGTTCAGATTTGACGGAGTTATGGAGTAACATCGACAAAAAAATACGCATCGAATTGAGAACCTCCTCTATTTGTTTTTTTTGAAGTCGGTTAGTTAGATACTGATCAAAACGAATCCAAACACTACATGGCTGGCACACTAGTACACTCTTGAAAGAATATTTCAAGAGTGTACTAGTGTGCTGGATATCCTGGCTGCAATTTCAGCTCCATCATCAGAGCCATTGTATGGATATCATTTAAGACTACTTATCAATACGAATGAAACGAGCCCAAACGCAATATGGTTACGTAGTTTCATTACAGAGTGCTCATAACCACCGTTCAGCTTCATCATCAGACCCTGGATATTATCTAGGACCAGAGTACTTCTCAAGACGAATCAAACGAGCCCAAACTCCATGGTGTTACATCGTTTTACTACAGAATTCCCATAGCCATTATCCGCCTTCATCAGCTTCATGTTACAATAATATTGCACTGTAATCCGACATGCATATTTTCAGGTCAATCGGAAAGCGGGAATTTTATAATACATCTTGCAAGACTTGACCTAAACATACTTACATTGCAAGATAAATAAAAGCTTGTAAAAATAAGATGATAAATAGAAATTTAGCTTGATTAATTATGTATTATGTATATTTCGAACTATTTTTGCGTGCTCGAAGAGGCAATGTAGATAAGTAGTAAAGTACCTACTCCTTTAGTGCAATGAATGGGTTGGAAATCTTTGAAGTTTGAAATGTGTAGGATGAATTGAGGTATTTTCATAATTAAAAAAAGCCGGCCAAGTGCGAGTCGGACTCGCGCACCGAGGGTTCCATACTCCAAAAGTAAAAGTAAAACGATAATATTATATTAATTTGCTTATTTATCGTTAACTTTGTTTGTAGAGGTTTATTGTTAATATAAAAAAAACTATGCTAGTTAGAGCGTTGGTTTTATTTTTCCTGTAAAATATACATAAACTTCTATTGACCATAATTATTTCAGATTTTTCGATTGGTAAACTTCGGAGATAAGGGGGGGGAACGGTATTTTTTTCGACATTTTGGCCGATTAATCAGAAACTATTATATCTAGAAATAAATAAAAAACTGTTTTAGAATGCACAAGTAAAGGCCTTTCATATGATACCACACTCGGTATAATTATCTTACTTTGAAATTTCAAACCCCTGATTTTCCCCCTTTTTTAAATTAAACTAAAATAATTTTCGCGTTGATTTTATTTTTCCTGTAAAATATACATAAACCTCTATTGACCATAATTATTTCAGATTTTTCGATTGGTAAACTTCGGAGACAAGGGGGGGGGGAACGGTATTTTTTTTCGACATTTTGGCCGATTATTCAAAAACTATTATATATAGAAATAAATAAAAAACTGTTTTAGAATGCACAAGTAAAGGCCTTCCATATGATACCCCACTCGGTATAGTTATCTTACTTTGAAATTTCAAACCCCCGATTTCCCCCTTTTTTAATCAAACTTAAATAATTTTCGCGTTGCTTTTATTTTTCCTGTAAAATATACATAAACATCTATTGACCATAATTATTTCAGATGTTTCGATTGGTAAACTTCGGAAATGAGGGGGGGGGGGGAACGGTATTTTTTTCGACATTTTGGCCGATTAATCAAAAACTATTATATATAGAAATAAATAAAAAACTGTTTTAGAATGCACAAGTAAAGGCCTTTCATATGATACCCCACTTGATATAGTTATTTTACTTTGAAATTTCAAACCCCCGATTTTCCCCCTTTTTTTATTAAAACTAAAAATAATTTTCGATTTTTCTTTATTCCAATGATTTTGGGCCACTATTATACACAATTATGCCAAATTTCATGTCGATAGCTTTAATAGTTACTGAAATAATCGACTGTGACAGACGGACGGACAGACGGACGGAGAAAGTCTCACCATAAGGGTTCCATTTTTACCATTTTGGTATGGAACCCTAAAAATAAGGGCCTGTTTCACCACTTGTTTTTTAATTGTTGTTTTTTGTTTAATTTAAATTTTCTCTACCAGGTTAAGTATCTAAAATTAAATCATGCATGTTGGTTTAGATGTTGCGCGTATGTTCTTTCCTTTTTTCGCATTCACCCATGTAAATGAGATTAATCTTTTGAACATCCGCCCAGCTGAGTCCTTGCCAGTGACCCATTGCCCAGCCATCATTCTGAAACCACAGAATACAATATAACAGAACAAGCTGAAATAAAAAAGAGGGTAAAGAGGTACACAAGGTGCCTGCTGTTCTGTGCTTATAAACAAGAAAATAGTTTAAAAACCGTACCTCGACTATAAGTAGGTACGGAAAATTGGATATAATAAGTAATAACCGTCATATTGATGTCCTTCGTGTAAAATGTAAGTAGCTTGTGTCACCCGGACCATAGTAACGAACCGATGGACACCTGAACCTCATTCACCAAAATCGGCTCAGTAGTTTAGGCGCCACAGTGGAATATTCGTAAATAGTCACATACACAAAGATGGTTAAAATAACAAACTCTTCCTTTTGTCTTTGTCATAGTTGGAGAAAAATTATTGCGACAGCCACAAATATAATTAAGTAATAAATTAAAGAAAAACTATGAAGATTATGGAGCTTTTGAGTTTGACGTCACACCCAATAGCGCTAGATCTCTACTCTAGCGCTAGTCTAACAGGTAACTATTTCCAAGACTAGTTGAGATATTTAAAAAAGGAAAATGGCACTGAGTTATAATATTTAAAAACGGCCAAGTGCGTGTCGGGCCACGCGCAGTGTAGGGTTCCGTAGCTGAAAGTCTCAAATATTATTGCTGACCTAGGATAGTGCTTTTGTTTTATTTATGAATATTGAATAAATTTTGAGTTTATGGTTTAAATACTATAATATTCTACAAAATATGCAACTTACAACTAACTACGTGTAATACCTAACTTAGAAAAAACCTATATAACTCCTTAGCTAATGAACCCTACTTAGCCGTGATAGTTTTCCTTTAAAATTCATTATATATACTACTGCTGTGAATTTTTTCTTGTATCCTATATACAAGCATTTAGCTGGCAGAGGGGGGGGACACTTGACTCTAATAAAATTTAGCACTTTAAAATATCATATTTCACAAACGGATCCCTGAATTGAAAAATGATGTTCCCACACCCACAATATTTTTGAAAGACCTATTCAACGACACCCTACACTATGGGATAGACGTGAAAAAAAAATTCATCCCCACTTTACATGTAGGGGAGGTACCCTAAAAAAAAATATTTTTCACAATTTTATTTCACGACTTTGTCGGCGTGATTGATATTTATATCCTTGTCAAATTACAGATTTCTAGTACCAATAGTCTCTGAGCTAAACCGCGGACGGACGGACAGACGGACAGACGGACGGACGGACATGGCGAAACTATAAGGGTTCCTTGTTTACTACGGAACCCTAAAAACGTTATTTTAAATAATAAAAAATATCAGTCAAATACCCAATTTAGCGAATTTTAGTTAAATACCTGCATGTTTTTGTTCATATACTGGTATGATAATCCATATTACGTGGTAAAAACTCAAGCATGCATGCGTTGAAGTTTTAAAAATTTTAATTACTTAATATGTAATTTATAACGAGAAAGTTTGCAAGTTCGTGCTCATTGAAATATATAACTGTGTAATGTAATCGGGAAAGTGCTAACAACTGTTACGCAGGACGGAGCGCTTCAAGTTAGATAATTATGTAATTATAATGATGCAATAATCCTTCAAATAGTGTTGCCAGTGATGAGGATCCGAGACATGGTCGCTAACTAAGAGCCTCATAAGTAGGCTCAGGACCGCTCAGCGGGCGATGGAGAGAGATATGCTCGGAGTGTCCCTGCGGGATCGAATCAGGAATGAGGAGATCCGTAGGAGAACCAAAGTTACCGACGTAGCTCAGCGAGTCGCGAAACTGAAGTGGAAATGGGCGCGCACATAGTTCGAAGAGCTGATGGTCGTTGGAGTCACAAGGTGCTGGAGTGTTGACCCCGCACCGGGAAGCGCAGTGTTGGCAGACCCCCACCAGGTGGACCGACGACATCAAACGAGTCGCAGGGAGCCGCTGGATCCAGGCGGCTAGAAACCGAGGCCTGTGGAAGTCCATGCAAGAGACCTTTGTCCAGCAGTGGACGTCTATCGGTTGATAAAGAAGAAGAAGAATAATCCTTGCACTGAACACAATTTAGTACCAACTCAATGAAAAAATTTGCTCGGTTAGGTATGGCTTTTCTAAATTGCCACAACGCCTTGTGGCTGATTTTTTTGGCAAAAGTCTTTTGGCCTAAGCCTTAATATATTCCCTAAAATTTATTTTTTCTTAGCTGTCGTAACTCGTAAAACGCTAACAAGTGTTTTCTCGCAGAAAGGCATAAGTGACGCGCTTACACACATCAGTGGACATATATTTCTGTTTGCTTACGATGATCACGACCGTAGCTGATATGGATGGAACTAGTGAATAGGGATAACAGCTAAACCGCAAAAAAGTGAGTTCGGGCAAGGCAGGTGCAAGCGAACCCCTTTGGAAAGTCCTCTTGGCTCCCATGAGTTTAGCATCAAATTCCACTAGATTGTAGTTAAACCTTACCCAAATTGGATACATGATATTGGTAACACCATCCTTTATCCGAAGCCAGGGGTAGTGCATGACACTTTGGTAGTCATAAGCGAACCCTGCTGACGCGGCGGCAGGCAGTGTGTCTCTAATATCTTCAGTTATTTCTGTACAAAAAGTTTTTAGTCCGGGAGTGGCTTAAATCGCATAAAAAATATTAGAAACTTCTAAATAGCTGCTGAGATTTCAACATCTTGACTTTTTGAATATTTTTTAAATTCGGTAGAGGTACCTTCTATGTATTACAATAAGCTATTCACGTATTGGTACGTTCACATACGTTTACAATTTTGCTTCAAGCCAAATGTTTGATCACAAAATATACATAATCTATCTATATCTATCTTCTATCTTATATATTATATATTATATATATATATAAATAAAAATGAATGTTGGGAAGCGCATAACTCAAGAATGGATGGACCAATTCGGTTAATTTATTTTTTGTATGTTCCTTAAGGTCCACGGAAGGTTTTAATAATTTACTTAATAAAAAAATAAAACAAAAAAAAAGTTTGCGGTACGAAGTTCGCCGTGTCAGCTAGTATAATAAATAAGTTATGTTCTATATTTTTTTACCTGGAGTGAGCTTATCCCATTCAATGTGTAAAAAAGAGTCCCTGTCGTGCATCTTGTGTTGGTGCTCTAGTCCTAGTACGTGGACGAAAAGGTGAAGTAGGTCGTTCACTGAATTGAAACAGTCTGCATTGATTGTTAGTACCTGTGTAAAAATTTAGTATTATTCAGTAGATAGCAATAAGATAAATATGTACATCTATATATATAAAAGAAAGTGGTGTTAGTTACACTATTTATAACTCAAGAACGGATGAACCGATTTGGCTGAAAATTGGTGGAGAGGTAGCTTAGAACCAGGAGACGGACATAGGATACTTTAAAGAAAAAAAAAATTGGTTGCCTGTAAAGTCGGTATACGGGCGAAAGTTTTACGTGACAACCGAAATAGAAGCGCAAGACATGAACCGGTGTGTATGCCTATCTCTCTCACTCTCTCTCTCTCGCTCTGTCTCTCTCGCTCTTAGGCGGGCTAACTGTGCTCGAGTGGAAGGGACGCGTGCCTTTCACTTTTTATGTCTGTCTCTCTCGCTCTTAGGCGGGCTAACCGTGCCCGAGTGCCGAGTACGTGCCTCTCACTCGCTCTCATTGTGAGCGCATAACGTGAGCGGAGCGTAACGCAGTTTCTTGAAGTGTCACCCGGCAAACCAATTTATAAGACGTTGTCACGTCAAAAACAGAACAGCGGATTGATGCGATTTTTTGCATGGGTATAGTAATGGATGTAGTAGTGGTTCCTCAGACCGGGAGAGCTACTTTTTATCTCGCATAATGAAAGAGTTCCCGCGGGAGTTTTAAAAACTAAATCCATGCGGACGAAGTCGCGGGCATCAGCTAGTCTATATATATAAAAGAAAGTGGTGTTAGTTACACTATTTATAACTCAAGAACGGATGAACCGATTTGGCTCAAAATTGGTGGAGAGGTAGCTTAGAACCAGGAGACGGACATAGGATACTTTTTATCCCGTTCGACCGCGTTTCCGTCAAGTCAATATAAAACCTGGTATAACAAAAATGCATCTGACATGGAATAAAAAAACGAAAATGACAGTGGAAGAACAAAATGTAAATGACAGCTAAACGTAATTTTGTATTTGGTTAATTATGGTAAAAACAATTATAAAAATTATAGTTTAACGTAATTGATAATATCATCTATACTTATAATAAAACTGTAACTGGAAGATTTCTGTACATTTAATATATTTTGAAAATTTTAATTGGGGGATGCTTGACTATCGATACTGAGCCCAAAACAGATTTTTATTTAATTTTTGTCTGTCTGTCTGTCTGTCTGTCTGTCTGTCTGTCTGTTTGTCTGTCCGCGCTTCACGCGAAAACTACTGAACAGATTTAAATGAATTTTAGTACAGCGGTAGCTGATACTCCGAGTCAACATATAGGATAGTTTTTATCCCGATAAAACATAAGGTTACTCCAGGATAGGGGATGAAACTTTTTGTTGATTTTACTCCATAACTCAGTCAAATCTGAACGTATTTTAATAATTCTTTCTTTATTTGAAAGTGTGTATGACAAGAAATACAATGACCAATTTTGGTGAAGATCTGCTAGATATTATCGGAGATAAAGGCCAAAACTTCTCTCGGATAGTTCCAGGTCACTCGCATACGATATATACGTATATAGATCTTATTACATTCATACCATAGCCATATCTTGACCTGAGCCATTCATTACATACTAATTTTAGACTATATCACTGACCTCCAGGCCCTAGCTCCTCAATCCTGATGCTGCAGTGTACTGCCCACCTAAATCATCGATATTTACGAACTGTTGATTGTGAATTGATATTGTAGGTGCCAAATATTTAAAATATAATAGTGTAGTGGAGCCGTTAAAGAGGACTCAATTCTGATGCTGCTGGGTACTGCTCACCAATGGTAGGTAACAATTAGTATGAACTACTTAGGGTAGTGCATAACGCAGCCGTAAAAAATTTCGCGTCTCCGTTTTCCGTTTACTAAAATTTCCCACAGTAGCTTTGTATTCTTAGATGGCATCAATCTATTCAGCTAATTTAATTATCGCTCGGTTCGGTTTAGGAATCATCCTCCTCCCTTCTCCTCCCCATGCTACAACTACTAATGGTACCAACTTCTCAATCCCGATGCTGCTGATGATAATACCCACCTAAATAGTGGGTGTTTACAAAATGTCGATAATGAATTCATATTGTAGGTACCAACCAAGTGAAGACTACAAAGTGGCATAGTGCAATCGTAAAAAATGTCTCACTCGCTTCGTTCGCGAGAATGTCGATTGTAGATTTCTTTTTAACCGACTTCGAAAAAGGAGCAGATTCTCAATTCGTCGGAATCTATTTTTTCAATTTTTTTTATGTGTGTTCACCGATTACTCGAAGGCGCCTGAACTGATTTGGAAAATTCTTACTTTTTTGTTTGAAAGGGTATACTTCCCAGGTGGTTTTTAAATTTTACCGAAATCGGTTGAGCGGTTTTAAAAAATTAAGAAAAAAAATATATACTTTGTTTTGTAAAAAAATTATATTAAATTTTGTATTCATTAGTATATGGACTACACAGAGGCGTAGTGCGATCAAAAAATCTTCGCGTGTGTAAACCAAGTATGGAGTACATAGTTAAGTAGTGCGTTCCTAAAAAATTTCGCGCTCGCTTCGCTCGCGAAAATATCAGTTTTCAGTTGCTGCTGCGGGTGCCAAGTATGAATTACAAAGAAGCGTAGTGCGATCGAAAATTTTTGCGCTCGCTTCGCTCGCTAAAATGTGACTTCTTGATTGGTATTGTAAGAACCAAGTATGAAGGACACAGTTATGTAGTGCAGCCCTAAGCCAAGTATGGACTACATAGTGATGCAATGTAATTGTAAAAATTTTCGCGCTAGCTTCATTGGCGAAAATTTCTTAATTGTTGTTGTGAGTGTAAACCAAGTATGCTCGCTTCGCTCGCGAAAATATCAGTTTTCAGTTGCTACTGTAGGTGCCAAGTATGAACTACAAATAAGCGTAGTGCAATCGAAAATTTTTGCGCTCGCTTTGCTCGCGAAATTGTGTCTTTTCTTCGTTGTTGTTGTAAGTGTAAACCAAGTATGGTGTACATAGTTAAGTAGTGCAGTGCTAAAAAATTTCGCGCTCGCTTCGCTCGCGAAAATGTCTTTTCTTCATTATTGTTGTGAGTGTAAACCAAGTATGGACTACATAGTTAAGTAGTGCGTTCCTAAAAAATTTCGCGCTCGCTTCGCTCGCGAAAATATCACTTTTCAGTTGCTACTGTAGGTGCCAAATATGAACTACAAATAAGCGTAGGGCAATCGAAAATTTTTGCGCTCGCTTTGCGAAAATGTCGATTGTAGATTGCTTTTGTCTATACCAATAAGTATGGACTACACAGAGGCGTAGTGCGATCAAAATATTTTCGCGCTCGCTTCGCTCGCGAAAATTTCGGTTTTCGCTTGCTAATTTAGGTGCCAAGTAGAAACTAAAAAGGAGCGTAGCGCAATCTAAAATTTTGCGCTCGCTTTGCTCGCGAAATTGTGTCTTTTCATGATTGGTATTGTAAGAACCAAGTATGAAGGACACAGTTAAGTAGTGCAGCCCTAAGAAATTTGCGAAAATGTCCGTTTTCGATTGCCAAGTATGGACTACATAGTGATGCAATGTAATTGTAAAAAATTAAGCGCTCGCTTCGCTCGCGAATATATCTTTTCTTCATTGTTGTTGTAAGTGTAAACCAAGTATGGAGTACATAGTTAAGTAGTGCAGTCCTAAAAAATTTTGCGATCGCTTCGCTCGCGACAGCGTCGGTTTTCTGTTGCTTATGTAGGTGCCAAGTATGGACTACATAGTGGCGTAGTGCAATCTTAAAAAATGTCGCACTCGCTTTACTAGCGATAATGTCGATTATAGATTGCTTTTGTAGATACCAATTAGTATGGGCTACACAGAGGCGTAGTGCGATCAAAAATATTTCGCACTCGCTTCGCTCACGAAAATTTCGGTTTTCAGTTGCTACTGTAGATGCCAAGTATAAACAGCTAAAAAGAAGCATAGTGCAATCGAAAATTCTCGCCTGCATCACTGGACTGTAGTCCAGTGATGCATCATTGAAGACCAGTTACCAACTCCTCAATCCTGATGCTGCTGGTCCTGCCTAAATTGTGGGTATTTACAAAATTTCCATTTTGAATTGATATTGTAGGTTTGCAGGTACCAAGTAGGTACAGAATATTATATAGTGGCGTAGTACAATCGTAAAAACCTCACGATTAACATAAAACAATTCTTTTTGTCCACGCGGACGAAGTCGCGGGCATCAGCTAGTCAGTAATATGTTTTCTCTTTGAATCATCATTAACAATGCCGCGAGCAAGACGATCAAATGTTTCCTGCTACAAAGCTCCGGATTGACGTGATTTATTGGATAGGTATCTGATAGGTATAGTTGAGAACCTGGAGGGTGACAAAGATTTCCCGCGGGATGTTATGAACTAAATCCACGCAGACGAAGTCGCGGGCATCAGCTAGTATTTTAATATAACTCGCACATTAATTTCTTTTTTATTTATATCCTATACCTACTATATTATTGGTGAAAACCAAATAAAAATTCAAAAAGTAATTTTTGAAATTATCGCACATAAATTTAAACAGATACGCTTGGCGGAGAGAATTTGTTTTATAATATTATTTATTTGAAATGACCTGATGCTGATATGAAATATAAAAAATTTAATGGTAATAAATGACTTGCCTGGTTGCCATCTGGTCGTCCAGTTGTTGGGCACGTACATCCTGGTTTTGTAGAACGCGCGAGCACTAGCACATTGGCAGCATGACGCCTAGCAGGTGACTTAGGCAAAACGGTCATGTTACTTTTAGAGGTCTGCTTTGCTGTTGATAAAGAAAAATATACCAGTGGAAATGCTAATTTATATACCTATAGGTAGTGAGTTGAAAATGTGCCTATTATAGATTCAAAAGATTTTAAGAAACTTTTTTTTTAAAAAGAATATCAATCAAGTTGAACTTGACTAATATTCTCCTCTCCCCTCCAAATAAGCGGAAAGCTTGTGTCAGGAGTGGGTACGACAATAGTGCAACGGGTGGGATTCGAACCTGCGACCTTTCAGTTTTCAGTCCGCACCTTTAACCGTTGGGCTATTGAGGCATGATTGACTTGATTTCATCATTACGTTTTTTCAGTGTCACGAAGGTGTCACTACAAAAACTTTAATTATTGTTTTTGAAAACAACTAATCATGTGCCATTAATGAACAAAAGGCAAAACTATTTTACGATTATTGTATACTCTACCTTGTGATTTAAAAGTATTGCCCATATTATTAATATTTTTAACATTTAGTTTACGAGTACGCAAAGATTTATTAGGTGTGTCACGTTCTTGAAGGATTTTCATTTGGCTTGGTAAGGTAGCTCGACTTAATTCAGATAGTGTAATTGTCATTTTGAGTCTTTTTGATGCATAAGATTTAGTTGCAGTTATTTCATTTTCAATATTATTTTCAGTTTCATTAATTTGTTGGTCTTCTTCTTTTTCAAATATAACTCTAGAAGATTCTTCTTTTTCTTTGTCAAACGGAACTGCAGTAGTGTCCTCGTTATCAGACAAAGCTGCAGTATTTTCAGTAATATTTTTATTGTCATCATCTTGATCAGTGATATCTCTGAATTCAAGGCAGGTTTCTTTTTCGATATGGTTGAAGACAGCTTTCATGTTTTCCCTTTCTTCAGCAGCTATGAATATGAAAATGGATTCAATAATCATAATCTTGACTTGCAACCTATACTTCCACGATTTGCAACAAAAAATAAAAAATGTGTCTAAAATTTAATGTATTCTAAATTGTAAATAGTAAATATGTGAGTTGTGATGTATGTATCAAGATCAAATTGTGCTTTACACTTACTGAATTCCATTTTATCTTTTATTTGATAGTTAACTATTCCGTATGGCCATATTCTGTTTTTGAAGTACTCTTCAATTTCTTCGGCTGTAACTACTTCAGTTTTGGGTTTCAGCTTTACTACGCTTGGGCATGTTTTTAGTAAATAATCTTTGTTTCGCTCAACGCATTCATGACCGTAAATCATTCCAATCTTTTCTACGTCCAATTCGCTAAGAGCTTCACGCTGACCAACTTTAATGTTGGACTGTTTAAATTGAAATATAATAATATCAAAAGAAATTAAAGTGTCTTCGAACTAACACCTTTTTTATTTAATTTCATTCGAAGAGGCAACAATATTCGTGCTTAAAATATGTAGTTAAATACAAACAAGGAGACTTACAAACCAAAAAGTAAAAAAGACTTTTACTATTTAGACTACTTTTGATCTAGGAAAATTAGAGTTCTCGAGGGAATTTAAAACCTTAATCCACGCGGACGAAGTCGCGGGCACCATCTAGTTGTAGATACATGTAATAGATAGATTTTTTTTGAGATTTTTATTCTGATTTTGAAATTAAAAGTTCAGTATTCTCTAATTTTGAATAACATAAATTTCTTACCTCTGCCAAAAGAGTTATTTGACCATTTTTGGAAAATGCTCGAGGTGGATAGTGTAGAACGCTGGCGTAGTCATATGGAAGGCTTAATAGGCGTCCATCTTGCCTAGTCTCGAAATATTTTTTATATCCTTTAAAAATTCAGGCATAAAAAGAGACGTTAAAATATAACTGCATTTAATTTTGCATTTGTTTTAGAATTAATATTAAACCAATTTACTTATTTAGAATATCTTAATGCACACACTGAAAGAAACAGCATGTAACATCCATCATAAATTCTAGGGTTCCTACTCCTCGATCCAGATTCTGCCCACTAAACTGTGATAAAAAATGTTAGGCACCGAGTAAAGATTTAATTGTTCTACGGGTATGAACACCTCAACCCTGATGCTGCAAGGTGGGTAGGTACTCAATCGTGGGGATTTAGGAACTGCGGACTATAAATTGATACTAAAGGTACCTACTAGGTCAGTAAAGGGTAAATAGTTATTTATTTAAATGTTGGACCTGTGTTTTTAACTGAATTCGTAAAGTAGGATTTGTGAGTTATACCAGGTTTGATATTTTCCCATAAAATTGTGATGTAGCGATCTCTATCTAATCGCGTGTGTTCATGGGAGAAGCCTAGCACATGCATCACTTCGTGAGCTATTTCCCCTTGTGATAAACAGTCGTAGCCAAGAACCACCATCTAAAATATAAACATTTCCTGAGTACAATGTACATATTATATCATAACCATATACTAGTCAGGAATTTTCTGATTCTGAAATATATCAGTAGTTTTATAACAATAATTCTAAAAAATAAACTGTTACTGATAAGAAACATAGCTCAAAATCAGAAATTTTAAAAAAGTTGGTATTTTTAATTTTTAATTACAGGTTCGTAGTGCACTCGCCTGGACACCAGTATTAGGTTTTCGCTCATTGCTATGTACACATTGCCTTATGCCAGAAGGATTAGTTATATAAAGCCATTCAACATTTTGGAGCGACTGTTTATCTATAGGTTTTTCCCGAAGACGTTGTAGACGAATACAGGAAACTTTTTCAATGTAGTCAAAAGCTTTTAGTATAATGTCTGCGAGAAGAGAATCTAAAAAATTCAAAATATGAAATTTAAGATTGAACATGCGCACCTAAGTCCATTTAAATGTCCGTCCATAGGTAAGTCTCTATTTTCTGCCTTTTCAGTTAGTTGAAATAACATCATCATGAGCAACCCCTATGGTAAACCGTCTCACTATTGAGCGTAGGTCTCCTCTCAGAGAAGGGTAAGGGTTGAGAAAACATATCTCAACTCAATATAATATTATGTCCCTAACTTCATAAATAATAATAATATGATGAACGTAGAGTACTTAGTAGATAAAATGGGATTAAAAACATAAATTATTAAAAATTTGCGCTTTTTGCCAGGTGAATTGTGGCCTTTGGCTAAATTAAATGCATTTTTTTTGGAATTTCAAAACTATCAGTCCCGACGTAGTGTTTATTTTGGAGATGTACTAACCATACGTATTAGGATCAATAAAATAAGGAAGGATTCCATGCTTCCACTTCTTGATCCATGGAACATCAACTCCTTCAAGTTTCTTATTTTCGTATGTTGACGTGATGTTTTCATCTAATGGACCAAGAAGTTGTGCCGGTGCAAAATTAAAACGTCGATTTATATCGTTCTTGATTCCCTGTAAAGTAACTCACTTTTACTTGAAAGGTTCGTATATGATATCTTGAGAAAATATTTTTTGCCACTTTAGCTGTAGCAGATATAAATTATGAATTAAAAAAGTTAAGATTAAGTGCTACCTTTGAAACGTTCTTAAGGTTTCTTTGTCTATAAGTACTATTAACGTTTTCCTCTAAATCATCGTATAATTTATCAACGATTTTTTCAACTCTCAATACATCTTCGCGCTTCAAAATTAGGTTATCAATTTTGTTTGAATCAACATCTCTTTTTACTCGAGGCCTCGTTGGGTAACTGTCATTTACATTAGATTTCTTACTATTAATTAACTGACGATTTTTTTCTTCGTTAAATATCCTGCATATTTCTAAAGTATCTTGTCGCTTTCTTTCAATTAGTTTGCTATTGACTATAACATACAAAATTTGAGTAAGTATTTCGAAATCAATTTAATTTTTAATCAAATATTTATTAAGACGACCTTACCTTTTTTAACGCTCAACGAAGGAACCACACTATTAACTAATATAAAGTGAGAGTATAATATTGATGACATGAAAAATACTTTTTGAAATGAAAAGGCAAGCATAATTGTATCCAGCTCAAATGCAATTTTATCGCAATTCATATTGAAGCTGGAAATTTTAAATCACAAACACATTTCAGCATTTTTATTGTGATGTAAATATTAAATAAATATTTCACAAAAGCGATTTTTTGTAGCATTATTTTTTGTGATATTTTTAGCTGTAGTAAAGGAGTTGACGTATCATAGATGTTTGAGTAAACTAAAAAGTAAGCTGAGAAATGGTAAATACCAGTAGGTACCAACTAATCATTCTTAAGTATTAAATTATTGGGCATGTTTTACTGGCCGGTGGTCGCGTATACCACATAAGTATAAATTATTTCAGAAGGAAAGGAAACCTTTTACTGCGCCAGTTGAGCATGATCATTTATTGGTGTAACCTACCTCTTCAAAGGAACAATATTATAATTACTCGACCAACTGACAATGGCATAATTATTTACGCAAATCGTTCGCGGGGAGCACGGAGGTTTTGAACTTGCGACCTCCATTGTTGTCCATTGAATACGTCGAAGAAGTCCACCGTCCATGATCACACCTGTGTCAGTTCGCGGATTCAAACTTAGAAAGGTAACTTTTTATTCTGACATGAATTTGTACAAGGTTGTAGTGAAACAGTTGTGTTTAGTGTGCCAGAGGCAGCGCACGTATCGCGTTTGCAAATATACTTAAGTGAAACGCTGATTTTCTCGTTCCGTTAGTGCACTCGTTTATTTCACTGGAAAGGATATTTTTGAGTGAGCATAATTACCTGTAATTAACGATAATATAATTACTAAGGTTCTTGCATTTTTTCACACGATTGTTGATTAGCGTTTTCGATCAAATAACAGGTTTTTAGTAAACTCGTACGTATGCTCGATTAGGATTTAAGATTCAAGAATGGCCCAATTATTTTTGGTTTCGTTTTTTAGGGTTCCGTACCAAAATGGTAAAAATGGTACCCTTATGGTGAGACTTTCTCCGTCCGTCCGTCTGTCTGTCACAGTCGATTATTTTAGTAACTATTAAAGCTATCGACATGAAATTTGGAATTGTTGTGTATAATAGTGGCCCAACATCATTGGCATAAAGAATATTTTTAGTTTTATTAAAAAAGGGGGAAAATGGGGAGTTTGATTTTTTTTTTTTAATTCGATGACAAGCTAGTCCTTGACTGCGATCTCACCTGATGGTAAGTGACGATGCAAGATGGTAGCGGACTAACTTGGAAGGGCTATGGCAGTGAACATTCAACCCATACCCCTAATTGGTTTCTACACGCCATCGTGCCGGAACGCTAAATCGCTTGGCGGCACGTTTTTGACGGTAGGGTGGTAACTAGCCACGGCCAAAGCCTTCCACCAGACGAATTTCAAAGTAAGATTATACCGAGTGGGGTATCATATGAAAAGCCTTTACCTGTACATTCTAAAACAGATTTTTATTTATTTTTATATATATCCAATAGTTTTTGATTAATCGGGCACACTGTTGAAAAAAAAAAATACCGCCCCCCCCCCCTTATCTCCGAAGTTTACCAATCGAAAAATCAGAAATAATTATGGTCAATAGAGGTTTATGTATATTTTACAGGAAAAATAAAACCAACGCGAAAATTATTTTAATTTAATTAATAACGCTTGCGGCGTACCGCGCTGGATCGCCAAAGTCAACTTCTGCACCAAGAACGCACCGGAGCAGGAATCGAATACTCGATCCCTAAAAATTATGAATTGATATTACAGGTACTATGTCGGTATAGACTATATAATTTCAGCTTCCATTTCTTACTCCTCGATCCTGATGCTAAAAAACCTTATATTCCAGTTCTTCAGTAGGCTCAAAATTTTAAGGTAGACAGGCGCATAAACTTAACTATTACTTACCTACCACATAACTTTCCCTTTTTATTCGAGAGAGAGAAGAGTTTTAATATCAAAATTACCTTCTTAGTTATAATATTAGGGTTCCGTACCAAAATGGTGAGACTTTCTCCGTCCGTCCGTCCGTCCGTCCGTCCGTCTGTCACAGTCGATTATTTCAGTAACTATTAAAGCTATCGACATGAAATTTGGCATAGTTGTGTATAATAGTGGCCCAACATCATTGGAATACAGAAAAATCGAAAATTATTTTTAGTTTTATTAAAAAAGGGGGAAAATCGGGGGTTTGAAATTTCAAAGTAAAATAACTATACCGAGTGGGGTATCATATGAAAGGCCTTTACTTGTGCATTCTAAAACAGTTTTTTATTTATTTCTATATATAATAGTTTTTGATTAATCGGCTAAAATGTCGAAAAAAATACCGTCCCCCCCCCCCCCCCCCTTATCTCCGAAGTTTACCAATCGAAAAATCTGAAATAATTATGGTCAATAGAGGTTTATGTATATTTTACAGGAAAAATAAAAGCAACGCGAAAATTATTTTAGTTTGATTGAAAAAGGGGGAAAATCGGGGGTTCGAAATTTCAAAGTAAGATAACTATACCGATTGGGGTATCATACGAAAGGCCTTTACTTGTGCATTCTAAAACAGTTTTTACTTTTAAACTAATAATGAATGATATGTAGGTACTTACTACTTATAATTGTCTGATTCCTTGTTTCTCGCTTGTTCCGAGCCGAGCGAACGATGTACTAATAGGCATATTATGGACTTAACAGGCATATTATGGACTTAATAGGCATATTATGGACTAATTCGTACTCGTTCAGTGTCGGGAATTCATTCCTAATAGTACTTACTACTTAGTACATGTACTACCTACACAAACCTAGAACGCTCAATCGGCGCTACATCTTTGACGGTAGGATGGTAACTATGGCCATGGCTAAAGCCTCCCACCAGACCAGAACTGAGAGAATTAAGAAATTATAAAGGAGGTTGGCGAATCTTGAACCAGCATTTTTAAAAACCGTTCAGATTCAGAAATCATTTAATTTTAATTTTTCAGAGTATTTTTCTGTGTAAACCCGATATTTTTAGAAGATGGGGATCAACAATATAATTATTCACAAGTACACTTATTAAATAACCGTTACATGGCAATACAAGTGAATATCTTTTTTCTCCCAACTTTATTTGATAGACTTTGATGAACTTTTTTGTTAGACTGGTTTACTAGAACAAGCATTCAGAGAAGTTTTATTCGTGAACGTGGACTTAAAGCCCACGGTTCAGTTCGTCTGGGTCAGAAACTCTATGGAATTCGCCAATCTCCTTTCTTAATTTCCCCCGCTGTGAATCGAGCCCGAGATCTCAAGACAAAACCACTGATGCGCAAGGGAAGTCGTCAAAATCCAATTTTTTTTTATTGTTGAGTAGGTAGAAATAAATCGATGAGTCGCGTGCAAAATCATAGAAATGATACATACTACAAAGATACGAGTACGATAATAAATAATGTGTTATTTCCTTGTGAGTTATTAAGCATAAAATGCTTAGATGGCAGCCGTTGATACGCGATACCATAATTATTACGAGTATATGTATATATACTCGTATAAGTCGTATATGCCTCTATACATAATATCTTCTGACAGTGAACCAAGGCCGTTGTAAATTACATATTAAAACAACTATTTAATTATAGATCTGGTCCAGTAGGTACGTAGGTACTATACAGACTAAATATAGGGCTGACAGTAATATTTTTGAGAATCGCTGATTAAAATCTAACAAGTATATTATTTATCTGTCCATCCATCCCCTAGACATCTTTCCATCGTACGGATCCTCATCCGATACGTCATGTTCGCTTGTTATGGACCTCATAAGAAAGGGGTCGATCAGCGGGCGATGGAGAGAGTCGGAGTATCCCTACGGGATCAAATCAGAAGTGAGGAGATTGAGAGTTACCGACAAACCTTAACGAATTACAAGCTGAAGTGGCAATGGGCAGGCGGCGCGGCGGCCATAACCTAACCATAGCCATAGCCTAATAAATAGGTACCCTTTACACCCATCGGTTCTTTGAGCCATGGCTAAAAATCCGATGGGCGTATTTTTTTTAATATCTTATTTCTCCCTAGAATCTATTATACTTACTAGACGCCAAGTTATCGATAAAAAAAGTGTGGCCTAATTTATAATTCCGACAGAACCATAGGTGTTGCATCAGAGAAATAATAATTTGAAGCTAATAAACGCAACGTAAATACGAAAACACATTCGCATAGGCTTAAAACTTGAAGCGTGTCCGAATACCTGTTACGTGCCGATTACGTGACGGATGAGTGCTGGTTGCGGTCATGCCACCTTTGTAAATGGACTACTGAACGATAGTATGACGCTGTACGAAATAGCCCACGTAATACTAAGTAGATAGATATAAATGTAGTATTTTTATCCGCAGTTTTAAGGTATCACTTCCGATAGCATGTACCTACCTACTTTGCGGGCGTGAGTCAACAAAAAACCTCTTGATCTTGCCCCTTCTAACACTATTTTCTAGCAGTATTCTTTTTTCCTCAGAAGCTACTCGCCTAAGGAACCATCGATGTATTATTCGATGTAAGGAACTCACTTCCTCAGCATAATAAAGACAGTCACTCAATACACACTTTCAAAAGAGTGAAGCAGCGCTATCTATCTTTATGTATTGTATAAATTATATTTTTACGTACATACATATATGTGTATATATTTATGTATGTATTTTATTATTATAATGTTTTGTACAATGTACATCTTCTTCTTTATCAACCTAAGACGTCAACTGCTGGACATAGGTCTTCCTGAAATCCCTCGCCTGAATCCAGCGTCTCCCTGTGATTCATTTGATGTCGTCGGTCCACCGGGTCTGCCAACACTGCGCTTCCCGGTGCGGGGTCGCCACTCCAGCACCTTGGGAGTTGGGACCCCAACGGTTCCCAAAGCAACAAATGAACTTTGCAATTGTACATTGTGGAGTCGGCATCGCCTGATGTTGCTCCGGTTTCCGAGCGAAACGTAGGTACGTCGAGTGTTAAAAGATTTGTTCTGTTTGGCGGATTATAGCAAAGGAATACTAATTTTTCTTTCATTGACATGGAGTTCCGTAAAGTACCTAACCCCTGATTCTAGCCAATACTTAGTATTGCTAGCCTGACAACCGCGTTTGATGCCGTACATAATATATGTACCTCTTAGGTAGACGTCTCTTGGTAGGTAAGCGATCACCATTAATGTAAAATGTAGGTAGGTAGGTACTATGTATACAATTATGTCATAAAATCTGTGTTTCGGTCTCACAAGATAAATACCTACTGTAAGTAAGTACCGTTTCAGTTTTCACAGAACGGCACTTGAACTCGCAACGAAACGGGTTTATTAGGTCGTCAATTTTAGGGTTCCGTAGTAAACAAGGAACCCTTATAGTTTCGCCATGTCCGTCTGTCCGCGGTTTAGCTCAGAGACTATTGGTACTAGAAATCTGTATAATAGTAATAGGTCTTTCAAAAATATTGTGGGTGTGGGAACACCATTTTTCGATTCAGGGATCCGTTTGTGAAATGTGATATCTTAAAGTGCTATATATTATTAGAGTCAAATGTCCCAGCTCTGTCAGCTAAATGGTTCTTTATAATCTTTAATCGTTGTTTATTATCGTGTAGTAAACCATACTATGTATATTAAATCAGTATAGATATCGATATCTGTCATCTTGTGTGTGTGGAAATCGATATGCACCATCATCATCATTATCTCAGCCTGCGGACGTCCACTGCTGAACATAGGCCTTTCCCAGAGAACGCCACCACACCCGGTCCTCAGCCTTCCTCATCCAGCCACTTCCCGCCACCCGCTTTATATCGTCGGTCCAACGTGCTGGAGGGCGCCCCACACTACGCTTACTAGTTCGCGGTCTCCACTCTACAACTTTTCGGCCCCATCGGCCATCGCTTCTACGACAAGCATGGCCTGCCCACTGCCATTTCAGCTTGCTAATGGTTTGGGCTATGTCGGCGACCTTGGTTCTCTTGCGGATCTCTTCATTCCGAATCCTGTCCTTAAGAGAAACTCATAACATAGCCCTCTCCATAGCTCTCTGAGCGACTTTAAATTTGTGGATCAAGCCTTTTGTTAGTGTCCACGTTTCGATATGCACATTATTGCCCAATTCACCTTTTGCTATTTCGCTATTTCTTTTTATTCTATATATTTATTTCGCTAAGTATATCTATTTATTTCGCTACACAAATAAATCAACAAACAAACATACACACTTTGCAGTTTGCGTTTAGTGATTAGCTGATGCCCGCGAATTCGTCTGCGTGGATTTAGTTTTCAAAATCTTTTTGATTTTCCGTGATAAAAAGTAGTAAGTATGTAGTTGGCTGTAGTAGCCTATGTAACTCTCTATCCTAAACTACCCATGCAAAAAATCTAGTAGCTCCCTTGCAGCATGATTAAAGGACAAACCAACACATTTTCGCATTTATACCTACCTAATATTACTACTAAGATATCAGGATGGATTAATAAAAGAGTAATCAAATAAAGTTAATTATAATAATGATAACACGTGCTACTATTATTTCGTTTGGCACAAAATATACTTACTAAGCGATTTACTATCGTATTTTAATGATTGAATAATTATGTTAATGTTGAGAATTATAGGTACATCAGAATTTTACTATCGAGATTTTATGTTTTCCTCATTTTCTGTTTTTAGTTCTTACGATTTAGAGTTTTTGTAGTGGGTACGTATTTTCTAAATTCACGATAAGGTTTAAATTATTACAGACTTTTATTTCTTTGAATAAGTATTATATAGTTTAGGTACTTACTTCACTTACTACTAAGATTTTTCCGTCGAAATTAATACTTCGGCCACTTCAAAATTTCCGATCGACCTGAAACTACATAGGTAATTACTAATTAGGTAGGTGTACATCGGTGACCTGAAAATTTATTTGGGTAGTTAACTATTAACACAGAGTAAGGATAGTTATCTCCTTACTGTGCTATTACTATCCAATATTTCCAAACCACGCGTATAAATAATTCATTTATGTACCATTAGCTGATGCCTGCGACTTCGTCCGCGTGGGCAGAACCCGGATCAGGATTGAGGATTTGGATCCTGGAATTTAGCTATGTAGGTAGTCTTTGCTTGGTATCTATTCATAATTTACAGTTAATAAATCACAACAGTTTAGGTGGGCAGTACCCCTGTAGTGCCGTCAAAATAGGTCCAGCTATTCCCGAGATTAGCCAAAACAAACAGACAGACAGACAGACAAAAATTTTAAAAATTGTTGTTTTAAGTGGGTAACGAATTTACTTTCGTGTTATGCATTTAGTAAACAGCTGTTATTTTGACACTTCAATTTTATTTATTTGTTAGTATAGATTTATTTCTCTCACAATTTTTTGGTGCATAATGCATAATATAATCTATACATATAATAAAACAGAAACGAAACCAATTCTGTACATGAAATAGATTCAAGAAAGGGTTTTTGCTTCTAATTGTGTTCAAGATACAGATATCAAAACAGAAGCTAAATTTTTTTTTGTCTGTTTTTTTGTCCTTCTTTCACGTAAAAACTGCCGCACAGATTTCTACAAAATTTATACCGTGGTAGCTTATTACTCGGGTCAACATCTAGGTTACTTTTTATCCCGGAAAATCAAGGAGTTCCCGAGGGACTTTAAAAACTAAATCCACGCGGACAAAGTCGCGGGCATCAGCTAGTGCATAATATGAATTAACTTTCTTGAATAATAAAATTAAAAATAAAAGAGAAATAACAACTTTTTATCATGTACTTAGAGGTATGTGATACGAGTAGGTATGTAACCTACTGCGCTTGCTTTGCACTCTATTTCGATAGCAGATGTCCTATTGACCCTAACCTACTGACTTCTATTCATTGATGTTCATTTGTTTGTCCTAATTTATCATAATTCCCATCTATTACAAAAATATTGACATGTTTGAAACCAGTTGTACAATAATAGTATCTAGCTCTTACTTAGTTCTGAGGTGGTTCTGTCTTCTGAGTTTGACAATAACTTACATTGCTTAAATGAGGCTTTATTAAGGTCTATGCTTACCTATCAATGCTAGTTCTAATTCTAAATGATACCAAGCAAGCATATATTTGCCGACAGATAATAATGAATAAGTAGGTACAAAGTAACCTTTATGTGTCAAATATCTGAGCAAATATCCTGTTGAGCTGTTATCCTGTGGTGTACAATAAAGAATATTTTCATTTCATTTCATTTCATTTTCAAATATACCTACCTATTATTACCTACTAACCGGGAACAATATATACCTAGCTAGGAACCTATTGATTCTTAGATGAATATAAGTGTTTCTTCCTATTCTTACAAATATTATAAATGCGAAAGTGCGTCTCTCTGTTGGTTTGTCCTTCAATCACGCAACAAGTCGACATTTTTGCATGGTTATTTAATTTTTGAGGACTGGAGTGATATAGGCTAAGCTCCCCCTACGCAACATGTTTTAGTTTGGCTGAAAGGCGCTTCACAGTGAACGCATTTTTTTTAGAACGCACCCCAATTTCATGTACTTAATTAGTAAGCGATTACCGAAGAAAGTGTTCCGTGCGTTACGACCGAATGGATATTCGCATCGCTGCGCATCTAACGTATGACCGAAATTGATTCGTTGCAACAACTAGTTTTTGCCGTTGTTGCCCGAAAAATTGCGTGTTTCATGATAAAACTATTTTTATTATGCAATCCGTCGTATTTAGTTGGTTATGTTTCGTTAGATATAAATAAATAAATAGGCTGTTACCTGTCATAGCTTACACTTAAATAGAATTTCTCCTGGCCTAAGTGAGCACGTGTTCGGTATAGAGATGTAGGTACATAGGTAATTTTCAATAAATCCATGTATTTCCTATTAGATTCCTCTATTAAAAGTTCAAAATTATTTATTTCAAAATTCAAAATTATTTATTTCACGTAGGCCAACCTGTGGCTCTTATGACAAGTCATGATTCTACCACCGGTTCGGTTCAGCAGATTCTGCTGAGAAGAGCCGGCAAGAAACTCAGCAGTTGCTCTTTTCAAAATAATCATTTTACAATATTATTATGAAGCTATTACATTGTAACAAGTTTTTTAAACTATCTTATGGGCAGCTGGATGCCAAGCCGATTTAACCTATGCAACTTTGTTAGAATAAAATATAATATTTCCACAATGAGGGGAAGTTCCAAAAAAACAAAAAAGTACTACAATTCATTTCATGTTAAGACGGGCAGACATAAAGTAGCCTCATTCCCGTAGGCGGCACCCGTTCATTTCATCTGTGGCTAAAAATTATTTATTTCAATCTGTGGCTCTTAGTCAAGACTCTACCCCCGGTTCGGTAAGAAAATTCTGCTGAGAATTTCGCTGAGAAGAGATTTTACCCTCGACTTCTGCGTGAAATTAGGTTTTTAGAAATACCGCGGGGAGCCTTTGTTTTTACGGGATTATGTCACTCTTCTCCCTCTCTCTTATTCGCTCCTTTGTTGTGTTGCTGCGTGATTGAAGAAAAAACTATTAAACCAAAAACAGATATACTATCACATATTTTTATTAACCGACTTCCAAAAAGGAGGAGGTTCTCAATTCGGCCGGTATTTTTTTTTCTCAATGTCTATGTCCACCGATAAAAAATATTATCACTACATATTATAAAACTAAGTCCCCCGCTTCGTCTGTCTGTTTGTCTGTCTGTTCGCGATAAACTCAAAAATCACGGAACGGATTTTCATGCGGTTTTCACCAATAGATAGGGTGATTTATGGGGAAGGTTTGAGTGTATAATTTGTTAAGGTCTTGTGTACATTAGTTGAAATATGACGATAATTGTTGACTATATCGGAAAAATTCAAGCCGCTTGGGAGATTTCATCGAAAACGCTGCCTAATCCCTTTGAGATATAACAAAACAATTTATGGTGGTGGTAAGTCTTTACAGAAAAGTCCGCGATGGCATATCTTTTAAGGATAGCTCTTAAATTTTAACTTCTAAAAAAATGGTCACATACTATGCGGTAATTGGAAATCTATTTAGACGGGTACAGTATTATAATCCTTATCAACTTAAATACGTTAGTTACCATAAGCATTTCATGCACATTATGATAATCCTTTAGATACACCATACAATTAAAATGAATGTCTTAGGAGTTATCGCAAAATAAAAACGAACGCGCGCCAACATAAATTAAGCTTTCAACCCGACGATGGCGATGACGGGACTCGCTCATGCGACCATTGACCAGTGACCACCCCCGCGCGCACCGCCTTGTTGCTATATTATAAGCCGAGCGATAGATGCTGTTCAATATAACTTATGGAACATTTCAAGGAGTTTGCAAAGCATAGGCGTAATGTGTTCGAAGCCGGGGCGGGTCGCTAGTAAGAAAATAAATATTAAGTAAATAAGTTATTTTAAGTAATAATATTTTACAAGTTTATATGACTTAATCGATTGTTTAAACCTGTAAGCCCAAAAGTAGGTACTTACCATGACATAATTACATTACAGGCTACAGCCCATACTTACAGAATACAAGCCCTGACACACTATATAGGTACCTACTGATTGCAGAAATTAATGTTGACATGTGGTTGACATTGAACTTTTTCTGTTAATGACGAAGGTTTTAAAACAGGTAGGATAGGTACTTACCTACTTGTTCAACCTTTGTTTGGGTTAAAACTGTTTTCAATATAAGTTATATCGAAGTACCTAACCTTGGCCCAAAATTATCTAGGTACCTACCTCAGGTGAGGTATAATTATATGAATAACATTATATAAAAAATTCTTTTAAAAAAACCACCGTAAAAAACCGACTTCAAACGCCTGCGCCACTACAAAGTAGGTAAGTATATAAATTACTAGCTGACCCAGCGAACTTCGTACCGCCCGCAAAAATATTTAGTGGTTGGTCACCCTTATCATTTAGGGCTATGAAAAATAGATGTTGGCCGATTCTCAGACCTACCCGATATGCACACAAAATTTCATAAAAATCGGTCCACCCGTTTCGGAGGAGTACGGGAACGAACATTGTGACACGAGAATTTTATACATTAGATTGTTGATATTTTAAAAACCAGATATTACATAATTATAAATGCGAAAGTGTGTTTGTTTGTTGGTGTGTCCGTCAATCACGCTGCTACAAAGCTACGGATTGACGTGATTTTTTGGATAGGTATACTTAGTTCAGTACCTGGAGGGTGGAGGGTTCCCGCGGGATTTAAAAAAAAACTTGTGAGGTGTCAAGGGACACCCGGATGGAACGCAGTTCCTTTCGATTAATTAATTTGGCATTGTGTTCAACATTTTCACACTACAATATTAGACCTCCGTAGCCTTGTGGTTTCGACAGTCGCCTAACAGCCAAAGGTCGATGGTTCGAATCCCAGCTCGACAGACCGAATTTTTAACCGACTTCCAAAAAGGAGGAGGTTCTCAATTCGGCCGGTATCTTTTTTTTTTTTTCTATGTATGTCCACCGATTTCTTCGGGATTACTGGACCGATTCGCGTGATTTTTTTTTTAATCGACAGAGGATGTTTGGGAAATGGTCCCATAAAAATGTTAACCTTCAACTCCTCAAGCCTGATGCTGCAGGGATATTGCTCACCTAAAATAAAGAGATTTAGGAAATATCGATTACGAATTATTATTGTAGGTAACAAGTATGGACTACATCATGGAGCTCCAGGTCCTAGCTCCTCAATCCTGATGCTGCAGGGTACTGCCTACCTAAAACTATGGGGATTTAGGAAATTTCGATTACGAATTGATATTGTAGGTAACAAGTATGGACTACATCATGGAGCTCCAGGTCCTAGCTCCTCAATCATAGGATACTACACTTAAAAGCTTAAAATAAAAATTCTTTTCAAAAAACCGACTTCTAGCGCCACTACAAAGTATAAAAATAATTTTAGTTTGTCCACGTTTGTTGAAGTCGGGCGGGCCTAAAATACAAACTATGAAACCGACTCGCGATGCTCACTCGACTTCTACAAACGAGTCTCTCATATTGTGTAGCGTCGCGCATCGGTTTCATAGTTTGTATTTAGGCCCGCCCGACTTCAACAAACGTGGACAAACTAAAATTATTTTTATACTTTGTAGTGGCGCTAGAAGTCGGTTTTTTGAAAAGAATTTTTCCATTTTCAATTTTATTTTAAACAATTTAGCTACATGTGGAACCTTTCCCTAATTTTTTATAACTTAAAAATAAGTTTTGAAGTAATGATGTAATGATGTTGGGCTACTATTCTATTATACACAACTATTCCAAATTTCATGCCGATAGCTTTAATAGTTACTGAAATAATCGACTGCAGACGGACGGACGGAGAAAGTCTCAAAGGGTTCCATTTTACCATTTTGGTACGGAACCCTAAAAACAGGAGATCTATGGGGAATATCAGTCAAAATAATTCACAATATCATTGATATTATTGAGCCTTATCTTGCTTTAATTTTTAATAAGTCTGTAGATTCTGGATCTTTTCCAGACCTAATGAAATGTAGTAAATTAACTAAGGGTCGATCAACAACCGATGCAGCCGCAACGCTGTTACAAGTTACAACACATATTCGATGCATGGAATAACTCACAGAATGCCATTAGTAATTTCTGTGATTTATCAAAAGCATTCGACTGCGTTGATCACGAGACCCTTTTGCTTAAACTGAGCCACTATGGTATTAAAGATGTTGCACTTAGCCTCATTGCGTCTTATCTTAGTGATCGTGTTCAAAGAGTATGTGTCAATGATATTAAATCATCCGGATCAGCCTCAGTAATGGGTGTACCCCAGGGTTCTATTCTGGGTCCATTAATGTTTTTTATTTAAGTAGGTACGGTACATAAATGATTTTAAAACCGCGGGATTCCCTTCGAGAAAAATTTAAAGAAATAGGCATCACAATATATTTATAACAAAATAGTATTTGTCAGAGAAAACATTATGAATTACAAAAACAAAGGTGATTTACACGATAGGCAGGTTAGAGATCCAAACAGGCTCGTGATTTCTCGATTGCGCCTCAAGTGGGTCTGAAAGACATTTGTGGGAATGGGCGTGACCTTTTATAATAAAATTCCACAGTCGATCTTAGACTTGCCTTTACACAAGTTTAAGAAATCAGCTAAAACTAATCTCATGAAAAATAGTAGATTATACACCAAGGGGATAAAGCACTGTTTTATGTCACGGGCGCTATATTGAATCCTGAACGTAACGAAGGACTCCAAATTTAACTCCCGAGCGCAGCGAGGTTGTTATAAGTTAATTCCCGAGCAAAGCGAGGGAATTAAGATTGAGTCCTGAGTGCAGTGAGGGATTCAAGCGCCCAAGAAAAAAACAGTTTTATTCCGGTGGTGTATACTCTACTTTTCTCACTTTATGCGAGACAATAAAAAACCAGGCTTAGTAGATTGTGTTTATTAATTTGGATATCATGTTTGACACTTATTGTTGCTCTGAGCATCGAATAGATACACCACAGGCTGCTTGACTTCTTTGTAGCTGATAAATATTCAAAATAAACCAGAAGCACTGATTCAGACACAGACTTTGCGCCTTTTGCAGTTTTCCATGTGTCAAAATCTTTATAGGCTTTCAGGTATTTTTCCTTTGACTTTTCTGGGAGTAGATGATTGACAATGCCTATGGCATCTAATTTAATAGCTTCTGGAGTCAAAATACTTTCATCACTCGACATTTTTGATATTTTTTTTTGAAATATTTATAGAATCTTCTAAAGGTACTACTAGCTACGGCTATAGCAACTTCTTTCAGCTGGCGTGGCCTACTCGATTTGACAAACAAATGAAGTTCGTCTCAGTGCGAATCTAGTGGGCCACGGCTTCAGTCTTCGAAAATCGAGTTGGCCGCGCCCGCTGAGGGCACATTCTGTTTAGCGAAATTAGACTTTATGCACATAGCAATAAGAGTTATGAAAGTGAAAATCACATTATTGACCAGCGGGTTATAATGAAATTCAATAGAACATTATAACCCGGCTAAAGCCAAGAGGTATAATGTCTTGCTTTCGGTAAGGTTTACATGACATATAATTCGGCATTGTCGAGCATGTAGTGTGAAAAGCATATTATACAATTGAAGACTATATGAATGGCAAAAAAGCGTGGATATAATTCGTTCTAGCGATTCATGAGACAGTAGGTAATGATTAACCTGTAAATTCTCTTTTTCCTCATTGTGGAAACACTGCATACATAGCATAATATCTACTATATTGTAAACTTGTTTTGAAAAGAGCAACTGCCGAGTTTCTTGCTGGTTCTTCTCGGCAGGAACGGCATTCCGAACCAGTGGTAGACTCATCGACGATTCAAAAGCACTTGTAAAAAAGTTTATTTGAATAAAAAACATTTCTATTCTATTCTATTCAAAGTTAGTAGTTTAAGGTGTGTTGTGAAAATAAGTTTCTAAAGTTATTATTTTTATGATCTCATGCACACACACATTTACAGCTCTACTTTACCGATTTTGATGAAATTCATCTTACCCATCTAGTTAGTACCTTATAATAAGTAACACGGGGATAATAATAATATGTACTTATTTTCCATTGTGTGCGGAGTCGTTTGATAGGTCTTTCAATAAAATCGGAGGTAGAGTTCGGGCCACTTCGGGAATATCATATGATTTCGATTTAGGGATCCGTTTGCAAAATATTAATCAGTACAGATTAACTGTGCAAGCAGTGATAGCCTAGTTGTTAGTACTGCGGTCTCCTATTCGGGGGGTCGCTGGTTCGATCCCGGGCACGCACCTCTGGCTTTTCTAAGTTATGTGCGTTTAATAAATTAAATATCACAAGCTTCAACGATGAAGGAAAACATTGTGAGAAAACCTGCGCACCTGAGGGTTCTTCATAATGTTCTTAAAGGTGTGTGAAGTCTGCCAATTCGCATTGGGCCAGCGTGGTGGACTATGGCCTATAACCCTTTTTTCTGAGAGGAGAACTGCGCTCAGGTATATAGTGAGCCGGTAGTTAGGTTGTTGATGATGATGATAGATTAATTAATTTATTTTTGTTTTCAGGCGATCAAACAGCGTCGGAAGCGATGTCGGCGACGAAATACTCACATCCTTTCCTCAACGGCTTGAAGCCGATGCCCGAAGGATTCGAGGATGAAATTCAGCAGATACGGGAGTGGTGGGTAAATTTTATAAGACATCTAAAGGCTAAATAAGACAGAAGAGGAATTCGTCCTAAACTTCTTTAACTCTAGACTTGATTAGAATAGAATAGATTAATATGGCGAAACGACCAGGGCTTCTCAAACAGGAGAGACCGTGGTGACCGTAAGCGTCGACGTGGTCACCACAGTGGCAACGCTGAGGCTGGGTTATTTTGGCGGCAAGCCTAAGATCAACCACCAGTGGAGCCAGTGGCCGGATTCTTTCGCAAAGACAGCGATAAGACCGGCACGGTTTTTAGAATTTGCTTGCATTAATATTGTGTCAAAAAACAACAAACAACGTCGACCTTCAGTTGACTTAGGCTAATCACTGACCATCCATTTTTTGCCTCCGCCAAATACGTGACCCCAATGGATCCCAGAGTCGGGGATATAATAATAAAAAAGTGCTTTTGAATATTAGCTTAACTTAATAGCTTAACTAGGTATGTTATAAAATGCATATAATGCATATAATAATAATAAATGCATTTGTCGAGCAATCAACTTTGCATCAAGCTGCCCACAATAGTGAGTAAAGGAAGACACAGCCCGAGGTCCCAAAAAAACTAAAACTTTTGACTTATTTATTTAAAATTAAACTTAATACTAATTACAAACTAGTTTTATCTAAAACTGCGCGATGCAGTTACTAGATTTAATGTTGGATCAATAATGAATATAAAAATTACAAGCAATTATAATGAAAACTAGAATTTGGGTCGCGGTGTCGCAATTGCTGAATCTGCTCCTCGTGGCTCGCGGTTGCGTGGTAGGTCAGCGTTCCACCTATAGCTTGGCGATGTAATTCCTCCACCCTGAGATCATCAACTATTTGAGAACGGTGTGATAAAATGTTGCTGGAAACTGCTCTTGGGGTCTTCCGGGATTTTCATCTTCTTGGTGGTAATCTTCCTCGTTATTTTTCAGTTTTCTCTGTAGGTGTGCTCTTACATCGGCGAACTGTTACGATACCACCGATGAGTGCAAGTGTACTTGATAGGATGGCGTGGGGTGGTATCTTCGTGTGGTTGAGAGTTGAAGATTCCTGTTTCATTTGCAGTGTTGGCAGCAGCATGATCTTTGTCACATATAATGCAGGTTCTTTAGGTTAGTCGGCTTCGAGTGGGGTTGAAGCTCGTACGCTGTAATCTTTTTCATAGTTTAATCCGATGATCTTGAGGGGTTGATTTGAGCGGTGGAATCTTGTCTTCATTGTTGCTTGTTGAAAATCTTCCTTCGTGCAGGATGCAGTTCGATGAAGTTCGAAGATGGTCTTCTTAAACCTTGGCAGTCGTACTTCGGGCATTCAGCCTCCATGTACAAGAACATATGCATTTTAGTCTTCGTCGGGATCGATGTTTGGATTTCACCTCAGGCAGTGGCTTCTAGGTTCTTCAGTAGGTCTTCTTGAGAAGATGGTCGCGATGACTGCAGCTTCTTCCAGAAATGCCTACCCCTTTAAGACTGCGCCAGTAAAGGAAGACACAGCCCGAGGTCCCAAAAAAACTAAAACTTTTGACTTATTTATTTAAAATTAAACTTAATACTAATTACAAACTAGTTTTATCTAAAACTGCGCGATGCAGTTACTAGATTTAATGTTGGATCAATAATGAATATAAAAATTACAAGCAATTATAATGAAAACTAGAATTTGGGTCGCGGTGTCGCAATTGCTGAATCTGCTCCTCGTGGCTCGCGGTTGCGTGGTAGGTCAGCGTTCCACCTATAGCTTGGCGATGTAATTAGTGTAATAATACTACTTGTTACATTGTACCTATTAGCTATGTGTAGGTCATAGACGAATGATAAGGTGTAGGTACGTAAACATTTTGTTTTGAAAAAAAACAAGCGAAAACCAACCTTATTTACTGAACGTTAGGGTAGAAATTTGCATCGTTGTGAAAAACGTAACGAGGTCATTCATAAGTAGATTTTACTCCTCGAATTTTTCTCATACCGGGCGCCTAAAATCGATTCTTAAGGAGTAAACTCCAATAAACTCCAAAAACAACTGCTGAGTCTTTGCCGAAGCTTTTCTCAGCAGAATCTGCTTTCGGAATGAGAGGTTGCTGGTTGAGTTGGTGGAGCTTGACTTTTCATAAAAGCCACAAGTTGGCCTTCACGAAGTAAATAATTTTGAATTTTAATAAGAAAGAGAAATTGGAGTTAAAAAAACGTGCAAATAACTCGCGTGAATGGCATACCATGGCCACTTTCACCCGCGAAACGAAATGAACGTAGAAAGCAAAATTACACAATAGGTAAGTGATGATTGTACAAAACCTGCTCACGTCCTTATACTTATAATATCATACTAGCCGACGCGCGACTTCGTCCGCGTGATGAAAATTGCCTGTATACTCTAATATTCCGGTGTTATTAAGCAGCCCGCACACAGTCAATAATATTGACGAAAATATTGACGAAAATATTGACAATATTTTCGTCAATATTTAGACCCCGCACACTACACAATAATATTGTCAATATTTCTAACAAAAAGTGATTCAGTACGGCGTAGAAGCTTGATTCGCGTGCACGTGCTAAAATGGATACAAAGAAAAAAACTCTATTGACCATAATTATTTCAGATTTTTCGATTAGTAAACTTCGGAGATAAGAGGGGGCAACGGCATTCTCTTTCGACATTTTGGCCGATTAATCAAAAACCTATATATGTAGAAATAAATAAAAAACTGTTTTAGAATGCACAAGTAAAAGGCCTTTCATATGATACCGCACTCGGTATAATTATCTTACTTTGAAATTTCTAACCCCTGAATTTCCCCCTTTTTTAATTAAACTAAAATAATTTTCGCATTGATTTTATTTTTCCTGTAAAATATACATAAACCTCTATTGACCATAATTATTTCGGATTTTTCGATTGGTAAACTTCGTAGATAAGGGGGGGGGGGGGTATTTTTTTCGACATTTTGGCCGATTACTCAAAAACTACTATATATAGAAATAAATAAAAAGCTGTTTTAGAACGCACAAGTAAAGGCCTTTCATATGATACCCCACTCGGTATAGTTATCTTACTTTGAAATTTCAAACCCCCGATTTTCCCCCTTTTTAGGGTTCCGTACCCAAAGTGTACCAACGGGACCCTTTTACTAAGCCTACGCCGGTCCGTCCGTCCGTCCGTCCGTCTGTCAGCGGGCTGTATCTCGTAAACCGTAATAGATAGACAGATGAAATTTTCACATATTATGTATTTCTATTGCCGCTATAATAACAAATAATAAAAATTAAATTAAATTAAAAAAATTAAATTAAAATATTTCCATGGGTACATGGAAATCTTTTAATTTTTTTTTTAACGGAACCCTAAAAGAGCGAGGCCCGGATCGCACTTGGCCGATTTTTTAATTAAACTAAAATAATTTACGCGTTGCTTTTATTTTTCCTGTAAAATATACATAAACCTCTATTGACCGTAATTATTTCAGATTTTTCATAGATAAAAACTATTATATATAGAAATAAATAAAAAACCGTTTTAGAATGCACAAGTAAATTTTTATTAGTTACTGAAATAATCGACTGTGACAGACGGACGGACGGACGGACAGAGAAAGTCTCACCATAAGGTTCCATTTTTACCATTTTGGTACGGAACCCTAAAAAATCGGCCAAGTGCGAGTCGGGCCTCGCTCTTTTAGGGTTCCGTTAAAAAAATTTAATTAAAAAATTTCCATCTACCCACCTACCCATTACAATTTAATTTTTTTAATTTAATTTAATTTTTATTATTTGTTGTTATAGCGGCAATAGAAATACATAATATGTGAAAATTTCATCTGTCTATCTATTACGGTTTACGAGATACAGCCCGCTGACAGACGGACGGACGGACAGCGTAGGCTTAGTAATAGGGTCCCGTTGGTACCCTTTGGGTACGGAACCCTAAAAAGAAAGAAACGATGGCTTAAATACTGGATGACAAAAAAAGTGGAATTAAATCATTTAAATCTATTAAATGAACTTCGAAATACAGAAAAAGATGATTTTAAAAATTACATGAGCATAAAAGGTAGCTTTCAAAAATTACTATCTTTAGTAACCCCTTTCTTAAAAAAACAAGATACTGGAGATGTCCTCCATTTTTGGTTGCGAGCGCACGTCCTCCTGCCTTGAAATCTTTTTTCAACTAAAATATTGACGCGCGCCCGCACACTGTCAATATTATTGTCATTATCCCTGCCTCCCCCCGATATTGACGAAATTTCCGGACTTCGACAATAATATTGATGAAACCCCGCACACAGTCAATAATATTGTCAATATTCGTAAATATTGACAATAATATTGACTGTGTGCGGGCTGCCTTAGGGTTCCATACCAAAATGGTTAAAATGGAACCCTTATGGTGAGACTTTCTCCGTCCGTCTGTCCGTCCGTCTGTCACAGTCGATTATTTCAGTAACTATTAAAGCTATCGACATGAAATTTGGCATAGTTGTGTATAATAGTGGCCCAAAATCATTGGAATGAAGAAAAATCGAAAATTATTTTTAGTTTTATTAAAAAAAGGGGGAAAATCGGGGGTTTGAAATTTCAAAGTAAAATAACTATATCGAGTGGGGTATCATATGAAAGGCCTTTACTTGTGTATTCTAAAACAGTTTTTTATTTATTTCTATATGTAATAGTTTTTGATTAATCGGCCAACATGTCGAAAAAAATAACCGTCCCCCCCCCCCCCCCCCCCCCCCCCCCTTATCTCCGAAGTTTACCGATCGAAAAATCTGAAATAATTAAGGTCAATAGAGGTTTATGTATATTTTACAGGAAAAATAAAATCAACGCGAAAATTATTTTAGTTTAATTAAAAAACGGGGAAAATCAGGGGTTTTAAATTTCAAAGTAAGATAATTATAGCGAGTGGGGTATCATATGAAAGGCCTTTACTTGTGCATTCTAAAACAGGTTTTTATTTATTTCTATATATAATAGTTTTTGAGTAATCGGCCAAAATGTCGAAAAAAATACCCGCCCCCCCCCCCCCCCTTATCTCCGAAGTTTACCATTTATGTATGTTTTACAGGAAAAATAAAACCAACGCTCTAACTAGCATAGTTTTTTTTTTATATTAACAATAAACCTCTACAAACAAAGTTAACGATAAATAAGCAAATTAATATAATATCGTTTTACTTTTACTTTTGGAGTATGGAACCCTCGGTGCGCGAGTCCGACTCGCACTTGGCCGGCTTTTTTAGTTTTTTTTTCAAAATACCAATTTAAATTGTTTATTTTTTGAGCAATAGTTGGTTAACAAACGTAAAATCAAAATTCTTTACTTAATTATGGTCTTACGAAATTCTGAATAAAATTAAAGGTTTTAATAAAAATAAAAATAATGGGAAATAAATTAAAAATTTATTATTTGAGTGTGATAAATAGCTTTTCAAAGAATTAGGTACATTCAGTATTCACACGGTATTTTTTTCGACATTTTGGCCGAATAATCAAAAACTATTTATAATACTCTGAACACCTTCAGTGTACAGCTTGAATTTAATATTTAAAATTATTACCTACCTATTTTACTGTATACCTATTTAATTTTTCTTGTGTATTATGTACATGTTTCATTTTTATCTTTTATCATTTTTATTTTTATACTTTGTTTTTAAGCTATTGCATAGCTTTTATCGCGGGCTTTGAACTAGGACAAACAGTTTGAGCGCGGCGACCGAATCAAGAAATTCCGTAACGACAAAAACCAAACACCGTAAGCGTTCAACATTTTAGAGGTTCACATTTAGCTCTGTTTGGCGTAGTGGGCGAGCGACCGCTTTCTTTAGATATCGCAGGTTCGAATCTCACTCGCGAAGTAGTGACAGTGCGCTTTTGTTTGTTTGTTTTTTAATTATTTTTTGCATAATTTTTATTATGCAAAAAAAATATTGCATAAATATTATAATTGCATAAGTTGATAAAAAATGCTATGCAATAGCTTTACCGCGGCAGTCCCCGAGTGCCACTTAATTTTTTTTACCTGAATAAAGAAAATTTATATTAATATTATTATATTTTTTTTCAGGATGAAAAGCCAGCCTCACCTGCCATACATATCGGACGAGTACGTGGTCCTCTTCCTGCACTCCAACTACTGCAAGATCAAGGAGACGAAGGACACTATCGAGTGCTACTTCACACTGAGGAATAACTCACCTGACATTTTTTCCAATCGCGATCCTCTTTTGCCAAAGAATAAAACTATATTGGATATCACGTAAGTATTCATTACTATCTCCTGTGAAATATCTTTCCTTACTTACAATACACAAATGCCTCAGCCTGGCTGTCCAGCGCGGAAATGCAGCCAGTATTCTTGGCACCATTCCACGCGGGCATGATTTGTATAGTAACTAATTAGATTAGTTTAGCTTTAAGTTTTTTGTAACATTTTAATTAAAAAACATTTTCATTCTAAAAAAAACCGGCCAAGTGCGAGTCGGACTCGCGCACCGAGGGTTCCGTACTCCAAAAGTAAAAGTAAAACGATAATATTATATATTCATTTGCTTATTTATCGTTAACTTTGTTTGTAGAGGTTTATTGTTAATATAAAAAAAACTATGCCAGTTAGAGCGTTGGTTTTATTTTTCCTGTAAAATATACATAAACCTCTATTAACCATAATTATTTCAGATTTTTCGATTGGTAAACTTCGGAGATAAGGGGGGGGGGAACGGTATTTTTTCGACATTTTGGCCGATTACTCAAAAACTATTATATATAGAAATAAATAAAAAACTGTTTTAGAATGCACAAGTAAGGGCCTTTCACATGTTACCCCACTCGGTATATTTATCTTCAAATTTCAAACCCCCGATTTTCCCCCTTTTTTAATAAAACTAAAAATAATTTTCGATTTTTCTTAATTCCAGTGATGTTGGGCCACTATTATACACAACTATGCCAAATTTCATGTCGATAGCTTTAATAGTTACTGAAATAATCGACTGTGACAGACGGACGGACGGACGGACGGACGGACGGACGGAGAAAGTATCACCATAAGGGTTCCTTTTTTACCATTTTGGTACGGAACCCTAAAAACACAAATGCTAATGTGCGATTCTGATTTTGAAAAGATGTTGCTGCTCTATGCATTGACAAAATACATAATCATCCTCTAGACATCAGCTGAATATTGGTCTGTAGTAGGGATTTCTATACGCCCCGGAATTCCGCCATTTGCTCATCATTTGATCAGTCGCTGATCATTACACACTTACTACGCGTTCGTTTCAAGTTGAGCCCTGCACCATAGAGTAAAGAAATCTACACCCCTCGCGCTTCCCCGCACCGCACCTCAAGTCAGACCCACAGCTAGTAAAGACACAGTATAAGAAGATGCAGTATAATAGTTTATCTATTGTTTTATCTGTTAAGTACTAGCTGACCTGTCTTAACTATGAATATTGAATTCGAATTGGTATAAATAATAAAAAAATATTTTAAAAAAAGTGTTTATTATTCTAATGCTTTACGATACAACATTCTTAGTTTTTTTTACCAAACCTACCAAAACTCCTAATATCCAAAGTTCAATTTAATAAATTGAAATTTTAATACGTAAACTTAGAATAAGAATTATTATTAAATATTATTTTTGCATGCCTATCCGGTAGATTGTAAGGACTTTTATTGACCGAGCGAAGCGAGGTCTCTGAGTCTACTAGGTGAATTTGCTCTTGTCCGTCCGTCCATCCGTCTGTCAGAGCCTTATAACTTTTGAATTACTGAACGTAATTACTTCAAATTTAGATATAATATGTAAACTGATGGCCTTCAGCCGAATATTGCATAAAAATTTATATACTACGGCCGTTCAGAAAATGCGTTTCTGACACGTCGCGATTGAACTGACGACGTAACTTTGTAATGGCGTTGCAGTTACGATAAAAATATTATTGCTGGTTGTTTACCGTTTTAAGAATTGATGAGCATTAAAACAACATTATTATATCAATAATCAATTAATGTTATAATTTTGTGACAGTTGTCGTGACTAACTGACACGTGTCAGGAACGCATTCTCTGAACGGCCGAACTTTAAAAACCTTTATTTCAGGGGGGCTCTCATAGAAGTGAATGCGAAGTAAAAAAAATTTTATCGCGTTATATAAAATTGTAACATATCATGTTAAAGATTATTTCGAACCGAGTACAAAAATATTTTTTTTTAAATTTTTCCCTTAAAATTGACGAAATGGGGGGCTTTCAAAGTGGAGATTTAATACGCTCTCTTGAAGACGCGCTCTAGGAGAATTGACTATGTATTTTCGAGCATATTTTAGTTTTTTGTTTTACTTGTATCCTGTACTTGAACAACAAATACTAAAATTATATGAATATTATAAAGAAATGAGATTATTTAATTTTTAATGGGCATCAGTAATTCATATAGCATCAACATAGCTTCACAATAATGCTAATAGATGGCGCAGTCATTTACTATTCCATGGAACTAGGGAGTTACGACTAGGTATCCCAAAAACAGTTTTGCGTCGAACATTATTATTTAGTTACATAAAATAATAACTTATTATTCAATTAAAATTATTGTTCAGTTAAATATCAAACTTCAATAAACTAATAGTTTATTGAACTTTGATACTGATGATGAATACTGCATTTTGTATATTTTCTATTCGCGTCGATAGATAACGATTTGTAAAGATGCCCGTAACCCGTTTTCACTCGTTAGTACTTATTAATTCAATGTTTTCATTAACGTTGCCTAACCTTACGGGCTATGATAAGTTAGGTGATGATTTCTGTCAACTTCTTTATCACGATCCTGTACGGGACACCTAAAAGGACATTGGGACGGATGTTAGGACTTAGGATTGTATTTAGGAGCTACCTACGTAAAGAGACTCCTATTTAGGGGATGATATAGGTATGTTTGGTGAAAACGGGCATAATAATAATGTCAGGTTTGGTCGTCATGTATCGATTGAATGAATAATCATGGGATACCGTTACCGGGAGGTCTCAGTTCGGGGCGAACCACTAGTTATAATGTAACACCATTGTACTACCCAATCTGTGCAAATAGATAATTTGAATTTGAATTTGAAATTTATTTTTAATAAGCGGTGCTTCGCGAGCGGTTTACTAAGTGGGTCTGACTTGAGGTGCGGTGCGGGGAAGCGCGAGAGAGCTAGGGGAAATTTGTAACGCGTAGTACTACTAGAATCTAGATCAAAGGTGTCAAACTACTGCATATTATCCTATACTGTGTCCGTACTGTCGACATGGAACTAGGAATTACGACTACGTCGATTACTTTACTCTATGGTGCAGGGCTCAACTTGAAGCGAACGCGTAGTACGTACTTTTGACATCGATGTTAAGAACGTGTATGTTGTAGCCAGAAATTATTGATGGCTGATGTCAAATATGAATAACTAATATTCTCAAAACGTTTCTACTAACCGACTTTCAAAACAGGAGGTAGTTTTCAATTCCGGCTGGTATTTTTTTCAATGTAAGTATGTCCACCATTTTCGCCGGGATTTCTGGACCGATTTGCGTGACTTTTTTAAACGACAGAGGTCGCTTGCGAAAAGGTCCCACCCATTGAAATGTTTATCTTCAACTCCTCAATTTTGATGCTGCATGGTACTGCCCACCTAAACTGCGCGAATTAAGGAATTGTGGATTGTTAATAAGTACTGTAGGTACCAAGTAAATACTACGTACAAATTAGCGTAGCTTTAGAGGGAGGGAACCCCTTCGGAACAGGGACAAGCTACACTGAAAATCTTTTCGAAAAATCAACTTCGACTGAAAATCTACTTTAACAAATATGTCTCTCATATTGTGTCATGAAGGCGAGCGTCGCGCATCAGTATCATCGTTTCCATTAGGCCCACCCGACTTCAACAAACGTGTACAAACTAAAATTATTTTTATACTTTTTAGTCGGTTTTTGAAAAGATTTTTTATGAAGAGACATCTAATTAAGATATAAGTACCTCATAATATCTATAAGCTTGTTTTTGATACTTTTCAATTTTTTTTAATTATGAAAACCTACTTATATTTTGCTTAACGGTACTAGAAAATAAAGGGCTGAGGACATTGAGCCGAAAAGTCGATAAATGGAATCGAGTAGGACTATTGTGATATTCAGAGTTCAGACAACCAGTCTAGACTGTAGATTAGAGAGCAATATAGGGGTCAGTGGACTAAATAAGCGCGATAGTATGGAATGGATCTTTATTACACAATCAAGCCGCAGAGGTTATTTGACTGTCATCATTTGTAGATAGGTAGGTTACTTGCAGAGGCCAGAGATACCTAAAACACATGCAGCTGCATTCGATATAGTCGATCATGCGATACTCGATAGTCCTAATCTAAGTAGGTAGGTACTAGGTACCTTACGAATCCCTGAGTATATATTATTGTCTCATAAAATAAGTAAATAGACCTATTAATTAATATTAGTATCTACCTACCGTTAACTTACTTAGGTACCTCACTACCTAGTTAGGTATGTACCTACTATAATATAGTAATCATGAATCCTAAAATCATACGTAAATTGCAATATAAATTTGGTTTTATCTAGTTAATTAGGGTTCTGTACCAAAATGATGGTAAAATGGTACCCTTATGGTGAGACTTTCTCCGTCCGTCCGTATGTCACAGTCAATTATTTTAGTAACTATTAAAGCTATCGACATGAAATTTGGAATGGTTGTGTATAATAGTGGCCCAACATTATTGGATTTAAAAAATAAATTTTAGTCTTATTAAAAAAGGGGGAAAATCGGGGGTTTGAAATTTCAAAGTAAGATAACTATACCCAGTGGAGTATCATATGAAAGAACTTTGCCTGGACATTCTAAAATAGATTTTTATTTATTTTTATACATAATAGTTTTTATAGTAAGTATAGTTTTTTTTGATGATATTAACAGTAAACAAAGTTAACAAATAATAAGCAAACTTATATCACGTTCAGATGGTGTTTTTGTCTGTCGTGCTGTGGTTATACATATTTAGCGGAATGGAAAGGAAACCGTTATTGGGGAGGGTGGAGACGGTTTAGGTAGGGTTTCAACGTTTTAAGAGAATATATTCTCTTAAGACGTGATTATTTCACTGATTAAGTAATATGAGTTATTAGTGTGAAAGTACAGTGTTTGAATCTTTAGACTAGTGTAAGTAATTTTAACAGTTTACATTTACATTTTAAGTTTTTGAGTTTTGCTGTAATATTGTGGTTTGTTCAAATTTGTCCTTGCAATGGATAAATTGATTGTATTTACTACGTATCCGTTTTTTAACACGTCAGAGGTTAAGATATTTGCATACAATAATGAGTAGATCATTTAACTTGTGTAACGTAAGACCACAATATGCCTTCCATACATCGCACCTACTATTGCAACGATGTAAGGTGTCAATAGAAATGTATTGTTTAAAAAAACGAATACCTAAGTGTAAGTTTTTAAAACAAATTTTTTAAGACCAGGGCGCGTTTGGAACCTCCATAGCCTAGTTTTATAAGTTTTCGTAAATAATTAACACCACTAATTAATTTCCCGAATGGGATTTTTTTTCCCCAACCTATACCTACCTATGTTCAGATTCACAGGCCACAGCTGACAGCTTTAGGATGCATAAATTATCTACACTATAATATTATAAAGATGAAAGATTTGTTTGTTTGTTTGTTTGAATTGAATAGGCTCCGAAACTACTGGACCTATTTGAAAAATTCTTTGACGATTAGTATCCTACATTATCCCTGTTGAACATAGGCGATAGAATATTAACAAAAAAGTTAGGGATCCGTATGAAAACTTCGATGGTGTAACCCAAGGTGTGAAAAAAAAATACTTACCAAAAAAATTCCATAAATCGCGTACGTTGCGGAAACTATTGACAATAGAGCAAAGTGAAGTACTAATCTTTTCTAGAGGACATCAATATCTACAAAAAAGTGTGCGATACCATATGTCACTATTACATATACTATTACAGTTATGTCACAATAACTACTTTTCCATGTTAAAATATGTAATAAGTACTTAGTAACGCCGAAAAATCCTTATATCGCGTACGCTGCGGAAACTATCTAAAATACTATATTATAAATGTAAAAGTGTGTTTGTTTGTTGGTTTGTCCTTCAATCACGCTGCAACTGATATACAGATTGATGTGATTTTTTGCGTGGGTATAGTTTAGGACCTGGAGAGTGACATAGGCTTTTTATATTAAGTAAATCAAAGAGTTTTCAATTTCTCAATCAAAGTTTTTAAAAATTAAATCCACGCGGACGAAGTCGTGAGCATCAGCTAGTATATTATATATAGGCGCAGGATGGCCTACATCAGGGTTTATTTTGGCTGAGCGAGGATATGTGGGCTATGAATGAAACTTGAAAACTGAATTCTTCTTTGAACACAAAATTATAATCGTCCAATCAAATAAATCACAATCACATAATGATAATTCTTCCGATAGTTGTATAATCCAACTAGCTGATGCCCGCTACTTCGTCCGCGTGGATTTAGTTTTTTAAAATCCCTCGGGAACTCTTTGATTTTCCGGGATAAAAATAGCCTATGTCACTCTCCAGGGTCCTCAACTATACCCATGCAAAAAAATCACGTCGATCCGTAGCCCTGTTGCGGCGTGATTGAAGGACAAACCAACAAACCAACAAACCAACAAACAAACACACGTTCGCATTTATAATATTAGTAAAGATTAGTAAGGATTTGAGCAGGAATTCTTTAGATCAGGATATGAAAACAGCGATTCGTCGCAGTCGTGGTGTGCCGGTTGCCAACAGATTGCTTATAAGATGGGCCCTTCGCTACCATCTACGCGACGCGACGGTCCGCCAGAGGGCCTGCCATTGCTTCTCTTGTAATAGACATGCCGTATATTAATATGTACCTACACTAGCGGCACGCTATGATGGCCGGTTTGACACATTACAATAGTGATGTGGAATGTCAATTTATTCTCGAACAAAAAACAATTAAGTTTTGTTTTTGTACCTGATTAAATAGGTTTAATAAAACAAAAATGTATATGTTTATTTAATTTATTTGAACGAACTGAATATTTGAATGAAAATGAATATATATACTTTATATGCACACAAGAAACATATGAATACAAAAGATACCAAAAAAGGTGCCACAAAAGGCCATAATTAATCAGATTCGTCCATACTACTATTTTCACTGTCGTCACTGCTATCATCACCTACATTAATAATTATATGTTCGTTTTCTATAATATTATCTATTTTCACATCTCTTTCATAATCTTCCCTTATTAATTTAACAGTTCTATTCACAACCTTTTCCCAGTCTCCTTTAGTCACATGTTCACAAGCTTCTTCTAATAATTTTAGCATTTTTTTTGTGGTAAATGGGGGTTCTGTATTGTGTCTTGCAGCATATCCCTTAATTTGAGCCCACACCAACTCAATCGCATTATACTCACAATGGTAAGGCGGTAACCGTATAACTCTGTGCCCATGTTCTAATGCTATTTCGTCAATGACGTATCGGATCTTGGTTGGTTTGTTTTCTTTTAAAAGACGTACTAATTCCGCTTTTAACATATTCATGTTTGCATCTACGCCATTTTTACGAAGCCATGCGACGATATCAGCTTTCTTTTGGGATTGGGCAGGTGGCTTGTCAATTTGCATCGAGTGGTATGGGGCGTTGTCCATAATTATAATAGATGGTTCAGGGAGGCTACACAACATTGAGGTAAACCATTCAGTAAACTTTTCTCCATTCATGTCTTCATGATAGTCTCCAGTGGTTTTTGACGCAAAAGCCATGAGAGAACCTTCGACAAACCCGTTGATGGTTCCGGCGTGACAAATTATAAGTCGCGATCCTTTTCCTACAGGAACTTTGGAAGTAGATGCTGCTGTGTCATCGTTCCAAGAACGGCCTACAGTATGGTTGGCATTAAGCCATGTTTCATCCAAGAACACAACATTTTGCCAATTTTTGATTTCTTTCACTTGCCGTAAAAAAGTATACCTTGCCATCGCTATATCAAATCTTTCCATCAATATTTTGCGTTTGTTACATTTTTTGTATCGAAATCCAATGGTCTTCAAAATCTTCGTTAAAGAACTTTCCCCACCGAAGAATAATCCAGCTTCCTTCAGTGAATGCACCAACTTTTTTCTTGTTGGATACTCCTTCTGTAAATAGTAGCCGTAAACATGTCTTCGGATAGCATCGGCATCAAAGCTATCGATGCCTACGACTGGTTTTGCTCGTTTTCTCTTTTTTGGTGTGTGAAGTTTATTTTCTTCTGTGCCAGTCTCGCCATATTTTTTTTTAGTTATCCGTCTAACAGTTCGTTGTCCAATATTAAGCGCATCAGCTACGCGTTCAACCACTGACGTTATAGGTAAAATTGGCCCTCCATTTTGAGCTTCACGATCGAAATAGTTACGAAGGCGTATTACGAACTCACGTGTCTGACTATTTAGAACTTTTCTCTGCGTACGTTCGGTCATATCGACGAAATCCACAACAAAGGGCTTGAACAGAGTCCAAATTAACGAGCAAGGGTCAACAGTAATGCAGTATCAATATTTGAAATCCAAAGCCAGGTCAAAACTATATCACAATCGCATTGCACTGACAGTTTATACTTTTCGAAGCAACGTCAATTCGAAACTGCTTTGTTTTGCATTGAGCATTGACGCGAGTTTGCCGGAGGTAGTAGTTGTGCTAGCCAGCGATCCTATGTGACGATCGTATTAGATTCCATTTTTAAAAATTTTCAATTTAGAAAACCAAATGCCGAGTTGTGGTATATATCATATAAAAATAAAAATTTTACCTTTTGTATGAAACAGCTGATATTTTTTTGCGATTTCAGAGGTTTGTCCACATAGTGAAAATTGTTCATATTCACAAGTACATTCACCCCTTAAATGGTGCAAACTGATTTTTCTACACTTGTATACATTTTAGAAATCAATTTAATAAATAAATTTTGAGTCCTAAACCTAAAACTACATTCGATAAAATTTATGAATCTCTGCACATCACTATCGTCAATAAAGTAATACAATTATTTCCTTCAAAGTCGTTATCAATTAATACGGAACTTCATGAGCGGACAAACGTCAAACCGGCCATCATAGCGTGCCGCTAGTGTAGAAGTAGGTATTTTGGAGGGATTTCTATAATCCGCGGTCTTGTATGGTCTTGTATCTTGGTCGTGCATGTATCCAGAGGCGCGTTGCGACTCGTATTGATGTCCTCTCCACCCACCTAAAGTGGCGTCGCCGGTGCCATATTGTCACCATTGTCCTCCCCACCAAATTCAGTGACGGCGGCTTATGTAGACACACCACAGAGATTGTCCTGTTTATTCTAACCGTAATAGTTATTTGTGTTATATGGGGCCAAAGAAATTTTTTGTTCCCCGTTATTTTGAATTCAGAGCGAAGGGAAGGATTCTATAATAGAATCCCGAGCGCAGCGAGGAATTCTAAAGTAGAATCCTGAGCGTAGCGAGGAATTCAATATACGCCGCCCGAGAACAAAATATTTTGGCCCCGAATGACACACACTATTTTTCATCATTACCTATGAGAAAAAGCTAGGAGTATCAACCTACTATGTATAGACATTACCTATGCGTAAATTGAAAGTTTAAATAAAACACAAATAAATAATTATGAAATAATTAAACATTAATTAATATTAATTATTAACATTAATTAATATTAAATATTAATTAATGTTTAATTATTTCATAATTTATAATAATATTAAATAATTATGAAATAATTATGAAATATTTTAATATTAAATAATTATGAAATAATTAAACATTAATTAATATTAAATAATATTAATTAATGTTTAATTATTTCATAATTATTTATGGGCGTATAATATATCCGATCGACAAATTGATCACGTGACTTATCGAAGACGTGTGAATGCTACTCAAACATTTTTTGAATTTCGAACGGAATGAGCGATCGATAATTTTCTGCAACGAACGCAGTACCAATACACATACTAAAGCATGAACGCGGACCAATCAGAAGAGAGAAATGAAAAGTCCCATGGGGTTAAATTAAATTTTGCTCCCATGGTGTTCAAATTGCATTTTGCTCCCATGGGGTTAAAATAAAATTTTGCGCCCGCTATCCTCTGAAGCCAATATTCGTTTTTCGAATAGGTATTATGAAAAATTTATTTTATTTTCAGCCAAATGGTAGCTCTACCCAAGCTGTCGTCCGAAGGCTGCCACATCCTGCTCTATCGCTTCGCGGACACGGACTACAGCAAACTGAACTTCGCGGACGCCGTGCGAGTGTTCTGCATGTTCAATGATATCAAGCTGTCGGAGGACAGACTCTCTGAGGGCTACATTGTCATCTTCGATATGAAGGGGTGCAGCCTGGGCCATCTCACCAGGGTCACTCTTCCCGCGTTACGGGCTTTTATGCTTTATATTCAGGTTTGTACTTTCTTCTTTATTATTTATATTAATTCTTTAATTTTCCGTGATAAAATATAGCCTATGTACTATTCTGATGTATAAGCTGTTACATTGTGAAGTTTCATCAAAATCCGTCAAGCAGTTTTTGCACAACAAACATCCATCCATCCTCACAAACTTTATAGTGTTTGGAAATGATTTGTAACTGTCATTCTTAGTACCGTCTTTAAAATGAATCTTTTTAGTTATCCTTAGGATAATACCCCACTCGGTATAGTTATCTTACTTTGAAATTTCAAACTCCCGATTTTCCCCCTTTTTTAATTAAACTAAAAATAATTTTTGATTATTTTAAATTCCAATGATGTTGGGCCACTATTATACACAACTATTCCAAATTTCATGTCGATAGCTTTAATAGTTACCTACTAAAATAATCGACTGTGACAGACGGACGGACGGAGAAAGTCTCACCATAAGGGTTCCATTTTTACCATTTTGGTACGGAACCCTAAAAATTAAAGCTTTTATTAATATGATCCAACTAACTGCTCAACCGATTTTGGCAGGCACAGAGACAGCTTACATTCCGGAGACTTTTTTGACTTTTCATCTCGAGAAATCAGAGTTCCCACGAATCCCACGGGATTTTTATAAACCAAAATACACGTGGACGAATTTGCAAACATCATCTAGTCTCTGGTAGTTCTATTATAAAATTGAACTACGGAGTTACCATTGCTCTCTAGCTTAACGCTATTTAATTTTGTCTGAAATTTGTTTATAGAACGCACACCCGTGTCGCCTGAAGAAGATTCACGTCGTACACACTGTGTCATTTATCAACCAAGTAATGTGTCTCGTTAAACCCCTGATAAACTCCAACCTCCTCAACCTACTCAACTTCTCCTCGGAAGGGCCCGCATCTGTAGTTGATGTAGAGCTCTTGCCCCAAGACTACGGCGGCCCTGAGGCGCCCGTCAAACAGCTGCACGAAGAACAAAGACAACTTATGGAGACGGTCTACAGGGATTGGCTAATAGAGTCAGAGATATTTAAAGTTGATGAAAAGAAACGCATCAAGAAGCCGAGTAAAGGCATGTTCGCAAGCTTTACGAGTAGTTTTAAGAGCTTGGATATTGACTGAACTTTTTAGACCAAGTGTTGCTCACTGTCCAGGAGTCTAAAACCAACTTGTAAAATATTATGCAAACAATGGACTGATTATACTTATAGCGAATGTGTAGCTAATTGTTTGAAAAAACTGTAACTATTCAAACTTTTAATTCTAGATTTTGTATACTCTTACTTTGGCTATATTTTTAAATTAGTGTAATGTGGACTGGTTTTAAGCACAGGGGATAAGGGCCGTGATTCATAACTCCTGTTCTCTATAGTTCATGTTTGGTTGATGGAATTTTGAACAGATACGTACGTTTTGATATACCTACTATATAGTCACATAATTGCTCAAATTTTGTATAATGATGTAAATAGGAAATTAGGTGTACAATGTAAATATATTTTAAGTAAGTAATAATTTTGTACCTACCAAAAATGTTCGATAAAAATATAACAGTTTTAGCTAACATGATACAGATATTCTTGTAGAAACTATTTTTATACTTATAAAGTGCCTATTTACTTACATACATTTTATCAAATTAGCAAATAATAATTTTTCAAATCATGAAAATAATTGGAGAATGAATTTGGGCACTTGGGCACACGTAGGCGAGTAAGTATCTTAGCGCTTTAAATTAAAGTATCTTTTAGTCCGTGTAAAGCAAAAAGCTTTGATTTACCAGACATCACGAAAGCTAACCACAGCGAAGCGTCGTTTCAATAATCGAATCGGCTCGTTTCGCGATCGACGTGTGGTTGACACGGGCCGGTGCTTCAAAGATGCAATCGAGAACATCGATATTGCGAAAAACAGGCCAGTTATTCACTAATGGCTTTCGTCACTTTGTCGTTGTTATCGTCTCAACCGATAGATGTTCAGAGCTAGAGATACGTCCCATGCAAGGATATCCACAGAACATGATTTTGTGCAGCTTGTATTTCCCAGCGATCTTCTTCATCAAAATCGTACTTCCTTAGCTGACGTCTCGAACACCGAGCACCTTGAAAGTTGAAACCCTATCGTCTATGGAGCTATTTGCTCTGCCCATTGCCACTTAAGCTTCACGAGTCGATGATTTATGGTAACGAGTTTTATCAGACCAATATTCTTTTTATTAAATGAGATCTAATGTTGCTGAATATCAGACTGAAGGAAGAGGCTAAATAATTAATAATACACCGCTTTTTCCCTAAAGAAATTTTCTCATACTCTTTAAATCGTGTTTGTTCTACCCAATATAAGATATTGCTATTCCGATCTAATTATATTGGTTGTTACCATAATTCCACTGGCATGTACCTACCACCAAAACATTAAAAAAATTATTGATTTTCATGTTTAACTATTTACCACTCACTCATTTTGTACACTAACCAAGACTATTCAAGAGTTAAGCTAACAATGTTCCTCGGTAAAAAGTAATTTGTATCTATATTTCCTTACTTGTAACGCATGTTATTTTCAAGTTTCATGAAATATAAAAGAACAAGACGCATCAAAATTTCCATTAATGGAAAATTTAAGTGTTGTACGTGTGTATTGGATCCGCAGGCAATTTGGCAGGCTCGAGAAGGAATTTGGCAAGCGTGTGTTCAATGCGATACCTACATACCCTACATACTACAAAGTTGTATCGTTATTTCTAATTACTGTTAATATTTATTTTATATTAGATTTACCTTGATAAATTGAACGAGAAATTCTTTTAGCCACATTTACCGTAATTTGTTTCCAATCATTTGTTTCTTAAAGAGCAATTACATTCTATTCTATGAGAATATGTAAAAAGCTGATTCAATAAGTATTTTTTTTATTCAATATTATATTTTCGAGTAAGGATGAAATCAAATTATAATGAATTTAACGTTATTACGAAGTGAGGTAGTCTTCCTATTTTTTTTAACTAATTTATTTATTGAACTTTTAAGCAATACCTATTATAGTGAAAATTATACGGCTTTAATTTTTAAAATGTTTTGGTAAATCATATGCTACATTTATGTACCTACCTACATCGATGGTTCAAATATTATCATGTCATATAAATGTATTTTTTATCAAAGTTTTATATTAATTTGTAGATAGGTATATTAAGTATAAGTATGTATTTAAAAAAAAATATTGTACAACTATTTGATTTATTTTTAGTATGGTATTCAGGGTGTTAGCAATTTCGTTTAGATTTCTTATAATGTTACCATTATTATGTTAAAATTTTCCCTTCATACATTACGTACTTAGTTATTATAAAACAGTTTAGAAAATTTAATAGTACCTAGGTAAAGACAGTCAAGGATTTACTAATTTCATCAACGTCGAGTGTCATTTAACCGAGCAATAAATTGGGCGTTCTGACCATTTTTGTATTGAAAATCTGCCAAAATATCAAAACTTCCACGGTCAAGCTCACGATTACCGACTCAACGTTGATAATCTCGGCACTTAATAGGTAACAATCATAGAATATGGGTAATATGTATATCATTGCGAATATTAAATCGAATTTCAAATATCTACCGTATGAATAATTATAATATACTGTATTTTGATAATATCAAATGTCTTATTTACTTATATTTTTGTAAATAAATAATTTTATCCTTTGAAAACTTTATTATTTCAGTCATTCCAGTACCGTATTTACTTAGGGTGATACCATCTTATATACATTATACAAAGCTTTTTGTGAAAAACGGGCATATTGCAAACAATGGGCATAATTCGTACAATAGTACCTAGGTAACGTTATCCTATAGCTATCTATACTAAGCTAGCACTGATATAGAAATTCGGGGAAATGATAACGAAAAGTATAAAGTAGGTACTAAATCATATAGGTACATACGTACACCTACACAGAATTTAATTAAATGAAATCTAGTTGTCCTCTTCACATATCATTGGGAATTCATTGAAAATGATGCCTCCAAAGTGTCTATCAAATTGTTTATCACCGAAAGTGCAGTGCAGTAACACTAAATATTGTGGAGAATTCTTATTAAAATTAATATCAAACGTTATGTGTAGAAACATCAGTGGCGGTACCGATAAAACATCGAATTCGAATGCTCAAATTGGTAAAAAGAAATCTGTGTATGTGCAAACTGATGACCAAATAACATCACAAAATATGGGCAGTCCTACATGTTTGTCGAAAGATTTTAATGCTAGTGAAAATAAGAATGTGGAAGATGAATTCTTTGGAAAAGAACTTAAAACTGAAGACAAAATTGAATTTGATAAAGAGCTTGTTGAAGTACATTGTTTAAACAAAAGCGAATATGAACAGGTAAGATATTCAACCAATAACTGATTATTTAAGTCTAAAAATTGGAACTAATCCAACTTTTGACCGAAAAATATTCAGTCTATCAATAACAATTAAGGTAGGTAGATATCTCGTCGAAAAAACAAAATTGTATTCACAGTTATCGTCCCGATGCAGCACTTTTATCAAAAGTTGAAATATCTCCGATCTGTGTATAGGTTGCTGAACTCCAGTGGTGTCAAGTGGATCAGCAATGGGGGTAACATTCTAACCTCTCTTTTGAAGAGGTTGCATTTGCGTGCCGAGACTTTCAGCTTGTTGTACCTACCTCCATTTTTAACTTTTTGGTTTTAAATACTCCAAAATATTCTTATTACAGGATTGAAGTTTACATTAGTAATAGTTTATGTGAGCATAATATTACTCAAATTACCTGATTAGGTAAAAGAATCGCTAAAGCCTTGAGACGTTACACTTGTCTAGCACCGTCCTTAAGGTGTCATAAATTGGTTAGTTAAGGAGAATTATAGTGTTAGTAGAACGGTATTGCTGTGCTCTGGGCGGCGAGTGGTAGAGCAGGGTAGAGTGGTAGACGTGGTCCATTGAAGAGGCGGCGGCGGCAGAGCGGCGGCGCGAATCCGCGTGACGTCACGCGGCGCCGCGCCTCGCGCATGCGCTCGTGTATCGAGCGGCATGTGCCACTCGTTGCCGGCCTACTGCTCCGCCCGAACGATTCGTACATTTTTATTTTTCTTCCGAACGTAGCTCCGCGACATTCCGACTTTAACAGAAAAGCACTCTTTGGAGTCTAAACCTTAGGCGTGAATCGCGCGTGAAGAGTGCCAGCCGCGCGATTCCCTCAGCTCGCTTTGACCGAATCCAAAATGGCAGGACGGAGCAGTCGTCTCCTGAGCTGTGCCCGCCTTTGACCGAACGGTTTTGATCACGGACAGTATGTGCCTCGTTATATAAATGTTACGCAAGTTCGAGACGGTGCCCGCTTGAAGGTGCATCCGTTACAGCCTATAACATCGACCGTGCAGTGAACCTTGGAGCCCATGAAACGCACTCGAGGACTTTTACCGTGAGTACGCTTAAACGTATTTGAAGTGTGTAAAATCAATTATTGTTTTCCGATATTCCACCGTGTTGAAATGTATTCAGATCGTTCCAAACGATTCCGAACAGTTTTATCGATCGAGACGTTATCTTCTAGGTCCTGAAATTAAGCGTTTTGTTGAATGTCATTATGGTACAGATAAAAATTGGGTTGCTAGCGACTGCGATCAGTTAAAGAATGTACTTCATGGAACTAGGAATTACGACTAATGTACTTACTTGGTTTGACTTTTCGCGCCTGTCAATTAAAACTTCAGGGGATGACTATCTGGTATACATAATTATTAATCTGTGGGGATGACGGAGTCGTTTAGTACTTAAGTTTTATTGATCAGTTAATTCATTGTTTTGGAGACCTCCTAAATTATAAATTCAATGTTTTATTAACAAAAACACTTATATATTACCAAAGATTCTCAGAAGGTCGACTTCATATTTGATTTTAAATATTAGATTTAAACAGTGACTTTCACTCATATAGCCTTACTCACAATTATTCATGACCTCTTTTCCATCTATACATATAATAAAACTGTAACTGGAAGACTTCTGTACATTTAATATATTTTGAAAATTTTAATTGGGGGATGCTTTACTATCGATACTGAGCCAAAAACAGATTTTTATTTAATTTTTGTCTGTTTGTTTGTCCTTCTTTCACGTAAAAACTACCGCACAGATTTCTACAAAATTTTATACCGTGGTAGCTTATTACTCGGGTCAACATCTAGGCTACTTGTTATCCCGGAAAATCAAGGAGTTCCCGAGGGACATTAAAAACTAAATCCACGCGGACAAATTCGCGGGCATCAGCTAGTTTACTTATATACCTTTATCTGTCTTTTTAGGGTTCCGTAGTAAACAAGGAACCCTTATAGTTTCGCCATGTCCGTCCGTCTGTCTGTCTGTCTGTCCGCGGTTTTGCTCAGAGACTATTGGAACCAGAGATCTGTAATTTGACAAGGGTATAAATATCAATCACGCCGACAAAGTGGTGAAATAAAATTTTGAAAAATAATTTTTTTTAGGGTACCTCCCCTACATGTAAAGTGGGTATGAATTTTTTTTTCTCGATATCAAATATGGTATTTATAAGTGCTAAATTTTATTAGAGTCAAGTGTCCCCCCCCTCTGCCAGCTAAATGGTTGTATATAGGATACAAGAAAAAATTCACAGCAGTAGTAATTATAATGAATTTTAAAGGAAAACTATCACGGCTAATTAGGGTTCATTAGTTAAGGAGTTATATCTATTGTTCCTAAGCTAGGTATTACACGTAGTGTAAGTTGCATATTTTGTAGTATATTATAGTATATAAACCATGGAACTCAAAATGTATTCAATATTCATAAATAAAATAAAAGCACTATCCTAGGTCCGCAATAATATTTGAGACTTTCAACTACGGAACCCTACACTGCGCGTGGCCCGACACGCACTTGGCCGGTTTTTTCACTTCTTTTAGTAAATAACTAGGGAAAAATGATGATAGGAATTCGTCGGTACATGGTGTCATACTTACATTGTTATCAATCATTACTTTTTCTTAGTTTTCTTGCCTAATAGGTAGGTACTTAAATCTATACCTATTACCTAGTACTACCTACTGGGTTACAGACACCACCTGTAATCAGAGGAGGTTAACTTTGGACACATTGCCAGAAGCGAAGATGACAATCTTGAAAATATAGCCACTGGCAAAGTGAAAGAAATAGGCTTCGAGTAGATAAATCTAGGATACATATAGGTATGTCTGATTAAATCCACGACGAAGTAGATGACGAAACATCATCTGAAAGCAATCTTCAGTAGAAGATGAAGAACGAGCCTCACTCGAGAGACTGTAGTAACTACTACTAGAGTCTCTAGACTCTCTGTAGAGTTGCTCGCTCTGATGTCGCTTTGACCGTAGAGACTAGTAGTAACTACTAGTCTAGTCCCTGAATTAGAATTACTACAATCTACAAAGTAAGTGTGCCTACCTTTTACAAGTAAGTACTTCTGATATAGCCGTGAGTGAGACGAAATTTTCGAAAAGGTTACTAAGTAGGTTACAACTTACTAGTTACCCCCAAGGTAGTTTAATAGAATAGAATCCCTGAGAATTATTGGCACTTAGGCTTTCGGTTAAAATCATTGAGGAAATACGTGTTGAACAATTTTTGGGAGTTTCCACCTTGAAGGGGGTTAAATACGTTGTATGAAAACCCCTATTTTTCATAATTAGGGTTCCATACCAAAATGGTAAAAATGGAACCCTTATGGTGAGACTTTCTCCGTCCGTCTGTCACAGTCGATTATTTCAGTAACTATTGAAGCTATCGACATGAAATTTGGCATAGTTGTGTATAATAGTGGCCTAAAAGCATTGAAATAAAGAAAAGTCGAAAATTATTTTTAGTTTTATTAAAAAAAAAGGGGGAAAATCGGGGGTTTGAAATTTAAAAGTAAAATAACTATATCGAGTGGGGTATCATATGAAAGGCCTTTACTTGTGTATTCTAAAACAGTTTTTTATTTATTTCTATATATAATAGTTTTTGAATAATCGGCCAAAATGTCGAAAAAAATACCGTTCCCCCCCCCTTATCTCCGAAGTTTACCAATCGAAAAATCTGAAATAATTATGGTCAATAGAGGTTTATGTATATTTTACAGGAAAAATAAAAGCAACGCGAAAATTATTTTAGTTTCATTAAAAAAGGGGGAAAATCGGGGGTTTGAAATTTCAAAGTAAGATAACTATACCGAGTGGGGTATCATATAAAAGGCCTTTACTTGTGCATTCTAAAACGGTTTTTTATTTATTTCTAGATATAATAGTTTTTGATTAATCGGCCAAAATGTCGAAAAAAATACCGTTCCCCCCCCCTTATCTCCGAAGTTTACCAATCGAAAAATCTAAAATAATTATGGTCAATAGAGGTTTATGTATATTTTACATGAAAAATAAAATCAACGTGAAAATTATTTTAGTTTAATTAAAAAAGGGGGAAAATCAGGGGTTTGAAATTTCAAAGTAAGATAATTATGCCGAGTGGGGTATCGTATGAAAGGCCTTTACTTGTGCATTCTAAAGCAGTTTTTTATTTATTTCTATATATAATAGCTTTTGAGTAATCGGCCAAAATGTCGAAAAAAATACCGTTCCCCCCCCCCCCCCCCTTATCTCCGAAGTTTACCAATCGAAAAATCTGAAATAATTGTGTTCAATAGAAGTTTATGTATATTTTACAGGAAAAATAAAACCAACGCTCTAACTAGCATAGTTTTTTTTATATTAACAATAAACCTCTACAAACAAAGTTAACGATAATTATGCTTCGCAAGCTTCATTCTAGCGATTTGGGGTTTTACATATTGTAGCAACACTTTCTAGCTACCGGCCTTCACGTTATTTGTAGTAGGGAAAAAAGAATTTACGTATGGTATCACCATTCGGTAGACATCCCTACCATTACTCATTAACATTTTCGTGCTCGAGGCCTTCGGACGCACAATATTATAATTAGTTTCGAATATTTTATTTTAAGTAAAGGAGTTAGTTAGGTAGTGAAAATCATGGGAAAACGGAAAGCAGAGGAAAAGGTGGCGAAGATTAGAAGAAAAATAAGGAAGTTGGAGGAGAAATTGGCACGGAAACGTATAATGCGTCTACCTTCCAGTTCATGTGACGAAAACGAGGGTAAGTGTTAATACGAGAATTTAATATTAATACAGGCGCATGATTCAAAGTTTCTTTGTTTTGTTTGGATTGATGAATACTATGATGCGAGACTCCGCTTTTGGGTTTACTCCTTCATAATTACGTCATTAGACAATACAATGATGCGAGACTCCGCTTTTGGGTTTACTCCTTCATAATTACGTCATTAGACAATACTATGATGCGAGACTCCGCTTTGGGTTTACTCCTTCATTTTGTTTTTACGCCATTGATGAATACTATGATGCGAGACTCCGTTTTTGGGTTTACTCCTTCATAATTACGCTTTACGAGCTAGATTTTAGCTTTAACAAAACTATTCTATTGTAATAGTTATAACCAGGGTAAAAATAAAAATAAAATATTTTTCCTTTGATGTGGGTACCTTCCTTTTTTCGTTGTAACAAAGGAGGAATAGTAAGACGTTTCGTACGTTTACAGATGTCAATCAGGTGGTAAATGGTGCATTATGTGACCCTGTACCGGTGTTTTTCGATTCCACTACCATACACGATGATGAACAACGTCCAGACATCGCGTTATCGTTGAAGGACGCCTCGCCATCACCTGGGACAGCTATCGAGACGCTACCAGTTTCGCAGAACGGTGGTGCCGATTCTGCAGTCGCCGGAATTGAGGAAAATACTGAGCTTGTGCTGGATGGATCAATACTTTCATTACTAGGTGACGCTCCTGAAAATAATATTGAATCAGGTCCCCCTATCCATAGGGATATTGCCACTAGATGGCAGGACATTTTACAGAAAGGTCTTAAAGATGATATTAAAAAAGACTTAATAAAATTGTATCCTATACCTAGTAATTTGGAAATTCTTGTACCGCCAATCCTAAATCCCGAAGTTAAAGCGGCATTAACAGAGCCCTTAGTAAAGCGGGATTTCGCTATTTTTCATAGACAAAAACAGACCGGGATTGCATTATCCGCTTTAAGCAAATCAGTGGACTCGATAATAAATGACCCAAATAAAAGTTTACAAAATGAAACAAAGTCGACTGTATTAAAACCGCTAAGCGATGCCTGTCGCATTTTATGCGATTTATATCAGCTTGAAACGAAAAGAAGGAGAATCCACATAATAAATTCAATAAATAATAAGATGAAAGACATCGTTATGGACACAGTCCCAGGGAAATTTCTTTTCGGTGACAATATGTCTGAAAAGCTTAAAACGGCCCAGGGCATTAATAGATCGGGACAAATTTTAAAAGTCATACCATTCTCTAATAATTCTAATAAGAATACTATGACAGCTGCACCTAGCAATGTTAAGTCTTTAAACCAAAAGACCCCATATCGGAAAACAGCTGCGCGTTCTTATATGGGGAAGCAACGAGTGCAGGATCATGCAGCACCAGCACCGGCACCAGCAAGCAGCCGCCAGCGACACTACCGCCGCAGCCCCCCGCCGGCCGCGGCCCCTCGACGTCAGAGACAGCAGCGCTACTGAACAGTAATAACGAGGAACGATATGCAGGGCGATTGTCTTGCTTCTCTCAACAATGGGAAAATATAACTAGCGACCCGCTTATATTAGGCTGGCTAGACGGTTATGAAATTCCATTTATTTCTACACCTAGTCGCAGCGATAGGCCTTATACAATTTCACATTCAGACCAGGAATTACTTGAATTTAATAAATGTATACAAAAATTATTATATATAAACGCCATTTCAGAATGTAATCATGAGGAAGAGGAATTTGTCTCTAGTGTTTTTTTAGTGCCTAAACCTAGTGGAGAGAATCGGTTTATTTTGAATTTAAAATGTTTAAATAAGTTTGTCAAAACAGAACATTTTAAATTAGAAGATTATCGTACTGCAACCAAGATGATGTTCCCAGATTGTTTTATGGCTTCCATTGATCTAAAGGATGCTTATTACTTATTGCCGATCTATGAGTTTCATAGGAAATATTTGAAGTTCAAATTTAATGATACTCTTTATGCATATAATTGCTTACCGTTCGGGCTGGCGACAGCGCCTTATGTTTTTACAAAATTATTAAAACCAGTAATGGAATACTTTAGGTCAAACAATATATTAACAGTTATTTATCTAGATGACATAATGATTTTTGGTAGGTCATATTTGGAGTGCAATAGAAATATTTCATTCATTAAAAACGCTCTCGAAAATCTGGGATTTATAATAAATTATGAAAAGAGTTGCTTAATACCTTCAAGAGAGTGTAAATATTTAGGTTTCATATTTAACTCTCAAAAAATGATACTAAAATTACCCGAGGAAAAGAAGGCTAAGATTCAAAAATTAATTTTGAAATTCATAAATACAGAAAAATGTAGTTTACGTAATTATGCTAGATTTGTTGGTATTTTGATATCAGCCTGCCCTGCTATTGATTACTCTTGGTTATATACCAAGATTTTCGAAAGATTTAAATTTTTGTGTTTAAAGGAAAATTCTTCATACGATCAGATCGTAAAAATCCCAGCTACGTTACATGAGGATATGTTGTGGTGGTTAAGGCATATTATGAACGATTATGCTAAAGTACGAACCCATAACTATGAGTGTGAAATATTTTCAGACGCTTCTCTTACGGGATGGGGAGCGTACTGTAATAAGAATAAAGTCTATGGTTTTTGGACCGAAGAGGAAAGATTGCAACATATAAACTTATTAGAACTTAAAGCAGCTTTCTTTGCTTTAAAAGTTTATGCTAAACATCTTACTAATACGGAGATTCTTTTACGAATTGATAATACTACAGCTATAGCATGTATTAATAAAATGGGTAGCGTACAGTATGCACATCTGGAAAAAATCACTCGTCAAATTTGGCAGTGGTGTGAACAAAGAAAAATTTTCTTATTCGCATCATATATCAATTCCAAAGACAATGTGGAAGCGGATGCAATGTCTAGAATGAAATTCCAAGAGACAGAATGGGAACTTGCAGATTATGCGTTTCAAGAAATTATTCTGTCATTTAAACAACCTACTATTGATTTGTTTGCATCTAGAAATAATAAGAAATGTCCCACTTACGTATCTTGGAAGCCAGATCCTGAAGCTTGGGCAATTGACGCGTTCACATTGTCATGGACTCATCTTAATTTTTATGCTTTTCCTCCTTTCTCCATGGTATTAAAAGTGATACGAAAAATTATAGATGATAAAGCTGAAGGTATTGTTGTAATACCGAATTGGAAAACACAACCTTGGTATCCATTGTATCAAAAAATTAAAATTTCTAGAGAAATATATTTTCGACCAAGTAAAGAATTGCTTGTATCTCCTTTCAGAATTCATCACAATCTACACAGTTCGCTAGAACTGATTGCCGTAAGATTGTCAGGAAAACAATATTAAGACAGACAACTTTCCTCAAAATCTGTGGATATCATATATCTCTTTGACTGAAAATACATATTATAAGCAATATGTTGGCTGTATTAGATTATGCATTAAGTACTTTGAGATAAATAACGTCATATTATGCTATGATTCTATGCCTATTCTAGAAATAATATATTACCTTAGCCGATTTTTTGATCAGGGAGTACGGTATGGCACCATTAACTCTCTTATAGCAGCAATAAGTTTGTTAATGGGAAATCCCATAGATAATAATAGGATAAAGAGATTCATGAAGGGAGTAGGTATATAGGTTACGACCTCATACGCCTAAATATGATATAGTTTGGGAAGCTAATATCGTTTTAAATTATTTGAGCCAGTTCTGGCCCAACCATGCGTTAAGTCTACAAGACTTATCAAAGAAAACCGTCACACTTAATGCTTTAGTAATAGCTTATAATGTCCAGACCATCACCCATATCAAAAATCAGTAATGTTGTCATGTAATACTTAGAATAGTATAACAATTAATACATATGATTATAATAATAATTGATCAATGATTTATGATTAATGTAATTAAGTAATTAAATTATGGTAAGTTAATTATTTTTCTATAAAAGAAATTAATAAAAATACCTATCCTACCTATTCTAGTCTGTATTATTTTTACTATATACAGCTATAAACATCTACAATATGTAAAACCCCAAATCGCTAGAATGAAGCTTGCGAAGCATAATTTATGATCAAACGAACTTACCTGTAAGTGAAGTTCGATCCTAATTATGTGAGCAAGCTTCATTCGACGCGATTTGGGAGAACCCACCCTAATCTAGTATCTATTTTATGTGTTAATAAGTGTTCGTATTTAAAGTTAACCCTCCCAATGTACCGTATACTTTAAGTATAAATAAACATGTAAAAATAATCACATTCATAAATAGGTGTTAGCATAGGTATTACCACAAGCTAACATTTTATTATTTCAGGTACCTATTTTGCTTTAAACTAATGAGTAATGGTAGGGATGTCTACCGAATGGTGATACCATACGTAAATTCTTTTTTCCCTACTACAAATAACGTGAAGGCCGGTAGCTAGAAAGTGTTGCTACAATATGTAAAACCCCAAATCGCGTCGAATGAAGCTTGCTCACATAATTAGGATCGAACTTCACTTACAGGTAAGTTCGTTTGATCATAAATTATGCAAATTAATATAATATTATCGTTTTACTTTTACTTTTGGAGTATGGAACCCTCGGTGCGCGAGTCCGACTCGCACTTGACCGGTTTTTTTTTTCCTTCATCAACATCATCATTAGCAACTCATCCACTTCACTACCGAGGTTCACTACCGAGCGCAGGTCTTCTCTCAAAGAAGGGTTTTAGGTTTTAGGCCATTTTGGCCCAATTTTGAGAACATTATGGAGAACTCTCAGGCGTGTATGTTTCCTTACAATATTTTCCTTCACCGTTGAAGCACGTGATTGTGTGTGATTTCACAGAGATGTGAGTGCCCGGGACGGAACCCGCGAACTAACGCAGTACTAACTAGGGTCTGGGCTGGCACTGCTCACACACAGTAGCAATTTTTTCGTTGTTTTTTTTTTGTCCGCGCTTGAACAGTAAAGTAATTTTCACAGCAATATAGCAGGACCCGAATAATGAACCACTATGTGTTATTGGCTACACAAAATCGGAATAACGCTGGTCATTGTACTTGGCCCGCGTAGTGAAATATTCAACACTACACGCGATGCCGCTGCCAAATTGGGCCTTATAGCCTTGGCTATACGATCAGTATTTAGAGATAAATCCATTATTATTGTCTAATATTACTAGTGGGAACGCCCCGAACTGAGACCTCGCGGTAACGGTATCCCATGATTATTCATTCAATCAATACATGACGACCAAAACTGACATTATTATTATGCCCGTTTTCACCAAACATACCTAAATCATCCCCTATGTAGGAGTCTCTTTACGTAGGTAGCTCGAAAACACAATCCTAAGTCCTAACATCCGTCCCAATGTCCTTTTAGGTGTCCCGTACAGGATCGTGATAAAGAAGTTGACAGTAATCATCACCTAACTTATCATAGGTAGCCCGTAAAGGTTAGGGAACGTCAGTGAAAACATTGAATTATTATGTAGGTACTAACGAGTGAAAACGGGTTAGGGGCATCTGTACAAATCGTCATCTATCGACGAGAATAGAAAATATACAAAATGCAGCAATTAATAGTTTATTGAAGTTTGATATTTAACTAAAGAATAATTTTAATTGAATAATATGTTATTATATTATGTACCTAAATAATAATGCTCGACGCAAAACTGTTTTTGGGATAGATCGTAGTCGTAACTCCTACGAGTAGTTCCATGGAATAGTTAATGACTGCGCCATCTATTAGCATTATTGTGAAGCTATGTGAAATTTACTGATGCTCATTAAAAATTAAATAATCTCGTTTCTTTATAATATTCATATAATTTTAGTATTTGTTGTTCAAGTACAATTGTGAAGTAAGAAAATAAGTAGAACTTGAAAATATATAGCCAATTTTCCCAGTGAGCGTCTTCAAGCGAGCGTATTAAATCGCCACTTTGATAGCCCCCCATTTCGTCAATTTTAGGAAAAAAATAAAAAAAAAATAAGTTTGTACTCTGTTCCAAATTGTCTTTAAAATGATACACAGAAAACCTATGAATAGCAAAAAAAAATTTTACTTCGCATTCGCTTCTATGAGAGCCCCCTGAAATAAAGATTTTTATAACTTTTTAAGCCATTTTCGGCTGGAGGCCATCGGTTTACATATTATATCTAAATTTGAAGTAATTACGTTCAGTAATTCAAAAGTTATAAGGCTCTGACAGACGGACGGACGGACGGACGGACGGACAAGTGCAAATCGCTCTAGTAAACTCAGAGACCTCGCTTCGCTCGGTCAATAAAAAAAATTAAGTGGCACTCGGGAACTGCCGCGGTAAAGCTATTGCATAGCATTTTTTATCAACTTGTGCAATTATAATATTTATGCAGTATAATTTTTTGCAATATAGTTATAATTTTTTTGCATAGTAATAATTATGCAAAAAAATAATTAAAAAACAAACAAACAAGAAAAGCGCACTGTCACTACTTCGCGAGTGAGATTCGAACCTGCGACATCATACACCATACGGTAAAGAAAGCGGCCGCTCGCCCACTGCGCCAAACAGAGCTACTTGTGAACCTCTAAAATGTTGAACGCTTACTGAACGACGGTGTTAGGTTTATTTTCGTTACGGAATTTCTTGATTCGGTCGCCGCGCTCAAACTGTTTGTCCTAGTTCAAAGCCCGCGATAAAAGCTATGCAATAGCTTAAAAATGAGAAAGTTACTCCGTCATCATTGATCAAAATCAGCTCAGTAGTTTAATCGCTATGGTGGAACATAATCCAGACAAATAGTTAAATACAAATCCATACACACTACATAGACAGCTAAAATTATAGCCTTTCTTTTTGGTTTTGCCATATTCATTTTTTCACATTTAGTTTTGTAATAAAGGTGATGCCAGAAGATTGAATTCGATAAAAATGTGAAATCCAGCGTTGTCTGCATCTCTTTGCACATCCCATCCATCCACTTGATTGAAGACCATTATATTTTATTCGAGTTTAACTAAAAAGCAAAACTCAGTATTAAAGAACCTTTTAGGCGAGACGTTTTCGCTCCGGATGGTGTTCATCCGAGAGGTGAAGGATCACCGTTTGTCGCCATCAATCATAATAATATCTGGCGCGCTGAAAGCGATCGTCTTTATTGGGGATTTTCGACACTAATGTTTTGAGATATCATAGAACTCGTTTTAAGGGCAGGAGAGACGCTTATTTAATCGACTTCCAAAAAGGAAGAGGTTCTCAATTCCTGAGAAGAACGCCTGTGTATCTTAGTACTACGTCATTCAGGCCTTTACGTCTGTTCTAGACGATTTAAACATTGTCTCGGAGGCATTTTCTCCGGTGACTGTGGAGACCGATCCGTGAGCGACAGTTACATCCGCACTTGCTGCAACAAAACCCGATGACCACAGACGCAGTCCCGGCGCTGGAACGCCTTCTTGCTCTCCTGTGCGCTAACACTTTAAACCAAGCATCGTCGTGAACTCTACACCCCTCACCCACGCTTCTCCAACCGTTCCTGTCATCCGCCAGCTTCTCCCAATTCTTGTGCTTTATGTTAAAATCGGTCATGTCTCTCTTGGCGCAATCTTTAGAGCGCAGCGTGGCGCAGCCGTGGTCTGCCCACGTTTCTCTTCGCGTGTGCTACTGCGCCAAGAAGTACTTGCCGAGGCAGGCGAGATGAGTCCATTCTATGCAAGTGTCCCAGCCAACGGAGGCGTTTTTGCTTTAACAATGCAGTAAGGCTGAAAGACTCAGTACGTTTCAGGACGTTCTCGTTAGTCTCCCTATCTCTCCAAGTGATGCCCAAGATTTTGCGTAAGCAGCGCATATGAAAGGCGTTAAGTCGGCGTTCCTGCTTCGCATATGATGTCCACGTCTCTGCTCCATACAAGAGTGCACTTAGAACACATGTACTGTAAACTGTCATCTTTGTTTCAGTCCAGTCATTGGTCATTGTCCAGTTTCATATGATAACACACTCGGTATAGTTATCTTACTTTGAAATTTCAAACTGCCGATTTTCCCCCATTTTTAATTAAACTAAAATAATTTTCGCGTTGGTTTTATTTTTCCTGTAAAATATACGTAAACCTCTATTGACCATAATTATTTCTGATTTTTCGATTGGTAAACTTCGGAGATAAGGGGGGGGGGGGGAACGGTATTTTTTTCGACATTTTGCCCAATTAATCAAAAACTATTATAGATAAAAATAAATAAAAATCTGTTTTAGAATATACAGGTGTTAAAGGCCTTTCATATGATACCCCACTCGGTATACCTAGTTATTTTACTTTGAAATTTCAAACCCCCGATTTTCCCCCCTTTTTTAATAAAACTAAACATAATTTTTTTCATGTCGATAGCTTTAATAGTTACTGAAATAATCGACTGTGACAGACGGACGGACGGTCGGAGAAAGTCTCACCATAAGGGTTCCATTTTTACCATTTTGGTACGGAACCCTAAAAAATGATGAAATATTACTTATATTCTATTCTAACAAAGTTGCATGGGTTAAATCAGCTTGGCATCCATAATTTTAAATTTTGAATTTGAATTTTTTTGAATTCAGTGCTGGAAAATATACATAATATACATACCTAACGAAACTTTTAAGATTAAGTAGAAGGAACTATGTCGTCTGTAGGAATGTGCAGCAGCATTGTACATAATAATTATCTTAAACCTTCCTCTCATATACCAGTAAACAGCTTGGTGTCCCTCAGTTGGTGCCTAAACTCTAACCACCTCTAACCTTTAACCGGAGCGCGCGGCTTGAAAAACTCCTCTTGAATAGAAAATCCTTAAAAGGATGATTGATTCTTATTCCAATAAGAACATGAGCGATCGAAATAAATATACGAGATATATCTTAAAATATTATATATAGCTAAATTCACGGCTCAAGCACTCGAAGAACTAATAGGTATATACCAATACCTACCTGACTATTGTGTATCATAGCACTCTAGAAGAAGTATACCTACCTACCTATAATGAGATCGAAAGATCAATGTTTCAGCGATTTTAATGTCAATAACTAATTAAATACATACCTATGACGATTTGTAACGGTAATGTCATTACAATATGCAAATTGTAATTCTACTCGTTTCTTTTGATTTTTAACAGACTTCAAAAAAGAAGGAGGTTCTCAATTCGTCGGAATCTTTTTTATGTATGTTCACTGATTACTCGAAGACGCCTGAACTGATTTGGTAAATTCTTTTTCTGTTTCAAAGGGTTATACTTCCCAGGTAGTCCCATTCAAATTTTATCGAAATCGGTCGAGCGGTTTTTAAAATATCAACAATAAATTATAAACTTTGTAGTGTTTGAAGTCGGTTTTTTACAAATAATTTTTTTATATTAAATTATAGAGGCAGTATTTCTTTACAAAGGTTCTTTCTTAAAACACACGCTATCGATTCCTTTATGTACCTCGGAAGTAAAATCACTCGATCATTGTATGAATTTTTGAAAATCTACGAATGCAGTTTCAATAAATTTTCTTTAAAATCGACGCCATGGTTCCTCGGACCAAATTCCTCTGTCTCCGTTCTGTCCCTAATAGGTAGTTTCAATTTTCGCATTCACTGTCCGCTCTTAAAATTCCATCCTGTATAAAGCTTTCATTGTGCATGATAATAGCAAATAGCACTGAATAGACCAAAGCTATTAAACCGATCTACATTTTGATCGAAAAATTTATCTATTGTGGTGATTTCGATGTCAATTCATGAGTTTCATACAATGTTGAAGGCAAACCACAGCGAAGGTCTGTCCTATATTATTGAGAATGGGCAAAATCCTATTGATAGGTTCCAATGCTTGCTAAGATAATATGTATCGATGGGGTTGATATGCCAGCTGGTATACAACCCAGAAAAAAACCGGCCAAGTGCGAGTCCGACTCGCGCACCGAGGGCTCCGTACTCCAGAAGTAAAAGTAAAACGATAATATCAATATCAAAAAGAGTGTTGGTTTTATTTTTCCTGTAAAATATACATAAACCTCTATTGACCGTAATTATTTCTGACTTTTCGATTGGTAAACTTCGGAGATGGGGAGGGGGAGGGGGGGGGGGGTTATATTTTTTTCAACATTTTGTACGATTGCTCAAAACGATTGCTCAAATGTATAAAAATAAATAAAAATCTTTTTTAGAATGTCCAGGTAATGTCCTTTCATATTATGATACCCCACTCGGCATAGTTATCTTACTTTGAAATTTCGAACCCGCGATTTTCCCCCTTTTTTTAATAAAACTAAAAATAATTTACGATTTTTTTTTATTCCGATAATATTGGGCCACTATTATACACAACTATTCCAAATTTCATGTCGATAGCTTTAATAGTTACTTACTAAAATAATCGACTGGGACGGAGAAAGTCTCACCATAAGGGTACCATTTTTAATCATTTTGCATATTATATTTTGTGGTTATATACCATGTACATAATACATAACCATGTATACCAAGTACATACATAATACGAACAACCATTATCTTTCATTCTCAACGTGACTATCTTCTTTCTAATATCAAAATGTTTGCGGCAAAAGAAAACTTAAGATACAAAAGAATATGTCTACTGCCCCACAAAGCGATGCTGTGTGTAGGTTTTTTGCTAAATAAATCTCCCTGGATGATTTCAGTTTTTCTTTCAAAGTAGCTTTTGCCCGCGAATTAGGTTTTAGAAATCCTACGGGAACCCTTTGTTTTTCAGGGATAAAAAACCTATGTCACTCTCCAGGTCCTGAACTATACCCATGCAAAAACTAACTTCGATCCATAGCTCTGTTGCGTTGTGATTGAATGACAGACCAAAAATCAACACACACTCACACACACATCAAAATACACTTTCGGATTTATAATAATTAGTAAGGATTAATTTATTTTCAAAATATATTTTATTTATTTTATTTTCATACACTGACTTCCGCAATAAAAACCGGCCAAGTGCGTGTCGGACCACGCGCAGTGTAGGGTTCCGTAGTTAAAAGTCTCAAAAAGTATTGCTGACCTAGGATAGTGCTTTTGTTTTATTTATGAATATTGAATACATTTTGAGTTCCATGGTTTAAATTTAAATACTATAATATTCTACAAAATATGCAACTTACACTACGTGTAATACCTATCTTAGAAAAAACAGATATAACTCCTTAACTAATGAACCCTACTTAACCGTGATAGTTTTCCTTTAAAATTCACTATATATACTACTGCTGTGAATTTTTTCTTGTATCCTATATACAACCATTTAGCTGGCAGAGGGGGGGGGACACTTGACTCTAATAAAATTTAGCACTTTAAAATATCATATTTCACAAACGGATCCCTAAATTGAAAAATGATGTTCCCACACCCCACAATATTTTTGAAAGACCTATTCAACGACACCCCACACTATGGGATAGACGAGAAAAAAAAATTCATCCCCACTTTACATGTAGGGGAGGTACCCTAAAAAAAATTATTTTTCACAATTTTATTTCACGACTTAGTCGGCGTGATTGATATTTATGACCTTGTCAAATTACAGATTTCTAGTACCAATAGTCTCTGAGCTAAACCGCGGACAGACAGACAGACAGACAGACGGACGGACATGGCGAAACTATAAGGGTTCCTTGTTTACTACGGAACCCTAATAAAATGGTTTTGAATACTCGACAACATGTCAGAGAGGGTATAAATTAATGATCCACCAATTTATCTCTTCAGTTTACGGAGTCTAGTCGCTAGTGTAGGAGGGTATTGCCACTTAAGAAATTGCATCGAGGAAAATCTGTACTGCATTTTCATAACATTGTATGACACTCACACAAGGTTATGAAAATGCAGTACAGATTACACGAAACAGACCACGAACACGACAGCAGAATGAAATTTTTAAATAGGAGTTTACTTGAAAGTGACCAGTTTAAGAAATTAATCAAAATACGTGTAAGTAAGTTGGACGTGAGTTACTCACAAATTAGTCGATATTTTGATTAATTTCTTAAACTAGTCACTTTCAAGTAAAGATTTTTATGTAAACCTGTGAAGATGATAATTCCACTGGCGCAATTAGAAGGCCATAAGCTTACTTTGTCGTATTAGTTTACAAATTGCGAAAAACCAAATTAAATTTCAATTTCGCGGGCAGACCCGTGTCTTCCACCTTAAGTTTTAAGGTTTTTCTTAAGGTTATTGGTAAGGGTTATTGAGTAGAAAAAGAAAATCTAAATTACATACCTACTATATTATTGACTTGTAATTTAGAGTTATATATGAAAACTAGTAGGGCGCGTGGGTGCGCGGCCCGCAAGCGGACCGCGGTTTTTCTATCGTCAAGTGGACTTTCAGGTTCTGATCATTTTCTATCAAATAACCACTCTTCCATCTTTTATACTCTCCGAGATAGACACCGTTGAAGTTTGTATGGCCGCCATCTTGGATCCGCCATTTTAGAGTTTTTTTTCAGCTCACTTCCAATTGGTTGAGGTTTCGAGTGACTTTTGTTTGAGCACACTCAACCTATCTTCAATACCCTGGCCGTGCTCCTCACCCACCTTCCAAACCCTCAATCATCTTCTATCATCATTTGTCACAATGAAAATTCTTCTATAAAAACCTATTTCGAAATGAAACCGTATCAAAGTCTTGCATGATTCCCGGCTTATAGTCTCTTCAATATTCGCCATATAATTTGTATGAAGAAAAATAAAATTCCGCCATCTTCGATTTTTTTCCATTCATCAAATAGACCTTTGGGTCCTGATCATCTTTTGCCAAGAAACCACTCTTCCATCTTTTATACTCCCCGAGATAGACACCGACGAAATTTGTATGGCGGCCATCTTTTTTCCGCCATTTTGAATTTTTTTTCCGCTCACTGCGAATTGGATGAGGTTTCGAGTGATATTTGTTCGAGCACCCCCCACCTATCTTCGATACCCTGGCCGTGCTCTTCACCCGTCTCCGAAATCCTCAATCATCAGCTCTCTCCATAATTTTCCTCCGAATGAATTTTTGTCTTCTGTACGAAACAATCAGTGAAAAAAAATTTTTTCATACAAAATTTTACAGGAGAGGTGATCAATCAGTCAGTGAATCAGTGAATCAGCACGAACAGCTATATATATATTAAAGTTAATCGTTAAGCAGCGTACTAAAACTAGGTATCAGATGTTATTACTGCAAGTATAACGGCGGGCATCGCCAAGTTTGGTAATATCTTGCTGGCCGCCTGTGCGCGGCACTCGTGTTATTACTCAATGTTACAAACTCTGTCGTTATTTCTTACGTTAGAGTAGGTATAGGTATAGTCGATAAGTACCTATAAGCATCTGAAAGTGTGCACTGATATTAATCTGCTTTCCGAACCGGTGGTAGAGTCATCGTGTCATAAAAGCCACAGGTTGGCCTACGTGATATAAATAAAATTTTGAATTTTGATGAATTTTAATTGGCCGAGCGATGGGAGCTTAGAATTTGCACCGAGTGTTTTAGCGTGATAGCCTGATGGTTCAGACATTGGCCTTCTTTCTAGGGGATTTGAATTTTGATCCCAGGATCTCTGTCTTTTCTGAGCTATGTGTGTTATAAGCAACTAAATATCACTTGCTTTAACGGTCCATGAAAACATCGTAAGAATTAAGATAACCTGCATGCCTGAGAGTTCCCTATTTCCCCATGAGAACATTTCTCAAAGGTGGATGAAGTCTGCTCATCCGCATCTCATTCTAAAGGGCGAACCTACGCCAGTGGGCCAGCTATGATGAGTATGCTAACTTTTTTAGTAGTATCTATTGCAGTAGAAATATGTCACGAAACTTTAGCGACTTTTTTGCTTAGTGTATTCTCTCTTTGATGTCATGTCCCTCATTTTTTCATTGTTTACCAGTTTGCGCTTGGCTGCGATCACACTAAGGCTAAGTGCAATGTCTTAGTTGCAACTTGCAACACGCTGAACTGGAAAAGTTTTTCAAGTAGGTACAATCATCTAATAATTAGTATGCTTTACTACAACATCCCTTTGGGACATTTAATAAACCTAACAAGTTTTAAGTAGTAAAGTCACCTGTTCAGAATGTAATCCAAACCATAAATTATCAACTCTGCTGGTAAGACTGTAGCTGCACAAATTAACTGCGCTAAAGTGCTTGTGGCTTTTGTCCAATAACTGAAGTGTATACGGTAGGCGAAGACTTCCTGTAGCTCTTAGTTCTATAATAATAAAGACCACTCTCAACAGCATTTCATTCAGCTGCATTTGCCTATCGGGCTCTTTAATGGGTTTCTACTCCCTACATAATAATAGTTTTCCCCCGTTGCAATTATTCAAGCGTTGTTTGAATACACCCTACAGCACCCAAGTAAAAAAAATGTGTTGTATATTCATACATATTTAAACACATTTTTTTACTTAAATCATAATCACTGCCGTAGTAAAAGGCTTAAGAGGAAAATGTAATGTTTATTGTGAATTGTGATATTGTTAATAAGGTAAGGTAAATTAGTAAAATTTGTAAGTTAATCGATTATATCCAAACCCACGATCTCTTTATTTTAGGTACAATAATATATTTTTCGTACCACTTGCTCAAAAAAGTGACATTCTGTGCCACAAAAAACGAACATAACAATAGTCATTTTTAATCTGTTAAAAACAGGGAAAGAAAATTGTACTGAATTTCATTCATCCTCTAGGGGGAGAATGTGATTTAAATTTGGAATACTTACCGTTTATACTGAACTGTGTGTTTACACCATTGAGTTTGTATATAAAGCATTATACATCTTTTTGAAAAAGGAATACGCATTTATTATGCAGTTATGACTACTAAATAAAATTACGAAAACCGACGAGGCCGTATGAGCTTGATGCCTTTGCTTTTCCGACAAAAAAATATTAGTCTAGAAATTTGCCGCGTTTTTGTTTTCTTCAAATACATAAACGTTAAGTTTATTTTAATTTATTTTTATAAATAAGTTAATGTTCTAAAAATACGTTACGATGTTAAATCAAAGCGACAGTGGCAGTGAATTGTCGGATTCCATCAGTGCAAATGCTCAGACGCAAGAACAGAGAAATACTCAAATCAACTCGTCAACAATAAATGTACCAAACAAAAATGTAACTCTCTCTATCAATAATTGGACCAATGTTTCGAATGTTAACTTTTACTTTTAATTGTCATTATTTTTAATAAATGCTTATCTCATATTATTATTGTGTTAATTTTTTCGCAAATGGTACGAAAAGTAGAGTATTTTCCTCGGTGATAAAGCTGTCTTAGTCTTGGGTGAACTTAAATCCCTCGCTACACTCAGGACTCATCTTAAATCCCTCCCTTCGCTCGTGATTTAAGTTTTTAACACCCTCGCTACGCTCGGGAGTAAACCTCGAGTCCTTCGTTACGCTCGCGATTTAAATCGTCACCCGCGACAGAAGACACTGCTTTATCCCCTTGGTTAATAATCTACTAATCAATGATCGATTTAACACAGGGAATGAAAACGGCCACATTACTAATATTATACAATTTATTTGTACACATTACAGTGGCTGGTAGACTATGGGACTTCCTACTGTTTTTTGCACCAATAAATTCATGATTTTATAGCGTAGAATTTGTCTAAGATCTTACAAAAGTCTAAAAACAATCCCACATGTCGAAGGAAATATAAAAAAAAATATCCATGAAACCAAAATTACTTTTGAAGATTGTATAAAAAAATGAAGAAATTTTCTCAGTGATTCTCATCAAAGCAAACTTCAGTTATATAAATGCGAGACTACATTGTGGTTTTTCTCAGTAACAATTAGGATGGGAGCCGTACAAAGTTTAGGAGTTTTCCGTACTTTTCTAATGAAAGTGCCGTTAAACGGATGGAGGGCCGCGTGCTCATTGGGAGCAACTTCAGTTATGAAATTGGAATCTTTTACTCGTCCGCGTTTTGAAATGCTCCATTTGTTTTAGAATTCAGTCCTGCTGGTAAAGAGGTCTTGCTTCATTTCTTTACAAAAAAGTTTTACAGTGCCTTATTTATACAATCGATCTTAGACTTCCTTAACACAAGGTTAAGAAATCTTTATTTTACAATTGGGTATTTGACTGATATTTTGTATTTATTTAAAATAACGTTTTTAAATAAAACAATGCCATTTCTCTTTTTAGGGTTCCGTACCAAAATGGTAAAAATGGAACCCTTATGGTGAGACTTTCTCCGTCCGTCCGTCCGTCCGTTCGTCTGTCACAGGCGATTATTTCAGTAACTAGTAAAGTTATCGCCATGAAATTTGGAATAGTTGTGTATGATAGTGGCCCAACATCATTGGAATAAAAAAAATTGAAAATGATTTTTAGTTTAATTAAAAAAGGGGAATAACAAACAAACAGGGGTTTGAAATTTCAAAGTTAGATAACTATACCGAGTGGGGTATCATATGAAAGGCCTTTACATGTGCATTCTAAAACAGTTTTTTTATTTATTTCTATATGCTTTTGATTAATCGGCCAAAATGTCAAAAAAAATACCGTCCCCCCCCTTATCTCCGAAGTTTACCAATCGAAAAACGAGAAATAATTATGGTCAATAGAAGTTTATGTATATTTTACAGGAAAAATAAAACCAATGCTCTAACTAGCATTTTTTTTATATTAACAATAAACCAGTACAAACAAAGTTAACGATAAATAAGCAAATTAATATAATATTATCGTTTTACTTTTACTATTGGAGTACGGATAACGGAACCCTCGGTGCGCGAGTCCGACTCGCACTTGGCCGGTTTTTTTTATGCTCTTTCATTTGACATATGAGAAAAAGTGCTACATGGGTGGGGACGGGTTTCCCAATGTCCGTTGGATATAAGAATTTTTGAGAGAAGGATAAACAACAGAATACGAATGTCTTTCCGATTGAGCTGAAATTTTGCATGTATGTGTAAATCGGATGACAGTACAATATTATTGTAACATGGAGCTGGAAATTGGCTATCGGAACTCTGCATTAAAACGATGTAGCCCCATCGAATTTGGACTCATTCGATTTGTCTTGACAAGTACTCCTCTGGTTCTAGATGATATAAGGTGCCGGAAGGTGGTTTTGGAAACTTTGTAATAAAACGACATAACCCCATCAAGTTTGAGCTCGTTTGATTAGTCTTGACAAGTACTCTGCTCTTAGATGATATCCAGGTTCTGATGATGGAGCTGGAAGGTGGTCACAGGAACTCTGTAATTAAACGACGTAACTCCATCGAGTTGGACTCGTTTGATTTGTCTTGACAAGTACTCTGATCCTAGAAGATATTCAGGGTCTGATGATGATGCCGGAAGGCGGTTTTGGCAACTTTGTAATAAAACGACGTAACCCCATCAAGTTTGGGCTCGCTTGATCCGTTTTGATAAGTACTCGGGTCTTAGATGATATCCAGGATCTGATGATGGAGCTGAAAGGTGCTTAAGGAAACTGTAATAAAACGACATAACCCCATCGAGTTTGGGCTCGTTTGACAAGTAGGTACTCTGGTCCTATATGATATCCAGGGTATGATGATGTATTATTAAAAGCTTGTATTTTAAAAATGTTTTTTTTTTAATTTACGCTTGTTCAGAAATGTTGTTTAGTACTTACCTGTCTTTAAGTAGTTTAGACTTATTATAATATTTACTACCGTAAGGCCATAATAGCTTGTAATAAAGCTTATATTAATAAAGACCACTTCTGGCTTTGATACTGGCCTAAGTTCAAGCCTGGTTCAAGTTTTTAAGAAGAGAAGGGAAATCAATAAACGGAAAAACCTTACAAAAGGTAGTTCAAACTTAAAATTCAGCACAAAAACCTAAATCTCAAACGAACGCCATTACTATTGCTTAGGTAAACACCCTATTCGCGGTTCTAATTAAAGCATGTAAGTATAATTAAACTCAACTGTAAGTTGTACCCTTTGCCAAGACTGCCCAAAGGGGGCGTATTATATCTCCTCGTAAGCATGAAAGACGTTTGTTCCGGCGCGCCGAATTGCGTAGCCGGCAGTCCCTGGCTGCTATCCCAGTTCTGCGCCGCCGGAGAGTCTGCCAAGCTTTGTGGGGGCCCCCTCCTTCACGGGGAGACCCTGGCAACTCTGGGAAGCAGGTCACCGCACTTTTTCTTAGCCGAGACGGGGCGGCGCGGCGGGTTGGCGATTTTCAGCTGCGTTGAGTTCGTTGCACGCCTGCTATTGATTTTGTTATTATTTTCGGATTACCGAACATCGTGCGGTTATTTAACATGAAAAGGGCTGAGCGTCTATATTATATACCTACTAACATTATGTTTTTAACCGACTTCAAAAAAGGTGGAGGTTATCAATTCTTCGGAATATTTTTTTTAAGTATTTTCACCGATTACTCGAAGACGCCTGAAGCGATTTGGAAAATTCTTTTTTTGTTCAAAGGGAGGTCCCATTGACATTTTATTGAAATCAGTCAAGCGGTTTTTAAAATATCAACAATAAATTAGTAAATTAATATAAATACTTTGTAGTGGCACAGGCGTTTGAAGCCGGTTTTTAGGGTTCCGTACCCAAAGGGTACCAACGGGACCCTATTACTAAGCCTACGCTGTCCGTCCGTCCGTCCGTCCGTCCGTCCGTCCGTCCGTCCGTCCGTCCGTCCGTCTGTCAGCGGGCTGTATCTCGTAAACCGTAATAGATAGACAGATGAAATTTTCACATATTATGTATTTCTATTGCCGCTATAACAACAAATAATAAAAATTAAATTAAATTAAAATATTTCCATGGGTACATGGAAATATTTTTATTTAATTTTTTTTAACGGAACCCTAAAAGAGCGAGGCCCGACTCGCACTTGGCCGATTTTTAAAAAGATTTTTTTATATTAAACTAGCTGATGCCCGCGAATTTGTCCGCGTGGATTTAGTTTTTAAAGTCCCTCGGGAACTCCTTGATTTTCCGGGATAAAAAGTAGCCTAGATGTTGACCCGAGTAATAAGCTACCACGGTATAAAATTTTGTAGAAATCTTTGCGGTAGTTTTTACGTGAAAGAAGGACAAACAAACAGACAAAAATTAAATAAAAATCTGTTTTGGGCTCAGTATCGATCTTTGAGTAATAAACCAGCAATGGAGAGGACTTGACCCCTAATTTATTCGCAAAAAAGTCTGTCAATTACGGTGGGGGGCGAGGTAGCACACATGAAAACTTGCTTACTACAGTTGCATTTTTCCATCACGTCGCTATGCACGCACACAATATAATTAGCAAACACTACCTTAAAGTATATGCACACTATCACATTCACACACAGGGACGCTCTATCATTACATGAAACAATCGCATCATTTGTGTAAGCATTTTAGGGATTTGACACTATCGATTATCGACTTTCGATAAGTTTTTCTAATAATTATTTACAACAGAGTTACTTTATTCGAGAGTAAATTTTTTTGTTCGAGATCTTTAACATGGTAGGTATATAGAAGCGCTAGGAAACGAGGTTCTTGCCGTTATTTTAGTCATAATATGCCTTTGCTATTAGATTGACTCTTTGTAGGCTTTTAGTACTTGCGTAAAGATACAGCTAGAAACTTTGGACTATATTGACGCTGGAAAGCGATCTAGCTTATTTCGAAAAATAACAAAATGACTTTTTTATATATTTGGAAGAAAAAGATACTGCGTCGGATTGTCGGATTTTCGTTTTCCTATGACATTATTTTTCTAAGATACTATGTTGACCTTCTCTACATGTTTATATTATATTTTTTGTTATTCATATTTTTCAACGTACTCAAAAATGCTGTAAATACTAAGACACCATCTATTTTTCAATATTATACAGATACTTCAAAAAAGTTATCAATACTTTTTAGCAGTGCAGTGCACTTAGGTGTACCTACTGTAAGGACTTAGGATTATCTGATTATTAACAGATTTTGTAGATACCAAGGTATTTACTCCGTCACTATACTCTCAATCTCATGCTGAAAGCATGCTGTAGGTACCACAGTATATCACCTTAGAGCAGCTGTTTAGTTATGATTTAAGGTTATAAGCCACCAGGGAGTGCTGTACTTTGTCATAGATTTTTAATAATATTGTTTATTAAGTTGAGAGACATTTAATTTTTATTTGAATACGTAGTGGGTATTAATATTGAACACATTGATTTTTTAAGTAATCTTGTTTAAATAAACATACAGCATTTTTAATGAAACATCATTTGTTTTATTTATGTTTAAAGCGAAATTTACGATGTATCTATTTCTAAAAAGTATATTAAGTACAAACTGTTAGAACTACATCATGTTTCCTTAAAAATAAATACAGCATAATTAGCATTTCAGAGTTTAGAGTTATTTCGTGGTTTCATATGTATCAAATACCAAGTTACAGCAACATTGCTTCTTGAAATTGAAAAACTATTAGTCGAAATTGATATAAAACTAAAGTAATTCTACTTTAGAATTATATAATTAGTATCATCTGATGTGTTACATTAAAAAATATGCTTTTTGAAAAAAATCTGCTCCTGATAGCTTATTATGAGCTGTTATAATTTTTTAAAACGTTATTGGCTCTGGTTTAAAGTTCACTTTTTCGATTTACAAGATCGTTTTCCAGCGTTGAATAATATTCTCTCAGTCCAGTATGGAGGAAACATAAAAAGGAAAAACTGAACCCTAAAAAAAAATTTATTTAAAGTTATGATTGGTAAGTTAAAACTTGTACCTACATACTTTACTTGGAAGGCTTATTTTTTTCATCTACTTCATCTGAACGAAGTGTATATTTGTTTGTAATGCTAGGCTGCCGCCATGGCTATAGTGGCCACCCCATCTGTAATAAAACACCGCCAAGCTATTTAGCTTTCCGGTAAACCTAGCGGGATGAATAAGAAGTATGGGTACTTTAATTCAATTGCCAAGTTTTAATGAACCAAATATGTATAGAATTTAAATATTTTTTTTCGTCAATGAACCATTAGTAAGACGATAAAAATATCTCGGTATAAATAATTTATACAATCCCCCCACCAATATCGACATATGAAATCTTGCTGTCCAGCCCTAATTTTATTGCGGTGTGGCCGACTTCATAAAATTAAAGTCCTAATTTTCGAGTAAGAAAGACTTACGTAGAACTTATCATTATTATTAAACAATTTTTTAGTCTCGTTTTCATTATTTTTTGTATTATATTTGTAAAAATCCTTTCTTAGCGGATGCCTACGTCATAGTAGATATGCGTTGATAAATCAGTGAGTCAGTCACCTTTTCATTTTGTATATTTAGAAAATCATATCACACTGGCTATATGGAAATATATACCTATAAATTTTGAAATAATTGAGTAAAAAAACTAATTTTATGAATTCGCTGAGTTTATGGAGCTCTAGCTGCATCAATGCATTTTAAACAATAGTGGGAGAGTACCAGCCAATCAGACACCATTGCGATCGTTATAATAATGCAATCATTTTAACCGACTTCAAAATAGGAGGAGGTTCTCAATTTGAATTTTTTGTATATTTGTTACCCAATTATTCCGCCTAATAATGAATGGAATTTGATAAATTTTTTTTGTTTAGTAGGGCATACTTCAGAGGTGGTTCCCATATAAATTTTTGTTGATATAATGTTAGATGTTACTCCATAACTACGTCAAATCTGAACCGATTTCAATTTTTTTTGAAAGAAAGCATAATAAGGTTGGGCCTATTTAAAAGGTGAAGAGAAGATGATTCATATCTTCGGTGATGGAGGAAGGAACTCAATGATTAAGAGCAAATTGCTCGCGATCAGAGATATACACAAAAAAGCTTAAAATAATAATGTAAAAAAAATATCTTTAAAAAACCGACTTCATACGCCGATCGGGCAAAGTTGGGCTAGCGTCGCGCATTAGTTTCATCATTTATATTTAGGCCCGCCCGACTTCAACATACATGTACAAATTAAAATTGTTTTATACTTTGTAGTGGCGTTTAAAGTCGGTTTTATAGAAAGAATTTTTTATCATTATTTGATAATCCCACAGACGATCAAAGTTCGTATTTATATATCTAGTCATATTTTACTTAAAGCTTATAAATTAGTCGTTCACCCCTTCCTATTCTATCGTGATTTTAATTCTATGGGATCAATTTATAATGCAGTTCAAGATAAAGGTCTCTAAACGAATAGTAAGTAGGAAGATTAATTTTCAATATTTTCCCCAAATTATTTCATGTACGATTAAGTAGCAACATTTTCAGATCGACAGTTTTCTTAAGTTTTCTGCATAAGTATTGCATTATTTGGATAAAATAATACATCAGAAGTAAATAAATGTTATCCTTTAGTAAACTGGATGTTTTAAATATTTTTTTAGAAGAAAATACTCTCATATTCGGCATTTATAGCGGAGCTCATTCCCCGCTAACCATACGTAGTTGACAGGCGCGTGACTCGAGTCAAACAGTTTTATATAACGAGTAGGATCACTGCTCATACCCAACTTACAGAGGGGTACGCGCGTCAATTCTTCTCCTGTGTTGGTTTATTACTCAAAGGTATCGATAGTAAAGCATCCCCCAATTAAAATTTTCAAAATATATTAAATGTACAGAAATCTTCCAGTTACAGTTTTATTATATGTATAGATTATAACAGAGAGCATAGTCTTGCGCGGGGACATGCACATTGCACAATTGCACATAGTTCCAACAAGTACATGTGAAAATCTTGTTGTGGGCTTTTTGAGTAGTTCACATATCGCTTTGTGAGCGTTTTTGTGTCAAACTCGGACCTATTAATACATTTGCTACCTATCTTTTTTTGCTATACCTATTAGCCAAGCTGTACTTGAGTAAAATCTCATTCTGTATAAAAGAGTAAAATCTCTTCTGCGTGTTGTGTAAAATCTCTTCTGTGTAAATTACGCAGAAAGCTTGTGTTAGGAATGGATACGACAATAGTGCAACGGTTGGAAATGGAACCGTCAACCTTTCAGTTTTTAGCCTGTTGGGCTTTTGAGGCTTTTAACATAGATCTGGATGCTTCGATCATAGAAAAAAAGTCTGTATAGCACTGGGTATTTACATACTTTTTACTTAGTCTTTAGTAGGTAGGTACTTACTCTACAAAGTGGAACGTTGGGGCTCATTGACCGACTAACTGCTTCCACGACTCTATTTTGAATATGTTTTGACTAACCGTGGGCTTACAGCTTTTAACATCATTAATTTTCTTTTGTGACGAAAAAGGGAAATAAATGCGCTGCAATTCGAATTTCGTGTAAGTAGCTACAAAGAAAAAAGGCGGCCAAGTGCGAGTCGGACTAGCGCACCGAGGGTTCCGTACTCCAAAAGTAAAAGTAAAACGATAATATTACATTAATTTGCTCATTTATCGTTAACTTTGTTTGTAGAGGTTCATTGTTAATATAAAAAAACTATGCTAGTTAGAGCATTGGTTTTATTTTTCCTGTAAAATATACATAAACCTCTATTGACCATAATTATTTCAGATTTTTCGATTGGTAAACTTCGGAGATAAAGGGGGGGAACGGTATTTTTTTCGACATTTTGGCCGATTACTCAAAAACTATTATATATAGAAATAAATAAAAAACTGTTTTAGAATGCACAAGTAAAGGCCTTTCATATGATACCCCACTCGGTATAATTATCTTACTTTGAAATTTCAAACCCCTGATTTTTTCCCTTTTTTAATTAAACTAAAATAATTTTCGCGTTGATTTTATTTTTTCTGTAAAATATACATAAACCTCTATTGACCATAATTATTTCAGATTTTTCGATTGGTAAACTTCGGAGATAAGGGGGGGGGGGGAACGGTATTTTTTTCGACATTTTGGCCGATTAATCAAAAACTATTATATATAGAAATAAATAAAAAACTGTTTTAGAATGCAAATGCAAAGGCCTTTCATATGATACCCCCCTCGGTATGGTTATTTTACTTTGAAATTTCAAACCCCCGATTTTCCCCCTTTTTTAATAAAACTAAAAATAATTTTCGATTTTTCTTTATTCCAATGATGTTGGGTCACTATTATACACAACTATGCCAAATTTCATGTCGATAGCTTTAATAGTTACTGAAATAATCGACTGTGACAGACGGACGGACGGACGGACGGACGGACGGAGAAAGTCTCACCATAAGGGTTCCATTTTTACCATTTTGGTAAGGAACCCTAATTAATATAAATACCTAAATTGTACCAGTGTAGTAAACCAGTGGTAGATTCACTTGACGATTCGAATGCACTTTGTGAAAGTTTATTTGAATAAAACTAGTTGTTCGCCCCGAACTGAGACCTCGCGGTAACGGTATCCCATGATTATTCATTCAATCGATACATGATAACCAAAACTGACATTATTATTATGCCCGTTTTCCCCAAACATACCTAAATCATCCCCTAAGTAGGAGTCTCTTAACGTAGGTAGCTCCTAAATACAATCCTAAGTCCTAACATCCGTCCCAATATCCTTTTAGGTGTCCCGTACAGGATCGTGATAAATAAGTTGACAGAAAACATCAATCACCTAACTTATAGGTAGCCCGTAAAGGTTAGGGAACGTTAGTGAAAACATTGAATTATTATGTAGGTACTAACGAGTGAAACCGGGTTACGGGCATCTGTACAAATCGTCATCTATCGACGCGAATAGAAAATATACAATATTTAACTAAAATTTAACTAAAAAATAATTTTAATTGAATAATATGGTACAAAAAAAATTACAATACAATTATTGTATTATAATAAGTAACTAAATAATAATGGTCGACGCAAAACTGTTTTTGGGATAGGTCGTTAGTCGTAACTCGTAGTTCCATGGGAATAGTTACTGACTGCGCCATCTATTAGCATTATTGTGAAGCTATGTTGATGCTATATGAATTACTGATGTACATTAAAAATTAAATAATCTCGTTTCTTTATAATATTCATATAATTTTAGTATTTGTTGTTCAAGTACAGGATATAAGTGACCTAAAAACATAAAATCAGTTTGAAAATCCATAGCGGATTTTCTTAGGGAGCGTCTTCAAGCGAGCGTATAAAATCGCCACTTTGAAAGCCCCCCATTTCGTCAATTTTAAGGGAAAAATTAAAAAAAAAATATTTTTGTACTCAGTTCAAAATTATCTTTAAAATGATACGTAACAATTTTATGTAACGCGATATTTTTTTTTTTACTTCGCATTCGCTTCTATGAGAGCCCCCCTGAAATAAAGATTTTTATAACTTTTTAAGCCATTTTCGGCTGGAGGCCATCGGTTTACATATTATATCTAAATTTGAAGTAATTACGTTCAGTAATTCAAAAGTTATAAGGCTCTGACAGACGGACGGACGGACGGACGGACGGACGGACGGACAAGTGCAAATCGCTCTAGTTAACTCAAAGACCTTCGCTTCGCTCGGTCGAAAATATTCTATCCTATTCTATTCTATTGATTGGTCCTATCAAATAGTATGGAAAAATTCATCTATAAAATCAAAAGCGAAATACCATTCACTGACTAATCACGAAATCTCAGGAACTAGGTATATAAAGCCAGCAAGGTGTTCTTTTCTAAGGCGAGGCATCAGCTAAGAAATGGTTTTAAGAAAATCCACCTCTAAAAGGGTGAAAAGGGGGTTGGCATATTGGATGAAAGTCATAAATGACGTTAGGTATTTTTGTAAACTTATATACTTAACAGGACATAGTTGAGGAGTGACATAGGCTACTTTTTATCCCGAAAAAATAATGGATGCCGCGGAAGTTTTAGAAAACTTACGCGCTTCCACGCGAACGAAGCTAGCTGCTAGTACCTACGTCATATATCTTCTATCTATCTATATAAATAAAAATGAATGTTGGTAAGCGCATAACTCAAGAATGGATGGACCAATTCGGTTAATTTATTTTTTGTATGTTCCTTAAGGTCCACGGAAGGTTTTAATAAATTAAAAAAAAAATTACTTTTAACTTTTGTCAGAACGAAGTCTGTCCCGGCAGCTAGTAGGTAATAAAAATCATCTACCTAATTGCTTTTAGGTAAATATAACTTGATTACCTACCTATCTCATCATCAGCTAATAATATGAATCCACTGATGGACATATGCCTCGTTTAAGTAGTGACAACGTTGTCTATACTCGGCCTTTCGCATATCAAATCGATGTTTGACGATCCACTTTCCAGATGACATATTTTAGTGTCCTGCTGCTGCACACAGATAAGGGAAACAAGGGTCCTGCACTAAGTTTGCGGAGCGTTCTCCACTCGAGGACCTTACGAGTCTAACGGTCTATCTACTAATAATAAATAAATAAAAACAAGATGTTATTAATTAAGTAACTCCAACAAACGATTTACAACGGTCGACTGGCGGGCATCACAAGTGATGTCGTTAAAACGCAGTTAAGTTTCGATGGCTTGTTTCGAGGGGTTATTTTATGGGCCACCTATTTCATCAATTCGCCATATCAGTTTCTATCGGTGACGTCAAACTGTGAAGGGCGAATACGTAGGTACCTGTTCCAGTCAATTTTAACGGAAAATCGATAAATTATTCATACACCAGTAAAGCGGCGCCGTTTATCACGGTCGAGTAGGAACATGCCATGAGCTTTTATCGTTTTATAATAAGTTAGCCACTAAATAGGTCATCACGGTGCACACCATCTTTGTCTTTGTTGTTAGAGGATGAACTCGTTGGTTGGATGAAAAATTCAATAGGTACTTCGGTATTATAATTCCTTCTGAATTTAGTTAAGTAGGTACGACCTGTTTCGCCGTCCTCTTAGCCCTGCGTCGTCAAGTCATACGCCAAGTAACGTTTAACCCTCAAAAGTTTAAACCGTTTAACCATGGAAGTAGGATGCGTTTAACCGAGGAATATTTACGTTTTCACAGGTTGCAAATAGTCCGCGCCACGAAAGAAGTCCCGCGGCAATCAGGTGGAATTAATAGATTTTACATACAATAATTGCAGAAACATACGACTACCTACTAGCGCCACCTCTATGAGACTTCTTTCGTGGCGCGGACTTAAAATTCGTCGGTTATTATCAAATAATAGTATCGTCATCTTTTAATATCTCCACCATGGAAGATCCCCACTGTGGTTCTTCCATTCAACGTGATATTGGCGAAGTGTATTGTGCTGAACTCAGCAACGTAGCCAGAGCAATAGACTGGCAATAAATAAAGCTAGAAAGTTAAAACAACAACAATATTAATTTACTTTGGGATGGTGACAACTGCGTTTAAATCCCTTTAACTACTGGGAAAAAAATTCCCACAATTTCAACCATAGACTTATTATATTACTACCGTAAGAGTTCGACGGTTGAACTAATCAGTTGAACTAGTGGGAATGACCCGAAAAAGCGAAGTGAAATAGGTACACAGATTAATGGTTAGTATTAGTAGATACTAATACTAACCATAGTTCTTAGATAAGAACCATAGTGAAATAGGTCCTAAGACTATCGGAGAATGTTTGTTACCCGTGTTACCGCCTAAGCTACTACCAGTAATAGGTACCACCAGCTATAAACTTTCGTAATAGTACCTACTACCTACCGACAGGCTCAGTAGTAAGACGGGAAGTTATTTTTACCCAAAAAGCTTAAATACCTACCTACAACACGTTTCAATACCCGTTACATGGGCAATGAGATTTACACATACAGGTCTACTTAGAAGATGCAATAATAACGAAACTTCTTTTGTCGATGAAAGAAATCGCGCAAATCGGTCCAGAACTCTCGGTCAAATCGGTTTAACCGTGTTCGAAATTTTTAAATAATATCAAAAAATGTTGTCCAGAGTATGAATGCATACGGCATGTCGGGCGGCGGCGAGACGGACGCGCTGTCGCGGCGGCTGCGTGAGGCGGAGCGCGCGCGTGCCGACGCCGAGCGCGCCCACGCCGACGCGCTCGCGCAGCTCCGCTCGGCGCAGCGCTCGCCGCACGACACGCACAACGTGGAGCAGCTGCAGTCCCGGGTGCGGGAACTCGAGAAGAAGGTAATACCCGTCCACAGAGAGCCGACGCCGAGCGCGCCCACGCCGACGCGCTCGCGCAGCTCCGCTCGGCGCAGCGCTCGCCGCACGACACGCACAATGTTGAGCAGCTGCAGTCCCGGGTGCGGGAACTCGAGAAGAAGGTAATACCCGTCCACAGAGAGCCGACGCCGAGCGCGCCCACGCCGACGCACTCGCGTAGCTCCGCTCGGCGCAGCGCTCGCCGCACGACACGCACAACGTGGAGCAGCTGCAGTCCCGGGTGTGGGAACTCGAGAAGAAGGTAATACCCGTCCACAGAAAGCCGACGCCGAACGCGCCCACGCCGACGCGCTCGCGCAGCTCCGCTCGGCGCATCGCTCGCCGCACGACACGCACAACGTGGAGCAGCTGCAGTCCCGGGTGCGGGAACTCGAGAAGAAGGTAATACCCGTCCACAGAGAGCCGACGCCGAGCGCGCCCACGCCGATGCGCTCGCGCAGCTCCGCTCGGCGCAGCGCTCGCCGCACGACACGCACAACGTGGAGCAGCTACAGTCCCGGGTGCGAGAACTCGAGAAGAAGGTAATACCCGTCCACAGAGAGCCGACGCCGAGCGCGCCCACGCCGATGCGCTCGCGCAGCTCCGCTCGGCGCAGCGCTCGCCGCACGACACGCACAACGTGGAGCAGCTACAATCCCGGGTGCGGGAACTCGAGAAGAAGGTAATACCCGTCCACAGAAAGCCGACGCCGAGCGCGCCCACGCCGACGCGCTCGCGCAGCTCCGCTCGGCGCAGCGCTCGCCGCACGACACGCACAACGTGGAGCAGCTGCAGTCCCGGGTGCGGGAACTCGAGAAGAAGGTAATACCCGTCCACAGAGAGCCGACGCCGAGCGCGCCCACGCCGATGCGCTCGCGCAGCTCCGCTCGGCGCAGCGCTCGCCGCACGACACGCACAACGTGGAGCAGCTACAGTCCCGGGTGCGGGAACTCGAGAAGAAGGTAATACCCGTCCACAGAGAGCCGACGCCGAGCGCGCCCACGCCGACGCGCTCGCGCAGCTCCGCTCGGCGCAGCGCTCGCCGCACGACACGCACAACGTGGAGCAGCTGCAGTCCCGGGTGCGGGAACTCGAGAAGAAGGTAATACCCGTCCACAGAGAGCCGACGCCGAGCGCGCCCACGCCGATGCGCTCGCGCAGCTCCGCTCGGCGCAGCGCTCGCCGCACGACACGCACAACGTGGAGCAGCTACAGTCCCGGGTGCGGGAACTCGAGAAGAAGGTAATACCCGTCCACAGAGAGCCGACGCCGAGCGCGCCCACGGCGACGCGCTCGCGCAGCTCCGCTCGGCGCAGCGCTCGCCGCACGACACGCACAACGTGGAGCAGCTGCAATCCCGGGTGTGGGAACTCGAGAAGAAGGTAATACCCGTCCACAGAGAGCCGACGCCGAGCGCGCCCACGCCGACGCGCTCGCGCAGCTCCGCTCGGCGCAGCGCTCGCCGCACGACACGCACAACGTGGAGCAGCTGCAATCCCGGGTGTGGGAACTCGAGAAGAAGGTAATACCCGTCCACAGAGAGCCGACGCGGAGCGCGTCCTCTTCAAGGAGGCAATTCCAATAGGGAATTCGGTTGACGTATCGTATTGGAAGTCTCAAGTGTGCCACACTTTACTTCGAGAGATCGCCGGGCACTTGGTGTTTGTCTCCTCAGGCCTCAGCTTTAATCTCCGTGATGGTTTCTGGTCCTTAAACACTAAGCAAGCAGTTGATCATGTCATATCTCATAATCGAGTGGCTGTGAGTTTGTGCGCGTAGGATAGAACGAGTTCTCACAAATTACAAGCACAAAATTGAGTTCTATTCAAAGTGGCGATCGTTTGAACAAAAGTTTCGGATTTTTCATCAATACCATCAAATCGGAGCCAATACAAAATATAAAAAAAATGAAAAAATCTAAAAACAAACCCCATTGAAAACATAGTAATGAAAAAAGTTTTAAATTTCTCATCATTACCTCTACAGCTTACACTGTGAAAAGCCTCCATTCCATATAGAGCCAGTTCTATAATTTTCTTATAATCACGAACTGAATAAGTAGCAGAGCAGGCTAGCGCTTCTGCTTATTCTTATAGGCTGGTGACTTAATAATTTGAACTCCCTAACCAAAATGTTATTTCCTGTAGGCGGCATTGGAAACTGTGCGATGTGAAGAACTGCAGTTAGAGCTGTCGTCGGCCATGCGGGCGCGAGGAAACACGACTACGGCGACATGGTCGACGCAGGTTTCCCAACCAGCCTCGGAAATAGAACGCATTATGGCTAAAATAGAACAAGATAACCGCATTCTGGCTGAATTGGAACATTCTAGATCTACAACCCATGGTAAATATTATAGTTTATTCAATTGTAAGCATTTTCAAAAAGATTTCTCAAAGTAAAGGTCTTACCTGAGTTGTAGTATATTGTTGGTAACATGATTTATTAACCTAGTGAATTTAATAATTATAAGCCATTATGTAACAAAAAATCCATTTTATTTGACAGGAATCCATTCAAGTGGATCAAACCAGGCACTAGGAGAATTTCATTCGCCGACGCCGTCACCTTTACCTCATTCGTACACAACTGCGAGTGGCCACGCAGCTCTCTGCCAGAGTAACACCATGCCCACTCTCTCCTCTCTACATGCCACGTCTCAGTTCACTGCCCCTAGCTCTAACTCCGTGGCCTACTCTATGAGTGCGCACAACCCTACTTCCTATTCGAATCCTGTGTCCGCTTCTTATGGTATGAGCAACACACATCAGGTGACTTTTACAAATCCTGTCACAACGCCGCTCGTCAACAATATGAATCAAATCTCAAGTACTCTGGCAGGGCTGCAATCAAATATTCAAAATCTTGGAAATGTTTCTGCTATGAGTTTGGGTAGCACGTTAGGTGGACCAACAATAACCGCAACAATGACAGGAACAGGACGCTCCAGCTGCCTAACTAATCCACCGACTAGTTTACCCGGAGGACTAACAAGTACACTTGCTGGCTTAGCGTCAAATCTAAGCGGTGCACTGGGAAATCCTCTATCTAATCTAACAGGAGGAAGTCAACTGGGAGCATTGAACACAAGTTTAACGGGCGTGAGTGCCTATGGGGCGGGCCCTGGTACATATACAAATCCACTTTTGTCAAGTGGCTTGGGAACAAATACGATGAATATTAAACTTAAGCCGATAGATGAAATAGATCTTGGCTTGAGCCGGTATGGGAATAACCCATCAATAGTTAGAGCAGCAACACCTGTAACACCGCACCAACCTACTTGGAGCCTAGGATTAGATAGCCAATTTGGAACTGATAGAATAGGAAATATAGATACATTTCTCCACGATCGAGGCCCGAGATCTATAAGACTCTTACCCACTAATATGTTGGATGTAGACGGTACGTAATATATTCCGGACTATAACTTAAAAAAAAAGTTGCAGTATAATAAATTTTAAATCTAAACTTTCAGTACGAAGTACCCATTATATGAATGGTGGTGCATCTTCTGAACCTCAAGTAGACATGTTGGATATACCAGGGAAAGGTCGCTGTTGCGTTTACATAGCTAGATTCTCTTACGAACCGCCTGAGTAAGTAAAGAATAATTTATGATTTGGATGCTGCAAATAATCAAATTCTTTGTAGTTTGTAAGCACATTAATAAGAATTATTCAAAATGTTTTGGAAAATAATGTAATTTTTAGAGTTGAAAATGCGGAGGGAGAGTTATCCATTTGCGCTGGCGATTACCTTTTAGTATGGGGACCTCCAGACCCAAGTGCGACAATGCTCGATGCAGAATTGTTAGACGGTCGACGTGGCCTCGTACCTGCAAATTTTGTTCAAAGATTAGTTGGAGATGATCTGTTAGAGTTTCATCAGGTAACTGTGTGATTGTATTTCATTTGCTATCAAATCATGTTTGTACTAGATCTGGTCGCGATAAACGTATTTTTTGCATTTTTAGGCCGTAGTAGCTACATTGCGTGATGCTGATGAAACTGCAACCACAGCAATCAGTGACCTGTCGCTCAGTAGAGATGTGGCACGTCTTAGTGAAATGGCAGATATCAGTGAAGGTCCTGAAGACGATGACAATGGTAAGATACTACTTAGTTTGATTTTTCCAAATTTTAACCATAATAGCGCCATTAATTAAATCTAGCATCAAGGATAAATATTGTTCTACTAATCATTGGCATCCACAGTAGCCCCAACCTTTTAGAAATTCACACTCACATCCTGTTCAAGATTTTAAATGCCTTTGTAAATAGTTTCACGGTTGAACATTTTGGCATAAGTTTAGTCTCTTAAAAGTATACTTTTATCAATCGCATGCTAATTATCACGACTTAATGCACTCATGGTGACGATAGGTTACTCCGAGTAATGAAATTCCAAATAGCAATATTGAATGCCTAAAACATTTTTTAATATTTAGCAGAGTTTAAACTCATTTGATTCGCTTACTTTTTATAATTGTAGCCATAGAGTTCTATAGTTAAACGTTTGTCCTTTCCTACTTACCCTATCCTATGACATCGGAATTCGCTGCACGCTTCTTGGCATATCACTCGCACTTCGCCTGCTTGGCTAATTCCCACTCGCGATCTGCCCTCAAACCTGAACAGCCGAGCTGTTTTTCTCGTCGTTAGTGCCTGCGCCGCGTCAGCTGACCCTGGAGAGACAACTCAACAAATCTGTGCTGATCGGATGGACGGCGCCCGAGGGTGTTCAGCAAGCAAACATTGAAAGTTACCACGTTTACGTCGACGGCGTCCTGAAAACAACGGTGAAAGCCACCGAGCGCACGCGCGCTTTGGTCGAAGGAGTAGATGCCAATCGGGTGAGCTTACTTAATTTCTTCTAGAACTTTCTCTTTAATTTTAAGTTTAATCTAAAGAAACTTACTTAGTTATTATTATTTTAAATTTTATTTACCAGTGCACCACTTTATTAGTTTAAACATCACAGTATTTAGTTTTCATCTTTTACTTTGCTTCCACTAAGTATTAGTTAATTACTTGCAAAAATATTTACCGTCGTATACAATTAACATGAATTTAATTATTTTCAAAGCCGCATCGCATCAGCGTCCGTTCAGTGACAGCCACTAGACGCACATCCAGAGACGCGGCCTGTACTATGGTGATAGGCCGAGACACCGGCAATATGGGACCTACATGTGTTAGAGCAAGCGGAGTCACCTGTTCACAGGCCGTGATATCATGGCTGCCGGCTAATTCAAATCACCAACATGTTGTCTGTGTTAATAATGTTGAAGTAAGTATCGTCGATCGTCCAGTAAATACTAGTAAAAAAGATAAAAATATTTCATTCATGGCCATTTCAATTGAAAGCAAATTGGCATTTGCATTCAACTTCAAGTTTAATATCGTTTTAGGTTCGTACCGTGAAACCAGGTGTTTACAGACATACGATAACAGGCCTCTCACCGAGTACTCAGTATAGGGTCACAGTCAGAGCTAAGCATTTAAGGGCCGGGCCGCCTGGAGTCCCGATCGAAGAAGCTCCCGGAGCTTACACTGACTTCAGAACTTTACCAAAAGGTCTACCGGATCCGCCAAATGAAATAATGGTATATAATGTTTTTATCTAAAGTTATAGCATGATATAAAGTAAGCATGCTTTCGTCGATTTTTTTACACTCTACACTCACAATTCCTGCTCGCCTAAACATATAAAATACTACCCAACCTTTTAAGAATATTATACCTATCTAGCTCATACGTATTGTTATTTATTATTTATATAATTTTGAATTGGTAATACAACAGTTATGTAAATAGAAAATATAATTTACAGAACTGGCCTTCCGAATACGAACTCTATATATCAGAGTTTCAGCACACGCACTTAAACAATGCTTTTCAACGCTCACAAAGTGTGTGATTAAAGTCCTAACATTAACGTCTCACAAGTCATACACTACCCTGTCCCCTTCAAGTAATATATCACGACCTCCAAGCACGCGGCACAATGGAAAATTTCGAGGAAGTCGCGTCAATCGCAACCATTAATCCAGCGCCAGGACAAATTTTTATTGATTCCGCTCACGTTGTTGGTAGCTTAGAACTTCCCTTTGTTTTATCGAATCCTCCCTCGATGTGGCTTAATAGTATGTGTGGATACATGTCATAACCCAATTGGCCGAAAGAAAATGGCTGGATTGTTGGTGGTGATTGGTGCGGTGTCGCAGGTGGAAGCTGGACCCCAGGACGGCACCCTGCTCGTGACGTGGCAGCCGGTGCTGCGCCCGCCCGCCTCCGGCCCGGTCACGGGGTACGCGGTGTACGCCGACGGGAAGAAGGTGACCGATGTCGATTCGCCGACCGGCGATCACGCCCTCATCGACATCGGCAAATTGATCGGCCTCAATCCGAAATGCGTCACTGTGAGTACTGTACCGCTTACACTGGCTAATTGAGCGCTGTGTTCCTATAATAATTATATTATGCACTTATATTTTCTGCAAATACCACGAGTGTTAATGAAAGCGTATGCTCTGAAAAACTTTACTTGCTGCTTTTGTATTTGGCCTGTGTCGTGTAGTTATATGTGTTTTATTACAGGTGCGAACCAAATCGCGGGACAGCCAGTCGAGTGACAGTGCTCCTACAGTTATACCACCTGCTGTGCTCCGAGGAGTGGTATCTAGGGTTCCTCGTGGACCAGGTATCGGTCCTAATCAACCAGCTCAAGGCTTTCGAGGGCAACGACCGCAACCTTACCAGCAACACCAGCAAGTGATAGAACACGATGAAAATCTCTCCGACAAGGAAATATTTCCAACCGCCAACCGACATGATCCACAAACCACTCAGGTGAAAATTCTTGTATATTATTAAAAAAAATCATAATTAATTGACATACCTCCCAAAATAATAAAAATATAATTCCCCAAAACTCTTTTAACTTACTTATCGTTCCATTAATCTTAAAGCTTTAATATTTCATAGAATGCTTTATCGTTCCTATAAGATTTTAATCTACTGTAAGTTCAGTCGTGTGTACAAAGTTTATTTTATGTTAATCAAAAATGTTAATAAAATTTACATACTTGAAGAAATTTGGTAAATGTTGGCACAGCACTTGGTGTACTTTTAGTTTGCAAATCAATGTTGTATCTTTATGTTTGTAAATTCGACTATTTCACAATTTTACGTCATTTCATTTACGATTTAAATGATAAAGCTTCGTTTTTATGTTAACCTTGTTTTATTTTGTATACTTAGCTGTTGCGTTGTAATAAAATCAATGTCATACGCTCTCTACTTACGGAAGAAGCTATTTCACGACTTTGTATGTACCTACGTATATCAGTTTGGTTAAATTACTAAAAGTGTTATTATGTGTAGTGGTTTCAAGGAAAGAAATAGCTTGTTGCGTAACCTCGGTGTTGCAAACTGCACTCTTTATACTCTCTCCTGTGGTTCTGTCGCTGGCATCTTCTAATGTCGAGTAGTCCTCTACCGATCGGTTCAACACAACACGCGCGCAATCGACTGTACTCGTTTACTAGCTATGCACTCGGCTCGAGCGATCAAAATTCAATGCATAATGCTTGCGACTAGATCCGTAGTCTCTAGTGCTATTGGCCGATACCTGACAGTGCACGACACCTACAGATACCCGTATACTTAGAACAGATAAAGAGCTTGTATTTTGTGACACAGACAGAAACCCCTCATTGAGCTCATTTTGTTTACGTACCACCTAAAGTTTAACCTTGCCTCTCTCTCTCTCACATAACTATTATATACACCTTTCCATAGCCAACGAGCGGATTCGGCACAGGCCTCCTAAAGAGTATATTCGACAAAATAACCCCTTCGGTAAGGAATTTTAACACGTCTTTTATATCTTTTATTTATTTTTATTTTATCACATTTTGTTTAGAATAAAACAGATTTGATTTTTGGAGTGATTAATTTTTATATTAGTTGTCTTTATTTTTTCTTTACACAGTGTGCTCGTATTTTGATAGCATCGTTATATTAAACGTATTTAATGACGTAGTCAACTATAATCCATACATCAGACGATATTTTCTTTGAGTATGCTTATGTAAATAATATAACCGTAGAAAAAATTCAATAACCTATTGTAGAAAAAATATTACATGTTAGCTAATGTTTATCTAATGCATAATTTATATCTGTACTCGTTATATGAGTTTCCATGTTTAGTACCTACCTATTTTGATCACACCATAGCTAATAAACAAGTAGCAACTTGATAAAGATTTAGTGAGAACACTATCTGAACTGGTATTTGATATTGATTTACGTTTTTGTGTTAACTTTTGATTTAGGCATCCGCAACAGCAGGCTAACATTGAACTACTTTAAACCCTCGTGTTAGTTGATTAATTAACTATTACACTGCTCATTTTATGTAACATTTTTAACTACAAGTCTACTCCATGTACACGCTATCCATATTATTACATATATTATCATGTACCTATAACTTATAAGTCGCAAAACAAACATTCAATAGCATTATGTCAAAACTCGAATGTCGTAAAGCAAGGGATCGCTTTCACGAAAGAAAACTTTTATTTTCACTTCGGCTTCACATCGCGGCTTCACTTGCTCTACATTTACTATTCTTGCCTTCAAATTCTTAAATATTCATATCTATCTGTAATACGCCTTCTAATAAATATATGGTTATGTCATCAGCAGCTTATTTGATTATTTCGTGCTTCAGCGGTTAATGCTGTCAGATTTAAAAAAATTTCGACCACTGTCATGTTCATGCGCATTGATAGAAAAACGATGTCTAAACAATGAATATTGAAATGTTGAATGACCGTGTGGTACCGTCAGCAATCGGGGATACCGGCCATCGAAATCACTAAAGAGGGAGCAGTGGAGGCCGGTAGCGAGGACGAGGAGGCGTCGCGCCGCCGCCCGCAGGTCTGCGATCTCTATAGCTGTCATCGATGTGCTCTTCATGTGCTAGCACTGTTCACTTTGCTCTCTTCTCTTTCAATATTATGCGAAATTCCCAATCACAAGTTTTCACTTTCCGTACTTCTATGTTGTTATCTTCACGTCCTCGATGTTCGATACACTACACAGGTTCACGTTCGACACAATCCAGGTTTTCCGACACGTAATTATAACAACCTTTGCCCGGCAGATAGGACAAACGTCCCCACAGAGCACTCGACACAGAACCATAACATCCTCCGAGCATGCGCAGCGTGTTGTCTGGTTGTGTCTGCATGCTGTCTTGGCTTCGACTCGTTCTAAAAATTATCCTTTAACACTCTTTTACTACGTCTCTGTCTATACATGGATCTGATGATTATAAACGAGATTATAAACATCCTATAAATTGAAAAAGATGAGATTTTTATTTGTTCAACCTATGCTAAGGTGCCACAGAAAAAAATATCTATGTTATGGACGATGTGGTTACAAAATATGTAAGTGCTGCACGCTAGCTTTCTTTGTGCATGGGGATTGGATAGAGTTTCAGCGGAATGGTAAATCTTAATACGAAGGTAAAGTATTAATTGCTTATGATCGCATACGCCAAAAGAAATTATATGGCTGTAAGCTTGATAAATTGCTGTGGGCTTCGTTATGGAAAATCTAACCTTATTAATGTGTTGGTACGTACGGACGTCAGCAGCAGCCGTCCCAACCTGCGCAAGCGTCGCAGCAGCCTTCGAGTCAGCAGTACCCGAGTACACCAGCCTACCATGGCACGCAGCAACCCCCCTTTCAACAGGGCGGCCAGTTCCCAAGTAACCAGCCGACCCAGTACCCCAGCCAGCCCCAGCCGTATCAGAACCCTCCGCCCAGAAACCACCACGAACGAGGACGCCCTCCTAATCCTCACCAGGTTCATTTCTGTTTCACTTCTTTATCTAAAAAAGTAAATTAAATGATTTTTTTTCAATAGATTTAAATATTTTCAAATTTAGATGTAATAATTTTAGTATAAATTTTTCACTTATATACTATATACCTATCTCGGTTTTTTTGTCGTAGCTTTTTGGAAATATCTTGTGTTAAAATGAAAATTTCGCAAAATGATATTTTTTCTTACAGCAGCAACAAATGCAACAAATGCAGCAAGGGCAACAAGGTCCTATGCCTCAAGGTCAATATGGTCCGCGAGGTGGACCTCCCGTGGGTCCTAGAGGCCCTCAACCCGGCCAACGTCCTCAGCAAGGCCACCCTCAATCTAAGCGGTGTCGTTATTTTGTGGCACTGTTCGACTACGATCCTGCAACCATGAGTCCTAACCCTGATGGTTGTGATGAAGAACTTCCATTTAGCGAAGGAGACGTTATAAAAGTTAGTATTGTTAAAATTCTCGAGTATAATAATATGAAGTGGTTTGCAGCTTGAACTATCAATCAAATACATAAAATTAGAGAGCATCTAACGCTGTCACTATGTCAACTTTTGCTAAGTATATGATCGACCTAATTAGCCCGATATAATTTTAAAAATGTATTTCGAATGATTCCGTCCTAACTCAGACTGAGAAAGTGTCTACGTCCAAAAGCCACTCGGTGCAATGTGACAATAGTTATTTGTGTTATATGAGGCCAAAGGAATTTTTTGTTCCCCGAGGGCGTTATTTTGAATTCAGAGCGAAGTGAAGGATTCTATAGTAGACTCCCGAGCGCAGCGAGGGATTCTAAAGTAGAATCCTGAGCGTAGCGAGGAATTCAATATACGCCGCCCGAGAACAAAAAATTTTGGCCCCGAATGACACACACTATTTTTCATCATTACCTATGAGAAAAAGCTAGGAGTATCAACCTACTATGTATAGAGTATAGACATTACCAATACGTATATTGAAAGTTTAAATAAAACACAAATAAATTTTTATGAAATAATTAAACATTAATATTTATGTTGAAAGTATGGGCGTATATATCTAATCGACAAATTTGATCACGTGACTTATCGAAGACAACAGCTTCTCAAACATTTTTGAATTTCGACACATTTTTGAATTCTCTCTTCTGATTGGTCCGCGTTAGTGCTTTAGTATGCTAAAGCACTAACGCGGACCAATCAGAAGAGAGAAATGAAAAGTCCCATGGGGTTAAAATTGAATTTTGCTCCCGCTATCCTCTGAAGCCAATATCCGTTTTTCGAATAGGTATGATGAAAAAGTAGATTTTTTGCGTCGGACAACCAAGTCATGGGGATTGCTGATAGAAGTGAAAAAACACCATATACATAGCTAGAGATATACTGTCAACAAAAGCATATCGGTGACGCGAACCTACCTAAACAAGTTTTCACTTCAAAAAATTTGCTCAAGTTAGACGTTTGTTTTATTCCCGGCAGGTTTGGGGTGACAAAGACGCCGACGGCTTCTACTGGGGTGAGAGTCGCGGTCGGCGAGGCTATGTGCCCCACAACATGGTCATCGAGGTGCCCGAGCAGGAAGCCACGGGGCAGGCCACCGCCAAGCCCCGGGACAGGTGGTCGGACGCCTACGCCAACCAGCCTGTTCGAAGAATGGTCGCCCTGTACGACTACGATCCGCAGGAGCACAGTCCTAACGTTGATACTGATGTGAGTACACAAGAAACAACTATGTAACTTATTTCGTTAAATTATTCGTCAAATTAGAAAAATCTCTATGGTACAACTTGTAGGTACTACTTACTTATTCGTAAGGCAAAGAAGTACAAGCAAGGAATATGGAAAACCAATACTTACGCAACACTGCAAAATGATTCGTAACTCGCGAAACTGAAGTGGAAATGGGCGGAGCACATAGACAGATCAAATAACTGATGGTCATTGAGGCTCTAAGGTGCTGGAGTGGCGACCCCGCACCGGAAAGCACAGTGTTAGCAGACCTATCGACGACGTCATCAGACGAGTTGCAGGGAGACGCTGGATTCAGGCGGCGCAAGACCGAGACCTGTGGAAGTAACGCAAGAGACTCTTTTACAGCAATGAAAGTATGTCAGTTGATAAAGAAGAAGGAGAAGATGATGATTCATAAAAGAATACAAAAAACCTATTAGTAGGTAACTAACAACCGCAAAATCTGAAAAGAAATCAGTAGATAACATCGACTTTTCTCACGAATTCTAGGCCGAGCTGAGCTTTCAAACAGGGCAAATAATCCATGTGTACGGAGAAATGGATGATGACGGATTCTTTATGGCAGAGATCGATGGTGTTAGAGGGCTGGTGCCTAGCAACTTCCTAGCAGAAGCCACTGACCAGTGGCCTGGCAGTCAGCCTAATCAAGGTAAGCCCTTCTTTATGTTTAGGCTTCTTGTCCTAAACAAATGTATTTATTTTATTTATAATTATAGAATAGATCTACCTTCCTCTTCTTCTGACCCTTAAGAAGTTTCTTTTCATCTTTTTCTTTAACAACGGCGGGTAGACGGATTCTGGGCATAGGTCTTTTGTGCGGATTTTCACAGGTCTCGATCTTGGTCCGCGTGTATCCATTTCAGCGGCTCTTGCGATTCGTTTGATGTCGCCAATCCACTTAGTGGGGGGTCTGCCAACACTGCGCTTCCAGGTGCGGGCCGCCATTCAATACCTTGGGACCTCAACGACCACCAGTTCTTCAAAATATGTGCCCACCCATTTCCAGTTCAGCTTCGCGACTCGATGAGCTTATTTGGAATATGACGGAGATGTTTGATTGTTATAAAATCGGTAACGTTTTTGCATAGGCGCTGGAGTTCCGGGAGGTAGAGCAGCCATCCCAGGGACAGCTCCCGGCGGAGGGCAGGGCCGCGGGCGCGGGGCGCCGTGCGGGCCCGGCGCGCGAGGCCCGCCCCCTCCGCCCAGGGACAATGTGGTACCAGCACCGAGGAACCATCACCGAAAGCCAGGTAAAATTCCCATCACACCTTTTGTGTAATGTACTGTGTAGAGCCGCGAACGGCTTTTCAATATTTGCTGTCATAGTTACTTTCCCTGTTAGTCATAAAAAAAAGTGTGTGTGTCAGCTCCGACGCACGACTGGAGTTTACTCCTTAAATACGATTGTCTAAACATCGGTCGTAATGCATTCGCGGCGCTCGCTGCGTCTCGGCGCCGCTCGGACCCGATCGGTACGCGCTCGGCTTCCCGAAGCGAAAGCTCTTTCGCATTCGGACCATAGACACAACTCAAGCGAAAACCAACCTTATTTACTCAAAGTTAGGGTAGAAATTTGCATCGTTGTGAAAAACGTAACGAGGTCATTCATAAGTAGATTTTACTCCTCGAATTTTTCTCATACTGGGCGCCTTATATATGAAAATCGATTCTTAAGGAGTAAACTCCAAAAATAATAAATTACCTTTAGGTAAGTCCAGCTGATGGTCAGGGTTAATTCTGATCACTGAGAGCTTTGAGTGTTTCATGTTTGCACCTTGGACTTGCTGTGTGACTACTGAAAGACGCTCGCTATTTTGCTCTGGTAACTTCTATCATTTTCTCTGTACACGGTCTTATGATTGCTACGGGACTCGCTTTGCGAGTTCTAATTTTATTTTAAAACATAATATTATGAACTGGTAGGTAGCGAATGGCCGGTCCAATTTATGAAGTAAGTAACTGAAACATTCGAAACCTGAAATGTTGAGTGATCTAGCACATTTCAGCCTGAGTACAACAGTAACGCGAGTCCGGTTGCAATCCACGGAGCACAAAGACTCTTGGTGTACACTATGCTGATAACACTATCTTGGATTACACAGTCACAGACATCGAAGCGCCACACGCGTAAACTTGAAGATACAACGAAACACGAAAATCAAATAAATAAACTCCTTTTTCGTTTCAGCAATACCTACTTTGAGGGCAACTTTATTTTCTTTTCGTCTCCATTATCTTTCTGACTGTCCTTTCTGTTTTCGTTTTGTCACAACTTCCCCGTCGTTTTACCGAGAATGCTGTCACGGTTAGCTCGGTTAGCTCACGCAAGGTAGGCCGGTCTAATACACGCAACATAGCTTTGCACAGAGTCCACGACGTGCGTGAGGTGTGATCCAAGATTCAAGTGGTTGTCTGTGGTCACTATATATGTTGTGTGTATTGTCTGTTTGCTAGATGCCTGCCCTCTTCCCCCTTCTCAGTTAGACCACAACACATGCGCCAGTAATCCAGAACAGGTGAATTCTCAGGTAAAAATATTACCGTTTATGCAGTTTGACCCCACGAGAATAATTTCAGATTATGCAAGGATGCTAGTCGTTTTCTTTAGTTCGTTTACCACTTCATATTATTAGATTTGTTTTTCACTGTTATAATTTTTCTCTTTTATTTTCTTCTCTTTTTATTACATTACGTTTCATCAACGCCCAGTGTATAGCGAGAGGGCGTATAGTCCTTAATATATTATTTGGTCCAAAGAACGTTTGGATGAGTCATCGAGGTTTTTACACATTAGATGTCATGTCATACTGGACCATAATTATCATACAGAACTAGTACAAACAACACTGGCGTATACTTCACGTACATCAGAATATATAGGTACCATTACCCATTCACCGTGTAGTTGAGAACGTCTCTGAAGCCTGTGAATGTGGTCCATAGCTAGACGATTACGTTTATCTCAAATGATTACATAATTTTCTTTAAAACTAGCTAGGTAGCATTCAATTTAATATGTTTTCATACATTAGGTATATGCAGTTATCTAATGCTAATGCGTAATCGTTTAGTTTTCTATAGACAAATATTTCTTTTTAAATATTATTTAATTTTCAAGGCATGATAATATTTTGGAATACAATGAGTATACGATTTCAATAAATTAAAACAAAATCGTAGACCTGTGTGTAAAGAAATAATGTCTGCATTGGTGTACATGAGAATTTTTTGTATAGGTATGAACTTGCTTTGGTGTATGGCAGTGCATGAATAAAATTGCAATTCCTTATATTGTATTTCGCAAATATTTTTTGTTTATGCATGAATTACGCGTGTACAGCTATGTTCAATAATAAAATTGAAACAACTTTTGAATTAGTTCAGAATTAATTCAGTGTAGTTAAGTTCTTTAGATTAGAGATAGCAATTCTTAAATAATTAAAACTTAATCCTCTTTGAAATGTATCGAAGCTAATTTCCCATTTACATTATGTAGAGAATTAAAGTAGCGAATCAATTAAAATTCGCTAGTTTTCATAAAACAACATCGAAACGAGTCTTCATATAATATGACGCTAGTTTCATTCGATACCATATTTCAGAGCACTAACCTCTATTATTAATACAAGTATGTATGCTGAAGTGGCTATAGCCGATATTATAATAATAAAGCAATGTGAATATCACTATTTTGGCGCTGTTTGATAAGAAAAGTGAGTGTAAATTGTCATTAATTGTATCGGGTAATGTTTTTAGTTTACCGTACTTTCGGTGCGTCCGCCGCAATCTGCTGTCATCTTGTATGGCAGTACCCAGCGTACTTGTAATTAATAGAGGTCAGTGGTTCAGAGTCATCCACACTCCCCGGTGGAGCGGCCGCGCGACGCGACGCGTGTAAAGGGCTCGTTTCACTGTGTGAGCAGCAGGCGAGGGCGAGAGGCGCGGCGAGCGCGCCGCAGACGAGCACCGCGCGCACGAGCGCTGGTAACGCGGGCACGCCCACCGCGCAGTCGCCCGGCTCGGCCGCCACGCTGGCCATGCCGCCCATCGGTACCACGACGGCCGTGAGCACGTCGCCGGCGCGCCGCGGCGGCCCGGCCGTGGTGCCCGCGCCCACGGCGCAGCCCGCCACGCCCGCCCAGCAGCTGCCGCCCACGTCGCAGCCCAACCTCATGCAGAAGTTCAGCGAGATGACCGCGCCCGGCGGCGACATCCTCAGCAAGGGCAAGGAGCTCATCTTCATGAAGTTCGGCCTCGGCGGCAAATAATGTCGGCACGGCCTCTAGGGCCTCCAACCTCGTGTGAGTGAATGCCTCCTTCTATACACCCACCCGCGCCTGAGCGCAGGGTTCTGATGCTGTTTCTCTGTTGGTTGTTTACTTTGGCCGAGTGTATTGAATTTTTCTACTCTATAGGCCATTCGATTTACCCTTAACCGTATAATGTAAGACAAATTTGTAAATAATTAAAAATTAAAGATTCAATAAACGCACAGTTTAGTGAATATTCAAATATTTAGTGGTCTCGATAGTACGCACGGTTGATGATTAAAACACCCATGTTACAGCTGTTATGTGTAATGTTTTCTATCTTTCGGGGCTGCGCCCATCTGTTAGGTTAGTTGATAACTGTATTGTGGAGGTCCATCCAAGCTGTTCGGTCTGCAGTTCTGTACCTACCATGCTGCGGAAACTACCGTTGTATAAATGCGATGAGCCTCCACAATAGTTGGTTTAGTATTAATTTCGTATACAAAGTACGAATTATCTTAATTTACGCTCTCTGACTATTTGTTCCAATAGGTTGGATTGCAAACGTTTTCCTTACGTTGTTAATCGCTAGATATCAGTTCCCTTATTAAATAAAATAGACGATAGTCTCGCATCATAAGCGAAAATGTTTAATAAACGGCGTACTAAAGACTATAGATGTGTAAAATCGATTGGCCCATTCTTTGTGTTACTCGTATGATCGTATCGCAATTCGCAACGCGACCGCGCCGTCCTCGAGGTTACAGAACTGTACCTATCCAATATCCGAAATCAACTTGGCAATAAGCATGCGGAAGTGTGAGTGATCATAATTACCTGATTCAAATGTTTATAATAATGTTGAATATTGACTTGCAAATTTTACATAATATATTTTAAAATAAATCTTAACGAATGTTACATTCTATTCATGTTTTCGATACAATAAGTTGTGTTAATAACCTTCAATCAATAATATACAAGATGTTATGTACCTAGTTCCAAACAAAAACTAATTGAAAATGTTCCGTGAAAAATAAGTCTACGTCATTGACCTACTGAGTAGATAATATATGGACGGTCCTTGCTAACTTAAAACATATTAAGGCATCGACTCGTTGGGGTGTGAACTTTTTAAAAATACGACTTGCCTAGGAATAATTAATTGGTTCTAGAGGTTGGTAAGCGATGGCTGTCATTAAATTACATTATCGTGATTAAAGACTTACTTTTCACGGGCTCTTATTGAAGACCGACTGCATAATTGTCTAGTGGGTACATTATGGATAGAAGATAACAGTAATAATATAGACAATGGATAATGAAGGCACGTGCCCACGTCTGGATGTAATAAGAAATAGGTGCCTGCTATTTAAAGATTAGTACAGTTCAACACCGATTAGGTACACTATACTACTTGATAAGTATAATGTGTCTAAGAATATTCTGTAAGTGCATTATATAATAAATTAATTTATTTTATAGGTACGCCTACTAACAAGAAACTCTCTGTTTTCTCGAAAATAAAAATATTCTGTGATAGTAGTACATGTAACATCTACTTCATTAATATTTAACTATAACGGATTATGTAATTTATCACATAGATTTTCGAGGATTTTTTGTTAAAATTCACGCGTGATCATATCAAGCTGCAACAAGCGGAGAAAACCCAAATTGTTTAATTAAAATGTTGTTAAGTAACACATTACACCTCTCTAGGTTTCTAGGTAGTTACATTAAAACCAGTAAAATAATAATTATTGTATTATCTATTTTTTTGTAAACCAAACCACAGATGGTGTTGATTTTTAAATACAACTAGCTGATGCCCGCGACTTCGTCCGCATGGATTTAGTTTTTAAAAATCCCGCGGGAACTCTTTCATTATCAGAGATAAAAAGTAGCTCTCCGATCTGAGGAACCACTACTACATCCATTACTATACCCATGCAAAAAATCGCATCAATCCGCTGTTCTGTTGCGACGTGATTGAAGGACAAACCAACAAACAAACACAGTTTCGCATTTATAATATCAGTAATGCTATATTATAACACTTTTTATAATTGTCAAATTTTTTACCATACTTAACCAAAGACAAAATTACGTTTGTAGCTGTCATTTACGTTTTTTTATTCCACTGTCATTTGCGTTTTGTTATTCCATGTCAGATGCGTTTTTCTTATACCACGTTTTTAGTGACATGACGGAAACGCAGTCGAACGGGATAAAAAGTATCCTATGTCCGTCTCCTGGTTCTAAGCTACCTCTCCACCAATTTTCAGCCAAATCGGTTCATCCGTTCTTGAGTTATAAATAGTGTAACTAACACCACTTTCTTTTATATATATAGATATAAACATAACTGATTTATGAGATGGTTCTCTAGCATTTAATAAAATTTACGTACCTAATTTCAATGAGAGATTTATAACATCAGAACCACAGTAAATGACAGTAAAAACTTGTATTGAAAACTTGTTTAAGAGACTTTAAAAATATTCACATTATTTCTTGACTTTTTCTAATAAAAAATTTGAATATACATACTTACATTGAATTGCAAGGCTATAAATGTATCGAGCCACTAAAAGACTGCTTGCATGAGAGTTCTATTATTTAAAATTCGTATAATTATTATATATTTTATTGTAAAATAAATTTTGACGCATAACGCTAAAAATATCAAGCAACACTAATCGATTTGAATAGGTACTAAAGAAACAATAATAGACGTTTTTGTGTTATTTAGAAGTACTCTCATTGCTAATTAAAATATAGTAAAAAAACGCAGATTATCTGTTAAACATAATAATTATGATTTTATTAATTTTACTAATTATTTATTATCCTTTAATAAAAATCGATTACTATTGCTAGATGATCCTCTTAAGTCTTAACCACTCCTTACAAAATAACCATTGCTCTATTGTAGGTATTTTTCCGATGTTTTAAGTATCATACCTCAATAAATACCTAGTTCAGAAACAGAAAATTTTAGACTTCATTAAGGTGCCCTAAGTCCTAACCACAGATTACTATTACATTATACTTACAGATATTTACTTCCTCAAACGCAAAATCTTGCAACTATCTCAAACAGTGCAGGTATTTTTTTGCAAACTGAATCTTACAAATAATTTCATTCAATTTCATGTACCTACTATGGTACCAGTCCATTAATTATACGGAATACAAATTCAACTTTCAACTAAGTATTAGCAGATAAGTTATAACCCTACTCCAATTATTCAACCTTTTATATAAAGTACATAAATTAGGTACTATCTACTCTTCCAGATTCAAAGTTTCAAAGTTCATAATTTCATACTCATAAATCAAATCGAAGCGGAAAATGGTTTAATGACAATAATAGTAGTTATTTAGACTTGAAAACAGTGCAAATACGGACCAACTGTTAGTTTGTTCCTAAGTAACGCAAACAGACGTTTTGCGTTTCGTTTACAAATAGCTCAGTTTACTTACTCTAAAGTTACGAGTACATTTGATATTTTACTATTAATACCTTTAAAATACTGGATTATTTGTATAGGTAGGTGCTCACCTAATTTATTTTTAATGACCTAATTAAGAACTAACGAGTTGCAGCAATGGATATCTTTGCAACGAGTGGTTTTAAGCCGTATCTAGATCAGCTGAAAGGACTCAATTACGGGAATACAGTTAGTATTTATTCTATTGAAAGTTTTACTTACCTTTCTTCTTTTTACTCGGCCGCACATGTACTAAGGCGACGGGCGACGCGACGCGACGCGATAAACCATGTGTCCGCATTGCAGCGACGATAAACTAGCGACATGCGCTTACATCGCGTAATGACTGGCCACACTCAGTGCGGACACATTTTTATTGGTTTTAGTACTATTGAAAATTACGCGCGACATAAACTTATCGGGCGTTGCTCATATTATACGGTCGCCTCAATTTACGCGTTGAAACAAACTCCTATAAACAAATGTGTTTTTTCAACGAAATCGCTGTCGCGTCGCAATCGCCTTAACAGTGCGGCGCCGATCTTACTTACGTTACTCTAGCTACAAGGGAATTTGTAATGGTCCTAGCCCTCGTTCAATGGGAAGGAGATTACATTATAATTTTAAATTCATTCTTAACTTACACATAAGAGCAACATTTAGTTAAAGTAAGGTAAGAGTAAATTATATCTTACTGAACTATTTCAAACTTTAGAGGAACGCTACTTAAGGTGAGATAAAAATGAATTACGAATTATATCTCTTTCTTCATAGAAAGAGAGCCAAGGCCCATCAAAAATTTACATTTGTTATGGTCTCATTAGGTAATCCTTGCAGCCAGTCTAGAACCGGCAATAGTACATTTTTTATGCTTAAAAACTGAATTCGCTCATTAGGTAAGCGAAAAATCTGCTTAGACCACATTGTGGCATTTTTAAAACAGGGACAAAGCTCAATTCGTGTTATTGCCTTTGAAAATTTGCTACGACGCAATCTACAGCTCGATTCAAATGTCCACACGGAAGTTGTCGGTTTGAGTTTGCCTGAACGCGTTGACTTAGTTTTTTCAAGTCCATAATAGGTAAGTATTTCGCTAATGGCATCTTTATAAAAGCCCAAACGCTTTCTCAGAAATTTTTTCAACCAATGAGCGAATTTGGTCTTTCAGCCCAATACATAGAAAAATACTTCTAAAGTCGTTGTACATATTCGGTAAGTTTGCTTGAACTGTAGGCTATTTCAATGCTCACTTCGTACAAGGGATTCTCTATTAAGTCCTTATAATGACTTTGTAATCAACAACATTGAATATCTAAATCTTTTCACGTATAAATAAATCCAGTTAGCTTTCTCTTAGTAATAACCGTTCATATTTAAAAAATGTTTAGTCGTGCAGTTTATTCCACAGTTATAAATAGGCTGATTCCATTGCGAGCGATGGGACACACACATTTTTTTGCTATAAGCAAAATGTTAGTATTCAATTTACCTAAACTTATACATCTTTTTTAAATACTGTATAATCATTTGGTGGGAATTTCTTCTTAAAATTATAAACGTGGTTTAAAAAATTTATTCCATATTAATAACGTAATATTCTAATATTCTGTAGATAGCTGTTAAAGTATGGATAATATTTTTTTCTATAATCTTTTTCACGAAATATAATTATGAAGTATTATTAAAATAATGGCTCTTTTGATGAACAATGTTGGGCACAGACATAGCTTCTAAGGCAATAACCATCTCACAAATATCGAAATATCGCGTAATCAGATATCGCATCGCTCGCAACTTGGATGAAGCCTGATTCATTTAATATGTTACAACGGTTGTACATAATCGTTAAAAAATTACGGACATTAGCTACCTATGCCCCAGGCTACATATCTACCTATAAATGTATGACCTGAACATTTGAGGTTTTTTCTATTATTAAATATTCTAGTGATATGTCTAACAGCGTTCAAAGTTGTTCACTTGTTTATACATTGTTATAAATCTGTACGATCTGTATCCATATCTTTTATCACATGTACCTATGTGTATGGTTATTTATACGAAATATAAATAATTACTGTATATTAATCGTGCAATCATGAATGCATAATTTAATATGAAGAGTTGTATATTATACTTAATGAATTATGGCATCTATAATAAAATAAACCTTTAACAATGTACCAAATACGCTGCGATAAAATAAACGATACAAATGCCGCTTCTTTATTTTATGTATTTTTATAACAACACATGCATATAAACGCTAACAGATATAAACATAATAATACAAAAAATAAAATATACAGGATGTAAGGAACATGCTAACGAAACTGAAATCTTTCTTTCTTGCTTTGGAATTTTTCATCAGTCTTTTCGTGATTTTCACTGTTTTTTTTCCCAGTTTTTAATTTTTGTTTCATTATATCCAATGTTTTAAAATAATAAAAAAATAATATTAAATTACATCTTTTAAACCCTATATTACTATATAAACCTAGTATTATAAAAATCTAAAATTAATAATGCGTTTTTTAATGAATTGCAACATTTAACACAAAGCAATGTACGATACGCGCGTGATCAGCTGTATAATCAAAGTTCAAAGCACTTAGGTTATATCGGTGTTCGATGTTCGCAATACTTTGCGTGCTCAAAAATTACAACATTGGTAACCCTTCATTTACGAAATAAGCTGTATTTGTAATTATAGCCAATAAGTGTATTCACAAAGATTTCTTTAGCACGTCCTTTACACCCTGAATAAATTATTATACTATATCTAAAAGTAAACATAGTTTAGTTTGCATGAGCAAACCTTAAATTCATAGACTAATTGCTTAATAATGATAAATAAATCAAACTTCGTTTGTATGGGACGCACTCGCGAGTTCTTGAGAAAGACTTTTTCTAACGGGCCATCAACAGATTTATTAATACACAAATTTTGGGTACAAATGGGAAAACTGCAGTTATAGGTATTAAAAAATTACTACTTTCTGAATCTTCGTCTTAAGAAAATATTTCGATATATAGAAGACATATCCTGTTTCCAAAATTCAGCTTATAAATGTATATCTTGAACTTCAACCTAAACAGCAATTTTAGTATAATAAAAAAAAAACAAAAGTACATAATCACACAATAATATTACAGTAGGCACGCACTGCAATCATAGAGTTTTTCAGTGAGTTTTATTTTTCAGTAATTGTAAATGCTAGCACAATACTCAATTTTTATACTTGTTGATCGCAGATGCATACACAATAAATTTTATTATCATTGTCATACTTGTTGTGTAATTATGATCTGCTGCTAGATTTTATTTATTATATCAGTTTAAAGAAATTTGACACGACTATGACCACCGTCTTGAATTTAATATTCTCATACTTGCTAGTCGTCGTTAGCTGAGCCTAAAGTTGGGCACGTCGAACCACTGGTAAGTTTTCTGGCTGCTGGTATCGTATGAATATTCAACGCATTTCGTGTCCAGCCATCTGAAAACATGTTTAAAAATATGAATTTATTATATTTAAGCACTCGAAGCCACAATAACTATTACACCATAGTTTACGTTACTAAATTATGATCGATGCTGTATCCTTACTAATATTATAAATGCGAAAGTCTATTTGTTTGTTGGTTTGTCCTTCAAACGCAGCAATGGAGCAACGGATCAACGTGATTTTTTGGATGGGTATGGTAGGATTTGGAGAGTGACATGTGTATGTTACTCTCACTTCCCAGACTTAGTAAACCCGTACCTTTTATCCTACAAAAAAAGGGGGTTTCCCCGGGATTTTATTACCTAACTCCACGCGGATGAAGTCGCGGGCAAAAGTAGTCCTCTATAATTTTTACCTATTAATCTAAGCGAACGCGCGGTGCGTCGCTCGCTCGCTCTCTCTAGCCCTCATACCTTGGCCATATCGCGCGACGCGCCGCGCGGCGATTCGCCTGTGCGAAAACGTCGCCTAACGTTACAGCGGTCACAATTCAACATCGAGCGTCTTGGGTCCCTAATTTGTGGCGGTCCTACGAGCTATGCGTCAATACAATGCCACTTCAGCTGTGCGCTACACCGCGACTTAGCGCGAACGCGGTGGTCAAATTATGGTTTCGTAGCGGGTCTACGAGCTATGGGTACATCTACATAAAAAGCCACGCTGCTTGTGATCAAAATGAACTCGAAGGTAGCGGTTCTACGAGCTATGGGTCCATCCAATGCCACTTTAGCTGTGCAACTAGCGGGTCAAATAAATACGTAGTGGTTCTACGAGTTATGGGCCCATCCAATGCCACTTCAGCTGTGTGACTCGCGGGTCTAATAAATACGTAGCGGTTCTACGAGCTATGGGCCCATCCAATACCATTTCAGCTGTGCGATTAGCGAGTAAAATGAATACGTAGCGGTTCTACGAGCTTTGGGCACATCCAATGCCATTTCAGCTGTGCGACTAGCGGGTCAAATGAATACGTAGTTGCTCTTCTAGCTATGGGCCTATCCAATGTCATTTCAGCTGTACGACTAGTGGGTCAAATGAATACGTAGTGGTTCTACGAGCTATGGATCCATCCAATGCCAGTTCAGCTGTGCGACTAGCGGATGAAATGAATACGTAGCACATCTACGAGTTATGGGCACATCCAATGTCATTTCAGCTGTGCAACTAGCGGGTCAAATGAATACGTAGTGGTTCTACGAGCTATGGGCCCATCCAATGCCACTTTAACTGTGCGACTAGCGGATGAAATAAATACGTAGCAATTCTACGAGCGATGGACTCATCCAATGCCACTTCAGCATGCGACTAGCGGGTCAAATGAATTCGTAGCGGCTCTACGAGCTATGGGCCTCCATCCAAAGTCACTTCAGCTGTACGACTAGCGTCACATGAATAAGATTTTCTTACACAATCGCACGTCTAAATATTTCAGTAACTATATCCACTATTACTAATTACTACATATCTGCTTTTCGAACCGTTGGTAGAGTCTTGAAACTCTTGACTTGTTTATGGAAAACCTCAAACAGCCCAACGGTTAAACGGAACTGGAAATTGAAAGGTCGACTGTTCCCAACCCGTTGCACTACCACTATCCATTCCTAACACAAGCTTCACGATTATTTGGAGGGGAGAGGGATTAGTAAAGTTCACCATGTCTAATGTTCTATAGAAAGATAGTTAAACTCATACGATAAACTCGTCCACTTACCCTCCTTGTACTTTACATCCTGTGATCAAGTAATCTTTTCTGTAGCATTTGGTACTAATCACATTGAAGTACATGTAGCCAATCGTGTTCGACGTTTTTGTGCCTGCCTTTAGCAGACAGCGGCGGAAGGTCTCGTCGCAACTGCAACCTAACCTGCGGAATACAGAATTAGGAAACGGAATTTAAAAGGTGTATCATTTATCTAATAATTATGTAAGGCGTCTTATTGGAACGTAGTTCCTTATCGCGCGGTGCGGAACTCGGAAGGGGGCTAGAGGGATCGATACTTTTTTGAAGGCATTGTGTTTCAATTACATGTGGAAATTATTTAAAATAAAATAGAAAATAGAAAATTCAGACTGTCGAGCTGGGATTCGAACCATCGACTTTTAACTGTTAGGTGACTGCAGATGCCACAAGGCTACGGAGACCCAATATTGTAAACGAAAATACTGAACACAATGCCAAATTAATTAATCGAAAGGAACTACGTTCCATCCGGGTGTCCCTTGACACCCCTCAAGTTTTTTTTCCTATTTTACCTTTTGACGTCACTTTCCCGGCTAGCGTAGGTATACCTATATACTATTACCTAGATAAGGGTTAAGTATTTTTGAATGAACCTACCTATTAAGTAGCTCTTACCATAAAACCATTCAACCCGTACCCCTAAGGGTATGGTTTGAATGTTCACTGCCATACCCCATCCAAGTTAGCCCGATACTGACTTAGACTGCATCGTCACTTACTATCAGGTGAGAACGCAGTCAAGGACTATCTTGTCATCGAATTAAAAAAAAGTTGATAGTGAATTCAACGCAAAGGAATCATCGCCAGTAGGTATGGCTATTTAATATGACTATATAATATAATAATATGGCTGTTACTGTACATAATTTCTAAACCAAACCAAATTGACTGGTCTAGATTTCATGCTATTGCTCTCATAATGTTTCCTGCGAAAAAGGATAGAGACTAGACCTACACAGGTTTATCGATTTTTGAATCGATGATTCGGGAGCCTTAAAATTCTTAAAACTTTTGTGTTTGCTCGATCTTAATTTCAGCTGATGTTGGTGGTGCAGGTGGTACGATGGTACGGAACCCTTCGTGTACCTCGCACTTGGCTGGTCATTTATTTAAATGCTATTAAGTGATATCAACAATGTTAAGGTTTTTCCGCCATGTGAATGATCTCTTTATCAGGTAGGTTAACAATTAACAAATGATAATAACACAAAATGACGCAAATCACTCGACGACCTAGTTGCTCTGCGATCCGTTAATTCGCGTAGTATCAATGTCAGCAGCGATGATGTGTGCTATTCTATGGTAATTTGGTTGAGCGAAGCAATGGCTGGGTCATGCGTCATGCTCGTGAACGGGTTCCACCGGCGGCGGGATTGTGGCTACTTTCTGTCTGCCCGTCTTAACATATGTTGAATTATAATTAGGTATGCTTTTGTGGAACTTCCCCTCATTAAGGAAACACTGCATACATAGCATCTAGTATCTATTGTATTGTAAACTTGTTTTGAAAAGAGCAACCGCCGAATTTCTTGCTGGTTCTGCAGGAAGGGCATTCCGAACCAGTGGTAGACTCATCGACGATTCAAAAGCACTTGTAAAAAAGTTTATTTGAATAAAAAACATTTCAATTTCTATTTCTATTTCTATTTATGGCTAGGTAGGTAAATAATTGCAAGGTCAATTTATCATCATCATCTCAACCCAGCGCCGGCCCGCTACTGAGCTTGGTTCTCCTCTCAGACTTTGTAGACCTCACACAACTTTGAGAACATTATATGAACTCTCAAGCATGCAGGTTTCCTCACAAATCACGAATATTTCCTTCGCCGTCAACCCACACGTAAATTACGTAGGTACATGTAAATTTTTGCCTATCCATCAGACTGTTTCTTTATAGGACTAATTTTCGGAACGGCTAATATTTAAAAAAAACTAATTATTTATTATAGGGAGCATCCCTACCTATGTTTTAGCTCAGGAATTTTAAAGGTTCCTTCTTACAAAAATAAAACGCGATAAATTACAACAATAGGTACTTTGAATAGTTATACATTGAGAAATTTCTCAGCCTAATTGATATTTTTTTTTTTGGAAAGAATGTTTGTCCAGTTGGACTTGAATAATTTCTCCTCTCCCCTCCAGATAGGCGGAAAGCTTGTGTTAGGAGTGGGTAAGTACGACAATAGTGCAACGGGTGGGGATCGAACCGTTCAGTTTTCAGTCCGCACCTTTAAATGTTGGGTTGGGTTATTGAGGCTTTAAACTACCCCAGCAAAATAAAGAATCCCCACGGGATGTATAAAACCTCAAGTGCATACTGCATACGAAGTCGCGGAATCAGCTAGTAATAAAAGTAAATTCTAGCAATTACCTAGTATCTATGTTACTGTAAATTAAGCCCGTATATTGTAACGTCATAGGATTTACCGACATGAGTTGGTAACTGTAATAATTTTTATAAAGATAATTTTTTACCATTTTTTCACCGGGGTTTTACCATCGTTTGATACATACACGTTAGTAAATGTTGGTTTTGAACTAAAATTGTGAGTAATTTTTGACAAAAAATAAATTACGGTTGCCAAAATTATCAATCATCATATATAATACATCTTTTAAATAATTCATTTGACAAAATTATTACCAGGAAATTTTTCATTTAATAAAATATCATTTGACAAACAATTTGAATTGTATTGCCGTGATGATCGATGGTAAAGTGCCATTAGCGAGGCTGCAACAGTGGCAGGGTAAGGGATAAATCATCATCAAGTTCCTAAATGACGCATAAAATTTAACCTGGTTCAGAACGAAATCTGAGCACCCTGACTCCACGCAGTCTTGTTTGTCCTACCCTTAGTGTTTTTATAAAGCACGAAGCCAGAAACTTGTGAAGTTGGTGATGAATGTTGGGTTCCAGCAAATAACTCTTTGCACATTGGTTTAATCGAACGAACATTAACAATGGTATATGTTCGAAGTTAGCGATGATCGCAAAACATACCTATTACGCTGTTACCATAACGAGTTTGCAAAAGGTTTTACAGGAAGATCTCAGGATTTACCATAGTTCGAGCTTTTACAGTAACATTACACGGGATACTTATCTATCTTCTATATAAATAAAAATGAATGTTGGTAAGCGCATAACTCAAGAATGGATGGACCAATTCGGTTAATTTATTTTTTTGTATGTTCCTTAAGGTCCACGGAAGGTTTTAATAAAAAAAAAAACAAACAAAAAAAATTAATTTTTACTTTTAACTTTTGACATAACGAAGTCTGTCCGGGCAGCTAATACGAAATACAAATTACAAATTATGTCCTTCCTTTATACACGTTTCTGTCAATTATGATGATAATAGTTATGATAATAACATAATTACAATACATGACTTCATTTAACCTGTCCTCAACATTAAAAACACTAAGGTTCAGAGCAGACTAAAGAAGTTGTGTGGCGCCAAAACGCAGCGTTTTCAATTAATGATAACAAGTTAAACTCAGCTTTATTTATTTTGCATATGGTTGAAAATAAAAATATGTGAGCCGGAATGCTTGTTTTTTGATCTCACCAATCCATTCAACAACCATAGCTGTACAAATATGTTATAGAATGAAGCTGTGTGTCGATCCTCTAAAAATGATTGCATCAGTGCGTGAAACGATCGGCGTTCCGAACCAGTGGTAGACTCATCGACGATTCAAAAGCACTTGTAAAAAAGTTTATTTGAATAAAAAACATTTGTATTCTATTCTATTCTAATGACTTCTGATTGGCTGAATTTATGGTGTTCTTGCTGCATCAATGCATTTTAACCAATAGAGGGAGATTACCGGCCAATCAGAGGGCACTGTGATCGTTACGTTGATACAATCTATTTTAGAGAATACCACCACTTTTCTCCCCTCTCAGATTGAGAATGGTTTTAAACCATACTTCAGACAGAGGCAGACTTCACATACCTTTGAGTACATTATGGAAAGGGCATGCAGGTATCCTCCCAATGTTTTCTATCACCGTTAAAGAAATGTAATTGCTTACAACGCAAATAACTTGAGGTGCGTGGCTGAGACCTGCGTGCCTGATGGGATTTGACCTCCATATCTCTCGCAAGTAACAACCCATCAACGGCTCACTACTGAGCGCAGGTCTCCTTTCAGAGAAGGGTTATAGGCCATAGTCCACCACGCTGGCCCAATGCGAATTGACGGACCTCACACATCTTCGAGAACATTATGAAGAACTCTCAGATGTGCAGGTTTCCTCACGATGTTTTCCTTCACCGTTGAAGCAAGTGATATTTAATAGCTTAAACGCACTTGACTCCAAAATGTCAGAGGTGCGTACCCGGGATCGAACCTGCGACCCCCCCGAATAGGAGACCACAGTCCTAACCACTAGGCTATCACTGCTTCGCAAGTAGGTATGCTAAGTCAAAATTGCCTCGCCTGATGCCATCCCCGATGATAGCTTAGCTCGTTAGCTTAACTAAGCAAAGTATGAAATTGAAGAACCCATTAGTAAACCTACATTCCACGCTGCGCGTTGTACTATACTACAACGCGTACGCGCGCGTTTGATTCTTACTGGCCATTGTTAGGTTCAAGAAGAGCAATATGTACCTATTTTATTTCCTGCAAATATGTATTATAACATCGGAGGACAAGGAAAAGGAGTAATAAGGAAGCAAAAACTTATCTACATAATTTTTATCAAAATTACGTAGACATCTACATACCTATATAAATAAAATTTTGAGGAGTGTCTGTGATATTGAAATATATAATACCTGAACACACAACATGTTTTTAAGATTTTTCGGTACATCTGTCCGTCTGTGTATAATTGTTAGACCAAAAAATATTCGTAACCTCTGAAACGATTTACTGGGATTTTTAAAGGCAGACGCAGATTATAAGACGTCTAAAGAAGTGATTTAGTCTACTTTTATGCCCGAATATTAGGGTTCCTGCGTAAAAAAACTGTTGGTAATTATTAGGTCTAATTGAAGAAGTAATTTGGCACGGTAGGTCCTTGCGTCTTTGAAACGGGCATACCCGTATTATTAAAAGCTACTATTTATCCCGAAAAATAAAAGTGGACCTTTAAAAACATAAATCTACGCGGACCAAGTCGCGGGTATTGGGTTATAACTACCTAAGTAAATATTTGGTGTCATACTTTTTGCCTTGATTAAATAAACTTCAACGCACGTCATAGATAAACTTTATAAATTCGTTAAGATTTTTCTTCTCCTTCCGATTAGCCTTTGACAGTTATATCTCTCATCCGGTAGAGTAATAGATGCAGTGTAAGATCGAAATATGCAGAATTTTGAAATTTTACTGTGCTCCTGCTGGGAGTCGAACCACGGCTTGCTTATAAGACTGCAGCCGCGCTCACCAATGCGTAGCTGCACTAAGGAGGCCGTCTACATACTTTTTTAGGGTTCCGTACCCAAAGGGTGCCAACGGGACCCTATTACTAAGCCTCCGCTGTCCGTCTGTCCGTCCGTCCGTCCTTCCGTCCGTCTGTCAGCAGGCTGTATCTCGTAAACCTTAATAGATAAACAGTTGAAATTTTCACATATTGTGTATTTCTATTGCCGCTATAACAACAAATAATAAATATATTATGTACTATATAGTGTATTTGAACAACAAATACTGAAAATACCGATTTATAATGCGGTTTGTAAGTTATGACCAAAACAAATGAGCACTATTTTTCCCCGTATGCTAATTTAGTACTTTCTAAGAACTAAGATACCTAAATATGTATCTAGTTTTAAAAAAATGATTTGGTCATATGTACGGAACCCTAAAAGAATGAGGCCCGACACGCACTTGGCCGATTTTTTTAATCCACGATTGTTATGCAGCGCCACATAATGGCCTTAATAATCTCAAACGTATCCCAAAACTAGAGTTATGTAAAACATGGCACCAAAACGGCCTAGTTTTCAGAAATATTATATTATTAGCTGACCGGGCGAACTTCGTACCGCCAACTTAAACTTATCTATATAAATAAACTATCATAATAAATAAACTATCCTATCTTTCAAGTTGGACCAAATTACAGATAGTTACGAAGTTTGATCTAAATCGGTTCAGTAGTTTAGGAGTCCATCGCGGACAAACAACGTGACACGTAATTTATATATATTAAGATAAGATTAAGAATAACAAAAAGAAAAAAAAAATAGCCAATAAATAACAGGTTTTTTAAAAACCTTGAAAACTTTTAGATTAAGAAGCCTACATTAGTCCTTGTGAACTTTTTCTACCTGCTTACATCTGGACATACCTTGTGTAATAGGAAGTGTTGGTCAGGTTGAACTTGGTATCACCGGCGTCGATGTACTCGGGGCAGTTGTCGTGGTCCCGGCAGCACGCGTCGGTCTCGCGCGATGGCCCCAGGTCGTCGTAGTTTTCCGCTACATTTCCCGGCCCACACCATTTGGTTCCTGAACGTTGAGAATGAATGAGTAGAGTAGAAATAATATGAGCGCTACTATCGCTAATTTATCTTGAATCTAGCAACCCAAAGACTAACAATCTATATTTAAACAAATAAGTAAAGTATTCGGTACTTAAAAGCTTATAACCAAACATCCATTTTTAAATTTTTGTCTGTCTGTCTGTCCGTTTGTTCCGGCTAATCTCGGGAACGGCTGGACCGATTTTGACTTTGACGGAACTTTCACTGATAGCTTAGGCAGTAGCCTGTGGCCTAAACGTAGTTGAAAAAGTATAAGTATAAGTTAAATAAGTTAGAAAGTATAAGGTAAGGGCACCTAATTCCGAGGGATTCTAAAATTGGCACCTAATTCCGATGTATATAGAAAAACAGCTTTTTCTTAACATTACCAAGCTCATATGCACTGCAAGCTATTTTAATCAATTGATAGTTTATCGTTCCGTGATTGATTGACAAAAAGGGTGGTTTTATGTGTGTAAGTTTTAAATTATCCAATAAATTTTGCGGTAGCAGACGGCCCGAACGCACGCTTCATACATTCTGAACCTTGTGCACGTGAGTACCTAAATTTTTTAAATAGTGTTTACTCGTTAATTTTGTACAGTTTTTGTTTTTGTTTAGTTTAAAATATTGGAAGGATTACATTTTTCATCGAAAACGCTTAACTTTTGTAAGGTTTTGTAAAGAAATGAAGTTGAAAATGAATATTAAAAATAACACGGCATTAGGTGCCAAATATTTTAGCCGGTTCCTTAAGCCGAGGTATACCGCGGAATAGCGATTTCATAGGCCAAAACATTTTTTTAATTCTTAGGGCCGTTTTTATGATAAGCATTGCTTGCTTCGATTTCTAATACTTAAATAGTCAATCAGCATAAGAACACCTTATTCCGAGGTACACTTTGGCGTCGAAATCACTAATTATAGCATATCAAAGATTATCTATTTTGGTAATTCATTAACTGATCGTATGGGAAAGTTAAGAAAGGAAAATTAAGTTCATACGTATTTCGATGCAATGTTGAGAGAGTATAGTATATTTTTGCGAAGATATTCCAATTGAGAAATAATTTATTTACAACTGTGGAAAAATCTTTTCTTTTTTAATACTCGGAATTAAGAAACATGTTTTTTGTTATAAAACGCTATTCCGATGTATATACATCGGAGTTAGGTTCTATGAGCACCTTATTACGTGGTATGAACAGAAGTTAAATACAGGATGTTCACAATATTACCGCAGTGTGTATGATTTCAGTGTATTATATTTGCCATTTAAAATAACATTCGTAATCTAAAATGTTTATGTAAAATTTGCAAATACAATAATGAAATAAGGGGTACTTACCCGTGGTACTACCGGTGGTACTACTGGTAGTACCACGGGAAATCAGGTCTTACCAGACACGTTAGTATTACCACGTGCAAAAAAAATCACCCGTAGTTTTAACTAGTTAATTTTATAAATAAAGTTAAAAGTTTTTATAGAAAACAATTAAACTTAAACGACACCGCATGAAAGTAAAAACTAATTTACACCAACTAAAATTCAAAATTATTTATTTGATGTAGGCCAATCTGTGGCTTTTATGACAAGTTAAGACTACCACCGGCACCTACTTAACGTTTAACAATTAACTCTTTTAGCAACCACCTTGTTGGTTTGGAAAACAGATACCAACATCAACCCTAACGGGAAACAAACGGGAATCAGGTAAACGGACAACCGTCCCACGTTGACTTATACCGTCATTACTCACTCGCTTTATGACTTATACTCGCGGTAACGGTATCCCATGATTATTCATTCAATCGATACATAACGACTAAAACTGACATTATTATTATGCCCGTTTTTACTAAACATACCTAAATCTCTCGACGTAGGTATCTCCTAAATAGAATTATAAGTCCTAACATCCATCCCAATGTCCTTTCAGGTGTCCCGTACAGGATCGTTATAAACAAGTTGACAGAAATCATCACCTAACATCATCATCATAGGTAGTCCGTAAAGGTTAGGGAACATTAGTTAAAATATATATATATATATATTATATATATATTATATATAAAAAATTAAAAAAATATATTTTTGTACTTTGTTCAAAATCGTCTTTAAAAAGATATATCGCGAGCCTATGAAAAGCAACAAAAAATATTTTCCTTCGCATTCACTTCTATGTGAGCCCCCCCTGAAATAAAGATTTATATAATTTTTTATGCAACATTCAGCTGAAGGCCATCAGTTTACATTTTATATCTAAATTTAAAGTAATTACGTTCAGTAATTCAAAAGTTATAAGGCTCTGACAGACGGACGGTCGGACGGACAGACGGACGGACGGACAAGTGCAAATTCACTCAAGTAGACTCTGAGACCTCGCTTCGCTCGGTCAATAACCGGTCATAAATATTAGTAATTTTTTTTACCGGTATCGATAACATGGATGTTATTTAGGAGTAATAAAATTTATTATGGTAATGAATATTACTCACCATAAGAATATTATTAATGGTAGATTGTGATATCATTATACTAGTCATCTAAGAAGACAGAGACTAGGCTGATTTAGAAACCAAATTTAATAAATGCAGTTGGCTTTTAATTTAAACATCCTGTAGTACTCTTTCTACTCTTTTTCCTTTTGTATTTGGAACACTCGGAATTAGGTACCAAATGCATCGGAATAAGGATTTTTACATCGGAATTAGGTGCTCCGGACTATTTTCATATTTTATTTAATTTTACATATAAATTAAGGTTTAATTATCAAACTTTTAGGTTATTTCAAGAGTAAGTCAAATAACACTTCAGATAAAAATAGCCAGTCCGGTAGAAAGGTATAGTGAATGCTTAATTTTTGATGATTTTTCAAGTTTTGATGAAAATACCGCGGAATTAGGTGCCGTTACCTTAGTATAAGTTCTACCTATGTAAGTATTTCGATATCCGTGATTTTTAAACCGATTGGCGGGAATCGTTTTTTATCGAAACAGAGAAGGTCTCTGTATTGATAAAAGAGAAGAGCGAGATGATCCCACAAAAACTTTGACTTCTAACTCATTAATCCTGATGATGCAGGGGTACCTAGTACCTACTGCCCACCTAATCTGTGGTGACTTGTTAAGTTCTGTTGATTATGAATAGTCATTGTCCATACCAAGCAAAGACTAAATAGTTAAATTCCAGAGCCTAACTCCTCAATCCTGATGCTCTAGGGGTTCGGCCCACATGGACGAAGTCGCGGGCATCAGCTAGTTTACAATAATAACAGCGAAAATGTAGCAACCCGAAAATCACTTCTCGGTTAGATACGGAGTACTTTCGTGTTCCTACTTCCATGACTTAAACAGATAACATGGAACTATAAAATACGACTACGAAATATAGGAATACGACTACGCAGAAAAGTACTTTTGACAATTTTTATGACAGTTAGGTACTTAAATTTCAATTTATGAAGTACCTACTACGTACTTCCACGGCATCCTACGTAGTTTGAAGTCAACAGTATAGTGATTTTCTTCGTATTATTTTAAACCAAACGAACGAATTCCAACCTGGCCCATAGGATCAAGTTCAATAATATCAGCTGATTAACCATTTTTTTTTCTTTTTCGATGACAAGCTAGTCCTTGACTGGCGATCTCACCTAATGGTAAGTGATGATGCAGTCTAAGATGGTAGCGGGCTACCTTGGAAGGGGACATGACAGTGAACATTGAACCCATACCCCTAATCGGTTTCTACACGCCATTATGCCCGAACGCTAAATCGCTAGGCCGCAAGTCTTTGACGGCAGGGTGGGAACTAGCCACGGCTAAAGCCTCCCGCCAGACCAGACCAGAGACAATTCAGAAGTTATAAACTCCCAAATTGACCCCGCCGGGAATCGAACCCGAGACCTCCCAGTTATAAGACAACAGCGCTCACCACTGAGCCAGGGAGGCCTTTAAAAGTAATTAACGATTATTTGTGTTTATAGCCAAGAAATCTATTCTAAATCGTGTCCTAGACCTAATTATACAGATATTACCGAATTAAAATTACTCAATTTGACCAGATGATTATCTATACCTAATAATTCACGTCACGTCTTATAAAATAAATAAAACTTAAACTTAACACTCATTAACCTGGGTAGATTAAGCTGAACCTTAGTCTTGCTAATTCTTCTGGAGACAAATTTTCCAGCTCTAAATCTAGTGCATTATCTTCTAAGATCCTTGTTTGAATCTCGTTGAACATCCAACACTGAGCACAATGAAGCAAACTGATGATAAACAACACTACTGCAGACTTTAGAGCCATTTTAAAATTATGTACCTACTTCGCAGTTGATGGCATGTAACTACGAGTATGTAAGGGCAATGTTACTATGTAATGTTGTAATCCATGACTCTTTCTTTATATACTCGTAGACAGTACTATCTACACCTTCGGCGCTAAGGTTGCGCTCTGTACGTAGCGGACGCTGTAGCGTGTTAGGTATATTATCTTCTATTAAATATGTAATACTAATGATTTGATCAGCGATTTAGATACTTTAAAAATCCCATGGTAATTCATTAATATATAATGGGACTAGCTGATGCCCGCGACTTCGTCCGCGTGGATTCGGTTTTTAAAATCCCGCGGGAACTCTTTGATTTTCCGGGATGTCTATGTCACCCTACACTCTACAGGTTGTCAACTATACCTATCCAAAAAATCACGTCAATCCGTAGCTTTGTTGCAGCGTGATTGACGGACAAACCAACAAACAAACACACTTTCGTAGTTATAATAATTGCAAGTATTAATAGAATACAAAAGCTACTATTGTGACCTAAATAATATGATAGTTAGATATACCTATTATTCCCTCGGAAACTTTTTAATAGAGAATAATGAGTACTTTAATCATGTAGTAGGTACATAATTTTTTAATTATCATCAATAGTTTTCTCAGCACACCCCAAATAATGCATATTATAGGCAAAATTTGCTACTACTACTACTGGTTTACATTATTGCAATTTTCTTAAGGATCTCTAATTTTTTTGAAAATAAATTGTAGCCTATAGTACTTCCTGATAACTTAGCTTTCTATTGGTGAAAAAATGGTTAAAATCGGTCCAGTAATTACAGAGCCTATTCAGTACAAACAAACAAACAAAAAAACCTCTTTATAATATTAGTATATTATGGGATAAAAACATCCAATGTACTTCTCCAGGATGCAAGCTTTCTCGATGACAGATTCTGTCGGAAAAACGTGTGACGTGAAAATTTAACAGACAAACATACAGAGTAACTTTCGCTTTTACATTATTATAGCCATATTATAGCATAGTTTGGATTAACGTTTTACCTAAGTAAATATTTCTATGTGTTGTTATCAAATAGTTTGATCCCAGTGACCCACATTTTCTATCAAATGATTATTCATTAGTCATGATTATGAACTGACTTATCATTTATCAATTCTTCATAATATCTCTATCAGATTAGGATGCTACTGCAACACGACAGGTAACAATTATTGACAAGGTACCGATCTTGCAACTTTCAAATCAAAGTAGAAGCAAATAGCATTTTAAATAATAAGCATTTTAAAAATTTAACTCTTAAATCTTAATATGGAATTGACTCGATTTTTTTAGTTTTTATCAAAAAATACGTTAGCCAATATCTAAAATAATTTTGAAAATCCGCTCATTAGAAGTCTTTTTAAGTCTGGCTTTATAGTGGGGGTACATACCAAAATAATGATTGAACAGTGACGTCACCGCTTAGGTGCGCGAGTGTGAGGGCCATATAGTCTTAAAACTATACCCAAAACGCACTAATATTTCCGCAGTAGTTCCGCTTTATTAAAATAATCTTGTCTACTTTTTAACCGAATTTAAAAAACGGAGGAGGTTCTCAATTCGTCGGAACCTTTTTTGGAACGAAGTTCCTGTTCGGACGGTTTTGCGGATGGAGGCTAGGCGAAAAAAATGTAAGAATTTTCTGTCACGACGCTTGTTGTCTTCTTTTATTACACACATTCTATCATAGCTTTGGTGGCGTAGCGGTTAAACGAAGGAGTGAAACTATCGATTCGGGGATTCCATTCTGATTTCAGATTAAATATGCTTTGTTCATTTTTTAATTTTTGGAACGAAGTTTTATAGAAGAGAAATTCCGAACAAAATAATTGCGGCATTTACTAACGCCAACTTTATTTTGGAAAGCGTGAAATTGCTTTAATGTCTGTTTATTTTTTACGAGATGGTTCTAACATGTGGCGAGAGATGGCGTTGATCCTGAACTTCGTTCTAACCGAGTGTTCGGCGACACTAATTTTTTTTAAGGTATGTTCACCGATTACTCGAAGACGCCTGAACCGATTTCAAAAATTCTTTTTTTATTTCAAAGGGTATATTTCCCAGGTGGTCCCATTTAAATTTTATTAACAATAAATTATATACTTTGTAGTGGCGCGGGCGTTTGAAGTCGGTTTTTCTTAAATATTTTTTTATTATAGACTAGCTGATGGCCGCGATAAGCCGCGATATAGTTTTTAAAATCCCTCGGGAACTCTTTGATTTTCCGGCATGAAAATTACTCTCTCTCCAGGTCCTCAACTATACCCATGCAAAAAGTCACCTCGATCCATAGCTCTGTTGCGGCGTGATTGAAGGACAAACCAACAAACAAACACACTTTCGCATTAGTATGATAGTATGATTATACAACCAACATTGCTTTGGTCCGAGTGTCATAGTCTACAATGCAGTCTGCATTGTATTGATTTGGTTTGGTTTGACAAATATGGCGGATGTTAGGTAGGCATATCAAATTTTCCGTAGTCGTATTATAATTTTTGAAGTATTTCCATAATATAAATGATTTTCATTGAAAATAATGACTAAACACAAACATGCCTATTTTCTCCTGAACTGTTCTTCCTAACTTAGCCTCATTCTTATTTTAATTAGATGCCTTTATCATTACAGCATTTTAGTTTAGATAAAGTTTTAACCGTAAACAGTCTCCCGCTGCTACAACATCTTCGCTTAAATTATTATCAGCATGGGGTATGGCGTATGCACGGTAGTGCACTGTAATAGGTCTTGATAGGCCTTGAGTATGCCCCGATTTTATTGAAACCTTTACCTACTGTTCCCTAAGTTGAAGTAAATGTACATAGGATAGGCAAAAATAAAAAAGAATGACCACAATCCGATTAATAGTTTCGGAGAAATTCGTGGACAAACATACACACCCACATACACACACACACGTGCGTAGACGCACATACGTGCACATGCACACACACACACACAACAATACAATCACATCACATAACACTATCACACATACTATCACACACTATCACCACAGAGTAACGAAGGTAAGGTTCTATCACACCAATATATATTAAGGTGAAAGATTGTATGTGCTTGTATGTTTGTTACTCTTTCACGCAAGAACTACTGGACGGATTTGAATAAAGATAGCTCATACCCTTTAACACATAGGCTACATTTTATCCCGGAAAATTAAAGAGTTCCTGCGGGAATTAAAAATCTTAGTCCACGCGGACTAAATCGCGGGCATCATCTAGTTTTGTATATTTGTTTGGAAGCCCTAAAAAGTAATAGATTATTTTTTAAGTGATCATATTCTGCAGTTCCAATAATATTAGTTACATAGTTACGTATATACGTGTCGAATTGATAACCTACTTTTTTTGAAGTCGGTTAATGATAGATAACCTCCTTTTTAATTTGGTTAAAAAATACAGAGCTTAAGTCTACCCCTATTTAAATAATTATATTTAAAGACTTTCAATGATAAAACATGCTTTTCGGAAGAGATTCGAAGGTCCAAGCAATTAAATAGTTTCATTATCATCTTCCAATATCAAAGCCAATGAAAATGGAAATTACCCGCATTATAGAAGCATTGAAATATTTTATAATCTATGGCGCGGATTTCCCTTTATTGCTGTAGGTACCTTCTGTACTGTGATCCAAGAAGCTAAGAATCGATTTCAATTTTCATCGCAAGTCACGTAGATTAGGTACCTAGGTACCTACTAGCTAAATCGATACTTACCAATAATTACCATGAATAAACCATGGAAGCAACTAACATAAGAATGTAAAACAAACATATTAAGTAAGTATGTATAGGGATTTAGACATGCCCTGTCTTCCAAAGAGGCGAGCTGGGCGAGCTATGATAATCTGTCATTTTGTCAATGTCAGCTCACAACTCACAACTGACTAGTGCGTTTTCATCATGGAATAGTAGTTTTTTTTTTTTTTGATGTAGGACTTGACAAATGGCCGCCGCCAGACTTTTGGAAATTTTTTACAATGTTTTTGAAGAGGATCATTTTGTGAAAATCATACTATACTCAATGAATTTGACTATGGAAAATGGCCGCCGCCAGACTTTTGGAAATTTTTTACAATGTTTTTGAAGAGGATCATTTTGTGAAAAACCGAAAACTCATCAATACGATGCACTAATTATAATAATTGTAAAATTAATAAACACTTTGGACTATGGCTCAAACGCTCGACGCGAGGAGCCACTGAAAAGAAGAAGAAGAAGAAGTAGTAGTTTTTAGTGTTCCGTACCTACTCTGTACCAAAAACGGAACCCTATCACTTCGTTGTCCATCTGTCAAGACCCTTTTTCTCAGTAACGCGTGGAGGTATAAGCTGAAAATAATATCAAATACTCAGTCAGGTCTGCAATCCCTTGCAGCAGTGAAAAAAATCAAACTTCTAAGTCGACGCAATTAAAAGATACGGCCTTATAAGCTCCGTTTATGCAGCATATTTTGATACTTGCAAGGTAATCAAAACCTATAGGGTACTTCCCGTTAAACTAGAATCATGAAATAAGGCATGAAGCAATTTCATGTAGCACAAGTAAAGGAAAAAATTTGAAACTTATGGAACTTGGTCCAGGAGCCTCCATTTGATGAGACTTGCGGGAAATGAAAGGTCAAAGTTTTCGTATGATTCTGGCAGAACTCTATTAAATTCTGTCCCGGGGTTACTTTTAGAATAGAATAGAATAGAAATATTTTTTATTTAAATACACTTTTTACATGTGCTTTTGAATCGTCTGGCTCTACCATTGGTTCGGAATGCCCTTCCTGCCGAGAACAACCAGCAAGAAACTCGGCGGTTGCTCTTTTCAAAACAAATTTACAATACAGTAAATACTATGCTATATATGCAGTGTTTTCACAATGAGGGAAGTTCCAAAAATGCATACCGACTAACTTCTATCTTAAGATGGGCAGACATAAAGTAGCCCCATTCCCGCCGGTGCTACGGCCATGTTTGTTCTGGCTAAATAATATGACTCTGTGTTAAACGATTCCGCTTGGTTATCTTTTTATCAAGTCATTCGATCAAAAACACAATTAACAGCGAATACAGTGAGAGTTAGCTAAGACTGTGCGTGCGCTTGCCGGTGGTTGGACCGGGCCGACATGCATTCACAACTGGCGAGGGCGGGCGGGGGTGTCTCCCCGCATACACACAATGATAATTCCAACCCCTCTGACCTCCCTTACCTTGTTTTGTTTACTTGGACGCAAGGAACATACTACTCTCTAACGAGACCCTGGGCGCGAGCCGAGAACATATTAAACGTACTACACGGTCACAACTCACATTATATCTGCGCCTGGTGTCTATGACGTCATATCAAAGGTGTTCTGTGTACACGGTGTCTGATGGGATGAAGGGAGCGCGGGGAGGTTAGTATTATAAAGATAGATAAAGAGATTAAGAGACCATGTCAAAATGAAGACAACGTTATATTTAAGTACGTAAAATCATATACCTATTATTTAGACAGAGCAAACAAGACTAAGTATAACAAATAACCCCGGGACAGAATTTAATAGAGTTTTGCCAGAATCATACGACAACTATGTCCTTTCATTTCCCGCAAGTCTCATCATCGGAGGCTCTTGGACCACTTTTGCCCATTATCCTTTGTAGTTGCATCAAAAAAAAAAACTTTTTGCGATTATAAACTTATTTGCAGTTGGTGAACTAACCGCGACCTAATATGTATCGTTTTACTTGAATACTCTTACTTCTGAAGTACGGAACCCTCGGTATGCAAGTCCGACTCGCACTTGGCAGATTTTTTTTAGTCATGGTTTTTTCATCAATGGTGGTGACCACAGAACATTAAATACTCTAGGCGGGTGGTGCAACTGCGAACCTGGTGCCAAAGAGTATAACACTACGTGGCCTAATGCCTGGTGGTCATAGCTGATGGTGACTAGTCACCAGTGGACTGTGCAGTGGACGGACCATAGATAAAACACTATATAAGGACGGACTATATTAGTGTTGCTGGTCTGTGACTGGGACCCATCACCGCATGTGAAGTGGACTCAGTCGTTTTATTAAAGTGTATTATCTATGGTGGTGACGACTGACGTTTTCTCATTTCTGCATGGACATAGAAAACAAACAGGACCGAGCACTCGCAGCTGAAAAGCGAGCCGAGCGAGATAGCTAGTACAGAGGCATAGCCGTCTCTATCTCCTGTAGGGAGCCATGAAGTGAATGTGGCAACGTCGCAATTTACTGCCACTGGTAGGCCCATGGGTAAAATGAAAAATCAGTACGAATGTATAGATCAGTATAGACTTCGGTCTTCGGTGTTGATAATTATTTACTTATACTAATTAGCTGCTTTATTTTTAAGGCGTCCACATGAATGAGAACTAACATATTAAATAATTACATAATTTTATGTTTTTAGAAACATCGAAAAGTGAATTGAAAAGGTAATGATGTAACAAAATTACAATGTAAACGACATTATGGTACATATCTTTGAAACTACTGACCCGATCTTGATGAAATTTGCACTGTTCCCTAAGTTAAAAGATTCTTAAAACAATTAAGGAAGATATTTAGATAGGTAATGATAAAGTAGGTAGGTAGGTATATCAAAAAATAAAATAAAACTTCTTCACAAAGCGAATATTCTCTTTATTTAATGGTTTCTTATTATTTAGCTTGTTTTTATTTCATTGCCTTTTTAAGAAGAATCTACCACTGGTTCGGAATGCTGCTCTAACCCTAGCGAGAAGAACCAGCAAGAAACTCGGCAGCGTCTATGCATTATTACTTAAAAGAAAAAACAATATTTAAGAGTATTATCAACTTCAACATAATTTAGACTACATCATACAATCACTATGAAATAGCCGATAATAGCAAAAATTTAGTTAAAACAATGTCATAGAGTCTTTATAGAGTAAAACATATGTTTATAAAAAAGTAGACAACTTTAAAAGCAAGTATAAAAATAGTCAACCTATTTAGTCAACAAATGACTTAATAAAATCTCTATCTAATTCCTCTTTTAGGTAATACACAATATAATTTTTTTTATAAAAATAGTCAAAGAAATTACATTTACAAGCAAGTACAAAAGTAGTCAACCTATAGTCAACGCAATAACTTGTAGGTAAAACACATACATTATACTTCATACTTATATTATAAATGCGAAAGTGTGTTTGTTGGTTTGTTCGTATGTTTGTTTGTCCTTCAATCACGCCACAACAGAGCTACGGATCGACGTGATTTTTTGCATGGGCATAGTTGAGGACCTGGAGAGTGACACAGGCTACTTTTTATTCCGGAAAATCAAAGAGTTCCCGAGGGACTTTAAAACTAAATTAATCATAAGCTAGTTTCTTATAAAAATAATCAAAGCAAGCACATTTACAAGCAAGTACAAAAGTTATAGTCCATATCTTACTAAACTACTGAACTGATTTTGATGAAACTTGCACTGATCGCTAAGTTAAAAGATTCTTAACCCAATTAAAAGAGAATTACTTGTTGCAATTTGATTTCAAATTTCTGAGAAATACGTAGACATACATAAAACACTTATGAAATTTGACATCTGTTTTGAAACCTACAGAGATAAACTTATATGAATATTGTACATTTCAAACAATATTATATACAAACAGGTCGAATTGATAACCTCCTTTTTTTAAATTGGTTAAATAAAAATAATAATAGGTATGTGCAGTAACTATTCTATCTTAATACTAAACCAAAGTGTTTAATTTACGTCGTTTATAATTAATTGTCTTGTCAACATCATTCTTATGCTTAGTATAATTATTTAGCATAATGTTTGCCAAGATATTTGCAGCAATGCTATAATATTCTTTATTCTGTTTTCCACATACACTACACACTGCTGTAAAGTCTACATAAAAAGTATCAGCTTGAAGGCTGTACAGTGTTAAATTATGAAGTAAACTTTTGTGTTGCACAAATTCCAGGAAGGATACTTCTAAATCAACATCATTAATAATATATTCCAAAATTGCTGTCATGTGATAATAAATAAACATGATTTGGTCAGTCGGTGCACATAAACCCCCTCTTTGCAACAAATTAAAATATTCATCATTTACCGCCGTATTTTCATCAATATAAACATTTCTACAATGTTCACAGGAAAACCGATTTAGTAAACTATGTGAAACATAACCACATACATAAATTTGAGACGAAATATCGATTTCACATGCTTCCAAATAATTACTGCAGTTTATTATAAACATAAATTTCTCAATATTAACTTCATCTTGAAAACATTCAGCTGATGTACAAGATTTGAGAAAGACCAGATCTCGCTGCTTTAGTAAGTGTTGAAGTCTTATTTTTTTTTCAGACTCAACAATTTGTCTGTAAGCTACATTATAATTACATCCAGAAAGTGACCTGTACCTACTAAATCTTTTTTCTATATTGTCAGTTTGAAACTTCCCAAGAAGTATGTACACCACAAAATTAAAATTTTCAAAACAATACCTTGAAATATCAATTATGACAGATGTGGTAAGCAACATAGCTTCATAAGTATCTCTTGTCAAACCTACACAAGTTTCTAAAGATTTCCATTTTCTTAGCCAAATACAGACTGACTTCAAAAACTTCAATTTATCATCATGCCTATGAAATATTGGCGTAGAGTTATGTTTTCTTAATACTTGACCTTTGACTGTGTTTTTCACATTCAATATATCCCACCAGTCCCTAATAATTTGTAGAAAATCTGATGTTTCCACATAACCCTCAGATTTTACAGCAGCGATAGTGGTATCATGAAAAATATTGTTTACTAACATGACATTTTGCCGTTCAAATGTATTAGGATTGATAGATTTATTGTTTAATTTAAAAGCTTTTTTACACAACTTATTTTTTTCAGTCCTATATAATTCTCGCAAATGATGAAAGGATGCTTTTTTTATAATATTATCTTCATGTAAGTCAGGATATGTAAAAGTACAATTATTTAAATTTATCCAATTATTACGAATGTTTTTAAAGATATGAACTGGATCATACAAGACAAATATTTTTTCATCTGTATATTTAGGATTACTGAAGCTACAATTTGATTCATCTGTTAATAACTTAAAACAATTTTGGTTTACACGATTGTTATCAGAAATTATTGAAAGTACTTTCAGTCCAAATGATTGTATGTAATTTACAATGAGCAATAAATTTTCATACAAGAATTTCCCAGATATATTATGTACTGGTAACAACTTAACAACCTCTTTTTTGTTACCAAATGCAGAGCTAATCATAAAAGTCTGTACGGTTTTGGCAAGATTTTTTGGATTATTTTCTGCGTAACCTAGAATAGTTTTGGACTTATACTCTAGGCCACATTTTATATAAATTTCATCAATCAATAAATTTACAACTTTCTCCCTTTCTACCCACGTAGAGCATATTGATTTTAAATAACAATAGTTATTTTCTGGTGAATTCGGACACAGGCCAGTCATCGAAGTTATTTGCTGCAAATGTCTTGCAGTTGGCAAGATTAGGTATTGCCTCAAAGTATTATAGGCACAGGAGGAAATACTAAATATCACAAATGAAAATATAAGTGTAGCAACACTATATCTACGTTGCTTATTTTTTAACAATTTCATTTGGTCTAGAACAAGCTCTGCAGCAAAATTATCATTTTCAATATTAACTGCTTCGTTCAAATAATTAATAGACCTATCAAGACAATAGTCAAATGACTTTGTTGGTTCACAACTATTGTTATAATAACGAGATAGTATATTTTCAAGCTGTGACCATCTGCTTAGCTTAAGTTCACTAGGTAATATCCAGCTTAAATCTTCATGACGCATTAAATGTCCTTTTACATATACCTGAATGCTTAGATTTTCATCCACCAACACACTATTAACTACTTTCACACTGCTGTCACTGTCACCATTATTACTTTCAATATCAAGATTTAACAAATAGAAATAAATCCTCTTATTAGGTATCACTCGATATAACCATTTAGAGTCTCCTAACTTTTCTTGGAATTTATGCACTAAGTCTTCGAATGATGTAATTATGTCACTCTCTAAAAATTTAGACACCTGCTCCTCATGAAATAGTTCAGCTCGTTGTCTCCTTTTTTCGGGGTTGCTTCTTGGAGGTGGAGTGCTCTTCGACATGTATGATGGGAGATTATTGAATATATGGGGTATTGCACCCTCGACTAAACGTGGGTATTTCAATTGCTGTTTAAACACTTGTCCGTCACTTCCAATGACAATTTCCTCAGTCTGGATTTCATGGGTTGTAAAATGGTTGCTGCATACAACTGAGTGTTTTGTAGGTACCCAGTCTTTTCGAGGAATCGCACGTAACCACGCTTGAGAGAGATGAGCATTTTTCGGGAAAGAAAATGTACTTTTAGCTCCTTCAATGCGGATAACACTGGCGTAATTTGATTTGCATTCTGGCACACAGCATTTCCTTGGCATCTAAAACGGTTAAAATAACTTTTATAAACAAACAAAATGAAATAATATGAGTATTTCTTTTGTAGGTTATGTTTTCAAACCTAGATACTTATTTAAATTATGAGTCTGGCACTTAATTGTAAGTTACTACACATCTTTAATCGAAAATATCTTCATTAGTTACATTAAAACATATTGACAGTAGTCAGTCAGTAATAAACTTAACTTTCTTACCTTAGCAGCTTTGTTTATACTTTGCAGTCGATATAAAGTTAACCACGAAAACGGATTTATCTCGTCATAACTGATGTATTTCTAAAAGATTTCTATCCACCTTGAGTGAAACCGTACATTAAACACCAAAATTATTGTATCTTTTGTTAATTAATTATGATTTAAATACAAAATAACACGACGCGAAGCAAAACCAAACACCAAACACAAACTTGTCAATGTCGACTGACAGAGCCATAGATAGACCTACGGCCTACCTGCGACGTTGCCAGACTTCTACTTCATGGCTCTCTAAAGGAGATAGAGACGGCTATGACAGAGGCCGTGTGTCCCTTTCTAACAGGGTGACAATAAGATTTTCGATATATGTGAGACAAATTCAATCTTGCAATCTTCCTACTAATTATAAGTTTATTATAAACACAATTATTGAAGTTTTTCATTAGCAATGGAAAATTTCTTAGGGATTAGGGATTGATTACGAAATAAATAATACAAATAGTACAAGGTTTCGATTTGTCCAGTCATAGTGAGTATACATTGCTCGATATTATAATGACTGGTCATGTGTAGATAATGTGATAAATTATTCATTTTCTCTAGATATTAATCATAATAGCTGGTCAAAGGCACCCAAAGTAATAAATACGGCCCCACTTCCCCTCCCGCGCCTTATTCCGTTGCCGCACGATCGATATATTTACCAAAATCTTAGGTTAGATCAGGGTTGTACAGAAATTCTGTTCTATTGGTTTGAAATGAAACATTAAAATAATGAAAATTGTAATAATAATAATATTAATAATACAAAAGTAATGAGTAAAGGACCATCGTAATCGGCATCTGCATCGTACGTATTCGACCCATCACACAATACAAGAATTTAAAAATTCATGGTCAACATAGTTGTAGATTTAGAGTTCACGTTTTAACGGGCTGCCGCTCGAAAAAAATAGACTAGATAAAAATTTATATTTTCTTTTTTGTTAAGCAATATATCTATCGAAATTAATGCAATTAAATACGGTGACTTAAAAATGTTAAAATAACATTAAATTATAAGTGTTTCAACTGAGTTTCTTTGAGCCAAAATTTTCGATCAAACACATTTTTTTAGGCTGGCAAGAGAAAGAACGAGACACACGGCCTCCGTTGTTACTATCTCTCTCGGCTCGGATTAGCCTCTGTGTAATGCGCAACAGGAAATATACTTTATCTACTTGTTATAAGGTTCATTTTCGTAAATACAAATTTTCCGAGTGATCAGTTCTGTTTGTATAAGTTCATGCATTTGATTTCTGCTACTCTTTGGTTGGGGGAAAATGGGAATGGCACAGGGAATGGGGATTCAATTCAAAGAAAGCAAATTGCGATGTAATTTCCATATAAAAAACGAAGTGATTTTATACTCGGTGTTTTGTTTTGTTGACATTTGACAACACATTATCCATAGAGAAGAATTTTATATTTGACATTATCCTAGTGTTCGTGGTCTATGCAACACATTTTACAAGTGTTTACGAAATCACGATCACACGATTTCTCTTAAATTAATTATAAATTAATTAATTTTCCTATTCGATGTGTATCTATTGACAATAAAAAGTACCTAATTTTTTGAGAAGGTACCTACAACCAACTAAACTAAATAGACATGGATAATTTAAAAAATATATGGAAACCTGAACGTAAGTACACAATAGTAGAATTCTGGAGAAAGACCTGCCAAGAAATTGTTAAAATAGCAACTATTTAACGTGTTTTGTTTTCTTAGTTTATCGTATCCAAATGGAGGCGCCAGTACCAAAGCGTCTTATATGCGAGAGTTGTCCAGATAGGCCTGAATTTTATGGAAAGGAGTATCATGGAGTGATGGGGCACAAGGACGCGGCTCTGCTGCTGGAGGGTGAACCCAACGGTGCATTTCTAATAAGAAAAGGCAATGAGTGCAATGACTTTTACACATTAACTTGGAGGTACTTATTTTAATTTTTGTAAGAAGTAACGTCTTGTTACAAACAGATTTGTGTAGACATGTACCATAGGTCATAGTTAAATTGGTTTAGACCATCCATAGATTAGCCTGGAAGAGCAGACCAAAGCCAGACCACCAAATTTAATAAAAAAAGGTTTTTGGTTAGAGCAATGCACACTGCACCACCGTTTAACATAGTATGTATTTTGTCCTTATATGAAATCATATGTTTTTCTTTATAATATTAGTTCTGTGCTTTTGCATTTGTTCAAATAACTAATCATATTAATTAACTAGTCAAAATAATAAATTAATCAAATAATTAATTATATGAAATACTAGATAAGATGATGCCTGTGGTTTCATCTGTGTGGATTAAGGTGTTTTTTATTCATACTGGAACTCTGTAATTTTCTGGTATATAAAGTAGTCTATGTTTTCATTCTGGGTATGAGCTATCTCCATTCCAAATTTCAGCCTAATCGGTTTATTTGTTGTGGCATTAAAGAGTAACAAACATCCATCTATACATTCATACATTGATGTATGGACATCCAACCTCATAAACTTTCATATCTTCATTATAAATAAAAATGAATGTTGGTAAGCGCATAACTCAAGAATGGATGGACCAATTCAGTTAATTTATTTTTTTGTATGTTCCTTAAGGTCCACGGAAGGTTTTAATAAAAAAAAAAACAAAAAAAAATAATTTTTACTTTTAACTTTTGACAGAACGAAGTCTGTCCGGGCAGCTAGTTTATAATATTAAGCAGGAAGTATGATGTATTGATTTTTATGAAAAAAGTTATTTTTTTCCAGGTTCAACGATAGAATACATCACTATAAATTGTACTATGATGGCACACACTACATAAAAGAAAAGAGGTATGACAGTATTTATGACTTGGTAGCTGATGGACTAATCATCTGTCATATGGAATTAAAGGCGCATCATATACTGGAAATGATCAACTCACGCACAACATACACTGAGAGTCCATATGTAACTCTCAATAGGAGGAAATTAAAAAATACTTTAAATGAAATTCATCAGTAAGTTTTATGTGGTTGATTGTTTAATAATTTTTTATTTAATCTGATAAATAAATTGGCAATAAACTAACTCAAAATGCAATTATTTATTAATATTATTGCTTTGAAAATTACTTATTCTTATAAATACTTACTCTCTCTCTCTCTGGCTTAAAGTACTTTTCACATCTATCGAGTAAGTCAGACCACATTCACTGTGCATGAAAGAAAAGTGATTCTTCATATAATTTGACATTTAAATAAAGTTATTTGCATGTGTCATATTCCTGGCTTTTCACACATTTCGCAGAACAAGATTTTCTCTTTTTTTTCTATCTATGTATTTGGCTGCAAGTGTGAACTTGAAATGGCTAATCATTACTTAAATTTTCTTTATTGCCAATGTTGTCAATTTGCTGCAGTAGACAAACTCTGTTAGATGTTGATCGTATAAAGTTTTTTCTTTCTTCCTTCATCATACATCATTAACTCAAAGGGCTTTTCATTTCACCAGGACACCAAAAAACGCAAGTCCTATTAACAGGAATGATGGTCAAATATTAGAGACTGAATCAGACATCAAAAAACCTTCAGATCTGACACCGATTGAAGACAGTCCACTATTATACAAATATCTAAAATCACATAATTTTAAGGTGCATACATTCAAGGGTCTTAACTGGTGCGAATTGTGTGCTAACTTTCTGTGGGGTTTCACTGCGCAAGGTGTTAAATGTGAAGGTAATTCATATCATTTTTACCCATCTACAAAAGGTAGGTGGTTGCCTGTTGTGTGAATGTCTGTGTGTTCATTTAATTGTACGTAATAGTCAAAGTACTTGTTAGATTTTGATAAACAAGGTGTCAGACTTTATCCTATCATTCCCTGTGATTTTAGATAGTTTGACATCAACAGTCTCATGTCTAATGTGGAAACAATTTGTTTGTGGTGGCTAATGATTAATGTTCACACAGGATTGTTAAAATCCTAATTCCACATTGATGAAATCACGAGCATCAGCTAGTTACATATAATAATATTATGTGATATTTATCTTACAGATTGCGGTTTCATAGCACATTCAAAATGTTCAGATGTGGTGCCCAACCATTGTTTACCTGACCTGAAAAAGCTTAGAGGAGTATTTGGCATAGATTTAACGACTCTGTTAAACGCCCATTCAAGTACATTACCATTCGTCGTAAGGAAGTGTGTTAATGAAATCGAGGCGAGAGGAATGGACTCTGAGGGCATCTATAGGGTATCTGGGTTTGCTGATGAGATTGAGGCGTTGAAACTGGCTTTTGACAAAGGTGTGCAGATAATAAAAGTATATATTTTTGAAGCCAGCTTAGACCTAAATAAGCCTATTCATCATCTCAGATTTTCCAATGTAAAAGGATTCATATTTGAAACCTAGAGCCTTAATGCAAGTAATGCTTGGTAGATTCTAATAGTTCAATTAATAAACTGAAGTATCGTTAATGAAGACATCCGAAACAATCGAAGCTCAGTATTGTTTATTCAAATTGGTTAAAATATGCTCTGCGCTGCGAATAATGGATAAAAGTAATTAATTATGATCTTAATCTGGGGGGTAAGGGAGCGCACCTTCATCTAGCGCTCCAACAGTCAACCTCACCTGCCCGCGGTGCCCCCTGCTGGTTTACTGACGAGGCTATGGCGACCGACAGATGGCGGTATAACCATCTCATGCTAGCTCTGCTGAACAAATGGCACAGGCCGGTGTCGGGCAGCAGCGACATCGGCGCGATCAGTCTAGCCCTGCGATGACCAACACGCCTGCCCAGCGTGGTCATTATGGGCAAAACCCGAATGGTAAAGAACACAAGGCCAAGGCCCCTAGTTCCCGGCGGCCTCGCTGTGCCTGACCCTGGCAGCGGTCACGGTAATGGCGGGGCAGGGGGTGCTAAGAATCTCCGGATGAGATTCCGCTGCCAACCCCAACGACTGGACCTGGCGACGTATAACGCACGCACTTTGAGGACTGGCGAGAAGATCATCGAGCTGGAAGAAGCAGTGAGCAAGTTGCGCTGGAATGTTATAGGATTGTCTGAAGTCCGAAGAGAGGGGGAGGACTTGATAATCCTCAATTCCGGCAACTTGTTCTACTACCGGAAGGGCGACCAACAGTCCCAGGGTGGTGTCGGGTTCATCGTCCACAAGTCCCTCGTCAACAACATCGTCAAAGTCAAAAGTGTCGAGTAGGGTAGCGTATCTTATACTCAGAATCACCAATCGGTATTCGTTGAAGGTCATACAGGTTTTCGCACCGACATCGGCACATCATGACGAGGAGGTGGAGGCGCTGTATGAGGATATATCAAAAGCCATACACGCCTCTACCACTCACTATAATGTTGTGATGGGGGATTTCAACGCGAGGCTGGGTGAACGAAGCGGTGCAGAGACGAGGGTAGGGCAATTTGGTTATGGGCGAAGGAACCAGAGGGGTCAAATGCTGGCCGACTTCATGGAGAAGGAGGGCCTCTTTATGATGAACTCCTTCTTCAGGAAGCGGCCACACAGAAAATGGACTTGGATGAGCCCCGATGGTTCTACGAGAAGTGAGATTGACTTCATTATGTCGACCAAGCGCCATATATTCAATGATGTCTCTGATCAACAGGGTGAAAACCGGGAGCGATCACCGTATGGTAAGAGGCACATTGAATATTAATGTGAAGCTGGAAAGGGCTAGACTGGTGAAGTCAACTCTCCGACCCTCTCGTGCTCATATCCAAAATCCCGAAAACTTCCAGCTCGAACTGCAGAACCGATTCGATTGCCTAGCAGACTGCGTTTCTGTGGACGATCTAAACAACAGGCTCGTGGAAACTGTCCATACTGTGGGGTCTAAATTCTTTAAGACCCATCGCAGGAAAAGAACCGAAAAGTTCTCTGACCATACTCTCAAGCTCATGGAGGAGAGACAAGAGATGAGGCTGCAGTCATCGGTAGACGCGGCTGCCTACCGGGGATTAATAGGTAGATCTCTAAGGCACAAACTCGCGACCTTCGGGTCTTTAATACCAAGTGTATTAAAGATACCATCGAGCGGAACAAAGGCTCAAAAGTGTTCGTGAGAGTTCTGTCTATCGGACAGAGCCAGCTGACGCGGCTTAAAACTGATGACGGTCGTCTCGTCTCTTCTCGACCTGAGATTTTGGGAGAGGTCGAGAAGTTCTATGGGCAGTTATATACCACGACACAAAAACCTGTTGAGGATTTGGCCAAAGATCCCAGAGCCAAACTGACCCGACACTATACCGAGATTAGATGGCTCTCAAACAGCTCAAGAACAACAAGGCGCCAGGTGATGACGGAATCACTGCGGAACTCCTGAAAGCGGGTGGAAAACCGGTACTTAAGATCTTTCAGCGATTGAGGAGATTCGTAGGAGAACCAAAGTCACCGACATAGCTCAGCGTGTCGCGAAACTGAAGTGGAAATGGGCGGGGCCCAGCTGATGGTCGTTGGGGTCCCAAGGTGTTGGAGTGGCGACCCCGCACCGGGAAACGCAGTGTTGGCAGGGCCCCCACCAGGTGGACCGACGACATCAAACGAGTCGCAGGGAGCCGCTGGATTCAAGCGGCGCAAGACCGAAGCCTGTGGGAGTCCATGCAGGAGACCTTTGTCCAGCAGTGGACGTCTATAGGTTGATAAAGAAGAAGAAGAAGATCTTAATCGATTTTGCTTTGAAAATAATCAAAGGAAAATCGTTTAAGATAATCAATCATAATCTTTGGGCTTGGGAAGATATTTTCTTGCATTAATAGAGCAATAATACACGCTGCCATTTCTTTTCTGCATATGTTTGGTTTGTTCCCATCCCAAACGAACATCCACTAAGAAGCTTCACATGAAATGGTCGTAAATCATCTCACAGATGGCGAGGCAGCGGACCTGAGCGTGTACAGCAATATCAACGTGATCGCGGGCACGCTCAAGCTGTACCTCCGCCTGCTGCCCGTCCCGCTCGTCACTTACGAAGTGCATCCCCACTTGGTGAGCGCTGTCCGTAAGTACCTACCGCCTTTAAATCTAATTTTACCCATCACGGAAACGAGAAGTGTATATTTTTGGGGTAATAGAGGTGCTATTCTCTATCTCTGTGGATATGGAAACCAATAGAAATGACTATGCCAAAAATATTTCCACCCACCAACAGATTTCAAACGTATCTCAGTTAATACATCTTGGCAGCCTGATGATGTTTTACTATGTTTTACTATATTTTAAACACTCCTAAAACTCTACAACAGAATTTCCAACAGCTATCCTCTAAAATAAATATTGAGATTGATTATTTGGAATATTATAAACTCTACATAGTAAAATACAACAAAAAGACACCCCTAATAATCAATAACGTATTAAAAACTATGAATAATGCAAATTATGAGCCAAATAAATATTATACCCGAGTCAAAAAAGGCACTATACCTTATTATTTTGAAAAAAAAACCTAAAATATCGAATTCCTTAAACTCTAAGGTGAAGCTTATCCAAAAGACAATACCAAATTTTTTCAATAAAATTAATAAAAATAAAGCTGGTCCAACTACTGAAAATAATAGAGAACAATTTTTTCGTGCATAATACTCTAACTTCTTCTAACATTACCTTATTACATCAAAATATAGCAGGCATTTTGAATAAGCAAGAACTGTTTCACCTTGCAATAGAAGATCTCAAACCTAAAGTAGGTAACATTGATATTATTTGCTTAACAGAGACTTTTATGAAACAAGGCACTGAATCAAACCTTCAGTTAAAGAATTATAAATTAGTGGCCTCCTACTCCAGGCTTTCGGAATGAAGAGGTGGGAGCTGTATTCTTATAAAAAATAATTTTGAATATAAACCCGTAGCTTTGACTGTTAAACCAATTCCATATGTATTTGAATACTGTGCTACCGAAATAACCTCTATCAGTGCTATCATTGTTTGTATATATAGAATACCTAACTCGAATGTTAATGCATTTCTACAAAATCTTAGTAATTTGACAAATATTTTAATTAGAAAAAAGAAAAAACGCATTATCCTTTGTGGCGACTGGAATATTGATTTACTCACTAATAATTCAGTGTCACAGGAACTGCAATCGATACTAAATAATTGTAATTTGAATCAACATATTTTAAGACCCACTAGGAAAAAATCCTGTATAGATATAATTGCTAGTAATATCCCAGATGTAACAGCTGAGCTTCATTATATGGGATTATCTGATCATGAAACCTGTCAATCGATATCTTTCGAAACTCCTATTAGTATTTCAAATAAAAGTAATCTCCCTTACTGGTTTGAATTTAAACGTGACTTCAGCAAAGATAACATTAGAAAATTTTGTGAGTGCATTGAATCATTAACTTTTAACGATATATTTGAAGAGACGGGTACAAATAGTGCATTCGATTCTTTTCATGATACACTTACTTTGTTTTATAAACTATGTTTTCCTTTAATTAAAGTTAAAGTGTTTGAAAATAATAAAATAAACTCCTGGATCACAAGAGGTATAAAGAAGTGCAGCATTAAAAAGAGAGTTTTATACCTATCATATCGTCTAAACTCTAGTAATAAAAAAATAAACAAGGATAAATACATAAATTATAATAGATTATTTAAGAAATGCATTATCCAAGCACAAAGCTTGGCTAATTCCAAATACGTCATACGTTCAAAAAATAAGTGTAGAGCAGCCTGGACTGTAATAAAAAAGTATTCTCTACCCGCAAAAAATGATAAAATCCAGGAAATTAATAGTATTGAAATCAACAGTATTGAATATAATGACGCAAATGATATAGCAGAAAAATTTAATGAGTATTTTATAAATTTATCTAATACTACCAATAATACGAGCAATTCACCCCTCTTAAGCAGTAAAAATGATAATATTAGAGACAGCATTTACGTTTACCCTACTGACGACGGTGAAATATATAAAATTATCATGGAATTAAAAAACACTAACTCTACAGGTTATGACGAAATAAATACAAGAGCTGTTAAACTTTGCGCCAAACATATATCACGTCCTCTGAGTCACATTATAAATCTCTCCATATCACAAGGTGAATTCCCGTCCCGATTAAAATACTCTGTAGTTAAACCCGTACACAAAAAAGGATCGAAAAAAGAACTCAATAACTATAGGCCAATTACACTCATACCTATCCTATCAAAAATATTCGAAAAAGTTATGTACAAAAGAATATATCAATTTGTATCAAAATATAGCTTGTTAAAACCTCAACAATTTGGATTTTTAAAAAATAGTTCTACGTCATTAGCTTGTTTTGCGCTTACTAAGCAAATAACAGAGAGTCTAAATAGAAAAACTCCAGTAGCTTGTATTTTCCTGGACATGTCTAAAGCATTCGATCTTGTTTGTCACAGGATACTTTTAAATAAACTACAGAATTATGGAATAAGAGGGAATGCTCACCAATGCTTTGATTCATAGCTACCTAAATAATAGACAACAGAGTGTTCAAATTAATAAAATCTGCGGCAATACAAGGGGATCATTTACATCAAACTTTAGGACAAACAAGTATGGTGTGCCACAAGGAAGTATCTTGGGACCACTGTTATTTCTATTGTATGCGAATGACCTACCTGACTCAGTCGAATGTAACTGTATCCAATTTGCTGATGACACGACTCTCATAATACAATGTAAAAACAGGGAAACTTTTGAACAGGAAGTCAATGAAAACCTAAATAAAGTTGTTCAATGGATGAGCCAAAACAATTTATGTATAAATGTTGGTAAGACTAATTATATACAGTTTCAAACATACAATAGTTTTCCAATAAATATTAAAGTTACATGCAATAATTTACCTATTGAACAGGTTGACCATACTGTGTTTCTTGGTGTAGCAATGGATAAGTTTTTAAATTGGAAAATTCATATAGATTCTCTATGTAAAAAACTAGATCGATTTGTGTACGCTCTATACAAACTTAAAAGTGTAACATCAAAACAGACGGCTCTTTGCGCATACCACGGGTATGTTTCCTCTCTTTTACGTTACGGATTAATCCTATGGGGCAACTCTGTTGATGTGATAAAAGTGTTTCGTGTTCAAAAAAAATGTATTCGAGCCGTTTGCGGAGCCGCACCTTTGGAATCTTGTAGGCCACTCTTTAAAAGTACCAAGACACTGCCTCTTCCAAGTCTCTACATATATGAAGTCTCAGTTTTTGTTCATAAGCATAGGGACTATTTTCCACGCATAGCTGACACAATTACAAGATCCAACAGATATGAAAATAAACTTATAATTCCAAGACAAAGAATAAATTTATTTAAAAAAAATATTTACTGCATGGCCGTACGCCTCTATAATAAGTTACCGGACAGTATAAAAAACCTAAATGCTAATCGATTTAAATCAAAACTATACAAAATACTTTTAAACAAATGCTACTATACTGTTGATGAATTTATTCAGGACAAAAATATTAATGACATTGTTTAATTTTTTTTTTTTTTGAAATTAATAGAACTGACATTATATAACAGTTAGAATGAGTATGACATTGTTTGAATTTAAAAATGATAGATTTAAGTATTAAATTTTGTATGACTATTCTTTTGCATGCTACTATGTGGCAGATTGAAGCGCTTAGATAATTGTATAAGATCATATTATGTACTCAATCTTGCAAATAAAACATTTGAATTTGAATTTGAATATGACGACATTCGCCGCAGATATGCGGTTTTCATGCAAATCGAATTTGAATTAATTTATTTTCCAGTGAATTTTTTTGGATACTAAACTTTTAATACTTTACAATTATAAAACGAACATAAAGGAGCTAAACCAACTAGAAAAAAGCTATTGTAAGGGCCCGTTTCTGATATTGCGCGGCGCGTGGTGCCTATTGTCGCGTGGTTAACTCAGACATATGGCCAAGTATGAAAGCGTTCTTGCAGAAGCGTTTACGTTGTACGCGGCAAAAACAAGTCCTTAGGCGACGTTTTCGCATGTCGTGTAGCGGCGGGCACCGCGGCGTTCGCCGACGCGGGCAGCGCGGCGGTCACCGAGGCGACGCACAGTGGGTCGAAACAGCTATATGAGGTACATAGGATTTTTTGTTACAAATTCCATTTAAAAAAAATACTTATCGAAAGACCTTGTCATTCTGATGAATAATTGTTATTAAACGTTTTTCTCTAAAACTGATAGTTTGCCCGGAAAAAAATATTTTCAGTTTTTGTTGTATATGGAATGAAACAGAAACTGCTAAAAGCTAATAATAAGCTGATGCCCGCGACTTCGTCCGCGTGGGTTTAGTTTTTAAAGTACCTCGGGAACTCATGATTTTCCGGGATAAAAAGTCACTCTCGGGTCCTCAACTATACCCATGTAAAAAATCACGTCGATCCGTAGCTCTGTTGCGGCGTGATTGAAGGACAAACCAACAAACACACTTTCGCATTTATAATATTAAGTATGATTAGCTAATTTTTCACTGTTTGTAATTATTAGTTTCCAACAACAAAGACAGTTTAGCTAAGGAGATACATTAGATACATAATAAAATGAATTGTTAAAAAGAAAATATAAAGAAAGCTATATTTTGAATGTTTTATTTTTGTAGATCCTTTGTTTGAATTCACGTTATTTTAATATAATTTACAGTTTTAATCTATGAAATATCCTTTTTTAAGTGCTTAACTTATAAGTTTCTCTTCGATGAACTAGTGATTTAAAGTTAATTTCAATATTTATTCATAGAATTTTCATGCAGCACATTATTTTGGTCAAATATTTGATAATCCACGACGTTATAAAATCAATAAAAATCTTTTTTCTTTTAATTTCGGTTTCTAATAACTTTTAAACGGGCAAGTTTGGGTGCAAGCTGATAACATAGAGTTATAGCCAATAAGCCAAAGAATAAGAATAAAGTAGTTTTAAAGCAAGACCTTTCAAGACTTGGCCAAATTTTAGCAGTTTCTGTTTCATTCCATACAACAAAAACTGAAAATATTTTTTTCCGGGCAAACTATCAGTTTTAGAGAAAAACGTTTAATAGCAATTATTCATTAGAATGACAAGGTCTTTCGATAAGTATTTTTTTAAATGGAATTTGTAACAAAAAATCCTATGTCCCTCATATAGCTGTTACGACCCACTGTGCGTCGCCGCGGTGCCCGCCGCGCTGCCCGCGTCGGCGCCCGCCGCGTGCGACGCCGCGTGCTCCGCCGCGTTCAACGCCGACGCGTCTCTGTAAACGCTCTCATACTTCGCCATATGTTTGAGCTTCACGCGCGACTCGACGCCGCACGCGCCGCGCGACGCCACGCCTATGCTAAAACGTCGCCTAAGACGCAAACGCGTTTTTGAGACGCAGAGAAAAAACCGCATCGCGCGCTGCTCGCGCTCCCGCTGACCACCTCCCGCTCTTTCGGCGCCTGGGCTTGCACGCGCGTACTTCAGCGTGCGTGCATTACATATTTGTATTTATAAAAAAACACCCATCAATTTTTGGATTGAAAATGGTTATTAGTCTTTATGAGATGTCACAATGATATTGAAAATAGTGCCACGTCTGTTGGGGGGGTGGGGACAGTGCCCATACAATTTTAGCATAGTCCTTTGTTCAGTAAGAACTGTCAACCCCGCATTTCGTAATACAAAATGCGGATTTCACAGGTCTTTAGCGTGGTTCAATGGTTAATATGGAATTACCCTTTTGTTTATTTGAATGGTCAATTCAAGAAGTCCCTATGTCCATTTTTCCAAAACAGAAAAAACTTATGGCCATGTCCATAATGGACCAGTTCATTATGGACTTATAGACTTCTTGGGCCGTTCATTTACTTTGATATAGCTACTGAGATAGAGAATGGCTGTTAGCTGTATAATAACCAAATAATCAATATCAATAAATACGCAATACATTTTCGCAGAAATGAAGACAACATCGTTGCAAGTGACGATGTTGCGAGAGTGCCTGGACATGTTGCCGCCGGCGCATTTCAACTGCTTGCAGTATATCGTGCAGCACTTGCATAGGTAAGTCTGAATTCTGAGCATGTCTGGTAGTGGCTCGATGGAGACTGATATCTTAAGAACAACATTATTAATTTATTATAAAGGTTCATAACAAATTACAGCTTTCCGGGAAGTATTCCTAAGTTGAGAATTTGAAAATACATCTGAAATCTTGTCCCGGTTTCCGACATTACTTCGTTCCTCGTGTGGATAGGCAAAAAACCTTAAATAAACACAAGCAACAACTAGCAAGAAAGTACAATAATACCAATAGCATAGGCATCAACATCGCGTCCACGTAAGTTGGGCCGTCGGAATTTTTTCAAAGAAAATAAAGGCCATTTGGCGCTTATTAAGACAAAAATCATTGTTCATGGAATCTTAATCTGATTTAAATCTTATTTGTCACCATCTACAGGGTCTCGCAACAAGCGGACGTAAATAAAATGTCTGCTCACAACCTGAGCACGGTGTTTGCACCAACGCTGGTCGCCACGCCGCCCGCCATCACGGATCTGGCCTTCGAGATACGCGCGCTGCAAGCCCTTATCGAGTATTGCCCACAAATATACTACGGAAACAAATAAACCGCTAACAGTATTTTAGGGTGTTGTCTTCACTGACCGGCCAATACCAATGCATAAAGCAGTGTTATTTCAATTTTGTTTTGAGATTTCATACAATGTCAACCTTATAATAATTAATGTAAGGTTGTCATTAAATGACATCTCTAAACAAAATTAAAATAATAATGTTTTAAGCGTTGGTAGTATAGGCCCAGGGGGCCTAACACCAACACTTAAAGTATGTATTAATATTTCATTATTGTTTTGTCATGTCATTTCCTAGATTGACATTGTGTGACATGTCAAAACAATATTGAAATATTTGTGGTAGGCTTGTTCTTACTCGGTCACTAAAAGGAGCGCTCTGTACTAGTACATTCAAGATTGTACTAGTTTGGGACTTCTAGTACTGTTCGTACAATAGTTCCGACTTCCGAGCCAATTGGTGGTAGGGCCTCTGTAGTGGGTATGATGGACAGGCTGATTATGACCAAGTTTTATATATATGGAGTTTACTATTGCCAAAATTTCATGGTCATTGATTATGAACATGAAATGTGCGTGAATTTTCATGCTTTTTTGCACGTTCATGGCAGTAGTACATTGCGTTACCCCCACCCCACGCAACGTGATAAATTCACGATAGTTCGTTACCTCACGTTTACCTGCACATTTGCAACATTAAATAATTACTTAGTGCAAGCTTTCTTAGTTTTCGATCTCAACATTACCTACTTAATTTTACTATATTTTTGCTTTAGTAGTAGTAGTACTACCTATTTAGTTTTAATAAATAATTGACGAATAATATATTTCTTTGCAATTATTATTAATAAGTATGTCAATAAAATTGTTTTGTTAATTTATGACAACTATCGGAAACTATTTAAAAATGTGTTACATTTGAACGTTAGTTTATATTTTTTTACCTATTATCTAGTACATAAATTCTTAAAAATAAAAAACACTTCCTTATCTAAGGAATATTTCCTACATATTCAAAAATGTCTTTATGACTGAAAATAGGTTCACAATCAGTGTAAACTTATTTTATAGCATATCTAGTAAATTAATGATCGAAGCTATAACCATTTTATACGTTTCGTGCATTACTTATTTATTACTAATAAAAAATTTCTTAGAACCATTCCAGGTTGTGTTATTAATAACCAAACTTATATGCAAAGTTATTTGATTTTTTCCACTTTTATATGATGCTTATATTAAGACTGTTAATCATTATAATCAATGAAAATAAAATATCTTAAATTGTAATTGATTCTTTATTTTATTATTTACATTTTTCATATCACAGAATTATTTCTTTCGCCTTTTCTTAGGTTTTACATCTTCAGAAACGTTGCTGTGTTGAAATTTCTTTAAATCTGCACAAAAAAGTACCTGAAAAATATAAAATTTAATTGTAAAAGTTGAAAACTGATTTTTAGTCTAATTCATTTGGTAATGAGAGTAATGACACAACAGTATTCTCAACCAGTTAAGCCGATGTTTCAAAATCATTTTGTAAGTTTACTTGAAAAAAAGCTAATCTATTCTAAAAAAAAAAAATATAAGTATAGCAATCAATACAAATAGCCTAGACAAATTGTCTACACTTGGCCAGTCCACTCCACAAAGTATTGGGCTTTTATGTGATTTCATTTTGCATTAAATAAAAAAAAGGTCTTTGCAGACCTCTGCTGCAAGCTGTTTGCAATATTGGGATGTTTAAATAAAATAGTATATAATTCGTTAGTAAAAATTATAACTAACATTTATTCAGTGATATCAAAAACGTGTGAGGATTTCTGATCCCTATCTGACTTATCTTAAACTTTTTATTTTTATCTCTGATAATAAATCTATGATTACCACTGGACAGGCTATCATTTTTATTGGACCTCCTTGATTGACGTCATTTTGGCGCTGCAGACAGTTACGAGTGTCCAAGGAACTAAAATTAGTGAGGGCACTAGTTGATTTTGGCACTTCCTTTCTGGAACTAATAATGTAGGGATTATTAGTTCCAGAGACACTCGTATGTCAAATGTGGCGTTTCAAATTGACCCATAATTTAAGCTGTCATTTGTGTAGGAGCAGCCAGTCCAGTGTTAATCATACACTAATTATTATTATACAGCGATTTTTGTTATAGAACAACCAATAATTTTGAATTTACAGTATGTGCCCATCCGGCCAAATCGCCATACAAGTTTCTGAAATGATCCCCGATTTCATTGTACATCTTGTCGGTGACGCTTTTCTTGCCGCGCAAGTGCGGCAGGTAGTTCTGGGCAGCAATCTGGTACACGTGGGTGTCCACAGGCAACGCTTCCAGGTGGTTCAGTGACATCAGACATATGCAATCTGCTACCTAAAAAGTGCCAATTTTTTTTATAATAGGTATACTTGCGCAGCAATCACACCTGATTGTAAGTGAAGTTGCAGCCTAAGATGGAGTATGCTTGTCTAGAAAATCGCTACTCAATCTTGATTTGAAGGTACCTACCCAAGTGTAGTTGGAAATAATATAAAAGCCAGAAGCGCATTCCAAATATTAATTTAATACTAAAGATTTTAGACTTATTTCATGGTTCAATGACATAATGATGAAGCTACATGTCCGGGTTTTAAATTAATAATTATAATGTATTATATGAGTATGTACCAAGATAATTTTTTTATAATGTCTATATTTCGACCCAGTTGCATGGGTCGTGGTCACAATGGCCTATGTGTAATCCAGGGTATAATCTATCTCCATTCTAAATTTCAGTCCATCCATCCAGTAGTTTTTGTGTGAAAGAGTAACATACACACACACACACATTTTGTCTTTATAATATTAGTGTGATTCACAATTTATCTACTAACTGCTTGTCAAGACCAACCCAATGAGTACAAAAGCATTTGAACAGTCCAGATCCAATCAAATTGAGTGACCAGTGATTTTTAGTAGGATAGCCAAACTTTAAGTTATCCTGTTGTATTTTTGAAGTTCATAAGTTAACTTTTAATGTAGTACTAAACAGCAAAGTTGCATAGTTGCATAGTTGGTAGATTCATCGACTATTCAAAAACACTTGTAAAAGTTTATTTAAATAAAAAATATTTCTATTCTATTCATAAGTAGGCTCAGGACCGCTCAGCAGGCAATGGAGAGAGAGCTATGCTCAGAGTGTCCCTGTGGGATCGAATCAGAAATGAGATCTGTAGGAGAACCAAAGTCACCGACATAGCTCAGCAAGTCTGAAACTGAAGTGGAAATGGGCGGCGCACATAGCTTGAAGAGCTGATGGTCGTTGGGGTCCCAAGGTGCTGGAGTGGCAACCCCGCACCGGGAAGCGCAGTGTTGCCAGACCCCCCCACCAGGTGGACCGACGACATCTAACGAATCGCAGGGAGCCGCTGGATCCAGGCGGCGCAAGACCGAGGCCTGTGGAAGTCCATGCAAGAGACCTTTGTCCAGCAGTGGACGTCTATCGGTTGATGAAGAAGAAGAAGAAGAAACAGCAAAGTATCATTGTACTAGCTTATTTGTACCTTTGGACCAATACCACACAGCTTCATGAGTTCCAATCTAGCTTCTTTGTACTTCATGTCCTGGAGAGCAGTGAACCACTTTTCTCCTTCCCATTCCACAATCTGTGCAGCTGATTTTTGAATGAATTTAGCTCTATATCCAAATCCCAGCTGTCTCAATTCTGATTCAACCTGTTCAATAAATTCAGAAAATAATTTAAAATTGTAAATAATTACAATTTTACTTGTACCTCACTTCATTTACTAGTAAAATTGAAAGTCAATGAATAGTATGAAGTGAGTGGCAATTATTATTTTCAACAACTTAAAACTAACATAACTTGAAGAACTTATGAATGGGGATGGATGGTTCCCATTGTGCTTGAATGTCTGCCTTGCACTTTTCTAAGTGCACAGCCTTGCCATGCCATGCCATATGCAGCAACAGAATACCCTCCACTAGATGGATGAACACAAGCCACTTGCAGGTGATACAAGCAGCACAAAATTGGGTATTTGCATAGCTGGGCACCGTTAATCAAATAGTTAACTTTGTTAATCGTCAATCCGCTACAAAAAAAGTTGGCTTCGTTAAACGTTAAAGCATTACATTTCAGAAGAATTAACGCAAGTTAACGTTAATCGTTAATCCGTTAATATGTGTAAAATTGCATCTTTATATCGTTGCGTTAGTGAACTTATAAAACCTGTTGGTTTAGGTTCTGAAAGTTAACAGGTCAGGAACAAAACTAAATACTTGTTATATATACAGGGTGTCCCAAAAGGTAACGTAACTGGGAAGGGGGGTGATAGGGGTGGTCACAAGGGTCACCAGAAAAATAGAAATAAAAATCCCCTCTGGGTATTTAAAAAAAATGGCATTTTTTAAAAACTAAAAATTTTCCACCTTGTGGGGCTATTTTGCTAACTGTACCTACAAATATTGCTGTATTTAAAAAAAATGATGTTATGTAATCGTCAATAACCCTTTAAGATTAACGATTAACGGACTTTCTGCATATTAACGGAAGTTAACGTGTCCACTAACATTTTTAAAAGTTAACTTAAAAGTTAATCCGTTAATCAAAATGATAACTTCGTTAATTAACGATTAACGGATTAACGAGTTAATGCCCAGCTATGGGTATTTGACTGAATTTTTTTATTTATTTAAAATAACGTTTTTGAATATTATAACACAATGCCATTTTTCTTTTTAAAATATCTCAACTAGTCTCGGAAATATAGAGCTTTAAAGTTACCTGTTAGACAAGGAGAGAGCTACTGTGTTGATGTCAAAACACAAAGCTCCATACCATAGCCGTCTCTATCTCCTGTAGAGAGCCATGAAGTGGATGTGGCAACGTCGCAATTTACTGTCACTAGTAGGCTCATGGGTAAAATGAAAAATCAGTAGGAATATATAGCTGTATAGACTTCGGTGTTGATAATTATTTACTGATACTAATTAGCCGCTTTATTTTTATGGCGTCCACATGAATGAGAACTAACATATTAAATAATTACATTATTTTGTGTTTTTAGAAACATCGAAGAGTGAATTGAAAAGGTAATGATGTAACAAAGTTACAATGTAAACGACATTATGGTACATAACTTTGAAACTACTGACTCGATCTTGATGAAATTTGCACTGTTTCCTAAGTTAAAAGATTCTTAAAACAATTAAGAAAGATTTTTGATAATGATAAAGTAGGTATATCAAAAAATAAAATAAAACTTCTTCAAAAAGCGAATATTCTCTTTATTTAATGGCTTCTTATTATTCAGCTTGTTTTTATTTCATTGCCTTTTTAAGAAGAATCTAACACTGGTTCGGAATGCTGCTCTAACCTTAGCGAGAAGAACCAACAAGAAACTCTGCATCGTCTATGCATTGTAACTTAAAAGAAAAAACAATACCTACCTATTTAAGAGTATTATCATCATCATAATTTAGACTACTTCAACAATCACTATGAACTAACAGAAAGCAGCAAAAATTTAGTTAAAACAATGTCATAGAGTAAAACATATGTTTTTATAAAAGTAGACAACATTAAAATAGTCAACCTATTTAGTCAACAAATGAATTAAAATCTCTATCTGATTTCTCTTTTAGGTAATACACATACTTTTTTTATAAAAATAGTCAAAGCAATTACATTTACAAGCAAGTATAAAAGTAGTCAACCTATAGTCAACGCAATAACTTATTAAAATCTCTATCTAATTATTCTTTTAGGTAAAACACATACATCATACTTCATACTAATATTATAAATGCGAAAGTGTTTTTTGGTTTGTTCGTTTGTTGGTTTGTCCTTCAATCACGCCACAACAGAGCTACAGATCGACGTGATTTTTTGCCTGGGTGTAGTTGAGGACCTGGAAAGTGACATAGGCTTATTTTTATCCCGGAAAACATAAGAGTTCCCAAGGGACTTTAAAAACTAAATCAATCATCAGATAGTTTCTTATAAAAATAGTCAAAGCAAGCACATTAATAAGCAAGTACAAAAGTTATAGTCCATATCTTACTAAGCTACTGAACTGATTTTGATGAAACTTGCGCTGATTCCTAAGTTAACAGATTCTTAATCCAATTAAAAGAAAATTACTTGTTGCAATTTGTTTCCAAATTTCTGAGAAATATACGTGGATATACATACACACACTTATGAAATTTGACATCTATTTTGAAACCCACAGAGATTAACTTATACGAATATTGTGCATTGTTGGACAATATTATATACATTCGGGTCGAATTTTTGGATTATTTTCTGCGTAACCTAGAATAGTTTTGGACTTATACTCGGCCACTTTTTATATAAATTTCATCAATCAATAAATTTACAACTTTCTCCCTTTCTACCCACGTAGAGCATATTGATTTTAAATAACAATAATTATTTTCTGATGAATTCGGACACAGGCCAGTCATTGAAGTTATTTGCTGCAAATGTCTTGCAGTTGGCAAGATTAGGTATTGCCTCAAAGTATTATAGGCACAGGAGGAAATACTAAATATCACAAATGAAAATATAAGTGTAGCAACACTATATCTACGTTGCTTATTTTTTAACAATTTTATTTGGTCTAGAACTAGCTCTGCAGCAAAATTATCAATTTCAATATTAACTGCTTCGTTCAAATAATTAAGACCTATCGAGACAATATTCAAATGACTTTGTTGGTTCACAACTATTGTTATAATAACGAGATAGTATATTTTCAAGCTGTGACCATCTTCTTAGCTTAAGTTCACTAGGTAATATCCAGCTTAAATCTTCACGATGCATTAAAATATGTCCTTTTACATATACCTGAATGCTTAGATTTTCATCCACCAACACACTATTAACTACTTTCACATTGCAGTCACTGTCACCATTATTACTTTCAATATCAAGATTTTTACAAATAAAAATAGAGCTTCTTATTAGGTATCACTCGATATAACCATTTAGAGTCTCCTAACTTTTCTTGGAATTTATGCACTTGTCTTTGAATGACGAAATTAAATTAGACACCTGCTCCTCATGAAATAGTTCAGCTCGTTGTCTCCTTTTTTCGGGGTTGCTTCTTGAAGGTGGAGTGCTCTTTGACATGTATGATGGGAGATTATTGAATATATGGGGAACTGCACCCTCGACTAAACGTGGGTATTTCAATTTCTGTTTAAACACATCCGTCACTTCCAATGACAATTTCCTCAGTCTGGATTTCATGGGTTGAAAAATAGTTGCAGCATACAACTGAGTGTTTTGTAGGTACCCAGTCTTTTCGTGGAATGGCACGTAACCACTCTTGAGATGAGCATCTTTCGGGAAAGAAAATGTACTTTTAGCTCCTTCAATGCGGATTACACTGGCTTAATTTGATTTGCATTCTGGCACACAGCATTTTCTTGGCATCTGAAACGGTTAAAATAACTTTTATAAACAAACAAAATGAAATAATATAAGTATTTTTTTTGTAGGTTATGTTTTCAAACCTAGATAGGTACCTACTTATTTAAATTATGAGTCTAGCACTTAATTGTAAGTTACTGCACATCTTTAATCGAAAATATCTTCATTTGTTACATTAAAACATATTGACAGTAGTAGTCAGTCAGTAATAAACTTAACTTTCTTACCTTAGCAGGTTTGTTTACACTTTGCAGTCCATATAAAGTTAACCACGAAAACGAATTTATCTCAATTTATCTCGTCATAACTGATGTATTTTTAAAAGGTTTCTATCTACCTTGAGTGAAAACGTACATTAATCACCAAAATTATTGTATCTTTTGTTAAATAATTATGATTTAAATACAAAATAACACGACGCGAAACAAAACCAAACACCAAACACAAACTTGTCGATGTCGACTGACAGAGCCTACCTGCAACGTTGCCAGACTTCTACTTCATGGTTGAAGATAGAGACGGCTATGTCCATACACTCTTCATAGAAAATTTCGTTTTAGAAAGAGACTGATACAGTGGTAGTAAAACAGTTTATAACTTATTTGTTTTTTGACCAATTTATTTTCCGTTTTTACAAATGTTATTCTTACATGTTACATTTTCGATTATAAATAATGAATATCAACATTGTGACAACAGCACCTTTTGTGCTGCTTGTAAACTAGATAGGTGATTATTTTTTTAGTATAACATACAAAATTCATCACATTAGTCATATTTTACCACCACCAAGTAAAGTTTAACCCAGGAATAAATTTATCTTGACACTAGTGAAATATTCTATAGAATAGGTCCACTATAGAAAGACAAAGTCAGGGCAAGTAAGCAAGTCCGAAACAAGCATTTAAATTATTATTTAACCTGTGGGTTGGCCAGTTTCTCTACATCTGGAAATGAATAATATGTCACACCATCATGTTCACATATTTCTTCACCATAATGTTTACATAACTTTTCAACCATACTTGATATCCTGAAATTAATAAAAATATTTATAAATTCTAAACAACTAAACATAAGTGGTCTGTGGTACCATGGATGTTTTAAACAGATTCTGACTGTAAGCAGCTTATAAAACTAATAAACATTAGCAACAGACTTACCTTGAAATATGATTATTTTGACTACAAATGAATGAAAATAGGTTCTCCACAGGCTCCTGAGCCAGCATTCTTATGCCATAGAACTGTTTACAAGCTGCTTTAAACAAATCATCTCTTTCTGACCATTTTGTGTAGCAGTCGCTCAAAATGAAATCTAATCGGAGATACTTCTTCAATAATCCTTCAAACATATGATTGGTATCAATTTCTTTGTTGTTTTTGGGCCCCTTTTTCAATAATAATGAACCTATGACTTTATACTGCAACAAATCGTTTTGCTGTTGTAATTTCCAAACTGTTTTTGAAAATACTCCTGTCCATTCATCGCATTCTTTATTGTATTCCCATCTATGGAAAAAACGATGGAGAACTTAAAGAAGTGATGCGAACGATAATACTGGAAATTTGAGACAAAACTTAAATTTTTTCAGAGATTTTCTGAATGTGATGAGATTTTCAAATATTAAAGTGAAGTTTTACTTACCTGAAGCTTTGGCCCCCATTAAGCGTACCATTCAATTGAAGCTCTCGAACGTTACAAATTAATTTATTCCAGCTCATTACAAACATATTATAATATTCTTTTAAATTTTCTTAATTTGTATAAAGTTTGCTTTTCATTATTTTGTAACTATTGGCCTATTGGCGGGAATTAGGTACAACAGCAACAGCAACAGCAACTCTTCTTGAATGGTGAACCAATTAATTGACATTGACACTAACTTCATTTTTGACTTTTGACTTTGAGTTATAATGAGTGACCTTTGACTGATTTTTTTAAACCGGTTTAACGGCTCTGGGTTCTAGCCCTTTTAAGCCTTTTGACTTTGGAGTTAGGAAGTACCTACTTCTTATTAATAATCCAAAAATACCCTTTATGGCATAGAAATAGGAAGACTAGTCGTAATTCCTAGTTCCATGCTTTATGGAACATTACCCATTCCCTAGACGTAGTGTTGGCTATTGGGCTATTCTCCAACTCAGTGGTTAGGTATAATTCAGCTGTTGCTAAATAAAACTGTCAAACATGGAATACCCAATGGAACTAGGAAAACGACTATGTCTAGGATTTACGACTATTGTCTTCCTACTTCCATGGAATCACGGAATACCATAATATGAAGAAAGGCAGGTTTGACAGTTATTGGCAGTAGGGTATTTGACTATATTAAAAATATCGTTTCAAATGGTGTCATCCTTATTCATTGTTATTCCTGTTATTCCTGTCATTGTTATTGTAGTCATTGTTATAAAATATTATAAAACAAAAATACCAAATAATATGTGACACTCGGCCTAAACACATAGAAAATTGACATTTAAATGTGAACCGTGACGTCATTAAAGCAAATGGAACGTTTCCGCGGTAATTTATTTTTTGAATTTATTTCTCGATTTTTATGAAAAATACTAAAAATTATGCCGAAATATACGTTTTGTTCACTATTAACAATTTAAGATGATTTCCCAAAAGTAGGCAAATTCCCTATTTTATTTTCAACTGGCCAATGGAAATATCAAAAATTGAGAATAGGCCCACAGAGCAACAGTACTCACCACTCAGGCACCTGGCACAGGCACAGACGAACAGCCTCATACGTTCCTTTCATACACAAGGTACAAGGTAAATATTAAACCTGCGGGAATGGGGCTACTTTCTATCTGCCCGTCTTAACATGAATTGAATATTTGTAGTACGCTTTTCTGAAACTTCCCCTCATTGTGGAAATATTCTATTCCATTCTATCAAAGTTGCATGGGTTAAATCGGCTTGGCATTCAGCTGCCCACAAGATAGCATAAAAAATAATGTAATAGCTACATAATAATTTTGGAAAATAATTATTTTTAGAAGAGCAATTACTGCTGAGTTTCTTGCCGGCTCTTCTCAGCAGGATCCGCTTTCCTAACCGGTGCGGTGGTAGAGTCATGACGTGTCATAAGAGCCACAGGTTGGCCTACGTGAAATAAATAATTTTGAATTATAAATTTTTAAGCTATTGCATAGCTTTTATCGCGGGCTTTGAACTAGGACAAACAGTTTGAGCGCGGTGACCGAATCAAAAAATTCCGTAACGAAAAAAACCTAACACCGTCTCCTACCTACCTAACAGCTCTGTTTGGCGCAGTGGGCGAGCGGCCGCTTTCTTTAGATGTCGCAGGTTCGAATCTCACTCGCGAAGTAGTGACAGTGCGCTTTTCTTGTTTGTTTGTTTTTTTAATTATTTTTTTTGCATAATTTTTACTATGCATAAAAAAATATTGCATAAATATTATAATTGCATAAGTTGATAAAAAATGCTATGCAAGTGCCACTTAATTATTTTTTTTAATTTTATAGGTACACATACTAACTACTACCTACTACCTTGTACCTACGTACGGTACATAGGTAGGTACGTAACGTAGGTACCTACCAACTAAACGAACGAAAATAGGCGTAAGATGTCCCTGAAAGAAAGGGCATTTTTGAGGCGTTCAATTATAATTTTACGTATTACCTATCTATTTATATGTACTTTGTAAATAGATAAATAAAATAAAATTATGAAATTAAGATAAAAGAAGATTAATTACTAAAATCATTAAAACAACTTTTTTCATAAACTACATTATACAAACACTTTAATAATTAACGAATTTCTTTAGACATAACATTATTTATCCACGGCAAATATTGTGCTGTATCAGTGAACACTATGTAATCGTCGACGTTGCAAACAGCGTCGCCTTCAGCCCACAGTGACAACGATACAACCCCGCGAAGTCTCCAACGTCCATTTTCCAACAAGTAGAGACCACCACCGGAGTCGCCTAAACAGGGTCCCGAGCCGCTGTGATCTCCTGCAAATGCAAAATATAGTTGTCAATGATGCGATTTTATTCCCCTTCTTCGTCCAAAAAATCCTCTAAAATTATTCTGATGAATTAATGATAGAACTGATGGGTAGGTACACAAACCACCTAACTCGATGTGACGTCACACTCACAATAATTATTGTCAATGAGCAAAGGTGTCCTGTCAGATTGGAAACAGTAAGGCCAGCCGCCAGAGTCCACCACGCTGGCCAAGTGCGGATTGGTAGACTGACCTTTAAACTTTTGAGAACAATAGGGAGAATTCTCAGGTGTACCTATACATATTTTTCTTCACAGTTATAGCAAGGTAAGTGATATTTTAGGCACATAATATATAGAGCACTTAGATGTGCCTAGTGCTTGAACTCCGGATTCCCAGAAAAGGTGGTCTAAGTCTTAACCGCTAGGTTATCACCGCTCTACAACCTACTGGGCTGAAATAGCTATTTATGCAACTGCATCGTAATGAGGGTCATTTTAATTCGAGTGCTGTTTTTTGATACGAGGCTTGCCGAGTATCAAAATAGGATAGTACGAGAATTAAAATGACTAATTACGTTCAGTTGCATACAAGATTTTATCTACGACAAGGAAGTAAAATCATTAACAAAATACGCCGTAGGCTCAATAAAGTAACAAAAAGGAACTCCGTAAGCCGCCACCAGCCGCCTGTGGCGCCTCTGTCATATGAACGGTACAAAAGTGCCAGAACTCAGAGCCTTAGCTTTAGGTATCCTACTTTAAGAAGATAACCATTTTGATTCAGCTCCCATACAACGAGCTGCATCGAAATGAGAAGCAAAACCGAAAGAGGGTTCATTTCGATTCAGCTGTCAAACTCGAAATTGGAACTTTTCGATGCTGGAGTAGATAATAGCTATTTATGCAACTGCATCGTAATGAGGGTCATTTTAATTCGAGTGCTGTTTTTTGATACGAGGCTTGCCGAGTATCAAAATAGCATAGTACGAGAATTAAAATGACTAATTACGTTCAGTTGCATACAAGATTTTATCTACGACTAGGAAGTAAAATCATTAACAAAATACGCCGTAGGCTCAATAAAGTAACAAAAAGTAACTCCGTAAGCGGCCACCAGCCGCCTGTGGCGCCTCTGTCAACAAAAAGTAACTCCGTAAGCCGCCACCAGCCGCCTGTGGCGCCTCTGTCATATGAACGGTACAAAAGTGCCAGAACTCAGAGCCTTAGCTTTAGGTATCCTATTTTAAGAAGATAACCATTTCGATTCAGCTCCCATACAACGAGCTGCATCGAAATGAGAAGCAAAACCGAAAGAGGGTTCATTTCGATTCAGCTGTCAAACTCGAAATTGGAACTTTTCGATGCTGGAGTAGATAAATATAGTTTTAACATAGTAGGTAGGTACCTGCACAAAGCGTTTTCGACGAAGTCAGTTTGTGGAACTCGGGTTTGCTGGATCTGCACGTTTCGGTGCTGACTATGGGCATCTCGACCATGCGCGGCTCGCCCTTACCGCCTGGACCCAATTCATTGGAACCCCATCCTGCCACCTAAATACAAAATAATTTTTAGGGTTCCGTACCAAAAGCCACCCAACGGGACCCTATTACTAAGCCTCCGCTGTCCATTCGTCTGTCTGTCTGTCAGCGGGCTGTATCTCATGAACCATAATAGACAATGAAATTTTCACAGAATGTGTGAAATTTTTATTGCCGATAACAAAAAAATAATTTAAAAATTGCATATACGAGTACCTACAATAAACTTTTGTTTTTGCTCGATCTGCTGTTAAATCTTGTACAGTGGTTGGAGATCACAGATAAACACTTCAATTTTATTTTCTCAAATTTGCTCGGAAATCGCTTCTTTATTTAAAAAAAAAACGAAACGTCAATTGGCTCATTGCTGGCGTGGCGCCAGCAATAGGCTATTTGACTACTTTTAGAAAATCATCTTAAATTGTTAATAATGCTATGCTGAAGCTAACAAAACATATATTTCGGCATAATTTTCAGTATTTTTCATAAAAATCGAGAAATAAATTCAAAAAAATAAGTTGCCGCCGAAACGTTCCATTTGCTCTCATGACGTAACAGTTCACATTTCAAACAATGACAATTTTATAATATGTGTTTAGGCCGCGTGTCGCATACTATTTGGTATTTAATAAAATAGTAACGATGAAAAACAGACGAAATTAGCCTATTACGCCGCACAAACACGTCGAAATGTATTGACAAAATGAGAATTCCATAGGTGGTGTGGACTGTGACGTCATTCGAGATCACGGAACGTTTTCGATCACGTGACCATGGCCAGAATTATAGCAATTTTATTTAATGTTTTCTAATTAAATAAAGCTTTATTTTTTAGTTTTGTCGTATGGAATAATGTTTTTAGATAATAATCTTTTAGGATGACACCAGTTGAAACGATATTTTTATTATAGTCAAATACCCTATTACGTAACAGGACAATAAATTGCTGGACAGGTACGAGGTTTTTAAAATGTACACTTTCCTCTATTAGGTGTTTCTCCTCTGTGATTAGGTGTTTTAAATGTGCATTTCTTTCGCTGAGTTATACAATTTAAAAAAATAAGAATGAATTTTTTTTAAATGGAACAAAAAGAGCGTGGTTTAATTGGAGGTAAAGAATTATTGGTTTCTGGTGTTTTCTTTTACAATATATTTCTTGTTCTGAAATAAAAATTGATTCGGAATCGGATGAAGAATTAATGGACTTTACACTTTTACTCAAAGACTTTACACCACCAGATATGGCGGAAGAAGCTAATGTACTATAACATTTAACATGAAATAAAACAGTGTTTCTTTAATTATTTTTTTGTTGTTTCCTCGCAAATTAGAGAAAAGTACTATATAAGCCTCATAGTACTATATACAATTCATGGCCTCGTTTACTTAAAAAGGCCTCGGCTGGCGCCTCGTCCTTTTAAAATCACTTGGAAGTCCTCGGCTTCGCCTCCTCCGCTTTAATCCGAGCCTCGACAATAATGTACTATTAACAAAATTTTATTTCCAGAAAAACATTTGCTAAAGGTGTGAAATGTTTCGTGACGAAATTTTTAACAAAGAGATGTAGGTACGTACGTAAGTTTTAAAGAATACTCGGAACATTGATCAATATTAATTGTATATAATAAACAATATGATTGTCCACTAAAGTTATCGTAATTTTGATAAAGATGAAAATGCATGGAAAAACTTACAACTCCTGATTTTCCCACGACCGTCTTTAGATTTGTATCTCCGCTCCAAAGGCAGGCAGGCTTTATGTTTTCACTCAGAGGTACGCTCTTGGTCATAGTCAGAACGAGGATATCATCTGGATAAATTAAAACATATAAGTGGTCAATAAAAGTCACGTTGTTTTGTCGGACCTGGGGCCCTATCACCAACGCGACGCTTAAAAGTTCCTTTCAATATTGTTTCGACATGTCATACAATACTCGTCATTGTATGACATAACAAAGCAGCATTAAAATAATACCTACTTACTACTTTAAGCGTTGGTGGTAGGCCCCCAAGGATTAAAATCACCGCGGCACCCGCTCTACTAAGTATGAATACTTCCTACCACTTGCTGCTTTATATATCGATGCATCTTACTTGCAAGTGTCGATGCGTTATATGCATCGTGTATGGAGGCCGCAGCCAGACCCCTGGTCACTGCGATCTCGTCATCAGTCCAGTCCTCAAGGTTGTACACTCCTGCTCTTATTACGAGGTTCGATAAGGCCGTGTAAGTGCTCTTCCGTTGCATGCAGTGAGCCGCTGTAAATATGAAAACTTATTATTTGATTATCCATTCGTATAGAGTACACAGATAATACCTACCAACTCCATTGTACTGTAGGTAGATGAGTTGAAGCTTGAAATGACATTTTAATTATGGAAAGTCTGAAAGCTAAAAATTAAAATAAGCAGAAACCCTGTAAGCGCCTTTGCACGGTGCAATGCACGAAAAAAAGTTTTCTGCCAAACCATTTCGGGTAAGTCGAATATAGGGAGCGCTGTCACATAATTCGAGACTAATTATAATAGGTTCCTAACTCACCAGTAATCACATGACGATCAGACACAAGTGTTCCAGCGCAGATGTAGCTCAGCGAACTGAATTTACGCTTGAAGATGGCTACCAGCCACGGCCAGTCTCCACGCTCGAAAGTTTCCCCTTTCACGATCAGAGGCACTATCGGAGAGTTCGGATCATTTCTGAAATTTATGCCACATTCTGCGGACGTTGAAGATCCGATGCTCAATGTATCTGGTTTCTGTCTGAAAGGAGGGTGTTACATTATTTTAAGCATATTTTTTCCTTTGTAACTGACGAATATCAGTAAGATCCACCTAGGGAAGAAGCCACAGCAAGAAACGCACTAAGAATAATCGTTCTTAGCAAGATTCAATTAACATAGGTGACAAGGACATTGCTTCCTCACATGTCACTTACCCATTTTACACATTGGTGCAATCACAAAACGGCCAAAAACACCCCATGCGTTTGATGGTAGAGAAGTTCCAGGGCACATCTTCAAGACAAGGTCAGCTGTTGACGATAAACTTACATGGTGACACATTTCACTCTCTTTGTACTTACTGTCTCAGGAATTCAGGATGTCCCATGACTTTGGTTACCTAATCAAATAAATTTGTTGATTGACCGTTCATGACCTTTTTATACCTACTTACCTACAATAAATTAAACACATACAATTCGATGCCTTAACATGGGTAGCATAAGTATGTCACGCACTCTTTAAACATTTCTGTGGTGGTGTCGTGTGATGCGTACCTATTGTTACGTTCCCTCAAATATGGTTGAGCGAAGCAATGGCTGGGTCATGCGTCATGCTCGTGAACGGGTGCCACCGGCGGGAATGGGGCTACTTTATGTCTGCCCCTCTTAAGATAGAAGTTAGTCGGTATGCATTTTTGGAACTTCCCTCATTGTGGAAACACTGCATATATAGCATAGTATTTACTATATTGTAAATTTGTTTTCAAAAGAGCAACCGCCGAGTTTCTTGCTGGTTCTTCTCGGCAGGAAGGGCATTCCGAACCAGTGGTAGAGCCAGACGATGCAAAAGCACTTGTAAAAAGTTTATTTGAATAAAAAATATTTCTATTCTATTCTATTTTATTGGTGTGATAAGCTTTTAAGGATCGTTAGATTTACTATGAGCAAATTTAACAGTTATAGGTACTTACACAGGTTTGGGAGGTAAGTTGGTTCGGGGCGTTTCGGTCGTTGTTCTAGTTGTAGTAGTTGGTCTAAGTGTCGTAACTTTTGTACTAAGCGTTTCAGGAGTATCTATAATAAAGTCAGGTTGGTTAAACGGTTGGTTTGGAAAATATTCCGGATATACTTCTGGCGTTTTGTCTTCTGGGCCACCGTAATCTACCACTAAAATTATTTCTTCATCTAGAAAAAACAAATTAAAGCCAAATTAGTTCATCATTAGGAATTTTGAATTTTGTATTAATATTTTGCGGCGATGAATAAACATGAGCGGAAGAAGACACGAAAATACCTAATTGAATAGATGACCCAGAAGTAGATTAAAGTATTTATATTCAAGAGAAGGTATTGTTATTATGGTGCGATCAACTGTATTTAAGAACTTTGAACCGTAGTCCGTATGCGAGCACAGTATGGGGGATGCCCTCCAGCACGATAGACCTTGTGTTGAGGCTTAGTTACAGAAGGAGAGTTTTTCGAATTCGAGCGAAATTTTCGACACTTCTATTCGAGCATCGCTTATCTGATACGAGTTTTTGTCATAACTCATATAATTAAGGTATAATCGCGTATCCCCATCTAAGATAATCGCAAATGTTTTCTTCCCGCTCGCATTCGAGTAACTCTTCTTGTGTAACTGACGCTTTATCGTTTTTATAGAGACGATAATTAGGTAAATGTGGTGAAAAGTGGATGAGGAAGGCTGAGGAAGGAGTGTGTATCCGCAGGCTGATGTGATGATGATGAATCTTAAAAAGAAAAACAACACGACACGATACACATACGATTTCAAGTGATAAGACCAGTTCACATCATGGTTGAAATGGTAACAATAATTTTTATTTAAAGAATAAGATAAAGACATCAATTCGAAACAATCGGACGTCAAGTTCCATGAACCCAGTGTTTAGCGACTTTATTGTGTTAAAAAAATCATACTTAATAACTTACCAGGCTTCTTAGGATGCTCTTTGTTGTTCTCGATGTAACTGATGAAATTGTTTGGGTCGAGCCCAGAAGACGGCGTCTCCAATACGTACACGACTTCTGGACCCTGAGTTTGGGTTTGGCTGTGTACTGGGTAGTGTCCATTTGCACCAGTTTTGAAGAAGAGCATGTGTTGGAGACTTATCGTTGTGACATACTGGTTTGGCGATGGTCTATCTGTTTAAAGAAAAATAAATACTTTTGCCATATTATTTTTATAATAATACTAGCTGATGCCCGCGACTTCGTCTGCGTGGATTTAGTTCATAACATCCCGCGGGAAATCTTTGTCACCCTCCAGGTTCTCAACTATATCTATCCAATAAATCACGTCAATCCGTAGCTTTGTAGCAGGAAACATTTGATCGTCTTGCTCGCGGCATTGTTAATGATGATTCAAAGAGAAAACATATTACTGATGATATTATCAATTACGTTAAACTATAATTTTTATAATTGTTTTTACCATAATTTTCTAGGTACCATAATTAACCAAATACAAAATTACGTTTAGCTGTCATTTATCTACGTTTTGTTCTTCCACTGTCATTTTCGTTTTTTTATTCCATGTTAGATGCATTTTTGTTATACCAGGTTTTATATTGACTTGTCGGAAACGCGGTCGAACGGGATAAAAAGTATCCTATGTCCGTCTCCTGGTTCTAAGCTACCTCTCCACCAATTTTGAGCCAAATCGGTTCATCCGTTCTTGAGTTATAAATAGTGTAACTAACACCACTTTCTTTTATATATATAGATTTATTCCATCTCCGATTTTTGTTAAATAATAATGACCAAAATTCCTCTCCTAATAATTATTATCAGCAAAGTGTACTTAAGGACGCCCCAACCCGATAATATGTATTTGTTTTTATATCCTTTTTCAGGTTGGCTGCCTGAAAGAGATCTTAGCGGGGACTAGCCAACTATGCGGCAAGTATCAAATTACAGAAGTTTGTGTACACAGGTTTCCCTAATATTCGCCACTGTTTGTGCATTTACGGTAACTCTCCGAGGCAAAGAGGCTTTTCACGACTCAGGCTGCTATTGAGAATGTCTGACTGAATTCATAAAACTCAAAAAAGTTTGGCCCCGGGTTCGAGTCCCAGAGACCTCATTATCCGGGTTAAAGATAATATTATACTGTCTCAAAAAGAACATTATCCGCAGTAGAATACGCTCTAAACCTATTTAGACTAAAAAGACGATTCATAGAACAAATAGTTTAAACATTTTTCAAACAATATGCGGAATCCGGAAAATGTGGCGGTTGGCCTCTTAACGTTTTCTTGATTATACATAGTTCAAGTCTACTTAGGCGGGTATTTGTTTAGTAACTATATGTATAGCTGATCCAGCGAACTTCGTACCGCCAACAAAAATATTTAGGGGTGGGTCACGTCACCCTTATCATTTAGGGGTACGAAAAATAGATGTGGGCCGATTCTCAGACCTACCCGATATGCACACAAATTTTTCAAAAAATCGGTCCAGCTGTTTCGGAGGAGTTTGGTAACAAACACCGCGACATGAGAATTTTATATATTAGATTAATCTGGTCCTTGATACGATATCTAAGTAAACACAAAATAAAACAATAAGAATCGCTTTATATAAAGAGCGGCCAGTGATTTATACCTAAATACCTACTAATAGTAAATTTGAATTCGAAATTACTATGTCTATATCAGTCTGTTTTTAAAGGTTAACCTTTTCACGTCTAAATCGCTGAATAATTTTGCCGAAATTTGAGGACGCATTTTGTATCCTAAGGAAGGCCATCTTTTATACTAAAGAATAGAAATTATTTTAATCCATGAAAAGAGTTTTCCATGGAATAATTTGAAAATATCAAGGACAATAGCTTAACAACCCGACTACGCATTGTGTGGATTGGATGGACATCAGTCATTGGATCATTGAGGCGCTGTGTTCAGTCACGATCTTCATTCGTGGAGCCGAATCACAAGCCGAATGAAGATCGTCTTATTTAAAATCTATGGGTCATAATATTATGAAAAAAAAAGTAGTTATAATTGATCGTATTTCTTGATGGTTGTTTCAAGTTGTTGTGGCCTGATACAGAAATAACAGACAGAAGGACAGAAATACGATCAATTACTTATAATTCCTTTTTTTTCATAATATTATGACCCATAGATTTTAAATTAGACGATCTTCGATTCGGCTCACGAATGAAGATCGTGACTGAACACAGCGCCTTAAAATCGGCTCAGTAGTTTAGGCGCTAGAGAAAATTATACGTAAATACAAACCTACATATTGTATACCTAGATAGAGTGCTAAAATCTAATTCGTCTAGGCTTTGCAGTAGTGGAGTAAAAAGGCATAGTGGGGTGAATACCTCCAGGTCCATAGCACACGACGTTATCGTTCACAATAAGCGCCGTGAGCTGTGGAATGGGCGACAGCACGGGGAAATTGACGCGGTACCGCAGCGGCACTCCGCGGTTGAAGTTCTGCAGGAGGTGTTGCTCTGACCCAACTGGTACGATGCTGCCCGCATATGTCTGAAAAAAAAAATTGAACTTTAGGATGATTATACGGGTCTGCCCGCGAAATTCAAATTTAATTTGGTTGGACAAACTAGGCTAATAGCATGTTCTAACTTCTAATTGCGCCAGTAGAATTATCATCTTCACAGGTTTACTTAAAAATGTTTACTTAAACATGTAAACTGTTCGTTTAAGAAATTAATCAAAATACTGACTAATTTGTGAGTAACTCACGTCCAACTCGGTATTTTGATTAATTTCTTAAACTCGTCACTTTCAAGTAAAGATTTTATGTAAACCTGTGAAGATGATAGGTAATTCTAGAATGCCATAAGCCTACTTTGTCGTATTAGTTTAAATGGGAAAAACCAAATTAAATTTGAATTTCGCGGGCAGACTCGTATTTAATCCACCTTAACATGCTTCTGATTCTGATTTGCTTTTTCTGTTTATAGATTGAAGGGTTGGCTCATTTTTGCCCAAAAAATCTGCCTGGCTGATTTTAGTGCGGAAATCTTAATAACAAGTAAAAATTTTGTGGTTGTTACAGATTAGGCGCTAGGCTGCGCTACGCTAGGCAGGCTTGACCTAAGTTTCATTGTAGCTAAATGTACACAATTAACTAACTAGTGGTTCGCCCCGAACTGAGACCTCGCGGTAACGGTTTCCCATAATTACTTATTCATTCAATAGATACATGACGATCAAAATTGACATTATTATTATGCCCGTTTTCACCAACCATACCTAAATCATCCCCTTTGTAGAAGTCTCTTTACGTAGGTAGCCCCTAAATACAATCCTAACATCCCAATGTCATTTTCACCTTTAGTTGTCCCGTAGAGGTTCGTAATAACAAAGTTGACAGAAAGTGTCAACTAACTTAACATAGGTAGCCCGTAAAGATTAGGGAACTGTTATAGTGAAATCCTCAAGGCCTCAATCAAACTTAGGTATAGTTTTTTGGAACATTCAAATTAAATTACTTGTACACAGCGTCAACTATCGACACGATCAGAAAACATGTAAAAACAAACTGCAAAGTGAAGTTTTATTGATGTTTGATATATGACTACATAATAATTTTAATTGAATAATATGTTGTTATATGTATTAGTACTTGTCATACAAAATAATAATGATTTACATATTACAGCTGCATTTGCTATATGAGATGAGAGCGCCATCTATTGACATCGTTGTGAAGTTCTGTTAAAAATACTGCTGCTCATTAAAAGTTAAATAATTTAGTTTCCTTATTACATTTATCTAATTTTAGTATTTGTTGTTCAAGTACATGTATGTATACAACGTTACATCCGGGTGTCCCTTGACAGTTGACACCTCTCAAGTTTTTTTTAAATAATTTCTACATGTGGAATTTTTCCCTAATTTTTTATAATAAGTTATAAAAAATTAGGGAAAAGTTCCACATGTAGAAATTATTTAAAATAAAATTGAAAATAGAAAATTCAGTCTGTCGAGCTGGGATTCGAACCATCGACGTTGAACTTTTAGGCGACTGCCGGAGCCACTAGGCTACGGAGACCTAATGTTGTATCGCGAAAATACCGAACACAATGCAAAATTCACATTCAACAAAAAAGTGTCGGTTTCAAAATTATGTCGGTTCCTTAATTTTTTCCGTCTTGCCCCCTTCCGTACCGCGCGATAAGGAACTTACGTTCCAATAAAATAGATAATAGAAAATTCAGTCTGTCGAGCTGGGATTCGAACCATCGACTTTTAACTATTTAGCGACTGTCGAAACCACAAGGCTACCGAGATCTTATATTGTACTGTGAATGAACACAATGCCAAATTAATTAATCGAAAGGAACTTTGTTCCATCCGGGTGTTCCTTGACACCTCTCAAGTTTCTTTATCTTAATTATTGACATCAATATTTGTTATTGCAAATTAAAATTTATGTTACTAGCGGCACGCTATGATGGCCGGTTTGACGTTTGTCCGCTCATGAAGTTCCGTATTAATTGATAACGACTTTGAAGGAAATAATTGTATTACTTTATTGACGATAGTGATGTGCAGAGATTCATAAATTTTATCGAATGTAGTTTTAGGTTTAGGACTCAAAATTTATTTATTAAATTGATTTCTAAAATGTATACAAGTGTAGAAAAATCAGTTTGCACCATTTAAGGGGTGAATGTACTTGTGAATATGAACAATTTTCACTATGTTTATGTTGTTTTCACAAGTGTTTATAATAACTACCTAATCAATCTTGAGGATAGCTGAAACTAAGCCATTTGCTTCCAAGCAACTTTGTCATTAACATTGGTCCGAAACCTACTTAAGCACTTAATTCTATTTTTTTGCAGCCAGTAACGTGCCTGATAGGTCCTACACTTGTAACATATTTAGTGAGCCGAAAGGAAGATATTGACTTCAATAGTTTCAAAAGTATCACTATCACAGGCTCGAAAATCTTTCCCGAACTGCTAGCTAAGTTCAAGGTATACATTTACTTTTAATTTGCGTTAAGATTAGTATATTAACAATTAATGCGAATGTATATTATGGGGCTGTTCTAAGGATCTCCTTATCGCTAGGGCCGATTTTACGTTTGAATTTGATATTCTGGCGTATTTTCAATACAAGAACTTACAGAAAATCAGAATTGTCAGAATTTATGCTCAATTTATTCCTCGATTAAACGTCACTCGACATTGGTGAAATCGGCTCTTAGAGAGACAACGAGCATTGCTCTGTTTATCGCCGGCTAAGAGTATGAAGCACATAAGAATTGTTATAATATGAAATATAAATTATAAATAATAGAGTTATTTCTTAGGCTCTCCTTAGTAAAGATACATTGGTTGTGGAGGCATACGGCCAAACAGAAACCATAGGATCAGTGCTAGGACCCGTCCCAAATGGTCCTAGCGGCAGCTGCGGGAAGCCTTTGCCATTCTACGATATTAAGGTAAACTGACTAAGTACATAACATACATAATATTACTACTATGTTAAACCAGCTGATGTCTACGACTGCACACACGTGGACTTTGTTATTATACCGGGAGCGGGTATCTAACAAAAAATTTCCCGTCATACGGAATCGAAAACTCTTTTTGGGAATTATTAGTTACCAATTATACGATTATATTAAGCTTGGTATGCATTTAAATAGCCGAAATTTTTCAATCTAAAAGTGTACAATCGTTATCACGGAATTTGATTGTTTGCATTGTATTCGATAGGAAATTTCGTACACTTTCAGGAGAACATTACGCAAACAACTTTTTTGGCCGGAGCTATCTTGCATAACTACCTACTTAAGGTGTTAAATGGTCTAAGACAATATGGGATAAAGTTTCTCAGTCATATTATGCATTTGCATTTTCGCATATGTTTTTCTGAAAAATCACGAATATTTCTATCGAATACAATGCAAACAATCAATATCCGCGATGACAGTAACATATTTCAATAAAAAAAAAAATTTAAACATTTTTTCGGCTATTCAAAATTAACGCATACCAAGCTTAATTTTATCGTATATTGGTTAGCTACTAAACTAGCGGCACGCTATGATGGCCGGTTTGACGTTTGTCCGCTCATGAAGTTCCGTATTAATTGATAACGACTTTGAAGGAAATAATTGTATTACTTTATTGACGATAGTGATGTGCAGAGATTCATAAATTTTATCGAATGTAGTTTTAGGTTTAGGACTCAAAATTTATTTATTAAATTGATTTCTAAAATGTATACAAGTGTAGAAAAATCAGTTTGCACCATTTAAGGGGTGAATGTACTTGTGAATATGAACAATTTTCACTATGTGGACAAACCTCTGAAATCGCAAAAAAATATCAGCTGTTTCATACAAAAGGTAAAATTTTTATTTTTATATGATATATACCACAACTCGGCATTTGGTTTTCTAAATTGAAAATTTTTAAAAATGGAATCTAATACGATCGTCACATAGGATCGCTGGCTAGCACAACTACTACCTCCGGCAAACTCGCGTCAATGCTCAATGCAAAACAAAGCAGTTTCGAATTGACGTTGCTTCGAAAAGTATAAACTGTCAGTGCAATGCGATTGTGATATAGTTTTGACCTGGCTTTGGATTTCAAATATTGATACTGCATTACTGTTGACCCTTGCTCGTTAATTTGGACTCTGTTCAAGCCCTTTGTTGTGGATTTCGTCGATATGACCGAACGTACGCAGAGAACTGTTCTAAATAGTGAGACACGTGAGTTCGTAATACGCCTTCGTAACTATTTCGATCGTGAAGCTCAAAATGGAGGGCCAATTTTACCTATAACGTCAGTGGTTGAACGCGTAGCTGATGCGCTTAATATTGGACAACGAACTGTTAGACGGATAACTAAAAAAAATATGGCGAGACTGGCACAGAAGAAAATAAACTTCACACACCAAAAAAGAGAAAACGAGCAAAACCAGTCGTAGGCATCGATAGCTTTGATGCCGATGCTATCCGAAGACATGTTTACGGCTACTATTTACAGAAGGAGTATCCAACAAGAAAAAAGTTGGTGCATTCACTGAAGGAAGCTGGATTATTCTTCGGTGGGGAAAGTTCTTTAACGAAGATTTTGAAGACCATTGGATTTCGATACAAAAAATGTAACAAACGCAAAATATTGATGGAAAGATTTGATATAGCGATGGCAAGGTATACTTTTTTACGGCAAGTGAAAGAAATCAAAAATTGGCAAAATGTTGTGTTCTTGGATGAAACATGGCTTAATGCTAACCATACTGTAGGCCGTTCTTGGAACGATGACACAGCAGCATCTACTTCCAAAGTTCCTGTAGGAAAAGGATCGCGACTTATAATTTGTCACGCCGGAACCATCAACGGGTTTGTCGAAGGTTCTCTCATGGCTTTTGCGTCAAAAACCACTGGAGACTATCATGAAGACATGAATGGAGAAAAGTTTACTGAATGGTTTACCTCAATGTTGTGTAGCCTCCCTGAACCATCTATTATAATTATGGACAACGCCCCATACCACTCGATGCAAATTGACAAGCCACCTGCCCAATCCCAAAAGAAAGCTGATATCGTCGCATGGCTTCGTAAAAATGGCGTAGATGCAAACATGAATATGTTAAAAGCGGAATTAGTACGTCTTTTAAAAGAAAACAAACCAACCAAGATCCGATACGTCATTGACGAAATAGCATTAGAACATGGGCACAGAGTTATACGGTTACCGCCTTACCATTGTGAGTATAATGCGATTGAGTTGGTGTGGGCTCAAATTAAGGGATATGCTGCAAGACACAATACAGAACCCCCATTTACCACAAAAAAAATGCTAAAATTATTAGAAGAAGCTTGTGAACATGTGACTAAAGGAGACTGGGAAAAGGTTGTGAATAGAACTGTTAAATTAATAAGGGAAGATTATGAAAGAGATGTGAAAATAGATAATATTATAGAAAACGAACATATAATTATTAATGTAGGTGATGATAGCAGTGACGACAGTGAAAATAGTAGTATGGACGAATCTGATTAATTATGGCCTTTTGTGGCACCTTTTTTGGTATCTTTTGTATTCATATGTTTCTTGTGTGCATATAAAGTTTTTCATTTTCATTCAAATATTCAGTTCGTTCAAATAAATTAAATAAACATATACATTTTTGTTTTATTAAACCTATTTAATCAGGTACAAAAACAAAACTTAATTGTTTTTTGTTCGAGAATAAATTGACATTCCACATCACTATTGTAATGTGTCAAACCGGCCATCATAGCGTGCCGCTAGTGTAATTACACGACAGTCATAATATATCACAAACATTCATATGTTCGAGATTTAAATCTCGAACGATGTTATTACGAGTATTCATGTTGCTAGGCAACTCAAATTTCTGCGAGATAGTTTTAACCCAAATAGACTACTTAACTTACTAATCCTTACTAATATTATAAACTAGCTGATGCCCGCGACTTCGTCCGCGTGGATTTAGTTTTTAAATTCCCGCGGGAATGTTTTGATTTTCCGGGACGCCAATGTCACCCTCCAGGTTCTCAACTATAAATATCCAAAAAATCACGTCAATGCGTAGCTTTCTTGCAGCGTGATTGACGGACAAACCAACAAAAAACACACTTTCGCATTTATAATATTATGTATTAGTAAGGAATAATTAATACTACGATAATAAAGGCGATCTAATTAAATTTTAGAACACAAAAGCTACTATTGTGACTAGGGCTTGCATTCGAATATTCGAATATTCGAATTATTCGAATAATATTTCTTGTCCGAATATTCGAATATTAAATCTGCTATATTCGAATATTCGACCAATTTTCCGAAAGCCAAACTCTGAATATTGATGTGCATGTCGCAGGCATTTTATGTGATTCCGCCGTTTACATACGGCGTCGTCACTTTAGAAACGCTCGCTGTTACGTAATGCCGCGGCAAATTGAAGTATTTAGTTCTGTTTCTTATGCCTAACAAGTACTATGTTCGCCAAAATCTAAAGTTAGGTTTGGTTTGTGTGAACAGTCAGGACTCAGGTGTGTGTGAAGAGTCTGGTGAACACTTAGGTATATTGGTCAAATGGAACCTAAGAACCTGACTGTTCATGTCGAACCCCAACCTAACCTAACTTAAGAGGCAGATTCGTGGCCCTGGTGCTTGGGAATTGCGTATATTCGCAATAACTACATCTAAAACTACAGTGAAATTCATCGCCTCCAGGCGATGGATATGGGGAGTCCGTCGCCTGAGGGAGTAAGGTCCTCGGGCCGGGGGACACACTTTGTTCCTTGTGTGCCTCAGATAGAGTGATGAGTGAAGAACTCTGTGTTTGAGAGGAGGTTCTGGCTACGCAGGCGCCGCTGGCTGGGTTGCGTGAACGTGATTAGGTCCCGTTGCCCAGTCACCAGGCGATGAGAAGGAACACCGTGGGGTTTTAGTCGGTTAGAGTCCGATATAACTGTCGCGTAACCCCGGGGGCGGTGGTATCCACGATGGATTTCCCCACGTAAAAAAAAAGGTATATTGGCCAAATGGAACCTAAGCGGGCACCTGACTGTTCATGTCGAACCCCAACCTAAGCTAGCTTTAGACGCAGATTCGTGGCCCTGGTGCTTGGGAATTGCGTAGATTCGCAATAACTACATCTAAAACTACAGTGAAATTAAAATAATTGAACGAGTTGTCATTTTGCCTTCGGCATATTACATAACAGCGAGCGTTTCTAAACTGACGACGCTGTATGTAAACGGCGGAATCACACAAAATGCCTGCGACATACACAAAATATTAATTTTAAGCTCCGCGCGCAACATTATGCTTAGATGTAGAAGACAATAATTATGCTAAGAAGAAAGCAGTGATGAGGTCTAGGTTGGAACGCGCTTGCCTAGAAGATACCTATTCACTCTTGCCTTGAAGGTACTTAAGTTGTACGTGTAAGTATAAGAATAAGCCAAAGTAAGATGATAAGATTAAAACGCATTTTATTTTTGTGCAATGTAACATTGATCTGATTCTGATCTCATAATTTCTTCTTCTTTGTCAACCGATAGACGACAACTGCTGGGCAAAGGTCTCTTGCATGGACCTCCACAGAACTCGGTCTTGCGCCTGAATCCAGCGTCTCCCTGCAACTCGTTTGATGTCCAGTCCACCCAGTGGGGGCTCTGCCAACACTGCGCTTTCCGGTGCGGAGTCGCCACTCCAGCACCTTGGGACCCCAGCGACCATCAGCTCTTCGAACTATGTGCCGCGGCCATTTTCACTTCAGTTTCACGACTCGCTGAGCTATGTCAGTGACTTTGGTTCTCCTACGGATCTCCTCATTTCTGATTTGATCTCACAGGGTTACTCCGAGCATAGCTCTCTCCATATCCCACTGAGTGACCCTGAGCCTTCTTATGAGGCCCACAGTTAGCGACCAATTCTTGGATCCGTAAGTCAACACTGGCAACACGCACTGTTCTTTTAGTGACTTAGAAGACTTTCGTCTTCAGGCGCTGAGGGATTTTGGACGAGAAGACATCTCGGAGATTCCCAAATGCTGCCCAGCTGAGTTGGATTCGGCTGTTGATCTCTTTCTCAAAAACCTGTTGAGGATTTGATCCCAGAGCCAAACTGACCCGACACTATACCGAAGATATCCCAGACGTCAGCCTATACGAGATTAGTATGGCTCAAGCAGCTCAAGAACAAGAAGGCGCCTGGTGATGATGGAGTCACTGCAGAACTCCTGAAAGCGGGTGGAAAACCGGTACTTTAGATCTTTCAGCGATTGTTCAATTCCGTCATCACGCCGCTGCATCCGCCGGAAGCATGGCACAGGAGCGTGGTGGTTCTGTTCTTCAAAAAGGGTGATAATACCTTGTTGAAAAATTATTATAGACCCATCTAGCTGCTGAGTCATGTTTATAAGTTGTTCTCGAGAGTCATTACGAATCGTCTCGCTCGTAGGTTCGACTACTTCCAGCCTCCCAAACAAGCCGGATTCCAAAAAGGCTGTGGCACCATAGACCATAGATCACATTCATACCCTGCGGCAGGTTATACAAAAGATGAAAGAGCATTAACGCCCACTTTGCTTAGCGTCTGAGGACTGTAAGAAAGCCTGCGATTTGATGGAAACTTGGGCCTTATTGAGGTTGCTGCAGAGATGCCGGATTGACTACCGGTATATCCAATTGTTGAAGTGCTTGTATGAAAACGCCACTATGTCAGTACGTATACAGGACCAGACTACGAGGCCAATCCACTTGCAGCATGGAGTGTGACAGGGAGACGCAATCTCCCCAAAGCTATTTACCGCTGCATTGGAGGACGTCTTTAAGCTTCTGGATTGGAACGGACTTGGCAACAACATAAACGGTGAGTACATCACTCACTTGCGATTTGCCAATGACATAGTCGTTATAGCAGAGACTCTGAGCGACCTCAATACAGTGCTCAACGATCTCAGCACGGTTTCTCAGCGTTGGGCCTAAAGATGAACATGAGCAAGATGAAAATCATGTCCAATGCTCATGCTCCACTCCACCCTCGTTAAGAATATTGCACTTGACATTGTGCATGAGTAAATAATATACCTGGGACACACAGTCCAGCTAGGTAATTCCAAATTCATAATTTCTATTTCTAATACTGAATTATTACCTATTTGTATTCTATCAACGTTAAAAATCTTTCTTTTAAATCTTTTAAGATTTGTAAGTAAGTAATACGAAGTAAGTAGTACGAAGAACCAAAAATAATGTTTAGAATTTAGTACTTTATTTCTAGTTAGGTACATGATAAAAGATTTTAAGCAAGTTGTTGTTTTTGTAATTGATTATTTGATTTTATTGATATATGTACCTATAAATATTATTAAAATACTCACACTCATATCTCGGTTTATAAGACTGAGTTATATTGTGGTTGTCTTGTTAAGCACCAACTTTTTATATTTTTTGGGGGACTGAATTAGTGCCATAACAGTCAAATTCCAAACAGTTCTTTAATTTTTAAGTAAGATTTTGTTTTGGTTTAAAGATATTAGACTCAAAGTAAGAGATTGGCAGATAAAAACATGATTATTATAGCATCTTTTGTTTTTTTTTAATTATTCGAATATTATTCGAATAATTCGAATAATACCCGAAAAAAAGGCGAATATTCGAATACCAAAAATTTTCGAATATTTGCAAGCCCTAATTGTGACTTAAATATGATAGTTAGATATATTCCCTCGGGGACTTTTTTGTAGAGAATAATGCGTACTTAAATCATGTAGTACTGTATACCTAATTTTTATGTATCATCGATAGTTTTCTCAGCACACGCCAAATAATGCATTTTATAGGCAAAATTTTGATTCTTTGGGTTACATTATTGCAATTTTCATAGGTACCTATCTCTAACTTTTTTTTAATAAATTATAGCCTAGATGTTACTTCCTGATAACTTAGCATTCTGTTGGTGTAAAAATGGTTAAAATCGGTCTAGTATTTACAGAGCCTATTCGGTAATAAAAAAAATCTTTCCTCTTTATAATATTATTAGTATAGATTAGTATAGATAGGTATAGGTATAGCCTCAATAGCCCAACGATTAAAAAGGTGCGGACTGAAAACTGAAAGGTCGACGGTTGGATCCTCACCCGTTGCACCTTTGAAGTACCCACACATGCTTTCTGCTAGGAAGGGAGAGGAGATTAGTCAAGTTAAAAAAGAGAAAAAATATCTTAATATCTAGCCCATGACCGATGATAAATTGATGCAATCTAAGATGGAGCGCGCTTGCCTAAAAGATGCTTATTCACTCTTGATTTAAAAGCCCAAGTTGTAGTTAGGTTGGTAAGTAGGTGGAAAAACGGAAACCGGAAAGGCGTTCCATAGCGGTGCGTTGCGTACCTATTAGGAACGACTAACGAGGAAGCAAAGCTCTTATGATGAGATCGCTTTCAGTAAGTACCTACCTACCTACGTTTAAAAGTTTACTACTTTAAATAGGTAGGTACCTACTGTAGGTATCTAACTAAGTTTTCTTTCAAGGTTTCTAAACCCTTTCTTATTCAAGAAAAGACCTGGACCCTGTAGTGGGCTAGCAATGGGTTAGGACCTACAGGTATTCCTTACAAAAAAAATGCGCGAGTGACGTAGAACACTCGGCTCGAACGAAGTTACGAATCAACGCTATCTCTCGCCAAAAGTTAGAAGCATCTCGTAAAAAAAAATATTTAAGCAAGTTCACGCTGCCCACAATAAAATTGTGCCGCAAATATTTTGTTCGGAATTTCTCTTCTATAAAATTTTGCCGCAAATAATTTGTTCGAAATTTCTCTTCTATAAAACTTCGTTCCAAAAATTGAATAAAAGGACAGACATGATCTGAAGTCAGGATTCGAACCCCAGAACCGATAGTTTCACTCCTTCATTTTACCGCTGCGCTATCAAAGTATTGATGCGACGTGTATAATAAACGAAGGCAACAAGTGCCGTGACGGAAAATTCTTACGCCTAGCAATAAGGGTTGTGACGGAAAATTATTACACACTAGCTGATGCCCGCGACTTCGTCCGCGTGGATTTAGTTTTTAAAATCCCTCGGGAACACTTTGATTTTCCGGGATAAAAGTAGCCTATGTTACTCTCCAGGTCCTCAATTATACCCATGCAAAAAATCACGTAGATCCGTGGCTCTGTTGCGGCGTGATTGAAGGACAAACCAACAAACAAACACACTTTCGCATTTATAATATTAGTAAGTATGATTAGAATATTAAATTACATAGGAAAACACTGTAATATTACGTCCATACGATGTATTACATCCATACCTACTATGTAGTATGTAGGTATAATGATCGTTTGGCAAAATCTGACGCCTTTGGAGTAGTTTGACTTTGACAAAATAGTATCCACGATGGCTATATACAATAAATTAAGCATGCCAGCTTAAGATGAGCCGTTCATTCAAAGTATCCTGTAGATTCCGTGGTTCAAGTTATTTGGACCTATACTGAAGATTGTGATGTCTATAATTTCTGAACTACGAAATTGACGACCTTGAAATAATTACAGGACAATCTCTAAAGAACCTGCTTTCTAACAAAAAAAGAATGGATTAAATCGGAATACGCCTTAATGAATTACAGCGAAATACACATTTTGACTTTCATCCCCTCTCCCAAGGGAACTGTGCTGAATTTCGGGATAAAAGTATCCTATATTATACCTCGTAGTATTAACTTAAATCGTGCCAAGTTTTATTTAAATCCGTTCAGTAGTTTTGGCGTGATGCGCGGCCAAGATACAGACAGACAGACAGACAGACAGACAGACAAAAAATTAAAAAAAAATTGTTTTGGCTTCAGTATCGATTATAGAGTGCCCTCAAACAAAAATTTTCAAAATATCTTCAATGTACAGAATTGGACCTGTTACAGTTTTATTATATTATAGATGCAGTGTGTTTGTTTGTTGGTTTGTCCTTCAATCACGCCGCAACGGAGCAACGGATTGACTTGATTTTTTGCATGGGTATAGTTGAGGACCTGGAGAGTGACATAGGCTACATTTTGAAATCTATACTAATATTATAAAGAGGAAAGATTTGTTTTTTTGTTTGTTTGTTTGTACCGAATAGGCTCTGTAACTACTGGACCGATTTTAACCATTTTTTCACCAATAGAAAGCTAAGTTATCAGGAAGTAACATAGGCTATAATTTATTTTCAAAAAATTAGAGATCCTTAAGAAAATTGCAATAATGTAACCCACAGTAGCTAAAATTTGCCTATAAAATGCATTATTTGGCGTGTGCTGAGTAAACTATTGATGATACACTAAAATTTATTATTATTTTTTATTAAAATGTTAACCTACACTTAAGGAAATATCAGAATAAATTTATAAACACATCAAAATTCCGAGGACAGCGGGATCCCGTTGGCTTCGGAATTTTTGATAATTATGTGTTTATAAATTTATACATGATTAAATAAGTCCCCGAGGGAATATATCTAATTATCATAATGAAGTCATCATCGTAACTTTTGTGTTCTTAAATTTAATTAGATCGCCTTTATTATCGTAATAGTATTAATTCTTCCTTACTAATACATAATTTATGCGAAAGTGTGTTTGTTTGTTGGTTTGTCCGTCAATCACGCTGCAACAAAGATACGGATTGACGTGATTTTTTGGATAGGCATAGTTCAGAACCTGGAGGGTAACATAAGCATCCCGGAAAATCAAAGAGTTCCCGCGGGATTTTAAAAACTAAATCCACGCGGACGAAGTCGCGGGCATCGGCTAGTTCAATATAAAAACGAAATCCATGCGGACGGACGCATCAGTTAGTATACGTACTTATATATTTTACGACTCACTGGGACGACTTATAATGAGGCAAGAAAATCAAGATCTCAGCCATAATGTTATTATGTATCTCCAACCATTAGTCATTATTACAGTAAAGTTCATCGTGCCAATTTGTAAGTGCAAATTGGTCAGGATTTGCACGATATGATTTTTATATTCTACTTACTTTTGCCGCGACATCGTCTGCGTGGAATTAAGCTTCATAAAAATCCCGCGAGAATCTATACTTACTTTATTAAAGCTGAAGAATTTGTTTGTTTGCTTGAACGCGCTAATCTCAGGAACTACTGGTCAGATTTGAAAAATTATTTCAGTGTTAGATAGCCCATTTATCGAGGAAGGCTATAGGATACTAGTAGGGCGCGTGGGTGCGCGGCCCGCAAGCGGACCGCGGTTTTTCTACTCGGCAAGTAGACTTTTAGGTCTTGATCATTGTCTATCAAAAAACCACTCTTCCATCTTTTATACTCTCCGAGATAGACACCGTTGAAGTTTGTATGGCCGCCATCTTGAATCCGCCATTTTGGATTTTTTTTCAGCTCACTGCCAATTGGATGAGGTTTCGAGTGACTTGTTCGAGCACCCTATCTTTATTACCATGGCCGTGCTCCTCACCCACCTTCCAAACCCTCGATCATCATATGTCATCATTTGTCATAATGAAAATTCTTCAATAAAAACAAATCTTGAAAAGGAACCGTATCAAAGTCTTGCATGAATCCCGCCTCCCGGCTTCTAGTCTCATCAATATTCGCCATATATTTTGTATGAAGAAAAAAAATTTCCGCCATCTTGGATTTTTTTTCTATTCATCAAATAGACCTTTTGGTCTTGATCATCTTTTGCCAAGAAACCACTCTTCCATCTTTTATACTCCCCGAGATAGACACCGACGAAATTTGTATGGCGGCCATCTTTTTTCCGCCATTTTGAATTTATTTTCAGCTCACTGCGAATTGGATGAGGTTTCGAGTGACATTTGTTCGAGCACACCCCACCTATCTTCAATACCCCGGCCGTGCTCTTCACCCGTCTCCGAAATCCTCAATCATCAGCTCTCTCCATAATTTTCCTCTGAATGAATTTTTGTCCTCTATACGAAACCATAGGTGAAAAAAAAATTTTTCATACAAAATTTTACAGGAGAGGTGATCAATCAGTCAGTGAGTCAGTGAATCAGCACGAGCAGCTATATATATATTAATATCATCACGCTAAGACCAATAGGAGCGGAACACCAATGAAGAATGTTTCAAAATCGGGGTTTTTTTTCCTATTGAGAGCTTCCGCTGCGTGCGCTGCGTAAAAGGTAATAGTTTCGCAAAAATCATGTATGATTGAATTGTTCTCCTTTAAAAGTTCTAAAAAAAAGTCCGCGACAGCATATGTCTATCTTTTAATGTTAGCTCACTATAACCTTTTTTATGCTAGCCAAATTTGTTAAAATAATGTATTAAGTATTTGCGAAGGTGTTTTTATAAACATGATATTCATCCTTATCCAAATAAATACGATCATCACAAGTAGTGTTCCTGAAGGATTTTAAAAACTAAATCCACGCGGACGAAGTCGCGGGCATCAGCTAGTCAGAATATATAAGTAGGTCTATGTTGACTCTATAGTCTCCAAGTCCTCCACTATAACAATGCAAATCATTTCGGTCCGATGCTCCATCGCTGCGCGATTGAAGGACAAACCAACAAACAAACACACTTTCGCATTTTTAATATGTACTAACAGTATCTAGGGATACCAGCACAGATAACATTAAATATATCTACTGGGATACCAGTTGACTGTTATTAATTAAGAATCATTAATGACCGAATGTACCTATGTTGGTACGAGTATGAATGTGAATGAGTCATTATGGGGCCAGATCCTTACAGGAAAATATTTACCCATATACTTACCTACCTATCTATCGTAGCTAGGTGTATCTTAAACATGTTTTAAACCACTGTTTCTTGTGTTGTCTTGAATACTGATGGCAGAGATAAAGTATTTTTTATAATAAAATACCTCAACCATAGATTTTATGAATAAGTAAGTAGTTAGTCGCAACGCCCCTCGTAGCGACTTCCTATCAATCTTTCATAAACCTATGAGCTCAACGTACCTAACTTACTTTTTCATCTTGGTAATGTCTGCCCGCAATTTTATCAGAGGTGATTTACATTTTTAAAATCCCACTTAGATCCTATCTCCATTTCTGGGGCAAAAAGTATCCTATACTATGTATATTCTTTTCCCGGACGCAATCTGTCTGTTAACTGAGTTCGATTTTTTAGGGAGATTATAAAGTCGAACTCGGTTGATTTAACAAACAGACAGACAGAGTTACTTTCGCACCATATAATACTAGTGGTTCGCCCCGAACTGAGACCTCGCGGTATCCCATAATTCCCATAAGGTAGTTTTAACTATATTATATTGTAATTAAAACGCGCCGAATCTGATGACGTCAATCGTTATCTGCTTTCGTGGATGGGATGCATATTTACAATATTAAAGACAGCGCTATCTAGTAACAGTATAGTGAAGTTTTGTTAAAAACATTGATGCCCATTAAAACTCAAATAATTTCGTTTCTTTATAATATTTATCTAATCTTAGTATTTGTTGTTCAAGTACAGAATATAACTCAAATTATGTGTAAGTTTCAAGTTTTAAAACAAAGTGGTTTTAGAAATCTAGCCTCGAATACAATCTCCACTTTGAAAGCCCCCCATTTCGTATGGGAGCCCCCCTGAAATAAAGATTTCTATAACTTTTTAAGCCATTTTCGGCTGGAGGCCATCGGTTTACATATCATATCTAAAATTGAAGTAATTACGTTCAGTAATTCAGAAGTTATAATATAAGGCTGTGACAGACGGACGGACGGACAAGTGCAAATCGCTCTAGTAAACTCAGAGACCTTCGCTTCGCTCGGTCGATTATAAAAATTAAATGCTATTTTATTATGCAGGTAAGCCCTAAGGTAACTACGTAGACGTAGTACTATTATATATTCTGTGGTAATACAGAGAGTGTAGCTGGTGCTTTACGTTACATGCTACTTTTTTTCAGGGAAAAACAGAGGGTTGCCGTGGGATTTTTGAAACCTAACTCCACGCGGGCGAAGGCGGGAGCGTAAGCTAGAAAATAGAAATGCCTAGTCGCTTTTCACGTTTCTCTGTTTTGTTGTGTATTTACTTTGTCTTCTAAACTGGATATGTACCCAGAGGATTTTATTACGATTTTGAACATCATTTATCCAGATAGATAATTACCTCTGGAAGGTATAATGGAAAGTGGCTAAAATTGCTGACTTCTGAAATCTGAATCTTTGGCAGTGGTAGGTATATAATAAAAAAAATATAAGTAGTATAATGGTAATTCTACGTAATATAATAAAATCGTTCGGTAAGACAAGGCCCTTTCCTCGTGATATATTCTGGGTTATTGAACTTCATTTCACACTCACAGTCTTGATTCACTATAGGTACTTGCAATACCTGTCTTGAGATGACTACGCTTTTCACGTTTCTCTGTTTTGTTGTGTATTTACTTTGTCTTCTAAACTGGATATGTACCCAGAGGATTTTATTACGATTTTGAACATCATTTATCCAGATAGATAATTACCTCTGGAAGGTATAATGGAAAGTGGCTAAAATTGCTGACTTCTGAAATCTGAATCTTTGGCAGTGGTAGGTATATAATAAAAAAAATATAAGTAGTATAATGGTAATTCTACGTAATATAATAAAATCGTTCGGTAAGACAAGGCCCTTTCCTCGTGATATATTCTGGGTTATTGAACTTCATTTCACACTCACAGTCTTGATTCACTATAGGTACTTGCAATACCTGTCTTGAGATGACTAGATACATGAAGTAAGTATAGGCTAAGGGCAAATTATAATACATGCTGTTTAAGAGGAGTGAGGACTATATTACATTTCGATCCCTCTCTCGCACATTCTAATATTTTCAATGATTGTAAAAATCTCAGATACTTACTTCCAAATGTGGTCAATTATTATCCTTGACAATTAAATTACGGATATTTTAGACATATTTTTACTTACATATATATTATGTTACCGTTAGAATGCATAAAACGTTAATGTGCACATTAACTAGGTAATCTGCAGATGCTCTGATACGATTCGTTAAAGTGTAAAATTTGAATTAAAAAAGTTCTTATTTGCACTTTACCTAGTTAGTCTGCACAATAACGAATGGTACATCGTTAAATTGCGGAAGACAGTGAACGAAATACTTTTGTTTCGCTCACCCGCTCCTCCCGCGCCCCTCAGGTTTTTAGGGTTCCGTACCAAAATGGTAAAAATGGAACCCTTATGGTGAGACTTTCTCCGTCCGTCCGTCCGTCCGTCCGTCTGTCACAGTCACACAGTAACTATTAAAGCTATCGACATGAAATTTGGCATAGTTGTGTATAATAGTGGCCCAACATCATTGGAATAAAGAAAAATCGAAAATTATTTTTAGTTTTATTAAAAAAGGGGGTAAATCGGGGGTTTGAAATTTCAAAGTAAAATAACTATACCGAGTGGGGTATCATATGAAAGGCCTTTACTTGTGCATTTTAAAACACTTTTTTATTTATTTCTATATATAATATTCTTTGATTAATCGGCCAAAATGTCGAAAAAAATACCGTTCCCCCCCCTTATCTCCGAAGTTTACCAATCGAAAAATCTGAAATAATTATGGTCAATAGAGGTTTATGTATATTTTACAGGAAAAATAAAAGCAACGCGAAAATTATTTTAGTTTGATTAAAAAAGGGGGAAAATCGGGGGTTTGAAATTTCAAAGTAAGATAACTATACCGAGTGGGGTATCATATGAAAGGCCTTTACTTGTGAATTCTAAAACAGTTTTTTATTTATTTCTATATATAATAGTTTTTGATTAATCGGCCAAAATGTCGAAAAAAATAAGGTTCCCCCCCCCCCCCCTTATCTCCGAAGTTTACCAATCAAAAAATCTGAAATAATTATGGTCAATAGAGGTTTATGTATATTTTACAGGAAAAATAAAAGCAACGCGAAAATTATTTTAGTTTGATTAAAAAAGGGGGAAAATCGGGGGTTTGAAATTTCAAAGTAAGATAACTATACCGAGTGGGGTATCATATGAAAGGCCTTTACTTGTGAATTCTAAAACAGTTTTTTATTTATTTCTATATATAATAGTTTTTGATTAATCGGCCAAAATGTCGAAAAAATACCGCCCCCCCCCCCCTTATCTCCGAAGTTTACCAATCAAAAAATCTGAAATAATTACGGTCAATAGAAGTTTATGTATATTTTACAGGAAAAATAAAAGCAACGCGAAAATTATTTTAGTTTGATTAAAAAAGGGGGAAAATCGGGGGTTTGAAATTTCAAAGTAAGATAACTATACCGAGTGGGGTATCATATGAAAGGCCTTTACTTGTGCATTTTAAAACACTTTTTTATTTATTTCTATATATAATAGTTTTTGATTAATCGGCCAAAATGTCGAAAAAAATACCGTTCCCCCCCCCCCCCCCCCTTATCTCCGAAGTTTACCAATCAAAAAATCTGAAATAATTATGGTCAATAGAGGTTTATGTATATTTTACAGGAAAAATAAAAGCAACGCGAAAATTATTTTAGTTTGATTAAAAAAGGGGGAAAATCGGGGGTTTGAAATTTCAAAGTAAGATAACTATACCAAGTGGGGTATCATATGAAAGGCCTTTACTGGTGCATTCTAAACCAGTTTTTTATTTATTTCTATATATAATAATTTTTGAGTAATCGGCCAAAATGTCGAAAAAAATACCGTTCCCCCCCCCCCCCTTATCTCCGAAGTTTACCAATCGAAAAATCTGAAATAATTATAGTCAATAGAGGTTTATGTATATTTTACAGGAAAAATAAAACTAACGCTCTAACTAGCATAGTTTTTTTTATATTAACAATAAACCTCTACAAACAAAGTTAACCATAAATGAGCAAATTAATATAATATTATAGTTTTAATTTTACTTTTGGAGTACGGAACCCTCGGTGCGCGAGTACGACTCGCACTTGGCCGGTTTTTTTTTTAAACTTAAGTTAGGTACATTGACCCAATACAACCTAAGTACAACCTGGCTGTTCATGTATGAACCCAACCTAACCTAACTTTAACTTTAACCAGCGGCAATGGGGCTACTTTCTGTTTGCCCGTCTTGACATGTGTTGAATTATAATTAGAAATAATTACGTATGCTTTTGTGGAACTTCCCCTCATTGTGGAAACTCTGCATACATAGAATAATATCTATTAAGTATATTGTAAAAGTATTTTGAAAAGAGCAACTGCCGAGTTTCTTGCTGGTTCTTCTCGGCAGGAACGGCATTCCGAACCAGTGGTGGACTCATTGACGATTCAAAAGTACTTGTAAAAGTTTATTTGAATAAAAAACATTTCTATTCTATTCTATTCTATTCTATTCTATTCTATTCTATTCTATTCTATTCTATTCTATTCTATTCTATTCTATTCTATTCTATTCTATTCTATTCTATTCTATTCTATTCTATTCTATTCTATTCTATTCTATTCTATTCTATTCTATTCTATTCTATTCTATTCTATTCTATTCTATTCTATTCTATTCTATTCTATTCTATTCTATTCTATTCTATTCTATTCTATTCTATTCTATTCTATTCTATTCTATTCTATTCTATTCTATTCTATTCTATTCTATTCTATTCTATTCTATTCTATTCTATTCTATTCTATTCTATTCTATTCTATTCTATTCTATTCTATTCTATTCTATTCTATTCTATTCTATTCTATTCTATTCTATTCTATTCTATTCTATTCTATTCTATTCTATTCTATTCTATTCTATTCTATTCTATTCTATTCTATTCTATTCTATTCTATTCTATTCTATTCTATTAGATTTTGCCAAAATATGTATATAGCACTTGTTGGGTTTAGTTTGGTTATGTTAGGTTAGATTAGGTTAGTACCTACAACTAATTAAAATGTTTTATTCAAACAAGAACCTGTTTTATGGAATTTACCGTATGCATGGTCGTTAGTCTGCAGATTACCTAGGAAGTCTGCAGATTATCTAGTTAATGTAGGAACTCAATTAATTTTTTTCCACTTTAACTGACTCAGCCAGATAATCTGCAGAATACTTCGTTAATCTGCACTCTAACTGATTTACGCAAATTAACGGTAACCTATATACTAAGTGCCGATTTCACCAAAGTCGAGTGAAGTTTATCCGAGGAATAAATTGGGCGTTCTGACAGTTTTTGTATAGAAAATACTGTCAAAACATAAAGTTTACGCTCGGATAAGACTTATTTTACGTTGGTGAAATCGGCCCTAAGTAGTTTTTAATAGAGAATATGAGCGATAAAAGTTAATAGTAGTTTTCGCCCTTTTACTCTACCAAAATAATTTAGGTAGGTATACATACGTATATCATAATAAATCTATATTATCTAAAATATCTGTAATTTAATTGTAGAAGATAATAAAATCATTGAAAATATTAGAATGTGCGAGAGAGAGGGATGCGAAATGTAATAGTCCTAATAAGAACCTGCAGGGAATCACTCGCACTGATTTATTATAAACTAACGGATAGCCGCAGCTTCTTTTACTTGGATATAACTCTGTTTTTAAAACTTTAAATTAATTTACCTAATGCATTTATATAAGTTATATATACCTACTTCGATTTTGCGTGCGTGCCACTTTGAGCGCGTGCAGTTAGGTTTTTCAAAATCCCACGGGAAACCTTTAAATTTCCGGGATAAAAATGTACCCTATGTCACTCCCCGTCGTCAAGTGTATTTATACCTACCCAAGCGAAAAACTACGTCGCGATCCGTTGCTCCGATGCTGCGAGACTGAAGGGCAAACCAACAAACAAACATACCTACATTCTCAGTTATAAGTATGTTAGCGACGAATTGATCTAATATCTCAAAATGTAGAAAAAAGAACCGCAAAACAGTTTATGTATTTTATTCGATACACTCGACAATTCTGATGTCACTTTCTTGTTTTTGTGAATTTTATAGCATGTTTTTCGGTTGAATCGTATTTTTAGGCTTCCGTACCAAAATGGTAAAAATGGAACCCTTATGGTGAGACTTTCTCCGTCCGTCCGTCCGTCCGTCTGTCACAGTCGATTATTTCAGTAACTATTAAAGCTATCGACATGAAATTTGGCTGAGTTGTGTATAATAATGGCCCAACATCATTGGAATAAAGAAAAATCGAAAATTATTTTTAGTTTTATTAAAAAAGGGGGAAAATCGGGGGTTTGAAATTTCAAAGTAAAATAACTATACCGAGTGGGGTATCATATGAAAGGCCTTTACTTGTGCATTCTAAAACAGTTTTTTATTTATTTCTATATATTATAGTTTTTGAGTAATCGGCCAAAATGTCGAAAAAAATACCGTTCCCCCCTTATCTCCGAAGTTTACCAATCAAAAAATCTGAAATAATTATGGTCAATAGAGGTTTATGTATATTTTACAGGAAAAATAAAAACAACGCGCATATTATTTTAGTTTGATTAAAAAACGGGGAAAATCGGGGGTTTGAAATTTCAAAGTAAGATAATTATACCGAGTGGGATATCATATGAAAGGCCTTTACTTGTGCATTCTAAAACAGTTTTCTTTTATTTCTATATATAATAGTTTTTGAGTAATCGGCCAAAATGTCGAAAAAAATACCGTTCCCCCCCCCCCCCCCCTTATCTCCGAAGTTTACCAATCGAAAAATCTGAAATAATTATGGTCAATAGAGGCTTATGTATATTTTACAGGAAAAATAAAATCAACGCGAAATTTATTTTAGTTTAATTAAAAAAGGGGGATAATCAGGGGTTTGAAATTTCAAAGTAAGGTAATTATAGAGAGTGGGGTATCATATGAAACGCCTTTACTTGTGCATTCTAAAACAGTTTTTTATGTATTTTATATATAATAGTTTTTGAGTAATCGGCCAAAATGTCGAAAAAAATACCGTTCCCCCCCCCCCTTATCTCCGAAGTTTATCAATCGAAAAATCTGAAATAATTATGGTCAATAGAGGTTTATGTATATTTTACAGGAAAAATAAAACCAACCCTCTAACTAGCATAGTTTTTTTTATATTAACAATAAACCTCTACAAACAAAGTTAGCGATAAATAAGCAAATTAATATAATATTATCGTTTTACTTTTACTTTTGGAGTACAGAGCCCTCGGTGCGCGAGTCCGACTCGCACTTGGCCGGTTTTATTTATTTTTTTATAGCTTGGCAAAAAAGAGTAGAAATTAATAGGGGCGCCACTGTCGCAAAATTTTCTGGAAATAGCAACCCGAACTAGCCCGAATAGTACGACAGATTAGTTTTGATACTTAACTACTTTACTGAAATCAAAGTACCTAGTACATTAAAAGTTACACAAAAACTGGCGCGGGGATACGGCAGATAGGGCCCGAACCTGTCTGCGGTATTCCTAAAAGCCTGGTTCAGCTCACCCTTTTAACCTATTGCTACTATGACACGCTAATTCGTCGGCGTAACTTACCAGGACAGGCATTGTGGACTCAACAGACACATGTTCAATCTCAAGCTCAAGGGCTCAGATATGTGCAGACCATGCCTGGAATCGGCGGAAACGCCGTTGCATATTATCTGTTACTGCCCCGCTTTAATGCATAAACGAAGCATCCTTCTAGGGAAACACATCGTACACCCTGAGGAGGCTACACTCATCCCAGCCAAGAAGATGCTGCTGTTTCGGGCGGCAAAACGAAGAATTGGAAAGGAGCTATAAATAGTGGCGAGCACAATGGACCGGCGACGGTCGACGTGCTACAGGGCCTCGGGACCTGCAAAGCCGCGCATTAGAAGAAGAAGTCTTGGTAGGTATCCAAATTTCTTGTTATTTATTTCTTGACATACCATTTACTTAAAAACAATAAATAATAGATACTTAACCTAATTGACCGAGCGAAGCGAGGTCTCTGAGTTTACTAGAGCGATTTGCACTTGTAACTAACATAACTTTTGAATTACTGAACGTAATTACTTCAAATTTAGATATAATATGTAAACCGATGGCCTCCAGCCGAAAATGACTTAAAAAGTTATAAAAATCTTTATCTCAGGGGGGCTCTCATAGAAGCGAATGCGAAGTAAATTTTTTTTTTTGCTATTCATAAAGTTCTGTGTATCATTTTAAAGACAATTTGGAACAGAGTACAAAAGTTTTTTTTTTCCTAAAAATTGACGAAATGGGGGGCTTTCAAAGTGGCGATTTAATACGCTCGCTTGAAGACGCTCTCTGGGAAAATTGGCTATATATTTTCAAAGTGTACTTATTTTTTTACTTCACTTGTATCCTGTACTTGAACAACAAATACTAAAATTATATGAATATTATAAAGAAACGAGATTATTTAATTTTTAATGAGCATCAGTTAATTTCACATAGCTTCACAATAATGCTAATAGATGGCGCAGTCATTAACTATTCCATGGAACGAGGAGTTACGACTACGATCTATCCCAAAAACAGTTTTGCGTCGAGCATTATTATTTAGGTACATATTAATATAATAACATATTATTCAATTAAAATTATTCTTTAGTTAAATATCAAACTTCAATAAACTATTTATTAATTGCTGCATTTTGTATATTTTCTATTCGCGTCGATAGATGACGATTTGTACATAATAATTCAATGTTTTCACTGACGTTCCCTAACCTTTACGGGCTACCTATGATAAGTTAGGTGATTACTGTCAACTTCTTTATCACGATCCTGTACGGGACACCTAAAAAGACATTGGGACGGATGTTAGGACTTAGGATTGTGTTTTGGAGCTACCTACGTAAAGAGACTCCTACATAGGGGATGATTTAGGTATGTTTGGTGAAAACGGGCATAATAATAATGTCAGTTTTGGTCGTCATGTATCGATTGAATGAATAATCATGGGATACCGTTACCGCAAGGTCTCAGTTCGGGGCGAACCACTAGTTTAAACATAAAGAGCAACTAAATAAATTATAAAGAAGGTAAAATTTAAACTATATTCAGTAGGTACTAAATTAATTAAAACTAAATCAAATCTTTATTTGGTTGTCACCACACTCCTATATTATGCTAATTGCCCATGGGGTTATTGATTAAAATGCACTTAAGGAAGCAACTTCCATTATAATATTTTATTTTATTAACAATGAATATCATTCGCCCAAAATATCATTTTTTAAATATCCCATTTCCAGAATATCGACATGCATGCCTTGAGTTGAGCTTCCCATATCATCAACTTCAATTATTTCAGATTAATTAAGAAGTTTCATCTTTTATTACGCAATTATTATGGACTCTTTTAATATTCTAGAGTGCTAAAAGATTTACCTGAGTATCAAAGAAACAAACACATAGTATAAATAACAAATAAAAAACTTTTAATAAATGTTGCTATTTATGAATTACTAATACTCAATAATATCGTAACCTTAACATAACCTCTGAATATTTATGTTTTCGGAAAGATCGTCACCGAAATCTTGCAAAACTTGCTTTTTAACAACTTAATTGACCGAGCGAAGCGAGGTCTCTGAGTCTACTAGAGTGAATTTGCACTTGTCCGTCCGTCCGTCTGTCCGTCCGTCTTTCCGTCCGTCCGTCCGTCCGTCTGTCCGTCTGTCAGAGCCTTATAACTTTTGAATTACTGAACGTAATTACTTCAAATTTAGATATATAACTAGCTGACCCAGCGAACTTCGTACCGTCACTACTTATAAATGAAAAATGAAAAATTAGTTAAATAAACATTTTCCAGTGGACCAAATTGTGAATCTAAGCCATCCTCGAATCCCCTTGAACTCACACAAAAAATTTCATCAAAATCTATCCACCCGTCTAGGAGGAGTTCAGTGACATACACAATATATTAAGATAATTATGTAAACTGATAGCCTTCAGCCTTTGAGTAATAAACCAGCAATGGAGAGGAATTGACGCATAATTTATTTGCAAAAAAGTCTGTCAATTACGGTGGGGCGCGAGGTAGCACACATGAAAACTTGCTTACTACAGGTGCATTTTTCCATCACGTCGCTATGCACGCACACAATATAATTAGCAAACACTACCTTAAAGTATATGCACACAATCACATTCACACACAGGGACGCTCTATCATTACACGAAACAATCGCATCATATGTGTAAGCATTTTAGGGATTTGACACTATCGATTATCGACTTTCGATAAGTTCTTCTAATAATTATTTACAACAGAGTTAGGTACTTTATTCGAGAGTAAATTTTTTTGTTCGAGATCTTTAACATGGTAGGTACCTATATAGAAGCGCTAGGAAACGAGGCTCTTGCCGTTATTTTAGTCATAATATGCCTTTGCTATTAGATTGACTCTTTGTAGGCTTTTAGTACTTGCGTAAAGATACAGCTAGAAACTTTGACCTATATTGACGATGGAAAGCGATCTAGCTTATTTCGAAAAATAACAAAATTACTTTTTTATATATTTGGAAGAAAAAGATACTGCGTCAGATTGTTGGATTTTCGTTTTCCTACGACATTATTTTTCTAAGATACTATGTTGACCTTCTCTGCATGTTTATAGTATATATTTTTTGTTATTCATATTTTTAAACGTTCTCAAAAATGCTGTAAATACTAAGACACAATCTATTTTTCAATATTATACAGATACTTCAAAAAAGTTATCAATACTTTTTAGCAGTGCAGTGCACTTAGGTTTACTGTAAGGACTTAGGATTATCTGATTATTAACAGATTTTGTAGATACCAAGATATTTACTCCGTCACTATACTCTCAATCTCATGCTGAGAGCATGCTGTAGGTACCATAGTATATCACCTTAGAGAAGCTGTTTAGTTATGATTTAAGATTATAAGCCACCAGGGAGTGCTGTACTTTGTCATAGGTTTTTATAATTTTTAATAATATTGTTTATTAAGTTGAGAGACATTTAATTTTTATTTGAATACGTAGTGGGTATTAATATTGAACACATTGATTTTTAAGTAATCTTGTTTAAATAAACATACAGCATTTTTAATGAAACATCATTTGTTTTATTTATGTTTAAAGCGAAATTTACGATGTATCTATTACTAAAAAGTATATTAAGTACAAACTGTTAGGACTACATCATGTTTCCTTAAAAATAGATTCATCATAATCAGCATTTCAGAGTTTAGAGTTATTTCGTGGTTTCATATGTTCCAAATAAGACAAACTTTAGAATTATATAATTAGTATCATCTGATGTGTTACATTAAAAAATATGATTTTTGAAAAAAATCTGCTCCTGATAGCTTATTATGAGCTGTTATGATTTTTTAAAACGTTATTGGCTCTGGTTTAAAGTTCACTTTTTCGATTTACAAGATCGTTTTCCAGCGTTGAATAATATTCTCTCAGTCCAGCATGGAGGAAACATAAAAAGTAAAAACTGAACCCTAAACAAAAAAAATTTTATTTAAAGTTATGATTGGTAAGTTAAAAGTTGTACCTACACACTTTACTTGGAAGGCTTATTTTTTTCATCTACTTCATCTGAACGAAGTGTATATTTGTTTGTAATGCTAGGCTGCCGCCATGGCTATAGTGGCCACCCCATCTGTTATAAAACACCGCCAAGCTATTTAGCTTTCCGGTAAACCTAGCGCGATGAATAAGAAGTATGGGTACTTTAATTCAATTGCCAAGTTTTAATGAACCAAATAATATGTATAGAATTTAAATTATTTTTTTTCGTCAATGAACCATTAGTAAGACGATAAAAATATCTCGGTATAAATAATTTATACAATCCCCCCACCAATATCGACATATGAAATCTTGCTGTCCAGCCCTAATTTTATTGCGGTGTGGCCGACTTCATAAAATTAAAGTCCTAATTTTCGACTAAGAAAGACTTACGTGGAACTAATCATTATTATTAAACAATTTTTTAGTCACGTTTTCATTATTTTTTTGTATTATATTTGTAAAAATCCTTTCTTAGCGGATGCCTACGTCATAGTAGATGTGCGTTGATAGATCAGTCAGTCACCTTTTCATTTTATATATTTAGAAAATTATACCACACTGGCTATATGGAAATATATACCTATAACTTTTGAAATAATTGTGTAAAAAAACTACTTAATTTTATGAATTCGCTGAGTTTATGGAGCTCTAGCTGCATCAATGCATTTTAAACAATAGTGGGAGAGTACCAGCCAATCAGACACCATTGCGATCGTTATAATAATGCAATCATTTTAACCGACTTCAAAAAAGGAGGAGGTTCTCAATTCGAATTTTTTTGTATATTTGTTACGCAATTATTCCGCCAAATAATGAATGGAATTTGATATTTTTTTTTGTTTAGTAGGGCATACTTCAGAGGTGGTTCCCATATAAATTGTTGTTGATATAATGTTAGATGTTACTCCATAACTACGTCAAATCTGAACCGATTTCAATTTTTTTTTGAAAGAACGCATAATAAGGTTGGGCCTATTTAAAAGGTGAAGAGAAGGTGATTCATATCTTCGGTAATGGAGGAAGGAACTCAATGATTAAGAGCAAATTGCTCGCGATCAGAGATATACACTAAAAAGCTTAAAATAATAATGTAAAAAAAATATCTTTAAAAAACCGACTTCATACGCCGATCGGGCAAAGTTGGGCTAGCGTCGCGCATTGGTTTCATCATTTATATTTAGGCCCACCCGACTTCAACATACATGTACAAATTAAAATTGTTTTATACTTTGTAGTGGCGTTTAAAGTTGGTTTTATAGAAAGAATTTTTATCATTATTTGATAATCCCACAGACGATCAAAGTTCGTATTTATATATCTAGTCATATTTTACTTAAAGCTTATAAATTAGTCGTTCACCCCTTCCTATTCTATCGTGATTTTAATTCTATGGGATCAATTTATAATGCAGTTCATGAAAAAGGTCTCTAAACGAATAGTAAGTAGAAGGAAGATTAATTTTCAATATTTTCCCCAAATTATTTCATGTACGATTAAGTAGCAACATTTTCAGATCGACAGTTTTCTTAAGTTTTCTGCATAAGTATTGCATTATTTGGATAAAATAATACATGAGAAGTAAATAAATGTTATCCTTTAGTAAACTGGATTTTTTAAATATTTTTTCAGAATAAAATACTCTCATATTCGGCATTTATAGCGGAGCTCATTCCCCGCTAACCATACGTAGTTGACAGGCGCGTGACTCGAGTCAAACAGTTTTATATAACGAGTAGGACCACTGGTCATACCCAACTTACAGAGGGGTACGCGCGTCAATTCTTCTCCTGTGTTGGTTTATTACTCAAAGCCTTCAGCCGAATATTGCATAAAAAATTATAAAAATCTTTATTTCAGGGGGGCTCTCATAGAAGTGAATGCGAAGGAAAATATTTTTTGTTGCTTTTCATAGACTTGCAATATATCTTTTTAAAGACAATTTTGAACAGAGTACAAAAATATATTTTTTTTTAATTCACGAAATGGGGGGCTTTCAAAGTGGAGATTTAATACGCTCGCTTGAAGATGCTCTCTAGCAAAATCGGATATGTGTTTTCAAGCTGAACTTATTTTTTTATTTCACTTGTATCCTGTACTTGAACAACAAATACTAAAATTATATGAATATTATAAATAAACGAGATTATTTAATTTTTAATGGGCATCAGTAATTTTCACATAGCTTCACAATACTGCTAATAGATGGCGCAGTCATTAACTATAACCGTAACCCGTTTTCACTCATTAGTACCTATAATAATTCAATGTTTTCACTAACGTTCCCTAACCTTTACGGGCTACCTATGATAAGTTAGGTGATGATTTCTGTCAACTTCTTTATCACGATCCTGTACGGGACACCTAAAGGGACATTGAGACGGATGTTAGGACTTAGGATTGTATTTAGGAGCTTCCTACGTAAAGAGACTCCTAAATAGGGGATGATATAGGTATGTTTGGTGAAAACGGGCATAATAATAATGTCAGTTTTGGTCGTCGTGTATCTTTGTCATGTATCGATTGAATGAATAATCATGGGATACCGTTACCGCGAGGTCTCAGTTCGGGGCGAACCACTAGTAAGATAATATTTACATTTATTTCACTGAATTAATAAATAATAGACATACCCGTAATGTCGACGGTTTTTCGAAAAATATTGTCAAGTTCCGACAAAATATTTCCCGCTCCATATTTCTCAAGAGAACGCCTAATAAACCAACTTTAAACTCCTCTTGAATTTTATTGCGGATGGGTTTGTATTCATTTTCAAGTATTTTGAACAATTTAACACAGAATTAACTAGTGGTTCGCCCCGAACTGAGACCTCGCGGTTACGGTTTCCCATAATTACTTATTCATTCAATAGACACATGACGATCAAAATTGACATTATTATTGTGCACAGAATACAGAATTAATAAATATCTAAGAATTCCAAACTTTTCCAAAACAATGAATGGCGCCATACTGTGTGTTAAGTTTCTACTCTTTTTTGCCAAGCTATGCCTACCTAATAGGTAAGTATAGGTTGTTTCTTTGTGTAGATATGTAAAAAAGATTTTTTTTTGCTTTTAAAATAAAATATACGAAATGTGTTTTAGGTTAACGATACGTTAAATCGTGTTTTTAGGGTTCCGTAGTAAACAAGGAACCCTTATAGTTTCGCCATGTCCGTCCGTCTGTCCGTCCGTCCGTCCGCGGTTTAGCTCAGAGACTATTGGTACTAGAAATCTGTAATTTGACAAGGGTATAAATATTAATCAGGCCAACAAAGTGTTGAAATAAAGTTGTGAAAAATAATCACGTCCTCACCTCAAATGTGTGAAAAATAACCCATCCCAACCCATCAACGGCTCACTACTGAGCGCAGGTCTCCTCTCAGAGAAGGGTTATAGGCCATAGTCCACCACGCTGGCCCAATGCGAATTGGTGGACTTCACATACCTTCGAGAACATTATAGAGAACTCTCAAATGTGCAGGTTTCTTCACGATGTTTTCCTTCACCGTTGAAGCAAGTGATATTTAATTTTTAAACGCACTTGACTCCGAAAAGTCAGAGGTGCGTGCCCGGGATCGAACCCGCGACCCCCCGAATAGGAGACACAGTCCTAACCATTAGGCTATCACTGCTTCAAAGTGGGTATATTAATTATAAAGAGTTTTATAGGAAAACTATCACGGCTAAGTAGGGTAGGAGTTCTATATATTATTATATAATATCTGTTTTTTTAGGGTAGGTATCACACGTAGTGTAAGTTGCATATTTTGTAGTATTATAGTATTGTGGCAACCAACCTCTTTCGTGGTTGGCCGTCTTCCAGTTCCTGGCCACTGTCCCTACGAAGAAAACTACGTTTATTTGAATTTGAATAAGGAACCTGATTTTTGTATATGGAAAGCTGTCAGGTTTATTGTTTGACTGTGTTCGCGATCTTCCATTATAACTATTATTTTTGATTCGGTAGGCCGTCCTCAAGAATATTGATTGAGTCGGTCAGACTCGGTTACGCACTTACGATGGCACAAGTCGCCTAAGCCTTTATCAAGAACGCGCAAGCAATATGATATATATTATTAACTAGCTGATGCCCGCGACTTCGTCCGCGTGGATTTAGTTTGTTCCTAGTTTTCCTGAATTTTCTTTGCTATAAACCTCACGGAGCCCGAGACCTTTCCAACGAATGCAAAACCGTGGAAATCGGTTCGTGCGTTCTGGAGTTATAGCGTCAGGAAGGAAAACCCGACTTATTTTTATATAGTAGATAAACCGGCCAAGTGCGTGTCGGGCCACGCGCAGTGTAGGGTTCCGTAGCTGAAAGTCTCAAATATTATTGCTGACCTAGGATAGTGCTTTTGTTTTATTTATGAATATTGAATAAATTTTGAGTTCCATGGTTTAAATACTGTTGAGGCCAACGGCTTGGCCAACAAGTCAACACCTGGACCACTAGGTTCAGGGGCCCATCAGCTGAACCTGAGTCCAGAGTCGCTGCCCAAAGCGGCCTTTCACCGCGGTCAGATCTGTTCTCAACGTAGTGGTGACTTAATGATGGTAGGGTTGCACTGACCTTCCTTGCAGCAGTCAATCCTTGTACGGCCTGAGATGGTATGATAGTGGTGATATGTGGGTGTATTGTGAGGTTAAGTGTAAGGTGAACTTCTCAGGCCACTAGCAGCAGCAGGCAGGCAGCCAGTTATGGCCCGCTGGAGACGTTGGGCTGACGGAGCACTGTACACTTGGCTTGTCACTAGTAAGACCAACTAGAGGTGGTCAAAGTCACTGTTTCACACTTAGCGTGGCGAGCAATAACCGCTTGTTAGGAGTCGCCTTTTGTTACAAATAACAGTCTGTAATTCTGCTTATAGCTAGGTCGACACATAGACCGCTTGACGGCACAACTAAACCGTAAAATAAACTAAATCTAGACACTTAAACAGCAAAACGGTGCGCGAGGCGACTTGGATTTTTCGTGTACGTGTTAGCTGTCAAAAAAGGAACTTGCAAAATCCACGCCCAAAAACGGCGGCAAGTTTAAAACTAAGAATCTGTCAACTTCATTGCGGGCTAAAAAGATTGCCAGCGCCACGACCATGGAACAAGGAATTCTGGACAGGTACATGGCGCGAACAACCCCCCCGCCTGTGGTCGTAAGGATTTACGTCCACTTACTAGTAAATGGGTAAACGTGATAAGGAGCAAACGGCTCGCTGCAAGACAGAGTCTCCGACCATTACCTCGGCAACCCTGGGAACCCCATCAGACCCGTAGATCAGCTTAAGAATGCGCCCACGGCGCCAGTATAAAGGCAACAAATTAGGTTCCTTAATCAGCACTAGGTCACCAACTTTGGGTGGATCAGATTTGTCAGCCCACTTAACCCGCTGCTGCAAAAGATGCTATTTGCATCTTTTGCAAATACTCTAGTGACCAACGGTGCCAAAAACTCTGAGTCATCTGTTGCAGCAGCTCAAACCGGGACAAACGTGAGACCTTCACGTCCCTGAAGGGGTATTCGGGTAGAGCGTTAAGGGGCTGACCAATCAGAAAATGACCGGGAGTTAAGACCTCCAGGTCATTTGGGTCAGATGAGAGGGGACAGAGTGGCCGAGAATTGAGTACAGCCTCAATTTTGCAAAACACGGTGGCGAGTTATTCAAAGGTTAAAACAATTTCGCCTATAACGCGCCGGAGATGAGTCTTGGCCACCTTAACCACGGCTTCGAATATTCCACCCCAATGAGGGCAAGCTGGGGGGTCAAACTTCCAGGTTATGGACAATGCTGTACTTAATCTAATCTTATTGCTAGACAGGAATTCGACAATTTCTTTTAAATATCTATCAGTGCCCTTATAATTGGTGCCGCAATCAGTGCGAATCAGGTCAGGCAATCCTCGACGAGAGACAAATCTACCTAGCGTGGCTACAAAAGCTTCAGTGCTTAAGGCACTCACAAATTCTAAATGTACCGCCTTGGTAGCGAGACATACAAAAACGCAGAGGTAGGCCTTGAGCGATTTGGCGTTGCGGAGGTTAGAGCTCTTGATGGCAAACGGGCCAGCAAAATCAGTGCCAACCCCAGCAAAGGGTCGAGTGGCTAGAACGCGGTCGGAGGGCAGATCACCCATCATCGGCTGTGAAGTATTAGCCTTCAAGCGGTAACACGGAATGCATCTGAAAGTGACGTTCCGGATGGTGCGTCTCCCTGCCAGAATCCAAAACTCGCGCTGTAAAATAGCCGAGAGTGCATTACAACCAGCGTGGGCATTTTCAAGATGGTAGTGTGTCACTAGCAATTTGACAAAGGTGCCGTCCTTAGGTAGCAAAAGGGGGTGGCGAGCACCATAGGGCAGATTGGAATTCTTGAGGCGTCCTCCAACGCGTAGCATTCCGTTATTGTCCAAAAAAGGGCTTAGGCGAGCAAGGGGGCCCTTCAAAACTAAACCTCTCTTTAGGGTGTCAATCACGGATGAAAAATGCTCCACCTGAACCACACGCACCCAGTAGTTCCGGGCGTCTTGGCGTTCAAGAGGGGAAAGCACAGGACTCAAATTTTTATTTTCTGAATTCCGCCCATTATGGATAAAACGTCCAATCCAACCGGTAACACCAATTAGTTTATCAAGGGAACTGTAACGGTTCAAAAGAAAGTTCAAGTCGGGGATCTGTTTATCCTCAACCACTCCGACTCTTAAGCCCGGCAATACTTCGGGAGCGGAAAACCTATTTTGAGGCCAAGTCGTCTCGGATTGGGATAGCCAACTTGGATCCCACCAAAGGTGATGGTGGACCAGTGAAGAGGCCCCACAGCCGCGGGAGGCGCAATCGGCCGGGTTCAGTTCTCCGGGTACGTGTCTCCAAATCACCGGTACTGCAGAGCTCTGAATTTGGGAGACCCGATTCGCAACAAAGACCTCTAAGTTGTGAGGCGCGGCTCGTAGCCAGCAAAGGACAATCTCACTGTCCGTCCAAGCATAAACGTCGGTCAGATCGACCGCAGATGCCAAAGAGGAGCGGACGTGGTTCAAGAGGCGTACCAGAAGGGCGGCGCCAGACAATTCTAATTTCGGGATAGTTAACCGTGACCGAATAGGGGCCACCTTGCTTTTTGCCAAGACGAGATGCGTCGCGACCTCACCGGCGACATCGACAGTCCTCAAATATACCACGGCGGCGTATCCTCGTTCGGAGGCGTCGCAAAACCCGTGGAGACTGGCATGACACCTTCCTGTTGGTAGGAAGCGTCGAGGCATGGAAATTCGGTTAACTTCAGGAAGTGAAGACACAAGGGAGTTCCACTCCTTCAATAACTTCCCAGGGAGTGGTTCGTCCCAACCGAGTTCAGCAATCCAAAGCTTCTGGAGGAAACATTTAGCCAAAAATATTACGGGAGTGATCCATCCATTGGGATCGAAGGTGCGAGCAACCGTAGACAATACGGAACGCTTAGTCCAGACCTTAGGAGGTGGGTCTAATTTGACCCGGTAGGTGAAAACGTCTTGGACGGGCTGGTACTGTATTCCAAGGACCGTCAGCAAATTGGGATTTTCAGGATTTTCAAAAATATGAGGATCCTGCTGATCCTTTCCCGGAAGATCCTTCAAGACGTGAGGGGAGTTGGACAGCCACTTGCCCAACTCATAACCTCCGGACTTCAGTATTGCAATCAATTCATCGCGAAGAGTCAGAGCTTCCTCAACGCTCGAGGCTCCCGTGCAAATATCGTCCATATAGACTGACGATTCCAAGGTGGCTGATGCGCGAGGGTAATTCAGTCGCTCCCGGTTAGCTAGTTCTAACAAGGTCCTGATAGCAATATAGGGGCTTGACTTGAGTCCATAGGTCGTGGTGTTCAATTCAAAGACACGCATTGGCTCATTAGGATTTTCGCGCCACAGAATCATTTGGTATCTCCGATCATCGCGATGTACCATCGACTGTCTAAACATCATCTTGATGTCAGCTACGAAAACAATTTGATGCCGGCGGAAATGCGTGAGGATATCGGAGATATCCTTGATCAGCTTAGGACCGGAGTGCAAGCATTGGTTCAATGTCACCCCGTTGGATGTGGCCGCGGAGCCGTCAAAAACCACTCGAATCTTCCCCCCAGGGGTCTTCAAGACGGCATGGTGGGGTAAGAAGTAGTGCTCGTGTGCGCGCCAATCAAAATTGGATGGTGACATATGCCCCAGGCCCTCGTACTCGCGCAGAAATTCAACGTACTTGGAGCGGAAGGTGGAGTCGCGCCGCATGCGCCGTTCCATAGACAAGAGCCTCTTTTCCGCCAAGGCCCGCGATAGGCCAAGCGGGGGGCGAGAAGCGAGAAAGGGCAAGCGAGTTACAAATCGCCCATCAACACGGCGGCCTGTGTTGTTTTGATGTTTTGATAAAACAACTCACATTCAAGGTCAAGAGGGTCAACTCGTGCGGCATGCGGCGGCTCCTCAACTTCCCAAAAGCGCTGGACCACGTCCGACAGCGTCAAGCCGGCTGCTTGCAATTGGTCCAGCACCGGTAGGTCCGAAGACCGTAGCACGGGTCCAAAAAAGCTAGAGCCGAATATAGTGGACATGGCACATAGGCCGTCCTTCTGCAAAACCCTAATTTCCCCTGACAAGACCAGGCCCAACACATCGGAACCCAACAAAAGGTCCATAGGACCGGGTTCAGTCCAGTGGGGGTCAGCTGGGTTTAGGCCTGATGCACAGGACACCGCAGCGTCAGCTATTCGGACCTGCGGTAGGGGGCCTAAGATATTGACAAGGACTGACACCTTGACCAAGACCCTAAGATTGCCCGTAACGGGGCCAAACATTAATTCCGCTTCCCCGTTAGGAGTCGAGGGCTCTATACCCCCGATACCTATCACCCGTCCTGTTCGAGGACTCCAAGGGAGCCCTAGCTCACCCACCAAACGAGAAGAAGCAATACAGCGCTGTGAACCCGAATCCAAAAGGGCGCGAACGATTAAAAATTCACCCTTCGGGTTGAATACCTTCACTGAGACAGTCGGCAAAAGAATGGTCTGACAGACGGACTGCCGGAGATTCAAGGTCTCAGGAGAAGTTGCTGTGGTGGGGGCTAGGGCGGCAACTACCTATTGGTGGTCGTCCTTATCAAACCGGTCCTCTAACCGGGGAATCTCATATTGAGACTCAGGGGGGACCTCCAAAGGTGAGTGGGACGGATCTCCATTTGGGTAAACCCATGCGTCATCTCGTGGCGGCAGCACGGGCCTAGTCATACGGGCTGAGGTCGGTAGGCCGTAGTAAGGCTGTCGACCCGCTCGAGGTGGGCGGCGTTCGAGGCGTGGCCACTCATGAAGCGGAGGTGAATAGCGGGCAGACTGAACCGTAGACGGAGCCGCCACAAATCTCCCATCAGAACGTCGAGGGGGGTTGGCGCCCCCCTCACGGGGGGGTGAAGCCCCCATAGGCGGGGTCGAAATCCGGACGCGTCGGGATTCATGGCCCTGATCAGGAGACCGACGCAAGTAATCCGGGGAGCGATCGGTAAGAGCGCCCCCGCCCGTGCGGGGCGCGCCCTCACTCTCCACCCGGCGGCCAACACCATTCTTGTTGGCGCACAAAATCTCCAGGTGGTTACCCCTACAAATTGGGCATGGCCGTTGCTGTTGGCAGTCCCGTTGCATGTGAGCTTCCAGACAGCTATAGCACCAGTGGCGGTCTCTTGCAATGCCCCTCCGATCCTTGATCCGCTTAGAGAGAAACTGGGGGCAAGAAAGCACCCGGTGGCCTGGACGCCTGCAATAGTTACAGGGGGCGGGTTCAGTGGCAGCAAGTCCAGTGTAAACGGGCATTGGTCTCCGGTCGGAGGCCCTTTTACCAGGGACGCCAGTGTGACCCTTTTCCTTCCTCAGCTGGGCAGGCCGCTCTGGGGTCCTTGAAGGACCAGCAATACCAGAGTTATCAGCCTGCCGGCACTCTTCCTCAAGGAACTTTAAAAGGTCCGAAAAGGGGGGCAGGTAGCTGGCCCCGTCCCCACCATACCTTTGCTCAAAACGCAGTTTCAACTCGGGAGGTAGGCGGGACAACACAATGTGTAATAAAAGGAAGGACCACTGGTCCACGGGAAGCTCTAAACGCTTAAGAGCGTTGCAGGCTACAATCAGTGGATTTAAGAGCGATTCTCTTAAATGGGACACCCCATAGACACGTGGCAGCGCTAGAATTTGTGCCACGTGTGTGTCTGCTAACCGGCGCACGTTGGCATACCGCCGAGTCAGTAGTTCCCGCGCGGTGGTATAACTCTCCTCGGAGAGGTCTAGGTGGCTAACTAAACCCAGAGCCTCTCCCTGCAGGGAAGAGAGTAGATAGGCCAGTTTCTGGCAGGGAGACAGGTCCCTTCTCGCGTCCACCAGGCTATCAAAGAGGCTGAGAAAGCCTAGCCACTCGCTCAGGTTGCCAGAAAAGTGGGGCAAGTTTATTGTTGGCAACTTGCCCTGTAACGCAGGCTGCGTGGTGGGTCTGGTGGGAGACTCAAGAATAGAGCTCATTCTCGCCTCCTTCTTGAGCCTCGCGGCCTCCTCCACCAGACCGTCTGTCAGCTCAAAAAACTGTTCGTAGTCCCGCACTGAGGACTCCAGCGATTCCGGAGGTAGCTCCAATGCCATGAGGTCTCGGAAGGCCTCTTCGACGACCGCCTGCCTGGTCCGCACCTGCTCGCACCGCTGGAGCAGTGCGGATGCCCGGTCCACCCGGCCTACCAAGGCGTTGGCTGTAGCAGCCCAACGCAGCTCTGATTGAATTTGCACGCTCAATTTTTTGTGGGCTGACATCTTAGGTAGGTACAAAACAACTTAAATAAAGGTAGTTACAACAACTAGATAACAAAATCACAACAAAGTTATTTGTTACAAGTTATGTTTCAACTTCAACCAAACAAATTAATAATCAAACAAGAATTACCCACTTTAAACACAAACAAATTACTACTTAAATACTATTTATTAATTAGAATTATTTACTTTGAAACAAGAATTATTTATTTTAAATACATCAAACAAACTACTCTGTTACCTAACCACGAGGGGTTCTAGTAAACAAACAAAGTATTTGTTGGTTAAAAGTTCCAAAAGATACAAATTAAGCTATCAATAATTTATGTTAAGTCAATCAATAACATAAATTAAGATAAAAGAAAAATTAAGTTTTTAACTACCCGTACTAAGCCACTAGACTCATACCAGGCACTGCAAATTACAAATTGGCTTGGTAAGAACCTACAATTATCAAATTATATTAATATTAAGTTTATTTATTCCAATCTACATCTAACTGTTGGCCAGTTACGGGCCACAAACAACAATTCTTCTTCTTCTTGGCGTGCCTCTCCGACTAGCGAAGGTTGGCAGTCAGCCTCGTAAATTCAGCCTTGTTCCTCGCGAGGCGAAACAGTTCCGCCGCACTCGCGATTCCGGTCCACTCACGGATGTTGCGCAGCCAGGACTTTTTTCTGCGACCGACGCCTCTTCTTCCGGCAACTTTTCCCATCATGATGAGTTGCAGGAGTTCGTACCTCTCGTGCCTGAGCACGTGCCCCAAATATGCGACTTTCCTCATCTTGATGGTTTGCATGAGTTCGCGTTTTTGATTGACGCGTCGCAGAACTTCCACATTCGTGACCTTGTGAGTCCAGCTAATGGCCAACATGCGTCTATAAGCCCACATTTCGAAAGCTTCTATACGTTTCCTGAGGTCTTCTTTAATCGTCCACGCCTCATATCCGTATAGAAGTACGGGCCAGATGTAACAGCGTAGTAAACGAGTGCGCAAGGAAATCTTAAGACTGCGGTTGCACAGCACTTAGATACAACAATTAGATACTATTAATTATTAATCAACAAAAATTAACAAAACAAAATCTCAATAATTGCAATCATTATACAGGCCTACATGTGACAAGGTAGGCTATGTACTAGTAACTCAATAAGCCTGTGTATTAATAAGTTATAAATTAATAAGTTTACAATTAATGAGTTAACCCTAGAACGGCAAATTTAAGTCACAGTAATGCCAAATCTGTCCGCGGAATCAATTAAACCACGCTCTGCTTACCAAATGTTGAGGCCAACGGCTTGGCCAACGAGTCAACACCTGGACCACTAGGTTCAGGGGCCCATCAGCTGAACCTGAGTCCAGAGTCGCTGCCCAAAGCGGCCTTTCACCGCGGTCAGATCTGTTCTCAACGTAGTGGTGACTTAATGATGGTAGGGTTGCACTGACCTTCCTTGCAGCAGTCAATCCTTGTACGGCCTGAGATGGTATGATAGTGGTGATATGTGGGTGTATTGTGAGGTTAAGTGTGAGGTGAACTTCTCAGGCCACTAGCAGCAGCAGGCAGGCAGCCAGTTATGGCCCGCTGGAGACGTTGGGCTGACGGAGCACTGTACACTTGGCTTGTCACTAGTAAGACCAACTAGAGGTGGTCAAAGTCACTGTTTCACACTTAGCGTGGCGAGCAATAACCGCTTGTTAGGAGTCGCCTTTTGTTACAAATAACAGTCTGTAATTCTGCTTATAGCTAGGTCGACACATAGACCGCTTGACGGCACAACTAAACCGTAAAATAAACTAAATCTAGACACTTAAACAGCAAAACGGTGCGCGAGGCGACTTGGATTGTTCGTGTACGTGTTAGCTGTCAAAAAAGGAACTTGCAAAATCCACGCCCAAAAACGGCGGCAAGTTTAAAACTAAGAATCTGTCAACTTCATTGCGGGCTAAAAAGATTGCCAGCGCCACGACCATGGAACAAGGAATTCTGGACAGGTACATGGCGCGAACAAATACTATAATATTCTGCAAAATATGCAACTTACACTACGTGTAATACCTAACTTAGAAAAAACAGATATAACTCCTTAACTAATGAACCCTACTTAGCCGTGATAGTTTTCCTTTAAAATTCATTATATATACTATTGCTGTGATTTTTTTTTGTATCCTATATATAACCATTTAGCTGGCAGAGGGGGGAGGGGGGGGACACTTGACTCTAATAAAATTTAGCACTTTAAAATATCATATTCCACAATATTTTTGAAAGACCTATTCAACGACACCCCACACTATGGGATAGACGAGACAAAAAAAATCATCCCCACTTTACATGTAGGGGAGGTACCCTGAAAAAAAAATATTTTTCACAATTTTATTTCACGACTTTGTCGGCGTGATTGATATTTATACCCTTGTCAAATTACAGATTTCTAGTACCAATAGTCTCTGAGCTAAACCGCGGACGGACAGACGGACGGACGGACGGACATGGCGAAACTATAAGGGATCCTTGTTTACTACGGAACCCTAAAAACCAAATAGCTTTCTTATAAATAACAACAACGTTGAAATTTGTGAAAGTGATCCATTTCTATTGTAATATACCTGAAGAATCAAATCGTGTTTTAATTGACAAGATCAGGAGCTTATAGAAGGAGTTCGCTGATAGCGACTTCAGTATTTAAACCATTGAACTCAAAATATATTCAATATTCATTAATAAAATAAAAGCACTATCCTAGGTCAGCAATAATATCTGTGACTTGCAACTACGGAACCCTACACTGCGCGTGGCCCGACACGCACTTGGCCGGTTTTTATTTATGATCAATCGAATCGCTTAGATGAACTTCAAATTATCATTTAATAGGTAGGTAGATGACCTCACCACTATACTAGCGAAAAATTAGGTACCAAGGTCAATCGAAAATATAATTTTTAAAGAAACCGAGGTTTATGGGAGGTTTATGAGGCTGACTGTTTAAAAGTATAGTAGGTAGGTACCTATTTAATTTGTTAAAAATCATGTGCCATATTGCGAATTTTAAAACTTTTAAAATATGGCAGATGCCCGCATTTTGATTTTCGACAACATACATACCTATACCTACTCAACATAACGTTATTCTTTAAAAAAAATAAAACCGGCCAAGTGCGTGTCGGGCCACGCGCAGTGTAGGGTTCCGTAGTTGAAAGTCTCAAATATTATTGCTGACCTAGAATAGTGCTTTTGTTTTATTTATGAATATTGAATACATTTTGAGTTCCATGGTTTAAATACTATAATATTCTACAAAATATGCAACTTACACTACGTGTAATACCTAACTTAGAGAAAACAGATATAACTCCTTAGCTAATGAACCCTACTTAGCCGTGATAGTTTTCCTTTAAAATTCATAATTATATACTACTGCTGTAAATTTTTTCTTGTAACCTATAGACAACCATTTAGCTGGCAGAGGGGGGGGGACACTTGACTCTAATAAAAGTTAGCACTTTAAAATATCATATTTCACAAACGGATCCCTGAATTGAAAAATGATGTTCCCACACCCACAATATTTTTGAAAGACCTATTCTACGACACCCCACACTGTGGGATAGACGAGAGAAAAAAATTCATCCCCACTTTACATGTAGGGGAGGGGATTCACCACTTTGTCGGCGTGATTGATATTTATACCCGTATCAAATTACAGATTTCTAGTACCAATAGTCTCTGAGCTAAACCGCGGACAGACAGACAGACAGACAGACAGACAGACGGACGGACGGACATGGCGAAACTATAAGGGTTCCTTGTTTACTACGGAACCCTAAAAATTGGCAGCACTTGATTACGATCTCATTAGGTGCTTGAAAAATGAGTAAGCAGTTTAAGATGAACATATTACATCTATAATATAATAAAACTGTAACAGGTCCAATTCTGTACATTGAAGATATTTTGAAAATTTTTGTTTGAGGGCACTCTATAATCGATACTGAAGCCAAAACAATTTTTTTTTAATTTTTTGTCTGTCTGTCTGTCTGTCTGTCTGTCTGTCTGTCTGTCTGTCTGTATCTTGGCCGCGCATCACGCCGAAACTACTGGACGGATTTAAATGAAACTTGGCACGATTTAAGTTAATACTACGAGGTATAATATAGGATACTTTTTATCCCGAAATTCAGCACGGTTCCCTTGGGAGAGGGGATGAAAGTCAAAATGTGTATTTCGCTGTAATTCATTAAGGCGTATTCCGATTTAATCCATTCTTTTTTTGTTAGAAAGCAGGTTCTTCAGAGATTGTCCTGTAATTATTTCAAGGTCGTCAATTTCGTAGTTCAGAAATTATAGGTATCACGATCTTCAGTATAAGGTCCAAATAACTTGAACCCCGGAATCTACAAGATACTTTGAATGAACGGCTCATCTTAAGCTGGCAAGAGTACTTTATCGTATATTGCCATCGTGGATAGCCCTATTTTGTCAAAGTCAAACTACTCCAAAGGCGTCAGATTTTGCCAAACGATCATTATACCTACTACCTAATACTGCATAGTAGGTATGGATGTAATACATCGTATGGACTTAATGCTACAGTGTTTTCCTATGCAATTTAATATTCTAATCATACTAATATTATAAATGCGAAAGTGTGTTTGTTTGTTGGTTTGTCCTTCAATCACGCCACAACAGAGCCACGGATCGACGTGATTTTTTGCATGGGTACTATAGTTGAGGACATAGGCTACTTTTTATCCCGGAAAATCAAAGTGTTCACGAGGGATTTTAAAAACTAAATCCACGCGGACGAAGTCGCGGGCATCAGCTAGTATACCAATAAAAGTCAGCGAAGTAGGTACGCGTACAGTTTCAACGACCTTCCCTGGCGAGGGATGAGCTTGGGTTGAATGGTCTACGGGATGAACGCCGTGCTCTTTATGAACAAGTTTTATATTTCCTTGACAAGTTAGGCCTTGACTGCGATCTCATCTGATGGTTAGTGACGATAAAGTCTATGATGGCAGTGGACTAACTTGGAAGGGGTATAGCAGTGTAAATTAGACCCGTACCTCTAATCGGTAGGTACCTAGTTAACTATACGACTTTCTACCGGAACGTAATTCGGTTTGTAGCATGCCTACGGTAGGGTAGTACTGGCCACACCAAGCGATTTAGCATTCCAGTACGATGACGTGTTGAAAAGATTAGGGATGTGGGCTAAACACTAGATCATAGCCCTTCCAAATTAGCCTGCTAGCATCTTAGACTGCATCGTCACCATCAGATGAGATCTTGGCATCAGTAAAAACAATACAGACATCAGAATGATGATGCAGTGTATGGACGTATGGTATAGAACTCTGGGGGTGTACTAAACCGAGCAATATTCAAGTAATACAGAGATTCCAGAACAAATTACTTAGGAAAATATTTATTGTACCCTGGTATTTTAGAAATAATGATCTCCACAGGGACCATAAGATAGAGTTCGCAGAAGCTCCCCAACATCGACTTCGTCATCACGTTAATCTGGAAGCTGTTAAGCTTCTCGATAACACGGATATTAAAAGAAGACTTAAAAGAACAAAATAGTTTTTAAAAGTGCATAAGTGCAGTGTCAGTGCAGTGCTTGTATTATTTGACTAACTGCCGCACTCAGAGTCATTTATTAAATTATGATAATCATTGACTTGTGATTAACTACCGCACTCCTCAGCCGCATGTATTAAATTAAATTATTTAATGATTAATTTATTAATTATCATTAAATCTATTACTGAATTGTCATTAATGTACAAACGAAGCGTTAACTTCTGAGAATGAAACTTTTTAAAATCTAAGATTAAGTAAGTCGTTAAGTAACGATTAGCGACTCTGATTAGTCACACAAACATAGTGAGCTTATATATTAGAATTAACTAAGGTCAGATACTGGACTGTAAATTAGATATATACTGTTAAAAATCTTGGCCTCCTAATCGATAACACTCTCTCCTGGATCCCGTCGGAAGTGTCGGAAGTGAGTCGCAAAATATTTGAAACAATTGGTTCTCTAAAGCGTTGGAAAAACCTTTTACCAATTAAAACTAAAACTTCTCTAGCTAATTCCCTTCTATTACCGTTACTCGATTATGCTGACTGCTGTTACCCTGACTTAACGGAAGAACAACTTAACAAGCTGGAGCGGTTACAAAACCTTTGCATCAGGTTCATCTTCGGTCTGCGCAAGTTTGATCATGTATCCTGCTACCGTGCCCAGCTTGAGTGGCTTCCGATAAGGCAGCGTCGTGACATGCACATCCTTACTCTTCTCTATACAATTCTTTTTAATCCCGCTACTCCTTCTTATCTTAAAGAACGCTTTTCTTTCCTCAACAGTGTTAATGCACCTGGCCGCTATTTGAGATCGCACAACGATAATCGCCTCACCTTTAACACCTGTTATGCCCGCTCCTATGGTCAGTCCTTTACCTAGGCTACCTTTCTATGGAACCCCCTCCCCTTCGAAATAAGACACTCCAAATCACTCCCTATCTTCAAACAGCGTCTGAAAAGTAATTTTCTTTCTATGAAACCATAAGTGTATATAGTGGATATTTATGTATATGTATATTTATATATTTATATATATCGGTAGCTTTATTAAAAAATAAAGCTACCGATAAGTAATGGTGCTTTATGGTAAGAAAAAAAATAAGAACAATAAAAAGTAGCAAACAAAGCTGATGAGTAAGGCATTTTAATATTCCACCTATCATATACCTCTCATCAATAACAAATACTTAGAACAAGTCTTAGTTACGTCGTAGCAAATATTTATTTTTTAATCACGCAATAATATACCTTATAAATACATATATTATAATACCTATGTTATGGATTAACTATATTATTATAATATTTTACGATTTCTAGAATTCAAATTAATCGTAAGAGGATGGATCTCCTCTCAAAAAGAGTAAGGTTTAGGTTTAGTTCATACTCCACCACGCTGTCAAGGTCGGATTGCAGGCTTCGACAACCACTTTTGTTATCAACTAGGCGCTTAGGCAGCCCAGACACAGTCAATATTATTGTCAATAAAAATATTGACAATATTTGTTTTTATATGAAGAAATATTGATCAATCCTTCAATACGCCCCGCACACAGTCAATATTATTGACAATATTCATAAATATTGACAATAATATTGACTGTGTGCGGGCTGCCTTAGGATTAAGGATATTTTCCTTCATTGTTAAAGCAAGTGACATAAATTATTTTAACTGCTTAAACTTTACGAGCTATTTCGTTGCTAAATAGACTCTACTGCAAGGTTCTAATTTTTAACACGTACTATTTTGTAATGATCAAGGAATTATTGTTAGATATACCATAAAGCTAGTTTTTTTTAGCGCCTTCCTAAACTAACAGACGCGATATAAACAAGTTAATAGGTACGTATAGAATTAGAATTAGAATTATCCAATCATTAGAGGTAGGTATAAAGTATAAACTAATCACGTGTACCATAATTATAGTGAGGGAAGGTAAATGAAGATAATTAATAAGGTAAATGAAGATAATTAATCCGCAGGTCTCTTGCTACTGCTCACGTGCCAGCTGTATTAGAACCTATTGGTTTGGCACGTAGTTATGGCAAGAGACCTGATGGTATGACGCTTGTTCCTTGGAGGAACCTTGTGTGGGATGCCACCTGTGTAGATACTCTAGCTGCTTCCCACATCCATGCGACCTCCTCTGTGGCGGGTGCAGCGGCTACTAGCGCCGAACAGGCTAAGAGGCGCAAATATGAAAAACTTGACAGTGGTTTCATATTTGCGCCTTTTGGTGTAGAGACCCTGGGGCCGTGGGGCCCGGAGGCTCGCGCACTTTTTTTAGAGATATCAAAAAGAGTGATCGAGTCTACCGGGGATCCAAGAGCTGGCAGCTACCTTGGCCAAAGGATTAGCTTGGCCATCCAAAGAGGTAATGCTGCCAGCATCTTGGGTACTTTGCCACACTGCGGTGGCTTGGATGGGGTTTTAGATTTTAATTAGTTTTTATTTTAGTTTTAATTTTAAAGTAAATTTAGGTTTTTTATTTCTTTCTTGTTAGGTATTTATATTGTTTGTTGTCAAATAAACTAACTACATTAGCAATTAATCTTTAATAAATTACTTGTTATTAACAACAACGAATTACAGAGCTAAATTAAGAGAAGTATGAAAAGATCCCATGAGTTAGCGTAGATGCCTACCTAGTCACGTAAGAAATCACACTGGTCTTTGCAGATATAACCAGTTTATCTACCTACCTATCTAATCTACAGAATATATTATTAAATATTATGTAAGTTTTTAAACAAATTCAAAAACAAAAACCGGCCAAGTGCGAGTCGGACACAAAGGGATCCGTACCTACCATCCTACAAGATTAAACACCATCTATTCTGAAGATCAAGCAATATAAGCAGTGATAGCCCAGTGGTTAGGACTGCGGTCTCCTATTAGGGTGGTCGCAGGTTCGAGTCCGGACACGCACCACTGACTTTTCGGAGTTGAGTGCGTTTAAGCAATTAAATATCACGGTGAAGGAAAACATCGTGAGGAAACCTGCACTCCTGAGAGTTCACCATAATGTTCTCAGAAGTGTGTGAAGTCTACCAATTCGCATTGGGCCAGCGTGGTAGACTATGGCCTATAACCCTTCTCTGAAAGGAGACCTGCGCTCAGTAGTGAGACGTTAATGGGCTGCTCACAACAACAACAACAACAACAATAACAACAACAATTCTGAAGATCGAGCAAAATCAAAAGTTTATTGTGTATTATAATTTTTAACTTTTTTTGTTGTTATAGCGGCAATAGGAATGACACTTTCTGTGAAAATTTTAAGTATCCACCTATTACGGTTCATGAGATGAGATGACAGTCCACTGACAGACGGATGGTCGGACGGATGGACGGAGAGCGTAGGTTTAGTAATAGGGTCCCGTTGACATCCTTTGGGTACGGAACCCTAAAAACAAACTAAAGTTAATTGTACTTACAGATTGTAATCTAGTGGCTATAGTAAAGTTAGCTCTGACCAACAAAGTAGAGACAAAACCAAACGGCCGCAATTGTATCACCCCATATACACCATTGCCATCACTTCTATAGTCAAAATAATCAGGGCATGGCGATTGCAAATACTGGCCACACACATTCAAAAATCCTATTAGCACAAAAGTAAAAAATGCACGATACATTTTCACTTATTTCTATAACTTATTACGCGACATTATCCGTAAACTTGATCAGCACTAACACGTGTACCTTAGTCTCTGATCCAAGATATACTAAATTACGAGTTACGACCTTTGCATCAAGAGTAGCGTGATACGACTTGTACAACAATACTCTTATAGTCTTTTATAGTACTAAAGCTTGACTTCCACTGTCAAGCCTTGTGGCAGGAATCCGATATACACGTGGATAAGGCCCGTCACGGCTTCACTTCAAAATATTTTTTATTTTTAAGCTATTGCATAGCTTTTATCGCGGGCTTTGAACTAGGACAAACAGTTTGAGCGCGTGATCGAATCAAGAAATTCCGTAACGAAAATAAACCTAACACCGTCGTTCAGTAAGCGTTCAACATTTTAAAGATTCACAAGTAGCTCTGTTTGGCGCAGTGGGCGAGCGACCGCTTTTTTTACGGTGTCGCAGGTTCGAATCTCACTCGCGAAGTAGTGACAGTGCGCTTTTCTTGTTTGTTTGTTTATTAATATTTTTTTTTGCATAATTTTTATTATGCAAAAAAAAATATTGCATAAATATTATAATTGCATAAGTTGATAAAAATGCTAGGCAATAGCTTTACCGCGGCAGTCCCCGAGTGCCACTTAATTATTTTTTTATTTAAAAACGAATATCAACCAAGTTGAACTTGACTGATATTCTCCTCTCCTATGGCACGTACGAGACGTGACCATAGAGCACCTCATAGCATATTTTAATTCCGCGATAATTACCTTGTAATTTATTTCAACAAACTTATAATAATATTAGTTCAGCAACTTTTGCACGTACGTAATATCCAAGCACATCTTTCCCCACCTTTTATTTATAAAATTAATTAGTATATAAGATCTTTGTAAATACGTAATATATGCCACTACTATTAGACACTGCAGTCTGTGTTTCTTTATTCCTTCACCGATCTCTCTGCAAGAACACGCTGTTACACTGCAACCATTGCTGTAACGCAACAGTGGTGACCCCGACCGTGAAAAAACCTCAACGTGATTCTGCTCTCCGACGTACGAAGCAGCGATCCTCGACGTCATCATCCGACGCGATCATCCGACGAGATCGTACCCAACGTGTCCAACCAACCAACGAGATCGGCCAACACATCAAGACATCCTCATCATTGTGAGTCATATTTTTTCGTCATCATGGCTCGTCAAACACCTGTCAAAGGTTTCGGCGCTGGCAACTCTACAGACGAACAACTCAACGGCAGCACAGACTTGGTGGCATCAGTCTCAATAGCAGAGAGGATTCCGCAGTTCTGGACGGATTCACCGCGACTTTGGTTCTCTCAATTTGACGCAATTGTGGCTCCGCAGAAGCAAGGTGATGAATACAAGTTCAACGCGGTCGTATCAAAATTACCCAAAGACGTCATCCATCAAGTCAGCGACATTTTAACGAGTCCGCCTTCAGAGAACAAATACCACTGCATCCGGGAACGACTCATCAGCTGTTATGAAGAAAGCGAACATCGGCGATTCCATAAGCTTTTGTCTGAGATGGACCTCGGAGATCAAAAGCCATCTCAACTATTAAGAAGAATGCCGCAGCCAGAAAGAAGCTGGCTGCGGCAAGATTAATGACGACACGCTACGCTTATTATGGATGAGACAACTTCCTCCATTCGTAACCTCCGTGTTAGCGATTTCCGAAAATTTGGCACTGGACAAGCTAAGCGAAATGGCTGATCGCATCTACGAGAACAGCCGCTGCAATACGAACATATCGTCTTCGGCATCAGCTGACATAAATTTAATCACCCAACTCACGTCACAAATTGCAACGATGCAGTTAGAAATTGCAGCGCTACGCAATGACCGCTCGCGAACAATGCATCGACGCAGCAGTTTTAGTCAACCTCGGTACAATAGACCTAGGTCAAGTTCACGCCTGCATTCACGATCGGAACAACGAAGCAATTTTTGTTACTATCATAAAAACTTTAGAGGCAAAGCTCGAAAGTGTGAAAAACCCTGTTCTTGGGTAAACAAACATTCGGAAAACTAGATTCAGCACAGCGTGCGGCGAGACTCTGTGCTATTCTTCCCTCAAATCGCCTAACGATTACCGACTCTAACAGTGGTTATCGATTCCTCGTGGACACTGGGGCGAACATTTCAGTCATTTCAAAGCCATCACAGAGCTCAAAAAAGGCAAGCGAGTTGAAATTATTTGCCGCCAACGGAACCATTATCAATACATATGGAGAAAAAACCCTAACCCTAAATTTGGGGTTACGCCGCCCGTTCATCTGGACCTTCGTTATTGCCGACGTCAAGATGCCTATATTAGGAGCTGATTTCCTAGACCACTACCGACTTTTGGTAGACATACACGGAAAAACCTTAATCGACAAAACGACTGAAATCAAGAAACCGATGAATTCTATACGAGTAAATATTCCGTCTGTCCGCTCCATCGACTAAAACTTATCCGCTCCTCTCAAACAATTACTAGAAAAATACGAAAGTACTACAAGGCCAACTTCAATGAAAGGACCTACGCAACACAATGTTCAGCATCACATCATCACGGAAGGATTTCCAGTATGCGCCAAAGCTCGTCCACTTCCTCCTGACAAGTACAAAATCGCCAAAAAGGAATTTCAAGAGATGATGGAGATGGGAATTTGCAGACCATCCAGTAGCCCATGGGCCAGTCCATTGCACATGGTAAAAAAGAAGAATGGTGAATGGAGACCTTGCGGTGACTACCGCGCCCTTAACAAGATTACTGTTCCAGACAGATACCCGTTGCCAAGGTTACTGGATTTTACATATATCGCAAATGGGAAAAACATATTCAGCAAAATCGACGTTCGGAAGGCTTATCATTCTATACCAGTAGCGGAACCCGAGAAAACCGCGATCGTTTCACCGATCGGTTTATACGAATTTTTAAAAATGCCTTTCGGTTTACGTAATTCAGGACAGACCTTCCAGAGATTCATGGATTCAATATTCCGAGATTTAGACTACGTTTTCATTTTTGTCGACGACATATTAATCGCAAGCAAGTCCGAAGAACAACACTACAAACATTTGGAAACAGTTTTCAAGAGACTGCAACAAAATGGTATTACAATCAACATGAACAAATGCGAGTTCGCCAAACGAGAACTAGATTTTCTTGGTTATCATATAACGAGCCAAGGAATGAAACCAACACAAGAAAAAATTCAAGCAATCATCGATTATCCCAAACCCAAAACTGTGAAGGAACTTCGTCGTTTCCTGGGCATGGTCAACTTTTACAGACATGCAATCAAGCAATCCGCCAATCATCAAGCTCCACTCAACATATTTTTAATAAATTCAAGGAAAAACGATAATACGCTGATTAAGTGGAACGCAGAGGCCGAGCGTGCTTTTCAACAATGCAAGCAAGATTTACGTGACATTGCAACGTTAGCATTTCCTGATGAAAACGCACCGATCGCAATAATGACCGACGCTAGTTTAAAATGCGTCGGCGCAGTGTTACATCAAAAGGTCAAGCAGAAATGGATACCTATTGCATATTTTTCAAAATCCTTATCAGATACGCAAGTCAAGTATTCAACTTACGATCGAGAGCTACTCGGAATTTATATGGCGGTAAAACATTTCCGACGACTGATAGAAGGTCGCATTTTTACGATTTACACCGACCACAAACCATTGGTGCACGCCTTCGACAAGAAGCCGTCACTAGATGACACTCCGAGGAGAATAAGATATTTGGATTTTATATCACAATTTAGCACCGATATACAGCACGTAAGCGGGAATCACAACGTAGTGGCTGACGCTTTATCTCGAGTTGTGGAAACTATCACGTTACCCACCGTTATCGATTATTCTGAGCTAGAAAAATACCAAGAAGGTGACATCGAGCTACAGCAACTCAAACAAAATAGGTCATTATACATGACGCGAGTAGCAGTACCCAATACAAATAGCAAGATTTATTGCGACATTTCTACCGGAATTACGCGACCATACATTCCGAAGCAACTTAGAAGAACTATTTTTGACAGCTATCACAACTTCTTTAAAGACTTGACACTAATGATCAAATTTTTGCCATAGCTACATTAGTTTTTAAATATCATGCCATTTAACACAATTGACCGTGAATGCCCAGCTGTAATTGTAGACGTTTTGATACAAAAAGCTGCGTTACGGCTTTTTTAAAACACAAAATTTAAGGTGAACTTGTTGGTGCTAAAGTTTACCAGTCATAGAATAAGGAAAATGTAATAAATTACTCTAAGTAATCTCGTTTTTAATTAAAAAAATCGGCCAAGTGCGAGTCGGGCCTCGCTCTTTTAGGGTTCCGTACATATGACCATATCACTTTTTTTTAAACTAAATTTTAAAATTAGGTCGCGGTGAGACGGGGGAGGGCGCGATTGACAAGACGTTGACTAGACGCACATGAGACAAGAATAAACGCATATCTAAAATGAGTACATTTTATTATTTACGATACAAAACAGTTGCAAATTACCATTTCTCACTAAGCAAATAAAAAAAAATTTTCACTGCCACCGTTACAGTACAAAATTAATCCATATCTTCTTCTTCTTCATTATTGTCGTCAATTTCCATATCCTCCTTAGAATCTGACTCGTTTCCTAGATTTATGATCAGCACATCTATCACATTGTCAAACCTCATATCGTGGTTCCAATATTGGTTCTCAATTTTTTGTACATGGTCGTCACACTTCTGCCATTTTTCAGGAGTGAATTCAGAAAACAATCTTGTGATGATTGGAATTTTTTCGTCCAATGAAGAATTTATGTAATTTGAAGCTAAGTTGTTCTTTATATCGGCCCACACAAGCTCAATGGGGTTGAGATCGGGATGATACGGCGGAAGGCGAAGAACGATGTGGCCTGCAGCCTTTAATATTTCGTCAATGGTGTAAATTTACGCAAAGGTACGCACCTCTGACTTTTTGGAGTCATGTGCGTTTAAGCAATTAAATATCACTTGCTTCAACGGTGAAGGAAAACATCGTGAGGAAACCTCCCAGGTAGCAATTTTTCGTCATCACGACGTCCATTCACAGTCATTTCCGACGTAAATGACGTCGTAATCTTCGTCGCACGGACGTACAAAATGACCAACATATGTCATATCCCTCAGGACGTCTCTAAATGACGTTTATTGGACGTCGACGATAAGACGTCAGTAGAACATCATATAGAACTATAATTAGAACATAATATGAACGTCATATAGAACTACAAATAGAACGTAATATGAACGTCTTCTGAGGTCGTTAGCAGGACGCCTTCTGAAGACGTCAGTAGGACGCCTGCTGGAAGCGTTAGTAGGGCGTCTTTTGAGGTCGTTATCAGGACGTCTTCTGAAGACGTCAATAGGACTTCTGCTGGAGGCGTTAGTAAGAGTTCTTTTGAGGTCGTTATTAAGACGTCCTGAAATCGTTATCAGGACGTCTTCTGAAGACGTCAATAGGACGCCTGCTGGAGGCATTAGTAGGACGTCTTGTAGAACCGTAATATGGACGTCTTCTAAAGACGTCAGTAGGACGTTTCTGCAGACTTTGAGAGGACGTCATCTTACCGGCAAATATCGTTCAATGGGCAATAACGTTAAGTTCCGTCCCATCAAGGTGGAAGCAGCAATTGCCACGGTATCGCATTAGTGCGAGAGAACGCGAACTAACATCGGTTAGTCAGCCTATATACGATCTGGGCGCCGTGTCTTCGATCCCGCGAGTTAACCGTTGTGCAACGCCGTCTAGTTCTCAGGTGGGAAACTAATCGGTGTTACAATAATAAAAATAAATAAATAATAATTATCTGAAGTCAGGATTCGAACCTCTGAACCGATAGTATCACTCCTTCTTTTTACCGCTGCACCATCGAAGCATTGATGGAATGTCTAAAATAAACGAAGACTACAAGCACTGTGACGAAAAAATCTTACGCTTTTATTTTCTAACTTTACGGACGTTTTTTGCCGGCTAGGGTACCCCTCCGCAATGCCCCATAAGGAACCCGTTCCAAAAAAAAGTAAAAAATAAAAAAAATATGCGTCGAATTATAGCTAGAATTAGAATAAATTTTCTTATTTTTTTAACTTTCCTTTACAAAACAATCACCCAATTTAGCCCGGTTACTAAATTGCGGAGTTTGGATCAACATAATAATTCAATGGTTTGGATAAAGAAAAAAAAATATTAACAAATTCTCCCCCAAAAATCATTTTAAATTTCAAAAATGTTTACGATGAATATAGTACGTCCAGATGCTTACCCTAAAGTAACGTTAGTGAAACGTCCTCTTTAAGACGAACATAGGTAGTAAGTCCAGATGCTGACCCTAAAGTGGCATTAGTGAAAAGACTTCTTTACGACGAATATAGTACGTCCAGATGCAGACCCTAAAGTGACGGTAGTGATACGCCCTCTTTACGAGGAATTTAGTGTCTCCAGATGCTGTCCCTAAAGTGACGTTAGTGAAATGTCCCCTTTACGACGAATATAGTATGTCAAGTTGCTGTCCCTAAAGTGACGTCAGTGAAACGTCCTCTTTACGACCAATATGGTACGTCCAGATGCTGTCCCTAAAGTGACGTCAGTGAAACGTCCTCTTCACGACGAATATAGTACGTCCAGATGCTGACCCTAAAGTGACGTAAGTGAAACGTCCTATTTATGACGAATAACACACGTCCAGATGCTGACCCTAAAGTGACGTTAGTGAAAAGTCCTCTTTACGACCAATATGGTACGTCCAGATGCTGACCCTATAGTGACGTTAGCGAAACGTCCTCTTTACGACCAATATGGTACGTCCAGATGCTGACCCTAAAGTGACGTTAGTGAAACGTCCTCTTTACGACGAATATAGTACGTGCAGATGCTGACCCTAAAGTGACGTTAGCGAAACGTCCTCTTTACGACCAATATGGTACGTCCAGATGCTGACCCTAAAGTGACGTTAGCGAAACGTCCTCTTTACGACCAATATGGTACGTCCAAATGCTGACCCTAAAGTGACGTTAGCGAAACGTCCTCTTTACGACCAATATGGTACGTCCAAATGCTGACCCTAAAGTGATGTTAGCGAAACGTCCTCTTTACGACCAATATAGTACGTGCAGATGCTGACCCTAAAGTGACGTTAGCGAAACGTCCTCTTTACGACCAATATGGTACGTCCAGATGCTGACCCTAAAGTGACGTTAGCAAAACGTCCTCTTTACGACCAATATGGTACGTCCAAATGCTGACCCTAAAGTGATGTTAGCGAAACGTCCTCTTTACGACCAATATGGTACGTCCAGATGCTGACCCTAAAGTGACGATAGCGAAACGTCCTCTTTACGACCAATGTGGTACGTCCAGATGCTGACCCTAAAGTGACGTTAGCGAAACGTCCTATTTACGACCAATATGGTACGTCCAGATGCTGACCTTAAATTGACGTTCGCAAGACGTCCCCGTAGCGTCCGCTCTTGACGAAAAACTGACTGACCTTAAACTGACCTATGAATGACGTCACCTATACGTTTCTGACGTCAGTCTGCTACCTGGGCTGCACATCTGAGAGTTCTCTATATTGTTCTCGAAGGTGTGTGAAGTCCGCCAATTCGCATTGGGCCAGCGTGCTGGACTATGGCCTATAACCCTTCTCTGAATAATATATTTTTGTATAATTACTGTTTTTATTTTACAATCAGCACGGTTGGAACGTTTTTAATATGACAATAATTTATGTGAAAATAAAACGAAAAGGTGCTTTTGAATTCGAATACACATTTCGAAGCGTACCTACAGATTATAGTGGTTTTTATTCTCTTTGACGTATAATACGGCCCACAGCCCATTGGTCTGTATAATGTACTTTGTGGCCCACAGGACACAGTTACAATAGGTACAAATCTTTTCGCAAGTAAGGCGCGCTCTCTAAACCATAAACTATAGAGAATAAAGATACCGCATCACCCATATAGTCGTAATTCCTAGTTCCATGGCATCACCACTGCACTGCATGCCTATAGTTCATGGAAGAAGGAATTACCAGGAAAGTCTCTCTACTTAAACTAGTAATTGCTATGCCCCAACGAGGTTCCAATTATATATTGTAAGTTGGAATGCAAGGAATAAATGAATATGAATATGAATATGAAACTCTTCCATGGGTTAACCTATACGGCTGGAATCACAGCTGTGCGCATCGATTCGAATTTTGTCCACACAAAACTGTTACTTTTCGTTTAAATAGTGTACGCATCAATATAACAACTCACAATACCTACCTAGTCTTTTCATAAATTGTTCTAAGAGCACACGAAATATTATTATTAATTTAAAGGTGGAAAAAGTGACTTCATTTTGTGTTAATTGTTATCGTTGACAAACCCTTTAGGTAGTAAATATCATTCGTCTATGGTAAACTCCCAGATTTTTACTTGCATGATTTGAACAATCTCGATCCACTTCTAAAGTTACCCGCTTGTCACTTAATTTTCACAAAACAAATTGTTTCGATGTAGCAACATTCACAGAGTACATTATAATATATGGCAACATTAATCATGACAATTTGTCATGATGATGATGATGGACATTGGACGTTTTCGTTTGAGATTTTTTTACGCGCTTCTAATGAAAGTGCATAGCAATAAAATGTTCATGTAAGCCTAAGTTTCCCATAATTGTCCTGAAATAGAAAATGGTAACGATTGTTGACGATTTAGACTCATTATCATTACAAGAGCCAGTTTTCAAGGATGTCAAGTACTACCTGTCTGGCGATGTCTCTGAAAGGGTTTGTTTTTGACGTGTATTCTTGTTTTTATTTTTATTTACGCGTCGAATTGTAGTTTAACTGGTCCCTCGTTTTATTGTATTTGCAGATTATGCAGTTGCTTCAGTCAGGGGGAGCGGAAAACACTAAATATTTCTCGGATTATGTCACTCATCTAATTTGTGGACATAATGCCGCTGATACGGACCTCGACGACGCCCAGGACATCTACCAGATTCCTGCAGTAACGGAGAATTGGGTCCTCGCGTGCGTCCGCCTCAAGAAGCTAGCCAACCCCAAGCCTTACTTCCCCAACAAGAACAAGATATTCTCAAATGTTACCGCGTGCGTTTGTAGAGTGACTCCCGCTGACGCCAAAGCGTTGTTTGCGCTTCTTACATATCATGGTGGAAAAGTGAAGTTGACCTTGGACACAACTTGCACCCACTTAATTTGTGGTTCTGCCTCTGGTAAGAAATATAGTGCTGCATTGTCTTATCCTAAAGTAAAAATTGTAACTCCTGATTGGGTAATAGAGAGTATATTGGCAAGAATACAGGCTGTTACTGAAGTTTTCCATCCTAAACTACTTGTAGTTCCACAGCCACCGCCCAAGCCAATGGATCGGATCAGTGCCATCACAGGATTTGATTTTGAGGAAGGTATTGCTAAGAACGAGGTACCCACACAAAATATGGCAGAGAACAAAGATGAGACACAAGCACTGCTAGACAAGTTAAAGCAAAGAATGCCATGGAACCATCCCCCATCTTCTGCAAATTCATCATCAGCAGTGACATCCAGTGTTAATTCAATGGGCAGTATGCAGTACAGTAATGCAATGTCCACTTCCAGTATTATGAGCAAATCTATACCTCAGGGTATTGTTACTCAGAATTTACAAATACAGGGCAGCCAGGCGAACACACAGTTTATTCAGAAACTTGGACAAAGCTCTATAGTGTCTCAGGCGGGCATGAATGTTCAAAATCAGCAAGTTAACTTGCAACAGCCTACCTACAGTCAGCAGAGTCAGCAACCTCAGCAGCAACAGCCGCACGGATTGTCTGCTATACAAATACAACAGCAGAAGTTGTTGCAACAACATCAGATGAATCAGAGAATGCAAATGCTGCAACAAAAGATAAGCAACCAGCAAAACCAGCAAGGGTTCTCTCAACCCAATGTTTCTGCAGCTCAAATTACTCAAAACATAATACAGCAACACATACAGAACAACCAGCACCATAACTTACAACAGTCTCAGAATATCAGTCAGAGCCCTAGCACTTCAATGAGCTCAGCCCAGCAGCAAATTGAGAACATCAGTCAGATGTTAAGTCAGAGTGCAAATAACTTGCAGCAGGCGCAGTTGAGCCAGCAGAACATGGTGATGAAGCAAGGCTTAACACTGAGCCAGCAGAGTGCAGTCCAGAATATTGCACAGCAACTTGCACAGTCCACACAAAACCTTCAACAAAGTCTTCAAAATGCTAAACTCAATCAGAACTTAGGTCAAACACAGGTGCTAAATCAACAGCAGCTCATAAGTTCTGGGCAGCAAATGTCTTCTCAACAAGGCTTACAACAGCAAAGTGTTCAGTCTCTGAGTAATCAACGGCAAAATATCAATATGAGTGTCATAAACCAGCAGGGTCTAGTGGCGTCATCACAAGCTCAGAGTGGGCAGGGTCAGCTGGGTCAACTTGTGGGTACATCACAGCAGTCGGTGATAGGGCAACAGATTCAAACAGTTCAGCAAACTATACAAAGCCAACAGGGTAACACAGTGCCAGTGCAGGGCACTTGGCGACAGCAGAACATTCAAATGGTGCAAAATGTTCAAGGGCAGCATCAAATCATTAGAAGCCCTCTAGTTCAGTCGCGCAATCCACAGAACCAGGTGATATTGCAGCAGCAAATAATGCAGACCCAACAGCAGCAACTAATCAACAACCAACAACCTCAGCTCAGTCCGCAGCACAATATTCAACAACCACAACAAATACTCCAGCAAACAATTGGTAACCAAGGCCAAACAATAAGCCAGACGCATCATCAAATATTGGTACAAAAGCAGCAGCTCCTTAACAGTAGTGGACAACAGCAGATTGTGCAACCACAGCAGGTTCTAATCAACCAGCACACAGGACAGCAACAAATATTGGTGCATGGGAATCAACAAGTGACATTGCAGGGTGGACAGCAAATTGTGTCTCAAAGCCAGATTGTACATCAGGGTGGTCAGATTGTAAACCAAGGTGGCCAACAGATTATTACACAGGGTGGGCAGCAAGTTCTGTCCCAGGGTGGCCAACATGTGATTACTCAACAGGGTCAGCAGCATCAAGTAGTAATAGCTCAGTCTTCTCAACAGATAGTTCAATCTGGCCAGCAACTAATTGGCCAAAGCGTTGGACAAGCACAGCAAGTGTTGACACAAGTACCTCAGTCCCCGCAACCTGGGTCTCAGTTGGCTGGGGGAGGCATTCAGCAAATAATTACGCACAGCGGAGGTCAGCAGATAGTGTCTCCGGGAGGCCAACAGATAGTACAAGGAGGCCAGAATGTATCATGGCAGCAGCAGCAATACTTGCAGCAAAGGCAACAAATTGGCCAGCCTGGTGCCGTTGGACCAAGGGTAAGAATTTAAAGCCAACTTCTATTTGAAGTCTACTTTTCACTGTGGTATATAATATAATATATATTATATAATATAATTATATTATATCCCATATCCATGAAATGGAACCCATAACACTTGAATATTGTCAGCTTACTGCAAGAACGCAATAAGTGACATACACCTGAGTACATGAAAATTTTGAATAGTAACCAATGATTACAGTTTTAGTTGTATTGATTGCCTTATATCATCTATTATTTATTATAACTTTAGATGATATTATAAGGCAATCAATACAACTAAGGCTGATTCGTTGTTTACTAAGAAAGAAAGAATTTCCCATTCCCGTCGGTTCTTGTTCTTTCTTCGCCAGTTGTTTTGTTGCGCCTATTTGTTGAACACCTGACGTTACAGGTGTCGTGGACGGCGGGCGGCGGCGGCCGGCAGCTTATCCACCTGGACGCGGAGACGCACGCGCAGCTGCAGCAGATGGACCCCAAGCAGCGCGCCATGTTCGTGGCGCAGCTGCAGAAGCGCAGGCAGCTGTCCATGCAGAGGGCCGCTGCGATCGCACAACAGGTGAGCTTGAGATACAGTACATGAACCATTATTTTTGACGTGATAACGTCTTATAAATCGATGAACGCCGGCTGCACGCACGAAAAAGTGTAACGTTCCGCCTGAGCCTGAGCATGCAAGCGAGAGCGCGGAACAAGCGATAGAGAGGCACGATCGGCCTAAGCGTTGGCTTGTGACTAGAGAGTGCCCGCCGCCGCCCGCCAGTCATCGTCAATGTTTCTTTATGACGTTATCACGTATAAAACTATTGTCCGTAAACCGACTTTACACACAAACAATTATTTTTTTAATTTATTTCAACAAGTAATGCACAATAAACACATAATAAGTGTGGCAAGTTTAAAATCAATCCGACGTCTTGAAGGGGATGAAAATTATTATTATTATTATTATTATTATTATTTATAATAGGCTACGCAGCTGTCGCTGATGCGCCTATATCATTTGCTGTGCTTAGAGTTTTCAATGTTATAGCGGTCTAATCTGTTTTTAAATTCATTCACTGACTTTGACGTCACTATCTCTTTAGGCAACTTATTCCATATATGCACCACTCTATTTGTTAGATAGTGTTTATAGGGATTGGACGAGGCCAGTTGACGCCGTAATTTAATGTCATGACCTCTTAGCCCAGGGTTGCTCTTCCTCAAAAACAAATTCTCGAAATTGGGGATGTTGTAAAACTTGTTCAAGATTTTGTATGTTTCGATAAGATCCCCTCTTTCTCGCCTGCTTTTTAGTGTTGTGAGTCCAAGTGCAGAAAGTCTTTGCTCATGTGGAAGGTTTCTGAGCTCCTTCGGCAGTTTAGTGGCTCGTCTTTGAACTCTTTCCAACAGTTCTATATCTTTAACAAAATATGGACTCCAGACTTGATATGCATACTCCAGTAAGGGTCTGACATAGGTCTTGTATATTTTTAGGAAGGTGTTTTTGGTGATGTTGAAAAATGCTTTTCTGATTAAGTACAGGATAGAGTTGGCCTTTTTCACAACAGACACAATGTGCGCTTCCCATTTGAGGTCGCTGCTAATGATTACTCCCAGGTCTTTTTGAGTATCCACCACTTTCAACTGTTTGTTGCTTAAGAAGTATGGAATTCGTGGATTATTTTTGCCAATATGTAAAACAGTGCATTTATTAACATTTAATGAAAGTAGCCATTCCTTTGTCCAATGTTCAATTGCATTTAAATTTTGTTGTATGTTATTCTGTTGTTGTATAGGATTCCCAAAGAACTTAGTGTCATCCGCGAATAAGGAGAACGGGAGACTTATAACGTTTTGCAAGTCAGTTAAAAATAGTGTGAATAATATCGGCCCCAGTACAGATCCTTGCGGCACACCACTGTGAACAGGGCGAATACTTGACATTTCTTCGCCAACCCTAACGCGGAATTTTCTTTCGTTTAGGAAGTCGCTTATCCAGACTAATAGGTTGCCACGTATTCCAATGTGTTCTAATTTGTGAAGAAGTCGGCGTATTGGCACCCTATCAAATGCTTTCTCGTAATCTAGATAGATAACATCAGTTGGTTGGTGATTGTTCCAATTTAATATCCACTCTCTAAGACAGCTGAGAAGGTTAGTAACAGTTGACCGCTTTTGTGTAAAACCATGTTGCTCTGGAATGATAATGTTTTCATTGGTTATGAAGTCTCTTAGGCTATCAGCTATGATTTTCTCCATGGTTTTACATAGGATACTTGTTAAGCTGATAGGTCTGTAGTTTTCAGCATTTAGCTTGTTTCCTTTCTTGAAAATAGGTGTAACTACTGCTTCCTTCCAGTCTGTTGGGAGCTTTCCAGTTAAAAAGGAAAGATTCATTAATAAAGTCGCTTGATTAATGATAGCGCTACACTTCTGGAGCATAATAGCAGGAATATTATCCGGACCACTTGCAGTTAACTCATCAAAGGATTTAATAGCTTTTAGAACTTTTTCCGGCGTAAATACAATATTTTCTAATGATGCATGTACTCTCTGAAAATTAATTTTTGGTAATAACCCAGGTGGCTCACACACATATGCATGTTCAAATTGATCTGCAAAGATTTCAGCAACCTCTACTGACTTGGTTACAATTTCATTTGTGTATGGATTAATAAGAGCTGGTGGTATGTTGACTCTTGTTGATATTTGTTTCCTGATATAAGCATAAAAAGCCTTTTCACCACTATCAACAATATTAGATTCGAAATTGATCCTGTTTTGTCGCGCTAGCTTTACTATTTTGTTATTTATTGCACGATATCTTTTATAAGACTCTTGATCTTGGTCAAGTAGATATATATTCCAAAGCTTCTTTTTCTTATTTGTTAGTTCACATATCTCCTTGGTAATCCATGGTTTAGTTTTATTGTAGCATTTGCGGCATTTTATTTTAGGTATATATTTTTCAGTAGCAACATCAATGTTTTCTTTAAACTTCTTCCATTTATCATCTATTGTGCAATTTTCTGGTAAGTCAGATGTGAGCAAGTAATTGTTAATTGAATCATAGTCACCATAGTTAAAAGCTAGTTTTTTGGACGTGGCGTTCATTTCTAGCTTGGTTTAACAGCTGTATTGTAGCCATAAGAACTATATGGTCACTCTTACCTATTGGAGGATAATAGTTAATTTCACTTAGTAGTAACTCATCGTTGCAAATAATGAGATCTAAAAGTGACTCTTGATTGTTTCGTTTCCTAGTATTCTTTGTTACCATTTGCACAAGGTTGTTATCTGTGATTAATTCAAGAAAACTTTCATGTAATTTGTTATAACCTGAAGTTTTCACAATAGGCCACTTTATATCTGGTAAGTTAAAATCACCAACTATTAAAAGGTTTGAGTTTGAGGCTGCAGCCTTTTTTATGCTGTTGAAAAGATCTTCATCAGATTTTTCCATGTTATAGTGAGTAGGCCTGTATACACAGGCTAGTAAGAGGTTAAAGTTTTGGTACTTAATATCAAGCCACAGTGCTTCCACAGAATCCTCATGTAATAGTATATTGGGTTTAGCAATCAATGGCTGATTATTCAGTGTTAAAAGAGTATAAATTGCTACTCCACCTCCTTTCTTATTGTCCCTGTCTAAACGAAAAAGTGTATAATTAGGTAAATTTACTAAGCTGTCAGAAATTCCTGCGTGCAAATGTGTTTCAGTAACAAGTATTATGGATGGGTTAAGAGTTTTAACTTCCAGTGAGAATAAATCGAATTTAGCCATTAACGATGCAAGGTTGGTGTACATAATTGTTAGGTTTGTTATAGGAGACTTTACTAGTTTTTTGTAGTTTTTATGATTTTCGGGTGTTTATTAATATACTTAATAGTCAGATCTTTTTCCCCATTTTTTGTTCTTTCTGCTAGCTCCGATCTCAGTTTCTTTAATTGATCTCGCTGATAGGGTGTCATATCCGATTTAACAGTGATTGACGAAGGTAATTTATTTTTATTTTTCAAGACTTTAAAGGCATTTTGTTTGCTGCGAAGGATGACTTTGATCGGTCTGGGCATGTTGGCAGTGGGCTTTCCAAGACGAATGGTTGTTATGAGCTCCGAGGCGTGGAGTGGGACTTGAGCAAGTGCTTCCAAAACTTCCGATTTATCATGATCTTTAATGTCTTCCTTTCTGTCTGAGCTCGCTTCCTGAATGCCAAACAATATCACATTGCAACTTCGATTCTCACGTTCGGTCATTTCCTGAATGATCACATCAATATTTAAAGAAGATGCCTGATTTTCTTTTAGTTCCATTACTTGCTGCTTCAGTTCGGATACAAGTTTGCGTAAGGCAGGCACTTGTTTTAAGCCCTCTTGGCAGTCCACACACAAATATGAAAGTTTGGGGTTTTGTAAACAAAACACACGAAGCTCTGTTGCAGACAATTCACTGCATTTGCCGCATATTTCACTAATGCAACCTTTACATTGAATTTTTGGGTTTTTCTCATCATACTTCTTAATTTGTATATTGCATTTATAACAATTTGCCATTGTTTTTCAATATTTTTGAAAGTTACGAAAATTACGAAAAAATAAAAATTTTGAGGGTAAATAAATTTATAATTTTTTTTTTTTGTTCACTGATTTGTCTCTTTGGAATTTAGATTGAAGTTTTTCACTGTAAATCCTGTGCACTTTCACAAGATAACATTTCCTAAGATTCACTACACTTTAAACCACACAATTAAAGACAGATCACAGTTTATTTTTACGTAAATTCAATAGAAAACAATTAAAAACTCTGAGCACAAGTTTCGCTGTTGACAGCTGTCAACCTACTACCTACTAATCGAGTTCAAAAGTTCTGTTACATAGATACGAACCAAGCTAATATAAACGTGTATGAAAATTCGTCTCACCAATCTGCGCAGTTTGTTGGCGAGTTCGCGCTCTAAAAAAAACATTAATACCATGCAAGTTGCTCATTTGACTCACTCTAACGTCGAAAGACGTGTCCGAAAAACTTATATATAAGTAATATGCAACTCTGTACTAACGCCGAAGAGCATTATATGCCGAGTTCTTGAAGTATAAAGACATTCTTCATAGCTACGGGTGAACATGCATTCATCAATCTTTATTTTCTGAAAAAAAAAATTTAGATATAAAAAATGTAATGCAGGTTATATGACGTACGAGTATTTTACGGTTTATAGTCTTGTTATATTTTAATGTGTGCAATTGTGTCTATTGCAGCAACAGGGTGTCGTGACGGGGTCGCCGGGCGCGCCTTCCCCCGCGCCGCAAAGTGTAACCTTCATTCGAAGTCAGTTACCGCCCGGCCTTTCTCAGCAACAACAGGTATATTATCACTGCCTATATATACTAAACTGGCTAGCGATTCATTCCGTTGGGGCCTGCACCCACTGACGGCATGGCACGGCAGGCGACGAATGAAATATACCATAATGTTATGACAAAAAAATTGAAATTTCAATGATGGTCTTCGTAGATAGGTGATTTTGTACCTTTTTTTGACGTGATAATGTCTTATGAATCGATGAACACCGGCTGCACGCACGAAAAAGTGTCACGCTCCGCCTGAGCCTGAGGGTGCAAGCGAGAGCGCGGAACAAGCGATAGAGAGGCACGATCGGCCCAAGCGTTGGTTTGTGCCGCCCGCCAGTCATCGTCAATGTTTCTTTATGACGTTATCACGTAAAAGTTAAAACTATCGTCCGTAAACCGTCTTTACAAATTAAACTGAGAGAAAGAAATCATCACATTAACTGTGTTAGTTTTGACACAGTTAATAAACTTTATAAACTGGTGGTGTCATCTAGTTTTAGTATAAAGAACAATTAAATCTAAAATTCTACACCTAAACATAGTACCCATCAGTTACTTGCCCTTCAATAATGTTATTATAACAAAGTAGTTTTCATAGTCAAAGATAGATGTCTACTGCTGGACATACGTCTCTTGTGTGAACTTCCACAGGATTCAATCTTGTGCGGTGAGTATCCAATGGCTTCACCTAGTGGGAGTCTGTCAACACTGCGCTTCCAGTATGAAGCCACTACTCTAGTACCTTAGGGCTCAAACGATCATGGGTTCTTCGAACTATGTGCCTGGCCCATTACAACTTCGGCTTCGCTACTCGATGAGCTATGTCTGTAACTCTGGTACTCTTACGGATCTCCTCATTTCCAATTTGATCTCGCAGACATACTCCGAGCATAGCTCTCTGAGTTCTCTCCATCGCCTGCTGAAAAGATTGAAAATGTAATCAAATTTATTATTCTGTTATAATGACGGCGCTATTTCTTTTTACTTTTTTTCATTTTCAATTTAAGAACACTAATACGACAAAGTAGGCTTATAGCATTCTAATTGCGACAATGGCAGTATCATCTTCACAGGTTTCTATAAAAATATTTACTTGAAAGTGTCCAGTTTAAGAAATTAATCAAAATATCGACTAATTTGTGAGTAACTCACGTCCAACTCAGTATTTTGATTTGCGAAAAACCAAATTAAATTTGAATTTCGCGGGCAGACCCTTGTCTTCCATCTTAACGTCCGAAAAAGTAATAAAGACGGCGGAATATCTATTTTAAGGAAGGACATACGTATTATAAGTTAAATTCAATATTTTATCTACTCCAGCATCGAAAAGTTCCAATTTCGAATTTGACAGCTGAATCGAAATGAACCCTCTTTCGGTTTTGCTTCTCATTTCGATGCAGCTCGTTGTATGGGAGCTGAATCGAAATGGTTATCTTCTTAAAATAGGATACCTAAAGCTAAGGCTCTGAGTTCTGGCACTTTTGTACCGTTCATATGACAGAGGCGCCACAGGCGGCTGGTGGCGGCTTACGGAGTTACTTTTTGTTGACAGAGGCGCCACAGGCAGCTGGTGGCGGCTTACGGAGTTACTTTTTGTTACTATATTGAGCCTATGGCGTATTTTGTTAATGATTTTATTTTCCTTGTCGTAGATAAAATCTTGTATGCAACTGAACGTAATTAGTCATTTTAATTCTCGTACTATCCTATTTTGATACTCGGCAAGCCTCGTATCAAAAAACAGCACTCGAATTAAAATGACCCTCATTACGATGCAGTTGCATAAATAGCTATTTCAACACTCCATATTAACATATCGATACAACCAGCTGCGATACATTACGATACGGTATATCGATACAAAGCGACATATCGGGCATCGCTACTGCTGAGTGGCCCTGAGCCTATATAAATATTTTGAACAGGTACAATGGTTGCAACAGCAAGGCGCAAGGGCGGCCACCATACCGGCGGCCCAGCCGGCTCAAACACCGCAGTCTCCGGGTAAGAAAACCCAATTTTCTTAAAACTTCCTCATCAGCACAGGCCATTTCTATATAAATCATTATTATTTGTCAGCTAAGGCCATTAGATGATCAATCATCAGCAAGCCTGCATATCTCAGTGAAAGTGTAATTTAGCTTCAATAGCCAACATAATATCTTCACTCGATTGATCGAATTTATAAGCATTGAATTTCTGATAAACAGAGTCTGTAATGTCGTTGTTTGTTGAACACTCCATTCAGTTTGAAATTAACTAAACTAATCCACTGAAATAAATAGCACCCTGCTGTAAAACATGTTCTTTTTACTTTTTTCTCATCCATCACACTTTTTCAACTTTTCCATTTAACATTAATATCAAGTCGTTATATTTATGAGCAAGCGGAAATGAAGTTTTACATGTTTAAAAAAGCGTGATGGAAAATTGTTTGAAGCCAAGCATTTTATATGACCGATATTTATCTCGCTCACATTTTTAGGTACTTATCTGAAAGAAAATTCGAGCAAAATGGATGTGGTTTAGAAGTTTTTGGTATTCAGATTACGCCCCATACATAGTGATGGCGATCAGAAATTATAATTTCAATGCGATACCAACCTCGTGCTCTAATCCCGCGATAAATATTTCGTAGTGATCGTCAGGCGTTGTTTAGAGTTCTATACCAAGTTTTACATTCTCGATATCCTAAAATTGGTATTTAAAGTTGATTAAATCTAAGTTGTTTGATAATTTAAAGTAAAATGTTACCTATCTGTTAAGTTTAAGACATGTCTATCTAAATGAATAAAGAATTCAAATAAAACATGCGCCTTTCTGTTAGTGTGGTTTGAATAAATATTTTCTCTTTATACTTGGAATTCAAATGGATTCACCTGAACCAGAACGTGAGTAAAAACGAAAATTTGTTTAAAATGTGAGACAGGTCGTTTCTAGAAAGGGTGTAGGGCATGTGTAGGAGTGAGGAGGGGTGTGTTTTATCAAAGAGTTCACGTACCTATGGCGCTATTTCGATTGCTTAATTTTAGTCTAATTGTGTTGTTTGAGTACTAATATAATTAATCTTATTTACTTATTTCGTACAATTTGTGAATCTATTTCATTATAGTAGCAGATTTTTTCAATTTAGAGCAGAAATAGACCTTAGAATTTTTAATGGAAAGAAAGCAGAAAGTATACCGACAATTCTTGTTATATTAGAAAACAAGTATTAATTTGAGAGCTTATTTTGTAATCGATTTAATTTGTGGTGGTGGTGCATGTCGCATACGTATTTATTTTATTTGCATGTTTTGTAGATGCGAAGTACTACAGAATGAACTATTTTTTCAATTTGTGGTGGTGGTGCATGTCGCATACGTATTTATTTTATTTGCATGTTTTGTAGATGCGAAGTACTACAGAATGAACGTTTTTTTCGTAACTTCTTTGGTAGATTTTCAACTTGTGAAAGACTTGAAGAAGAAATTATTTTATCAAACTGCAGTTGTCAAATATCTTGGCAGATACGACTTCATTTAACCAGTGAGAAAAAGCAGCAAAAAAAATTGGCGGTGCTCTTTAAAAAATTTTTTTTTGCTATCTACTTTATATACGAAAAATATCAATATGACGGATGTTCAATTTCTGTAGACGGGTTAGTTTTAAAACTTGTCCTTGTCATCAATTTCTGTAGATGGGTTAGTTTTTAAACTTTTGTTCTTGTCATCAATTTCTGTAGACGGGTTAGTTTTTAAACTTTGTCCTTGTCATCAATTTCTGTAGACAGGTTAAATAGTTATTAAACTTTTGTCCTTGTCATCAATTTCTGTAGACGGGTTAGTTTTTAAACTTTTGTCCTTGTCATCAATTTCTGTAGACAGGTTAGTTATTAAACTTTTGTCCTTGTCATCAATTTCTGTAGACTGGTTAGTTTTTAAACTTTTGTCCTTGTCATCAATTTCTGTAGACAGGTTAGTTATTAAACTTTTGTCCTTGTCATCAATTTCTGTAGACTGGTTAGTTTTTAAACTTTTGTCTTTGTCATCAATTTCTGTAGACGGGTTAATTTTTAAAATTTTTGTCCTTGTCATCAATAATTTCTGTAGACAGGTTAGTTATTATAAACTTTTGTCCTTGTCATCAATTTCTGTAGATGGGTTATCATTGTCATTGTGATGGCTTGAATAGGCATGATGACCGATTTTGAAAAACTGTTGGATGATGTTCGGAAGTATATTTCGAAAAATATCTTATTTCAGCAGAGGAGAAAAGGTTTGACAGATAAAATTGCCTTTTCAATTTTAAGTTTAAAAATTCACACAAAAACACTCACCGGTGACGTCGTGGTGGTCGTTCATGACGTCACTCTGTGTTTTGTCATGTTCGTCAAAGTTTAAAGATCGATGTGACATCGCTCTGATTGGTGTTCAATCCAATATGGCGGATAGCTGTATTTTATAGTTTTATGTTATCAAAATGAATATCAATCTCGCTCAAAATGGAAGAACAATACGTTTTTTATAATCCATTAATCCTATTTCATTAGATAAATTCTTAATTTCATTTATTCTTGGTTACTGTCATCACGCCTATTGTAAGTATGATTAATGTATGCCGGATCCTGCCATAACAAAATTAACCATAGACCAAAGAAGCATCCAATAATGGGTAGAACATTCCGTCAGGCGGGGCCGTAGCGGGGGCGGTCGGCACGGTGGGTGCTGCAGCGGTGGGCGGCAGCGTGGAGACTCCCCTGCAGCAGTTACAGCGGCAGCAGCAGTACCAGCGCTTGCAGCAGTTGCAGGCGCAGCGCGACCACGCCGCGCATCACCACGCGGCCGCCAAGCAGGTAAAGTCGACATCGTTAAGGTGGATTATATGGGACTGCCCGCGAAATTCAAATTTAATTTGGGTTTTCGCAATTTATAAACTATAATACGACAAAGTAGGCTTATGGCATTCTAACTGCGCCAATGGCAGTATCATCTTCAAAGGTTTATATAAAAATCTTTACTTGAAATTGTCCAGTTTAAGAAATTAGCTCCGATATGTCTTCTCGTCCAAAATCCCTCGGTGCTTGAAGACTAAAGTCACGGACAGTGCGTGTTGCCAGTGATGACTTACGGATCCGAGACGTCGCTAACTAAGAGCCTCATAAGTAGACTCAGGATCGCTCAGCGGGCGATGGAGAGTGCTATGCTCGGAGTGTCCCTGCGGGATCGAATCAGGAATGAGGAGATCCGTAGGAAAACCAAAGTCACCGACATAACTCAGCGAGTCGCGAAACTGAAGTGGAAATGGGCGGGGAACATAGTTCGAAGAATTGATGGTCGTTGGGGTCCCAAGGTGCTGGAGTGGCGACCCCGCACCGGGAAACGCAGTGTTGGCAGACCCCCCACTAGGTGGACCGTCGACATCAAACGAGTCGCAGGGAGCCGCTGGATTCAGACGGCGCAAGACCGAGACTTGTAGAAGTCCATGAAAGAGACCTTTATCCAGTAGTGGTCGTCTATCGGTTGACAAAGAAGAAGAAGAAGAACTTTGTGTACTTACATCATGTGTTTTTAGAAATTGTGTAGATTTATTATTTCGTTTACTGTTGTGATTTATGTAAAGAAAATAATGTATGTACTTCTCCGTTCACATTAGTTCCATTCATTTTTGTTAGCAATCAGCGCCTGAATGGTGATAGCCAAATTGCTCCATTTTCTCGTCTTGGATAGCCAGTTCAACATATTATACGTGTTATATCTATTGTACGTATTATAAATCACTGCTCCATCGTTAGATAAAACAGTTAGGAATCTTGAATTGCTTCCATAAACGTTCAGTCGAATGTGCAGGTGGCTCCAGTTACTCAACACGTGGTAACGCCGTTGCAAGAGCAGCAGGTCGAAGGTTTGTTGACGCCCACCACGCCGGAACAACAACAAGGTAAGGAACCCAAAATAGTTATTTGTGTTATATGGGGACAAAGAAATTTTTTGGTCTCCGAGGGCGTTATTTTGAATTCAGAGCGAAGTGAAGGATTCTACTAAAGAATAATGAGCGTAGCGAGGAATTCAATATACGCCGCCCGAGAACAAAATATTTTGGCCCCGAATGACACACACTATTTTTCATCATTACCTATGAGAATAAGCTAGGCATATCAACCTGAAAATGTATAGACATTACCTATACGTAATATTGAAAGTTTAAATAAAACACAAATAAATTATTATGAAATAAGTAATTAAACATTAATATTTATGTTGGACACAGTATGGGCGTATATCCGATCGACAAATTGATCACGTGACTTGTCGAAGATACCAGCCCCCCCTAGCCATGTTACACTTACGATTGTCTATTTCTCTTTCTACGATAGCAAACGCTTGAAGGTTTGGCTAGGGATAGACTAGATGACGCAGCAGCTGATCAAAGACAGAAGTGTATTGATAATATTTCGCAGCATTTTGTATTTTAAATGTTTTTTTAGCATTTAAAATGCATAAATTATTCACTGTAGTGTCCATTTAGAATGCACATTAAAATAATTAGGTAATTTAAGCGCCATCTAGTTTTCGATTTTGAAAAACCTTTCAACATTGCTAACTAGATGGCGCTTAAATTACTATTATTTATGCATTTTAAATGCTAAAAAAAACATTTGAATATGTCGCCTGTGCAAAGTACAGAAATCCTTTCTGGGGTTGAGCTTATGCTTGTATAATAATATGATTCCAAAGGAATTACTAAATTTGCGACTGTATAAATTTTATATAATACGTAAAAACTCACTGAGTCATGGTTAATGACTTTCTTATGACAAAGTTGCATGGGAGAAATCGGCTTGGCATCCAGCTGCCCACAAGGTAATATAATTTATTACAACGTAATAGCTACAAAATAACATTTTAAAGCTATGTTTTGAAAAGGGCAACTGCTGAGTTTCTTGCCGACCTTTCCCAGAAGAATCCGATTTGCGAATCGGTGGTAGAATCATAACGTGTCATAAGAGCTACAGGTTGGCCTACTTGAAATAAGTTTTGTATTTGATTACATGTCGTTTATTTGGTGCAGCTGGTGCGGGCGCGTTGCTGGTGAACCCAAAGACGAAGACGGCGCTGGCCAACATGCTGTCCATCCGGCTGCAGGGCGCCGCGCCGCCGCCCGACCACGAGCCCTCCGCCTCCGGGACCTTAAGGTACATTTAATTTTTTCTTAGCTGTCTTAAAAGTTAAACAAATCGCGGAAAACGATTCGGAGAAGCGCATAACCGACAACCTACTGGGCGCTTACGTCTTTCTTAAGAGTGTGAAACCACTTGTTTACCTATTAAGGCAGTTAAGGAGAAATAGATTACTAAAGTTCGGCCGTTCAGAGAATGCGTTCCTGACACCTGTCAGTTAGTCACGACAACTGTCACAAAATTATAACATTAATTGATTATTGATATAATAATGTTGTTTTAATGCTCATCAATTGTTAAAACGGTAAACAACCAGCAATAATATTTTTATCGTAACTGCAACGCCATTACAAAGTTACGTCGTCAGTTCAATTGCGATGTGTCAGGACCGCATTCTCTGAACGGCCGTAGTATAATAAATTGGTTATTTGACAGTTTTCGGAAAAATATCTTAAAATTTACGTAGGCTTATTTTATACCTCTTTTAGTAATCTTTTTCGTTATTTATTAGGGGGAAATAGTTATTTGTGTTATATGGGGCCAAAGAAATTTTTTGTTCCCCGAGGGCGTTATTTTGAATTCAGAGCGAAGGGAAGGATTCTATAGTAGAATCCTGAGCGTAGCGAGGAATTCAATATACGCCGCCCGAGAACAAAATATTTTGGCCCCAAATGACACACTATTTTTCATCATTACCTATGAGAAAAAGCTAGGAGTATCAATCTACTATGTATAGACATCGTATATTGAAGTTTAAATAAAACACAAATAAATCGTTATTAAATAATTAAACATTAATATTTATGTTGGATACCTACAAAATGGGCGTATATCTGATCGACAAATCGATCACGTGACTTATCGAAGACAACCGCTTCGCAAACAATTTGAGTTTCGACACATACTAAAGCACGAACGCGGACCAAACAGAAGAGAGAAATGAAAAGTCCCATGGGGTTAAAATTAAATTTTGCTCCCGCTATCCTCTGAAGCCAATATTCGTTTTTCGAATAGGTATGATGAAAAATATTTTTTATCCATTCATTTGAAATTCGCGCGAAAACAGCCGGTTACGTGACATTTATGCTATAGAATGGGTTGTTGCAGCTATATAATCGGTTGTTGCAGCTATATCATCGGTTGTTGCAGCTAAATAATCGATTGTTGCAGGCTTATGACAGCGGCGCACGCGGCGGGCGGCGCGGTGCGGGCGTCCACGCGCCTGCTGCTGGGGCCGGCGCACCATCCGCACCAGGTCCCTACGCCGGTATGAATGCCCTAATCTGCAAAACTGTAATATTAATAAATGATTGGTTCAATAAACTGTTATAATTTTTTTTAATAAATCTGAAAAACAGACTGAGTATTCTAATTGCTTCCAAACTTTCTGACGGTAGTGTTACTTTTAACAATGAACGTAACCCACAGGCGGGCAGCGCGGGCGTGGTGGGCAACAAGGTGTACGCGGGCGCGGCGGGCGCGGTGCGCGCGGCGCCTCCGCGCGCGCAGTTCTACGGGCACAACCCCAACCTGAAGCTGCCGCCCGACCTTTTCCTGCTCGGATGCGTTTTCCACATTGTAAGTAATTCTATTCTATATCTTGCCCTTTCTACAAATCACCCGTTCACTGCAAGTACCTCGCGTCGCGCTTCCCCGCACCGCACCTCAAGTCAGACCCCCTTAGTACATCTGTACTATCGGTCGGTCTAATCGCGAGCGGTACGTTGCTATCTAGCAAAGTAACAAACAACGTAAGCAAACGCTCGCGATTGTCACTACCGAGTTTTTTCAAACTTTTGTTATTGTTACGTTTTAAAGTTTTTATCAAGTTTTAATTGGTTATTTACTACTGTTCGCGTGTCGTTTTCTACAATGAATGAAAGAATTAATGACTCTTTGAAGAGGGGAAAAATTAAAATTAAAAATCACCCCCTTCGACATTCAAGACGTCATCATTCCTCATCATTGGCACGAAAAGCATTGCCAGAAAAGGATACTTCCGTCACAGTCGTGGTTACAGTAAAAAATACAACAAGTATTATTTTATTGTCATCGATACCAGTATAACGTCAATTTGTAACGGCCGACGACGGTCTACTTGGAGTGAACGAGTAGCGAATGTCTATCGCATTGAATCAGGTGGAGTACCAGCAGTCGGTGGGCGCGGAGCGCGTGGCGCGCTGGTCGGAGGCGATCGTGCGGCGCGGCGGCGAGGTGGAGGGCGGCTACTGCGCGCGCGTCACGCACGTGCTGTGCGAGACGCAGCGGCACGGCGTCGTCATGCAGGTACGGGAGAGTATTATTGACGGCGTACGGACTCCAGAACTCACTGCATTAGTATGATAGGTAGTCATGTCAATGGCTGTCGGTTAAAATAGAGTGTGACATTTAGAAAAATGTTCCGTTCCTGCTAAATAAAAAGCATTGTGCATATTACTTAGATTAAAAAAAATTTTTTGATGACTATGAATGAAGTAATGGTGCGGGAAGGTAATGTGTGGTTGTTGTGTTGGGTGTGCGCCAGGCGCTGCGCGACGCCAAGCGCTGCGTGACGGCGTACTGGGTGGCGGACACGCTGGAGCGGCGCTGCGTGTCGCCGCCGTGGCACGCGCTGCACCTGCCGGCGCTGCACGCGCGCAGCGAGCGGCCCGCGCAGCACCACCGCGCCGCGCTCTCCGGCTGGCGGCGCGACGAGCGGCGCCGCCTCGCCTGCTGCCTAAGACAGATCGGCGCCAAGGTTACATTTTATTTTTACAGCATGCTCAGCCAAGCTGAACTTGACTTATATTCTCCTCTCCCCCTCCAAATAAGTGAAAAGCAACAGAGGGGGATCGTCAACATTTCAATCTGCACCTTTAATCAATAGACTATTGAGGATTTTTTCAGTTACCGACATAGCACATTGAGTTATGAAGCTGAAGTGGAAATGGGTGAAGTACAAAAAAGAATCGATGACCGTTGTTGTCCCAAGGTGTAAATTGTTTGTAACTGAAGAACTAACTTCTAATTATAAAAGAATGTTTTAATATATATATAGCTGCTGGGGCTGATTCACTGACTCACTGACTCATTGATCACCTCTCCTGTAAAATTTTGTATGAAAAATTTTTTTTTCACCGATGGTTTTGTATAGAGGACAAAAATTCATTCGGAGGAAAAATATGGAGAGAGCTGATGATTGAGGATTTCGAAGACGGGTGAGGAGCACGGCCAGGTTATTAAAGATAGGTGGGGGGGTGCTCGAACAAATGTCATTCGAAACCTCATCCAATTGGCAGTGAGCTGAAAAAAAATTCAAAATGGCGGAAAAAAGATGGCGGCCATACAAATTTCGTTGGTTTCTATCTCGGAGAGTATAGAAGATGCAAGATTGCTTCTCTGGCAAAAGATGATCAGGACCCAAAGGTCTACTTGATGAACAGAAAAAAAATTCAAGATGGCGGATTTTTTTTTCCCATACAAAATATATGGCGAATATTGAAGAGACTAGAAGCTGGGAACTATGCAAGACTTTGATACGCTTCCTTTTCAAAATTTGTTTTCATAGAAGAATTCTCATTCTGACAAATGATGAGATATGATGATCGAGGGTTTGGAAGGTAGGTAAGGAGCACGGACAGGGTATTAAAGATAGGTGCGGGCTGCTCAAACAAAAAATACTCGAAACCTCATCCAGTTGTCAGTGAGCTGAAAAAAATTCAAAATTGCGGATTCAAGATGGCGGCCATACCAATTTCATAGGTGTCTATCTCAGGGAGTTTAACCTTTAGTGGGCGTTCCTGAACTCAGTGTCTAAAGTCAGCACTGCGGGGACTTCTTTCTAGAAGAAAGCTTGTTCGCGCGGTCGAAGAAATTCGAGTTTTTTGAGATATAATTCTATGATACCCTACAAACTAGCAATTAATATTGGAAGTCAGATAGTTAACGAATGTTAAATAATAGATTTTAAAGCTAAATAGTAAATACATTATACGAATTTTGCAATAAATAAACAAAAATTCACCCAACTTTCATTTCATAACATTTCCCTGACCTCTATGATAACTATTAGGTAGTATAACCTATCATATATCATCGTAAAGAGGAACAAACCAGCTTTCATGTGTTATTTTACGTTATTACCTTGCCGAACTAAAATAATGACTAAAAAATAAAAATAGGAGAAAAGTTGACCACGCGTCGACGCGTCGAAACCGGAAGTAATTTTGAACGCTCAAAAATGACAGCTAGTGCCAACATAACAACAAGTGAATGTTGTCAGTGGCTCATTGATTCCTTCCGGTTCATTTGCAAAGCATTATATGCTTTATACCTGAAGTTTAAAGCATAAAATTGCATAAAAACTGAACCCTTTCCGACCGACTCTCTCGTGGACGGATCCGTCCCGTACGCAGTCGTTCACTCGCGCGTGGCTTTACCGGATACGTCACTGCCGCACAGTGGAAGTTAAAGGATGGAAGAGTGGTTTTTTGATAGCAAATGATCAGGACATAAAAGTCTACTTGACGAGTAGAAAATACGCGGTCCGCTTGCGGGCCGCGCGCCCATGCGCCCTACTAGTTTAATATATATTTATTATGACTTACAGGGCTTGAAATAAAAGATAATGTATTTTATTGTGCAGCTAACGCCATACATGAGTCGCGACAACACGGTACTGATCTGTCGGCGCGCGGAGGGCCACAAGTACCGGCGTGCGCGCGACTGGGGCATCCCCTGCGTCAGCGCCGCCTGGCTCACCGACCTGCTGCTGGGCAACATGACCGCGCTGGCACAGGTACGTCATACACAACACGGTACTGATCTGCCGGCGCGCGGAGGGCCACAAGTACCGGCGTGCGCGCGACTGGGGCATCCCCTGCGTCAGCGCCGCCTGGCTCACCGACCTGCTGCTGGGCAACATGACCGCGCTGGCACAGGGTACGTCATACACAACACGGTACTGATCTGTCGGCGCGCGGAGGGCCACAAGTACCGGCGCGCGCGCGACTGGGGCATCCCCTGCGTCAGCGCCGCCTGGCTCACCGACCTGCTGCTGGGCAACATGACCGCGCTGGCACAGGTACGTCATACACAACACGGTACTGATCTGCCGGCGCGCGGAGGGCCACAAGTACCGGCGTGCGCGCGACTGGGGCATCCCCTGCGTCAGCGCCGCCTGGCTCACCGACCTGCTGCTGGGCAACATGACCGCGCTGGCACAGGGTACGTCATACACAACACGGTACTGATCTGTCGGCGCGCGGAGGGCCACAAGTACCGGCGCGCGCGCGACTGGGGCATCCCCTGCGTCAGCGCCGCCTGGCTCACCGACCTGCTGCTGGGCAACATGACCGCGCTGGCACAGGTACGTCATACACAACACGTTGCTGATCTGTCGGCGCGCGGAGGGCCACAAGTACCGGCGCGCGCGCGACTGGGGCATCCCCTGCGTCAGCGCCGCCTGGCTCACCGACCTGCTGCTGGGCAACATGACCGCGCTGGCACAGGTACGTCATACACAACACGGTACTGATCTGTCGGCGCGCGGAGGGCCACAAGTACCGGCGCGCGCGCGACTGGGGCATCCCCTGCGTCAGCGCCGCCTGGCTCACCGACCTGCTGCTGGGCAACATGACCGCGCTGGCACAGGTACGTCATACACAACACGGTACTGATCTGTCGGCGCGCGGAGGGCCACAAGTACCGGCGCGCGCGCGACTGGGGCATCCCCTGCGTCAGCGCCGCCTGGCTCACCGACCTGCTGCTGGGCAACATGACCGCGCTGGCACAGGTACGTCATACACAACACGGTACTGATCTGTCGGCGTGCGGAGGGCCACAAGTACCGGCGCGCGCGCGACTGGGGCATCCCTTGCGTCAGCGCCGCCTGGCTCACCGACCTGCTGCTGGGCAACATGACCGCGCTGGCACAGGTACGTCATACACAACACGGTGCTAATCTGCCGGCGCGCGGAGGGCCACAAGTAACGGCGCGCGCGCGACTGGGGCATCCCCTGCGTCAGCGCCGCCTGGCTCACCGACCTGCTGCTGGGCAACATGACCGCGCTGGCACAGGTACGTCATACACAACACGTTGCTGATCTGTCGGCGCGCGGAGGGCCACAAATACCGGCGCGCGCGCGACTGGGGCATCCCCTGCGTCAGCGCCGCCTGGCTCACCGACCTGCTGCTGGGCAACATGACCGCGCTGGCACAGGTACGTCTCATCTAGGTTACAATTTTTTGCTTTATATGCGTTACATTATCTTGACCCTCTTCCCCTCTCCCGTCCCCCGCTTGGCACAGCAAACCACAGGCAAATTTTTAATTTTTGAAATAATAGCTCTTCTTTGTACAGTTTAGTGTTCTTGTTTTCAGATCGAGAATGCAAAGTATCAACAGTTCAACTTGCAACATCCCTTCCGCATGGACTACAGCTTGGTCTCGCACCTCATGAGTAAGTGCAATGACGCACATTGCCAAAACTATTTTTGTTTTAAATCACAGTTCATGCCACGCAGATTGTAAAAGATGGTACCGGATGGACAAAATATTTGCTGCGTCCTCTGCAAATCTCAAATACTTAGAAAATAAGGAATTTCAGAGATAAGAATTTGTAACAGTTTTTTTACGAAATCTAATGATGAACGAACTTTTCACCCCATTGGGTAGCAATCCAAAACATCAAAATGTCAGCTATTAATATATTCTGAATATAAAAACTCCGATACAGAAGCGAACTTTCTTACACCGCTCGGGTTGCCCCGACCCGCAAACAACCGTGGGAAACTTAACAAAATGCCATTATTCAAGGACCGAGAACATTGATGACTATAATACTGGATTGGTTGTCCTTATACAGATGACAGCATAAATAAGGATCAATTTGAAGCGCCACATTCGACATACGAGTGTCTCTGGAACTAATTATATGCAATCATAGATTAATTGTAGAGGTCGGTACGCCAAAATGGCGTCAATCAAGTAGGTCTAAAAAAATATGATTAACAGTGTTAATCATAGGGCTCAGTGACCGAGAACAATAGGTTAGGTACTAGAAGACGCATTCAGAACAAATAAGCTTTTAGTGTAGGTTGTGAAAGTGGCCAGCGACGGAACAATATATCTGTTCCCCCATTGCAGACGCGTGGAAGATGCCCATCAACATAACGCAGGAGTCGCACGAGCGCGCTAAGCGCAGCGCAGCGGCGGCGGGCGGGCGGCGCGCCAAGCGGCCGCGCCTCGAGCCGCCGCCTGCGCCGCTGCAGCCGCCGCCGCCGCCGCCGCCGCTGCACCTCGCGCCGCGCGTGCTGTTCTCCGCCGTGCCGCCGCACGACCAGCCCAGGCTCGCCGCCATTGTCAGGTAGGTACCACTCATGAGTGTTTACAGCCCTCAGCTGCCGTGTTCTCTACTCTACTATTCTACATTTATGTAATGGCCATGCAAAACATAACGGAGAGTTGCTGATTAATACTCGTTTTCACCAACGTTTCCTGACTTTTATGGGCTTATCTATATATATATATATATATCGATCGGATCGTGGAATTTCGACCACGTAGCGGTGCAGATTCGTGCGATGCCGTGCGGTTCGATGGTAGAAGGGTGATGGAGGAACTAAATCGAATAGTTCTAAAGCACACTCTCCGAAATATATCCTGTAGAATACCGACACAGGCAACCTTGCGCCGATGTTCCAGACTAAGCTAAATTATGCGAAGCTTTCGGTCAATTCCCTTTTCACAAAACTTTAAGGATCACTTAAAAGTGGAAATGACATTGAGTTGCTGACTATTGCATGGCAAACCCCAAACTGGCGTGGTCTACGATAACATGATAGAGAGCCGCAGAGTGTTCAAAAATAAATTGAGATGGTGCCAAAATAATGAGGACCAGATTAAAATGAATATATTAGCAACACATCACAGGACAAAATTTTCTTTAAATTTTGGAAGGCTACGAAACGACTCAACTATAAGTCAACTCTACCAATGAGCGTTGATGATGTACATGATCCGAAGCTGATTGCTGACTTATTCTCACACCATTTCAAAGTAGATCCATTGCCCACTCTAAGTACGGAATTTGCTCCAACTGCTTTTAAAACTGACATTTCGACGGGCTGAGCCTGGAGCACATTCTGTATGCAGGAGATAAGATTTGTGGTATATTGGCGGAATTGTTTACCGCATGTGTAAACTCCGGTTATTTACCCAAAAACCTCATGAGAACGGTGGTGGTTCCTGTCGCGAAAAATAAGACTGGTGATCTCTCCAGCCTTAAAAATTACAGACCTATTTCCCTAGGTACTACTATAGGCAAAATACTGGAAGGATTAATTATTTATCCTGATATAAAACAGAATATTAGGATCGATGATGCACAGTTTGGTTTTCGTCCCGGGCTCTCAACAGACTCTGCTATCTTTAGTCTCAACTTAGTAAGCTATTACACTGATAGAGACACTTCAGTTATGCTTGCTTTTTAGATCTTAGTCGGGCTTTTGACTTAGTAAATTACAAATTACTATGGGAAAAACTTATTACGGCTAATGTACCGAGTAGGACCGTAGATCTGCTGAGATACTGGTACGAAAACCAAACAAATTTTGTGAAATGGGGCGACGCCACTTCTAATGATTATAGATTAGAATGCGGCGTGCGTCAAGGAGGGCTAACCCTCCGGATCTTTTCAGCCTGTATATTAACGATCTTATTGAGAGAATTAGAAGTGCTAAGGTAGGATGTCATATCCTACCTTAGCACTCGTAGCATAGCAGCATGCATAAATAATCTCAGCTATGCTGATGATATGGTGCTTCTAAGTCCCTCAATAGGGGGTCTTAGACGGTTGCTGAGTGTCTGCGAATATTATGCAAAGGAACATGGCCTAAAATATAATGTGAGAAAAACGCAGATTATGGTATTCCGCGCAGGTAAAGGTCCGGAGCGGATCCCATCAGCTTTTCTAGATGGAGTGCCTGTAGAAAGGGTGGATCGATTCAGGTACTTGGGACATATTTTGACTGAGGATATGCGCGACAACCAAGACATAGAACGTGAACGCAGGGCTCTGGCTGTTCGATGCAACATGCTCGCACACCGATTTGCGCGGTGCAGTGTTGAGGCAAAGCTGACGCTGTTTGTCAATGCTTCTACACGTGTCAGCTTTGGGTCAACTGCTCGAAAAAAGCACGAAGCAGCATCAGGGTTCAGTATAATAATGCATACCGAATTCTGATGAAACTGCCTAAATATTGTAGTGCTTCGAGAATGTTTGCCGACGCAAGGGTCCCCGATTATTTCGCGATCATAAGAACTCGGGTTGCGGCCTTCTGGTCTCGCATTCGAAATTCCAAAAACGAAATCCTCAGTGTATGTTCTGAGGGCCTGGAAAATCCCATCGTAAGGTAATGGCTAGCCGTACATCGCGACAAAAATAAGTAAGTAAATTAAGACACCAGTTCTGTACGCACGAGTCCAGTTCTAGAGTAATTTTTGACCTGTACTTGGCAGTATGAAATATTTTTTTATACTTATACTTATATTTACTTATTCATTTTATTCATTTATTCATTTTGTTTTATGTTAGTGTTATGGGTAATATTATAGCCTGAAATAAACGAATTATTATTATTATTATATTATTAGGTATTCTAATATTATATCATTCTAACATAATTGATATTCTACTTGTCCTATGGTTGGTGAAAACGGGCATAAGACTGTCAAACCCGCATTTCGTCATACAAAACGCCGCCCAGTTTGATAGTTCTTAATTAGCAACCTTCGAGATATAGAATAAATCTTACAGGATTGTCTCTGCACTGTCTGTGCAGTGTGACTTTCGCAATCATCTCTGATTGGCCAACACTAAGACGCTATTATCTAAAATGCATCGTTGCAGCAAGAACGCCATAAATTCATACGTAATTGATACAATACCAATTGTTATTGATGCTGCTTTACCACAATAATTGACCAACTGTTTTTACCTACAGCCGCACATGATCGTATTCTGTAGAATGCAGAGGCGTCTGTCGGTAGTAATTTTCTTAGTTTCAAGAAGAACAATTTCTGTATCGAAATAGTAGAAGTTGATTCCCGATAATACGACAATGTCGGTCTTAATAATCAATTTTTCACTTATTACAGAAAAGAAAATAATAAAGATGAAGAACCAAAAAAATAATCGCTTACTTTTAAAATGGAGTAGAATACACGTTTTGGTAAACAAAATATATACTGGTTTTACTATGTAGATATGTAACAACGTAGACGTATTTTTAGCTTGTTTACATCATTATCATCAGCAACCCATCAACTGGTCAATACTGAGCGCAGGTTCTGCGAGCCTGCGAATACGAGATCGCAATACGAACAACTAGGATATCACTGCCTCACAGTATTGTTTACATAGTAGTTGCAATTTAAAAAATTTGTTAAAATACTTATGATGCCGTATATGCAATTAAATGTAACGTAAAAACTTGTTTAATTTCCATAGACAACTGGGAGGCCTTGTGGTGACGTCGGCGGCTGAGGCAACGCACCTCGTGATGGACAAGCTCGTCCGGACGTGCAAGCTGATCAGCTGCCTCGTCACCGTCAAACATCTCCTCACTCCGGAGTGGATCCTGGAGAGCCAGCGCGCCAACAAGTTCGCGGACGAGGCCAAGCACGGCCTGCGAGGCGAGGCCTTCAACAAGATGTTCAAGTGTGACATCGACGAAGTCTTACTGTGCGGCGAACAGAGGAGGAAGCTCTTGGAAGGCATCACCTTCTTCCTGACGCCCTGCGTGAAACCTTCCAGGTCGGAGCTCACGGAAATGATCGAGCTGTGCGGCGGTAAAGTCGAAAAGAACCGGCGATCCTACGTCTCCATTCAAGAGTTGCACAATCAGAAACCATACAGCTACTTGGTTCTCACGGTCCCCAACGACCTACATCTAGTCTACTATCTCCTACAGTCCGAAAAGACTTTGAACGTAGTGTGCAGCACTGAAGTGGTGTTATCGGCGATAATGAGACAGAAACTCGAAATTGAAGAGTTTCTCGTTAAAATTGATTAGTATAATTATATTTTTTTTTAATTTAAAGTAGTTTAGTAGACATATTTTATAAATATTTGATGTTGAATGTATTACAAAATGAATTTTAATTGATGTAATAATTTTATTAAAAAATGAATTGAAAGATGAACTACTAGATGTATTTCGCAGTTTTTACTAAAGCGACCAATGTACAATACCTTTAAAATTTTTGTATTTTTATTACTTTTTATTTACATTATTAATGTACCAAGAATTTTTTATTAAAAATTAAAATGAAATGCAGTAGATAATATACATTCCATATCAGAAAGTAGACGCTACGGCTAACTTAATTCTCAAGTTAATGTTTTAAAAAAGCTATGGAACTAAAATATTACATTAATTTAACTGATAATTTCTCTGAAGGTGCGATTAGTAGTCTACGAATATTCGGTACATGTTTCACATTGTGAGGCAATACTAGATAATAAATATGTATTTCATTTAGCATTGATGCATTTTTAGGGTATGGTAGTAATTTACTTGTGCCTTAAAATTTTACTTTTGTTTTTGTTTCGACTACTTAGGTTTTTCGAGACATTAATTATTCAATACATGTGGAACTTAATATGAATTATAAAATGTTAATGCTAAAAATATTATATTTTATTGTAAGTCAAAATTTTATACCTAATTATTTTAAAGAAAAAATATGAATTTGTAAAATGGTTTCATTGTAAAGAAATGAAATAAATTTGAACGATATAATTTTGCGGTTTTATTATCCTTAATAATAATATCATAAATGCGAAAATGTGTTTGTTTGTTGGTTTGTCCTTTAATCACGCCGCAACAGGGCTATGGATATACGTGATTTTTTGCATGAAGAGTGACATAGGCTACTTTTTATCCCGGAAAATCAAAGTTCCCGAGGGATTATAAAAACTAAATCCACGCGGACGAAGTCGCGGGCATCAGCTTGTTAAAAATAAGATGTATTTTACTCGTACATTTTATGCAACAGCTTTTATAGTTCTGTTTAATGTTTTTGACATTATTAACCGACGTCAAAAAAGGAGGTTCACAATACCACGCCCGTGGTCCCACCGATTTCACCTACTGGTAGGACTACGGTATACCACTATACAAGGTGTTTGTTACCCTTATTAATTAAGGTTTTTGGGATTTTTTTTGCCTTTACTTGGGGAGAAACAACACTGAATTGACACAATCGAACTTGTTCGTACTAGGGCATCAGGAATTGAAAGGGAATAATTTATGTCGCATAATGTCATTTACCTACTACGTAGGTTGTTATTCTCCAGTTAGGGTTGCAAAAATTATTTTCCTTAATTAATTAATTAATTTTGTATGGAAGTTTTTAAAAGTTAATTACCCTTATTAATTAAGGTTTTTGGGAATGTTTCCGTTTTTAGGAATTTTTTTGCCTTTACTTGGGGAGAAACAACACTGAATTGACACAGTCGAACTTGTTTGTACTAGGGCATCAGGAATTGAAAGGGAATATTTTGCCTTAGAAACAACACTGAATTTTGTAGTAGGGCATCAGGAATTGAAAGGGAATAATTTATGTCGCATGATGTCATTTACCTACTACGTAGGTTGTTATTCTCCAGTTAGGGTTGCAAAAATTATTTTCCTTAATTAATTAATTAATTTTGTATGGAAGTTTTTAAAAGTTAATTACCCTTATTAATTAAGGTTTTTGGGAATGTTTCCGTTTTTAGGAATTTTTTTGCCTTTACTTGGGTAGAAACAACACTGAATTGACACAATCGAACTTGTTCGTACTAGGGCATCAGGAATTAAAAGGGAATAATTTATGTTGCATGATGTCATTTACCTACTACATAGGTTATTCTCCAGGTAGGGTTGCAAAAATTATTTTCCTTAATTAATTAATTAATTTTGTATGGAAGTTTTTAAAAATTAAATTTCACTTTTTACCCACTAACTAGTTGAGCAGTAGCAGTAAGTTTGTATTAGGTTAGGTTAGGGTTGAACATAAAAACATATATCGATACTGTCATTCGCCCCTAGCCCAGTAGGACCACGGGTTTACAGTGGTATACCGTGGCCCTACCAGTAGGTGAAATCGGTGGGACCACAGGCCCTTAACCCTCAATTCGCCGGAATCATTTTTTTAGCAACTCACAATCACAGCCAGCTGCATATTATCAGAAATTTGTAAAATTAAGTGACGTAATGTGAATGAAATAAAACAAATTTTAAATGATTCATTAACATAAATTTATTTTAAAATATTTTAACTTCATAATTTTATTAGGTATAGTGAATAGCGATGGAATAAAAACAAACTGTTGAATTCCTCGAAACACATCAAAATTACCAAGTAACGCTCATACATACAGCTAGCGGAATTTACATTCATAATATTATAGTCTTTAATAATAATATGAGAATACTTCTATTAAGGTGGAAGACACAGTTCTGCCCGCGAAATTCAAATTTAATTTGGATTTTCGCAATTTGTAAACTAATAAGTACGACAAAGTAGGCTTATGGCATTCTAAATGCGACAATGGCAGTATTATCTTCACAGGTTTATATATAAACTAGTAGGGCGCGTGGGTGCGCGGCCCGCAAGCGGACCGCGGTTTTTCTATTTGTCAAGTAGAATTTCAGATCTTGATAATTTTCTATCAAAAAACCACTCTTCCATCTTTTAAACTCCCTGAGATGGACACCTATGAAATTCTTATAGCTGCCATCTTGAATCCGCCATTTTGATTTTTTTTCAGCTCACTGACATTTGGATGAGGTTTCGAGTATTTTTTGTTTGAGCACCTCCCACCTATCATCAATACCCTGGCCATGCTCCTCACCCACCTTCCAAACCCTCGATCATCATATCTTAACCATTTGTCACAATGAGAATTCTTCAATAAAAACAAATTTCGAAATGAAACCGTATCAAAGTCTTGCATAGTTCCCAACTTCTAGTCTCTTCAATATTCGCCATATATTTTGTATGGAGAAAAAAAATCCGCCATCTTTATTTTTTTTCTGTTCATCAAGTAGACTTTTGGGTCTTGATCATCTTTTGCCAAGAAACCACTCTTCCATCTTTTATCCTCTCCGAGATAGACACCGACGAAGTTTGTATGGCCGCCATCTTTTTTCCGCCATTTTGGATTTTTTTTCAGCTCACTGCCAATTGGAAGAGGTTTCGAATGACATTTGTTCGAGCATCCCCCACCTATCTATAATACCCTGGCCGTGCTCCTCACCCGTCTCCAAAATCCTCAATCATCAGCTCTCTCCATAATTTTCCTCCGAATGAATTTTTGTCATCTATACGAAACCATTGCTGAAAAAAAAAATTTTCATACAAAATTTTACAGGAGAGGTGATCAATCAGTCAGTGAATCAGCCCCAGCAGCTATATATATATATTAATCTTTACTTGAAAGTGTCCAGTTTAAGAAATTAATCAAAATATCGACTAATTTGTGAGTAACTCACGTCCAACTCAGTATTTTGATTAATTTCTTAAACTGGTCACTTTCAAGTAAAGATTTTTATGTAAACCTGTGAAGATGATAATTCTACTGGCGCAATTAGAATGCCATTAGCCTAGTTTGTCGTATTAGTTTACAAATTGCGAAAAACCAAATTAAATTTGAATTTCGCGGGCAGACTCGTATAATCATCCTTAACATCATCTTAGACCAACATATACACATAAAAACATCGAGCCACAGCCAAGACAAGAGGATACCTATTTTTTTTAATAACCCTGTCACGCAATCATTTTCCACGCTATAAGATTGTGTCCGAGTTTGATGGATGAGAATACACTATGAAACTTGTGTACGAAATCTATACATAGCAAGTCTAGGCTGTGCACTTGATGTACCAAAAATACAGGAGATTACGACTTGATGATCGCCTCGTACGCTTGGAATATGCAGCTGGCGACCTCCACTGTACGCGACTTTAGACTCAAGGTCGCCTCGGGGTTGCCCGGCTGCAGTTTCAGCTCCAGAAGGACCCATATATTGTTTGTGAGCTTCAACGACTGGTACAACATGTCTTGGCCTTCGACATTTCTCTTGGCGATGGTGAATATGTTGTTCAGGGTCATCTTCTGCGCGACGGAGTCCGCCGTCCCCAGCACGTTCTGTATGGTGTGCTGCACCTCGTTGGCTGCGGGGATCTCCTTCCACGTGGTGAGGAACACGCGCTTGTCCAGTTGGCCGTCCTCGGTGAACAGCACGTGCGCGGGAATGAGGCACGCGAAGTAGAATACGTCTATGTTGTTCTTCACGGCCACCTGTAGGGACAATTACAACCGTTATCAGTTGATAGTGGATATGACTCACAATTATTATCCGCCGCGAAACCGTCTTTTTTGATATCCCTGCTGCTTTTCGTTGAGCTTATAAAGTTTCGATTCCCGGCGGAGGCAATTTGGGATTTTATAATTTCCTAATTCTTTTGACGTGATAACGTCTTATAAATCGATGAACACCGGCTGCACGCACGAAAAAGTGTCACGTTCCGCCTAAGCCTGAGCGTGCAAGCGAGAGCGCGGAACAAGTGATAGAGAGGTACGATCGGCCCAAGCGTTGGCTTGTGACTAGAGAAAATTGTCAGTTTCAATTAACTCCTTTGTATTATACAAAATAATGATAATTCAGTGATAATAATTCAATGCAATTCATAAAAGTACCTATGTAATTTTTCAATGTTTCTATATGACGTTATCACGTAAAACTATCGTTAAAATATATTGATGCAGCAAGAATACCATGAATTCAAGTTACCTGCAAGTTGTTGAGCAGGTCCATGCGCTGCGCGGTCTGTCACCGTCACTGTTACCTGCAAGTTGTTGGGCGGGCCCATGCACTGCACGGTCGGTAACCGTCACTGTTACCTGTAAGTTGTTGAGCGAGTCCATGCGCTGCACGTTCTGTCACCGTCATAGTTACCTGTAAGTTGTTGAGCGGGTTCATGCACTGTACGTTCTGTCAACGTCATTGTTACCTGTAAGTTGTTGAGCGGGTCCATGCACTGCACGTTCTGTCAACGTCATTGTTACCTGTAAGTTGTTGAGAGGGTCCATGCGCTGCACGTTCTGTCACCGTCACTGTTACCTGTAAGTTGTTGATTCACCGTCACTGTTACCTGCAAGTTATTGAGCGGGTCCATGCACTGCACGTTCTGTCACCGTCACTGTTACCTGTAAGTTGTTGCGCGAGTCCATGCGCTGCACGTTCTGTCACCGTCATGGTTCCCTGTAAGTTGTTAAGCGGGTCCATGCGCTGCACGTTCTGTCACCGTCATGGTTACCTGTAAGTTGTTAAGCGGGTCCATGCGCTGCACGTTCTGTCACCGTCATGATTACCTGTAAGTTGTTGAGTGGGTCCATGCGCTGCACGTTCTGTCACCGTCATTGTTCCCTGTAAGTTATTAAGCGGGTCCATGCGCTGCACGTTCTGTCACCGTCATGATTACCTGCAAGTTATTGAGCGAGTCCATGCGCTGCACGTTCTGTCACCGTCATAGTTACCTGTAAGTTGTTGAGCGGGTCCATGCGCTGCACGTTTTGTCACCGTCACTGTTACCTGCAAGTTGTTGAGCGGGTCCATGCACTGCACGGTCTGTCACCGTCTATGTTACCTGTAAGTTGTTGAGAGAGTCCATACGCTGCACGTTCTGTCACCGCCACTGTTACCTGCAAGTTGTTAAGCGGGTCCTTGCACTGCACGGTCGGTAACCGTCACTGTTACCTGCAAGTTGTTGAGCGAGTCAATGCGCTGCACGTTCTGTCACCGTCATGGTTCCCTGTAAGTTGTTAAGCGGGTCCATGCGCTGCACGTTCTGTCACCGTCATGGTTACCTGTAAGTTGTTAAGCGGGTCCATGCGCTGCACGTTCTGTCACCGTCATGATTACCTGTAAGTTGTTGAGTGGGTCCATGCGCTGCACGTTCTGTCACCGTCATTGTTCCCTGTAAGTTATTAAGCGGGTCCATGCGCTGCACGTTCTGTCACCGTCATGATTACCTGCAAGTTATTGAGCGAGTCCATGCGCTGCACGTTCTGTCACCGTCATAGTTACCTGTAAGTTGTTGAGCGGGTCCATGCGCTGCACGTTTTGTCACCGTCACTGTTACCTGCAAGTTGTTGAGCGGGTCCATGCACTGCACGGTCTGTCACCGTCTATGGTACCTGTAAGTTGTTGAGAGAGTCCATACGCTGCACGTTCTGTCACCGCCACTGTTACCTGCAAGTTGTTAAGCGGGTCCTTGCACTGCACGGTCGGTAACCGTCACTGTTACCTGCAAGTTGTTGAGCGAGTCAATGCGCTGCACGTTCGGTCACCGTCATTGTTACCTGGAAGTTGTTAAGCGGGTCCATGCGCTAAACGTTCTGTCACCGTCACAGTTACCTGTAAGTTGTTGTGCGAGTCCATGCGCTGCACGTTCTGTCACCGTCATGGTTACCTGTAAGTTGTTGAGCGGGTCCATGCGCTGCACGGGGCCCCCCACGGCCAGAGGGAGCGGCGCGTCGGCCCGGGCGCCCGCCGCCAGCGCTCCCACGGACAGCGCTCCCGCCGGGTACACGCCGAAACTAGAACAAAACAAGTTTCAAGTTCTCTGCTTTTCTGGAAGAAAAGGTAGCCTATGTCACGCAGTGTTTCTCGTCATTTTTTGAGCATGTGAAAATTTCTGCAGAGATCTTCAGCATTCTATTAAGGTCTTGCGATACCGCCATATTAATGGCTACGTCTATGATTTCTTTACATATAACTCAAGCCGACGAAGTTGCGGGTAACAGCTAGTGTTGTGTGGACTAGCTAGTGTGTGTTGTTTGGTTATTAGTATATTTTATTAACTGGCAAACCCGCATTTGCAGGTTTGTTAATATGCATGCAGGTTTGCCCACCTGAAGTTTCTTTACGGGTAGTTCATATTTTTGTAATTATTTATTAGTGTAAGTACCTGTTGGAAAAGCAATACATTAAAAATAAACTAGTTACCTGTTCTTATTGAGTTGTATGGCGAAGCCGCTCATGGCCTGCATTGCTTTGTTAGAGAACGTCATGTCCATGCGCACCTGACCGTTCTGTCGGGTGAATGTTCCCCAGATTTCCAGACCTGCAATTTTAAAGACAAAGGTCGATAATGTCGTCTTTTCCGGTCAATATTTATACCATGATTTTAATGTTAAATAACAGATAAACCTAAATTTCATCATGCAATACCTGACTTGACTGATTCTATAATATAAACAACGTTATTTTTAGGGTTCCGTACCCAAAGGGTACCAACGGGACCCTATTACTAAGCCTACGCTGTCCGTCCGTCCGTCCGTCTGTCAGCGGGCTGTATCTCGTAAACCGTAATAGATAGACAGATGAAATTTTCACATATGTATTATGTATTTCTATTGCCGCTATAACAACAAATAATAAAAATTAAATTAAATTAAAAAAATTAAATTAAAATGGGTAGGTGGGTAGATGGAAATCTTTTAATTTAATTTTTTTTAACGGAACCCTAAAAGAGCGAGGCCCGACTCGCACTTGGCCGATTTTTTGTTAATTATTTTTAAAAAACCGACTTCAAACTCCCGCACCACTAAACAAAGTATATAATCTATTGTTGATATTTTAAATATGGGACCACCTGGGGAGTATACCCTTTCAAACAAAAAAAGAATTATCCAAATCAGTTCAGGCGTCATCGAGTAATCGGTGGAAATATATAAAAAAAGAGTCCAACGAATTTATAACCTCCTCCTTTTTTGAAGTCGGTTAAAATTATATTCTTCTTTTTTTTTTTCAGCGGCGGGAATGGGGCTACTTTCTGTCTGCCCGTCTTAACTTGAATTGATTTTTGTACCTACGCTTTTTTGGAACTTCCCCTCATTGTGGAAATATTATATTTTATTCTATTCTAACAACGTTGCATGGGTTAAACCGGCTTGACAACCGGCTGCCCCCAAGATAGTATAAAAAACTTATAACAATGTAATAGCTGCATAATAATATTGTAAAATGATTATTTTGAAAAGAGCAACTGCTGAGTTTCTTGCCGGCTCTTCTCAGCAGAATCCGCTTTCCTAACCGGTGGTAGAGTCATGACGTGTCATAAGAGACACAGGTTGGCCTACGTGAAATAAATAATTTTGAATTTTTTTTGAATTAAGTTTCAAATGATGGTCACCTTTGCCCTTGTCGGCGGGCAGCCAGCACTGTTTGGGCGGCACGAAGGAGGGCGGCGGCGCGGCGCCGAAGATGTCGCCGAGCAGCCCCGTCGCGCTGCCGCCCACGCCCGCGCCCACCACCGGCTCCGGCCCTCCGCCCAGCTGTGGGACACGTCACATCACTACTGAATACTGTGCAAGTTAAGTTGTTTACAATGTTAACTTTCTGATCTGCCGATAGATGGCGTTGATTGAATGTACCTCTCGAGATACATGGCTCGCCTATGGGTGATATAATTATTATGTACTGAAATGTCATGTAACTATAATATTGGACGTAGTTATGCAAAAACATTCCTACCCACAGCAAGTTTTCAGCCAGATTGATACAGTTTTAATTGTTTTTAGCTACGAATGTTCAATGTGATAAGCATTAAGGGTTCAGGGTTGGAACATTGGAAATAAAAGAGTAATGATGTAAGTACTGGAATGTTTTTACGATTTGATGAAGGCTGTTTTAAAAAAGTAGCATAGTGTTATTACCTCAATTTTGACAGACTTGTGGGTTGGAACGTTTTTGCGTAACTACATCCAATTACAGTTTAAGTTTTTGTAAGAAGGTGTAACTAACAGTGCAAGAGTGTTTAATTGTGCGCCCTAATGGATTCTTAATAAAAGTGAGTGAAGTGCTTAAACAATACTAAGGGCGTACGCTGAAACTCGCGCGGATGCACGGTGAGGACATCCGCACGCCCGTGCCATGCGTGTAAAAACCTGCACGCACGCGCCCGCGTCTTTAAGCTCCTCATACTACTCGTATTTTTAAAGTAAACATCGTTTAACCGCCGAATATCTTGCTAGATTTTTGTAGGAAGGGCATTCCGAACCAGTGGTAGCTCACTCGACAGCACATTGATAATGATTATTTGATTACATTTCTCTATACTATTCTATTCTGCTGAATAGTTGTTATCATAAAAAGGAACAGGAAACATTCTGATCATTATTTAGTTCTTCGTTGTAGTATGGAGTGTCAAATTCACCTTCTTCTTTATCAACCTATAGACGTCCACTGCTGGACAAAGGTCTCCTGCATGGACTTCCATAGGCTTCGGTCTTGCGCCGCCTGAATCCAGCGGCTCCCTGCGACTCGTTTGAACACTGCGCTTACCGGTGCGGGGTCGTCACTCCAGCACCTTGGGACCCCAACGACCATCAGCTCTTCGAACTATGTTCGAAGTGTCAAAATTCACACCATTAAAATCTGCTGAGACTATTCTTTTTTCAGAGAATCCTTTTTCGTTATATGAATTGTAAATTATGTCCAAAAATATGAAAATAATAGAATTGACTCACGAGTACGTCCAGTCCTCCAGCCAGTAGGTCGAGGTTTGAAGCGGGCGCGGCCGGCGCGGGCGGCCCGCCGATGTCCATAGACAACAGGTCGCCGATCAAAGACTCCTAAACACAGACAACATAACACTTTAACAAGAACAACTTATTTTTAGTGAAAACTTCTTTACATACTTTGGTTTGCTTTTCAATGAATTGATTTCTACGAGACAGGGAATCCTAGGGTGGAAATTACTTCTAGAATCTAGATATTTTTGTTGTTATTCACTGATATGTATGTTCAAACTTATAATTATTGTAAACTAGATGATGCCCGCGACTTCGTCCGCGTGGATTAAGGTTTTTAATTCCTGCGGGAACTCTGTAATTTTCCGGGATGTGTTAATTCTATGAGCTATCTCTATTTCCAATTTCAGCCAAATCGGTTCATTCGTTGTGGCGTGAAAGAGTAACAATATAGTAACAGTATAGTAGTATAATATTAGTCGGAGTAAAGTAAATGACAAAACGGCGTTGTGACCTGGTTGGGGATGACAGTAGGCTGCTGCTGTTGCGGCTCGTCCGCCGCCGCGCCGCGCGCCGGCAGCGACTTGCGCACGCCGGCGCCGCGACCTGACAACAATATTATTAACATTAATAATAATCTAATAAAAATAAAAAAATCTTTTTAAAAAACCGCTTTCAAACGCCCGCGCCACTATTAGTATATAATTCATTATTGATTTTGCCCGACCGATTTCGATAAAACTTAAATGGGGGTCCCATTGATTTGAACAACTTTGACAGAAAGAATTTTCCAAATCGGTTCAGGCGTCTTCGAGTAATCGGTGAACATACATAAAAAAAAGATTCCGACGAATTCGGAACGAATTCTTCTCCTTTTTTAAAGTCGGTTAAAAATTCGAAAGATTTATATTTTATTCTAATTTCTAACTGAAATCGGGGTTCCTACTACTATTGTAAAGTGACGTCCATTCTTTAAATAAAAATCATTTCATTTCATTTATACGAAATATTCATTCAAGGACCACAGGTCTATTTCTTTATCAATCAATAGACATCCACAGCTGGACAAAGGTCTCTTGCATGGACTTCGTCGCAAAACAAAGACCTGTGAAGCTGATCGTCTGGATTCAGCGGCTCCCTGCGACTCGTCTGATTTCGTAGGGCCACCTAATGGGGGGGTATGCCAACATCGCACTTTCCGGTATGGACTCGCCACTCCAGCACTTTCGAACCCCAACGACCATCGGTTCTTCGAACCATGTGCCCCGCCTATTTCCACTTCAGCTTCGCAAAGCAATGTCTAATTTGATTTCGCAGGGATACCCTGAGCATGGCTTATGAGGCTCATACTTAGGAGCACACTAGGACACACAGTCCAGCTAGGTAGGTCCAATTTCGAGAACGAAAACAACCGCCGAATCCAACTCGGCTCACGGCTGGGCTGCGTTCGGGAAGCTTCGAGATGTATTCTCGTCCAAAATCCCTCAGTGCCTGAAGCCAGGTGTATTTACCTTCAACAAATGCAGTGGGTGGTTTGTGGTAGACGGACGCCAGCGAGCTGATGTGGCAAATGAGTTCGTCCAACAGGGTCGGCTCCAACAGGTCCGTCTCCTCGGAGATCAGAGGCTTGTCGGCCAACACCACCTCCTTAGCGGCCGCTGGGTCGGTGGACAGCAAGCGCCAGTAGATGAAGCCACGGTCACTGTTACAAAGAACTAAGAAGAGTTACGCGATAGAAAGAGAGACAACTTTTAGGTTAATATTATTGAACAGCAAGAGTCGCTGTATATTTAAATGATTTTGCGGAGTGAATCTTCTGTACCTGTACCTTCTGTGCATTCTCACGTATAATTATTATTTATTTACTTACCGTAACTTCATCCAGTCAAACAGGCAGACAGACGGATAGACCAAAAAACAGACAAACAAACAGACGACCATGTATTCTGTGCCAATAGGGAAAGCGGCAACTAAACTAACCAGCTGTAACGCATAGTATGGTAGCTTGTAATAGTGAAGTGTGACGTCAAAAACGAGGACGAACATTTAGTAGTTTACAGTTTTTTGTTGTAACATGGTGCGGATGACAGGTCAAAAGAACGTAACTTATTTTGTATCATATTGCTGTAATCACAAGGTTCAAAGTGACACCATTAAAATCTTTATCTAAATCATTCAATTTCTATTACAGAAAATCTGATAATCCAAATTTTTATTCCAGAAAGACAAAGGGTTCGAGAGCGATTTTAAAAATCTAACTTCACGAAGTCACCTGAGGTTAGGTAGATAGCAATATAATCTTGAAAACCTAAATATGGGTAGCCTAAGTATGTCATACTCTTTTTAAACATTTCTTTAGTGGTGTTGTGTGGTGCAGGTAGTTGCGTTCCCTCAAATATGGTTAAGCGAAGTAACGGCTGGATCATGCGTCATGCTCGTGAACGGGTTCCACCGGCGGGAATGGGGCTACTTTCTGCTTGCCCGTTTCAACATGTATTGAATTGTAAATTTGCTTTTTTTGGAACTTCCCCTCATTGTGTAAACACTGCATACATAGCATAATATCTATTGTATTGTAAACATGTTTTGAAAAGAGCAACCGCCGAGTTTCTTGCTGGTTCTTCTCGGCAGGAAGGGCATTCCGAACCAGTGGTAGACTCACCGAAGATTCAAAAGCACTTGTAAAAGTTTATTTGAATAAAAAAATATTCTATTCTATTCTATGCCGATATAGAGAGAGAGCGCAGGGCATTGTCTGTCAGGGCTAACATGATTCTCCGCAGGTTTGCTCGTTGTTCGGTGCCAGTCAAAATCACCCTTTTTAGAGCATACTGCACCTCCTTTTACACGAGCAGCCTGTGGATCAGTTATACGCAGAAGCAGTACAACGCCCTGTGTGTACAGTATAATAATGCGTTCAGGATGCTGTTGGGACTGCCCGGATTCTGCAGCGCATCAGGGATGTTCGCCGACGCTCGTGTAGACTGCTTCTACACCACTATGCGAAAGCGGTGCACATCCCTGTTGCGTAGAGTCCGGGCCAGCTCTAATAGCGTCCTGAGGGCATTTGCTGACAGGATAGATTGTCAGTACTTGAACCACTGTTGCATGGTTCATGTGCTGACAAATCGGTGCCGTTTTAGGTTTAAGTTTTAGGTTTTAGTGTTACTAACATAATATAGGTTTCAGTTTATTGTTACTAACACACTATGATCCCAGATGATCGAAATAAAATATTTATTTATTTATTATATTTATTTATTCTAAAATATTGCGAGTGTAAATACCGTAAGTCGGGATTATCGGAGTCCTGAGTGGCGAGACTCAGCACGTGTTGCACCAGGCCCTGCGTGTCGGCCGGCCGCTTCAGGAACAGCTTCACCACCGCTGTTAGCAGCTGCAGCTGCACCTGCGAGGGAAGACAAACAGCTGTACAATGCAAAATCAACTCAACTTTCTTTTAAGATAAATACAGAAACATAATTCTATATATTTTAGGAAACATTTAAATATGGTGAAGTCGCATAATAGAGATGTTGATTATACAATATTGAGTTCATCATCATTAACAACCCATCAACATCTCACTACTGAGCGCAGGTCTCCTCTCAGAGAAGGGTTATAGGCCATAGTCCACCACGCTGACCCAATGCGAATTGGCGGACTTCACACACCTTCGAGAACATTATGAAGAACTCTCAGATGTGCAGGTTTCCTCACGATGTTTTCCTTCACCGTTGAAGCAAGTGATATTTAATTGCTTAAACGCACTTGACTCCAAAAAGTCAGAGGTGCGTACCTGGGATCAAACCTGCGACTCCCCGAATAGGTGACCACAGTCCTAACCACTAGGCTATCACTCCTTCGAGTATTGAGTTATGCAGAATTAATTTCCTGATACATAAGGCATATGATCAATCATATAGCTCGAACCTAATATAAACAGTTCAAAAAATTAAGTTAAAGAAATTATTGAGATTGATATAAGGCATCTAAGTGACCATCGCGGAATGTTTTTGGAGCGAGGCATGTGACGTCACACGCCCATTTTCCCGTCCTCCGAGCGGGGCGAGCCTACAAATTTACTGTTTATGATTTTGCTTCATTTTAACATTCACATTTCAATGTATGGGCAGCCTGGGCGTAGAAATAGAAACTTGATTTTTTCATGTAAATATATTAAAGCAAAACTTTTATGGGTCTCTTCAGCCGTGTTCGTCGTGGGTCACCATTTATGGGGCTCTTCAGCCGCCCCATATTGTTATTGCTGGATAAATTAATAATAGACTTCGTGACTGGGTTAACTATATTACATTAAAGTATAAAATAAAATATAATGTATAAAAATATAGACACTAGGATTTTGACGTGGCCGGCCTAAACGGAAATTGATACCGAATTCTCGCGCAGATAGCTTGCGCATCTATTTATATGTTTTCAATGTTCGTAACTCAAAACGTTCTCGCTGACAGATTGCTGGCTAGGTCAAACCTCATTGAAAGAGGTTGTACGCCACACTTTTTTAAAAAGTCAATTCTCAATACATACCTGAGCATTTTCATCGTGGAAGCCTTCCAGAAAAGAGTCCAGCAGTTCGTCGGCGTTGTCGATACGCTCCGCGTACTCGCCCACGATCCATACCTGTGACATCGAATAATTTTGAGACAATGGACACAATGTACGATCCTGCGGATAATCTAACAATGATTGCTACAGTGTGACCATCGCAATCACCTCTGATTGGCCGATACTCTCTCTCACTATTGGGAAAATGCATTGTTGCAGCGAGAACGCTACAAATTCAGCCGATCTTCACAATAGGGTATTTCACTATATTAAAAATATCGTTTCATCTGGTGTCATCCTAAAAGATTATTATCTAAAAACATTATTCCATACGACAAAACTAAAAAATAAAGCTATTTTTAATTAGAAAACATTAATTAAAATTGCTATAATTCTGGCCATGTTCACGAGATAGAAAACGTTCTTGAATCTCGAATGACGTCACAGTTCACGCCACCTTTGGGCTTTGGAATTATTGTCATTGAACTGTGTGTGAACTGTGACGTCATGTAAACAAATGGGACGTTTCCGCGGCAATTTATTTTTTTGAATTTGTTTCTCGATTTTTATGAAAAATACTGAAAATTATGCCGAAATATATGTTTTGTTAGCTTTAGCATAGCATTATTAACAATTTAATATGATTTTCTAAAAGTAGTCAAATACCCTATTGAAATTGTAGCAATGATTGAAAGAAAAAAAGAAATAATAAATAATACATCAATTGTGTCAGACAAAAGTGACACTTTCGTCTGTGACACCACCCAGAAAGGGCGTACAGCTGAGCATTGTGCCCTGCGTCATATGCCAAAAAATGCATAGTTGTTGTAATTGATACAACTTTTCCGTAATCGACCAACTGATTTATCGATGAGCGATGCCAATCGGCGCCGAAACAGAAGGTGTTGGCAGTTTATGTATATTCAAGTAGCTTCGTCAATGAGACTGATAGGTAACTTGAAGTTTCATTGAAGCTTCAATTTTTTTTTCAAAAAAAAAAAATTATTTATTTCACGTAGGCCAAGCTGCGGCTCTTATGACACGTCATGACTCTTTTCTATGATGATTTTCTATGACAAGTCAGCCTCTAAGACTGTTATGTCACCTGATAGTAAGTGACGATGCAGTGTAAGATGGTGTAATGATGATGATCGAAGACGTCATCAATCACTCACGTCAGACAAAAAATACCAAATTAAAACAATAAACTATATAAAGTTGTTCTTTATAACACGTCGTATCAAGCTTCAAAATACGGAATCACTCACCATAGAAGCTCTGGCCTCGGGTTCGTCCAAGGTGTCAAGGTTCTCGCACAGCGTGCTGATGATGCTCTCGTACTTGTTGGGGTATTTGCGGAAGATGTCCTTGATCACCACGATGGCCTCCTGCACCACGTAGTTCACCTTCGTCTGAATCAGCTCCAGTAGAGTCGACACGCAGCGCTCGGCGGACGGTTCAACCTGTGAACAAGCTTAAATTTATTTAAAACACCCTCGACATGTGAATCTATGGCCGGACTATGTATGATCCTGGTTGCAGCATCAGGTCGAAGTTATCAATCAATTGTCATTTAACGATTATACTGGCACACCTGAAGCACTTAATCGAGTAATCATACGCCAAAAATGCCTTACATCATTTTGGAAGAGCCGATACTTTTACACTGCTGGACCGATATTAAACAAACATAGCTAAGAACCACCGCAAGGAAACTGGCTTTCAAATGAAAAAAACCGCATCGAAATCGGTCCATCCGTTTGAGAGCTACGATGCCACAGACACACACACAGACAGACAGACATCGACGTCAAACTTTTAACACCCCTCTTTTCATTTTATCATGCTTTTTAACAGATAAGTATAGCACACATTACACGACTGCCCAAAAAAAAGGAGTGTATTATTTTCTGGTTCATGTTTGTAAGTGAGTTTCTTTAATTCTCCATAACTTCTATACCAACTCTTCAAACTATGTGTTTGTACACACATAGTTCGAAGAGCTGATGGTCGTAGGGGTCCCAAGATGCGTGCGTGGAGTGGCGACCCCGCACCAGTAAGCGCAATGTTGGCAGACCCCCCACTAGATGGACCGAAGACATCAAACGAATCATCGCTGGATTCAGGCGGCGCAAGCCGTGCAGCCGTCTAGCAGTGCAGGTCTATCGGTTGACAAAGAAGAACTTCTAAGAAGAACGCCTGAACAGATTTGGATGTACGGATGTCCAACTTCTCCAGCTTCACGTAGACTATACCTTGATGGCACATCTGCCTATCGCCCGGACGGCCTTCCTGACGAAGTCCACGTCGACCTCGGTGGCGTACTCCTTGAGCTCGCCCAGCACCTGCGCGATGTTGGCCTGCGACGCGAGCCGGATCATGATGTCCAACTTCTCCAGCTTCACGTAGACTATACCTTGATGGCACATCTGCCTATCGCCCGGACGGCCTTCCTGACGAAGTCCACGTCGACCTCGGTGGCGTACTCCTTGAGCTCGCCCAGCACCTGCGCGATGTTGGCCTGCGACGCGAGCCGGATCATGATGTCCAACTTCTCCAGCTTCACGTAGACTATACCTTGATGGCACATCTGCCTATCGCCCGGACGGCCTTCCTGACGAAGTCCACGTCGACCTCGGTGGCGTACTCCTTGAGCTCGCCCAGCACCTGCGCGATGTTGGCCTGCGACGCGAGCCGGATCATGATGTCCAACTTCTCCAGCTTCACGTAGATGGGGTCGTTGTATTTCACGAAGAACACCTGCGGAAACGGTTCGCGTTTGAAAAACTTCTGGTCACTGACCTCTATAAAATTAATCTATGATTAACACTGGACTGGCTGTTCCTATATAAATGATAGCTTAAATTAAGGATGAATTTGAACCTCCACATTTGACATACGAGTGTCTGGAACTAAATAATATAAGGATGCAGGAAGTGCCAAAAAGTGTCTACTATCAGTTAGTGCCCTCACTAATTTTAGTTCCTTGGACACTCGTAACTGTTTACAGCGCCAAAATGGCGTCCAAAACAAGGATGGCAGCAGCTTTTTCATTGCTAGATTCACAGATTAATTATAGAGGTCAGTGCTGTTGGGTATTTTGTTGACGAGGTCGCCTCGCTCGCAAGCTGACGACGCCGCCGACGCGACTGAACAACTCGGAAACCATCCGCTACCCGTTCGATTGCCGTACGTTGCTTACGCGCGGGTTCCGAGCGGATCGCTTGTCGCCCGCAATATGTTCAATTATTTTGTGACTTGACTAAAGGACCATGCGTTGACCACTCGACGTCTATCCGTTAACGACGAGATGGAACAACTCGATTCAATACAGACAATCGAAATTGTTCCTAAAATCATTCGACAAAAAGAAGACAAGACAAATTATGTCACAAAGTAGGAACAATATTGCATTGGTAATAGCAATAGCAACTCGACACTGTTTGCTAAATAGACATCTCACAATAATGAGAATTCAAGAAGACCCATCCTGTCCAAAGTGTGGTGAGAGGCGTTCCCTTCCATAAATACAAATACAATCCGTTAACGACTGTGCATCCGATCGCCATCCGTTGACGACCAGGGGACGCTGAGTGAAGAGGCGGTGCTGGGTTAAGTGCGCGATAACTTTTAGAGACATTGTAAATAGAGCAACTATTTCCCTTACCTTCATCTCGTGTTTGAGTATGTCAGGCCTCTTCTGCACCACGAGGTTGATGTTCCTCAGCGCCACGTACTGCACCTCCGGCTCGGCGCTGAGCAGTGTGACGAGCGGCGGCGCCAGCTTGCGGGACAGCGTGCTCACCAGCTCTGTCTCGTCCGACAGCATTTCCATTAGTTTCATGAGCACCTGAACAGGGAGCATTTACGTTACAAATACACGTGGAAAAAGGACCTTCTTCAAGGAGATGAATGTGGTTACATACAGCGTTGGACTCATGCTTTATTGTTAGTTCAACATTTAGTAGATTGATGCCTAATATTTAGGATAAAATACAAAAAATAAATTTTATTTTGAACTTCGGGTTTTGTTTAATTACGTGTTTCAAGACGTGAGTTGTGTAGAGGTTCAAAGTTCATCTAAGGAATTTGCTCCACTGAATGAAAGAGGTTGGTTTGAATTTGCTATTTTTACTTTATTCGTCTCACGTGGTACTTGCCACGCGGGATGTTGATATCCATTAAAACGCCCTCGACTGTTCATTATTTATTTGCCACCACTGCACAAGTGTACCTTGACAGCAGACAGCACGACGGCGGCGTTAGCGTGCGCCAGCCTCGGCGTGATCCTCTCGCAGATGGAGTGCGCCTCGCGAGAGTCCCGCGGTGAGTAGTTGGACAGCGCGTCCAGGATGAACACTTGCCCCCACTCCGTGCACTCGTTGAGCGCCGTCAGCAGCTTGTTGATCGTGGGGGCGTTCATTTCTGGACAACCGAATATTTGCTGAACATCTTGTTACTAAGTCCCTCTTCATAAGTTAAGGCTGAAGTTTAATCAGTATTAATTAACCAAACGAACTATCATTGGAATATACAAGTCACGACAGCATTTTCAAATCATCCAATTCAGGAATGAGCTCAAAGTTCATTTTCTGAAAACCTGATGGTGACAACAACTTTCTAGATTTTCAGGAGTATAGACGCCATTCTAAAAGTGCGTTAGGCATTGTTCCAAATATATCTATTAAAAATTCGACACTATATAAACAAAAAACTATACTATACTTATTACTTATTATACACTACTGTTATTATTTATACTTACCAACAAGGGGATGTCCCGAGACACTGGCTTCATTGATTTCAGAGAGCGCGGCCACGGCATTAGCGACCACCATCGGGTTGGAGTCGCTCAATAGGTCCTTCAGTTGATCTAAGAAACCCTACAAAATATTATCACACTTAATGAGGACAGCAGAAAAAAGGTCATATTTAACAAAACGGATTCGACTTAAGGGGGTCCGAAAAGGCTGATACATCGACAAACTCACTTCTCATAAATTATATTGACACTACTCGGCTTGAATCGATTCCGCAACGATAATATGGGGAGACCCAATGCCGGTTTTTTTTTAAATTTAATAAATTAAAATTTTCTTTAATTAAAGTGAATCTGTAATTTAGTTTAGAGCGGTAAATAGATGGACGTATTTTCGTTCTTTTCTCGTCCATAGTAAATGACAATGTTAACTTTGAAAATTGTATTGTATTTAAAGAGGGGACGCCTGCCGTCGCCAGGCAAGTGATAAGTAGAGTATAATAGACCTGTCTATTCCACTCACTTATCATGTTTGGACATAAGTTACTGGTCACCTTCAAAAGTTAATCGGTAATAGATGTCGTTAAGACATCTATTACCGATTAATCGCCGTCACTGGAGCTAAACCTCGCGGCCGTCCAAAAAAGCGCTGGCTGGATATTGTGAGTGCTGATCTGAGAGCCAATAAATTACGAAAATCGGATGCAGAAGACCGGGCAAAGTGGGCTAGAGCATGCCGGAAAGCGGACCCCAACTAGTGGGAGCTTAGTCGAAGAAGACCACCTTCAAAAGTTGGACTAGATCCTCTGGCTTTAGGAAGCTCACCTGGTCTTCGACCATACTGGGCGAGATATCGTACAGCTTAGCGACACACACGGCAGCGGTCTTCCTCACATACGGGTCCTCGTCCTTTAAGCACTTGCGCAGCGGCTCACACAGGTACTCCGTTATCTTGTCCACTCGGATGCATCCCATCGTCCTTACGGCCAGCGCCCGAATCAACGGGTTTGAGTCTTCGCAATCCTGAGGAGTTTCAACTTTTATTGGAGTTATATGGTTGTGGATTAAATATATTCTAGCCATTTAGAAATTTCCAATCGTGTAAACAAATAATCGTTATAGTTTATTTAAAATTTCAACTTCAGTTTATTTCTGTTCTTGGAAAATTAAGCTTATTACCAAACGTCATCACCTGAACAGATTTGTTGGTGGGACTGTAATATGGTAAACTTACGTGTTAGTTTACTCCAAGTCGGCTGAGAAGCCTTGAAAGTTGAAAAATATGGTGGCCGATTACGCAAACACCTTGTGTATCTTAAAAGCGTTTGCTTCGCCGTTGGCAACTCAAACTATGTTTAAAATTGACTTTTGAGGTTGAACTCTCCACTCGTCGAAAAATTACCCTACTAAATTTTACGTAGTAGAGAAGATGGTATAATATTTGTTAATGATGTTACTTGTTAATATCATTGGAAATTTCTGAATAGTGTAGAGTTACAATGAGGAAGCGACACATCAATCTTACAGAAGCAATTTGACTATAAGCAGAATACGGTAGAAACTTGCTATTCAATTTGCAGAACTCTAAAATATTGATGTATGGAAGGAAATGACTGAAAAAAAAATTGGATGAGGAAAGCAAAATCTAAGGATGAATTTGCACTTTTTCATCTGTCTGTATATCCATCAGGGCTGGAAACCTAAATAACGTCTAACATAAAGAAGACTTGAAGGACTTGAAGGACTAGAAGATTTGGGTCTCAGATGTTCTGAGGCCCAAATGTGAATATTAATCATACTAATATTATAAATGCGAAAGTGTGTTGTTTGTTGGTTTGTCCTTCAATCACGCTGCAACAGAGCCACGGATCTACGTGATTTTTGGTATGGGTTTTTGAGGACTTGGAGAGTGACATAGGCTACTTTTTATCCCAGAAAATTAAAGAGTTCCTGAGGGATTTTAAAAACTAGGTAAATTCACGCGGACGAAGTCGCGGGCATCAACTAGGTTTCTTTATAATTATAATTATTATTTATAAAGTATGATAATTATTATTTATAAGTAGACGATACATAAAGGGTAAGGCTAGGTATAACTAATGGTAATGCAATCTAAACTGATGCATTAGACAATTGCTTCAAATAAGTTACCTACTTACTTGTAAGTAATATATTACTTATAGGTATTTTATTTTAAAATATGAATAATTTTTATATAACTTTCTACCAAAGTTTCAATAGAATCAATTGAATGAAAGTGGTGAAAGTGGGATATTGTAAGTGACATTTGGCATCAAGCCTATTTTTTCAAAGGTGTGCAAACCTGATGACATACAAGTTGACAAAGATGTAAGAAATATTTGCATATTGTCCAACTGCTGTAATATTTAAAATAACTTGTGTGGGAAGATGTTATGTGATTATTGCTCTAATGTTATTATAATGTAGCTAATTTCTGATGCACACAATCTATAAACTTAAAACTGACAGGTCTAAATGCCGTGTTATCCCTTTCATAATGCTCCCTGCCGAAAAGGATAGTACTCGATTGAGACTTGAGAGTTTAGAAATTGTGTGCAACAGAATTTGCCACATCGTAAAATATCTATTTGATAATATGAGTATAATTACAAAAAAGTAGGCCTAGCATAACTGCAGAGACAAAAATATGACGTGTCGTAATATATTGGCATTTTTCTTGGCATTCATGCCAGGGGGAGGCAGGCAAAACAAAAATTATATAGTTTATTGATTAGCATATCTGTCATATTCCTATTTGTAGCTATATTAAGGCTTATTATTAAGACTTTAAACATTCTACAAACTTCTAATCATGATTATGAGATGTATGAGATCAACTAAAGCAGTTTTATATTATATTTATAAGCTGTTAAAACTACCAATATACTTGATGTTAATGTATCAGGACTGCATATTAGATTAGCAAGGTTCTACAGTACAAAAATATGGGATAAACAATAGCCAATGTGCTTCTATTAATGAGGCATGGATTAATTTACCAGTTAATATAATTATAATTTTATAGGTTTGACAAATTGTAATACTATATTCCAAATTGTTTAAATGTAGATTTACACATAAAATGTGCTCAGTGATGTGATCACTATAAAGAGATCATGCAAATGAGAGAATTTAAGGAGTATCCAAGTATAACCATGCAGTATCAGGGACATTTAGCAAGCTGGGATGTCGCAATAGCTATTCTCGTCGATATCTATGATAGAAAAAGTTTAATTATCCATATTTGGCTCCAGTCTGGCATTGGACCAGGAATAAATCATGAACTCCAGTCTGCCAACACACTCTGTACAAAATTATGTAAAATTATGTACAATACATGTACAATCACATCCTTGGCACTGCATGTTTCTATGGCCAAAGCAGTAGAGTCCATTTCAATAGAAAAATACAGTGTTGGGACCTTTTAAGTCTGCCTATAGGTCTGTATAGTGTTTGCATTGCCACACTAAGTGCCAGTTTCAAAATTACTGAGAAACATTTAACTGAGGATGAAATCTGATGTTTTGGCAAATTTTCTATACCAAAAACTGTCAGAACATCCAATTTATCCCTCAGTTAAATGTTAATCTTCATAGGTGAAATTGGCACTAAATAAAATGTAACAAATGAAATCTTGGCACATCATAGTCCGGTCACATCCCTGACACAGCATGGCTGGCCCAAAGACTGCAAGCCACAACACTCAAAGCCAATCTAATTTGAGCTGCAAGTGTCAGAAATACATGCATTAATACATGTAGTATTAATGCATGTATTTACTACTATGAAACTATGAAACAGCACAGTAATTAGCAGCTATTATTTTTGACACTTGATCTTTTCGCTTGCAGCATAAAGTGAATTCGCTTTTGAGCATTCAAACTTTGGCCCTGAAGTTAGTTGACATCATGCATGCAAGCCAACATTCAAATAATTGTTTTATATAAACACTGAGTGATAACACAATGTTGTAAGGATTGCTAATGATAATTTATCAAATGTGATTAATATATAATTTTCTTTTGTTTTTGATGTGTAAATCTACAAAAGAATGAGCTGATTTTGTTTCCTGGATCATTATGTTTACCTTAACAAGCTGGTATGTTGGTAGATCCTTCCAACCATCATAATATGGTACAGTAGACATTAAAACGATAAAAAAGACAAGTCACACATACAGAGATAGCTAATCTACATCTTGGTTATAACTTGTCAAGAAAATCTCTAATAATTATTATGTAAAACAATAAAATTCTTATTATGCAACTTATATAATATATCAAACTGAATTAATTTTATGCATGGATTGTTTTTTTAATATCACATATTTTTGCATCACATAAACTTTCATTTACATCCAAATCTTTATGTTTTTATTCACACCAATTCTGCAAATAAGTACTACAACAATCTTATGGCAGTTTTTGCCCTTATTTTACACACAGTTTCGAAAAGTATTAGAATAGATTCAAATTGTATGAGCACTATCAATATGAATCCCTACAAAATACTGCACTTTGTTAATTGTATTATTATTTTTCACTGCATGCAATATGCTAAGAAAAAAGCAAGGAAACCAAATTCAAAACACATGACTTTGTCTTAGAAATAATCCTAGGCATCAATCCCACTAGAGAGATTTGAGTTCAGAGTACCACATTCCACTATCAAAACTGATGGTGACATAATCATTGTCAAAAGATACATGTTTTGTATCTACTACTGGGCATACACGGCAGCTCCCTGCATTTTATTTAATGTTGTCCATCTACATATTGGGGGGTTTGAAAATAATGTACATTCCAGTGGGAGGTCACCCTTGTATTGTATTTAAAGTGGGGGATACCTTCAGTTGCCAGGCTGATGATCAGTCTTATATCAGGACTATTCCACCTAATCTTTTAAAAAACCTTTAAACTTCAATACTTGATAGTAAAGTAAGCAACAATTTGTCTTCTATTAGTTCATTTTGACATCAATATGCAGAACTCAAAACTCAAAATCTAGAATTTTGACTGTGGGATTGATACCTTAAATGTAGATTATAATAAATACAGTGTCCTACATACCTTGACAAATGTATTGACAGCCATTATGGCCATATCAGGTTGAGATTTTGCATAGTTCATGAGATATAGATAGACCAATTTCTTGAGCTCCAAATTATCTGTTTGCATGCAATTGACAACATCCGGGAAGAGTGCAGACACATCTTTGCCCACTGTCATGGAGGCTATCACCTAGAATCACAATATTTGTGCATCACTATATACATCATCATCATCTTAATCCATCACCAGGCCTACAAATGGGCACAGGTCTCCTCACAAATGAGAAGGATTTACGCCAACGTTGGCCAACTGTAGATTGACAGACTTCTATACATAGTACAAAGTATAATAATATTATAGGTTCCTACATACATGATTAATTCGGGAAATAAGCAATAAGTATATCTTTAAAACTTATTGATTGCAACAAGGTCTGCTATTAGACATTTTTAATAAAGGGGTGTTGGAAGTTTTAGAATTTAACTTTCAATATTTGCTAACCCAATACTCTCAGTTATTCACCATGAATTAGAGATTGTTATTAGAAATTAGACAAATAGATAAGTTTGTACTTTTCGATAAAATCCCACCTTTTTGACGGCCTCCTTCTTCTTTTCCTTTTTATCACTGTTGAGTTCAGACTTCAGCTCGAATATTTCCCCTTTCTTTGTAGTCGTGAAATACTTTGAATCGGTCATTTTGCGATTTGTATCTTCAAATTAAATAATGAATTTCCTAAACCTAGATTTTCTTCTTACTTTGCAGATTCTTATGAAAAATCAATACTAACATTTAGCGAATATTTCTTGCAGGAAATTATAAAAATCGATCTTTTAACAATAAAACATGAATAAACTTTCGTTTTATAGAATTTAAACTAGATTATTTACTATTTTTCGCCAGGAAATATGCTTAAAGAGGTCTAAAAACAGAAAACTTCGAAAATAATCGACAAATTCGACAATCCACTCCACCAATTTTTTGACAGAAGGCAGGGGCGTAAATAATAAATAGGGTTGTCAGCACTTGCCATCGAAAATTGTTAAAATTGTTGAAATTGTAATGGCATATTACGATAAACTAGCAAAAAGTAGAGCTTTGTGAGGGCTCGCGTAGTTTTTCTAACGGGTAATAATTTTTAAGGTAATGGTTATAAAATTATATTTTTTTGACAGATAACACATCTGAATATGAAGTTAAATTGCTACCTATGTTAAATCACAAATCTATAGGCGTGATAGTTTTTCAGTAAAGTGTACCATAAAATGCTCAAGTTGTGGGATAGTGATAGGTCTCGGTCCGCTCGCCCTAATAAATAATTATCTCTCACTAAAAATGAGAAAATACACTACGAAATATCCGAGTGGATTAGGGTTTTTTATTTCTCTTGGGAACTCTTACTTTCCGGGATAAAAATATGTAGCCTAATTTTATTATGTGTTATTCCGGGGTGTGAGCTATCTTCATTCCTTTCAGCCAAACCAGTGAAGGAGTTATAAACAAACATCTATCCATCTATTGATCTATCCATCATCCATCCTCAAAAACTTTCACATTTATAATATTACTACACTAGCGGCACGCTATGATGGCCGGTTTGACGTTTGTCCGCTCATGAAGTTCCGTATTAATTGATAACGACTTTGAAGGAAATAATTGTATTACTTTATTGACGATAGTGATGTGCAGAGATTCATAAATTTTATCGAATGTAGTTTTAGGTTTAGGACTCAAAATTTATTTATTAAATTGATTTCTAAAATGTATACAAGTGTAGAAAAATCAGTTTGCACCATTTAAGGGGTGAATGTACTTGTGAATATGAACAATTTTCAAAATGCAATGCTAAAATTATTAGAAGAAGCTTGTGAACATGTGACTAAAGGAGACTGGGAAAAGGTTGTGAATAGAACTGTTAAATTAATAAGGGAAGATTATGAAAGAGATGTGAAAATAGATAATATTATAGAAAACGAACATATAATTATTAATGTAGGTGATGATAGCAGTGACGACAGTGAAAATAGTAGTATGGACGAATCTGATTAATTATGGCCTTTTGTGGCACCTTTTTTGGTATCTTTTGTATTCATATGTTTCTTGTGTGCATATAAAGTATGTATATTCATTTTCATTCAAATATTCAGTTCGTTCAAATAAATTAAATAAACATATACATTTTTGTTTTATTAAACCTATTTAATCAGGTACAAAAACAAAACTTAATTGTTTTTTGTTCGAGAATAAATTGACATTCCACATCACTATTGTAATGTGTCAAACCGGCCATCATAGCGTGCCGCTACACTAGCGGCACGCTATGATGGCCGGTTTGACGTTTGTCCGCTCATGAAGTTCCGTATTAATTGATAACGACTTTGAAGGAAATAATTGTATTACTTTATTGACGATAGTGATGTGCAGAGATTCATAAATTTTATCGAATGTAGTTTTAGGTTTAGGACTCAAAATTTATTTATTAAATTGATTTCTAAAATGTATACAAGTGTAGAAAAATCAGTTTGCACCATTTAAGGGGTGAATGTACTTGTGAATATGAACAATTTTCACTATGTGGACAAACCTCTGAAATCGCAAAAAAATATCAGCTGTTTCATACAAAAGGTAAAATTTTTATTTTTATATGATATATACCACAACTCGGCATTTGGTTTTCTAAATTGAAAATTTTTAAAAATGGAATCTAATACGATCGTCACATAGGATCGCTGGCTAGCACAACTACTACCTCCGGCAAACTCGCGTCAATGCTCAATGCAAAACAAAGCAGTTTCGAATTGACGTTGCTTCGAAAAGTATAAACTGTCAGTGCAATGCGATTGTGATATAGTTTTGACCTGGCTTTGGATTTCAAATATTGATACTGCATTACTGTTGACCCTTGCTCGTTAATTTGGACTCTGTTCAAGCCCTTTGTTGTGGATTTCGTCGATATGACCGAACGTACGCAGAGAACTGTTCTAAATAGTCAGACACGTGAGTTCGTAATACGCCTTCGTAACTATTTCGATCGTGAAGCTCAAAATGGAGGGCCAATTTTACCTATAACGTCAGTGGTTGAACGCGTAGCTGATGCGCTTAATATTGGACAACGAACTGTTAGACGGATAACTAAAAAAAAATATAGCGAGACTGGCACAGAAGAAAATAAACTTCACACACCAAAAAAGAGAAAACGAGCAAAACCAGTCGTAGGCATCGATAGCTTTGATGCCGATGCTATCCGAAGACATGTTTACGGCTACTATTTACAGAAGGAGTATCCAACAAGAAAAAAGTTGGTGCATTCACTGAAGGAAGCTGGATTATTCTTCGGTGGGGAAAGTTCTTTAACGAAGATTTTGAAGACCATTGGATTTCGATACAAAAAATGTAACAAACGCAAAATATTGATGGAAAGATTTGATATAGCGATGGCAAGGTATACTTTTTTACGGCAAGTGAAAGAAATCAAAAATTGGCAAAATGTTGTGTTCTTGGATGAAACATGGCTTAATGCTAACCATACTGTAGGCCGTTCTTGGAACGATGACACAGCAGCATCTACTTCCAAAGTTCCTGTAGGAAAAGGATCGCGACTTATAATTTGTCACGCCGGAACCATCAACGGGTTTGTCGAAGGTTCTCTCATGGCTTTTGCGTCAAAAACCACTGGAGACTATCATGAAGACATGAATGGAGAAAAGTTTACTGAATGGTTTACCTCAATGTTGTGTAGCCTCCCTGAACCATCTATTATAATTATGGACAACGCCCCATACCACTCGATGCAAATTGACAAGCCACCTGCCCAATCCCAAAAGAAAGCTGATATCGTCGCATGGCTTCGTAAAAATGGCGTAGATGCAAACATGAATATGTTAAAAGCGGAATTAGTACGTCTTTTAAAAGAAAACAAACCAACCAAGATCCGATACGTCATTGACGAAATAGCATTAGAACATGGGCACAGAGTTATACGGTTACCGCCTTACCATTGTGAGTATAATGCGATTGAGTTGGTGTGGGCTCAAATTAAGGGATATGCTGCAAGACACAATACAGAACCCCCATTTACCACAAAAAAAATGCTAAAATTATTAGAAGAAGCTTGTGAACATGTGACTAAAGGAGACTGGGAAAAGGTTGTGAATAGAACTGTTAAATTAATAAGGGAAGATTATGAAAGAGATGTGAAAATAGATAATATTATAGAAAACGAACATATAATTATTAATGTAGGTGATGATAGCAGTGACGACAGTGAAAATAGTAGTATGGACGAATCTGATTAATTATGGCCTTTTGTGGCACCTTTTTTGGTATCTTTTGTATTCATATGTTTCTTGTGTGCATATAAAGTATGTATATTCATTTTCATTCAAATATTCAGTTCGTTCAAATAAATTAAATAAACATATACATTTTTGTTTTATTAAACCTATTTAATCAGGTACAAAAACAAAACTTAATTGTTTTTTGTTCGAGAATAAATTGACATTCCACATCACTATTGTAATGTGTCAAACCGGCCATCATAGCGTGCCGCTAGTGTAGTTTAGAATTATTAATTTGCCTGATTTGCTGATACTTTACCGCTTTGACTAAAAAATTAGCCAGATAGAACGAAACTCGATAAACTGTCACTCCAACTTGTGTTCTTTAGTAATTATTGTAGAAATGAATTTTATTTTTACTAATTATTATTATTACTTCCTAGCAATATTACATATTATACAGTATACTTTTAGTAGAAAAAATCTCCACATTTGATTAAATTTTTCTATAAAAATCAAGAAATGTTGTCACTGGCATTTGACAGCAGAGTTGGTACTACGAAATAAGAACATGGAACTAGGACTTACGACTTAGTCTTGGACTACTTCCATGAATAAGAAGTAGGTAGGCTAAAGGGCTTGTACAATGTTCTTGCTTCGTCAGCTCCGTACTACTACATTCCAAAGACTGTACTAGATGGGACGTCTAGTACTATTACAAGTAAGTCGTACAAATACTAGTAGTTCCAAGCCAAGCGGTAAAATCACAGATTCACTCATAGGTCCACAAAGTACGATGTATGTTTGTTACGGTAAATGTGATAAATGTGATAATTATTAATAATTCTCGGTAATTATTAATAATTACCTCACCATTTGGTAAATTTGATAAATACTATGAAATTCATCACTTTTATCGGTTATTATTAATAATTCACTGTTGTCTTTGGTAAAAGTGATAAAACAAACGAGAAACAGTCTGACAACCCCTCTAAACCCCACCCGACTCCTTTCTCCAGCCACCTTTAACCTTTTCGTTGTCAAAAAAAAAATAACGAAAGCTGTGATGAACCTAAATAACAGTAAGGATTTCCAGGTAAAAGCATTTCTGGGTGGTTATAAAAGTGGCCAACCGAGCCAACAGTAAGGATTTCCAGATGCAAGTATATATGGGTGTTCCTAATGGTGCCGCCCAAAGGCAATATTTTGATTCCTCGTACCTAGACCTATTAGAAAATACCAGCGATATTTCGGAAAGGGACCGAGCCACTAATCATAAACTTCATCATGGAGCTCTAGGTTATAGCTCCTCAATCCTGATGCTGCAGGGTACTGCCCACCCAAACTACGGGGATTTAGGAATTGTCGATTACGAATTGATATTGTTGCCACTAAGCATAGACTACATCATGGAGCTCTAGGATATAGATCCTCAATCCTGATGCTGCAGGGTACTGCCCACCCAAACTGCGGGGATTTAGGAATTGTCGATTACGAATTGACATTGTTGCCACTAAGCATAGACTACATCATGAAGCTCTAGGTTATCACAAAACCACAAGTTTTATTCACGGAAACAACACCACTTTGCACACGTGCTTTCAAGACAAATGACGCGTTAATATTGAACAATCACATGATACGTCATAGAAATGTTCGAATAAAGAATGTTCTGATAATACAGAAAGTTTAGATTAATGTTAATGTGTGTTTTTGTATTGCCTACTTTCAATTATGTATGCGAATAATAAATAAAAAAAATAATAAAGACCCTTGTTTAACTTTATTTTAGTTTGTTCATTAGATCACTATTAGAATATAATACTCGGTTAAGTTTTAATACATATATTTAGTTCTAGTAAAATAAAATAATGCATTTGTTTAAAAAATATCATGTATGTATTCGATATTAAGTCGGTAATTCCATCGCATCGTGTATACCCGAACACATCACCCGCCCCAAGCCCTATTAGACCATCGCGATGGCCAAGTTTATGACGGTAAACCTTTAAGCGAACGTTATTTTTAAAAATTTATTAAATTTACCAAGAGTAAGGTGTAATTATTAATATTCACCCAAAAAATGTGAATAATTTATTACTTTTACCATCAATCTTGGTAATTATTAATAATGATCGGTAATTATTAATAATTTTCAATTAATCACATTTACCGTAACATATAATATTAAAGTTGACTATACGGGTCTGCCCGCGAAATTCAAAGATTTGGTTTTTCGCAATTTGTAAATTAATGCGAAAAAGTAGGCATAAGGTATTCTAATTGCGACGATGGCAGTATCATCTCACAGGTTTATGTAAAAATCTTTACTCGAAAGTGACCAGTTTAAGAAATTTGTCAGATTGGACGTGAGTTACTCACAAATTAGTCTTTAAGGTTTACAGGGTATCTGGATAATAAATGTACACTGAACTGTGCAAACTATCGGACATACCTAAGTCGCGGACGTAACCATGAGCGTTCGGACGTCCGAGAGAAATCTGCCCAGCTGGATATGTTTGTGCACTGTGCAGTGTGCACACTTATCAGTCGCGGCTGTCAGCCGCGGCTTATGGACGCGTCCGATAGTTTGTTTCCAGCTTTATTCACTTCGTTTAAACCACTAAATTCTTAAACAAGCGACGCGACCATAGATAATACACCGTAGAGGACGCGAAGAAGTGGCTCAGTCTGTCCAGCACATAAACTTAGTTTGTTTACTAATATACATAACACGGATAATTCGTGTTTAATCTTAGGGGTAGTCCACAAACATATAAAGGGAAATCATTTTTGTTGGTAACCCTTTCCGGCACCAAGCTGGGCCAATACAAATTGACAGACTTCACACACGTATTTAATTATTATTATTTTTTTTAAATAAGAATATTAGTCAAACTGAAATTGACTAATATCCTCCTATCCCCTTCAACTAAGCGAAAAGCTTGTGCTAGGAGTGGGTACGACAATAGTACAACGGGTGGGATTCGAACCTGCGACCTTTCAGTTTTCAGTCCGCAACTTTAACCGTTGGGCTATTGAGGCATAATATTTTGCGAATGTAGTATTATGAGAATAAAGGCTAACATTATGGAGAACTCTCAGGCGTGCAGGATTCCTCACGATGTTTGGAGGAGGATTGTTTACTCTTGGCGAATTCAGTACTTTTTCTCGTTACAGCATAGATAAATTATATAAAGGAAAATCTTTTTTATTTTATCTATGGTTAGGGTTAGACAGGAACCAAAATATGTACCCAATAAGTTTAAGTTACTTTATTATTATTAAATATTGAATTCATTTTACAACCGATATCGAATGCAGTAACATTTCATCACATATCATACATTACACAATAATATAATATAGTCAAATTTATAATTGCGGTTACAGACACATATCTTAAAGAATATAATATGTAGGGTTAAAAATTTAAACTGACTAAGATATATACTCAACGTATTAATTATTATTACAATTTACGATTATAGATTCGCTAAGATATCAAGGCCGAAACATACCTTTGAAACGCGACACGTTTTATGTCAACACGACGCGATGTTTTATGGCGTGGAGCATATCGGGTCGCAATGCTTCTCAAAAGTATGGTTCCACCCTAAAATTACAATATAAACTGTGGGGAGTGATAAAAATCTACCTAACGGATATGTTTGTTCGTCTACTATAAAGCAACAACTCATTTGTAACAAATAAATCATAGAATAACAGTCTGATCACACAAATATTACAAATTAAATAATAAAAATGTATATATGCAATCTAGTTATTTACAAGTTAACTAACTATATAACAATCAACCTTCCTTACTTTATCTAAATACTGACTGGCTGGGCGAAACGCAGCGCGATTACATCTAAATCTCGCAATTAATTCTCTACAAAATCTAATATAAATAAATTATGTAAAGCCATGTAAAATGTGCCAGTGTATTTACGCCACACACACTTAAAACTGACAAGCCACTCCCGTTGAGTCAAAATCATCCGTCACATTGGGTGTATAGTGTCTTTGGCCGTTCATAATGATTTGTTTACTCTTTCGAGTCGGTAAGCTTCTGGTAATCTGGATACAGGCAGTGCTAGACCGAGATCATGTGGAAGTCTATGAAAGACACTTATAGAAGCAGTGAACGTCTATCGGTTGATAAAGAAGAGTTTGACTCAACAAAACACATGGCATGGAATCAGATTAGGTTGCAAGTTACTAGTGTGATTCCGGCATTATGAACACGAGAAAAATATGCTAAGTCAAGACCTTTATGAGATATTATTTTCTGGAATGCATACATTTTTCTAATAAAACTTGGCGTGACTTGGCAAAACACTTGGGTTGTTGTTAGCAAACATATACAAGTCTATGTAAAATCACAATGTCATAAGTCAAAGTTACTTTATCTTCAGTAAGTATACATATCTATAGCGTTTAATATTAAAACATGTAAAAAATCGATTTGCAAACATATTGAATTTTTTAAACAATATGTCAAAATATTGAGCAGGAAATAGTTATCGCCAATATTATGTTTTTCAATACTTTAAAGCCTTAGAAAGATTTAATTTTATAGCAAAATGCAATATTTCGTTACATCCAATTATATGGAGGTATCAAGAGGATTAAAAAATTTAAAACGACAGTGTACAAATCACTCATATCTTATTAATCTATATATTATTTAATACTCGGTACTGTTAAAGCATTCATCTACATTAGACAAAACATCTACCATAGTTTATATTATTTTCGAGATAAAAATAATAAATAGATTGTTGGGTCAAAAATAACTATTTTAAAGAAACTATGACATCATAATTAGGACTGTTAATATTATATTGATAGATTTCATTGATTGTTGGCACTTGAGTGGATTCAGTCTTGATTTTCAAAAATTTTAAAATCGACAGTACATAATACTTTGGGATACCATAGAACTATCAATAATATCTATCGATATAACATCAGCACATTTCGTAATTCGTTTAATGTCAACATCATAAAATCATATAATTATTCAGAATATTCATCATACATATTATTATTTTGTCAATGTTTAATTAATTCATTTAAATAAATTGTTCATCTAGCATGTTTACTTGCACAAAACTCTGCCACCACTGGTCATTTAAAGTTGTACTAAAGCATTAATTTATTATATGAGCCAAAGCTACAAATCAGCTGACCTGAGATATAATAATCATTCAACATATATATGCAATTATGACACTTCTGTGTGCAGAATGACAAGTTGTGACACATAATAAATATGTGCATAAAATAATATAGTGGCAGGCAACGTTTGTATGCGAAAGACCGCAGATAGACAACGTTGCGCTAGGTACTTAAAAGAGGCCTATATCCAGAATAAAATCTAGCTCATTATTGCACTTGATGACAGCTTGGTTCATGTGATGATACATTATCGCACTGCACTATATCCACTTTATGAGGCTTCATTGCACACGATGACAATCTTGTACAGCAATGATACTTAATGCACTCGATGTTACAATGATACTCATGATGACACAATCTTGAACAATTATAACATCGAATTTACATTTGATGATTTAATATTGTATGCATGATGACACAATGGTGCTCACAATGACATGTCAGTACACACAATGACGTATCATTAGACTCGGTCTCACATTGACGCACTCGTTGACGTTGACGTTGACGCATGACACAGTTCTGCACACGATGACACAGGGGGTCACTCGGTGCGCGTCGTCCCACTGGACGTCAGTGTTCACTCGATGACGAGATGCGTGGAGGGCGCCCTCTGACGAGTGCAGAGCGCGGTGCAGAGCAGCGGCAGCGCGCCGGCGAGCAGTCCGCCCGCGGAGGCCGGCTGTTATGCGAACGACTCCTTCGTAGGAGTGAGCGGCTTTGAGCCCGAGCCGACGCTGGAGCGGCTCTGGCGTCCTTCCGGACTGTGCGATCTGTCGGTGCAAGAGAATTTGATAGAACTAGTGGTTCGCCCCGAACTGAGAACTCGCGGTTACGGTATCCCACGATTATTCATTCAATCGATACATGACGACCAAAATTGACATTATTATTATTGCCCGTTTTCACCAAACACACCTAAATCATCCCCTAAGTAGGAATCTCTTTACGTAGGTAGCTCCTAAACACAATCCTAAGTCCTAAAATCCGTCCCAATATCCTTTTAAGTGTCCCGTACAGGATCGTGATAAAGAAGTTGTAGAAATCATCACCTAACTTATCATAGTTAGTTAGTTATCATAGGTTATCAACGTTAGTGAAAACATTGAATTATTATGTAGGTACTAACGAGTGAAAACGGGTTACGGGCATCTGTACAAATGGTCATCTATCGACGCGAATAGAAAATGTACAAAACGTAGTAATGAATAGTTTATTAAAGTTTGATATTTAACTAAAGAATAATTTTAATTGAATATTAAGTTATTATATTACTAGCTGATGCCCGCGACTTCGTCTGCGTGGATTTAGTTCATAACATCCCGCGGGAAATCTTTGTCACCCTCCAGGTTCTCAACTATACCTATCCAATAAATCACGTCAATCCGTAGCTTTGTAGCAGGATACATTTGATCGTCTTGCTCGCGGCATTGTTAATGATGATTCAAAGAGAAAACGTATTACTGATGATATTATCAATTACGTTAAACTATAATTTTTATAATTATTGTTTTTACCATAATTTTTTTACCATAATTAACCAAATACAAAATTACGTTTAGCTGTCATTTACGTTTTGTTCTTCCACTGTCATTTTCGTTTTTTTTATTCCATGTCAGATGCATTTTTGTTATACCACTTTTATATTGACTTGACGGAAACGCGGTCGAACGGGATAAAAAGTATCCTATGTCCGTCTCCTGGTTCTAAGCTACCTCTCCACCAATTTTGAGCCAAATCGGTTCATCCGTTCTTGAGTTATAAATAGTGTAACTAACACCACTTTCTTTTATATATATAGATGTACCTAAATAAGAATGGTCGACGCAAAACTGTTTTCGGGATAGATCGTAGTGGTAACTCCTAGTTCCATGGAATAGTTAATGACTGCGCCATCTATTAGCATTATTGTGAAGCTATGTGAAAATTACTGATACACATTAAAAATTAAATAATCTCGTTTCTTTACAATATTCATATAATTTTAGTATTTGTTGTTCAAGTACAACATATAAGTAAAAAAAAAGTCCAGCTTGAAAATACATACCCGATTTTGCTAGAGAGCGTCTTCAAGCGAGCGTATTAAATCTCCACTTTGAAAGCCCCCCATTTCGTCAATTTTAATGGAAAAATTAAAAATAAAATATTTTTGTACTCTGTTCAAAATTGTCTTTAAAAATATATATTGCAAGCCTATGAAAGGCAACACAAAATATTTTCCTTCGCATTCACTTCTATGAGAGCCCCCCTGAAATAAAGATTTTTATAATTTTTATGCAATATTCGGCTGAAGGCCATCAGTTTACATATTATATGTAAAGGAGAACGCCAGATCGTGACCCAGCAATTTACAGAAAAAGTAAATTTATTAAAAATATCCTATTAATTTAAGATAGTTTTAAATAAATCATTTATATCGTAAAACTAGGGGATAAAAATCCGTCAATTTTTAATAAAATATTTATTTTACTAAAAACCACTCACGATAGTTTTAAGTCCAACTTTGACTTTGAATTAATCAAAAACCGCAAGTTCTAGAAGTTTTAACACTTAAGTTTATTCATTACTAAACAATTATCAATAAATTGATGCATAATTCATTCTTTTTTTTCCTTTATTTTAAGGCTTTTACCTATCAGGTATGTCAGCCTAATCATACCCTAAGTACAATTCATTCTTGTAAACGACTTTTCGTAAGTATTGTGGGTCAAAGTTCCAAACATTTTTGGCATTGTCCTTTGAAGTAATTTTCAATTTTCGTTCAGTAATTCAAAAGTTATAAAGCTCTGACAGACAGACGGACGGACGGACGGACGGACGGACAAGTGCAAATTCACTCTAGTAGACTCAGACACCTCGCTTCGCTCGGTCAAATATAAGCCGACAAAGGAAATTCGCTTTTAGCATTGCGTTAACCTTGGTCAGCTGGAGCATGCTTTTGTAGGAGCTAAAACTTTTTATTTCAAAAATCGATATACGCATTTTTCTGACGCTACTTTTGTGACATCTTTTAATTTGAAAATCGAAAAGGCCAAGAGGACGGAATCTAGTAATTTCACAAAGAATCGTCGAGGATTCGTAAATAAGTTACGCAACGCTTGATTTGTACTAAGCAATAAAAGTGATCAGAAAAACTTGCGTCTTACTTCTGCGAGTCCAGCTGCATGCTATTCCGCGACGGCGCCGACGGGCTGAGTTTGTGATTAGCTAAAAATGTTCCTATAGATTCGTCTGAGCTGTAACTGTCGTTTTCGCTGAAACAAAAAACAAAATCTGAAGTATCTATACGAAAATATAAAACATTATTAAATATCTTATCATCAGAAGTAGGAGTGCCAAAGTAGCTAAAGTAAATGCTAGTTCTTATTTAGTCTTGGACGGCATAACATTCGGGTAAAATATGAGAAATTATCATAATTTACTGAGCTTTTCACAACGCTAGGAATAATTTTAAATTTCTTGAAGTGAAAACTTCTTTAGGCACGTTGAGCACTTTTTTGGGTGAGCAAAAACACGGATTTCGCGAAATCGTCACCGTCACCATCGTCACCTGGAGATTTCAGCAAGCGTTCAACATTTTAGAGATTCTCAAGCAACCTTGTACAGCGCGGTCGGCCAGCAGCCGCCTTCCTTAGCGTTTAATGTATGATGACGCAGGTTCGAATCTCACTCACGAAACGTGACAGTGCGCTTTTTTAAATTATTTTTATTTATATTTAAATTTATTTTATTTTTATTGTATATTTGTTTTTAATTATTAGCAAATTTAGTTTTCACTTATACGGCAGTCCCTATGACTGGCAATGTTTTAAACTGCCATTACCTGTCGGTGTCCCTGGAGTCGGCCGGGCTGGACAGGTCGCCGGCGATGGCCTCCTGCAGCGCGGTGGCGCGTCTCGCGGCCAGGCGCGCCTCGTCACGCGCTGCTGCGGCCTCGGCGGCGGCGGCGGCCGCGGCGCACTCCGCGGCGCTCTTCGCTCGCGTGGCTTCACTCAGCTTAGCGTTGATGCAGGAGTTCTCTTCTTTCAGCTCCCTGCGGTATCAAATTATAAGGGCTTTAGACACTGGTCGTCGCATAAAGACAATAATTATCCGTTGTGGGCTTGTCTAAAAATGATTACTACAGAGAGACGATTTGTTGCGGGGTTGACACTCCAGCACTTTGGGACCTCAACAATCATCAGTTTTTCGAACTATGTGCCTCGCCCATTTCCACTTCAGCTTCATGATATGCTGAAATTTGATCCTCCTTTGGATCTTCTCATTAGATTTTAATTAGCTGACAATCTCAATTTTGAATGAATATACTGTTACAATAAGAACGAGATAAATTCAGCCAATCACTACCATCAAGATCGTAGTAATTGGGTATTTGACTGAATTTTTTTTACTTATTTAAAATAACGTTTTCTAATATTATAACACAATGCCATTTTTCTTTTTTAAATATCTCAACTAGTTTTGGAAATTTATAGCTTTAAAGTTACCTTGTTAGACAAAGAGAGCGCTATTGTGTTGTGACATCAAAACACAAAGCTCCATACACTCTTCATAGAAAATTTCGTTTTAAAAAGAGACAATACAGTCGTAGTAAAACTATGGTAAAACAGCTTATAACTTATTTGTTTTTTGACCGATTTATTTTCTGTTTTTACAAATGTTATTCTTACATGTTACATTTTCGATTATAAATAATAAATATCAACATTTTGACAACAGTCAAATAACCAATTGATGTAGCTTTTTGGTAGTCCTTCAAGTAATTAGCCTGGAAATTGTGCAAGTTAAGTAGCCTGTAGTAACCATTACCTGAGTTGCCTGGTGAGTTTGCGCACTTCTTCGGCAGCCTGATGGTCCCTCGCGCGGGCGGCGGCGAGCTCGCTGGCGAGTTGTTCGTGCGCGTCGCGCAGCCGCGCCAGCTGGCCCTCCAGTCGCGCGCGCGACGTCGCTTCCAGCTCCAAGCTTGATTCTAATTCCTGTGTGCACAGAAAAATGTTGTTAACACTGACTTCTACTGTCATGAAGCAATAAAAGTTGCTATATTTCTCACCGAAAGGCACGTATGCGACAAGAATAAAATTTTATTTTAAGTAATGCCACAAACAATAGTTTATAAAAAGAGTTTGATTGTTTTTCTTTAAGTTACCTAAGGTAAGATTATACGGGAGATTTTTACTGCCCGTGGTACTACCACGGTACCGGTAGTACCACCGGTAGTACCACGGGTAAGTACCCGAAATTATAACGCCAAATGTCACAAAAAATATTTTGCACAGCGGAATTTGTAATGCACATAGTAATGTAGTGTTACGTCGCTTATGATCGATAGACACTAATTGCCAAATTAAAGTACTTGCCGTTGCCGTATTGACTTCGCTAATACTCTGTGGGTGCTATACCTTGTTGCGCAGCTCCAACCGGCGCTCGGTCTCGTGATGCTCGTGCGAGTGGCCCGCCTCGGCGTGCGCGAGGCGCGCGCTCAGCTCCGCGAGGCGCTCCTTGGCCTGCCTCGCCTCCTCCGCGGCCGCCTCGGCGCGGCACTCCGCCTCGCGCGCCTCGCTCTGCGCCGCGCACAGCGCGCTCGTACTTGCGCGGTATTTTTTTAGTAGCTGCAACAACATATGAATTTGTTAGCCTGACTCGTCATTTAAGGTAGGCACGTTTGGATCTAGAGCAGGGTTAGTTAAACTTTTCATTTTAAGCGAACAATTAACACCGTTTTTTACTTGCCACGATGCATTTTCGACATAGACTATTTAGGAAACCTCGTGAAGGATTTCGTAGCTTCACTTCGTAGACATTTCCTGAGCGTCGTCCAGTTTTTTTATGAGGGGGAAAACTCGACCTCTAGGAGGAGAGAACGCGTTAGGTGGGAGTTTAACCCACAGAAACTTCTCCCCGTTGGCCATACCTCGGCGGCCTCCTCCTCGGCGTCGTCGAGCTGCGCGCGCGCGGCGGCCGCGTCCCGGGCGGCGGCGTGCGCGCGCTCGGCCGCCTCGCTCTTGGCGCGGCTCGCCTCCTCCGCGGCGGCCGTGGCCTCCGACGCCTCGGCCTCGGCGGCGGAACGGGCCTTGTTGGCCGCGCGTAGCGCTAATTCCAGGTCTTCCAGCTGACAAACAGATTACAAATCTTATTTACATATACCTAAGTACTTACCTACTACTATAATAGTGTGCACATTAAGTCAGCACAGGTCTCGGCACTTCTATAAACGTTGCTATACTAGGATAGATCAAAATAGAAGAACATCGTGCGTGAGAAAGTGCGCGCACAAGGCTCGCGAGACTCTCAGTTATGAGGGTATAAAATAGTGAAAAGGTCTAGCCCACCCTTTTCTATTAGGCGAATTTTATGATCACGGTCTAAGTATAACATACCTGGTTCTTCAACTGTCTAATCTGCGCTTTGCCGCCGCCCTCTTTCTCCTTCTGTTCCAACATCGTTTGAGCGTCGCGGAGCAGAGCACGATATCTCTTCAGATCCCTGACAAAAAGAAAAAATTCAAGCACAAAACAAAATAAGAACGAAAAACTCAAAATATTCATTAACAATGTCGATAATGCCCTTTGACTTGATCCGGTGGCAACATGAATACATCAGAGTGCTCAAATGACTGGATCATGCATGACATAATTTCTTAGCGCATTTAAATACGGTTTCTTTGCTTTCGATAAGCGTTAACGCTAATACCAAATCATATATGGAGATTCAAGTAAGGCTTTTTCGTTTCCTCTGTACCAGAGCGAGCAAATAAAGTTGTCGGTCCTGATTAATATCACTATCATCCGATACAAATGGTTCAAACTGAGAGAAACCTAACCCTAACCTAGACTTTTGTTTTCACTGTAGTATGACTATGAAGTCCTGGGTTCTAGTTGCGCCAAAAGAGCAAGCTATTGGTTTTTTCTGGCAAAAAGTTCCTGTAGGAAGTAAACTGAATGTATTTCACACCCTTGTGCATCGGAGAACACAAAGATCATCCAATCAGACTATTAGAGTGAGAGAACATAAGTTTACTAGTTTCCGATGAAATTGACTGCCGTGACGTGAATTCGTTAGGAAGGACGCTATTGTTAGGTACTCCTACAGTATTGGAGTCGTACGCGGCATTCCGCGTCATTACGTGGGAGCCCACCTCTTGAGCCTCTGCACCAGCTGCACCTGCTCCTGGTTCTCGGCGCGCGCCGTCTCCTCGAGCGAGGCGAGGCGCCGCTCCAGCTCGTGCCGCTCGCGCAGCAGCAGGCTGCGCTCCGCGTGTTCGCTCTCCAGCTGACTCTCCAGCACTGGCGGTGTTTATAACACATACAACGTGGTCGCAAACACTAACCTCTACATAATTAATCTATGATTAACCAGTGTTAATCGTAGATTAACACTGTGATTAACATAGTGTTAAATCTAAGATAACACTATGTCATATATGATATACTATCAGGATGTTGACTCCACAATTCACGATTGCAAAGTGAATAGATTGCTCCGGTATAAGAGCGAAACGTACGTCGATAAAAGAGTTATTCTGTTTAGCAGATTTTAGCAAAGGAGTATTAATTTTCTTTAGTAGTAATATTCATCATGTAATTCCTTACTCTTGAGTTTCTTGGAGGCGTTGGCGCGGGTCTCCTCCATTTCTTCGTCGCGCGCGACCGCCTCTAACCTGGCCTCCTTGCGCTGCTGCTCCAGTAACATCTCCAGCCGAAGCTTGGAACTTTCTAACAGCTGCAAAACAATATAACAGTTAGCATAATAATTAAATGGTATGGCATGTATCGCTAATGACCTATTTCACCACTGCCAAGTTTAAATTTAACCGAAGAATTTTGACAGATTGTCAATATGTAAACTGTCCAAACATCAACTTTATACATCGGTTAAAGTATTCTTGGAGATAGTGAAACAGGCCCTATATAGCGCTTTTGAATCGTCAAATGAATCAATCAACGGCTAGGAATTGTGTTCCAACCGAGAAGAATCAGCAAGAAAGGTTCCTTTTAAAAATAAACTAAAAAGAATAATATTATGTATCTTGCGTATATGATTAATTAATAGCATTGCTGGAGCGAGTCAAATCTACGCTCAATGGACAGGAATAACCATCAAAGCACAACTATTTCGCTTGGCGAAGGAAAAATAGTGGCCATGTTGAAAATTAGACTTCTCTTCTTCTTTATCAATCCACAGACGTCCACTGCTGGGCAAAGGTCTCTTGCATGGACTACCACATGGCTCGGTCTTGCGCCGCCTGAATCCAGCGGCTCCCTGCAACTCGTTTGATGTAGTCGATCCATCTAGTGGGCGGGTCTGCCAACACTGCGCTTTCCGGTGCGGGGTCGCCACTCCAGCACCTAAGCTCCCCAACGACCATCAGCTCTTCGAACTATGTGCCCTCCCATTTCCACTTCAGTTTCGCAACTAGCTGAGCTATGACGGTGACTTTGGTTCTCCTACGGATCTCCTTATTTCTGATTTGATCTCCCAGGGATACTCCGAGCATAGCTATCTCCATCGTCCGCAGAGTGATCCAGAAATTTCTTATGAAAATTAGACTAACCTCATTATATTGTGGGTACGGGTGTTACCTGTATCTGCCCCGCGAGCTCGTCGAGTTCCTCCTCCTGGTCCCGCACGCGTCGTTCGAGGTCCGCCTTGGCGCGGCGCAGTGTGGCTACCTCGTCCCCGCCGCCGCCCCTCTCCTCCAGCTCGCGGGCCGCGGCCGCCAGGCGCTCCTCTTTCAGCTCGAGCTCCATGCGAGCTTCCTGTGATGAGCATATGAGGATTTTATGGAACAAAAGATTAGTGTTTCTAGCCCGCATAGTCTTAACCGATGGACGTTCGCAGCTGGACATAGTTTACATGCGAGGAAAGAAACAAAACACGCTCTTGTGGCGTTTGTGTCAAGCGACTGCCAATGTCAAGCGTGGCAGCTGCAACACGCATACAGTCAATGATCTAAACTCTGAGATTCCCGGTCTGAGGTCACAACAATATACCTACATTTATTAATTTATAAAATGATTCTATTTATTAACTTTAAGCAGCTGTCCTGTTTGGCGGCCATATTGGATAAAACATCTGCCATCTCACGGCTATAGACAAGTTTTAGTCTGTACGTTGGTTAATTTATTCCATTTATTCCACCTTTCCACTTTATTGTAATTTTTTAAAATTAAAATCAGATTTATTTTTATGTAAGTTATTATTATTAAGCTGTTTATTCATCGATGACTCTTTCACAATGCTGCTACAGAATGTTTTCAATTTACCTCAACGCAATAAGCGAACAAAGACAAGATACTATTTTATTATTAGAAGCCGACGGATTCAAAGAACTTCTTCACATATGAAGTGTGTGAAAGGTTGTGTCCATATGAAAGTGCCTTAGTGGGATTGATAACTTCCAATATGTCCGGTCAAATCAAAGAACAGTGAACTATAATAAGGCGCAAAGTGCACTCACAGAGAGACTCTGCTCCAGCGCGTACTTCTCGGCGTGCGCTTGGTCGCGCTCGCGGGAGAGGCGGTCCTTGGCCGCGCGCTCTCTCTTCAGCTCGTCCTGCGCGCTGTGCAGCTCAGCGTCGAACTTGCGCTGGCGTTTCTCCAGCAGGTTGTTGCGGCAAGTCTGGCAAAAGTAACTCATGTTAAATGGCTCTGAAAGGCTAACAGCTCGCAGGTTCTATCCCGGGCACGCCTGACTTTTCAGAGTTATGTGCGTTAGAGATTGCGTGCAACAGAATTAGCCACATTATAATAGAACCTGTCCTAATGTTATCACTCCCAAAATTTCAGCCCTCTAAACATAAGAAAATAAATAAGAAGGAAATTCAATAAGTTGTGAAATTAGAGATATGGAGATATAATTTAATTTCGAAATCAGACGTAAGACCGACGGCTTTAAATGCTAGTACTAAAAATTTCTTGACAGAAAACCCAATATAATTTTTGACGCGACCCGGGCATCGGGCGACTCTGGGTAGATTAACGAGGCAATGCGAAATGAACTTTCTTGAAATTCTACCCCCAAGGGGTTAAATAGGGAGTGAAAGTTTGTACGAAAGTCCATGATTTTCAAGTTATATCCATGAAACTAGGTATTTGGGCTTTCAATTAAAATAGGTTGAGACACATGTTTCAGGATTTTTGGAAATTCCACCACCTCAATTATTTTCAAAATGTCCACTCAAGCGAAGCCGGGGGCGGATCATCTTGTATTAGTAGAATAGAATAGAACTTTTCACAAGTGCTTTTGAATTCTCTGACTCCACCACTGGTTCGGAACGCCCTTCCTGCCGAGAAGAACCAGCAAGAAACTCGGCGGTTGCTTTTTTCAAAACAAGTTTACGATACAATAAATACTACGCTCATTGTGGAAACAATGCATACATCGGTATGCAGTGTTTCCAATGAAGGAAGTTTCAAAAATTCATACCTACTAACAATGCAATATATCTTAAAATGGGCAGACATAAAGTAGCCCCATTCCCGCCGGTGGGACCCGTTCACGAGCATGACGCATGACCCAGCCGTTGCTTCGCTCAACCATTTTTGGGGGAGCGTAACAAGCCGTATAATAACTATCCTCCCTAACTAATCCTCACCTGCTCGTCGAGCAAGGAGCGCAGGTCCGCCATGTCGTTGGTGAGTTTCTGCAGCTTGCGCTTCCACTGCGCGGCCACCGCGCGTTGTTCTTCCACCTCCTCGTATGCATCTTGCACCTGACCGCACCATTACAGATATACTATACAGTCTGTTCATACACAATACACATGATCACAGTTTTAAAATACTTCTACTGCATATCTTTTGGTTGTACGTAAGTCTAAATAAATATATAAAAGGAAAAGGTGACTGACTGACTGATCTATCAACGCGCAGCTCAAGCCTCAAACCGCTGGCCGGATTGGGCTGGGCATATATGAGATAGCTATTATGACGCAGGCATCTGCTAAGAAAGGATTTTTGAAAATTCAAACCCCCAAAGTGGGGGGGGGGGTTTATTGTACCTATACCTATTATAGGTACAATAAAACTTGGAAACTTCGCCTTACCAGGATAAAAATGGTCTGGATCAGTCTTTATAAATATAAGTCCCGTCAAACGCGTTTCATCCGTTCCGCAGATTAGCCCGGACAATCGAACAAAATAAATAAATTGTAAAACTCATGTTGGGATATCAGTTTAGTAAGACGCAGTTATTACGAAATTCGAGACAAACCACATAAAAGGAACCATTGAATTATTTGTTGGAGCTTTTAAATTCTACTACTACTACAAATAAAGTCTAAAATATCTCATAGGCACTAGACTAAAAAAATAATTTTAAAAAAACGAGATTAATCTATACTTATAAAAGAGTTGTTTTTAATATACTTACTTAAATACTTATTAAGAAAGTATATTTTATGCAGGTATAAAAATAACAAGTTACGTTTTGGTGAAAAAAAAGTCAAATATCTTAAAATAGCAGTAAAAAGTTGATCAACAACATTTGACATCAACCATTATTTTGATTCACGTTACACAATAGTAATTTAATCTATTACGAAACTCCATCGATTAGGCGTACGTATAAAAAGTTTAATCTCGCTATCAACGATCGATCTAATTTAATTGGATGGACGCCAAGGCGTACAATTATCGATAAACATCTGACTGAAGATGTAACATCGACATCAACATCGACTGTAACATCCTTAAGGACTAAGGCCACTGACCTCTTGGATTTCGTCTACCATCACTTTTTTTACACTATACTGAGAGTTATTCACTATAAATATAATATTCAAGGGGACACAAGATCGTAGTTTTGTGGAAATCCATGCAAAGATCTACTATATCCAGAAATGGATAACAAAGGTTATTCACTATAACTTCTACTGAATAAGAATCTATTCGTTAAATATTATCACGGCAGTATACTCATACTATCAGCATTAGGTTTACATCATTATCAGCATCAGACCGCGATCAAGGATGATCACAGATAACTCAGTTTCGGATGGAGATAACATAAGAATTCATATTTTGGCCTATAATAATTTGATACCATAGGTAAGTACTATTCTTTTATCATTAAAATTGAACTAAGTATTTGAATTTTGCGTTTACTGTTTGTGTAAAAATTGATAGTATTTGTCTTATTTTATTCGTGGAAGTACGTCATACATCACAGATTTGATAATTATTTTCATAGATTGATATAGTGTTAATAGGCTGTTATTTTAAGCCCCAGTTAAAAATTTCAAAATTGTTTAATAAATGGGACACTAATGGTGAGATGCGAAACATATCGCATGTTATTTTAAATTGAAAAAAAATAATAGTTTAAAAAAACTAAAAACACGCTTTTTATAGAAAACCAAACTAAAAAATAGAAAATAAATTTTAATAAATTTAAATTAAGAATAGGGTCCAAAAATTTCAATAAATATAAATTAATAATAGTGTAAATAAAAAAAATTATTTTATTTTAAAAAAAGCGTGAAAAATTTATTTTCTATTTTTTAGTTTGGTTTTCTATAAAAAGCGTGTTTTTAGTTTTTTTAAACTATTATTTATTTTCTACTTTTTAGTTTGGTTTATTTTTAATAGCTTGTTTTTTTTTTTTTCAAATTAGTGTATTGTCATCGGTCCTCGATAAATCTACAAAGTTCTGAAAATCTCGCCCAAAGAAGTCGGTTACAAGTTACAAACATACAAGTGAAATCGCGCCCAAAGAAGTCGGTTACAAACATACAAGTTTTTTTTTGTTTTTTTATCAAATTAGTGTATTGCCATCGGTCCTCGATAAATCTACAAAGTTTGAATGAAATCTGGCCGTTTAAAGTGGGTCAAAATCGCGCCCAAAGAAGTCGGTTACAAGTTACAAACATACAAGTGAAATCGCGCCCAAAGAAGTCGGTTACAAACATACAATTTTTTTTTTGTTTTTTTATCAAATTAGTGTATTGTCATCGGTCCTCGATAAATCTACAAAGTTTGAACGAAATCTGGCCGTTTAAAGTGGGTCAAAATCGCGCCCAAAGAAGTCGGTTACAAGTTACATTGTTACAAACATACAAGTGAAGCTAATAAAAAGCGTATAATTAGGTAAGGTATAAACGTATCTTGTAACGTAGGTATGTCGCAGAATGTGTCGGATTATAACAATTTCTTCATAGTCTAGTCTATAACCATGTCACGTTAATACGTCAAGTTACGTTAATGTTACTTTTTAGTACCAATAGTCTCTGCGCGCCGCAGATCGCGGAAAGACGGACGGACGGACGGACGGAGTGATCGCAGTCAAAAACTAGTCCAGATACAAAAAAATTTGGTTGTCTGTAAATTCGGTTTACGGACGATAGTTTTACGTGATAACGTCATAACTCATAAAGAAACATTGATGACTGGCGGGCGCTTTCTATGGGCCGATCGTGCCTCTCTATCGCTTGTTCCGCGCTCTCGCTTGCACGCCCAGGCTCAGGCGGGACGTGACACTTTTTCATGCGTGCAGCCGGTGTTCATTGATTTATAAGACGTTATCACGTCAAAATGTATGCACCTTCTTTTCCAGTTGTTTCTTGACCGTGACCAGCTGCTCCAGATCGTCCTCGTGCTGGCGCCGCAGCTGCGCGCGCAACAGCTGCAGCTCCCTGTGCGCCCGCTCGAAGCGCCGCTTGTACTTCTCGCCGCTGCTCACGCCGTCCGCCTCCGAGCCCTCCGAGTCCGAGGGCTCCGCGCCGCCGTTCTCCGCTGACCGCCAGTGCAGCAGCTCGAGCTCGAGACGTTCTGACGCCTGCAAGAAAACATAATACTTTTGGTATAACATCCTAAAATATATGTAAGCTAGAGTTCTAGAATGTTCCGATGCCTGCCAGAAAACATAATAGGTAGTTTCGGTATAACATTCTAAAATACATATATAAGCAGTGATAGCCTAATGGTTAGGACTGTGGTCTCCTATTCGGAGGGTCGCAGGTTCGATCCCGGGTACGCACCTCTGACTTTCCGGAGTAAAGTGCGTTTATGAAATTAAATATCACTTGCTTCAACGGTGAAGGAAAACATCGTGAGGAAACCTGCACACCTGAGTTCTTCATAATGTTCTCGAAGGTGTGTGAAGTCCGCCAATTCGCATTGGGCCAGCGTGGTGGACTATGGCCTATAACCCTTCTCTGAGAGGAGACCTACGCTCAGTAGTGAGCCGTTGATGGGTTGGTAATGATGATGATGATGATCCTAAAATATATGTAAGCTCGAGTTGTAGATGTTCCGATGCCTGCAAGAAAACATAATAGGTAGTTTTGGTGTAACATATTTTATGTCAGCTCGAGTACTATCATGTTCTGAAGCCTGCAAGGAAACAATAATTTTGGTATAACATCCTACTATGTATGTAAACGTTTTTTGAAGTGAAAACTTCTTTTGGCGCACCACACACACATTTTTACGTGGGCAGTAAGTTAGGCTGATCAGTCACGCTCTAAGGTGAAAGGCTCGATCGGATGAACTCGGGACCGCCGAGTGTACCCCAGCCAGAAAGATACAGTCAGCTGCTCTTCTGTTGTCTCACTCACTCTCACTATGTCTATGACTGAGCTATTAGAATATATTGATTAGATTAATTACAGTATATAAATTGATTGCGATTGCCAATGAAGTGTTTTTCAGGTTTTTACCTCATCTCTGCCGGGAAATCGTAGCATAGATGAAATTAAGGAAGTAGGGTGCGGCTATATATTGATTGCGGTTGTATTGTTGGAACATATAGTTGACAGCAGCATGTAAGATTCAACAGCCAGGTTTACCTGTTGCAATCGTTGGTTATTGGCCAGGAACTCCCTGTTGTCCCTCTCCACGCGAAGTCTCTCAGCGGCTTCGGCGTCGGCTCGCTCGGTGGCCAGCGCCGCCGCGGCGCGCTCCTCCGCTAGCTCACCGCCCACTTCCGATAGCTGCGGCAAAGGATAAAGGATCCGTTTATTTATTTATATGTAAAATTAAAGTATACATTGCGAATGTTTGTTACATAACTACGAAACGTACGTTAACTTAAAAACCATTTAAAAACCCCTTTTTTTCTTTTTTTTTTTCAAAATTTGTGTAAGTTTAAAGGTTTGTTCGAAATGTTAGTTTTTGATTTTATGGTAAAGTCTGTTGTGAGTTTAATTTCACCTTATGTAGTTTTCATAGAGCATGAAATGTCGACTTTTTCCACATCTCTAGTTAAAATCACTTTCGAGATAAATAAAGCATTGCAGCAAATGAGCTATTTATTAAATGTTGTTGTGGGTAGATAGGTACATTATTAGGACGGGCCGCATTGCATCGGGTCGCAGAAAAAAAAACCGTTTGAATCACTTCTTTGCAATTTATACACTATGACGAGCTGAGCGGGCCTCATTATTTTTGCTTGTAGTGTATGAATAATTTAATATAAAAAAATCTTTTTAAAAAACCAACTTCAAACGGTCCGCGCCACGCCACAATAAAGTATATACTTTATTGTGGCGTGGCGTTACGTTATTGTTGATATTTTAAAAATCGCTCGGCCGATTTCGATAAAATTTCAATGGGACCACCTGAAAAGTATATCCTTTTAAAACAAAGAAAGATTTCCCAAATCGGTTCAGGCGTCTTCGAATAATCGGTGAACATACATAAAAAAAAGATTCCGACGAACTGAGAACCTCCTTCTTTTTTGAAGTCGGTTAAAAACGCATTTTGTGTTGTGATTCGGCCTGCTACGCCTCGCTGCGACCCGTCCAAATGTACTTTTACACTAGACCGACAACGATGTACTACACAATCTCTAAAATAAATTGACAGGAGGTTGAAGACAATATGTCAAATTTTGTTAACATATAGTTATCATATTCTCTAGCACTCATTACTTTCTAAAGATTGTTATATGTTTGTTAGTTTTATTAGTGCGCGCATCATGACGTTCTCGATAGACTTACATTTTGATGTAAACGATCGCAGATCAACAATAATTAGTAAGTTATAAATAGTAACTGTTGATCGCAGCTTAGAAATCAGAATAACCAAGTTTGGCTCGACCTTGGTAGAATGTTACATCTAACTGGTAACGATGTCTAGCGATCTTTCATTGAACGCTAAATAAATCGTTTAGATAGAAATTACTTGGCGCAGTCAGAGTAAATAAATAGAGTTAGGAATTCTGTCGGGTAAATCATTTATAAAATGCGATGCCATTGGATGCCAGACATGTCTCTTAGGTGTCATGTTGACAGATTTTCTAGTAAGTGGATACATTTATTTATATCTACAGCGATCATAATTAATTTAAATGAATTAGATAGGAACATGTTAATTTTTACACTACTTTCCAGTTTCCATTAACTAAACGGAATACTACATATTTAGAAGCCACTTGTATAAGACGCTATGGCGGGAGGAAGATTCACTATGGGATTATAACATCTAAAAAAACTTTTGTCTCAAAAAAAAGGACTGTCTTCTTGACATAACATGTACCTAAATTTCGTATCAATAGGAATCTATCATTATGTAGTTCTCCGTGTATCTGTGATCGAAGGTATTTAAGCTTCAGTAACGTTTCAGTTTATTAAAAGTATCCTTAATCTCCTGGGAAATCTTTGCTTTTTCCCCATAAATTAAAGATGCAAGCTTTCTCTGTGACTTTCCAAGATATGCCGTGCGATTGTGTAAGAAAATCGTATTCATTTGGCAGCTTAAAACGTATGGTTCCATATGTCAATTCATATATCAAACATACTTTTCAAGCTGTCCAATGAATACGATTTTCTTACACAATCGTTGAGCCGTGAAAAGACAAATAGACAGACTGACACACTGTCCCATTTATAAATCATCCTAGAATGGACTTCAACTCTTATCTTAGATCTGCCGCTAACAATTAATAGATATAAATATTATCAATACAAATAATAAAGATGTTCTTTTTTTGTAGCATATCAACAAGATAGAATCTATTTATAAGCAATGTGTGCCAAAATAAAAATACTGTTTAAATTACAAACTACGCAGGCTGCTGCGTGCTTCAAATGTATCAAAACAAAACTTTATTGCATCGCGAATCGGGGTGAAGACATTAAACATGACATAAATAATGTGGAGCAAGGCAAACTTTCAGTAAGTTTGATCCAAAGTAGTGCAACATTAATGCAAAATCAATAAAAAAAAGAATAATTAAATCTACAGGGCCCACTGCTGGCCTATAACCTTAAAAGAAATAACAAATTGTGTAATCCAAAAATCTTCATCCAAATTGGACCAATCAATAATTTTTAAAAAAATTGTTAGAGATTAAAATTAAAAACCTGAGTTTAGTGCTCCCTTGTGTTGTGGCCCGTAACAGTAAAACATATCTAAGAACCTTTACTTTACTTTATGTAAAAAACTGCATTAAAACCGGCCTATTAGTTTTTCAGGAAAATTGTTATATTAAAACTCACAAACGATCTCTTGTACATCCCAGTGGTGGGTAAAAATAGGACTATATAAATTCTCGAACAGAAAAATGGGTTATCAAAATAATTTCTGGAGTTAAAACTGCTAATTTTAAATAAATGAAATGGGGAAAGTCTGCTGGAATTCAAATTCCGAATCCTACTTCCTACTAATATTATAAATGCGAAAGTTTGTGAGGATGGATGTATGGACGGATGGATGGATGAATGTTTGACGAATGAACCGATTTGGCTGAAATTTGGAATGGAGATAGCTCACACCCAGGAATAACACATAATTATGCTCCATTTTATCCCGGACAATTAAAGAGTTCCCGTGGGAATTTAAAAACCTTAATCCACGCGGACGAAGTCGCGGGCATCATCTAGTCGTTAATATTTTTACAAAGTAGAGAAAAGTCGACGGGTTTGTAACTGAGCCTTGGGCCAATCATGGCGAATTTTGTTTTGAATAGTTCTGGGCACCATTTAGTAAGTACTCATTTAATCGTAGCCATCATTATTTATCACAAGAACGAAGCATTTGTATCCTTTAAGATAAACAAAAGATCACCTGTCGCATTGTATTGTTTGAAGAGCAAAACGATGATTATGAATGGAATGATAACGACTTGGTAATAACTCAGAGAACAAGCTAAAATTGGAACGCATTGGTGCTGAGTGGGAGGTCCAGCCCTAACAACTATTTGATAGATCTGCATTAGATACGATACGCATTTACACTCGCCAAGACACCAACAATAATAATTTAAATACTCCTAAAATTAAGATATTTACTAGCTTTTACTAGCTTTACCCCACGTTTAGATTGTTCCTAAAATCCCGCAGAAATCCTATGTTTTTCCTGGATAAAAAGTAGCCTATATTACTCTACAGTTTCAACTATATACCAATGCAAAAAATCAAATCGATTCGTAGCAGCGTGATTGCAGGACAAAACAAAGCAGCAACAAACAAATACATTTTCGCATTTATAAATTGATAACGTAGACATTATTTGATGACAGCCAGCCAAAAGTTTTACATATCTGAATAACCAGCGCCAGAAATCAACAATAAGAAGACAAAAAAAAAAGCTTTTGGCAAGCGTTGCGCTGATGCGGTAATAATGATCCGAGTCTCAAGCGCCATGGGTAGTGCGTGTAACTATCGAACGGCCAACGATATAATTTATTGCATGTTTGTTTTATTATTAACTTATTTAAATTATTATTTCAGCTGCGGAAAGAATGTGATTTCTATTTTTTTTTTTTAAATAAAGTGTTAACCTACACTTGAAGGCCGAATACACATCTCTCGAGAATCACGCTTGAGTGTGTTGGTTTAGTTTACAGTACAGCCACGGTAAAACTACTCGTAGCGCTGAAATTAGTTATATGTACCTATCTACTTTCAATCAGTTTAAGCAACTGTTATTGACAGCGTTGTATGTGATTTCTAGTAATAATTTTATACAATTATGATTCACCTCGTCCATTTCCGAAACAGTTGTTCTGTCTTCAGAAATTCCTCTGGAAGATCGGCAAACACTGCTAGCCCTACTTCCGGTTCGGCTGAACAGGGTGAAACCCTTAATCATGATGTTAGTGGCCGATTTAGATCTTCCAATTTTCCTCTTCCCATCATAGTATACATCCAGATCTTCCTTGTGCCCCAATCTTTTCCATTCGTCCATGACATGGTCTGTTCTTTTCAAAAAGTTATCTATTTTATTACTCAGATAGTTTGACGACGTTCCTTCTTCTAAGTGTGCGGCTATCGGTTTAAATCTTTGTCTGACAGGTTGTCTCTTGCATCCGAGTACGAATGATAAATTAGCATCAAACACCACAGGGGCTTGTTCTTTGGATCGCAACTCTTGCAAGTTAACAGCATTCGAGCTATCAGACGTCTGTGGATACAATCTTCTCGGAGTCGGACTTCTGTTGTAAAGGGTGGAGTTCATGCTAGAAGACCGAGACAGAGGGACATAAGTGCCATTACTGCTGCATGTGGAGTATTGGCTCGCTGAACTTCTCACGCTACTGTATGATGAAGGGCTCGGTGACCGTGACACTAGTAGGTTATTGTTTGGAACATGCCGTTTCGCGAGTTCCGCAATTGAACCGGTTTCCACTGATAGTGACATGCTCCTTTTGTAAGATGGACTCGGTGAACGAGTTGTGATACATTTCCCATTTTCAGGCGAACTTTGAGGGATTGTGACAACCTCCTTTAGCGGTTTAGTGACAAAAAGTGTTTTACCGTTAAGAAGCCCTGAGGATGCTTTAGGTGGCACAGTTTCTTCGAAATTAATAGGAAGAGTTTTAGACTTCTTCACGGGTAGTATGGATCTTCCTAAAGGAGCTTTAGGAGGTTTTTTAGGCGTGGGATCCAGTATAATAGGCGGTGATAGGGCCCCATTGGAGTTTGGTGATAGTGCTCCGTTGGTCGGTGTCCCGTTCACATTTCGGTCCGGTATCTGAATGTTCAACTTGTTGGTGTTCATGCCTCTGGCTTTGGGCGCTACACTCGCATGCGGCATGTTGGTCTACGCGAAGTCGCGCTTGCGTTTCCTGCACAAGCGGAAGTGTTTTCCTTGGTGATAGTCAACTGCCATTTCAGCGCTGCTGTGCAGTATTATAGTTTCGCGGGCGGCTCGCAATGCGTCGGGACATCGGTTGGAAATAGCACCGGCGTGAGAGGGCTGCGCGGCCGCACTGTGCCGGCTCGCTAACTCGGTCGCCGGGCGCTCGTGGCCGCTCGACTATTTTAGTTTAAACGTAGATGTCGAAGTGCAACTCTGAATGACGCTTGTTGAACCTTCAACATACACTAACCGTCCTTCAGTACAGAAATGATGATTGATAATGAAATTAGGTATTACGGACTTCAACTTAATTTTTAAAATTCCGATGTATTACATATTTATTTTTCAAAACACATAGTTCGAAGAGCTGATGGTCGTTGGGGTCCCAAGGTGCTAGAGTGGCGACCCCGCACCGGGAAGCGCAGTGTTGGCAGACCCCCCACCAGGTGGACCGACGACATCAAGCGAGTCGCAGGGAGCCGCTGGATTCAGGCGGCGCAAGACCGAGGCCTGTGGAAGTCCATGCAAGAGACCTTTGTCCAGCAGTGGACGTCCATCGGTTGATAAAGAAGAAGAAGAAGAAGACATATTTATTTTTACTTCATCATCATCATCATTAGCAACCCATCAATGGCTCACTACTGAGCGCAGGTCTCCTCTCAGAGAAGAGCTATAGGCCAAATAGTCTACCACGCTGGCATAATGCGAATTGGCGGACTTCACACACCTTCGAGAACATTATAGAGAACTCTCAGATGTGCAGGTTTCCTCACGATGTTTTCCTTCACCGTGGAAGCAAGTGATATTTAATCGCTTAAACGTACATGACTCCGAAAAGTCAGAGGTACCCGGGATCGAACCTGCGACCCCCCGAATAGGAGACCACAGTCCTAACCACTAGGCTATCACTGCTTCTTATTTTTAGTTACTTTAATTTATATTTTTATTTTATTTACTTATTTGTTATTTTTATGTACATAATATAAGTATTTAGGTATGGGTGAAACCGGAAATAAATTAATTTGAATTAACAATTAATTTGCAGACAGATTATTTCTTTTATGCTGAAAATGTGGCAAGTATGTAAAATCTTTAGTATTATTTTTATTTAAAATATTCTGACATACTGAAAAAAATGCGTGAGTGTCGTGGAACACTCGGTTGGAACGAAGTTCCTTTTAATAATAAATTTATAATAAAAATAAAAAAATTAGGGAAAAATTCCACATGTAGAAATTTTATTTAAAATAAAATAGAAAATAGAAAATTCAGTCTGTCGAGCTGGGATTCGAACCATCGACCCATAGATGCACGGGTTAAATCTAAATCAGCTTGGCATCCAGTTGCCCACAAGATAGTATAAAAACTTATTACAATGTAATAGCTACTTATTAATATTGTAAAATGATTATTTTGAAAAGAGCAACTGCTGAGTTTCTTGCCGGCTCTTCTCAGCAGAATCCGCTTTCCGAACCGGTGGTAGAATCTTGACGTGTCATAAGAGCCACAGGTTGGCCTACATGAAATAAATAATTTTGAATTTTGAATTTTATATGCGACTGTAGAAACCACAAGGCTATACGGAGATCTAATATTGTAGTGTGAAAATATTGAACACAATGCCAAATTCACATTCAAAAAAGTGTCGGTTCAATTTATACTAGCGGCACGCTATGATGGCCGGTTTGACACATTACAATAGTGATGTGGAATGTCAATTTATTCTCGAACAAAAAACAATTAAGTTTTGTTTTTGTACCTGATTAAATAGGTTTAATAAAACAAAAATGTATATGTTTATTTAATTTATTTGAACGAACTGAATATTTGAATGAAAATGAATATACATACTTTATATGCACACAAGAAACATATGAATACAAAAGATACCAAAAAAGGTGCCACAAAAGGCCATAATTAATCAGATTCGTCCATACTACTATTTTCACTGTCGTCACTGCTATCATCACCTACATTAATAATTATATGTTCGTTTTCTATAATATTATCTATTTTCACATCTCTTTCATAATCTTCTCTTATTAATTTAACAGTTCTATTCACAACCTTTTCCCAGTCTCCTTTAGTCACATGTTCACAAGCTTCTTCTAATAATTTTAGCATTTTTTTTGTGGTAAATGGGGGTTCTGTATTGTGTCTTGCAGCATATCCCTTAATTTGAGCCCACACCAACTCAATCGCATTATACTCACAATGGTAAGGCGGTAACCGTATAACTCTGTGCCCATGTTCTAATGCTATTTCGTCAATGACGTATCGGATCTTGGTTGGTTTGTTTTCTTTTAAAAGACGTACTAATTCCGCTTTTAACATATTCATGTTTGCATCTACGCCATTTTTACGAAGCCATGCGACGATATCAGCTTTCTTTTGGGATTGGGCAGGTGGCTTGTCAATTTGCATCGAGTGGTATGGGGCGTTGTCCATAATTATAATAGATGGTTCAGAGAGGCTACACAACATTGAGGTAAACCATTCAGTAAACTTTTCTCCATTCATGTCTTCATGATAGTCTCCAGTGGTTTTTGACGCAAAAGCCATGAGAGAACCTTCGACAAACCCGTTGATGGTTCCGGCGTGACAAATTATAAGTCGCGATCCTTTTCCTACAGGAACTTTGGAAGTAGATGCTGCTGTGTCATCGTTCCAAGAACGGCCTACAGTATGGTTAGCATTAAGCCATGTTTCATCCAAGAACACAACATTTTGCCAATTTTTGATTTCTTTCACTTGCCGTAAAAAAGTATACCTTGCCATCGCTATATCAAATCTTTCCATCAATATTTTGCGTTTGTTACATTTTTTGTATCGAAATCCAATGGTCTTCAAAATCTTCGTTAAAGAACTTTCCCCACCGAAGAATAATCCAGCTTCCTTCAGTGAATGCACCAACTTTTTTCTTGTTGGATACTCCTTCTGTAAATAGTAGCCGTAAACATGTCTTCGGATAGCATCGGCATCAAAGCTATCGATGCCTACGACTGGTTTTGCTCGTTTTCTCTTTTTTGGTGTGTGAAGTTTATTTTCTTCTGTGCCAGTCTCGCCATATTTTTTTTTAGTTATCCGTCTAACAGTTCGTTGTCCAATATTAAGCGCATCAGCTACGCGTTCAACCACTGACGTTATAGGTAAAATTGGCCCTCCATTTTGAGCTTCACGATCGAAATAGTTACGAAGGCGTATTACGAACTCACGTGTCTGACTATTTAGAACAGTTCTCTGCGTACGTTCGGTCATATCGACGAAATCCACAACAAAGGGCTTGAACAGAGTCCAAATTAACGAGCAAGGGTCAACAGTAATGCAGTATCAATATTTGAAATCCAAAGCCAGGTCAAAACTATATCACAATCGCATTGCACTGACAGTTTATACTTTTCGAAGCAACGTCAATTCGAAACTGCTTTGTTTTGCATTGAGCATTGACGCGAGTTTGCCGGAGGTAGTAGTTGTGCTAGCCAGCGATCCTATGTGACGATCGTATTAGATTCCATTTTTAAAAATTTTCAATTTAGAAAACCAAATGCCGAGTTGTGGTATATATCATATAAAAATAAAAATTTTACCTTTTGTATGAAACAGCTGATATTTTTTTGCGATTTCAGAGGTTTGTCCACATAGTGAAAATTGTTCATATTCACAAGTACATTCACCCCTTAAATGGTGCAAACTGATTTTTCTACACTTGTATACATTTTAGAAATCAATTTAATAAATAAATTTTGAGTCCTAAACCTAAAACTACATTCGATAAAATTTATGAATCTCTGCACATCACTATCGTCAATAAAGTAATACAATTATTTCCTTCAAAGTCGTTATCAATTAATACGGAACTTCATGAGCGGACAAACGTCAAACCGGCCATCATAGCGTGCCGCTAGATTAGTCTTAATTTTTTTCCGTCTAACCCCCTTTCGCATCGCGCGATAAGGAACTACGTTCCAAAAGACAATGAGATAAATGGATGCGCGGAAGCAGTCACGTGAAAACCATGAAGGTTGGATTAAACAGCTTTCCTTCTCACAAAAAATATACATTGAAACGCAAAATCAGATATATTGAGGGATGAGGAATCTCGTCAACTAATGATGCGGGTACATATACATTATACATCGTTGTCCGTGAGCCGGTAACACTAAAATTCACGCCATGCGGAATCGAAAACTCTTTATGGGAATTAATAGTTAACAATTATAGCTTAGTATGCGTTAATTTAAATAGCCGAAAAAATTTAACAAGATTTTTTTTAATGCAACAATGTATAAACGTCATCGCGAATACCGACTGTTTGCAATGTATTCGATAGAAATATTCGTACTTTGTCAGAAAAACACTATCCATACGCACAAAATGACGGAGAAACTTTATCCCATATCGTACGGTATGCGATATCTGTCCGGCCAAAAAAGTTTATTTGCGCAGCTTTATTAAAATGTGGTAGTTGGGCGGAAGCAGTAACTATCTGTTTTGCCAAGAAAATGCACTATTGCCGTCAGTAACGATGTAAACAGCTCCAAGTAGTATTGGTTTAATTTATTTTAGTGTTATTGTTTGGATTTATCACAGACATTATAACAAGTAAGTACCTACACGAAATTTTCCTCCGAAATTTCCGGAAAATTACGTAAAGTAAAATATTATTATTATGGCGAAAACAGGGTACGGAAAATTCTGATACGAGCTTTGGTGAGTCAATTTCAGTACCAGTATTTTCAACCAACGAAAAAAAGGAGGAGGTTCTTTATTCGTCTCGTATATTTTTCAGGCAATGTAATCTATCCCGCGGATCTATAATATAGTCAAAAGCCGAAACTCCGCCTTTTCTAGGTTTGCTTACAAAGCTTAGGCCATCCATTGAATGGATTCAAGATTCAAGTAAACAAGTAGATAGGTATTATAAATTCGGTTCAATCCAATAGAAATAAATAACGCAATAACGGCTGCCAATACGCGTTGCACGATCGCTCCGTACGCCCAAATGATCTCACATCCGTCACAGATTTATACGAATTACACAATTCCGTAACAGAAGGAACACATTAGCTGCATGTTATACGACAGAAGCACAGTAGACTTATAACTATCTTTACTCTGACAGAAGGTACTATACTATACTTACCTCACTTATACTATACTACTTACACTAAATCAATGATTGGTGCCATTCGTTTTTTCTGTCACTTCTAAGCTGCAGTTAGATATGCAGTTGGCTGACATAGCATAACCGCGAGGGTTAGGTACTTAACGAATTATCGTCGAATTAATTAACGTTGCCCTGTTTTTGCTCACTCAGTGAGGAGAAGTTGCCTATTACGCTAAGAATTCAATTAAAGAATCTTTTGCTTGCTTAGGTTTCGAATTCGACACATGCAACGAAAAAGAACGTTGCTCTGTTATTTTTTCAATATTTTCTAAAACTTTTTGTGTTTTGTACAGTTTACATATTTATTGAGCATTTTACTTTATGAACATTTTGTGTTTTGAATATTTTAGCGAAATTGAACATTTTGCGAATTGAACATTCAGCGTGTAGACGATAACAATACCTATTTCTATCGCCCTCTACGGACTTTGAGTTTGAGGACAAAAGAGTCACAAGAATGTTTTTAATAGTGCCTGAACGCTTAGTTGACTCAGAATACATAAAGTATATCGTAATATAATTTTGGTGCTATTGCTGGTTCGCTGCCGTGGGCGTAGGATACAAATTACAAATCAAAAGTAATAAAAAATGTATAATAAGCTTGTTTGCAAAAAACAGCAGGGCGACCGGCTAAGAAATATATCAATCATTAAAGGACATCATCAATGTCAAAACATGGTTTTGGCTCCACGTATCATTGATACAGTCCTTAAAGGATCGTTGAGGACAAAAAAATGTTTTGACATTGATGCAGTACACTATCGATACAATTTTTGTATGAACATTGCTGAAAATTGGTTCCACGTAAGACTTTTGAAGTAAGATGTCGTTATGGACTATGACAAAAGTTACGTCAAACTAGGCTTTCATTGATACAAGCCGTGAGGTGTTCTTATCGGTGACATAAGGTGTCCACTAATCGTTTTACTACTCATATTTTCTTTTAAAGTGTTTTAAAAAGCTTTATTAAATAATTTGTCAAATTAGCAAAGCAATTAGTAGTATTTTAAGAAGTATGTTTAATGTTAAAATCATTGAAGAATAATTTTTAGATTTAAAGGTTACTTTTTGACACTTTCGTATGTTTACGGATAGTTTAAAGAGCATGGAACTAGGAATTACGACTACGTCTAAGTAAAGATTACTCTCTGGTTTGCCGTCTGAAAGTTTGATACGAAGTATAAAGTTTAAAAATCTGAAATCATAAAAATAGTTTGGTGTTTGGGTGGCATCAAACTCGCAGTTGTTATCATTGTTGGATTAATTCACGTAGTCGTAATTCCTAGTGCCATGAACTAGCCGCATAGGGTATGTACCTAATAGGTATTACGTACGACTTATGGCACATAAGTATTATTCAATAATAATTTGCGCCTGGGTAAATTCTGTCTGTGATGCGGGAATAAGTTTTATAGGTGTTTGTGTGTAAGAAGTTCCATCCTACTTAAATAAATATTGCGTATATTATTTGCAGATATTAAATATTTAATTCAAGAGCAATTATTATTAGCTATGGCAATTATTAATTATTTCAATTGGTATAACGCAGTCAAATAAGGAAGGCTGCTATAGCCGTATAGATTGCTAGATTATCATAGATGTTCAAATTAGTCGGATTATACGTATGACCCACCACTATAGTATCGATAGTCACCTGATTGCGACCTATTGCTACACTCCTGAAAAAGCTTACGCGGTACCGGTTATAAGGACTGTAACGATAACGATCCTTAAGGATATTTTTGGATGTGAGATGTGAGACAATAGTTACGTGGTCGGGCTGCATATTTATATTCATACGCTGTTTATAGTCCTGTGATTACATAAGTACCTATTCGTATATATTAGTAAGCTATTAAATTATGTTGACGACCTATGAGTCTCAAAACTGTTAGTCCAGTAAATAAAGCATTTAACCTCGCACTAAATTTCCGATCCAATTTTAATTTTATTTTAGGTTAAGGGTTACTTACTGACCATAAAAACACAAAATGCTGACAGATCCAGGTGGAGCTTCGATCGCAACCTTAAGGAAAAGTTTTTGACCGATATCTCGGAAACTATCCACTTTAGGGCAAAAGTTATTCAGACCTTTTTTGTAGAGAATAAAATTTTGCATCTTTTATTTCCTGTAAACTTTTTTGTAAAACTTACCGTTTACGATTTATGGCCCATTTAATGAACCGGTTTTTCGTGTGTGTGTGCGTGTGTGTGTGTGTGTGTGTGTGTGTGTGTGTGTGTGTGTGTGTGTGTGTTGGTCAGTAAGTAACCCTTAACCTAAAAAAAAATTAAAATAAGATCGGAAATTTAGTCCGAGGTTGACCAAAAAAAAACGGCTTTATTTATTGACCTATGCCTATGTGGCGTGTAGTGAAGTTGGGTAGGTACCTATATTTAGACATCATATACATAAATATTCATTTCTTCATAAATGCGATAGTATTTGTTTGTTAGTTTGTCTAATAACACAGCAATGGATACTTCTTCATTTTGTGCATGGATATCCTCGAGGACCTGCTGTGCGATTCCTTAAAAATGATTGCTAGTGTGACGGTTGCAACTTGCAATCGCCTCTACTTGGTCGATACTCACTCGCTTTTGGCTGAAATGCATTGTTGCAGAAAGAACGCGATAAATTTAGCCAATCACCACAATCGGGACTGTAGCAATTATTGATTCCGTAAAAAAATCATCCTGAGTATCTCTTCCCTTCTAGAAGGGAGGGAGAAGATAATGCCCAGTTTTTGGACTCGGCTATTCGTAGAGATGATGACGATGACGATTATGATGATAAATAATAATAAATAATTAATTGTTTACCAAGCCATTCTTGCACTTCAACCAAGATGAAGACGTTAGCCAACTTACTACCTGTTTCATAATAGATTTTAACAGTAGATTTAATAGGTTGTAGTTTTAACTGTTACAATTCAGTTTGTAGATTAGTTATATTTGAACTAGTAAATCCTTGAGTTATTTTGACGAATGCTACGCACTATTACCCGAACATATTTGTAGGTCGAAATAAATTTTGTTTTATTTATGTTTGAGAGTAACAGATTATAGCAATGATATACGTGAATCTATACTAATATTATAAAGAGAAAAGATTTTGTTTGTTTGTTTGTACCGAATAGGCTCTGTAACTACTGGACCGATTTTAATCATTTTTTCACCAATAGAAAGCTAAGTTATCAGGAAGTAGCATAGGCTATAATTTATTTTCAAAAAATTAGAGATGCTTAAGAAAATTGCAATAATGTAACCAAAAGTAGCAAAATTTTGCCTATAAAATGTATTATTCGGCGTGTGGTGAGAAAACTATTGATGATACATAAAAATTATGTACTACATGATTAAAGTACTCATTATTCTCTACAAAAAAGTCCTCAGGGGAATATATTTAACTATCATATTTAATTCACAATAGTAGCTTTTGTGTTCTAAGATTTAATAAGATCACCTTTATTATCGTAGTACTAACTCTTCCTTACTAATACCTATTAAATGCGAAAGTGTGTTTGTTTGTTGGTGTGTTCGTCAATCACGCTGCAACAAAGCTACGGATTAACATGAATTTTATAGGATAAATTTAGGATAGGTATATATATGAGAACCTGGAGGGGACATAGACATCCCGGAAAATAAAAGGAAATTTCCGCAGGACGCGGATGAAGTCGCGGGCATCAGCTAGTTAAATATATGTGTACTTGGTTTGAGTTTCGTGAACTGTTGTCTAGAGCCTATACTGCAAAATTTGTAGATTTTTATAAGTCTCATCGTTTTAAAAGTGCTCTTTTCAATATCACGTGTTCCTGCAATAGAGAATGCTGTATTGATGCACGCGGCACAAGACATACTCAAGAGCGACGTTATTCTATGCAAAATTAATTTTATTCGTATAAAATTTAGCTTATGTCACCCGGATAATAATAACAAATCGATTGACACCTCGCTCATCAGAATTGTCACAGTGGTTTAGGCGCTACGGTGGAACATACGCGTGTATATAGTTACAGACATACATAGGCTTGGTCTAAGTCGGGTAATAAGACTTATCCATTGGGTTTTAATCAACAAAGTCAGAGCGTTTAATATTCCAGCGGAATATTTCGGGAGAAGTAAATCAATCTGTAAATGGGACGCGGCGTCGGCTCGGTTCTCTGATGCTATGCCCCTTTCACACTGACATAGGATCGACGCGATTGTAACGGCGAGTTTAATCCATAAATCTGATGGCATAGTCTGAAAAATGGCATCATGAAATACAAAAATAGAGTGGGCAAGAGTACTGGAGATAGTCATTGGTTAAAATTGGCTTTTATATTTATGGTAGGCTTAAGAAAAACTAAATAAGGCATGACATCTACATTTTTAGTGTTCCGTAGTCAAACAAAAAGGAATCCTTATAGTGTCGTTGTACTACAACTGTAATTTGGCAAGGTTATACATATATTAATTACGCCGATAAAGTTGTACAATAAAATCTTGAAAAACATTTTTTTTCAAAATTCAAAATTATTTATTTCTCGTAGGCCAACCTGTGGCTAACTGGGGATGATATTTTTTTTCTCGTCAATTCCTTTGTGTGTAGTGTCGTTGGATAGGTCTTTAGAATTTTTTCTCTCTCTCCCCTCTCTAAAAGCTGAGCTTTATGTTGATTTTAGTTACATGAAAAGTATTCATATATACCGAATTTAAAAGGAAAACTAGAAAAAGGAGTGGCGACCCCGCACCTGCACCTCCAGTGTTGGCAGACCCCCTCATTAGGTGGACCAGCGACATTAAACGAGTCGCTGGGAGCCGCTGGATGCAGGCGGCGAAAGATCGAGGCCTGTGGAAGTCTATGCAAGATACCTTTGTTCAGCAGTGGACGTCTGTTGGTTGATAAAGAAGAAGAAGAAGATTTTGGATAAATATTTTTAGTGGTTGTGTAGTTAGTAGGTATTTCGTAATCGATAATAACTAAACTTTAGATGACAATGAAGCGATAACTTCAAGTATGTGTATGCCCAACCCAATGTGAAAGGGGTTTAACGTTTGCGCAAGATAAAAAGATTTAAATTTGATGGAAACTTGCAAAACGATGTTGTTTCATACATGTCACGTACGACCTACATCGCGGGTTTTATTACGAAGTCTGAAAAATTGAGGGAAATTTAATCAAATATTATGTTAATGCGAATTTTTCATTCGCATGAAAAATTCGCATTTCAGCGACCTTTTAATGTTTCATTACTTATTTGATTTGGTTAGACGTAGTTCTCTGATTTGGTTCACATTAGTATCATTAATTCATTAACACCATTATATTTTCCTGGTCTGGTGATGCGATTTACGTTCCGGTAAGATGTCCTAAGCTACGGTAGGTAAGGTAAGGTACTATTTAGGATATGGGGTAGAATATATACTGCCAAGTCAATTCTAATCGCCGCTACCCTCTTAGCTTGAATCGTCACTAACCATTAGGTGAAAACGCAGTTAAAGACTATCTTGCCATCAAATAAAATTATATGAGTATGAAAACTAGCGATATCGGATGTCTCAGCAGCAGCTCGCTGTTTTCATGGGCCTGCTGGGCTATACGACATAATATATAATTATGTACACATAGAGTGAGATCATTTGGCTTTCCGATATGAACTTGGACCTTAGTACCTTTTGTTTACTGACTTCAAATAGGAGGAAGTTCTCATAATTCGAAGTGATTTTTTTCAAAATCAATCTGGCACCCTAGCACCGTTATGCCAGAGTGGTCGCTCAAATAAGCTATTTACAGACGTCGCTATTATAAAAACAAATACCTCGCATTAGAAGTATTACATAAATCGTCCACGTAAATTAGTTGGGATGTAGGTATGCTGAGTTGTGATTATTCTCATGTTTTTCTGACGTCTCTTTGTATTTTGTAACCAACGTAATTTCCACTTTTAGCTGAGGTCTACAACCTTTTGACCTCACTATAAGGTTACCTAACTTGCATTTTGATTTGATTTTGAAGTTTGGTTTGGTTACCACTATAACCTAACTAGGATTCTTTGTCTCAAATTAAATTTAATGTTTATAATTTGAATTTCTATATCTTATAATTTTTCCCAGAGTCATTGCGATGATTTTAGAATATTTTTTTATCTGTGTTCAATAGAGTTTTATCTTGCGTTGTTCTTGTTTTCAAACTGCCCGATATTTATATACATACCTGATTCTCAAACTCAACATAACTAACAGTCAGCAAAATATAATATAGTAGGTACTTATAGTATTTAATTTTAGTTCAGTTTTAGTTATTTAGTTTAATGTTTTTATTTGTCAACAGGCAGGGTAACACGAACACTTACAAATCTCTAACCCACGCCATTATTTTTGCCAGTGATTGGCATCTCCTCCGAGTTGTGCGCGCTTTAGTTTTTGTATGCATCCATCAACCTACGCAGTTCAAAGTATTTCGCATAGTTTTTGCAGAAATGACGTCTGCTGTTTTGGACACTTTTTATCGTAGAAGCACAATAATAATCCCGAGATTATTTGACAGTATTTTAGCTTCTATGCTTAGATTAATTACTAAGTAATATTAGTAAATATTCTTAGCTTCTATGCTTCTATGGATAGGTGGGTAGGTAAGTATGTAGATTGTAGAGCTACATATCTTTCGGGTGATTCTGATTCGGGTATCCCAGATCCTAAAACAGATCTACGATCCTACTAGTCGTATCTAATCTAGAGACACTGAGAGTCTAGTGTTTCTTTTCAGGTGTACGTTAACTGTGCGAAAATCTGCTATTTTTTATTATTGGACACGAAAGGGATGGAGAATTTAGGGACCACGGGTAAAAATATATATCCGTGGTACCTTCCAGGGACTAGGGGACTGACCGCAGGAAAGAAGGAATTTTTTTACCCCTTTGCGTCCATGCAAATTGCACTTGATTTACGCACTATAGGAGCGCAGTACACACGTCTCTATTGATCTTGAATAAAATCCCACTTGAGCATTTTAGAAAAAACAGTTGCCTAGAAACATAATGTTTAACCATAAAAGATCTGAAATATATGTACTTATTACAAGTAGATAACAACATTATCAATACATAAAATTCGTTAAATACAAAGGCATAGCCTACATACATAGGTCTATTGTTTTTGCTAAAATCTGATTCAACGTACTGATCCAAAGTGATTGCCTTTGCTAAGATCTGTACTGATCCAAAGTATAAAAATTGTACGATACTACGAATTTTATAGCATCAAATTCCTGCTGACTCAATCTACCTATTTACTGAAGAGCTAGTTATATAATTCGTTTCATTCACGGACGTTTATTTTTTACTTCCTTTTATTTTTAACTCTCTCGGTCAAGGTAACAACTCCAGTGCTCCTATGCTATGCTATAGTGAAAGAATGATGATCTTAGTAATCGATCACGTATTTTCAAAGAATATTCTAATAATAATAGTCAAATGCTTGCCAAGATTTCTATTGCATTTAAGAAAATTTAAATTCTATTTGAAAAAAAACCTACCATTCTCATAATCACACTCACAAGGAAGTTATGTCATTTTGGAAAAATGAGTCATAATTAGGTAAAAGACGTAGGTATGCAGTGGAATCGCTTTCACCATAACATTAGTTTGGATTAACATAATAATAGCAAGCCTTACATAATTAAATAAAGTAATATAAATTCTAGACCTGTGATAAATATGATTAGTATTAAAATTTGCATAAGCAGATGTATATACTTACACGCATAACGCATTTATGTCCATAAAAGTCACATAAAATATGATTTATATACTATATCACTCCCACAATTATTTTAATATTATATAAGGTAATTTTTAACTTTCTTACGAGATTAGTTCACACATTCTTCTTAATAACATTAACTATTTTGTTTAAAAACTGTGGGTACCTATATTAAAAAAATCGTATCAAAAGATATGCCCCGAACGCATCAACATCCTATTGCAAGACGTCATTACTCCGTGGGCAGGTCATATTAATCCTGCGACTCAAGGAGACCTGGTTGGTACGCTCAGCTGCAAAACTCGAATGCTCTATGCATATTACGAGGACAAAAAAAAAAGAATAATATTCCTTCTGGTTTCTGGAAAAAATTTGACTACTTGACAGAATTATTTAAGGCAGTCAAGACAGAAGGGAATTTTTAGTAGTTCATGTCAAATAGGTAGTAGGTATTAAGTAGCAATTATTTAGTTAATAATAATAATTAGTCTACTGTCTATCAAACTGATTGCCGAACCTTGGCCAAAAAGGGTTCATTTCCCTTTCAACACACGTCATAAAATAAATGAAGAATTCATGCATACTTCGATTGAACCTAAATATCTTTAGGCCCATCTGTGGTCTAATTCCGGCGTAACTTCCTATTTTTAATTAGAAACCGATTAGGGGTATGGGTTGAATTTTCACTGCCATACCCCTTCCAAGTTAGTCCGCTACCATCTTAGACTGCATCGTCACTTACCATCAGGTGAGATCGCAGTCAAGGATTATCTTGTCATCGAATAAAAAAAAAATTACAATGTGACAGTAAGTACTATAATAATAATAATTATGATCTACATCCCAAATGCTTTACTTTAAATACGTTTGCGACCCCTGGTTGACTGGACATAAAATGTTTCTTATGATGCCTAGAATAACCATTTCAAAGAATGCATCAATAGTTACTGGTCACCTCTATATTATGTTCAAATTTTTAAAAGAAAGTAACAAGAATATAATGATGCTTTTTTCACCTTTCAATTTCAGTTGGCCTATTTCACCATTGTCCATTGATAGATGATTATGATGATGATGATGATGATAGGTAGAAATGATAATATAGATTTTCATAGCTCAGTGTACATCTTAATGCGATGCGCTTCACTGAACGGAGGTAATAATGAAACCCATTGTTTTCGATTGCAATAGTCGATAAGTATACACCGTGATGGATATTTCCATAGAGAATTGATTTCACATTGACATCGAGTAGTACGAGTAGGTACTTATCTGAATTTAGTGATCATCATCACAATACATATTTACAAATTTATCGATTGTATAATCATTTTTCCTTGGTTTTGAAACCAATATTCGGGGAAATATCTATTACTATTTATTCTATTTTCTTGGTCTCTCGGTGTTACAAAAGTTATTTGAGTTTTTTTTAGCTAAACGTATTTATCAATAAACACCATGTATGAGATTTTGATCGTAACTACAATGTCTATAGTCCTACTCTACAAGTGAGCCTTAAAACATTTCAGTCTTTTTTTAATTTCATTTTCTCTAATGTAAACCGATTATTTATTTGCGACATCTAGCTACAATGATATGAAGTTACCTACTGATTTTGTTCGAAGATCAACAAAGAGAAAGACTGACAACATACTGTTTCAGTGCCTAGTACGCCCTCTACTTACTAGATGGCGCTAATGAAATCCACTGATCGAGCTGGACGCTGCACGCTGCTGAGTTTATTGGAGAATCTTCTAGGCTGCGAAACGTATGGCCACACGAGTAAATAAGTATGACCTAGTTATTTAGGTATAAAGTGATCAGTTTTACCCCGGTTATGCAGCGATGAACTGACCAGTAAACCAGATAAAAGTGACCACCTTTGGCGGGCCGAATTTGGACTTTTTGATTCCTCCTTGCCTTCAAGAACACGTAAAGCTTGCCGTCTTGATTGCATAATATGTCGTCGAATATTAGACAAGTGCAACTTGGCTAATATTGTTTTAAAAAACTTTTGATATATTAATTAAACCTACAAATTTAATATAATTTGATATATTAATACTACAAACAGAAATAGTTCATACCAAAGTATTTTTCACTTTAAATAATGGCTAACTTGTTGTTCAACTTCTAAAATACGGCTTCACCTGCCGTGTTGTTAACCACCGCACCAAATAAAGCCAAACCCACAACACCGGATGCTACGCAGTCCCTTCGCGCACTCATTAGGAAATTCAACTTTATTGTAATATAGAACCTGCCCCGGAGATGATACTGGATTTTCTGGTTAAGTAAAAATAGTATCATATATAAGTTTAAGCCTGAAACATACACAATGCGTAACGGCAGCATACCCAACGCGATTTCCAGCAGTTATCATTGTGTTGTGAAAAAAGGGACTCAATCTTTTGGGGCCTATAAACTCACACTTTCTTTTAAGTAACAAACTAAAAGATAATTTGCATCGTAAATCTTTTAATTTCTGGACACAAAAACTCAGTCATTTGTTAAAAAAAATTAAAAAGGACTTGGACTATGGTCGATATTAGAAATTTTTATTTATAGAGTATTAACTTCAGCTTAAGAAGATACAAAATTAAAGTTAAACTTTAAAATGACGTGTATTGCATTTCAGACCAAGAACTTAAATTTTACTGCATTGAAGTACCTACTTTTAATCGATAATTATCGATAATTAATTATCGAGTATTTTATGTCCTTTAGTCTGAACCTATATCGACTAAGTCGTATACCTAATAAAGAGTCGAACCTCCACTTCGCATTTTAGAGTCGAGTCATGTGGAATAGAGCCAATTATTTATATACAGAGCCAAGCTCTTGTCAATCGTCGTGTAGCAGCTGTAACAACTGCAGCGTAATGTGCTTCATACAAATCTTTGTATTACAAATCGTGTATGTATAAACGCGTACGCGCGCGTCTTGTGTGTCGTCCTGCCATACAGGTGACGTCAGCCTCAAGTGCCCTCATGATAGACGGCACTATAGCAGCTGCTTGATTCATGCTTAAGCTTTAAGTTGGTACTGCATACGCATAGTGATCTGTGTTCAAGCTTAGTTCAAGAGCGAGGTCGTCTGAATAATATTTTGACTCGTTTTATTGGGCTTATTTTATTTTGAACAAAGTATTTCAATTATTTCTTCTGTATATCTTAACATCAATGTATATTATTTTTCTTATCATTTCGTATTGTCTGGACTTCGGTCTCACTTCGGGGGTTACTCTAAATTTTCGGAGGTATCATAATATAATATCATTTTGATCAACGGTGAAGGAGAATTTCGTGGAGAAACCCGCATGACTGAGAGTTCAACATAATGATTTTAAAGCTGTGTTAAGTCTGCCAATTTACACGTTAATAGCGATGATGATGATATTTTAACATGGGTATTTTTACACTCTATTGTTTTGGTCAGTTTTTATAACAGATTCAATTATTTCATCCCAATGAACCACGAAGTTAAAACGAATAGATAACTCAAACAATGACATTTGAATTAGCGAATTGATTACTTTAAATTAAAATTTCCAAGTTTTTGTACATCTTATTCTAAAACGAGTTTACATCGTCGCCGTATTTATAAAATCCCTTTTAAGAATATAGCCGAGATGCTGTTTTTTTTTGCACGCCTAAGCAAGAGAAACAAACACCTGTGTATCCTGTATTTAAAAACATTTGGAGTATTGGCGCTATTGACCGGAGTCAAGGCTTACCGGTTATGTCTTTAGAAGCTATACAGTTTATTGGACTGCATACTCACTAATAATATGTATTATATATGCGAAACTACTCGTATGTTTATTTGTTAGTTTGTCCTTCAGCAGAGCTACACACATCGACGTAAATTTTGGCACGCTTATAATTAAGGTCTTGGCGAATAACATATGACTGTGTACTTTTTATTCCGGAAAAACACAATGTGTTTTTATATTTTTTAATTTTTATATTTTTTAGTTTTATATTCGGTAATAGTTCGGTATTTTTTAAAACTTAACTAGTATTGTTTTTAGACCATTTTATTGCAAATTTTATCTATTTTATGAAAAATTTAGTGTGCCAACTGCCATCGTGGCAGAAGAGTCTGGCACATCTATTTTTTGAAAGTTTTTTTAAAATGAGTTATAGAACAACGGGACCACCTGATGCAGGATATATTAATATATTTAAAAGGTGGTACCATGCTCCAGCCCCTAAAATATAAAAGTGTTTTATAGACAAAAAAAATATATAGAGAATAGAGATAACGTTTAGACTTCATAGGACTACTCTATCTATACTTGGGTAAAGGATATAATTATTTTGTAACATTAAAAGAAAAAAAGGAAAGAAACATCAAACTATAAAACCGCAGCGATGCACTTTGATGTAGATATACGGCCGGGGAACGTTACTCACATATTATAGAAAACGAACAAGCATAAGTCTTTTTATAGACTTGACTTTTTATAGATTGACCGAGATTGGCATATGAATACACAGGCCTTTGATTGGAGCGTTTGGCATACAAATGGGGAGTTGGAACTGGAACGAATTGGTAGCATATCGGTTTGCTTCTGGACTATTTTAAATTCTTATTTCTTACTAGGTAGCTGATGCCCACAACTTTGGTTCGATGAGTCGATTTAGGCTTAAAATAAAAGTCACCCAATGAAGCGCTATCTTTTGATTTATCTACGAACTGAGCTAAGCTGAGAAGATTTTTAAATCTTTTTATTCTATAAGCAGATTTTGTTGAAATAAAGCCTGTAAGTTGTCCCAGCTATCTCAAGTTACTAGTACAAATTCGCCTAAGAGTCATGAAGATGAGGGTGTTACAAGTTTACCTATTAATAGACAAAGTTTTATAACAATAATTCTTGTTTTATTCTGATTCTCTAACCTAGTAATAACTTTTGGGCAAATATTTTCAATGGTAGAATTTATATACCTACCCTTTCCTTTACGTGAATGTCAAACTTTTCCACTCTTTAGTCAAGTAGGTAGTATATAAGGACTCACCTTAGTTTCGAGTTTTTCAGTCTCGTTTTTGTAATGTGTTCGTTCGCCTTCAACTTTTTCCAATTTTGAGCGCAGTGTCTCCAACTCCTCCTGTGGAAAAACATTCATATAAGTTAAGGCAACATTACATACAAGCACACAAGTATCTTTAGATAAAGCTTAATTACAAGTAAATTAAACTGTAAAGTTAGGTAAAATATACGTTAGTACGTAACATGCTAAAATGAAAAAACCGGCTAAGTGCGAGTCGGACTCGTTTAATAAGGGTTCCGTACCATCTTACGAGTGCTAACACCATGTACTTTTGAATATTTTTTTTTAGTTTTGTAAGTAATATTTATTAGGTAATAGAAAACCACACTGTGAAATTTGAACTGTCTACCTATTACGTTTCATTAGATACAATACAGCGCGCTGACGGATAGACGGATGGACATTCATGGATGTTTAGTAATCAGGGTCCCGTTGGTACCCTTTGGATACGGAACTCTAAAAACATCTGTAGAGATTTTCGTGATGATAGGTGACGATAACCGAGCATACTCTACCGTTTCTAGAAACCATAAATTCTGTGGCCGGTGTCCAGAAACTTGCTAGTGAACTTCTGTCGACGTTATCGAAAGATTACATAGACGAAACTATTGTCTATAAGAAAGCTACGGCGTTATGTGAATAATGTCGATCGAGATGGTCGCTGGAGCGAGTCGAGTCGCGTGCTTCTGTGGATCTCGTATAACTTCGCCATCAATGAGTTTTAAAACATAGAGATGCAGACCTTATGCACCCTCACAACACTTTCATACAAGCGAACTAAAATTATCAACTTTTACTAAGTTGACAGAGGCAACGCTATATTACGTGATACTGGTGGGCGTACTTCTAATTCGCGGGCGACGATAAACTGACGGAGGGCGAAGGGTCGCTTATTTATGCAGTAAAATGTTCTAACTAATATTCTTTGCCTTATACATTAGGCGTTAGAAAAGCGCCCTCACTAAGTTTCAAACATGTAACGCAACTTTATATTAAAGCTAACACAAAGATAAAAGTGTATACTGTAAGTGTAGGTAGATACCTAACTAATTTGAAATAATTGTATTTGTCTTTTCGCTTGTGTATAACCCAAAGAGATAATTATGTTAAATGATAGATAAGTCAGTATAGTAAGATGGAGTAGTGAGTAGAGAATAGAGATAGTCGAAAAATATCCTACTGTTCAACAAACTTTACAGCGCAAAACTGAACAGAAAAAGTACGACAATTTGTTGAAAACCAGTCGGGTTGAAAAAGTTATGTGGAACTTCGCCACCTCTAGTATAATGACACCTCTTCGATCAATATAAATCAACTATTTAAGTAAGTAGACAGATTGAGCATTAGTAATTAGAGACTCGATAAATCAACTGTAAAATTGAAGATTGGGATCCAAATGACCATGCTTGTATAGTTTTCATGAAAGCTTGTATTTGGACATAAGAGAGGATGTATGATAGTAAAATTATTATAAAATTGACGCGGCATTAGCGGTGATTATTAATAATAATTAATTGTTAATACTTCGGCCTCCTTTTCTATGGTCCGAAGTTGGACTCCCAGACACGGACGGCCCTCTAATTTTTCGGACTTAAGTGCGTTTTAACCAAACAGGAGAACGTCGTGAGGAAACCATAAGTTCTCCATAATGTGCTCTGATAATTACCTCTTAGCTAGTGATGGACTTTTGCTTCAACCCATCTCATACGTGCCCATCAGTTGACCGACGACGATGGGTTCGGATGAAGATAATGAAGAAATTTTAATGCAGTGGCCGATTTCAACTTAATTTAGCACTAAGCTTAAGCACTGCCTGTAGGATGATAGATAATATCTTTTATGCCAAGGTTCCAACGGAATTAAATATCTTGCAGACGAAGTCGAGGGCAAATATTAGTTTAGTATTAAATAACGGAAAAATGCTAGATGGAGTACTGAGCCTCTGAGTCTAATGCAAATGGGTGAAACGCGGGTGAAGTAGAGCGAGAACTGATTGAATAGCGATCATCATAATATGTATTAATGTAGTCAAGCATACAAGTACCTATACGCTCGTTTAGATACCTAATATCTCTCCAAGTATCTTACTAATATTATAAATGTGAAAGTGTTTTTATTTGTTGGTTTTAGGGTTCCATACCAAAATGGTAAAAATGGAACCCTTATGGTGAGACTTTCTCCGTCCGTCTGTCCGTCCGTCTGTCACAGTCGATTATTTCAGTAACTATTAAAGCTATCGACATGAAATTTGGCATAGTTGTGTATAATAGTGGCCCAAAATCATTGGAATAAAGAAACATCGAAAATTATTTTTAGTTTTAATAAAAAAGGGGGAAAATCGGGGGTTTGAAATTTCAAAGTAAAATAACTATATCGAGTGGGGTATCATATGAAAGGCCTTTACTTGTGCATTCTAAAACAGTTTTTTATTTATTTCTATATATAATAGTTTTTGATTAATCGGCCAAAATATCGAAAAAAATACCGTTCCCCCCCCCTTATCTCCGAAGTTTACCAATTGAAAAATCTGAAATAATTATGGTCAATAGAGGTTTATGTATATTTTACAGGAAAAATAAAAGCAACGTGAAAATTATTTTAGTTTGATTAACAAAGGGGGAAAATCGGGGGTTTGAAATTTCAAAGTAAGATAACTATACCGAGTGGGGTATCATATGAAAGGCCTTCACTTGTGCATTCTAAAACAGTTTTTTATTTATTTCTATATATAATAGTGTTTGAGTAATCGGCCAAAATGTCGAAAAAAATACCGTTCCCCCCCCCCCTTATCTCCGAAGTTTACCAATTGAAAAATCTGAAATAATTATGGTCAATAGAGGTTTATGTATATTTTACAGGAAAAATAAAAACAACGCGAAAATTATTTTAGTTTAATTAAAAAAGGGGGAAAATCAGGGGTTTGAAATTTCAAAGTAAGATAATTATACCGAGTGGGGTATCATATGAAAGGCCTTTACTTGTGCATTCTAAAACAGTTTTTTATTTATTTCTATATATAATAGTTTTTGAGTAATCGGCCAAAATGTCGAAAAAAATACCGTTCCCCCCCCCTTATCTCCGAAGTTTACCAATCGAAAAATCTGAAATAATTATGGTCAATAGAGGTTTATGTATATTTTACAGGAAAAATAAAACCAACGCTCTAACTAGCATAGTTTTTTTTTATATTAACAATAAACCTCTACAAACAAAGTTAACGATAAATAAGCAAATTAATATAATATTATCGTTTTTCTTTTACTTTTGGAGTATGGAACCCTCGGTGCGCGAGTCCGACTCGCACTTGGCCGGCTTTTTTTTAGTTTGTCCTACAATCACGCTGCAACAGATCTACGGATCGACGTGGTATAGTCGAGAACAGGTCCTCAAGAGAGTGACATAGGTTACTTTTTATCCCAGGAAATCAAAGAGTTCCCGCGGGATTTAAAAAAAAACTAAATTCACGCCGACGAAGTCGCAAACGCCAAACATCAGCAAGCATACCGGTACTTTCATAAGACTCCTGTGATGACTATAATTATTATTATTATTATTATTTTTTTAATGTTTCGCACTCAGTTATCCTCTGACATGGTGTTAGAGACTTTTTTAATGCGAATTTTGCTCTGAAAAAGTGCCCACTCACGATGTTCGTCAAATGGGGATGGCAAATTATTATTTTTTTTTCTTAATTATTGTTAGTGTTAGTGAGTGACACTGTTCTCAGTAGCCCTGAGTGCTCCGTCAAATGTTAAAAATATTGTTTTAGTGATTAATATAGTATGTATTAAATTTTATTAAATTAGTATACGACATACGACTATATTATTGGTAGAGACAAAATGTGTTTCTGACAAATTGTGGATCAAAATCGCGAACAAATTCATAGATCGGCAAGTAGTTATGAATATGATATTAATTGCGTTTAAATTACTGTTTATTTTAATTACAGCATCTGGAATTAAAATATCTGGCTAATTAATGCCGATCTGTGATGACTTGAAGACAAATTATGTGGTTCTTGCTCGACAAATTGTGGATCAAAGTTGCGAATGAAAATGAGATTGATTGCGTTTTAATTGCTGTTTATATTAATTACAAAATAAATATTAATATAATCGGCAATTGATTATTATAAATACCTAGTCAATAATAATATACCCTGTTTGACGATCCAGCTGGTCGATTGCCGAAAAGCTGTACCAATCATTGCTAAAGTCAAATATTGTGGTGATTTGTTGAGTGTATGGCATTCTTTATCGATGTATCGGATATACGTATCGGAGAATCATAAGTGATTAATACCGTCGCGGCGGCGCAAGACAGAGTACTGTGGAAGTTCATGCAAGAGACTTTTGTCCAGCAGTGGACGTCTATCGGTTGACAAAGAAGAAGTGGCACAGGACTTGTATGAATTGTAGTTTCGGTTAACGGAGCCTCTTTGCGAAGTAAATAATATTATAGATCTAATCAAGTTGTTAACTCAGTAGATAATAATATTTTATTTAAAAAAATGTACTTACTAAAGTTTATTTTAAATCACCTGTATCTATTTGCAATTTATAAACATTTTTATTTAAATTAAAAGTTATTAAATTAAAGTGATTTTTTTTAAATAATTATATAAAACGGTATGCGAAATTGATACGCAATGCATTGTAACTTTCTTTTAAATTTTAAACGCTTCGTGTGATAAGAAAAAAACAAATCTAGATTAATTATAACACAATTTCATTCAAGATATAAGTTAAACATTATACAAACATTTCCTTTCCGGGAAGAGAAAATCTCGAGAAAAGCGCTTTTAAATTCTACACTTAATTGTCGCGTGGGGGCCATTAAAGAGAAACTTCAACAAGAGCTATTTCCTATTCGATTCTCACTTAGTAACCTGACACTAGTACCGCAGTCCGTAAGCGGTGTTATGTAAGCGATGACACTGTGGTTTGTGCCCACAACTACGCAGTTACAATAGTTCTAGGATAAACATCATGTGGGGAAAGCAAATCAGGACATATCGAAGTTCAATATGTCCTGATTTGACTTGGTAAAACAAAATAGACGGTGCAAAACCGACGTAAATAAAAAAAATTGTAGTGTTGGCAGCACCCACTAGGTGGACGGTGGACCGACGACTTTAGAGGAGTCGCAGAGAGCCCTGGATAGATCCAGTTGGCTTGAAGAAGTCCATGCAAAATTCCTTTGTACAGCATTGGCATTTGGCCGACTATCGATTGACAAAGAAGAAGAAAGTTTTAACTTTGATTTGAAACAAGGCATACCTACGTTCTTCAAGCCTACTGTGGGTTTATTACAGGTAGCTATTTCTGTACCATGCTAGGTGTGAGTATGTACATCTATTTTCATCATAGATAAATATAACAATAATGTAGGCCCAGCTCTATTATTGTCGTCTATAGAACAATTTCAAAACTGAGAAAAAAAAGAACAGTATAACACGAGCAATACAAGCTCCACGCTCGGTGAGCGCCATATTTGTCAGACAATAACTTTTTTACTGGGCGTCCTTATTCTGGGAAGATCTTCATCGTGGGAACTTCCCCCGTTACGAACAACTATAAATATAGAATGCATTAAGTTTTTGTACAATAAACAGTTATTTCCAACCCTGATCTAATTAACTGATTCGATTCTCGCTCGTTATGGAATATGCAGCTGTGCTCAGCTGAACGGTAAGTTTTTTCATAGCAGGCTAGGTACACGTTTGCTGCTGACGGCCGTATGATGTTATATTGTTGCAGGCAGTATTGCCCATTATGAAAGGCAATGAAAATATTTTATTGTGCTTACGCCACTAATAACAGAATCTAATGAGGCGCAAACTGCAGGCGCCATAAGTGTAGGGTACCTATTCTTCCAAGATATAATATATAATCTATATATATAAAAGAAAGTGGTGTTAGTTACACTATTTATAACTCAAGAACGGATGAACCGATTTGGCTGAAAATTGGTGGAGAGGTAGCTTAGAACCAGGAGACGGACATAGGATACTTTTTATCCCGTTCGACCGCGTTTCCGTCATGTCACTATAAAACGTGGTATAAGAAAAACGCATCTGACATGGAATAACAAAACGCAAATGACAGTGGAATAACAAAAGGTAAATGACAGCTAAACGTAATTTTGTCTTTGGTTCTTCTTTATGGTAAAAAATTTGACAATTATAAAAAGTGTTATAATAAAGCATTAGTGATATTATAAATGCGAAAGTGTGTTTGTTTGTTGGTTTGTCCTTCAATCACGTCGCAACAGAACAGCGGATTGATGCGATTTTTTGCATGGGTATAGTAATGGATGTAGTAGTGGTTCCTCAGACCGGGAGAGCTACTTTTTATCTCGGATAATGAGAGTTCCCGCGGGATTTTTAAAAACTAAATCCATGCGGACGAAGTCGCGGGCATTAGCTAGTATATAATATAATCCCACTGTATTTAGAGAAAAATTGTCCTCCTTTTTTGGAAGCCAGTTAAAAACAGAGTAGACTTCTCACTGGTTAGGGACTTAAATCGGAGTGGTCAATGGTTCCAACCATATCTGCTATTGCTAGGACTAGGACTTAGAGTAAGCTTTACATTTTGTTGGAGGGGAAAAAATCTGTTTATTGCGACAGGGAAACACACACACCAACACATTAATAGTATGAATCCTGATAAAACGATGACTATTATTACTACCAATCTATTAATATTATTTAATTTAATTATACCAAATCGTATTTATTTTGACATACTTATTGTAGAACTTTCAAATAGCCCAACGGAATGACATGTCTTTAGAGCATGCCATAAACATGAATCCAATAATAAATGAATCTGAATCTATTTGAGTTATTAATTAAGAAAACCTTCAAATTAAATGCTCTCTATAATCACAAATTGATTTCACGCTTATTAAATGCAATAGCTCTAGCAGTTTGGTGATGTGACGATAGAATCGACGCCATTCCCGACTAATGTTAATAGCAGTCTAGATTAGAAGTCAAAACCGGGTCAACTCAATTATGGGGAAATTATGGTGTAGCTTTCCAACCGTATACCTACTCTGTAAGCTTGCTTAGCGAGGTGGCCCATGTATGGAGAGTGGAGACACTTATAAATGTTGCTTAGTAATTACATCATTAGCACTTATTTTAAACTTTTTAACCGCGTTTTATTTAAAAGAAAGCAGAGTTCTTCTTTATTTGATTAAAAAAAAACTTTTTCACAAAATCGTTTACCTTTCAGTTTTCACTTTTAACCGCTATTAAATAAACACTATTAATCTCACTAGGAATTTAATATTTTAGCATAATATCGAAAGTTCGAAAATATTTGATAGTTAAATTAGCAACCAATTAATATAATGGCGACTGCATTTCACTCTCTATAGGTGTAATTATATTATTTTATTGTGTGTCGAATCAATAAATGATAAATAATAGCTATTTATGCAACTGCATCGTAATGAGGGTCATTTTAATTCGAGTGCTGTTTTTTGATACGAGGCTTGCCGAGTATCAAAATAGGATAGTACGAGAATTAAAATGACTAATTACGTTCAGTTGCATACAAGATTTTATCTACGACAAGGAAAATAAAATCATTAACAAAATACGCCGTAGGCTCAATAAAGTAACAAAAATTAACTCCGTAAGCCGCCACCAGCCGCCTGTGGCGCCTCTGTCAACAAAAAGTAACTCCGTAAGCCGCCACCAGCCGCCTGTGGCGCCTCTGTCATATGAACGGTACCAAAGTGCCAGAACTCAGAGCCTTAGCTTTAGGTATCCTATTTTAAGAAGATAACCATTTCGATTCAGCTCCCATACAACGAGCTGCATCGAAATGAGAAGCAAAACCGATAGAGGGTTCATTTCGATTCAGCTGTCAAACTCGAAATTGGAACTTTTCGATTTTGGAGTAGATAAATAATTGATCGAATTAATTTCATATATCTATGTCGATGTGAAATTGTAGCGGGAAATTATATAACATACTCTTAGGTCGCGTAACCAGACCGAACTGTCTGCATATTTTTTACATACCTATTAAAAAATTTAATAGTACCAAAATAGTATCTATTTTCAGCGCCATGACTAGTTTTCACTTTCAAGTTAAACCGGCAATGCACACTAGATGGGCTAGACTGGGCTAGTGTTTTCTGTCTGCAGCTTACTATAATATGGAGCTAAGTACACAATTGCAGGGTAGGCAAGGTAAAACCGGCAATGCACACTAGATGGGCTAGACTGGGCTAGTGTTTTCTGTCTGCAGCTTACTATAATATGGAGCTAAGTACACAATTGCAGGGTAGGCAAGGTAGGTAAGTCGGTGGATTGTAGTGACACTCAAATTACAGAAACCCTGGCTTATTTGCTGGACAACCATACATACCTCTGAAGAGAAAATTTTTTTTTTCCTGATACTGAGTACCAAAGTGGTGCTCAATTCGATTACAATCTAGCCTAACTTAGTTGGCTAATGAGTACCTAATTTTAATTTAACCTAAACTTATAAATTATTATCTTATATACTAAGAGATTGTCCAATGACACATCTTAGTTTTTCTTGATAATAGTGAGAAAATCTTTGAAGAGAAAATTTGAAATTAGTTGAAGTTAACTAAGTGAAGGTTAAAAAAAAGTCGTAAAATAAAAGTAAAATTTTGTAGTCCGATAATTCTTCAGCGAGTAATTAGAAGCTCCTCTTTTATGTTTATTGTTTGAATAGATACCCAAATAACCCAGTTGTAAAGTGTACACTCTATCTCACCGCGAAGATAGATTTATCGTTTACATATTAATGTTTTCGACATTTTTAAGTGAACTATGACTTTTTGTGCATCACTTTAAATGCCGACATGTGGTTATCACTTTCGAGATAGTGTTGAGAAATGAAATGACCTATGGGTTTGTGTATGCCCATAGATAAAAATTACTGTTTGCTTGGGAAGAATCAATAGTTCAGGAAACTGAAATGTCTCCAGCAATAAAACAATAGGCGTTACCAATTTAACCCAACATTAGAGATTATTTTGTCTTTCGGTATTTCAGATTTCAGTCTGCAGTTTGCAGAGTTTTTATTTTTCAGTTTGAAATATCTAATCCCTTTATTATATGAGCTTAATGAGAAACAGCTATTTAGAAATATGTGATATAGAAATCACAGACAGATCCTTCAACATTATTTATTTGTGTTGATAGCCGCTATCCAAACTTAATTCCACATGAACGAAGTTGCGCCGAAATCTAGTTTTTTGTATTACTTTTTTATCATGAGCATCAAATATCATTCACAGAAATATAAAAAATATCCATTACCTTCGTAATAGTGTTTCACTACGCAAAGTGCGCAAACACGCGGAAATCCGATAGAGATCACACTTAATTTTGTTCCTAGCTACTTACCTACTGCATAAATTGATTGCCATCCTTACTATCCTTACTAATATTATAAATGCGAAAGTGTGTTTGTTGGTTGGTTTGTCCTTCAATCACGCCGCAACAGGGCTACGGATCGACGTGATTTTTTGCATGGGTATATAGTTGAGGACCTGGAGAGTGACATAGGCTACTTTTTAATCCCGGAAAATCAAAGAGCTCCCGAGGGATTTTAAAAACTAAATCCACGCGGAAGAATCAGTCGCGGGCATCAGCTAGTACCTAATATGCCACACTGTAAAATTTTAAAAGCAAACCGACTACAGTATTTTAGAACAATTCAACAAATGATAAAGTACTTAACTTTTGTTCGTGACTTCCTCCGCGTTGACTAAGTTTTTTAAAAATACCTCGGGAAATCTGCTTTTTTTTTTTTGGACAAAAGTAGCCTATTTGGACGAGCTGGTGAAAAGACAACTTCTGAATTCTATGACTATCTATTTATAAAAACATAGAATAACCTCATACGTATACTAAATAAGGCCTCATTGTGTCATAAACAAGCTCACACCCGTGACAGCTTTGCTTATCGGATTAATTGATCGAACAACCATATTAACGTCGGATTCGTCTTTCACTCGACTCGCTCGTAAAAATGCCTTATCGGTCTTATCAATTAACTAGTTGATATCCACGACTATATTCGCATTGATTTAGGCTTTAAATGTTTTTTCACATAAAATTTTGCACCATGAAATGGGGGGGCCTTATATCTCTTCAGAGATGGGATATCAGAAATGCTTTAACTGATTTTAATTGAAATCAGTAAGGTTTTCACTAAAATAAAACTCACTTCGAAAGCGTAATATTCGCATAATTGGTAACATGGTACAATAAGATGATAGAGAATGGATAGGCATTCGCTCCTCCTATTTTGTATTAGAAAGAGGGTCATTAGTTACCGTTTTAGTTTTCCTATTCGGTTGTATCGGTGAAGTGTTTGTATTTTACTGAAAAGCGCTGCAGGTGAGGTGAATTCGATCATCACATTGAAGTGATCATTTTTAGACAATCATACACCAGGATTAAAGCTATCTCTATCCGTACACATCCATTTGGCATTGAGCCGTGAAAAGGCGAGACACAGAGTCACTTTCGCACTTATAAAATTAGTATGGATAAATGTGTAACCGCCTTATAGATTCAGCTTGTTAGCCGAGACCAAAATGGCTCTCACAAGATTACGCTAACAGGAAGCAAGTGGCAAGATTGCAGTTAAAGTGTCCTACGGGGTTGCTGAATCGGCAGGATGTGGTTCAAATTAATAAAGGCATATGTCTCGGTCAGTTTGTTTTAGCACACACGTAAAGAGTGCCACTTACACGATTTTTATGTGCTTCTTCCTGCTGAGCGAGCTGTATTAAAATGATTGCTATCGTGTGACGATCACAATCACCTTTGATACGCCAACACTCTCCCGCTATTGGCTGAAATGCATTGTTGCAGCAAGAAAGCCATGAATTCAGCCAATGACCACAGCAATTGGTATATATAAATAATAACACTTAAAAACCTTATCAATACCCTACGTCTTCTATTCGGTCGTTTTACGTGAACCCGTCAGACAGTAAATACAACTAATTTAATATTTTATAGTTTGGTAGTTTTAGCATATTTTAGTAGTTTGTAGTTTGTTTTAATTTTAAAAATATTTTAGGTAATTCACTGTAGGTACTCTTCTAAATTTTGTTGCTTAGGATTCTTTGGACAGTCACATAAAATAGTGTTACATAGAAATATAAATAAATAAATAATCTTTTAATTTAGACATCTGGTGCCCATATTATTTAGTCGTATTTATGAGCTTACCTAAGTTGTAGTGTATTAGTAACAATTTACTTACATTTTACGGAAAACTTAATAGATTTTGGATGTTAATAAAAACAAACTACATAAACGATAAATTAATAGAACATAAAATTAGTTATACTTAAACGTGTAGCTGTAGGGTCAATTTGTTCACAAGATTGAAGCCGGAAACAGCGCATTTAGATGTTAGATAAACGGTCCGTAATAAACCAGTTTCGTTGATGAACTGGTGTGAGGTCCGAAGTTAACATGTTTCATATAATAAATTGCACGTGTTTTCAAAAGTTTGCTCGCGGCTTTACTTTATATAACCGTTAATCCCTACTAATATTATAAATGCGAAAGTGTGTTTGTTTGTTGGTTTGTCATTCAATCACGCCGCAACAGAGCTACGTATCGACATGTTTTTTTGGTGGGTACTTATAGTTGAGGACCTGGAAAGTGACGTTGGCTACTTTTATCCCGGAAAATCAAAGAGTTAGTGAATATACGTGTCCAAAGAGAAAACAAACGTGTTATATATTACCCGTTTACGATAAAATAAAATAATACTTCATTATTTCGATAGTCAATTTGGATGTTGATAATAAGCGAGGAAGGGTATTTCCTGAAGATGGAGTGATTTTCCCGTAAAAAATTATTACCGTCAAATAACAATGACTCGTTATGAGACAAAGATCGGCTCATCACTCTTCCTGCTATTACACGATCGTGATCACATTGCACTTTGATCACGGGTCAGTGACCTCGGGTTTAAAATCTCTAGCAGAAGCAGGAAGTCTCCACGTACCTAGCAGATGAACGAAACTCGGCCGCGCGATAACCTCTGGATCTGCTGTGTAAACATGATTGCATCAGTGTAGCGATCGCAATCGCCTCTGATTGGCTGAATTTATGGCGTTCTTGCTGCATTCATGCATTTTTAACCGACTTCAAAGAAGGAGGAGGTTCTCAATTCGTCGAATTTTTTAAATTTTTATTTTATGTATGTTCAGTGTTCACCGATTACTCGAAGACGGCTGAAATAATTTAAAAACGGTTAGACCGATTTCGATAAAAATTTAAATGGGACCACCTGGGAAGTATACTCTTTCAAACAAAAAAAGAATTTCCCAAATCGGTTCAGGTGTCTTCGAGTAATCGGTGAACATACATAAAAAAAAGATTCCGATGAATTGAGAACCTCCTTCTTTTTTGAAGTCTGTTAAAAAAGAATTTTTTCATTAAATTATAACCTTTAGCGAGAGAGTGTTAGCTAATCCTGACCTTAGGGATGTTGTTCAGGGATGTTGTTGTTGTTCTCAAGTTTTGGACCTCGAGGATCCTGTGCTAAAAGAGATTCCGGACCTTCCTCCGGTTTTTCCTCAATAACTTTTTCCCTTACATCCTACCTGTTGACTGGACAAATTTTTACGTACGTACACAAAGATATAGCTACTCGGATATGTATTTATAGCTTCTATACTTTACAAAAAACCTATTATATCGCCTATATGCGAGAAAGCTTACGTAATACCTACCACGATGCTTAAAAGCTTATATTATTCGGTTTACCAACATCCGCAGTGCATGACGACATTCCGTCTGCGACCTGCCGCCTGCGCTGACTCGAAGACCGAAGAAAAAACTCACGGAGAAAGTGTAAGCGTAATTATTGGGAACTTGTACGGGCGGCCACGCGGTGTACTCGCTTCACTTAAACAGTGTACATATTTTTTATTTCGGCCTAAGTTTCAGGTGTTGGTTAAACTTGGTGATGAGGTGTACTCACGCGTCTGCGATTGCGTCTATGGTTATTTTATTGCAGAGATATTACATTACACTATTATACAAGCAAACTTACGAAGTAATTTTCTTTTCCTTTATGCTTTTGCCCGCAACTTGTGCGTACGGAATTACCTAGGTTTTTCCTTTTCCTTTAAACTTTAGAAAATGAGGCAATGTCATTCCCCAGGTCTATGTAAAAAATCACGTCCATCCGTCACTCAGTTGCTGCGTGATTGAAGGAAAAACCAATAAACCAATAATCAAACATGTTTTCACATTTATTATATTTGTCGGAGATTAAAATTAAAGAGATCATTATTTAAAGCGCCATCTGTTATGAAATAGTTGTACTAGTTTATTCAGTCATTCAATTGACTCGAATTGTTTGTACTAGTTTATTAAGTCACTCAATTGACTTAAATTGTTAGTAAGTTTATTAAGTCATTCAATTGACTCGAATTGTTTGTACTAGTTTAATAAGTCATTCAATTGACTCGAAATGTTTGTTCTAATTTATTAAGTCACTCAATTGACTCGAAAGCGACATCTATATCGAATTCGGGTATTGTTTGTACAAGTTTATTAAGTCACTCAAGTGACTCGAAAGCGCCCTCTATAAGCGAACTCGGGTATTGGATGTACTAGTTTATTCAATCACTCAATTGACTCCATTGACTCAATAGTCAACTGACATCCTTTCAAACCTGGATGGAGTTGGTGGGCCGGTGGTGATGGTTTATAAGTAGGGCTGGTGCCCAACAGACAGTTCAGTTATCATTTAGTCATCAGACAGTTATAGTACAGTGCAGTTATCGTTGAGAATTTGGTAGAGCATGGTCTCCCAGTCACGCCGCGCCGCGCCAAACCCATCGTTCGCTATATGGTGGTGTTAATTATTTACCAAGCTATTTACAAAGTATTTAAAGTAATTGTGTTTTGAACTACTGTGTGTTAATTCTACAAACTTTTAAATATTGTGTGCAGTGCAATAAATCATGTAATCGGCTTCTCGCGTTTATTTGCCCGAGTACCCACAATTATGCAATCAGATCAAGAAGAACAACATGCCCACGATAATGAGGAGCCACCCACCATGCGGTCTCCGTTATATTAAAGTGAATCTCTTATTCACTCAAAATCATCCTTCTACATTTGTATGTATAAACGACCGACTTGCGAAGCCTTAATCTTGATTTTTTTGTCTAGATTAAAATCTATAGTCACCTGATAATTGATATGCGGAGCTATTCTCTATTCTTGACATTTCCAGTGGGCAGTTGAAAACAATGGAAAGTTGACAACTCTCAAACCCGCATTTCTTAATACATGTTTGACAGGATAGAGATACCTCATGATATTATTTTCATTTTTAACCGACTTCCAAAAAGGAGGAGGTTCTCAATTCGGCCGGTATCTTTGTTTTTTTTTCTATGTATGTCCACCGATTTCTCCGGGATTACGGAACCGATTCGCGTGATTTTTTTTTTAATCGACAGAGGATGTTTGCGAAATGGTCCCATAAAAATGTTCACCTTCAACTCCTCAAGCCTGATGCTGCAGTGATATTGCTCACATAAAATAAAGAGAGTTAGGAAATGTCGATTACGAATTATTATTGTAGGTAACAAGTATGGACTACATCATGGAGCTCCAGGTCCTAGCTCCTCAATCCTGCTGCTGCAGGGTACTGCCTACCTAAAACTGTGGTGATTTAGGAAATTTCGATTACGAATTGATATTGTAGGTAACAAGTATGGATTACATCATGGAGCTCCAGGTCCTAGCTCCTCAATCATAGGATACTACAGTTAAAAGCTTAAAATAACTAGTGGTTCGCCCCGAACTGAGACCTCGCGGTAACGGTATCCCATGATTATTCATTCAATCGATACATGACGACCAAAACTGACATTATTATTATGCCCGTTTTCACCAAACATACCTAAATCATCCCCTATGTAGGAGTCTCTTTACGTAGGTAGCTCCAAAACACAATCCTAAGTCCTAACATCCGTCCCAATGTCCTTTTAGGTGTCCCGTACAGGATCGTGATAAAGAAGTTGACAGTAATCATCACCTTACTTATCATAGGTAGCCCGTAAAGGTTAGGGAACGTCAGTGAAAACATTGAATTATTATGTAGGTACTAACGAGTGAAAACGGGTTAGGGGCATCTGTACACGTCATCTATCGACGCGAATAGAAAATATACAAAATGCAGCAATTAATAGTTTATTGAAGTTTGATATTTAACTAAAGAATAATTTTAATTGAATAATATGTTATTATATTATGTACCTAAATAATAATGCTCGACGCAAAACTGTTTTTGGGATAGATCGTAGTCGTAACTCCTACTGACTGCGCCATCTATTAGCATTATTGTGAAGCTATGTGAAATTTACTGATGCTCATTAAAAATTAAATAATCTCGTTTCTTTATAATATTCATATAATTTTAGTATTTGTTGTTCAAGTACAGGATACAAGTGAAGTAAGAAAATAAGTACAACTTGAAAATATATAGCCAATTTTCCCAGAGAACGTCTCAAGCGAGCGTATTAAATCGCCACTTTGAAAGCCCCCCATTTCGTCAATTTTAGGAAAAAAATAAAAAAAAAAATACGTTTGTACTCTGTTCTAAATTGTCTTTAAAATGATACACAGCAAAACCTATGAATCGTAAAAAGTATAAAAAGTATAAAAATAATTTTAGTTTATCCACGTTTGTTGAAGTCGGGCGGGCCTAAAATACAAACTATGAAACCGACTCGCGATGCTCGCTCGATTTCTACAAACGAGTCTCTCATATTGTGTAGCGTCGCGCATCGGTTTCATAGTTTGTATTTAGGCCCGCCCGACTTCAACAAACGTGGACCAACTAAAATTATTTTTATAGTTTGTAGTGGCATTAGAAGTCGGTTTTTTTAAAAGTTTTTTTTTATTTCGAGGCTTGCGCTTGACGACAATCAATACTGGAAAGCATTGATGAGGTCTAGGATGGAGCGCGCTTGCCTAGAAAATGCTTATTCACTCTTGCCTTGAAGGTACTCAGGTTATATGGACGTTAAAATACGTTCCACACCTTAGCGGTTCGTTTCAGAAACGTTGAGCAAGGGTTTTGTGCGAGTATGTTGGATGGATTGGTGAAGGGGCACAAGATTTTGAAGTTCCTGAGTGCACTCTCCAAAGTATATCCGATAGAATTATGATAACGATGATGAATCAATAGACCTGGCAATATTAAAGTATTGCCCGGTCTATCATATAAACAAAGGGTACCTGCGCCTGCTTGAGCCTGTGCTCGGTGCGGTGCACCGCCAGCAGCGGCGTGACGCGCACCAGCAGCCGCCACCACGGCCAGTCGCGCACCGCCAGGAACGCGCGCACGTTGCGCTGCACGCACCTGCGTTGTGGACAACAAAGGGTACCTGCGCCTGCTTGAGCCTGTGCTCGGTGCGGTGCACCGCCAGCAGCGGCGTGACGCGCACCAGCAGCCGCCACCACGGCCAGTCGCGCACCGCCAGGAACGCGCGCACGTTGCGCTGCACGCACCTGCGTTGTGGACAACAAAGGGTACCTGCGCCTGCTTGAGCCTGTGCTCGGTGCGGTGCACCGCCAGCAGCGGCGTGACGCGCACCAGCAGCCGCCACCACGGCCAGTCGCGCACCGCCAGGAACGCGCGCACGTTGCGCTGCACGCACCTGCGTTGTGGACAACAAAGGGTACCTGCGCCTGCTTGAGCCTGTGCTCGGTGCGGTGCACCGCCAGCAGCGGCGTGACGCGCACCAGCAGCCGCCACCACGGCCAGTCGCGCACCGCCAGGAACGCGCGCACGTTGCGCTGCACGCACCTGCGTTGTGGACAACAAAGGGTACCTGCGCCTGCTTGAGCCTGTGCTCGGTGCGGTGCACCGCCAGCAGCGGCGTGACGCGCACCAGCAGCCGCCACCACGGCCAGTCGCGCACCGCCAGGAACGCGCGCACGTTGCGCTGCACGCACCTGCGTTGTGGACAACAAAGGGTACCTGCGCCTGCTTGAGCCTGTGCTCGGTGCGGTGCACCGCCAGCAGCGGCGTGACGCGCACCAGCAGCCGCCACCACGGCCAGTCGCGCACCGCCAGGAACGCGCGCACGTTGCGCTGCACGCACCTGCGTTGTGGACAACAAAGGGTACCTGCGCCTGCTTGAGCCTGTGCTCGGTGCGGTGCACCGCCAGCAGCGGCGTGACGCGCACCAGCAGCCGCCACCACGGCCAGTCGCGCACCGCCAGGAACGCGCGCACGTTGCGCTGCACGCACCTGCGTTGTGGACAACAAAGGGTACCTGCGCCTGCTTGAGCCTGTGCTCGGTGCGGTGCACCGCCAGCAGCGGCGTGACGCGCACCAGCAGCCGCCACCACGGCCAGTCGCGCACCGCCAGGAACGCGCGCACGTTGCGCTGCACGCACCTGCGTTGTGGACAACAAAGGGTACCTGCGCCTGCTTGAGCCTGTGCTCGGTGCGGTGCACCGCCAGCAGCGGCGTGACGCGCACCAGCAGCCGCCACCACGGCCAGTCGCGCACCGCCAGGAACGCGCGCACGTTGCGCTGCACGCACCTGCGTTGTGGACAACAAAGGGTACCTGCGCTGCTTGAGCCTGTGCTCGGTGCGGTGCACCGCCAGCAGCGGCGTGACGCGCACCAGCAGCCGCCACCACGGCCAGTCGCGCACCGCCAGGAACGCGCGCACGTTGCGCTGCACGCACCTGCGTTGTGGACAACAAAGGGTACCTGCGCCTGCTTGAGCCTGTGCTCGGTGCGGTGCACCGCCAGCAGCGGCGTGACGCGCACCAGCAGCCGCCACCACGGCCAGTCGCGCACCGCCAGGAACGCGCGCACGTTGCGCTGCACGCACCTGCGTTGTGGACAACAAAGGGTACCTGCGCCTGCTTGAGCCTGTGCTCGGTGCGGTGCACCGCCAGCAGCGGCGTGACGCGCACCAGCAGCCGCCACCACGGCCAGTCGCGCACCGCCAGGAACGCGCGCACGTTGCGCTGCACGCACCTGCGTTGTGGACAACAAAGGGTACCTGCGCCTGCTTGAGCCTGTGCTCAGTGCGGTGCACCGCCAGCAGCGGCGTGACGCGCACCAGCAGCCGCCACCACGGCCAGTCGCGCACCGCCAGGAACGCGCGCACGTTGCGCTGCACGCACCTGCGTTGTGGACAACAAAGGTTACCTGCGCCTGCTTGAGCCTGTGCTCGGTGCGGTGCACCGCCAGCAGCGGCGTGACGCGCACCAGCAGCCGCCACCACGGCCAGTCGCGCACCGCCAGGAACGCGCGCACGTTGCGCTGCACGCACCTGCGTTGTGGACAACAAAGGGTACCTGCGCCTGCTTGAGCCTGTGCTCGGTGCGGTGCACCGCCAGCAGCGGCGTGACGCGCACCAGCAGCCGCCACCACGGCCAGTCGCGCACCGCCAGGAACGCGCGCACGTTGCGCTGCACGCACCTGCGTTGTGGACAACAAAGGGTACCTGCGCCTGCTTGAGCCTGTGCTCGGTGCGGTGCACCGCCAGCAGCGGCGTGACGCGCACCAGCAGCCGCCACCACGGCCAGTCGCGCACCGCCAGGAACGCGCGCACGTTGCGCTGCACGCACCTGCGTTGTGGACAACAAAGGGTACCTGCGCCTGCTTGAGCCTGTGCTCGGTGCGGTGCACCGCCAGCAGCGGCGTGACGCGCACCAGCAGCCGCCACCACGGCCAGTCGCGCACCGCCAGGAACGCGCGCACGTTGCGCTGCACGCACCTGCGTTGTGGACAACAAAGGGTACCTGCGCCTGCTTGAGCCTGTGCTCGGTGCGGTGCACCGCCAGCAGCGGCGTGACGCGCACCAGCAGCCGCCACCACGGCCAGTCGCGCACCGCCAGGAACGCGCGCACGTTGCGCTGCACGCACCTGCGTTGTGGACAACAAAGGGTACCACCTGCGCCTGCTTGAGCCTGTGCTCGGTGCGGTGCACCGCCAGCAGCGGCGTGACGCGCACCAGCAGCCGCCACCACGGCCAGTCGCGCACCGCCAGGAACGCGCGCACGTTGCGCTGCACGCACCTGCGTTGTGGACAACAAAGGGTACCTGCGCCTGCTTGAGCCTGTGCTCGGTGCGGTGCACCGCCAGCAGCGGCGTGACGCGCACCAGCAGCCGCCACCACGGCCAGTCGCGCACCGCCAGGAACGCGCGCACGTTGCGCTGCACGCACCTGCGTTGTGGACAACAAAGGGTACCTGCGCCTGCTTGAGCCTGTGCTCGGTGCGGTGCACCGCCAGCAGCGGCGTGACGCGCACCAGCAGCCGCCACCACGGCCAGTCGCGCACCGCCAGGAACGCGCGCACGTTGCGCTGCACGCACCTGCGTTGTGGACAACAAAGGGTACCTGCGCCTGCTTGAGCCTGTGCTCGGTGCGGTGCACCGCCAGCAGCGGCGTGACGCGCACCAGCAGCCGCCACCACGGCCAGTCGCGCACCGCCAGGAACGCGCGCACGTTGCGCTGCACGCACCTGCGTTGTGGACAACAAAGGGTACCACCTGCGCCTGCTTGAGCCTGTGCTCGGTGCGGTGCACCGCCAGCAGCGGCGTGACGCGCACCAGCAGCCGCCACCACGGCCAGTCGCGCACCGCCAGGAACGCGCGCACGTTGCGCTGCACGCACCTGCGTTGTGGACAACAAAGGGTACCTGCGCCTGCTTGAGCCTGTGCTCGGTGCGGTGCACCGCCAGCAGCGGCGTGACGCGCACCAGCAGCCGCCACCACGGCCAGTCGCGCACCGCCAGGAACGCGCGCACGTTGCGCTGCACGCACCTGCGTTGTGGACAACAAAGGGTACCTGCGCCTGCTTGAGCCTGTGCTCGGTGCGGTGCACCGCCAGCAGCGGCGTGACGCGCACCAGCAGCCGCCACCACGGCCAGTCGCGCACCGCCAGGAACGCTCGCACGTTGCGCTGCACGCACCTGCGTTGTGGACAACAAAGGGTACCTGCGCCTGCTTGAGCCTGTGCTCGGTGCGGTGCACCGCCAGCAGCGGCGTGACGCGCACCAGCAGCCGCCACCACGGCCAGTCGCGCACCGCCAGGAACGCGCGCACGTTGCGCTGCACGCACCTGCGTTGTGGACAACATATACCGATATAGAGCGTCATCATCACCGATCCATCAAAGGCTCACTCTGCTTTGATGGCTTTGATGGTTTATTTTTGTTTATGTCTTCTAAATCTAAATATGTATATATAGTACACATAGTTCGAAGAGCTGATGGTCGTTGGGGTCCCAAGGTGTTGGAGTGGCGACCCCGCATCGGTAAGCGCAGTGTTGGCAGACCCCCACTAGGTGGACCGACGACATCAAACGAGTCGCAGGGAGCCGCTGGATTCAGGCGCCGCAAGACTGAAGCCTGTGGAGGTCCATGCAGGAGACCTATGTCCAGCAGTGGACATCTAAAGGTTGATAATGATGATGATGATATATAATAAAAGATTGACTGACTGATCTATCAAGGCACTGCTCAGACCACTGGACGGATCGGGCTGAAAGGCATACAGATAGCTATGTTCGCTGTGATAGCCATGTGGTTGGGACTGCGGTCTCCTATTAGGAAAGTCGCGGGTTCGAACCCATCCGTGCGTGGTGCGTGCCCGCCTCTGACTTTTGAAGTTATGTGCCTGTAAGCAACTAAATATCGCATGCTAACGGTGAAGGAAAACATCGTGAGGAAACCTGCACGCCTGAGTGTTCTCTGTTCTCATAATTTGTGAGGTGGTGAAGATGGCTCAAGGTGTGTGAAGTCTGCCAATTTGCATTGGGCCAGAATGTTGATGAGTTGCTGTTAACGATAATGATGTCCGTCATCGTCATCAGCAACCTATCAACGGCTCACACATGAGTGTGCGCACGTTGTCTATCAGAAAAGGTTAAACGCACCTACCACTATATTATTACCTACTAGCTTATGCCCGCGACTTCGTCCGCGTGGATTTAGTTTTTAAAATCCCGCGGGAACTCTTTGATTTTCCGGGATAGACACCCTCCAGGTTCTGAACTATACCAAAAAAATCCGTATCCATCAATCCGTAGCTTTGCTGCAGCGTGATTGACGGACAAACCAATAAACAAACACACTTTCGCATTTATAATTATGTATTAGTAAGGAAGAATTAATAATATACGATACTAAAGGCAATCTAATTAAATTTTAGAACACAAAAGCTACTATTGTGCATTAAATATGATAGCTAGATATATTCCCTCGCGGACTTTTTTGTAGAGAATAATGAGTACCTACTTTAATCATGTAGTACTTACATAATTTTTATGTACGAGTATCATCAGATAGTTTTCTCAGCACACGCCAAATAATGCATTTTATAGGCAAAATTTTGCTACTTTGGGTAGGTAACATTATTGCAATTTTCTTAAGGATCTCTAATTTTTTTGAAAATAAATTATAGCCTATGTTACTTCCTAATAACATAGCTTTCTATTAGTGAAGAAATGGGTAAAATCGGTCCAGTAATTACAGAGCCTATTCGGTACAAACAAACAAACAAATAAACAACCAAACAAACAAAAAAATATTTCCTCTTTATAATATTAGTAAAGATTAGTATAGATGTGTTTTATATAATATTTAATATTATCTAGGATTATATTGTTAATTAGCTAATTACTAGCAAAAAGCTGAGCTTTGTGAGGGCTCGCGTAGTTTTTTAATAACGGATAATAAGTTCTGTTGCAGCGATTTTAACTCTCTGGTTTTCTAACAGATGGCGTTAGTAGTACAACAACATTCTATCCAATGAATACAAAATTGTTAATGTTCATATTTTTTAATGGTTATAAAATTATATTTTTTTAACAGATAACATATCTAGATATGAAGTTAAATTACTATGTTAAAGCACAAATCTATAGGCGTGACAGTTTTTCAGTAAAGTGTACCACAAAAATGCACAGGTTGTGGGATAGTGGTAGTTAGTGTTAATTAATTAATATTTTTCCTTTAAGTAACGTACAAGCATGAAGTTTTCTCACTGACTTAATCCTTGTTGCATGGTTGTAATGCCTGCATATTTGAACGCTAAACGATAAGGCTGGCAACACCACTGCTTAATTTTATTGTTTTTGTGGATAAGTAGGTATTTCTTTTTCTGGTGTATGATAAAGAGTATTTCAATTCAATTCACTGACAAATGACAATAGTTTATTAGTCCAACAGTACCTACTTACATCATATTGGCTTTTTTTTAGTTAGCGACAACGTTTACCAACATGATATTCAACGTACCTAGCGGCAGTGTGTTGGGTACGCAAGCGCTGGGCACGCCGGCGCGCGAGCAGCCCCCGCGCCCTCGCCTGCAGTCGTACCAGTACGCGGGCGAGCGCGGCGTCGCGGCGAGCGTCCAGTTCGCCCACCACGCCGCCGCGGAACATGATCTGTAACAATTAGAAACGTAACTGCAATTAATTCAATTAACTCAAATATGGTTGAGCGAAGCAACGGCTGGGTCATGCGTCATGCTCGTGAACGGGTGCCACTGGCGGGAATGGGGCTACTTTATGACTGCACATCTTAAGATATATTGCATTATTAGTAGGTATGCTTTTTTGGAAATTCCCTCATTGTGGAAACACTGCATAAATAGCATAGTTTTTTTTTTGTAAACTTGTTTTGAGAAGAGCAACCGCCGAGTTTCTTGCTGGTTCTTCTTGGCAGGAAGGGCATTCCGAACCAGTGGTAGAGTCTAACGATTCAAAAGCACTTGTAAAAAAAAGTTTATTTGAATAAAAAATATTTCTATTCTATTCTAATTTAATTGCAAAAGTACCTAATTTGTATCATGTTTTGTGAAAGTCCTTGCAAGAGATCTACGTCCAACGTTGGAATTAAGAATTGCGCAGATTACAGCTGCATGGCAAAAACGCGCCCAAAATATTGCGCAAATTACAGCCGCGGCGACCCGCATCGCAAAAACGCGCCCAAAATATTGCGCAAATTACAGCCGCGGCGACCCGCATCGCAAAAACGCGCCCAAAATATTGCGCAAATTACAGCCGCGGCGACCCGCATCGCAAAAACGCGCCCAAAATTAACAAATTATTACAGATTATCGATCCGTCGCGTCATCGTCAGTGCTTAGAATTGGCATGAATGATGCATAACCTACTAAATATTAATAAATGTGAAAGTTCGTGAGGATGTTTGGATGGATGGGTGGATGTTTGTTACCCTTTCACTCCACAACGAATGAACCGATTTGGCTGAAATTTGGAATGGAGATAGCTCATATCCAGGATTAACACATAGGCTACTTTTTATGCCAGAAAATCACAGAGTTCCCGCGGGAATCTAAAGTTTAATCCACGCGGACGAAGTCGCGGGCGTCATCTAGTATAAAATATATGAAGAAAGAATCAAATATAGAGGATTAACACTGTTAATGATGATGCGCGAAACTTACGCGAACCCATATACCCATGGTAGACACGATACGTTGCGTCAACATAATAATAAACATTTATTATGTTTAACATAATAAACTATTGACCTATCCATACAAATATGTTCTACATCCGTCATATAGATTAGTGAACAATATACTCGGTCTCTCATCTTCGTTACATGAAAACGTTTGCGTAAAAGCAAACGAAGGCATTCATGTCTCAATAACGAAAAACAGTTTGGGCGTAAGTTTCTGTTATTTATTAGTACGCGCATAATCTCCAACAAGTAAGTAATCTTTCTTTTATCGGGTTAAAGATATTTATTGTCTCAAAAGGAATATTATACATGTTCACGGTTTAACAAAGATAATTGCACTACGGAGCGTACAAATAAATAATAGTTATTTGTGTTATATGGGGCCAAAGGAATTTTTTGTTCCCCGAGGGCGTTATTTTGAATTCAGAGCGTAGTGAAGGATTCTAAAGTAGAATCCTGAGCGTAGCGAGGACTTCAATATACGCCGCCCGAGAACAAAAAATTTTGGCCCCGAATGACACACACTATTTTTCAACATTACCTATGAGAAAAAGCTAGGAATATCAACCTACTATGTATAGAGTATAGACATTACAAATAAGTACGTATATTGAAAGTTTAAATAAAACACAAATAAATTTTTATGAAATAAGTAATTAAACATTAATATTTATATTGGAAGTATGGGCGTATATAGCTAATCGACAAATTTGATCACGTGACTTATCGTAGACAACAGCTTCTGAAACATTTTTGAATTTCGACACATTTTTGAATTCTCTCTTCTGATTCTATAACTCGGACCAATCAGAAGAGAGAAATGAAAAGTCCCATGGGGTTAAAATGAAGTTTTGCTCCCGCTGTCCTCTGAAGCCAATATTCGTTTTTCGAAAAGGTATGATGAAAAAATAATTTAAATAAGTGGGTAAGTAAAAGCTTGGTACCATCACAACAGAATCTATTTGAGCCGCGGTTGTTACTGAATAGTCAGTTCATAGATTAACTCATAAAGTCATAACTAGATGTGACCTATAGAAAGTAAATTCAATTTATTTTATTGTTATTATTTTTTATTTTTATGTTTTATCTAATTTTCGCAAAATGGTTTTAAGGAGTTTTTTAAAATTGTGCATACTTTTACATTCCTTTATATTTTTAGGAAGTTCGTTATATATCTGAGTAGTATATTTACCCAATATTTACTGAGTAGGTAATGATTACTAAGTACGCTAGTAAAACATATATTATTTCGTTCTACTATACGTGACTCCAGCCACATACCTACTATTGTGATAAGTGAAATAGAGTAGTGATTTCCACGACTTTCTTTTGAAATAAGGTTTCTATTAAACGAGAAGTTATCTACATTAAGCCTTTTGCTCTACTATTGATTGCCTCAATAGTGCCTTTGCCTCAATACTCATTTTTCCAAGCAATACAGTGTTTGATTTGTTTTTACGGTACTACTTCTTTTATAAGTTACATCAATAACGTAGTCAGCAACCAATAGCGGATGAGATGTATCGTGTACCAGTGTACACATAGGTAAAAAATCGGCCAAGTGCAAGTCGGGCCTCACTCTTTTAGGGTTCCGTACATATTATGATCAAATCACTTTTCTAATTTAACTAGATATTTAAAAATCTTAGTTCTTAGATAGACTAAATTAGCATATGGGGAAAAATGCTCGTTTGTTTTGGCCACAATTACTTATAAACCGCATCATAAATCGGTGTTTTCAGTATTTTTTGTTTAAATACACTATATAGAACATAATATACAGAAATTTCAAATTCCTAAGTAGTTTACTTTTTGAGATAGACCCCGTAACAATAGTGGTCTAAAACCGAAAACTTTGACGGCCCCCCATTTCTTCATTTTTGTAGCTAAAAACTAATGAAAAATATATTTGAACTCTACTTAATGAGTTCTAGACAATGACACCCCACATGCCAGGTTAAAAAAATAAAATTTTATTTCGACTCCTTTCCATGTATGGGAGCCCCCTTTATTTTTTAATTTAATTTAATTTTTACTATTTGTTGTTATAGCGGTAATAGAAATACACACTCTGTGAAAATTTCAACTGTATACCTATTACGGTTTACGTGATACAGCCCGCTGACAGACGGACTTACGGACGGACGGACGGACAAACGGACAGCGGAGGCTTAGTAATAGGGTCCCGTTGATACCCTTTCAAATTCAAAATTCAAAATTATTTATTTCACGTAGGCCAACCTGTGGCTCTTATGACAAGTCATGACTCTACCACCGGTTCGGAAAGCGGATTCTGCTGAGAAGAGCCGGCAAGAAACTCAGCAGTTGCTCTTTTCAAAATAATCATTTTACAATATTATTACTTTGGGTACGGAACCCTAAAAATGAACCCACCACATATTATTGGCTTGTATTTTTATTGTATCGTTGCATCTTGTAAAAGTGGTAGTTCTGTTACACATTATGAGAGGGTTACGATTATAATACCATCCTTAACATTGGATTTAAATTCTATTATCTTCTAAGATTCTATTCTATTCATGACAAATGCAATATGGAAAAATAATACCTACTTCAACGCACTAGAGTTATCATCATTAAAATCTCAATCAGAGTCAATATGGCACAGTAGCGCTCAGATAGTCGGATGCAGGAACGATTTGAAGGGATTTAAATGAATTATTTTTATTCGAAGCCTTGTTTAATCATGAAGTTTGATGAAAGGTCGTTTTCTAGGCGATGAAGGGACCTTAGTCATATCATTGATGTTTATTGGGTGTACTACACTAGCGGCACGCTATGATGGCCGGTTTGACACATTACAATAGTGATGTGGAATGTCAATTTATTCTCGAACAAAAAACAATTAAGTTTTGTTTTTGTACCTGATTAAATAGGTTTAATAAAACAAAAATGTATATGTTTATTTAATTTATTTGAACGAACTGAATATTTGAATGAAAATGAATATACATACTTTATATGCACACAAGAAACATATGAATACAAAAGATACCAAAAAAGGTGCCACAAAAGGCCATAATTAATCAGATTCGTCCATACTACTATTTTCACTGTCGTCACTGCTATCATCACCTACATTAATAATTATATGTTCGTTTTCTATAATATTATCTATTTTCACATCTCTTTCATAATCTTCCCTTATTAATTTAACAGTTCTATTCACAACCTTTTCCCAGTCTCCTTTAGTCACATGTTCACAAGCTTCTTCTAATAATTTTAGCATTTTTTTTGTGGTAAATGGGGGTTCTGTATTGTGTCTTGCAGCATATCCCTTAATTTGAGCCCACACCAACTCAATCGCATTATACTCACAATGGTAAGGCGGTAACCGTATAACTCTGTGCCCATGTTCTAATGCTATTTCGTCAATGACGTATCGGATCTTGGTTGGTTTGTTTTCTTTTAAAAGACGTACTAATTCCGCTTTTAACATATTCATGTTTGCATCTACGCCATTTTTACGAAGCCATGCGACGATATCAGCTTTCTTTTGGGATTGGGCAGGTGGCTTGTCAATTTGCATCGAGTGGTATGGGGCGTTGTCCATAATTATAATAGATGGTTCAGGGAGGCTACACAACATTGAGGTAAACCATTCAGTAAACTTTTCTCCATTCATGTCTTCATGATAGTCTCCAGTGGTTTTTGACGTAAAAGCCATGAGAGAACCTTCGACAAACCCGTTGATGGTTCCGGCGTGACAAATTATAAGTCGCGATCCTTTTCCTACAGGAACTTTGGAAGTAGATGCTGCTGTGTCATCGTTCCAAGAACGGCCTACAGTATGGTTAGCATTAAGCCATGTTTCATCCAAGAACACAACATTTTGCCAATTTTTGATTTCTTTCACTTGCCGTAAAAAGTTTACCTTGCCATCGCTATATCAAATCTTTCCATCAATATTTTGCGTTTGTTACATTTTTTGTATCGAAATCCAATGGTCTTCAAAATCTTCGTTAAAGAACTTTCCCCACCGAAGAATAATCCAGCTTCCTTCAGTGAATGCACCAACTTTTTTCTTGTTGGATACTCCTTCTGTAAATAGTAGCCGTAAACATGTCTTCGGATAGCATCGGCATCAAAGCTATCGATGCCTACGACTGGTTTTGCTCGTTTTCTCTTTTTTGGTGTGTGAAGTTTATTTTCTTCTGTGCCAGTCTCGCCATATTTTTTTTTAGTTATCCGTCTAACAGTTCGTTGTCCAATATTAAGCGCATCAGCTACGCGTTCAACCACTGACGTTATAGGTAAAATTGGCCCTCCATTTTGAGCTTCACGATCGAAATAGTTACGAAGGCGTATTACGAACTCACGTGTCTGACTATTTAGAACAGTTCTCTGCGTACGTTCGGTCATATCGACGAAATCCACAACAAAGGGCTTGAACAGAGTCCAAATTAACGAGCAAGGGTCAACAGTAATGCAGTATCAATATTTGAAATCCAAAGCCAGGTCAAAACTATATCACAATCGCATTGCACTGACAGTTTATACTTTTCGAAGCAACGTCAATTCGAAACTGCTTTGTTTTGCATTGAGCATTGACGCGAGTTTGCCGGAGGTAGTAGTTGTGCTAGCCAGCGATCCTATGTGACGATCGTATTAGATTCCATTTTTAAAAATTTTCAATTTAGAAAACCAAATGCCGAGTTGTGGTATATATCATATAAAAATAAAAATTTTACCTTTTGTATGAAACAGCTGATATTTTTTTGCGATTTCAGAGGTTTGTCCACATAGTGAAAATTGTTCATATTCACAAGTACATTCACCCCTTAAATGGTGCAAACTGATTTTTCTACACTTGTATACATTTTAGAAATCAATTTAATAAATAAATTTTGAGTCCTAAACCTAAAACTACATTCGATAAAATTTATGAATCTCTGCACATCACTATCGTCAATAAAGTAATACAATTATTTCCTTCAAAGTCGTTATCAATTAATACGGAACTTCATGAGCGGACAAACGTCAAACCGGCCATCATAGCGTGCCGCTAGTGTACCTAATCGAGTTTTTGTAGTAGTAGCCTAGTAGTAAAATCTAGATGAGGCTCATTACCCTTTTACTTTTACTGTTGTCACGCGCAATGTAAACATTAACGATAGTGACCCACTCTATTTCCACAACAACTACCATCTCTATTGATGACCGAGACCATGTTTACATTTTGTCCCAACGACACAGTTTACCAAAAATATCTCAAAATAATGAAAATTCGCTCTAACGTCCATTCAACGTCCATTTATATTCAAGCTATTTTTAATCTGTACAATTATAAGTACATTCGTTTCTTAGCAACAATTTTTGTTCAATTAAGATCATCGCTTGACATATCATAGAGAGAATTGAATATATTATAATCCTACTAATATTATAAATGCGAAAGTTTGTGAGGATGTATGGATGGATGGATGGATGGATGTTTGTTACTCTTTAACGCGACAACGAATGAACCGATTTTGCTGAAATTTGGCACAGACATAGATTATAGTCTGGAATAGCACATAGGCTACTTTTTATCCCGGAAAAGCAAACAGTTCCTGCGGGATAGCATCGCTATTTTTTACGCATTTGTCCTTCAAAATACGCGCAATGGAGTTTTAGATTGACGTGATTTTTTTGCACAGGTAAAGTTAAGGGCCCGAAAAATGACAAAGGCTACTTTTTATCCCGGGAAAACAAACGGTTCCTGCGGGATATTAGTATACTACTTTCACATATTTATCCTTCAATTATGCGCCAACGGAGTTACAGATTGACGTGGTTTATTGGATAGGCATAGTTGAGGACTTGAAAAGTGACAAAGGCTACTTTTAATCCCGGGAAAACAAACAGTTCCCGCGGGATATTCGTATGCTACTTTTCAAATATTAATCCTTCAATTATGCGCCAACGGAGTTACAGATTGACGTGGTTTTTTGATAGGCATAGTTGAGGACCTGAATAGTGACAAAAGCTACTTTATATCCCGGGAAAACAAACAGTTCCTGCGGGATTTCCGCATGCTACTTTACACGTATTTATCTTTTAATGACGCGGCAATGATGTATGTAAGTATGTATGTATGTATGTATGTATTTATGTATGTATGTACGTATGTACGTATGTATGTCTGTATGTATGTATGTATGTATGTATGTATGTTAGTATGTATGTATGTATGTGTGCATGTATTTATGTATGTTAATTATTAATGTGAACTAATAATATTATTAATTAATTATACAATAATATTATTAATGTGAAAGTTTGTGAGGATGGATGTATACGGATGTATGTTTGTATAGATGTAGTATACGGATGGATGGATGTTTGTTCTCTGAGATAGGGGTTGAACTATTTTGACTGTTTTACTCCTTATCTTCGTTACATTTAAACTAATTTTTATTATTATTTTAACCGACTTCAAAAAAGGAGGAGGATCTCAATTCAACGGAATCTTTTTCTATTCATGTTCACCGATTACTCGAAGACGCCAGAACCGATCTGTTTTTTAAAAAATCTACAATAAATTATATACTTTGTAGTGGCGCGGCCGTTTAAATGTATGCTCCCGGGATAAAAAGTAGCCTGTGTTATTTCCAGGTCCTCAACTTTACCTGTGTAAAAAACCACGTCGACTATATTATGCACTTGCACCTTATATGGTGATATATTATTACTGCGAAAGTGCGTTGGTTTGTCCTTCAATCACGCCTCAACAGAGCTACGGATCGACGTGATTTTTTGCAGGGGTACCTATAGTTGAGGACCTGGAGAGTGACAGACTACATTTTATCCCGCAAACTCAAAGAGTCCCCGACGCATTTTAAAGGCTAAGTTCACGCAGACGAAGTCGCGGGCATCAGCTAGTATAAAATATAATAATGTAATAGAGAATTTACTTAGCGATTAAAATGAGAATTGGAATGAAAATCCGCCAATTTCTATTCTGCCATGTGTAAGATACACGTTAACAAAACAAGTACGGAAAATGCCCGTATAATACAAAATCGAATGCATAATACAAAAGTTCGTATCGTGAGGTGTTAAAGACGTCGAATCGACGATATGTGAACGATCTCTAATACATAGTTGGCCTAGTTAACCTACTTAGCAGCAGGAGCATAATAGCACCTGACGGACAAACCGACACCGAGACGATTGTGTATTATTGCTATTAGACCAGCTCTATTGCGACTCTATTAGAGCGAATGCGTACGTCTTATTTATATTACGGTGTCCCATTTTATTAATGTTGGCTAACTAAATAAACGTGCAAGGGTAAAATAATGAGTAAACATACGAGTTTTAAATTGCTTATTGACACGGTCATTTGTTAAATAGACAAACGTTTTACTACTTTGATACAGACTACAGTTAAGTGGTCCCAACAAAAGCACCTCACGAGAATTGGAGTAAGCGTGACAAAATCTCGCCGATCCTATCCGATTTTTATCGGAGGGTAGGCAAAGTGTGAATTTGTAAAACATCATCGTCATCATCTTCTCAACCCATCGGCGGCCCCCTATTCGACACGGGTCTTCTTTAAGAATGAGAAATAACTAAGTAAATAAATATATATGTAACTATAACGGTGAAGGAAACATCGTGGACAAACATTGACAACATTTGACAGTGTTGGAATTGCGGCACAGGCTGCAGTGCACAGGTAACACAGGTTTTCCTATTACGGATGCCAAAGCTCTCTTTTGGGTTTCAACATTTATTAATTACTTCTTTTTTGTGTACTAGATTTAAGGAGTTATTTTATTGTGCAAATTTCTCCTGGCTTAATCAATAAATTATTATTATTTATTTATTTTATTTTTTATTTATTATTTCCAATTAATAATATTAATATTAATATTATTAATTGGAAATATGCCTTGAGGTGTCTAAAGGAAGATTTCTTGAAATTCCATTTTAATAATATTTAAGGGGGTGGTAAAGATTGTAACAAGAAACAATTTTATAAAACTTTCATACACAGTCCACACGGATGTAATCGTAGGCATAGCTAGGCTAGGTTAGTTTCAAAATATAAAAGGAAAAGTTAACCATACTGACTGACAGACTGACTGACTGATCTTCCAACGCACAGTTCAAAGGTTCAAACCACTGACTGGAGCTGTTTGGCATACAGATAGCAATTATGACGTAAGTATCCGCTAATAAAGGATTTTTTTTAAATTCAACCCCTAAGGGGGTGAAATAGGGGTTTGAAAAACGAACTTAACGTAAGCGACGCCACGGGCAAAAGAGCAATTCGGCCCAACAAAACGTGACATCAAATTGATGATAAATCAGACCATAATACAGTTTAAATACTAAACACTTGCGCACGCATCATAAAGTTTATTAATACACAAATAAACAGACTGATATGAAATACAAACATTATCTATAATTAACATAGCGCCACTTAATGATAATCACTGTTAGTATTATCATAATAGTAAGCAATAATCGTTTTGATACAAACAATGAATGCAATATCGACAGTCTGTAAAGACGAGACGTAATAATCATAGATTCCGTGTAATCATATTTTATACTTTTATTAATAGAGTAGGTAGATGGTGTCAACTGTCTGTCTTTCAGTCTGCAGACAGGTTTTATAAGTACAGATGTATCATGTAAACAAAACTATCAACACGTAAACGATTAGTAAGCTAGCTTATCAATGAAGACTGGTACTTAGCATCTCCACCTACTGTTATTATTATTTACGTGGATATGTATTAAGTTGGTTAAAATATTGCTTTAATCAACTGCTATTATCAAGGTGAAATAAGAGATATAAACAGATTCAGGGAAGAAACTTGGATTCTTCGTAGAAATTACATCGTATCTAAACAAAAAGTTAAGTTGGCAAATAGAGAAAAGAACGCAAAAAAATATTTTCGGAACATCAGGGTTGTATTCTTTTGATACCTAGTAAATAGAAAAAGAAAGAAAAAGTCGTGGTTCCGAATATATAATCTGGTACCTTCGTCATAAATTGAGTTGGAGGCTCAAGTTCAAGTAGGTAGGTAGTACATAATTTATTGACGGCCTCAAGTAACAGGTAAATATAACGGCAAAAGCTCGGATGGAGAATTATCGTGCTGCAACGCGCTCCAGTTCCTCCTAATAGGATGCAATAACTGCATGGTAGCTGCTGTCTCATTGCACCGATCATTTTCTTACGCTTTTTGTGCTCAATGTATTCCACTTTCATCGAATGGTTAATGCAGCGCTGCTATTAGGGTGGGCGATTCTGTTGCTTGTTTTTCTGAATACAATCAGTGACCGTTATCTTGATAAGGCTGCTTTTCTTTTATCAATGGCTACTTCCCGAGTTACCATTTACTTCAGGCTTAACTGGTAATAAGTTATACTTATTTTGCAGTCTATGCAGTTTGTTTGTTTGCAGTCAGAGAGCAAACTACAAATATTATAGGCACCAAAGTCGGCACTCGCCGCTGCCACGTCAACTTAAAGGTACAAAGCATTTTATTATTCCGATAGAATAAGTACACAGTACAATATTAGGTTGTTGAAACTATAATAATATCTGCTGGTCTAAGATCCGAAGAGAGGTCGTCCTTCACCCATCTGTTTACCAGATGAAAAGTATTTTTATTCGAATATTATCTATAAAAAACAAATCGCAATTATATTGCCTATTAAAATATGTTCAAGGCTTTTTGACGTGATAACGTCTTATAAAACGATGAACACCGGCTGCACGCACGAAAAAGTGTCACGTTCCGCCTGAGCCTGAGCGTGCAAGCGAGAGCGCGGAACAAGCGATAGAGAGGCACAATCGGTCCAAGCGTTGGCTTGTGACTAGAGAAAATTGTAATTTTCAATTAACTCCTTCTTTGTATATTATACAAAATAATGATAATTCAGTGATAATAATTCAATTTAATTCAATTTATAATAGTATGCAATTTTTCATCAATGCTTCTTTATGACGTTATCACGTAAAACTATCGTCCGTAAACTGACTTTACAGACAATCAATTAAAAAAAAAAACTATGATTAAAATTTTTGTCCATGTTTCACTCTCTTGTTTACCGAACGAACTTAAAAGAAATTAATAGTACATTATTGTCGAGGCTCGGAATAAAGCAATTTATGGACGAGTAACATTGGAAGGCCGAGGCGAAGCCGAGGACTTCCAAGTGATTTTAAAAGGACGAGGCGCTAGCCGAGGCCTTTTTAAGTAAACGAGGCCATGAATTGCTATTTCGGCCGAGGCTTATATAGTACTTTTCTCTAATTTGCGAGGAAACAACAAAAAAATAATTAAAGAAACACTGTTTTATTTCATGTTAAATGTTATACTTAGTACAATTTGTACTCTTTAAAAATGTTGTTAGATTTGAGTAATCGCCAATATTTACATTTTCTTTTAAACGTAATGTAGTTTTTAGCTTTGAGTATTCACACCACAATGTAGATGGCCTTTTGTTTTTACTCAATTCGTTAAAATAGGCCATAAAGACATTTTCTGAAAACGAATTTGTCTTTTTTCCGGTTTTCCATTGAATGAAGTCTTCATAAGCCTTTTCATATTTTTCTTTAGATTTTGGTGGTAAAAGATTTTCTGATAGAATTTTAGCTTCTTCCGCCATATCTGGTGGTGTAAAGTCCATTAATTCTTCATCCGATTCCGAATCCATTTTTATTTCAGAACAAGAAATATATTGTAAAAGAAAACACCAGTCACCAATAATTCTTTACCTCCAATTAAACCACGCTCTTTTTGTTCCATTTAAAAAAAAAATCATTCTTATTTTTTTAAATTGTATAACTCAGCGAAAGAAATGCACATTTAAAACACCTAATCACAGAGGAGAAACACCTAATAGAGGAAAGTGTACATTTTAAAAACCTCGTACCTGTCCAGCAATTTACATTATTGTCCTGTTACGTAATTGCTGGCGCCACGCCAGCAATGAGCCAATTGACGTTTCGTTTTTTTTAAATAAAGAAGCGATTTCCGAGCGAGAAAAAATATATAACATAAGGAACATGCAAATTTCCATATCACCAGGTAAGCAGATTTAAACAGGTAACTCGGCACAAGTAATTGCACGGATCTATTTTCTAATTGATATAATATATAGTAAAATAAAGATAATTTTATTGCAAAATGTGAAAATATAATATTGCTTTTGAAAAATCGTTCATGAATTACTATTGCCAGGCTTTAAAATTTCAAAATTTGAATTAAAAATAGCCTTGAAAATATTTTAATAGGCAATACAATTGCGATTTGTTTTTTTTTAGATGATATTCGATAAAAAATGCTTTTCATCTGGTAAACAGGTGGGTGAAGGACGACCTCTCTTCGGGATCTTTTACTATGTCGAACTATTTGATAAGAAATATGTAAATCTAGTAACTAAGTTGGTGCTCAAGGTAGTGATCAACAGTGAAAGTATTTCATTCAGAACGGTACTCATACATAGTCAAAGAAATTATTTAAACCAAGTAAGCAGCAGCGTTACACTTTTTAACTGTCAACAATTATAATTTTACTATTTTACAGTATAACATTATGCAAGTGAGGTACTTAATATGGTTATATTATTATGGTAATATTATATAATGGTTTTAATTATAGATATTCACAAACTTCAAACTAAAGATGAACTCAAGAAGATAAGACAAAAGAGCTTTATACATCGTTATTAAAAGCCGAATTAAAACGAGTTTCCGAAAATATTACAAGTTACAACCCCAATGTCCGCCATTAGGCTCGTAAAATAAGTCAAAACATCCGCTATGCAAATGACGTATCATTATGTCAACAATCAACATCCACTCTGGTGTCGTGAGACAATGGCGATAAAACACAATCGACTTCGGATATTTGAGATTTTTCAAATGTAATTAAAGCAAAGAATCCGTGTTTAATCGACAGTAAAGATATTCAAGTTGCCTTGTTTTAGCATTTGTCGACCTTTGAGTTATAAAAGTAAGATGAAAAATAAACTCTTCTCCCCTTCGAATAAGCGAAAAAGTTTGTGTTAGGAGTGGGTGGAATAGCGCAACGGGTGGGGTCGAACGGTCGACCTTTCAGTTTTTAATCTGCACTCATAACCGTTGGGGCATTGAAGTTATAAAACTTGAACTAGGCTCGAATCAGAGCGCTGGCCGGTATTTACCTAAGTATATTATGTTTTCATGTTTAAAAACATGAGAAGCGTTAATATGCCTTCGTTTCCAATAATATCGAAATATCCAATGTTGCAAATAATAGTTAGTTAATGCCGGAGCACGGATAAGTAGTTACAATGATTTAATATTTATGTTATACGCAAAGTGCGGACGGCTGCTTTCCCGAAACCAAGGGTTACTTCCTATTAGCTATTATATTATGTTTATCATTCTACAATAGCGTTAAAGAGGAATGTACCATGTATAGCCAATAGTCATAATGCGACGAACGGTTATATTATGCAGATACTCTCTTTATCTTATTATTCTAAAGAGGCATTAGCTACGTGTTAAGTAATTTCGCACCTATATATTCGTAAATGTAATTCACGGTCGTCGCTGCGTAAAATGCGTTGGTCAAGAGCCGGTCAAAACGATTTGTGTTAAGTGCCACTGCAATAATTCGGTTTATTGCTGATTTCACCAACGTCGACTGACGTTTAACCGAGAAATAAATTGGGCGTTCTGACAGTTTGTGTATGGAAAATCTGCTACATCAAATTTACGCTCAAAGACTTATATTACGTTGGTGAACTCGGCCCTTGGCCCTTGCTCGTATTATTAAAGAACTGAATTAATCATTTTACTTTGTTCAGATGTATGAGTTACAAGCGTAGGTAGGTCACAATAATTCTGATATACATTATTTATGCTTGATTATCGCTCTTTTGGCGCTGATAACTAAGAAAAATGAAAGTAAAGGTAATCGGAACTAAATATGTGAAATGACATAGCTTGTAGTGGGAAATGTCAATTTTAGTTCCCCCGGTAAGCTCATACGGAGCGTTCCATTTGCCATTAAGGCACAAGAATTAGCCGTCATTTTGTAATAGAATTCATGCTTGTCCAGTATACCTACTTGCAGGTATTTATAGAGGTGAGTTTATTTCAAGAACTATGAACATTGTTTAGCTAATTCACTAGCTCTTTGACTACATTGGGCGTGAATGAATTACAGCGTCATCTTTAAACATGGACATTTCATTGTTTCTAAGACCATGTGAAAAATAAACCTGTTTTTGTTCTTAAGCTTCCTTTGTTCAGCTTTAATCGGGCTTTGATATTTATTTTCTTTATATTAGTCACTTTTGTGGCCACGCCTGGTTTCACCGGTCCCATGGTAAGAGATAATCCACCAAATTAACAATACCCCATTAGTATATCGTTTTTTATTAATCTAAGAATCGAGTATGTGTGAACTGTGAAGGTGGACACATTGTGGCTAATTCTGCCTGTGTTGTACACAATCTTGAGACTAAACTAAACTGACCGGTCTATATCTCAAAAGTGCTATCCCTTTCATAATGCTCCCTGCGGAAAATGATAGCACTTGATTTAAACCTGACAATTTAGCCTAGTTTAGAGATTGTGTACAACAGAGTTAGCTACATACAAGCTACAGCTTCACAAACAATGTTATCGCTTCACCAATCAAAATATGAATTTATGGAATCCTCAGTGATTTGATTTGGTGTATAACCACCAAGTGTATTTCATTCATTAAAGATTGATCTACAGTACTCTTTCAGTTCCAATGCGCTCCAGTTTTTCGTTTCTACTGAAATAAACCACTCAATGGTAGATATAATATTTTGTGACTTCTGGCATCAGACTACTTTATTCTTCTACTAAAGGTATAGTGTCTAAAGGCTTAACTTTATAATATTTTATGACTTCCTGGCATCAGACTTCTTTATTCTTCTACTTATGGTAGTCTAATCGCTTTTCACAACCACCAAATAGTTTTTAACCGACAACGTATAAAGTTGTTATGACAGTTTTTGTACTTGCAATGCTTCGAAACATCATTTTCAATTTCAATAATTTCTTCGTCAATACTTACTTGGTGATAGTAAAACAAAAATAAAATGTTATAAGTAAGTAAGCCAGGGCACATTTTAGACTGCTTCAATACTTTCCATTACTACTCCACTATCTATCCACTATCTATAAGAAAAGTATAAATTTATTATATTAAATACAGTTATGGGAAGACTAAAACAAGCCAATCATCATTACGACACCGACGGAGCATTGTATCAATAAGACTTTCACCCCATAGACGTGCGGTGCGGACGATACGACAAAATATATGGGGGCGGCGGTAGTAATGCGACAGATTAATTACAGGAAGCCCTAACAAAATTACAAAAACATAACACGCCAAAATAGCCTTCACGATTTGAGAAATAAAGAACAAACTTTTATGCAGGTTTTATTAATGTAGAGAGGTATTAGAGGCCGTATGTACGGAACTATTTTGCGGACGTATCGACGCGTGCAAATAGTGACGAGTTTTTTTTTTAATAATTACTATGGCAAAGTGAAACTGCATGAATTACAAAAGCCCGCATAAAGAGTTATTACGAGTTGAAAGCGGTGGGGAATGAAATGCAAAGAACATATTATACCTACGATGATAATATTTATTGTTTCGTAATTGGGAATACCATTTAGTTTTTGTCAGTTTGATGTAAGCGACGACATCAGTCGATCTTAATCGAAACGCGCTACCTGGTAATTCTTTTATGTAGTTATACGACCGCTAATAAGTTTATAGTAAGTACTAGCTGATGCCCGCGACTTCGTCCGCATGGATTTAGTTTTTAAAAATCCCGAGGGAACTCCACTACTACATCCATTACTATACCCATGCAAAAAATCGCATCAATCCGCTGTTCTGTTGCGACGTGATTGAAGGACAAACCAACAAACAAACACACTTTCGCATTTATAATATCAGTAATGCTTTATTATAGCACTTTTTATAATTGTCAAATTTTTTACCATACTTAACCAAAGACAAAATTATGTCTAGCTGTCATTTACGTTTTGTTATTCCACTGTCATTTGCGATTTGTTATTCCATGTCAGATGCGTTTTTGTTAAACCACGTTTTATGACTTGAAGGAAACGCGGTCGAACGGGATAAAAAGTATCCTATGTCCGTCTCCGGTTCTAAGCTACCTCTCCACCAATTTTCAGCCAAATCGGTTCATCCGTTCTTGAGTTATAAATAGTGTAACTAACACCACTTTCTTTTATATATATAGATATAAAAGCTAGAGAAAGCAGGATGTGAATCTTATATAAATATCAAAATCTGATATACAAATAAATCTGAAATAGAAATTAGAATAATGTACGACATTCTATTAAATTATTAAAAAAAAATAGTCATGCTGAACTTGACTAATATTCCCTCTCACCTTCGAAGAAGCGTCAAGTTGATGATATAAGTGGGAACGACAATATTACAACGGCTTCATTTCACCTTTAACCGCTGAACTTATTGGCCGGGTAAGACTCTATTTAGATCCTACTTTAATTTTTCTCTGAAACCCTAAAGGAGTTTCGAAATAAAGGGTAAAAGTTGTATGAGCGACGAAAGCTAAACGTGATCGGCATGCGTCTTGAATAAATTACGACGTCCGAAGCAATTCTATACGAAATAGTATACGTGACTGAGAAAATAGTGAGAGCGGCTGATGATCTTAAGGGAATTCCAATTGTCTATCAATGAAATTTCACCGTTACCAAATATGGTTTCAAATCAATTATAATATCCCAATTGTGAAAATAAGTTGGATGTTTATAGCGGAGTGTTACGAAAATAAGCAAGTATAGTTATCATATCGAGCATCTGAAAAGCGACTAAATATCGCTAGATTGCGGATCGTCAATGTCAAAAGCATCATGTCTGCCCTGGCCCTTACTGGCACTCAAATACATAGTTATCATATTATTATCATTAATCTCTTAATGAGCTGTCATTTATATGAACTAACGAAGCGTTTAGATGACTCTGAGAGTGAACGTTTTCTAATCTTTTTTTTTATTCGATGTCAAGATAGCCATTGACTGCGGTCTCACCTGATGATAAGTGACGATGCAGTCTAAGATGGTTAAGGGCTAACTTGGAGAAGTATGGCAGTGTACATTCAACCCTTACCCCCAATCTGTTTCTACACGCCATAGTACCGCAACGCTAAATCGCTACTAAGTATAAGGAGATCCTAAAGTAATCATTACCGACTCAGAGTTCAACAGTTGCAGTGTAATATTATTCAAGGTGAAGACATTTAACATTCCAGCTGCTGATTTTGCAAAAGATTTAAAAGTTTCCTTAAATAAAATCTATTTTACATTATTAAGAAATCTCACTTTCAGACACTGTAAAGTACTTATAAATGACTGATACTTCGATGTTACGATCTCTAAAGAACTTATTACCATACTGATCTTCATTCATATCTAATTAAGAAGACGACGCTGTTTCAAGAATTCAAAAATATGGCAAACATAATTTACCAAATAGAAAGTTTCGTATGAATTGTAGCAAACTAATGGTTTTAAAAAACTTTCACGCAATTCAGAGCAAGTTTTAAAATCAAATTACCTAACCTCAACTATACTAAATTGAGGGAGAAGCGTTTAGCGTTTAGATCAGTCACATATAGATGAAAAATAATAATATCTGATTGATAAAAATATCCATAAGTATCTACAAAAGAATTTATATCAGATAAAGAAGTTGAGCGTAAATATTATGATCATTCATTCATTTAATTTTCAACCAATCGTAGGCCCAATACACAACACAGCACAGGGCACAGGACTTTTCTAGCTCTCAAATGAGAAGGGTTTAGGCCATAGTTCACCTCTCTGGTCAAGTATGGATTGACAGACTTCGCACAACTTTGTAAAGGTTATGAAGAATTCTCAGGCATGAAGGTTTCCTCACGAAGTTGTTTGCAAAAGCAAGTTGTATTTAATTGCTTAAAACGACCATAATTCCGAAAAATTAGAAATAGGGAACCGGAAAATGCTACCTAGAAAAGCATTAACTATTTATTTTTGTTAAAAAATTATAATGTTGACAATAACTTAAACGCTATTTGTCAAAAAATTAAAACGAATGACTTCTTAAACTTATTTCTCTATATAAAGCTCTCAGCAGCTCTCTTCCGATTCCGATCATGAAATTGCGTAATACAACGAGGATATTGGCTATGAAACCTATATCAATATTCTTGTGATGTAAACAATGCGTGTTCACAGACGAGAATCGCAGAGGTGTAGAGCGATTTCGATTTAGAGCACGTAACGTTAAAGAAAGTTTCAACAAGAAAGTTGACACATTTCGCCTGCAAAAATATGCTCAAGGGGTTGATTGACATTCAAGTGCGACGTCCAAATAGAAATTGCCACTTTTACAATGTCGCAATTTGTGGCGCCTATACCTCATGTAGATTGTTTATCTTGAATGGGAATAGGAATAGTCACACTAATTAAAGAAGCGTTTCCAACGCGTTTCACTTCTTACATGCCTAGAGGTATCAGTAGCGAAGTGCGAAATGTTTATTACTAAAATTGTGTAAAGAATTTTAAATAGTGTATCCATACTAATAATATTAAAAATGCAAATCAAAAAGTTCTTGGAATCAAAATGGAAATTAGAGGACAAAGGGTTTCTTTGACTATTCCAGACTAATAAAGCAATAATTTTACAAGCGGAAGGAGCAAATCAAAACTTCACGGGCTGAGAAGAATGGTCATTTCCAAGTTTTTGTTTGTTTTTGAGATTAAAATCGTGAATCAATGGAAACATTGCATAAATGACATGCGTTGGCACCTTGTTGGCACTCTATAAAATATATGTCAAAATCCCACAAATGAGAATGAATGAATTATTATAAGAATGAGTAAGATATAAATCAATATATAGTAAGAACTGTTAGGCTAGATAATTTTTAGTATTAATTAATAATTCAATGAATTATAAATTAATTAGAAACCATACCGTAATGAGCTTCAATTATTCGAGAAAGGTGAATCTACAGATACATACAAAAATATCTAACAAAAATAATCTAGTTCGAATTGTGCGTATTACAAAGAATTTCCGGCAATCGATTACACTTTATACGGACAAGTGCTGTAAAGTTTACGTCACAGTACGTCAGAAGACGCAAAATAACAAGTGGTTCTACACGAAGTCGCGAATAACAGCGAGTGAAAGTAAGAGCGTAAATAAATCAGTTTCCAGAGCTGACCCCTGCGGTGCACTTGCCGAGAGATATTGCTTGTCTCGTCTGAAAAGCGCGATAATGTCGTACCTCTGTAATGTTGAGAAAGCAAATTTTCATAATTTACAATATATACGTTCGTTATGAGATATCTAACACATTGTGACATCGATGGAAGTGGCCCGTTCCAACATAATTTATTTATCTTACATTTATGTACTTCATTCAATGGTTAGTTTGTATTTCAGAGAAACAAGTCGCTAACATGAAAAGTTAACTTTTCAAGTCCTATCCTAGTCCTAAGAATAAATTGGGCGTACTGAGAGTTTTTGTATTGAAAATACTGTGAAAATATCAAATTTACGCTCGAACTTATTTTACGTTGGTAAAATAGGCCCTAACTAACTTGAGAAACTAGCTTACAAGGGTAACTTGAGTACTTACAAGTAGAACTCAGTTTGAAACTATTGATTCAATAATAATGAATGGAAGGTTACATACCCTTGATACCATTCGTAAATCAATAGATAGACAATCCAGGCGAATAGTTTGTGCAGAAATCCCTACAAGAGACCTATGGCCTATGGCCAGTGGACTATAAAAATGACACTGAAATAGAATATTGACGTATTAAGTAATGGGTACACATAACTGTCTGACTCTACATGTGACTTAACTGGACATCGCGTATTATGCAAGTGAAAGATTACGTACATAGAAGGAATTCACCAGCATATAGAATATAAGAGAGTTGAAATTGAAATTGAAATTATTTATTTCCTTTCTTTGATTACATATAGGTGCTTAAAATCTATGAACGTTGACGACTGGAAAAGTTTAAACTGCGTTCCGGCCGTCACGCCCACCTCCGAGACTTAATTATATACGGAAATATTAACACGATTTAATTTATCTATTTATATAATATTAAATTAAATTTACAGCATGCAGCAAGTGTGAGTGAGTGTGTGTGTGTATGTGTATGTGTGTGTGTGCGTGTGCGTGTGCGTGTGTGTGTGTGTGTGTGTGTGTGTGTGTGTGCGCGTGTGTGGGTGGGTGCGTTCGTGTGTGTATGTTTGTGTGAGTGAGTGAATGCGTTTGAGTATTATTGTACTATTTGAGTGTGTATAAAAGTCTTTCGGTCTCTTCATAGGAGAGTGATTTAGTAGATTTAGTTATATAACTTAAAAAAGTCTCCTGTAAATCAAACATCTATGATACAAAGTATGTTAATAGGAGGTTATGCAATAAACACGGTATTGCCATTTCTCGAAAACATAATAGACGGCCAACACAACCGGTAATCGGAAGCAAATTATGGCGATCAGGTATGTCGTAATAAACGTTTAGTGGAAATGTGAATTATTAGGGTCGAAAGCAAAACATAAACAAAGACTTACGTCATGAGTATCTACTTTTTTGATATTAAGACCCATTAATTTCATTCTACTTTATACAAAGCTAACTTTTTGCCGAGACTTCATCCGCGTGGAGTTAGTTTTTTTAAAATCCCGCGGTAAAACTTTGTATTTCCGAGATAAAAAGTCAGGCCACTCTCCAGGCCCTCAACTAAATTTACTTACACAAAATCACATCGATCCATATTACTCTTAAAGAGTGATTGAAGGATAAACCTAGAAATAATCACACTTTCGCATTGATTTATTTATAGGATAGTATGAGTGAAGCATTAACATCCTTACTAATATTATAAATGCGAAAGTGTGTTTGTTTGTTGGTTTGTCCTTCAATCACGCCGCAACAGGGCTACGGATCGACGTGATTTTTTGCATGGGTATAGTTAAGGACCTGGAGAGTGACATAGGCTACATTTTATCCCGGAAAATCAAAGGGTTCCCGAGGGATATTAAAAACTAAATCCACGCGGAAGAAATCGCGGACATCAGCTAGTACAAAATATGTATGCAATTATACGAGTAGTTAGTTTCGGGAATATGAAGGCGTATATTCCACCATATTATGATTAAGATCTTTAATAAACAGCGCTCAACTGATTATTATTTACCTACATTACAAAATCCAATCATGTCTAATCACTCGCTAATGGTGTACAGCATGAGTTAGCATACCAGTTCGAAATGAGATTGAAATTGAGCACAGTTAGCGACGATGATAAGGCAATTTCAGAGCACAGCTAGTAAATGCGGCCTGTAATTTGTTGTTATCAATATGTTAAGTATAGCTCACCTGCTCTTCCACTTTGGGAGGGCCGGTGCCGATGGCTAGGGTACCGCTATCGACCTCGTTGGCGCGTTCGCCGCGCCGCGCCGGCCGCACAGGGCACACGTTTTTCACATTCTCAGGCAAATTCATCCTAAACTGTTTAGGCCCGCTGAATACTTTGCAGTCGATCTCATCGACGCTGCTTCGCCCCGGACTGCTATCGTGGACGTTATCAAACGCGACATCGTTATCGTTGGACGCATCATTGGAAACGTGACCCGAGTCGTCGCTGCAGTCAGAGTGCGTGTCAGAAATCTTCTCCTCCGAATGTTTATGTAAAGCATGTTTTTCTGCTTGGGAACACGTTTTTATATCATCTCTCGGTTCGATGCATTTTATTTGGCGGCCCACGAGTGTGCTCAGGTGATTGTGGAATGTAGTGTTAGCCACGCATAGCTCTTTGTGGACAGGCGGTATTACTTTGCAGTTAATGAAATTGGCAAAATCGGCCTTGGATTCCATTGCTGTTTGTAATTCCAATTTCTTCACGATGTACTTGACAGGTGAAAGTATTGAATTAATCCCTTGCGGATCGATTTCGTACTGTTTGGATTCGGGTGTTCCCACACCGACGTGTCTTTTGATGTTGATTTTTCTCTGTTGGAGATTAGCGCGCACTGCGTTTATTTCGTCGGAATAGTCTATCAGTGACGCCTTTGGAGATAACGAAGCTTTTTTATCGACGGCATCTTTTTTGTTTTTGTCAATTTGTCGCTTTGTGTCAGACTTTAGACTGAGTTGGGATTTTTGTCTTATTTGTTTAATTTGTTCGAATTTCTCCGTAGTTTTTCGAGAGGCAGTAAGCTTCTTTTTGTGAGCACACTCTCTGGCCTGGTCTACATTATTTAGATCAACCGGAGTGGGCGAAAAAAGTGCTCGTGTACTGCTGAACTTATTTTGTGACATTTGACTTCTGATCACCGGAATCTTGCTGGGAGATCCCGCGATAGAAGTACTCGACCTAGTTCTCTCCAAGTTGGGTGAAATCATAGTTTCGTTCCGTAATTCCCAAACACTTTTTGCTTTCTGCATTTGTGATTTAGGAGTATTTTCCATTATATTCCTTGAGACAGTAGGTTTGGATTTTTTAGGGTCACTCACCTTTCTTTCAATCTTTTTAGGTGATAGTTTCGTTTTCGATACCACCGGCACTGGTGTGGACGGTGGATTGGATAGAGTTTTTTTCAATATTCTTGTTTTCACGTCCAATTTTTTTAAATCGTCGGTTTTGATACAATTAGTACGAGGTGAGTTTTTCGAAGAAATTTTATATGTTGCATACTTGTCAGGATTCATTTTTTCGTTGGGCAAACACGTGAGCGGTTTTAGTGGTCCACTTAACTCCTTTTCTTTCATGTCGTCAAGATTCCACAAACTTGTAGTTTTATCAATAGAATTATTACGCGTTACTGTATTACGCGTACTTCTTTCAGTTTCAGGGTCTGATATGGTTTTCTTCAAAATGCAACGTGACTCGATTATGCTACAAGTCTTAGATTTTTGTAATTTCGGTACGACAAAATCGCTCTTACTTGAATTTATTATGGGAGACAGCGATGATGAAAATTCACAAAGTATTTTATCGAAGGATTCTAGGGCCTTATCTAATTTTGAATCCGATTTTGTTTGATTTGTCTTTGAGTCAGTGCGTACAATGGTAATGTTTTCATAAATCGATGAATATCCTTTAGTCTCGTCCGGTAAATTATTTTTTACATTCAATATGTCCAAAGGCACTACTATGTTTATATTTTCGTACACGGAGTTCTGTCCCTTTAAAATGTCCGGTTTATCATTCAAGGAATCGCTAACTTTATTTAAAAACTTTTGCACGTCATCACTATTAAGTTTCGAGGGTTCACTGATCCTTTTTTCCAGGCAGGCAGCGATCGCCGTCACTTTGCCGCCTTTGTGCTCGGTCGAGGTTTCGGGCCCGACTGAAAAAGTCCTGTAGAACTTTTGCACAGCCCCTTGGGCGGGGGGTGTCGTGGGGTGCTTCTCAGTCGGCTTCTGCCCACCGAATATACTGAATACTTTCACTGCGGGCATATCGCGGGCCCGGCGGGCGGGCGGTCGCGGTCGCGAGGCGTGGATGCGCGCGCGCGAGACGGCGTACGGCGGGCATGTGCGCGGCCGCAGCGCCTCGCCGCGCTATCAGCTCGCGACAACAAGAAAGTCAATGTCACATCGAACTGCAATAGATGCGACAGTACACAACAACCTGCAGCGCCCGTATAGCAGGCTCCCTTACGGTAGGTATGGGGCTGTCAACGCAGGAGTTCTATCACTGTTATCAAACTCACTAATGCGAATTAGCGGTGATAGCTTAATGGTTAATGAGACTTCATCGTTTTTAAGGGGGTCCTGGTTTCGATCCCAGGCACACATCTGACTTTTCGGAGTTATACCCATGCGTTTTAAACAATTAGTTTTTTTCAATTTAAATATCACTTGCTTTAACGGTGAAGTAAACTGTGAAGAAACCCCCATGCCTGAGAGTTCTATCTATATATTTTCAAAGATGTGTGAAATGTGTGTGTGTGGGATGTATGAATTTTGTTATCATCAGAATCTACCATAAGGCAAAATACGAGTTATGTGGTCATTAACCATGATGTGTGCCGGTTGCACAATAAAATAGGAATACGGTTACTCAAATAGGGTTACACAAATAATTAAACGTTACCAAGAAAGTTATAAAATGCCATCGCAACCTAAAAATCCAATTTGTTTCAGAGTCCCGGTTTCTGATTGATGCTATGTGGGCCTGAGACGTAGTCTATTTGGGATATTCGTAAAACAATATTTGTTATTTCAGTGGAAACCGTACAAGTAAGATGCATTTACATGTCAATAGTTTGAAATGATATACCTAAGTTAGTTGCGAACTTATTTCACTTCAGGGTGTTCTACAAACGTCAATTAAAATAGAAAATATTTATTTATAACTTTTAAGTCGACACGGGTAAAATATTGAGAATTTTATTTTTTTATAATATGTACAGAAAGAGCACATACATATTATGTATGTTATAAACCACCTATTGTAAGGAGAGTTTTAATAGAAAAATCATCACAAAAAATCACCTACCTGCTCACAGGAATCTCCTTTTAAGAATTATATACTTGTTTCATCTTGCAACATCAAAGACGTATCCTCCTTTGCATCCCAGTGCTTTCAATGTAATTAGAAAATTTTATTCATTCTGTTTTCTTAAGAATAACTTAAGGAATACACTTACGAACTAGAACTGACCGGAAAATTAACCATATTTTTTCACAAAGAACACAACATTAACGAACTCCGTCGGTAAACTAACAGATATTCGATCGGTAAGGTTCGTATAGTATTGAGTAATTTTCAAAACATTTCATATTCTACGCTCTTCACTGCGCTCCGTTGGGTTTTTATGTCAATGTGTAACCGCGGCTCAAGTTAGTAAATGTTTATCTAGTAGAGAGAAAAAATATTCAAATTGTAGGTAAGTCCGTCAATTAAGGGGATACTGTTGCAACTAATTGTATTAATGCGTGCCAGAGTCACTTTAGAGGCGTGAAATCGTGTCAATTAAACGATTAAGGCAATGTTTTTTTTTAATAATCAGAATAGCGTTGCCGCTGGCCGTCCATGACAATTTGCATCACCAGGAATTATTAGAAATCTGCAATCTTAAAGCCGAAAATTAAGAGGAAGTTACTAAGTCGCCTTCAAAATTAAACTCGCCAAAGGTATTAACTACTTATAGGGTATAATTTATTGTTCTATTCTTCTTCTTTTTTATCAACCTATAGACGTCCACTGCTGGACAAAGGTCCCCTGCATGGACTTCCACAGGCTTCGGTCTTGCGCCGCTTGCATCCAGCGGCTCCCTGCGACTCGTTTGATGTCGTCGGTCCACCTGGTGGGGGGTCTGCCAACACTGCGCTTCCCGGTGCGGGGTCGCCACTCCAGCACCTTGGGACCCCAACGACCATCAGTTCTTCGAACTTTGTGCCCCGCCCATTTCCACTTCAGTTTCGCGACTCGCTGAGCTATGTCAATGACTTTGGTTCTCCTACGGATCTCCTCATTTCTGATTTGATCTCGCAGGGATATACCGAGCATAGCTCTCTCGCTGAGTGACCCTGTGCTTATGGGCAAAACCTTTGAAATGGATTTTTCTATTAGCCGTCTTAAAAGTAAACAATTAGTGGTTTCTTGCAGAAAGGCGTAAGCAACCCGCTAAACATAGCGCTTTAGTACTCAAAGCGCGCAAAGGATGTTCACGCACTGTGACGATGAAACCGTAGTACAATCATCGATGTAAATGTCATCATTATCAACCCATTATCGGCTCACTACTGAGCGAGGTCTCCTCTCAGAGAAGGGTTATAGGCTGGCCCAATGCGAATTGGCGGACTTCACACACCTTCGAGAACATTATGGAGAACTCTCAGATGTGCAGGTTTCTTCACGATGTTTTCCTTCACCGTTAAAGCATGTGATATTTAATTTATTAAACGCACTTAACTTCGAAAAGTCAGAGGTAGTAGGTAGGCGTACCCGGGATCGAACCTGCAACCCCCCGAATAGGAGACCACAGTCGTAACCACTAGGCTATCACTGCTTATGTAAATGTACTACGTACTAAATGTGGCGTTCGAAAAAATCATTTTGTTGAACTGACATGCACGGCCGGCAGGCCGTACATTAGTGTGGCCGCTATTTATGCGATAAAACTTTTTTAAGCACCTAATTGTGAATTGAAAAGCCTACAATACCTATGTTCAAGTAACAAAAAAATATAGTAAATAATAATTAGATTCCCGACTTTGCCCACGCGATGTACAATTTCGATGACTACAATACATGTCAAAAACCAAAATTAGGAACGTCGTAAGCGCACGGCTACTTTCGTCGGTTACGCCTATCTCCGAAATATTTTCTGCGATGTGTTTCTGTTTACCTTTAGGCTTCTAACTTACGAAGACGACGACGCCCCATCAACCGCATGGCATTGCTCGAAGTTAAAATAATACCTCCTATGTGAATTATAAAAACAATAAAAGATTATGAAATTAGCTACTGAGTATTAATTCTATCATATACATTACTCGTTTCTCACCTTAAGTACAATTTGGTTTAATGATATCTTATTATTCTGTCGTAAAATGTATTTTACTTGCCTTTGACTGCCCATTTACATCTTTTTAAAACAAGAAAAGTCACTTCTGTGCGGAACCCGTCCCATTACCGGAGATTATGAAATAAAAAAATGCTAATATATTTTGTAATAAAATTGTTATAAAATTATTTAAGAGAATGTTTTCGTACGAAAGAGAATTTATGATATGGTTGTCAACTTATTTTTATTATGATATTAATACCCATTTTCACCAACCATACCTAAATTGTCCCCTAAGTACGAGTCTCTTTACGTAGATAGCTCCTAAATACAATCCCCTATCCAATATCATTTCCACTTTGAGTGTCCCCTAAAGGTTCGTGAAAACGAAACTGACAGAAAGCGTCACCTAACTTAGCTTAGGTAGCCCGTAAAAGTTAGGGAACGTTGGTGGAAACTGGCAATTGTTTTGGAATTAGTAAGCAAACAAATATTTATTTACGTATTTTACGAAATCAAGATGAAATTAGATAATTTTTAGGGTTCCGTACCCAAAGGGTACCAACGGGACCCTATTACTAAGCCTACGCTGTCCGTCCGTCCGTCCGTCCGTCCGTCTGTCAGCGGGCTGTATCTCGTAAACCGTAATAGATAGACAGATGAAATTTTCACATAATATTATGTATTTCTAGTGCCGCTATAACAACAAATAATAAGTGATCAAACGAACTTACCTGAAGTGAAGTTCGATCATTATTATATGAGTTGCTTCATCCGAAGATATAGATATTACAAAGGTAGTCACTCCAGTCGCCAGAGATAAGTCCGCGTATTTTACAGTTATACCCTACCCTAAAAATAAATCACCTTGGCAGCACCGTCTTAATTTTGCTCATTATTTTTAGAGATGTATACCTACGGTTCAAAACTTTTTTATTTGGGCAGTCAGGGAGGGTGGGTAATTATATCTTCGGATGAAGCAACTCATATAATAATGATCGAACTTCACTTCAGGTAAGTTCGTTTGATCACTTATTATATTTCTTTGCTTCATCCTTCGATATAGATATTACAAAGGTAGTTGTTTAGAGTAAAAAGTTTTGATAAACATGTACGCAATACAGATTTTGTAAATCGTGTATTTTTAATCACTTTCTTATGGAAATACTAATTAATTTGCTTGCATACACTTTAACAATATTAAAATTTACTTATGATATTATTATCATAATATTATTTAATACTATAAATTAGAATATATTTATTTTTATGATTAGGTATAATTCATAAATTGATTCACTATTAGATGTGTTAACGCAATTATTATTAAGACCTGTCTTGGCAGGGTCTGGCATAATCTCCCTCATCCGCCATGGATCTAACATCTAAGCAGCGAAAGAATGAGTTCGATGTGTTAGTCCAGCCTGCCGTTTTTCTAATTTCCTCAACGCTCGCCTGAGCGTGAGGCGCTGTGCGCTTGTGTCAACGCTGCTCCCTGATACCGTTTACTTAATCCACCTGCTGATCGATTGAAGGATCTTATATTTTTAGTTCTGGAAATATAGTGTGTGGAGGGGTGTAGCAGGGCAGATGCTCAGATTTTCTTGAAAGTAAGGTAGGAAGAGAGAGAGAGAATAGGCTTGGTATCTGCCGCAGCGTATGTTTTTTTTTTTTTTTTTAATTTACCGTTATTCTAATTTGAACTCCGATTTCGAAAGTAATATTGCTTTCCAATTTAATTGATGGAAGAGTTTGTAGTCTATGAGCAGTGCAAATTGCTAGTATACTGAAAAGTTTCTTAGTGATTTTTTCTAAAGATGAGTGACTATAAGGGAACCAATTTTTAATATAGTTTAAAACAAGTTGAGGGACCCAAGTACGGAAGTAATAGGGTTTGGTTGATCTTAACTTATAGACACCTTTGAGGAGACGTTTTACGCTCGCTCCAGAAACAATGCTGTTTCTTAGCATAAATTATATTGAAATTCGATAAGGGTTCAAACTCCGTAACAAACGCTGTAAGAGAAGATACCTAATGCTGGTCTTTGACGGTTTAAATACATTTTTATTATTTAATTTACACAACTGCCACCGAAACTTGAGTGTGGTATTATATTGTTTTAAAATACTGTCAGAGAATGATGTTAACATTAGTGACGCTGAGTCTGGGTCGGTGCCTTGTTTTAAGGGAGAGAGAGAGAGAGAGAGAGTCCGGAGAGTCTCGCGACACCCAGGGTAAGTTACTTGTGCAAGGAATGGTGAAATGAGATTGCAATAAGTATTAATGAGGATTAACATTAAGTAGTATCCGAAACTACCAAGCTTTGTAGGAGAGAGTACCACGCTTGTGGTAACCAATTTGAAAAAACTAGGATTCCGTTTGCCTCGTTATCAATGATTTTCCTCAGACACTTTAAAATTAAAGAAAAAGGAGGAAACAAAAATCATAGAAAAATATAAAAGCCCCACATAGCGTAAATGCATCGACAGATAAAGCGTCCGGGTCTTGTTGTCAAGGCACGGATTTTTTAAATTTAGTATTGTTATTCAAGCAAAAACGGACTTAAAGCCTAGGTATCTCAAATAGGTTATAACTTCTTTTATGACCTTGATTAAAACACCTAGAGTCACTGATAAGACGAACAGCCTAACATTAGGTTTAGGCATCAAGAAAATAAAACTCGGAACTAATAGCTCCTATTTGTAATAAATTATTATTAATAACAACCCACATATTAAGCTGGTAAGCTGTTATCCTGCGCCGCAGTGTTACGCCCCCCCCCCCCCAGTTCATGACGAGTACCGACGAGGCGCTCGCCAGTTTTCCTGGTTGCGGGCTGGTCGAGTACCCGTACATAGTTAGGTAAGAACATAACGTATATTGTCTCGCAGACAATAATTTGTAACTAATGTACATATATATTCACGATTACACATTTTCTACACAATTGTCATAAGGATATGGCTCATAACTAGCTCGCAGCTAGTAAGGTTATCACAATTACCAATTTTCTTTTGTGGAGTCACAGCTTTAGCAGCTTTAGGATATGGCTCATGAGTAGCTCGCAGCTAGTTATGTAATCGCAATCGACTCGCAGTCAACGATTTGTTTAAGGAATCACAGCTTTAGTATGTGATTTATGAATAGCTCGCAGCAAGTTATGTTATCGCAATTGATTCGCAGTTAATCCCTTTTTATTGTGGTGTTACAGCTTTAGGATTTGACTCATGAGTAGCTCGCAGCTAAGAAGTCACATCTTTAGGATATGAACCATAAGTAGCTCGCAGCTAGTTATGTTATCGCAATTGACTCGCAGTCAATCCCGATTTGTTTGAGGAGTCACAGCTGTAGGATTTGACTCATGAGTAGCTCGCAGCTAGGAAGTCATATCTTTAGGATATGAACCATAAGTAGCTCGCAGCTAGTTATGTTATCGCAATTCACTCGCAGTCAATCCCGATTTGTTTGAGGAGTCACAGCTGTAGGATTTGACTCATGAGTAGCTCGCAGTTAGGAAGTCACATCTTTAGGATATGAACCATAAGTAGCTCGCAGCTAGTTATGTTATCGCAATTGACTCGCAGTCAATCCCGATTTTTTTTCTTGTGGAGTCACAGCTTTAGGATTTCACTCATGAGTAGCTCGCTCGCAGCTAGTTATGTTATCGTAATTGACTCGCAGTCAATCCTGATTTGTTTGTTGAGTCACAGCTTTAGAATATGACTCATGAGTGGCTCACAGCTAGTTATATTATCGCAATTGACTCGCAGCCAATTCCAATTTGTTTGTGGAGTCATGGCTTTAGTATATGACTGATGATTAGCTCGCAGTTAATCATGTTATTGCAATAGGTTCGCTCCCTGTTTGTTGTTTTTTAGTTTCTCGGATAAAGCCAATCCAAATAAAGTTTTGTCTCCTTCCAAATCTTATAGCACTTCTTGTTGAGTTGAGGCATTAAGAGTTTAATGCTGCTATGAGTGATTCCGAAGTTTGAATCACATAGGATCCTGCAGCCATCTTCCTGCTTAGGTGTTTCATGGCCTGCACCCTGTTTTCACTCTCTTTTAATAGTAGGCCCATTCCTTTACTAACGGCCGTGATACTCAGGACGAGTAAGTAGTCTTTGTCGCATCCCCTTTTTTAATATAAAGAGCCATATGGTTGGCATGAATATTTTCACCATACTTCGGGGAAATATGCGTCGATTTCCCAAGCGCCGAGTGTAATTTTGAGTCAATTTCGAGTTAACCGACTTTTATAAAGTAGCTTTGAACCCTTTGTCAAAATGACCATTCAGTATCTGGATTAACTGTACCTACTAGACTCGGCGTCGGCTTGATTTTCTTCGGTGTTTACGTATGACGCCAAAAAAAAAACAAAGCTCACATTGTTCACACCAATGGCAACTGGGTCTAGTTAACTTATTTAAGTGAGGGTATTGGATGCCTCTCTTTCAATTAATATAACTCATTACCGTCGTAGTGTCGACACGAACATTGCACAGTTGTTTAAGTTACGAGCAAGACTTTCAAACCGAGGAAAATGGCCATTATTTCTTCCAAATATTTAATATCTTCTATAATATCTAATAATATGCAACTTGCTCTGCTTGTTCATCTACCATTGCTTTTAATTTTACGTGTTTCGTAACAATTAGTGTTTTCAGATAAATCGAAGAAAAGGTGGGTAGTTAGTTCCCTTACGCTTCGCTAGGCTCGTCTTGGCAGGGACACTACCGTCTCTCCAGATAAATAATATTATATTTTTGTTTACAAGTAGGTACTCGAATATAGTTAACGGCTGGGCAAGCTACTAAAGCCCCGTTGAGCGAATGTTACGAGCATAGTTGAGTGAATTCGTGAATTTTATTACATTTTTCGAATGTATAATATGATATGTAGAAATAATAATGATAAATTACCTAAATAAATCCGAGACTCTTGGGGGGTAGGTACTAAGTTAATTCAATCGTGATTGTTGACAAGTTGTAACAATAGTGTTACCATAATAATCGTTATAGTTGTGTTTTAATTTTTATTAATTTTCATAATAAAACACTTCCGCAAGTATTTGCAGAGTAGGTAACGTAATATTTAATTCAGAATATTTACGTTTTCTCTGATACCTCGTAATCGATGAAGACTCACAGTAAACCTCGATACAAAAGGTGTACCGTTTTTATGTTAATGCAAAAACAATAATATAGTAGGCTATGTGGCGATACGTAAGCGCAAACAAGAGATCGTTTGAACACAGAAAAGAGCTCGTACCTTTTCCTTCGATGATGATGATGATGATCATTTCAGCCGATGAACAATACTGCAATCACACTATCCTACAATATCACTCGATCTTCTGCACTTCTGGTTAAATTATTAAGTGCGGCGCGCCGAGCGCGTGCGGTCCTTATCTCGCGCGAAAAAGTAATGAGCAAAATTAAGACGGTGCTGCCAAGGTGATTTATTTTTAGGGTAGGGTATAACTGTAAAATACGCGGACTTATCTCTGGCGACTGGAGTGACTACCTTTGTAATATCTATATCGAAGGATGAAGCAAAGAAATATAATTAAAATTAAATTAAATTAAAAAAATTAAATTAAAATATTTCCATGGGTATCTACATGGAAATATTTTTATTTAATTTTTTTTAACGGAACCCTAAAAGAGCGAGGCCCGACTCGCACTTGGCCGATTTTTTAAATTACTTAAGCAAAAACTTTGTACCCCTTTTTACGAAAATTGCGCGGATGTAGGAGTATGAAATTTCCCACTTATAGTTTATATAGAGAATGAATACAGGTAAGAGTGCAGAATGCTAATATTTTCTTTAACTATGCATAAAAAATACATTAAATAAATAAAAAAAAATACACACACTACTTACTTAGCATGTACACACACGTCAAATTGAGAATTAGATTAAAGTCTTACTCAATGTCAAACATAACCATAATGAAAGTTTTTTTCTACTTTTATTATGCCTCGACATAGAACATTAACGGGTCGAATTTCGACCAATGGGCGACCTCTAGTTATTATTATTGTAAAGTTCTAAATCTTTGTTTTCTTAGTTAGTGGATGCCCCCGAACACAATATACATATTTTCGCTAAAGAATGTGCATGTGTAATTAAGGCTCCTGCTCATCTATCTTTGCAAAGCGAGTGCTGCGGGTGATTACCGTCTTTGTTAACTGTCTACGGCAAAGGCAAAAGGAAAGGTTGTAATTTTAGGGGTGTTTGTGTGTATGTATGTTTGTATTTATGTATATACGTACCACCGTAGCACCTAAACTACTGAGCCGATTTCGATGAAAGAGATGTCAATCGATTAATTATTAATATGGTCCGAGTGACAGATAGGCTACATTTTTTATGAACAAAAATGAATATGGCGGATGTTACATTCCATTTTCCGTCGGGTTACAGTTTTTAAACCTTTCTCTTGTTCCCTTTTGAATAAATAATAATAATCAGTCGCGATCGGCTGGTGCGGATCTTTCGGATCGTGTGTTACGGCGGCTGTTATCTGCGATCAGCTTAACAACAAGATGTGCAACGCTCATTATGACTAATAATGACATAAATTGTCCGTCTGATGGCTTAATTGGATAAATTCAAGACGACGCGTGCGCGAAGCGAATATGCTTAGACAAATTGAAAAATTACGTAATCAGGCTACGTACTGTAAGGTAGTGTGTTAGTTTTATGTATGGAGGAAATATGGAAATCGAGGACACATAGTCAAATATTTGACCATATTAATCGAAAGTGAAATGTTAAATCCTAAAATCTCAGCTGATATAATGATTCGAGTTTTGGAATTCGAAGTTAGCGCCTTTAAATTCCTGTCTGTAGGTATTCTACGTCGTAACGAGTAGATACGTTGAAAATAAAGGCAGATGTAAAAAGAAATTATATTATACTAGCTGATGCCCGCGACTTCGTCCGCATGGATTTAGTTTTTAAAAATCCCGCGGGAACTCTGTCATTATCCGAGATAAAAAGTAGCTCTCCCGGTCTGAGGAACCACTACTACATACTATACCCATGCAAAAAATCGCATCAATCCGCTGTTCTGTTGCGACGTGATTGAAGGACAAACCAACAAACAAACACACTTTCGCATTTATAATATCAGTAATGCTTTATTATAACACTTTTTAGAATTGTCAAATTTTTTACCATATACTTAACCAAAGATAAAATTACGTTTAGCTGTCATTTACGTTTTGTTATTCCACTGTCATTTGCGTTTTGTTATTCCATGTCAGATGCGTTTTTCTTATACCACGTTTTATAGTGACATGACGGAAACGCGATCGAACGGGATAAAAAGTATCCTATGTCCGTCTCCTGGTTCGAAGCTACCTCTCCACCAATTTTCAGCCAAATCGGTTCATCCGTTCTTGAGTTATAAATAGTGTAACTAACACCACTTTCTTTTATATATATACTAGCTGGTGCCCGCGACTTCGTCCGCATGGATTTAGTTTTTAAAAATCCCGCGGGAACTTTCATTATCTGAGATAAAAAGTAGCTCTCCCGGTCTGAGGAACCACTACTACATCCATTACTATACCCATGCAAAAAATCGCATCAATCCGCTGTTCTGTTGCGACGTGATTGAAGGACAAACCAACAAACAAACACACTTTCGCATTTACAATATCAGTAGATAATGCTTTAAACACTTTTTATAATTGTCAAATTTTTTACCATACCTACTTAACCAAAGACAAAATTACGTTTAGCTGTCATTTACGTTTTGTTATTCCACTGTCAGATGCGTTTTTGTTATACCACGTTTTATAGTGACTTGACGGAAACGCGGTCGGACGGGATAAAAAGTATCCTATGTCCGTATCCTGGTTCTAAGCTACCTCTCCACCAATTTTCAGCCAAATCGGTTCATCCGTTCTTGAGTTATAAATAGTGTAACTAACACCACTTTCTTTTATATATATAGATATATAGATAAATACATTCTTATATCACGAATTATTCAACTCTAAACTAAATTTTCATAAATCTACTATAATTGATCAACAAGCCAAAATTGAAATTAAAAAACAAAAACAAACAACGATCAGCAGCGACCCTTAAACTTAGAGCTCCTTGAACTCCAAAATCATAATATTACTATAACCTAGACCCTATCCGTTCCATCTACTTAACTTTAGTGCCTTATTGCATCGTCGAACAAAGTTTGACCGAGAGTACATATTTTTTTTATATGTTAGAGCGAGCCGGCTTTTCAGGAATTTGTTTGTTCGCCCTTTCAATAGGCCCATGTTGTAGATAATAACGCAATTTTTGTATTGTAAATCAATCAAATCATATTTGTTAATCGGCTTGGAAATAGTGAATTTGGCACCTTAGACATGTGCATAATCAAAGTTAAAACTATAACTAGATACCTATTAAGAAGAACTGTAGGTAATTTCATAGAGAAAGTTACTCGTACGTAGTTATAGTTTGTACCTTTCTCGTTATTTATTAACCATTATTAATAAAAACCAAGTATTTATTGTAGTAACTGTCATGTTGTTAACTAGCTATAGTCTCGTAGTTGGCGAGCTTTTTATTAAGTGCCACACAAAGGGGCTCCCACGCATTTCTCTCAACGAAAGTGATCACACATTCACTGGCTGTAAAGCCTATTCAGTCGCTTCACCTAGAGACTAACCGGTGTAATCCTAATGCATGCTCTTGGATATTATGTAAGATGATATTATTATAAAGACAGTGCAGTGGCGGAAAGTGACTGGATGAGGAGGACTGTGGGTTCACAATCTTACTAGTGGTCTTTATTTATCTTCTCATCAATCGTTAGAATTCCATTGCTGGACAAAGGTCCCTTTCATGAACTTCCACATTTTATTTACATTCCACTTTATTTATCAGGAAAGACTTGCTACAATTGACGTCCGTAGGCTAAGTCCCCGTATTCACGGAGCTGTTTTCACCCGCGCCCGCAGCGGTTGCGGGCCCACTGCCTCCGTAGAATGCCGATTTGTATGGAAAATGAAGTAGCAATTTTCACGGCGCGGTTTGCACTCGCGGCGGGCGCGGGTGCTCGCGGCGCCCGCAGTAGAACCGCATAAACCTGTAGTGTCGTGAGTATTGAAATAAAACGCAACCGCTTCGGGCGCGGGTGAAAACCGCGCCGTGAAAAAGGGTAGGTCTATATTGGTCGCCCAGTGGTCGAGTTTGAACAATACATCGATGAGTCTGATTGTTATTGAGGTTCTTTTATCAATGGGTAAGTAGGTATACCTTTGTCCTTTTCTCTACCTTTAAACAATCTATATCGGCAGTGTTGCCAATGTATCTATGATGATTATAATATTAGTTAGATTAAATGGTCTAATTATAGTTTACGAGCATTAATAGAACTTACCTAAAATAAATAGTATTTATGTGCTATTATCTACAACAGGTACTTAGATTACATATACAGTATGATCATAAAATAAATGTACATTCTACATGTCACAGAAAGTTTTCTTGATGGTTACGTATTCAACGCACATCGCACTTTATGGACAGCGATTACATTTTGAATATAAATTACTAGTACCTTAATTCACATAATGGAGCACGCGCCAATAATTTTGTGTCAGTTAGTTGAAACTCCAAAGGGGGATGAATATCTGCTATCGACGCAATGGAGTAGATATTTTTTGTTAACGAATACTAACCGCCTCCCAACTCTTCCCTCTTCCCTCCTCTAACCTAACCAACAGGATTTTCGTGTGCATTTCTAGGCGGTTGTAAAAATAATAACCACCCATAGTTACTTCACTAACTAACAATTAATTTATTTATTTAAAAACTATATTGGATAGAACAACTGTCATATTGATTTTGTTCGTATAAAATGTAGCCTATGCCACCCGTGTCTCATTCATCAAAATCGGCTCAGTAATTTAGGCGCAACGGTGGAAAATGCGTAAATACAAACAGTCATACATACATATTATACTGTTAAAATCATAACCCTTATATTTGGGTTTGTCTTAGTCGGGTAAAAAGTTTTTAATAGCACTCTTACATTAATTTTAAAAGCATATTTAAAATATGAGTTTTCCATACGTAGAAGTATGGATAGATTAAAGTTACTACAGACTGTTTTATTATTCAGTCAGCGGATAAGCCGTTAGGTTCACAGTGTTTATGTGGTACTTCATTTCCAATAACGTCTCTAACCAGTTTTATTACTTGCAGCTTTTCTCAGAGATTTTACATGCAACTTTATACACCGAGCAATTCGATTGGACAAGTTTCGTAGTGTAGACGACCATTTCACATTGCTCCAGTAGCTAGATTCAATTATTTATAGGTTCAATCTAGCGTTATTTATACCGAAATCGAAGGCGGAGACTATAGATCAAATCAGTCACTAATCTAGTCACACTGTGCTGAAAAATATAATTCCAATGCAGTATCTACCTGGATTGTGTTATTGTGTATATGTATGTAAGTATATATGTTGGTATTGAAACGTTAAATTTAACATATCACTGGATTAGGTCGCTAGACTGGAATGATGTGGAACGGTTATTTTACGCCATAAAACTTTGCAACTTGTCTATAAAACTGTCCAGTTTTAATTTGATTATTATCATTTCAAACACGACAGCGATGCAAAAAGTTAGGGTTCGGTTATCATTATAATGCTTTTGTTCCCAGTATTTTTTTACTACTATATTTAATAAGCATGCATGTGGATAGCTTCGTCTGCGTGAAATTCTGATAAAGCTGACTTTCGGTTTTTAGTCCTTTATATCAAAGTTGATTCAGTATTTGTCTGACAGTATTTGTGTAAAAAAGATAATATGTGAAAAAATTATCACATCCGTTCATTGAGTTATTATTGGTCAGGAAACAAGGAATTATAGAGAATAATATATTTTCAGTGAATATTCAATCTCAAAGTACGATATGAACCTATAGATACTGTTCTTTCTACTTGTAATATTTTAACAGATTTTGCCACAGACAATAAGTACATGAAACATAATTGCTACTCCCTATCATTTATGATGTGGCAGATATCAACTATACGAGCCACAATACGAGCATACCTGACGCATGCAAAATATGCTGGAAATCAAATAGTAATCAAACATTACATTGTGTGGGCGACTAATCGTCTAGTCATTCCAAATAAGGCTTAGATCCGTAAACAAGAATTTGATATGAGCGAATTAAGATGCGCAGGAGACGCGTGAAAGTCAGAAATCATTTGAAACTTTTGCTTCCACCTACGTGCGCCTTTTTAGGGTTCCATACCAAAATGGTAAAAATGGAACCCTTATGGTGAGACTTTCTCCGTCCGTCTGTCCGTCCGTCTGTCACAGTCGATTATTTCAGTATCTATTAAAGCTATCGACATGAAATTTGGCATAGTTGTGTATAATAGTGGCCCAAAATCATTGGAATAAAGAAAAATCGAAAATTATTTTTAGTTTTAATAAAAAAAGGGGGAAAATCGGGGGTTTGAAATTTCAAAGTAAAATAACTATATCGAGTGGGGTATCATATGAAAGGCCTTTACTTTTGCATTCTAAAACAGTTTTTTATTTATTTCTACATATAATAGTTTTTGATTAATCGGCCAAAATGTCGAAAAAAATACCGTTCCCCCCCCCCCTTATCTCCGAAGTTTACCAATCGAAAAATCTGAAATAATTATGGTCAATAGCGGTTTATGTATATTTTACAGGAAAAATAAAAGCAACGCGAAAATTATTTTAGTTTGATTAAAAAAGGGGGAAAATCGGGGGTTTGAAATTTCAAAGTAAGATAACTATACCGAGTGGGATATCATATGAAAGGTCTTTACTTGTGCATTCTAAAACAGTTTTTTATTTATTTCTATATATAATAGTTTTTGAGTAATCGGCCAAAATGTCGAAAAAAATACCGTTCCCCCCCCCCCCCTTATCTCCGAAGTTTACCAATCGAAAAATCTGAAATAATTATGGTCAATAGAGGTTTATGTATATTTTACATGAAAAATAAAACCAACGCTCTAACTAGCATAGTTTTTTTTATATTAACAATAAACCTCTACAAACAAAGTTAACGATAAATAAGCAAATTAATATAATATTATCGTTTTACTTTTACTTTTGGAGTATGGAACCCCCGGTGCGCGAGTCCGACTCGCAATTGGCCGGCTTTTTTTTATCTTATCGTTTCTTTTCTTACGTTACGTGCTTGATAAGGAAGCTCAGATACACTCAAAAAGCTATGGAGGGAGTATGCTTTAAGTTTCTCTACATGATCAAATCAAAAATAAGAAGATGCGTAGAACTAGTGTCACCATTCAACTAGTCCAATAGCTAGAAGTGATGTAGGTAATAGATGCATGTTAAAATTAATAATTTTAAGAGCGCTAAGTAGATACTTCGCCAACAAGCTGCCCCACAAGTTTGAGGAGACATAGTTTTTAAATAACCATAGCTTTTAAAAAAAAAAAAAAAAAAAGCCGAAGTGGCATTAGAGGAGGCACATAAAGGACAGATGTTCGATGGACGTTGAGGTCCATCAAGTGGAAAGGTAACCCCGCAACACACGGCAAACGCAGACCATTCGGCGTTCGTTGAGCGAGAGACTCACATAGAGCTGCTGGCGTGCGCGAAACAAGACTGGATCGTGAAGTGAAATTCCTACGACAGACCTATATCCAGCAGTTGAAATCCATCTGTTGAGATGACGACATAAAAAGACATTTCTTTGGTGTCTAATAAAAGTCAATTGTATTGGATCTCAGCACCTCATGAAATATATCACGGTAGAACGGTAAAATGGACGGTGCACGCGTGCCAACAATTGGCAATATCGTGCAACAGTTTTCAAATAGAACAAAAACCCCTGAAAATTCCATTAATATATATATAGCTGCTGGGGCTGATTCACTGACTGATTCACTGATTCATTCACTCACTCATTGATCACCTCTCCTGTAAAATTTTGTATGAAAAAATTTTTTTTCACTGATGGTTTCGTATAGAGGAAAAAAATTCATTCGGAGGAAAAATATGGAGAGAGCTGATGATTGAGGATTTCGGAGACGGGTGAAGAGCACGGCCAGGGTATCGAAGATAGGTGGGGGGTGCTCGAACAAATGTCATTCGAAACCTCATCCAATTCGCAGTGAGCTGAAAAAAAATTCAAAATGGCGGAAAAAAGATGGCCGCCATACAAATTTCGTCGGTGTCTATCTCGGGGAGTATAAAACATGGAAGAATGGTTTCTTGGCAAAAGATGATCAGGACCCAAAGGTCTATTTGATGAATAGAAAAAAATCCAAGATGGCGGATTTTTTTTTCTTCATACAAAATATATGGCGAATATTGAAGGGACTAGAAGCTGAGAACTATGCAACACTTTGATACGGTTCCTTTTCAAAATTTGTTTTTATAGAAGAATTCTCATTCTGACAAATGATGAGATATGCTGATCGAGGATTTGGAAGGTGGGTGAGGAGCACGGCCAGGGTATTGAAGATAGGTGGGGTGTGCTCGAACAAATGTCACTCGAAACCCCATCCAATTCGCAGTGAGCTGAAAAAAAATTCAAAATGGCGGAAAAAAGATGGCCGCCATACAAATTTCGTCGGTGTCTATTTCGGGGAGTATAAAAGATGGAAGAGTGGTTATTTGATAGAAAATGATCAGGACCCGAAGATCTACTTGATGAGTAGAAAAACCGCGGTCCGCTTGCGGGCCGCGCACCCACGCGCCCTACTAGTATTATACTATTCTTATTAGTAGAGAAGTTAAAGTTTGGAACTTTACTTTCAACAATGACGATATTTTCAAACAACACAGACCAGACGTGATATTAATCGTTCTATCTCAATATATTTTTGTGCTGCATCCAGTGGCAAGAGATGATATCTACGGACTAAAATGGAAATCGAACCTACGAGAGAAAGGTTCTTCCCTATGTGGCTATTTAACGGCGTGGTCAGAACATAAAGTCACTTAGCGGTAAAGGTTTGCGTTAGGCTGACCACACGTTGAACAGGCGTCGAATATACGCTAAAGCAAGTTGCAAACTGAGAAAGAAGGAATACGATATTTAAACTCAGTGATATACAATTAGCGAGTGGGTCCCAGAGCCCAAAGCTAAGGGGTACCTATGCTAGAGCTTCTTGTATCGACTGCACCGCTGGGTTTTAGTGGGAAGGCATTCTGGCAGAGCTAGCCAGTGATTCCAAATAATTTCTCGTAGATTTAGTTATTGTGTACCAGTACCTTATTTAGTATCTAGTTCAAAATTGACGTTACTAAGAAGAAGGCTACTAATAATTAGTTTTCTGGGGACACGGGAGTGTCCCCGCCGAGACGAGCCAAGCGAAGCGCAAGGGCACTACCTACCTTTTCTCGAAGCGTTTCGTCGTTTTTTTTTAACCAACTTGGGTTTGGATTAAACCAGATAAACAAAATTGTCGGGATATGATATCAATAGTGGACTTATTTAACATATATAAGTTTCAATTGCATAGCTCTTATACTTTAGATTTAATTGATATCTAAAACCCCGATTTCGTCACTGACTCACTGATGATCACCAAAATTCTTAGGGTACTTCCTGAAGTCCTAAAAAGCTATAAGTTTCAATTGCATAGCTCTTATACTTTAGATTTAATTGATATCTAAAACCCCGATTTCGTCACTGACTCACTGATGATCACCAAAATTCTAAGGGTACTTCCTGAAGTCCTAAAAAGCTGAAATTTGGTATGTAAGCTAGTATTAGCACACAAACAACAAAAAAATCCTAAAACTTGGAACTTTTACCCAACCAACCCAACGGCCAAGCCACATATTTTGACTAAGGTGTAGAGTTTGTGAAGTTAGGGCTTGTAGAGTTAGATGCTTGGCTCTACATGAGATCTGATTACTTTTGACAGTGCGAGCCATATGGTCTCAGAAACATTTTACATGAAAATGTTTTTGGTGTAATTTTTTTTTCTAAGAGGATATAGGACGAAATGTAGAAAGTGCGAGCCAAAGCCTTCATAAATCTAACTATAAAAGCACCAAAGCAGTAAACATCGAGCGGAAATTAAAAATTATTTTTTTTTCCTTTCCTTTCCAGCCGGCCTCTAATTCCAAAGTCAAACAGGAAGAGCGTTCGGAATCGTTTGGCTGACGAAGATTTATGCGTTGCACGCGCCGAACACCGCCCGGCGAACGTCGCATTCATGTCCCTTGATTAGAGAAAATACTCGTAGTGTCTAAATAGATACTCCTATCCTAAACGAGTGTGAGTCTGGGAGGAAATTGGAATTTCCAGCCCCCCTAGCCATGTTACACTAACGATTGTCTATTTCTCTTTCTACGATTGCAAACGCTTGAAGGTTTGGCTAGGGCTAGACTAGATGGCGCAGCAGCAGATCCAAGACAGAAGTGTATTGATAATATTTCGCAGCATTTTATATTTTAAATGTTTTTTTAGCATTTAAAATGCACAAATTATTCACTGTAGTGTCCATTTAGAATGCACATTAAAATAATTAGGTAATTTAAGCGCCATCTAGTTTTCGATTTTGAAACTCAAACCTTTCAACATTGCTAACTAGATGGCGCTTAAATTACCTAATTATTTTAATGTGCATTTTGAATGGACACTACAGTGAATAATTTGTGCATTTTAAATGCTAAAAAACATTTGAAATACAAAATGCCGCGAAATATTATCAATACACTTCTGTCTTTGATCAGCTGCTGCGCCATCTAGTCTATCCCTGGCCAAACCTTCAAGCGTTTGCAATCGTAGAAAGAGAAATAGACAATCGTTAGTGTAACATGGCTACGGGGGCAGTGCTAAATAAGATTAATTATCTTTCTTAGAAAAACTTGATTTGTAAAAGATCTGTAATTAGTTCCATTTACAATAACTAAAAACATTTCAATGGCACACATTGACTAAAAAGCAAGTAACTAATCACCTGTATTTATCTGTGTTTACTTATTGAACTTTGGTTCAAAAAGTCGATGAGAAATCGTCTATCTAAACGCAGAATGTTCAATTTCGCAAAACGGTAAGTATACAACGTCAAACGTTTAAAACGTAAAACGCATATTCACTAGTAGCAAAAGTGTGCCGAAAATCTAACGAACTATATGAGTATTTCAGCTAGCTCCGAGCAATGAAAAAAATTATAGTCGGGAATGTGGATTTCGTTTTGAATCGTAGGTATGTCATGTCCTATTAGATTTTCTATTTAACTATTTGAAAATAAATAATGCAGGAATTATTTCTTTTTTTTTTTCCAATTCGATATATTTTGTTTATTTCAAATTCTTGTAAAACCAAGACCCATACTGCTGTCCTTTGTTAGTGAATGGAAGAAGAACGAATTAATGAAATCAAAGAAAAACCTTAAGGATATTTACATTACAGAGGATTACACTAAAGATGTTTAAGAAAAGAGAAAAGCTTTACAAGGCCAATTAATGGAAGAAAGGAAGAAAGGGAATTTGGCATTTTTGAGGTACGACAAATTAAGTGAAGGAAGGCAATAGAAACCAAGAGAAAAGGAAAAGAGGAATTTCAACATCACCTCAAGTTAATAATCAGCCAAAAAAACAACAATCGTTGATGTCTTCGAAAAATAATAATAAAGTAAACGCATTTGATCTGTTAAGGGAAAGATCCAATTCTTTTTCATCTTGTACATCAATTCGTAAACAATAACAATTAGAAATCGGTAAACAGGAAAAACAACTATCTGATAGAACAGAACGTAAACAAAGTATAAAACAGCAACCTCCCCCAATCCGACTGGTCATCGAGGGGGAAAATGACCACCACCCTCCAAGGATAAGTAAAAACTATAAAGATAAAAACACGTATAAATATAAAGATAAAAACACAAATAAACATATAAGTAAAGATTTAAATATTTACATATCCACACTCAACTGTCGATCACTAAGAAATGAGGAGAAACTCCAAGAATTAGAACTAGCGTTAGAAGAAGTTAAATGGGATATATTGGGAATAAGCGAGATGAGAAGACTAGGGGAAGGCATAGAGGATTATGGAAAATATATAATGCATCATATTGGAGAGACACCTGGGCAATATGGAGTTGGATTCATGATTAAAAAGAATCTTGATAAATACATAGAAGAAATCAGAGGAGTATCAGAACGGATTGCAGTTCTCAATATAAAACTACCGATGCATAGAGAGAAAGACCAAGTTTGGACTATAATACAGGCATATTCACCTACGGAATCAAACAAGAAGGAAGATGTAATAAAAATTGAAAATTTCTATGAAGAACTGAGAACTACAATTGAAAACGCACACAAAAACATTATAGTTATGGGTGACTTTAATGGACAAATCGGAACACAGAACAGAGGAGAAGAATATATTATAGGGAAACATGGACTAGGCACAAGAAGTAAAAATGGTACAAGACTAGTAAACTTTGCATTAGAAAATAAACTAAGTATTCTGAACAGTTTCTACAAGAAGAAACCAACAAGAAAATGGACATGGATCTCTCCAAATAGACTTTATACAAATGAAATTGATTATATCTTATCCAACAACAAAAATGTTTTTACAGATGTTTCAGTTATAAATAACTTTAATTTCAATACAGACCATAGAATGGTTAGAGCAACATTGACAGGGATACATTGTAAAAAACCAAGAAAATTCCATAATCAAATTATGCAAACAGGTATAGAGTGCACTGGCAACATCGACTTACTCCTTAATAATCTCAGCTTAGCGTTAAAAAGGATAAAAGAAAATGTATATCAATTCAAGAGAAATACGACAGGTTACTGAATCAACTAAGAACTGAAACAAAAAGAATAAATACAAACAACAAGGGAAAAATTTCACTTCAAAGTAGACAGTTAATACAAAAAAGGAAAGAACTATTGCGGGATAAAATAAATAGCAAGGATAAGCGCATAGTGATTGCAGAAATCAGCAAAAACATTTATGAACAACTAAGGAAAGATAGAAAGAAAAACAGGTTTGATACGCTAAAAAAACACATAGAAAGAACTGGAGGAATAAAAAAGGCGATAAAAGATTTAAAATGTAAAAAAGAATGGATACCAAATATGATAAATAAAGAGGGCAAAACCACGGCTAAAGACCAGATATACTTAAAATTGCAACTGATTATTATCGAGATTTATACAAAGGCAAGAATGTGGATTCAGAGTTAAAAGAGTATACACGAGCAGAAACAGAAATGATACCCACGATACTACAGGCAGAAACAATAAAAGCAATTCACACACAAAAATTGGACAAGGCACCTGGGTCAGATCTTGTGACAAATGAATTATTAAAAAGTACAGTACCTGTTCTCGCCCCGAAACTCACGGAGTTATTCAACGAGATTATAAAAACAGAAGTGATTCCCGAAGACTGGACCAAATCAACAATCATTCTGATACATAAAAAAGGTGACAAGGGAGATATAGCAAACTACAGACCCATTAGTTTAATGTCAAATATTTACAAAATATTTTCAAAAATTATACTATCTAGAATCACTAACATACTCGAAGAAAACCAGCCGAAGGAACAAGCTGGATTTCGTAGCAATTTCTCTACAATAGATCACATCCACACGCTACAACAAGTAATCCAAAAATACAAAGAGTATAATAAAATATATTTTCTAGCATTTGTCGATTTTAACAAAGCTTTTGATACGTTAGATCATGGGTACATATGGAACGCTTTAGAAACACAAGGGGTACCAAATAAATATATAACATTACTAAAAAATGTATATACAAAAAGAACAGCGCACGTAAAGCTGGAATATTCAGGACAGGAATTTCCCATCGAAAGAGGTGTACGCCAGGGAGATCCTATTTCGCCTAAGCTGTTTTCGGCGGTCCTGGAGATGATATTCAGGAATCTAGAATGGACTCAGTTAGACGACCTGATCCTATTCTCTGACTCCCCAAAAACTTTAGAGTTAATGTTACAACAACTAGCTAACGAAAGTGCCACGGCAGGCCTTACAATGAACTCCAGTAAAACCAAGATAATGACTAACTCCTTGCAAACATATACTATAATGGTAAATAATGAAAAGATTGAATATGTACATGTATATTTATTTAGGACAACTTATATCCACTGAGGATTGTATGCACAAAGAAATCACGAGAAGAATAAATAACACCTGGAAAAGAGTCTGCTCTCTTAGCGAGATAATGAAAAACAAAGACATGCCTATGAAAGAAAAAAGGAAGGTTTTCAATGTGTGCATTCTTCCGTGCTTATTATATGGTTGCCAGGCTTGGGCACTGACAGATCAGCTCGTACACAAAATAAAGGTCTGCCAGAACGGTATAGAAAGGAGTGTAATAGGAGTAAAAAGAAGAGACAGAGTAAAATTAGAGGAAATAAAAAGAAAAACAAAATTTAAAAATGCACACACAATATATAAACAACTAAAATGGCGTTGGACAGGACACATGATGAGAGAGAAGAAAGAGAAATGGACCGCACAAATAACAGAATGGTATCCACGGGATGGGAAAAGGAACAGAGGTAGACAATATAAGAGATGGGACGACGAAATTAAAAAAGTAGCCGGTCCACTATGGACTCGGACTGCAAAAGATAGAACCAAATGGAAATCCTTGGAGGAGGCCTTTGTCAGAGGACAAGCTGTTACATCTATCTTCTATCTATATAAATAAAAATTAATGTTGGTAAGCGCATAACTCAAAAATGGATGGACCAATTCGCTTAATTTATTTTTTTGTATGTTCCTTAAGTTCCACGGAAGGTTTTAATACAAAAAAAAACAAAAAACTAACTTCACGCGGACGAAGTCGCGGGCATCAGCTAGTGATAAATACTAATAAGATAACCGTTTACCGATGTAATTAATATATATAACTACCCTATTTCTAAATATAAAAACTTCCTAACAAAAAAAAAATAACTAACTATTTTCTATTAAAAGTTTTTATGTCTTAAATTTAGAATGTAAGTTAAAAATGTATTAGGTAATAGGTATCAGATTTCAACCAATGTACATAAATTAACAGCAATAAAGGCTTATTTTATTTTATTTATTTAATGCAGGAATATACCTACATTTGGGATTTAGCCACGAGTCACGAACTATTTATTGGTAAAGTTCTCATATAAAATATTAATAAAAATTTGAACCATAACCCGTTGCCATTCTAGTGATAATTACTATGAAAATAAATTAATTTTATTTCATGTGCATTTTCATTACCTTGTTTAAGTGCCAATTTCGCCATCGCTGAGTAACGTTAAAACGATTAATAAATTGTATTGTTTGACAGATTTTCTATACAAAGAACTTTACTTTTATGTAACTCAAATTGCATCTGATGGTAAGTGAAGATACAGCCTAAGATGGAGCGCGCTTGACTTAAAGATGCCTATTTAGTCGGCGATGGTGACACTATCAATTAGTATAATTTTATTTTTATTGTTTATAAAACAACATAGATGTAGTCCCTAATAACGAAAATGAATTCTGCCAGATTCTCCTATAGGATAGATCGCACTCTGTTTTAGAAATTAAAGAAGTGAAGGTATATATTAGTCTGAATACCTAGGTATTAAATATTTGTTTACGCAAAAACAGCATGAATATTCGTGTTCCATTTTACTCTCTAAGTTAAAGTGTTAAACCAACAAAGTCAGCCGTAAGTTTCTAAACAATTGTATTAGCATTCCTTCGAGCTGTCCCGTTATTTAGCGACAGTAGCTTACAGACTACCTAGTTGGTGAAAATCACAATGTGCGTGTCCAAATAGATTACGTGTGTTGCGTACATTTTGAATGCGCAAATAGTTCGAACATAAGCGAAGGTACTATTCATATTCATTACGTATTTCTAATGAACTGTAACGTTGGTTACGCATACGCAGATGTTTAGATACTAAAGTTCGTCGCTCACTTATCTGCTCCTCTGCATACGACCAGCATCTCGCTTCGTGTGGTTTTTGGCTTTGCCGTAGTTGGGTATTTCTGTCATTTGAGAAGTAGTGAATTACTTGTTTATTGATATTTACGAGCCCTCTTGTTCCTCATCAGTTGCATGTTTCGTGTAACATAAGCCATTTTGCGAATTAATCTTTCTGCTGTCGCAAATTAACGGAACCTGAATATTACGTTTTGAACGTTTTGCTTATTATATTATGTATATAAATTGTGTGTAGACGGTGCAACTGCCACAGAGTAGGTGTATATTCGTAATGTAACGGTTAGATTGAACGCGGTCTTAGGCATTTGAGTCATGTCAAAAGTCACCTAACTAATAAAAGCATAATAAAACGACTAACTTTCAGAAAGTGAAAGAACGTCCAAAATGTTCTTCACTAATTGGGTATAGTTAATGCATTTTAAAAGTACTCGGACAGTTCACATTAATTGCAGAACTGAGCTGCGCTTAGGTACAATTCACCTTTCACACAACACCGGTGTTGCGATGCCGCACCGCCCGTGTGACCAACAATGCGGCGAAATATTTGCGGTGTGGTGACGCGACGATGTGGATCCGCTCTTAAGGTGGGTATGGACTGTTACAAAGGGTTTTCACGGAGCGGTTTTCACCCGCGCCTGTAGCGGTTGCGGTACCAAATTGTACCTGCAAACCGCGCCGTGGAAATTGCTGTTTCATTTTCCATACAAATCTGCATTCTATGAAGGCCGCGGGCCCGCAATCGCTGCGGGCGTGGGCCGCGAACCACGCCGTGGAAACTCAGTCTTACGGGGTGTAATGTAACATGTTACAAAGTGATCATTCGTGCATTCATTACGGGGAAACAAGCGAGCAACGAGCCGCTTTCCGATGATGATACTCGCTTCGAATGTTAGATCATGCCCCGTAACGTCGTACAGTAGTAGTCAGTACCCACCTTTAGGCGTCAACGAATTACATACAACCTTAGATTAACTACTCATAGATCGAAGTTTCTTTCAAAGTTCCGCACCAAACGTAGGCTCAAAACAAGCAATGAATGTGTGTGCCATGTAATCATTTTCTGTACTGTTATTGATAATTACTTTTTTTATGATAATTGTGATGAATTATGACACCCTTTCACATCACAGTACGTTATTTTTTTAAATAATTTTCTGGGAGCTCGTCGTAGGTACTAAAGCAACGATGCTGCGTAGAAGTATGCTTTCTGCTTCCTAAAAATGGTTTATCACCGCGTCGACTATTGCGTTTCTAGGAGTATTTATATTAGTAGCCAATTCGACGTGAGATCCGCTTCACCGCCAGCCGCGTAAGTACACCGTTTCGTGTGAGAATCGCCTTATAGGTGGCCGGTGAAATGTCTAACAAATTAGTGAATGATGAGTGTACCCGGCCGGTTCAACGCTCTGCCCACAACTTATTAACATTCAACAAGCCGCCAACGCTGTCATCTGTCAGCACTGCGATTCCTCATTCACTGTCTCAAGTCTCATTATTTACTTAACTTTGTGATGAATTACTTAGTAATGCAGCTTCTTTTGGATGAGAGCTTTTTGGGGGTCAAAAGTTTTTCAGTTAAAACTAAAAGAGACTGCAATTTACAACTTAAATCTAGTCACGTACATCTCTATTTCAGGTTGTTTTGAATGTCAATCACTTTTACAAGTAAGTACAAGCTTTTGCACACAACTTTGATAACAGTTAGGTTACTTAAAAATCCCGATGAAATTCTATGATTTCTGGGATTAATAGTACCTAGTCTATATCACTCTCCAGTGGGGCAAATATACGCGCCATGAGAAAATTTTGTCTACTCATTTACTCCGAATATCTCTAAGGGATATAAGTCTAGAAAACGGGTAGACAAAATTTTTTCGTGGCGTTTTTTCATGCAAAAAATCATGCAAGTCTAGATATATCTTTGGTATTGCAACGCACTTCATACATACCAGAATAAAGTCAAGCGTAAATTCAAACAAGTCGGATTAACCTCAAGAGGCGCGATTGCAATTTGTAAGCGCAAAGTGACAGGCGTATGATTTATGCGAGGTTCGATTCCCGGAGAGAGCATTCGTGAGTCGAGTTGCACGCTCGGTTTCACTACTACGACGACGTTGAGCTTTTCCCGTGAGATAGTAATCTAGAGATAAGTCGAAAGGTATGAAGACACACATATAGCAAAATAGTTTAACTCTATTGGGTTGCTATTACGATATCTACGTGTACGTAGCTATTTTACTGATTTTTCTAGTGGGAGCACTAGACTAGTGGGAGAAAAAAAGAAGAATTAAAAATATCCTTCTTTTTTACCAAACCTCCTATTACTATTTTAATTCAATAATTTATTCAGGTTACGTTTTCTCTCTTCACCCCCCCCCCCCCCTTTAGGGTCTCGAGGTCCAAAACTTGAGAAAATGTTAATTAACCATCCCTGAACAACATCCCAAAGTTTCATTAACTTCCGAACTTTTTTCACCTAACCCCACTTTTTCCTACCTATCGACTGGACTATAAGTTCTGCGATAGTCTCTACCGCATCCTATCAAGAACCACAGCATTTCCATAATGGAACTTTCTAAGAGCTTGTAAAATCTAGATGCGCAAGATAGGAGTGGTCAATCGTTGTGTTTGTGTACGTTCAAAGGTATAAGAACATTTATAAAGAAAACAAAAATAAATTAATTAGGTAAGTTTAAAAAAAATGTCCGCACCTGTGTCCACTTGGATTAAAGCCTTTGTTTTCCCGGAGATAAAAGTAGCCTAGATCGGTCCTTGGATCGCTTTATCAGTTACTTCGAAGCCACCAGACAAATATAAAAATTAAAATTGGGCCTTTGAGCGTTGATAAGTTGATAACCACAAAATCCTGAGAAAAGCTGTGATTTTTAAATTAACCATAGAAAATGTTCAGAATGTTCAGAGTAGGTAAATATCTTTTGTCATAACTGCATAGATTAGTGGTAGTTCTTCCAAGTCCCAATAGACCTATTCAAGAAGTGGACTTCTTTCGATTGAGACGATGATGAAATAAAACAGCTGTAAGCAAACTGCATCTCTAGTTTTCAGCGTGGAGCCTTTTGTAATCACAGTCATATACAGAAATTCTGATTAAACTATACAAGTAAATATAATTTAAGTATTTCGTGTGGGTCAAAATGACTGACAAAGGTGACCGATCAGCGGCATTTAGTACCTATTTAGTACTATTTAATACCTTTGTTTGAATTTTTAGTAGGTAGGTAAATATTAACAGGGAAAAACGCTGATCAGTCACTTTGGTCAGTTATTTTGACGCACACGAAATACTCTAATTACATTTATAACATTATTTTACATTTATTTTACATTTATTTATTTACATTATACATTTATTTGTATAGTTTAATCAGAACTTTGCCTATTGCAATAGTATCCCTATCAACTCTCCTATGAAGTATGAACCCAACCTACGAAGGTAATGTCATCCCGATTTTATTCATGCACTTTCACACCATCCGTTCACGAAGGGTTTCGTACCACCACAAATTATAATTCTTCTATGCCAAAGCGACAGGTAGTAGTTATAATCATTGTAGACGGCTCCTGTTGCTAAAGCGCAGCTTTCTTTGCAAGTTTATAAATCTTTAATACTTCACCTAAGTAAGCACAAATACACAATATACATTGCATATTTTTTAATTATTACCTACATTATCGCCAAGTGACGAAGCGGCACTCCTGCGCATACTTCAAATTCATACACTGACCTCTATGGACACTTTCTAAAAGTCTCAATCGCCACCTATAGCCCCATCTTGTGGAGTTTTCTTGAACTTAGTCATAAGTTCGCTTATCAATGCGGGCATCCTTACCTAGATGGCGCTAGCCGATATAAGTGTATTTAAATATTGAATAATATTATTATTATTATACGCTAATATTATTTCAACTATTGCTTATTTATTTACTTGTAAAACTGAAAAATTGCTTTTGAAACAAAATAACTAAATACACACAGTAAAACAAATATCCTACTAATCCTACTAACATTATAAATGCGAAAGTATATGAGGATGGACGGAAGGATGGATGGTTGTTTGTTAGTCCTTCACGACACAAAGAATAAACCGGAATGGCTGAAATTTGGAATGGAGATAGCTCATACATAGGTTTGACACATTTAATTCCGGAAAAATATACTTAGTTCCCGCGGGAATCAAAAACCTTAATCCACACGGGCGATATCGCGGGCATCTTCTAGTTCCAAATAAAAATTATTTTACCAATCAAGAAATAAAAATAAGGTAAGTAATTAATAATTTTGGTTAGTAATGTTAGAATACTACTTTAATTTTATCAATAAAGAAGGCCTATAAGCTCGATATTATAATAACAATACAAACGTCAACGCCACATAAGTACGTTTGCCAACCCCGGAGCATCTCAGATGTTCTCATCTCAAAAATGTACAATTTTTTTTTACTGCTACTTTCTATTATGTAGCAACCTTTAGGTCTGACATTTTTTTTCTAGTAACATAGTAAAATATGTAGATAGTTTTTTTTTTTATTTAAAGTAGGCATAATTTGGCTCTATATCAGTCATAGGACTTCGAGGTAGCGTCTCTAAATCGATTTACAAAATCATAGCTTATTTTTAGTTCTTCGACGAGATTTTTAGGTCTTCTATCGGTTGACACCTGATTGTTTGAAAAGTGCAAGGCTATGAGCGACTACTCCGCAAAAGAAACTGAGTCATGAAACGGAGCATTAGATACCTACCTCCTTGATCAACCTAAATTATTAACACAAGCGGCATACCTACGTGCGCGTTCTATGGAATATACTGCAAGAGTCATATGTTCAGCAGTGGACATCCAATCAAATTTATCACAAAGGAAAGAACATGCGTAATCTCATTAAATTTAAGATGTAACGTGTTAGTTGTTACAGTTACGACGCGCGACGGCCGCAAGGCGACTGGCGACTTGGCGACTGGCGAGTGGCGAGTGGCGACTGAATTATTAAGTAACCAAGTGTGACGTAATGATTTCAATAGATTGCGGTTGCTTAGCTTGTCAGTCAAAATGGTCAAAATATATACAGAGTGTTTATTTCTTTCAATGAGGTAATGCGACCGAATTAAAAAGGTCGGGTAATATGTACACATGACCACTAATCAAAAGTTATTAAATTTACGTTGAGTTCATTGAGCGAAAATAAGTACAACGCGTTGTGGCATCTTAAAATCATTCATGATATTTGAATTGAGCAATGCTTTACATTGTATTTTTAGGTGTAGAATTTTAGATTGTGATTATTTAATAGATGCCAAAACGTGCTGTGAGCAAATTGATCGCTCAACCGATCTTGAGATAAGATTATATAAATGTTTACGTACATAATCATGTCGATACAGTAGTTTGGACGTTGCTCCGTCTCCTTCCGAAAACGACCCACAGCAGGAAGAGCGCTGCGGCGAAGTAGTGCATCCATTCTGGGACGGAGAAGTCCACCGCAGCCGTGGTGCATCTGTGCAAGTGCGGTCATTGGCGACGGGCGAGTGCCACACTTACATACGTTACGTGTGGTTGTTTAGTGTAATTTGTAATATTTATGTATATTTATTTTATTTATAGTTACTGCGCGATAAAATCAATAATCAATAATGAGGATGTAAAAAGGAGAGTCAGTTACCGTCATACGATGACAACTCATCGAGTTACTAAGCTGAGATAGAGTAAAAAAAACGATTGTTATTAGGACTTTTCCCAAGATGCTGGAGTGGTGAAAGCGAGTGCGAAAGCACAGTGTTGGCAGAGCTTGGTTAGGTAAATCGACGAAATTGGACGTAACTAATTGGAGGCGCTGGATACACGCTTAATAAGACCGAGGCGTGTGGAATCTCTCACAAAAGATCTATGTCGTGGACATGTATGGAGTATGAACGTCTATTGATTGACAAAGCTGTAGAGGTACTGTAGAGGTTTTCGGAGTAGTACTGTGAAAACAACAGCATTTGTAAATAACGTATTTTAAGTTAAAATAATTTCACAACAATAATAAATTACTTACCTAATAAAAAAACTGTAACCATGACTCTATGATTATATTATGATTTATGACTCTTTAAATCGGTTGCATTATACCAACAGGTTAACAAAAACATCAGCCTGTGTCAGCGGTAACGACATTCCGCCGCGCGGGGTAATGGTCGCTGTTACATAACTACTTCTTCCGGTAAACATAACCAAAGATGCTGCTCCATGCTTTTAGCTTACCGCTGCCTAGTCATAGATTTGTAATTTGTATGTCCTAAGAAAAATGATGATTAGTCCTTCTAGTACACGCCCTTTTATGTTTTGGTTAAGTCTTAGATAAACAAATGAAAAATGTCTCTTATTTACCTATGTTAGTACATAACAGGAACTTTTTCATACAACTAAATTGACATGATCTAGTTTAACTGAGCCCTATTTTACCCGTCAAAAAATAAAAATTAACTTAAACAGAACGGAGACGTTATCATACTTATTATGTTTTTCACGCAATAGAAGCCCAAATTAGACAGTGCATCGTTCATCGTTCATCGCTGCGAAAATTTTTGCGAAAATGAACGGTCTTAATTCGCCCTAAGGGTGAATTTTCTACGGTTAATTTTTCGAGATATTTGCTTACATTTTCGAAGGTGATCGGTGAGCCATCCGTCTAAATTCGCCCTTAGGGCAAAGGGCCTTAGGGTTCATTTTCGCAAAAAATATTCGCAAAAATGAACGATGAACGAGGCACTGTCTAATTGGGGCCTTAGTATGTTTAAATGTTAAAATTATTCTGAAAACCTACCGGGCCGCGAAAATATGCACATATTTATGTAAGTAGATTCATCGACATGATTTTCGGGCGCTGCATTCGTAATGGATCTCGGGTTCGATACCCTAGGCTTCGGACGCGGCTAGTCACCAGTTACCAAGAGAATATAACCACACCAGTTATGTAACCCTGTTGCCAAAAGAAAGATATGCCGCCAAGCTTTACCTGCTCTTCCTAACCATCCCGCTTCCTCTATTAGACTGCATCGCCAACCACTAGAGATCGAAGTCGAAGACTAACTTAACATAGAATAAAAAAAAAAATTACGTAGGTATTTCGGGTATAGTAAAATAGTTACAAATATCCTTTTTATCTCCCCATCTCGGAAAGAGTAAATATTTTTGCTCTTCGATATCTGAGTAGTTACTAAAGCCGTTTTCATCCGCTAGAGGATAAAGTAAATTGAATTTAGAACATCGTGTGCACTAAGTTTGTGAATTCAAAACATCATTAAACCTATTTACTTTTACCACCATGGTGCCGAATTTATCATGCAACCTTTTTTAATTTGTTAAAAACTCAGACTCGGAACCATCTTGATGTACTTTGTTTAATTTGCTTTGCGCGCGCGATTTTTTTTTTTCCATTTAGTCATTTCCTCGCTGAGGTGAGATGAAAAGTTATACGTGTTGCACTCGAGTACAAAGATTTTTCACCTCATGCGCTTTTGATTCCCTCGCTAACGCGCAGGATACTAATTTTTGAATCACTCGCGCATCAAAATTGAGCACGCGGTTAAAAAGCAACTTTGCAGTCTTGTATAACAAATAACTATTGTATTTACAGCTGCGCGTATTAAAAATGAAATTAGTTACAGAAACATGTAGGTATTAAATTGAAATACCCTTTATTGTACACCAGAAAAAGAAACACATATTACACAAAACCAACAAAATTAAGCAGCGTGTAACGCTGCTTAATTTGCGGCCTTATCGCATTAAAGTGATCTCTACCAGGCAACCATGCAACAAGGATTAAACCAGTGAAAAATTTCATGGATGTACACAATATAATCCTAGACAACCTACTAATAAGAGCCCCTTTAAAGACCCCGATTTATTTTAAGCAAAAGTAAACTTATATCCACGTGACATTCACACATCAAAGTTTGACTAACAAGGTGCTCTCTCCAAACAACGAAATTCAACGCTATCAAGCTAAATACTATGCACATAATAAGAGGATTACTTTTTTTTGTAAAGTCTACTGAGGTTGTTAATATTTGTTTTAAGAATCCAAACCAAGAAAGTGGAAATCTAATTCTTAAAACTGTTTAATGTAATTTATAATAAGGTAACCTGAACATTATTCGATCTTAATCAAACTTCAAACATGTTTTACTCGTATTTATGAACTTGCTTACTGTAGAAAGTGAAATCGAAATTTTGGGCGGGACATGACAGGATCTAGAAAGGCATTCTACAAATTAAGTAGTGCAAACAAAGTCGTTTGGCAAATTATAAAAGAATGAAAGAAGCGGGTTGGAAGATCCTTGCTAGCAAATTATAAAAGAATGAAAGAGGCGGGTTGGAAGATCCTTGCTAATATTATAAATGCGAAAGTGTCTTTGTTTGTTGGTTTTTGATTTTTTACGCACGGAGCATGGATCGACGTGGTTTTTGCATTGAATAGCTGAGGATTTAGAGAGACATGGGTTACCTTATATCACGGAAAAACAGAGAGTTCCCGCGGGATTTTCAAAAATCTAATTCCAGGCAGACGAAGTTGCGTGCCAAAGGTAGTATAGCTACACATATTTGTGGTAAGCTATAAGGCCAGAGGCAAATCTAGGGGGGAAAACGCGCGGAAGTTTTATCGGCGCACCGTTTAGTCTGCAACGTAAAAGCATTATTATAATATTATACAGTGCTACGCACGCAGCAGCGGGCGGTGCGGTATCGGCCGCCGTATGCACTGTGTGACATAACATGAATTTTTCTATGTATGTCTCCGAGCGGTGATTAAACCACACTCTCATGCTCTAACATGACGTGCAGATGAAGTGCCGAAAAGAATTTACGGGCAAAGAAATCCGCTACAATGCAACAAGTCGAAGCTGAATACCTACCGCACGCATTTATACGCACGCGAAATTCCGCTAGATTTCGACCTAGCCTTAGTAGAAGCTTTTTTTGCAACTTAGGCATGTTTCTTATGAAAATTGAGATGCGTAGCTCTTGTGCTAAGTGGATCAAATGACAGAGCGAAAAAAAATGTAAATACGCATACTAGCCTACGCGTCTTTTTAACTAGATTTTTATTTGCTCTCGTAAGTCAATATTATCATGCTCACTTCAATCGCTGTACCATTTTAACTTTCTAAAAGCATTTCTTTGTATTTTTAATGTGCAAAATAATTTTAATTTTTGGAAATTAAAATAATAAATATGAAAAAAGACATAAGCAGCTGCAAAATAATTTTGCGGCGTGTGCTGGCTATCAAACTCTACTCGAGGGTCTGGCGCATGTGCATGCGCTCAACGGTTCTTTTCTCCTTCTTTCTGCAAAACTATGAATTAAATTCATGCTCACTGCGCTTTCTCTTACATTCACCACAATTTCGAATAATTCATAATTAATTACTTAATTCATTTAATAATTTAAATCTTCTAAATATTTTCCTACAAACCTATAAAAATATTACATGATGCTCGCGACTTCATCCGCGTGGATTTTGCCGATACTATTTAATATTTCGGGATAAAATGTAGCCTATGTGATATTCTGATGTAGAAACTATTACATTATGAAGTTTCATCAAAATCCGTCCAGTAGTTTTTGCGTGAAAGAGTAATAAACATCCTAACAAACTTTCGCATTTATAATAATAGTAGGATAGGATACTTCCTATCTTATAGGATGTGCTCGTTTCATTCTGGCTAATGGTATTAAAGTGGAAGACAAGGGTCTGCCCGCGAACTTCAAATTTAATTTGGTTTTTCGCAATTTGTAAACTATTACGACAAAATAGGCTTATGGCCTTCTAATTGCGCCAATGGAATTATCATCTTCACAGGTTTACATAAAAATCTTTACTTGAAGGTGACCAGTTTAAGAAATTAATCAAAATACTGAGTTGGACGTGAGTTACTCACAAATTTATTTAGTCGATATTTTGATTAATTTCTTAAACAGGACACTTTCAAGTAAAGATTGTTATATAAACCTGTGAAGATGATACTGCCATTGTCGCAATTAGAATGCCATAAGCCTACTTTGTCGTATTAGTTTACAAATTGCGAAAATCCAAATTAAATTTGAATTTCGCGGGCAGAACTGTGTCTTCAATCTTAATGATTCAAATTAAAGACGTTTACGTTTAACTTTCCCTTGTCTAAGACATAATATAAATTTTTTGTTTCATGTCGAATGTCGTGAGTGAGATTTTTCAGTGTCCGGTTACTAATTTCCTGTACACTTTCTTATTGAAGCAAACTTTCGCATTTACAATATTAGTATTTGAAGTCTTAATCGAAGTATCGATTTTTAGGGTTCCGTAACCAAAGTGTGCTAACGGGACCCTATTACAAGCCTTCGCTGTCCGTCCCTCTGTCAGCGGGCTGTATCAAATATCAATATTGAACCGTTGATATAGGTTGATATTTGCAATTTTCACAGAATGTGTATTTCTATTGCCGCTATAACAACAAATAATAAAAAATAAAGTTAAAAATTAAACAGGGTCTTCATACAATAAACTTTTTTTACCCATGTCAACTGACTTATTGAACAGCCTCTAGTGACTATTTACTCATCATCAACAAACTAGCGGGGAAGACTTGAAGACAAAGGAAAGGCGTGCACACGAGGAGACCTATAACCAACGATGGACGAAGTAGACGATAGCTTAGCAAAGAAGAGTTTTTACTTAAGACAGATTTTATCATTTGGGACCAGTTTCTTGTTTGTATCGTTAAGCCATAAAAATTCTCATGAATACGAAACTTGTTTTGCGAGGGAAATAAAAATAGTTTTGAATCATTGGATATTAATGATTTATGTTTAAAGATTAACGGTAAAAGACGCGAGTATCTAAGAAAGGCAAGAGAATTTTATGTTTCTTAATAGTTGTTGTTGAAGGAGAGACAAGAGATGAGGCTGCAGTCATCGGCAGACGCGGCTGCCTACCGGCGGATTAATAGGCAGATCTCTAAGGCACAAACTCGCGACCTCCGTGTCTTTAATACCAAGTGTATTAAAGATACCATTGAGCGGAACAAAGGCTCAAAAGTGTTCGCGAGAGATCTGTCTATCGGACAGAGCCAGCTGACGCGGCTGAAAACTGATGACGGCCGTCTCGTCTCTTCTCGACCTGAGGTCTTGGGAGAGGTTGAGAAGTTCTATGGACAGTTATATACCACGACACAAAAACCTGTTGAAGATTTGGCGAAAGATCCCAGAGCCAAACTGACCCGACACTATACCGAAGATATCCCGGACGTCAGCCTATACGAGATTAGAATGGCTCTCAAACAGCTCAAGGACAACAAGGCGCCAGGTGATGACGGAATCACTGCGGAACTCCTGAAAGCGGGTGGAAAACCGGTACTTAAGATCTTTCAGCGATTGTTCAATTCCGTCATCCACGAGGGCACAACGCCGGAAGCATGGCACAGGAGCGTGGTGGTTCTGTTCTTCAAAAAGGGTGATAATACCTTGTTGAAGAATTATAGACCCATCTCGTTGTTGAGTCATGTTTATAAGTTGTTCTCGAGAGTCATTACGAATCGTCTCGCTCGTAGGTTTGACGACTTCCAGCCTCCCGAACAAGCCGGATTCCGAAAAGGCTTTGGTACCATAGATCACATTCATACGCTGCGGCAGGTTATACAAAAGACGGCAGAGTATAACCGGCCACTTTGCTTAGCGTTTGTGGACTATGAGAAAGCCTTCGATTCGGTGGAAACTTGGGCTGTGTTGAGGTCGCTGCAGAGATGCCGGATTGACTACCGGTATATCCAAGTGTTGAAGTGCTTGTATGAAAACGCCACAATGTCAGTACGTATACAGGACCAGACTACGAGGCCAATCCACTTGCAGCGTGGAGTGCGACAGGGAGACGTTATCTCCCCGAAGCTCTTTACCGCTGCGTTGGAGGACGTCTTTAAGCTTCTGGATTGGAACGGGCTTGGCATCAACATAAACGGCGAGTACATCACTCACCTGCGATTTGCCGATGACATAGTAGTCATGGCAGAGACTCTGAGAGACCTCAATACAATGCTCAACGATCTCAGCAGGGTTTCTCAACAGGTGGGCCTGAAAATGAACATGAGCAAGACGAAAATCATGTCCAATGCTCATGCACCGCTCCACCCAGTAATTGTTGAGAACTCTGCACTCGAAATTGTCGACGAGTATATTTACCTGGGACACACAGTCCAGCTAGGTAGGTCCAATTTCGAGAAAGAGATCAACCGCCGAATCCAACTCGGCTGGGCAGCGTTCGGGAAGCTCCGAGATGTCTTCTCGTCCAAAATTCCTCAGTGCCTGAAGACTAAAGTCTTCGAACAGTGCGTGTTGCCAGTGATGACTTACGGATCCGAGACATGGTCGCTAACTAAGGGCCTCATAAGTAGGCTCAGGACCGCTCAGCGGGCGATGGAGAGAGCTATGCTCGGAGTGTCCCTGCGGGATCGAATCAGAAATGAGGAGATCCGGAGGAGAACCAGAGTCACCGACATAGCTAAGCGAGTCGCGATACTGAAGTGGAATTGGGCGGGGCACATAGTTCGAAGAGCTGATGGTCGTTGGGGTCCCAAGGTGCTGGAGTGGCGACCCCGCACCGGGAAGCGCAGTGTTGGCAGACCCCCCACCAGGTGGACCGACGACATCAAACGAGTCGCAGGGAGCCGCTGGATTCAGGCGGCGCAAGACCGAGGCCTGTGGAAGTCCATGCAAGAGACCTTTGTCCAGCAGTGGGCGTCTATCGGTTGATAAAGAAGAAGAAGAAGAATAGTTGTTAATGTTTGTGCTATTTTAAACTTGCTTCATACCTATCAACTGGAGAAATTACAAAAATTTGATTAGCAACATAAGTTATCTTTTTCTACAAAATTACTTTCAAATTCTTTAATTTCTCAAAATTTTTCTTTCCTCTGCGATAATTTGCAATCAGTGCAAACTTTTAGCAGATGTTTTCCTTGATGTCTAGCATGTTGAGTGTGACCTCCAGTGAGAACATCTACTCTTTGCCGTTCTGTTATCAGAATATGTTGTTTTTAGTCTATTTTTATAGCCTCTGGTTAGTAGCGTAAAAGCAAGCTCATTAGGGCGGTTCTCCAGTCTGCCTTTGTATTTCTGGGCTAGTTTTAATGTGATGGTGCAGTCCAGGATATTTTACTGTGTCCTTGTGTGGGAGTTTATTTCCATGTAAATAGTGTTGGCAACACAGCGCGTTTCGTGTGGTGGCAATACCACGCGCGACGATATACGACGACGACCGACGCTAGCGCCGTCTCTACAGTGTTGGCAGCACTGCGCGTTTCGTGTGTTGGTAACACCGCGCGCGACGATCTACGGCGACGACCGACGCCAGCGCCACCTCGGCAGTGTTGGCAGCACTGCACGTTACGTGTGTTGGTACGATCGACGTCAGCGCTTCCGCCACCTCGGTAGTTGTCGGCAGGCGCGACGTCAGCTTCGCGTCACCGGAAGAGGAAAAAGATGGCCGCGGTTGCCTCGGTGGGAGCACCTCCGCTAGGAGTATAAAGTATTGTGTGATCACGCGGCGGTGCATTCTAATCGGGTACTTCGAGAACGCAACGCCTCTTTTAATAGTTTATTAGACCTAGTGTGCTATTTGATAATATACATCTATAAATTAGTATCAGTGTGTTTAAGTTTATATAAATTAGTATCTCAGTGTGTTAAAGTTTATATCAGAAGTGTGTAGCAACTTACGCTTTGCAAAAATAAAAGGTCGAAACGCAAACGCGCTCGTTCCACCTCGAGTTCTTCAGACGCCAGGACACCATCACCCCCAAGGAAACGTAATAAGGTATCTTGTATAGATACCGAGACTGTGAGTACATTGAACAATATTATACATGACTTTGACCCTTTGAAAGACTATATTGCACTAATGCACCTTCTTATTTCTTTATTTCTTTATTTCTTCATTTATTTGCATTCATGTATCCACTTACACTTAATTATATAGTTAGATTACATGAGGCCCCGTCAGGGCGTTGCAAAGTTACATTTACAAAGTAATTAGGTTAGGTTAGTAACTATTTTTATTTCAGTATTTTTTTTAGATATTAATTAATATTGATAGTTTCATATGTAATTAATAAAATTATGTCATTATAAAAATATTTTCGATTTCATGTTAAATAAAAGTCGGAATAATATTATTCATTAACAGATTGGAATACAATATTATAGGTTAACAATTTGAATTTCTAGGAAAATGATAATCAATCAATATGTCATATTTGTAATTCATTTTGGAACATAGCCTGATGCGCAATTGAGGTCTTAAAGTTTACTGCTATTTTTGGAATAGTTCGTCTATCTCGTAGAAGTTATGTTTTTTTATTAGCCATTCTTTTAGTTTTCGCTTAAAGGTTCTAATATTATTTTCATCTGTAATATAATTTGAGATTTTATTGTATATGTTAATTGATCTATATAATGGGCCGCGGGTAGAAATTTTTAATTTGCATTTGGGATATGCACGTTTATTTTTCCGACGCGTTTATTATTTCAAACAAATGCTGAACTAAACACTTGGTAATTTAAGGTTTGGGAAAGTGATTGTTTATTTGGATGATGTATACTTAATTTCGGAAAGTGTAGAGGAAAATATGAACTTGCATGAGAAAGTTTTGCAAATATTTAAGGAGAATGGTTTAACATTGAATCTCAAAAAGTGTAGTATCTTTAAAAATGAGATTGTTATGTCAATTACTGAAGGGATTGGTTACTTGCCGTACAAGTACAAGACCCAGAGAGTAAGTGAAAATAAGAGAAGTGTTAGCATCAGGACAGGCCGAAGATAATAGAGATTTTTAATAGTTACGAATTATTGGGTGCGAAGGTTTATAGGCGAACTAGTAATGGCCGACGTTGGGTGGTCCCAAGGAACTGCATCTGGCGGATAATAAAATGTAACCAGGATAACGTGGGACATTTCTCGTTAGTTAAAACGGTTAAGTGTGTTCGTACGTATTTACTGGTTTTCACGTGTGAGGAACATGACTGAATTGTCAGATTCATGTTTAAAATTGATAAAGACTAAGAAATTATAAAAATGTCGCCATTTTGTTTATTGACATTAGTTTAATTGAATCGACATTTGTCAACGTTGAGTGTGGGCACGCCATCTTGCGCGCCACCTTGGAATATTAGTATAAATGCAGCTATTTTGACGATGCGATTTCAGTCTCTGCCAAAGATTCATCCGACTAGTAGATCCTTTCGTGTCTAGGTCGTTGTATTTGATTGAGGGATCGCGATAGCAATCGCGCCCTAATCAAATAAATGTTGCCAGTACGCTTAAGATTAGTTAGATGTTTTTGATAACTACCCTCACGTTCAGATGGTGTTTATCTATCGTGTTTGTGGTTAAATAGATTAGATGTGAGGAAAGGGGCCGTTATAGGAATGATGGAGACGGCTATAGCTAGGGTTTAAGCGTTTTAAGAGAATAAATAAGTATTCTCTTAAGGCATAATTAGTTTGTGAGTAATAGACTGTTGAGTGGCTCGGTTTTAAAGAGTAAAGTATCGATATTTGTGACACGATTACGTAAAATAGTAGAAAAAGTATATTAAAAACTGTTTGAGTTGCATTTATCAAAAAAAAAAAAAAGCGGGGAAAAAGGAAGGAGAATTACATCCTTTACCAAAATATGCGCAACCGCTTCATATTTTGCACCTCATCTTGGTTCATTCATGACTACTAAAAACAAAAAAAAAAAAATGTATTTATTGGTAGTGGTAGATGCGTTTACAAAATTTGCTTTCATTTCCGCTGTACGTAAAACTAATACAGTGGGTGTGATTAAAAAGTTAGAAAGTATGAGTATGAGTTATAAGTAAAGATTTTCGGAAACGCCAGACGCATAATCACTGATGCCGGCTCGTGTTTTACATAGGGTAAATTTGCTCAATATTGTGTAAATAGAAATATTTGATTGCATATATTGGCGATAGGTGTACCTCGCGCTAATAGTCAGGTCGAAAGATTTAATAAAACTATTTTAGAATCATTAAAATCTGTGGGTGCTGATACTAGCGGTGATAGTTGGGATCAATGCATAAAGGCTTAACAGCAAGGCTTAAAATAGCTCGGTACATAAAACTACACAAGCGTTCCTAGTGGTGAGGTATGTTCGGTTATAGGCTACGCATGGATAGTGACAGTTTAGCTCCAGAGTTGGAGGACAATAGTTAGTGTACGTGTCTGAGTTGCGCGAAAGAGTTGATAGTAGTGTTAAGGCTAATAGTGCTGAATATCAGATAGAGAGGTTCGATAAATCTTTGGCGAAAACTAAAAAGTACAAAGGAGGAGATTTACTATTGATGATTAGAATACAAAATCAGGGTAACGACGGTCAAAGTAGGAAATTAATGTCGACGTTTAAAGGTCCATTCCAAGTTAGGAAAATCTTAGACAACGATAGATATCATGTGGTGGATTTGAGAGGTTGTCAAAGATGTTCTTTAACGTATAACGGCGTAGCCGTGGCTGAATATAGGAAATCATGGTTCAATATTGATGGCTGAAGTCTAGATTAGAAATATGTAACAAATTGTATTAAATTATTAATTTGTTTGTTGATTAATATAATTTGAACCTAAAACCGTGTTGGCAAGTAGCTATATCTAAAACATATAAATAATATGAAACTCTTCAACAGATATTTTAGTATTTAAATTGTCTTTACAGTATTGAGTGTCAATGAATTAACCAACTTAAATAAGAAAGTTGAATAGTTCCTAATGCTATGTCATATTTGACATTGACTATAGTTCAAAAATTATCAAAGTTAGTCCCTATCAGTCAGTATTTTCATAAATTATGTAGGCTTTGTAGATAATAATAAACAATTATTCAGCGAGCCGTGATAAAATACTGTATAAGGTATGATGGGGAATATTGCATCATGAACGAAGAACGTCACATTGGAATGCGAAAGCCTGGAAAGCTTGAAGTCCAACTTGGTCCTTTAAGTTAGTGGTTTTCAACAATGACACATCTGTCTCCTAAGTGTGGCTGTGTGCCCTTTGGGTGGGATGGTCTTGTTGATTGAACTACAGGGTTGCATGATGGACAGTTTTCAACAAAGACACATCTGTCTCCTAAGTGTGGCTGTGTGCCCTTTGGGTGGGATGGTCTTGTTGATTGAGCTACAGGGTCGCATGATGGACAGGGCATGAGCAATATTCCGATGGGCCTTATAAGTATGTAGAAAAAAATTAAGGATATGTGTGTATGTAGAATGATTCATGTGTTAACGATTCTTAAATTTCGCAGTGATTTTATCCCGACTCGTGGGGTACCCGAGGCGGGTACCGTGCAGCATGGCCGTGTTGGCAACACAGCGCGTTTCGTGTGGTGGCAATACCACGCGCGACGATATACGACGACGACCGACGCTAGCGCCGTCTCTACAGTGTTGGCAGCACTGCGCGTTTCGTGTGTTGGTAACACCGCGCGCGACGATCTACGGCGACGACCGACGCCAGCGCCACCTCGGCAGTGTTGGCAGCACTGCACGTTACGTGTGTTGGTACGATCGACGTCAGCGCTTCCGCCACCTCGGTAGTTGTCGGCAGGCGCGACGTCAGCTTCGCGTCACCGGAAGAGGAAAAAGATGGCCGCGGTTGCCTCGGTGGGAGCACCTCCGCTAGGAGTATAAAGTATTGTGTGATCACGCGGCGGTGCATTCTAATCGGGTACTTCGAGAACGCAACGCCTCTTTTAATAGTTTATTAGACCTAGTGTGCTATTTGATAATATACATCTATAAATTAGTATCAGTGTGTTTAAGTTTATATAAATTAGTATCTCAGTGTGTTAAAGTTTATAATAGATTGGAAAATTGCCTTTACGTAACGTGAATGTGACCTGTATGGATTTACCGGATTCAGACGTACTGACATTTATCCTATTTTCATGAAGCCTAGCTTGCATATCATGCCTAAGCCTTTTTGGAGATTTCTTGATGCCACTACAGGATCTTTATTGCTAGCTAAGAAGGCAGTATCGTCAGGAAATGTCGCCGTTGTAACGCCTTCTATTTCAGGAAGATCTGCTGTATTTAAGGTGTATAGCACTGGTCCCAATACCGAGCCTTGAGGAACACCAGCTTTTATTACATAGAATTTGGATGTTCCATTTATTTATTTTACTTGAAACAGTCGCTCTGAGAGGTAAGACTTAAATAGTAATTTCTCTAAATGCAATGAGTTGTTAAAACTTTAAAAATCTTAGAAGGCACCCACTTAAAATAATTCTTTTTTTCTGAAGGAAGGTTGATGTTTGCCTATAGGTATACAATAGTGATTTTTACCAAGGATCATCATCGTAAAATAATATGATCCATGAGTTCATGAACTCACACAATAGGTGTGTCAATACTAACAGTAATACGACCTGATTAATGGTGGTTTAGTAAAAGTATATAGGTATACGCGCTACTTAAGCTCGTAAGTTATGTGGTGCTTTCTTTCAATTTTGATTTCACGATCCTTTATGGAAAACCTGGTGGAAATGACATTGGTTAAAGAGATTTTACTATATAGGGGCTACCTACGTAGAGACTCCTGCTTAGGGGGTAATTTATGTACGGTTAGTGAAAACCAGCATAAGAAACTGTTCAGATATGACCTACTTTTGTGTAGTGAATCATCATCAGAATCAGTTAAGTAGTTTTAAGGAAGAATGGTAACATACATCGCATAGACAAACAAACTCTTACGTGAAACGCATATACATTACCCGATTGTCGACAAAAAGAGGTGGAGGAGAAAGAGAAGATCGTAAATAAGAGTAGAGTAGAAGTAGCAGAGATTGTAATGAAAAAAGTAGAGCGTAAGGTTCTTCCATGAAAATCGTACCTCTGCTGAAATGTTGTGTAGGTAAACAAAAGGCACAACCTCTTTTCGATTTTTACGTGTACTCGTACTAAACGAAAGGTGTTAAAAAATATGTTATTGTACTTCTCGCCGCTCTGAATGGGGCACTTTCACCGTTTGCCACTGTTACGCAAATCTTCAAACTTAAGCCCTTTTTTGAGGGACTCGATAATCCTACTATCCTACTAATATTATAAATACAAAAGTTTGTGAGGATGGATGGATGGATAGATGGATGTTTGTTACTCCTTCACGCCACAACGAATGAACCGATTTAGCTGAAATTTGAAATAGAGGTAGCTCATATCCAGGATTAACATACACAACATATTTTTATCCCAGAAAATTAAAAAAATCCCGCGGGAATTAAAAAAGTCCACTGCTGGACAAAGGTCTCTTGCATGGACTTCCACAGGCCTCGGTCTTGCGCCGCCTGGATCCAGCGGCTCCCTGCGACTCGTTAGATGTCGTCGGTCCACCTGGTAGGGGGGTCTGCCAACACTGCACTTCCCGGTGCGGGGTCGCCACTCCAACGACCATCAGCTCTTCGAACTATATGCCTCGCCCTAAGTTACCAATCCAAAAAACAGAAATAATTATGATCAATAGAGGTTTATGTATATTTTACAGGAAAAATAAAACCAATGCTCTAACTACACTAGCGGCACGCTATGATGGCCGGTTTGACACATTACAATAGTGATGTGGAATGTCAATTTATTCTCGAACAAAAAACAATTAAGTTTTGTTTTTGTACCTGATTAAATAGGTTTAATAAAACAAAAATGTATATGTTTATTTAATTTATTTGAACGAACTGAATATTTGAATGAAAATGAATATACATACTTTATATGCACACAAGAAACATATGAATACAAAAGATACCAAAAAAGGTGCCACAAAAGGCCATAATTAATCAGATTCGTCCATACTACTATTTTCACTGTCGTCACTGCTATCATCACCTACATTAATAATTATATGTTCGTTTTCTATAATATTATCTATTTTCACATCTCTTTCATAATCTTCCCTTATTAATTTAACAGTTCTATTCACAACCTTTTCCCAGTCTCCTTTAGTCACATGTTCACAAGCTTCTTCTAATAATTTTAGCATTTTTTTTGTGGTAAATGGGGGTTCTGTATTGTGTCTTGCAGCATATCCCTTAATTTGAGCCCACACCAACTCAATCGCATTATACTCACAATGGTAAGGCGGTAACCGTATAACTCTGTGCCCATGTTCTAATGCTATTTCGTCAATGACGTATCGGATCTTGGTTGGTTTGTTTTCTTTTAAAAGACGTACTAATTCCGCTTTTAACATATTCATGTTTGCATCTACGCCATTTTTACGAAGCCATGCGACGATATCAGCTTTCTTTTGGGATTGGGCAGGTGGCTTGTCAATTTGCATCGAGTGGTATGGGGCGTTGTCCATAATTATAATAGATGGTTCAGGGAGGCTACACAACATTGAGGTAAACCATTCAGTAAACTTTTCTCCATTCATGTCTTCATGATAGTCTCCAGTGGTTTTTGACGCAAAAGCCATGAGAGAACCTTCGACAAACCCGTTGATGGTTCCGGCGTGACAAATTATAAGTCGCGATCCTTTTCCTACAGGAACTTTGGAAGTAGATGCTGCTGTGTCATCGTTCCAAGAACGGCCTACAGTATGGTTAGCATTAAGCCATGTTTCATCCAAGAACACAACATTTTGCCAATTTTTGATTTCTTTCACTTGCCGTAAAAAAGTATACCTTGCCATCGCTATATCAAATCTTTCCATCAATATTTTGCGTTTGTTACATTTTTTGTATCGAAATCCAATGGTCTTCAAAATCTTCGTTAAAGAACTTTCCCCACCGAAGAATAATCCAGCTTCCTTCAGTGAATGCACCAACTTTTTTCTTGTTGGATACTCCTTCTGTAAATAGTAGCCGTAAACATGTCTTCGGATAGCATCGGCATCAAAGCTATCGATGCCTACGACTGGTTTTGCTCGTTTTCTCTTTTTTGGTGTGTGAAGTTTATTTTCTTCTGTGCTAGTCTCGCCATATTTTTTTTTAGTTATCCGTCTAACAGTTCGTTGTCCAATATTAAGCGCATCAGCTACGCGTTCAACCACTGACGTTATAGGTAAAATTGGCCCTCCATTTTGAGCTTCACGATCGAAATAGTTACGAAGGCGTATTACGAACTCACGTGTCTGACTATTTAGAACAGTTCTCTGCGTACGTTCGGTCATATCGACGAAATCCACAACAAAGGGCTTGAACAGAGTCCAAATTAACGAGCAAGGGTCAACAGTAATGCAGTATCAATATTTGAAATCCAAAGCCAGGTCAAAACTATATCACAATCGCATTGCACTGACAGTTTATACTTTTCGAAGCAACGTCAATTCGAAACTGCTTTGTTTTGCATTGAGCATTGACGCGAGTTTGCCGGAGGTAGTAGTTGTGCTAGCCAGCGATCCTATGTGACGATCGTATTAGATTCCATTTTTAAAAATTTTCAATTTAGAAAACCAAATGCCGAGTTGTGGTATATATCATATAAAAATAAAAATTTTACCTTTTGTATGAAACAGCTGATATTTTTTTGCGATTTCAGAGGTTTGTCCACATAGTGAAAATTGTTCATATTCACAAGTACATTCACCCCTTAAATAGTGCAAACTGATTTTTCTACACTTGTATACATTTTAGAAATCAATTTAATAAATAAATTTTGAGTCCTAAACCTAAAACTACATTCGATAAAATTTATGAATCTCTGCACATCACTATCGTCAATAAAGTAATACAATTATTTCCTTCAAAGTCGTTATCAATTAATACGGAACTTCATGAGCGGACAAACGTCAAACCGGCCATCATAGCGTGCCGCTAGTGTAGCATAGTTTTTTTTATATTAACAATAAACCTCTACAAACAAAGTTAACGATAAATAAGCAAATTAATATAATATCTGGGCGACCGAGCTTTGCTCGGTTATTTTTTTTTTGGTAAATCGTGTTTTTAAATTATATTAATAAAAAAAAAATAGAATTCATAGGGGAAAATATAATTCGTCTGGACTCGAACCGGGGTCTTCCGGTTTCGGGACTGCCCGATTTCCCGAGCTATTCGAACTTTATACTTATACTAGCTGATGCCCGCGACTTCGTCTGCGTGGATTTAGTTCATAACATCCCGCGGGAAATCTTTGTCACCCTCCAGGTTCTCAACTATACCTATCCAATAAATCACGTCAATCCGTAGCTTTGTAGCAGGAAACATTTGATCGTCTTGCTCGCGGCATTGTTAATGATGATTCAAAGAGAAAACATATTACTGATGATATTATCAATTACGTTAAACTATAATTTTTATAATTGTTTTTACCATAATTTTCTACCATAAGTAACCAAATACAAAATTACGTTTAGCTGTCATTTATCTACGTTTTGTTCTTCCACTGTTATTTTCGTTTTTTTATTCCATGTCAGATGCATTTTTGTTATACCAGGTTTTATATTGACTTGACGGAAACGCGGTCGAACGGGTTAAAAAGTATCCTATGTCCGTCTCCTGGTTCTAAGCTACCTCTCCACCAATTTTGAGCCAAATCGGTTCATCCGTTCTTAAGTTATAAATAGTGTAACTAACACCACTTTCTTTTATATATATAGATGATGGCGAAATTTACCTTCGTATTCTTATGATATTGTAAGGGGTTTTTCATTGCCTGAAAACACGGATAAAACGACCTTTCCTAAAAAAAAACCCAGCTAGATCGATTTATCGCCCCCCAAACCCCCTGCATACTAAACATGAAAATCATATATATATATATATATATATATATATATATATATATATATATATATATATATATATATATATATATATATATATATATATATATATATATAAATATGTATATACAAGAATTGCTCGTTTAAAGGTATTATAATATGTTTATGTTTTAACTTAAGTCGTGGTATTATATAAATAAGTACCTAAAATAAATCATTGTCTATAGTTATCAGCCTAGCACTTGCGCGTCAAAAGCTTTTACTTTTAGGAGGATCCACCCACTACATTCATTAAAATGTTACATAACAAACCCTCACAATAAATCTTTGAACTGTGAAAATTACTACTTTTGTCCCCGGGCCGTGGTTCCAACATAAAGTTCTTTTCTGTTTACTGAATGTTGGTGAAAAGTGAAAACGGTAATGAAATCCATGATATAAATATAATAGAATAAGAAAGAAGTTATAAGAGAACTAGCTGATGCCCGCCGCTTTGTCCGAGCCAATTATGGGTTACTGATTCCCGCGGGAATTCTTTAATTTTCCGGCATAAATTATAACGATTTACGACGACAGAATAAAGATTTTCATATTGAAATAAATTAAATAATAATTGAATTCAAGTAAATTAAATATAAAATCGATGTCATAGTGATTCGTCACTCAATTAAAATCAATCATCAGCAGCGCAAAAGCGAAACTATTTAAATGCACAAAATAATAATTTTTTTCTTTGCTTTGGTGATAAAAAAAATTAATTAAAAATATTAAAAAAAATATATATTTTTTTTTAATATTTTTAATTAATTTTTTATATCACCATAGCAAAGAAAAAAATTATTTCAGTTATGAAAACGTTTAAATAATTAAAGGCTGCCATGCCATTTGATTGGGACGATTTAATAACGTTCCATTTTGCAGCCCTTACAAAACTGCTGTCGTTTCCTCACAGAATCTAACGAATCTACTTTTATGAAATGGTTGACAGTTGTTGTTTACATGTATTTTGACGTCATATTACGTTCTCAATACCTAGTGGTATACGTTTTGCTATACTGAACATCTTGTGCATAACTTTGGCTTTAGTTCTTTAATTAAGGTATGTAATTATAAAGTCATTAAAGAATACAGAAGAAAGCATTTGAACCCAATTTAAACCACACGCATATTCCCTAATAAAAATAATTATTCATAAATATACCTGTTTGTTTAGGTTTGATTGATTGCTTGCTTGAAATATTTATATACATACGTAGATACCAGCACCTATACCTAAGAATGATTGCTGAGTAAAATTTATGGATTAGCTACTTGATATAATCAATTAAACGGAAAGATTTCAAAGTGAAATAACCTATAGCCGAACTTTGAATTGAAACAACTTTCTATTTTTACTTTGTCTTTATATAAGTAACTAGCTCATGCATACGACTTCGTGCGCATGGATTTAGATATTTTTATCCTGTAGAAATTCAAGTCAAGAGCCATGTTGAGCAGTGAAAAGTTAATAGTCAGCAGCACAATATTTAAAATATATATCACATGATACAACGGTGATTGAAAACATCGTGAGGAAACCTGCGTGCGTGCAAAGTTGTCCATAATCTTCATAAAGGTGAGTGAAGTCTGCTAATTCGAATTGGGTCAACGTTATGGCCTACTGTAACCTTTCTCTGCGAAGAGATCTGCACTCAGCCACTGATGGGTTGCTGATATTGAAATAAGTTGTGTTAAAAATATATTCGTAACATGTTTATAACATAGCAAGCTATTTTTCTTAGCTTCGACGGTCCGATAAGTTAGTTAGTATTTTATGAATAAGATAGGCACAGCAAGATAAATGCATAATAATAATATATAAAATGCTCATTCAACTTCATAATATTAATCTGTAATGTTGAACACACAAACATGGCATGTTAGAAATTCAGACATTAATGTCAAGTTACATTGCCGTATTTACAAATGATCTCGTTGTATGTAAAGCGTCCGTGGGGGCAAACATGAACTCTATTTTAAGAGCAAATAAAACTTTGAAGTGCACATGGCAAGTAACCGAGCCTTCAAAAATAAACAACTGCTCAAACTTAATTTACATTTTAACATTGTACCTATGTCTGTAAACATACCTATGTCATTTTTTTCAAGATTTTTATCATTCAACTTTGTCGGCATATTAATATGTTTAACCTTGCCTAATTATAGCTCTTTAGTATGTACTAAAATGATTCTGTCGCTTGGCTCGGACTTGTCAGACTACTGTGCTAATAGTACTAGAAGTCCGAACTAGTAGGTACAGTCTTTTGCATGTACAAGTACGGAGCGTTTGACCGAGCAAGAACAAGCCTAATTGAACAGCCCGCTCCACTGTCCGATTGGGACAACAGCTCTGCTAGGCCCAAATTAGACTGTGCCTCGTTCATCATTGCGAAATTTTTTGCGAAAATGAACCGTCTTAATTCGCCCTAAGGGTGAATTTTCTTCGGTTAATTTTTCGAGATTTTTGCTTTCATTTTCGAGGGTCATCGGTGAGCCATCCGTCTAAACTCGCCCTTAGGGCAAAGGGCCTTAGGGTTCATTTTCGCAAAAATATTCGCAAAAATAAACGATGAACGAGGCACCGTCTAATTTCAGCCTTAGGACGCGCCCGCTACCCGCTCCGCTGCCCACACCCGCTCGCACCTGGGCCGCCAACTTACGTTACGGTTTTACTTAACTAACAAAACCTTCCGCCAGACAAAATATTCATTAATCAATGTTACATTAGTACATTCTAAATATTACTGTAGGTACTTATGCAACAACAAAAAATTTACCGAATGATAATAAAATTTTTAGTCTGATGTAAAGAGTGTAAATTGCTTTTCGCCGCTCACATTTTACGAATGGAAAGATTGACATGTTTTTGATGAACCAAAAAAACAATTCCTTTCAAAGAAAAAGCGCACTGCACTTTTTGTATAAGTAGCTTAAAATATTATTTCTTTTGTAATATATTGTAGTAACAAGGAGAAAGTGCACATTATTTTTTGGCTTTTCAGGCCATTACTTTGTAGTTTTACAGAAAAAGGTTCTGCCAGATTGGATCGAGAACCAAGATCGATAATAATAGATGATGGTTGTTGAAAACTTTCAAAAGCACTTTGTAAAAGTTTGTTTGAAGGTGCCGCACGTCCCTTCTATGTACTTACAATAATATGTAAATAAAACAACATAAAACAACATCTTACAAAGTATCCTACATAAAACTGCGTTAACAAAGGATTAAGGAAGGCTTCTGATATAAGAGTATATAAATGACAAATCATGGAGGAGCTTCAGCGGTTTCGCTATATTTATTTCATGAAGAAGTCTTCTACAGACCTTAAATCTTTAGGTTGCCTCCTTGGTCTATTGTATGTATTCATCAAATTGCAACATGTGAACTTGTTTTTTCTCTCCATCGTCTGTAGCATTGTTGACATAAATTGAATAAATTTGAAGCATACCGTGTGTAGAAAGTCGCTCATAATCTGTTAATGAAAACTAAATACCCACGGTTCGGTGGGACATAACCTACATGGTTGCACTTTATCAGCAGACACATCTCTATCTTGATGATGTTGCGACTTTTTAAAACTCGTACGCAAAAGTAGAAATTAGGAATTTTAAACTACCGTAACGAATTTCCGCCGAAATGTAAATGTATAGAAACAAGTGTAAATTAAAAATTTTATTTTTAAATACAAGCTTTTAGTAGCTACATCATTAGACTCTAGATATCATCTAAGATCAGAGTTCTTGTCATGACAAATCAAACGAGCCCGAACTCGATGGGGTTACATCGTTTTATTACAGAGTTCCGAGAGCCATCTTCCGTCTCCATCATCAGATCAGCCCCATGTCACAATAATATTGCATTGTCATCCGATTTACACATACATGCACAGCTCAATCGGAAACCGGGAAGTGGTTCTAATTCATCTTGCAAGATTTGACCCAAACAAACAAATAAATAAACAAAAATTAATAAACTGGTCAAGCTAAATAAAAGCTTGTAAAAATGTTTAATTCGTGATGTGAGGCTATAGTGTAACTTTTCAAGTCAACATTGTGCTAAAATCTGTCATTTAGTATATAGCACGGGAACAAAAGGACGTTTTATTCTTTCCTTTCTTCTTCATACTAAATGACTGTCTTACTCACAATTAACGTAAATTTGAAAAGATGCACTCTGAAGGAATTGTGAATTACATAATCAGTTAATCAGAGGTCCTAGAGTGCCTTTTCACGTGTGCGCAAATCTGTTAATTAGTTTGGACGGAAAAGAGTTGGAAAAATTCTACGTGCGTTTCCGTTTACCGTCCATACTAATGGCAGATTTACGCACAGTTAATGTAAACTTAAAAAACCGGCCAAGTGCGTGTCAGGCCACGCGCAGTGTAGGGTTCCGTAGTTGAAAGTCTCAACATACATTTTGAGTTCCAAGGTTTAAATACTTTAATATACCACAAAATATGCAACTTACACTACGTGTAATATCTAACTTATAAAAACCGATATAACTCCTTTACTAATGAACCCTACTTAGCCGTGATAGTTTTCCTTTAAAATTCATTATATATATTACTGCTGTGAATTTTTTCTTGTATCCTATATACAACTATTTAGCTGGCAGAGGGGGGGGACACTTGACTCTAATAAAATTTAGCACTTTAAAATATAATATTTCACAAACGGATCCCTGAATTGAAAAATGGTGTTCCCACACCCACAACGTTTTTGAAAGACCTATTCAACGACACCCCACACTATGGGATAGATGAGAAAAAAAAAATTCATCACCACTTTACATGTAGGGGAGGAACCTTAAAAAAAATTATTTTTCACAATTTTATTTCACCACTTTGTCGGCGTGATTGATATTTATACCCTTGTCAAATTACAGATTTCTAGTATCAATAGTCTCTGAGCTAAACCGCGGACAGACAGACAGCCAGACGGACGGACATGGCGAAACTATAAGGGTTCCTTGTTTACTACGGAACCCTAAAAAGCTGCACTACAGCCTCTGAAGGCAGTGTGAACTACAGGATGTTAATCAGAGGCCCTAGTATACCTTTTCAAAACAATATATAACAAAATAACAAAATAACTGTGCGTAAATCTGTTAATTACTATGGACGGAAAAGGGTTGGAAAAAGTATACGTCCCTTTCCCGCCCATACTAAATGTTAGGTTTACGCGCAGTTAACGTAAACTATTAGCAAAGTTACACTAGACCCACTGACATTGTAAATAAAATAAAACAGTTTAAATAAAAGTATTTATTGTAATTCACTTTTTACTACGTTCGGAATGTTTCCTTTGCCAGTTTTCGTCGATTGAAAGTTGAATGAAATAGAAATTGGTCTCGTGAGACAAATCTGCGAAATGGAAAATTTTACCAATAGGTACGGTCCAATGGTTCAACCACTCGACCGCAAACACATTAACCATTTTCATGCTACATATTTACTTGGTTTATATCCAAATTTGTCTAGTGTAACCACAACATTATTATAATCGTCTTGTTTTCAAATAAAAAATAAATATGTCTTGTGAGGAATATCAGAGAGAGAGATGCAGCTTCCCTTAGTGACAAACAGCTTTATCTCCTTTGGCGTATGTTTAAAATTATTGTTATACTAATTCATGAAAGCAAAAACATACTTTTTCACACACTTACGTTTTCATCAAACACAGAGCTTTGAACCAGAATACCCCTGTACACCCGCTTTCGAATAAAAAATCCCGCATTCAAATACTTTTGCGTCCGTTTGAGTGCTACTTTGACACAGACAGACAAATAGACAAAATAGCCAAACTCATAACACCCATCTTTTACCGCGTTAAAAAGTCTTTGCTACGTCGTCATACTATTCCGCCGGTTCGCGGTACCTATGCCCGGTCCATTATGTCGTTATCAACTTTTTGTATGAGACTTTTATAGGTGAGCTATATGCCCCATAGTGCCATAACCAGCCATTTGCCTCCTTGTACTTATAGAAGCAATAGCTGGATCATGCGTCATGCTCGTGAATGCTTTCTGTCTACCCGTCTTATTGTAACATGTGTTGAACTATAATTAGGCATGCTTTTGAGGAACTCATTGTGGAAACACTGCATAAGTAGCATAGTATCTATTGAATTGTAAACCTGTTTTGAAAAGAGCAACCGCCGAGTTTCTTGCTGGTTCTTCTCGGCAGGAAGGGCATTCCGAACCAGTGGTAGACTCATCGACGATTCAAAAGCACTTGTAAAAAGTTTATTTGAATAAAAACATTTCTATTCTATTCTATTCTAACGGTAGAGCTTAAAATAAAATTCTAATTCAAAATCATTCATTAAATGCCGGCCAACTTGTGGCTCTTATGACAAGGCAAGACACTACCACTGTATCTCTAAAACCACACTACGAATATGAGGTGCAGTTACATTAGAGTTTTTGAGTTAATTAATTGAATGCCGTATTATTGCAATTATCTTAGTTTACCAAGGCTAAAAACGAGGTCGACTAGCAAAATTTTATTAAGAGTATAATAATGTCCTCGCGACCGAATCCGGTCACGGCGGCCAACCTGTTTAGAGATTAGCCATCTGCGCGGGAGATATTATAGTACACAAGTGTGTGCGCAGACACAGGTGCACTCTCTATTCCCTCACCCTCATAGTCCGATGGGACGGAAAATCCGACACGACCGGAGAGAGATCAGGCGCAGGACCGACGGCTTTACGTGCTCTCCGAAGCACGGGGGTGACTCACCGCCAACTTCCTAACTCCGGGCTAGTAATGAGAATTTCTTGACAGAAAAACCCAATTAGTATTTATTTTTCACTAGCTGCCCGGACAGACTTCGTTCTGTCAAAAGTTAAAAGTAAAAATTAAATTTTTTTTGTTTGTTTTTCTTTTTATTAAAAATTAACCGAATTGGTCCATCCATTCTTGAGTTATGCGCTTACCAAAATTCATTTTTATTTATATAGAAGAAGATATATAGATTCATTATTTTCATCATTGTTTTTTTGGCCCGACCCGGGAATCGAACCCGGGACCTCGTCATCCGTAGTCGAACATACTAACCACTAGACCAACGAGGCAGTTAAAAGTATAATAATATGCTAATCATAATTCGAATTTGTTTCAGAATGCTACACTAACGAAACATAATTATTAATAAATGAGCACGGTATCCTGAAGAATAAAATTGACGTTTCGACAGATCTTGAGTACATCATTCGGACATCTTTATTAGTTAGTTTGAAAGTAATTAAGTAATGCAGGAATAGTGAGCTTTAGCACCTTATCTACGGCTGTGATTATTTCTAATGACGTTATAAGCGCAATAAAATATGTGGTAAGTATTATTTTCTTGTATCATCAAGTCACACACAAGCACAACGCATCAAGAAAGTAAAAGAATTCTCATTTACTACTCTTGGTCTTTAAGATTTATCTGATGTTATTTTTCCAGCTTCATTTGTTTAGATGAGATCATCATCATTAACTACATTTACGTGAATAGAAATTTAAGCACTAGGTGACACTTTTTCTCTGACTAAGTATACCACATACTGGTTGGCCTGAAACTATAAAGTTACTCATCATCATCAACAACCCTTCAAAGGCTCACTGAGCGCAGTTCTCCTCAGAGAAGGGTTATAGGCCTTAGTCCACCCCACTGGCCAAATTCGAAATGACGGACTAAAGTTAATAAAATTAGCCAAAAGATTTACACAACACAACGAAAGATTTATAGAAGAGAGAATTAAAAGATTTATACAAGAGAGAATGAACAGCTGAACCTGTCGTGTTTGTCTAAATTCATTTATACTGATGATGGTAATTCCAGATGATAATTCTGCTGTACTCAATTTCTTAACTTAACTAAATTAACACGGCTAAAAATAGTGCTAAAAATTTTCACTTCGAAAAAACTGACATAAAATATGTTTAAATTAGGGATTTTATACAAATTATTATTAAAGAATAAGCACCATTGGTTCTTATTTTGTTGTAAATGTAAAAATTAAATATAAAATGCACATGTAATCTGATCAATAGAATTAGTAGATACTAATAACGGAAGGTATAAAAGTATGAAGCGTAAACGGTAAACCTGTCTACCATAACAAAAGTTGTTCTAAAACAAGTAACCGGCGAAAAGAGGAAGTCCCAATTTAAACCAGTTTGACTTAAACTATAATAATTGATAGTGGCCATTATTTGGAGGCATAATATTATTATGTTCTGACTTTTGAGTGATGAATCCTCTTATTCAGATGATTGCTAAATTGAAACTTCAACATCAACAACAACTTAGCTGCTATTATGAGCTTTTTGCAAATATATAATTGTTATATTATATTTCTTTGCTTCATCCTTCAATATATTTAATTACAAAGGTAGTCACTCCAGTCACCAGAGATAAGTCCGCGTATTTTACAGTTATACCCTATTTTAAAAATAAATCACCTTGGCAGCACCGTCTTAAGTTTGCTCATTACTTTTTCGCGCGAGATAAGGACCGCACGCGCTCAGCGCGCCGCACTTAATAATTTAACCAGAAGTGCAGAAGATCGAGCGAAATTGTAGGATAGTGTGATTGCAGTATTGTTCATCGGCTGAAATCATCATCATCATCATCATCGAAGGAAAAAGGTACGAGCTCTTTTCTGTTTTCAAACGATCTCTTGTTTGCGCTTACGTACCGCCACATAGCCTACTATATTATTGTTTTTGCATTAACATAAAAACGGTACACTTTTCGTATCGAGGTTTACTGTGAGTCTTCATCGATTACGAGGTATCAGAGAAAACGTAAATATTCTGAATTAAATATTACGTTACCTACTCTGCAAATACTTGCGGAAGTGTTTTTATTATGAAAATTAATAAAAATTAAAACACAACTATAACGATTATTATGGTAACACTATTGTTACAACTTGTCATCAATCACGATTGAATTAACTTAGTACCTACCCCCCAAGTGTCTCGGATTTATTTAGGTTAGGAGACATTTATCATTATTATTTCTACATATCATATTATACATTCGAAAAATGTAATAAAATTCACGAATTCACTCAACTATGCTCGTAAAATTCGCTCAACGGGGCTTTAGTAGCTTGCCCAGCCGTTAACTATATTCGAGTGCCTACTTGTAAACAAAAATGTAATATTATTTATCTGGAGAGACGGTAGTGTCCCTGCCACGACGAGCCAAGCGAAGCGTAAGGGAACTAACTACCCACCTTTTCTTCGATTTGTCTGAAAACACTAATTATTACGAAACACTTAAAATTAAAAGCAATGGTAGATGAACAAGCAGAGCAAGTAGATGAACAAGCAGAGCAAGTAGCATATATTCAATATTTGGAAGAAATAATGGCCATTTTCCTCGGTTTTAAAGTCTTGCTCGTAACTTAAACAACTGTGCAATGTTCGTGTCGACACTACGACGGTAATGAATTATATTAATTGAAAGAGAGGCATTCAATACCCTCACTTAAATAAGTTAACTAAAACCAGTTGGCATTGGTGTGAACAATGTGAGCTTTGTTTTCTTTTTTTTTGCGTCATACGTAAACACCGAAGAAAATTAAGCTGACGCCGAGTCTAGTACAGTTAATCCAGATACTGAATGGTCATTTTGACAAAGGGTTCAAAGTTACTTTATAAAAGGTCGGTCAACTCGAAATTGACTCAAAATTACACTCGGCGCTTGGGAAATCGACGCATGTTTCTCCGAAGTATGGTGAAAATATTCATGCCAACCATATGGCTCCTTATATTAAAAAAGGGGATGCGACAAAGAATACTCGTCCTGAGTATCACGGCCGTTAGTAAAGGAATGGGCCTACTATTAAAAGAGAATGAAAACAGGGTGCAGGCCATGAAACACCTAAGCAGGAAGATGGCTGCAGGATCCTATGTGATTCAAACTTCGGAATCACTCAAAGCAGCATTAAACTCTTAATGCCTCAACTCAACAAGAAGTGCTATAAGATTCGGAAGGAGACAAAACTTTATTTGGATTGGCTTTATCCGAGAAACTAAAAAACAACAAACATGGATTGACTGCGAACCAATCGCAATAACATGATTAACTGCGAGCTAATCATCAGTCATATACTAAAGCCATGACTCCACAAACAAATTGGAATTGGCTGCGAGTCAATTGCGATAATATAACTAGCTGCGAGCCACTCATGAGTCATATTCTAAAGCTGTGACTCCACAAACAAATCAGGATTGACTGCGAGTCAATTGCGATACCATAACTAGCTGCGAGCGAGCTACTCATGAGTCAAATCCTAAAGCTGTGACCACAAAAAAAATCGGGATTGACTGCGAGTCAATTGCGATAACATAACTAGCTGCGAGCTACTTATGGTTCATATCCTAAAGATGTGACTTCCTAACTGCGAGCTACTCATGAGTCAAATCCTACAGCTGTGACTCCAGAAACAAATCGGGGTTGACTGCGAGTCAATTGCGATAACATAACTAGCTGCGAGCTACTTATGGTTCATATCCTAAATATGTGACTTCCTAGCTGCGAGCTACTCATGAGTCAAATCCTACAGCTGTGACTCCACAAACAAATCGGGATTGACTGCGAGTCAATTGCGATAACATAACTAGCTGCGAGCTACTTATGGTTCATATCCTAAAGATGTGACTTCTTAGCTGCGAGCTACTCATGAGTCAAATCCTAAAGCTGTAACACCACAATAAAAAGGGATTAACTGCGAATCAATTGCGATATCATAACTTGCTGCGAGCTATTCATAAATCACATACTAAAGCTGGGATTCCTTAAACAAATCGGTATTGACTGCGAGTCGATTGCGAGTACATTACTAGCTGCGAGCTACTCATGAGCCATATCCTAAAGCTGCTAAAGCTGTGACTCCACAAAAGGAAATTGGTAATTCTGATAACCTTACTAGCTGCGAGCTAGTTATGAGCCATATCCTTATGACAATTGTGTAGAAAATGTGTAATCGTGAATATATATGTACATTAACTACAAATTATTGTCTTCGAGACAATATACGTTATGTTCTTACCTAACTATATACGGGTACTCGACCAGCCGGCAACCAGGAAAACTGGCGAGCGCCTCGTCAGTACTCGTCATGAACTGGGGGGGGGGGGGGGGGGGCGTAACACTGCGGCGCAGGATAACAGCTTACCAACGTAATATGTGGGTTGTTATTAATAATAATTTATTACAAATAGGAGCTGTTAGTTCCGAGTTTTATTTTCTTGTTGCCTTAACCTAATGTTAGGCTGTTCGTCTTATCAGTGACTCCAGGTGTTTTAATCAAGGTCATAAAAGAAGTTATAACCTATTTGAGATACCTAGGCTTTAAGTCCGTTTTTGCTCGAATAACAATACTAAAATTAAAGAAAAAAATCCGTGCCTTGACAACAAGATCCGGACGCTTTATCTGTCGATGCATTTACGCTATGTGGGGCTTTTATGTTTTTCCATGATTTTTGTTTCCTCCTTTTTCTTTAATTTTAAAGTGTCTGAGGAAAATCATTGATAACGAGGCAAACGGAATCCTAGTTTTTTCAAATTGGTTACCACAAGCGTGGTACTCTCTCCTACAAAGCTTGGTAGTTTCGGATATTACTTAATGTTAATCCTCATTAATACTTATTGCAATCTCATTTCACCATTCCTCGCACAAGAAACTTACCCTGGGTGTCACGAGACTCTCCGGACTCTCTCTCTCTCTCCCTTAAAACAAGGCGCCGACCCAGACTCAGCGTCACTAATATTAACATCATTCTCTGACAGTATTTTAAAACAATATAATACCACACTCAAGTTTCGGTGGCAGTTTTGTAAATTAAATAATAAAAATGTATTTAAACCGTCAAAGACCAGTATTAGGTATCTTCTCTTACAGCGTTTGTTACGGAGTTTGAACCCTTATCGAATTGCAATATAATTTATGCTATATTAGCGGCACGTTATGATGGCCGGTTTGACGTTTGTCCGCTCATGAAGTTCCGTATTAATTGATAACGACTTTGAAGGAAATAATTGTATTACTTTATTGACGATAGTGATGTGCAGAGATTCATAAATTTTATCGAATGTAGTTTTAGGTTTAGGACTCAAAATTTATTTATTAAATTGATTTCTAAAATGTATACAAGTGTAGAAAAATCAGTTTGCACCATTTAAGGGGTGAATGTACGTCTTGTGAATATGAACAATTTTCACTATGTGGACAAACCTCTGAAATCGCAAAAAAATATCAGCTGTTTCATACAAAAGGTAAAATTTTTATTTTTATATGATATATACCACAACTCGGCATTTGGTTTTCTAAATTGAAAATTTTTAAAAATGGAATCTAATACGATCGTCACATAGGATCGCTGGCTAGCACAACTACTACTTCCGGCAAACTCGCGTCAATGCTCAATGCAAAACAAAGCAGTTTCGAATTGACGTTGCTTCGAAAAGTATAAACTGTCAGTGCAATGCGATTGTGATATAGTTTTGACCTGGCTTTGGATTTCAAATATTGATACTGCATTACTGTTGACCCTTGCTCGTTAATTTGGACTCTGTTCAAGCCCTTTGTTGTGGATTTCGTCGATATGACCGAACGTACGCAGAGAACTGTTCTAAATAGTCAGACACGTGAGTTCGTAATACGCCTTCGTAACTATTTCGATCGTGAAGCTCAAAATGGAGGGCCAATTTTACCTATAACGTCAGTGGTTGAACGCGTAGCTGATGCGCTTAATATTGGACAACGAACTGTTAGACGGATAACTAAAAAAAAATATGGCGAGACTGGCACAGAAGAAAATAAACTTCACACACCAAAAAAGAGAAAACGAGCAAAACCAGTCGTAGGCATCGATAGCTTTGATGCCGATGCTATCCGAAGACATGTTTACGGCTACTATTTACAGAAGGAGTATCCAACAAGAAAAAAGTTGGTGCATTCACTGAAGGAAGCTGGATTATTCTTCGGTGGGGAAAGTTCTTTAACGAAGATTTTGAAGACCATTGGATTTCGATACAAAAAATGTAACAAACGCAAAATATTGATGGAAAGATTTGATATAGCGATGGCAAGGTATACTTTTTTACGGCAAGTGAAAGAAATCAAAAATTGGCAAAATGTTGTGTTCTTGGATGAAACATGGCTTAATGCTAACCATACTGTAGGCCGTTCTTGGAACGATGACACAGCAGCATCTACTTCCAAAGTTCCTGTAGGAAAAGGATCGCGACTTATAATTTGTCACGCCGGAACCATCAACGGGTTTGTCGAAGGTTCTCTCATGGCTTTTGCGTCAAAAACCACTGGAGACTATCATGAAGACATGAATGGAGAAAAGTTTACTGAATGGTTTACCTCAATGTTGTGTAGCCTCCCTGAACCATCTATTATAATTATGGATAACGCCCCATACCACTCGATGCAAATTGACAAGCCACCTGCCCAATCCCAAAAGAAAGCTGATATCGTCGCATGGCTTCGTAAAAATGGCGTAGATGCAAACATGAATATGTTAAAAGCGGAATTAGTACGTCTTTTAAAAGAAAACAAACCAACCAAGATCCGATACGTCATTGACGAAATAGCATTAGAACATGGGCACAGAGTTATACGGTTACCGCCTTACCATTGTGAGTATAATGCGATTGAGTTGGTGTGGGCTCAAATTAAGGGATATGCTGCAAGACACAATACAGAACCCCCATTTACCACAAAAAAAATGCTAAAATTATTAGAAGAAGCTTGTGAACATGTGACTAAAGGAGACTGGGAAAAGGTTGTGAATAGAACTGTTAAATTAATAAGGGAAGATTATGAAAGAGATGTGAAAATAGATAATATTATAGAAAACGAACATATAATTATTAATGTAGGTGATGATAGCAGTGACGACAGTGAAAATAGTAGTATGGACGAATCTGATTAATTATGGCCTTTTGTGGCACCTTTTTTGGTATCTTTTGTATTCATATGTTTCTTGTGTGCATATAAAGTATGTATATTCATTTTCATTCAAATATTCAGTTCGTTCAAATAAATTAAATAAACATATACATTTTTGTTTTATTAAACCTATTTAATCAGGTACAAAAACAAAACTTAATTGTTTTTTGTTCGAGAATAAATTGACATTCCACATCACTATTGTAATGTGTCAAACCGGCCATCATAGCGTGCCGCTAGTTTAAGAAACAGCATTGTTTCTGGAGCGAGCGTAAAACGTCTCCTCAAAGGTGTCTATAAGTTAAGATCAACCAAACCCTATTACTCCCGTACTTGGGTCCCTCAACTTGTTTTAAACTATATTAAAAATTGGTTCCCTTATAGTCACTCATCTTTAGAAAAAATCACTAAGAAACTTTTCAGTATACTAGCAATTTGCACTGCTCATAGACTACAAACTCTTCCATCAATTAAATTGGAAAGCAATATTACTTTCGAAATCGGGGTTTAAATTAGAATAACGGTAATTTAAAAAAAAAAAAACATACGCTGCGGCAGATACACCAAGCCTATTCTCTCTCTCTCTCTTCCTACCTTACTTTCAAGAAAATCTGAGCATCTGCCCTGCTACACCCCTCCACACACTATATTTCCAGAACTAAAAATATAAGATCTGAGGGGACAAATAACCTGCTATTTACCTACAAGAAGCCTTACAAAAAGGCCGAACCTCAATCGATCAGCAGGTGGATCAAGAAAACGCTATTAGGGAGCAGCGTTGACACAAGCGCACAGCACCTCACGCTCAGGCGAGCGTTGAGGCAATTAGAAAAACGGCAGGCTGGACTAACACATCGAACTCATTCTTTCGCTGCTTAGATGTTAGATCCATGGCGGATGAGGGAGATTATGCCAGACCCTGCCAAGACAGGTCTTTATAATAATTGCGTTAAGACATCTAATAGTGAATCAATTTATGAATTATACCTAATCATAAAAATAAATATATTCTAATTTATAGTATTAAATAATATTATAATAATAATATCATAAATAAATTTTAATATTGTTAAAGTGTATGCAAGCAAATTAATTAGTATTTCCGTAAGGAAGGGATTAAAAATACACGATTTACAAAATCTGTATTGCGTACATGTTTATCAAAACTTTTTACTCTAAACAACTACCTTTGTAATTAAATATATTGAAGGATGAAGCAAAGAAATATAATAAGTGATCAAACGAACTTACCTCAAGTGAAGTTCGATCATTATTATATGAGTTGCTTCATCCGAAGATATATTTACCCACCCTCCCTGACTGCCCAAATAAAAAAGTTTTGAACCGTATACATCTCTAAAAATAATGAGCAAACTTAAGACGGTGCTGCCAAGGTGATTTATTTTTAAAATAGGGTATAACTGTAAAATACGCGGACTTATCTCTGATGACTGGAGTGACTACCTTTGTAATTAATATATATATAGCTGTTCGTGCTGATTCACTGATTCACTGACTGATTGATCACCTCTCCTGTAAAATTTTGTATGAAAAATTTTTTTTTCACTTATGGTTTCGTATAGAAGACAAAAATTCATTCGGAGGAAAATTATGGAGAGAGCTGATGATTGAGGATTTCGGAGACGGGTGAAGAGCACGGTCAGGGTATCGAAGATAGGTGGAGGGTGCTCGAACAAATGTCACTCGAAACCTCATCCAATTCGCAATGAGCTGAAAAAAAATTCAAAATGGCGGAAAAAAGATGGCCGCCATACAAATTTCGTCAGTATCTATCTCGGCGAGTATAAAAGATGGAAGAGTGGTTTCTTGGCAAAAGATGATCAGGACCCAAAGATCTATTTGATGAATAGAAAAAAATCCAACATGGCGGAATTTTTTTTTCTCCATACAAAATATATGGCGAATATTGAATAGACTTGAAGCTGAGAACTATGCAAGACTTTGATACGGTTTCTTTTCAAAATTTGTTTTTATAAAAGAATTCTCATTCTGACAAATGATGAGATATGATGATCGAGGGTTTGGAAGGTGGGTGAGGAGCACGGCCATGGTAATGACGATAGGTGGGGGTGCTCGAACAAAAGTCACTCGAAACCTCATCCAATTGGCAGTGAGCTGAAAAAAATCCTAAATGGCGGATTCAAGATGGCGGCCATACAAACTTCAACGGTGTCTATCTCGGAGAGTATAAAAGATAGAAGAGTGGTTTTTTGATAGAAAATGATCAAGACCTGAAAGTCCACTTGACGATAGAAAAACCGCGGTCCGCTTGCGGGCCGCGCACCCACGCGCCCTACTAGTTAAATATATCTTCGGATGAAGCAACTCATATAATAATGATCGAACTTCACTTGAGGTAAGTTCGTTTGATCACTTATTAGTTATAATTGGGAACTAGAAACTAAACTGCACTACACATTTTTTTGCCACTTCATTAATTTTATCGGGGGCACATGATAAAAAGTTTAAAGAAAAATCAGCTACATCAGAAATCGCATAGTGTTTGAAATGCATCCAGCATCCATCTCCATAAGTATACTGAACGGATTTTAATCAAGTTTTCGTCAATAGACACGAAAATGAGACTCTCAGAGAAGGCAGCTAGTTTTGTAAACAAAAAATAAATGACAGGAATTTGATAATTTAATGTCACAAATTAAAGAAGCACAACTTTTGTAGTATCCATACTAATGAAATTAAACCATATTATAAATAAAATATTTGTGCAAGAATAAAATAGACATAATTATTCTGAAGGATTTAATTCAACTGGCACCCGCATAGAAACGCAATCAAATCTACTCGTACATTTCATTTATATTTAGTTCGCAAACAGCTTTACGGAACCTTAAAAAAAGTTTCACATTCAAAAACGGCGGGGCATAGATACATCAGTAGTTTTTCTAAACTGACAAGTATCGTAGAGTAACAGGCCCATTAAGATATTCATAACCATTCCGAGGATCAAGATATCAAGCATAAAATGTTGCTATACTGGTAGGTATACTATACATATAGGTAGTAGAGGAGTCAAACTTTTAATACGAGTACCTACGCACGGTTAGGGTTGGCACCAGAACAGAAAACAATAGAACATCTAAAAAGATTGAATGATGAGCTAAACTTGTAGACGCTCAATCATTTGCTAAAATCAAAAGATTTACTACAAAATAATTTTGTACCTACTTCATAGTTTTACGCTCTACCATCAAATCAGTTTCGTAATAAGGAACACTACTTTTAAAAGCGGTCAGTTTTTAAAAGAAATGGAAACAGACCACAAAAAATATTCATCGTTGTGTTTTAGTCCTTTCTCCCCCTACATGTACAGTTTTTGCAATTCACGAAGGCGAGTGAGCTTGTGCTTACTTCGTGTACATGCACATTCCATAAGTGTGCGTGCCTGTCAAAGCCCAGGTGGGAGCGGGCAGGCGCAAGCATTGCGCTCGCTCACACTTATACAGATACGACATACACACAACCATAAGTCAGTCGCCCTCGTGAATTGCAAGAACTATAGCAGTTTTGATTAACTCCCTTGGCATCGTTCTACGTCACCTCTCTTGCTGAACTTCCATTAGAACCGAGAACCTCCTCCTTGAAGTTGGTTAAAAAAGATCTGCTCATCGAATTACTCTGCTCATGGCGATTCCGTAGCAAAGTGTAGCGGCCAGTGTAGGTATACCGAGGATGGGTTGACTTGACGACAATTTGGACAAAAAATACATCTTTGCATCAGAAAATTTTTGGTCGCGGTCAAGATCCTCTTTTGGTGACCCAAATTGGGTCACTAAGTCAGCAAAGTATTGATGAGTATTTTAAATTAGTGCTAAAATCCAAAACCTACAACAAACTACTTCTATTTTTGCCTAAGTGAATGCGTGCATACACGCAACTACTGGATGGCATTTCACAAATCGTGATTTTATGCCTAAGTATCGTCACGGGCACTTGCTCTGCGTCTCTCACTTCCTGTCATGCGGAGAGTTTATCAGTTTCTACGTTATTATACTATGTGGTAATGTTCCATTATGTTTGTTATATTTGATTTTGGTATGAACTAGTTCTCTATAAAATGAGAATCATGTTTATCTGATTTCAATGGTCTAATTATTGCTCACATTCGAATAAAACATATTGGAGAGGAATATCTCCACGCGCGTTTTTCGAGAAATTCTCTGAGATTTTCCGGCTAGTCTTAAGAGCAAAATCATGTGCTTCATTAAAACTAGCATTATATTTCATTAATGATGACATAGTTATTTCAATATTAATATAATTTTTTAGGGTTCCGTACCAAAATGGTAAAAATGGAACCCTTATGGTGCGACTTTCTCCGTCCGTCTGTCACAGTCGATTATATTAATAACTATTAAAGCTATCGACGAAGTTTACCAATCGAAAAAATCAAAAATAATCATGGTCAATAGAGGTTTAAGTATATTTTACAGGAAAAATAAAACCAACCCTCTAACTAGCATAGTTTTTTTTTTAATCAACAATAAATCTCTACAAACAAAGTTAACGATGAATAAGCAAATTAATATAATATTATCGTTTTACTTTTACTTCTGGAGTACGGAACCCTCGGTGCGCGAGTCCGACTCGCACTTGGCCGGTTTTTTATTCTTATATCCATATCAATTAATTTCAACCTCGATTTGAAACTTACACAAATCGTCGTGGAATTTTTAACGAGAAGGTGAGCAAAATCATGTGCTTCATTAAAACTAGCATTATATTTCATTAATGATGACATAGTTATTTCAATATTAATATAATTTTTTAGGGTTCCGTACCAAAATGGTAAAAATGGAACCCTTATGGTGCGACTTTCTCCGTCCGTCTGTCACAGTCGATTATATTAATAACTATTAAAGCTATCGACGAAGTTTACCAATCGAAAAAATCAAAAATAATCATGGTCAATAGAGGTTTAAGTATATTTTACAGGAAAAATAAAACCAACCCTCTAACTAGCATAGTTTTTTTTTTAATCAACAATAAATCTCTACAAACAAAGTTAACGATGAATAAGCAAATTAATATAATATTATCGTTTTACTTTTACTTCTGGAGTACGGAACCCTCGGTGCGCGAGTCCGACTCGCACTTGGCCGGTTTTTTATTCTTATATCCATATCAATTAATTTCAACCTCGATTTGAAACTTACACAAATCGTCGTGGAATTTTTAACGAGAAGGTAGGCACATAACCGTGCTCACCGACCATCCGGTTTCACTAATTCGCTAAAATTAAAATTTATACACCCAATTAATCTGACTTTACCGAGAAAAAAATAAAATAACCTCAGTCCGTAATAATTAATATTTAGTATTCAATTATCAACATTGAAATAAATAAAGCACTGAACACACACTAAAGATGGCGCGGGAGCGTTGCAAATGGTTGCAAAGATGGACAACTTGCCAACAAACTGGCCCACCATGTCTGTCAAGAACCTTTTTTGTTAATTATTATGAATAAATAAATTGAAGCTTTCTGAAACTTTTGCCCTAATTTCAAACTACGACTTTGTCTGCAAGTCCTGTGACAATATAATTAAATATAAAAAACTTTTTAAAAAACCGACTTTAAACGCCCGTGCCACTACAAAGTATATAATTTATTGTTGATATTTTAAAAACCGTTCGACCGATTTCGATAAAATTTCAATGGGAATGGAACCACCTGGGAAGTAGGTATACCCTTTCAAACAAAAAAAGAATTTTCCAAATTGGTTCAGGCATCTTCGAGTAATCGGTGAACATACATAAAAAAAATAAAAACGATTACGACGAATTGATAACCTCCTCCTCCTCCTCATTTTTTAAGTCGGTTAAAAATATGACAATAAAAATTTTTTTGGATCAAATAAGAAATTCAGATAAATTCCAAAAATTATCAGTGTTGTAAGAGTTTAAAACATCTGGGTCAAATATAATTTTCTATGAAAACGTGTTATCTGATGTTATTGTTGCTCTATATTCCATTGTTATTTTATTATTACTATTATTATTAAAAAGTAATTCCCAGCCTTCTTCTCTGCGGCCTATGTGTTTCATGCTTTATTTCAAACGTCTTGACCTCTAGTTGGCCTTCGCTAGTTTTACTGCCTCACATCAACTGCATTAAAGCATATAAAGCATTGGAAATATTTTGTAACAGACATTGATTCGACTTGGCGTGAAAATTGGCGGTTTATGAGAAAGGAAGAGACGGATAACAGACTCGTTTTATCAAGAAACGAGTCGATTTTGCTCATAAATATATACTCATGTGAGTATTTATGAGCAAAATCGAGTATGTTAAGTAGTGGTTCGCCCCGAACTAGCAAGACGCGTCCTACAAATTCGAAGGTAGATTACCTAGACATAGATTTGTAAAATTTTGGCATACAGAAATTTCGCAAGAAAAAGTTTATTAATTTTATTTCTGTTTGATAATGATATGTAATAAAGTGTAGGTAAATGATAGACGTGATTTTTGCATATAATATTTTTTGCATATAAATTACTAGCTGATGCCCGAGACTTCGTCCGCGTGGATTTAGTTTTTAAAATCGAGCGGGAAATCTTTGAGCTTCCGGGATGCCTATGTCACCCTCCAGATTATCAACTATACCTATCCAAAAACTCACGTCAATCCGCAGCTTTGTTGCAGTGTGATTGACGGGCAAACCAACAAACAAACACACTTTCGCATTTATAATATGTATTAGTAAGGAAGAATTAATACTACGATAATAAAGGCGATGTAATTAAATTTTAGGACATAAAAGCTATTCTCTTCTTCTTCTTCTTTATCAACCTATAGACGTCCACTGCTGGACAAAGGTCTCCTGCATGGACTTCCACAGGCTTCGGTCTTGCGCCGCTTGAATCCAGCGGCTCCCTGCGACTCGTTTGATGTCGTCGGTCCACCTGGTGGGGGGTCTGCCAACACCGCGTTTCCCGGTGCGGGGTCGCCACTCCAACACCTTGGGACCCCAACGACCATCAGTTCTTCGAACTATGTGCTAAAAGCTATTATTGTGACTTAAATATGACAGTGAGATATATTCCCTCGGGAACTTTTTTGTAGAGAATAAGGAGTATTTTAATCATGTAGTACATAATTTTTATGTATCATCAACAGTTTTCTCAGCACACGCCAAATAACATTTTACATGCAAAATTTTGCTACTTTGGGTTACATTATTGCAATTTTCTTGAGGATCTCTAATTTTTTTTTAAATAAATTATAGTCTATGTTACTTCCTGATAACTTACCTTGCTATTGGTGAAAAAATGGTTAAAATCGGTCCAGTAGTTACAGAGCCTATTCGGTACAAACAAACAAACAAAAAAATCTTTCCTCTTTATAATATTAGTAGGTATACCTAGATGAGGACTTGGAATATTGATTACCTTATACTCGGAAGAACAAAAAGATTTTTAAAAACCTGTCCACGCGAACGGAGTCGCGGGCAAAAGCTAATTCTTGTTTATCATCCGATAGACGTCCACTGTTGAACAAAGGTCCCTTGCATAGACTTCCACAGGCCACGGTCTTGCGCCGCTTGATCAAGCGGCTCCCTGTGACACGTTTGATGTCGTCGGTTCACATAGTGGGGGGTCTGTCAAAACTGCGCTTCCCGGTGCGGGGTCACCACTCCAGCAGCTTGGTAATCCAAGGACAATCAGCTCTTCGAACTATGCGCCCCGCCCACTACTGCTAGTACTAAATAGTTGTTTTTACGTTATTGCAATGTAGTACCTAAAGCATTTTCTCAGTCTACCTTTGGACGTGCGACATCACGTGTGGATGTGCAAGGAGAGTTTTGTAGTCTGTTAAAAAAACTAAACGAAAATCGGTTCATCCGTCTGGCAGCTACGCTACCACAGACAGATACACAGACAGACACCTTAAACTTATAACACCCCTCTCTTTTTGCGTCGGGGGTTAAAAAAAATTTTCAAGGGGTACTCCAAAAAGCCTATGCAACCTACAGATTCGGATTCAATGGGAAGAGACTTTAGAGATGACTTTTTCTGAAAACTTGACAAGATTAAAAATCTGAGGTGCGATTGTCTAAAAATTGCCGATCAAAATCTTATTAATTTCATGGCATTAGCGTCAAAGTACAATATTCCTTGATTGTATTGATTTAAAGTCACCAATTCAGTACAACCGATTCTAACATGGAGCGTTATGGAGCGTATCGTACATGTACCTAAACGTATGAGAATGCATACACGGAATTAGCTCTAATTTAATGCTGTTGAAACCAACTTCCCCCAGAGAAATTTCCCAAACTATCGCTTTTCTCGACACCAAGATAGCCCCTGGTTTTGACCTGATAACACCAAGAGTACTGAAAGAGTTACCTAAAAAGTGTCTAACATTTTTGGCCAATCTTTTCAATGCCATATTTAGAACATGCCATTTTCCTGAAGTATGGAAAATATCTCAAGTCATTATGATACCCAAGCCAGGAAAACCCGTGGAAGAGACTTCATCCTACCGCCCTATCAGTTTAACACCGGTATTATCCAAACTTTGGGAAAAAAAAATCCTGACCAGATTAAAGGTTTGTCTCGAAGAAAGCGATGTAATTCCTACTCACCAATTCGGCTTTCGTCAACAGCACTCAACGGTGGAACAAGTACACAGAGTGTATCACGCAATCCGCCAATGCCTAGAAAAGAAGGAATACTGCTCTGCAGCCTTCCTAGATGTCCGGCAAGCTTTTGACAAGGTTTAATACTGGAATCATATCTCAAAGACAGGTTCTTTCAAGTGAAACAGCAAGATGCGAGATCAAACTTCTACACCTGCCTGGCCGGCGTTCCCCAAGGGTCGGTTTTGGGTCCCGTCCTGTACAACATATTTACGTGTGACCTACCTCTCTCGCCAGATGTTATTGTTGCAACCTTCGCAGACGATGCTGCCTTCCTATCTTGCAACAAAGATCCCAATCTAGCTAGCTTTCAATTGCAAAAACAGATGGACAAAACTAGTAAATGGCTTAACAAGTGGCGCATCAAACCCAGCGCATCTAAATCACAGCACATTGTCTTTACTTTGAAAACCGGCGATTGTCCTGTCATAAAATTGGGCGAAGAAGAATTACCTAAGACAACATGTGTAAAATATCTAGGATTCTACATGGATCGACGTCTCACATGGAGAGACCACATAAAACACAAGCGTGATGAACTGAACAACCGCTTTAGAAATTTACTTTGGCTTCTAGGTAGACAGTCTTCTTTGTCCCTCAGTAACAAAATAATGGTTTACTGCTCAATCCTCAAACCCATCTGGCTTTATGGCATACAAATATGGGGTACCGCCAGCAAATCAAATATACTGATCATACAAAGAGCCCAAAATAGTATGCTTAGAATTATAGCTAATGCTCCTTGGTTTGCACGTAACACAGAAATACACCAGCACTTGGCACTACCAACAGTCATTGAGGAAATCAATAGTTATAAATTCAAAACACAGAAAACGCTTGCTTAGCCATCCTAATCCATTAGCAAATAGCCTCTTAACTATGAAAAAAGTAAAGCGATTAAAGCGGGCAAATGTGCTTGACAATGTGCAGATTTAAGGGCAGTGGTCCTTTCATCTGAAAAAGTTATTACAAATCCCAACAAATCTGATTAAAGTCTATCGACTGATTGCAGATGTCACCAGAAAAATAAAATTTAATGCTGTTATGGTTATGTATGGTATGAATAAGATTTAGATCGGCAACTTTTAGACAATTGGAGGGCAGAGGTAAATTCACTTGACGATTCAAAAGCACTTTGTAAATGTTTATTTGAATAAAAAGCTTTTCTTTTCCAGTCTCAGACATGCAGGTTTCCTCACGATGTTTTTCTTCAGCCTTAAAGCAAATTGCTTCAAAAGCATTACTTTGAAAAATTAAAAGTGAAAAGTAAGGCATGCCTCGGATTCGAAACGCGGACCACCGCAAAGCAGGCGGAAGTCTTATCACTCCGCTATCACTGCTACTTATAGTCCAGTAAATAAAGCATTTAACCTCGCACTAAATTTCCGATCCAATTTTAATTTTTTTTAGGTTAAGGGTCACTTACTGACCACAAAAACACAAAATGCTGACAGATCCAGGTGGAGCTTCGATCGCAATCTTAAAGAAAAGCTTTTGACCGATATCTTTCAAAGTATCCAATTTAGGGCAAAAGTTATTCAGATCTTTTTTGTAGAGAATAAAATTTTGCATCTTTTATTTCCTGTAAACTTTTTTGTAAAACTTACCGTTTACGATTTATGGCCCATTTAATGAACTGATTTTTCGTTTCGTTTCGAAACACACACACACACACACACACACACACACGAAAAACCGGTTCATTAAATGGGCCATAAATCGCAAACGGTAAGTCTTACAAAAAAGTTTACAGGAAATAAAAGATGCAAAATTTTATTCTCTACAAAAAAGGTCTGAATAACTTTTGCCCTAAAGTGGATAGTTTGGAAGATATCGGTCAAAAGCTTTTCTTTAAGATTGCGATCGAGCTCCACCTGGATCTGTCAACATTTTGTGTTTTTATGGTCAGTAAGTAACCCTTAACCTAAAAAAAAATTAAAATTGGATCGGAAATTTAGTGCGAGGTTGACCAAAAAAAAACGGCTTTATTTACTGGCCTATTAGCTAGATTAAAATTTATTAATGTAACTAATACCTATAATTGATATATTGACTGACCTCTACGCAAAGATGTCGGCCTCTATCCAGACCCCAAGGTCCTTTGAATTTCGTTATTTCAGTATCCATAATACCTTCTAGTAAGCGATACATTTATAATTATGCGATTCTAGCCTTGTCCTGATTGTCTTTAATTTCATCCGTTTACGTTCACTTTTATTTATTTATTTATTTATTTGACACACAAAACAGCTAGCAACCCAACAAAAAAGCATTTAACAGATCGGTCACAAAACTGGCTGCTCGCCAAATTATGTGTGTTCAATTAATTATTATTAGAATCACAATAACAATATTCAAGTTAACAAAAATTAAAATATTTATTGAATTACTTACTAAGCCTCTAAAACAGATTGCAACAATAATATTTTTATGGGGAATTATTTGCTACGCGAAACAACGTATTTTTTATTTTTACCATGTATCCTCGCGAGGTTCAAAGATATCTAGACTTTGTATTTTTGGTAACTGGTAAAGCGGGTAAACTAGACTGCCTTCTCGACTTTAGGCATAGCTCAGCGTGCCAATAACTATTGTTGTTTTAAAGCAACAAGATTATAGGAAAAGTCTAAACTGCGTCCCGTCAAATTGATTTTATACCTATCTAAAGTGTGTAATGTAGCGTATGTCACCCGGACCATGATAACGGGTCGATTGACACGTCATTCATCAAAATCGGCTCAGTAGTTTGGGCTCTACGGTGATACGTACATACGTACAGGAACTCTAAAGTCATAACCCTTCCTTTTACCTTCACCGTAGTCGGGTAATAAACAACGTGATAAATTATATTGATACATTCAGATGAATGAATGAACTTTATATGGAAAGGTTGAAACAATAAATCGTATTCAACTAAATCTTTGAATCACTAACCAAACCGGTATGTATTGAAAAATAACGAAGCTATAATTTATTTTGGTTTGACTCTGACACTGCACGTAACTTATATTACCTCGCTTCGTAGTAGGGTGAAGGCCTGTCGAGCACGCAGACACTTTGAGCATGGCATTTATTTGTCTATACAACTTTTATGGTGGTTTTATATCAATAATAAGTTTTTGTGTATATTTTTAGCTTGTATCCAGAGGTAGGTAGCTGAATGAGACTTGTTTGATGTTCGGTCTACCTAGTGGGGGGTCGCCACTCCAGAACTTGAGACCCTACCTGAGACCTATGAGCATCAGTTTTAGGAACTTCTGTGCCCCACCCCGCCTTTTTCACCTGCAGCTTCGGGATTCACTGAGCTATATTGGTAACTTTACTTCTCCTATGAATCTCTTCATTCCTGATTCGATCTTTGTATATTGTGTCTTTATCAATCTACATGAAAGTCCGCTTAGTGACGAAACCGGAAACACCTTTCCATCGAATACAACGTGTTACAGACAAAAAGTTATGTAATAAAATATGTAACAACCACATGTAACGTAAAGTAAATGGTGAATGTAACATTTAAAGTGAAGTGTAAATAAATATCATTGATACAAAAACCTCAGACACAAAGTATATTATGTAATCGTATAGACCCCAAACGGATGAATTAATCTGATTGCGCCATTGAACTGCTAAATGCTAAAAGGATTAGGTACCTTGACTGTTACAGGCAGCCAACTTCAATTACAATTAGATAATAAAATAATTACGAAATATGCAGGAGCTGATAAGTTCACCTTATCATTAATTGGATAATATATATTTTTTTTCATTCAAATGTAACTTTTTAAAATTAAACTTTGAACCATTTCATGTGACCATTGAAGAGTGCGTATAATCAGGAACTTAGGTAGGCACTCTATCATAAGTACAATGTGCTATTTTCGGGTACCTACCACGATGAATATTGTATTCGGAACTGTCAATGGTGGATGTGTTTGATTTATCATGGCAGTTACCCGTATCGCACCACCAAAATAAATAAAATAAAATATCTACCATTAAACTATGAAAATAAACATAGCTTCAAATAAGAACCATGTTGGGCAAACGAGTTTCCAAACAAGAATCTTCATTGATATTGTAATTAATCCGTCGGTTTGGGTGCTTCGATACAACAAAAAAAAATTCTCAATAACGCAACGGTTCAGGGGTCGGACTGACTGATGTGAAAGGTCCACGGTGCTAACCCCATCCGTAGCACTATTGTTGTGCCCACTCCTAACGCGGTGTCCCTGCGTGAGTGACGAATACTACGCGACTAGGGCTTGCAAATATTCGAAAATTTTTGGTATTCGAATATTCACCTTTTTTTCGGGTATTATTCGAATAATTCGAATAATATTCGAATAATTAAAACTAGTGGTTCGCCCCGAACTGAGACCTCGCGGTAACGGTATCCCATGATTATTCATTCAATCGATACATGATAACCAAAACTGACATTATTATTATGCCCGTTTTCACCAAACATACCTAAATCATCCCCTAAGTAGGAGTCTCTTAACGTAGGTAGCTCCCAAAATACAATCCTAAATCCTAACATCCGTCCCAATATCCTTTTAGGTGTCCCGTACAGGATCGTGATAAATAAGTTGACAGAAAACATCAATCACCTAACTTATAGGTAGCCCGTAAAGGTTAGGGAACGTTAGTGAAAACATTGAATTATTATGTAGGTACTAACGAGTGAAACCGGGTTACGGGCATCTGTACAAATCGTCATCTATCGACGCGAATAGAAAATATACAATATTTAACTAAAATTTAACTAAAAAATAATTTTAATTGAATAATATGGTACAAAAAAAATTACAATACAATTATTGTATTATAATAAGTAACTAAATAATAATGGTCGACGCAAAACTGTTTTTGGGATAGGTCGTTAGTCGTAACTCGTAGTTCCATGGGAATAGTTACTGACTGCGCCATCTATTAGCATTATTGTGAAGCTATGTTGATGCTATATGAATTACTGATGTACATTAAAAATTAAATAATCTCGTTTCTTTATAATATTCATATAATTTTAGTATTTGTTGTTCAAGTACAGGATATAAGTGACCTAAAAACATAAAATCAGTTTGAAAATCCATAGCGGATTTTCCTAGAGAGCGTCTTCAAGCGAGCGTATAAAATCGCCACTTTGAAAGCCCCCCATTTCGTCAATTTTAAGGGAAAAATTAAAAAAAAAATATTTTTGTACTCAGTTCAAAATTATCTTTAAAATGATACGTAACAATTTTATGTAACGCGATATTATTATTTTTTACTTCGCATTCGCTTCTATGAGAGCCCCCCTGAAATAAAGATTTTTATAACTTTTTAAGCCATTTTCGGCTGGAGGCCATCGGTTTACATATTATATCTAAATTTGAAGTAATTACGTTCAGTAATTCAAAAGTTATAAGGCTCTGACAGACGGACGGACGGACGGACGGACAAGTGCAAATCGCTCTAGTTAACTCAGAGACCTCGCTTCGCTCGGTCAAAAACAAAAGATGTTATAATAATCATGTTTTTAACTGCCAATCTCTTACTTTGAGTCTAATATCTTTGAACCAAAACTAAATCTTACTTAAAAATTAAAGAACTGTTTGGAATTTGACAGTTATGGCACTAATTCAGTCCCCCAAAAAATATAAAAAGTTGGTGCCTAACAAGACAACCACAATATAACTCAGTCTTATAAACCGAGATATGAGTGTGAGTATTGTAATAATATTTATATATCAATAAAATCAAATAATCAATTACAAAAACAACAACTTGCTTAAAATCTTTTATCATGTAACTAGAAATAAAGTACTAAATTCTAAACATTATTTTTGGTTCTTCGTTCTACTTACTTCGTATTACTTACTTATAAATCTTAAAAGATTTAAAAGAAAGATTTTCAACGTTGATAGAATACAAATAGGTAACAATTCAGTATTGATGTATGAATTTGGACCTACCTAGCTGGACTGTGTGTCCCAGGTATATTATTTACTCGTGCACAATGTCAAGTGCAATATTCTTAACGAGGGTGGAGTGGAGCATGAGCATTGGACATGATTTTCATCTTGCTCATGTTCATCTTTAGGCCCAACGCTGAGAAACCGTGCTGAGATCGTTGAGCCTTGTATTAAGGTCGCTCAGAGTCTCTGCCATAACGACTATGTCATCGGCAAATCGCAAGTGAGTGATGTACTCATACCGTTTATGTTGTTGCCAAGTCCGTTCCAATCCAGAAGCTTAAAGACGTCCTCCAATGCAGCGGTAAATAGCTTTGGGGAGATTGCGTCTCCCTGTCACACTCCACGCTGCAAGTGGATTGGCCTCGTAGTCTGGTCCTGTATACGTACTGACATAGTGGCGTTTTCATACAAGCACTTCAACACTTGGATATACCGGTAGTCAATCCGGCATCTCTGCAACGACCTCAATAAGGCCCAAGTTTCCATCAAATCGCAGGCTTTCTCATAGTCCTCAGACGCTAAGCAAAGTGGCCGTTAATGCTCTTCCATCTATTGTATAACCTGCCGCAGCGTATGAATGTGATCTATGGTGCCATAGCCTTTTCGGAATCCAGCTTGTTCGGGAGGCTGGAAGTAGTCGAACCTACGAGCGAGACTATTCGTAATGACTTTCGAGAACAACTTGTAAACATGACTCAGCAGCTAGATGGGTCTATAATAATTCTTCAACAAGGTATTATCACCCTTTTTGAAGAACAGAACCCCCACGCTCCTGTGCCATGCTTCCAGCGGATGCAGCGGCGTGATGACTGATGACGGAATTGAACAATCGCTGAAAGATCTAAAGTACCGGTTTTCCACCCGCTTTCAGGAGTTCTACAGTGACTCCATCATCACCAGGCGCCTTCTTGTTCTAATACTCATGCTAATCTCGTTTAGGCTGACGTCCGGGATATCTTCGTTATAGTGTCGGGTCAGTTTGGCTCTGGGATCAAATCCTCAAGAGGATTTTGAGAAAGAGATCAACAGCCGAATCCAACCCAGCTGGGCAGCATTTGGGAATCTCCGAGATGTCTTCTCGTCCAAAATCCCTCAGCGCCTGAAGACGAAAGTCTTCTAAGTCACTAAAAGAACAGTGCGTGTTGCCAGTGTTGACTTACGTATCCAAGAATTGGTCGCTAACTGTGGGCCTCATAAAAAGGCTCAGGCTATGGAGAGAGCTATGCTTGGAGTATCCCTGCGAGATCAAATCAGAAATGAGGAGATCTGTAGGAAAACCAAACTCACCGACATAGCTCAGCGAGTCGTGAAACTGAAGTGGAAATGGCCGCGGCACATAGTTCAAAGAGCTGATGGTCGCTGGGTTCCCAAGGTGCTGGAGTGGCGACTCCGCACCGGGAAGCGCAGTGTTGGCAGACCCCCCACTGGGTGGACTGACGACATCAAACGAGTTTCAGGGAGCCGCAGGATTCAGGCGGCGCAAGACCGAGATCTGTGGAGGTCCATGCAAGAGACCTTTGCCCAGCAGTTGTCGTCTATCGGTTGATAAAGAAGAAGAAATTATGAGATCAGAATCAGCTCAATGTTACATAGCACAAAAATAAAATGCGTTTTAATCTTATCATCTTACTTTAGCTTATTCTTACACATACACGTACAACTTAGAACCTTCAAGGCAAGAGTGAATAGGTATCTTCTAGGCAAGCGCGTTCCAACCTAGACCTCATCACTGCTTTCTTCTAAGCATAATTATTGTCTTCTACTTCTAAGCATAATGTTGCACGCGGAGTTTAAAATTAATATTTTGTGCATGTCGCAGGCATTTTGTGTGATTCCGCCGTTTACATACGGCGTCGTCAGTTTAGAAACGCTTGCTGTTATGTTATATGCCGAAGGCAAAATGACAACTGGTTCAATTGTTTTAATTTCACTGTAGTTTTAGATGTAGTTATTGCGAACCTACGCAATTCCCAAGCACCAGGGCCACGAATCTGCCTCTAAAGTTAGCTTAGGTTGGGGTTCGACATGCACAGTCAGGTGCCCGCTTAGTTTCCATTTGTCCAATATACCTTTTTTTTTACGTGGGGAAATCCATCATGGATACCACCGCCCCCGGGGTTACGCGACAGTTATGTCGGACTCTAACTCTGACTCTAAAACCCCACGGTGTTCCTTCTGATCGCCTGGTGACTGGGCAACGGGACCGTAATCACGTTCACGCAAACCAACCAGCGGCGCCTGCAGAGACAGAACCTCCTCTCAAACACAGAGTTCTTCACTCATCACTCTATCTGAGGCACACAAGGAACAAAGTGTGTCTCCCGGCCCGAAGACCTTACTCCCTCAGGCGACGGACTCCCCATATCCATCGCTTGGAGGCGATGAATTTCACTGTAGTTTTAGATGTAGTTATTGTGAATCTACGCAATTCCCAAGCACCAGGGCCACTTAAGTTAGTTAGGTTGGGGTTCGACATGAACAGTAAGGTGCCCTTAGGTTCACCACATTTGGCCAATATACCTAAGTGTTCACCAGACTCTTCACACACACCTGACTGTTCACACTACCACCCGACTGTTCATGTATAACCCTAACCTAACTTTAGATTTTGGCGAACATAGTACTTGTTAGGCATAAGAAACAGAACTAAATACTTCAATTTGCCGCGGCATTAACATAACAGCGAGCGTTTCTAAATTGACGACGCCGTATGTAAACGGCGGAATCACACAAAATGCCTGCGACATGCACATCAATATTCAGAGTTTGGCTTTCGGAAAATTGGTCGAATATTCGAATATAGCAGATTTAATATTCGAATATTCGGACAAGAAATATTATTCGAATAATTCGAATATTCGAATATTCGAATGCAAGCCCTATACGCGACGCGACGCTGCGAACGCGACGAACGCGATCAACTCAACGGCATACCCTGCTTGTGGCCTATATGGCAATCGCGGCGAGACGCGACGTATTACATTACATCGTGTCGTGTCGCGTCGCGTCGCGTCGTATTCGTCGCTCACGCAGGACACCGCGTAACACAAGCTTACGCGTAGTTGGAGGAGAAAGGAGAGAATATAAATCGTGTTAAACATGACATAATTATTATTCATTAAAAAAAAAACTTTTTCTGTGACACTTTCGTCACAATTATGTCTCGGTTTTGTATCAATGGCTTTGAGTACTAAACCAAAAAGAACAATTTTAAAATATTTACTTTCTTGTGTAGCACTCGTTCGCGAGCGCGCGCCCGCTCTGCCGGGACACATAGAGGGCGAATCTAACACCAATGAACGCCAGGATCACTATCATATTCCTGAGTGTTCCTCAAACTCGACGACACTGAGTCACTGCAAGTTCCTCCCTTCAATTGTTTTGATCACCACCAAACCTAAATTAGCCGATAAAAATCCTTCTCACGATAATGATTCGTCAAAATTATTAAACTTTATTCTTATTCTGACAACTAAACCGTTGCTAATTAATCACGTTTGAAGCCCTTTGTTTGGTATAAAAATAATTTATTAATTTAATTCTATGATTAATTCTAATTACTACCAGCGTTCCGTTCACACACATAAATTATATTTGTATGCACTCTGCTGTACGAATCCCAAACAGTTTCTACAGACACAAAGTCACACTATTGTCACTAATATTTCGCGATTTAATTGTCACACCAAAGTCCACCGTCGCTGTCCGATCTCAAACTACTCAGATAGATTCATTTAACAATTTTAAATCCGATGTTCACTTTTAAAAACAGAACAAAGTCGATCTTATCTAGACTAAAGAAACTAATTCAAACCACCTCTATCGAAGTACGTCTATGATTGTAATCTTTACCATCAATACACATCGAGATATTGTTTATTAAACAACAATGGCCTGAATCTGGATTAAGTTGTATTTCTAGTTAGATTTGTTTGTAAAGTCTATCGCGGTGTTACATTCTAATGTTGTAAATAAAATTCACGGGCAGTTTAATGTTCATTCGTTAGAACAAACTTGAATTGATTAAGTACTTAAGTAATTAAATAAACACTTAACTGAAATGGAGTCAAAATATTGTAATAGTCTTAAAACGACATTCTTAGTATTTAGTTATTTGTATGGTTGTTTTGATTATTTTAACAAACACTTTAATCTGTATTGTCATAGTTATCGATTAACAATGGTTAATTATTATCTGTATAAGTTATTATTGTAAACTACAAACTGAGACATAAACAACACTGATCTAAGCTGTGATATATTTGACATTTAAAATAATAGTCGGATATTATTTATCCGAGTCAAAGAAAAAAATGCAAGTTTCAAAAATCGGAAATTTAAATGAATTTTTCAAAAATTAAAAAAAAATAATCGTAACAAATGCGAACAGTTGCAAGGTTAGGGTTGTGCGGAAGTGCGCCGTTCGATAGCGAAAGTGCGCGCGAGTCGCGTTACGGTCCGAGACTGGCGGCGCGGCGACCACCCGCTCACGTAACTGGCTTATTTAATCTGCATACGGGTAGATCACATTGACCTCCAAAATCTATAACAAACACTATGCACTAGAACATAGACAAGTGCTTGACTACGATCACACCTGACGGTAAGTGAAAATGCAACCTAAGCATGATGCAAATGAATTTGGAGCCCGATTGCATACTCTTATTAAAATCTATTTACTCCGGATAAAATAACACAACACTTTTCATAGCTGAATGATATGTTCTATTTCTTTTTATTTTTCTAACTAGGTTTATGGTAAGCAAGGGAGTTCAAACCTTGACAACCAATACATTAACGCGTCGAACTAAATCGTAAAGCTGTTATTGAGTTTGGATGCGGTATATTTATGAAGAATTTTTTCATCACTTTACCGCCAGTAGTAAATGAAAATTGATGCACAGTTGACGTTAATTTGAAACGTACCCTAAGAGCACTTTACGAAATTAACGGCAGAGGGCTTTCTATGTATCTATATTTTGTAGGGTTTTGAGCTTGTTTTGAGTATTGTCAAAGACACACCTTGTAGCACAAACTCTACGACTTAGGAGTAGGTACAGTGTAAGGGAAGAGACGTGTAAGAAAAACAGCCCTTTTGATTCAAAATATGTATTTTTTGGGAAAAATTAAATCATAAATCTCTATCACTTGGATTTTTATACAAGTTACCTCACCCTAGCTTCGAACTTTTCCGGAAAACGCCGTCTAAAGTACGCATAAAGGTTTAGCATTTCTTGAGATAAAATCGGAGTCGGACGCATCAGTTCTGAAAGTTCAATATCTATTCTATCTATGGATAGTATTTTTAAAATGAGTCACTCAAGCAAAAACATGTAGTTTAAATATTTTGACACTGAAATAATTCTTTTAATACGAGTAAGAACATCACAGTTAATGATCCCCTGCGCCGCTCGTCCATTTGCATTTCTTGGAATATATTTGGTTGCGTTAAATGAACAATTAAAACGTTTATTATTCGCTAAAAGTGAATGCAAGATATGAGTGAATATAAAAACAAAAGTTCTTTTAGTTATATCGCTTACATGATTGTTGTTATTTTTAAAAGAACAAATTCTCGCAGATGAAATTACGGGCAAAAGCTAGTTGTTAAATATGCCTAAGTGCTGAAGACAATAATGAATCGTATCAGTCACAAAAGATAAAGGCTAGAGATAATTATCACAAGTTAACAATAATAAGAAAAATCCTAAGGATTAATTCTAAAAAGTGTAATATTTTAATATTTGATTTAAATTTTTAAAATGCATGTTACTTTAATATGTGAGGGAAAAAAAGGCTTTTTTAATGTTTATTTTGTAGTTTTATTTAATAATAAGAAATGAATTCTGATGACTTTCACGAAAACAAACAGCATTACGATGAACGTCTGCAGATTACTAAGATAACCTTAATGCGCGAAAGACCGTAAGTTCAATACCCTAATCTTGCTCCTGTATCATACTAATATTATAAATGCGAAAGTGTGTTTGTTGGTTTGTCCTGCAATCACGCCGCAGTCAAAGTCTGCATAGTTGCAGCGACAGCAATGAAAATGTGGTCGGGACGACCACAGGTCAGGAGAGGCCGTGTTAGCTGAGGGTAGATTTTTATAATAATTACCGAGTGCGCCGTTCGTCAATTCCATAAAAGCCAACAAGTATCGACGCCAGGCCACGGTAATATTATCTAAACAGTATTGTAACTCGGCCGTATCTTTGACATAAATGCCTACAGCCGCGCGGTACGTAAACATGCGATAGGGCTGCCCGCCTCCAGCATTTTAATTACATTTGCCTACTTTGTGTTTCCATTTAGTTTTGTGATTGTAAATATACTTTTTTTTATATAAACAAATAAAATACTTTGTGAATTAAATAGGAAGTGTTCAATAAAAATGCGTGTTGTTTTTTGATTGGTAGATTTAATTAAAAAAAACCGGCCAAGTGCGAGTCGGACTCGCACACCGAGGGTTCCGTACTCTAGAAGTAAAAGTAAAACGATAATATTATATAAATTTGCTTATTAATCGTTAACTTTGTTTGTGGAGGTTTATTGTTAATATAAAAAAAACTATGCTAGTTAGAGCGTTGGTTTTATTTTTCCTTTAAAATATACATAAACTTCTATTGACCATAATTATTTCTGATTTTTCGATTGGTAAACTTCGGAGATAAGGGGGGGAACGGTATTTTTTTCGACATTTTGCCCGATTATTCAAAAACTATTATATTTAGAAATAAATAAAAACCTGTTTTAGAATGTACATGAAAAGACCTTTCATATGATACCCCACTCGGTATAGTTATCTTACTTTGAAATTTCAAACTCCCGATTTTCCCCCTTTTTTAATTAAACTAAAATAATTTTCGCGTTGGTTTTATTTTTCCTGTAAAATATACGTAAACTTCTATTGACCATAATTATTTCAGATTTTTAGATTGGTAAACTTCGGAGATAAGGGGGGGGGGGGAACGGTATATTTTTCGACATTTTGCCCGATTATTCAAAAACTTATATTTAAAAATAAAATTATATTATATAAAATTATATTTAAAAATAAATAAAAATTTGTTTATACATTAAATAAAATTAAATAAAATTATATTTAGAATAAATAAAAATTTGTTTTAGAATGTACAGGTAAAGCCCTTTCATATGATACCCCACTCGGTATAGTTATCTTACTTTGAAATTTCAAACTCCCGATTTTTCCCCTTTTTTAATTAAACTAAAAAGAATTTAAAAAAAGTTATCTCTGGATGCGTTATTGACGAATTCATGCAACCAAAAACAGCACAATATATCCTCCTCGTCATATTAAATATGTACTTGAACTTATTTTTAGTTAAAAAATTGCGCAGTTATTGTTAAAAAACATAACACCGTCCGTTCGTCACTGCGGCACAGTCGCGACTGTCTGCGTACCGAGCGCTTACCGAGATCGAGGCGCGTAGACATAGCTCGCGCTTCGTCCGTTTGTATGAAGTTGGAATACTGCCTATACATAATATTACCGTGGCCAGGCGCCATTCTGCTTCAAGTTATCACGCCGGTCACGTCTCCTTATACCTACTTGTGTTGTATTAATTATTCAATTATTGAGTAACGGATATTTGCTAAATGAAGAATTCCTTACTTTGTGTTTTTTTTTAATAAAAATAATAAGGGTCCGCCAATAGTAGATATACTTACTCTTGCATCGGGAATAAAAAAGCATGATTCGGAAAGTTAATACCAATGAAAAAAAAGAGCAGACAAAAACCGCAACTGTTCTCTCATTATAAAGAGCTACGCGAAGGAAATTGTCGAAACTCGGGACGTTCAATGACTTGTGTGCAGTAGGTAATCAACGGCACAAATCTCTAAACTACAAGCCAGTCGACTTTGTCGTAAATTCGGACTGAAAGGACTTTCTCCTTATTATTTGACAACATTTTGTGTAGTACTTTTTTTTTTGAGGTAAGTAATACCTTTAGCCAGAGCACACAGTACATATAATTTAACAAAAAGAGTTTTTTCCACTATCTCGATTAAACAGTTGGTCAAGAATTACAATATGTGCCTCGAAAAATTTGATGATAATTTCAAAATAGCTGAATGAAAGTGTAAGTATTTTACTTTTTTCTCACCTCATGGCATAAAATTTCTTATTAGTTTGTTTATTAATTTTACATGTCGCAAATAAGCAGACATTGTAATATATGATCGTTCCATGCTTATTGCTGTAATTATAGGCTATAAACTTTACAGCATGGTTCATACCACGATCATCGGACACATTATCATAATATCATAACGCCTACAACTTCGCTCATGGCGAATGGTAGGTACAGCTAGCTGTCGCTGTGAAAGCTTTTATTTATTACCTTAACTGGCAACAATTCAAGTGAATAGGAAACTTGAAAATAGCTAATATTGATGGTACATACTATATTGAAAATACGAAATCATAAGCGGAATACTTTAGCTATTTTTTAACCCCCGACGCAAAAAGAGGGGTGTTACAAGTTCGACGTCGGACGTGGTTAAGGTGGAAGACAAGGGTCTGCCCGCGAAATTCAAATTTAATTTGGTTTTTCGCAATTTGTAAACTAATACGACAAAGTAGGCTTATGGCCTTCTAATTGCGCCAGTGGAATTATCATCAGTATTTTGATTAATTTCTTAAACTGGTCACTTTCAAGTAAAGATTTTTATGTAAACCTGTGAAGATGATAATTCCACTGGCGCAATTAGAAGGCCATAGGCCTACTTTATCGTATTAGTTTAAAAATTGAGAAAAACCAAATTAAATTTGAACTTTGCGGGCAGACCCATGTCTTCCACCTTAATATCGGTTCAGCAGTGTAAGAGTATCAGCTCTTTTCCAAAATGATGTAAGGCATTTTTGGCGTATGAACTCGATTAAGTGCCGCGTGCCAGTATAATCGTTACTAAATGACAATTAATTGATAACTTCGACAGCTAAGCCATAGATTCTCATGTCGGGGGTGTTTTAAATTTTCAATTTACACTTGTCTTCTTATTAATATGTTGAAAGGATAAGTGAATACTTTTCAATGACAACCAACTGGTCAAAAAGATGCATCAATAAGTATAAGTTTGCTATAGTCTCAATTCTGGTGATTGGCCACAATGGATTTTTCTCAAATTTGCTCGGAAATCGCTTCTTTATTTAAAAAAAAACGAAACGTCAATTGGCTCATTGCTGGCGTGGCGTTAGCAATTACGTAACAGGACAATAATGTAAATTGCTGGACAGGTACGAGGTTTTTAAAATGTACACTTACCTCTATTAGGTGTTTCTCCTCTGTGATTAGGTGTTTTAAATGTGCATTTCTTTCGCTGAGTTATACAATTTAAAAAAATAAGAATGATTTTTTTTAAATGGAACAAAAAGAGCGTGGTTTAATTGGAGGTAAAGAATTATTGGTGACTGGTGTTTTCTTTTACAATATATTTCTTGTTCTGAAATAAAAATGGATTCGGAATCGGATGAAGAATTAATGGACTTTACACCACCAGATATGGCGGAAGAAGCTAATGTACTATAACATTTAACATGAAATAAAACAGTGTTTCTTTAATTATTTTTTTGTTGTTTCCTCGCAAATTAGAGAAAAGTACTATACAAGCCTCGGCCGAAATAGCAATTCATGGCCTCGTTTACTTAAAAAGGCCTCGGCTAGCGCCTCGTCCTTTTAAAATCACTTGGAAGTCCTCGGCTTCGCCTCGGCCTTCCAATGTTACTCGTCCATAAATTGCTTTATTCCGAGCCTCGACAATAATGTACTATTAACTTATCATCACCCTGTGCACTGCAGCAATTATTTTTAGAAAATCTCGTACAAGGTGAGCAGCTAAGCTGAACCTGACTAATATTCCACTCCACCCTCCAAATAAGCATAAAGCTTGTGTTAGGAGTGGGTACGACAATAGTGCAACGGGTTGGGATAATATTCAATGAAGCTTTCATAAAAATCGTTATTGGTATCTACCACAGCTTCGCTTCGAAAAGAACTACAAAGCAGCTAGTCCGTCGCAAATGATAATAATTAAGGAAGTACTTTCAAGTATAGATATGTAAAGAAGATTAAATGAACAATCTAATGTACGAGTAATTATGCTAACACCAGATCCATTGATAATTTCATCAAACAGATATTGTTCTATTATTCTGAATAAATGGTTTCATTGTATCAGAAATCAGTAACTCTATTGTGTGGCTCTTAATTACAGTTTATCGTAATAGACTGTACGTAGACGAGAAGCTGAATGTTTTTCGATACCGCTGTAGCCACGAGTGAATGAGAAGTTACAATTTTATTGACGATGACGAGTAATTATTCTCCCTAGATATTACTGCCTCACACCGATTTACTTATAATGAAGGAAGGTAAATTGATTTACAGCTACGGCCGTAAACGTGAAATAATGAAGCGGGCGGCGAAGTATTGAATTTTTGGGTTCCATAGTAAAATAACGAATTCTTATATTTTCGTTTAGTCCGTTTGTGGATCTGTCACACCACAGAGAGTGTGACACTGTGACAGTTTTTGTTACTGTGATTGTTTACAATTACTTTTATCATCTCGAACTATTTCACAACAATAGCGTATTGTAATCCCCTATATTATTTAACAATGCAAATCGAAATGTAATGTCACTCTCTCTAGATTATATTATTCTCAATCGATATACCATTAGTCGATAATAATCGAAAAATATAAACGAAATTGGTACAAAACTCCCACGACTCATCGTGAGTCATGAGTTATTCAGTCAGATCTCCTATGAGACCTTCACGAGCACTTATGAGATTTGTAACAGCTCAAATTATTGAGAGAGCCTTAAAATTAACTAAATATTTTGCCCTAGTTTTTGTTTTGCGTACTGAGATTTAGATATAACAGCTTGAATCATACGTTGGAATGTATGATGGAAATAATCACGACTCAGTGAATTCATTGCATTTACTGCGGTTGGCTGAGTTAATGGCTTTCTTCCTAAAAATATGGATAAAGCGAAATAGTGTCAGCTAGTCGACAGTGATCTTCTTTATACATGTAAGTATAACAAACGTTGCAGTGATGTCATTAGATACTATGTGACGGCATCGTTAATGCTACGTACCTATAGTTTAAGTAAAAAAGTACCCAACAGAAAATATTCATTTGCAGAGATGACGTCTGGTTGTCTATGGTCTACAACTCGATGTTTAATAAATATTTTAATAAATATAATTTTAATTCAAAGTCATCATAAAAGTTATATTTACCGCGCTTTAAAGCTCGAACCCTAAAGCCACGAGCTACAACGCTCCCAAGAGAATTCACTCTGCATTACATTTTGAGCGAAAACTCTAGTGCCAACAGGCAATAGAGTTTTGTATCGTAATAGTAACATACCTCACGCACTTAATTAACTGGCCATCAAGCAGCCCTAGTATAAATTTTATCATAGGGAATCCTGTTAGCAACTTGTTCATCATTAAATTTCTAATCTCTCATACCAGATAATCCAGTAACGTACCTATACGTACCAGTTTTTTTACTTTAACCTTATTCTATATTTACTTTCAAACATTTGTGAAGAAACGGAAAATTTAATAAAGTTTACTACTGCTTCTAAAACTTATACTACTAAAATAATAATTTATAGTCTATGGATCAACCAAACATTGCGGTTAGCTTAAACTTTGAAACAAGTTCTTTGAATAAAACATGAGCTTTAGAGAGATTTTTCCTTTAGAACCACCGTTAGTAAACATTTTGTAAACATAGCGGCCAGTCTGTTCGGTTGCGGTCCATATTAAAATCGATTGTACTGAATTTGTGACTTTAAATCAATGCAATCAAGGACTATTTTACTTTGACGCATATGTCATCGAATACGAATACGATCAATGGAATAACTTTTAGACAATTGATACCTAGAATTATAAAGGTCAGTGTAGGTCGAAAAATGGATCACAACATATCGGCCAATATTGAACTATTCGCCCCAAGGATTCATTAACGTTCAAAATGTTTTCAACGAGGCCACAGGACGGTGAATCGGTGATAATAATGAAGTTTCTTATAAAGCGGGCCGTGAAAGCCTGTTCGGAAGTGACACGGTGACATAATGCGTTACATCAGCCTTGTTGCGAGCGGTATTGAAAACAAAGATGACCTACAATCTGTGCAAGGCAGCCATCGACTTATCATTGACATCAATGGCCAAATAAGTATTACACACAAACGTTGATATATTTTTGGTAGTGTGTTTACCTAAAGAAGGAAATTTTAGAATACAAGTGCACCTTGATTTAAATTTTAAAACACCCACATCATCTATCTAACACCTACTCATTGAGACCATTCTAATGAGCCCAAACACACAGTTGTTGAGGAGTTGGGTATTCCGCAGACTACTTGATGCTGTAGCAACTAGCATCATCTCAAGGTTACCATGCCTTGGAAATAATCCGAAGTAACAGTACACCAAATTCCAAATCAATCGCACCAGTGAAAGTATGTAGGACCCTTTAATCAAGTAGGGATTGAGCTGATGATCTTCAAACGCCTAGGCAGATCTTCATAAATTATAGCTAAGATCCACATCGATTATGTTGTTATCAATATCGGTCCATTCATTAAGACAGCTACGAGGAAACAGACAGACACACAAATACACCGATACTCATGTCAAACTTACAACACCACTCTTTTTGACGGGGGTTAAAAAGAGCCTATGTGTTGACCTTACACAAAGTCCAAAGTGCAATGCAAGTAAATATAATCATACAATTCAAAAATTAATGTGTAATTAGATAGACGTTTTGTTGCATAATGATTATTTTCATGATTAGAAAGGCGGCATCAACTTGATATTCAAAATCTACTCGAGAAATGTAACTAATAATGCAGTTTATGTAACAGAATTACGACCGTGCATAAGAGGCCTGGGGCCCTCCGACCTACCGCCAAACGTAGTCTTATTTCAATATTGTTTTGACATATCATACAATGATAAGTTACTTACCTTATATTGTTACTTAATTTTTAAGATCGTCAGTGTACGACATGTCAAAACATTATTGAAATAAAACTAAGTAGGACCCTGGACCCTGGTATTAGAAATCAAGGGACGAAAATGGTAGCGACTTTAAAGCAGCTGCTAACAGTTGCTCCTAAAATGCAAGGAAATATGCCGTGTCCGCAGGAATGTTGCTACCTATTCATTATACGTCAAAGCGCACGCATAGTATGTGAGCTAGTGTGGAATATTGGACTGTGACGTCATTAACATTTGACGCTTTTTTTTTAGTTTAATGGTCTATGATCTACGATGATACCTATTATCACACCTAAAAGTAACAGCGGCCGCTCAAAATACACGCTCTTTATTTTTAAAACAACTACAGTATCAAGTTTAAATGCGACATAACGTATCCATATAAGGAGACAGTGTAGCTACTCTCGTTTTCAGTAGATACAATTACGAAACCACACATTCTCTCCAACCAAATAAAAAATAACCACTGACCATGTTGAATATAACCGATATCTCTTTCCCTTCAACAACTAAGCGTAAAGCGTGTGTTAGGGCATGGAACCGTCAACGTTTCGGTTTTCAGTCCGCACCTCAGCCACTGCTCTATTGAGGCTTAGTAAGTGTACCTAGTCAGTAAGTAACCTTTTGTGTACGGAACCCTAAAAAGGTATTTATACCTTTTTAGGGTTTTCTATTGCTGCTATAACAAATAAAAACAAACAAATAAAAATTAAAGTAAGTTTTTTAACTTAAAAAACTAAGTTACTAACTTTATTAACCCCCTTTATTTTTTTACCTCACAACTTTACATGAAAAAGGAGTCGAAATATTTTTTTATTATTTTACCCTGGCATGTGGAGTGTCATTGTCTAGAGTTCATTAAGTAGAGTTCAAATATATTTTTTATTACTTTTTAGCTACAAAGTTATAGAAACGTTAAAGTTTTTAGTTTTGGATCATTTTTCTGACGGGGTCTATCTCAAAAACTAAACTAGCTAGGAATTTGAATTTTCTGTATATTTATGTCCCGTATAGTGTATTTATACAACAAACACTGAAAACACCAAATTATAATACAAGTTTCGTACGGGTAATTTAGTATTTCCAAAGAATTATAAGATTTCCAAACAGTTGAAAATTTCACAGAATGCATATTTGTATTGCCGCTCTAACAAGAAATAATAAAAGGATTCGTGTGCGAATCTGATTCGCACTTGACAAGTTTTTTAATGTTAACGAGTTTCTAAAACGCCCGACATCCTGGGGCAGAATTCGGATTATTTCTGTATTTACCTAGTAAAACCCCTCGATGGCTACACTCAACTTATATTGGAATTGGATTTATCTACGAGATCTCTTAAGAACGCATACGTCGGTGCCTCCTTTGCGACGCTCATTGAGCTCACCAAACTACATACGATACGAAGTGTACGTAGTTTGGGAGCTGTTTCTTTTGTTCTTTTTCACTGAATGGGTCATAAGGCTAGGCATAGGGCTAGGCTGCGAACTACTAACTACTACAAACTTACTAGACTAAGGGCCTGTATTACCACCTTCCGATAAGTGTCGGATAGCCTCAACGTAAATTTTGTCACTTTTTTTTTTAACTATTGCACAAAAAAATGTACAAAAGGCGGACTTAATGCTAAAGCATTTTCTACCAGTCTTAATGCTAAAGCACTTTCTTACTTTATGTCAAGTGACAAAGACAAAATATGCGAATAAGCTATCCGACACTTATCAGAAGGTGGTGAAAATGGCTCTAAGTTTAGTAAAACCTAGGTTTACCTATTTCTCTTTCTGTAGCGTGGTTAAAAAGTCAAAAGTACCACTTAACGCGTAACTAGTTACGTCAGGTTGTATAATATCAAATACGCGTTGGTCATTTAATTGGCAAGTAAAGCGTTCTAGCTTAGTCATTCTTACTTAATATTTGCCGCCTTAGATTGGTATATTTATTTTTACAAGCGCTATATCACACGATTTTTTTATTTTTCACTAGTTTAGATTGTATTCACTTCCTCTTGTCAATGATGCTTTGCGAAGCATGATTTTAAAGTGGTTTGAGTCGGGACAACAATCGTCTTTCTAAACTGATATTTTTAACTCGTATTTCCTATTCAATAATGGCAGCTAATGTACTTGACTAGTTTGATAGATCATACTTGAAAACTTTATGTAGGTATTTGAATTCTTAAAAAAAAACCGGCCAAGTGCGTGTCGGGCCACGCGCAGTGTAGGGTTCCGTAGTTGCAAGTCACAAATATTATTTCTGACCTAGGATAGGGCTTTTATTTTATTGATGAATATTGAATATATTTTGAGTTCCATGGTATAAATACTATATATACTACAAAATATGCAACTTACACTACGTGTAATACTTAACTTAGAAAATACAGTTATAACTCCTCAACTTATGAACTTTTCTTATAAAATTCATTATACTACTGCTACTACTGTAAAACACTACTGCTGTAAATTTTTTCATGTATCCTATAAACAACCATTTAGTTGGTAGAGGGTGGGGTGACACTTGACTCTATTAAAATTTAGCACTTTAAATATCATATTTCACAAACGGATCCCTAAATCGAAAAATGGTGTTCCCACACCCACAATATTTTTGTAAGACCTATTCAACAACACCCCAAACTATGGGATAGATGAGAAAAAAAATCATCCCCACTTTACATGTAGGGGAGGTGGTAGCCTAAAAGTAATATTTTTCAAAATTTTATTTCACCACTTTGTTGACGTGATTAATATTTATACCCTTGTCAAATTACAGTTTTCTAGTACCAATAGTCTTTGAGCTAAACCGCGGACGGACGGACGGACGGACGGACGGACAGACGGACGTACATAGCGAAACTATAAGGGTTCCTTGTTTACTACGGAACCCTAAAATAACATTAATGTAACAGGCTAAATGCTTACAAAACTTTTTTTGGGGTCTGTAGTAAAACATGGAGCCCTTATAGTTCCATCCAGTCCGTCTGTCTGCTCGTCTTTGTCACGACCATTTTATTCAGTAGTAATACAGCTGCTTTGAAATTTGCTATTAAAATTAAAGTAAAAATACATAGGAGAACAAAGATACCGTGCGAATTGAGAAACTCCTCCTTTATTGAAAGTCTGTTATAAAAAAGAAAATGGGAGAATATCCTACGGATCGTTGGAAAGGTATTTTCAAATCAATAATGACTTCTAAAATACCTTTTCGAATAAAACTGTTTACGAACTAATGTAAGTGCCTAAATGGACTGCCAGAAATACTGTTTACTAGAGCTTGATGTCTATCTCGGTAGGTAATATAAACTAAGTATATTGTAAAATCTGAAAGTTATAAAATCTTAGCACATAGTATAAAGTTCATTATCATGACTATCGTAAGACATACGACAGCGATAAATGTTATACAATACAGCACAAATATTAATCTTTGATTCTTATAATTAGTAAATGATAAGAAGTTTTTTATTAGCATACCTTATACGTGTACGGAACCCCATCTAATAAGTACCTACGTATTGTTAGCGTCATTTACCTATCTTGATCATTATGTACCAATTAATATGATTTACTGGCGATTGTTGTATGAAATTTTATTTCCGGATAATTTATGGAAACAACCAGATGTAATTAGTCAAAAATATTCATAGTTTTTGGACTAATTTAGTTATACTAGTTTTACCTACTCTCATTATTATTTTTACAAAATTATTTAAAATGGAATACATAAACAATTATTATATTAAGAACTTTAATGATAAATAAGTATTGAATTGTGTCTAGCAGATACATAATTCCTAGTTCCATGAGTAGATATAATTGGTCTATGGTTGGAAGGGGCAATATCAATATGGGGTGGGTGTGTGAGCGCTGGAGACGCACAAAGAAGTGACAATAATTCATATTATTATAAGAGGCAAATGGAGTGAGATTGGAAGATGTAATTATGGATCAATTAACGTGTTGAAATTATTGATAAAGTTGTTTGAGTTTTGGCCGACGCCAATAGTATTCCGTCACGCACTGAACCAGTTTTTTAATGTAATGATAGGCATTGTGTGGTCATTATCTGTTTTTGATGCACGTGTTAGGAAATACAATAGAGCAGCGACATAATTATTAATGTTTTATGGTTAGAAACAAATAATTATGTTCATCAAGTTTTGATACGTAAAATAAATTACTGATCTGACGGTATTTCGGTTTATAACACAAAAGTCAAAGAGATTCAGCATAGACTAAAATCTCAACAGATAATTATTTACCGGCCAGCAAGACTGAACAATGGTGTCTATGGTTTTGTAAACCATAGTCTAGGACCATAAATATTATAAAAAGGATTGTTGTAATTCTCTATTGTAGAGACGTTAGAGTATTTAATCTACGCCTCTATAATAGACAATAGACATAGTATATTAAATAAGGTTCAGACCTTAGATTTATACTCTATGATGGTTACCAAAACTACTTATGTTATTATTTAATTATTTTGTACATAATTATTATGTAATTAATAAATCTCTATCATAAAGTATCATAGAGACAGAATTTAGATATTTATGGTCAATGCTTTGCCATAGATTAAAGAGGATACTATAAATAATCTATGGATGGTAATGCAATGAAGCGATTGGTTATCTTATTTTTGAAGACATCTCCTCTTTGTTAATTTGGTTTGTAAAAGTGGGAGTGTAAAACTTAATCTATAAAAACAGTAATTCTGTGAGACTGACGACAGTTTAGGGAATAATTTCGAAGTGATCTCTAAAAGAGAAAAAGGTCTACATATCGTCAGGTATGATGTTATTTTGATTTGTATTACTGTGAATTGTTTTATTGTTTTGTGTACCTACTCTGCTTTACTATAATGTTATGATTATTATGTCTTAGAACTTATTTGATAAGGCATAAAGACTTTAACTGTGGAGTTATAGTAAGAGGGTAGATTGTCTTTATGTAATAGTCGATAATATCACTGTATGGATTATGTAATGTTTGAAAGATGTATTGAATAGAGTTTTCTTGTCCTTCTTTCTCTATTCGTAAAATACTTTGCAGAACGGACGGTAGATTCATTTTTATTCTTGGTGGTATTTGAGAATAAATAATAAGTAGAATCCTGATATATCTTTTATTTTCTTTCATTTAGTTTTTACAATATTAGCCACGCCCATGTTTAGTGACAAATAAATAACTAAGCAGTTAGAGGTTGGAAGTTTAGAGCCCTGACTTTACTTTCTTTACTTATTTCTGAGTCTCTCCTTGACTCTTGTATTAGTTTGCTCATCTCTCTTCCGACCCCCTTCTGCTAACACACGCAAAGATCAATTCACGCAAGCGACCGCATGACGCTATCCGCACTACTTCCTAAGAATCAAGCCTACGCGGGTTTCGTAATAACATTGAAGACATGTTACGTCAAAGGTGCTTTCACTATAACTCAATGGCTTGGTATATTACCACTGTTTTAGTAAGACTAGTTTATCACTACGTTTATAAACTTTGTTACAGCTTTGTTAACATTAACTAAATAAGAGGTAATTAATATAAAAGAAATACATAGGCACTTTATACTAGTGATTTTATTATTAAAATAGCATTTTTATAGTCAAAAGTACTCGTACGTAATTTGTAAAACGATATATAAGTACTTTACGCCTACTTTACTTACTTTTTAGATAAAACCTATGCATAATTCGCGTAAGCGTCTAATTTATAAATTTGAATGTCTTAAATTTATAAATTATTTATAATACACCTTGGGACCCCAACGACCATCAGCTCTTCGAACTATGTGCCCCGCCCATTTCCACTTCAGTATTGCGACTCGCTGAGCTATGTCGGTGACTCTGGTTCTCCTACGGATCTCCTCATTTCTGATTCGATCCCGCAGGGACACTCCGAGCATAGCTCTCTCCATCGCCCGCTGAGCGGTCCTGAGCCTACTTATGAGGCCCTAAGTTAGCGACCATGTCTCGGATCCGTAAGTCATCACTGGCAACACGCACTGTTCGAAGACTTTAGTCTTCAGGCACTGAGGAATTTTGGACGATGACTTAAATTATTATTATGCAATCATAATTTAAGTCATTCAAAGTGACAGTTTGTGGCATGCATTCATTCATTCATTCAAGTAAAGTATCTTACCCTTTTAAGTAAGTATAGTATGGTACGTGTACGTCGGGTGACGGGTGGCACAGCATGTCTTTTTCCACATCGATTTTTTCCATTCACTTCTATCAGCCGTCAAGTCACGACCCACTCTTTGGATTACACGCATATTATCTTTCAAACTAACCAACTACATTTTCTTGGGTCTTCCTATACCTACACCTTTTTTTACCTTTCACATCTACCTATATTCTATACATATTATCCGATCTCAAAATATTCTATACTAGCTGATGCCCGCGATTTTGTTCAAGTAGATTTGGGTTTTTTAAACTTGCGAACCTTCCATTTTCCATGGTAAAATGTATCCTCTGTCCATTTCCAGGACGTAAGTAAAAGAGACATACCTACATAACTTTCAAATTTCGTAAAGATCCAACGATCATTTGAGCCATGAAAAATTACCAAACAGACCGAGTTACTTTCGCATTTAAAATATTACTATGTATGGAAGAATATACTATCATAATTAATTCAAGACCTTTTTGAATTTCTTGCCGAATCTCCTCAGCCCGGTCCCAAATAACTATATTTCTTGTACGGCATAAATCGTTACGGCCACAAACAATCAATACGATGATGTGATGATGAGCGCTAAGGTCATAAATAAGGCCAACTTTGGCCGGTCCATCCATTCTCACTAAAAAATTAGTCTCAGCACTCAGTTCTTCGTGTATATTGAATAACTATAATAATAATTAAAGAGAGCAAAAATTCTAAAAATTATTGTTTTAACGTAAGTATTGTACCAACTCACAAGGATACGAATCAATGGGGTACTTTACTGATATTTTTTATTTATTTAAAATAACGTTTTTAAATATTTAAACACAATGTCATTTTTCTTTTTTAAATATCTCAACTAGTCTCGGAAATATAGAGCTTTAAAGTTACCTGTTAGACAAATAGAGCGCTATTGAGGTGTGACGTCAAAAGCTCCATACACTCTTCATATAAAACGTTTTAAAAAGAGACAGATACAGTCGTAGTAAAACTATGGTAAACAGCTTATAACACATTTTGACAACAATCAAATACCCAATTCTAATTATTTTCTCAAATAATATGTTACAATTCATGCTATTTAATTATAAGTAATAAATACAATAAGCCATAAATGGAAGCCTCAATAGCCCAATGGCTAAAGGTGCGGACCGAAAACTGAAAGGTCGCAGGATCGAATCCCACCCGTTGCACTATTGTCGTACCCACTCCTGACACAAGCTTTCCGCTTATTTGGAGGGGAGAGGAGAATATTAGTCACGTACAACTTGGTTGATATTCTTTAAAAAAAATGTATACTTAATCTATATTAGATACATTATGTATGACATGGATAATATTTTTCTAACTATACGTAATATTATTTGATATAGACTATGATTACTTTAATAAGCTTGTGTCAATTTCACCAAGCAACGCTGCGTTACGTTTAACTAAGGAACAAATTGAAGTTCTCAGTTAAACATAATAATTAATACGGTAGAAAGGAATACTATGTTTATGGTTGGTGAAATTTGCACAAAGTAAGTTATTTACGCCGTTTTGTGTTCAACTGCAGTAGATATGCTATAGAAATCCAATCTCAGAAAAGGTCAAATTGAAACCGCCAATCTGCACGAGTGGGTAATTTAAAACATCAAAATAATGATGTTACCAGTAACATGGTGAAAGCTGTCCTAACTCGAAATGCTATTTTTGTCTAACAAGCATAACAACTTGATTGTGGTATTTTGGCGGAAATAATTGGTTTCTGGTATTTTGATGCATTGAAATTGGTAGGTACAATTTCTCACGACTCACGAAGTTTTACCATTTATTTCAAGTACTAGGCAAGTACTTGCCAGATTTCCGTTATGTACTCATTGGTAGAACCACGGAACTACGGTAATAGACAAGAGGTACCAGTTACCGGACCTTTCTTTAGATATCGCCCGGCGTGTAGAAGATTTTCAGAAATTCAGAAAAAAATCGACAGCACATACTTAATATCTCTTGTTCTCTAGCATCCAATTTCCAAGCAACGTTGATCTAGGATCAACACCTTAAGTCAAAGTGAAGAAGCAGCCTAAAATTAGCCTGTTACTCTTGATATAACTTTTTAAGTTACAGTTTTTTGGAAAATTAAAAGCCGGAAGGACATTCCAAATTTTTGAACTAAACTGTAAAAGCTAGATAAATACGATAACTTTTTCAATAATAAATGAGCACAAAAGGCGTCGAGGATCGCAACCCTTTATCACTTCTATGTTATAGTTTAAATTCGATGGGCAAGGCATGCTTAAGGCGAAGGGGGTATGTCATCTCATAAAGAAATGATGCAGTACTAACCTTTAAAAATATCTAAATCTAAAAAGTTTTCATTGAAATCCTTGTAAATAAGGAAAAAATCGGTTTATGTTTGTTCAGCCATTAATAGTGTTTACGATTACGGCTCATTTAACTCACCGGTGAGTACTTGTTAATTTATATTGTCTTCACCGACTCTCAGTACTTTTTAATTAAGTATTATAATAAACATAAATGTGTTTATTATCCCGCACATAATGACAATCGTAAATCTTAAGCGAAACTTCATTACTACAATTGTCCTGGAAATAATAAAAAGTAGTACTTAAGCCGGTATTAAATATTTGCTGGTCGTATGGACGAACTGTAAACGTCATATTAAGAATTCAAACATCTTAAGTATGATGACCATATGGCTGATATATCCATGGTATTACAGATGAAAGGTCACTCGAGCTTTCGACTTATTACGGAGATGTACATGAATAACTATATACTAAGAAATCTGGTCAACGTTTTGGTAGTAGGTATATAGACACAATATGCTTTCGGCCTCCTTAAAATAGCTTATCACTGCGTCGACTATTGCGTTTCTAGGAGTATTTTATCTAGGTAGCATTATATTATTTTTAAGACTAGGAAATTGCCAACAATTGATTTATAAACTTCAATATACTACTTGGTACATGGCGTGCTTTCAATCTTCTTTTACAATGATTGCATTGTATTTATCAGCTATGTCCTCTTCAAATAATAATTTGAAAATCAAAAAAGAACCAGGAATAAGGCACTTTCAATTTGAGTCTATAATTAGTATCAGAACATTAGACTACCTACCTATACGCTTTCTAAATTAGAAACTGCACTTTTTAAATTATAAATCCGACACTTGTTCCGATAAATTATATTTCCAAGACGATCTATCAATTTAAGCTTAGATAGCGTTAGTCTACTCTGGACTATAAGCAGTTACCTACCTACTTTTTTATTGGGCAAATTACAAAATAATAATAATGCTTGTGAAACGTCAATAACAAAGATAAAATCTAAATGTACACGATCTACAACTTCATTTCTTGTGACCGAGTTGATGTATCTGTTATCTTATGTTACATAGCAGGCACAAGGAATTAAAAAAATCATACCTACAAATAAAAATACTATTTTGCAATAGGGTATTTGAAAGAATTTTCAAAATGTTAATATTCATTAATTATATATTATTATAATCGAAAAAGTAACATGTAAGAATAACATTTGTAAAAATAGAAAATAAATCGGTCAAAAAACAAATAAGTTTTAAGCTGTTTTACTGCGACTGTATCTTCCTATTTTTAAAACGAAATTTTCTATGAAGTTTGTAAAGGAGCTATTGTCTTGTGACCGTCACACTTCAATAGCGCTCTTCTCTTTGTCTAACAGGAAACTTTAAAGCTCTCTCTCTCTCTCTCTCTCTCTCTCTCTCTCTCTCTCTCTCTCTCTGTGTGTGTGTGTGTGTGTGTGTATTTACTAACTACTAATCGGATTGTGGTCATTCTTTTTTATTTGCTTACATTTACTTCAACTTAGGGTTTAGGGTTCAATCAATAAGGTTACATCAAAATCTGTTCAGTAGTTTCAAGATATGGACACTTTCCCTATTCAGTTATTCTTTATTCCGGTATAGGTACTGGTTGGTTGAATTCTTCCTAAATTATAGCTTGTGTTACTTCAAATTACCAATTTTGTCTGTATGGAAGCTTTGGCCGGGGCTTGTTACCACGCTACCGTCAAAGACGTACCGCCAAGCGATTTAGCGTTCCGATTAGGTGGCATCTGGAAACCAATTAATGGTATGGGTTTATTAAAACTGCCCCTTTCTAGCCAAACGGCTTCCATCTTAGACTGCATCTTCACGTACTATCAGGCAAGGATTATGTTGTCATGTATTAAAAAAAAAGTAAACCAAATTAGAGAATATTATATAAGGATTGTACTACCCAACCCAAATCTAACAACCCAGTGATTCTCAGAGAACTGTGCGAAACAGAATTAGCACTAATACCTTGAAGTTTTAAGCACTGTATATTAATTTGATCGACGCAATAATCGCTCATTCTTGAGGGATACGGCTGGTTAGCCTTAACACAGATCGACAAAATCTAGCAAGAAAAAACAGTTTTAACCCTAACAATAGTGTTTTTATAGTAATATTATTGTTATTGAATCTTCTTCTTCTTTATCAACCAATAGACGTCCACTGCTAGACAAAGGTCTCTTGCATGGACTTCCACAGGCCTCGGTCTTGCGCCGCCTGGATCCAGGGGCTCCCTGCGACTCGTTTGATCTCGTCGGTCCACCTGGTGGGGGGTCTGCTAACACTGCGCTTCCCGGTGCGAGGTCGCCACTCCAACACCTTGGGACCCCAACGACCATCAGCTCTTCGATTTCCATTCCAACGACCAACGACTCTCAACGACCATTTCCACTTCAGTTTCGGCTATGTCGGTGACTTTGGTTCTCCTACGGATCTCCTCATTTCTGATTGGATCCCGCAGGGACACTCCGAGCATAGCTCTCTCCATCGCCCGCATCTTTATTGAATCACTAGTCTACATTTATGTATCTTTGACGAAATAAAAATGATATGAAAATGAAGCTACAAGTTGCATGGGAACCAGTTTGTAAATTAGTTATCTAATTTATATGCATTGGGAATAATTATTTTGTTAGTATAAATTCTCTTTCCCATTCCGTAAGCCAGTGAAATTAATGATCTAAATATTAAATCTAACATTAATCTTAGTAAGGGCCGATTTCACCAACAACGTAAAATAAGTCTTATCCGAGCGTAAAGATGTTTTGGCAGATTTTCTATACAAACACTGTCAGAATTCCCAATTTATTCCTCGGTAAAACGTCACTCGACGTAGGCGAAATCGGTTCTAAATATGTAATTGCCTCTAAGTGCTACGAAAATAACACCTCAATAAGATAATTTTTTTTGTCACTATAAAAATCCATTTCATTACAGACGCTACCTAATATCCGTAGTAAAGTCAACATAGAGATTCTTTTAACCATTTCATTCAAATAAACGACATCCTCCAACAACTGACGGCATCGAAAGAAGAACATGGTACCAATATTGTCTAAAAGTTAATCTACCGATCGCACTGGCACTCGATGGCATTAGCGTCAAAGCAAAATAATCCTTGATTGTATTGCTTTAAAGTCACAAATTCAGTACAACCGATTTTAACATGGAGCGTTATAGAGCGTATCTTACATACATAAACTTACAAGAATATATACACGAAAGTGAGTTCTAAGTCAATACTGCTAAGGTTTATTTTACTTTGACGCTAATGCCATGAAATGAATTAGTTTTGATCGTCAACTTTTAGACAATCGGGGGCAGAAGTAACATGGACGGCGGCGGTCCATACAGAGCTCGTTTTCGATACGGCAACGTTATATTAGAGTGCACAAGTTTGGTGGTGTATAGTTCTTGCAATTCGCATGCGCGCGTGGGTATATGTTTTACTTGTGGTTACGTCGCGTCATGTATACATGTACATTGCGTAAGTGTGCGTGCCTGTTCGGGCATGGGTGGAAACGATTAGTCGCGAGCAAGCTCTCGCTCACACTAAATGATAAAATACAGATACGACTTAAGCCACAGCTTAAGCACAATCATGAGTCACGCACACTCGTGAAGAACTAATACGATAAATCGAGGCGGCGATTTGACCGTCGGCCATTTTTAAGTGCCCGCGCGTCTGAACTGACAGTTGAGGTAAAATTCCAAGTTCACCAGTTTTAAACGGATTTTTTCAAGGGTGTGATAAGTCACAATTAATCCAAATAAAATTTAGAAAGATGGACTATGAAATTAACACCACTTTAGCATTCGTAAGATATAGGTATGCGCTACGTAATTTATCACAAGTACTACCTGGAAGAAAACGTTATGCGATATAAATCCAATAAGCACTTACCTGAGACAGCCCAAGTCGGTAGCTCGTGACGTCCAAGTCTAACGCCAACAGCATGTCGTCAACGATTTGTCGGTCCGATATCGTAGCAGTTTGCGATGTATCGGCGCTTTCGCTCTCTGATGTCGCTAGTAGTCGATATCTATGAGACAATCTTTTATTAGGATCTTGAAGGCACTAATTATATATATGACTAGCTGCTATGTTCGGGACTTCGTCCGAGAGGATTTAAGTCATTTAAAAAATTAGGGGAACGTGGAACTTTTTTATTTTCCGAGTAACAGTAGCGTGTGGTGAACGCTACTTTCCTTGAATAATGCTTTACATGAATATAAATCAAATCAAAATCAGTTCAGCCGTTCCAAAAATAAGGCCAGATAAATGGATAAAAAACTTAAACGAACTTTTTTTTGCATGGCTACATTTATCCCGGAGAATCAAAAAGTTCCCGCGGGATTTTAAAAACAAAATTAAACGCGGGCGAAGTATCGAGCTGCTAGTTCGCAATATAATTCAGTATGAAAATATTTCATTCACCTTCTAGCGAATTCGGAGAGTGGCATGTGTTCAGGGAATCCTTGTTTATACAACCTCGCCGCGTCAAGCAGTTGGAAGCCGCGAAACTGAAAAGAATGCACTGATTATTTGGGTTATTGGATACCCAGAAGCTTGGTATGAAGGCTTTAAATGCGCAACTTTAAATGACCAATGAGCAAAAAATTGTCCCCACCCATCACATATGACGACATCCACCGTAGGATTGGGGTTTTCATGCAAATCGAGTTAGAATTGTTTATTTATTCATTTTTCAGTGAAGTGTTTTGGATATAAGTTTAGTAAATTACAACTATAAAAAGAACATACAGAAGCATTAACCAACTAGAAAAAAGCTATTGTAAGATGCAGATGCGTTTCTGAGACGTAGAGAAAAAACCGCGCCGCGTGCTGCCCGCGCTCCCTCTGACCACCTCCGGGCGGACCCTTGCGTCGCCTGTCGCCTGCGTCGCGCGCGCGTACTTCAGCGTGCGTACTTCTTTCGTATTTTAAAAAAAACCCCAATCATTTTTGGATTGAAAATGGTTATAAGTTTTTTTATGGGGCGTTACAATACTATTAAAAATAGTGCCACGTCTGTTGGGGGGTGGGGACAGTGCCCATACAATTTTTTGCATAGTCCTTTAAATGGGTTACGAAAATGTCATCATATCTGTATATTAAATAGAAAAACACTCGCTTGTCTTAAGAACTCGAGAACGGCTTGACAGATTTGAGCAATGCTTTTTTGTTTGGTTGACTTAATACTTGAATGGTTTAAAAACAAAAAAAATCGGCCAAGTGCGAGTCGGGCCTCGCTCTTTTAGGGTTCCGTTAAAAAAAATTAAATTAAAATAAATTTTCATGTACCCATGGAAATATTTTAATTTAATATTTTTAATTTAATTTAATTTTTATTATTTGTTGTTATAGCGGCAATAGAAATACATAATATGTGAAAATTTCATCTGTCTATCTATTACGGTTTACGAGATACAGCCCGCTGACAGACAGACGGACGGACGGACGGACGGACGGACAGCGTAGGCTTAGTAATAGGGTCCCGTTGGTACCCTTTGGGTACGGAACCCTAAAAAATAGGAAATCTCAAAAGAACAGCTGACAAATCGAAAAAAATCATAATTGGTAATTTGGTTTAGATAAATCCTCACTTCTGATTACTGAAGTTGACTAATATCCTCCTAGCCCTGTCAAATAAGCGGAAAGCTTGTGCTAGGAGTGGGTACGACAATGGTGCAATGGGTGGGGTTCGAACCTTCGAATTGTTTTAGTTTTCAGTCCGCACCTTTAACCGTTGGGCTATTGAGGCTACGAAATTCGGTTAGAAGGACATCAATAGCTACCTGAGATCGTAGAAGCGGAATGTTGACGTCGTCCTGGGACTCGTTCAGTTGGTTGGTGACGAGGCAGCACACGAACTGCACGCCGCCGGCGCCGCAGCGTCGCAGCGTGTCGACGATGCCGTCAGCGACGAACTTCGCTTGCAAGGCCGTGGAACGACGCTTCATACCCGCTGTACCTGTGACAGGCCAATGATGTTAAATTAAAAGAGAAGAAACATTATAATTCTAGTAACATTTTCATCGCTGTTGAGACTTAAAAAATCGAGAGACGACAAATTTCCTCTTTTTATTTCCAACCTCCCTTGTTGGGATTAAAACGAGGAAAAAATTACCCATAGAAGGAGAATGAGATCGATCGACATTGCGCATCGATGCGCATCGAGTGCCGAAAATGAAGTGGCAATGTGCGGGGCATACTATAGTTCGAACAACTGACGGACGTTGGGGTCTTAAGTTGATCGAATGGGCAGAAAACGCAGTGTTGGCAGACGCACCTAGGTGGACCGATGACATCAGACGAGTCAGCGGAGCCGCTGGATTTAGGCGGCGAAAGACCAAGGCATGTGGAAGTCTTCAAAGATGCCTATCAGTTGATAATGAAGAAAAAGAAGAGGACTAAAAATTCTAATCGAAGATATTATCATTGCAATACTCTACAACTATTAAAAGGATAGATAATGTTATAGAAATCCTGTAATATTTGCAGTAAGTATATATATTACTATCAAGCGAATTGAAAATATTATGATGAAATGTTCAACAAAATACTAAAGTATAATAATCTTTAAAAAAAGAATAATAGCTGTTTACAAAAATTCTGATGTTTAAAGAAAAACATGACAGGATAGTGGATTTCAATTCATAATGCTATAAAACTTGTCGAAAATTAAGAAAAGGCAGTTTAAAAAAATCTGTTTCGATGAACAACTGTTTAATGTTTCACGAGATTTAAATGAGTTCTATAAAATCTACATCTTGATATCGTTAAATGAAATATGACCTCAATGAAAATTACAATGTACAACTAGCCGGGGATTCGCTTGCTCACGATATAACTGGCTCCGTTTCCTCTTACCAGAATTAAGAGATCGCCGAATTATTGAGGCTCGGCAAAAAGGAGAGGCGTCGCCTACAAGTGAAAAATGTGAACTCATTTCTCGCAACACATGATCTCCTAGTACAATAAAATCGAGCAAGAACATCATGGACGGAGTAATAAGTTCAAATGCTTGCCCATATATTGCACTCAAAGGAGTAGATAAAGCGAGAAATTACAAATTGTTGGTTTTATTAGTGCCGATTTCACCTACGTCGAGTGACATTAAACCGAGAAAAAAATTGGGCATTCTGACAGTTTTTGTATTGAAAATACTGTTCAAATATCAAATTTACGAAACGATAAGATACGATTACGATAAGACTTATTTTGCAATGGTGAAATCGGCTCTTAGTATACTAGCGTCACCTCTTGATAGCCGCGACTTCGTTCGTTAGTCCGTCGAGTTTTTCAAATCCTTTGGGAACCCTTTGTTCTCCCAGGATAAAAAAAAGCTTATGCCACTCGCCAGTAGGGCTACTCTATGTGCGGTGTAGCATAGTGCGAGAGATAGGCAACAGAACGTAACTCATTTTGTACCATATTATTGCAGTAATAAGGTTCAAACCATGAAAACTGATTTTCTGAAAAAGTGTGAATTTGAACCTTACGATTGTTACAATATGGTATAAAATGAGTTATGTTCTACTGCCTGTCTCCCGCACCACGCTACACCGCAAAGAGTATAGCATGCACGCACGAGAAATTTTTGTCTACACATTTAGTCGTAGATTCACGAGTAAATGAGTAAACATCAAGTGCGCGCATGTGCTGTACAGGTATTCAACTATACCCATGCAGAAAATTGTCGATCCGTAGCTCTGTTGCGGCGTTATTGAAGGGCAAAGCATCAAAGACGCTTTCGCATTTATTATATTAGTAAGGATTTTAGTAATAAGAGATATTCGTGTCAGACTTCGTCCCTGACGAAATCTAAAAAGTCCAAGCTCAAGATTTGCCAAAGAGCCATGGGACACAGCATACTTGGTTTAAAACTAGCAGATTTTATAAGAAACTCGGATATACGATCCGAAACGCTAGTAGCCGATGTCGGTACTGCGGCTGCTGCACTTAAGTGGGACTGGGCAGGTCATGTGAGCCGTATGCCGCATGACTTGTGGGCTAAATCTGCTTCTTTCTGGCCCCCCCCCCCCCCCCCCCCCAATTAATCAACGCCAGCGTGGTAGGCCAAGGCGACGATGGCGTGATGAATTGGACAAAGGGGTTGTTTCAAATATATATGGAGACTGGGCCAGGTCTTTGTACAGTCTTTCAAATTGTTTGGGGTCATGAAATAGTGATTATTTTTTATTTATTTCTCATTAAAAGGTCCTTTTCACGAGGTACAATGCGAAATTACTTTGCAAAATAAAAGCGCAACAACATGGCGTTCTTTTTGTTAATGCAGACACGTACTTACACGAGTCATGATGACATTTGACATAAAAATAACCACAATTGACGTTTGACAATTGAAATGACATTAAGATGACGTAACGTCATTACAATCGTAGACACCAAAAGCAGATGGATGCACTCCGGGAGTCCATCAATTTTATATTTGTACCTCTTATTCACTGTAATACTACAAAAAGCATATTTTATTTTTTTTATTAGCATATTTCATTACTTTGATTTAATACTATTTTTTGGTATAGCGTACAAGTACCTGGCCCAAGATGAAACAACCCCTTTTCAGCTGAGTGGCCCGACGAGGCACAGAACAGGGAGAAGTGGAAAGATCGTAGGGAGGCCTTTGCCCAGTCTTGGGACAGTTCAGGCTAATTTAGATTAGATTAGATTATTTACCAGTGGTAAGCGTTCTGCGTATGGACGACGCTCGACGAAGAGTCGAGGCGTCTCCTACAGCTGCGGACCAGGCGCCCACGCCGCAAGCGCCTCGCGACCACGACGACAAGCGACCGATGTCTTCACTGTCGACAAACATTGGTATAAGCAGTCAGCACCGTAATTTGACGGACCCTAATCATTTTGGTTGATACTCTCTCACTATCTAAAAATGCAAAAATTCGCTAAAATACGAAGGCATGCCTATCACGATTTCAGCCAATCATAAAAAGACGAAGTGATGTAGCACTTAGGTTAAAAATAAGGCATGTTAGCTGTAAATATATTACTGATGCTCTAAACTGCTGCCCTCGACTTCTTTGGATTTATGTTTAAACCACTATTACAAGGGGTACAAAAATCTTCTGCTTTCAGATCTCTATATCCACCATTTTAAGGCTTTGCGTTGATTGTAATCCGAGGTGCGATTGTCTAAAATTTGCCGATCAAAATCGTAATCATTTGATGGCATTAGCGACAAAGTAAAATATTCCTTGACTGTATTGATTTAGTCACAAATTCAGTACAACCGATTTTAGCATGGAGCGAAATGGAGCGTATCGTACATACTTAAACGTATAAGAATGCATACACGAAATAGAGCTCTAATTCAATGCTGTTATGGTTTATTTTACTTTGACGCTAATGCCATCAATTGATACGATTTTGATCGGCAACTTTTAGACAATCGGGGGGCCTGTCACGAAACTATTTTCTAGGTGTAGATGATAGGAATTATATTTAGCAATGGCATATAGAGCTAAACATTGAATTTTAAGTACATAGTAAATAAACGATAAACTGACTTTTGGCTTTCCTGCAGTAACGTATGAGTCTTCTTTGTGACAGGATTTTCTCGGCTTGCCTTTACCCATCCGCTGACGTCATATAACACAGGATTAGTGCCCTGGAATAAATCATTCATATATCTAGAAGCAGTATGTGGAAATGTTGTACAAAATACGTTAAAATGTTGGTTATGTTGAATGGCGTGTTTGATGGCTGGCACTGGCAATAATTTAATATAAAAATTCTTTTTAATACCCGACTTCAAACTCCCGCGCCACTACAAAGTAAATTATTATTAATTGCTGATATTTTAAAAACGGCTCGACCGATTTCGATAAAATTTATATGGGACCACCTGGAAAGTATACCCTTTAAAACAAAAAAAAAATCCAAATCGGTTCAGGCGTCTTCGAGTAATCGGTGAACATACATATCGGCGCAAACATGTTGGCCACATTTAAAATAATAACATTAAAAGTATTTAAAACTTAATTAGATAATTGCAACGTTGTTTTAAGTTAAAATTAACTTAAAACAATGTCGGACTGTTTATTGAATCTAAAAAGAACTTGTATTGATTGAAATGAGTATCACTGTAACTCGTGAATTGTAATCGTTTAAGATTATTCTAATTAAAACACTTCAATAATTCATAAATATTATAAAACTACTTTGGCCATGTTAACTTTAATTTTATCTAGTTAAACCATGTATTGATGGATAAATGAACTTGTATTGACTGAAGTAAATATCGTTGTAAGTTATGAATTGTAATAGTTACAGATTACTGTAACTATTACAGTTCAATAATTGCTAAATATTATTAGATGATTTTAGCCGTTGTTACTTTAATTTTATCTTGTAAAACCATTTATTCGTTGATTGAACTTGTACTGACTGTAGTGAATATCTTTGCAACTTGTGAATTGTAATTGTTTAAGATTACCGTAACTATAACACTTCAATAATTCTTTAATATTAAAAGATGATTTTAGCAGTAGTAACTTTAATTTTATCTAGTTTAATAACTAATTGAGAGTTGCCAAATGGTGGGTAATGCCATCTGAGACGTCAGAGGGCGCCACGTAGGGCAGCTCTCAAGCGAACTACATCGATGCACCGCCATTATTCTGGAGAGTTCGGTGGATCGGTGTGGACACGCTGCGAAAATAAATAAGCTAAGTGTTACTATAATTTTGTTACAAGTATTTTTCGGTTACCAACTTTGCATGATTTTGACTTACTATTTTATTATAATTTTTGAAGTCTTAAAAGTGTGATTCGTTTTACTTTAATTCTGTTGCTTAATAAAATGTAAATACGGTGCTGAACTGTTTTAATTATGTCCAGAAGTTTTGAGTAGATTCAATCGTAATTATTTAAAATATGGGAGATAATAGAGAACATGACGTCAGCCATGCTGACGTCATGCTTTTTAAAAATAGCTTGGGGACCTCGGCGCCGTCATCAGAAGTGGGATCTGATCCCACTCCTGCGATTCCTGGTACATCAGAAACCGTAAGTACCCAGCCTACATTAGCAGCAGATAGGAATTTACCTACTGATATTGCGGGTACTACAGAAAACGTAAGTACCCTACTTTTTCAACCGGCCTCTGCAAATGTGGATATGCCTGCTCATTTGGTTATGCAAATGATGCAGACAATGAAGGAAATGTCTGAACGATTGTCAGCGCCAGCGCGACCTGAAAAGGTTAAAATCAACGACATATTCCTACCCTCATTTGATCCCGATGCAAACATAGGCGTTCGAGAATGGTGTCAACATGTTACGCAAGCAGTTGAATTGTACAACCTTAATGATTACGAAGTACGAATGAAGGTAGGTAGTCTTCTCAAAGGACGGGCGAGATTGTGGGTGGATAATTGGCTCGTTACGACCTCGACCTGGATGGAACTTCGAGATAACCTCATCACAACTTTCGAACCTGAATCAAGGTATTCGCGAGATATAGTTAAATTTCGTGAACATAATTATGATTCTAGTAAAGATATATCGGAATTTTTATCTAAAGCGTGGGTTCTCTGGAAACGAGTAACTAAAGACAAATTAGGTGACGAACACGCGGTTGAGGCTGTCATCGGTTGTATAAATGACGAACGTCTTAGAATAGAGTTATTGAGTGCCAGGGCTACATCCGTGCCAGAGTTGATATCTGTTGCCTCCGCGTTACGCGTTAAGCGCCCCCATAATAACAATAACACGTCACAACCTCCAAATAAACGTCCACGTCATAATGAGGCGCAAGTCACGCCTTTTTGCAACATATGTAAAAGGAGTAACCACATGTCACGTGACTGTAGGTTTAAGACTAGCGAGAACCTACAGTTGCCCAGGACTGATAACAAGGACAAACCAAATAACAGTTTAATACCTACAATAAAGCCAGTTTGCACATTTTGCGGCAAAATCGGTCATAATTTTGAAACTTGTTATCGACGTGAAAAAGCCGTCGTCTCAAATGTAAATTGTGTAGGTAGATCGAAATTAAACCATATGGACGTTATCATTGGTGATTTCACGTTTCAAGCGGTTTTCGATAGCGGTGCCGAATGCTCGGTTATTAGCGAGAATGTAGCAGCTAAATTACCGGGCAAAAGAATTCAATGTGTTAATTATTTGCGCGGATTAGGAAAGATTCCAGTGATATCTCTGTTCACGTTAGTTACTGTTTGTGTTATTGATGACGTAAACATTGAAATTAAGTTCTTTGTTGTACCAGACAGTGACATGACTTCAAAGATTTTGATAGGTATGGACTTAACTAGTAATTCTACCCTCAACGTTTTAGTTACTGCAACGGGTACCAAATTAGTTCGACAATGCTCAGTCATGCATGTAAAGTCAAATAACTCAATTTTTGATAAACTTGAATGCGACCTTACTGACCATAGTGAAATCGATTTGCTACGCGTTTTGTTGAATAAATATTCGCATTTGTTTATTAGTGGATTCCCTACTACCCGCGTCAATACAGGGCAGTTAGTAATACGTCTAAAAGATCCCACTAAATTCGTAGAACGGAGACCCTATCGCTTAAGCCCCGTAGAACGCGAAAAAGTACAAAGCATCATCAAAGAATTACTTGAACATAACATTATCAGGGAAAGTACCTCCCCATATTCGAGCCCCATTATTCTCGTTAAAAAGAAAAATGGAGACGACAGGTTATGTGTTGACTACCGCGAATTAAATGCCAACACTCTAAGAGATCACTATCCGCTCCCGTTAATTTCCGATCAGATAGATCAATTGACAAACGGACATTACTATACCACATTAGATATGGCTGCGGGGTTTCATCAGATCCCCATTTCTGAAGAGTCTGTAGAGAAAACGGCATTTGTCACGCCCGATGGCTTATATGAGTATTTGACTATGCCATTCGGCTTGAGCAACGCGTGCTCCGTCTACCAACGTTGCATCAATCGAGCTCTTCAGCAGCTCCTGGGCACTGCAGGCGTTGCTCAAGTTTATGTTGATGATGTATTGAGCAAATGTGCCACCTTTAACGAGGGAATATCTCATTTAGAGAGGATTCTGATGGCACTAGAAAAGGCAGGTTTTTCTATTAATATAGAGAAGTCTGCGTTTTTCAAGCGTAGTATTGAATACCTCGGGAACATAATAGCAGATGGACAGGTTAAACCCAGTCCTCGTAAAGTCGAAGCTCTTGTAAAATCTCCCGTGCCTAAGAATGTAAAACAAGTTAAACAGTTTATTGGTTTAGCTAGTTATTTTCGCCGCTTCATTCCCAATTTTTCTCGCATAATGCTGCCCTTATATGAATTAACCAAGCAAGGTGCTCGTTGGGAATGGAATGAGCGTCATGAAGAGGCGCGTAATAGTATAATTCAGTATCTAACATCCGATCCTGTGTTGTCAATATTTCAGGAAGATTACCCCACGGAACTTCACACTGATGCCAGTAACCTCGGATATGGAGCCGTCCTCATCCAAGTGATCGACGGGCGCAGGCACGCTGTGGCTTACATGAGCAAGCGCACTACAGACGCCGAGAGCCGTTACCATTCGTACGAACTCGAAACGCTCGCAGTGGTGAGAGCTATAAAACATTTCCGTCAGTACTTGTATGGTCGTACGTTTAAAGTCGTGACAGATTGTAACGCACTCAAAGCGTCCAAGCATAAGAAAGAGCCGCTTCCCCGGGTATACCGTTGGTGGGCGTACTTGCAGAACTACAATTTTGAAATAGAGTACAGAAAAGGACAAACACTCCAACACGCAGATTTCTTCAGTCGAAATCCAGGTACGTTGGAGGTTAATATTATGACTAAAGATTTGGATTGGCTGAAAGTGGAACAACACCGTGACCCCGTGCTTCGCTCCAAAATTGACAGTATCTCTCAAGAGCAAGGGGCACCCGGTTACATCTTAAGGGACGATATACTCATGAAGGTTTGGGACGACGCTACCCTAGGGCACCAAGAGGCTGTTGTTGTACCTAAGTCGTTTCAATGGAGCCTTATAAACAGCTATCACAATGCATTAAAACACACTGGATGGGAAAAAACTCTGCAAAAGATTAAAGAAACCTATTGGTTTGATGGAATGAATACCGTCATAAGAACGTTTGTCGATAACTGCATCATATGCAAGACATCTAAAGGTACTTCGGGTGCTGTTCAAGTACAACTTCACCCTATACCCAAACCTACTACTGCTTTTGAAACCATTCATATGGACGTAACCGGTAAACTGGGCACTACTAGCATCCATGACTATGTCATCGTAACAATCGACGCTTTCAGTAAGTACATACTCTTGTACCATGCGACAAATAAAAGTCCACAGAGCACGTTAGCTTTAAAACGTACAATACATTTGTTTGGTACACCGACCCAGGTAATAGTCGACGGCGGACGTGAATTCCTGGGCGATTTCAAAAATTATTGCGAACGGTTTAACATTAACATACATGCAATAGCGCCAGGAGTAAGCCGAGCTAACGGGCAAGTCGAACGGGCCATGAGTGTCCTGAAGAATGCCTTAATTATGATAAAGAATTACGAGACAGAATTATGGCATACTGCTATAGATAGCCTGCAGCTAGCCTTGAATTGCACACCGCATCGTGTAACAGGTACTGCTCCGCTTACTCTACTTACTCGTCGCAAACACTGCGTTCCACCTGAACTCGTCGGCCTGGTAAATATAGAAGATCAAAGCGTTGACATTGAGCGGCTTTACCAACACGTAACTCAAAAAATGACAACAGCAGCAGAAAAAGAGAAGGTACCGTTTGACAAAAACAAAGCCCGAATCCACAGATTTCAAAGAGGTGACTACGTGTTGATAAAGAACAACCCTCGCAACCAAACATGCTTGGATTTAAAATTCAGTGAACCTTATGAGATTTGTCGTGTACTCGAAAATGACCGCTACCTCGTTAAAAGGGTGATTGGACAAGGCCGCCCCCGAAAAGTGGCCCATGACCAGCTTCGGCGAGCACCGCAGCCGGGCCAGCAGGCAACCGTATCGGCGGGGATCGACGACAGCACCGCGGATGATCCTGAGCACTCCCAGCAGCGCGCCGGCACACCGCCAGCAGCCAGCCACGATCCACACGACACCGCAGCTTCGGAGACGACCAGCCACGACATTCAACCCTCGTCATCATACGAGAGGTTGTAGAAGAGACAGCTGATCAGCTCACCACAGCTCCCGGTGAGATAAACGATTTATACGCTATTTTAAAAAAACTCTTCCTGCAGTTATACCAATTAGCAGTCATTCTAAAAATATTTTATAACATAAACCATCCACAAGTGATGGTACCTATACTTATAAGCAAACAAAACTGTTGCGCAATCATTTAAATCTTCATACTTAACACAAGTATATTTATAGCTCCCATTATACCTTCAGCTTTCCTGTGTGCATGTTTATATTTTTTTAGAGCCTCTGGGGACCACGGTCATAAAAATAAGGCCTAGACCCCAGCATCGCCCTGTCCACTATTCCTTTAGAGCCTCTGTGTACCACGGCACCGAGACAGGAATGCCTAGAGCACAGCATCAACCCAATTGTTTCAGAGCCCCTGGGGACCACGGTCATAAAAATAAGGCCTAGACCCCAGCTTCGCCCTTTCCCCATTCCTTTAGGGCCTCTGTGTACCACGGCACCGAGACAGGAATGCCTAGAGCACAGCTTCGACCTTTCTACCCTCAAAATATTGTTGGCGTAGTGAGACGTACAACAATATTAAAAAAAAAAAAAAAAAAAAAAAAATTGACTGAATGACAGAAAACTTATGACTTATTGACTTGACTACAATATATTGCTGGCGTAGTGAGACGTTCAGTAATAAAAAAAAATAAAAAAAAAAAAAATCCTAATCCTAATCCTTATTTGTGTAATTATCATTGCTAACGTAGTGAGACGTAAAGCAGTATAAACTATCAATATCAAAACTCACTATGGCTGAGATCCATATGAGGATTTATTACAAAAACATTTCCATTCTATAATCATGTTAAAAATCATTTGATTTCATGAAAAATTTTACTACTTGGCTGATGAACCAATGACACTAAGCTACCAGAGCAATAAATTACAGATACGAAATCAAAATCCTTAAAATTTCTGGTTTCAGGCGTGAATAAGTGCAGAGCGCGCACTTTTCACCAGAACGGCCGTATCGGCGCAAACATGTTGGCCACATTTAAAATAATAACATTAAAAGTATTTAAAACTTAATTAGATAATTGCAACGTTGTTTTAAGTTAAAATTAACTTAAAACAATGTCGGACTGTTTATTGAATCTAAAAAGAACTTGTATTGATTGAAATGAGTATCACTGTAACTCGTGAATTGTAATCGTTTAAGATTATTCTAATTAAAACACTTCAATAATTCATAAATATTATAAAACTACTTTGGCCATGTTAACTTTAATTTTATCTAGTTAAACCATGTATTGATGGATAAATGAACTTGTATTGACTGAAGTAAATATCGTTGTAAGTTATGAATTGTAATAGTTACAGATTACTGTAACTATTACAGTTCAATAATTGCTAAATATTATTAGATGATTTTAGCCGTTGTTACTTTAATTTTATCTTGTAAAACCATTTATTCGTTGATTGAACTTGTACTGACTGTAGTGAATATCTTTGCAACTTGTGAATTGTAATTGTTTAAGATTACCGTAACTATAACACTTCAATAATTCTTTAATATTAAAAGATGATTTTAGCAGTAGTAACTTTAATTTTATCTAGTTTAATAACTAATTGAGAGTTGCCAAATGGTGGGTAATGCCATCTGAGACGTCAGAGGGCGCCACGTAGGGCAGCTCTCAAGCGAACTACATCGATGCACCGCCATTATTCTGGAGAGTTCGGTGGATCGGTGTGGACACGCTGCGAAAATAAATAAGCTAAGTGTTACTATAATTTTGTTACAAGTATTTTTCGGTTACCAACTTTGCATGATTTTGACTTACTATTTTATTATAATTTTTGAAGTCTTAAAAGTGTGATTCGTTTTACTTTAATTCTGTTGCTTAATAAAATGTAAATACGGTGCTGAACTGTTTTAATTATGTCCAGAAGTTTTGAGTAGATTCAATCGTAATTATTTAAAATATGGGAGATAATAGAGAACATGACGTCAGCCATGCTGACGTCATGCTTTTTAAAAATAGCTTGGGGACCTCGGCGCCGTCATCAGAAGTGGGATCTGATCCCACTCCTGCGATTCCTGGTACATCAGAAACCGTAAGTACCCAGCCTACATTAGCAGCAGATAGGAATTTACCTACTGATATTGCGGGTACTACAGAAAACGTAAGTACCCTACTTTTTCAACCGGCCTCTGCAAATGTGGATATGCCTGCTCATTTGGTTATGCAAATGATGCAGACAATGAAGGAAATGTCTGAACGATTGTCAGCGCCAGCGCGACCTGAAAAGGTTAAAATCAACGACATATTCCTACCCTCATTTGATCCCGATGCAAACATAGGCGTTCGAGAATGGTGTCAACATGTTACGCAAGCAGTTGAATTGTACAACCTTAATGATTACGAAGTACGAATGAAGGTAGGTAGTCTTCTCAAAGGACGGGCGAGATTGTGGGTGGATAATTGGCTCGTTACGACCTCGACCTGGATGGAACTTCGAGATAACCTCATCACAACTTTCGAACCTGAATCAAGGTATTCGCGAGATATAGTTAAATTTCGTGAACATAATTATGATTCTAGTAAAGATATATCGGAATTTTTATCTAAAGCGTGGGTTCTCTGGAAACGAGTAACTAAAGACAAATTAGGTGACGAACACGCGGTTGAGGCTGTCATCGGTTGTATAAATGACGAACGTCTTAGAATAGAGTTATTGAGTGCCAGGGCTACATCCGTGCCAGAGTTGATATCTGTTGCCTCCGCGTTACGCGTTAAGCGCCCCCATAATAACAATAACACGTCACAACCTCCAAATAAACGTCCACGTCATAATGAGGCGCAAGTCACGCCTTTTTGCAACATATGTAAAAGGAGTAACCACATGTCACGTGACTGTAGGTTTAAGACTAGCGAGAACCTACAGTTGCCCAGGACTGATAACAAGGACAAACCAAATAACAGTTTAATACCTACAATAAAGCCAGTTTGCACATTTTGCGGCAAAATCGGTCATAATTTTGAAACTTGTTATCGACGTGAAAAAGCCGTCGTCTCAAATGTAAATTGTGTAGGTAGATCGAAATTAAACCATATGGACGTTATCATTGGTGATTTCACGTTTCAAGCGGTTTTCGATAGCGGTGCCGAATGCTCGGTTATTAGCGAGAATGTAGCAGCTAAATTACCGGGCAAAAGAATTCAATGTGTTAATTATTTGCGCGGATTAGGAAAGATTCCAGTGATATCTCTGTTCACGTTAGTTACTGTTTGTGTTATTGATGACGTAAACATTGAAATTAAGTTCTTTGTTGTACCAGACAGTGACATGACTTCAAAGATTTTGATAGGTATGGACTTAACTAGTAATTCTACCCTCAACGTTTTAGTTACTGCAACGGGTACCAAATTAGTTCGACAATGCTCAGTCATGCATGTAAAGTCAAATAACTCAATTTTTGATAAACTTGAATGCGACCTTACTGACCATAGTGAAATCGATTTGCTACGCGTTTTGTTGAATAAATATTCGCATTTGTTTATTAGTGGATTCCCTACTACCCGCGTCAATACAGGGCAGTTAGTAATACGTCTAAAAGATCCCACTAAATTCGTAGAACGGAGACCCTATCGCTTAAGCCCCGTAGAACGCGAAAAAGTACAAAGCATCATCAAAGAATTACTTGAACATAACATTATCAGGGAAAGTACCTCCCCATATTCGAGCCCCATTATTCTCGTTAAAAAGAAAAATGGAGACGACAGGTTATGTGTTGACTACCGCGAATTAAATGCCAACACTCTAAGAGATCACTATCCGCTCCCGTTAATTTCCGATCAGATAGATCAATTGACAAACGGACATTACTATACCACATTAGATATGGCTGCGGGGTTTCATCAGATCCCCATTTCTGAAGAGTCTGTAGAGAAAACGGCATTTGTCACGCCCGATGGCTTATATGAGTATTTGACTATGCCATTCGGCTTGAGCAACGCGTGCTCCGTCTACCAACGTTGCATCAATCGAGCTCTTCAGCAGCTCCTGGGCACTGCAGGCGTTGCTCAAGTTTATGTTGATGATGTATTGAGCAAATGTGCCACCTTTAACGAGGGAATATCTCATTTAGAGAGGATTCTGATGGCACTAGAAAAGGCAGGTTTTTCTATTAATATAGAGAAGTCTGCGTTTTTCAAGCGTAGTATTGAATACCTCGGGAACATAATAGCAGATGGACAGGTTAAACCCAGTCCTCGTAAAGTCGAAGCTCTTGTAAAATCTCCCGTGCCTAAGAATGTAAAACAAGTTAAACAGTTTATTGGTTTAGCTAGTTATTTTCGCCGCTTCATTCCCAATTTTTCTCGCATAATGCTGCCCTTATATGAATTAACCAAGCAAGGTGCTCGTTGGGAATGGAATGAGCGTCATGAAGAGGCGCGTAATAGTATAATTCAGTATCTAACATCCGATCCTGTGTTGTCAATATTTCAGGAAGATTACCCCACGGAACTTCACACTGATGCCAGTAACCTCGGATATGGAGCCGTCCTCATCCAAGTGATCGACGGGCGCAGGCACGCTGTGGCTTACATGAGCAAGCGCACTACAGACGCCGAGAGCCGTTACCATTCGTACGAACTCGAAACGCTCGCAGTGGTGAGAGCTATAAAACATTTCCGTCAGTACTTGTATGGTCGTACGTTTAAAGTCGTGACAGATTGTAACGCACTCAAAGCGTCCAAGCATAAGAAAGAGCCGCTTCCCCGGGTATACCGTTGGTGGGCGTACTTGCAGAACTACAATTTTGAAATAGAGTACAGAAAAGGACAAACACTCCAACACGCAGATTTCTTCAGTCGAAATCCAGGTACGTTGGAGGTTAATATTATGACTAAAGATTTGGATTGGCTGAAAGTGGAACAACACCGTGACCCCGTGCTTCGCTCCAAAATTGACAGTATCTCTCAAGAGCAAGGGGCACCCGGTTACATCTTAAGGGACGATATACTCATGAAGGTTTGGGACGACGCTACCCTAGGGCACCAAGAGGCTGTTGTTGTACCTAAGTCGTTTCAATGGAGCCTTATAAACAGCTATCACAATGCATTAAAACACACTGGATGGGAAAAAACTCTGCAAAAGATTAAAGAAACCTATTGGTTTGATGGAATGAATACCGTCATAAGAACGTTTGTCGATAACTGCATCATATGCAAGACATCTAAAGGTACTTCGGGTGCTGTTCAAGTACAACTTCACCCTATACCCAAACCTACTACTGCTTTTGAAACCATTCATATGGACGTAACCGGTAAACTGGGCACTACTAGCATCCATGACTATGTCATCGTAACAATCGACGCTTTCAGTAAGTACATACTCTTGTACCATGCGACAAATAAAAGTCCACAGAGCACGTTAGCTTTAAAACGTACAATACATTTGTTTGGTACACCGACCCAGGTAATAGTCGACGGCGGACGTGAATTCCTGGGCGATTTCAAAAATTATTGCGAACGGTTTAACATTAACATACATGCAATAGCGCCAGGAGTAAGCCGAGCTAACGGGCAAGTCGAACGGGCCATGAGTGTCCTGAAGAATGCCTTAATTATGATAAAGAATTACGAGACAGAATTATGGCATACTGCTATAGATAGCCTGCAGCTAGCCTTGAATTGCACACCGCATCGTGTAACAGGTACTGCTCCGCTTACTCTACTTACTCGTCGCAAACACTGCGTTCCACCTGAACTCGTCGGCCTGGTAAATATAGAAGATCAAAGCGTTGACATTGAGCGGCTTTACCAACACGTAACTCAAAAAATGACAACAGCAGCAGAAAAAGAGAAGGTACCGTTTGACAAAAACAAAGCCCGAATCCACAGATTTCAAAGAGGTGACTACGTGTTGATAAAGAACAACCCTCGCAACCAAACATGCTTGGATTTAAAATTCAGTGAACCTTATGAGATTTGTCGTGTACTCGAAAATGACCGCTACCTCGTTAAAAGGGTGATTGGACAAGGCCGCCCCCGAAAAGTGGCCCATGACCAGCTTCGGCGAGCACCGCAGCCGGGCCAGCAGGCAACCGTATCGGCGGGGATCGACGACAGCACCGCGGATGATCCTGAGCACTCCCAGCAGCGCGCCGGCACACCGCCAGCAGCCAGCCACGATCCACACGACACCGCAGCTTCGGAGACGACCAGCCACGACATTCAACCCTCGTCATCATACGAGAGGTTGTAGAAGAGACAGCTGATCAGCTCACCACAGCTCCCGGTGAGATAAACGATTTATACGCTATTTTAAAAAAACTCTTCCTGCAGTTATACCAATTAGCAGTCATTCTAAAAATATTTTATAACATAAACCATCCACAAGTGATGGTACCTATACTTATAAGCAAACAAAACTGTTGCGCAATCATTTAAATCTTCATACTTAACACAAGTATATTTATAGCTCCCATTATACCTTCAGCTTTCCTGTGTGCATGTTTATATTTTTTTAGAGCCTCTGGGGACCACGGTCATAAAAATAAGGCCTAGACCCCAGCATCGCCCTGTCCACTATTCCTTTAGAGCCTCTGTGTACCACGGCACCGAGACAGGAATGCCTAGAGCACAGCATCAACCCAATTGTTTCAGAGCCCCTGGGGACCACGGTCATAAAAATAAGGCCTAGACCCCAGCTTCGCCCTTTCCCCATTCCTTTAGGGCCTCTGTGTACCACGGCACCGAGACAGGAATGCCTAGAGCACAGCTTCGACCTTTCTACCCTCAAAATATTGTTGGCGTAGTGAGACGTACAACAATATTAAAAAAAAAAAAAAAAAAAAAAAAATTGACTGAATGACAGAAAACTTATGACTTATTGACTTGACTACAATATATTGCTGGCGTAGTGAGACGTTCAGTAATAAAAAAAAATAAAAAAAAAAAAAATCCTAATCCTAATCCTTATTTGTGTAATTATCATTGCTAACGTAGTGAGACGTAAAGCAGTATAAACTATCAATATCAAAACTCACTATGGCTGAGATCCATATGAGGATTTATTACAAAAACATTTCCATTCTATAATCATGTTAAAAATCATTTGATTTCATGAAAAATTTTACTACTTGGCTGATGAACCAATGACACTAAGCTACCAGAGCAATAAATTACAGATACGAAATCAAAATCCTTAAAATTTCTGGTTTCAGGCGTGAATAAGTGCAGAGCGCGCACTTTTCACCAGAACGGCCGTATCGGCGCAAACATGTTGGCCACATTTAAAATAATAACATTAAAAGTATTTAAAACTTAATTAGATAATTGCAACGTTGTTTTAAGTTAAAATTAACTTAAAACAATGTCGGACTGTTTATTGAATCTAAAAAGAACTTGTATTGATTGAAATGAGTATCACTGTAACTCGTGAATTGTAATCGTTTAAGATTATTCTAATTAAAACACTTCAATAATTCATAAATATTATAAAACTACTTTGGCCATGTTAACTTTAATTTTATCTAGTTAAACCATGTATTGATGGATAAATGAACTTGTATTGACTGAAGTAAATATCGTTGTAAGTTATGAATTGTAATAGTTACAGATTACTGTAACTATTACAGTTCAATAATTGCTAAATATTATTAGATGATTTTAGCCGTTGTTACTTTAATTTTATCTTGTAAAACCATTTATTCGTTGATTGAACTTGTACTGACTGTAGTGAATATCTTTGCAACTTGTGAATTGTAATTGTTTAAGATTACCGTAACTATAACACTTCAATAATTCTTTAATATTAAAAGATGATTTTAGCAGTAGTAACTTTAATTTTATCTAGTTTAATAACTAATTGAGAGTTGCCAAATGGTGGGTAATGCCATCTGAGACGTCAGAGGGCGCCACGTAGGGCAGCTCTCAAGCGAACTACATCGATGCACCGCCATTATTCTGGAGAGTTCGGTGGATCGGTGTGGACACGCTGCGAAAATAAATAAGCTAAGTGTTACTATAATTTTGTTACAAGTATTTTTCGGTTACCAACTTTGCATGATTTTGACTTACTATTTTATTATAATTTTTGAAGTCTTAAAAGTGTGATTCGTTTTACTTTAATTCTGTTGCTTAATAAAATGTAAATACGGTGCTGAACTGTTTTAATTATGTCCAGAAGTTTTGAGTAGATTCAATCGTAATTATTTAAAATATGGGAGATAATAGAGAACATGACGTCAGCCATGCTGACGTCATGCTTTTTAAAAATAGCTTGGGGACCTCGGCGCCGTCATACATAAAAAAAAAAGATTCCGACGAATTCATAACCTCCTCCCTTTTTTGAAGTCCGTTAAAAAACACGAAATTCCAATCGTGGTAATTCAACACGAGCGATGTTTTTGAATTTACCTGTAAATGCTGCAGTATGAACTGCCTATTATGCGGTGCCTTCTTTATGAGGTAGTGTGTCTGGTGCGGAGCGCCATAGTGTGTCATCACACGCTCCAGAAATGTGTCGTCCGATGAACCAGGGTACATTGACTCCTCATCTAGTAACCTTGAAGAAAAAAGGATTCATTTAATATGCATGTTTTTAATATTCTACCTAGCTGATGCCCACGACTTCGTCTGCGTGGATTTCGTTTTTAAATTCCCTCGGGAAAAAGTAGCCTATCGCACTCTGTAGGTCCTCAACTATACCCTTGCAAAAAATGAAGTCAATCCGTTGCTCTGTTGCGGCACGATTGAAGGACAAACCAACAAACACACTTTCGCATTTATATTAGTAAGGATTAGTAAGATAAGTAGTCTATTTGGGTTAAGACTCTCGCAATCTAATATCGTTCGGGATTTAGGTTGCCAAGCAACATAATAATACTCGTAATACCATCGATCGATTTAGATTTAGGTTGCTAGGTTGCCTAGCAACCTAAATCTTGAACTGTATATATGATTCATTCTGTACATCACCACAGCATGTGTCAATCATGAAAATATTACATTTAAAACTGCCATTCGGACAATTAAAACGCCGCCATTTTGCAGCGCTTTCAAACCGTGCTTGCTGACGCCACGCACCAGAATCGTACGATTGTGATTGGCTGACAGCTTTTGTTTACATGTTTTTGACGTCATATTTGATGTGATCCGACTCGCGATCGTGTAACACGTAAAGCTGGTGACTGACTTGTAACAGTTTGGTATCGAGTTTTTGTAACTCAAGCCCAAGACTGACTTTTAACTTGTGATGTGTGATGTCACAACTCAGTAGCTCCATAGACTCTTCATAGAAAATTTCGTTTTAGAAAGAGACAGATATAGTCGCAGTAAAAAAACTTATAACTCGTTTGTTTTTTTGAACGACCGATATATTTTCTGTTTCTACAAATTTTATTCACACATGTCGTATTTTTGATTAGAATGAATGAATATCAACATTTTGACAACAGTCAAATACCCGAATATACATATTTACCATAGCAGCCCTCGCCGATCACAATCACGCAAGTCCGCTTGTGAGCTGCGCACGATTGTGTTCTGAGGCGCTTTGTCTAGCAGGTCTACCATTGGACCAGGGTTTACTGTTTCCGATAACCAATCTGTAACAATACAAATAAGTTCACAATACTGATGCTACCAACCAAAACCAGCACCCTTTTTAGCCAACAACGTCAAAACGCGGGCAAAGTACGGGAGATTGTATGAAATAAGTAAAGAACTGTGACGTCATAAATATTTGACGCACTTTTTGTTTAAAGATAACTAGATTTTTGGTTGAAGTTAGGTTTCTTAATTCCCTCGGGAACCCTATGTTTTCCGAGATAAAAAGTAGTCTATGTCACTCTTCAAGTCCTCAACTATACCCACGCAAAAAATCACGTCAATCCGTTGCTCCGTTATTGCATGATTTAAATAAACCAACAGACAAACACACTTAACAAACACACACAATGTTTATCACACTTAAAAGTAACAGCGGACGTATATTTTACTTATTTTGGGAGGATTTTTATTTAATATTCGGTAAGAAATAGCACCATCCCAGTTTAAAAATTCGTCTAAGCCATGCCATTCGCACAATATTCTTCTTACAAGACAATTCCTTACCCAATGTTATTTCCAGCTTGAGTCCCCTAACGATTCGGGAAAACGAAAATGACAGAATGCGTCACCTTACTTAACTTAGGAAACGTCGGGGAAACAGGCCTAAGTCTATTTTTTATATTGCAGATCTAAAACTGAACCCGACATTTTATTTCCGGGGACAAACCAGATCTAAAAAAGTCGATTTTGATGGTTCCCAAATCATGTTGGTGCTTCGTCGTAGGTAGAATTAATATAGTAATAATTGATACTGCCTTACCTTCTTCAGTTCCGTCATCAAGAGTGATGCCCTCTTGCGCGTACCGCTCGCGTGGCGCCACCAACATTGCTTCGTGGAACACGCCTTGCAAACGTTCCTGCCAATAAATACGGCTGATATTGAAATAACCAAAAATGCGTCATAAGCTGAAAACTGAAAGTCGGTTCGATCCCCAGTCCCACCCGTGCACTATTGAGAATAGAATAGAATAGAAATGTTTTTATTCAAATAAACTTTGTTACAAGTGCTTTTGAATCGTCAATGAGTCTACCACAGGTTCGGAATGCCCTTCCTACCGAGAAGAACCAGCAAGGAACTTGGCAGTTGCTCTTTTCAAAACAAGTTTACAATACAATAGATACTATGCTGTGTGTGCAGTGTTTCCACAATGAGGGTAAGTGCCTAATTTTAATTTAACACATGTTAAAACGGGCAGACAGAAAGTAGCCCCATTCCCGCCTGTGGCACCCGATCACGAGCATGGCGCATGACCCAGCCATTGCTTCACTCAACCATATTTGAGGGAACGTAACAATTGTATTATTAATTGTAATTGTATTATATATCGTACTACGCGACACGACGTGATAAACCGTGTGTCCGCATTGCAGCGGCGATAAACTAGCGAATTGCGCTTACATCGCGTAATGACTGGCCGTGCTCAGTATGGATACATTCGTTGGTTTTAGTACTATTTGAAAATTACGCGCGACATAAACATATAAATTTCGTGCGTCGCTTGAGTTTGTTTCAACGAAATCGCCGTCGCGTCGTAGTCGCCTTACCTGTGCTGCCTCGGCCTTAGAATTATTAGCGTCCATACTCCATACATATGGAGAACAACTAACCTGTAAGTAATTCGACAATAGTTTCGATAGCGGGGCACCGCTCTGTTGTCCGGCGCACATGGGATTGTCCGCACCGGGGGTATCCAAAAGCAGAATGGACGCTGACGTTCTCGCTGAGGTTGATAGACTTCTGCAATTATATCGTTTATCGATATTATAAACTAACTCGCTTGGACTTGCTTTAATGTCTGCTTTTTTTACGAGATGGTTCTAACATGAGTGGCGAGTGATGGCGTTGATTCTAAAAGGTAATGTTTCAAAAGGCACTTCGTTCCAACCGAGTGTTCAATCACGATTTTTTTTAAATGGAACACGACATTTGTATTACGTCAGTGGTTCCAGCGATGACAACTAGCAGGAACCGTGAGGTGAGGCAGAATTATCTCCCTTCCTCCCAAACTCAGCTCTCCTAATAATGCGTGCACGATTTACGCTACAAAGCTTGACCTTGAAAAAGACCTTGTGTGGTGGAGGACCGTGTGCTTGGCTCCTAAACAGATCTTAAGACAAATACGGGCTGATGGATGTACACAAACGTTACCTGTTGACTAGAGCAGCGACGATGTTGAACGTTTCATTGTACAGTCCAGTCACGAAAGCATCGAGTGCCTCTGACCCTGGGGCTTCTTTCTCATTTGAAGGCGAAGGAGTTCTGTTGAAACACAACATTTCGTTACTAAAGCACCACTTGATGATCTACGATTACCTCCAGTCAGAAGAAAACGGGCATGAAAAATCAATGGAAAAAGATCGTTTCTCAAACGGACACACACTGAAATCGATTTTGAGGATGCAATGATTTTTGTGCAATAAAAATGTTTTTTTTTTTTTACCTTTAAAAGAAGCGTATAGCCTGCAGAACGACCGTGTTTCTAGATAGTATCTATTTGAGCAGTTTCACAAATATTCGAGAAATGTCCAAGTTGCCGATGACGCCTTGGATACGGAAGCAGATTTTGTAAATGAGTATTACTTTTCCCCATAAAATACTGAATCATTTACATTAACATTTGCGCCGCAAACCCATGGAAGCGGAACGAAGAAGATTGATGCATAGTCGAAGTGACAGTGTCGTCAATTTCATTTTGTTGCACTTTCATTCCGCTAAGGTTTTACCTGCTACAACCCTTACAAGTACCTCACAAAACAACATTACCTCGGCGCAGTGTTGGGTTGCGGCGAGGGCGGTGTCGGCGGCGTGAATATGGCACGTGCTATTTCTTCCGCGCCCACGCCGAGCAAGCGCGCCGCGCGGCTCGCACACCCGCCGTTCGCGAACTGATACTTCAGACCTGACCCTGTGTTTGCTGTAAGGTAAGACTTATAATATATCTGAATCACTGATCTATATAATTAATTTATAATTAACACTGGGTTGCTTGTGCCTATACAAATAACAGCATTACTATGGATCAATTTGAAGCCGCCACATTTGACATGACGAGTGTCTCTGGAACTAAAAATATTGCAAATGGCGCACCGACCTCTACAATTAATCTATAATTTCTTAAGAAATCATGGATTAATTTCTCCTATAACCCTTCTCTAAGAGGAGTCTCAGAGAAAGTTTATTGGCTAAAGTCCACCACGCTGGCCCAAATGCGAATTTGTAGACTTCACACATCTTTGAGAACATTATGAAGAACTCTCAGGCGTGCAGATTCCCTCACGACGCGACGTTTTCGTTCACCGTTGAAGCGTGTGATATTTAATTACTTAAACGCACATAACTCCACTGAAGAGGTTCAGATCAGAGGCACACAGGTTCGAACCTGCGACCTTCCTAATTTGGACACCGCAGTCCTAACCACTAAGCGATCACTGCTGTCAATAATTAAGTAAATGAAAACGTCATACCTCTCACAACTCCAGCCCATCCCAAGTGGCATATAGCAGCTAAGATCTTCCAAATAGCCATTTGTTCTTGTTCAGTCACAGCCAGGTGTTGTAGGGCATCTTTGAGAGCGGAAAACTCGGCTGGCGCGTCCGTCTTGTCAGTGGAACCTACGTAGAGATTTGGCGAGTTTACCGGCGCCTGGTCCAGGAGGAGCTCTCGACGGAGACGGCCGTCACATCCGTGGGACAAGCTGTAATAGGAGTGTGACAAACATCTATGATAAGGAATTTTTAACAATTATTGATGAAATTTCTAACAGATTATCCTACAGCATGAAATTAAGTTCATGATTCATTCATTTCAACCCATCACATGTCCACTATGAGACAGAATGTTTCCTGTCGAATGAGAAGGGTATCTTAAACTATGTTATAACTACAAATCTTGAACTACTTTGGAGAAAGCTGAAAAATATTATATGTGCAAACTATAATACCTAGAATCGTAGCCTTTGTGATTAAAATCTATAAGGTGAAAACTAGGTGGGGAGGTAGGCTCCAACCTAGACCTCATCAGTGCTGTCCAGCATTGATTGTAGTCAAGCGAAAGCCTATCCCGAAATAAAAAAAAGGTCAGTTTATATATATTTGAGAACTATTTAACTACGTTTAATAATATTAAAACAAAATTCAAATGCATAAAATAACATACATCCCGATCATGAGCAAACTATCGAATAAGATATAAAGATATATGGAAGCGCGAGTAATTTTTTCTGCCAAATCTTGGTAAACCCCAGCCGCCCACATGCGCAATTAATATTGACAGAAAGATGTGTCACGACATCAATGCAGAATTAAAAACATTTACGCAAACTTCCATCCTTCTTGATCAATGATCAAAACAACGCACCAGAAGTTTTCCTAGCTCAAGGCCGATACGAAAGGAAATAAACTGCAATCTACGTCGATCGCTATAGACCAAACTATTTAAAAACTGATTTCTAAAAAAAAATACATTATAATTTGAAGTATTGTTTCGAACTTACGTATTTAGAGCTCGAAGGGCGGTCTGATCTGGCTTCAAATCTGGTAATAAGATCTGAACTGATGCGGACACTAGAGCACCACCTCCGTCAAAGTCGAGCGAAGTCAGGGACACGAATCGAGAGGCGTGTGGGTTTGAACCCGTCCTGAAATACAAGAGGGATCATTAGTTTTTATTTCTGGAAGACAAGAAACAACAAACTTCTTTTGCTATAATCCGTCCAACCAAAAAAAAATCTGTACGGTACAAAGTGCCTGCGCTCGTGCTTCGTTGTTCTTTGATTAAATCACAATTTCTTCGTATTAGTTCTCAGAATTACGCACAGTAACGTCTGCTGCTATCCAATATTTCTGAAAGATTTTGCAAAAAAAATTTTGAATTTTTTAAGCTTTCCGCTTATTTGGAGGAGATAGGATAGGATCATATTCTTTAAAAAAAAAAATCTAATTACTTATGATTGAGAAATTTGAGTTTAGTGCTGCAAGTAAACTTTGACATCAAGGTTGATTGAAAATAAACTTATTTACTCGCAGATCGACAAATACGATTCGGATCTATAGATTTGTACAAAACGTTATGGCCGTTTTAAGTGTCATAGCAGGAATTTCACGTTTCGTATGGTTACAGATGCCACAACGCGTTTTGAGCTGAAAATTCTAATGGATCATCCATCGTGTTCGTGTTTTGAAGTTCGGGAACAAATATAACAACGTTAAAAAGTTCTCACCGACTAGAGCCAAAAGCATGTAGTACATCTAACGCTGCGTCTAGACGTTCTGGAGTCAGTTTTGATCCTTGTGCTGGATAAGCACTAGCTAAGTACCATACACAGTGTCTCATTGCTGATGTTTTCCCGGAGCCAGATCTGCAAATCATAATAAGAATGGATGAGTGTGTGCGTGACATTACAATAAAAACAAATTTTGTTTTTATCATAATTTATCAAAACTTGCCACTTGCAAGCTGTTTAGTTTGTTTTTTTACCGTCGTATTTTTCCTACTCAACCTAATGTAATTATATAGCAAGTTTTTACCCGCGACTTTGTCCGCGAGACTTTAATTTTTTTGCCCTTACCTTAGTAGTTACTACCTTTTGTTTTTTTTTCGGAATAAACAGAAGCATAATTATGTCAGTCTCCAGGTCCTCAACTATCCCCAAGCATAAAATCACGTCTACTTGTTTACTTGTTATTACGTGATTGAAGGATAAACCAGCGAAAAAAGCACAATCGGCTTTTCTATTGGTGAAAAACGGATGAAAATGCCTACGGTAGTTTTGGGATTAGCGCATGCAGAGAAATCTCGGCAGAGGGATTTTGTTTTACAATACGTATTAGTTGAATGTTTTTATTCTTAACACTATTATCGGGCAAAATCAATTAGAAACCTTGAACTTCTCAAACAACACTATTAATATTAACAAGTTCGCATATCGAAACTTGTAACTTAACATAAAATATCGATAATCTAGTTACGAAATTAAATCGACCAGCCTTTCTCTATAATACCTACGTCCAATCATTACCACTTTAGGGTCCATTGAGGTGATTATTTTCGATATCAATCATAGGAAAAATGCATTTGATTTTGAATCTTAGCAAAATTAACATAAGAGGGAATAAATTAACGTTCGTAGTGTTTACATTATAATGGCCTACTCACGAGTTTTGTCATTTATGAGATAAAATATGCATAAGTTGTGATTGAACGTTTCCTGCAACTTATTGGACCGCTGTTTGATCGGCTATCGTGAATGGACCTGTTCAAGACTACTAGTACCTAGTTTTGTTTACATTTTTTGTCTTTGTATTTTACTAGCATATCCGTGTAAAATTAATAAATACCGTTGCGCCAAATTCATTCGCAGTATTTTATATTTTTGCACATTTTTAAAATGTAACGCTTTCCCTGTCTCAAAATAAATGCAAAAAAACAACTCCAAGCTTTCTGATAAAACGATTGTTTACAGCTAGTAAGGAATCTTTTTCAATAAGAATATTCGCGCCTCTTCGATGTCTGAGTGTTCCCAAAACAAAAACACGTTTCTTGAAAATAGTCGCATCTATAGATGTCACCTGCGATTTCAACCGCATGGATTTAGTATAAATTCCGGGATAAAAATACCTATGCTATTTTCTAGATCTTTCACTATATCCATTCGAAAAAGTAACTCGCTCCTTTCCTACGCTGCTGCGCGATTGAAGAAGCATTAATACATTACGCAAACTGTATGCTTCCGTGAAGCACATTTGGGTCTCAGGTGTATAAAGACGTTTCAAGACCACGCCCCATGTGTACATAAGTCAACGAGGTGTTTGGACTGGGGCTTAGCATTACCTTCCAAGGAACACTATAGCTCGATCTCGCCTCGAAGCCAGCATGCAGCGGTGGGCCGACTGCGCTGCGGCGAACACGTGTGGAGGCATGTCGTCCACGCGGCATCCTCGAAACATAGCCGCCACCTGAAGTTTTAAAAAGTTCACAGGGATTCATCTCGACTTATCTCCGGCCCACTACTGGGTCCTAGTCTCCTCTAACAATGAGAAGAGTTTACGCCATAATCTAATACGCTGAACATTGAAGCAAACTTCTCAGAGTTCTCAAGAATTTTTCCGATGTGTGTAACATCTGAAAAATTCTTGAGAACTCTGAGCTATGCAGGTTTCCTCTCGATGTTTTCCTTCACCGTCAAAGCAAGCACTATGTAATTGTTTAAAACGTATCCCGAAACTTCTACATCATCTACTTTGTAGTAGGTTTTCTTTAAAAATTCATTCAAATTCAAAATTATTTACTACGTGTAGGCCAATCTATAGCTCCTATGACACGTCTAGATTCTACCTGCACCGGTTCGTAATGCAGATTCTGCTGAGAAATTAAAATAGTGATTAAAATTAGGGTACAATTTCGCGTCGGTTGTGGATTGTGTTAAAAATTACAATCTGCATACTGCCGCCCTTAATTTAGGGCTAAACCCTCAAGTTAGCAACACTGAAGACGGAATCAGATCCGGAATTCCCGATGTTTGCTGTATGATACATAGCACGAGTCAGTTTCCCGTAATGACGAGTTAACGACATACCTTTTCCGTATAAACAGGGGCGGTACGCCTCGGTGGGCCGAGCACCAGCAAGGCATGTCCGGCTCGAGCGTGAGGCAGGGCTGCAGCGAAACGTGACCTCAGGACATGCAAGGCGCCACACTCGTTCAGACAGCGCAGGGATGCGATGTCCTCACAGCGCTCAAGTTGAGGAGGGTTAGCCTGAGAAAGGAATAATACAAATATTTTTTTACGATGAAACGGAGACGGTATATTATACGTTTGGCCTCAGAGGTATGTACTGTAACTTCTGCGTCAATCGTTGCTACAGTTAGTGGCTGAATTTATCGCGTTTTTTCTGCAACAATGTATTTTAGCTAATAACAAGTACGCATCACCTAATCACGTGATCGAAATCGTCAGACTGTAGCAATCATTTTTAGAGAATCACATAGCTGATGTCACAATATGTATATCTTTTGTATCATGAAAATCATCTTTCTCCCCAATATAAAGTACATATTCCCTCACGATGAACCGCTACGATGAATCAACCATATTTGACTAGCTAAAAGCTATTCATTTTCACAAGTTTATACCTTACCTTCTCCAAATCATCTTCATCAACGGTGATAACCTCCCCAGTCTGTAGCACTCTCACTTTGGCCCTGCCTGCGTCCGCGTCGCCTTCCCTCACGACGGCGGTGAAGCCACCCCGATGAGCTAACCACATGTGACCAGCTTGAAGCCATTCCTTTTCGCAAGCTAACTGCTCCTCGGATTTCGCCTGTGGACAATAATTTTGTTCATTAGATATGTAGGTATCGACACCGAGTACATTCTTGAGAGTCATTAAGAAAGTTTATATTGATCAAGATTTTTCCTCAGACATTTTTACTGTTGTTTGTATTGTAGAACTAGATGATACTAGCGACTTAGTCCGCGTGGATTAAGGTTTTTTAATTCTCTTTAATTTTTCGGGATAAAATGTAATCTATGTGTTAGTCCTTGGTTAAGAGCTATCTCCACTCCTTTTAGACAAATCGGTTCATTCTTTGTGGCGTGAAGGTGTAACAAACAAACATCCATCCATCCATCCTCACAAACTTTCACATTTATAATATTAGTAGGATAGCAGGACATTTTAGAGAAATCCTAATTTCGCCATGTCTATGTACACATATAAAATCAAAACATAGAAAATCGAAGTCATAGGGTAACTTGGAAAGACGAACTGGATGGAGAGGATTAGAAAAGACCCGCTAGAATTAAATTAAAAATAGGCGTAAGAGAAGACATAAACTGAAAGACAATGAAACGGTGGAGCTCATAACACTCATATTATGAAGGAGCTAAAAACCACTGCAAAAGTATTACAAACTAACCGACAAAACAACTAGAGTTAGTAGGTTGTAAAATATTTTATTCTTAGACCATAAAATAGTTTATAATATCTGAGAGCTTATCAAGCATATCTATAAATTGGGATTTCGTTTGGCATATTGTGGTTGCGGTGGTATTATATATTTATAGTAGATACAAAATATATCCTCACGCCAATTAATTCGAAGCTATTGTTCAATCCGGTTCATCGTGTGAAGTCAAAGAATCTTATTATCATTTATATTGTATTTCAATTATTATGACTTCTATATTCTAGTTGGTAACACATTCATGCCTAGGATATTCAGGTTCCAACGGCCTTCATCACTATGCACGTATTTAGTTATGTATATTTTATGGAGGCATGTCGAAAATATTAACACAGATAGCATGTTTAATAACACAATCATTGGTTAATATTTCAAGGACGTCTGGATAGAAAAAGTGCCGTCGAAAAAAATTAAATTCAATACCAGCACATGCTTAAACAAATCGTGATAGCCCAGTAGGTAAACTTCGGCGTCCTTTTGCGTGGTAAGTTGTTCGATCCCAAACACGCAATTAAATATTTCTAAAACGTCGTCAGAAATCTTGCATGCCTGAAAGTTCTCATACTGTTCTCAAAAATTTGTGTAATCTACCAAATTGCACTTGACAAGCGCGCAGCGAGGTAGGCTATGGCCTATAACCTTACTCAGAGGAGGCCTGTGTCCAGTAGTGGAGTTCAAATGAACGTATGGATGAATATTCTTAATTATAATACCTAATTACTAAAAACTTTTTAATCAGAAGGAAATAAGTAAAAACTTTTCAAAGAATTTACTAATTCGACTTCTACACTGTACCACAGTTAAAACGTTCATTAATTTCCGAACTAACATTTTTTTTGACGTGATAACGTAGCTTATAAATCGATGAACACCGACTGCACGCAAGAAAAAGTGTCACGTTCCGCCTGAGCCTGCGCGTGCAAGCGAGAGCGCGGAACAAGTGATAGAGAGGCACGATCGGCCCAAGCGTTGGCTTGTGACTAGAGAAAATTGTAATTTTCAATTAACTCCTTCTTTGTATTATACAAAATAATGATAATTCAGTGATAATAATTCAATTCAATTCATAAAAGTATGCAATTTTTCATCAATGTTTCTTTATGACATTATCACGTAAACTATAGTCCGTAAACCGACTTTACAGACAACCAAATTTTTTTTTTTTCGAAAAAAAATCTTTCGTCATATGTACCTTCTTGCGACACCAACGCCTCTTAGACCTTTTACTAGAACCACTTCCGTGTTCATCTAACACTGTTTTCCGCTCACTGATTTCATTTTTCACGTCCCTTTGAGTTTGAACAACCGGTAAAGGTAGATTGACGGTTAGCGCTTCATCGCCCGAAATGGTAATTTCAAAAAATATAAGCTTCAATACAATCCTCAAGTACCACATCTTCAACCAGTTAATGAACTCAATGAGTTTTGTTATGACAGACATTGTTAGTGCAATAATAACTAATTATTCCTTGTGTTGTTTGTACGTAACTAGTTAGTAGATCACCCACTCGTTCCACGCACGCGCACCAGGAAGTACGTATCGCCTATTGAAAACCTACGCGTATGTATGGAGCAAATCTCATTAAAACCAATTATCCGTTTATAATACGTACAGCACATTCATATTAAGTACCTACCTATAACATAGGGTCATTGTTTTGTCATAGACAATAATTTAAATCCATCGACTGTCGCCAGTCAGAGTCGCCAGCGAAAGCTATCGCTGGGGCCAGTGCTGGCAGACAGTTGTGAGTGATAGAGAAAAAGTTTCGGCGCCACAACCTTATACCAGTGCAGTGCCAATAGCATCACTGTTGACATTCATTGGATCAATAAAACCTTGCCGTTAATTTATTTACACACAAAAAACCTTCAAACATTCTCCATAAATTTTTCCACAGGATTCCTAGCTATACTGAGAGTTGAATTATGCATAATTATGCAGGAAACCACTATTTTGCTTGTACAGTACCTAGGTACAACATTTTGGTCAACTCAGTCCTTTGACTAAAGGTTATCTATAGCAGGTTGCGACATACAAATGCCTCAACTTAACATTTTTAGGAAAAAATGTGAAATAAATTGAATAAAAGCTGAATAAAATCGCAATTTTATATTTTGTCGTTACGAATCCATTAGTCACATATATTTAAATTATAGATAAGTACCTAAGAAAAAGCAATAAACTACCGCTTAAATTATTATCGAGCCGGCGCCAACAATATACAAGAACTCATAAAATTATAATAGGCATTTGAATACATTAACCCCGCAAGGGTAAATTTAATATTCCCCAGACTGTTGCTATTGGGTCAAATAATGTCAGTTCGAAAGCTCAAAACTTGAGGGGCTTCAGGAGTATTAATGCTTATAGAGCATTGCACCATCTGCGTTGCGTAATTTCAATCTAATTATGAATTTAAGGTGGATTATACGAGTTTGCCCGTGAAATTCAAATTTAATTTGGTTTTTCGCAATTTGTAAACTAATACGACAAAGCAGGCTTATTGCATTCTTATTGCGCCAATGGCAGTATCATATTCACAGGTTTATATAAAAACCTTTACTTGAAAATGTCCAGTTTAAGAATTTGTCACAGTATCGACTAATTTGTGAGTAACTCACGACAACTCAACCCAACTCGATATTCTTAGCGTAAAGATATTTTGGCAGATTATCTGTCAGAACTGTTCCAATTAATTCCTCGGTTAAATGTTACTCGACGTTGGTAATATCGAAGACTATTTTAGTCTGTCTGTCTGTCTGTCTGGGTTAATCTTCGGAACGGTGGAATCGATTTTGAGGGGACATTCTTAATTAGACAGAGGAATATACAAGGATTTGTTTAGGCTACTTTTATACCGGGAATATTAAGGGTGCCTGAGTAAAAAATAGCAAATAAGTAAATTATTAAAACAACAACCGATCTCGACGTTTGACACAGATATAATTTGAGATATATCTGGAGAAGCAAACAGGTTTTTAAATCCACGCGAAGTCGCGGATCAGCCATTTTAAAGCATTACTTTTTTTACAACCTCTTCTTTCAAAACTTCCTCTTTCATTGATCCAGCTGGTACTGTCTTAATCCTATAATCGGTTCCTATTTAACAATTAGGGCCAGCAGATTTACGATAACATTTAACAGTTCAGTTGGTACTTATTTCTGTAACGTTACAAGTATGTAGGTACATACTGTATACGTCTGACCTACTAAACGCATCTGTTTCAACGTCACTAAGTACCATCATTGTTTTTTACGCATTTACAGACTTTAAACGGCTTATATCGACGGTGGAAAAACTGCATCAATCATTGCTACTGCAATCTTAAATGCGGGGATTGGTTGAATTTATGATATTCTTACTGCGACAATGCATTTTAGCCAATCGCAGATGACTGCGATCGGCACTGCAGCATTTATTTTAAACAATCCTGCAGCTTACAGTAAACTTACAATATATTGTACAAAGATATTTCCTTGCGACCTATTTTTTCAATTTTAAAAACAGTAAGTAACATACACAAATATAGTTTCGTAAATTGGATTTACTCGTACGTGCTTATTTGAATGTGTCGCTGTCAAGTTTTCGCTGCCTAACGAGATCATGAATAAGCCCGGCCCGGATATATTCCTTAACAGTTTAAATGTGATGTGCACGAGTCTAATGATCTTCAAATTATGGGAGTACAAAGTGAAGCTGTCCAAAAATAAAGGACAGGTAGTACATAATCTGAAAAACAATTGAAACAATGCTGCACTACAGAAGGTACTGAAGGGTACAGGGAACATCAACCGCATTTGTCCCACTTTTTTTGTTTAAAATCGTAGTAGTTCAAACTCTTTGTACAATATCCTGGATAGTCACTGAACAATCATTCTTTGAAATACTATAATGCAATATATCTTTCAGCAGAATCACTCTCTTAGGTTTTTCTCAATTCATTTTCTGTGTGACATACAGCTTGTTCTTCCGCTTTCGGTAGAGCAATGGTAAAAAGAAACGATGGGTCAATACGAAAACATTATTAAGTACGACAAACGTGCCGGCACACAAACTGTGAATTGTGATAAAGTAAGATGCAGTGCTCTCAGGAATGTAACGGCTCTTGAACAACCTCGACCTCCCAAACTGCTCGAGATGTCATCTTCGATGAAAATTAACATACGAAGCCAATCAAGTCCGACTATGAACTTTTATGGCACATAAACAAATTATCGTTTAACAATGTTTAGACTGTGACTTTCTTATGCTGATTCAGGTAACAGTTTTTGAAACAGTGAAATTATTAAAGCCTTAGAAGGTTCTATTATGAGCGCTTAGTTAAAATTCATCTAAAACTCGGACTATATACCCAGCATATTGGAATTTGTGCGTGACTGCATTGTTCTGTCTAAATTATAATTAACTAGAGACAGAAGTCATTAAATGCGAAATTGTTATGTTGGTAAGTCCTTCAAACACGCAGCAACGGATCGAGGTGATTTGCATGGATATGGTTAAAGACCTAGAAAATGCTTAAATGTAAATGTGAAAAGGATACTTTTTAACGCGAAAAAAAACAAAAGACGTTCCGGGCAAAAGCTGATGTATGTATAAATAGTAATCTGTGATAGCAGAATGTATGCTGTCAACTAGGCACTATCTTTTTACATGAAGGAAAATACAGTTTTTAGAGTTATCTATTAAGTTTAGTTGAGAAATTGCTGTTCAGCTGAAAAGGTCGTTAATATTGGTTTGCTTTGCACAATTCTTATTAGTAAATAGTACTAAGAAAATTGAAAGCTTTACCTTACGCACGAAATAATGTATGGCCAAGAGACAGCAATTCACATTGTCAATATTAACGGAAAGGGACATTAATTTATTCCGTTGTCCAAAGCGTGCCCCAATTCTGCATTTCAACAATAGATACAGAACGTTAGCCGTTGACAAACTTGTAAATTACGACCGGATTTCTGTAGCTGCGCCTATCTGGAATCTGGACACAGCTACAAGCCCTATTTAATCAGGTTACTTCGATGTTTATGTATATTCTATAGTATCAATTAATATTCTACACTTGTCTGTAATTTGCATACAAACAATTTGTATTTTAACAAAAATAACATCAAAAAATTTGCAGGAACGTGTTGCGTTTTTTATAGGAATTAGTTTCATTTACAATTTTGATTTATTTTATAAATTTCATCAAATAATTTATAGCTATATTATTTATCAACTAGCTGATTTTTGAGTCTTCTTCTGTGTGTACTTAGAATTTTTAAATTCTCTTTTAATTATAATTGGAATAAATTGGTCGTTCTGACAATTTTTGTATTAATAATCTGCCAAAACATCAAAATTCCTCAGTTACTCGACGACGGTGAAATGGACACTACATACTCTAAGTTTTTCTCTCATACAGCTCTTCGCTCACATCAGCTTTAGTTATGCTCGACAAGTATTCTTACAAAAACAGATTCATGTCTAGGTTATTTGAGAGAGTATTTAATATAAAATCCCCGAGAGGTCACTATGCACTGTGAGATCTCATAGTCTTTTGACTTTAATGTGATCTTAATGAAAATAAAGTCATAACTGAACACTAGTGAGTTGTAACAAGCGCCATAACAAGGGATCCAGTTTCCATATTCAGATGGCGGTCGTACCTACTCGGAGATTTCTACATCTCAACGACCTTGTCGCTTTAGTGAAATTTAGTTCCTATAACTACGTAAACTTGCTAATACGTTAACCACGCTTCTTCAACTATAGGTGGCAATGTAAGTATCTTTAGAAACTCACGGCCAAACATAAAATTCATTAAGTTTATCCAGTTTAATTAATGGGCTGTCTTAAATTTCATAATCGGCAATGTAATTAAATGTCATAAATCGGCTTTATCTGTAAAAAGTAGCACTATAGTCTCACCTGTGTGCTCCTATATGAATACAAGTCATGTTTAGCATGGGTTTTTTGTTTGTTTTCGAGGTTCGATTGCTTGATCAGCTAGAAAGAAGACCTTTTCGTATTTTAGAAGAGTACTCGACCCAAGCATGACTGTTATAACGCGACGAGGTTTTATGCATCCTGGGTACAGACCATAGATTACAGACCAAGTAAGCCCTCACAATGTTATGAAACAACGTTAAATCAAATCAAATAGCAATAGTAAACAGATACTTGTGACCTCTGACATCTTTCTGACACGGGTCAGATTTTCGCACGAGCGGACGCTATCAACCGTTTAATATCAGTATGCTACTCGTAATTACAACATCACAGCTCCCGCCGACGCCGAATCAAAATTAGATAATTGCATAAATGCAGATTATCGATAGCATTGTGCCATTGGGTCAATAAATTAAAGCAAGCGTTGTGTTGCGTAACGTCACACCTGAGACGAAATTTGTAATGTTACATCCTGAAATGTTGGATAGAAACAGGCGTTACTTTGCAGAATTCCATGATACATAATGAAATCGCACCATTACAAAGTGACTTTGCAATTGTGCATTGTGGGGTCAACGTGTTCTGAAGTTACTCCGGTTGCGGAGTGAAACGTACGTATTTCAGAGGCTTTGTGTGGTGTTACTTTGTCCGTGTATATTTGTTCTGCTACTTGAAAAAGACTTCCACGCTTCTAGTACCCAGTAGAATAAATAGGTACATGAACAGAAATACAGCGCAAGCGGCACGTTGTAGTATACAATTTTTTCTGGTTTAGCGGATTATAGCAAAATTCCATGATACATAATGAAATCGCAATACACCATTGCAAAGTGACTTTGCAATGGTGTATTGTGGGGGTCAACGTGACCTGAAGTTACTCCGGTTGCGGAGTGAAATGTACGTATTTCGGAGGGTTTGTGTGGTGTTCCGTTGTTCCTGTGTATTTGTTCTACCACTTGAAAAGAATTCTACTGGGTACTGGAAGAGCGAAAGCGCTCTTACCTAGTAGAATAAATAGGTACAGGAACAGAAATACAGCGCAAGCGGCACGTTGTAGTACCTACACAATTTTTTCTGGTTTGGCTGATTATAGCAAAATAATTTAGTTTTTTCTTGTTTTACAGCCTGAAATCAACCGCATCGGTTCTATACATATTGAACGCAAACGGAAAATATTTCAAAGACAAAACGGAACGGGCCAGTTCCTTTTCCGTTTTACTTTTCTTACAGAAACATTATATTATACACATTATTAAGGGCAGGATCTCCGGGCGCAGTAGGCATTTAGAGCAACCTCAGTCCCCGCGCGGTGAGGTGCGCGTAGGCGCTTTTCAAATGAACTCACTCACCCCAAATTTTACATCATAGATTAAATAACTTTATTGTACCTAACAGTACAGGGACACTTGTAAGTTTTAGAAACATTTATTTTATTTTTTATTCATACATTTATATTATATAAGTGTGATTGTTATTTTGCATATTACGTGCATAGGTACATTTACCTACTTATTTTTTTTTGTTTTTTTTTTGTTATTTCTTTCGAACTCGATATCTGGGGTTCCCTGTACTTATAAAATACGTAACCGTTGCCAAAATGTCGGCCATTTCTCTTTTTTTGTTATTGGGCCGATTTCTTTCAAAATCCATATCTGGGGATCCTTGTACTAATAAAAGCGGTAACCATCGTCAAAATTAGAAAAAGTGGTGGCCATATTCTTTTTTCTTGTTATAGGACCGATTTCTTTCAAAATCGATATCTGAGGATCCCCGTGCTCATAGCAGTGGTAACCAATGTCAAAATTAGAAAAATGGAAAAGTTTTTCCCTAACCTATTTGGGACGAAGTTCCTTAGACATTTTTTTGTTATTGGACCGATTTCTTTCAAACTCGATATCTGGGGTTCCCTGTACTTATAAAAAAGATAACCGTTGCCAAAATGTCGGCCATTTTCTTTTTTTGTCATTGGACCGATTTCTTTCAAAATTGATATCTGGGATTCCCAGTGCTAATAAAAAAGGTGACTATCGTCAAAATAAGAAAAAGTGGTGGCCATTTTTTTTCTTGTTATGGGACCGATTTCTTTCAAAATTGATATCTGAGGATCTCCGTGCTCATAGTAATGGTAACCGATGTCAAAATAAGAAAAATGGAAATTTTTTCCCCAGCCTATTTTGGACAAAGTTCCTTAGAAATTTTTTTTGTTATTGGACCGATTTCTTTCAAACTCGATATCTGGGGTTCCCTGTACTCATAAAATAGTTAACCGTTGCCAAAATGTCGGCCATTTTCTCTTTTTTTGTTATCGGACCGATTTCTTTCAAAATCCATATCTGGGGATCCTTGTACTCATAAAAGCGGTAACCATCGTCAAAATTTGAAAAAGTGGTGGCCATATTCTTTTTCTTGTTATGGGACCGATTTCATTCAAAATCGATATCTGAGGATCCCTGTGCTCATAGCAGTGGTAACCGATGTCAAAATTGGAAAAATGGAAAAGTTTTTCCCCAACCTATTTGGAACGAAGTTCCTTAGCCATTTTTTTGTTATTGGACCGATTTATTTCTACCTCTATATCTGGGGTTCCCTGTGCTTATTAAATAGTTAACCATCGTCAAAATAATAAAAAGTGGTTGCCATTTTTTTTCTTGTTATGGGACCGATTTCTTTCAAAATTGATATCTGAGGATCCCCGTGCTCATAGCAGTGGTAACCGATGTCAAAATTAGAAAAATAGAATAGTTTTTCCTTAATCTGTTTGGGACGAAGTTCCTTGGCCATTTTTTTTGTTATTGGACCGATTTTTTTCAAACTCGATATCTGGGGTTCCCTGTGCTTATAAAATAGTAACCGTTGCCAAAATGTCAGCCATTTTCTTTTTTTTTGTTATTGGACCGATTTCTTTCAAAATCCGTATCTGGGGATCCTTGTTCTCATAAAAGCGGTAACAATTGTCCAAGAAAAAGTGGCGGCCATTTTTGTTCTTAATATGGGGCCGATTTCTTTCTAAATCGATATCTGAGGATCTCTGTGCTCATAACAGTGGTAACCATTGTGAAAACTAGAAAAAGTGGCGGCCATTTTATTTTTTCTTGTTATAGGACTGATTTCTTTCAAAATCAATATCTGAAGATCCCTGGGCAAGTTTTGGCAACATTTACCTGTTATGACACAGTGGTAACCGTTGCCCGAACAAAAAAATGGAAAAGTTTTTCCCCCAACCTATTTGGGATGAAATTCCTTATCGGAATAGCAAAGAATAATAAAAACACCTATTTAATATTTGACAAATGTTTATAGTATAAAAAAAATTGCCGACACTTTTTCTAATTTTGACGACGGCGACCTCTTTCATGAGTATGATGAATCTCTGATATTGATTTTGAAAGAAATCGGTCCAATAACAAAAATAAATAAAATGGCCGCCACTTTTTCTTATTTTGACGATGGATACCTATTTTATTAGCACTGGGAACGAAACCCGAATATCAATTTTGAAAGAAATCGGTACTATAACAAAGAAGAAGAAAATGGCCGCCTTTTTTCTTATTTTGACGATGGTTACCTCTTTTAATAGCACTGGGAACCCCAGATATCAATTTTGAAAGAAATTGGTCCAATAACAAAGAAAAAGAAAATGTCCGCCTTTTTTTTCTTATTTTGATGATGGTTACCTCTTTTATTAGTACTGGGAACCCCAGATATCAATTCTGAAAGAAATTGGTCCAATAACAAACATAAAAATGACCGCCACTTTTTCTTATTTTGACGATGGATATCTCTTTTATTAGCACTGGGAACCCCAGATATCAATTTTGAAAGAAATTGTTCCAATAACAAAAAAAAATTAACCGCCACTTTTTCTTATTTTGACGATGGATACCTCTTTTATTAGCACTGGGAACCCCAGATATCAATTTTGAAAGAAATCGGTCTAATAACAAAGAAAAAGAAAATGGCCGCTTTTTTTTCTTATTTTGATGATGGTTACCTCTTTTATTAGTACTGGGAACCCCAGATATCAATTCTGAAAGAAATTGGTCCAATAACAAAAATAAAAATGGCCGCCACTTTTTCTTATTTTGACGATGGATACCTCTTTTATTAGCACTGGGAACCCCAGATATCAATTTTGAAAGAAATCGGTCCAATAACAAAAATAAAAATGGCCGCCACTTTTTCTTAATTTGACGATGGATACCTCTTTTATTAGCGCTGGGAATCCCGGATATCAATTTTGAAAGAAATCGATCCAATAACAAAGAAAAAGAAAATGGCCGCCTTTTTTTCTTATTTTGATGATGGTTTCCTCTTTTATTAGCACTGGGAACCCCCAGATATCAATTTTGAAAGAAATCGGTCCAATAACAAAAATAAAAATAGCCGCCACTTTTTCTTATTTTGACGATGGATACCTCTTTTTAGCACTGGGAACCCCAGATATCAATTCTGAATGAAATTGGTCCAATAACAAAAATAAAAATGGCCGCCACTTTTTCTTAATTTGACGATGGATACCTCTTTTATTAGCGCTGGGAATCCCAGATATCAATTTTGAAAGAAATCGATCCAATAACAAAGAAAAAGAAAATGGCCGCCTTTTTTTCTTATTTTGATGATGGTTTCCTCTTTTATTAGCACTGGGAACCCCAGATATCAATTTTGAAAGAAATCGGTCCAATAACAAAAAAAAAGAAAATGGCCGCATTTTTTTCTTATTTAGACGATGGTTACCTCTTTTATTAGCACTGGAACCCCAGATATCAATTTCGAAAGTTTTCGTAATTTAAATCAAGATATTTTGTTCTTTCTTCCATTTTTATTCCCCATATTTACTTTATTATATTATTCTTATATTATAGTTTAACACTATCTATACAATAAGACTCTAACCCTAAAACCTATAATACTAATATTTACAGATTTATTAATAAATACTAAAAATTACAACAATATTAGCCCTCTGATTTGATTTAATCTATGATAAATGAATACGGAATGACAATAATAGGTATCTATGCAATAGATCGCTTGATCAGCGGGGGATCGCAGCGAGCCAGCGAAAGCGATACGTCCTACCTCGATGATACTTTGCGGGCTACTGAAGTGAAGCGCACGAGCCACTTTGTTATATAAAAAGTAAAAACGTCGTGATTAAAAAAATACAAATTTTTTAGAGAAAAAGTAATCACAAAAGAATCTTCTAAAAGTGTTTGCCTATTTTATGAAATTTGTTTTTTTAGTCTAACTTTAATATTCTATGAACACGACCTGAAAAACGATAAAAATTACACTGTTTTCGAAATTATTTTTGATCGGGTGAAGTTGTAAATATAGAGTTTTGAATCACAAAAGAATTAAGAACATACATTAAACTACAACATATATTTTTAACCGATCAAAACAAAGAATATTTCATTGTTTACGATTCAATCAAAAATAGGTCGATGTCGAAGATCCCGCCGTTAATATAGATTAAAGAAGAATTAATGCGTACCTAATAATGAGGAATAATTATTCTTGTATAATCTATACTAATATTATAAAAGAGGAAAGATTTTTTTGTTTGTTTGTTTGTGCCGAATAGGCTCTGTAACTACTGGACGGATTTTAAAATTTTTTTCGTCAATAGAAGGCTAAATTATCAGGAAGTAACATAGGCTATAATTTATTTTCAAAAAAGTTAGAGATCCTTAAAAAAATTGCAATACTCTAACCCAAAGTAGCAAAATTTTGCCTATAAAATGCATTATTAGGCGTGTTTTGAGAAAACTATTGATGATACGTAAAAATTATGTAGTAGATGATTAAATTACTCATTATTTTCTACAAAAAAGTCCTGGAGGGAATATATCTAACCATCATATTTAAGTCACAATAGTAGCTTTTGTGTTCTAAAATTTAATTAGATCGCCTTTATTATCGTAAGTATGAATTCTTCCTTACTAATACATACTTATTATAAATGCGAAAGCGTGTTTGTTTGTTGGTTTGTCCTTCAATCACGCTGCAAAACAGCTATGGATTGACGTGATTTTTTGCATCCCGGAAAATCAAAGAGTTCCCGCGGGATTTTAAAACTAAATCCACGCGGACGAAGTCGCGGGCATCAGCTAGTATGATATAAAAAGAATGGTGGAAGTATTTATCACTCTATGATATGGAAAAATTTAATTAGTATTGTAAATACTTCTATACTACCAGTATTTATATTATACTATTGAAAAATGTTGAAAAGTTGACAATTAAACATTAGCACAGTGATGTGAAAGTGTTTTAAAATCAAATACAACACGTCAATAAACAGTGAACAATTCCGAAACCGGGACTTTCATTGTATTGAATTTTAACTCGAATTACTTAACTATTAGGTAAAAAAACTATTGCTTAATTATAATCCATCATATTACTTAATCAAACGTTACTTTTCTAATATCTACTAGAGACTCAGCAAGTGATCAGCCTTGACTTTCAGTTTTTATATTTATAGATCTACCATTCGAATGAGACGGTTGCGGTTGTGAGCGCTTCTTCTGCAGTGGTATTCTCTAAAAATGATTGCATCAGGTGTAACGATCACAATGTCCTCTGATTGGCTGAATTTATGGCGTTCTTGTTGCATCAATGCATTTTAACCAATAGCGGGAGAGTGCCAGCCAATCAGAAGGCATTGCGATCGTTACTCTGATGCAATCAATTTTAGGGAATACCACCACTGCACTGGTGCGAGAGCGAACACGGACTTAACTTTTACTCCGTCGACTGCCATACGGAATCCTCATAAACCGTCTCAGTTGAACGGTAGGGCTATAACGAAACTCCTCACTGGAATTGGAGTAATATTTTTCGTTTACTCTAAATTTTCAAAAATTGCGAGGCCGGTGGGGTTCGTTACCAGCCAGCTTACACTACAGCCGCAGTCGAACTGCCCGTCAGAAAGTATCAGTAGTATCTTCATTTCATCAGTTGTTGACGTCGCCGGCCGCGGCCCCTTAATTTTTGATAATAATATTATTATTGTCTATTTATCCGAGAAATCGCAGTCACCTCTGATTGGCTTAAGTTATGAAGTTTTTGCTGCATACATTGAATTTTAACCAATAGCGAGATACCAGCCAGTCAGAGGTGATTGCGATAGTCGCACTGTACCAATCACTTTTAAACGATTCCACAGCTGGCTAGGGAGCAAAAGTTTTTTTTAAATGCACATATCATCTGTGATCCGTTGTTGAATTTTTTTTTTTTTGGTAGAACTAAAATGTTAAGAACCCAATATAACTCGAAAACAACTCGAAGCATTAATCCCGGCATCAGCACGAGCTTACGCGTCCATAGAATACTTATTAGGCAGAAACAGGAAGCGGAGACGTTAGCATTCCATCTCCATAAGCCGGTATAGCGCGGCCATTTTTAGAACCACATTCATTTAAATAGAACACCGAGTGACTGGATAGGTTTTTAATTCAGATCCATTATTATGATATATCCAGCCGAATATCCGAGCCGAATATCCAGCTTAAAATATTTATTCAAAAGATTCTAGAAAAAACGACTAGTATGAACACTTAACTAGAATAGCTGTCAAAGTAGAAAAACAAATGATAGTTTCAATCGAGTTACTTTTCACCAAAATATACAAAATAGTATAAGAGGGTATTGAGTAACAACCGAATTAATGTCTGGCAAATTAAATTTGTACTTATTTTTGTATAAAGTAAATAATGTTAAAATTACAGGCATCCTAAAATGGTTTCAAATCACAATATTTTTACCTGCAAAGGTGTGATGCGCAGTAATAAACGCAACGTATACCGGCAGCCAGACGGGCCGTATGCTGTTCGGAAGAGCCTAGAGAAAGACATATTAAAGAACCAGCTTTACTAAAATTGTTGTTTTTCCAACGTTGCTAGCTCTCGTACCAAAACCCTTGCATTTCACACACAAAAATATCAGCAAATGATCACTGCAACATTTTTTACTGGTTTCTTTCAGTTTAATTTGGATGACCAATGAGCAACATGTTGATTTATTAATTTGATCGGTTCAGGATATATTTTATTATAGTAGTTGAGTATTTCTACTCATAATGGAATTTTAATCTCAGTTTAACTATTTACAAATATATATTAGGCTACTTTTTTACTAGGCCGGGCATCAGCTAATATTAGATAAAGCAGTTAATCAATATTTAGCATCAGATTTAGGTCATAACAGAAAGATTTATACACACGGCCTTTATCATGATATTAGATGCTAATGTAAGATTTAATATAAGGAAGCCCGGTAGTTAACGTCGTGCAACGAATAAATATTAATCTGAAATGCATTTTCATAAGAACAAGGAAATACGATGCCCATAATCGAAGTGCATAATTTATTACCACCAACCGTATTGTACAGTTTATGCGTACGAAGTTGATGCTTCCGTTAACACTTTTAGTGGTAAGTGTTAGCGGATGTCTTTGGGCATAATTCAACCTGATAACTCTAAAAGCCACCGTGCGAGCCAATAGGAAAGTTAACCTGATTTTTTTTTATCAAAAGATTACGTTACCCAATATTTTTTTTCATTCTATGACAAGTTAGCCCTTGACAGATATCTCATCTGGTGGTAAGTGACGATGCCGTCTAAGATGATAGCGACCTAACTTGGAAGAGGTATAGCAGTGTAAATAAGATCCATACACTTCTAATCGGTTTCTACGCGCCATCGTACTTACTGGACCGCTAAATCGTTTCGCGGCACATCCTTGGCGCGGTAACTAGCCACATCCAACACCTTCCACCACAGAATTAAAATAGAAATAAATCTACTTAAAAATAAATAAGTTATGCTAATCGTGATACAGCCGTGACTGATTGACATTTAGAAGAGGTCTGGATAACCACAACTCTTGATATAATAATAATGCCATAAAAAACCTAACTTGTAAAAAAAACCAAGTCTCGCAACTCAGTTCTTCTACCGTGAAAAGTTGTGAGATCCATGAAATACCAAGTCGGTTAATTTATTCAGTCCCTACTTAAGGGTCCTTCTGTCTCAAGTTATTACGTAATTAGCTAACCTAACAACATCTTATAGTGACTTTATCAATATTAAAAATCTTTTATTTTATATAAATAGATTGACTTGGCAATCGCACTAAACAATCTAATTTAATTTATGTATTACTTGTGAGATACATTGTGTTTTCAGTGAGTGACAAAATTAAGAAACTTTGACTAAATTGAATGAAATTTGAAACATACCGTGTTTATACAATGCCTGCTTGGTTACTGAAAATTCAGGCTTCTAGTTTTATCCACAACGAAGTTATAGGGGCTCGAAAATGGCCTGAACTGCTTCGAGAAAAGGATGGTATGGCCGTGCCGCTTTTTTGCTCGACTTGGCGGGGGCACTGCCGTGCCTCCAGATAATAATAATTTATTTTTATTTTCAGATATACATCCATAGCACTGTTACATTGTACTATAATTACATTACTTAATACATTATATTATTATTACATTTATAGCATTATTATTATACATTATTAATTGTTAGTAGAGATTTAGATTGACTTAATACTATGTTAGTAGGATTTTATTTTTATTAATTACAATATCAATTAATTCATAAATCGTCCCCTTCTGAAACACTGAGAGAGCATGTGCATTGTGCATGCCAACCCAGTGTCTCAGAACGGAAACGGAAGTGTATGTTCTGTCCGCAACACTTTTCCTGCTGCACATCAACGATCTTCTAAAGCCCGGTATCTTTGGGTACGCTGATGACAGCACTGTTACGGACAGATACATGTCCAGCTCTCGAGCCAGTGCTACTGAGATCCATGAGTATAGAGAGGCCATGGTGAATCGCATTAACTTAACTCTGAAGGAGGTGTCCGATTGGGGCGACGCCAATTTAGTTAAGTTTAATGCCACCAAAACTCAAGCGTGTTTATTCACTGCCAAAAGGAGTCCCTTTACCTTGACTCCAACTTTCCAAAGTGTGTCCATACCGATTAGTGACCATATTGAGCTCCTGGGCATAGACATCTCGCCCAACCTCAATTTCGGGAAATGCATCGAGTCAAAGGCAAAAACAGCAGCCAAAAAACTTGGTATCCTGAACAAGGTGAAACGGTGCTTCACGCCTGAGCAGCGCCTGACTCTCTATCAGGCTCAGGTGCGCTCGGCCATGGAGTACTGCTGCCACCTATGGGATGGCTCTGCCAAGTACCAACTCGATGCATTAGACTCGGTAGATCGCCGTGCCCGCCGAATTATAGGTGATCAGTCACTAACGCAGGCAAAAATGCTCAGTCTGCAGCACCGTCGCAATGTTGCCTGTCTATCGGTCTTCTATCGGATATACTTTGGAGAGTGCGCTCAAGAACTTCACAACCTTGTGCCCCCTTCACCGTTTTACCACAGAACTTCGAGAAATCGTGAGCGTTGGCATCCTTACGTGGTTGAAATCCAACCTGCTCGCACGAAACGCTTCTGTTCAACGTTTCTGAATCGAACCGCTAAGGTGTGGAACGCACTTCCAACTTCTGTGTTTCCGGCCACGTATAACCTCAGTACCTTCAAGGCAAGAGTGAATAGGCATTTTCTAGGCAAGCGCGCTCCAACCTAGACCTCATCAGTGCTGTCCAGCATTGATTGTCGTCAAGCGCATGCCTATCCTGCAATAAAAAAATAAAAAAAAAAAAAAAAGATTTTCAATTTTTCCACCCAGGGTCTTCAGGATACCATTGGAGGCCCCTCGAATTCGATTCATCACTGAAGCTGCTCTTTTCCTCATTACCGCATAAAAGCCATCCGTACGTGCCTCAGCCAACATCAGTGACGCACTACAGAACCGCGGCAACCCCAATAGCATCCTGAAGCCATTATTATATTGGACGCGTAGGTCGCTAATCGCCCTCTTCGTATACGTTACCCACAGGCTGCACGTGTAAAACGTGAAGAATATAGAAGCTGGATAAACAATCATTAAAATTAAATATTTAATCCCCGGCCCGATTACTGAGAAACATTTTAAAAGATCCCTTAAAGGTTAAATTAAAGTTTTATTTGGCAATTTTCGATATTTATAGCACTCGAAAAAACTACCATTTCATATTTAAGATGCACATTTGTCATTGAATAAAAACATAATAAATAGCAGAATTCTCAAAATCAGCCCAAATGTCAGTTACAAGCTCCGAAGAAGATGCCTGTAGAAAACTATGCCCAGGTTTTAACCACTAGGCCGCACATAAAAAAAAGGTTTAAATGAATCAACGAAATTAGCATTACTATTATTATACCCTAGCCCAAATTAACCGATTTTACTTTTTCAAAGAAAACATCAATTCAATCATCAACAATTTCAATCAAAATATTTATAACTAAAAGACAGTTGGAATCAAGCTGAAATATAAATAAGACAACGCGTTTTCTATGAGTAAGACAGATTCCGGATACACGGATCTTTGATGTCTTTCTTTACTTTTATGTTATATCCAAACCGAGACTTTTGGAATACAAAATATTTCGGTGTAGCAATCGACAGTTGAAAGAATATTATGTGTTTTAGAAATAAAAAAATGGTTGTCTGTAGGTATAGTCGGTTTACGGACGAGAGTTTTACGTGAAAACGTCATAAAGAAACATTGATGAAAAATACCAAGCCAATACCTAATACACAAGCCAACGCGCGCTTGGGCCGATCGTGCCTCTCTATCGCTTGTTTCGCGCTCTCGCTTGCACGCTCAGGCTCAGGCGGAACGTGACACTTTTTCGTGCGTGTGTTCATCGATTTATAAGACGTTATCACGTCAAAAATACGGACCAACTTCATTTGGGTAGCTAAACGAAACATCGTTTTACTTATGCATGAAGATTGCAACAACCACTCGATATTTAAATAAACAGAAGTGTATGGTATTGCATACTAAAGAGGCCCGTAATATTTAAGCATTGCACTTAAAATACTCAGTAAACCTACAAGATAGCTACCGGAAAATGATCCAACCGCTCTCGTTATTTTAAACAATAATCGCTTTTAAGATCGATTGATCTCGCAGACTATCTTTTACCTATATTAAACCTATATTGTTATATACCTATCTACATATTAATTCCGAGTTTTATGATTAAGACGCGATGACATCACTATTCTATAGAACTTTAATGTACCTAGTATTAGGCCCTATTCTCTAATGCAACTCGTAAGTAAACCTGAACTATGGAATGAATCACCAATCAATAACAGAAGAATACTTGTCTACAGGTGGGTGGAAGTGTGCTAGGGACATCAACAGAATTGCGTGGGAAAGAAATAGATTCACGCGTTAGAACAGATAGTTTCGTTTCGAAAGAACTACAAGAACTTACAAGTCCTCCCGTCAGCGGGTTCTTAATTTCGTGACGGACGCCTGCTACATGCCTCAAGAATTTCTTCTTCTTCTTCTTTATCAACCTATAGACGTCCACAGCTGGACAAAGGTCTCCTGCATGGACTTCCACAGGCTTCGGTCTTGCGCCGCTTGAATCCAGCGGCTCCCTGCGACTCGTTTGATGTCGTCGGTCCACCTGGTGGGGGGTCTGCCAACACTGCGTTTCCCGGTGCGGGGTCGCCACTCCAACACTTTGGGACCCCAACGATCATCAGCTCTTCGAACTTTGTGCCCCGCCCATTTCCACTTAAGTTTCGCGACATGCTGAACTAAGTCGGTGACTTTGGTTTCCTACGAATCTCCTCATTTCTTATTTGATCTCGCAGGGATATACCGAGCATAGCTCTCTCCATCGCTCGCTGAGTGACCCTGAGCCTTAAGAATTATTAACCCTCAAGAATTTATCAACTCCTAAAATGTCAGTTATAAGCGGAGGTAATCAGCCACGTTCGCAGTCTGCCAATTGTTTGAATAAATTAGTAGGTATTTGATTCGCTGCTCTTGCGCGTTGCTCTTTTGAATTGTTGCGTGGGCGTGTCGAGAGATTTTATAAATGCCACTTGTAATTCCTTACATTTCTGAACTTTTCTCATGTGTACCAACATCAACTAGGTTGCTCATACAACACGCAATACCAATATTTTTAGGTAATTTTGACATTTAGAATTTCGACAAGACTATTTTATTAGTTATTACTTATTACGTAGTGAGGTACCTATTTACATATTTTTTACTTCAAATTGTTATTATTAGCTACAGGATAATCTTTGCCAGCAATAGTGCACAGGTCAAGGTATTTCGTAATGAACAAATAGATCTACATGGTGATGTGACTTATGAATAAATATAAAATTGTGTGATCTTTTTTATTTCATGATTATGTTAGTTCGTTGCCTACATCGCATTTTTTAAAGATATAATTATTGCTCTATTATTTTATAAGCGCACAGATTCGCTCGCAAAGATTTCAGCGACGAGATCAACGTCGAGAGCTGCATGAAATAATGCTGACAGTGCACAGGATTTATGTTTAGAGAAAACATAAGTCGAGATTACTGATGTTGGAAAATAATTTACTGATTCAACGTCAGAAATAATTTCTAATGAGAGAGATATCAACTACATCATTTGCAACAGCACAGCTAGTTAATGTCAATGCAATGTAATCATGCTGTCATACGTATGTAGACCGCGACCGTATATGGGTGATCCCGTTGGATTCTTGTCGGGCTATCTAACTATCGATAACTGGTCGTAATGATAGAGATCTGTATGCGGAGCCTCATTGAGCAACAGAAACCATTCAGGTTGGTTGTTTTGTATTTGCATAGGCTTAAGTACGTGCAACACGTGTACCTATCGAAGAGAGCTACAAACAACGCATTTTTCAGTACTGTAACTGATTTCTGAAGATGTCATCTGAATTTTCTAGGTGAGTCCGAATAATAGCATGAAAAACTGGCTTGTTCGCTTTAGGACAGATTCGCTTTACGACAGATTCGCTTTACGGCATAAATTGTACCACCTATCTTATAAACGTGCTAGATTATATATATGTAAATATATATAATCTAGCACGTTTATTAACTAATATATTATTATTTATTATTATATTTATTAACTATAATTAAACTAGCGGCACGCTATGATGGCCGGTTTGACGTTTGTCCGCTCATGAAGTTCCGTATTAATTGATAACGACTTTGAAGGAAATAATTGTATTACTTTATTGACGATAGTGATGTGCAGAGATTCATAAATTTTATCGAATGTAGTTTTAGGTTTAGGACTCAAAATTTATTTATTAAATTGATTTCTAAAATGTATACAAGTGTAGAAAAATCAGTTTGCACCATTTAAGGGGTGAATGTACTTGTGAATATGAACAATTTTCACTATGTGGACAAACCTCTGAAATCGCAAAAAAATATCAGCTGTTTCATACAAAAGGTAAAATTTTTATTTTTATATGATATATACCACAACTCGGCATTTGGTTTTCTAAATTGAAAATTTTTAAAAATGGAATCTAATACGATCGTCACATAGGATCGCTGGCTAGCACAACTACTACCTCCGGCAAACTCGCGTCAATGCTCAATGCAAAACAAAGCAGTTTCGAATTGACGTTGCTTCGAAAAGTATAAACTGTCAGTGCAATGCGATTGTGATATAGTTTTGACCTGGCTTTGGATTTCAAATATTGATACTGCATTACTGTTGACCCTTGCTCGTTAATTTGGACTCTGTTCAAGCCCTTTGTTGTGGATTTCGTCGATATGACCGAACGTACGCAGAGAACTGTTCTAAATAGTCAGACACGTGAGTTCGTAATACGCCTTCGTAACTATTTCGATCGTGAAGCTCAAAATGGAGGGCCAATTTTACCTATAACGTCAGTGGTTGAACGCGTAGCTGATGCGCTTAATATTGGACAACGAACTGTTAGACGGATAACTAAAAAAAAATATGGCGAGACTGGCACAGAAGAAAATAAACTTCACACACCAAAAAAGAGAAAACGAGCAAAACCAGTCTTAGGCATCGATAGCTTTGATGCCGATGCTATCCGAAGACATGTTTACGGCTACTATTTACAGAAGGAGTATCCAACAAGAAAAAAGTTGGTGCATTCACTGAAGGAAGCTGGATTATTCTTCGGTGGGGAAAGTTCTTTAACGAAGATTTTGAAGACCATTGGATTTCGATACAAAAAATGTAACAAACGCAAAATATTGATGGAAAGATTTGATATAGCGATGGCAAGGTATACTTTTTTACGGCAAGTGAAAGAAATCAAAAATTGGCAAAATGTTGTGTTCTTGGATGAAACATGGCTTAATGCTAACCATACTGTAGGCCGTTCTTGGAACGATGACACAGCAGCATCTACTTCCAAAGTTCCTGTAGGAAAAGGATCGCGACTTATAATTTGTCACGCCGGAACCATCAACGGGTTTGTCGAAGGTTCTCTCATGGCTTTTGCGTCAAAAACCACTGGAGACTATCATGAAGACATGAATGGAGAAAAGTTTACTGAATGGTTTACCTCAATGTTGTGTAGCCTCCCTGAACCATCTATTATAATTATGGACAACACCCCATACCACTCGATGCAAATTGACAAGCCACCTGCCCAATCCCAAAAGAAAGCTGATATCGTCGCATGGCTTCGTAAAAATGGCGTAGATGCAAACATGAATATGTTAAAAGCGGAATTAGTACGTCTTTTAAAAGAAAACAAACCAACCAAGATCCGATACGTCATTGACGAAATAGCATTAGAACATGGGCACAGAGTTATACGGTTACCGCCTTACCATTGTGAGTATAATGCGATTGAGTTGGTGTGGGCTCAAATTAAGGGATATGCTGCAAGACACAATACAGAACCCCCATTTACCACAAAAAAAATGCTAAAATTATTAGAAGAAGCTTGTGAACATGTGACTAAAGGAGACTGGGAAAAGGTTGTGAATAGAACTGTTAAATTAATAAGGGAAGATTATGAAAGAGATGTGAAAATAGATAATATTATAGAAAACGAACATATAATTATTAATGTAGGTGATGATAGCAGTGACGACAGTGAAAATAGTAGTATGGACGAATCTGATTAATTATGGCCTTTTGTGGCACCTTTTTTGGTATCTTTTGTATTCATATGTTTCTTGTGTGCATATAAAGTATGTATATTCATTTTCATTCAAATATTCAGTTCGTTCAAATAAATTAAATAAACATATACATTTTTGTTTTATTAAACCTATTTAATCAGGTACAAAAACAAAACTTAATTGTTTTTTGTTCGAGAATAAATTGACATTCCACATCACTATTGTAATGTGTCAAACCGGCCATCATAGCGTGCCGCTAGTGTAGGAAAAAAACGTGCTAGATTATATATATTTACATATATATATATAATCTAGCACGTTTTTTCCTTCAATCACGCCGCAACAGCTATGTATCGACGTGATTTTTTTGCATGGGCATAGTTGAGGACCTGGAAAGTAACATAGGTTTTTTTTATCCCCGAAAAACAAAGAGTTCCTGAGGGATTTTAAAAATTATATCCACGCGGACAAAGTCGCGGGCAACAGCTAGTCTTAAACAAAACCATAAAGCAGCCATTTCATACGCCACTCATGCATTTTGATAGTCTGATTCCGAGCGTGTTATTTAGATTATTTACCTAGTAAGCGAAATAGCCTTCGTTAGCCTATTCTTAAAAAAAATAACATAAGTAAAAGACACCATCGAAATGGTGGTAGAGTCTAGGCTTGACAATAAGAGCTACATGCTGGTTACATGTAATATTATTAATTTGATTTTTTTTTATTTAATATGTTCACTAGTAATTTTTACAATGGCTTACAATATAATTACATAGTACGTAAAATCGTTTTAAAGAAACACTACATGCAAACACCGACAACAATAATGTTGATATTTTTGAGTGTGAAATTTGCAAATACTGACAACAAAATAGAATAGGATAGAAAAGTTGTTTATTCACAATGTATCACATTTTAAACACAAAGGGATTCGTAATGAATACAACAAATACTCGATATATCGTGTTTTGTTTACTAGCAGACATTTGCTGTGTAGGAGATAAATAATTACTATTCTCGACATTAATTGTAACCTTAGAATATTGTAAATGAGGCCCTCCCTTCTGCGTCTGTCGATCTGTGCATCTTCCGACGAGTACGGATTCATGTCTTATTAATGGTCACACAACAGAATACCAACCGATTCGAGAATTCAAGGATTCTTTAGTTAAATTCTTTTACAGATAAGTTAGAATAGATTTCTAAATTTCGGCAATTATAGAGTAAAATAGTTAAGTTTGTGCAGCAACATATTAAATTTCACAACATGACCCGGCGTAGGAGACAAATTATACGCAAGACAAGATTAACATGGTAAAGATGTGACGACACCACCATTGTTTGCGGACACCGCTGTACCAGACAATTAGAAGCCTAGAGAGCCGCTTTCGCACAGTAAATGGCACCCCAGCTGTACGGAGGTACTACAATGCAAATTAATTGTATCAATTGAAGCAATGCACAGAAAAAAAATCAAAGTCCTTTAACTAACCGCAACTACATACTTGGAACTTGGAAGTAATCCGATTAATTTCGCTTGAGAAATAAACTTTCAAGAGACTGCATTATTTTATGAATTTCTTTAAAAAAATCTCATTGCAGGTCGACAGATCATATTAGTATAGGTACATGAATTTCCAGAATCATCAAATCATCTAATCTAACGATCAACAACTTTGTTGATCACAGAACATGACTAATAAAAACTTTTTTTTTGTGGGGAAATTCCTCATGGAAACAAATAAAACCTAACCTAACCTGCGATCAACAGCTTTGTTGGCAAAAACCTAACTAAATAAAACTAACAAAATGGGAGATGTGACAATTTTGTATGTAATGATAATGATGAACAGGAAGACAGGAAGAGTTACTTAAAGTACAAGCACCTACACCCTCAATAGGAATCATTTCCCTTGCTGTATCACTCAGGTCACACAAACCCACGCCTGTGTTTCTCATCGCCAGGAGCCAGCTTCATCTGCAATTCATTTGTATTCGTGTCTCAAACACCGGTTATGTAAGAACGCCTTGTGACAAAGCTACGACATTGCCGATTTAGTTATGTACGCAGTGCTTCTACATTTAAATTCTCAACATCAATTATGTTATACTCGTGATAAACATTAATTTGATTTCTTGAAGAATATTGTGCATGGAGATAGGATGAAATTATGTTGGAGCCGAAAATTTCAACTGTCGACATCGCTTAAAAGTAAACGCCATCCTGAAGGATGGACGATATAAAATGCAGTGAGTGAGGGAGATTGAGAACTGGATGTGTTGGCGCTCATTGGGAGAAGTCTTTACATTTACAAACATTTATTGTTAAGTATGTAAATTTCATCGCATAATATTTTTTCATAAACTTTTTTGTTATTAATGTAGTATCTACATAATAAATGAATCATTTAGATTAGATAGGTATACATTATAATCAGGTTTATTTAAACAACAACTGCTTCATAAATCATAGCTAAGTTCCTAGAGGCATTCCAATTTCCACACAGCGTGTTGTGGTACCGCAGCAGGGTAGTGATTTTATTCTGGGTAAGATGCCTCATCGGCGTCAAAGTCGCAACGCAGCGACTTCGATGAGGCGTTCACTCAGCGGTCACTCAGACATCTAGTAATTATTCATGTAATGAAAAAGTTCGGCCAAATCATTTTTGAGTTTAGTAGTAGTACATAAGTAGATAGTATGAATCACCGAAATAGCAATTCACAACAGTAAATTGCGATCAACAATGTGATAAAATTAAGAAAACTCGCGCAGTTTAAAATAGTCAACAATTTTTATTAGACAAATAACACAAAAGGTTACCTTTGATTATTATCACCGAAAGATAGCCGGAACAAACAGAGGTGCAGCACCTCAGTTGCCGGTGGGATAAGATAACGTGAACTATTTCAAAACTAGCTCTATGTAAAGATTTAAAGGATTTTATCTACTTGGTCTTAACAGAGTAACAATAAAATACAATTATCTTTACAAACTTTGTATCGACAGCGTGACTGCCTCTCCCTATATAATGATATTCAAGTTCGTGCAGTCCGAGTAGATAAGAGGGGTAATCAAATGTTGCCAAACATGTAGAGAATAATATCAAGAACTGACCTGCTTCAGGGCTTGCCAAATTAATGCTAACTTACCTCGTAAAGTGGCTGTGGCTGGGAAGACAATTCGCTCCAGGGTCTCAATAAGGCACGTTCCGAATCCGCTCCATTTAAAGCGAAGTTAACTCCATACTTTCTCCACAGTGAAAGATCGTACAGCCTCCGCCATGACACACCATCAAACTTCTTTTTTCTAATGCTTCCTCGGAGCGATGGTGAACGAACGAATGGGTCATTTGAAATTCCATTTTTGCTTGCACTACGCCAGGGAGGTTTCGAACCGTTACTTCCGGGTTTGCCATTTATCGTTCCAGATGAATTTTTACGACATACTGTAGTTTTATTTGGAGTTAGAGCTCTTTTCTTGTCCTCTTCATGATTAGTCTGTCCATCAGACTTTACTTCTTCAATAGTCACAACAGCTGCCTTTCTGTCTCTGAAGCTTCCTCTCGAGGGTGTTCTCACAAAATTATGCTTCCATTTTTCACCATCAATTTCATCATTAACAGATGAAGTTACACTATCGTCAGCATAACGCATTCGAGCAGTTTTCATTAAAGAAGCTTTTGTGTTTTGGGCGAAAAGACGTTCACAGGGATCAGTCAATTTTTGTTCTACTCGAGGCTTAAAAGCAGTTTCTGAGTCAGTGTCACTATGCCCTTCGTAGGAGCTAGTACTGTTACTGAAACTCTTAGTCATAGATCCATTTTTATTGGTGCAATTGTTGTCATTTTTGATGTCCTCCTTAATTTCTATGTAGCAATCGCTCCGAAAGGACTTTTTTGACTGCAAGCTTGTATTAGAATCCGACTTTGCAAGTGGATTTTTGGAATCGACGCATCCATGAGCATGCGATTTGCCGGTACAATGTTTGTGAATCTTTGCAAGGGCTGCCAGGGTTTTGATTCCGCTGGGCGAAACATCGTCGCCACATCGGAGCGATTGTTCAAAAGTTCCCTGTACATGAAACATTCTTTTCCGTTGACTTGTTTATACTTTATCCACATTACAACTCACCATATAGTTTGACATTTTTGAAATATTATAAAAGGCTCGTGCCAAATGTTTTTCCAAAATCACATATTTATTAACCGGCTTCCTGAAATTTTATTAGTTTTGGGCTCCTTAACAGTTTTAAAATGCAGAAGATATAAGTGGAAGCGTATTTAAAACTTTATGAATAAGTTATACTGGAAAAAAAATACTGATTCGCAGACGCATATACCTATCTGATATTTTTGATATCAAATACTCATTCATGGTGCAATTTGTGTCAACTTCGGATTACAGTGACTAAACGTCTACCTCCGCAATCGTGCCGTCTTGCAGCTACGAGTAGCTAGCATTCAATAGATATTTCTGAATATTACACAACAATGTTTAGCGGTACTAAACCTAAATTCATAAACATTTTGGGTGTATGGAAAATACTGTGATTAAGTAGTGACTTCACTCCTCTAGATTTGATAAAATGTATCACCCAAAATTTTTATCACAATATACACTGCTAACGAAGCAAAGTTTGTGCATTGCATTAAGTAGTGATAATGGTAATAATGTACTTTTTCAAAGTGCACTCCCTCTTGGCCGAGTTAGTCTGTTAATTCAGTTATCACTTATCACTGTGTCAATATTTAGAGTAACTTTATCAGCACTTACACACACCTGATCGTGGGAATGAGTTTCCACTTTCTATTTACTTAGATTTACTGAAGGTATCCAATTAATTTTTTTTTTGTGTTTTGTGTTTAAGTTGATATTATATCTATATATATAAAAATCTCGTATCACTATGTTTGTTCGGGATAAACTCGAAAACTACTGAACCTATTATGATCAAACTTCGTAACTATCTGTAATTTGGTCCAACTTAAAAGATAGGATAGTTTTTATCTTAATTATTGACATCAATATTTGTTATTGCAAATTAAAATATGTGAATTACACAGTCATTACAAACAGTTCGAGATTTAGGTTGCTAGAAAGGTTGCTAGGCAACCTAGCAACCAAAGTCTCGAACGATGTTGGATTGTGGTTGTGTTGTGGTAGATTGTGTTATAATTTTTCATTCGTGATATTATAAATGCGATGCTTGCATGGGTATAGCAATAGGTGTAGTAGTGGGTCCTAAGACCGGAAGAGCTACTTTTTATCTCGGATAATCAAAGAGTTCCCGCGGGATTTTCTAAAACTAAATCCATGCGGACGAAGTCGCGAGCATCAGCTAGTACTAGTATATAATATATTAGATATTAAATATACTATTTATTGAGTATAAATACGTAGATATATTAAACATACCATACAGCTAAAGACTATTAGAAGGCGTGAAGTAAAACAAAGTTAGCATCTTCTAATCCAAAATTATACTTTACTTAGTTATAATAAAGTCTAAAATTATTGAAAATTTATACTCGAATTTCGAAGGTTGTGTACGTGAGTAAATACAGTAATATATGAACCACACGTTGATTCAACATCGCATATAAATTAATATAGCAAACACAGATCTCACCTATTCAGTAATACTGAAAATATTGCACAATTTGTCTCCCTCAGTCGTTGAAAGGACATAGATTTTCATTTGATACGCTGATGCCCGCGACTTCGTCCGCGTGTGTTACAACACATAGGTTAGGTAATGTTAAATGATCTAGGGCAGCCTAATAAATGAAATACAGAATTATAAAACTCTCATTTATTTCAACTCCTTATCTCTATTATTCTTAGGTTATTGAATAATTAAATTAATTATTTTAATGCTGTTTTGTTTTATTTCCAAACCTAATAATTTGTAGGTACTTTGGTACCTGCAAATTAGTGTCACAGTTAAATTTATTTGTTATTTTCTTAGTTCATTTTTTTAATTGCGTCTTAAGTATTCGGGACCTACTTTTCCATAGTTCCATATCTAAATTTTCCTGTCTTAACAATACAAAATTAATGCAGCTACGAGGACACCAAAATGCGACCGGCTTGAGAAGAGCCCACAACAAACTCAGCAGGGTAGACTTTTACTCTTTATTTGATCAAACGATTGTTATTTAATTAGTTGAGACACATAAATCATTCATTCCAAGTATTCTACCAACGCGACATTCTTTAGTACACTTATTTAACTTTGCTGATGTAATCTATTTTGCGTTGAAACACCTTAAAATGATTCTTTATTTGTTTAATCAAGAACAATACTTAACTTTAGATGCTGGGATCACTATGCACTAATTGATTTTATTTTATGATATCCTTTCAACCTTTGGTAGCGTCCCTTTTCCAAAACTCGCTTCTTTTTTTTCAAGATGTCCGCCTTGAACTCTCAATAGCAACTCTTATTAATTTTACTTTAAATAATTACTATTAAAAATAACTCTAAGCTTAATTAATACACTATAGTTTTAATTTTTATTTATTATTATTATTATTTCTATACGCTGTCCCATTTTATTTAAATATATTCACTAGTTTTCACATTTAATTATATTACTTTTGACTCTTTCCGCTGTTTTTTCTTAGTGTTGCCCTCTCTTGTTTAGTATTGCTAGCATTTTTGTCCTTATTTCGGTATTATTTATATTAGTTGGACAAAGTAGTAAAAAAGAATTGTTTTATGTTAATCGTGAGGTTTTTACGATTTTACTACGCCACTATATAATATTCTGTACCTACTTGGTACCTGCAAACCTACAATATCAATTCAAAATGGAAATTTTGTAAATACCCACAATTTAGGCAGGACCAGCAGCATCAGGATTGAGGAGTTGGTAACTGGTCTTCAATGATGCAGGCGAGGATTTTCGATTGCACTACGCTTCTTTTTAGCTGTTTATACTTGGCATCTACAGTAGCAACTGAAAACCGAAATTTTCGTGAGCGAAGCGAGTGCGAAATTTTTTTGATCGCACTACGCCTCTGTGTAGCCCATACTAATTGGTATCTACAAAAGCAATCACAATTTTTTTACAAAACAAAGTATATATTTTTTTTTCTTAATTTTTTAAAACCGCTCAACCGATTTCGGTAAAATTTAAAAACCACCTGGGAAGTATACCCTTTCAAACAAAAAAGTAAGAATTTTCCAAATCAGTTCAGGCGCCTTCGAGTAATCGGTGAACACACATAAAAAAAATTGAAAAAATAGATTCCGACGAATTGAGAATCTGCTCCTTTTTCGAAGTCGGTTAAAAAGAAATCTACAATCGACATTCTCGCGAACGAAGCGAGTGAGACATTTTTTACGATTGCACTATGCCACTTTGTAGTCTTCACTTGGTTGGTACCTACAATCAGAGCCGTCTTAGGCCATGCCGGGGCCCTTGGGCACACAAGAATATGGGGCCCTGTTGGAAAGTAAAAAAATTAATGGCAAAAACATGGATTGAGGAGTTGGTAACTGGTCTCCAAAGATGTAGTCCAGTGATGTAGCATGGGGAAGGGCGATTCCAAATACAAACCGAACCGTAGTCAAGTTAGTTGAATATATTGGTGCTATCCAAAAATACAAAGTTACCGTAGGAAATTTTTAGGCGCGTAATTTTTTGGACTGCACGATGCCACTACGTAATCCACTACTTGATACCTACAATAGCAACTTATAAACGACATTTCTCGAGCGACACGAGCGTGAATTTTTTTATGACGGCCCTACACTTACACTATGTGGTTCACTGATTCCTACAATGCTAACTGCGCGAAATTTTTTCAATTGCACTATGCCTCTATGTAGTTCATACTTGACACCTTCAACAGCAATTTCACAGCGACATGTTCGCGAGCGAAGCGAGCGCGTTTTTCGGACTGCACTACTTATCTGTGTACTTCATACTTGGTCCCTACAATAGCAATCAAGAAAAAAAGACACATCATCGCGAGCGGAGCGAGCGCAAATTTTTTTCGATTGCACAACGCTTCTATGTAGTTCACACTTGGCACCTACAGTAGCTGTTCAAAAGCGATATCTTCGCGAGCGAAGCGAGCGCGAAAATTATTTGATAGCATTACCTCTGTGTAATCCATACTATTTGGTATGCACATAAGCAATCTATAATCGACGTTATCGCGAGTGAAGCGAGTGCGAAATTTTTAACCATTGCACTACGCCACTATGTAGTCCATACTTGGCACCTTTAACAGCGATATGCTCGCGAGCGAAGCGAGCGCCTTTTTTGGACGGCACTACTTATCTGTGTACTTCATACTTTGGTCCCTACAATACCAATTGAGAAAAAAAGACATATCATCGCGAGCGGAGCGAGCGCAAAATTTTTTCGATTGCACGACGCTTCTTTGTAGTTCATACTTGGCATCTACAGTAGCTGTGCAAAACTGATATCTTCCCAAGTGAAGCGAGCACGATATTTTTTGATAACACTACACCTCTGTGTAATCCATACTATTTGGTATGTACATAAGGAATCTATAATCGAAATTATCGCGAGTGAAGCGAGTGCGACATTTTTAACCGTTGCACTACGCCACTATGTAGTCCATACTTGTCACCTATACGCGAACGAAGCGAGCGCAAAAAATTTTCGATTCCACTACGCTTCAATGTAGTTCATACTTCGCACCTACAGTAGCCATGTGAAATGGATATTTTCGCGAGCGAAGCGAGCGCGACAATTTTCTGATCGCACTACGCCTCTGTGTAGTCCATACTATTTGGTATGTACATAAGCATACCTAAATGCAAAAAAAATATATTAAGTAGCGCATTAACGTTTCGTCCATTTATTTTTCATTAGTTAAAATTGATTAAAATATGAAGACTAAATAATTTCAAAGTTCTTAAAATATATTGCGTACGATTTCGAGTACACGTACAGTACTAGGGCTAAAAAAAAGTGTGTGTCAGCTCCGGCCTCCGACGCACGACTGGAGTTTACGCGCGACGCTATATCCTTCTCTATGCGCGCGACTCGGGTCCGAGCGCGCCCCGACCGACTTTCGCTTCGGGGACCCGATCGCTACGCGCTCGGCTACCCGAAGCGAAAGCTCTTTCGCACGAAAACCAACCTTATTTACTGAACGTTAGGGTAGAAATTTCAACGTTGTGAAAAACGTTACGAGGTCATTGATAAATTGATTTTACTGCCCGGATTTTTCTCATACCGGGCTGCTAAAATCGATTCTTAAGGAGTAAACTCCAAAAATCGTATAAATGGTACCTTTGGCAACCCTATACTACGTATTTCATAACTGTTAAATCTGGCAATGCCTCGTTTACTGTCAAACTCGGCAATGTCATTGGCTTGTCACTGCTCAGTGTTGCCAGAAAGTCGATAACAACGCCCTCATTTACTCAAACTTTATTGTCGGTTAACGTTTTGTTACAATATCTACCTAAAATAGAAAAAAAAAGTAAAATACAGGCGAATATATCGGCTTTTCGGGGCCCCCTTGATGATGGGGGCCCTGGGCACGGGCCCCGTGTGCCCTTATGGTAAAGACGGTACTGCCTACAATATGAATTCATTATCGACATTTTGTAAACACCCACTATTTAGGTGGGTATTATCATCAGCAGCATCGGGATTGAGAAGTTGGTACCATTAGTAGTTGTAGCATGGGGAGGAGAAGGGAGGAGGATGATTCCTAAACCGAACCGAGCGATAATTAAATTAGCTGAATAGATTGATGCCATCTAAGAATACAAAGCTACTGTGGGAAATTTTAGTAAACGGAAAACGGAGACGCGAAATTTTTTACGGCTGCGTTATGCACTACCCTAAGTAGTTCATACTAATTGTTACCTACCATTGGTGAGCAGTACCCAGCAGCATCAGAATTGAGTCCTCTTTAACGGCTCCACTACACTATTATATTTTAAATATTTGGCACCTACAATATCAATTCACAATCGACAGTTCGTAAATATCCATGATTTAGGTGGGCAGTACACTGCAGCATCAGGATTGAGGAGCTAGGGCCTGGAGGTCAGTGATATAGTCTAAAATTAGTATGTAATGAATGGCTCAGGTCAAGATATGGCTATGGTATGAATGTAATAAGATCTATATACGTATACTAGTAGGGCGCGTGGGTGCGCGGCCCGCAAGCGGACCGCGGTTTTTCTACTCGGCAAGTAGACTTTTAGGTCTTGATCATTTTCTATCAAAAAACCACTCTTCCATCTTTTATACTCTCCGAGATAGATGCCTATGAAATTGGTATGGCCGCCATCTTGAATCCGCCATTTTGAATTTCTTTTCAGCTCATTGCCAATTGGATGAGGTTTCGAGTATTTTTTGTTTGAGCACCTCCCACCTGTCTTCAATACCCTGCCCGTGCTCCTCACCCACCTTCCAAACCCTCGATCATCATATCTCATCATTTGTCAGAATGAGAATTCTTTTATAAAAACAAATTTTGAAAAGGAACCGTATCAAAGTCTTGCATTGTTCTCAGCTTCTAGTCTCTTCAATATTCGCCATATATTTTTGTATGAAGAAAAAAAAAATTCCGCCATCTTGAATTTTTTTTCTGTTCGTCAAGTAGACCTTAGGGTCTTGATCAGCTTTTGCCAGGAAACCACTCTTCTATCTTTTATACTCTCCGAGATAGACACCGACGAAATTTGTATGGCCGCCATCTTTTTTCCGCCATTTTGAATTTTTTTTCAGCTCACTGCGAATTGGATGAGGTTTCGAGTGACATTTGTTCGAGCACCCCCCACCTATCTTCAATACCCTGGCCGTGCTCCTCATCCGTCTCCGAAATCCTCAATCATCAGCTCTCTCCATAATTTTCCTCCGAATGAATTTTTGTCCTCTATACGAAACCATCGGTGGAAAAAAAATTTTTCATACAAAATTTTACAGGAGAGGTGATCAATCAGTCAGTGAATCAGTGAATCAGCACGAGCAGCTATATATATATTAATAATAACTAGTATTTCGCTCGGTGCGCGAGCTGCTAAAGCAGCTCGCGGGAAGTGTTATTACTACAAGTAGGGCGCGTGGGTGCGCGGCCCGCTAAAGCGGACCGCGATTGTTCGGCTTTATTTATTTCGCTCGGTGCGCGAGCTGCTAAAGCAGCTCGCGGGAAGTGTTATTACTACAAGTAGGGCGCGTGGGTGCGCGGCCCGCTAAAGCGGACCGCGATTTTTTTACTCATCAAGTAGCCCTTCGGATTCTGGTCATCTTTTGCCAAAAAATTTGTTCGAGCACACCCCACCTATCTGCAATAACCTGGCCGTGCTCCTCATTCACAAAAGAAAAAGAAAAAAAAAGAAAAAAAAAAGAAAAAAAAGAAAAAAAACAAATGTAAAATGAAAAAAAAGAAAAAGAAAAAAAGCCCTATGAACCTATCAAAATCAATGTCTTGCATAGTTCCCAACTTCTAGTCCCTTCAATATTCCCCATACATTTTGTATGGGGGGGAAAAAAAAATCCGCCATCTTGAATTTTTTTCCTACTCACCAGGTAGACCTCCGGGTTGTGATCATCTTTTGTCGAGAAACCGCTCCTCCATCTTTTATAGTCTCCGAGAGAGAGAAAGACAAAATTTGCCGCCATTTTTTTTCCGCCATTTTGGAATTTTTTTTCAACTCACTGGCAACTGCTCGAGGTTTCGAATGACATTTGGTCGAGCACCCTCCACCTATCTTCTATACCCTGGCCGTGCCCCTCGCCCGTCTCCGAACTCCTCACTCATCAGGTCTCTCCACCTTTCTCCGAGTCACATTTTTTGAGCTCTATACGACACCATGGGTGAAAAAAATTTTTTTCATACAAAATTTTACAGGAGGGGTGGAAATTTGAGACGTCACAGCTCGGCCGCCATCTTGTTTTTTTAATTTTTTTCACTTTTTCTGTTAATCGTTCACTAATTTCTACAATAATCCAAAATTTCAAAGAAATCGGTTGGAAAACAAAAGAGTTGCAAGAATCACGTCGGCCGCCATCTTGTTTTTCCGAAATGTCATAATTTTTCCCCACTCGAATCCCCCACCCGGACATATCTCCCGAACATCATTATATCGATTTCCGTCTCCTTCTAGGAGAACAATTATGTCAATGAGTCAGTCAGTGAATCAGTGAATCAGTGAATCAGTGGTAATCGAGCTATATATATTATAATATCGTATGCGAGTGACCTGGAACTATCCGAGAGAAGTTTTGGCCTTTATCTCCGATAATATCTAGCAGATCTTCACCAAAATTGGTCAATGTATTTCTTGTCGTACACACTTTCAAATAAAGAAAGAATTATTAAAATACGTTCAGATTTGACTGAGTTATGGAGTAAAATCAACAAAAAGTTTCATCCCCTATCCTGGAGTAACCTTATGTTTTATCGGGATAAAAACTATCCTATATGTTGACTCGGAGTATCAGCTACCGCTGTACTAAAATTCATTTAAATCTGTTCAGTAGTTTTCGCGTGAAGCGCGGACAGACAGACAGACAGACAGACAGACAAAAATTAAATAAAAATCTGTTTTGGGCTCAGTATCGATAGTCAAGCATCCCCCAATTAAAATTTTCAAAATATATTAAATGTACAGAAATCTTCCAGTTACAGTTTTATTATAAGTATAGATATAGAAGATATAGATAGATTTTTAAAACTGTAGACATATGAAGTGGATTTTTCATATCAATTTTCATCCCGACTTTTTCTTAGAGCTATGGATACACCTAAGTGTGTTAGTAAATTAGTATCTTTTTATTAAGAATAATTTTTTTTTCTAATAAATTTCAATTTTTCCTGTTATATTTTCATGGCGCCTTAAAATATTGTAAGATAACACACCTATATTTTTACTAGTTTACCTGTCATTCAATTGGCCCAATCATTCGTGACTAGCGTCGACTTTAAACTTATCTCCAGACATTATCTTATCCACTGCGTCAACATATTGACGAACCACAGATTTAAAGTTACGGTCTGTCTATTGCACTTTTAAAAATATCAACATAGGTTTGTTGACTTAGTACGCTTGATTTTGATCCCAAAGTTACTAATTTAGGCACTCTTACATAATCATAGACCTGTACAGGCTTTAACTTTGATACGTGCAACAGTTGAGTTCTAACGATGTTCAGGTTGCATAAATACTCTAAGGGCCTCTTTCACCACTTGCCGATAAAGTACCTGATAGCCTATCCACAACTTGTCTGACAGATAGCGTTCAAATTTGTGTTGCACAAGTGTCCGTTAACACAATCTAGCAGATAAACTCTTTAAAATATCAAACAGATTTATCTGACAGATATTTTTTCTGTTAGATATATATCAGACACTTTAACCGATAGTGGTGAAACAGGCCCTAAGCATTGAAAACATCTGAGCATCTATTTAAACTTCTTAATTCCTTCTTATCTATTATTAATTATCGTCTATATCTCTACGATGTCTTATGTATTTTGTCAACTCATTCATATTATTGATTTCATCAATTACTTTAGTTAGTTTAAAAATAACGTTTTTGATGAAGGTTTCGTGTTGATTTTCCTAATTCTTACTATTTAAAATGCTAACGTGTACCAATTTTCAACCTGTTTCTTCGATACCAGTTAAGTAGGTGATTGGAACTGGTTCGGCTATTTTGTTAATAATAATTGTGTAAGTAATGATTTGGTAAAATTCAAATTAGGTGGGAAATGTTGAAAAGTAGAAGTAACGAAATTATGGTCAGTATAAGTTGGCTGGCTGATTCAAAAGCGATCAAATGGAAACATATTATTAAGTGGAGTTGTGTAATTTTTCACTGCTTATAATATTTATTTATTTATTAAATATACACAAAATCCTTACTAATATTATAAATGCGAAAGTGTGTTTGTTTGTTGGTTTGTTATTTTGTTGGTTTGTCCTTCAATCACGCCGCAACAGGGCTCTCTCTTCTTTACGTGATTTTTTGCGTAGGTATAGTTGAGGACCTGGAGAGTGACATAGGCTACTTTTTATCTCGGAAAATCAGAGTTCCCGAGGGATTTTAAAAAATAATTCCACGCGGACCAAGTCGCGGGCATCAGCTAGTGTTGATATATTAAGTGCAACAAAAACCATAGTCCGTGTTACGGTGCATTCTGTTGTAGTGAACGCTTAGGTTCTATTAAAGATTATAAACAAAATGAAATGCAAACAGATCATATCTTAATATCTCTGTTAATTAACTCGCGCCATTGCCCACGGTGGCCTTACAAACGGTTTCTCTTCTTAATTAAAATCTAAGTGGCAATAACTATACATTATAATATTACACTATTAAAACATAAGCGATAACAACATTTGATTACAAGCTTATACCTACTGATGTTTAAAACGTTTTTAGGCTACATATTGTAGGCATAATAACTTTCATTCACATGGAAGTTCATGACGTCTTCTTTAGAATAATATATCACCAGAAAGTATCACTTAATTTACTTAATGACCAAACAAATCAAGTCACTATTTTGTCACTGAGGACTCTTTATTTATCTCTTTATTTATAGGAATACAAACAATCAAAATCTAGATTATTTAACACGTCGACCCGGGATGTACAACATCGTGGTAGTTTTCTTATTTTCAATTAAAATTTTAAAAATTCTGATAGGACATGACGTATTCATTCTTATCACATAATTGTAACTATTGTACTTGGATAAATTGCGCCTCTAAGCCGAAGTTATCCATTTGTTTCTATAGATATACTAGCTGATGCCCGCGACTTCGTCTGCGTGGATTTAGTTCATAACATCCCGCGGGAAATCTTTGTCACCCTCCAGGTTCTCAACTATACCTATCCAATAAATCACGTCAATCCGTAGCTTTGTAGCAGGAAACATTTGATCGTCTTGCTCGCGGCATTGTTAATGATGATTCAAAGAGAAAACATATTACTGATGATATTATCAATTACGTTAAGCTATCATTTTTATAATTGTCAAATTTTTTACCATACTTAACCAAAGACAAAATTACGTTTAGCTGTCATTTACGTTTTGTTATTCCACTGTCATTTGCGTTTTGTTATTCCATGTCAGATGCGTTTTTGTTATAACACGTTTTATAGTGACTTGACGGAAACGCGGTCGAACGGGATAAAAAGTATCTCAAGTTCTAAGCTACCTCTCCACCAATTTTCAGCCAAATCGGTTCATCCGTTCTTGAGTTATAAATAGTGTAACTAACACCACTTTCTTTTATATATATAGATATATATATATATAGATATATCGATTCCAAATGATGAAATGATTTTGAAATAGGTCAAAATTTTAAAATACTTTCAAGAAAGATAAGTACAGTACTTATAGTCAGAGTAGTTACAGTAGCTAAAGAGTACAGAACATTTCTTGGGTGTGGCTAGTATTATCTACTTAGATAAACTCTAGAGTCTAGATCTACCCCATTTACGATTTTATACTCGTACATAGTACAAAAATTGTACTAACTCAAAAAGGAGAAGGCGTGGGTGGCAGAATAGGAACGCGAGTCACCACTCAACATGCATAAATAACCTCTATCACTTCTCATACAAACGAATTTGAATTCTTATTTGAACTTCTTACCAATCAGTGAAATTTAGACATGCTCTTGAAAAGTTGAAACTAATATATATCTATTTAGGTCTATTTTATAAATAAATAATAATCTTCATCTTACAAACTATAGGGCCCCACCCCACGGCTGAAATTGTACTAACATTTTTTTGATTTTCGTAAAAATGTGTACCTTCTTACCTCGTAGAATGTCTACGTTTCATTGAGGCAAAAAAATGGCGCGCGCCCGGAATAGCTCGAAGGAAGTATTTGCTTAAAAATGGTCTAATTTTTGAATTGAGAAAGTGTATCTTTCGGAAGAAGATCGCCTCTATTTAGGAGAGCAGTACCAATATTTTTCTGAAGGTGTTAGCGGAAAGAAAGGATAGTTAGTACATTCAAAGCGGTCTGGATGTCAGCTATAGTTAGAAGTCGATCTATTAACTAACATAGTAACAATTAATCTCTATTACTAACACTCTTGGACCTCTGTTATCTCAAATTAAAATAAATAATCAATTAAATGCCACGATTCTGATCTTAAAAGTGGGCACTGCAGCAGGCCTGTCTCACTCTTGGTACTTATGCGATTTAGATACCTACAATCGCGCACACTCACTGAGTGCAACGACAGTCGGGGCTAGCGCGTTCTAACTTCTAGGCGAGTGACGCGTATTACTGATTTCAACATTGCTTACGCGTAAATTCTTTTTTGTAAATATTGGTTTAAATAGTTTTAATTTTAGTTTAGTATATTTAGTTGTAGGATAAAATAGTTGTAGACATTTATATTTTATATGGATGGACATAAAATAATGAAACAATGGCAAAAAGTCGTCGTAGTAATTATTGTTGTGTGGATGGATGCCTTATGAGCTCAAAAGATATATATAGTTGTACCATACCTAGGCTACCCATTTTAGGGCATCGAATTGAGTACCAATATTCAAATACCTACTCATTTTAAGACATAGCTTAGAGTTTACAACATTGCTTCCAAGCAACCTTTTCATTAAGAAATTCACTCACATTATAACTAGTGGTTCGCCCCGAACTGAGACCTCGCGGTAACGGTATCCCATGATTATTCATTCAATCGATACATGACGACCAAACCTGACATTATTATTATGCCCGTTTTCACCAAACATACCTAAATCATCCCCTAAGTAGGAGTTTCTTTACGTACGTAGCTCCTAAATACAATCCTAAGTCCTAACATCCGTGCCAATGTCCTTTTAGGTGTCCCGTACAAGATCGTGATAAAGAAGTTGACAGAAATCATCACCTAACTTATCATAGGTAGCCCGTAAAGGTTAGGCAACCTTAGTGGAAACATCAAATTAATAAGTACTAACGAGTGAAAACGGGTTACGGGGATCTGTACAAATCGTCATCTATCGACGCGAATAGAAAATATACAAAATGCAGTAATTAATAGTTTATTGAAGTTTGATATTGAACTAAACAATAATTTTAATTGAATAATATGTTATTATTTTATGTCACTAAATAATAATGGTCAACGCAAAACTGTTTTTGGGATAGTCGTAACTCCTAGTTCCATGGAATAGTTAATGACTGCGCCATCTATGAGCATTATTGTGAAGCTATGTTGATGCTATATGAATTACTAATGCCCATTAAAAATTAAATAACCTCGTTTCTTTATAATATTCATATAATTTTAGTATTTGTTCAAGTACAGGATATAAGTAAAATAAAAAAATAAAATCAGTTTGAAAATACATAGCAGATTCTGCTAGAGAGCGTCTTCAAGCGAGCGTATTAAACCTCCACTTTGAAAGCCCCCCGTTTCGTCAATTTTAAGGGAAGAATTAAAAAAAAATATTTTTGTACTAGGTATTTATATCTTTAAAATGACATGTAACAATTTTATGTAACGCGATAAAATTTTTTTTACTTCGCATTCACTTCTATGAGAGCCCCCCTGAAATAAAGGTTTTTAAAATTTTTTATGCAATATTCGGCTGAAGGCCATCAGCTTACATATTATATCTAAATTTGAAGTGATTACGGTCAGTAATTCAAAAGTTATAAGGCTCTGACAGACGGACGGACGGACGGACGGACGGACGGACGGACGGACGGACGGACGGACAGACGGACGGACGGACAAGTGCAAATTCACTCTAGTAGACTCAGAGACCGCTTCGCTCGGTCAATAAATAGCCTCTACTTATTAAATGTGTTTTTACACTGTTTAAATGTATGTAATGGCAAATCTGCCAATTCTTTGGGAATCAAGTTATAAAGGACTAGTAGTTTATGACGGTGTCTAGTTATAGATCATGTGTATCACCTCTTTATTTATATTATGGAAAAATAAATAAATAAATAAAAGTTATACCTACTGTATTTTCTTACTCTTTGTTGACAGCCCTAGGCAACCACGCCACGGCGTCCGTGACGTAGGTAGGCGAACAGATCCAAAGCAATATGGATCCTCGCGCCGAGCTATAAAGTCTAATTTAGCTTGCGTGAGTGATTTATCTATTTAATAAAAAATATGTAGGCTATTAAAGCGCCGGCAAGTAGTCAACATCAAAGGAGTGAAACTTCTGTACGTAGTACTATTATATATTCTGTGACTGCAGCCCTACTGAGTCGAAACAAATGATGTGTCGAGTGTTGAAGGGATTTATTAGGAGCATTACTACTTTGTAGATACTCGGAACCAGACGGAATGGAAGGACGGACGCCACGTTTTGTTTTAACTCATATTTATTACGGGGTTCCTTCCTTTTTTATTAGCTGTTTGGAATTGTTACACTGCTTCGGCGCGGCGGGATTTTTCTTCGTTTATTTTTCTACGATATTGGTGGTCGAAGGAAAGGACATAAATAGTATAAAATAAAGACTAGAGTGTTAATTTATTAAAACGAATGTATTCAATAACAATGTATTCGCTTTTTATAGAAATAGCTTGTAGAAGTAAAGGAAGTTTCCCACCAACCAAGTTCATGAAGTGGACTGGAAACCCCTTCTGATGCTGGCGAAAAAAGCTTAGTTAAAAATTTTTGTCATATTCCACAGTGTCATAGTTATAGTCAGTGTATAACGACATAATTAAGAAAACGGTTTCATTACCGCGTCCTAACAACAATCTATGCCATTGGATCTAAACATATCGATATATTATTAACGAACAAAACATTTCATTTTGTGGTAGGTATGCACCCGTTTTAAACATCACCTAAGTCAACCTGAAATGAAACTGAATTCAGAACGACGATTTTTAGCTCCAAATAAGTTATTTTAGCGTAGTATTTAAAATGTCATTGACTGTAACGAACATAGCAGTAAAACATCAATATAATCCCCTTACTGTGGTATTCACAGCAACGTGGATATTTTTGAGTTGATTACAAACATCAGGTACTTGGATACGTGATGCACTCCAGGCATAAAATACCTATAATCTGCGTGCACTCAACTTATTATGCACATCACTATATTTAAAGCATCGAGATTGAGCGTCGTTCATAATTGTAACTGGACGAAATGCTTCACACAAAAAAAACTTCTTATAAAACATCAGCTTTGAAATGAAATAGGTAAGCAAAGGGATCAAGATTATAGACGCAATCTTGATCTAGACAAGATATTTTCTCCATTGACCAATGAGATAGTTGCGTCCGTAGGAGCTACTCCCCACTTCCCTATACGTATCGCCCAGGTGGTAATAAAGAAGTGAATTTAGGCAGTGGTTAATAACCTCATCGATCGACAATAAATGAGTCCGATTGCTACTCTAGAGACCGCAAACTTGAAAAAAAAATGTAAAATAACCATTTAGAAGAGTGAACGACATCACCAATTTTGTAGGGAAAACTTGGACGAGACTCGCTCCACATCGAAATAAATGGCGTTCACATGAGGAGACAGATAAGTAAAGGCTCATGAAGGATAACCTCATATTGATGACAGCTAAAGGCCAAGACAAGCGTCGAAAAGACTAGACTTATCAAGCGTGGCGTTTGATTGCCAATTACAGTTATGGAGAGAACTCACTTGTATTGGACTGCAACAAGACTGCAAGAGGCTATAGATGTGTTCGTGACGAGTGATATCTTTTAAGAAGCATGTATTTACAATGAGAAGTAACCCTTAAAATCTTTCGCATGAGTAGCCGGAAGCTTTTAATGCTTTGGAATAGTGATAGCAGGTTTATGTGTTAAAATCAATTAACATTTCACTTTTACTGCCGAGTAGATACTGGTTACACTTAAGTTTAAAAAAGTTATTGATACAACAACACATTTGTTGATTATCACTCTTATACAAATTCAAATTCATTCAGTTCTAGAAACTCATCTTTAGTGAGTGGTCATGAAAACTCGAAGGTCTAGAAATATATTTCTAGAAGAGCTAAAGTATATAAATAAACTGCTATTTGTCTAAACTGTAGAACTTCAGATGAAAGTTTGTGACCCTTCAAAGACTTGGGGATTAAAAATTGCAATACAATTTTCAGTATTCATTAGTGAATCTAGATGAGATTATGGAATCCATAATATTATGTAGTGAGATCTGGGTTGGTACCTATTTGCTTTGTTTATTACTATAGTATTTACTGCATAATTTTCCATAACGAAGTAAAGTGTAGCAAAATGCTGATCGTTTGCTGGTTCCAGTACATTTTATTTAATTTTTTCTGACATAAATTTCCATAGACTTATTATATTTACTACCGTAAGGAAATTTTTGATAAACTGACAGACAAATATAAAAACTTAGGTGTACAATGTACATAAATATATGTGACTTGATAAGCTTCAGACAAAAAGGACACCTAATTACAAACGAGTATTTGTTATCAAAACGTAAAAAATGTGTTTTGTATTCAAAACATGCAAATTATATACGCAACCACCTATTAAGATTTGCATAAGGTGTTTGAAGGACCCAAATAAGTTTATACAGTAAAAAAATAGAACAATATGAAATAATAATTACGTACTAGGTGTGTTTAGTTCCGAGAGGAAAAACCATCGATGTATTATAAACATTTATATTATGTTTATGAAGATGCCGATTTAACCAAACAGTTTTAATCATCTTTTTTAATCTGTCGTAACACAAATAAAGAGTCTTAGCAAAAAATCATTGATGGTATTAAATAAAAGCTTAGATTGTGTTTAATTAATCGTTATAAAAATTCGCAAAAAATCTTGTTCGTTTTTTTTCTATCTTTGTTTAGGTACTTCATTTTTGACAGAATTTTATTTCATTCCGCGAATCAAAGAGTACCTACTTGTCCTGTCAAAAGTGATTAATGGTTGCTTACAGCATTTTGCTAAGAGGATCAAATAATTAAGTTATTTATAAGCTCCTCAGTTGCTTGTATAATCAACGTGCATGATGCCTGTTTCGATTATCTCTCGTTGATGACCTTACCCAACCCATTTGCATAAAGGATATTTTGCAGTATTAAGGAAGAAACCTTTTGAATGTTTCCAAGTTACCGCGCAATTCCAAGAACACAATGGCCAACGGTGAAGACCAACATACAAATGGTGGCAATTAGTATTCCGACAAGTCACGGGATCGTGATGCCGGCGACAATGTCCTTACAACACCTCACAGATGCGAGAAATGAGAATAGTTCCAATGATAGAGGTATTTACATTAAAACAGACGATTCGTGCTGTATTGATTCTTTTGAAACCATAAATACAAATTCTGCTTTAACAGCATCAAAATTGAAATGTGAAATGGATATTTCAATGGCTTTTTGGTCTATTCAGATAAAGCTATCCAAAAAATGCACAATACATGTTTTTATTTACGATATATAATTACGTATTTGAATAAATTTGAAATATATTTAATCCATTTACTAGCTAATTATGGCCAATATTTCTCGTTTTACATTTCAATAATGATGTTGGCATTTAAGACCCGTCACTCTCTGCTCACAAAAAAAAAACGCAAACCAAAAACCAGTATAGTTTTCCTCAAACCCAGCATAATATGTATTGAGTATACATATTATGACATGTACAGAGATTTTGTAAAGATTAGGTGAATTCTTAGAAATTCAAAAAGAATATTTATGAAGTGTAGACCAAGAATTTACGTTAAACAGTTTTCCTATTTACAAAGCCTCAACAGCCGAAAGCGTGGATAATACTGGAACCATAGGATCATACTTTAATACCTACTGGAAATCTCTAAAATCGCATTCTGGTGGGTTTATCCAAGATTTACTAAAACTAACCCTTTAACTAGAATACTGGGGCGATTAAGTTAAATCAAAACTATTGCGATGCCGTAAAGCAGTGTGACAAACACATTACAAGTTGACAAGCACTTTGTTCCGAAACCATAAGACCAAGAGACTTTAGATACGATTTCCCTTTACAAGGCAGAGAGCAGACTACCACTTTGAGAAGGTCATAAATAAAGCTTTATGCTTGATAGTTTCCATCCAAGTGAGGACTAACTTATTCAATAAATGAAATAGAATTCATCTGACAGTTTAACATATTCCTATAGTCTGCATTTTCCTTTTTATAATACTCAAAGGCATTGTCAGTCATAATCACCGATTATCCGATTTGTGGCTAATCGCTAATATATTTTCGATTTTTGTTAAAGACCGGAAGTAACTATAGATTCATTTGATTTGCATTTATTATCATATTAACAAAAAATTACAGAAAGTGAAAACCCCAGACACCTTCCCAACACCCACTCTTGACGAGTGACTACATAACTTGTGCAGTTCACGGTTATTCAGCTAATATGGAGAGTTATGTTACTCATCTGTCATTTAAGATTTGGCTGAGAGCATTTTCGATTCGTCAGGCTGGCTTTAAACAATCGGTTAAGTGCAGACAATGTTACTTGTTTTCTTCTCAATGATCATCTATGTATGTTTAATCTTCTTACCTTTGAGTTATGCTCGTGGAAGGTGTTCTTATTGCTTTTTGTGTCGGACCTGATATACGAGTATATACATAATAGTTTTTAATACCTTTAATGTTAGTTAATTCCTCGGCCTTCTTAGCCTTCCTCTATACAAGAACTATTGAGTTACAATGTTTTATTAAAATGGCCAAACATTTTACAAAACAAACCTTGCAATTGCAAATTACAATGTCGTTTAAATATATGTACATACAAATAGGAACACATGTGCCTTATCTCTGTAACCGCGAAAGAGTTTGCCTGCAAATTCAGATATAATTAGTTGCCCTACTATAGATATGTTATCAAGTATTCAAGGGTAGTAACTACATATTTTTTACTTCATTTAGCAAACTATTGTTTGTTTTGCAATTAGGAGCCTATGCGATCTAGTAGACATAATATTTCCCCGACCTTCACGAATGTTTAATCAATTGAAATTTAAGACTTGTCTTGTTAGTTGTTTTTGACTGAATAATTTTTCAAACTAGGAATAAATAATAATACATCAATCTTTAAAGACATTTTGTTTAAGTGTAGTACCGAAGCACTATCGATGGTGCCACTTTTTGGTAGACTTCAGAGAACTTTTTAAAACAAGTAGGTAAATATTATCAAAAAAATTTCATGTAAAAAAAGTGAAAAGCTTGTGCTAGGAGTATGAGACACAAGAGCAACGGCTGGGGTTTGAACCGTCGACCTTTCGGAATTCCATCAGCATTTTATCAATGATCTATTGAAGCGTGAAAATATCTAAGTAATTCCTTTACAATCACTTATTTCTTAAGTTATTAATAGAAAGCCAGTAACAATTTTAACAGTGTATAATAATCGGCAACAAATCAGCATCACCGACAGGCTGGGTGAAATAAGTTACGCATGCAATACCAGTTTACTTCGCCATTTGTGTGGGCAGAAGTCGAGTGCAGAGAAATTTTAAACAAATAGCCATCATGTAATAATTTTTGAGAGCCCTGACAGCGTATTGTCTTTTCTAGGCTGGTTAAGTACTTCCAAAAAGTAATGATCCGAACGCTTTAATTCCTCTCTTTCAAGAAACTTTTCTCTTTGGGAATTGGCTCTTTACACGTTATTTATTTTTCTTCGGCAGTTTTATTTAAACCTAATCTGGAATTGTGAGGTCTCTTACATGGTTATCTATTATCTAACCCTGCATCACCGTCTTTCGGAATCTCGTCTGAGCTGATGTTTGTAGGTAGATCACCGCAAATCTGTATGGTGCATACTGCATACGATACAAATAATTTCTAATCGAGGTTTCATCGTCTAGCACAGTTCTTGTAATCCATACGGTAGTAAGGAATACTATTTTATGGTGTCATTATTAGAAAATAATAAATGCATATTATATAGATCAAAGTAAATCTGAATACACTACAATCAATAATTCCCCAGCATTAATACTCCGAATGCTTCCACAGACACGTTCGGTCGGCTTCCACCAAGGGTTCCCAGTTGGTCGGTAATCAGGATTCGTCGGGATTCTCCCGATGATGCTGTCTCGACTCCCAAAAAAATACAAAATCTCTCAACAAATAGCTAAGCGTAAAATTCCATTAGATACAATAATAATAATTTGAAAATGACCAACTAGAGTCATACGGATACATAGTTTTTCTACATAATAAAAATTATATTTTGACTCATAATTATTATTACCTCTTCTGGCGTCATTATTCTATTATAATATATTATTTAATTTTTTCTTATAGGTACACATATTAATTTTGTCCAAATATTTCGGTTTTCCGATCTGGCAACCCTACTTCCACCGGAGCTCAGCTCAGTCCGAGCATCCCACATTCGATACGAAAATAACCGACCGCATCCATTCCAAAGCCTTTTATAGAACCAAAGTTACGGTGAGGACAGTCTAACATTGAATCTACTGTAATGGATTAATTGCTTTGCATTTTATTTCCTAAAATATTTTAATTGACTAACTGATACTTAAATGATATTTCGTTAGGGCAATTGCTACTCCAATTGTAAATAGAGGGTAGTTTTGATAGATAGATCGACTCTACAAGTGCATGCATAACTTTATACAGAGTACCTAGTTTGATTAGTCTGATTTTGTGATGATTTTTTTAGTTTTAAGTACAAGTTGCCCAAGTCTTCAATCTGCTGGTAAATGGCGCTGTGGTTTAAACTAGGTAGGGGTATGACAGTTTTTATTGAACCCATACCAATTTAGTCGCCGGTAGGGCGGTAACTAGCTATAACTGAATCCTCCTGCTAGACCAGACCAGAGCCAATATAGATATTATAAATTCCCAAAATGCCTCTTTGGACCTTTCAGAAAATTCGTCGAATTAAATTAAAAATTAAGCCTGGTCTTCATGTCAAAATATAAGGTCTGTAGGTACAAGCCTCACGTAGATATGCTAGAAAAATCAATAAGTTATTTCTAAATATGCTGGAAATATCAATAAGTACTTTTTCTTTTCGTGGATTAATGAAATTCCCAATATCCCATTTGATTCTCAAATTGACTCAAAAGAGCAGCTTGCTTTAGAGACGAACTAGCCTGTCGATGTCTACCTAATCGCGATGGTTGTAAGTTAAAAATTATAATCTCAGAGATTAAGATAGACACTGCAATCGTAATCTTTGTTTGTTTTGACGTAATTTTACACATAACATAAATATCATCTACATACGTAAGAGGAAAGATAAGAAACTATGTACAGTATATTTACGAGTACTTATCCGCCGATCATAATACTGTCTCGGCCTCTTTTGAGATAAGAGCTGACTCATTTTGCTCGTTCACCATAGATACAAGTTACAGACATATTTAAAAGTTAAGAGAAAAGTAAAATTTTATTAAGGGCATCTGCACTAAATAAGCTTATATATATGAAACTAGCTGATGCTCGCGACTTCGTGCGCGTGGATTTAGTTTTTAAAATCTCTCAGGAACTCCTTGATTTTCCATGATAAAAAGTAGCCTATGTCCTCAACCTATGTCTAAACCTATGTCTAAACTATGCCTCCAGGTCCTCAACAAAACCCATGCAAAAAATCACGTCGATCCGTTGCGAGCTCTATTGCGGCGTGATTGAAAAACAAACCAACACAGGTTCGCATTTATAATACATACATGTATATATGCGTATGATTGTTAATTACATACATGTTTAAATTGATCCTATGACCCGAGCATTCAAGAAATATTGAAGAGGTGTTCGATATGAGCTTAATGTAAAGTTCTTCTAAATTACCTGCGTATGTGAAACTAGGCCTGTCTCCTGAGGAATGTTTCTCACGTTTTCAATTGCAGATTTAGATAAAGACAAAATCCTAGTTTAATGCAAAATATAAGCAAATTACCTGCAACTTTTCATAATTAATTAATTAGAGAATGAACTCTACTTCTAGGTATAAGATCAACTAACGTAGATACATCAAGCTTTAAATACCTTATACCTGCCTAATTATAACTAAAATATGTATTATAAAAATCATTAGATAGGTATTTCATTTCCGTCAATAAATCCATCAGTTTACTTTGTTAAGAAGCCCAAATCGCAATAATTTGTAAACAACTTAGACAAAACTGTCAAAAATTCAACGGCGCAATATAATTTGAACACAAATTTTCACCATATTATACCAAAACTCACTGATGTTTCTTTAACTCACTTCACTACCGGTGGGACTCGGTGTGAATATTCAAAATTCGATCGTTGGAATTTAAAATTCGAATTCGATAACGTAACGCGTAAATACGGCGTGCGCGTGCGCAGGGATCGCGATACGATTTTAAACAGGCCCAGTCGACTCACTATGGAGAGTTTGGAAATACCTACGGGGGCCAGGAATGTGTTGCCAAGAGGAGACTTTATTATGATAGACCTAAAGGGTCTCTAATAATGCTTTTTTTTACAGCTAGCAACATAAGTAAACCTGAAAGGATGCCTACATGCTAAAAAGCTACCATAATATGGTAGTTTAAGCGATTTAATTTAATTTATTTATATAAATAACTTTTCGTCAATTTAATTAATGTTAGTATTATTTACACGTTATTAATATAATTCTTGCAGAATATAATGGAAATACGTTGTTTGAGCGTTAGTTTGTAACGTTTATAGAAATAGATCGGTAAGATTTTTATTTAAGTACCTGGCAGCCCTTATCACAAGAAAAAAACAAAAAAATGTCTGCCAGTGTGTGGTGTTTTTTTTTGTGATTACTGATCTAATAAAAGTGAATGTGATCTCGTTTTGTAAACCTTTTGTAATCCTCGCCATTCAAACGTTGTGTAGAGCCTAGATTCCTCCGTACCCAGTGTGTGGTTCACTGAAACACCTGAGTGTTGTGTACGAGCTAACTCTCTAAGTTAATGTTAGGTAGTGTTTTCAACTATAAAGTGTAAACTATGAAAGACTATCAAAGGAAATGCTTTAAGTGTGGTTCTTCGTCTGCTGATAACACGGATACCACATTATTTAGGTTTCCATAACCTGGTTCAATAAATAGTTTCCGGTACGTATTCATAATACCTATTGATCTTCGTTATTTTTATCTTGTACTAGCTGTGCCCTGCGGTTTCACCCGCTTAAATTTCGATTCCATGGGAATATCGGGATAAAAACAACAACCTGTTAAGTTTTATCGCAATCGGTTCATTAGGTAGTTTTCGCGTGAAGAAGTACTTAAACATATTAGGCAAAATTTTACTACTTTGGGTTACATTATTGCAATTTTCATGAGGATCTATAATTTTTTTTAAATAAGTTATACCTTATGTTACTTCCTGATAATTTAGCTTTCTATTGGTGAAAAAATTGTTAAAATCGGTGCAGTAGGTACTATCAGAGCCTAGTCGGTACAAACAAACAAAAAAATCTTTTCTCTTTATCATATTATTATAGATAATAGACCTCCATACCGGCACACTCTGATTTAAGATTGTTGCGATACTTAATCTACTTATTCTTTTTATTTCAGTTGTGAATTATGGGCAAAATATTGTTTTCCAGACAAACCATGGTCCAGGACTTTCAGTTTAAACTGTATTCTGAACACGGAATGCTATGTCATAGGCATTTTATGGAAACAGCTTTTGTGGACTTCCCATCAAAGAAATGATGATGTGGAGGTAAGTGGATGTAGTCCTCGCTAAATTCTCATATTACTACAATAAAGTACTACAATAATATTCAATGTATTACACTTATACACTGAAACATTAAGCCTAAGTATGTCACACTCTCTTTAACATTTTGTTGTTAAGTTCCCTAAAATATGGTTGAGCGAAGCAATGGCTGGGTCATGCGTCATGCTCGTGAACGGGTCCCACCAGCGGCAATGGGGCTACTTTCTGTCTGCCCGTCTTGACATGTGTGAATTATAATTAGAAATAATTACGTATGCTTTTGTGGAACTTCCCCTCATTGTGGAAACTCTGCATACATAGAATAATATCTATTAAGTATATTGTAAAAGTATTTTGAAAAGAGCAACTGCCGAGTTTCTTGCTGGCTCTTCTCGGCAGGAACGGCATTCCAAACCAGTGGTAGACTCATTGACGATTCAAAAGTACTTGTAAAAGTTTATTTGAATAAAAAACATTTCTATTCTATTCTGTTCTATTAATATAGATTTAATTACATTGATTATAATACACTGTCTAGCACTGTGCAAATCTACAATAAATATTTATATATCTAACTAATAGTTTACTTTGTTTGCAGGATATTACTGCGCCTTTCCTTCAAGTGGAGGTAAGAGAGCCTGTAGCTGTTCCATGGCAACCTCTATCGGCCATAACAAATATAGCGTTTGATGTTTGATGATACTTTTTTACTGCTGTTTCTGGGTAACCATTTTGATTTAAATCATGCAATCCAGTTGATAACTGGGCCAATTATAAAACTACTCTATATATCTATATATTTTGTACTTTCAGTACACAGAATGTAGGTTGGTACATACCATACCATGCTGCTTTGTAAACCAAGCAGAAGTTGATTTAAAGCAATCTGGGATAAAAAACCTTGTTGATTAATATGTACTTGATGCTTTTTTTGACTTTTGTTTGGTAATGTTTTCACTATCCAAAACAATTTGATTGCATTTGAAAACAAATCATTGCGTTAGTGAAATTTATTATGAATTATTTAAATTTCATTTTAGCATTGTTATAATTAAGTAATTTAAAATTATTGAAAATTGATCAGTGCTTTAAAATTGTTTCCATAATATTAATTATTATAATAGGCAGATATAAAATAGTTCTATGTTACATAGTGATAAATGTTATAATAAAATACTTTTGACTAAAACAAAGAATGTTTTTTTTATGTTTATAATTATGTTATGACTTATGATAAATCAAGAAAGTTCTCAATAGTGTCTTGATAAAACAATAAGGTTGCTTATCCACCAAAGCAGAGCTGGAAAATTGTAATCAGTGAAATTGCACTATAATTGCTAAATAAATAGCTTACTTATTGTGCAATTTTACATAATACATATTTGATTACAGTTTTCCAGTTTTGCTTTTGGTGGATATGCAGCCTTTAATAAAATTAAAAGAAAAAATCTGCATTTAAAATTTCCCGCTTTCATGAGTTAACGGGGGGCGTTCAACAGATGGCGCCTATTTTAATGCCATTTCATATGTACGTAGTTGACATTCTTCTTCAGTAATATATGTTCCTTGATTTTAAACTGTTTGGGTGTCCGGTGTTTAGTGTTTACGTTCAGTGTTTAGTAGTTTACTGCGCTTAGGAGTTTACTGTGGGATTTAAGTCTGTTTTGATTTTGGTATCGGTTTTCTTCATTTATTGATCTTTTAGGATAAAAACTGTTCGTTAAATTGAATAAACAATTACGTTTAACAGGTCTAAGATCTCTTACATTTGTGATTAGCAGATCGATGATACGGTAAATATAACTTCACTTTAATATTTGATATTTTTTGTTTCAAACGGGTTCATTTATTGTATGTTCTTTATAACATCTATGCAGCTATGCTAATGGTCTATGATCTTTACATGACAATAATGTTAAAATAACTCAATAATCAACTTTTTATTAAACTAAAATTATCTAATCTGGAAACAACCGGCATCTTTAGCACAGATTAATTCTTTTTTCGTACCACTTGCTCAAAAAAGTGACATTCTGTGCCACAAAAAGCGAACATAACAATAGTCATTTTTAATCTGTTAAAAACAGGGAAAGAAAATTGTACTGAATTTCATTCATCCTCTAGGGGGAGAATTTGATTTAAATTTGGAATACTTACCGAAATTTATACTGAACTACATCTGTGTTTACACCATTGAGTTTGTATATGTATAAAGCATTATACATCTTTTTGAAAAAAGGAATACGCATTTATTATGCAGTTATATACTCAAAGTGCAGTTATGATTCTTAAATAAAATTACGAAATCCGACGAGGCCGTATGATCTTGATTCTTGATGCCTTTGCTTTTCCGACAAAAAAATATTAGTCTAGGAATTTGCCTTGTTTTTGTTTTCTTCAAATACATAAACGTTAAGTTTATTTTAATTTATTTTTATAAATAAGTTAATGTTCTAAAAATACGTTACGATGTTAAATCAAAGCGACAGTGACAGTGAATTGTCGGATTCCATCAGTGCAAGTGCTCAGACGCAAGAACAGAGAAATACTCAAATCAACTCATCAACAATAAATGTACCAAACAAAAATGTAACTCCCTCTATCAATAATTGGACCAATGTTTCGAATGTTAACTTTTACTTTTAATTGTCATTATTTTTAATAAATGCTTATCTCATATTATTATTGTGTTAATTTTTTCGCAAATGGTACGAAAAGTAGAGTACTTTCCTCGGTGATAAAGCTGTCTTAGTCTTGGGTGAACTTAAATCCCTCGCTACACTCAGGACTCGTCTTAAATCCCTCGCTTCGCTCGTGATTTAAGTTTTTAACACCCTCGCTACGCTCGGGAGTAAACCTCGAGTCCTCCGTTACGCTCGCGATTTAAATCGTCACCCGCGACAGAAGACACTGCTTTATCCCCTTGGTTAATAATCTACTATTCTTTATTACTTAACAAGACTCAAATTCCCATTTTCTTTCAATTAAGACAATATTAGACCAGGGTAGAAGCCTTAAAAAATAATAAAAAGTGAAAAAAATAACAGTAGGATGAAACCCATTGGAAAAGGAAGAGAATGCAACAAAAATCAAAGGAAAAATAAATTACGGGCGATCTGAGGTCGGGAAGTGGGGGTGAGGGGGGGTTTAAGGGTAAAAAACGGTTTATCTCGATTTCCGGAAAAACTACAAGTCCTATGGAAAAAGTTAAATAGCAAAGTTGTAGGTCTGTAATAAAAAGATCTACAACTTTTGTATTTAGACTTTTTTCACATAACGTCAAAATGTATGTGAAAAATTCAAATAACCAAGTTTTTGGTTTTTTATTTTTATCTTTTACAAAAAAAAAATATTTTTTCACGAAATTTGGTGAAACTTACCTTTTTATGTCCCAAATACACTGTAATTTTTCTGATTTAAAAGATTTATTTTTTCACCTTTTTTTTTTGACTTGATATTGATATTGATAAAATTGATGATATTGAAAAAGCACCTAATTTTCAATCGAAAATTCTCCCATCAAAATATCTGTTTTTTTTTTAAAAATCGGTGAGCTTTTTGTTCGTTGAAATCTCTACTTTCTGATGGTGTAAAAAAAATTAACATTACTATGGTAAATGCCCTCAGAAAATGAGGAAACGAAATACGAAATAACAGGTATAAGTCCAGATTTCCTTACTTGTGTATTCGAGTAAACAAACACCTCTTGATATGAATATCACTTATTTACACACAAATCACACATTTTTAACTATATATAACTGTCTAGATCTATTCATCAAACACATTCGTTACGATTTACACCAAAAATTGCTTCGAGTTTACCATTATAAGATATTTATTTTCTCAAAAACGAAATAATAGCAGAACTCATTTGCACAGATTAGGAGAAAGTGACATTTCGTAACCCTAGATTGTCTATGAATCGTTGAGGTGGGGACAGGCGAATGAGTGACCTTATGAATGGATTGAATCCATGGAACTAGGAATTACGACTAGTCTTCCTACTTCAATGATTGAATCATCATTACAGTAGAGGTGAGTAACTTTAGAACATAAAATATAATGGATATTGATAAAAAATAAATCACTAGCAGAAAATGATTGTAATGGTTATCTTAAATAAAATTAGATCTATCTATATATATAAAAGAAAGTGGTATTAGTTACACTATTTATAACTCAAGAACGGATGAACCGATTTGGCTGAAAATTGGTGGAGAGGTAGCTTAGAACCAGGAGACGGACATAGGATACTTTTTATCCCGTTCGACCGCGTTTCCGTCATGTCACTATAAAACGTGGTATGAGAAAAACGCATCTGACAAGGAATAACAAAACGCAAATGACAGTGGAATAACAAAACGTAAATGACAGCTAAACGTAATTTTGTCTTTGGTTAAGTATGGTAAAGAATTTGACAATTATAAAAAGTGTTATAATAAAGCATTACTGATATTATAAATGCGAAAGTGTGTTTGTTTGTTGGTTTGACCTTCAATCACGTCGCAACAGAACAGCGGATTGATACGATTTTTTGCATGGGTATAGTAATGGATGTAGTAGTGGTTCCTCAGACCGGGAGAGCTACTTTTTATCTCGGATAATGAAAGAGTTCCCGCGGGGTTTTTAAAAACTAAATCCATGCGGACGAAGTCGCGGGCATCAGCTAGTATTATTATTTATTATAAAATAAAATATAGATAATCTTAATCTTTATTATTACCAAACTAAAGAACATTTTACTAAAGAAAACAGGTAAATAAAAATACACTACTGTTTTTTTTAAGAAAATTGTTTGTATCACAATGTTACCCACAAATGGGGTATACTTTAGAATAGAACAAAAATCTGATTAGTAATAACTAGTGGTTCGCCCCGAACTGAGACCTCGCGGTAACGGTATCCCATGATTATTCATTCAATCGATACATGATAACCAAAACTGACATTATTATTATGCCCGTTTTCACCAAACATACCTAAATCATCCCCTAAGTAGGAGTCTCTTAACGTAGGTAGCTCCTAAATACAATCCTAAGTCCTAACATCCGTCCCAATATCCTTTTAGGTGTCCCGTACAGGATCGTGATAAATAAGTTGACAGAAAACATCAATCACCTAACTTATAGGTAGCCCGTAAAGGTTAGGGAACGTTAGTGAAAACATTGAATTATTTATCAAACATTGAATTTAACTCGTAGTTCCATGGGAATAGTTACTGACTGCGCCATCTATTAGCATTATTGTGAAGCTATGTTGATGCTATATGAATTACTGACGCCCATTAAAAATTAAATAATCTCGTTTCTTTATAATATTCATATAATTTTAGTATTTGTTGTTCAAGTACAGGATATAAGTGACCTAAAAACATAAAATCAGTTTGAAAATCCATAGCGGATTTTTCTAGAGAGCGTCTTCAAGCGAGCGTATAAAATCGCCACTTTGAAAGCCCCCCATTTCGTCAATTTTAAGGGAAAAATTAAAAAAAAAATATTTTTGTACTCAGTTCAAAATTATCTTTAAAATGATACGTAACAATTTTATGTAACGCGATTTTTTTTTTTTTACTTCGCATTCGCTTCTATGAGAGCCCCCCTGAAATAAAGATTTTTATAACTTTTTAAGCCATTTTCGGCTGGAGGCCATCGGTTTACATATTATATCTAAATTTGAAGTAATTACGTTCAGTAATTCAAAAGTTATAAGGCTCTGACAGACGGACGGACGGACGGACGGACGGACGGACAAGTGCAAATCGCCCTAGTTAACTCAAAGACCTTCGCTTCGCTCGGTCGATTAATAAATCTTCGTTAATTTTTTCTTGTAAATTCCTCTTTTTAATATAAATATGAAAAAGATATTGTTTAGTTACTTTTTACGTCAAATTTGTAGTAATGATACACGTCTATGACCATCGCAGTTGGGATGAAAATCATTCAGTTGTATAATGCTTTCACATTCGTTCAATCGCTTATGCGATAACTTCCCAACCCTATAAATTGTCTTTGGTTAACATTCGGCCATTATTGTTTACTCGAGTACTCAAGTAAGGAAATCTGGACTATAGTAAGGCCCAGACCCTCCAAGCCCCTATGAAATACCTTTTAAATTACATGCGTAGATGGCTATTTATTGCTATTTTAAGATAACTTATATACCTGAGTGACCTACGGAAAATTTTAGCCCATCAAAAGGTATTTCATAGAGAAGTGGGGAAGGAGCTAGGAGGGTCTGGGCCTTACTACCTGTTATTTCGTATTTCGTTTCCTCATTTTCTGAGAGCATTTACCATAGTAATGTATATTTTTTTTTACACCATCAGAAAGTAGAGATTTCATTTTCAACGAACAAAAAGCTCACCGACTTTTTTAAAAAAGCAGATATTTTGACGGGAGAATTTTCGATTAAAAATTAGGTGCTTTTTCAATATTAAGTCAAAAAAAAAGGTGAAAAAATAAATATTTTAAATCAGAAAAATTACAGTGTATTTGGGACATAAAAAGGTCATTTTTCACCAAATTTCGTGAAAAAATATTTTTTTTGTAAAAGATAAAAATAAAAAACCAAAAACTTGGTAATTTGAATTTTTCACATACATTTTGAGGTTATGTGATAAAAGTCTAAATACAAAAGTTGTAGATCTTTTTATTACCTACAACTTTGCCATTTAACTTTTTTCCATAGGACTTGTAGTTTTTCCAGAAATTGAGATAACCCGTTTTTTACCCTTAAACCCCCCCTCCCCCCCACTTCCCGACCTCAGATCGCCCGTAATTTATTTTTCCTTTCATTTTTGTTGCATTCTCTTCCTTTTCCAATGGGTTTCATCCTACTATAATTTTTTTGTTTTCAAAAATTATCTACCCTGGACTATATTGCAACCGGTGGGGTTAGAACGGTCGACTTTTCGATTTTCAGTCCGCTCCTTAATCGGAACAGTGCACTATTGAGGCTTTTATTTTAACAGCACATGCACATGTCCCCGCTGTGATAGATAGGTATACATATTACATACATACTATAAAAATTACCTTTTGTCAGCTAATAATGGAAAAAATGGAAACCATAATACCTAATGGTTAGCCTACGTTGAGTATTACATCTAAAAACTTCGAAACTTTTTTTTAATAGGTATATTATAGACTAGCGCATGACTGCAATCTCACCTGATGGTAAGTGAAGATGCAGCCTAAGATGGAGCGCGCTTGCCTAGAAGATGCCTATTCAATCTTGATTTAAAGGCATCAAAGTTATAGTCAGTTGGAAAAACGAAAGCCGGAAGGGCATTCCAAATTTTAGCGGTGCGTATTAGGAATAAGGAAGCAAAGCGCTTAGTGCGGGATCGTAGAATTTCGACCACGTAGGGGTGCAGATTCGAGCGGTGCCTTGCGGTTCGATGGTAGAAGGGTGATGGAGGAACTAAATTGATTAGTTCTTGAGCACACTCTCCGAAATATACCTATCCTGTAGAATACCGAAACACAGGCAACCTTGCGCCGATTTTGCAGACTTTGAAGTTTGGAGACCTCAGGAGATAAAGCTTTATAACGGAAAACGACCGACATTTGTCCAAACTTACTCTTGCTCATAAACATAGTATTCCTTACTTTGCTCTTTCTACACATTCAATTTTGTAACTGCTCCATTTTCCATTTTTATCTATGTACCTAGTTCCACGCTATTGTTCTGTATGGCCAAACTAATTGCGCGCTAAAAGTCTACAATATATTCAGTCGGAGCAATAAATATCTCAACTTCTCAAGTAAATATAACATGTCGCAAGCAACCCACAGTAATGGCGGTCAATTTGAAACAATTGTGGTAGCGAGAGCGACTTATTAGTCTGTCAGTCCTAATGACTACGTGGACCGGTGCGAATCGGCGATGATTGTATTTCATACTCTAACTCTAGCGACCCTTCATGGCTTCGCACGCATTTCGCACGCGTACCACGAAGTATGCGCAGTTTTTCTATAATATTTATAGAATTCTGGGTTATTAATAAGTATTATGAGTAATCTAGGTTAGATAAACATAATATATCCGATTGGACGGTGAATAAATCATTTGATATTAGTTTATGTAGATGTTGCAAGAAGTTTAGAACAATATTACCACAGTTACTTTATTAAATGCAGAGATAGCGAACGATCATTGCAATTTGCAACGTGATTGTTCATTACGCCATCTAGTAAGATTACAAGTTATTACAGCGAAATCTATCGTACAGTAGAAAAATCAAACGACACTAGAGGGCGTTTCCACGTAAACATGAAACGTATAGTGCTTTTATGCCACTGACAGATAGATGGCTCTGATAGCAAAATTTTGATTTTAACGCCATCTATTGGGCAGTAGACATAACACTAAACTGACGCTAGATGGCGCATTTTCTGAACTTAATCACGAAAAGATGGCTCTGCTCTGTAAGAAAAGTGAGTGGTGCGGAGCAGTTTGACGGACCAATCAGATATCAGGAAGTCGAGTTTGGCAACACGAAAGTGAGACGTCACGTCAGGGAAAACAGAGCAGCAATAGTCCGTTAAGCTGTGCTGCGCAGCACGGTTATTTTCGTTCGTGGTTCGTGATCGGTCCGCGGTCGACATTTTGTTTTGTTGCTGTGACGCATCACGCAAACGAGTAAAAATGCCATTGAACGCCGTGGGATGGAGCACTGAAGAAGATGAAAAGCTAATCGAATTAGTGGAACCCTATAGGCATTTATATTGTGTACAGGATCACTCGAGAAAGAATATCCTTGCGCGAGAAAGTACTTGGCAAATCATTTCGCAAGAATTATTAAAACCAGGTGAGGTCACATTATTGTTTTGTAAGCCTTGTGCTGCAATGACAGCAAAGATTGCCGAACTAAGAAACCTTCATTTGCTTGGTTCTAGGTAGGTATGATATTATGAATAATTTAGTTTAATTCCTTTTAAATGGACGTGAGATTCACTTGATAATATTATTATACTTAAGTAATAAGTGCTAATTACAACGATTTGAGAAAACAATTAAAACTAATCAAAATCATTGGAGGTCATTATTTTACAAAGGTTTGTTTACAAAATAACAAATCAGCTGACTGTGACACAGGTAACGTGTTTTAGCATAGCCGTCTCTAGTAGGTGCAAGAACCCAAAAACAACTTGTTCTCAAATCTAGTAATTGCTAGATTTGAGAACAAGTAAATTGGAATTTAGGTTAGTGCTTATTGTTTTGAAATTGAATAACATGATTAAATTATACCTACAGAATATCATATGATAAGTCTAAGGTCATATTTTTGTGAATTACATTTTGATGCAAGCTTTAAGACTAGTTGTTTTGACAGACAGATTCTGATTTGTGCTCGCCTAATTCATTTTTCCTTCCAATGCATTTCTTATAGATATCTACTTTGATTTATAATATTTAGAAAATTTGATGGGACTGCTTTTTCTGTGCAAGAGAAGTCCCTTGAAAATAAGTTATTAAAAATGTATATAAATATAATTAGAGGTTTATAATCAACAAGCTTTTGCCCGCAGTTTCGCTCATGTTAAGTTCGATTTTTAAAACCCTTATTTTACCCCCTTAGGGGTTGAATTTTCAAAAATTCTTTCTTAGTGGATGCCTACGTTATAATAGTTATCTTTATGCCTTTCAGCCAAATCCTTCCAGTGGTTTGAAGATGTGCGTTGATATATCAGTCAGTCAATCAGTCACCTTTTCCTTTTATATATACTTCATCATTTAACAACCCATCAACGACTCACTACTGAGCGCAGGTCTCCTTTCAGAGAAGGGTTATAGGCCATAGTCCACCACACTGGCCCAATGCGAATTGGCGGACTTCACACATCTTCAAGAACATTATGAAGAACTTTCAGATGTACAGGTTTCCTCACGATGTTTTACTTCACCGTTGAAACAAGTGATATTTAATTTATATAATATTTGAATATTTATTTGAATATACTCATCATTTAACAACCCATCAATGACTCACTACTGAGCGCAGGTCTCCTTTCACAGAAGGGTTATAGGCCATAGTCCACCACGCTGGCCCAATGCGAATTGGCGGACTTCACACATCTTCGAGAACATTATGAAGAACTCTCAGATGTGCAGGTTTCCTCGCGATGTTTTACTTCACCGTTGAAGCAAGTGATATTTAATTGCTTAAACTCACTTGACTCTGAAAAGTCAGAGGTGCGTACCCAGGATCGAACCTGCGACCCCCGAATAGGAGACCACAGTCCTAACCACTAGACTATCACTGCTTCAATATTATATAATATAATCAATAATAAATATTTTCTATGGTTGAATTCACATAACATTTTGTTAATTACAGTTGATGAATGCAAAAAACGATGGCGAGGCCTTCGGGATAGCTACAGTCGGAGCAAGAGAATGGGAGCAATCCACAAGTCAAAAGTACCAATATATGAGAAACTGCAGTTCCTTAGCGCTATGCCACTAGACAACTGTTCAATGGAAGGAGGTGAGGTGGAGAATGGCGAGCAAATTTTGGAGGTTGACTGTCAAATAAATGAACAAGAAGTAGAAAATGAGCAACAGGTTATTACCGATGGCCAGGACTATTACGAACATGATTATGAGGTAATGGTAATTATGAATAATGGATATGGTACCATGATATGTGTATTATGTACTTATCTCAAGTAAGTGTGACACAGAACTCATCTCTTTAAAAAATTTGAGGTTTTTATTTAAAAGATATTCTAATTTCATATTTTACTCTGCTCTCTAAGCAGTGATTATATTATTGTGAATATTATATTGTAGCAGTGATGGCCGAGTGGTTAGGACTGTGGTCTCCTATTCGGGGGGTCGCAGGTTCGATCCCGGGTTCCACCCACTCACCACTGACTTTTTGGAGTCAAGTGCATTTAAGCAATTAAATATCACTTGCTTCAACGGTGAAGGAAAACATCGTGAGGAAACCTGCACATCTGAGAGTTCTTAATAATGGTCTCGAAGATGTGTGAAGTCCGCTAATTCGTATTGGGCCAGCGTGGTGGACTATGGCCTATAACCCTTCTCTGAAAGGAGACCTGACTCAGTAGTGAGCCGTTGATGGGTTGGTAATGATGATGATGATGATGATGATGAATATAATTATGTATTTTAAGTACCTAGTAAAATTGTCTAGATAAAATTAGAGGTCTAGGATTTTATTATCAAACATAATACATATCGAGCCATGGCCGCTGACCTATCGTGAGCAACATTTTTACCTAAATTGAGTATTTTATTTCAAATGATATTTTAAACTATAAAGGACTAGGGCAAGTCCATTTCTTAAAGAAAATAACATATATACATATTGAAGTTAATAATTATGTCCTAGACCCTAGTCCTTTATATGTATTTCAAAATGTTTGAAATAAAAACTCATTTTAGGTAAAAATGTCTTTTATGATAAATCAGCAGTCATGGCTTGAATATTCCAGTCAACCTATTACAGTGTTTAATATCTACAAAAATTATAGTGAATTATATCACTGTTGGAAGCGATAAACTTCTAGTTCTTTTAGGTAATTGCTAAATATGCTTCTATAGTTTATATGCCATTTTTAGCTTTTTAATTTTCATGATTTAATTTGTACAATACTTTCAATTACAGGTCACTCTGGTCAATGGTGGAGCCAACCAAGAAAATATGGACATCAAGCCTCAAATAATAAAAATTATGCCAAAAACTGTACAAATTGAGCATAGCCCAGCAGATGGACAGCCACCGAGAAAGATTGGTAGAAAAAATGCTGGAAGAAAAAAATCTACACCTATGCCAAGAAATATACCTCCTGTCAAAATTCTACCAAAACCTATAATTATGAGTGAGCCTAGATTAATAAAATGTGTTGATGATAGTAAACGACCCGAGGAGCGATCGCAGGCCATAGACAAGCTAATTGAAAAAATGCTTAAAGAAAATACTAATGAAATTGATGTCTTCTTCAGAAGTATGGCAGCAAGTGTGAAGAAATTACAGCCTAATCTTATTCCCAAAGTCAAAATGGAGGTGTGCAATGTTATTGCGAAATACGAAATGCAGAGTTTTGACAAGAATTTACAGAATATTTGAGTGATAATTTGGAAGTGGACAGTAGTTTTATAAAAAGAGTTATTAATAGGTTAATGTTATCATACTTAGTATGTGAATATTTGGATAATATGTAATGTTCTAATCTTTATTTTTACAAAGATTATCAAAAATAGAGTTTAAAACATAACATATTAGTACTGACACTAATTAAGCAATGTCAATAAAACTAGGATACCTCTTGGCTGCATCATCAGTTACAATAAGGTAATAAATTGATGATCATAAGAGACAATCTAGAGACTGCTTACACTTTTTTCTGATACCCTAGTTGAATGTTATTCATATTACATAATATTATGGTAATTTATTTAAATATTACAAAAAATAAATAGCAGTTAGTAGAATTTATTTACACTTTAAAGTTAAACTGACGTAAAATTTAATATTTTGGCAGATTTTCAATACAGTAACTGTCAAAATATCAAATTTACTCTCGGGTAAGGATTATTTTACGTTGGTGAAATCGGCCCTAAATGATTATGTAAATAAATTAAGTGTTAATTTAAGTTTATTTTTAATTTCATAAAATATATTAATTATTAAATATTAGTTAGTTTTTCTGTTATTTTTTAAAACGGGAAATTTTATATTAATAAAATTAATATACAAGCCTTATATCGAGTTTAAATTATTGCAATTTTTTCTCGGGCAATATTACCGCAAGTTTTTACACAAGATAACATTTTGCTTATCCAAGTTTCAATTTAGCTTCAATAGCCCAACAGTTAAAGGTGTGGAATGAAAAAAAAAGTCGACAGTTCATTCCCCACCTGTAAAGTTTAGCTAACTAATATTCATTTAATATCTCAATTCTATTAAAATATAATATATCTATCCTGCAAATTCATAAAAATAACAAAGTATGTTTGTTAGCTAAGCTGAAACCTTCACAAAACTTGGAAACGGTTTTAGGATACCTTTTAAGAGTTTCGCTGGAAATTAAGACAAGTGTATTAATTTTTTTTATTTGATGACAAGATAATCCTTGACTGCGATCTCACCTGATGGTAAGTGACGATGCAGTCTTAGATGGAAGATTTCTACACGCCATCGTGCCGGAACGCTAAATCGCTTGGCGGCACGTCTGACGGTAGGGTGTTAACTAGCCACGGCTAAAGCGTCCCTACAGACCAGACCAGACAATAATGCAGAAATTATAAAATCCCAAATTGCATCCCGGGAGTCGAGCCCAAGACCTGCCAGTTATAAGACCACTGGTCGTCAATTAAAAAATTAATTTAATTAGATTGCCTTTATTATCGTAGTAGGTACTTATTAATTCTGCCTTGTTAATACATAATATTATAAATGCGAAAGTGTGTTTGTTTGTTGGTTTGTCTGTCAATTGCGCTGCAACAAAGCTACGGATTGACGTGATTTTTTGGATAGTTGAGAACCTGGAGGGTGACAAAGAGTTCCCGCGGGATGTTAAAAACTAAATCCACGCTGACGAAGTCGCGGGCATCAGCTAGTCTGGTATAAAGAAGGAATTTTCCACGAGTTTAATAATATAATTTGTTAAATTATTATTATCAGGTCAAATAAACAAACCGTTATAGGGAAAAACCTTGAACTACTGTATTTATTATATTAAAATTGCTGTCATGTAACTATTATTTTATGTACCTAGATTTATTTAGGTACCTATGTAATATGGACTTGGATTAATTAGCTGCTCTGATAATAAATCCTCAAGTTAATTAATAGTTAATTGTAAGGTTTCCGCTAAATAAATGAGCTCTGTTCTTTTGAACCGTCAGTAATATGAAATATTCGCTATTTTTCGGACTTACGTACGTAGATTTAGATAGATTGGTAGCCGCTTCGCACCTACTAGATACCGTCGGCGTACTAGTACAGTACCCGGCGATATATATTGCACATCGGCCTTTGGAATAAAACGCTATTTCTATTTTATTGCAAGGAAAGCTAGCCAGAAATTCACGTAGTAATTACTGAAATCTCTTCACAATCGGCGAGCACATCACGTAACATATATAAAAAAAATGCAGTGGAACTGTGAATAGAATAGAATAGCGTTTTATTCCAAAGGCCGATGTGCAATATAAATATATCGCTGGGTACTGTAAATTGCTGCAATTCATAGTACGCCTGAACTGGCGTACCCAAATAGTCTCATAGCTTTTCGTAGTAACTGACGTTTTCAAACTATGATATTACTTACGCGTACGTTGCATTTATGGAGCTATTGTTTATATGAAGGGCGGTATCTAGTAGCGATTAAACTACCAATCCTAAATCTATGATCCATAATATCATTAAATTTTAAACAGTTTTGACATGACATGACACAAGTTAAATCTGCAGTCGCCAATGCGAGTGGCATAGGTCAATAGGGATGCTATTTAGGAGGCGGGGCGTCTACTGCGTCTAGACGGTACATCACGGTTCACCGTCCGAGCCCCAAACGTTTAGCTGCAATTTATTAGGGTATTTGACGACCTTCCAGTTTTTACCCTGATAAAGGTAATTCCTTGCCAATATTAGGTGTACACTAGCTTTTGCCCGCGACTTGATCCACGTGTAGTAAGACGCGGGAACGTCTTTTGCGTCGGGGTAAAATTAAGAATTTTTTTTTTTCTGGGAAGTGGGAGTCAAGACGTAGGTGGATGAGGATGGCTGACGACGCACACAGGCTAAGGGATCGGGCTGTTTGGGTAAAAACTAAATGTTTCTAGCTCGTCGTCTAACAGCAAATGTGGACTGCACCGCTACTGTGGGACTGGCTGAATTTACGGCGCTCTTGCTGCATCAATGCATATTACCTAACCTAACCACTTGCGAGGGAGTCCACCAGCCAATCAGAGGTGATTGCTATAGTTACTACAATCTATACTTATAATCAAACTGTAACTGGACGATTTCTGTACATTTAACCTATTTTGAAAATTTTAACCGGGAGATGCTTTAATTTCAATACTGATCCCAAAACAGATTTTTATTTAATTTTTGTTTGTCTGTCTGCCTGTCTGTCCGTCCGTCTGTCTGTCTGTCTGTCTGTCCGGGCATCACGCAAAAACTACTGAACGGAATTGTATGAAATTTGGTATAGTAGTAGGTGATACTCCGGGTCAACATATAGGATAGTTTTTATCCTGATAAACAATAAGGATAGAGGATGAAAGTTTTTATCGGTTTTACTTCATAATTCCGTCAAATTTCAACCGATTTTAATTATTCTTTTTTTATTTAAAAGTGTATAATATCAGGCATAGTTTGTCTAATTTTGATGAAGATCTGATTAATATTATAGGAGATAGAGGACATAATGCTTCACGGGTAGCAGCAAAAGTCACTAACATAAAGGACAAGGATCGAATACAGGCATTCCATATTTATATGAGGGTTTTAGCCATAGACATAGACTTAATCATTAACCTCCAGGCCCTAGAATCTAGATGATTATACCATTGTGTTAGTTTTGTAGCCTACCCGTGCGAAGCCGGGGCGGGTCCACTAGTGTAACAATAATTTTTAGACAGTCCCACTTATCCCTGTTGATCTATTTGAGGTTTTTTCAGAAACTAGGAACGAAACACGTTTAAGAATTTGATACCTTAGTATCGAATTGTTGTTAAATTGAACGGCCTGCAAATTAAAACGTAAAGTTTTCGCATGCTTGTAGAAGTTCCTCTATTCATAAAATTCCTAGGATATATATGTAGAACAAAGGCGGATAACGGCTCGCCCGCATTATTTAGGACCGGTTTCGGCGAAATCAAGACAAAGCACTGTCGCAAAATGGTCTACAGTTCCACACGACTAGGAAAACCGTAATCTATTACCTCAGAATTACGTAGCTGCAGTATACTATGCTCGGAAACTGTCCATTATATACTCAGTGAAGACCAAATAGACAAAACGAAAACTCCTTGCTTTTAGATTTTTATTTAAAAAATTTAAATTTAATTTGGTTTTTCAACCTTAATAGTGACTTATAAGTTCCTACAAACGTGCCTAGATAGAGCTTCAATCATAGAAGAAATAAATCTGTAATCGAAAGCCTAGAATCTAGGCTTTATCTAGGCTCTATCTAGGCCCTAGATAGAGCACTTAAGGTGGATTATACGAGTCTGCCCGCGAAATTCAAATTTAATTTGGTTTTTCCCATTTAGTAAACTAATACGACAAAGTAGGCTTATGGCATTCTAATTGCGCCAGTAGAATTATCATCTTCACAGGTTTACATAAAAATCTTTAATTGAAAGTGACCAGTTTAAGAAATTAATCAAAATACCGAGTTGGACGTCAGTTACTCACAAATTAGTCAGTATTTTGATTAATTTCTTAAACTGGTCACTTTCAAGTAAAGATTTTTATGTAAACCTGTGAAGATGATAATTCTACTGGCGCAATTAGAATGCCATTAGCCTAGTTTGTCGTATTAGTTTACAAATTGCGAAAATCAAATTAATATTGAATTTCGCGGGCAGACCCGTATAATCATCCTTAATATAGTTTTGCTTGGTTTCTGTTTGTGGTGGTTTTTTGTTCCTTGTGAAAGTAAAAGCGTCATAAAGAATATTTCCAATTCAGTGTTCTGTGCAACCACATACACGAAAGAAGTGCTTCAAACGAAACCTTTCAGAATGAGCTCTTTGGGATCAACTCCACATGGGTGCACTGTGTACAATGGATTAGATACCTTCAAAATAAGGAGGATGGGTTCAAAATTGCACGCCGCTAAATCATCGAAGGCTGTATGTGAGGCTTAAGATTCAACAATATAAAGCAGGAGGGTATTTAAGTGTTCCAACCCTAGGCGAGTGACTGGATTGAATGGAGTCTAACGCTCACAGAATTTCTAGTGTAACGCTGTACCTAACAAGGCCCTCGTCTGTGAAATGGGGAATTGTGACGGGATACGCATAAAAGTATATAGAAATATTAATGTACAAACAAAACGTGACTATGGCTACTTCACACGGAACGCCTTAACTTTACTATAATATACCTAATGAAATGTATGAAGCACACCACATACCTCCAAGTATTGTCCTGGACATTTGTTACCGGCCACAGTGTTCTTCGAGAGGAATTATCGGTCAAGTTATTCGCTTACTTATTTGCCCTGCCGTCTACAGAAGTGACCAAAGTGGTCACTAATGTTCTGTCCTGCTTAATACGATTTTATGATAGATCTACGATGTACGAGTAGGTACATTAGATGATTTTCTAGTGCGTTTTGTTATTTTACCTGCTCGTATGTTGGTGGGATTCTATGGATTAGTATTGGACATTTACTACAAATAATATTATATCCTTTCTTCTTTATCAACCGATAGACGTCCACTGCTGGACAAAGGTCTCTTGCATGGACTTCCACAGGCCTCGGCCTTGCGCCGCCTGAATCCAGCGTATATTAATAACTGCTGTAAGAGCTGTAATATTATATTACATAATAAAGGATATTTGAAAACGAATAATTGCACATAACATAATTATGCAACATGTTATATTTTACCCTGTAATGATAACAAATAAAAATTATGTATGTTTAAAAGTACCGAGTGTATCAAGAATGCAGGAAATTGGTCTTAACGATACAGTTCAATTAAATCTATGAATGTGTAGCCAGCAGCCACTCACTTTAGATTAGTTTAACATGATCTCAATCAACGTTTGATTAGCTCAAGAGTTACATTAATATTACTAGTACAGTAGTAAGGTATATATGTAAGAGACCTCGAGCGCATTATAGATATTGTTCAGTACATTGATTCAGACCAGCTGCATCAATCATTGTTACAGTTTCACTGTGGTCATTGACTGATTTTAGGTTTAGGTTTAAAGACATTTATTCTCATAAAGACTTCAGTCACTTACATGAGAACTTAATTTAGAGTAATGCAATTACAAGATTCGCCATTAGGTACATTTACTTATAAATACTCATTCAATGCATTAGTTTTAGTTCGAAGTGGCAAAAAATTTTATGGCATTCTTACGTACAAGGCATTTTAGCCAATAGTGCGATAGTATCGGCCAATCAGCGTGTGCGAACGTCACACTGTAGCAATAATTTTTAGACAATCCAGCAGGGGGAGAAGTCTCATTAGAGGAATAGGAACACCTGCCCAAAGGGTTTCAAAGAAATGCCCAAAGCTTAATATCCCTATTTGATTCTGAGAAGAGAGGCTACAGGAATCGGGATTAATTATAAAAATCCTAAATCCATGCAGTCGACGTTGTGAACACAAGGTCAAAATAATATTCATCAACCATTCATGTAGAAAGTGTTTCTTTTCGATACGCAGCCTTGGTTCTCACAAAGAACTTACAACATCATAATATTATTTGTGGGTAGGTATCTGATGTCTCATTGCGGAAATTCCCTTCGAATGCCCTGACTTACTTTCAACCTAATTCAGATTTAATTTAGTTAACACTACGGAGGGTGGATTAAACTAATACGCACGAAATTTCCCCAAGAAATAAATATTTCTACAATCCGATAAAAGCGCCTGCCTAAGTCTAGGAGGTGGAAGGTTATTTAGGGAGTCGCCCCACGTGAAGCTTATTGTTATTGATGGCGTTACCGCATTGGGGGCTGTAATTATTGCCTGGAGGTTAACGCGTCTTATTTCGATTGATTTTTGCGAGGACGATCGTCCCCGCAAAAATCAATCTCTCCAAACTTAGACTAAGGCATAGATGATTTTTGCGGAGGCGGGGATCCCATTTCAATTTTCATTTAATTCTCAAAATCGTCTCCAAACTTAGACCAAGGCATAGATAGATAGGTCACCAAATCAATACATTTATGTATAAGACGCTCTAATTAACGCTGCTCGCATCCACAATTACTTATTTTATAAAACACTCTATGGTAGGGATTGCTTTGCTAAGAATGGTGTTAATTTTGGTATTAGTCGAGTAATCAAAAATCTTGAAGACAAGAAAAACGCTACAATCTACGCTTTAGGCTCGAACGAATCAATACACTAAACTACGGCCGTTCAGAGAATGCGTTCGACACGTCGCGATTGAACTGACGACGTAAATTTGTAATGGCGTTGCAGTTACGATAAAAATATTATTGCTGGTTTTTTACCGTTTTAACAATTGATGAGCATTAAAACAACATTATTATATCAATAATCAATTAATGTTATAATTTTGTGCCAAACTGAGTGTCAAATAACTTGGTTAACAATATTTTTCTAAATCTAAACTGCGCTATTACAAAGTTATGTCAACCGGATATTTTTGTTTTGTATGGCAAACTGACAGGTGTCAAAAACGTATACTCTCGGTGGCCGTATAGTCCAGTAAAAAGTTAAATGAAACCATGATCTGACCAGTTTTGGCGCAATGAGTAAAAATGTGTTCATTAATACTTAAATAATGATATTATGAAAGAAATTTTGATTTAAATTTAGGGGAAAGGGATGAAAAAAATAAAAAAAGGGTTGTAAAATGCCTTTTTTTTAAATAACTTAATAACGGTAGGAAATAGAAAAAAAAGTTTCAAGTAAAAGTTGTAGAGAAAAAAATTCTACACAAAAAAGTTCCTCTTCATTTTTTTGTTATCTGCTTTAGTTTAGCTGCAAAAAATAAAAATTAAATTTGCTTTGTAATCTAAATATATAAAAGGCAAAGGTGACTGACTGACTGACTGACTGACTGACTGGTCTATCAACGCACAGCTCTAACCACTGGACGGATCGGGCTGAAATTTTGCACACAGATAGTTATTATGACGTAGACGTCCGCTAAGAAAGGATTTTTGAAAATTCCAACCCCAAGAGGGTTAAATGGGGGTTGAAAGTTTGTATAAAAGTCCGTCATTTATCAAATTATTTTTCATGTAATATCCATGAAACTTTTAATTTTTGGGCTTTCGATAAAAAAATAAGAAATATGTGTTTCGCAAATTTTGAAAATTCCACCCCCAAAAGACTTCAAATAGGGGATGAAAATTTGTATAAAAAACTTGAGAGGTGTCAAGGGACAGCCGGATGGAACGTAGTTCCTTTCGATTAATTAATTTGGCATTGTGTTCGGTATTTTCGCGGTACAATAATGGGTCTCCGTAGCCTTGTGGCTTCTGCAGTCGCCTAACAGCCAAAGGTCGATGGTTCGAGTCCCAGCTCGACAGACCGAATTTTCGATTTTCAATTTTATTTTTAAACAATTTCTACATGTGGAACCGTTCCCTAATTTTTATAACTTATAAGTTATAAAAAATTAGGGAAAAATTTTAGTTTTCAAGTAATATCCATGAAACTTGGTATGTTGGCTTTTTACGGAGATACGAATCGCGTTAGGTTGGATTTTAATTACCAATAATAATCTAACTTAACGTGAGCTAACCAACCGCTAAGAAACCATTTTGGAAAAGTCAGCCTCCAAGGGGGTAAAATAGGGGTTTGAAAAATCGAACTTAACGTGAGCGAAGCCGCGGGCAAAAGCTAGTTAATTATAAAAACTTACCAGAATTATTACGGCCCTGTACCACGCAGCGCGCGCATCACATAAATATGTACTAACACTACTACATATGTTTTCCCCTCTACAAATTCTGGTAAGTTTTTATAATTAATTACAAAGCAAATTTAATTTTTATTTTTTGTAGCTAAACTAAAGCAGATAACAAAAAAATGAAGAGGAACTTTTTTGTGTAGAATTTTTTTCTCAACAACTTTTACTTGAAACTTTTTTTTCTATTTCCTACCGTTATTAAGTTATTTAAAAAAAAGGCATTTTTCAACCCTTTTTTTATTTTTTTCATCCCTTTCCCCTAAATTTAAATCAAAATTTCTTTCATAATATCATAACACATTTTTACTCATTGCGCCAAAACTGGTCAGATCATGGTTTCATTTAACTTTTTACTGGACTAGTACTTTAATGCCAAGTTGCTCTAGAATCTTTAAATTGATATAATCAGCTGCAATTTAGTTCTACCTAGAAACCTACTTATCTAGTTAGTAAAATCTAGTGAGCTAGGCCATTGGCAATCAATAGAAACCATCATTCACAAAAATCCTTCCCGCGCCGTTGGGATGCTTCGAGGGTATAAGGAATCACACATACTCAGGTAGGCGTGAAAAACATAATATCCCTGTATTTTCTGTTGCGCAGTCAGATAACAAAGGTTTTAAAATTTAAAATACCCCCAACATGTAAATCTATGGCCGGACTATGTATGATATAACCAACATCCTGTTACCCAGTTTGCTGCTCCATTATCAGATCCTCCTCCTCAATCCTCGATCACCATATTATATCTACAACCTACTCATTGAGACCATTCTTGTGAGCCCAAACACACTATATCTGATGTAAATTGCTGAGGAGTTGGGATCTCGCAGATTACTTGTTGCTTAAGCTTAAGCTTACTATGTCTTGGAAATAATCCGAAGTATCAAGTAACAGTACACAAAATTTGAAATTAATCGCACCTGTGAAGTTTGTAAGACCCTTTAATCAAGTAAGAAATGAGCCGAAAACCTTCAAACGCCTGAACAGATCTTTATAAATTAATCAAATAAATCAAATAAAAAAAAATGCCTCAAAATCAGTCCTTTCGTTGGGAGCTACGAGGGAACAGACAGATACACACTTCAAACTTACAACACCCCTCGTTTTTGTTGGAAGTTAAAAATAAATGAAGAGCAATCCGATAGCATGTCATATCGTCACACATGATGGCCTGAGAAGAGATTGCTTTACATCGCATGCGGTTACGTTTGCAAGTTATATAAGGCGAATTGTAACTGACACTTTTATCCTAGAGGCCGCAGTCATTTTAGCCTATTAAAATCGTTCATAACACCTAAACTAACAAAAAAAAGTTCACCATTTTTTATTTCTCGCCCACTTTTATAAACGGTAGGTACTGAAAGATTGTTTTATTTATTAACATAAGAGCTGCATTCGGTCACATTCGGTCCTGCGAACGATCGTTCTGCTGTTTACTAATAAAACTAACCTAACCTACTTATCTTACTTATAAGCAGTGATAGCCTAGTGGTTAGGACTGTGGTCTCCTATACGAGGGGTCGCAGGTTCGATCCCGGGTTCGCACCTCTGACTTTTCGGAGTCAAGTGCGTTAAAGCAATTAAATATCACTTCCTTCAACGGTGAAGGAAAACGTCGTGAGGAAACCTGCACATCTGAGAGTTCTTCATAATGTTCTCGAAGTTGTGTGAAGTCCGCCAATTCGCATTGGGCCAGCGTGGTGGACTATGGCCTATAACCCTTCTCTGAGATGAGACCTGCGCTCAGTAGTGAGCCGTTGACGGGGTTGGTAATGATGATGATGATGATGATGATTCTAAAAATATATAATTTAATTTAAAAAAAACTTTTTAAAAACTCATTTCAAACTCCCGCGCCACTATACAAAATATATAATTTATTGTTGATATTTTAAAAACCGCTCGACCGATTTCGATGAAATTTATATGGAATAAACCTGGGAAGTATACCCTTTCAAAGAAAAAAGAAAAATCCAAATCGGTTCAGGCGTCTACTCCGAAATACTCCGAAAAGTCAGAGGTGCGTACCCGGGATCGAACCTGCGACCCCCTGAATAGGAGACCACAGTCCTAACCACTAGGCTATCACTGCTTGATTTTTAGAATAAGTGGCAGTAATTTCGAAATCTAAATTACAAATACTTAGTAAGTCAAATGTTAATGACGTTACAGACTACAGTCATCACTACAGTGTAGTTACAATTGTATACAAGATCCAATCAGTGCTAGGCGAACCTTTCGAAAATGATCAGCTGATATATCTTAACCAAGTAAGTGTAAATATAAAAACTAAGTTATTAAAATACTAGTACACAAAAACAAATAACCAGTCAATTGTCGTGATTGACGTCCTTAATTAATTAATGTATCATATTAACTTCGATACCACCTGCCAATTCACGTGTCGTAATGTTATTAAAGAGTGAGCTATCCGGTTGTTTTTCTGCGCATTTCATTCGCAATTTACACATATAGTACTAGCAAATGCAGTTAAGCGACTTCCTCGAACCAAAAAAATAAGTAAAGTCCAAGCATCATTTGCCACTGAAAGTTCCGTATACAATCATAGTGAATTGTGTTGAGTGAAGTTAGTACAGTTTTTGCAATTCACGAAGGCGAGTGAGCTTTACTCGTGGTTACTTCGTGTACATGCACATTGCATAAGTGTGCGTGCCTGTCAAAGCCTAGGTGGGAGCGGGCAGGCGCGAGCATTGCGCTCGCTCACACTTATACAGATACGACACACACACAACCATAAGTCAGTCGCCCTCGTGAATAGCAAGAACTATAACTATTGGTAAAGGTCATCCTTTAACATTTTTTAATAAGTATAATTATTGATGTGTTCGATAAGAAATGTAGTCATAACATTACAGAAACCTTTGACCTCGACCCTCATTAAACTAACTGCGCGATAAAATTATTTAAATTATCATAAATAATTATGTGCGCCGAACAAAATCTAAGTTAAGGGAATTTCGCCTAAGATCAATCATCAGATTTTTCCAAGGAACATAATTTGTAGTTTTCAAGAGTTAAAACGTTCATGGTTCGGACTTCGGAACTCTAATAAAGCGATCGGCCGGTCATAATACCCGCACAACGGTATGCCGTAATGCGGTCGCCGGTCGTTGTCGACATTATCGGCAAGTTACGCCGATCTTATAATATTGCTGCTGTCGCTTCGGGGGACACTAATAGCAATAGTTTGATAGACTATGTCATTCTACATGTACCAACATCCTTTTGTCGGCCAATATCTTGTATTATATTGACTTGAGGATCTTAAGAATATTATACCATTTACACGTACCTATCTACGTTTGAAATGATAATTACATTCTGAAATGTCAACTTATGCGATATTTTTAATAATAAGACAGTCTGTAAAACGTACAAACACTTTGGGGGTTCTACATAAATCTTCATGTTGTTTAATTTTGTCATCCTAATATAATATCTAACTTCCACAGATTGTTTAACTCGTCAGATGGAACTTAATGTTTTCCGAAAACCGTATTAAGTAGTACAGTCTTCTAACTAAAGTCTTGTAACTTTTGTATGTAAGTACAAAAAGGACAATGGGCGAAGGTGGTCCAAGAGCCTCCACTGATGAGACTTGCGGGAAATGAAAGGTCATAGTTATCGTATGATTCTGACAAAATTCTATTAAATTCTGTCCCGGGGTTATTTTGTTATACTTAGTCATGTTTGTTCCGACTAAATAATATGATTTTACGTACATAACGTTGTCTTTATTATGACATGGTCTCTTAATCTCTTTATCTATTTTTAATTCGATGCCCCTCCCTTCCCGCTTCTAACCTCACCGCGCTTCCTCGCCCATCAGGTAGTACAGTCTTCTAACTAAAGTCTTGTAACTTTTGTATGTAAGTACAAAAATAATACACTTATTTCTACAAAATTATTAAGCTATTGCATAGATTTTATCGCGGGCTTTGAGCGCGGCGACCGAATCAAGAAATTCCGTAACGAAAATAAACCTAACACCCCCTACTCCGACCGGCACAGGCGGTGCGGCGTTGAAAGCCGTGCATCGTCTAACGTCGTTTCAGTTCGGCAGACTTCGGCACGGTGTTTGTGTGCGTGCGACTAGACGAATGCTATGCAATAGCTTTACCGCGGCAGTCCCCGAGTGCCATACGTATTTTTTATTTCTACACTTACTTGTGCACTGGTGAACCTTCTACTCCCGGATCGACTCAGGGTTCCGCCTCTTACATTGCTGTCTGAGAGTTCCACCTCAGCACCGCCGTCAGCCGCACGCCGACGCGACAGTTCGCACAATTCCGCTATTGGTTGCACCTGTTAATAAATACACACTTTCATCGCTGTAAATATTTCCTCTTTGTTACATCTGTATTCATTTAAGGTGGAAGACAAGGGTCTGCCCGCGAAATTCAAATTTAATTTGGTTTTTCGCAATTTGTAAACTAATACGACAAAGTAGGCTTATGGCCTTCTAATTGCGCCAGTGGAATTATCATCTTCACAGGTTTACATAAAAATCTTTACTTGAAAGTGACCAGAATTAAGAAATTAATCAAAATACTGAGTTGAACGTGAGTTACTCACAAATTAGTCGATGTTTTGATTAATTTCTTAAACTGGACACTTTCAAGTAAAGATTTTTATATAAACCTGTGAAGATGATACTGCCATTGTCGCAATTAGAATGCCATAAGCCTACTTTGTCGTATTAGTTTACAAATTGCGAAAAACCAAATTAAATTTGAATTTCGCGGGCAGAACCGTGTCTTCTACCTTAACAGAAAACTTCAAGAGCTTACTGTAAGCTTTATTTACATACACGTCATTAAAGCCGTACTTTCATTTGCAAAACTTGCTTTCTCCTCATAAAAGGACATCGAGATTTACCTTTATCAAAAACAAACTTTTACTTTAAGATTACAAAGTTAAATAAACCACGAGATACTATACTTACTAACCTTAATGTTTACAAAATCCTGACTGCTCTTAATAAGATCTATTACTTCCTCTCTACTTTTTCCTTCTACGTTAACTCCATTAACTTCAATTAATCTATCGCCTGGTAATAAGCCATTTTCACTAGCTCCCGGATACGAACCCGGTTCGGCTAGTATCACTGCTTTATAATTCAATTTACTAATCATAACATTCGTGCCATTATATTTGTTATCGCCATTAGGCAACCCATTTTCTTCGTATCCTGTCAAGTCTTTCATGTCTCCGATAAATATTCTCTCTTGAATCATCGCTCGCCGAAGACTAAACCCAAAGTCATTTCTAGGTGCTTTTTGACGTTGAATAGTTAACATTCTTGGTTTCGGCAGTGGCAAGGGAGTCAATGATGGTAGCGGTAGATAAACATCGTCAAATGTGCTCGTCCTAGACCACCTGTGGAAACCTTGAGATTCACCCACAGGCGAAGTCGAAAATGGAGGAGTAGCGAATGAAGAGTTCGTTGTGGTATCCGTTAAGGAGTCCGCACTGGGAGACGTAGAGGTAACCCCTAAATAACTATTTCCGTTTGTCTTTGGTGTTTCATCGATATCGTTTGTTTTAATCGTCGAGTTTGTGTTATTTTTATAGTTTTTGTACTGGTTTTCAACAGGGCTATGAATAACTTTTTTGGTGAAATTTTGTATGTGTTGCATATCATCACTCGACGACGTGCTCTTTGAAGGATGGAGACCATAAGATATAACTTCATTCTGTTGCGTATTCCGTGCGAGTACATTTGGATCTTGACCGTTGACGAAGTCGATGGTATCAGAACTTTGGACGTTGCTTTCTTGAGAATTTGAACTAGTATTGCTTAATCGAGTACCTTTCAATATTCCCCGTTTTGGGGGGCGCGGTGGTATTGGAGGTAGATTTGGTGCTTGCCGAGGACTACTATTTATATTATTTGGATTGTTTAAAGAGTTAAGAGAGGTTTCAGAACTATCCGATTGAAGTACTCCTTCCTTTTTATTCCAGCTCTGAGTTGGATATCCAGGCGATAAATGGTTATTTTCGTCACTGAGGTTGGAATTAGATCCCGAGGTAGTGATTAGCGGATAGTTGGAATAATTGGAGTCTTGTTCCAGATGAGCGAAGAGTGAGGCGGTATAATCAGCTGTAATACCGGAAGGTAGCTTCTCTTTTTCTTTGCGTCGTCCCCTTAACTTGAGCGATCTTCGAACCTGTTGAAAGAAATACTGGTTTTAGTACCTAGGCAATTTATAAAATATAGTATCTTCAATAGATGAAAATCTTACACAAAGTAAGCAGTAAGAATGTAATATGCTTTCAGAGTTATGTGCGTTTCGAGCAATTTAATATCATTTGCTTTAAAAGTGGCGGAAAACATCGCGAGGAAACCTGCGTGCCGTAGAGTTCTCCACAATGTTTTTAAAGGTGTGTGAAGTCTGCCACTCAACACTTGGTGAGCATGGTGAACTACGCATGACCTAAACATTTCTCGTCACGAGAGGAGACTTATTTCCAGTAGTGGACCGGCGATGAGTTGTGATGAATAATAAATCTAATCTTTAATGAGTTCTTAGTTCTCTTGCGTTCAAAGTATTTTTTACGGGAGTTAATTCTACTTTCGATTTCAGACGTTTCTTCGACACATAACAGTATATGGTACGGTGATGAAACTCATCAAGTTCCTGCCGTTGCAAAAGGCCGCATTCCGAAAAGCGACTAAGCGAATCCGTCGCTAATGAAAGTGTACCCGCAAGTATTTAAAACCGGTCGCGGTTAACTTAAGAGTCTCTAAAATAGGTATATATTCATCTCTGCAAAAGATTAGTTTCATTAGGGCCAGTTATTTCAAGATCAGACAAAAAAGGTCTTTCAATTGAAAGAAAGTTCTATCTATGAAACAAAAATCACTTCTCAATATAATCATAAGTACCCAAGTTTTCAAATTAGCTCCAAACGCATGTAAACCACTGCAATGCGTTTTAGATTTCGGATCCATCACCTCTCGCACATAATAGTTAATCCACAAGCACAATATAGTTTCACACTTCACAAGTAACTGGTAGGAATATGACTGTTGAACGTTTAGATTTCTACCAGATCCTAATGTGTTTACACAAACGCTGTTTCATAGATAAGGTACATTTTTGTACGATTATTATCACCATCTAAAATAATTACTAATGCATGTATGTTTGGTACTGTGCGTCCAAGAGTGATATCCTTTGTGGTAAGAGAGTGCTGGTCAAGTGGTTAAAACTTAAACGCCATTTCGGGAGGGACCCGCGTTCGAATGCCAGACACGCACCTCTTAATTATTCGAAGTTATGTGCGTTTTAAGTAATTAAATATCACTTGGTTTATTATTGACAAACGCAAACATCGCGAGGGAACCTGCAGATGTATACTTGATTTATTTCAAGACTAGCTGATGCCCGCGACTTCGTCCGCATGGAATAAGTTTTTAAAAATCCCGCGGGAACTCTTTCATTATCCGAGATAAAAAGTAGCTCTCCCGGTCTGAGGAACCACTACTACATCCATTACTATACCCATGCAAAAAATCGCATCAATCCGCTGTTCTGTTTTTTTTTTTTTAAAGTATCCTATGTCCGTCTCCTGGTTCTAAGCTACCTCTCCACCAATTTTCAGCCAAATCGGTTCATCCGTTCTTGAGTTATAAATAGTATAACTAACACCACTTTCTTTTATATATATATATATATATATATATATATATATATATATATATATATAATCATCCTTTCACGGTAAATGTTGATCCAGTGAGAAGTTAGAACAAATGTTGATCCACCTATTTTACGTGTTTACTCAGCTCTGCGTCGCGCAAATTGATATACTTTGATCCGTCCTTGATGCGCGTGTGACGTCGGTGGATTTGCACTTACAGGTTTTCAATATACTCATCAGCGATTTGACCAATATTTGTTGATCCATCAACGGTCGAAAAAATCATACTGAGTATGATTTCTTAGATCCAGAATATATTTAACTTATATGCGACATTTACTAAGACTAAGTTGATCCGGAGCCAAAATTGACGAATAGGTACTCGAACACAAAGCGGCAACGTCGCGTTCTGCGTGTAACAGAGAACCCAGTAGACTACTTCGGTAGAGTAATCTAAGAAAGATGCGTTAGCTGCTTGAGGATCAAACTTTGACAGATTTTATTGCGGAAAGAAGTTTGCGCGGGTTTTTGACCTACCAGTTTTTAACCTCGGACGAAAAAAGAGTTGTGATTGTGTTTAGGTATACGTGTAAGTACCTACCTAGGTACTTAATATGCGTTTCAAATAACAATGGGACCAGCAAAGATGCCATCTTTTCACCAGTGCTGTCTGCCAGAAGCCGAATCAGAATAATAAAAAAAACCGGCCAAGTGCGTGTCGGGCCACGCGCAGTGTAGGGTTCCGTAGTAATTGCAATACACAAAATATATAATTGCTGACCTAGGATAGTGCTTTTATTTGATTTATGAATATTGAAAATATTTTGAGTTCTATGGTTTAAACGTTTACACGAGTCCGGCGTGCCAAACGCAATCGAACGCCTTCTCCATATCGAGGAATACTGCGACTGATTGCTCTCGCTTGTTGTAGGCGGTAGCGAGGTGGTGCAGTACCCTCGTCACTTGTAAAGTGGTGGAGTGTTCGGCACGGAAACCGAACTGTTCGTCGCGTGGCTTCTCGAAGACTTTCGAGGTACTCGACAGAAGAGTGATGGGATGGTTACTCCCAGGCAGCATGATGTTCTTGCCTGGCTTGGGGATCAGGATGACTCGGCCGAGCTTCCACGATGATGGGAAGTTCCCGGTACGGAGGATTCGCGGGGGTAGGTGACGCAGGGTTTCGTTGGTGACTAGGTCGGGACTGGGTGCTTTGCGCAGTCTAGTTCGTCAAACCATCCTTTGGACTTGTCCGGGGGAGAACACGACGGGGTCTTCTGTCGGTAGTATCGGCGACTCGAAGTAGTCCTTCACATGTCGCTCGATGGTCTCTACGTGCTGCACATCCGCAGTCGGGTTGGGTGTAAACTCCGTCTCCAGGTGATCCGCGAACATCTCCTCGGCCTTTTTTCTGCCGGTTCGATCCTCGGCGCGGTAACGTGGGGTTCCGTCACTGGCCATGAGGGTCTAATCGGAGGCGGCTTCCCGGAGAGTTGGCGGCAGAGGCGGTGCATGCCGGACCGGTCGTCGCCGGCTCGCTCGATGGCGGAGTGCCAAGATTCAATTGCGACTGTCTCCAGTGCGAGATCTGACCTGAGATCCTGGAGGCCAGAGCGTTTAGCCGCGTCTTTATGGTCTGGCACCGCAGTTTTTGCCATTGCTTTCGCAGCTTCCTCTTCTCCTCTTGCGTCGCTTGTTCCGCGAGTGAATAGCGCTATAGCGCCATCCCTTTTAAATAGTTTGGCAATTAAGTGAAATAATAAAACTTAAAAATATGTGCCACGCGGCGAAAAAACTTTTTTGCTTTTTTTGTGTCTAAAATAGTAGAATAATATATCATTGATCAGCAACAAAACAATACAATACGTCACGTAGCCGCAAGCGCAAACAAAACCACAGAACAAGTATACATTAAAAATTTAAAACATCCCCGAAATGTGAATGTACCAGAAATCCTGTTACCCAGTTTTCTGCTCTATCATCAGATCCTCCTGCTCGATCCTAGATCCTCGATAATTATCTATCTTACACCTACTCATTGAGATTGAGACCATTCTAATGTGCCCATATACACTATAATATCTACTATAAGCACAGAATAAGGATGCTTTCATACAGAGGGTCGACGAAAGCGATTTGATGTTTTTGTAATCGATACAGAAATTTTGCGAGATGGTTCTCCAAAAAATTCTGGTTTTAACGCTTTAATCCTAATGCTGCAGGGTTACTGCCCACTACTGTACTATGGTTATTTGTTAACTGTCGATTATGGATAGTTTTTAGGTGCCAAGTAAAGACTAAATAGTTAAATTCCAGGACCCAACTCCTCAATCCTGATGCTGCACGGGTTCTGCCTAGGCAGATAAAGTCACGGGTATCATCGCACATTATTAGACGTTGGCGGCATTTTCCACGAGATCAAAGGCGTCAAACTACTGTATCTCCTCCTTGTACTGTGCTATAAGTTTCTGAGGAGTTGGATATCTCAAGGTTACCTAGGAAATAATTCGAAGTAACAGTATACAAATTTCAAATCAAACGCACCAGTGAAAACTTGTAAGACCCCTTAATCAAGTATGAAATGAGCTGATGGTTTCAAAGGCCTGAGCAGATCTTCGTAAATCATAGCTAAGAACTATCTCGATCACGTCTTTCAAATAGGAAAACCGCATCAAAATCGGTGTATTCGTTAGGCAGCTACGATGGGACAGATAGATACACGGACACTAGCGTATTCTTATTCAATATAGGAATAATATTATAATATTAATACATATTATAGTCTTGTATGGATCGCAGAATCGCCGAATATTTGTGTTCAAAAATCGCTAAAACGCGTTGCAGTCACAAAAGGCCATAAAAACGCAAAAGCCATTCTTCTTCTTCTTGAGGTGCCATCTCCTACCGGAGGTCGGCTATCAAGTTGGCTATTCGGACCTTACACACAGCTGCGCGGAATAAGGATCGAGTACTCAGTCTGAACCATGTCCGGAGATTCTTAAGCCAAGAGGTCTGTCTTCTTCCAGGGGGTCTCCTACCTAGTATTTTCCCCTGTATTATTAGTGGGAGCAATTTGTACTTATCGCCACGCATTATATGTCCCAGATATTGCAGTTTTCATTGCTTTATTGTCTTTAAAACTTCTGCCCCTTTGTTGACCATCTGCAAAACCCTTTCGTTGGAAACTCTATCCGTCCATGATATTCTCAGAATTCTTCTATACACCCACATTTCAAATGCCTCTAGTCGATTGCTCGTATTTTGAGTTAAAGTCCATGAATCGACACCGTACAGAAGAACCGAAAAAACATAGCATCGTGCCAAATGCACCCTGGTAGAGATCTTTAAGGATCGGTTGCAGAGTAAGTGGCGCAACTTCATAAATGCGTTGCGTGCCTGCTCTATCCGGCACTTAATTTCTACGCTATGATCATTTTGGTCATTCACAATGCAGCCTAAGTACTGTAAGTACTGTAAGTAGTGCGAAAACGCGGAATCGCCTAAGGCAATAAAAACGCCTCGGTCACTGCCGCTAAAAATCGAAGTGGGGCCTCTCCTTTATCCGTTTAATTTGTAGCTTGAATAGAATAGAATTAAATAGAATAGAGTAGAGTAGAGTAGAATAGAGTGGAGAAAGGTGGAGTAATGTGGAGTAGAGTGGAGTAGAGTTGAGTAGAGTGGAGTAGAGTACCTAGAATAGAATAGAATATTTGCAAGAATGTTATTTAGAAGAACACAATCAGATCTTACAATTAATTTCCACTAATGCATTCAAGTAATTCATTAGTGTGCAAATTTGAAAAATACATTGCTGCATAATTTTACTTGAGTATTAATTTGAAAACCAAAGAGTTAACATCACTGCAAGTTGCAACAGAACATAGTACCCGTTAGAAAAACTACGCGAGCGAAAAGCTCAGCTTTTTGCTAGTTAAAAATAAAATGAAAACAGTGCATAAGGATAAGTATTTAGATATTGTTAAATATGAGTATTGAAAAGTATTAAATATCACTGTGTCAATGGATATTATGTCCATTTATACAATATCAATATTTAACTTACATATTCATTCAAATTAAAACATGTGAAAAAAATGATTTTTAAAATACAAGCTTCTAGTAGCTACCTACATCATCACACCTTGAATATCATCTAGGACCAGAGTACTTGTCAAGATTAATCAAACGAGCCCAAACTCGATGGGGTTACATAGTTTCATTACAGAGTTCCCTTAACAACATTTCAGCTCTATCATCAGACCCTGCATATTATCTGGGACCAGAATTCTTGTCAAGACAAATCAAACGAGCCCAAACTCGATAGGGTTACCTAGTTTCATTACAGAGTTCCCTTAAGCACCTTTCAACTTCATGATCAGACCCTCGATATCATCTAGGACCAGAGTACCTGCCAAGACAAATCATCGACCAGAGTACTTATCAAGACGAACTAAACGAGATCAAACTCAATAGGGTTACGTAGTTTCATCACAGAGTTCCCTTAACCACCTTTCAGCTCCATCATCAGACCCTGGATATCATCTAGGGCCAGAGAAATTGCCAAGACGAATCAAACGAGTCCAAATTCGATTGGGTTACGTCGTTTTATTACAGAGTTCCCGTAGCCATCTTTCAGCTCCATCATCAGATCAGCTCCATGTCACAATAATATTGCATTGTCATCCGATTTACATCTACATACAAAATTTCAGCTCTATTGGAAGCCGGGAAGTGGTTGTAATTCATCTTGCAAGATTTGACCTAAACATACCTACATACTCACATAAATTGCAAGATAATATATAAGCTTGTAAAAACATTCTCCATAGGCCAGTCTCCAGTTTTACTTTAAACGTTCGTACGGCCAAGATACGAAACGGCAACGTCGCGGCTGCTTTAAGCCAATCCGATCGTTTGCTATGCTCTGATTGGCTCATTTAAATCGGATCAACATTTTCCGTAACTATCGCAAGGTGGATTTGTATATCGGATCAACTTCGGCGAACGCTAGTAAGAAGTTCCGTGAGTGTAGATGTTGATCCGGTCGGATCCACATTAGTTACCAATGATGCATATTGGATCAACAAAAGGCGCCGGATCAACATACATTTTTGGATCAACAAAGTGCTCGCGTGAAGTCGCGTCTGATCAACATTTACCGTGAAGGTATCTCTATATATATATATATATATATATATATATATATATATATATAGATATAGATATAGATATATAGATATAGATAATAGATATAGATGACGTCCGTAGATGACACAAACTAATAGATACGAACGTTAAAGAGCATTGTGAGTTGTTACTTTAAGGTGCATGTGCAGAGCTCGACTTTCATACATTTTTCTTTTTGATTAATCTTGAAAGATATACATTTTTTATTTTATTTAATTTGTTTTATCATTTCTTTAGGCCTTTTTATAGGCGCAAATACAAATTTCAGGCAAATATTTTCATTATTTATCATTATATTTCAATAAAAAAAGGGGCATCAAAACCTTTCAAATTACGAATGTGTGAGTGTCAATTTACATTTGGTTAATCAATTTTTTGGCGCCATCTATCATGAAAGTTTAAAAATATTTTCAGCGCCATCTTTCAATAAACTGTAAAAGTACTTCGCATGATATGGGATAGCTAGGAACCTATAGACAACCTATTTTATGAAGGTTCTTATCTAAGAACGAGAATTGAATTTACAATGGGTGTGTTCCGATAAACACTGCGAGCACTGCTCAGTGCTCTTACTGGTGAAAAATTCGTTCCGTTATGGACTGCCAGCACACTGCCGCAGTACCTACCCTAGGGTCGTCATAAATCGCTACCATTTTTGTACTTTGAGCACTGGCGCTTTCAAGGTAAGGAGCTCTCAATACTTTGACCAAGTGATTAAAAAAATTACAGCGCCTAGAGATTTGAAAAATGGGGATGACAGTATACTGGACTGCGTTCCGTTTTAAACAGTTACCGGTATAGCAAATTAAAAAGGCAAGGCTTCACAGTATACTGAATTGACGTCACAGTATCAGTGGTCATACCCATTAATAGGTATTCACGTAGTCGCAATTCCTAGTTCCATGAGGTATTCACAGTAGTTACAGAGTTGCCATTTTCACGGAATGGTCACATTTATATCGTCGCTGTAGTTGGAAAATTAAATTACTACACTTTTTGCGAAATCGACTTTATTGCATTTTCAGAAAGACCAATTAAAGCCGCATCTTTCTGTAATTCTAATTTTTGATTATCATTATTAATTAAAAAGATATATGAAAATGAATCTTGCAAGGCGCCACACTTGGAAAAATAAATACTGAAAAATTGATACAAAAGTAGCGAGGAAAAAGTAGATAACTTAGCAAAAAATAAATAAGTTCTCTCTTTGCATCACTTCGAGAGTGAATAAAATGCATAAAGTTAGTTATTTAGTTTTCCCTCGACACATATTCTGCTTAACAGGGGCCATGCAGTCCAGAAAAATTAATTAAAATCAGTTATTTAATTTTGCGTGTGTCATGATTGCAATGTAAGGGTACTTTTTAAATTGAAAAGTAAGTAAGTAAGATTCCACTGTCCAGTTTTCAGGCATCATTATTGTCAATATGGTAATGATGGTCCATATATGTCTAAGGGCTTGTCCCGTACTACTGGGCGACCGACAAGGAGGATAGTGGAAGGGAAATTAACATTGCTCACGAGTTAATTACAATGGCATAACACCCTTTGCCGATTACAAAAACTTAATAATTTTCGCATAATGAGATTAATACATGCTCAATTACAGGCATGGTATGCACTATGCATCTATTCCTTCGTCACAAAGCAAAACATTGACGATTTTTAATCCGGAAATGGTTCTGAATAGGGTACTTGGAATTTGTAGCCATCAAGTTCAAGATTATGAGTAAAATAGATTTTGCCCCCGTGATCTCATCCGCATGAAATCAGGTTTAAATTGTGAAACACGTACTTCTTTATTTATAATCGAAAAGCTAAATCCCTGTCTTCATTTTTAGGGTTCCGTACCCAAAGGGTACCAACGGGACCCTATTACTAAGCCTACGCTGTCCGTCCGTCCGTCCGTCCGTCCATCCGTCCGTCCGTCTGTCAGCGGGCTGTATCTCGTAAACCGTAATAGATAGACAGATGAAATTTTCACATATTATGTATTTCTATTGCTGCTATAACAACAAATAATAAAAATTAAATTAAATTAAAAAAATTAAATTAAAATATTTCCATGGGTACATGGAAATATTTTTTTTTTAACGGAACCCTAAAAGAGCGAGGCCCGACTCGCACTTGGCCGATTTTTTATTGAAAGCTCAAATAGCAAGTTTCATTGATGTACTTAACTTGCAAAAATGTTTGACTACCGTAAAAACTTTCACCCCCTATTTAACCTCCATGGGGATAGAATTTCCAAAAATCCCTACTTATTAGATGCCTACATTATAAAAGGAACCTACTGTCAAAATTTCAAGCTTCTAAATCTAGTGGTTTAGGTTGTGCGTTGATAAATCAGTCAGTCAGTGATGATGACAAGTCTTTTTATAGGTAGAGAGCGTAAGAAGTCGTTTAATAAGTGAGTGGACTACTAAGTCATCGGATGCTTTCCATTACTACATCTTTGATATCCCATCTACGCACACGAAGCGTTTAAGTCTTCATTTCTCGTTCGCACGACTAGGCTCCGGATATTTCTTCTGAAATCGTGAGTTTCCCGATACTACAAGAGTGAAAAGGCCAATCTTCAAGGCAAATGCGTTTCATCACTTCACTTCAGATCACTTTTCATCAGAGATGATAGTGATCAAGTGAGTACCTATAATGTATCGAATTTGTTTTTGTGAATGTTTTGTTTCCATAGAGTGAATGTGTAAGAAAATTCTCAGTTACTTTAGCTAATCGGCTAATTGAAAAGCTTAATAATTTCTTAGATACTTGCGAATCGATGAGCATCTTTGAACTTCCTTAAGAGTTTGAGTTAGCCATTTGACAAACGTAACCATTGGTTTTAAACACTCGAATGATCATGATAAGTTGTTATCAAGTCAGATAGAAAAATGAAGGTGTTTCAGTGTTTTTCTCATTTTATTTTTAAGCTGTTAATAATAAGAAACGTTTTTTGTTGGTTTTACATTAAAAAAAACATTCTATTTTTGATTTAATGAGACACATGTATAGGATTTTCAAAGTTGAATAAGTAAACAATAGGTCGTTATAAAGTCTCACTACTGTGGGAAAATTAAATAAAGGCACTTATATCGTTAGTTTTTCGAACTTAAATGGAATCTTGACGAAGAAAAACTAAATAACTGACGTGGAAAAATAAATAAGTGTATCAAATATACAAAACTTTGGTGAGGGAAAACTAAATAATTGCATCTTATTTTTTTTCTCACAAACAAATTAATCAAAGTTTATGGCAAGTAGATTCTGACATAGATGCAGTAACAAACTTTAACATATATAAAATTGTTTATGAAAACAAAGTTATCGCCATTTTTGACGCAAAAAAACACTAAATCGCGTTTTACTCGCGATATTGGTTTTGTTAGTTATTTAATTTTCCAACTACAGCGACGATATATCGTCGCTGTAGTTAGAAAATTAAATAACTACACTTTTTGCGAAATCGACTTTGTTGCATTTTCAGAAAGTCCAATTAAAGCCGCATCTTTCTTTAATTCTAATTTTTGATTATCATCATTAATTAAAAAGTTATATGAAAATGAATCTTGCAAGGCGCCATACTTGGAAAAATAAATATTGAAAAATTGATATAAAAGTAGCGAAGAAAAAGTAGATAACTTAGCAAAAAATCGGCCAAGTGCGAGTCGGGCCTCGCTCTTTTAGGGTTCCGTTAAAAAAATTTAAATAAAAATATTTCCATGTACCTATGGAAATATTTTAATTTAATTTTTTTAATTTAATTTAATTTTTATTATTTGTTGTTATAGCGGCAATAGAAATACATAATATGTGAAAATTTCATCTGTCTATCTATTACGGTTTACGAGATATAGCCCGCTGACAGACGGACGGACGGACGGACGGACGGACGGACAGCGTAGGCTTAGTAATAGGGTCCCGTTGATACCCTTTGGGTACGGAACCCTAAAAATAAATAAGTTCTCTCTTGCATCACTTCAAAAGCGAATAAAATGCATAAAGTTAGTATTAAGTTCGAAAAAATTAAACAAAGTCAGTTATTTAATTTATCATCCCATGATTGCAAAGATAAAGGTACTATTAAAATTGAATAAGTACATTTATACAAAGGTAAAACTAAAAGAAAGATGATAGCTGTTATAATTTCATTAGAATCTTAGTTTAAATTTAAATGGACGTAATTATGTACCTTTTTCTTTTTGGCATCCTACTAATATTATAAATACAAAAGTTTGTGTGGGTGGATGAATGTTTGTTACACTTTCACGCAAAAACATTTAGACGGATTTTGATAAAGCTTCACGATGTCATAGCTTATACATCAGAATAGAACATGCACTATATTTTATCCCAGAAAGTTAGAGAACTTCTGCTGGAATCAATCATTAGCTAGTCTTCAATCCTAGTGTTCCACAAACTATTAAAATCTTTATTATTTTATGAGTAGAGTCGTTATTATAACAATTACTAGCGTCACTTACATACCCCTAGTTCGATTAAACCATTCTTAGTTAATTATAACTTGAAAAGGATAGTTTTGATTATACTGAACTTTACTCGCTATTTGATTTGAACCAGCTGAGCTCAATTGTTAAATTTAAATTTATAAAGGTAAAACTGAAGAAAAGTTGATAGTTATCATTTCAGTTGATACTTAGTTTTTAATAAGTATAATTGTTATATTCAAAGTGAAATTTTGTTGATTTTATGAGTAGAATCGTATAATTTATTGTTATGTGGTTTTGTTTTTTTTTTATGTTTTATTTTGTAAGTCTGATAGAAGAATCTAGTTGCTTCAGTCGTTTTATTGATTACTTTTTACAATAATATATAAAAAGAAATGTTTATTTGTTGGATTTCTTTTAAAAATCCTCCTTTTTTAGGGTTCCGTAGTAAACAAGAAACCCTTATAGTTTCGCCATGTCCATCCGTCTATCTGTCTGTCTGTCCGCGGTTTAGCTCAGAGACTATTGGTACTAGAAATCTGTAATTTGACAACGGTATAAATATCAATCACGCCGACAAAGTCGTGAAATAAAATTGTGAAAAATAATTTCTCTTAGGGTACCTCCGCTACATGTAAAGTGGAGGATGAATTTTTATTTCTCGTGTATCCCATAGTGTGGGGTGTCGTTGAATAGGTCTTTCAAAAATATTGTGGGTGTGGGAACATCATTTTTCAATTCAGGGATCCGCTTGTGAAATAATATGATACTTTAAAGTGCTAAATTTTATTAGTCAAGTGCCCCCCCTCTGCCAGCTAAATGGTTGTATATAGGATACAAGAAAAAATTCACAGCAGTAGTATATATAATGAATTTTAAAGGAAAACTATCACGGCTAAGTAGGGTTCATTAGTTAAGGAGTTATATCTGTTTTTTCTAAGTTAGGTATTACACGTAGTGTAAGTTGCATATTTTGTAGAATATTATAGTATTTAAACCATGGAACTCAAAATTTATTCAATATTCATAAATAAAACAAAAGCACTATCCTAGGTCAGCAATAATATTTGTGACTTGCAACTACGGAACCCTACACTGCGCGTGGCCCGATACGCACTTGGCCGGTTTTTTTATTAAATTAATACCCTTAAATAGGATTGTCATAGTAAAATAAGTAAATAACGGGTCATTTTAACATCTCAGTAAAGTGGAAAAACTAAATAAAGGTACTTATATCGTCACATTATCGTACTTCAACGCAATATTGACGAGGAAGAACTAAACAACTGACATGGAAAAATAAATAAGTGCATCAAATATTCAAAACTTTGGTGAGGGAAAACTAAATAATTGCTTTTTATTTTTATTCTCACAAACAAATGAATAAAAATGTACGTCAAGTAGATTCAGAAATAGATACAGTAACAATCTATAACATATCAAAACATGGACCGTTAAATTGTTTATGAAAACAAGAAACAAACAAACATTAAATCGCGTTTTACTCGCGATATTGGTTTTGTTAGTTATTTAATTTTCCAACTACAGCGACGATAGTTTGTATTGATTGGACCCCTAGTAAAAGGTAATATTTCAAATATTGGACTTTCTGAAAATGTAATAAAGTCGATTTCGCAAAAAGTGTAGTTATTTAATTTTCCAACTACAGCGACACTATCTCCGCCTATCTATTCAGTGGACACCGTCGTCGGCTAAAACGACGAATTTTGCTTTTATAATGCTGTTTTATAACCGATTTGAAAAAAGGAGGTTATCAATTCGATCCGAATGGATGTTATATTATTAGAATTGCACAATTTTCGGATTTAAATTTCACAAGTGTATGTATGTATGTTTGTCCATGTATTTCTCCAAAAATATTAATCAAATTGCAATAATTCTTTTTTAATTGGATAAGGAATTTTTCAACTTAGGGAACATTGCAAGTTTTATCAAAATCGGTTCAGTAGTTTAAAAGATGTGGTCCAAAAAGTGATATAAAGTCGGTTTAGGTAACTTTTATTACGTGGATTTAGTTTTTAAAATCCCTGGGGAATCTATCATTTTCCGGGATAAAAGTAGCCTATGTCACTCTCCAGGTCCTCAACTATACCTATGCAAAAAATCACCTCGATCCGTAGGTAGCTTTGTTGCGGCGTGATTGAAAGACAAACCAACAAATTAAACAAACACACTTACGCATTTATATTATGAAGTATGATTGTCTAATGTCTACTGTGTAGCCTTCATGTTTTGATTTTTTACCTACTGTTTTTGCGCGGCTTTACCTGTGTGGATTTAAGTTTTTAGTACTAATCCCGCGGGAACTGTGAATTTGTCGGGATGAAAATTTTCTATAATTAGGTATGTTAATCCAGGGCTTAGACTAATATCCAGGGTAAAAGCTATCTCTATTTCAAATTTCAGCCAAATCGGTTCAGTAGGTATATATTTTACCTAATTATTGTGTCGTGAAGAAAATAAAATAGGTATAAAAATATTATATCTAAACAACCATTTCTAAAATTTAATACTTTTTGTGCATTTTATGATAAAAAACAGTCGCCCCGCAGCCGGTTGGCGAGCTAAAAAAATAAAGCCCGTTGAAGAAAGTAGCAGTCATGTATTAGGGTAAGTACCTACCTACCAAGTGAAGTTAGACAAGATCACAAGTAACAATTTGCGCTGCGCGCCGGCCGGCGGCCGCGACACTCCATAGTAATATCAAAGAAACCGCCGCGCCGGCCGAAACTAGCGATCAGCGACATTATGCTTTAATTTGTACGATTGGAATGTTAACCTTATTTTATTACTCATAAGACTGAATTTCAAAATTGTCAAATGGCTTGATAAGGTTTAAAATATTTGAAATCATTAAAAACCTAAAATTATTTAATTTTACAGAACTGCTATATTTTCACAACTTTTGAAGAAAAAACTATTTTTAACCGACTTCAAAAAGAGGTTATCAATTCGACATGCATGTGTGTAATATTATTGGAAATGCAAATCACCTATGTCACAATCTATTAGGGCTTACAAACATAATAATGTATGTATGTATGTTTGTCCATGCATTTCCACAGTCCATCTTAGACTTGCCTTTACACAAGTTTAAGAAATCAGTTAAAACTAATCTCATGAAAAAAGCATATTATTATACAATTGAAGACTATATAAATGACAAAAAACGTGAATATAATTTATTCCAGCGATTCATGAGACAGTAGGTAATGATTAACCTGTAAATTCTCTTTTTCCTCATTGTGGAAACACTGCATACATAGCTATCTACTAAGTATAATGTAAACTTGTTTTGAAAACTGCCGAGTTTTTTGCTGGTTCTTCTCGGCAGGAACGGCATTACACACACACCTAATTCATCTGGTGTCATCCTAAAAGATTATTATCTAAAAACATTATTCCATACGACAAAACTAAAAAATAAAGGTTTATTTAATTAGAAAACATTAATTAAAATTGCTTTAATTCTGGCCATGTTCACGAGATCGAAAACGTTCTTGAATCTCGAATGACGTCACAGTTCACGCCACCTTTGGGCTTTGGAATTGTCATTGAACTGTGTGTGAACTGTGACGTCATGTAAACAAATGGAACCAACGTTTCCGCGGCAATTTATTTTTTTGAATTTATTTCTCGATTTTTATGAAAAATACTGAAAATTATGCCGAAATATACGTTTTGTTAGCTTCAGCATAGCATTATTAACAATTTAATATGATTTTCTAAAAGTAGTCAAATACCCTATTGCTCGTTTTCATTAGGTATATTTGAAATAACAACCCAATAGGCAACCCTAGCCGCAGCCCTTGCCGTCCGCGGTAAAGCGTGCATGTGAGTCCTGCTGATGTAGGTAGGTACCTAAAGTCTTTAGTTTTGCGACCTCCCTGGCGCAATGGTAAGCGCTGTGGTCTTATTAGAGGGAGGTTCCGGGTTCGATTCGCGGCAGGGAAATTTTGAATTTTATATTTTATAATAAGTATATTTTATAATTTATAAAATTTTATAATTTTCTCTAGTCTGGTCTGGTGGGAGGCTTCGGCCGTGGCGAATAAAACCTACCGGCAAAGCCGTGCCTCCAAGCGATTAGCGTTTTGGTACTATTCCACGTAGAAACCAAAGGGGTATACACTATACATACAGTATGGGTTTCATAAAAAACTGCCATACCCCTTCCAGGTTAGTCCGCTCCTATCTTAGACTGCATCATCACTTACCACCATGTCAAAGCTCAAAAAAGGCTAACTTGTACTTATCTGAATTATTTATAAAAAAATACGAAGCAAAACGAAGCAGCTTTTGTTTTAATGCCATCTAGTTCAATTTTATAGTAAACAATTCGTAGTTCATGTTAGAACCACAACCCTAATGGATACCAACCATGTTGTCAATGTGTGCGTGGGTATCGCGTCTCTACAGTAATTCGATATGACAGATATTTATATTTGATTAATCATCTAAATGGCTTCGTTTTAAAGTAAGCTAATGATTTGATAAAATAATAGGCATTGGTATACTGGCGCAATTTCAATATTTTTAAAATCTGTGCATAGCAACTATGCGAAAAAATTAAAAATCTGTCAAACGCCCTAACAGCGCCATCTAGCGTGAATCTTTTCTTGAGAAGGTATGTCTCTTCCTCCTTAAACTTTAAAGAATTTAAAGCTCTTAACTTTATAGAAATTAAAGTGTACAACTTTTTTCCATCCGTGTGAAAACATGGTGAAAACAAAAATCAACATGCATATATCTGACAAGGACGAAACTTAAGTAAGAATGCAATAACGAGATAATTATCGGAACGCATGCACAGCAACGCAAAAAAGCGTTTTCAATTTTGATGCGTGAACGTCATATCCGGCCTTTTAGTTATTCTAACTCATTGAAACAGTAGGTCTGTACACGATTTCACCGGAAATGGAGTGAGCTCGTTGGGTCAACTAGATGTTCTTCAATGTTCACTTACAAAATTCATGAGCTATTTTTCTGAAAATAGAACAGGATGAAACTGGAAAATATGTCTGATAGCATCTGAGTAACAACTTAACATTTGAACGATTTTTTTTGATATAATAAGGAGTTCATGTTATAACTAAATACCAAGTGGAGATTATTGTTTTCATACAATAGTACAAGAATGTAGAACACCGCAGGTGCGTCGGACTAATCTTGTTTGGATTATCTAGGGTTAGTTGGTACAACTCGTGCATTATTTCTGCCATGGCTTTTGTAGAGGTAAATTAAATAATTTGAAGCTTTGCTTTGAAGCTATAAGGGCCACACGTTCTCCAGGCTCCGTGCCATATCCTTCAACAATCGACTTTTTCCGATTTTTCAGGTATTTTTCGATTTCTGATTTGTGGCGGTTTTACCCTTTTTGCCACTAAATTATTATAAACCTTTTGGTATACCATCTTTCATGATATCCGAAATTATTTAGTAAAAATATCTAGTACTAGTAAAATTATCTTTGTATCCAAAAGCAGACCTCGTGCAAAATTCCAGTATACTTAACCTTAACCAAATGACGAGTTTATAGGCGAACATTTGAATGCCACACGATGGTATTCTGCAACCTCGTGAACTGACCTATTGCAACAGGAACATTATCTTTGATTCTTATTTTGCTTTGTTTACATTTAAGTTACACATATAGTACCAAGCCACATAGTACGAAGAACTAATAGTTGTTAGTGTCCTAAGGAGCTGGAGTGGCGATCTCTCACCGGAAAGCACAGTGTTGGTAGATAGAACCCCCACTAGATGGACAACAATAGACGAGTTATAGGGAGATACTGAATACAGGCAGCGCAAGATCGAAGCCTGTGGATGACCAAGACTTTTCAACAGTGGACGTCAAACAAAGACATATTGAGTATGATTAGCTTAGTAATAGTTACCTCGAACTTAAGTTATCAGAAGTGATAATGATAATACATCGTTTACTTTAACTACATGTTTGACGAGCGAAGATAAGCGAGGATGTGTGTTGAATGTGTCATACACACTCTTGCACTATGAATGCATTTTTGCACCTTTACTTTGAAAATATATTAATTTCATACATCTATCGGGTAGTTAAGATATACAACAGAAAGTGTATAATATATTTTATCATAATATGAAGATGATGCAATCTTGGATGGAATCCTAAAGGATTGCTGTTCGTTCAGCTTGTTTGTGAGACTATCAAAAAGAAGACAGAAAAAGGAACGCAAGAGTTCAGAAATTCCATAATGGCAATAGGTAACGAGGCAATCATAAAAACAAACTGGTATTTAATTCGATCTTTAGACATCGTATGAAATATCTTAAAATATCAGTTTTCTATAAAACCTTGACTCGTTTGAGATATGTATTAGCGATTCAGTGGAATTAATAACAGTTATCGTTTTACCGTAAAAAAACAACACTGGAACACCTTGAGAAAAAATTAGAAAACTAGTTTCTCGTAATCACTGCTAACTTTATTTGATAACTGTAACATTGGCCGAATGTTAAAATACCTGTTATTTGGCACGAGATCTTGTGACAATTATAGAGACAATATTTTATAATCCCTATGATTATTTTGTATTAAGTATTTAAGACTATCGTTAGTCCTTGATTTCGTTCGCTTAGAGATAAGTGTTTAAAAGTCCCACGGAAACCCACAACTATGCCTTTGCAAAAAATCACATCAATACGTTGCTCTTTTGCTGTGTGATTGAAGGAAAAACAAACAAACATAATTTCGCATTTAAAATATTAGTAGGGATTAGTATAATTTCGAACTGGTTATTCACTATCTAAAATAAAATTGAACTACCCTATCTAAAATTTAAATGATACTAGAATTAATAATGAATAAATATAGATTTAAACATTGCAAACGAGGTTATCGCCATGTGGAAAGTTGATTTAACAGCTATTGTGTTAACGTTCAATGACCTTATCCTTAATCTGACCACCATTTATAGATCTTGGATCATCTGTACTCGTAACTTTACAGAACTCTGCAGAATTGCTTTCGATGACGTAGCACTGTAATTTATAAGGGTTCATTCCAATGAAACTCCATAACCATACATTTTAGGCACTGATTTACTATTTAGAATCAGACGAGTTGAAGTTTATCCTCGTTTCCTATACTTAGTAAAGAAAAAAGGAAAAATAAATACGTCTGATAATTGCATAACGTCAAATATAAATTGACCAATATTGATTAAAACTTAAATGAATTATTATTATCAGCATCCAAACCATGAGCCATGGTTTAGGTAGGGAGCCTATACCTATTACATTGTTGTACACTGGATTCTAACCCCAGACGCTAACTAAATCCTTGAAAAGATAAATATAATTAAACATATTCAATGATATGATATCTGAACCTGATATCGGAGCACATATCGATGGGGAAAAAATAAAAACATACGTACATTTCGTTTATTATAATTATTATGTTTCATCGTCGCAACTCGCAAGTCTGGAACGATTTTGACAAATGGGAAGTTTATTGATCTGCGCATTGCCGGGGGTAAACAACTTCTCATATTACACACAATACGAATATACACAACGAAAGATATAGATATTACAATTAACAGAAAAAGGAAAAATTTTAAGAGATAGGGACTACGAACTTTATTAGGCTATGTCTCTCAATCTCCTGACGGTCCCTAATAACTGTGATTCAGCTGTGGTATTGTCTAAAAATTATTGCATTAGTTTGACGATCACAGTCGCCTCTCATTCGCTGGGACTCCTTCGTGGAATTTATGGCGTTCTTGCTGCATCAATGCACTATAACCAATATTTAGTTGATTTAGCATCGATGTAGCAAGAATGTCATAAACTCCGCCAATCCGAGGTGATTGCCATCGCCACAGTGTTGCTACTTGCTAAGCAATCCCACAGTGGATTAATATGACGGAAAGTAATCTTTTTGTATAATTATAATCTAATTCCGAGTCCTAACTGATCATAAAAACAGCGGCTTAGAAACTTAAGAATAAAATAAACAACTAAATTAGCGTTTCTGGGAAAAATTTGATACTTGACTTCTTTTTCCGGCAATAGCTTCCATTCAAAGGTAAAACTCACACCTAAGCTAATTTTGAAATGGTCATTTCCGAGTTGACTCAACCGAAACAACCGTTTTGCAAGGCAGACAATGTCACCGCCACGCCACGTTTATGACTGATCGTTAATTTACTAACAAAGCTGTACAGAACAATATGTACGTATTACTCTCTATGTCTATAGATAAGTTATATGTTATTTTATAAGTATAGATATTCGTATTAAATAGCGGACAAAATCTGTCTGATACTTCACGCTTGTCATGCCTACTGTAGGAATAGTGAAGTTTACTAAATTCAACTAATTTTACATTTTCACTTTTGTCGCCTAGGCATGTAACATAATATCTACTTCTTATTCAATATTATATTCATGTACTTAATATCGTTTATCATCATCATTCATCACCGTTCACCTTTCAGCTCTAGCCAAATGCGGATTGTCCTGGACCATTTTTGAGATCATTACGGAAAACTTGAGAGTTGAGGAAACCTGCTTGTGCATATCCTCAGGTTTCCTCACGATCTTTTCCTTCACCGTTAAAGCGAGTGATATTTAATTGCTTAAAACTAAGTACCTACATGTATTATTGAAGCAGTGATAGCCTAGTGGTTAGGAACGTGGTCTCCTATTCGGGGGGTCGCAGGTTCGATCGCGGGTACGCACCTCTGACTTTTCGGAGTTAAGTGCGTTTAAGCAATTAAATATCACTTGCTTCAACGGTGAAGGAAAACATCGTGAGGAAACCTGCACACCTGAGAGTTCTTCATAATGTTCTTGAAGGTGTTTGAAGTCCGCCAATTCGCATTGGGCCAGCGTGGTGGACTATGGCCTATAACACTTCTCTGAGAGGAGACCTGCGCTCAATAGTGAGCCGTTGATGGGTTGCTAATGATGATGATGTTGAAGTATGATATCATTGGCACAGAATTTGGCGAAAATATACGACATGAATCGATTTGTGCGAATTATTAGTAGTGATTAAATTGAAGAACAGCCCTTCTGTGGCTTCCGTATTGCTTATCGTTATCCCTACGTAATGAAGAACGTGCGTATTAAGAAAGGCTTCGTTATCGACAAAGTCAATGGCAAATTAGAAATGCATTTTCAGAGTTCGAAATACACCTTAGTAAAACAAATCACGAACAGTTATTAAGTTAGAAAAATTTTGAGGTGAGAGAAGAAGCCTTTAAAAAATCAAAGAACTATTTATGCTAGGGTACCAACTTCCTTAGCATAGGACCTCCATGAGTCACATAAATTTATCATCTGTAGCGTTTAAGTATCCCTTCAACTTTGGTGGAAACCAGACCATTGTTAAGTGTCACCCAATTAATTTAAGTTTAGGGATTGTCTGTCAATCTGTGCGCATTCTGTAAATAGTGTTGCGAAAAATTGGTCTTGCGAGACTCTTGCGGTCTCGCACTTGGTATCAATATCGATATAGTTACCTACATATGTCGATTATAATGGTACATTGTACTTATATATCCATGCAAGAGACCTTTGTCCAGCCATGGACGTCTATCGGTTGATAAAGAAGAAGATAGCATTTAGCTTTAACCATACCTTCGTCAAAGTAAAGTAAACCATAACAGCTGAATTTCAACCAACCGATAGACGTCCATGGCTGGACAAAGGTCTCTTGCATGGATATAAGTACAATGTACCATTATAATCGACATATTTAGGTAACTACGAGTATATCGATATTGATACCAAGTGCGAGACCGCAAGAGTCTCGCAAGACCAATTTTGGGCAACACTATCTGTAAACTTCGTTAATATACCTATCTACGAAGTTTTTAGCTTCTTCTTCTTAGAGCTAAGAAACAATTAGTGCCCGTGGTGCCCCCTGCGAATTAGCGAACGAGGATATGACGACCGAAGAATGGCGGGATAACCATTCCAAACTAATGCTAGGCTTGAAATAGCAGACTGGAGATGGGCAGCAGCGTCTCTGGTGCGAAGAAGCCAAGCTTTGCGCTGACCAACCCGCCTGCCCAGCGTGGTCAGTATGGGCACTACTTTTGATGAGCAGCGCCAACAGACAAAGGCCCCTAGTTCCCGGCAGCCCTGCTATTCCCGACTACGAAGGCGGCGGGAAGCGGTTGGATGAGGAAAGCGGAGGACCGTGTTTGGTGGCGCGCTCTCGGAAAGGCCTATGTCCAGCAGTGGATGAATATAGGCTGATGGATTGGATTGGATTGCAGAGCAAAGAACCTAAAAGTCAAACGAAGATATTTGGAAGATGGTTTTTACTCCAAAATTTAGGATTCAATGATAGAGGTAATTATACATCTATATCTATATATATAAAAATCTCGTGTCACGATGTATGTTCGGGATAAACTCGAAAACTACTGAACCGATTTTGATCAAACGTCGTAACTATCTGAAATTTGGTCCAACTTAAAAGATAGGATAGTTTTTATCTTAATTATTGACATCAATATTTGTTATTGCAAATTAATATATGTTAATTACACGACAGTCATATAAGCAGTTCGAGATTTACCTAGCAACCTAAGTAGGTAAATCTTGAACGACGACGTTAGATTGCGAGATAGTCTTAACCCAAATAGACTACTAATCTTACTAATCCTTACTGATATTATAAATGCGAAAGTGTATTTGTTTGTTGGTTTGTCCTTCAATCACGCCGCGACAGAGCAACCGGATTGATGCTATTTTTTACATGGGTAATGGGTATAGTAATGGATGTAGTAGTGGGTGCTCAGACCGGGAGAGCTACTTTTTATCTCGGATAATCAAAGAGTTCTCACGGGATTTTTTAAAAATTAAATCCACGCGGACGAAGTCGCGGGCATCAGCTAGTGAAAGATATAAATCAATTTCCGGATGTATGAAAGATCATCACTTGAGAACAGCTCGACCGTTGGCTGATATTTTTTATATTTAACGGAAAAGTCGGACATTTAGATGGTATTTCTGTATATCAATCTCAATAAGCACTTCTCATTTCCTTCATTAGTAAATTGTAGCCGAGCGAAACCGGAGCGTCTCGCTAGTAAATAAGTTAATTATTATGATACCTCTTCCAGTCTCAGGGGCTCCTCCAGCCCGGCAGCTATCCGCTCCCTTTTCTCGCGCTCCTTTCTTTCCTTTTTCTCTTTTTTCCGCCTTTCCTTTTCGCCATCAACTTCATAACCGCCGGAGTCACCAGTTAGGACATTCGACTTTTTCATAAAGTTGAACATGGCGGTAGGAACGGAACTGCAACAAAAAAAATTAGGGTCAAGGTTTTTTATGAAATGTAGCGAAATTAAGTGTTAGAGTAGGTAAATAATACTAGAGATACTTAAGATAAGAGTTAAAGTAAAGAGCAGAATTTAGTCCGTCGCTATTTTAAACAAAATCGGTAGTGGACTTTATTTTTTATCATAATTACGTTTCTCAATATCTAACGAAAAAAGTCAGCTTAAAATGAGGCCGCATAAGTTAGAAATCTTCTAGTACAGAATTGCTGATTTTAACGAATCTGTCGCTTAAAATTATTATTATATTAAATATTTATTGGAACGTAGTTCCTTATCGCGCGGTGCGGAAGGGGGCTAGACGGAAAAAATTAAGACAAAATTGAACCGACACTTTTTTGAATGTGAATTTGGCATTGTGTTCAATATTTTCACAGTACAATATTAGATCTCCGTAGCCTTGTGGTTTCTACAGTCGCATAAAGGTCGATAAGGGTCGATGGTTCGAATCCCAGCTCGACAGACTGAATTTTCTATTTTTTATATTATTTTAAATAATTTCTACATGTGGAATTTTTCTCTAATTTTTTTATTTTTATTATTAACTAGCTGATGCCCGCGACTTCGTCTGCGTGAACTTAGCCTTTAAAATGCCTTGGGAACTCTGACTTTGCGGGATAAAAAGTAGCCTGTTACTCTCCAGGTCCTCAACTATAGGTACACTGCAAAAAATCACGTCGATCCGTAGCTCTGTTGGGGCGTGATTGAATGACAAACCAACGCACTTTCGCAGTTATAATATTTCACCATATAAAGTGTAAGTGCATATAGTCAACGTGGTTTTTAGGGTTCCGTACCCAAAGGATGCCAACGGGACCCTATTACTAAGCCTCCGCTGTCCGTCCGTCCGTCTGTCAGCGGCCTGTATCTCGTAAACCGTAATAGGTAGACAGTTGAAATTTTCACATATTTTGTATTTCTATTGCCGCTATAACAACAAATAATAAAAATTAAATTAAATTATATTGATTAACCCCTATCTCAGAGAACATACATCCATCCATCCGTATACGACATTTATACAAACATACATCCGTATACATCCATCCTCACAAACTTTCACATTAATAATATTAGTGGGATAGTATGAGTATAATAATTAGTAGGATAGGATATAGTTAATATGTATACATACATACATACATACATAAATACATACATACATGCATACATGCATACATGCATACGTGCATACATGCATACATGCATACATGCATACATGCATAAGTACATACATACATACATGCATACATACATACATGCATGCATGCATATTGGCGCATAATAGAAGGATAAGTATGTGAAAAGTAACATACGAATATCCCGCGGGAACTGTGTGTTTTCCCGGGATAAAAAGTAGCCTTTTCACTTTTCAGGTCCTCAACTATGCCTATCAAAAAAACCACGTCAATCTGTAACTTCGTTGGCGCATAATTGAAGGATTAATATGTAAAAAGTAGCATACGAATATCCCGCGGGAACTGTTTGTTTTCCTGGGATTAAAAGTAGCCTTTGTCACTTTTCAAGTCCTCAACTATGCCTATCCAATAAACCACGTCAATCTGTAACTCCGTTGGCGCCTAATTTAAGGATAAATATGTGAAAAGTAGAACACTAATATCCCGCGGGAACTGTTTGCTTTCCCAGGGTAAAAAGTAGCCTTTGTCACTTTTCAAGTCATCAACTATGCCACTACAAAAAACCACGTCAATCTGTAACTCCGTTGGCGCATAATTGAAAGATGAATGTGTGAAAAGTAGTATACTAATATCTCGCAGGAACCGTTTGTTTTCCCGAGATAACAAGTAGCCTTTTTAATTTTTCAGGCTCTTAACTTTACCTGTGCAAAAAAATCACGTTAATCTAAAACTCCATTGCGCGTATTTTGAAGGACAAATGCGTAAAAAATAGCGATGCTATCCCGCAGGAACTGTTTGCTTTTCCGGGATAAGAAGTAGCCTATGTGCTATTCCAGACTATAGTCTATGTCTGTGCCAAATTTTAGCAAAATCGGTTCATTCTTTGTCGCGTTAAAGAGTAACAAACATCCATCCATCCAAACATCCATCCTCACAAACTTTCGCATTTATAATATTAAATAGGATTTCTTCTTCTTCTTCTTTTCGAGCCTCATATAATCCATCGTTGGACATAGGCCTCCTCATGTGCACGCCATTCTTCTCGATGTTGTGCCAATCTCAACCAAGTTTTTCCCACAAGCTTGACGATGTCGTCGGACCAGCGCGATGGTTGCCTCCCGTTATGGTTATTATTAATTTATTATTTAATAAATTAATAATAAAAATAAATGCCAATTAGTTGCCTAGTTGGCAAAGCTAAGTAAGCAATGGCCTAGTTGGCCTTTCCTCTTTATAAAGAGGAAAGATTTTTTTTGTTTGTTTGTACCGAATAGGCTTTGTAACTACTGGACCGATTTTAACCATTTTTCCACCAATAGAAAGCTAAGCTATTAGGAAGCTAACATAGGCTATAATTTATTCTCAAAAAAATTAGAGATCCTTAAGAAAATTACAATAATGTAACCCAAAGTAGCAAAATTTTGCCTATAAAATGCATTATTTGGCGTGTGCTGAGAAAACTATTGATGATACATACAAATTATGTACTACATGATCAAAGCCCTCATTATTCTCTACAAAAAAGACCGTGAGAAAATATATCTAACTATCATACTTAAGTCACAATAGTAGCTTTTGTGTTCTAAAATTTAATTAGATCGCCTTTATTATCGTCGTTTTAATTCTTCCTTACAAATTATAAATGCGAAAGTGTGTTTGTTTGTTGGTTGGTTGGTTTGTCCGTCAATCACGCTGCAACAAAGCTACGGATTTACGTGATTTTTTTGGATAGGTTAGATGGATTCATATAGTTCAGAACCTAGATATAGGACCATCCCGGAAAATCAAAGAGTTCCCGCGGGATTTTAAAAACTAAATCCACGCGGACGAAGTCGCGGGCTTCAGCTAGTAAGTTACAAGGCGTAAATAAGATCTCAATCCCAATCACCAATTGATTGATCAGATCAGATACATAATATTCTAACCGAATGAGACATATTATTACGTTATTGCTGCAAGACAATAATTGACGACACCCATAAGTATTCAGTCTTGTTGAGATCACAGATAAATTGCATAGATAGAGTTAGATGGTCAACAAAACGGGACAAGAACAAGAAGGCCACATAGTTACAAACCTGTATCAAAAAGTTCAAGGCGGCCATGTATTTAGAATATGAATTTTGTTTGCATATGTGCAACAGCCGAGATTGTATTTGGAAAAACCACGCAGTTGCAGAATCTTATAATCAAGCCTATATTGGCCAATGAGCTTACCTCAAGAATTAAGTACTTTATCATACCAGAACTGTTTATTATACAAGCAATAAGAACAAGCTATAATTAAGAAAAGTTAAACCGAATCCAATATACCGAAATAAATATCTGAAAGGTTAAAGTGTCCATGTCTTGACCGAAATACTGAAACGATTTTGATGAAACCTTTACTGCTCCCCAAAGTTGGAGTAAATGTAAGCAATTAAAAAAGAATGCGTGAGATCATCGGAGAAATGCGTGGCCAAATTATATACAAACACCTATAAAATGTTGTACTATGTTTGGAAGCCCTAATAGATTATTATTTATTTATCATTTATGTGTACATTACATATGTACATACGTGTCGAATTGATATAACCTCCTTGTTTTGAATTCGGTTAAAAAGTAAGCTTTTTAAATATCATTACTAAACTCTTAAGTAATTTTAATTAAAACTTTAATAATAAACGAGGTATATTGTGTAACGTACTAGCTGACGTGTAATTTAAATTATATATATACCTAAAAGGCTTAAAACTATGGAGCGTGCTCAGCTGACTTGGCTGGGACTTGAGAGTAATACTTATTACTAAACTAGCGGCACGCTATGATGGCCGGTTTGACACATTACAATAGTGATGTGGAATGTCAATTTATTCTCGAACAAAAAACAATTAAGTTTTGTTTTTGTACCTGATTAAATAGGTTTAATAAAACAAAAATGTATATGTTTATTTAATTTATTTGAACGAACTGAATATTTGAATGAAAATGAATATACATTAATATATATATAGCTGTTCGTGCTGATTCACTGATTCACTGACTGATTGATCACCTCTCCTGTAAAATTTTGTATGAAAAATTTTTTTTTCACTTATGGTTTCGTATAGAAGACAAAAATTCATTCGGAGGAAAATTATGGAGAGAGCTGATGATTGAGGATTTCGGAGACGGGTGAAGAGCACGGTCAGGGTATCGAAGATAGGTGGAGGGTGCTCGAACAAATGTCACTCGAAACCTCATCCAATTCGCAATGAGCTGAAAAAAAATTCAAAATGGCGGAAAAAAGATGGCCGCCATACAAATTTCGTCAGTATCTATCTCGGCGAGTATAAAAGATGGAAGAGTGGTTTCTTGGCAAAAGATGATCAGGACCCAAAGATCTATTTGATGAATAGAAAAAAATCCAACATGGCGGATTTTTTTTTTCTCCATACAAAATATATGGCGAATATTGAATAGACTTGAAGCTGAGAACTATGCAAGACTTTGATACGGTTTCTTTTCAAAATTTGTTTTTATAAAAGAATTCTCATTCTGACAAATGATGAGATATGATGATCGAGGGTTTGGAAGGTGGGTGAGGAGCACGGCCATGGTAATGACGATAGGTGGGGGTGCTCGAACAAAAGTCACTCGAAACCTCATCCAATTGGCAGTGAGCTGAAAAAAATCCTAAATGGCGGATTCAAGATGGCGGCCATACAAACTTCAACGGTGTCTATCTCGGAGAGTATAAAAGATAGAAGAGTGGTTTTTTGATAGAAAATGATCAAGACCTGAAAGTCCACTTGACGATAGAAAAACCGCGGTCCGCTTGCGGGCCGCGCACCCACGCGCCCTACTAGCTATATATATATATATATATATATATATATATATATATATATATACTATACAGTTATATATATATATAACTGATGGTTTCGTATAGAGGAAAAAAATTCATTCGGAGGAAAAATATGGAGAGAGCTGATGATTGAGGATTTCGGAGACGGGTGAAGAGCATGGCCAGGGTATCGAAGATAGGTGGCGGGTGCTCGAACAAATCTCACTCGAAACCTCATCCAATTCGCAGTGAGCTGAAAAAAAATTCAAAATGGCGGAAAAAAGATGGCCGCCATACAAATTTCGTCGGTGTCTATCTCGGGGAGTATAAAAGATGGAAGAGTGGTTTCTTGGCAAAAGATGATCAGGACCCAAAGGTCTATTTGATGAATAGAAAAAAATCCAAGATGGCGGAATATTTTTCTCCATACAAAATATATGGCGAATATTGAATAGACTAGAAGCTGAGAACTACGCAAGACTGATAAGGTTCCTTTTCAAAATTTGTTTTCATAAAATAATTCTCATTCTGACACACATTCACATGATGAGATATGATGATCGAGGGTTTGGAAGGTGGGTGAGGAGCACGGGCAGGGTATTGAAGATAGGTGGGAGGTGCTCAAACAAAAAATACTCGAAACTTCATCCAATTGGCTATGAGCTGAAAAAAAATTCAAAATGGCGGATTCAAGATGGCGGCCATACCAATTTCATAGGCATCTATCTCGGAGAGTATAAAAGATGGAAGAGTGGTTGTTTGATAGAAAATGATCAGGACCTGAAAGTCCACTTGGCGATAGAAAAACCGCGGTCCGCTTGCGGGCCGCGCACCCACGCGCCCTACTAGTTATTATAATATATATAGCTCGATTACCACTGACTGATTCACTCACTCACTGACTGATTGACACGATTGTTCTCCTAGAAAGAGACGGAAAACGATACAATGATGTAGGGGAGATATGTCCGGGTGGGGGATTCGAGTGGGGAAAAATTATGACATTTTGGAAAAACAAGATGGCGGCCGACGTGAATCTTGCAACTCTTTTGTTATCCAACCGATTTCTTTGAAATTTTGGATTATTGTAGAAATTAGTAAACGATTAACAGAAAAAGTGAAAAAAATTAAAAAAACAAGATGGCGGCCGAGCTGTGGCGTCTCAAATTTCCACCCCTCTCCTGTAAAATTTTGTATGAAAAAAATTTTTTTCACCGATGGTGTCGTATAGAGCTCAAAGAATGTGACTCGGAGAAAGGTGGAGAGAGCTGATGAGTGAGGAGTTCGGAGACGGGCGAGGGGCACGGCCAGGGTATAGAAGATAGGTGGAGGGTGCTCGACCAAATGTCATTCGAAACCTCGAGCAGTTGCCAGTGAGTTGAAAAAAAATTCCAAAATGGCGGAAAAAAAATGGCGGCAAATTTTGTCCGTCTCTCTCTCGGAGACTATAAAAGATGGAGGAGCGGTTTCTCGACAAAAGATGATCACAACCCGGAGGTCTACCTGGTGAGTAGGAAAAAAATTCAAGATGGCGGATTTTTTTTTCCCCCCATACAAAATGTATGGGGAATATTGAAGGGACTAGAAGTTGGGAAGAAATCGATATAATGATGTTCGGGAGATGTGTTTGGGGGGGGGGGGGATTCGAGTTGGGGAAAATTATGACATTTCGGAAAAACAAGATGGCGGCCGACGTGAATCTTGCAACTCTTTTGTTTTCCAACCGATTTCTTTGAAATTTTGGATTATTGTAGAAATTAGTAAACGATTAACAGAAAAAGTGAAAAAAATTAAAAAAACAAGATGGCGGCCGAGCTGTGGCGTCCCAAATTTCCGACCCCTCTCCTGTAAAATTTTGTATGAAAAAAATTTTTTTCACCCCTGGTGTCGTATAGAGCTAAAAGAGTGTGACTCGGAGAAAGGTGGAGAGAGCTGATGAGTGAGGAGTTCGGAGACGGGCGAGGGGCACGGCCAGGGTATAGAAGATAGGTGGAGGGTGCTCGACCAAATGTCATTCGAAACCTCGAGCAATTGCCAGTGAGTTGAAAAAAAATTCCAAAATGGCGGAAAAAAAATGGCGGCAAATTTTGTCCGTCTCTCTCTCGGAAACTATAAAAGATGGAGGAGCGGTTTCTCGACAAAAGATGATCAAAACCCGGAGGTCTACCTGGTGAGTAGGAAAAAAATTCAAGATGGCGGATTTTTTTTTTCCCATACAAAATGTATGGGGAATATTGAAGGGACTAGAAGTTGGGAACTATGCAAGACATTGATTTTGATAGGTTCATAGGGCTTTTTTTCTTTTTCTTTTTTTTCATTTTACATTTGCTTCTTTTCTTTTTCTTTTTTTCTTCTTTTTCTTTTGTGAATGAGGAGCACGGCCAGGTTATTGCAGATAGGTGGGGTGTGCTCGAACAAATTTTTTGGCAAAAGATGACCAGAATCCGAAGGTCTACTTGATGAGTAAAAAAATCGCGGTCCGCTTTAGCGGGCCGCGCACCCACGCGCCCTACTTGTAGTAACAATACTTCCCGCGAGCTGCTTTAGCAGCTCACGCACCGAGCGAAATAAATAAAGCCGAACAATCGCGGTCCGCTTTAGCGGGCCGCGCACCCACGCGACCTACTTGTAGCAATAATACTTCCCGCGAGCTGCTTTAGCAGCTCGCGCACCGAGCGAAATAAATAAAGCCGAACAATCGCGGTCCGCTTTAGCGGGCCGCGCACCCACGCGCCCTACTTGTAGCAATAACACTTCCCGCGAGCTGCTTTAGCAGCTCGCGCACCGAGCAAACGCTAGTTATAATATATATAGCTCGATTACCACTGACTGATTCACTCACTCACTGACTGATTGACAGGGTTGTTCTCCTAGAAGGAGACGGAAATAGATATAATGATGTAGGGGAGATATGTTGGGGTGGGGGATTCGAGTTGGGGAAAATTATGACATTTCCGAAAAACAAGATGGCGGCCGACGTGAATCTTGCAACTCTTTTGTTTTCCAACCGATTTCTTTGAAATTTTGGATTATTGTAGAAATTAGTAAACGATTAACAGAAAAAGTGAAAAAAATTAAAAAAACAAGATGGCGGCCGAGCTGTGACGTCTCAAATTTCCGACCCCTCTCCTGTAAAATTTTGTATGAAAATTTTTTTTTTCACCCATGGTGTCGTATATAGCTCAAAGAATGTGACTCGGAGAAAGGTGGAGAGAGCTGATGAGTGAGGAGTTCGGAGACGAGCGAGGGGCACGGCCAGGGTATAGTAGATAGGTGGAGGGTGCTCGACCAAATGTCATTCGAAACCTCGAGCAGTTGCCAGTGAGTTGAAAAAAAATTCCAAAATGGCGGAAAAAAAATGGCGGCAAATTTTGTCCGTCTCTCTCTCGGAGACTATAAAAGATGGAGGAGCGGTTTCTCGACAAAAGGTGATCACAACCCGGAGGTCTACCTGGTGAGTAGGAAAAAAATTCAAGATGGCGGATTTTTTTTTTTACATACAAAATGTATGGGGAATATTGAAGGGACTAGAAGTTGGGAACTATGCAAGACATTGATTTTGATAGGTTCATAGGGCTTTTTTTCTTTTTCTTTTTTTTTCATTTTACATTTGCTTTTTTTCTTTTTTTTCTTTTTTTTTTTTTCTTTTTTTTTCTTTTTCTTTTGTGAATGAGGAGCACGGCCAGGTTATTGCAGATAGGTGGGGTGTGCTCGAACAAATTTTTTGGCAAAAGATGACCAGAATCCGAAAGTCTACTTGACGAGTAAAAAAATCGCGGTCCGCTTTAGCGGGCCGCGCACCCACGCGCCCTACTTGTAGTAATAACACTTCCCGCGAGCTGTTTTAGCAGCTCGCGCACCGAGCGAAATAAATAAAGCCGAACAATCGCGGTCCGCTTTAGCGGGCCGCGCACCCACGCGCCCTACTTGTAGCAATAACACTTCCCGCGAGCTGCTTTAGCAGCTCGCGCACCGAGCGAAATAAATAAAGCCGAACAATCGCGGTCCGCTTTAGCGGGCCGCGCACCCACGCGCCTTACTTTTAGTAAAACACTTCCCGCGAGCTGCTTTAGCAGCTCGCGCACCGAGCGAAATACTAGTAATATATATAGCTCGATTACCACTGACTGACACACTCACTCACTCACTCATTGACAGGGTTGTTCTCCTAGAAGGAGACGGAAATCGATATAATGATGTAGGGGAGATATGTCCAGGTGGGGGATTCGAGTTGGGGAAAATTATGACATTTCGGAAAAACAAGATGGCGGCCGACGTGAATCTTGCATCTCTTTTGTTTTCCGACCGATTTCTTTGAAATTTTGGATTATTGTAGAAATTAGTAAACGATTAACAGAAAAAGTGAAAAAAATTAAAAAAACAAGATGGCGGCCGAGCTGTGACGTCTCAAATTTCCACCCCTCTCCTGTAAAATTTTGTATGAAAAAAATTTTTTTCACCCATGGTGTCGTATAGAGCTCAAAGAATGTGACTCGGAGAAAGGTGGAGAGAGCTGATGAGTGAGGAGTTCGGAGACGGGCGAGGGGCACGGCCAGGGTATAGAAGATAGGTGGAGGGTGCTCGACCAAATGTCATTCGAAACCTCGAGCAGTTGCCAGTGAGTTGAAAAAAAATTCCAAAATGGCGGAAAAAAAATGGCGGCAAATTTTGTCCGTCTCTCTCTCGGAGACTATAAAAGATGGAGGAGCGGTTTCTCGACAAAAGATGATCACAACCCGGAGGTCTACCTGGTGAGTAGGAAAAAAATTCAAGATGGCGGATTTTTTTTTCCTCCCATACAAAATGTATGGGGAATATTGAAGGGACTAGAAGTTGGGAACTATGCAAGACATTGATTTTCAACCAACAAAAATTACTCGAAACCACATCCAATTAGCAGGGACTTGAAAAAAAAACTCCAAAATGGCGGATTCAAGATGGCGGCCATAGAAACTTTCTCTGGTGTCTATCTCGGAGAGTATAAAAGATGGAAGAGTGGTTTCATGGCGAAAGATGATAAAGAACCGAAGGTCTACCTGATGAACAGATAAAAATTCAAGATGGCGGATTTTTTTCCATGCGAAATATATGGCAAATATTGATTTTTCTTTTTTTTTCTTCTTTTTGTTTCTTTTTTCTTTTTTTCTCTTTTCTTTTTTTTTTTGCTTTTACTTTTTTCTTTTCTTTTTCGTTTTTCCTGTTTTCTTTTTCTTTTCCTTTTTTTCATTTCCTTTTTTTTCTTTTTTCTTTTCTTTTTTCCTTTTTTTTTATTTTTTTTCATTTTTAATTTTTTTCTTTTTTTCGTTTTTTTCAATTTTCATTTATTTGCTTTTTTCTTTTTCTTTTTCCTTTTTTTTTCTTTTTTCCTTTTTTTAATTTTTTTTTTTCATTTTTCATTTTCTATTTTTTTCTTTTTTTCTTATCTTTTTTTCTTTTTTTTCTTTTTCTTTTGTGAATGAGGAGCACGTCCAGGTTATTGCAGATAGGTGGGGTGTGTTCGAACAAATTTTTTGGCAAAAGATGACCAGAATCCGAAGGTCTACTTGATGATTAAAGAAATCGCGGTCCGCTTTAGCGGGCCGCGCACCCACGCGCCTTACTTTTAGTAATAACACTTCCCGCGAGCTGCTTTAGCAGCTCGCGCACCGAGCAAACGCTAGTTATAATATATATAGCTCGATTACCACTGACTGACACACTCACTCACTCACTCACTCACTCATTGACAGGGTTGTTCTCCTAGAAGGAGACGGAAATCGATATAATGATGTAGGGGAGATATGTCCAGGTGGGGGATTCGAGTTGGGGAAAATTATGACATTTCGGAAAAACAAGATGGCGGCCGACGTGAATCTTGCAACTCTTTTGTTTTCCAACCGATTTCTTTGAAATTTTGGATTATTGTAGAAATTAGTAAACGATTAACAGAAAAAGTGAAAAAAATTAAAAAAACAAGATGGCGGCCGAGCTGTGACGTCTCAAATTTCCGACCCCTCTCCTGTAAAATTTTGTATGAAAAAAATTTTTTTCACCCATGGTGTCGTATAGAGCTCAAAGAATGTGACTCGGAGAAAGGTGGCGAGAGCTGATGAGTGAGGAGTTCGGAGACGGGCGAAGGGCACGGCCAGGGTATAGTAGATAGGTGGAGGGTGCTCGACCAAATGTCATTCGAAACCTCGAGCAGTTGCCAGTGAGTTGAAAAAAAATTCCAAAATGGCGGAAAAAAAATGGCGGCAAATTTTGTCCGTCTCTCTCTCGGAGACTATAAAAGATGGAGGAGCGGTTTCTCGACAAAAGATGATCAAAACCCGGAGGTCTACCTGGTGAGTAGGAAAAAAATTCAAGATGGCGGATTTTTTTTTTCCATACTAAATGTATGGGGAATATTGAAGGGACTAGAAGTTGGGAACTATGCAAGACATTGATTTTGATAGGTTCATAGGGCTTTTTTTTTTCTTTTTTTTCATTTTACATTTGTTTTTTTTTTTGTTTTTTTTCATTTTTTTTTCTTTTTTTTCTTTTTCTTTTGTGAATGAGGAGCACGGCCAGGTTATTGCAGATAGGTGGGGTGTGCTCGAACAAATTTTTTGGCAAAAGATGACCAGAATCCGAAGGGCTACTTGATGAGCAAAAAAATCGCGGTCCGCTTTAGCGGGCCGCGCACCCACGCGCCCTACTTGTAGTAATAACACTTCCCGCGAGCTGCTTTAGCAGCTCGCGCACCGAGCGAAATAAATAAAGCCGAACAATCGTGGTCCGCTTTAGCGGGCCGCGCACTCACGCGCCCTACTTGTAGTAATAACACTTCCCGCGAGCTGCTTTAGCAGCTCGCGCACCGAGCGAAATAAAGAAAGCCGAACAATCGCGGTCCGCTTTAGCGGGCCGCGCACCCACGCGCCTTACTTTTAGTAAAACACTTCCCGCGAGCTGCTTTAGCAGCTCGCGCACCGAGCGAAATACTAGTTATAATATATATAGCTCGATTACCACTGACTGACACACTCACTCACTCACTCACTCACTCATTGACAGGGTTGTTCTCCTAGAAGGAGACGGAAATCGATATAATGATGTAGGGGAGATATGTCCAGGTGGGGGATTCGAGTTGGGGAAAATTATGACATTTCGGAAAAACAAGATGGCGGCCGACGTGAATCTTGCAACTCTTTTGTTTTCCAACCGATTTCTTTGAAATTTTGGATTATTGTAGAAATTAGTAAACGATTAACAGAAAAAGTGAAAAAAATTAAAAAAACAAGATGGCGGCCGAGCTGTGACGTCTCAAATTTCCGACCCCTCTCCTGTAAAATTTTGTATGAAAAAAATTTTTTTCACCCATGGTGTCGTATAGAGCTCAAAGAATGTGACTCGGAGAAAGGTGGCGAGAGCTGATGAGTGAGGAGTTCGGAGACGGGCGAAGGGCACGGCCAGGGTATAGTAGATAGGTGGAGGGTGCTCGACCAAATGTCATTCGAAACCTCGAGCAGTTGCCAGTGAGTTGAAAAAAAATTCCAAAATGGCGGAAAAAAAATGGCGGCAAATTTTGTCCGTCTCTCTCTCGGAGACTATAAAAGATGGAGGAGCGGTTTCTCGACAAAAGATGATCACAACCCGGAGGTCTACCTGGTGAGTAGGAAAAAAATTCAAGATGGCGGATTTTATTTTTTTCCATACAAAATGTATGGGGAATATTGAAGGGACTAGAAGTTGGGAACTATGCAAGACAATGAGTTTGATAGGTTCATAGGTGTCTTAGATCTCGGAGAATTAAAAAAGAAAAATATACTGGCCGAATTGAGAACCTCCTCCTTTTTGGAAATGGGTTAAAAAAGGTGAAAGAGTGGTTTTTTTGCCAACTATCCACGCGACTAACTAGGTGGGGTGTGCTCCAACAAAAATTACTGGAAACCACATCCAATTAGCAGGGAGTTGAAAAAAAAACTCCAAAATGGCGGATTCAAGATGGCGGCCATAGAAACTTTCTCTGGTGTCTATCTCGGAGAGTATACAAGATTGAAGAGTAGTTTCTTGGCAACAGATGATGAAGACCCAAAGGTCTACTTGATGATCAGGAAAAAAAACAAGATGGCGGATTTTTTTTCCATGCGAAATATATGGCGAATATTGTTTTTTTTTTATTCTTTTTGTTTCTTTTTTCTTTTTTTTTCTTTTTCTTCATTTTTCTTTTTTTTTCTTTTTTTTCTCTTTTCTTTTTTTCTTTTTCTTTTGCTTTTACTTTTTTCTTTTCTTTTTCGTTTTTTCTTTTTTCCTTTTTTTTCATTTTTCATTTTCATTTTCTTATTTTTTCTTTTCTTTTTTCCTTTTTTTATTTTTTTTATTTTTTTTCATTTTTCATTTGCTTTTTTCCTTTTTCTTTTTTCTTTTTTTTCTTTTTTTCTTTCTTTTTTCCTTTTTTTTATTATTTTTCTTTTTTTTCATTTTTCATTTTCTTTTTTTCTTCTTTTTTTCTTTTTTTTCTTTTTCTTTTGTGAATGAGGAGCACGGCCAGGTTATTGCAGATAGGTGGGGTGTGCTCGAACAAATTTTTTGGCAAAAGATGACCAGAATCCGAAGGTCTACTTGATGAGTAAAAAAATCGCGGTCCGCTTCTTGCAACTCTTTTGTTTTCCAACCGATTTCTTTGAAATTTTGGATTATTGTAGAAATTAGTAAACGATTAACAGAAAAAGTGAAAAAAATTAAAAAAACAAGATGGCGGCCGAGCTGTGACGTCTCAAATTTCCACCCCTCTCCTGTAAAATTTTGTATGAAAAAAATTTTTTTCACCAATGGTGTCGTATAGAGCTCAAAGAATGTGACTCGGAGAAAGATGGAAAGAGCTGATGAGTGAGGAGTTCGGAGACGGGCGAGGGGCACGGCCAGGGTATAGAAGATAGGTGGAGGATGCTTGACCAAATGTCATTCGAAACCTTGAGCAGTTGCCAGTGAGTTGAAAAAAAATTCCAAAATGGCGGAAAAAAAATGGCGGCAAATTTTGTCCGTCTCTCTCTCGGAGACTATAAAAGATGGAGGAGCGGTTTCTCGACAAAAGATGATCACAACCCGGAGGTCTACCTGGTGAGTAGGAAAAAAATTCAAGATGGCGGATTTTTTTTTCCCCCCATACAAAATGTATGGGGAATATTGAAGGGACTAGAAGTTGGGAAGAAATCGATACAATGATGTTCGGGAGATGTGTTTGGGGGGGGGATTCGAGTTAGGGAAAATTATGACATTTCGGAAAAACAAGATGGCGGCCGACGTGAATCTTGCAACTCTTTTGTTTTCCAACCGATTTCTTTGAAATTTTGGATTATTGTAGAAATTAGTAAACGATTAACAGAAAAAGTGAAAAAAATTAAAAAAAACAAGATGGCGGCCGAGCTGTGACGTCTCAAATTTCCGACCCCTCTCCTGTAAAATTTTGTATGAAAAAATTTTTTTTCACCCATGGTGTCGTATAGAGCTCAAAGAATGTGACTCGGAGAAAGGTGGAGAGAGCTGAAGAGTAAGGAGTTCGGAGACGGGCGAGGGGCACGGCCAGGGTATAGAAGATAGGTGGAGGGTGCTCGATCAAATGTCTTTCAAAACCTCGAGCAGTTGCCAGTGAGTTGAAAAAAAGTTCCAAAATGGCGGAAAAAAATGGCGGCAAATTTTGTCCGTCTCTCTCTCGGAGACTATAAAAGATGGAGGAGCGGTTTCTCTACAAAAGATGATCAAAACCCGGAGGTCTACCTGGTGAGTGGGAAAAAAATTCAAGATGCCGGATTTTTATTCCCCATACAAAATGTATGGGAAATATTGAAGGGACTAGAAGTTGGGAACTATGCAAGACATTGATTTTGATAGGTTCATAGGGCTTTTTTTCTTTTTCTTTTTTTTCATTTTACATTTGCTTTTTTTCTTGTTTTTCATTTTTTTTTTCTTTTTTTTTCTTTTTTCCTTTATTTTATTCTTTTTCTTTTTTTTATTTTTCATTTTCTTTTAGTCTTTCTTCTTTTTTTCTTTTCTTTTCTTTCTCTTTTTCTTTTTTTTCTTTTTCTTTTGTGAATGAGGAGCACGGCCAGGTTATTGCAGATAGGTGGGGTGTGCTCGAACAAATTTTTTGGCAAAAGATGACCAGAATCCGAAGGTCTACTTGATGAGTAAAAAAATCGCGGTCCGCTTTAGCGGGCCGCGCACCCACGCGCCCTACTTGTAGTAATAACACTTCCCGCGAGCTGCTTTAGCAGCTCGCGCACCGAGCGAAATACTAGTTATAATATATATAGCTCGATTACCACTGACTCACTGACTGATTGACATAATTGTTCTCCTAGAAAGAGACAAAAAACGATACAATGATGTACGGGAGATATGTTCGGGTGGGGAATTCGAGTGGGGAAAAATTATGATATTTCGAAAAAACAAGATGGCGGCCAACGTGATTCTTGCAACTCTTTTGTTTTCCAACCGATTTCTTTGAAATTTTGGATTATTGTAGAAATTAGTAAACGATTAACAGAAAAAGTGAAAAAAATTAAAAAAACAAGATGGCGGCCGAGCTGTGACGTCTCAAATTTCCGACCCCTCCCTGTAAAATTTTGTATGAAAAAAATTTTTTTCACCCATGGTGTCGTATAGAGCTCAAAGAATGTGACTCGGAGAAAGGTGGAGAGAGCTGATGAGTGAGGAGTTCGGAGACGGGCGAGGGGCAGGGCCAGGGTATAGAAGATAGGTGGAGGGTGCTCGACCAAATGTCATTCGAAACCTCGAGCAGTTGCCAGTGAGTTGAAAAAAAATTCCAAAATGGCGGAAAAAAAATGGCGGCAAATTTTGTCCGTCTCTCTCTCGGAGACTATAAAAGATGGAGGAGCGGTTTCTCGACAAAAGATGATCAAAACCCGGAGGTCTACCTGGTGAGTAGGAAAAAAATTCAAGATGGCGGATTTTTTTTTTCCATACAAAATGTATGGGGAATATTGAAGGGACTAGAAGTTGGGAACTATGCAAGACATTGATTTTGATAGGTTCATAGGTGTCTTAGATCTCGGAGAATTAAAAAAGAAAAATATACTGGCCGAATTGAGAACCTCCTCCTTTTTGGAAATGGGTTAAAAAGGTGAAAGAGTGGTTCTTCTGCCAACTATCCACGCGACCAACTAGGTGGGGTGTGCTCCAACAAAAATTACTCGAAACCACATCCAATTAGCAGGGAGTTGAAAAAAAAACTCCAAAATGGCGGATTCAAGATGGCGGCCATAGAAACTTTCTCTGGGTGTCTATCTCGGAGAGTATAAAAGATGGAAGAGTGGTTTCTTGGCGACAGATGATAAAGAACCGAAGGTCCACCTGATGAACAGATAAAAATTCAAGATGGCGGATTTCTTTCCCCATGCGAAATATATGGCGAATATTGATTTTCTCTTCTTTTTTTTTCTTCTTTTTGTTTCTTTTTTCTTTTCTTCATTTTTCTTCATTTTTCTTTTTTTCATTTTTCATTTATTTGCTTTTTTTTCTTTTTCGTTTTTCTTTTTTTTCTTTTTTCTTTCTTTTTTCCTTTTTTTTATTATTTTTCTTTTTTTTTTCGTTTTTCTTTTTCTTTTTTCTTTCTTCTTTTTTTTTCTTTTTTCTTTTTTTTTTTTCTTTTTCTTTTGTGAATGAGGAGCACGGCCAGGTTATTGCAGATAGGTGGGGTGTGCTCGAACAAATTTTTTGCCAAAAGATGACCAGAATCCGAAGGTCTACTTGATGAGTAAAAAAATCGCGGTCCGCTTTAGTGGGCCGCGCACCCACGCGCCTTACTTTTAGTAATAACACTTCCCGCGAGCTGCTTTAGCAGCTCGCGCTCCGAGCAAACGCTAGTTATAATATATATAGCTCGATTACCACTCACTCACTGATTCACTCACTCACTCATTGACAGGGTTGTTCTCCTAGAAGGAGACGGAAATCGATATAATGATGTAGGGGAGATATGTCCGGGTGGGGGATTCGAGTTGGGGAAAATTATGACATTTCGGAAAAACAAGATGGCGGCCGACGTGAATCTTGCAACTCTTTAGTTTTCCAACCGATTTCTTTGAAATTTTGGATTATTGTAGGAATTAGTAAACGATTAACAGAAAAAGTGAAAAAAATTAAAAAAACAAGATGGCGGCCGAGCTGTGACGTCTCAAATTTCCGACCCCTCTCCTGTAAAATTTTGTATGAAAAAAAATTTTTTTACCCATGGTGTCGTATAGAGCTCAAAGAATATGACTAGGAGAAAGGTGGAGAGAGCTGATGAGTGAGGGGTTCGGAGACGAGCGAGGGGCACGGCCAGGGTATAGAAGATAGGTGGAGGGTGCTCGACCAAATGTCATTCGAAACCTCGAGCAGTTGCCAGTGAGTTGAAAAAAAATTCCAAAATGGCGGAAAAAAAATGGCGGCAAATTTTGTCCGTCTCTCTCTCGGAGACTATAAAAGATGGAGGAGCGGTTTCTCGACAAAAGATGATCACAACCCGGAGGTCTACCTGGTGAGTAGGAAAAAAATTCAAGATGGCGGATTTATTTTTTTTCCATACAAAATGTATGGGGAATATTGAAGGGATTAGAAGTTGGGAACTATGCAAGACATTGATTTTGATAGGTTCATAGGGCTTTTTTTCTTTTTCTTTTTTTTCATTTTATATTTGCTTTTTTTCTTTTTTTTCTTTTTTTTTTCTTTTTTTTCTTTTTCTTTTGTGAATGAGGAGCACGGCCAGGTTATTGCAGATAGGTGGGGTGTGTTCGAACAAATTTTTTGGCAAAAGATGACCAGAATCCGAAGGTCTACTTGAAGAGTAAATAAATCGCGGTCCGCTTTAGCGGGCCGCGCACCCACGCGCCCTACTTGTAGTAATAACACTTCCCGCGAGCTGCTTCAGCAGCTCGCGCACCGAGCGAAATAAATAAAGCCGAACAATCGCGGTCCGCTTTAGCGGGCCGCGCACCCACGAGCCCTACTTGTAGCAATAACACTTCCCGCGAGCTGCTTTAGCAGCTCGCGCACCGAGCGAAATAAATAAAGCCGAACAATCGCGGTCCGCTTTAGCGGGCCGCGCACCCACGCGCCCTACTTGTAGTAATAACACTTCCCGCGAGCTGCTTTAGCAGCTCGCGCACCGAGCGAAATAAATAAAGCCGAACAATCGCGGTCCGCTTTAGCGGGCCGCGCACCCACGCGCCCTACTTGTAGCAATAACACTTCCCGCGAGCTGCTTTAGCAGCTCGCGCACCGAGCAAATGCTAGTTATTATAATATATATAGCTCGATTACCACTGACTCACTCACTGACTGATTGACAGGGTTGTTCTCCTAGAAGGAGACGGAAATCGATATAATGATGTTCGGGAGATATGTTGGGGTGGGGGATTCGAGTTGGGGAAAATTATGACATTTCGGAAAAACAAGATGGCGGCCGACGTGAATCTTGCAACTCTTTTGTTTTCCAACCGATTTCTTTGAAATTTTGGATTATTGTAGAAATTAGTAAACGATTAACAGAAAAAGTGAAAAAAATTAAAAAAACAAGATGGCGGCCGAGCTGTGACGTCTCAAATTTCCGACCCCTCTCCTGTAAAATTTTGTATGAATAAAATTTTTTTCACCCATGGTGTCGTATAGAGCTCAAAGAATGTGACTCGGAGAAAGGTGGAGAGAGCTGATGAGTGAGGAGTTCGGAGACGGGCGAGGGGCACGGCCAGGGTATAGAAGATAGGTGGAGGGTGCTCGACCAAATGTCATTCGACACCTTGAGCAGTTGCCAGTGAGTTGAAAAAAAATTCCAAAATGGCGGAAAAAAAATGGCGGCAAATTTTGTCCGTCTCTCTCTCGGAGACTATAAAAGATGGAGGAGCGGTTTCTCGACAAAAGATGATCACAACCCGGAGGTCTACCTGGTGAGTAGGAAAAAAATTCAAGATGGCGGATTTTTTTTCCCCCCATACAAAATGTATGGGGAATATTGAAGGGACTAGAAGTTGGGAACTATGCAAGACATTGATTTTGATAGGTTCATAGGGCTTTTTTTCTTTTTCTTTTTTTTCATTTTCTTTTTTTCTTTCTTCTTTTTTCTTTTCTTTTTTTTCTTTTTCTTTTGTGAATGAGGAGCACGGCCAGGTTATTGCAGATAGGTGGGGTGTGCTCGAACAAATTTTTTGGCAAAAGATGACCAGAATCCGAAGGTCTACTTGATGAGTAAAAAAATCGCGGTCCGCTTTAGCGGGCCGCGCACCCACGCGCCCTACTTGTAGTAATAACACTTCCCGCGAGCTGCTTTAGCAGCTCGCGCACCGAGCGAAATAAATAAACCTGAACAATCGCGGTCCGCTTTAGCGGGCCGCGCACCCACGCGCCCTACTTGTAGTAATAACACTTCCCGCGAGCTGCTTTAGCAGCTCGCGCACCGAGCAAACGCTAGTTATAATATATATAGCTCGATTACCACTCACTGACTGACTGACTGACTGACTGACTCATTGACACGATTGTTCTCCTAGAAAGAGACGGAAAACGATACAATGATGTAGGGGAGATATGTCCGGGTGGGGGATTCGAGTGGGGAAAAATTATGAAATTTCGGAAAAACAAGATGGCGGCCGACGTGATTTTAGCAACTCTTTTGTTTTCCAACCGATTTCTTTGAAATTTTGGATTATTGTAGAAATTAGTAAACGATTAACAGAAAAAGTGAAAAAAATTAAAAAAACAAGATGGCGGCCGAGCTGTGACGTCTCAAATTTCCGACCCCTCTCCTGTAAAATTTTGTATGAAAAAAATTTTTTTCACCCATGGTGTCGTATAGAGCTCAAAGAATCTGACTCGGAGAAAGGTGGAGAGAGCTGATGAGTGAGGAGTTCGGAGACGGGCGAGGGGCACGGCCAGGGTATAGAAGATAGGTGGAGGGTGCTCGACCAAATGTCATTCAAAACCTCGAGCAGTTGCCAGTGAGTTGAAAAAAAATTCCAAAATGGCGGAAAAAAAATGGCGGCAAATTTTGTCCGTCTCTCTCTCGGAGACTATAAAAGATGGAGGAGCGGTTTCTCGACAAAAGATGATCAAAACCCGGAGGTCTACCTGGTGAGTAGGAAAAAAATTCAAGATGGCGGATTTTTTTTTCTCCATACAAAATGTATGGGGAATATTGAAGGGACTAGAAGTTGGGAACTATGCAAGACATTGATTTTGATAGGTTCATAGGTGTCTTAGATCTCGGAGAATATAAAAATTAGTAATAAATCGGGTAGGGGTAGGGGTCGGGGTAGGGGTTGGGGTAGGGGCAGGGGTAGGGGTAGGGGAAGGGGTAGGGGTAGGGGTAGCGGTAGGGGTAGGGCTAAGGGTCGGGGTAGGGGTAGGGGTAGGGGTAGGAATAGGGGTAGGGGTAGGGGTAGCGGTAGCGGTAGGGGTAGGGGTAGCGGTAGCGGTAGCGGTAGCGGTAGGTAGGGGTCGGGGTAGGGGTAGGGGCGGGGTCGGGGAAGGGGTAGGGGTAGGGGTAGCGGTAGGGGTAGGGGTAGAGGTAGCGGTAGGGGTAGGGGTAGAGGTAGTATTATTTTATGGTGTATGGTATTATATTATATTATATTGTGTTAAATCGTGTTATATTTGTAATATAATTTGTATTATATTGTGTTATACTGAGTTATATTATATTATATTATATTATGTTACATTTGTAATATATTGTATTATTTTATGTTATACGGTATTATATTGTGTTATATCGTGTTGTATTATGTTATATTTGTAATATATTGTATTGTATTGTATTATATTGTGTTATAGCGTGTTATATTATGTTTTGTTCATAATATATTGTAGTATATCGTGTTGTATTGTAATATATTGTATTATTTTATGTTAAATGGTATTATATTATGTTATATTTGTAATATATTGTATCTTATTATATTATATTTTGTTAAATCGTGTTATATGATGTTATATTGTGTTATAGCGTGTTATATTATATTATATTATGTTATGTTCATAATATATTGTAGTATATCGTATTGTATTGTAATATATTGTATTATTTTATGTAAAATGGTATTATATTATGTTATATTTGTAATATATTGTATTATATTATGTTATATCATGTTATATTATGTTGTATTTGTTATATATTGTATTATATTATGTTATATTATGTTGTATTTCTTATATATTGTATAATATTATGTTATATCATGTTATATTATGTTGTATTTGTAATATATTGTATTATATTATATTATATTGTGTTATATCTTGTTATACTATATTATATTATGTTATATTTGTAATATATTGTGTTATATTGTAATATATTGCATTATTTTATGTTGTATGGTGCTATATTATGTTATATTCGTAATATACTGTGCTATATTATATTATATTGTGTTATATCGTGTTGTATTATGTTATATTATGTTATATTTGTAATATATTGTTTCTTATTGTATTATATTGTTATATCATTTTATATTATGTTGTATTTGTAATATATTGTATTTTATTATGTTATATCATGTTATATTATGTTGTATTTGTTATATATTGTATTATATTATGTTATATCATGTTATTTTATGTTGTATTTGTTATATATTGTATTATATTATATTATATTGTGTTATATCGTGTTATACTATATTATATTATGTTATATTGGTAATATATTGTATCTTATTATATTATATTGTGTTAAATCGTGTTACATGATGTTATATTGTGTTAGATTTACAATATATTGTATTGTATTGTATTATATTGTGTTATAGCGTGTTATATTATATTATATTATGTTATGTTCATAATATATTGTAGTATATCGTGTTGTATTGTAATATATTGTATTATTTTATGTTAAATGGTATTATATTATGTTATATTTGTAATATATTGTATTATATTATGTTATATCATGTTATATTATGTTGTATTTGTTATATATTATGTTATATTATGTTGTATTTGTTATATAATGTATAATATTATGTTATATCATGTTATATTATGTTGTATTTGTAATATATTGTATTATATTATATTATATTGTGTTATATCGTGTTATACTATATTATATTATGTTATATTTGTAATATATTGTGTTATATTGTAATATATTGCATTATTTTATGTTGTATGGTGCTATATTATGTTATATTCGTAATATACTGTGCTATATTATATTATATTGTGTTATATCGTGTTGTATTATGTTATATTATGTTATATTTGTAATATATTGTTTCTTATTGTATTATATTGTATTATATTATATTATATTGTGTTATATCGTGTTGTATTATGTTATATTATGTTTTATTGGTAATATATTGTATCTTATTATATTATATTGTGTTAAATCGTGTTACATGATGTTATATTGTGTTAGATTTACAATATATTGTATTATATTATGTTATATCATGTTATATTATGTTGTATTTGTTATATATTGTATTATATTATGTTATATTATGTTGTATTTGTTATATAATGTATAATATTATGTTATATCATGTAATATTATGTTGTATTTGTAATATATTGTATTATATTATATTGTGTTATATCGTGTTATACTATATTATATTATGTTATATTTGTAATATATTGTGTTATATTGTAATATATTGCATTATTTTATGTTGTATGGTGCTATATTATGTTATATTCGTAATATACTGTGCTATATTATATTATATTGTGTTATATCGTGTTGTATTATGTTATATTATGTTATATTTGTAATATATTGTTTCTTATTGTATTATATTGTATTATATTGTTATATCATTTTATATTATGTTGTATTTGTAATATATTGTATTATATTATATTATATTGTGTTATATCGTGTTATACTATATTATATTATGTTATATTGGTTATATATTGTATCTTATTATATTATATTGTGTTAAATCGTGTTACATGATGTTATAATGTGTTAGATTTACAATATATTGTATTATATTATGTTATATCATGTTATATTATGTTGTATTTGTTATATAATGTATAATATTATGTTATATCGTGTTATATTATGTTGTATTTGTAATATATTGTATTATATTATATTATATTATATTGTATTATATCGTGTTATACTATATTATATTATGTTATATTTGTAATATATTGTGTTATATTGTAATATATTGCATTATTTTATGTTGTATGGTGCTATATTATGTTATATTCGTAATATACTGTGCTATATTATATTATATTGTGTTATATCGTGTTGTATTATGTTATATTATGTTATATTTGTAATATATTGTTTCTTATTATATTATATTGTGTTATATCGTGTTATATTATGTTATATTGCGTTATATTTGCAATATATTGTATTATATTTTTCTATTACCGCTATAACAACAAATAATAAAAATTAAATTAAATTCAAATTCAAATTCAATAAAAATATTTCCATGGGTACATGAAAATATTTTAATTTTTTTTTTAACGGAACCCTAAAAAAGCGAGGCCCGACTCGCACTTGGCCGATTTTTTCTTTTTCTTTTCCTTTTTTTTCATTTTTCATTTTCTTTTTTTTTCTTTTTTCTTTTCTTTTTTCCTTTTTTTTATTTATTTTTATTTTTTTTCATTTTTCATTTTCTTTTTTTTTTCTTTTTTCTTTTTTTCTTTTTTTTCTTTTTTCATTTAATCTTTTTTTTTTCTTTTTTTTCATTTTTCATTTATTTGCTTTTTTTTCATTTTTCATTTTCTTTTTTTCTTTTCTTTTTTTTTTCTTTTTCTTTTGTGAATGAGGAGCACGGCCAAGTTATTGCAGATAGGTGGGGTGTGCTCGAACAAATTTTTTGGCAAAAGATGACCAGAATCCGAAGGTCTACTTGATGAGTAAAAAAATCGCGGTCCGCTTTAGCGGGCCGCGCACCCACGCGCCCGACTTGTAGTAACAACACTTCCCGCGAGCTGCTTTAGCAGCTCGCGCACCGAGCGAAATAAATAAAGCCGAACAATCGCGGTCCGCTTTAGCGGGCCGCGCACCCACGCGCCCTACTTGTAGTAATAACACTTCCCGCGAGCTGCTTTAGCAGCTCGCGCAACGAGCAAACGCTAGTTATAATATATATAGCTCGATTACCACTGACTCACTCACTGATTGACATAATTGTTCTCCTAGAAAGAGACAAAAAACGATACAATGATGTAGGGGAGATATGTCCGGGTGGGGGATTCGAGTGGGGAAAAATTATGACATTTCGGAAAAACAAGATGGCGGCCGAAGAGATTCTTGCAACTCTTTTGTTTTCCAACCGATTTCTTTGAAATTTTGGATTATTGTAAAAATTAGTAAACGATTAACAGGAAAAGTGAAAAAAATTAAAAAAACAAGATGGCGGCCGAGCTGTGACGTCTCAAATTTCCGACCCTCTCCTGTAAAATTTTGTATGAAAAAATTTTGTTTCACCCATTGTGTCGTATAGAACTCAAAGAATGTGACTCGGAGAAAGGTGGAGAGAGCTGATGAGTGAGGAGTTCGGAGACGGGCGAGGGGCACGGCCAGGGTATAGAAGATAGGTGGAGGGTGCTCGACCAAATGTCATTCGAAACCTCGAGCAGTTGCCAGTGAGTTGAAAAAAAATTCCAAAATGGCGGAAAAAAAATGGCGGCAAATTTTGTCCGTCTCTCTCTCGGAGACTATAAAAGATGGAGGAGCGGTTTCTCGACAAAAGATGATCAAAACCCGGAGGTCTACCTGGTGAGTAGGAAAAAAATTCAAGATGGCGGATTTTTTTTTTTTTACATACAAAATGTATGGGGAATATTGAAGGGACTAGAAGTTGGGAACTATGCAAGACATTGATTTTGATAGGTTCATAGGGCTTTTTTTCTTTTTCTTTTTTTTCATTTTTCATTTTTTTTTTTCTTTTTTTTTTTCTTTTTCTTTTGTGAATGAGGAGCACGGCCAGGTTATTGCAGATAGGTGGGGTGTGCTCGAACAAATTTTTTGGCAAAAGATGACCAGAATCCGAAGGGCTACTTGATGAGTAAAAAAATCGCGGTCCGCTTTAGCGGGCCGCGCACCCACGCGCCCTACTTGTAGTAATAACACTTCCCGCGAGCTGCTTTAGCAGCTCGCGCACCGAGCGAAATAAATAAAGCCGAACAATCGCGGTCCGCTTTAGCGGGCCGCGCACCCACGCGCCTTACTTTTAGTAAAACACTTCCCGCGAGCTGCTTTAGCAGCTCGCGCACCGAGCAAACGCTAGTAATATATATAGCTCGATTACCACTCACTGATTCACTGATTCACTCACTGACTCATTGACATAATTGTTCTCCTAGAAAGAGACAAAAAACGATATAATGATGTACGGGAGATATGTCCGGGTGGGGGATTCGAGTGGGGAAAAATTATGACATTTCGGAAAAACAAGATGGCGGCCGACGTGATTCTTGCAACTCTTTTGTTTTCCAACCGATTTCTTTGAAATTTTCGGATTATTGTAGAAATTAGTAAACGATTACCAGAAAAAGTGAAAAAAATTTAAAAATCAAGATGGCGGCCGAGCTGTGACGTCTCAAATTTCCGACCCTCTCCTGTAAAATTTTGTATGAAAAAATTTTTTTTCACCCATGGTGTCGTATAGAGCTCAAAGAATGTGACTCGGAGAAAGGTGGAGAGAGCTGATGAGTGAGGAGTTCGGAGACGGGCGAGGGGCACGGCCAGGGTATAGTAGATAGGTGGAGGGTGCTCGACCAAATGTCATTCGAAACCTCGAGCAGTTGCCAGTGAGTTGAAAAAAAATTCCAAAATGGCGGAAAAAAAATGGCGGCAAATTTTGTCCGTCTCTCTCTCGGAGACTATAAAAGATGGAGGAGCGGTTTCTCGACAAAAGATGATCACAACCCGGAGGTCTACCTGGTGAGTAGGAAAAAAATTCAAGATGGCGGATTTTTTTTTTACATACAAAATGTATGGGGAATATTGAAGGGACTAGAAGTTGGGAACTATGCAAGACATTGATTTTGATAGGTTCATAGGGCTTTTTTTCTTTTTCTTTTTTTCATTTTACATTTGTTTTTTTTGTTATTTTTTCATTTTTTTTTCTTTTTTTTCTTTTTCTTTTGTGAATGAGGAGCACGGCCAGGTTATTGCAGATAGGTGGGGTGTGCTCGAACAAATTTTTTGGCAAAAGATGACCAGAATCCGAAAAATCGCGGTCCGCTTTAGCGGGCCGCGCACCCACGCGCCCTACTTGTAGTAATAACACTTCCCGCGAGCTGCTTTAGCAGCTCGCGCACCGAGCGAAATAAATAAAGCCGAACAATCGCGGTCCGCTTTAGCGGGCCGCGCACCCACGCGCCCTACTTGTAGCAATAACACTTCCCGCGAGCTGCTTTAGCAGCTCGCGCACCGAGCAAATGCTAGTTATAATATATATAGCTCGATTACCACTGACTGACACACTCACTCACTCACTCACTCACTCATTGACAGGGTTGTTCTCCTAGAAGGAGACGGAAATCGATATAATGATGTAGGGGAGATATGTCCAGGTGGGGGATTCGAGTTGGGGAAAATTATGACATTTCGGAAAAACAAGATGGCGGCCGACGTGAATCTTGCAACTCTTTTGTTTTCCAACCGATTTCTTTGAAATTTTGGATTATTGTAGAAATTAGTAAACGATTAACAGAAAAAGTGAAAAAAATTAAAAAAACAAGATGGCGGCCGAGCTGTGACGTCTCAAATTTCAGACCCCTCTCCTGTAAAATTTTGTATGAAAAAAATTTTTTTCACCCATGGTGTCGTATAGAGCTCAAAGAATGTGACTCGGAGAAAGGTGGCGAGAGCTGATGAGTGAGGAGTTCGGAGACGGGCGAGGGGCACGGCCAGGGTATAGTAGATAGGTGGAGGGTGCTCGACCAAATGTCATTCGAAATCTCGAGCAGTTGCCAGTGAGTTGAAAAAAAATTCCAAAATGGCGGAAAAAAAATGGCGGCAAATTTTGTCCGTCTCTCTCTCGGAGACTATAAAAGATGGAGGAGCGGTTTCTCGACAAAAGATGATCGAAACCCGGAGGTCTACCTGGTGAGTAGGAAAAAAATTCAAGATGGCGGACTTTTTTTTCCATACTAAATGTATGGGGAATATTGAAGGGACTAGAAGTTGGGAACTATGCAAGACATTGGTTTTGATAGGTTCATAGGGCTTTTTTTCTTTTTTTTTTTTTCATTTTACATTTGTTTTTTTTTTTGTTTTTTTTCATTTTTTTTCTTTTTTTTTCTTTTTCTTTTGTGAATGAGGAGCACGGCCAGGTTATTACAGATAGGTGGGGTGTGCTCGAACAAATTTTTTGGCAAAAGATGACCAGAATCCGAAGGGCTACTTGATGAGTAAAAAAATCGCGGTCCGCTTTAGCGGGCCGCGCACCCACGCGCCCTACTTGTAGTAATAACACTTCCCGCGAGCTGCTTTAGCAGCTCGCGCACCGAGCGAAATAAATAAAGCCGAACAATCGCGGTCCGCTTTAGCGGGCCGCGCACCCACGCGCCTTACTTTTAGTAAAACACTTCCCGCGAGCTGCTTTAGCAGCTCGCGCACCGAGCGAAATACTAGTTATAATATATATAGCTCGATTACCACTGACTGACTGATTCACTGACTCATTGACAGGGTTGTTCTCCTAGAAGGAGACGGAAATCGATATAATGATGTTCGGGAGATGTGTTTGGGGGGGGGATTCGAGTTGGGGAAAATTATGACATTTCGGAAAAACAAGATGGCGGCCGACGTGAATCTTGCAACTCTTTTGTTTTCCAACCGATTTCTTTGAAATTTTGGATTATCGTAGAAATTAGTAAACGATTAAAAGAAAAAGTAAAAAAAATTAAAAAAACAAGATGGCGGCCGAGCTGTGACGTCTCAAATTTCCGACCCCTCTCCTGTAAAATTTTGTATGAAAAAATTTTTTTCCACCCATGGTGTCGTGTAGAGCTCAAAGAATGTGACTCGGAGAAAGGTGGAGAGAGCTGATGAGTGAGGAGTTCGGAGACGGGCGAGGGGCACGGCCAGGGTATAGAAGATAGGTGGAGGGTGCTCGACCAAATGTCATTCGAAACCTCGAGCAGTTGCCAGTGAGTTGAAAAAAAATTCCAAAATGGCGGAAAAAAAATGGCGGCAAATTTTGTCCGTCTCTCTCTCGGAGACTATGAAAGATGGAGGAGCGGTTTCTCGACAAAAGATGATCAAAACCCGGAGGTCTACCTGGTGAGTAGGAAAAAAATTCAAGATGGCGGATTTTTTTTTTCTCCATACAAAATGTATGGGGAATATTGAAGGGACTAGAAGTTGGGAACTATGCAAGACATTGATTTTGATAGGTTCATAGGGCTTTTTTTCTTTTTCTTTTTTTTCATTTTACATTTGCTTTTTTTCTTTTTTTTTCTTTTTTTTTTTTTCTTTTTTTTTCTTTTTCTTTTGTGAATGAGGAGCACGGCCAGGTTATTGCAGATAGGTGGGGTGTGCTCGAACAAATTTTTTGGCAAAAGATGACCAGAATCCGAAGGTCTACTTGATGAGCAAAAAAATCGCGGTCCGCTTTAGCGGGCCGCGCACCCACGCGCCCTACTTGTAGCAATAACACTTCCCGCGAGCTGCTTTAGCAGCTCGCGCACCGAGCGAAATAAATAAAGCCGAACAATCGCGGTCCGCTTTAGCGGGCCGCGCACCCACGCGCCCTACTTGTAGCAATAACACTTCCCGCGAGCTGCTTTAGCAGCTCGCGCACCGAGCGAAATACTAGTTATAATATATATAGCTCGATTACCACTGATTCACTCACTCACTCACTGATTGACAGGGTTGTTCTCCTAGAAGGAGACGTAAATCGATATAATGATGTAGGGGAGATATGTCCAGGTGGGGGATTCGAGTTGGGGAAAATTATGACATTTCGGAAAAACAAGATGGCGGCCGACGTGAATCTTGCAACTCTTTTGTTTTCCAACCGATTTCTTTGAAATTTTGGATTATTGTAGAAATTAGTAAACGATTAACAGAAAAAGTGAAAAAAATTAAAAAAACAAGATGGCGGCCGAGCTGTGACGTCTCAAATTTCCGACCCCTCTCCTGTAAAATTTTGTATGAAAAAAATTTTTTTCACCCATGGTGTCGTATAGAGCTCAAGGAATGTGACTCGGAGAAAGGTGGCGAGAGCTGATGAGTGAGGAGTTCGGAGACGGGCGAGGGGCACGGCCAGGGTATAGTAGATAGGTGGAGGGTGGTCGACCAAATGTCATTCGAAACCTCGAGCAATTGCCAGTGAGTTGAAAAAAAATTCCAAAATGGCGGAAAAAAAATGGCGGCAAATTTTGTCCGTCTCTCTCTCGGAGACTATAAAAGATGGAGGAGCGGTTTCTCGACAAAAGATGATCAAAACCCGGAGGTCTACCTGGTGAGTAGGAAAAAAATTCAAGATGGCGGATTTTTTTTTTCCATACTAAATGTATGGGGAATATTGAAGGAACTAGAAGTTGGGAACTATGCAAGACATTGATTTTGATAGGTTCATAGGGCTTTTTTTCTTTTTCTTTTTTTTCATTTAACATTTGTTTTTTTTTTGTTTTTTTTCATTTTTTTTCTTTGGTGAATGAGGAGCACGGCCAGGTTATTGCAGATAGGTGGGGTGTGCTCGAACAAATTTTTTGGCAAAAGATGACCAGAATCCGAAGGTCTACTTGATGAGGAAAAAAATCGCGGTCCGCTTTAGCGGGCCGCGCACCCACGCGCCCTACTTGTTATAATATATATAGCTCGATTACCACTCACTCACTGACTCACTCATTGACAGGGTTGTTCTCCTAGAAGGAGACGGAAATCGATATAATGATGTTTAGGAGATGTGTTTGGGGGGGGGATGCGAGTTGGGGAAAATTATGACATTTCGGAAAAACAAGATGGCGGCCGACGTGAATCTTGCAACTCTTTTGTTTTCCAACCGATTTCTTTGAAATTTTGGATTATTGTAGAAATTAGTAAACGATTAACAGAAAAAGTGAAAAAAATTAAAAAAACAAGATGGCGGCCGAGCTGTGACGTCTCAAATTTCCGACCCCTCTCCTGTAAAATTTTGTATGAAAAAAATTTTTTTCACCCATGGTGTCGTATAGAGCTCAAAGAATGTGACTCGGAGAAAGGTGGAGAGAGCTGATGAGTGAGGAGTTCGGAGACGGGCGAGGGGCACGGCCAGGGTATAGAAGATAGGTGGAGGGTGCTCGACCAAATGTCATTCGAAACCTCGAGCAGTTGCCAGTGAGTTGAAAAAAAATTCCATAATGGCGGAAAAAAAATGGCGGCAAATTTTGTCCGTCTCTCTCTCGGAGACTATAAAAGATGGAGGAGCAGTTTCTCGACAAAAGATGATCACAACCCGGAGGTCTACCTGGTGAGTTGGAAAAAAATTCAAGATGGCGGATTTTTTTTTTCCATACAAAATGTATGGGGAATATTGAAGGAACTAGAAGTTAGGAACTATGCAAGACATTGATTTTGATAGGTTCATAGGGCTTTTTTTCTTTTTCTTTTTTTTCATTTTACATTTGCTTTTTTTCTTTTTTTTTTTTTTTTTCTTTTTTTTCTTTTTCTTTTGTGAATGAGGAGCACGGCCAGGTTATTGCAGATAGGTGGGGTGTGTTCGAACAAATTTTTTGGCAAAAGATGACCAGAATCCGAAGGTCTACTTGATGAGTAAAAAAATCGCGGTCCGCTTTAGCGGGCCGCGCACCCACGCGCCCTACTTGTAGCAATAACACTTCCCGCGAGCTGCTTTAGCAGCTCGCGCACCGAGCAAATGCTAGTTATAATATATATAGCTCGATTACCACTGACTGACACACTCACTCACTCATTGACAGGGTTGTTCTCCTAGAAGGAGACGGAAATCGATATAATGATGTAGGGGAGATATGTCCAGGTGGGGGATTCGAGTTGGGGAAAATTATGACATTTCGGAAAAACAAGATGGCGGCCGACGTGAATCTTGCAACTCTTTTGTTTTCCAACCGATTTCTTTGAAATTTTGGATTATTGTAGAAATTAGTAAACGATTTACAGAAAAAGTGAAAAAAATTAAAAAAACAAGATGGCGGCCGAGCTGTGACGTCTCAAATTTTCACCCCTCTCCTGTAAAATTTTGTATGAAAAAAATTTTTTTCACCCATGGTGTCGTATAGAGCTCAAAGAATGTGACTCGGAGAAAGGTGGAGAGAGCTGATGAGTGAGGAGTTCGGAGACGGGCGAGGGGCACGGCCAGGGTATAGAAGATAGGTGGAGGGTGCTCGACCAAATGTCATTCGAAACCTCGAGCAGTTGCCAGTGCGTTGAAAAAAAATTCCAAAATGGCGGAAAAAAAATGGCGGCAAATTTTGTCCGTCTCTCTCTCGGAGACTATAAAAGATGGAGGAGCGGTTTCTCGACAAAAGATGATCACAACCCGGAGGTCTACCTGGTGGGTAGGAAAAAAATTCAAGATGGCGGATTTTTTTTTCCCCCCATACAAAATGTATGGGGAATATTGAAGGGACTAGAAGTTGGGAACTATGCAAGACATTGATTTTGATAGGTTCATAGGGATTTTTTTCTTTTTCTTTTTTTCATTTTACATTTGTTTTTTTTCTTTTTTTTTCATTTTTTTTTCTTTTTTTTCTTTTGTGAATGAGGAGCACGGCCAGGTTATTGCAGATAGGTGGGGTGTGCTCGAACAAATTTTTTGGCAAAAGATGACCAGAATCCGAAGGGCTACTTGATGAGTAAAAAAATCGCGGTCCGCTTTAGCGGGCCGCGCACCCACGCGCCCTACTTGTAGTAATAACACTTCCCGCGAGCTGCTTTAGCAGCTCGCGCACCGAGCGAAATAAATAAAGCCGAACAATCGCGGTCCGCTTTAGCGGGCCGCGCACCCACGCGCCCTACTTGTAGCAATAACACTTCCCGCGAGCTGCTTTAGCAGCTCGCGCACCGAGCAAACGCTAGTTATAATATATATAGCTCGATTACCACTGACTGACACACTCACTGACTCACTGATTGACAGGGTTGTTCTCCTAGAAGGAGACGGAAATCGATATAATGATGTATGGGAGATATGTTGGGGTGGGGGATTCGAGTTGGGGAAAATTATGACATTTCGGAAAAACAAGATGGCGGCCGACGTGAATCTTGCAACTCTTTTGTTTTCCGACCGATTTCTTTGAAATTTTGGATTATTGTAGAAATTAGTAAACGATTAACAGAAAAAGTGAAAAAAATTAAAAAAACAAGATGGCGGCCGAGCTGTGACGTCTCAAATTTCCGACCCCTCTCCTGTAAAATTTTGTATGAAAAAAATTTTTTTCACCCATGGTGTCGTATAGAGCTCAAAGAATGTGACTCGGAGAAAGGTGGAGAGAGCTGACGAGTGAGGAGTTCGGAGACGGGCGAGGGGCACGGCCAGGGTATAGAAGATAGGTGGAGGGTGCTCGACCAAATGTCATTCGAAACCTCGAGCAGTTGCCAGTGAGTTGAAAAAAAATTCCAAAATGGCGGCAAATTTTGTCCGTCTCTCTCTCGGAGACTATAAAAGATGGAGGAGCGGTTTCTCGACAAAAGATGATCAAAACCCGGAGGTCTACCTGGTGAGTGGGAAAAAAATTCAAGATGGCGGATTTTTTTTTCCCATACAAAATGTATGGGGAATATTGAAGGGACTAGAAGTTGGGAACTATGCAAGACATTGATTTTGATAGGTTCATAGGGCTTTTTTTCTTTTTCTTTTTTTCATTTTACATTTGTTTTTTTTGTTTTTTTTTTCATTCATTTTTTTTTCTTTTTTTTCTTTTTCTTTTGTGAATGAGGAGCACGGCCAGGTTATTGCAGATAGGTGGGGTGTGCTCGAACAAATTTTTTGGCAAAAGATGACCAGAATCCGAAGGTCTACTTGATGAGTAAAAAAATCGCGGTCCGCTTTAGCGGGCCGCGCACCCACGCGCCCTACTTGTAGTAATAACACTTCCCGCGAGCTGCTTTAGCAGCTCGCGCACCGAGCGACATAAATAAAGCCGAACAATCGCGGTCCGCTTTAGCGGGCCGCGCACCCACGTGCCCTACTTGTAGCAATAACACTTCCCGCGAGCTGCTTTAGCAGCTCGCGCACCGAGCAAACGCTAGTTATAATATATATAGCTCGATTACCACTGACACACTCACTCACTCACTCACTCATTGACAGGGTTGTTCTCCTAGAAGGAGACGGAAATCGATATAATGATGTAGGGGAGATATGTCCAGGTGGGGGATTCGAGTTGGGGAAAATTATGACATTTCGGAAAAACAAGATGGCGGCCGACGTGAATCTTGCAACTCTTTTGTTTTCCAACCGATTTCTTTGAAATTTTGGATTATTGTAGAAATTAGTAAACGATTAACAGAAAAAGTGAAAAAAATTAAAAAAACAAGATGGCGGCCGAGCTGTGACGTCTCAAATTTCCGACCCCTCTCCTGTAAAATTTTGTATGAAAAAAATTTTTTCCACCCATGGTGTCGTATAGAGCTCAAAGAATGTGACTCGGAGAAAGGTGGCGAGAGCTGATGAGTGAGGAGTTCGGAGACGGGCGAGGGGCACGGCCAGGGTATAGAAGATAGGTGGAGGGTGCTCGACCAAATGTCATTCGAAACCTCGAGCAGTTGCCAGTGAGCTGAAAAAAAATTCCAAAATGGCGGAAAAAAAATGGCGGCAAATTTTGTCCGTCTCTCTCTCGGAGACTATAAAAGATGGAGGAGCGGTTTCTCGACAAAAGGTGATCACAACCCGGAGGTCTACCTGGTGAGTAGGAAAAAAATTCAAGATGGCGGATTTTTTTTTTTACATACAAAATGTATGGGGAATATTGAAGGGACTAGAAGTTGGGAACTATGCAAGACATTGATTTTGATAGGTTCATAGGTGTCTTAGATCTCGGAGAATTAAAAAAGAAAAATATACTGGCCGAATTGAGAACCTCCTCCTTTTTGGAAATGGGTTAAAGAAGGTGAAAGAGTGGTTTTTTGCCAACTATCCACGCGACCAACTAGGTGGGGTGTGCTCCAACAAAAATTACTCGAAACCACATCCAATTAGCAGGGAGTTGAAAAAAAACTCCAAAATGGCGGATTCAAGATGGCGACCATAGAAACTTTCTCTGGTGTCTATCTCGGAGAGTATAAAAGATGGAAGAGTAGTTTCGTGGCAACAGATGATCGAGACCCAAAGGTCTACTTGATGATCAGAAAAAAAACAAGATGGCGGATTTTTTCCATGCGAAATATATGGCGAATATTGATTTTTCTTCTTTCTTTTTTTTCTTTTTCTTAATTTTTCTTTTTTTTCTCTTTTCTTTTTTCTTTTTCTTTTGCTTTTACTTTTTTCTTTTGATTTTCGTTTTTCCTTTTTTCTTTTTCTTTTCCTTTTTTTTCATTTTTCATTTTCTTTTTTTTTTCTTTTTTCTTTTCTTTTTTCCTTTTTTATATTTTTATTTGTTTTCATTTTTTATTTTCTTTTTTTTTTTAATTTTTTTAATTTTTTTTTATTTGCTTTTTTTCTTTTTCTTTTTTCTTTTTTCTTTCTTTTTTCCTTTTTTTTATTATTTTTCTTTTTTTCATTTTTAATTTTCTTTTTTTCTTTCTTCTTTTTTCGTTTCTTTTTTTCTTTTTTTTTCTTTTTCTTTTGTGAATGAGGAGCACGGCCAGGTTATTGCAGATAGGTGGGGTGTGCTCGAACAAATTTTTTGGCAAAAGATGACCAGAATCCGAAGGTCTTCTTGATGAGTAAAAAAATCGCCGTCCGCTTTAGCGGGCCGCGCACCCACGCGCCTTACTTTTAGTAATAACACTTCCCGCGAGCTGCTTTAGCAGCTCGCGCACCGAGCAAACGCTAGTTATAATATATATAGCTCGATTACCACTCACTCACTGATTCACTCACTCACTCATTGACAGGGTTGTTCTCCTAGAAGGAGACGGAAATCGATATAATGATGTTCGGGAGATATGTTCGGGTGGGGGATTCGAGTGGGGAAAAATTATGACATTTCGGAAAAACAAGATGGCGGCCGACGTGAATCTTGCAACTCTTTTGTTTTCCAACCGATTTCTTTGAAATTTTGGATTATTGTAGAAATTAGTAAACGATTAACAGAAAAAGTAAAAAAAATTAAAAAAACAAGATGGCGGCCGAGCTGTGACGTCTCAAATTTTCACCCCTCTCCTGTAAAATTTTGTATGAAAAAAATTTTTTCCACCCATGCTGTCGTATAGAGCTCAAAGAATGTGATTTGGAGAAAGGTGGAGAGAGCTGATGAGTGAGGAGTTCGGAGACGGGCGAGGGGCACGGCCAGGGTATAGAAGATAGGTGGAGGGTGCTCGACCAAATGTCATTCGAAACCTCGAGCAGTTGCCAGTGAGTTGAAAAAAAATTCCAAAATGGCGGAAAAAAAATGGCGGCAAATTTTGTCCGTCTCTCTCTCGGAGACTATAAAAGATGGAGGAGCGGTTTCTCGACAAAAGATGATCACAACCCGGAGGTCTACCTGGTGAGTAGGAAAAAAATTCAAGATGGCGGATTTTTTTTTTCCCATACAAAATGTATGGGGAATATTGAAGGGACTAGAAGTTGGGAACTATGCAAGACATTGATTTCGATAGGTTCATAGGTGTCTTAGATCTCGGAGAATTAAAAAAGAAAAATATACTGGCCGAAATGAGAACCTCCAAAATGGCGGATTCAAGATGGCGGCCATAGAAACTTTCTCTGGTGTCTATCTCGGAGAGTATAAAAGATGGAAGAGTGGTTTCTTGGCAACAGATGATCAAGACCTACTACTACTCTACTTGATGATCAGGAAAAAAAACAAGATGGCGGATTTTTTTTCCATGCGAAATATATGGCGAATATTGATTTTTCTTTTTTTTTTCTTCTTTTTGTTTCTTTTTCATTTTTCTTTTTCTTTTTTTTTCTTATCTTTTTCCTTTTTTTTTCATTTTTCATTTTTTTTTATTTTTTTCTTTTTTTTCATTTTTCATGTATTTGCTTTTTTTGTCTTTTTCCTTTTTTCTTTCTTTTTTCCTTTTTTTATTATTTTTTTATATTTTCTTTTCTTTTTTTTTTTTTTTTCTTTTTCTTTTGTGAATGAGGAGCACGGCCACGTTATTGCAGATAGGTGGGGTGTGCTCGAACAAATTTTTTGGCAAAAGATGACCAGAATCCGAAGGTCTACTTGATGAGTAAATAAATCGCGGTCCGCTTTAGCGGGCCGCGCACCCACGCGCCCTACTTGTGGCAACAACACTTCCCGCGAGCTGCTTTAGCAGCTCGCGCACCGAGCGAAATAAATAAAGCCGAACAATCGCGGTCCGCTTTAGCGGGCCGCGCACCCACGCGCCCTACTTGTGGCAACAACACTTCCCGCGAGCTGCTTTAGCAGCTCGCGCACCGAGCGAAATAAATAAAGCCGAACAATCGCGGTCCGCTTTAGCGGGCCGCGCACCCACGCGCCCTACTTGTAGCAATAACACTTCCCGCGAGCTGCTTTAGCAGCTCGCGCACCGAGCAAACGCTAGTTATAATATATATAGCTCGATTACCACTGACACACTCACTGACTCACTCACTCACTGATTGACAGGGTTGTTCTCCTAGAAGGAGACGGAAATCGATATAATGATGTTCGGGAGATGTGTTTGGGGGGGGGGATTCGAGTTTGGGAAAATTATGACATTTCGGAAAAACAAGATGGCGGCCGACGTGAATCTTGCAACTCTTTTGTTTTCCAACCGATTTCTTTGAAATTTTGGATTATTGTAGAAATTAGTAAACGATTAACAGATAAAGTGAAAAAAATTAAAAAAACAAGATGGCGGCCGAGCTGTGACGTCTCAAATTTCCGACCCCTCTCCTGTAAAATTTTGTATGAAAAAAATTTTTTTCACCCATGGTGTCGTATAGAGCTCAAAGAATGTGACTCGGAGAAAGGTGGAGAGAGCTGATGAGTGAGGAGTTCGGAGACGGGCGAGAGGCACGGGCAGGGTATACAAGATAGGTGGAGGGTGCTCGACCAAATGTCATTCGAAACCTCGAGCAGTTGCCAGTGAGTTGAAAAAAAAATCCAAAATGGCGGAAAAAAAATGGCGGCAAATTTTGTCCGTCTCTCTCTCGGAGACTATAAAAGATGGAGGGGCGGTTTCTCGACAAAAGATGATCACAACCCGGAGGTCTACCTGGTGAGTAGGAAAAAAATTCAAGATGGCGGATTTTTTTTTTTACATACAAAATGTATGGGGAATATTGAAGGGACTAGAAGTTGGGAACTATGCAAGACATTGATTTTGATAGGTTCATAGGGCTTTTTTCTTTTTCTTTTTTTTCATTTTACATTTGCTTTTTTTCTTTTTTTTTCTTTTTCTTTTGTGAATGAGGAGCACGGCCAGGTTATTGCAGATAGGTGGGGTGTGCTCGAACAAATTTTTTGGCAAAAGATGACCAGAATCCGAAGGTCTACTTGATGAGTAATAAAATCGCGGTCCGCTTTAGCGGGCCGCGCACCCACGCGCCCTACTTGTAGTAACAACACTTCCCGCGAGCTGCTTTAGCAGCTCGCGCACCGAGCGAAATAAATAAAGCCGAACAATCGCGGTCCGCTTTAGCGGGCCGCGCACCCACGCGCCCTACTTGTAGCAATAACACTTCCCGCGAGCTGCTTTAGCAGCTCGCGCACCGAGCGAAATAAATAAAGCCGAACAATCGCGGTCCGCTTTAGCGGGCCGCGCACCCACGCGCCTTACTTTTAGTAAAACACTTCCCGCGAGCTGCTTTAGCAGCTCGCGCACCGAGCAAACGCTAGTTATAATATATATAGCTCGATTACCACTGACTGACTGACACACTCACTGATTGACATAATTGTTCTCCTAGAAAGAGACAAAAAACGATAGAATGATGTAGGGGAGATATGTCCGGGTGGGGGATTCGAGTGGGGAAAAATTATGACATTTCGGAAAAACAAGATGGCGGCCGACGTGAATCTTGCAACTCTTTTGTTTTCCAACCGATTTCTTTGAAATTTTGGATTATTGTAGAAATTAGTAAACGATTAACAGAAAAAGTGAAAAAAATTAAAAAAACAAGATGGCGGCCGAGCTGTGACGTCTCAAATTTCCACCCCTCTCCTGTAAAATTTTGTATGAAAAAAATTTTTTTCACCCATGGTGTCGTATAGAGCTCAAAGAATGTGACTCGGAGAAAGGTGGAGAGAGCTGATGAGTGAGGAGTTCGGAGACGGGCGAGGGGCACGGCCAGGGTATAGAAGATAGGTGGAGGGTGCTCGACCAAATGTCATTCGAAACCTCGAGCAGTTGCCAGTGAGTTGAAAAAAAATTCCAAAATGGCGGAAAAAAAATGGCGGCAAATTTTGTCCGTCTCTCTCTCGGAGACTATAAAAGATGGAGGAGCGGTTTCTCGACAAAAGATGATCACAACCCGGAGGTCTACCTGGTGAGTAGGAAAAAAATTCAAGATGGCGGATTTTTTTTCCATACAAAATGTATGGGGAATATTGAAGGGACTAGAAGTTGGGAACTATGCAAGACAATGAGTTTGATAGGTTCATAGGGCCTTCTTCTTTTTCTTTTTTTTCATTTTACATTTGCTTTTTTTCTTTTTTTTTCTTTTTCATTTGTGAATGAGGAGCACGGCCAGGTTATTGCAGATAGGTGGGGTGTGCTCGAACAAATTTTTTGGCAAAAGATGACCAGAATCCGAAGGTCTACTTGATGAGTAAAAAATCGCGGTCCGCTTTAGCGGGCCGCGCACCCACGCGCCCTACTTGTAGTAATAACACTTCCCGCGAGCTGCTTTAGCAGCTCGCGCACCGAGCGAAATAAATAAAGCCGAACAATCGCGGTCCGCTTTAGCGGGCCGCGCACCCACGCGCCTTACTTTTAGTAAAACACTTCCCGCGAGCTGCTTTAGAAGCTCGCGCACCGAGCGAAATAAATAAAGCCGAACAATCGCGGTCCGCTTTAGCGGGCCGCGCACCCACGCGCCCTACTTGTAGCAACAACACTTCCCGCGAGCTGCTTTAGCAGCTCGCGCACCGAGCAAACACTAGTTATAATATATATAGCTCGATTACCACTGACTGACTGATTCACTGACTCATTGACATAATTGTTCTCCTAGAAAGAGACAGAAAACGATACAATGATGTAGGGGAGATATGTTTGGGGGGGGGATTCGAGTTGGGGAAAATTATGACATTTCGGAAAAACAAGATGGCGGCCGACGTGATTCTTGCAACTCTTTTGTTTTCCAACCGATTTCTTTGAAATTTTGGATTATTGTAGAAATTAGTAAACGATTAACAGAAAAAGTGAAAAAAATTAAAAAAACAAGATGGCGGCCGAGCTGTGACGTCTCAAATTTCCGACCCCTCTCCTGTAAAATTTTGTATGAAAAAAATTTTTTTCACCCATGGTGTCGTATAGAGCTCAAAGAATGTGACTCGGAGAAAGGTGGAGAGAGCTGATGAGTGAGGAGTTCGGAGACGGGCGAGGGGCACGGCCAGGGTATAGAAGATAGGTGGAGGGTGCTCGACCAAATGTCATTCGAAACCTCGAGCAATTGCCAGTGAGTTGAAAAAAAATTCCAAAATGGCGGAAAAAAAATGGCGGCAAATTTTGTCCGTCTCTCTCTCGGAAACTATAAAAGATGGAGGAGCGGTTTCTCGACAAAAGATGATCAAAACCCGGAGGTCTACCTGGTGAGTAGGAAAAAAATTCAAGATGGCGGATTTTTTTTTCCCATACAAAATGTATGGGGAATATTGAAGGGACTAGAAGTTGGGAACTATGCAAGACATTGATTTTGATAGGTTCATAGGGCTTTTTTTCTTTTTCTTTTTTTCATTTTACATTTGTTTTTTTTCTTTTTTTTCATTTTACACTTGTTTTTTTTTCTTTTTTTTCATTTTTTTTTTCTTTTTTTTCTTTTTTTTTTCTTTTTTTTTCTTTTTCTTTTGTGAATGAGGAGCACGGCCAGGTTATTGCAGATAGGTGGGGTGTGCTCGAACAAATTTTTTGGCAAAAGATGACCAGAATCCGAAGGTCTACTTGATGAGTAAAAAAATCGCGGTCCGCTTTAGCGGGCCGCGCACCCACGCGCCCTACTTGTAGTAATAACACTTCCCGCGAACTGCTTTAGCAGCTCGCGCACCGAGCGAAATAAATAAAGCCGAACAATCGCGGTCCGCTTTAGCGGGCCGTGCACCCACGCGCCCTACTTGTAGCAATAACACTTCCCGCGAGCTGCTTTAGCAGCTCGCGCACCGAGCGAAATAAATAAAGCCGAACAATCGCGGTCCGCTTTAGCGGGCTGCGCACCCACGCGCCTTACTTTTAGTAATAACATTTCCCGCGAGCTGCTTTAGCAGCTCGCGCACCGAGCAAACGCTAGTAATAATATATATAGCTCGATTACCACTCACTGATTCACTCACTCACTCACTGATTGACAGGGTTGTTCTCCTAGAAGGAGACGGAAATCAGTATAATGATGTTCGGGAGATGTGTTTGGGGGGGGATTCGAGTTGGGGAAAATTATGACATTTCGGAAAAACAAGATGGCGGCCGACGTGAATCTTGCAACTCTTTTGTTTTCCAACCGATTTCTTTGAAATTTTGGATTATTGTAGAAATTAGTAAACGATTAACAAAAAAAGTGAAAAAAATTAAAAAAACAAGATGGCGGCCGAGCTGTGACGTCTCAAATTTCCGACCCCTCTCCTGTAAAATTTTGTATGAAAAAAATTTTTTTCACCCATAGTGTCGTATAGAGCTCAAAGAATGTGACTCGGAGAAAGGTGGAGAGAGCTGATGAGTGAGGAGTTCGGAGACGGACGAGGGGCACGGCCAGGGTATAGAAGATAGGTGGAGGGTGCTCGACCAAATGTCATTCGAAACCTCGAGCAGTTGCCAGTGAGTTGAAAAAAAATTCCAAAATGGCGGAAAAAAAATGGCGGCAAATTTTGTCCGTCTCTCTCTCGGAGACTATAAAAGATGGAGGAGCGGTTTCTCGACAAAAGATGATCAAAACCCGGAGGTCTACCTGGTGAGTAGGAAAAAAATTCAAGATGGCGGAATTTTTTTTTTCGTACAAAATGTATGGGGAATATTGAAGGGACTAGAAGTTGGGAACTATGCAAGACAATGAGTTTGATAGGTTCATAGGGCTTTTTTCTTTTCTTTTTTTTCATTTTACATTTGTTTTTTTTTTTTGTTTTTTTTTTTCTTTTTTATTCTTTTTCATTTGTGAATGAGGAGCACGGCCAGGTTATTGCAGATAGGTGGGGTGTGCTCGAACAAATTTTTTGGCAAAAGATGACCAGAATCCGAAGGTCTACTTGATGAGTAAAAAAATCGCGGTCCGCTTTAGTGGGCCGCGCACCCACGCGCCCTACTTGTAGTAATAACACTTCCCGCGAGCTGCTTTAGCAGCTCGCGCACCGAGCGAAATAAATAAAGCCGAACAATCGCGGTCCGCTTTAGCGGGCCGCGCACCCACGCGCCCTACTTGTAGCAATAACACTTCCCGCGAGCTGCTTTAGCAGCTCGCGCACCGAGCAAATGCTAGTTATAATATATATAGCTCGATTACCACTCACTGATTCACTCACTCACTGATTGACAGGGTTGTTCTCCTAGAAGGAGACGGAAATCGATACAATGATGTTTGGGAGATGTGCTTGGGGGGGGGATTCGAGTTGGGGAAAATTATGACATTTCGGAAAAACAAGATGGCGGCCGACGTGAATCTTGCAACTCTTTTGTTTTCCGACCGATTTCTTTGAAATTTTGGATTATTGTAGAAATTAGTAAACGATTAAAAGAAAAAGTGAAAAAAAATAAAAAAACAAGATGGCGGCCGAGCTGTGACGTCTCAAATTTCCAACCCCTCTCCTGTAAAATTTTGTATGAAAAAAATTTTTTTCACCCATGGTGTCGTATAGAGCTCAAAGAATGTGACTCGGAGAAAGGTGGCGAGAGCTGATGAGTGAGGAGTTCGGAGACGGGCGAAGGGCACGGCCAGGGTATAGTAGATAGGTGGAGGGTGCTCGACCAAATGTCATTCAAAACCTCGAGCAGTTGCCAGTGAGTTGAAAAAAAATTCCAAAATGGCGGAAAAAAAATGGCGGCAAATTTTGTCCGTCTCTCTCTCGGAGACTATAAAAGATGGAGGAGCGGTTTCTCGACAAAAGATGATCACAACCCGGAGGTCTACCTGGTGAGTAGGAAAAAAATTCAAGATGGCGGATTTTTTTTTCCATACTAAATGTATGGGGAATATTGAAGGGACTAGAAGTTGGGAACTATGCAAGACATTGATTTTGATAGGTTCATAGGGCTTTTTTTCTTTTTCTTTTTTTTCATTTTACAATTGCTTTTTTTTTTTTTTTTTTTTTTTCTTTTTTTTTTCTTTTTCTTTTGTGAATGAGGAGCACGGCCAGGTTATTGCAGATAGGTGGGGTGTGCTCGAACAAATTTTTTGGCAAAAGATGACCCGAATCCGAAGGTCTACTTGATGAGTAAAAAAATCGCGGTCCGCTTTAGCGGGCCGCGCACCCACGCGCCCTACTTGTAGTAATAACACTTCCCGCGAGCTGCTTTAGCAGCTCGCGCACCGAGCGAAATAAATAAAGCCGAACAATCGCGGTCCGCTTTAGCGGGCCGCGCACCCACGCGCCTTACTTTTAGTAAAACACTTCCCGCGAGCTGCTTTAGCAGCTCGCGCACCGAGCAAACGCTAGTTATAATATATATAGCTCGATTACCACTGACTCACTGACTCACTGATTGACATAATTGTTCTCCTAGAAAGAGACAAAAAACGATACAATGATGTAGGGGAGATATGTCCGGGTGGGGGATTCGAGTGGGGAAAAATTATGACATTTCGGAAAAACAAGATGGCGGCCGACGTGATTCTTGCAACTCTTTTATTTTCCAACCGATTTCTTTGAAATTTTGGATTATTGTAGAAATTAGTAAACGATTAACAGAAAAAGTGAAAAAAATTAAAAAAACAAGATGGCGGCCGAGCTGTGACGTCTCAAATTTCAGACCCCTCCCTGTAAAATTTTGTATGAAAAAAATTTTTTTCACCCATGGTGTCGTATAGAGCTCAAAGATTGTGACTCGGAGAAAGGTGGAGAGAGCTGATGAGTGAGGAGTTCGGAGACGGACGAGGGGCACGGCCAGGGTATAGAAGATAGGTGGAGGGTGCTCGACCAAATGTCATTCGAAACCTCGAGCAGTTGCCAGTGAGTTGAAAAAAAATTCGAAAATGGCGGAAAAAAAATGGCGGCAAATTTTGTCCGTCTCTCCCTCGGAGACTATAAAAGATGGAGGAGCGGTTTCTCGACAAAAGATGATCAAAACCCGGAGGTCTACCTGGTGAGTAGGAAAAAAATTCAAGATGGCGGATTTTTTTTTTCCATACTAAATGTATGGGGAATATTGAAGGGACTAGAAGTTGGGAACTATGCAAGACATTGATTTTGATAGGTTCATAGGGCTTTTTTTCTTTTTCTTTTTTTTCATTTTACATTTGCTTTTTTTCTTTTTTTTCTTTTTTTTTTTTCTTTTTTTTTCTTTTTCTTTTGTTAATGAGGAGCACGGCCAGGTTATTGCAGATAGGTGGGGTGTGCTCGAACAAATTTTTTGGCAAAAGATGACCAGAATCCGAAGGTCTACTTGATGAGTAAATAAATCGCGGTCCGCTTTAGCGGGCCGCGCACCCACGCGCCCTATTGTGGGAACAACACTTCCCGCGAGCTGCTTTAGCAGCTCGCGCACCAAGCGAAATAAATAAAGCCGAACAATCGCGGTCCGCTTTAGCGGGCCGCGCACCCACGCGCCTTACTTTTAGTAAAACACTTCCCGCGAGCTGCTTTAGCAGCTCGCGCACCGAGCGAAATAAATAAAGCCGAACAATCGCGGTCCGCTTCAGCGGGCCGCGCACCCACGCGCCTTACTTTTAGCAATAACACTTCCCGCGAGCTGCTTTAGCAGCTCGCGCACCGAGCAAACGCTAGTAATATATATAGCTCGATTACCACTCACTGATTGACTGACTCATTGACATAATTGTTCTCCTAGAAAGAGACAAAAAACGATATAATGATGTACGGGAGATATGTCCGGGTGGGGGATTCGAGTGGGGAAAAATTATGACATTTCGGAAAAACAAGATGGCGGCCGACGTGATTCTTGCAACTCTTTTGTTTTTCAACCGATTTCTTTGAAATTTTGGATTATTGTAGAAATTAGTAAACGATTAACAGAAAAAGTGAAAAAAATTTAAAAATCAAGATGGCGGCCGAGCTGTGACGTCTCAAATTTCCACCCCTCTCCTGTAAAATTTTGTATGAAAAAAATTTTTTTCACCCATGGTGTCGTATAGAGCTCAAAGAATGTGACTCGGAGAAAGGTGGAGAGAGCTGATGAGTGAGGAGTTCGGAGACGGGCGAGGGGCACGGCCAGGGTATAGAAGATAGGTGGAGGGTGCTCGACCAAATGTCATTCGAAACCTCGAGCAGTTGCCAGTGAGTTAAAAAAAAATTCCAAAATGGCGGAAAAAAAATGGCGGCAAATTTTGTCCGTCTCTCTCTCGGAGACTATAAAAGATGGAGGAGCGGTTTCTCGACAAAAGATGATCACAACCCGGAGGTCTACCTGGTGAGTAGGAAAAAAATTCAAGATGGCGGATTTTTTTTTCCCCCCATACAAAATGTATGGGGAATATTGAAGGGACTAGAAGTTGGGAACTATGCAAGACATTGATTTTGATAGGTTCATAGGGCTTTTTTTCTTTTTCTTTTTTTCATTTTACATTTGTTTTTTTTTTCTTTTTTTTCATTTTTTTTCATTTTTTTCTTTTTCTTTTGTGAATGAGGAGCACGGCCAGGTTATTGCAGATAGGTGGGGTGTGCTCGAACAAATTTTTTGGCAAAAGATGACCAGAATCCGAAGGTCTACTTGATGAGTAAAAAAATCGCGGTCCGCTTTAGCGGGCCGCGCACCCACGCGCCCTACTTGTAGCAATAACACTTCCCGCGAGCTGCTTTAGCAGCTCGCGCACCGAGCAAATGCTAGTTATAATATATATAGCTCGATTACCACTGACTCACTCACTCACTCACTGATTGACATAATTGTTCTCCTAGAAAGAGACAAAAAACGATAAAATGATGTACGGGAGATATGTTCGGGTGGGGGATTCGAGTGGGGAAAAATTATGACATTTCGGAAAAACAAGATGGCGGCCGACGTGAATCTTGCAACTCTTTTGTTTTCCAACGGATTTCTTTGAAATTTTGGATTATTGTAAAAATTAGTAAACGATTAACAGAAAAAGTGAAAAAATTAAAAAAACAAGATGGCGGCCGAGCTGTGACGTCTCAAATTTCCACCCCTCTCCTGTATAATTTTGTATGAAAAAAATTTTTTTCACCCATGGTGTCGTATAGAGCTCAAAGAATGTGACTCGGAGAAAGGTGGAGAGAGCTGATGAGTGAGGAGTTCGGAGACGGGCGAGGGGCACGGCCAGGGTATAGAAGATAGGTGGAGGGTGCTCGACCAAATGTCATTCGGAACCTCGAGCAGTTGCCAGTGAGTTGAAAAAAAATTCCAAAATGGCGGAAAAAAAATGGCGGCAAATTTTGTCCGTCTCTCTCTCGGAGACTATAAAAGATGGAGGAGCGGTTTCTCGACAAAAGATGATCACAACCCGGAGGTCTACCTGGTGAGTAGGAAAAAAATTCAAGATGGCGGATTTTTTTTTTCCATACAAAATGTATATGGGGAATATTTTTTTTTTTTTTTTTTTTTTCATTTATTTGGAAAACATACAGCTTAAATAAATAAAATATAGCTTATACAATAATTATATCACTGGAGCCAGTTAAGTTTCCACGTTTTGGTAAAATACAATATTTTGGGTGGGAGTCCATCCTAAACTTTCAGTAAACAAAAATATTATAATAATAAAAGATAAATAAACATGTACCTTAAACGAGATGGGTCCACTCCTGCCATCAAGCCTTGTATTATATTGTGCATTTCTTGATGGCAGAGACGAACCCCCCACACTTATATTTAAATTGGTCTACTTTGAAATATTTCTTATTATACGTATCACAAGCTCGAACGATGAATCTGTTATGACTATAATTGGTTCTGGCACGTGGAAGTACAAACATGTTACTTTTACGTGACTTACGCTTATTTAATTTAGGTACACAATATTTTATTTTATTTAGAAGATAAGGACTATCGATCAATCCGTTGATAATTTTATATAAAAATATTTGATCTTTATGTTCCCTCCTTATTTGTAAAGTTTCTATTTTACTTGTATTAAATGAACTAAATCTTTTGTTCAAACATTTTATGAATTTGCGCTGAATATTCTCTAACATGTCCACGTAAACTGCATACTGAGGGTTCCAAGCAGTGGAAGCATGCTCCAAATGGGATCTGACAATTGAATTATACAAAAGGATTAGGGTTTTTGGGTTTTTGAAATCAGTCGTTTGCCGGAGAACAAACCCGAGCATTTTATATGCTTTATTTTTGATTTTGTTCAGATGCTGATCAAAAATTAATTGCCTGTCTAGTTGGATACCCAGGTCTCTCACCTCATCAACCCTACGCAATTTTTTGCCAAGTAAGAAATAATTATGAAAGAGTGCATTAATTTTTTTTCTAGAAAAGGAAATAGTGCAGCATTTATCTATATTTAAATCTAGTCCATTAACTTTACAATATTCACTTATTCGATTTAAATCTTCCTGTAAGCCTAAACAGTCTTTTTCAGTTCTTATTATATTGAAAATTTTTGTGTCATCTGCATACAAAAGTAGATGAGAGTTTTTAATACTATTTTTAACATCATTTATAAAAATATTAAATAGTAGAGGTCCGAGGTGGGAGCCCTGGGGGACACCAGACGTTATGGGTATAAAGGTGGAAGTATACCCTTTGACTGCCACTGCTTGGGTTCGCTCACGTAAGTAGGATACGAGCCACCTCAGGAGGTCACCGTGTATACCGATCGTCTCCAGTTTGGCAATTAAAATATCATGCGATATTTTATCGAAAGCCTTGGAGTAATCGGTATACACGACGTCAACCTGGAAACCATTATCCATCGCATCCAAGGTAACATCTAGCAATTCACAGAGGTTGGTTTCTGTGGAGCGTTTGTTTATGAAACCATGTTGAGACTGCGTTAAAAGCGGGCGTACTGCCGGGAATAACTTGTCGTATATGATTTTTTCAAAGAGTTTGGGGATGATAGATAATTTAGAAATACCACGGTAGTTTCTTACATTATGCTTATCTCCGTTTTTATGAATGGGGACGATTATAGAACGTTTCCAAGTGTTAGGCAAAACACCAGATCGCAAGGAACTTTGGAATAAAAGCGTTAGAGGCACAGATAATTGATTGCTACATCTTTTAAGGAATAAAGGATGTAGACCATCAGGGCCACTTCCCTTGGTGACATCAAGAGCGGATAAATGCTTTTTAACAGTGTCAACATCTATCCCAACGTATCCAATGAGGGCTTGTGGAGATTCACTGGCATCGGATTTGAATTTAAGGTTTGAGCGCTTTACAAAAACAGATTCGAAAAAATTGTTAAAGAGGTCAGCTATATGTTGCCCATCATGTGCATTTTGATCATCTAAGTATAAACTATCTGGTATACTGTTAACGTTATATTTAGATTGTATAAACGACCAAAAACTTTTAGAATTAAGTGAAATATTACCTTCTGCACGTTCAATATATAAATTGTAACACGAAGCCTCAGTGTATTTGAATTCACGCCGAATCTCTGCAAATTGGATGTAGTCCGATTGCCTGCCATATATTTTCCATTTTTTGTGAATTCTATTTTTTTTATTTACAATCTTAATAAGATGGCGTGAGTACCAGCATGGATACCTAGTATTTTTCATCACTAACTTAGAAGGAATGAGCTTGTCAATTATCAGATTGACTATGTGATAAAATTCATCAACTGCGTCGATGATGCTTCTATTACCGAGGCGCTCAACCCAGTCTATTTTCGATAACTCTTCGTTAATGGCACTGTAATCTGCTGTATAAAAACGACGAACCAGACGGGGAGGAGGACGTAGGCTAGGTTGTAAGTTTTGGATGTCGACTGTTACATGGAGGGCAGGATGATGTTTATCTTCCGGTAATGATAATGGCTCCGCTCTGACTACTGCACAGTGGGAATTAGATATAACCAAGTCCAAACACCTATTATTAACGTTATTAACACCATTAAATTGCATCCAACTAGTAAAACATAGAAATGAATAAAGTTGCGAAGTTAATTGATCAGCAGTAGTATTCACTATATTATAATTTATATCACCTGAGTTGGATTGCCATTTACCAAAATAAGATAAAGTTTGTTGCTATAACATATTATTAAACGTTCGCAGTAGAATATAGATTTATGGTAGTAGTGCATTAAACATCTTAAGTCACATCTTACAAAAATTGGAAACATACTATTAATAGTAACAATTCTTAGAGTAATAGATAAAATGATTAAAAAGCAATAGTCAATTGTTATTATTAATTTAAGAAAAACAATACTCGTCAATGATTGACTTTTATAGTCGAAAAACCCCATTTTGTTAGTCCCGATTACTGTTGTGTATAAAGAAATTGGTGTCGCATTCGTAATTTGTAAGTTAAAACAAAAATCGGTGATAACTACGCACGAGTATGATACTTTCGAGCAAAAAACTTTCAAAACAATGTAACTTACCATGACCAGAACCAAATTAAATATGAATGTTACATGATTGTTTAACCTTAGTACATTACAGTACATTTCCGCTGAAGGCCCTTTCTCACGCAGGACTACGCAAGCTGGGCCAGCAATGGATATCGCACATTGCATCAGCTTTCTGTAACACATGTGATCGTGATAACAGATAAAAGATATGCAGTCAGTGTTAGCGACTGAGTATTTGTACACCCACAATTTTGCAAGTTTATTTAATATTTGAATACCTAGAAGACAATAAATTATGACATGGATTGTAAACCTTAACTCAAAGCCTAGGTGTATCGAAAACTCATGATACCAGAACAAACGGAACACAGAAAATAAATACGGATTTTTTTTACACTGAGTACTAAACGATCGTTTCAAACCAACACCTAGTAGATAGGAAACACCTTTCACTGTATGGTTATTACCTAAACAATTTTTTTTAACGAATCTTCTGAAGTAATATGTAAAATTTTAGATTTGTCATTTTGACGAACCATGATTGTGCAGTTCCTCACCCAACAATAGGTATAATTTTTTTCCTTCGCCTTGAGTTTGGCTTTTTGTAGGAGCATTTTATTATAGCTTGAAAGGTGGTCGTTGATATAAACACGACTTTGATTGCCTGGAAAACCAATATCCGATGCTCTCAGGTCCTTGAGGCGGCGTAGGCACGCTAGGAAGTCATCCTTTTTGTATCTCGATAACAGTTTTATGATAATCGGCTTAGGTTTTGAGTTGTCGATGTCATTCCTTACCGCAACTCTAGTGACAAAATCTATATCCCTCGACGGGTCCAATTGATACCCGCTCTTAACCGCCAGGTTTGTGATGACCTTAACAAGGTCCTCATCTTTCTTCTGCGGAATACCGTTTATTTGTATGTTCGAGCGCCGGACCCACTGTTCATTCTTTAAGTTAAATTCCATAATGTTACTCACCTTCTCCTTGAGTTCATTAAAATCTGACTTAATACCCTCTATTTGCGGCAACTTCAACTCGAGGTCAGAAACACGACTATCCAACTCTTCAACTTTCGCAGATAGTGTATTCTTTAACTCCGAAATCTCCTTCTTCATGAGATTTAAGTCTTTAGAGAAGACATCCAACGAGCTCTGTACGGCCTGGAATTTTTCTGTAATTAGGTTTATTAAGGCCTGACGTTGCTCCTCCTGTGATTTAGCTATACATCCTAATAAGTCATTTTTCAAGGACTGAAAGTCCGGAGAGTGTTTGCTTTGACCGCAGTCAATGGCGTAATCTGGATCAGTGCCCTTGACCGGAGTACCGTCCGCATTTTGAGACCCCTTTTTACTCGCCACTTTGCATGCAGGACATTTCCAGGAGGATTTGTATGACGTAGAAAGCTTAGCGTAGTTATCCTTTGTCATGCCCACACACAAGTAATGATAAGTTGAGGTACAAACGGAACATTTTACTAACTCCTTCGTTTCTAAGGCGGACTTGCAGGCTACACAGGTATGTGACATCTTGCGCGTTAGGAATAAAGTCCAAATTAGCACTTAAGGCAAACAACACAAGCAATACGAGTACTGTTGCGCAGGTAATCGTAGGTACAAACTTAATACACGTCAATCCAGTACGAACTCCCAGACGTTACTGCCCTATTATATATATTGAAGGGACTAGAAGTTGGGAACTATGCAAGACATTGATTTCGATAGGTTCATAGGGCTTTTTTTCTTTTTCTTTTTTCTCATTTTACATTTGCTTTTTTCTTTTTTTTCTTTTTTTTTTCTTTTTTTTTCTTTTTCTTTTGTGAATGAGGAGCACGGCCACGTTATTGCAGATAGGTGGGGTGTGCTCGAACAAATTTTTTGGCAAAAGATGACCAGAATCCGAAGGTCTACTTGATGAGTAAAAAAATCGCGGTCCGCTTTAGCGGGCCGCGCACCCACGCGCCCTACTTGTAGTAATAACACTTCCCGCGAGCTGCTTTAGCAGCTCGCGCACCGAGCGAAATAAATAAAGCCGAACAATCGCGGTCCGCTTTAGCGGGCCGCGCACTCACGCGCCCTACTTGTAGCAATAACACTTCCCGCGAGCTGCTTTAGCAGCTCGCGCACCGAGCGAAATAAATAAAGCCGAACAATCGCGGTCCGCTTTAGCGGGCCGCGCACCCACGCGCCTTACTTTTAGTAAAACACTTCCCGCGAGCTGCTTTAGCAGCTCGCGCACCGAGCAAACGCTAGTTATTATAATATATATAGCTCGATTACCACTGATTCACTCACTGACTGATTCACTCATTGACAGGGTTGTTCTCCTAGAAGGAGACGGATATCGATATAATGATGCAGGGGAGATATGTCCAGGTGGGGGATTCGAGTTGGGGAAAATTATGACATTTCGGAAAAACAAGATGGCGGTCGACGTGAATCTTGCAACTCTTTTGTTTTCCAACCGATTTCTTTGAAATTTTGGATTATTGTAGAAATTAGTAAACGATTAACAGAAAAAGTGAAAAAAATTAAAAAAACAAGATGGCGGCCGAGCTGTGACGTCTCAAATTTCCGACCCCTCTCCTGTAAAATTTTGTATGAAAAAAATTTTTTTCACCCATGGTGTCGTATAGAGCTCAAAGAATGTGACTCGGAGAAAGGTGGCGAGAGCTGATGAGTGAGGAGTTCGGAGACGGGCGAGGGGCACGGCCAGGGTATAGTAGATAGGTGGAGGGTGCTCGACCAAATGTCATTCGAAACCTCGAGCAGTTGCCAGTAAGTTGAAAAAAAATTCCAAAATGGCGGAAAAAAAATGGCGGCAAATTTTGTCCGTCTCTCTCTCGGAGACTATAAAAGATGGAGGAGCGGTTTCTCGACAAAAGATGATCAAAACCCGGAGGTCTACCTGGTGAGTAGGAAAAAAATTCAAGATGGCGGATTTTTTTTTTCCATACTAAATGTATGGGGAATATTGAAGGGACTAGAAGTTGGGAACTAAGCAAGACATTGATTTTGATAGGTTCATAGGGCTTTTTTTCTTTTTCTTTTTTTCATTTTACATTTGTTTTTTTTGTTTTTTTTTTTAATTTTTTTTTCTTTTTTTTTCTTTTTCTTTTGTGAATGAGGAGCACGGCCAGGTTATTGCAGATAGGTGGGGTGTGCTCGAACAAATTTTTTGGCAAAAGATGACCAGAATCCGAAGGGCTACTTGATGAGTAAAAAAATCGCGGTCCGCTTTAGCGGGCCGCGCACCCACGCGCCCTACTTGTAGTAACAACACTTCCCGCGAGCTGCTTTAGCAGCTCGCGCACCGAACGAAATAAATAAAGCCGAACAATCGCGGTCCGCTTTAGCGGGCCGCGCACCCACGCGCCCTACTTGTAGCAATAACACTTCCCGCGAGCTGCTTTAGCAGCTCGCGCACCGAGCAAATGCTAGTTATAATATATATAGCTCGATTACCACTGATTCACTGACTGACTGACTCATTGACAGGGTTGTTCTCCTAGAAGGAGACGGAAATCGATATAATGATGTTCGGGAGATGTGTTCGGGGGGGGGATTCGAGTTGGGGAAAATTATGACATTTCTGAAAAACAAGATGGCGGCCAACGTGAATCTTGCAACTCTTTTGTTTTCCGACCGATTTCTTTGAAATTTTGGATTATTGTAGAAATTAGTAAACGATTAACAGAAAAAGTGAAAAAAATTAAAAAAACAAGATGGCGGCCGAGCTGTGACGTCTCAAATTTCCGACCCCTCTCCTGTAAAATTTTGTATGAAAAAAAATTTTTTCACCCATGGTGTCGTATAGAGCTCAAAGAATGTGACTCGGAGAAAGATGGAGCGAGCTGATGAGTGAGGAGTTCGGAGACGGGCGAGGGGCACGGCCAGGGTATAGAAGATAGGTGGAGGATGCTCGACCAAATGTCATTCGAAACCTCGAGCAGTTGCCAGTGAGTTGAAAAAAAATTCCAAAATGGCGGAAAAAAAATGGCGGCAAATTTTGTCCGTCTCTCTCTCGGAGACTATAAAAGATGGAGGAGTGGTTTCTCGACAAAAGATGATCACAACCCGGAGGTCTACCTGGTGAGTAGGAAAAAAATTCAAGATGGCGGATTTTTTTTTTTACATACAAAATGTATGGGGAATATTGAAGGGACTAGAAGTTGGGAACTATGCAAGACATTGATTTTGATAGGTTCATAGGGCTTTTTTCTTTTTCTTTTTTTTCATTTTACATTAGCTTTTTTTCTCTTTTTTTTTCTTTTTCTTTTGTGAATGAGGAGCACGGCCAGGTTATTGCAGATAGGTGGGGTGTGCTCGAACAAATTTTTTGGCAAAAGATGACCAGAATCCGAAGGTCTACTTGATGAGTAATAAAATCGCGGTCCGCTTTAGCGGGCCGCGCACCCACGCGCCCTACTTGTAGTAACAACACTTCCCGCGAGCTGCTTTAGCAGCTCGCGCACCGAGCGAAATAAATAAAGCCGAACAATAGCGGTCCGCTTTAGCGGGCCGCGCACCCACGCGCCCTACTTGTAGTAATAACACTTCCCGCGAGCTGCTTTAGCAGCTCGCGCACCGAGCGAAATAAATAAAGCCAAACAATCGCGGTCCGCTTTAGCGGGCCGCGCACCCACGCGCCCTACTTGTAGTAACAACACTTCCCGCGAGCTGCTTTAGCAGCTCGCGCACCGAGCGAAATAAATAAAGCCGAACAATCGCGGTCCGCTTTAGCGGGCCGCGCACCCACGCGCCCTACTTGTAGCAATAACACTTCCCGCGAGCTGCTTTAGCAGCTCGCGCACCGAGCGAAATAAATAAAGCCGAACAATCGCGGTCCGCTTTAGCGGGCCGCGCACCCACGCGCCTTACTTTTAGTAAAACACTTCCCGCGAGCTGCTTTAGCAGCTCGCGCACCGAGCAAACGCTAGTTATAATATATATAGCTCGATTACCACTGACTCACTCACTCACTGATTGACACGATTGTTCTCCTAGAAGGAGACGGAAATCGATATAATGATGTAGGGGAGATGTGTTTGGGCGGGGGATTCGAGTTGGGGAAAATTATGACATTTCGGAAAAACAAGATGGCGGCCGACGCGATTCTTGCAAATCTTTTGTTTTCTAACCGATTTCTTTGAAATTTTGGATTATTGTAGAAATTAGTAAACGATTAACAGAAAAAGTGAAAAAAAATAAAAAAACAAGATGGCGGCCGAGCTGTGACGTCTCAAATTTCCGACCCCTCTCCTGTAAAATTTTGTATGAAAAAAATTTTTTTCACCCATGGTGTCGTATAGAGCTCAAAGAATGTGACTCGGAGAAAGGTGGCGAGAGCTGATGAGTGAGGAGTTCGGAGACGGGCGAGGGGCACGGCCAGGGTATAGTAGATAGGTGGAGGGTGCTCGACCAAATGTCATTCGAAACCTCGAGCAGTTGCCAGTGAGTTGAAAAAAAATTCCAAAATGGCGGAAAAAAAATGGCGGCAAATTTTGTCCGTCTCTCTCTCGGAGACTATAAAAGATGAAGGAGCGGTTTCTCGACAAAAGATGATCAAAACCCGGAGGTCTACCTGGTGAGTAGGAAAAAAATTCAAGATGGCGGATTTTATTTTTCCCCATACAAAATGTATGGGGAATATTGAAGGGACTAGAAGTTGGGAACTATGCAAGACATTGACTTTGATAGGTTCATAGGGCTTTTTTTCTTTTTCTTTTTTTCATTTTACATTTGTTTTTATTTGTTTTTTTTTCTTTTTTTTTTCTTTTTTTTTCTTTTTCTTTTGTGAATGAGGAGCACGGCCAGGTTATTGCAGATAGGTGGGGTGTGCTCGAACAAATTTTTTGGCAAAAGATGACCAGAATCCGAAGGTCTACTTGATGAGTAAAAAAATCGCGGTCCGCTTTAGCGGGCCGCGCACCCACGCGCCCTACTTGTAGTAATAACACTTCCCGCGAGCTGCTTTAGCAGCTCGCGCACCGATCGAAATAAATAAAGCCGAACAATCGCGGTCCGCTTTAGCGGGCCGCGCACCCACGCGCCCTACTTGTAGTAATAACACTTCCCGCGAGCTGCTTTAGCAGCTCGCGCACCGAGCGAAATAAATAAAGCCGAACAATCGCGGTCCGCTTTAGCGGGCCGCGCACCCACGCGCCTTACTTTTAGTAAAACACTTCCCGCGAGCTGCTTTAGCAGCTCGCGCACCGAGCAAACGCTAGTTATTATAATATATATAGCTCGATTACCACTCACTCACTGATTCACTGACTCATTGACATAATTGTTCTCCTAGAAGGAGACGGAAATCGATATAATGATGTTCGGGAGATATGTTCGGGTGGGGGATTCGAGTGGGGAAAAATTATGACATTTCGGAAAAACAAGATGGCGGCCGACGTGAATCTTGCAACTCTTTTGTTTTCCAACCGATTTCTTTGAAATTTTGGATTATTGTAGAAATTAGTAAACGATTAACAGAAAAAGTGAAAAAAATTAAAAAAACAAGATGGCGGCCGAGCTGTGACGTCTCAAATTTCCACCCCTCTCCTGTAAAATTTTGTATGAAAAAAATTTTTTTCACCCATGGTGTCGTATAGAGCTCAAAGAATGTGACTCGGAGAAAGGTGGAGAGAGCTGATGAGTGAGGAGTTCGGAGACGGGCGAGGGGCACGGCCAGGGTATAGTAGATAGGTGGAGGGTGCTCGACCAAATGTCATTCGAAACCTCGAGCAGTTGCCAGTGAGTTGAAAAAAAATTCCAAAATGGCGGAAAAAAAATGGCGGCAAATTTTGTCCGTCTCTCTCTCGGAGACTATAAAAGATGGAGGAGCGGTTTCTCGACAAAAGGTGATCACAACCCGGAGGTCTACCTGGTGAGTAGGAAAAAAATTCAAGATGGCGGATTTTTTTTTTTTACATACAAAATGTATGGGGAATATTGAAGGGACTAGAAGTTGGGAACTATGCAAGACATTGATTTTGATAGGTTCTTAGGGCTTTTTTTCTTTTTCTTTTTTTTCATTTTTCATTTTTTTTTTTTTTTCTTTTTTTTCATTTTTTTTCTTTTTCTTTTGTGAATGAGGAGCACGGCCAGGTTATTGCAGATAGGTGGGGTGTGCTCGAACAAATTTTTTGGCAAAAGATGACCAGAATCCGAAGGGCTACTTGATGAGTAAAAAAATCGCGGTCCGCTTTAGCGGGCCGCGCACCCACGCGCCCTACTTGTAGTAATAACACTTCCCGCGAGCTGCTTTAGCAGCTCGCGCACCGAGCGAAATAAATAAAGCCGAACAATCGCGGTCCGCTTTAGCGGGCCGCGCACCCACGCGCCCTACTTGGAGCAATAACACTTCCCGCGAGCTGCTTTAGCAGCTCGCGCACCGAGCAAACGCTAGTTATTATAATATATATAGCTCGATTACCACTGACTCACTGACTGACTCATTGACACGATTGTTCTCCTAGAAAGAGACGGAAAACGATACAATGATGTAGGGGAGATATGTCCGGGTGGGGGATTCGAGTGGGGAAAAATTATGACATTTCGGAAAAACAAGATGGCGGCCGACGTGATTTTAGCAACTCTTTTGTTTTCCAACCGATTTCTTTGAAATTTTGGATTATTGTAGAAATTAGTAAACGATTAACAGAAAAAGTGAAAAAAATTAAAAAAACAAGATGGCGGCCGAGCTGTGACGTCTCAAATTTCCGACCCCTCTCCTGTAAAATTTTGTATGAAAAAATTTTTTTTCACCCATGGTGTCGTATAGAGCTCAAAGAATGTGACTCGGAGAAAGGTGGAGAGAGCTGATGAGTGAGGAGTTCGGAGACGGGCGAGGGGCACGGCCAGGGTATAGAAGATAGGTGGAGGGTGCTCGACCAAATGTCATTCGAAACCTCGAGCAGTTGCCAGTGAGTTGAAAAAAAATTCCAAAATGGCGGAAAAAAAATGGCGGCAAATTTTGTCCGTCTCTCTCTCGGAGACTATAAAAGATGGAGGAGCGGTTTCTCGACAAAAGATGATCACAACCCGGAGGTCTACCTGGTGAGTAGGAAAAAAATTCAAGATGGCGGATTTTTTTTTCCTCCCATACAAAATGTATGGGGAATATTGAAGGGACTAGAAGTTGGGAACTATGCAAGACATTGATTTTGATAGGTTCATAGGGCTTTTTTTCTTTTTCTTTTTTTCATTTTACATTTGTTTTTTTTTCTTTTTTTTCATTTTTTTTCTTTTTCTTTTGTGAATGAGGAGCACGGCCAGTTATTGCAGATAGGTGGGGTGTGCTCGAACAAATTTTTTGGCAAAAGATGACCAGAATCCGAAGGTCTACTTGATGAGTAAAAAAATCGCGGTCCGCTTTAGCGGGCCGCGCACCCACGCGCCCTACTTGTAGTAATAACACTTCCCGCGAGCTGCTTTAGCAGCTCGCGCACCGAGCGAAATAAATAAAGCCGAACAATCGCGGTCCGCTTTAGCGGGCCGCGCACCCACGCGCCTTACTTTTAGTAAAACACTTCCCGCGAGCTGCTTTAGCAGCTCGCGCACCGAGCGAAATACTAGTTATAATATATATAGCTCGATTACCACTGACTCACTCACTGACTGATTGACAGGGTTGTTCTCCTAGAAGGAGACGGAAATCGATATAATGATGTTCGGGAGATATGTTGGGGTGGGGGATTCGAGTTGGGGAAAATTATGACATTTCGGAAAAACAAGATGGCGGCCGACGTGAATCTTGCAACTCTTTTGTTTTCCAACCGATTTCTTTGAAATTTTGGATTATTGTAGAAATTAGTAAACGATTAACAGAAAAAGTGAAAAAAATTAAAAAAACAAGATGGCGGCCGAGCTGTGACGTCTCAAATTTCCGACCCCTCTCCTGTAAAATTTTGTATGAATAAAATTTTTTTCACCCATGGTGTCGTATAGAGCTCAAAGAATGTGACTCGGAGAAAGGTGGAGAGAGCTGATGAGTGAGGAGTTCGGAGACGGGCGAGGGGCACGGCCAGGGTATAGAAGATAGGTGGAGGGTGCTCGACCAAATGTCATTCGACACCTTGAGCAGTTGCCAGTGAGTTGAAAAAAAATTCCAAAATGGCGGAAAAAAAATGGCGGCAAATTTTGTCCGTCTCTCTCTCGGAGACTATAAAAGATGGAGGAGCGGTTTCTCGACAAAAGATGATCACAACCCGGAGGTCTACCTGGTGAGTAGGAAAAAAATTCAAGATGGCGGATTTTTTTTTTCGATACAAAATGTATGGGGAATATTGAAGGGACTAGAAGTTGGGAACTATGCAAGACATTGATTTTGATAGGTTCATAGGGCTTTTTTTCTTTTTCTTTTTTTTCATTTTACATTTGCTTTTTTTCTTTTTTTTTTCTTTTTTTTTTCTTTTTCTTTTGTGAATGAGGAGCACGGCCAGGTTATTGCAGATGGGTGGGGTGTGCTCGAACAAATTTTTTGGCAAAAGATGACCAGAATCCGAAGGTCTACTTGATGAGTAAAAAAATCGCGGTCCGCTTTAGCGGGCCGCGCACCCACGCGCCCTACTTGTAGTAATAACACTTCCCGCGAGCTGCTTTAGCAGCTCGCGCACCGAGCGAAATAAATAAAGCCGAACAATCGCGGTCCGCTTTAGCGGGCCGCGCACCCACGCGCCCTACTTGTAGCAATAACACTTCCCGCGAGCTGCTTTAGCAGCTCGCGCACCGAGCAAACGCTACACTAGCGGCACGCTATGATGGCCGGTTTGACACATTACAATAGTGATGTGGAATGTCAATTTATTCTCGAACAAAAAACAATTAAGTTTTGTTTTTGTACCTGATTAAATAGGTTTAATAAAACAAAAATGTATATGTTTATTTAATTTATTTGAACGAACTGAATATTTGAATGAAAATGAATATACATACTTTATATGCACACAAGAAACATATGAATACAAAAGATACCAAAAAAGGTTTTTAAAAATTTTCAATTTAGAAAACCAAATGCCGAGTTGTGGTATATATCATATAAAAATAAAAATTTTACCTTTTGTATGAAACAGCTGATATTTTTTTGCGATTTCAGAGGTTTGTCCACATAGTGAAAATTGTTCATATTCACAAGTACATTCACCCCTTAAATGGTGCAAACTGATTTTTCTACACTTGTATACATTTTAGAAATCAATTTAATAAATAAATTTTGAGTCCTAAACCTAAAACTACATTCGATAAAATTTATGAATCTCTGCACATCACTATCGTCAATAAAGTAATACAATTATTTCCTTCAAAGTCGTTATCAATTAATACGGAACTTCATGAGCGGACAAACGTCAAACCGGCCATCATAGCGTGCCGCTAGTTTAGTTATTATAATATATATAGCTCGATTACCACTGACTGACTGATTCACTGACTCATTGACAGGGTTGTTCTCCTAGAAGGAGACGGAAATCGATATAATGATGTTCGGGAGATGTGTTTGGGGGGGGGATTCGAGTTGGGGAAAATTATGACATTTCGGAAAAACAAGATGGCGGCCGACGTGAATCTTGCAACTCTTTTGTTTTCCGACCGATTTCTTTGAAATTTTGGATTATTGTAGAAATTAGTAAACGATTAACAGAAAAAGTGAAAAAAATTAAAAAAAACAAGATGGCGGCCGAGCTGTGACGTCTCAAATTTCCGACCCCTCTCCTGTAAAATTTTGTATGAAAAAAATTTTTTTCACCCACGGTGTCGTATAGAGCTCAAAGAATGTGACTCGGAGAAAGGTGGAGAGAGCTGACGAGTGAGGAGTTCGGAGACGGGCGAGGGGCACGGCCAGGGTATAGAAGATAGGTGGAGGGTGCTCGACCAAATGTCATTCGAAACCTCGAGCAGTTGCCAGTGAGTTGAAAAAAAATTCCAAAATGGCGGAAAAAAAATGGCGGCAAATTTTGTCCGTCTCTCTCTCGGAGACTATAAGAGATGGAGGAGCGGTTTCTCGACAAAAGATGATCACAACCCGGAGGTCTACCTGGTGAGTAGGAAAAAAATTCAAGATGGCGGATTTTTTTTTCCCCCCATACAAAATGTATGGGGAATATTGAAGGGACTAGAAGTTGGGAACTATGCAAGACATTGATTTTGATAGGTTCATAGGGCTTTTTTTTTTTTTTTTTTCATTTTACATTTGTTTTTTTTGTTTTTTTTCATTTTTTTTTCTTTTTTTTCTTTTTCTTTTGTGAATGAGGAGCACGGCCAGGTTATTGCAGATAGGTGGGGTGTGCTCGAACAAATTTTTTGGCAAAAGATGACCAGAATCCGAAGGTCTACTTGATGAGTAAAAAAATCGCGGTCCGCTTTAGCGGGCCGCGCACCCACGCGCCCTACTTGTAGTAATAACACTTCCCGCGAGCTGCTTTAGCAGCTCGCGCACCGAGCGAAATAAATAAAGCCGAACAATCGCGGTCCGCTTTAGCGGGCCGCGCACCCACGCGCCCTACTTGTAGCAATAACACTTCCCGCGAGCTGCTTTAGCAGCTCGCGCACCGAGCAAATGCTAGTTATAATATATATAGCTCGATTACCACTGACTGACTGATTCACTGACTCATTGACACGATTGTTCTCCTAGAAAGAGACAGAAAACGATACAATGATGTAGGGGAGATATGTCCAGGTGGGGGATTCGAGTTGGGGAAAATTATGACATTTCGGAAAAACAAGATGGCGGCCGACGTGAATCTTGCAACTCTTTTGTTTTCCAACCGATTTCTTTGAAATTATGGATTATTGTAGAAATTAGTAAACGATTAACAGAAAAATTGAAAAAAATTAAAAAACAAGATGGCGGCCGAGCTGTGACGACTCAAATTTCCGACCCCTCTCCTGTAAAATTTTGTATGAAAAAAATTTTTTTCACCCATGGTGTCGTATAGAGCTCAAAGAATGTGACTCGGAGAAAGGTGGAGAGAGCTGATGAGTGAGGAGTTCGGAGACGGGCGAGGGGCACGGCCAGGGTATAGAAGATAGGTGGAGGGTGCTCGACCAAATGTCATTCGAAACCTCGAGCAGTTGCCAGTGAGTTGAAAAAAAAATCCAAAATGGCGGAAAAAAAATGGCGGCAAATTTTGTCCGTCTCTCTCTCGGAGACTATAAAAGATGGAGGAGCGGTTTCTCAACAAAAGATGATCACAACCCGGAGGTCTACCTGGTGAGTAGGAAAAAAATTCAAGATGGCGGATTTTTTTTCCCCCCCATACAAAATGTATGGGGAATATTGAAGGGACTAGAAGTTGGGAACTATGCAAGACATTGATTTTGATAGGTTCATAGGGCTTTTTTCTTTTTCTTTTTTTTCATTTTACATTTGCTTTTTTTCTTTTTTTTTCTTTTTCTGTTTCTTTTTTTTTCTTTTTCTTTTGTGAATGAGGAGCACGGCCAGGTTATTGCAGATAGGTGGGGTGTGCTCGAACAAATTTTTTGGCAAAAGCTGACCAGAATCCGAAGGTCTACTTGATGAGTAAAAAAATCGCGGTCCGCTTTAGCGGGCCGCGCACCCACGCGCCCTACTTGTAGTAATAACACTTCCCGCGAGCTGCTTTAGCAGCTCGCGCACCGAGCGAAATAAATAAAGCCGAACAATCGCGGTCCGCTTTAGCGGGCCGCGCACCCACGCGCCCTACTTGTAGCAATAACACTTCCCGCGAGCTGCTTTAGCAGCTCGCGCACCGAGCGAAATAAATAAAGCCGAACAATCGCGGTCCGCTTTAGCGGGCCGCGCACCCACGCGCCCTACTTGTAGCAATAACACTCCCCGCGAGCTGCTTTAGCAGCTAATTATAATATATATAGCTCGATTACCACTGACTGACACACTCACTCACTCACTCACTCACTCATTGACAGGGTTGTTCTCCTAGAAGGAGACGGAAATCGATATAATGATGTTCGGGAGATATGTTGGGGTGGGGGATTCGAGTTGGGGAAAATTATGACATTTCGGAAAAACAAGATGGCGGCCGACGTGAATCTTGCATCTCTTTTGTTTTCCGACCGATTTCTTTGAAATTTTGGATTATTGTAGAAATTAGTAAACGATTAACAGAAAAAGTGAAAGAAATTAAAAAAACAAGATGGCGGCCGAGCTGTGACGTCTCAAATTTCCGACCCCTCTCCTGTAAAATTTTGTATGAAAAAAATTTTTTTCACCCATGGTGCCGTATAGAGCTCAAAGAATGTGACTCGGAGAAAGGTGGAGAGAGCTGATGAGTGAGGAGTTCGGAGACGGGCGAGGGGCACGGCCAGGGTATAGTAGATAGGTGGAGGGTGCTCGACCAAATGTCATTCGAAACCTCGAGCAGTTGCCAGTGAGTTGAAAAAAAATCCCAAAATGGCGGAAAAAAAATGGCGGCAAAATTTGTCCGTCTCTCTCTCGGAGACTATAAAAGATGGAGGAGAGGTTTCTCGACAAAAGATGATCAAAACCCGGAGGTCTACCTGGTGAGTAGGAAAAAAATTCAAGATGGCGGATTTTTTTTTCCATACTAAATGTATGGGGAATATTGAAGGGACTAGAAGTTGGGAAGTATGCAAGACATTGATTTTGATAGGTTCATAGGGCTTTTTTTCTTTTTCTTTTTTTTCATTTTACATTTGTTTTTTTTTTTGTTTTTTTTCATTTTTTTTTCTTTTTCTTTTGTGAATGAGGAGCACGGCCAGGTTATTGCAGATAGGTGGGGTGTGCTCGAACAAATTTTTTGGCAAAAGATGACCAGAATCCGAAGGTCTACTTGATAAGTAAAAAAATCGCGGTCCGCTTTAGCGGGCCGCGCACCCACGCGCCCTACATGTAGTAATAACACTTCCCGCGAGCTGCTTTAGCAGCTCGCGCACCGAGCGAAATAAATAAAGCCGAACAATCGCGGTCCGCTTTAGCGGGCCGCGCACCCACGCGCCCTACTTGTAGTAATAACACTTCCCGCGAGCTGCTTTAGCAGCTCGCGCACCGAGCGAAATAAATATAGCCGAACAATCGCGGTCCGCTTTAGCGGGCCGCGCACCCACGCGCCCTACTTGTAGTAACAACACTTCCCGCGAGCTGCTTTAGCAGCTCGCGCACCGAGCAAACGCTAGTTATAATATATATAGCTCGATTACCACTGATTCACTCACTGACTGATTCACTCATTGACAGGGTTGTTCTCCTAGAAGGAGACGGATATCGATATAATGATGTAGGGGAGATATGTCCAGGTGGGGGATTCGAGTTGGGGAAAATTATGACATTTCGGAAAAACAAGATGGCGGCCGACGTGAATCTTGCAACTCTTTTGTTTTCCGACCGATTTCTTTGAAATTTTGGATTATTGTAGAAATTAGTAAACGATTAACAGAAAAAGTGAAAAAAATTAAAAAAACAAGATGGCGGCCGAGCTGTGACGTCTCAAATTTCCGACCCCTCTCCTGTAAAATTTTGTATGAAAAAAATTTTTTTCACCCACGGTGTCGTATAGAGCTCAAAGAATGTGACTCGGAGAAAGGTGGAGAGAGCTGACGAGTGAGGAGTTCGGAGACGGGCGAGGGGCACGGCCAGGGTATAGAAGATAGGTGGAGGGTGCTCGACCAAATGTCATTCGAAACCTCGAGCAGTTGCCAGTGAGTTGAAAAAAAATTCCAAAATGGCGGAAAAAAAATGGCGGCAAATTTTGTCCGTCTCTCTCTCGGAGACTATAAAAGATGGAGGAGCGGTTTCTCGACAAAAGATGATCAAAACCCGGAGGTCTACCTGGTGAGTGGGAAAAAAATTCAAGATGGCGGATTTTTTTTTCCCATACAAAATGTATGGGGAATATTGAAGGGACTAGAAGTTGGGAACTATGCAAGACATTGATTTTGATAGGTTCATAGGTGTCTTAGATCTCGGAGAATTAAAAAAGAAAAATATACTGGCCGAATTGAGAACCTCCTTCCTTTTTTCCTTTTTAAATGGGTTAAAAAAGGTGAAAGAGTGGTTCTTCTGCCAACTATCCACGCGACCAACTAGGTGGGGTGTGCTCCAACAAAAATTACTCGAAACCACATCCAATTAGCAGGGAGTTGAAAAAAAAACTCCAAAATGGCGGATTCAAGATGGCGGCCATAGAAACTTTCTCTGGGTGTCTATCTCGGAGAGTATAAAAGATGGAAGAGTGGTTTCTTGGCGACAGATGATAAAGAACCGAAGGTCTACCTGATGAACAGATAAAAATTCAAGATGGCGGATTTTTTTCCCCATGCGAAATATATGGCGAATATTGATTTTTCTTTTCTTTTTTTTTTCTTCTTTTTGTTTCTTTTTTCTTTTCTTCATTGTTCTTCATTTTTCTTTTTTTCATTTTTCATTTATTTGCTTTTTTTTCTTTTTTTTCTTTTTTTTCTTTTTTTTCTTTTTTTCTTTCTTTTTTCCTTTTTTTTATTATTTTTCTTTTTTTTTCGTTTTTCATTTTCTTTTTTCTTTCTTCTTTTTTTTTCTTTTTTCTTTTTTTTTCTTTTTCTTTTGTGAATGAGGAGCACGGCCAGGTTATTGCAGATAGGTGGGGTGTGCTCGAACAAATTTTTTGCCAAAAGATGACCAGAATCCGAAGGTCTACTTGATGAGTAAAAAAATCGCGGTCCGCTTTAGCGGGCCGCGCACCCACGCGCCTTACTTTTAGTAATAACACTTCCCGCGAGCTGCTTTAGCAGCTCGCGCACCGAGCAAACGCTAGTTATTAATATATATATAGCTGCTCGTGCTGATTCACTGATTCACTGACTGATTGATCACCTCTCCTGTAAAATTTTGTATGAAAAATTTTTTTTTCACTAATGGTTTCGTATAGAAGACAAAAATTCATTCGGAGGAAAATTATGGAGAGAGCTGATGATTGAGGATTTTGGAGACGGGTGAAGAGCACGGCCAGGGTATTGAAGATAGGTGGGGTGTGCTCGAACAAATGTCACTCGAAACCTCATCCAATTCGCAGTGAGCTGAAAATAAATTCAAAATGGCGGAAAAAAGATGGCCGCCATACAAATTTCGTCGGTGTCTATCTCGGGGAGTATAAAAGATGGAAGAGTGGTTTCTTGACAAATGATGATCAGGACCCAAAGGTCTATTTGATGAATAGAAAAAAAATCCAATATGGCGGATTTTTTTTTCTTCATACAAAATATATGGCGAATATTGAAGAGACTAGAAGTTGGGAACTATACAAGACTTTGATACGGTTCCTTTTGAAAATTTGTTTTTATAAAAGAAATCTCATTCTGAGAAATGGTGAGATATGATGATCGAGGGCTTGGAAGGTGGGTGAGGGGCACGGCCAGGGTATTGAAGATAGGTGGGAGGTGCTCAAACAAAAAATACTCGAAACCTCATCCAATTGGCAGTGAGCTGAAAAAAATTTCAAAATGGCGGATTCAAGATGGCGGATACCAATTTCATAGGCATCTATCTCGGAGAGTATAAAAGATGGAAGAGTGGTTATTTGATAGAAAATGATCAGGACCTGAAAGTCCACTTGACGATAGAAAAACCGCGGTCCGCTTGCGGGCCGCGCACCCACGCGCCCTACTAGTTATAATATATATAGCTCGATTACCACTCACTGATTCACTGACTGATTCACTCATTGACATAATTGTTCTCCTAGAAAGAGACAAAAAACGATATAATGATGTACGGGAGATATGTCCGGGTGGGGGATTCGAGTGGGGAAAAATTATGACATTTCGGAAAAACAAGATGGCGGCCGACGTGATTCTTGCAACTCTTTTGTTTTCCAACCGATTTCTTTGAAATTTTGGATTATTGTAGAAATTAGTAAACGATTAACAGAAAAAGTGAAAAAAATTTAAAAATCAAGATGGCGGCCGAGCTGTGACGTCTCAAATTTCCGACCCTCTCCTGTAAAATTTTGTATGAAAAAATTTTTTTTCACCCACGGTGTCGTATAGAGCTCAAAGAATGTGACTCGGAGAAAGGTGGAGAGAGCTGATGAGTGAGGAGTTCGGAGACGGGCGAGGGGCACGGCCAGGGTATAGAAGATAGGTGGAGGGTGCTCGACCAAATGTCATTCGAAACCTCGAGCAGTTGCCAGTGAGTTGAAAAAAAATTCCAAAATGGCGGAAAAAAAATGGCGGCAAATTTTGTCCGTCTCTCTCTCGGAGACTATAAAAGATGGAGGAGCGGTTTCTCGACAAAAGATGATCACAACCCGGAGGTCTACCTGGTGAGTAGGAAAAAATTCAAGATGGCGGATTTTTTTTTCCCCCCCATACAAAATGTATGGGGAATATTGAAGGGACTAGAAGTTGGGAACTATGCAAGACATTAATTTTGCTCCAACAAAAATTACTCGAAACCACATCCAATTAGCAGGGAGTTGAAAAAAAAACTCCAAAATGGCGGATTCAAGATGGCGGCCATAGAAACTTTCTCTGGTGTCTATCTCGGAGAGTATAAAATATGGAAGAGTAGTTTCTTGGCAACAGATGATCAAGACCCAAAGCTCTACTTGATGATCATGAAAAAAAACAAGATGGCGGATTTTTTTCCCATGCGAAATATATGGCGAATATTGATTTTTCTTTTTTTCTTTCTTCTTTTTTTCTTTTCTTTTTTTTTCTTTTTCTTTTGTGAATGAGGAGCACGGCCAGGTTATTGCAGATAGGTGGGGTGTGCTCGAACAAACTTTTTGGCAAAAGATGACCAGAATCCGAAGGTCTACTTGATGAGAAAAAAAATTCGCGGTCCGCTTTAGCGGGCCGCGCACCCACGCGCCTTACCTTTAGTAATAACACTTCCCGCGAGCTGCTTTAGCAGCTCGCGCACCGAGCAAACGCTAGTAATATATATAGCTCGATTACCACTGACACACTCACTGACTCACTCACTGATTGACAGGGTTGTTCTCCTAGAAGGAGACGGAAATCGATATAATGATGTTCGGGAGATGTGTTTGGGGGGGGGATTCGAGTTGGGGAAAATTATGACATTTCGGAAAAACAAGATGGCGGCCGACGTGAATCTTGCAACTCTTTTGTTTTCCAACCGATTTCTTTGAAATTTTGGATTATTGTAGAAATTAGTAAACGATTAAGAGAAAAAGTGAAAAAAATTAAAAAAACAAGATGGCGGCCGAGCTGTGACGTCTCAAATTTCCGACCCCTCTCCTGTAAAATTTTGTATGAAAAAAAATTTTTTCACCCATGGTGTCGTATAGAACTCCTATAATGTGACTCGGCGAAAGGTGGAGAGAGCTGATGAGTGAGGAGTTCGGAGACGGGTGAGGGGCACGGCCAGGGTATTGAAGATAGGTGGAGGGTGCTCGACCAAATGTCATTCGAAACCTCGAGCAGTTGCCAGTGAGTTGAAAAAAAATTCCAAAATGGCGGAAAAAAAATGGCGGCAAATTTTGTCCGTCTCTCTCTCGGAGACTATAAAAGATGGAGGAGCGGTTTCTCGACAAAAGATGATCAAAACCCGGAGGTCTACCTGGTGAGTAGGAAAAAAATTCAAGATGGCGGATTTTTTTTTTCCCCCATACAAAATGTATGGGGAATATTGAAGGGACTAGAAGTTGGGAACTATGCAAGACATTGATTTTGATAGGTTCATAGGGCTTTTTTTCTTTTTCTTTTTTTTCATTTTACATTTGCTTTTTTTTTCTTTTTTTTTTCTTTTTTTTTCTTTTTTTTTCTTTTTCTTTTGTGAATGAGGAGCACGGCCAGGTTATTGCAGATAGGTGGGGTGTGCTCGAACAAATTTTTTGGCAAAAGATGACCAGAATCCGAAGGGCTACTTGATGAGTAAAAAAATCGCGGTCCGCTTTAGCGGGCCGCGCACCCACGCGCCCTACTTGTAGTAATAACACTTCCCGCGAGCTGCTTTAGCAGCTCGCGCACCGAGCGAAATAAATAAAGCCGAACAATCGCGGTCCGCTTTAGCGGGCCGCGCACCCACGCGCCCTACTTGTAGTAATAACACTTCCCGCGAGCTGCTTTAGCAGCTCGCGCACCGAGCGAAATACTAGTTAATATATATATAGCTGCTCGTGCTGATTCACTGACTCACTCATTGATCACCTCTCCTGTAAAATTTTGTATGAAAAATTTTTTTTTCACCAATGGTTTCGTATAGAAGACAAAAATTCATGGAGAGGAAAAATATGGAGAGAGCTGATGAGTGAGGATTTCGGAGACGGGTGAGGAGCACGGCACGGTTATTAAAGATAGGTGGGGTGTGCTCGAACAAATGTCATTTGAAACCTCATCCAATTGGCAGCGAGCTGAAAAAAAATTCAAAATGGCGGAAAAAAGATGGCGGCCATACAAATTTCGTTGGTTTCTATCTCGGAAAGTATAAAAAATGGAAGAGTGGGTTCTTGGCGAAAGATGATCAAGACCCGAAGGTCTACTTGATGAACAGAAAAAAAAATCAAGATGGTGGAATTTTTTTTTCTCCATACAAAATATATAAGCTGAGAACTATGCAAGACTTTGATACGGTTCCTTTTCAAAATTTGTTTTTATAAAAGAATTCTCATTCTGACAAATGATGAGATATGATGATCGAGGGTTTGGAAGGTGGGTGAGGAGCACGGGCAGGGTATTGAAGATAGGTGGGAGGTGCTCAAACAAAAGATACTCGAACCCTCATCCAATTGGCAATGAGCTGAAAAAAAATTCAAAATGGCGGATTCAAGATGGCGGCCATACCAATTTCATAGGCATCTATCTCGGAGAGTATAAAAGATGGAAGAGTGGTTATTTGATAGAAAATGATCAGGACCTGAAAGTCCACTTGACGAAAGAAAAACCGCGGTCCGCTTGCGGGCCGCGCACCCACGCGCCCTACTAGTACTTTATATGCACACAAGAAACATATGAATACAAAAGATACCAAAAAAGGTGCCACAAAAGGCCATAATTAATCAGATTCGTCCATACTACTATTTTCACTGTCGTCACTGCTATCATCACCTACATTAATAATTATATGTTCGTTTTCTATAATATTATCTATTTTCACATCTCTTTCATAATCTTCCCTTATTAATTTAACAGTTCTATTCACAACCTTTTCCCAGTCTCCTTTAGTCACATGTTCACAAGCTTCTTCTAATAATTTTAGCATTTTTTTTGTGGTAAATGGGGGTTCTGTATTGTGTCTTGCAGCATATCCCTTAATTTGAGCCCACACCAACTCAATCGCATTATACTCACAATGGTAAGGCGGTAACCGTATAACTCTGTACCCATGTTCTAATGCTATTTCGTCAATGACGTATCGGATCTTGGTTGGTTTGTTTTCTTTTAAAAGACGTACTAATTCCGCTTTTAACATATTCATGTTTGCATCTACGCCATTTTTACGAAGCCATGCGACGATATCAGCTTTCTTTTGGGATTGGGCAGGTGGCTTGTCAATTTGCATCGAGTGGTATGGGGCGTTGTCCATAATTATAATAGATGGTTCAGGGAGGCTACACAACATTGAGGTAAACCATTCAGTAAACTTTTCTCCATTCATGTCTTCATGATAGTCTCCAGTGGTTTTTGACGCAAAAGCCATGAGAGAACCTTCGACAAACCCGTTGATGGTTCCGGCGTGACAAATTATAAGTCGCGATCCTTTTCCTACAGGAACTTTGGAAGTAGATGCTGCTGTGTCATCGTTCCAAGAACGGCCTACAGTATGGTTAGCATTAAGCCATGTTTCATCCAAGAACACAACATTTTGCCAATTTTTGATTTCTTTCACTTGCCGTAAAAAAGTATACCTTGCCATCGCTATATCAAATCTTTCCATCAATATTTTGCGTTTGTTACATTTTTTGTATCGAAATCCAATGGTCTTCAAAATCTTCGTTAAAGAACTTTCCCCACCGAAGAATAATCCAGCTTCCTTCAGTGAATGCACCAACTTTTTTCTTGTTGGATACTCCTTCTGTAAATAGTAGCCGTAAACATGTCTTCGGATAGCATCGGCATCAAAGCTATCGATGCCTACGACTGGTTTTGCTCGTTTTCTCTTTTTTGGTGTGTGAAGTTTATTTTCTTCTGTGCCAGTCTCGCCATATTTTTTTTTAGTTATCCGTCTAACAGTTCGTTGTCCAATATTAAGCGCATCAGCTACGCGTTCAACCACTGACGTTATAGGTAAAATTGGCCCTCCATTTTGAGCTTCACGATCGAAATAGTTACGAAGGCGTATTACGAACTCACGTGTCTGACTATTTAGAACAGTTCTCTGCGTACGTTCGGTCATATCGACGAAATCCACAACAAAGGGCTTGAACAGAGTCCAAATTAACGAGCAAGGGTCAACAGTAATGCAGTATCAATATTTGAAATCCAAAGCCAGGTCAAAACTATATCACAATCGCATTGCACTGACAGTTTATACTTTTCGAAGCAACGTCAATTCGAAACTGCTTTGTTTTGCATTGAGCATTGACGCGAGTTTGCCGGAGGTAGTAGTTGTGCTAGCCAGCGATCCTATGTGACGATCGTATTAGATTCCATTTTTAAAAATTTTCAATTTAGAAAACCAAATGCCGAGTTGTGGTATATATCATATAAAAATAAAAATTTTACCTTTTGTATGAAACAGCTGATATTTTTTTGCGATTTCAGAGGTTTGTCCACATAGTGAAAATTGTTCATATTCACAAGTACATTCACCCCTTAAATGGTGCAAACTGATTTTTCTACACTTGTATACATTTTAGAAATTAATTTAATAAATAAATTTTGAGTCCTAAACCTAAAACTACATTCGATAAAATTTATGAATCTCTGCACATCACTATCGTCAATAAAGTAATACAATTATTTCCTTCAAAGTCGTTATCAATTAATACGGAACTTCATGAGCGGACAAACGTCAAACCGGCCATCATAGCGTGCCGCTAGTGTAATTTGCATATCCGCATTATTTATTACAATTATTTTGAGACCACAAATCACCTTTTAATAAAACTAAAAGTTCTTTTACCTCAAACAAGTTTAAATCATGCAAAACTGTCACAATAGATAGACCGTTATTACCTTCTTGGAAACGACAATCGATTCCATCTGAAATAACTGTCGTCGCATTCTGTACTGTGCTTTGAATTAAGCGAAGGTGACGTGAATGCAAATCACAAAATATTTCAATGTTCATACACACGTCCATATGCCTTAACACTTGTCGCAAAAAGTTGCACGCCATTATAGAAAGTATCACCAAAGCTTCAATAACCAGAATCGGGCGCACTAGTATCCTTGATTATTTTTCGACGTCACGTACGTCTTCTTTACGGAAGCCATTCCACTGACGCATTTCGCTTTCCATACCTAGATGAATTGGTTGACGAGCTATGTCACGTTCCCTCAAATATGGTTGAGCGAAGCAATGGCTGGGTCATGCGTCATGCTCGTGAACGGGTGCCACCAGCGGCAATGGGGCTACTTTCTGTCTGCCCGTCATGACATGTGTTGAATTATAATTAGAAATAATTACCTATGCTTTTGTGGAACTTACCCTCATTGTGGAAACTCTGCATACATAGAATAATATCTATTAAGTATGTAAAAGTATTTTGAAAAGAGCAACTGCCGAGTTTCTTGCTGGTTCTTCTCGGCAGGAACGGCATTCCGAACCAGTGGTAGACTCATTGACGATTCAAAAGTACTTTGTAAAAGTTTATTTGAATAAAAAACATTTCTATTCTATTCTATTCTATGGACTCCTGTTGGCATGTGTAGGCCCTGCCCTGAGTTGGTTCAAAAACTATCACTCAAATCTTTACACACTGCTAACCACAACAGGTGAGTTTAGCGAAAGGAATGATTATCACTCGGGGCACAGCTCAAGGCTCCATTATTGGCCCAACCGAATACCTACTATATTTGTAAATGATAATATGTGTAATATATTTACAGATGGCTCGATATATACCAATTTGCGGATGATACATGCCTTGAAGCTGCTTATAGCAACTTATCAGAAGCTCAAACACTGATGCAAGTTGCAACATATCTATGATCAACTGTGTAAATGGGCTCATGATGTAGGTTTGGTGATCAATACTCGGTCCACCCGTTCCTGAGAAAATCGGTGGTGACACACGGACAGACAGACGGACAGAAAAATATCGATATTTTTAAAAAGCTTGCATCCCTAGTCCTTGAAATAATTACAGGCCAATCTCTATCCTATGTTCTACCTCGTAGTATGAGTTTCATTTAAATCCGTCCAGTAGTTTCGGCGTGATGGGCGGCCATGATACAGACAGACAGACAGAAAATTAAAAAAATTGTTTTGGCTTCAGTATCGATTATATCAGAGTGCCCTCAAAAAATTTTTTCAAAATATCTTCAATGTACAGAATTAGACCTGTTACAGTTTTATTATAAGTCCTATATACAACTTTGTAGGCGTAATTATAAACATAAAAACCGTCTATAAAAGATAATCAACGCTTTTAGCCCTTTTAGGTAGCGTGGCAAAAATTGTACCTATTATTCTTGTAAATGCGATGCTTAATGCGAATTGATTGTTCCCTAAATATCATAAGTAGACAAAAATTTACGATGGCGCGTATTAAAGTCGTACAGCGCCATCTCTTTTCAGTAAGTATAATTAAACTTTGCTTACACGGCCGGGACTCATATAAATACATAGGCTGCCCGCACACAGTCAATATTATTGTCAATATTTACGAATATTGCCAATAATATTGCGTGTGTGTGGATAGATCAATATTTTTTCTAATTTGATTCTTTGATAAGGATTGATGAATATTTTTTCATATAAAATAAATATTGTCAGTATTTTTATTGACAATAATATTGACTGTGTGCGGGCAGCCATACCACTTTGAATGGTCAAAGAGGTACCACCGGCCACCGCCAAGTATAACGTTTAACTCGGTACCTAATAAAGAATGCAAATGACCATGCAAAAACAAGCCAAGTGCGAGTCGGACTCGCGCATCCAGGGTTCCGTACTCCAGAAGTAAAAGTATTCAAGAGTTATAATATTATAAATGCGAAAGTGTGTTTGTTTGTTGGTTTGTCCTTCAATCACGCCGTAACAGAACTACGGATCGATGAATTTTTGGCATGGGCATAGTTGAGGACCTGGAGAGTGACATAGGTAGATACATTTTATCCCGGAAAATCAAAGAGTTCCCGAGGGATTTAAAAACTAAATCCACACGGACGAAGTCGCGGGCATCAACTAGTTTATAATATTTTTTCTTTTAGAGGTTTATTCTTAATATCAAAATAAATATTTTCTCTATATCTTTTTATCGTGTAGACTGAGCTTGATTTTTATACACCTAATAGGGACTATTCTAGACCTCAGCATCTGTTAATTTCAACTTGCTAGGTCCACCCGTTCCTGAGAAAATCGGTGGTGACACACGGACAGACGGACAGACCGACAGACGGACAGACGGACAGACCGACAGACGGACAGACGGACAAGAGAGTGATCTTATAAGGATTCCTTTTTTTACCTTTTGAGGTACGGAACCCTAAAAAGATCTATTTTGACAAGCATAGGGTATGATTTCATCAAGTACACTTAACTAGAACTATAAATTTTATGTTTGTATTCAATTCTCCAAGTCTTTTATATTTTAGAGTTCCTTCAAGAAACAGCATGTACATTGTACATTACTTTTATCTGCCATAGCTCTCCTTTAGTACTTCTTTCTACACATAGCAAGTTAGTGTTTTTTCACTTATATGATGTCTATAAAACGTTATGCTTTAAAAACTTACTCTCCTTGCGTTCATTTATAAATAGCTCAAAGCTGTGCAACATTTTAACAGCATAGGTAGTTAATGCCCTTAAAAGGTAAACGATGTGTATACTTTCTTTAATACTATGTACATAAACGTGTTGTGTATAATAATAGTAGATATTACGGTCACTGGGCATCGACCTGGATAGCACGCGTTCCAGACTCGACGACGCCGTACGCATACGATGAGGCTTGAGGACCTTGCCTCTAATGAGCCTAACATACCTACTCGTAGATATAACAGGCACTGCAATACCTTGTGTTGTCTATGACTAATGTGTGAACTAGTTATGACAAATGTTTTAATGCTTACATTAACACCAAAGTTGTTTTTGTGTAACTAGGTTTACGTGTGGCTAGTGTATTTTTTCAATAGTTACACAAAACTCATATTCCATGATTAGGTACTTATTTATTTCTTAGAAAATGTAAAAAATAAACAATAAGAATGTTTGAGTAAAAAAGACTCGTAAGCTTGAGAGAATGTGGAACGAAAATTACTTTATTAGTGATAATAATACAACGAAGCATAAACACAGAACAAGAAATCATGCATGACTCATTTGAGTCTGTGACCTCAAGATTCGACTCAGGATCCTGTTATGAGCCACTCAAAGAATAGGTCAATCTTATTGATACAGGATATATAATATAGTTTGTGTTTGAATATATTTAAAGACTATCTTCAGTCTGACAAAAAATAATACTATTACGCTGATGTATTAGTGATTCACCATTGATAGCAAACATAAATAATTATGTTTCTTCAATTAGATCGATTGATACAATTGGATCAATAATAATAATATTAATTGGAATTGTAAAGTTTTAATTTTAGTTAAGAATGTAAAAGATGTTACATTAAATACGTATTTGCGGACCCAACAGACGTACTTTCCTAATCCTAATGTTGCAGTGTTTTGTTAGGTGAGCATAATTTTAATTTTGATCAAGGAACATACTACTCTCTATGATTTTGATTTAAGAAATAATGCTATAGGGTTGTACAATTATTGTTCAGCAAATCCGTTCTTTCATGAAAACGCAATCACGACGCCATCTACCGGGTTAAATTGTAATAATAATAATAATTCATTTATTTGCATCAAATATGGGTTACAGATAATAGATTAAAATTATTTTTATGATCCAAACATGTTTTGCCATGTGATGGCGTGCAAATGTTACTTATTATAGGTACAATATCTAGTTTGTATTTTCACACCATCCAAAATTTCATCCAAATCGGTCCAGAAGTTTAGGAGATAGGTGACAAACGCACGTAGAGAAGAATTATTATATTAAGGGCCGATTTCACGAAAGTAAAATAAGTCTTATCCGAACGTAAATTTGATTTTTGACAGTATTTTCAATACAAAAACTGTCAGAATGCTCAATTTATTTCTAGGATAAACGACACTCGACGTTGGCAAAATCGGCACTTAAAGAAGATATAATAATCTTTGATAGTAGGTAGTAATAAATAAAAATTAAAAAGTAAAAAGAGTTGGAAGAGAGTTAAGTGCTCAGCTAGTTATGAATTATGATGTGCAAACGAAACAAAAGTAAGTACCTACCTGAAATGAAAACACAAAATTTAAATGCAGCTATCAGTTACCTACTTCATATTACTAATAATTAAAATTATATCCAATCAGGACGCATATCTACCTATTATGTACATGAAAACAGACTAAAATCTTTCTCTTTAGGAGAGAAAAAAAGTAACACTACTGCATCAACATCTTTTTCAATTTTTTCCCTTAGCATCTATGATCAAGTATGAAATAACCAGTGATTGAAGTCGCGTGTTCTTCTATGAGCAGTGTCTAATACAAATTACAAACACAAGATTATGTATGATCTATGCAATCACTCGCGACGATGATCTTCTGACGTAGTACTATTATATATTCTGTGCTTCTGATTACATTCATGATATACAAACGGATGGCTAATTACAATACAAAACAAACGACCGGCGTTTCATGTTTATTTTGTAAACATCGTAAATGCTACAATCTATCTATCTTCTATAATATAATAAAACTGTAACAGGTCCAATTCTGTACATTGAAGATATTTTGAAAATTTTTGTTTGAGGGCACTCTATAATCGATACTGAAGACAAAACAATTTTTTTTAAATTTTTTGTCTGTCTGTCTGTCTGTCTGTCTGTCTGTCTGTCTGTCTGTATCTTGGCCGCGCATCACGCCGAAACTACTGGACGGATTTAAATGAAACTTGGCACGATTTAAGTTTATACTACGAGGTATAATATAGGATACTTTTTATCCCGAAATTCAGCACGGTTCCCTTGGGAGAAGGGATGAAAGTCAAAATGTGTATTTCGCTGTAATTCATTAAGGCGTATTCCGATTTAATCCATTCTTTTTTTGTTAGAAAGCAGGTTCTTTAGAGATTGTCATGTAATTATTTCAAGGTCGTCAATTTCGTAGTTCAGAAATTATAGACATCACGATCTTCAGTATAAGGTCCAAATAACTTGAACCCCGGAATCTACAAGATACTTTGAATGAACGGCTCATCTTAAGCTGGCAATCGTACTTTATCGCATATACTATATAGCCATCGTGGATAGCCCTATTTTGTCAAAGTCAAACTACTCCAAAGGCGTCAGATTTTGCCAATCGATCATTATACCTACATACTACATAGTAGGTATGGATGTAATACATCGTATGGACTTAATGCTACAGTGTTTTCCTATGCAATTTAATATTATAATCATACTAATATTATAAATGCGAAAGTGTGTTTGTTTGTTGGTTTGTTGGTTTGTCCTTCAATCACGCCACAACAGAGCCACGGATCGACGTGATTTTTTGCATGGGTACTATAGTTGAGGACATAGGCTACTTTTTATCCCGGAAAATCAAAGTGTTCACGAGGGATTTTAAAAACTAAATCCACGCGGACGGAGTCGCGGGCATCAGCTAGTTATTTTTAAATATTGTATGCAACAGGTTACTCTATGTCTTTCATTTTGTTAAACCAAAGGAACGAGTTTGTAGCGCACTCAACTCTATAATATAATTAATCTATGATTAACACTAGAGAGGAGAGGATATAGACTTGGTATATAACAGGGAGATGCTTTCATAATATTATTTTCACACTACATGCTCGACAATGCCGAATTATATGTCATGTAAACCTTACCGAAAGCAAGACATTATACCTCTTGGCTTTAGCCGGGTTATAATATTCTATTGAATTTCATTATAACCCGCTGGTCAATAATGTGATTTTCACTTTCATAACTCTTATTGCTATGTGCATAAAGTCTAATTTCGCTAAACAGAATGTGCCCTCAGCGGGCGCGGCCAACTCGATTTTCGAAGACCGAAGCCGTGGCCCACTAGATTCGCACTGAGACGAACTTCATTTGTTTGTCAAATCGACTAGGCCACGCCAGCTGAAAGAAGTTGCTATAGCCGTAGCTAGTAGTACTGGAAGTCCGATGCAGTGGCAGAGGGCTACATTGAAAATTCTATAAAAAATAAAGAAAGAACGAGCTATCGCATTGGTGAAAAGATAAATATGAAAACATCGTCTACTATTGATGATCCTTGGACGCCTCTGCCACAGTCATCTTCCTCAAAACACGTCACATCCACATCAAGCCCACTGCATCAGAGACGACCTTCTCCAACCTTTACGGAACAACTCGACCCTCAGACACAAGTGTCCGAAACCTTGAACACAACTCAAATAAACTCTAGCTCAACCTCGATAAACGTACCAAATAAAAATATAACGTTATCTTTCCATAATTGGACTAATGTCTCCAATATCAATTTGCACTTTTAATTTGCTGTAATAAACACTATCTACTAAGCCTGGTTTTTTATTGTCTCGCATAAAGTGAGAAAAGTAGAGTATACACCACCGGAATAAAACTGTTTTTTTCTTGGGCGCTTGAAGCCCTCACTGCACTCAGGACTCAATCTTAATTCCCTCGCTTTGCTCGGGAATTAACTTATAACACCCTCGCTGCGCTCGGGAGTTAAATTTGGAGTCCTTCGTTACGTTCAGGATTCAATATAGCGCCCGTGACATAAAACAGTGCTTTATCCCCTTCGTGTATAATCTACTATATAATTTTATGGACCTGCTTGAATGACGCCATTTTGGCGCTGTAAGCAGTATAACGAAGTGTCTCTGGAACGAATCTCGAACGATGTTAGCTTGCGAGATAGTCGTAACCCGAATACACTACTTATCTTACTTATCCTTACTAATATTATAAATGCGAAAGTGTGTTTGCTGGTTTGTCCTTCAATCACGCCGCAACAGAGCAACGGATTGACTTGATTTGTTGCACGCGGACGAAGTCGTGGGCATCAGCTAGTTGATCCATTATTTTATGCTGTCATTTATATAGGAACAGCCAGTCCTGTGTGAAACATAGATTAATTTCATTGAGATCAGTGATGTAGCTAGAGCTAGATATAATCTGTGTTTTCATAATTTTTTTTCAGTTGGCGAGCTGTTCTCAGCTGAAGACTTAGATTAGTGGAGTGCAGAATCTCCTACAAGAGCCCTATGTCTAAAGATGGATACTTCGACAACCATCAGGTGTGACGATTAACAGAATGAGAAACGAGCTCTAAGGGCTCGTTTCTGGACACGCAGCGCGTCGCGCGTCGCGTGGTGCGTCACGTCGCGCAGTTAAGGTTGATTATACGGGTCTGCCCGCGAAATTCAAATTTAATTTGGTTTTTCGCAATTTGTAAACGAATACGACAAAGTAGGCTATTATGGCCTTCTAATTGCGCCAGTGGCAGTATCATCTTCACAGGTTTACATAAAAATCTTTACTTGAAAGTGTCCAGTTTAATAAATTAGTCAGAATATCGACTAATTTGTGAATAACTCACGTCCAACTCGATATTCTGACTAATTTCTTGAACTGGACACTTTCACGTAAAGATTTTTATGTAAACCTGTGACGATGATACTGCCATTGGCGCAATTAGTGTGCATAAGCCTACTTTGTCGTATTTGTTTATAAATTGCGAAAAACCAAATTAAATTTGAATTTCGCGGGCAGCATATGTCCAAGTATGTGAGCGTTCTTACAGAAGCGTTTGCGAAGAACGCGGCGGCGCACGCGCCGGGTGTCCGGAAACGAGCCCTAACAGTAAGGAATACGGTAATCAATATAGTTACTTGAAGTACTTGAACCACCATAACTACACTAATAATATGATGAATAGGCATTACTGTACATATGCCTTGTATAAGCGCAAGCCATAGTGAAAAACGTGATTCATATGACCCTCAAATGAAATGCTACTTTTGTTCACCCTGTACCGGCCTCGTACTTACCGATGTGCTACCTATTGAAAATGATCAACAGTTATCTAAATAATTATACATAATATATAAATAGAGAAGGTGACTGACTGAGTGATTGATCAACGTAAAGCTCAAATCTCTAGACGGATCGGACTGGAATTTGGCATACAGATAGCTATCAAGACTTAGGCATCCGCTAAGAAAGGACTTTTGAAAATTCAACCCCTAAGGGGGGAAAAATCTTAATGTGAGCGAAGCCAAAAGCGGACAAAATCTTTTGTAGCCAATGTAGTTACATATTGTAGTTACTCAAATTAAAGTGGTGATAACCTAGTGGTTAAGTAAAAGTCCGGCTTCCTTTTCCGGAGGTCCGAGGTTCGAATCCCAGGCATCTCTAACTTTTCGGAGTTATAATGTACATAGGTTTTCAACAATTAGTTAGTTACATGTACATAAGTTAGCAGCAAGGGATAGTCCCTTGCTTTAACGGTGAAGGAAAATATCGTGAGGAAACCTAAGAGTAAGAGTTCAGTATATTGATCTCAGTCAAGTATGGCAATCCACACTGGGCCAATGTGGTGGTACCTACGCCCTTCTCATTCCGAGATGGGACTCGTGCCCAGAGAGGGCCGGCGATGGGCAGATATGATGTTTGACTATACTAGATCATGCCCTAATATTTTATTAGAGTGAAGTGATTTGATTCGATAGTGAGATAACTTTAATTGAAAGCTCTATGTTTATATTCTACTAAGTACTTACTACATAGACTAATTTGATATTCTGTGGTAAAACTAATCATTAAATCATCATTTTATAATGTTATTAATTAATTTTTCCAACTACGGCTGATATAGTGTACTACGTAACCCAACTGCAGCATCAATGCAATACATGTATCATGTATAGCATAACACATAAAGGCAGTAATTAAGACAGCTCATGTCGTCACACGGCATTCCAAGCTATTGTTACGGGAACGCTCTTATTGTTTAGTTTATGTTTTGTATAGACTCACGGTTTATCATTCAAAAGGCATGTTCCAAAATAATGTTGATATTTCATGCATGGAGCAGCATAAGTATTTAGTAAGCTTTTTTTGTGTATTTTGCTAGCACAGACTCGATTAATTACATATTTTGTAGGGCTAAATCTGACCTCGACCTCTGAAAGCGCAGAGTTGGCCCACTAGGTAGGACTAGGACGAATCGTAGCGAGCCGATGCATGGAAGCGGCGTAAGACCGAGGCATGTGGAAGTCTAAGCAAGAGACCTACGTCTAGCAGAGGACGTCAGTAGGTTCATAAAGAGAGAGACAGAAGAGAGAAATCTCAATTCAGCTCTGTTAAAATAAGCAAGCATGATAAAGAAATTAAATTAAGGAATAATTCATTTCAATAGAGCGATATCGGTGGAATTATTGCAATTTTTCAAACATAACCCACGGTACATCATCAGCCAGAGTGCATCCACTGTTGGACATAGAGGCCTATATAGGCCTGTTGGATATAGAGGCGCTAATCCAACGTTGCCTATCCACGGCCTTTCGCATCCAATCGAAGCCGGCCACTTTCCGGATGCCATCGCTCCACCTAGCCGGGGGGCGCCCTACACTTCGTTTGCCGAGACGTGGTTTCCACTCGAGGATCTTACGACCCCAGCGGCCATCAGTCCTCCGACAAATGTAACCAGCCCACTGCCACTTCAAATACAACAGTTTAAATACAACAAAATCAAAATCATAAAAACTTCATCTTTTAGAATAAATTAAATCTTTAAGCCACTAATTTGATATCAAAGTCACCGACATAGCTCAGCGAGTCCGAAACTGAAGTGGAAATGGGCGGGGCACATAGTTCGAAGAGCTGATGGTCGTTGGGGTCCCAAGGTGCTGGAGTGGCGACCCCGCACCGGTAAGCGCAGTGTTGGCAGACCCCCCACTAGGTGGACCGACGACATCAAACGAGTCGCAGGGAGCCGCTGGATTCAGGCGGCGCAAGACCGAAGCCTGTGGAGGTCCATGCAGGAGACCTATGTCCAGCAGTGGACATCTAAAGGTTGAAAATGATGATGATGATGAATTTGATAGCTGCTCCTACGCAAACTTCCACGATCTGGGAATTGCACTTCCCTAAATTAAACTTGTGCCATCTTCAATGGACACTTCATCTTATCTAAATGGCTCAAAATCACCAAGGTTGCGAATTTCAAGATTGGTTTTATGACAAAAAAAAATGCAAACTATAATGATGACTCTTGGTTTATACTGTTGCAAAATTTGTATATTAATAAATTTTAACAGGGCAGCGCACAGAATTCTATACTTTTTTTATAATATTGCGTTTTGGCGAATATCTTACAGAAAATCATCATTTCGGGAACGTTTTTCTAAATTTGATAAAATTAACAAAAACAAAACAAAGTACATAATTTAAGCTTTGTTGAATAACATGGGTATATTATATATTTATACTATATAAACAATAATGAAAACAAAACATACAAAATCTTCTACAAGTAAAATACGTCAAAAAATTAAAGAAGTTGCTATTATCGTGGATAAAATTTAAGAAATTTCAAAATATTCAAAACTCTAATAATCGAATTAACGTTACATGAACAGAATGAAAGTTTTTTAATGTAATAAAATATGTTTTTTCTAAAAAAAATAGATCAAATTATGCGTATTTTATTGAAATTTAGTTCCCGGAAACGATCAACCGTTCCCGGAATGACAAAAATGTTACGGAAGTGATGGTATTGATATCATAAGGCATAAGTTAGGAAATATTATAATTATAAACAACGTTTTAAATAACAAAGTTATTTATTTATATTGCCATATTGTTTGCACTTAAGAAAAATCACTTACTATTAATACATTCTTATTATAAATAAGTTATAACATTTTCATAAATCAGTCTAGAGGAACTTCTAACCATAGTTATATCTCCTTAAAGTTTTAATCAGTTCTTACAATTTGAGTATCATGTCTGGGAACGTTCCCGAAATGACCGTTCACGAAATGACGATTTCAAATAAGCACGCGCTTTGATTATACGGCGGCCATCTTAAATTCGATCTGACTTTGACAATACTAAAATATTTGACGTTACTTTGATAATTCGTGTCGTAAAAAAGAATTTCATCAATAATTAAATGTAATAAACACGTTCACGAATTGACGGACTATTGATGTACGCTCTACGAATAATGAATTGAAAAAGGTACTTACCACTTAGTTAAAATTTATTTGACGATAAATACACTGACAGCCGGCTTTGTTATAGTTTTCTTTCCCTACTGACGTTTGACACCGAATCGCTGCGTTCACTTAAAATTATTTTTGTTCGATTACCGATGCGTTCACTGACATGACGCGTGCGCTATCGGACAAACTATTTTTGTATTTTTAAAATTGAAAATAAATAATCTTTTAGTATCCTTTTTAAAACTAGATTTTTTATAAAACTTACGGTATATTAAGTAATGACAGGTGTTAAATATCTTAAATTTTTCATTAATAATTTGGACTTGTTGTGGAAGATCGTACATTAGGACGCGTTCCCGAAATGACTTTCTATGCATGTATATTGATTTAATTTAAAATTTACTTCATTATTAAATTGCATTGTTTGATGTACACATAAAACAGGTTAGTTGTAGTATTTTATTAATTTAATTTTCTCAATAAAGTCAAGATTTAAGACATTAAATTGCTAGCAAAGCCAATTCTGCACCTTGGTGATTTTGAGCCAAATGAGCTTGATATACAAAAGACGTGAAATATCGCGTAGGCAATAGAAGAACAATCCGATTCGCACGCAAACTGTACTATGAATACGCCCGCGCGCTACCGAGTTCAATCACCTGATTACGTAATTGAGTCACAGCTTTCAGCCACTATTGCCCTACTACGGAGTAATGAGAGCAACGTAATCGGTTCTTAACACACGCAAATAATGCAAGCTGAAAGTTTCGTGTCGAAACAATCAAACTTTTCGATTGCGTTTCCGTTGCATTGTTTCGCCATTGAAACAACGATAGTGAGATAGACTACTTATGGTACATAAGTAGTTAAACTTAAACCAGTTAAACTTACGTATTCATCGGCAAGGAGTTAGATTTTTTTTTAATCTGTTGCAACGGAGTGCATTGTGGTTAAAGCCTTAAGTGCAAACCGACAAACTAACACACCTTCGTATAATTTATACGAGTATATTCTTCTTTATCAACCTATAGACAAACTGCTGCTACTGCACTGCTGGACGAAAGTCTCCTGCATGGATTTCCACAGCTGCTTCGGCCTTGCGCCACCTGAATCCAGCGGCTCCCTGCGACTCGTTAGATGTCGTCGGTCCACCTAGTGGGAGTCTGCCAGCACTTCTTCTGCCCGCACGCTTCCCGGTGCGGAGTCGCCACTCCAGCACTTTAGGATCCCAACGACAATCAGATCTTCGAGTTATGTGCCCCGCCCATTGCCACTTCAGATTCGCGACTCTCTGAGCTATATCCCCAGTAAGTAGTAGTAAGATTTATTTCGGTCTATTCGGTTCGGTTATAGCGGTCAGCTAAGAATATTTACTCCTCTAAGGCGGTCAGGGTTTTTTCAGAAATTCCAAACTCCGTATGGTTACCATACCCACCATCATCATCATCATTATCAACCCATCATTGGCTCACTACTGAGCGAGGTCTTCTCTCAAAGAAGGGGTATAGGCCATAGTACATGTCGGAGCAGGTATCCTCGTCGGCAGCAAAGTCAGACACATTTGCCGCGCAACGAGGGTAGGTAGCGTGGTAAGATCAGGGTTCGAAAATATCCGATATTTATTATAAATATCAAAATATCTGATATTTATGATATATATCCGATATATATCAAGTTTGATATATATCAATTTTGTATGAAAGCCATATTAATATTTTATTGTATTATTTATGAATACTATTTGCATATGTGCATAAACTTACTAAAATTATGAAAAAAACTAAAATGTTTTAATGTTTTATTTATTTAGGTACTTAAAATCAGACAACTGAAACCAAAACATAAAATTTTATTTTAGATCAGGCAAAATCAACTAAAAACATAAAATCTTCTACATGTATATCAAAAACGCAACTCAAAAACATAAAACCTTTTTTATAAAATCTAATCAGTCAATGGTCATACCTACACTTATGTAACAAAACAAATTTAAAAAAATCCATTGATATATATCATCGAACTCAGTTTGATATATATCGGATATATATCGTGATATATATCAATTGATATATATCCTCGAACCCTGGGTAAGATCATTTCATTATTTAGGATGTTTATTCTTTCGAACAAAGTACCCTCAAAAGCCCCTCTTTTACATTTATTAGCCATGGACCAGAAGCGGGAATTATTACTCAAAACTAATCAGGCTTTAAGAGAACGCGTCTCTTAAAACGCTGAAACCCTACCTAAAGCCGTCGCCACCATCCCCAATAACGGCCCCTTTCCACTCAGCTAATAACCACAGCACGACAGACAAACCACCATCTGAACGTGAGGGTAGTTATCAAAAATATCAAAGTATTGATTAATCAAAACAACATCTGAATGTGAGGGTAGTTATCAAAACATCAAAATATTAATTAATCAAACCAATATCTAAACATGAGGGTAGTTATCAAAACTATCAGAGTATTAATTTATCATTTACAGTAATTTAAGCGTACACACAATATTTATTTGATTAGGGAGCGATTGCTATCGCAATCCCACAATCAAGTAGAACGACCTAGACGCGAAAGCATCTACTAGTCGGATGAGTCTCTGGGTAGAGACTGAATTCGTATCGTCGAAACAGCCCTTTTATACTAATATTTCAAGATGGCGTACCCACGCTGTCAGTCAAATGACACTTTAAAACTAATTTTAAAAGGAAACGGAAGTCAAAACAATACTCTTAATTAATTAATATAAATTAAACGGAAATCAATTGCGCCCACATACACCACGCTGACCACCATACCACCATAGCCACCCATAATTTCAATGCATTAACATTTACTGTAACATAGTAATAATATATTTTAGACATAGTAAATGTTATGTGCTCGCAAGGGGCAATATTTAAAGACATCGTGTCTTTGTTAGATGATCAAAGAAAGATCACTGAATCAAAGCTGTATTACGACTATCATTACAGGAAGTTTACATTCAGTGTGGTGGCTACTTCCGTAACGAATAACGATGATGCTGCGACTGCGTCACATCATAAAATACAGTAGTCATAATACATAATATCTAGAAATATATGTACTTTTATATTTTATCTGAATATAGTGAAATTATTTAAAGGAAGTGTATTATTATGTTCACTTGACTAATCCTTAGTTAGTTACTTAATAATCCTTAAAAAAAAAAAAGTAAAATTAAAAATTTTAAAAACCCCCCGACACAAAAAATAAACTCTAAAAACTAACAAATAATTATCGTCACATATATTATGTAAGTTCAAATATTTTTATTTTCCAAACGTCGTCGTCGCGTCGGGGGACCGACGTTAGTCGGGTCGACGGGTTAGACCTTTTTAAAGTAGGTATAAATATTAGGAAGGTATTTATAGTGATTAGTTAGCGCAGTGGTAATTGAGCCTAATTGATCCCATTTAATTACCCACCTTCGAAATCTAAACCTTACTCTAACATGTCATACATAGGCTGAGATCTATAGATCGTACTCTGGCTCTGCTCTAGACTCAAGATAGAGTTAAAATGAGACACAAATATGTTCCGACATAAATCTGTCTCGTTTTAACTCAGTTCTGAGTTTGAGCTGAGCGAGAGTGCCATCTATAGATCTTACCCTAAAGTCATGGTTACCATACCATGTTCTTTCAATATCATTGAAATTTGAATTAATACGGTACCTTTCGAATCGATAGGACATATTATGGAAGGTAGTCAGATCCCCTTCATCAACTATTAAAGAGCTGATGATCTTCAAACGGCTGATCAGGTCATGGTTACCTTACCATATACTTTCAATATCATTGAAGTAACAAGGTACCAAATTTCGAATCGATAGGACATATGGAAGGTAGTCAGATCCCCTCATCAACTATTAAAGAGTTGATGATCTTCAAACGGCTGATCAGATCATAGTTTTCAATATCATTGAAGTAATACGGTACCAAATTTCGAATCGATCGGACATAAGGAAGTTAGTCAGATCCCCTCATCAACTAGAAAAGAGCTGATAATCTTCAAACGGCTGAACAGATTTTCATGAAACATGGCTAAGAACACTCGGGATAAAATTATCTATGACACAAAAAAAACTAAACGAAAATCGGTTCTTCCGTCATACACAGATACACAGATACACAGACAGACACGTTAAACTTATAACACCCCTCTCTTTTTGCGTCGGGGTTAAAAAAGACTAATTTTTTCGGAAGAAACTGACACGTGTCTTTTTTTCTACGACCAACCAGCAGAGGTGCGATTGTCTAAAAATTGCCGATCAAAATCTTATTAATTTCATGGCATCAGCGTCAAAGTAAAATATTCCTAGACTTTAAAGTCACAAATTCAGTACAACCGATTTTAACATGGAGCATTATGGGGCGTATCGTTCATACCTAAACGTATGAGAATGAAATTGAGGTCTAATTTAATGCTGCTATGGTTTATTTCACTTTGACGCTAATACCATGAAATGAATAAGATTTTGATCGGCAACTTTTAGACAATCGGGGGGGGGCTGGTCAGAACAATTAAAAGAAGTCGTCGTTCCTAGTTTCTAAGACGCTATTCGTATGACCAAATATATATCCTCTGAGGAACATGAAAATTACAACGACTAACGAGCCCGTCTTTCTCCTCAATAACTCAATTATCCTTAATTTTGACGACAAAAAAAGATTTTGACATTTTAAATGATTTTGGAATTTTAAAAGCCATTAGACATTTTGATATTTAATTAATAAGATTGTCTTTATTATTATTCCGCTTGTATTTTTTTATTATTATTATTTTGTGCAATGTAATGTGAAATAGTTTAATAGTACTATAAAAATATTGATATAAAATGTTCCTTTATAACATAAGACTCCTATAATATTTGTACGCCGATAATGTGCTGGACTAATAATTGTATTTACCATCTTGTTGACACACATTTTACAAATAAAGAATTGAATTGAATTGGATAAAAATGAAAAAAATTCGAATTCGCTAAGAAAACTTTAGCCGATAGCAAAAAATTGCCAAGCACACCCTTACCCGCAGAAATGAATGCCAAATTGCTGAAGCCCGGCGTTGAATGGCTTTTGATAACACTTTCGTTTAAATCAAGAGCCTCTCTTGACGAACGCTCATCATTTTGTGCACTCAAAAGATCAAGCAGGAAAACACAAGATCTTTACGACAATTAAGCTATAATAGTAGGTTGGGTATTTTTTGTTTTTGGCAACTTATACCGAAAAATATTACTTGCTTCTTGCCAACTCGTTTCTTCAAATCACCTAAGTACTGTAAAAGTTAGTGATCCTGTAAAATGTTCTACTTTAAATTTCATTCTCTAATGGTAGGTAACTACATTTACATTTAATGTTTTGAAAGTTTTGTGTAGTATATAGGCGGTAGACATCATAATGTCTGCATTGCATACAGCAAATAGTGGGTAGAAGCAAAACATAGAGGCGCATAAATACGGGCACCACTAGGTGGGGGGACTCAGTCGTGTGTAAGCCACGGACAGAGTAGTACGCAAGTGAAGTGTGTGTGTGTGCTATTACGTACTATAGAGTACATGTGTACATGTGTACTCTATATTGGCGACGAGTTAAACAAAATGAACCTCACGTAAGTACTTATATTTTATTTTGAATTTTAATATATATAAAGATAAATTTTAATTTTTATCGAAAAGGAAGATGAGATGATTGTGCTGAAAATCTACCAGATTTTCTTAAGTCTAATTAAACTACCCACACAGTGAAATACTTCTGAATTTGTCAAAAAAAAAAAGAATCCTACTGTGACAGACTGTCAAGTAGAATTCTTAATTTGTTATTGTTTGCATTCATATATCTACTTACACATCTAATAATATTATGGGGTTAAATTAAATGAGGCCCCGTCAGGAGGTTGCATAGTTACAATTAATTTACAATTAATTTCCCTCCTGTAGACCTTCTTTCTACTCACTCTTTAACAATGAATGTTAAAGAGAAGAAAAAATAATATTTTAATAATTACATTTACATTTGCTGTTTTAATGGATTTTAATGAGCCCTAGAGGGTATAGTGTAGTATATTATAACTCTGGAAGCACAATACACAGTCAGCCACATAAATGACTTGCGGCGGAATTTGATAATGGTACGATTCGCGGCATGACGATCGTCGAGCTTTGACTGCGCCGAGCTATGATGTTTGCGAGCTAATAACGATCTGCCCAGCTTAGACTGTTTGCGAGCCGATGATGATCTGCGTTCTGATTGATGATCCGGTAAATGGAATGGTGATCCATCAAATTGGAATGTGTGATGCGTCAAAGGCTGGAAGTGCAATGTAGCCAAGTGGAATGGCAATTTGTCAAAGCTGGAAGGGGCAATCTGTAGCTGGAAGTGCAATTCGGCTAATACCCGGTCATAGCTGGAAGTGGCAATCAGACAAAGCTGGAAGTGGCGATGGAAGAGTCAGTGCGGAAGGGCGATCTATCATTGTCAACGCGGAAGTGCAGTCGTGGCGCAAGTGAGATCTGTCGAGCGTAAGGGCGATTTGTCGAGCGGAAGGGCGGTCTGTCGAGCGTAAGTGCGATCTGTCGAGCGTAAGTGCGAGCTGTCGAGCGTAAGTGCAATCCGTCGAGCGTAAGTGCGATCCGTCGAGCGTTGCGCTGGAAGGGACGATCTGCCTGCTGGAAGTGACGATTTGCCTGCTGGAAGTGACGAGGCGCCTGCTGGAAGTGACGATGCGCCAGCTGGAAGTGACGATCCGCGGCTGGAAGTGACGATCTACTTGCTGCGTATTGTGCATTACTTGCTTGGGATTCCTGTTCTCCCTGTATTTAGTTACTGAACCTAGTGGCTGACTTGTTCGGCTGTGAATTAATGACGTTCCGGGTTCAAGTCCCGATGTGGGTGAAATTAATGAGCTTTTGATCAATAAATTCTCATTAATAGCCCAAAGATGTGAATGTTGAAGTTTGAATGTGAATTTGGCCTAAGTTAGGACTGAATAAGCAGACAAGCGTGCTGCCTATTCAGGCCCTGCGCCTTATTTACAAAAGAGTGCGTAGTGTTTACGCGCACGCGTGTGCACTGACACCTCTAACGTAGTTGATTAGTTTCTATAGGGAGTTGCTATCGGAGCCATATTTTATTTATTCAATTTTGTTAAAAAAATATTAAAATAAACTCCTACCAACCAGGAAGATAATATTATGTATTGTGTCATAATATAAAGACTTTTCGGAAATTAAATTAAATATATATATGGCTCACATCAACATCCATACCATCTCAACATTTAACTGCTATATTGAATCACGTGAATAGTAGTAGCTTTCATGCTAGTTGTGACGTATGGTCAAGCGGTAACGATAGCAATCTCACGCCAATCGAATAAACATAATCTTAGCAACTCAAATATAAAAATATTATAGTTCAACTCGGTTGTTGTCAATATTTCACATTTAATGCTAGTTTGAATTCCTGTTAACTCCCAGGGAGCATAATTGATATAAAAGTTTATTTATATAAAAAATTTGTAAAGTCATATTATTAGAAACCCATATCAATCAATTATTTAATTATTTGGAAGGAATATATTAACAGCAAGTTGCCAGTTGTTTTCTGAAATATAAATCAAGTATCGAAGTTATATAAACATCATTAGATTGCATTAATGAGTTGTAATAGTTTTATATTTTATAAAGTTTTATTATTAATTCATGTCAAATCACAAAATAACATAATTAAAAATAAAAATCTTAATCTAAAACTTCCATATAGAAATGTTTCCATTGCCCTTGTTGTTAATTGTTAAAGAGTGCCCTTAGAGACCACAAACTTTCTTTAGTTAGGTTGAATTTACCACAGTCAAATAAATTCATAAATTTGAAAAAACAAATGGAAATGTGACAGGGGCTACAACAAATTTAGAAATATAATTTGAAAATATTAATCCTAAAGTAAGGGTTGGAAAATGCCTTATCCCAGGGAAACCAGTTTTTCTTCCTGTTCATGATTAACATAAATACAAATTAACAAAATTGGACTGATTTAATGCAGCTCTAAGTTTAAATAATTGCTATTCAGTACTGTCTCTTTTATAGTTTATATGAAAATCTGTCCTACATATTTAAAACATTGTTTATCTTAAGTCCATTAAAATTTAAGAGACGTACGAACTTCAATGTTTGTTAATTTAGCGCTAAAGTAAGCTCTAGCAGATGGTGAATTGCAATGTCCAAAGCATTTTTGACTAATTAGCGCCATGTTTAATGGTTGCGTTATGTTCATCAAAAAAATTTATTATACAACCTACCCTAATCATGCTCAGTATTGTCAGACCGACTGATATTCGTAATACAATACTTATGAGCTATTGGCCAGCATATGGTTATAATCAGGACAGCCTAAGGAGTTATCAATTTCTTAGTTAGCTTCTAATTGAGGTACTTATTGTATATTGGGAATATTGAGCTCACAAATTTGGTATCGAGAATTAGTTGGTATACGAATGATAACAAGGACTCAATGAAAAAAATTTGAGCTTTGTTAAACATAATCTAACCGATTTTAAAGTTATTGGTGTAGTCTCAGAATCTACAAGAGAAGACAAACAATGATTGTAAACAAAGACTGAAGCTGTAGCAGTGCGATTGGTCATCTAGGTTTTACTGAAGATTCACAGTTAAGTATAGTAGTAATAATAGACCACAAGGAGGGTTCGCGAGGAGAACGAGGAAAGGTGCTCTGTAAGTATTGTTTAGATTTTTCCTCCTATCATGGTCAAGCAAAAGAAGAAAAGGAGAAAAGGCAGCTGATAGTCGTGAGTATGTTTACGAGTTTCTAAAAGTCCTCAGCACAAAATCTGGAGAGAATTCTGATGTGTTCCTGAAACGTTGGGTGCAAACTCTGCAGGTAACTTAATTGACGTTTCAAAACGAACATATTTTACATTTACTCTTAGTATTATAAAGAAAATGAGAAATTCATTATCGTAATAATTATATCCATTTTGGTAGTGAATCCCATTCAAACAGGTAGGTATTTGGATACGGATTTGTCTTGTATAATGACCAGGTCAACAATAATTTGTTGTTCTATTGATTTCATGTGCTTAGATTAAAATTTAATTAGTCGTGGGTTTGAGAAGTTGGGGACCAGTTATTCACACCTCGATTATTTAAAGTAGTTTCGTGGATCTTTATTAAAAAGATTAAAGGATTATTGAATCTATGTCCCAGCTCAGTATAGTGGCTAGTATTTGATGTATTCATTGATTGGAATTTGTATAATTCCAAATAGCTACTCGAATCTTTTAACTTCAGAATCAGTCAGTAGACAAATGTCACTGTTAAGCTTCGGATGCATGGTTATAGATGGAAAGTTTTCTTATTCTAATTCTTAGTTATTGGAGTAGCACTAATGTAAAAAAAAATGGTAACTGGCGACAATCACTTATTGACATAATTGGCATTGACAAGTTTCTTTGACAAGAGTGATAGGTGTCTACTTAAGTTTCAGTCTGAGAGGCAAGGTTCAATAAGGCGGGATTTTCTCAAAATTGGCGACATTTAAAATAACTTTATTCATTATTTTAACTACGATGTTAAGGGATCTCCATCCTTATGTTATAACATTCATTAATCCTTCATTTTACAATACCATTCTGAGACATCTTCTTTATTTACAAATGGTCAATCTTAAAATGATATCAGAAAACATAAGGGGTAATAACTTTACTTTCCGGGTTCAGATTATGACATTTTATAGCAGTGCAATTACAGGCATTTATTAATGATCAGAAAATTCATATTCAATTTCAAAGCCCTTAGTTTTCTCATCGTTCTGAAATATTTTCATTGGTTGAGACCAGGTATTTACTAATCATGTGATCTTTGTTATGAAAAATTCCAGTTCAAAAAAAAAAGGGAAAGGAAGGAACTTTCTGGCGACCATGGTTAAGTTAATACCTACTACGAGTATATTCATATTAGTGACTTTGTTAATAAGCCACTGACATGACAAGTAAAAATTATTTAAACAAGGAAGGGATGTAGTATATAGGCGGTAGACATCATAATGTCTGCATTGCATACAGCAAATAGTGGGTAGAAGCAAAACATAGAGGCGCATAAATACGGGCACCACTAGGTGGGGGGACTCAGTCGTGTGTAAGCCACGGACAGAGTAGTACGCAAGTGAAGTGTGTGTGTGTGCTATTACGTACTATAGAGTACATGTGTACATGTGTACTCTATATTTTGTATTCTGCGTGCAGACTTAAAACGAACGGATATATTGTTTAAATCCCTTCTCATTCTTTCACTAAACAATAAGACTGTTAATCATCCACATGAAGTTTCGCCGGTTTGCATAAATCATGAGCTGTGCCAATTGTTCGTTGTTCAAATTCGGTCTCTAATATCGCAACAGTTTATTTATTTGTTCGTCTTTCCCGCTTTGACCAATCATGACTTTATCATCAATTAATGATATCATATCAATAATAATTGTTAATCAACAGATAATATGATAGACGCCAAATATTTTATGTTGTCTAAAAACCTCATCATAGTTAGTCACTGCTGCTAGTAGACTATTACATATTTAAATCTTTCTAGCATGTTTATTTTAATCTTTCAAAATTTTAAAATACCTATAAAACAATCTTTAAAGACTTAGCTTGCTAACACTCAAAAGGGATAAATGGTCCTTAAATAAAAGCTTTTAAAATCTCTTTAGTCTCTCATAGCAGTCTATAATTTAAAAAGTTGGTCTAAAATTTAAAGAACAATTTTTGCGTTATTTGGATCTTTAACTGGCAATATAGTGGGCATAACTTGATAAAGAATAACTGTATTGAGCTGTATTACTTCTTAATCATGACGCGATATCGTCCATAGAAAAAAATTGGTGCAAGGGGTCAAGACCATCAGTAATGAGGAACACGACGCAAGGAGGACTTCTTAAATTCCTAATCATGACGTCTGCGAATCAAGTTCAAAAGACTGTCGGTGGTCGTAATGTTCTTAGATGTTTTCAGCGTAAGACTGCGAATGATCTTTATGAAATATCCCTTAATAAAATATTGTAGATGCTAGACGATTGTAAAACGGCAAGTTGAAGACCAACTAAATAGTTACGCTGAGGATGTTCGTGGCCATCTAACAGCCCCGTTAGATATCTGCGCATCCGGACCGCGACGGGTCAACGTACCGCTGCGGAAGAGAGAAAATTTGTGCATTGCGTTAGTGGTACGGTACGCCTTGATTAAAATGCATTTGTAAAATGTAGGTTTGTGGGTTTACATTTCCTCTTTTTATTTTGCCATGTTATGTAATTTTATCACTGTCTATTTATTCACGACTGTCATAAGTAGAGTCTAGTTAATTTAATTTGTGTTTGTAGTTTTCACAATTTGAAAGAAGTATTGTTTCTTGAGTCAAGCGTAAACCAATTTTTTAGGGTTCCGTACCAAAATGGCAAAAATGGAACCCTTATGGTGAGACTATCGATTCGAGTCGATTATTTTAGTAACTATTAAAGCTATCGACATGAAATTTGGAATAGTTGTGTATTATAGTGGCCCAACATCATTAGAATTTTAAAAAATCAAAAATTATTTTTAGTTTTATAAAAAACGGGGGAAAACCGGGGGTTTGAAATTTCAAAGTAAGATAACTGTACCATGTGGGGTATCATATGAAAGGCTTTTATCTGTGCATTCTAAAACAGATTTTTATTTATTTTTATAACTATGTCATAGTTTTTGATTAATCGGGAAAAATGTCGTAAAAAATACACCCCCCCCCCCCCCCTTATCTCCGAAGTTTACGAATCGAAAAATCAGAAATAATTATGGTCAATAGAGGTTTATGTATATTTTACAGGAAAAATAAAACCAACGCTCTAACTAGCATAGTTTTTTTTATATTAACAATAAACCTCTACAAACAAAGTTAACGATAAATAAGCAAATTAATATAATATTATCGTTTTACTTTTACTTCTAGAGTACGGAACTCTCGATGCGCGAGTCCGACTCGCACTTGGCCGGCTTTTTTACTAACTTACACTATAAAGTTAGTGGCAAGATTTTGGTCATCATCTACGTGCAAGTTGTAACCGTAACACAAAAACTATGTTTTTGAGTCGTTGTTGAATTACTTCAGCGAATGAATACTATCGCCACTTGCACTGATGCGAATCAAAGTCAAAGTTTAAAATTAGTTATTTACCTAATTGCGTGAAAGGGGTAATAATTAATTATTTCGTAAACAAAAACTTATGCTATGAAAGAGGATTCCAAACGCGCCCTGATTTCAGAAGCAGCCTAAAATTGCTTCTCAGTAGAAACTGTAACAGCTATCAGTTTTGATAAATCGGACGCTTAATTGCGACTTGCGAGTAGGTAATAAAAAATTAACGACCCATTCCATGATTTTTATGACGAATGCATAATTCACTGAAATGAATCCAACAGGTACTGTTTCTTTGACGTTTAAAATGGATCATATTGATTCAAATATGTATTGCATTTCGAGCAATAGATTCGAAAATTGACAACTTATGATAAGTAAATGATAGGAATGGAAATGCTGTTCTCGTAGACGGATAAAAATATAGACAAGAAATTCGGAATAAGAACTGTGTCAGTTTTGAATTGCGCGGGCTGAGGTAGAGGGGAGCCGGCATGGTGAATAAGGTTGCAAGTTTTGCGCGCTCGAAAATCGCAACTCAAACGCGTTCGCGTGTTTATGGCTTTCGATCGCAGAATCGCGCGAAACGCGATGCACGCAAAAGGCGATAAAATCGCTCCAAAGGCCATAAAACGCCACGATCGCTGCCGCTAAAAGTAGCCAGTCTGCCCTCTCCGTAAGTTGTTGAAACTTTGAAAATGTAATCTAGGAGATGGGAGAAAGAAGTGAGGAGTGCTTAAATAAGTGGCTAAGACTATTTCTTTTAATATCTAGGCTTGTGCCTGTTGCTAACTTCATTCAAACTTCATTCTTTTTTTAACCGACTACGGCAAAGCCAAAAAGAAGGGTTATGACTTTAGCAGTCAATGTATGTGACTATTTACGAATGTTCCAACGTAGCGCCTAAACTAAAGTTCGGCCGTTCAGAGAATGCGTTCCTGACACCTGTCAGTTAGTCACGACAACTGTCACAAAATACATTAATTGATTATTGATATAATAATGTTGTTTTAATGCTCATCAATTGTTAAAACGGTAAACAACCAGCAATAATATTTTTATCGTAACTGCAACGCCATTACAAAGTTACGTCGTCAGTTCAATCGCGACGTGTCAGGAACGCATTCTCTGAACGGCCGTAGTATACTAAGCTGATTTTGATGAATGAGACACAGAAATGAGGTATCAATCAATTCGATATATTTCATACGAACGGTTTCAATATGAAGGTTGTTATAACCGTTTTTTCGTAGTCGGGTTATTACAGTAATTTTCTCTTGTAACTTTATTGCACTTATGAGTGAAATGAGTAGAAAATGTGAATCTGTACCTATATATCGTCGCTGTAAAATTAAATAACTACACTTTTTGCGAAATCGACTTTATTGCATTTTCAGAAAGTACAATTAAAGCCGCATCTTTCTGTAATCCTACTTTTTGATTATCATCATTAATTAAAAAGTTATATGAAAATGAATCTTGCATGGCGCCATACTTGGAAAAATAAATATTGAAAAAAAAGTAGCGAATAAAAACTAGATAACTTAGCAAAAAATAAATAAGTTCTCTCTTGCATCACTTCGAGAGCGAGTAAAATGCATAAAGTTAGTTATTTAGTTTTCCCTCGACACATATTCTGGATTACAGGGGAATTAAGTTCGGAAAATTTAATTTATCATCCCATGATTGCAAAGATATAGGTACTATTAAAATTGAATAAGTACACTTATTCAACTATTCAAAAAAGTTCTGAGAATTTTGATAATTTCAGGACAAGCAGAATTAAATAAGGGATTTTATTTAACTTTATCAAAGCAACCGTAACATAAATTAGAAGATATTTAGTTTTGAATATTTCTTCTTCTTCTTTATCAACCGATAGACGTCTACTGCTGAACAAAGGTCTCTTGCATGGACTTCCACAGGCCTCGGTCTTGCGCCGCCTGAATCTAGCGGTTCCCTGCGACTCGCTTGATGTCGTCGGTCCACCTGATGGGGGGGTCTGCCAACACTGCGCTTTCCGGTGCGGGGTCACCACTCCAGCACCTTGGGACCCCAACGACCATCAGCTCTTCGAACTCTCTTTGATCTCTTTCTCGAAATTAGACCTACCTAGCTAAATACCTAGGTAAATATACTCGTCAACAATTTCGAGTGCAGAGTTCTCAACAATTACTGGGTGAAGCGGTGCATGAGCATTGGACATGATTTTCGTCTTGCTCATGTTCATTTTCAGGCCACCTGTTGAGAAACCCTGCTGAGATCGTTGAGCATTGTATTGAGGTCTCTCAGAATGTCTGCCATGACCACTATGTCATCGTCAAATCGCAGGTGAGTGATGTACTCGCCGTTTATGTTGATGCCGAGCCCGTTCCAATCCAGAAGCTTAAAGACGTCCTCCAACGCAGCGGTAAAGAGCTTCGGGGAGATAACGTCTCCCTGTCGCACTCTACCTGCAAGTGGATTGGCCTCGTAGTCTGGTCCTGTATACGTACTGACATTGTGGCGTTTTCATACAAGCACTTCAGCACTTGGATATACCGGTAGTCAATCCGGCAATCTCTGCAGCGACCTCAACACAGCCCAAGTTTCCACCGAATCGAAGGCTTTCTCATAGTCTGCCGCAGCGTATGAATGTGATCAATGGTACCAAAGCCTTTTCGGAATCCGGCTTGTTCGGGAGGCTGAAAGTCGTCGAACCTACGAGCGAGACGATTCGTAATTACCCTCGAGAACAACTTATAAACATGACTCAACAACGAGATGGGTCTATAATTCTTCAACAAGGTATTATCACCCTTTTTGAAGAACAGAACCACCACGCTCCTGTGCCATGCTTCCGGCGTTGTGCCCTCGTGGATGACGGAATTGAACAATTGCTGAAAGATCTTAAGTAACGGTTTTCCACCCGCTTTCAGGAGTTCCGCAGTGATTCCGTCATCACCAGGCGCCTTGCTGTTCTTGATCTGCTTGAGAGCCATACTAATCTCGTATAGGCTGAAGTCCGGGATATCTTCGGTATAGTTTCGGGTCAGTTTGGCTCTGGAATCTTTGGCCAAATCTTCAACAGGTTTTTGTGTCGTGGTATATAACTGTCCATAGAACTTCTCAACCTCTCCCAAGACCTCAAGTCGAGAAGAGACGAGACGGCCGTCATCGGTTTTCAGCCGCGTCAGCTGGCTCTGTCCGATAGACAGATCTCTCGCGAACACTTATGAGCCTTTGTTCCGCTCGATGGTATCTTTAATACACTTGGTATTAAAGACACGGAGGTCGCGAGTTTGTGCCTTAGAGATCTGCCTATTAATCCGCCGGTAGGCAGCCGTGTCTGCCAATGACTGCAGCGTCATCTCTTGTCTCTCCTCCATTAACTTGAGACTATGGTCAGAGAACTTTTCGGTTCTTTTCCTGCGATGGGTCTTAAAGAATTTAGACCCCACAGTATGGACAGTTTCCACGAACCTGTTGTTTAAGGAGGACAACGCCCGGTGACATCAACATTGCTCAAGAGGTAATTACGATGGAATACGGACACCCTATTCCGATTACGGAAGCTAAAACAAAGGACCGACTCAATCTTTGCAGAAAAATATTATACCAGATGAACTACACGCATAGTACGCAAGTCTTGCTTCGACAGATACAATCATAGAAGACTTGCAATCCGGAAATGATTCCCAATAGCCAGTTAATAATTTGTAGTAAATTGAAAAGATGATTAATAAATGATTGGACTGCTTAAGAATGGTTTATAGAACTGTAAGTGAATAAGGCTAACTCTTGCAGGCATAGAAAACTTTTAGCATCCCTACCTACATTGAAATCAGTTCAATCGTACTAGTTTTATAATTAAACCTTTCTCAGTTACTTAATTATATTTGTAATTGATAGTTTTGATTTTAGTGAACGTTACATACGCTTAGTTCGTTTGAACTGATCTGAACTATAATGTAAAATTTAAATTTACAAAGGTAAAACTAAAAGAAAGATGATAGCTGTTATAATTTCAATAGAATCCTAGTTTAAATTTAAATGGACGTAATTATGTACCTTTTTCTTTTTGGCATCCTACTAATATTATAAATGCAAAAGTTTGTGAAGGTGGATGGATGAATGTTTGTTACACTTTTAACATTTAGACGGATTTTGATAAAGCTTCACGATGTCATAGCTTATACATCAGAATAGCACATGAACTATATTTTATCCCAGAAAGTTAGACAACTTCTGCGGGAATCAATCATTAGCTAGTCTTCAATCCTAGTGTTCCACAAACTATTAAAATCTTTAATATTTTATGAGTAGAGTCGTTATTATAACAATTACTAGCGTCACTGACATAATCCTACTTCGATTAAACCATTCTTAGTTAATTATAACTTGAAAAGGATAGTTTTGATATACTGAAATAAGTAAATAATGGGTCATTTTAACATCTCAGAAAAGTGGAAAAACTAAATAAAGGTACTTATATCGTCACTTTTTCGTACTTCAACGCAATATTGACGAGGAATAACTAAACAACTGACATGGAAAAATAAATAAGTGCATCAAATATTCAAAACCTTGGTGAGGGAAAACTAAATAATTGCTTTTTATTTTTTTTCTCACAAACAAATGAATCAAAATGTACGTCAAGTAGATTCAGAAATAGATACAGTAACAATCTATAACATATCAAAACATGTACAGTTAAATTGTTTATGAAAAAAAAGTTATCTCCATTTCTAACGCAAAAAAACACTAAATCGCGTTTTACTCGCGATATTGGTTTTGTTAGTTATTTAATTTTCCAACTACAGCGACGATATATAGTATTTTAATAAGCTTCTAATATGTATAACTATATTATTAGTTAGGAGATAGTATAGTCATGACCGCAATAATTTTCTTTTGCCGAACACCTAGATGCAGTTTGAAGACGGGACCGCATTATGAAGAAATGAATGATGGATGGAATGGAAGGATAATGGCCTAACGGAAACAAGTAAAAAAAGTCGTGTGGTGTCCGTGGGACACCAGATAAGAACGAAGTTCCTTATTATAAAAATATTAATTTCAAGTTCTATTCGAGAAATAAAGAAAATAATTATTCGGGTAAACATTTTTTATCATAATTTTTTTATCGATAAAAATAAAAAAAAAACTACTTCACAAAATTATCTTAACACCTTTATTTTGTTTACAATGATACACTTTTATTTAACGTTACGGACGTTTTTTGCCGGCTAGGGTAACCCTGCGCAACGCCCCATAAGGAACTTCGTTCCAAATACAGCAATTTCATCAAAACAAATAAATACACCTACTTTGTCGAGTTAAATACGGCCGAGTTCCACAACGTAATCTTCGCGTTGCGAAAGTAGGCTATTTTAAGTCTAGAAGGTCAATGTCTCGTGAGTTGTGACCACCACACATTGTGTGATCGTAAAACATGTTCCCGTTCACAAATTAGATATCGTGAGTCAGATACGCTATAATAGCGATGTACTTAAATAAATGTGATACTTATAACACTCATAGTCATTACTGCGGGACAATTTTGAGGCTCACAAACACCAGTAAAGTACTGAGATCAAGATATACTTGAACGTTTTTTACAAGCTTTTATTTAGCTTGACCAGTTTGTTTGTTTGGGTCAAATCTTGCAAGATGAATTGACCAAAGACCCACTTCCCGGTTTCTGATTAGGGCTTGCAAATATTCGAAAATTTTGGTATTCGAATATTCGACTTTTTTTCGGGTATTATTCGAATTATTCGAATAATATTCGAATAATTAAAAAAAAACAAAAGATGTTATAATAATCATGTTTTTAACTGCCAATCTCTTACTTTGATTCTAATATCTTTGAACCAAAACAAAATTTTACTTAAAAATTAAAGAACTGTTTGGAATTTGACTGTTATGGCACTAATTCAGTCCTCCAAAAAATATAAAAAGTTGTTGTTTAACAAGACAACCACAATATAACACAGTCTTATAAACCGAAATATGAGTGTGAATATTGTAATAATATTTATAATCAATAAAATCAAATAATCAATTACAAAAAAAACAACTTGCTTAAAATCTTTTATCATGTAACTAGAAATAAAGTACTAAATTCTAAACATTATTTTTGGTTCTTCGTACTACTTACTTCGTATTACTTACTTACAAAAATCTTAAAAGATTTAAAAGAAAGATTTTCAACGTCGATAGAATACAATTAAGTAATAATTCAGTATTAGAAATTATGAATTTGGACCTACCTAGCTGGACTGTGTCCCAAGTATATTATTTACTCGTGCACAATGTCAAGTGCAATATTCTTAACGAGGGTGGAGTGGAGCATGAGCATTGGACATGATTTTCATCTTGCTCATGTTCATCTTTAGGCCCAACGCTGAGAAACCGTGCTGAGATCGTTGAGCACTGTATTGAGGTCGCTCACAGTCTCTGCCATAACGACTATGTCATTAGCAAATCGCAAGTGAGTGATGTACTCACTGTTTATGTTGTTGCCAAGTCCGTTCCAATCCAGAAGCTTAAAGACGTCCTCCAATGCAGCACTAAATAGCTTTGAGAAGATTGCGTCTCCCTGTCAAACTCCACGCTGCAAATGGATTGACCTCGTAGTCTGGTCCTGTATACGTACTGACATAGTGGCGTTTTCATACAAGCACTTCAACACTTGGATATACCGGTAGTCAATCCGGCATCTCTGCAGCGACCTCAATAAGGCCCAAGTTTCCATCAAATCGCAGGCTTTCTCATAGTCCTCAGACGCTAAGCAAAGTGGCCGTTAATGCTCTTCCATCTTTTGTATAACCTGCCGCAGCGTATGAATGTGATCTATGGTGCCCCAGCCTTTTCGGAATCCGGCTTGTTCGGGAGGCTGGAAGTAGTCGATCCTACAAACGAGACGATTCGTAATGAATCTCGAGAACAACTTGTAAACATGACTCAGCAGCTAGATGGGTCTATAATAATTCTTCAACAAGGTATTATCATCCTTTTTGAAGAACAGAACCACCACGCTCCTGTGCCATGCTTTCGGCGGATGCAGCGGCGTGATGACGGAATTGAACAATCGCTGAAAGATCTAAAGTACCGGTTTTCCACCCGCTTTCAAGAGTTCTGCAGTGACTCCATCATCACCAGTCGCCTTGGTGTTCTTGAGCTGCTTGAGTCATACTAATCTCGTATAGGCTGACGTCCGGGATATCTTCGGTATAGTGTCGGGTCAGTTTGGCTCTGGGATCAAATCCTCAACAGGAGAAAGGAGCAACAGCCGAATCCAACTCAGCTGGGCAGCATTTGGGAATCTCAGAGATGTCTTCTCGTCCAAAATCCCTCAGCGCCTGAAGACGAAAGTCTTCTAAGTCAGTAAAAGAACAGTGTGCCAGTGTTGACTTACGGATCCGAGAATTGGTCGCTAACTGTGAGCCTCATAAGAAGGCTCAGGGTCACTCAGTGGGCTATGGAGAGAGCTAAGCTCGGAGTATCCCTGCGAGATCAAATCAGAAATGAGGAGATCCGTAGGAGAACCATGATTATGAGATCAGAATCAGATCAATGTTACATTGCACAAAAATAAAATGCATTTTTGTCTTATCATCTTACTTTGGTTTATACTTACACTTACACGTACAACTTAAGAACCTTCAAGGCAAGAGTGAATAGGTATCTTCTAGGCAAGCGCGTTCCAACCTAGACCTCATCACTGCTTTCTTCTAAGCATAATTATTGTCTTCTACTTCTAAGCATAATGTTGCGCGCGGAGTTTAAAATTCATATTTTGTGCATGTCGCAGGCATTTTGTGTGATTCCGCCGTTTACATACGGCGTCGTCAGTTTAGAAACGCTCGCTGTTATGTAATATGCCAAAGGCAAAATGACAACTCGTTCAATTGTTTTAATTTCACTGTAGTTTTAGATGTAGTTATTGCGAATCTACGCAATTCCCAAGCACCAGGGCCACGAATCTGCCTCTAAAGGTAGCTTAGGTTGGGGTTCGACATGAACAGTCAGGTGCCCGCTTAGGTTCCATTTGGCCAATATACCTTTTTTAGGGTTCCGAACCCAAAGGGTACCAACGGGACCCTATTACTAAGCCTACGCTGTCCGTCCGTCCGTCTGTCAGCGGGCTGTATCTCGTAAACCGTAATAGATAGACAGATGAAATTTTCACATATTATGTATTTCTATTGCCGCTATAACAACAAATAATAAAAATTAAATTAAATTAAAAAAATTAAATTAAAATGGGTAGGTGGGTAGATGGAAATCTTTTAATTTTTGTTTTTAACGGAACCCTAAAAGAGCGAGGCCCGACTCGCACTTGGCCGATTTTTTTACGTGGGGAAATCCATCATGGATACCACCGCCCCCGGGGTTACGCGACAGTTATGTCGGACTCTAACCGACTAAAACCCCACGGTGTTCCTTCTCATCGCCCAGTGACTGGGCAACGGGACCGTAATCACGTTCACGCAACCCAGCCAGCGGCGCCTGCAGAGACAGAACCTCTTCTCAAACACAGAGTTCTTCACTCATCACTCTATCTGAGGCACACAAGGAACAAAGTGTGTCTCCCGGCCCGAGGACCTTACTCCCTCAGGCGACGGACTTCCCATATCCATCGCCTGGAGGCGATGAATTTCACTGTAGTTTTAGATGTAGTTATTGCGAATCTACGCAATTCCCAAGCACCAGGGCCACGAATCTGCCTCTTAAGTTAGGTTAGGTTGGGGTTCGACATGAACAGTCAGGTGCCCTTAGGTTCCATTTGGCCAAAATACCTAAGTGTTCACCAGACCCTTCACACACACCTGACTGTTCACACTACCACCCGACTGTTCATGTATAACGGTAATGGTAGAATCTTGACGTGTCATAAGAGCCGCAGGTTGGCCTACATGAAATAAATAATTTTGAATTTGAATTTGAATTTAACCCTAACCTAACTTTAGATTTTGGCGAACATAGTACTTGTTAGGCATAAGAAACAGAACTTAATACTTCAATTTGCCGCGGCATTACATAACAGCGAGCGTTTCTAAATTGACGACGCCGTATGTAAACGGCGGAATCACACAAAATGCCTGCGACATGCACATCAATATTCAGAGTTTAGCTTTCGGAAAATTGGTCGAATATTCGAATAAAGCAGATTTAATATTCGAATATTCGGACAAGAAATATTATTCGAATAATTCGAATATTCGAATATTCGAATGCAAGCCCTATTTCTGATCGAGCTGAAATTTTGCATGTATGTGTAAATCGGATGACAATGCAATATTATTGTGACGTGGAGCTGATTTGATGATGAAGACGGAAGATGGCTATCGGAACTCTGTAATAAAACGACGTAACCCCATCGAGTTTGGGCTCGTTTGATTCGTCATAACAAGTACTCTGATCCTGGATGATATCCAGAGTCTAATGATGTAGCTACTAAAAGCTTGCATTTAAAAATAAAAATTTTAATTTACACTTGTAAAGAAATAGGGCCAGTAGTCCGTCACTATTGGTCACCTAGCTATTTATCTATTGACACTGTGACTACACGAGTAAACATTATAAGAACAAGGAACCATACACTGTGTTGCTACAAAGAGGTGCCAATAAAATATGGGTTGGCTTATTTAAAAAAATAATTTAATGGCAAATTTATTCTGTAACTACAATAAGTAACTAATAAATAAGCAAGGATAAGGTGGTAAGGGATTTGTTTGACCATCGCTCTATGTCTCATTAATCATTGCTGTAATGTAAATGATCCTTGCCTATACTACCTGGCTCGAACCGATTAATTCTTTCCATCGGCTTCAACGAGAATGTAACTTGATTGATGATACGAAATTTAAACTCAGTAGGTTGTAGGTATTCGTTGGTAAATATGCAGAGCAAACAAACATTGGATGATACATATTTTAGAACAAAAACCAAGCTTAAGTTGGTTTTCCGCTTCAACCTACCAAAACAATATTGCAGATTTCCTGTTGGAGTTACTTATTTAACTGTTTATTATTAGCTCAATTTACACATTGTTCGCTAATATAGAACTACAATAGGTAGAAGCTACTACATAATATGTTACATATTCTGGAAATAAGTTAAGTGATAGATAATTACCGTTTATAATAATATCATCTTTCTAATCCTACTAAGTACTAACTTTACTCTACTCTACGGGAAAACTCGGCCAAGCCATGCTGAAATTGGTTCAGTTATGATTGTGATTTTGTCATAATTTTCACCCATCCTCAGATTTTATAATTTTTATTACTTACAAGCTTTTTACAAGCTTTTATTTAGCTTGACCAGTTTATTTATTTGTTTGTTTGGGTCAAATCTTGCAAGATGAATTAGAACCACTTCCTGGTTTCCGATTGAGCTGAAATTTTGCATGTATATGTAAATCGGATGACAGTGTAATATGATTGTGACATGGAGCTGATCTGATGATGGAGACGGAAGATGGTTATCGGAACTCTGTAATAAAACGATGTACCCCATCGAGTTTGGGCTCGTTTGATTCTTCATGACAAGAACTCTGATCCTAGATGATATCTAGAATCTAATGATGTAGTTAGCTACTATAAAAGCTTGTATTTAAAAATAAAATTTTTAATTTACACTTGTTTCTCTTCCTGTTGAACGTAAGTGGATCTTTTTTGAGCTAGTTATTTATTTCGTGGCAGTACGTAGCTCCGCTCGTTGCGTTCAATGGTGCATTGCGCACTTGTGACGTCATGTGTGGGCAACTGCAGGACATCTGTTCGAAGCTTTACAGACCAGAGTCAAATTACTATTGATAATATTATTGTTAAAATGTGGTTTGAATTTGATAAAAGGGTCTGGCAAATAAAAAAAAAAGAAAAATCTCATACCTACTTTGCTCTATCAATAAGATTAATCAATTAGGTACTTATAATGATCGATTTTATATTGAATTATAATATTTATCCATTACGTTTGTGTGGGCTTCCTTTTTAACTTCAAGCGGGAACAATTTGGATTTAGGCAATTCGACACTAAATAACTGTATTATTGTACTTACGCAGAAATTCTGCTTTGAAATTGTGAACCGGAAAAGCTTGACATGTCTATGAATGAATGCATTCAGCAGACAGGTATTCATTCGAAAAAATGCGGTTACTTATTAAAATATTAATAATATTTTTTATTAAATCTACGTACTATTATGACCAACTAAGTACATATTAGATATTTTGCAAACTAAGTAGGTTCCTGACTGCCATTTCTTTGAAGGTAGGTACTCGTAACTTCGATGTACTTTCAAAATGTAAATGTTTTATCAGTTAATTGTAGCTCACTTTGGATAGTTCTTACGAAGTTGTTTGATCGTTACGCACTGCAAGATTTGCAGTGCGTAACGATTTTCATAGGCCCCAATGGTGTTTTACCTGGTGATTATTTTATACATAATTTGATTTACGTTTTAAGTAGTTTCGGGCAAAAACACACCCCTTCCTTTACTTAATCATAAATATAGAAAGGAGGGAGGGGAAATTGTAATATGTAATTTGTACCTCTATCACAGTGTGTAGGTAACAGTTGATTGCGAACTTTTGTGACAGCTATAAATAAGTCTATTTGAAAATATAATATGATCTATAATCTTAACCTTTTTGAGTAAGTTCGTACCCAACTGAAAGCAAAACTTTGAGTAAAATGTAACTGTATACCATGATGCCCGCGACTTCGTCCGCGTGAATTAAGGTTTTTTGATTCCCGCGGGAACCCTTCAATTTTCCGGGATAAAATGTGTTATTCCAGGGTATAATCTATCTCCATTCCAAAGGAGTTGTCCAAAATTGGTTTTTTAAATTTGAATTTAATTAACAAGGATGATTTCAATGTAGTTGGATAAAGATCCCAAAAGGCTTCTATCAAAATAATTTACAGATTTTTTTAAAGCCTTCGATAATAATAAAAAAATTTTTGTTTTGACTCATTTTTTTGCTTGTGATTTGTCGTAATTCCTTGTTCCATGTGATTTATACACCGGTAAAAAACTGAAAATATTATTCTATGTAAGTTGTCAATGTCAGATAATTGTCAGGAACAAATAATTTCATTTTCGAATAGGCAGTTCAAAAGTACCTAGTCGAAATTACTAGTTCCTGGTCTGTGATTCCTAGTTCCATGGTTCAAAATGACATGTATTTGGTTCAAAATGACATTTACGTGACATTAACCGGTGCCAGATTTGATAGTCTATAGATTATAAAAGTTTTCAGTGTTACCATCCATTGAAAAATATTTTCTACAAACGGTATTTTTCATAATTAATTTAAAAAAACCGAGGACTCTAAAATTATTATTTTTATGGCGTTTAGTTTTATTTATTTTTCTCTTTCACGTGATGACAGTTTGGTTCTGGTTAATGGACACTCAGAATAAAAAACCACCCTCCATACTAAACTGGGACATGTCTTTTCAGCCAAATCCGTCGAGTAGTTTTTGCGTGAAAGAGTAACAAACATACACACACACACACACACACACACACACACACACAAATTTCGCCTTTATAATACTTATTAGTGTGATTTGATATGAGCCCATTCTTTTTCTTCGCACAACTATACCAAAAGTGTAGGACTGTAGGCTTATGGGGACCCACAGCTGACTCGTGTATTTTATCGATTAATACCGTCCCGCCCTGCGAGACGGGACGATACTGAAACGACGAAAGTATCCCAGACGCCAAATTAAAAATTAAAATTGCGGGGTTGAGTTGGCGGTTAATAAAACAATATGCTGAATTTTGGGGTTCTTAATTAATAGGATTCTTATCAAAAAGAATAATAATTCTAGATAATAAACTGAGTTTGTAATTTGTACATAGATATGAGTCAGGCATATTTTTACCTACTTACTAGGTAATATATTATATTATATTATATTATATACTAACCAGTAACCACGTGTATTTAGTGTTTAAAAATGTTGTAGCAGCTCTTTGATTTTATGGGATAAAAAGCCTATAATTTCGTGACTCTCCAGGTCCTCAACTACCTGTACCCATACAAAAAGTTACGTCGATTCGGAGTTCCAGGGTACCAATTGTCTAAAAGTTATTCCATTGATCGTATTCAATGACATAAGCGTCAATGTAAAATAATCCTTGATTGTTTTTATTTAAAGTCACAAATTCAGTACAACCGATTAGCGATACATACCGTATCGTACATACGTAAACGTATAAGAATACACGAAATTGAGCTCTAATTCAATGCTTGGTTTATTTTACTTTGACGCTAATGTCGCCGAAAACGATTACGATCAATGGAATAACTTTAGACAATCGCACCTCTGATACGGCGTAATTGAAGGACATACCAGCAAACAAACATATTTCTGATTTACAATATTAATTACCAACTAAAGTACTTAGGATGATGAGTGCTGATGACCAATTGCACAAAGTAAAACATACTTAGGTATTTATAAAGATATTTTACTTATAACCAGTTTATAAATATATGGTGTTAAGTTAGGTATTTAATATATTATAAAGATATAATTACTTACCTACTTTTTAAAATAACTATGGTGTAAAGTTAAATAGTACACAGGTCATTAAACTCAAGTAGAAATAGGCGACCCACAATAGTTAGCTTGAAGAACTGATCCATGTTGCCATGTCTAGTTGCTAGAATGGCAGCCTTGCACCAGAAAACAAGCATTTGAGATCCCCTACTTAGTGGACCTAAGTAGGGCTTTTGAATACCGGATTTTTTCAATACTTTATTGGGATTTAATTGGGGTTATATGAAAGTCCTATCTTTTGAAGTAAGAGACATGAAAAATCGGCATTTGAGTTATTAATTTTAGGTATTAAAAGCCTGTATAAGCTATTTCAGAAAATCACCCTTTCAGAGTAGTACAATAGGGGGTGAAAATTTATATGGGAATATTTTGATTTTATAGATATTATTTACTTGTTTGGGCGGTAGGTAATTGCTAGGGATCAGCTCAGAAAAGATTTTACGAAAATCCCCCTCAAAGGGGGTAAAGTGAGGGTTGGAATGTTGGATGAAAGTCTCATGAATACTAATACACATACATCTGATAGTTGAGGACCTGAACAGTGACATAGCCTACTTTTATTCCGAAAAAAAATGGGTGCCACAGGATTTTTAGAAAACTTACTAGGTACACGCAGATGAAGTCGTGAGAACCGTTAGTTTCTTAATAAAACAAATCAACGATAGGAAACTTTTTTATTCTTAAATCACTTATTGATATCTACTGCTGTTTCAGGGCTCTTTCTTCCTAGTTATGATTTTTTCGAGTGATTTTATTAACACACAATGTCTGTAATAGACTTAATAGATTTGTCCTTGTTCTGCGCAGACTTACCAGAGCAACAAGTATTCGCACAGCTCTTACTGTGTACCATGGTTATGTCTATGCAGTACTCTGTTATGGCCTTGTAATTTGGGGGTAATTCAACATCGGCTAATAAGACTCTTATAGTTAAAAAAAATGCCTTAGAGCTATCCTTCGCATGGCACCATATAATTTGGTGTGATATTTGGAAATATCAAAACTTGTGAAAATGAATATGCATAACTTCAAGGCCAAGCGTAACACAAATTTAATTAAGCTATCTCTGAGAGATTCCAATAAACTTATTTTTACCATAGCACCACAAACAGCACATTTTAATAAAAATTGTTATGCTATGGCAATTAAAATATACAATAAATTGCCAACCGATATCAAAACACTACCAAAACAATACTTTGCACATAAATTAAAGAAATGGTTGCAAGGGAAAATTTTTTACTCCTTGGGTCCCAGTTTCTTTACCTTTGACTTTTTGGAGTTTAGTGTGTTTAAGCAATTAAATATCACATGCTTCAATGGTGAAGGAAAACATAGTGAGGAAACCTGTACACCGGAGACTCTGTACACCTGAGACTTCACTATCATGTTCTCGAAGGCATGTGAAGACTACCAATTCGCATTGGGCCAGTGTGTGTGAGTGTAGACTATGGCCTACAAAACCCTTCTCTGTTCTATTAAGTAATCAATTTTTAATAATAATAAAACCTTTCACTTTAATTTACTGAAGAGATTATATATTATATACAACAGAATTAGCTACTGATTTAAGATAAGATTTGTTAAAGCAACTCCTTTCCAAGATTTTTGTCATTAAAATAATCTTTTATATTTAAGATTTTAAGATTTTTCAATAAAATCAGTTTATAAAGGTATTACGAAAATGTCTTAATAGTTTATTATAATAAAAAGGTACGTTATATAATATCCTATGAATTCATATCGAATAAAAGTTTGTCTATTTGTGTTCGTCCTTTATAGTTTATGCATTCTCACATATTCACACCTTATTCAGCTGATTTCATGCCAGAAAGTGTTCTCCATGAACAAAGTTGTGAATATCACCTTATCAGCTAGTCCCTACTTCATAAACTATTAAGTAACACTTAACAGCTTTTCTCAGGAGAATCTGGCTTTCCAAACCAACAGTAGTCTTAACTGGTTTGTTAATTTGTGAGCCACAAGGTGTATGAAAACATTCAGATTGAAGAAAACAAAGCAAAGCATTTAATATAATTATCATGCCATCTCAGGGAAGGAAAGATGAGGAACTGCACAAAGAGAAAATATTAGCCATGGCACTCCTGTGCTTCCACATACACACAGAAGGAAGGTCATAATGAGGAAGAAATGGAGAAGAACGGACAGGAACTGGAGGCCTTTATCGAAGGCCACACAGATTTTTCAAACAAATAGTAAAGAAACATAGCTAATGCAATTGTATACAATCTCTGAACTTTAAACTAACTGGTGTAAATAGAGCTGTCTTTTACACAATTTGCCCTGTGAGAAAGGATAACATAATGTTGAGACTTTACAATAAGTAGGTATAAGTATTCAATTTAATTTAGAGATTCTGTATAAGGTGAATTAGGAATTAGCATTAGTTAGCAGTATGCAACATTTATTCTTATTTTACAATAGGGGCTTAAAATAAAGCTATTTTGAATAATAAAGGATGATACCTGTTACTTTGTCTGCGCTGATTAGGTTTTATAAAAATTGTATGGGAACTCTATTTCCTGGAATAAAAATATCCTATGTTCTTATTCAGAATGCCAGTCATAGTGTTCCTAATATTTTTTTTATGTAGGAACTAATTTCCTGTCTGTATCTATTAGATAAAATATGACCTAAGTTACTCCTTGGTCTTTGTAGTTCAAGTTTTACCCATAAGTACATAGTTCCTATTAATTAAAAGTTACTTACATCGTTTATTCAAAAATATTTCTCTAAGGACTCCTAGATTACATATTTACCACAAAGTAAGTGCTCTCCTAGTTAAGACTCAAATTGACAGATAAATTCCATAACACGGTTTACGACTACCTACAGTAAATATTTATTTACTTACTTGTACTTATTTTTAATCCACAAAGGCTAACGTACCGATCCTACAGCCGTAGTCTATTCACAAACCACAACAACACTATAAATTCCTTTCATTATAATCAACGTTTCATAGCATCACACGAAAACTCACAAAGATCAAGGGATAGGTTTTAAACATTATCTCTTTTACAAAAACGCACTTATAAAGGCGAATTAAACACAAAAATCTTGAAATCACATTCACGGTTCACACCACCCCTGGAACACGGACATTTGACAGATGTCGTAAATCGCGTTTCAATAGACGAAGTCAAATTCAAAACGTTATCAATTTTCTCAATACACCGAGTCAAAACTCAAAACCAAACGCTGACTGAACGCGAAACGGCGATACTATACTGTCAGTGGCGCTGTAAAGTGTGAGTTGACTGAACAAATTATAATCCGACTTATTTACATTGGACCACACAACGCTGTGTACTGCTATTTTTATAATAACAACTTAATTTGATTGCATAGAGATTATAGTTTTACTTTTATTGGATATGTTTGAAATAGATTTTTTAAATTATTCAAAATTATTATTAAATATTTTTAATATTTTAAAATATCAAATCATCATAATTTTCAAAAATTGTTTACATTCTGAGTTGTGACTACGAAACTAAAACAGCCATCTAGTGTTGGGTGGCAAAACTGAAAGATACTTTCTCTAAATTGCCATCTAGTGTTAAGTAGCGAAACTACATAGACAACATAGTCTATGTAGTTTTACTACTCAACACTAGATGGTAGTTTCCTTATCTAAAGCAGTTCTTACTATCTTGCATAGATGGCACTAGTAATAGTATTTCCCAACAAAAAATTATGTACTACAGCCATCTAGTGTTGCGTAGCAAAACTGGATAGACATACTAGTCTATCTAATTTCGCTACTTGATACTAGATGGTAGTTGAAAGCTTTTTTTTTTCTCAGTATATTTCTCATAGTACTTCGAAAACTTATTAGCACAGACCTTATAATACTGTGTTATTAGTAAAAAGCATGGAAGTAAGACTATGTAAAAAGCATCGATGACTTTCGTACTGGCATAGATAAATTATGGTACTGGGTAAAAGTTTCCCTTTAAATAACTCTATGGTAAAAAGTTATCATTACTGACATGATGATGTGATGTGGAATTAATTCCGAACATATAAAGGTACCTAAACTAGCGGCACGTTATGATGGCCGGTTTGACACATTACAATAGTGATGTGGAATGTCAATTTATTCTCGAACAAAAAACAATTAAGTTTTGTTTTTGTACCTGATTAAATAGGTTTAATAAAACAAAAATGTATATGTTTATTTAATTTATTTGAACGAACTGAATATTTGAATGAAAATGAATATACATACTTTATATGCACACAAGAAACATATGAATACAAAAGATACCAAAAAAGGTGCCACAAAAGGCCATAATTAATCAGATTCGTCCATACTACTATTTTCACTGTCGTCACTGCTATCATCACCTACATTAATAATTATATGTTCGTTTTCTATAATATTATCTATTTTCACATCTCTTTCATAATCTTCCCTTATTAATTTAACAGTTCTATTCACAACCTTTTCCCAGTCTCCTTTAGTCACATGTTCACAAGCTTCTTCTAATAATTTTAGCATTTTTTTTGTGGTAAATGGGGGTTCTGTATTGTGTCTTGCAGCATATCCCTTAATTTGAGCCCACACCAACTCAATCGCATTATACTCACAATGGTAAAGCGGTAACCGTATAACTCTGTGCCCATGTTCTAATGCTATTTCGTCAATGACGTATCGGATCTTGGTTGGTTTGTTTTCTTTTAAAAGACGTACTAATTCCGCTTTTAACATATTCATGTTTGCATCTACGCCATTTTTACGAAGCCATGCGACGATATCAGCTTTCTTTTGGGATTGGGCAGGTGGCTTGTCAATTTGCATCGAGTGGTATGGGGCGTTGTCCATAATTATAATAGATGGTTCAGGGAGGCTACACAACATTTAGGTAAACCATTCAGTAAACTTTTCTCCATTCATGTCTTCATGATAGTCTCCAGTGGTTTTTGACGCAAAAGCCATGAGAGAACCTTCGACAAACCCGTTGATGGTTCCGGCGTGACAAATTATAAGTCGCGATCCTTTTCGTACAGGAACTTTGGAAGTAGATGCTGCTGTGTCATCGTTCCAAGAACGGCCTACAGTATGGTTAGCATTAAGCCATGTTTCAACCAAGAACACAACATTTTGCCAATTTTTGATTTCTTTCACTTGCCGTAAAAAAGTATACCTTGCCATCGCTATATCAAATCTTTCCATCAATATTTTGCGTTTGTTACATTTTTTGTATCGAAATCCAATGGTCTTCAAAATCTTCGTTAAAGAACTTTCCCCACCGAAGAATAATCCAGATCCTTCAGTGAATGCACCAACTTTTTTCTTGTTGGATACTCCTTCTGTAAATAGTAGCCGTAAACATGTCTTCGGATAGCATCGGCATCAAAGCTATCGATGCCTACGACTGGTTTTGCTCGTTTTCTCTTTATTGGTGTGTGAAGTTTATTTTCTTCTGTGCCAGTCTCGCCATATTTTTTTTTAGTTATCCGTCTAACAGTTCGTTGTCCAATATTAAGCGCATCAGCTACGCGTTCAACCACTGACGTTATAGGTAAAATTGGCCCTCCATTTTGAGCTTCACGATCGAAATAGTTACGAAGGCGTATTACGAACTCACGTGTCTGACTATTTAGAACAGTTCTCTGCGTACGTTCGGTCATATCGACGAAATCCACAACAAAGGGCTTGAACAGAGTCCAAATTAACGAGCAAGGGTCAACAGTAATGCAGTATCAATATTTGAAATCCAAAGCCAGGTCAAAACTATATCACAATCGCATTGCACTGACAGTTTATACTTTTCGAAGCAACGTCAATTCGAAACTGCTTTGTTTTGCATTGAGCATTGACGCGAGTTTGCCGGAGGTAGTAGTTGTGCTAGCCAGCGATCCTATGTGACGATCGTATTAGATTCCATTTTTAAAAATTTTCAATTTAGAAAACCAAATGCCGAGTTGTGGTATATATCATATAAAAATAAAAATTTTACCTTTTGTATGAAACAGCTGATATTTTTTTGCGATTTCAGAGGTTTGTCCACATAGTGAAAATTGTTCATATTCACAAGTACATTCACCCCTTAAATGGTGCAAACTGATTTTTCTACACTTGTATACATTTTAGAAATCAATTTAATAAATAAATTTTGAGTCCTAAACCTAAAACTACATTCGATAAAATTTATGAATCTCTGCACATCACTATCGTCAATAAAGTAATACAATTATTTCCTTCAAAGTCGTTATCAATTAATACGGAACTTCATGAGCGGACAAACGTCAAACCGGCCATCATAGCGTGCCGCTAATATAGTAAAATTCATACACATATAAACTCGACATCATGTTTTGACCATACGAACTCGTTGGGTCTGAGCTGGACATCAATGAACAATGACGTTTTTTTAGGTGTAGGTAGGTAGTAGGTACTTACCTATATTATTTACAAGAGAGCTTCTAGAGTTCTAGACCCATCTGTGACCAAAATTCCTATGCCTATAAGCCAGGGCAAAAAAGAGCCGATGCACCATACAATATGCTTGAAGTTGTCGAGATGAGTAGGTTCTACCTATACCTACCGCAAACTTCCCTTGGTCATAGATAAAATAAAAAAGGTTCATAATATTATACCTAATATGCCTCCAGCGCCCCGCACACCGTTCCGCCTCTGCGACTGCGAGCCTGGCCGCGGAAGCGGCCAGGCTCCATAACGCCATTGAATTAGAGCTCAATTTCGTGTATGCATTCTTAGACGTTTACTCACACTCAGCCGCTGGTTTTTTCTATTCCGTGCTCAGCCGGCATCAAAACAAAACAAAAGAGAAAGATAAAGGTATTTTCAAATGTCCATAGTAATTGCTTTGTTATGCCATCTATCGAGATTCAGCAAAACTTGTTCGATAACGAAATAAAAAACCAGAACCTTATCACTTGAAAACAAATTTCATTACTGTTGCAGGTCAGTTGGTTTCGTTAAAATAATTGATTGTAAATTTGCTCTTTACATGTCTGATTTTATGAAATTTTTGTATTTTGATACTATATTTTATATAAATAGTACCTATTGTACCAATAAAATACGATAGCCTACAGATGAGCGAGCCTAGTAGCGACACCTAGCGATGGTAGAAGCCTAGTTCAGTTTTTATAAGGGAGTTGACGATCTTTCCTTTATATAATTTATCTATGCCTTGGTTGTAGTTTTAAGCCAAGGCTTAGGTACTACTTATCAATTACCAGATGTATGTGCATCAACTAAATTTCAAGTCAATAAGATAATAAATTATATTCAAATCTCTACACCGCGCACCGGTTGAAAAAAGAGCTGATAAAGAAAAGAGCTGATAAATTAATAATCCATAATTATGTAACGCTCCACCCAGTAAGTAATCGTTGAGAACTCTGCAGTCGAAATTGAAGACGAGTATATAATTTACTAGCTGATGCCCGCGACGATTTAGTTATTAACATCCCGCGGGAACTTTGATTTTCCGGGATGCCTATGTCACCCTCCAGGTTCTCAACGATACTATCCAAATAATCTTAAGAATCTTTAATTTTATTGAAAATAAATTATAGTTACTTCCTGATAACTTAGTTTTCTATTGGTGAAAAAACGGTTAAAATCGGTCCAGTAGTTACAGAGCCTATTCGGTACAAACAAACAAACATAAAAATCTTTGGTCGACGCAAAACTGTTTTTTGGGATAGATAGACTTAGTCGTAATTCCAAGTTCCATGGGATAGTAGTGACAGCGCCATCTATTAACATTATTGTGAAGCTATGTTGAAAATTACTGATGCCAGAGAGATGATCTTTCCAGAGAGCGTCTTCAAGCGAGCGTACATACTTTGAAAGCCCCCCATTTCGTCAATTTTAAGGGAAAAATTAAAAAATATATATTTTATACTCTGTTCAAAATTGTCTTGACAACGGACAAGTGCAAATTCACTCAAGTAGACTCAGACCTTCGCTGCGCTCGGTCAATAATTATTATGGCCTATGTTTTGCCTTATAACCTGATTACCTAACAGTAATAGGGCCACGGCCTTTTCATGGACCATTTTAAAGTTTTGGACGAAAGCGTTGAGGGCATGCGGTATTAAAACAAAGTTCATAAAGTAAAAAAAAACTTTATTTAAATATGCACTAAAAACTTACATAGCTGTAAACGACGCTTCAGATTTTCCATTCATACTTTATCTACGGCGTCACGAGAACCTCGTAGACCAAACTCTAAGATGTTACACAAACAATCCAAAATCACGTGTGCGTTTTTGAAATAAACCTAGTTTAATGAAAATAGTTGGTTTTATTGGGTATTATAAAATAATAGGACAGTATTGTGGGCCCAGCCCGGCAGTCTTCTGTCTTAGGAAGCTTAGCTTAACACTTTGTAGACTCTAGTGCAGGTGACGTCTTTGGCGGTCATCGTCTGGAACAGAAAGGAATCCAGTTAGGGCTGGTTTTCATTCATCCAATGTCTGTCAACAGCGACGCTGCCATGCCGTGAGTGACATGGTTGCGGCGCCTTTCCCGTCAGTCAGACGCTGCCTGCCAGTGTTGCGTTGTTGATTAATATCACGAGTTGACTGTACGCTATAGCGACTGCGTCGTTAGTCACTGCCCACTGGATCAGTTAAAACACACCTTTATTATTATTATTTTCATAGGGTGCTTATTAGGCCTAGGTCCTACCCACCAACTGGCATACTGTATCCTTTCGAATGAAAAAGGTTCATAGGGTATAGGTATATATACCTACTAATTTTCTATTTTGCCACAGCAGCCAATCTCATTGGAGAAATTAGATGTTTTAATGCACAAGTGTGTGCACAGACACTCTAATCCCTCACTCTCATTGTTGATGGGACGGCAATCCAACAAGGCCAGAGGGAGATCAGGCTCAAGACCAATGGCTTCGCGTGCTGTAAGCATGTGAGTCATCGATAAACTCGCGTAAGTCGGTCTTTTGAGTCAAAGGCGGAAGGATATGGAATCTCACAGCATTATTAGGTACTAGCTGATGCCCGCGACTTTGTCCGCGTGGATTTAGTTTTTAAAGTCCCTCGGGAACTCCTTGATTTTCCAGGCTAAAAAGTAGCCTAGATGTTGACCCGAGTAATAAGCTACCACGGTATAAAATTTTGTAGAAATCTGTGCGGTAGTTTTTACGTGAAACAAACAGACAGACAAACAGACAAAAATAAATTTAGCTTCTGTTTTGATATCGGTATCTTGAACACAATTAGAAGCAAACACCCTTTTTTGAATCTATTTCATGTACAGAATTGGTTTCGTTTCTGTTTTATTATATGTATAGATGCCTCCTGGCATACCTACCTAATAATGCTGTGAGTAATATTCTTATAATAGGTGATTTAAAAGGGATAGGTCCGACCCTCAGTAATGAGAAATGGAAGGAAGGCAGACAGAGGGGAAACCTTAGTATACTTACAGCCTTCATCTCCTCGGGTCCGAACACCCTGACGTAGTTGACGACGACGCCGTCGGCAGCCGTCTGAGTCTGCTTCAGGGTGGTGTTGTCCAGAGTGCAAACCGATTTCACCTGGAACATTTAAGATAATACGTTCAGCAAAGTTTTCCATATTTTATATGCAGGACCGTGTTAGCAGTAAACTATCAATTCAATAGACATTTCGAATGTGTCTCTCAAAAGGCCTTATTGAAAAATCTAACACTGGGTAAACTACGTCGTCGTCTGGTGATTAAAATAATAAATTAAGTACTTAATCCATTACATTTCCATAAAAATCCATACTTTAGTATTTTTATTTTATTTACGACTAGCTGATGCGCGCGACTTCGTCCGCGTAGATTTAGTTTTTACAATCCCTCGGGAACTCTTTGATTTTCCGGGATAAAAAGTAGCCTATGTCATTCTCCAGGTCCTCGACTATACCCATGCAAAAAATCACGTCAATCCGTAGCTCTGTTGCGGCGTGATTGATGGACAAACCAACAAACAAACACACTTTCGTATTTATAATGTTAGTGAGTACAATATAGTAAATATGATGGAGTTCCTTATTGAACTTTAGAATACCTATTTATTTATTCGAGACTAAAAATTCTGAGACGTATTAGATTGCGATTGACTTAGATGCATTTGCTGAAATATGCTATCTATTCAAAAGAAATTGGTTGCTATAATACCTATAGGTGTATGTGGAGCTTACCTTGGCACCGTCAGCGCGCTCTTCGTCAAACTCTTCGCCGGGCTTGAACTTGATCTCCGTGGTCTTGATGGCGGATGACGTCACCAGGACGTATGCGTCGCCGTCCTTCTTCAGCTCCACTGTTGGGGTCACAGCGTTGGCTGTTTTGCGGGTGATGAGACCAACGCCTGGAAAAAATGGAGAAGCACTCTCTTACTAACATGTCAAAATACAAATAAGTAAAATTAAAGAATCTTATCAAAATAACTGTTACTTTAATGTTTAATACACTATGGTTAGGTACACTACGTTTTTTGATTCTAGAATAATTATTCTGCGTGTCTGTTTGTATGTCCGGGGCTAATCACACGGCTGAACTACGAATGAAACTGAAAACTCGGCTGGACCGGCTGAACAGATTTTGACGGAATTTTCACAGAATAAGAATAAAGCAATATCTGAGTACCTACCAATCGCTTTCATGAATGCGTCAAAATTATCAGAAGATACGAGCTTATACTTCTTCCCGGCATAAAGAAACATTTATTTCACAGAAGTGAAAATGTAAAGAAAATTAATCCAGATGAATTACAAACCGCACGAACGTCAACCACAAAATATAATTTTGGTCAAGGAACATACTACTCTCTACCGAGAGGTTTTGGTATACTTAGTTGGTTCTCTGACATAATCCTATTCATCTCCTCTCTGACATATTAATGAGTCATAACTCATATTATGACGTTCTCCACAGATTAATGATGTTATACTTAGATCTCTTCGTTACATGTATTTTATGGAACTAGATGGTGCCCGCGATAATCGATATCGTTTTGATTTCCCGGGATATAAGGTATCCCTATCCTTTCACCGGGATGCACTTATCTCTTTGTCAATATCGCCACGATCGCACATCTCGTTGCACTTGCATGTTACAATGTATTCTTACAGTTTACGCGCTTCTTTTCGTGCACACCTATATTATACGTGATAATATGTCGCACGCCCAAAGGTACCTAGATAGATAGAAATTTTATTCACAAAAATGCAGGTAGAATGGGAGAGCCTACCTACGCTACGCCTTTTGTACTACAAAAAACCGGCCAAGTGTGAGTCGGACCCGCACACGAAGGGTAGGTACCGTAGGTACCTTAGAATATTTAAACGCCTATGATCTAAGGTCTAGGTCTAGGTACCATCCACGTACCATCCATCGTACAAAATTTAACATCAGCAGTCAGCTATTAATAAGATCGAGCAAAAACAAAATTTTAGTTATTGTATGGTGACCCTATTTAATTTTTAACTTTTTTAACCGACTTCAAAAAAGGAGGAGGTTCTCAATTGGTCGGAATCTTTTTATAAGTACCTACCTATTTCACAAATTCTTTTTTGTTTGAAAGGGAATACTTCTCAGGTGGTCCCATTTAAATTTTATCGAAATCGGTCGAGCGGTTTTTAAAAATCAACAATAAATGATAATAAACTTTGTAATGGCGCGAGAATTTGAAGTCGGTTTTATAAAAAGAATTTTTTATATTAAACTAGCTGACCCGGCGAACTTCGTACCGCCAACTTATCTATATACTTAAATAAAACAAATAAACTATCCTAATCCAATAAAACTATCCTATCTTTCAAGTTGGATCAAACCGCACACGGTGTGCGATTAAAATCGGTTAAATAGTTTAGGAGTCCATCGCGGACAAACAACGTGACACGTAATCGACCGAGCGAAGCGAAGGTCTCTGAGATTACTTGAGTGAATTTGCACTTGTCCGTCCGTCCGTCTGTCAGAGCCTTATAACTTCTGAATTACTGAACGTAATTACTTCAATTTTAGATATGATATGTAAACCGATGGCCTCCAGCCGAAAATGGCTTAAAAAGTTATAAAAATCTTTATTTCAGGGGGGCTCTCATAGAAGCGAATGCGAAGTAAAATATATTTTTTTGCATTTCATAGGGTTGCAGTACCTCATTTTAAAGATAATTTGGAACAGAGTACAAAAGTTTTTTTTTTTTCCTAAAATTGACGAAATGGGGGGCTTTCTAAGTGGAGATTGAATTCGAGGCTAGATCTCTAAAACCACTTTATTTTAAAACTTGAAACTTACACATAATTTGAGTTATATTCTGTACTTGAACAAAAAATACTAAGATTAGATAAATATTATAAAGAAACGAAATTATTTAAGTTTTAATGGGCATCAATGTTTTTAACAAAACTTCACTATACTGTTAATAGATGGCGCTGTCTTTAATATTGTAAATACAGTTTTGCGTCAGCTATTCTTATTTTGTCTATTACTAATTATGTTATTCAATTAGCAAATTATTATCAATAAAAGTATCACGTTGTTTTTGCAAAAGTAAATCCGTTTCTATTTACAATAATTAGACGTTAGCACCTATTTACTACCGTATGATGGTACTGTGTCTATGAATGTAAAGATGAGCGCGCATCTAGACATGCTCAGTCATGGCATTTTATAATATTTTTTATTATGAAATCGTATAATACGTAACACCCGTTCAGCGAACCTGCTGAATTTTAGTAAAATACTGTAGGCATACGCATCCCATCCACGAAAGCAGATGACGATTGACGTCATCAGATTCGGCGCGTTTTAATTACTTACGATATATAGTTAAAACTACCTTATGGGAATTATGGGATACCGCGAGGTCTCAGTTCGGGGCGAACCACTAGTTTATATATATAAAGATTATGACTTGTGATAAATCGGGCAATAAAAATACACATTCCGGAAAAGGAGGTTGGTGAATTTTGACTCAGCATTTTTAGAAACCGTTCAGATTCAGAAATCATTTAATTTTAATTAATATTTTTCAAAGTAAGTACCTATTTTTCTGTGTAAACCCGATATTTTTAGAAGATGGGGATCAAAAATAAAATTATTCACAAGTACACATTATAAATAACCGTTACTTACATGGCAATCAATACAAGTGATTATCTTTTTTCTCCCATCTTTATTTGATAGACTTTGATGAACTTTTTTGTTAGACTGGTTTGATTCGTGAACGTGGGCTTGAGGCCCACGGTTTAGTTCGTCTGGGTCAGAAACTCTATGGAATTCGCCAATCTCCTTTCAAGTATTACGGTTCATGAGATAGCTACAGCCCGTTGACAGACAGACGGCCGAACGGACGGACGGACAGCGGAGGTTTAGTAATTGGAGTTAGAGTCCCGTTGGCACCCTTTTTGCACGAAACCAGCGAGTTTTAAACCAGCGTTAGAAAAAATAAATAAAATGTTAGCACGCCAAATTATTTAGATAGAAAAATTGTTTAGACAAATTGTTTTTTAGATAGTAGGCTGTAATTGCAAGCGTGTGCAGTGCAGCGTTCATATTTCGATTATCAAGTGATTATGAGATGAAATCTAAGAGAGCGAAGCTTAAACTCTATTTGAGACTATCTCTTGCCCGCGACTTCATCCGCGTGTCTGTGGTGCTGGTGGACGGTGGTGCTCAATGGATCTGCAATTGAATAATGGCCGGAAGACGCGCGACGGATATTTATATTTTAGATTTCACTATAATTTCCTTACAATGGTTCCGTCACGACCGGTTTACAAACAATTGACAATTTATTTATGGTGTTTACTAACAGACTATTAGGTTAGACTAGTAGGTGTTTGAAGTCTGCCAACCCGCAGTTCTCATTCTGAGAGGAAATTCGTACCCTCCTGCCCATATTATGGGTAATATGGGCAGGAATATTATATCCCGGATAGATATTATATATATATATATATATAATGGAAAAACAGAGGGTTCCCGCGGGATCTTTATAAACCTGATTCCATTCGGACGACGTCGTCACCTACCTATGTATGGAATGATTATATTTAACACTAGCGGATGCTCGCGACTTCGTCCGCGTGGATTTAGTTTTTAAAATCCCTCGGAAATACTTTGATTTTCCGGGATGAAAAATAGCCTATGTCACTTTCCAGGTCCTCAACTATACCCATGCAAAAAATCACGTCTGTTGCGTCGTGACTCGTGATTGAAGGACAAATCAACAAACAAACACTCCCATTTATATATTAGTATCTATGATTAGAATATTAAATTGCATAGGAAAACACTGTAAGTCTATACGATACATTACATCTGTAGTGTTTGTATCTATGCAATAGATACGATACACTGTCTCATGTACACGAGCGGAGGGGGAACGTCGATCGAGCTAGTCTGGCGTGAGACAGCGAGTCAGTCGGACGTGCGCCTGCGCTCCGCGGCGTGTAGCAGTGAGCCAGTGATTTAGGTAGTGATAGGGATCACTACAAGTGGCGACGAGAAAAAAGGTAAGTAAGTAAATAAAATACTTACATTATTTATTTTAAAGGAAAGGAAGGTGACAATACAAAGTGATCAAGTTACTTGAATACAAAAAAAAAAAAGTGGGTAGGTATTTCAATATCACATCACATTATAATCTTTTTAAGGCAGGAATTCTATTTTAAAATAGTAAAGTAATCGTTGGATCGCTATGATGTGTTCAGTGTTGTTACACAAAAAGGTTCTAATGAGCCATCTAAGATTTCATTTCCTCAAACAAAAGAAAAAAAAGAATGTTAACCTATTATTGCTTACCTTCCTTATCTTTTAATAATGTTTAAACTAATAGGACAGGTGTTACTGTCGGTTGCTAATATTATTTCACATTGTACCTACTTATGCAAACAAGTTTATTTTCAATGGAATCCTTACAAAGTCATTAGATTATAAGTATAATTTTTCCAATAGCTTCTTCTTGTGACCTACACTTTTTTCGAAGGTAGGTAGGTAATTCAAATAAAAGATTGAATGCTCGTTTGAACATACATTAGAGATTTGATTGTGATAGTGTTGCATTTTCTACAAGTTACATGTATTTACTTGTGTAGCAGAAGGGCTAAGGGGCTAAGTTGTACTGTAAGAAGTAATACGAAAGAAATAGACGAGCATGCTAAGTCAAGGCAAGCGCGGGCTTCGCGCGCGAATGATGATTAGCACTGCCGCTGTCCGCCGACCGAGCGTCGAGCGCTATGTCCAACTATAATTATTAATCTATGATAGCGCCTTTCCGAGATCGGCCGCGCTGTCTGGTTATTGGCGGGCGCGCGGAGGTAAAACCACCCGCGCCATGCCGCGCGCAAGGTGAAACGCGCTGTTGCTGATGCCACATTTACAAACCTCGTTTTATCAAATGTAATATACTTAGTGTGTGTGTAAATGAATATGGAATTATTTCGATATTGTGGTCTAAGTTTAGACTGCCATTACACTGGAAATACCTACCTACGAAAATTCTAAATCGGTTCTGGATTTTGTTTTGAAATTGAAAATAAACTTTAATTTTTGACTTCCGTTAAATTGGAATATTTAGAATCGCAACCTGCAAGAAATAAAATAATTCTGGATTTTAAGTTTTCAATTGGGAGTAACTTAAATCGCAGACTTCTATTTAATCGGAAGTAGGTACCTATGTGATTTAGAAGTTCATTAAATTGAATTTAGAAGTTCATTAAATTGAATTTAGAAGTTCATTAAATTGAATTTAGAAGAAGTTCATTAAATTGAATTTAGAAGTTCATTAAATTGAATTTAGAAGTTCATTAAATTGAATTTAGAAGTTCATTAAATTGAATTTAGAAGTTCATTAAATTGAATTTAGAAAGAAGTTCATTAAATTGAATTTGGAAGTTCATTAAATTGAATTTAGAAGTTCATTAAATTGAATCTAGAAGTTCATTAAATTGAATTTAGAAGAATTTCATTAGACAGAATTTAGAAGTTCATTAAATTGAATTTAAAACATATTGGACTTCTTTTGAATAAGAGGTATTATACCTGTGTGCAGATATTTCTGGCACTGTTCGTATGGATTTTTATCAAATCGGAAGAATTAAGACGTCCATTCAATTGGGATGTATTTTCAGGTCGCCCGATACAATTAATCATGGCAAATCAGTTACCGCCACCAGAAAAATTTGATACTGAGGGCGACATTACTTCAGTCGGCCTGAAATGGGAAAAATGGAAACGATCCGTTCAAATCTACCTCGAAGCTGCCGATATTACGATTCCAGCTAAAAAAAGAGCTACGTTACTAGTTCTAGGTGGAAGTACCTTGCAGGAAATATTTTACAATTTGCCGGGAGCAAACGTGGAACCTGAGGAGAATGTTGATATTTTCAAAATAGCTCTTAGTAAACTAGATGAATATTTCCTACCTAAACAGAATAAAACTTTTGAACGGCACATTTTCCGCCTGATCAAACAAGAAGAAGGGGAAAGTTTCGAAACTTTCCTTATTAAGCTAAGAGATCAAGCGGCGAAATGCAAATTTGATAAACCTGATGACCACATAATCGACCAAATACTAGAAAAATCGGTATCATCAGAGTTAAGGAAAAAAATGTTGACAATTGGAAATGAAATCACACTAGACAAAGTGATTACTTTAGCTAATACCTTAGAAATCGTGAATTACCAACTGGATAGTTACGAACAAAACGAGAAGAATAAGACAAATGGAGTTAATGCAATCAAAATTAGGAACACGGTTAATACAAGATGGACTAAACAAGGAAAAGAGCCTAGTGGAGAAGAAAAGACGCCAAAGTGTATCAGATGTGGAAATATTTCGCATATCTCTCAAGGGCTTCCTTGCCCAGCCAAGGACAAGAAATGTAACGGATGTGGGAAATTAGGCCATTTTCAAAGATGCTGCAGAACGAAATCATTTCGACCAAAGCGTAAACTCGCACAATATCAAGAAAAAGGAAAAGACTATAACAAGTGACAACGAACGAAAGCTACAGTAAATTCTCTGGACAATGAAGAAGTACAATACATATTTAATTTGAACGATGACGCAACAATCAGATGTGAAATAGGAGGAGTCGATTTAGAAATGATGATTGATTCAGGATGCAAATTAAATTTGATATCCTACAAGACCTGGGAGTATTTAAAGAAAAACAACATAAAATGTGACAAGCAAGTGAAAGAGCCAAATAAGATACTATTAGCATATGGAAGTAAGACACCTTTACGAATAAAGGGTTCTTTTGAAGCACTACTAAAAACAAACGGAAAAATGGAACGTACTACTATTTACGTAATTGAAGATGGATCACGGAATCTACTTGGTAAAGACACCGCATTACGATTGGGTGTTCTAAAGTTAGGCCTGGGCGTAAATCAAGTTGAACTGAAATCAAATAAACCTTTCCCGAAATTTAAAGATATTTTAATTAATCGAGATTCCTATTGATCCATCAGTAAGACCGGTTATGCAACCCTACCGGAGGATACCAATACCATTAGAGGAAACCATAAATAAAAAAATCAAAGAATTACTAGATTTAGATATAATCGAAGAAGTTCACGAACCTTCACCCTGGGTATCTCCGATAGTTCCAATTCTTAAAGACAATGGTGATGTACGTTTATGTGTCGATATGCGACGCGCCAATGCAGCCATTTTAAGAGAAAACCATCCATTACCTTGCATGGAGAACTTACTACCAAAAATAAAGAAGGCGAAATATTTTTCTAAACTGGACGTAAAAAATGCCTTCCATCAAGTTGAACTGCACCCGGATTCAAGATATTTGACGACTTTTATAACATCCAATGGCCTTTACAGATATAAAAGGCTTATGTTTGGAGTCACCTGTGCTCCAGAACTTTTTCAAAAAATCATGGAAAAGATGTTAATAAAGTGCGAAGGGGTTACAAATTTTATTGATGACATTTTAATTTGGGGGAGCAACGAAAGAGAACACGATTTCCGACTTTCCAGAGTGTTGGAGATACTGGAGCAAAGCAATGTTTTGTTGAATCAAGAGAAATGTATTTATAAAGTTCAGACAGTACATTTTTTAGGACATGAACTTAAACCGGATGGAGTAAAACCGCTGCCAAAATATATAAAAAGTATAGCTGAATTTAGAGTACCAAAAACAATAGAAGAATTGCAAAGTTTTTTAGGTCTAGTTAACTATATAAACAAATGGATTCCGAATTTGGCCACGATAACAGAACCTCTAAAACAAATATTAAGACAGAAACTTGGAAAAAAGGCAAACATTGAAGAATATTGGAAGAACGATCACAATGAAGCATTTGAGAAACTAAAGGAGATGCTATCTAAAATAGAAACTTTGGGATATTACGATATCAAAGACAAGACGCAAGTAATAGCGGACGCAAGCCCTGTAGGACTAGGAGCAGTCTTAATGCAGTCAGACAGTAAAGGACCAAGAATTATTGCATACGGAAATAGGACACTACGTCAATGTGAGAGAAAATATAGCCAAACAGAAAAAGAGGCTCTTGCTCTGGTATGGGCGATTGAGCATTTTAATACGTTTCTATTTGGTAAGGAATTTGATTTAATAACAGATCACAAGCCATTGGAATTCCTGTTCAGTCCGAAATCAAAACCATGTGCCCGTGTTGAGAGATGGGTTTTGCGACTTCAGGCGTATCATTACAACGTTAAATATAAACCGGGTAAGACCAATATTGCAGACCCACTATCACGCCTGTGTAAGAACTCAGATCGGCTAATCCCGACATCAGAAGAAAATTATGTTCATCAAATAGTTGAACTCGCTAGACCTTGTGCAATTTCAATGCAAGAAATAGTAAAAGAATCAGAAAGTGATCAGGAAATCACCAATGTTAAGAAAGGGATTTACAATGACCAGTGGGATGAGTCTGTGAAATCATATAAAATATTTTTGAACGAATTGTGTTTTTATGAGAATATCCTTTTGAGAGGAAACACCCAGAACCTCAGGAGACAAGTTTTACTTGCAGCTCATGAGGGACACCCGGGAATTGTTGCCATGAAGGGTCGCCTTCGTTCTAAGGTTTGGTGGCCTAGGATAGATAAAGACGTTGAATTGATGGTAAAAAGCTGCAAAGGATGCACCCTCGTGAGTTTACCAAATCCTCCAGCACCAATGAAACGTCGAGAACTTCCATCTGAACCTTGGATTGACATTGCTATGGACCTATTGGGTCCCATACCGAATAATGATTATATCTTAGTAGTCATTGACTATTACAGTCGCTATAAAGAGATCAAGATTACTAAAACCATAACGAGCTTGCAAATAATAAAGATTTTGAAAGAACTCTTTAGTCGACTGGGCTACCCTCTATCAATTACTGCGGATAACGGACGACAATTCGTAAGTGAAGAATTCAAAGATTTCTGTCGTAATTGTAACATCAAACTTTTTAATACTGTGCCATATTGGCCACAAATGAATGGAGAAGTCGAGCGACAAAACAGAGATATAGTAAAACGACTCAAAATAAGTTCTAGTGAAAAACGAGACATGAAAGATGCACTATATGAATATTTAATGATGTACAACTCCACTCCTCACTCAGTCACAGGTAAGTCACCATCTGAACTTTTTTTCAAAAGGTTGAACAGGGATAAAATCCCCATGCTGAAGAATATAAATGAGTCAGATGACATGGAAGTTAGAGACCAAGACAAGATACAAAAGGAAAAAGGAAAGGAGTATGGAGATCACAAAAGAAGGGCGGAAGACCATGAACTGAGTGAAGGAGAGAAGGTGTACGTAAAAGAAATGGAAAAGGCTAATAAGCTCTCAACTAATTTTAAACCTACACCACACATAGTGGAACAATCAGTAGGAGGGGATATTACAATAAGGAATGAAGAAACTGGACAAAGATTGCGAAGGAATGTGATTCACCTAAAGCGTGTGGAGGGACAATGGAAATCAGTAGAAGACGAGATCAAACAAAATGAGGATCAGATAATTGAAGGAAATGATACTATGTAAATCAATATTTGATGTTAAGTAATGTATGTTAAGATTCATGTTTGATTGTATAAGTAAAATATTGTAAATAAAAATTGATTGTATAAGTAAAATACTTAAGTATGATTTTATTTAACAATACTGATTACGTTTACAATGAATATAATTTGTTAAAAAGGAAGGGATGTAGTGTTTGTATCTATGCAATAGATACGATACACTGTCTCATGTACACGAGCGGAGGGGGAACGTCGATCGAGCTAGTCTGGCGTGAGACAGCGAGTCAGTCGGACGTGCGCCTGCGCTCCGCGGCGTGTAGCAGTGAGCCAGTGATTTAGGTAGTGATAGGGATCACTACAACATCCATACCTACTATGTATATAGGTATAATGATAGTTTGGAAATATCTGACGCATTTGGAGTAGTTTGACTTTGACAAAACAGAGCTATCCATTAGGGCTACGATAAAGTGTGCATGCCAGATTAAGATGAGCCGTACGTTCAAAGTATCCTGTACATTCCGGGGTTCAAGTTATTTGGACCTAATAGTCTGGATTGTAGTACTTGACTGAACCGACGACCTTAAAATAATTACAGGACAATCCCTAAAGTACCTCCAAGTCCTTTCTAACAAAAATAGAATGGATGAAATCGGAATGCCTTAATGAATTACAACTAAATAAGTACAAATTTTGACTTTCTGCCCCTCTCCAAAGGGCTCCCAACCGTGCTCAATTTCGGGATGAAAAATATCCTATATCCTCTTAGTATGAACTTAAATCATGCCAAGTTTCATTTAAATCCATTCAGTAGTTTCGGCGTGATGCACGGCCTTGATACAGAGACAAAAAATTAAAAAAAAATTGTTTTGGTTTCAGTACCCTCAAAAAAAAAAATATCTTCAATGTACAGAATTGGACCTGTTACAGTTTTATTAGGTATAGTAAGTATAGATCGAACTAGGAATTACGACTACGTATATTTAAGGTATTATAAATTATAATATAGATGTGACATGTACCTAATGTATAAGTATTTTGTTTTGCTTTTCGGTATCACTTAAATCATAGAGGAATCTATTTAAATGGGACCCTCTTATTGGTCGGCGAGTGAGCGCGACGGCCTCCTATTGGTCGACACAACGTGGCCCCATGCATCGTCAAGGCCAACGACCTATGAATTGGCGTAATTTTTCAATTGAAAAATCAAGTCTATTGATGTTTTTGACAAACAAAACGCCTGCGCGTTGTGAATTAGTCGGCATATGAACCTACCTAATGAAGGTACCTACCTTCGGCAGAATAGAATAGAATAGTATTTTTAATTGAAATAAACTTTTCACAAGTGCTTTTGAATCGTCAGACTCTACCACTGCACTGGTTCGGAATGCCCTTCCTGCCGAGAAGAACCAGCAAGATACACGGCGGTTGCTCTTTTCAAAACAAGTTTACAATATAATAAATACTATGCTATGTATGCAGTGTTTCCACAATGAGGGAAGTTCCAAAAATGCATACCTACTAACAACGCAATATATCTTAAGATGGGCAGACATAAAGTAGCCCCATTCCCGCCGGTGTCACCCGTTCACGAGCATGACGCATGACCCAGCTTTTGCTTCGCTCAACCATATTTGAGCAAAGCAGTGAGATTAAAAAGTCAAACATCAAAGAAACAACCTTTTGGTAACATTATTTACTTAACTTATTAAAGGCAGACTTATCGCCTAAGTGATCTACCTATTCCAGATAACTTTACTTGGGTAGGTACAAGAATCGTTACATGCAGATGGGTCGGGCGGGGTAGGGTAGGTTTATAGTTCGAAGAACTGATGGTCGTTGGGGTCCCAAGATACTGGAGTGGCGACCCCGGCCCCGTCCCGGTAATCGCAGTATTGCCAGACCTCACTTGATGGACCGAAGACATCAGACAAGTCGTAGGGAGCCGTAAGATCGAGGCCTGTGGGTGTGGAAGAGTGCAGTGCAGACGTCTATCGATTGATAGAGTAGTCGCGACTCGCGACACATATTGGCATTTCGCGGGTAATAGGTCCATGCAGCGCCCCAGTTGGCGCGGTCACGGAGTCACTTCGCTCACAAAGTAGACTTTTGAAGAATGGACATTGGACGTCTTATATAAATTTAGAATCATTCACATTTTGGTTCTGCGATATGCTTCAGCCGTCGTTGTAAACTTAGGAAAATAGTTGTTCAACCTGAAGACAGACAATTAGGTATAGGTATACGATACTGATAAAATATTGATAGCTGATATAGAGCCAAAGGAGCCAAACCATATCCAAGGAAAACCACACGAAAACCGCGACTATTCACATAACCATAGATAAATTTTTTATTTTATCTATGACATAACAGAATACAAAACCAACTTTACCGCAAATCTTTATAGTGTTATAGTTTCAGAATTCTAGACATGGAACTGATGAATTTAAACTTTTAAGACATACTTAACTAACTTGGACACCTGGATAGAAAGACGATGAGACGATGGGAGAAGACAATGTTGTCAGAAATTTAAAAAGGGGTCTTTTGATAGACTAAAACGCCCTGTTGCAATAGGTCATAAAGAAATCAATGGTCCTGGATATTGTTAACAAAGCTTGTAAAGACCTGCTAGTGCACGGAGCAGCCGATTGGCACGTACATTCCAAAATCCTTAAGTAAGAGTGATTAATGTGTTCCAGAGAAACCAATTTCAAATCCGTTAAGACCATAAACGTACGTTTATTACTAACCGGTTGAAACGCTAAGTCGGAAAATTTAGTAAGTATAAGTAGAAAGAAGGAAAGTAGCAACTGAAAGAGTAATAAATAATGTTTTTAAATAAGATAATAATGAATTTTTCGATAATCTTGATCAACTCATTAATACATCGGCAAGAATGCATAGTTTCGACGCAATTGTGAGTCAGGACCGGACAAGGGGTCACAACTCACAACGCACCACAACGAGCCGTCTCGGATCTTATTGACTGAATTGAAGTTGATTGCCGTCCATTTGCCGACAATTGTCGACGACCAATAGGAGCTAATCGTGCAACTATGTCGGGAATCGGGATATTCTCATGCGATCCTAATTATTTGACAGGATCGTCCGACGTTGCGGTTTTGTTACCTTTTTAGCGCGAGCGCTTTCCGCCTTCCGTACCATCCAATGCATCTATTCTTCCTCAATTAAATACATAAATGCAATCTGAGATATATACCTACGAATAGATAAGAGGTCTATGATCGATTACGTCCACTGTGAGACATAATAATTATATCACTTGACAACTCAATAGCTATCTACACAAGGCTCGTGCCAGTGTTTACTGATTCTCATATCGTTCACATTTTATAATATACTTAGGTACCTACATAAGATTAAAAAAATAAAAACATAGTTAAGTATGCCGCGGCGATATAATATTGTTATGTATCAATTTTACGGCTAAGTTAAAGTGAGATTGCTAGAGGGTAAGCACGTTTGATGAAAAATTATATCTACTTACTTTGAGATGAATTAATATTTATGCTGAATTTGTAAAACTTATTTTAGATTCTTGAATGAATGCACATTTCAATTTTCAAGTACACGACCAAACACACGACGGATGCAAACTCTATGCCGGAATAGTAAGTAGGAGGAGTGCTTGGAGTAAATCTCTGAATATAATACTCGTAGCATCAGGGGTGATGCACCCGGGTTGAGGAAAATAGTTGTAGTAGTGGTCAAATAAGAAGACAGCAAAATATAGGATTGAGTGATTTGCTTTAATAGTTATTTGTTATACAAGAGTGCAAAGTTGCTTTTAAACCGCGTGCTCAATTTTGATGACCGAGCAAGCGAAGGATTCTAAAATTGAATCACGAGTGCAGCGAGTGTTTCAAAAATTAGAATCCTGAACGTTAGCGAGGAAATCAAAAGAGCACGAGGTGAAAAATCTTTGCACTCGAGTGCAACACGTAACTTTTCATCTCCCCATCTATCTAAGGTTTTAACAATATGACGACTGGGAACCTTCATGGTGTACTTTTTTTAATTTGCTTTGCGCGCGCCATTTTCTTTTCACGTCCACCATGAAGGTACACCATGAAGGTTCCGAGTCTGAGTTTTTAACAAATTAAAAAAGGTTGTATGATAAATTCGGCACCATGGAGGTAGAAGTAAATAGGTTTAATAATGTTTCGAATTCACAAACTTAGTGCACACGATGTTCTAAATTCAATTTACTTTATCCTCTAGCGGATAAAAACGGCTTTTGCACTCAGATATCGAAGAGCAAAAATACTCTTTCCGACATTGGGAGATGAAAAAATCTTTATTTTGATCGCCCTAGTGAGTTTTCTGCGATGCGAGAGTAAAATAAAATTATGCCAGGCTAATGCCAGGTTAAGAAAATTAGATGTCGTTTCAGGTCCCTTCATCAATATAATTTTGTAAACAAAAAAATATTTACGAAAGCCAGTTTCATAGAAGAATAAAATACAAATATTATTAGACAACATCGCTAATGAGTTAATGAAGATATACCTAGTTCTTTATTGATGACGCCCCGTGAACATCAACAAATATTATGTATCTATGCTGATAAGAAAAAAATACTACTTACAGCTAAAGAGGTTAAAATTTTAATCGTTGATGACGACTGAAGGACAAATTACGAATAGGTATTATTATTGTTCTAACTCGCAAGATAAACTCTCAAGGAATTTTGCAATCCAACGTCTCGAGTCCATAATATTATACTTAAGTCGTGTTTAAAATATAATAATTAATATTAAAAGTATAAAACATTGTGTAACTATCTTTGTATTCCTTAATAAGTTAATAACAAAGATGCATGAAGCCAATTACTTAACTTCCTTTCAGCTGTCGTAAAAATAATGTTTTTTGAAGAAGAAAAAAAGAGTGAGCTGTGCAACTTTTCACGAGAGCCTTTTAAGGAGGCCGACATGAAATAAGTTATTATTTTACCGTGGCCGTGACGATATCAATAACACCTAATATTAATTTATCTATACTTACTAATTTATAACTCGGGACGATAAAATATTAATAAACTCCAAACATCAAAAGATTTCGTATCTCTAGGATTGTTATTAGTTTTTACAAGCATTATATTAGTAATCTCGTGTTATCGCATCGGGATCTAATACAATTTTTATCAATATCAATTTACCTAGTAGGTACGTAGACGTACTACGTAGTTAAGCTATTCATGCATGCCTTTGAAATTATTATTATGTTGTGGTAGGATATAATTATTCCGATATATATGTTTTTGTTTTTTCATCTATTTTTTGCTTAGAGTTAGACCATATAACCCATTTTACTATTTCAACCCAATTGGGTATTTGGCTGATAGGTATTTTTTTATTTATTTAAAATAACGTTTTTAAATATTATAACGCAATGCCATTTCTCTTTTTAAATATCTTTACTAGTCACGAAATTATAAGCTGTATCTGTCTCTTTCTAAAACGAAATTTTCCTCGGAGCGTGTATGGAGCTGCTGAATTGTGACATCACAATTCACTAGCGCTCTCTTTGTCTAACAGGAAAATAACGTATTTGTTTTGGACCGATTTATTTTTGCCAGTCAAAACCTAATTGAATGATCTTAGATTTTTTGTCGGGTTTTTACCACCTGGCATGATAAACCCTATAGTTATACAAGTCTAGCTAAGTAGTCTAGAATAAGTTTAATAGTCAGGTACCTGCCTCTATTTAAATAAGATTAAGGGCCGATTTCACCAAAGTAATTTAAGTCTTATCCGAGCGTTTTGATATTTTGACAGTATTTTCAATACAAAAACTTGATTTATTCCAAAGATAAACGTCACTCATTGGAGTTTTCACAAATCGTTCAAGCGTTTTCAGCAAGGTTGTCGCTTGCCACTTGATCGATGTAAAAAATAAACTAGTCACATACTACTTTCCTTAATTTATGCGAAGGATAATCAAATTCTAATAGTTCCTGGCCGGTCAAGTGAGAAATTCCGTAACAACCTGCGAAGTCAGAATTGCGTTTGGAATTTCGAATTTTATAAATTTTATAATCTCTAGGTCTTAGAGGTGCAACTAAAGTAATAAGTATGTGTTTTGGCTTTACGCAGAAAATATCAAAATACTCAAATTCGTGTTCCTTCAGATGGCGACAGCCCTAGGTTGCGTACTAAAATAAAACTCGATGAAGGCACAAGTGCAAAGTCCAAAGTTGAAAATATGACCACAAGTTGTATCTGCCAGCGTTTATTTTCTTTGTAGTCAGGTATTCGTAGTTTTATGAGCAATTGACGAACGATGATGGATTTTATGAAGTTCCTATTGAATTCACGGCTTATGAATTACACAGTATAAAGTGGATAATTGTTATTATGAGATTAGTCTATCTATTACGGTTTACGAGATACAGCCCGCTGACAGACGGACGGACGGACGGACGGACGGACAGCGGAGGCTTAGTAATAGGGGTCCCGTTGGCACCCTTTGGGCACGGAACCCTAAAAACAGGAAAACCTTGACTAATCTCATAATAAAAATAAAATTAAATTAAAAAATAAAGGGGCTCCCATACATGGAAAAGGAGTCGAAAATCAATTTTATTTTTTACCCTGGCATGTGGGGTGTCATTGTCTATGTAGAGCTCATTAAGTGGACTTCAAATATATATTTTTTTATTTTTTTGCTACAAAAATGAAGAAATGGGGGGCCGTCAAAGTTTTCGGTTTTAGACCACTTTTGTTACGGGGTCTATCTCAAAATCTAAACTAGTTAGAAATTTGAAATTTTAGTATATTATGTACTATATAGTGTATTTAAACAACCAATACTGAAAACACCGATTTATAAAGCGGTTTGTAAGTTGTGACCAAATCAAACGAGCATTTTTCCCCCATATGCTAATTTAGTACTTTCTAAGAACTAAGATATCTATATATGTATCTAGTTTAAAAAAAAATATTTGGTCATATGTACGGAACCCTAAAAGAGCGTGGCCCGAATCGCACTTGGCCGATTTTTACAATAAGTATGAGTAGGTATACCTTGAGCCAATCACACGTCAGGTGTTTAAAGGTAAAGTTAGAGTTTTCTTGGAACGCGTTTAGGACACGTATTTTTTCTACATACACGTATTCTTCAAGATTTCTGGACTGATATAAGTAATTTTTTTTTAAAGAAGTTTTAGAGATGGTCGAACAAAAAATGTTGGTCCCAACTCCCAACTCCCCAATCCAGACGCTCTTTAGGATTCTGCACTTCTCTAAGCCAGTGAAGATTTAGGAATTACTCTCGATTGTTTTATTTTATTAAATTCGATGACAAGATAGTCCTTGACTGCGATCTCACCTGATGGTAAGTGACGATGCAGTCTAAGATGGTAGCGGACTAACTTGGAAGGGGTACGGCCAATGATATTGGAAGGAAAAAGAGGGGTACGGCAGTGAAATTCAACCCATACCCCTAATCGGTTTCTACACGCCATCGCGCATCGTGCCGGAATGCTAAATCGCTTGGCGGCACGTCTTTGACGATAGGACCACTAGCCACGGCCAACGAAAGCCTCCCACCAGACCAGACCAGACAGTTCAGAAATTTTAAATTCCCAAATTGGCCCCGCCGGGAATCGAACCCGAGACCTCCCAGTTATAAGACCACAGCACTCACCACTGCGCCAGGGAGGTCGTCAGAAAATTGAAAGATATTGTTTTTATCAAGAATAAATGACATTAAAAGTTATTGGCTAGGTTTATGTACTCACTAGGTACTCAGGATTTTTCTGGGCACATTCCGTTTCAAAAAGTTAGTTTTTGCAAAATATTTGTTTGACAATCGCTTAGTTTAGAATAGAATAAAATAGAATAATTTTTTATTCAAATAAACTTCTACAAAGTGCTTTCGAATCGTCAAGTGAATCTACCACTGCTGGTTCGGAATTTGTTCGGAATGCCATTCCAATTTCCAACCGAGTTTGTGCTGATAAACCCCTGATAAGAACCTTGTACTGTACCTACCTATTTTACTTATCAATTTTACAATCGGGTGAAAATGTGGAAACTTTCCATTCCATTCCAACTAAGCGGTTATCAAACAAATACCTACTTAAGCTACTTACCTATTTAACAAAAAAAACTAACTTTTGTTCAACAATTTTTTACCAAAATCAAAAAATTAAAAAGGTTTAATTTTTTGATAGGTACAAAAATAAAAAATTAAGTTGAGTATGAAAAAGAGAATTTTAAAAAATCTTGCAGTATTTTTTTTTGGTATGACGTTTAAGGGAGAGGGCACACTGGCTACTTTTAGCTGCAGCGATCGCGCGCTTTTATTACTTTTAGCGTTTTTATGACCCTTTGCGCCTGTAGCGCGATTCGCGCGTTTTTATGGTCTTTCGCGTTTTTATAGCCACTTGCGTCTGCTGCGCGATTCGCGCGTTTTTATGGCCATTAGCGTTTTTATGGTCTTTTGAGTTCAATCGCGGAATTGCGCAACAGACGTAACAGGCCATAAAAACGCTAATGGCAATAAAAACGCCTTGATCGCTGCCGCTAAATATCGCAGTTTGCCTTCTCCCTAAGGTACCCTACCTAAGAGTTTTCTATAAAAGGAAATAGCAAATCAATCCAGTTATAAAATGACTGTACTAATAGATGGACTTGACAAAATAAAATAAAATAAAAGATAAAATAATTATAATAAAACCTCTGTAAAATATAGGTAAGTAGGTGAAGCTGGCAGATGATGAATATCTATCCGTGAAATATCTTTTTTGCTCGTAGACGTAGGTAGGCACCTGCGATACGCTCGTGTGAGCCTGTATGTATTTGTGTCGACTGTCATCTATTACCTACTAGCCGTTTACACGGTTTTAGTTCGCACGGTTTTGTCCAATAATTTAATATAAAAAAATTCTTTTTAAAAAACCGACTTCAAACTCCCGCGCCACTATACAAAGTACATATATAATTTATTGTTGATATTTTAAAAACCGCTCGACCGATTTCGATAAAATTTATATATATTATATAAATTTGGCGCGGTATTTGGCACGAAGAAGATGTCTTGTGGAAGCACAAAGGGAAAATCCAAATTATTTTATACTTCTACTAGCTGATGCCCACGACTTCGTCCGCGTGGATTTAGTTTTTAAATTCCCTCGGGAACTCTTTGGTTTTCCGGGATAAAAAGTAGCCTATCCAGGTCCTTAACTATACCCATGCAAAAAATCCAGTCAATCCATTGCTCTGTTGCGGTGTGATTAAAGGACAAACAAACACACTTTCGCATTTATAATATTAGTAAATATTAGTAAGATAAGTAGCTTATGTGTTAATCCAGGGTATAATCTATCTCCATTCCAAATTTCAGGCAAATCCGTCCAGTATTTTCTGCGTGAAAAAGTAACAAATATAATCTCACACAAACTTTCGCTTTTATAATATTACTTAGAGTGATAATTATTAGTATAGACTATGGATAGGTAGTAGATAGGTAGGTATATTCAGTTCCTAATGATGAAGAAGAAAAGATACTGTTCGTACCCACAAAGAACCCCATACAATCGATTACCAATAAAAGATAAATGGTCCACTCAGTTTCATTTTTGAGTCATCCACTCGTTAGTACTCATCATCCACAAGGAATCATTGTAGTGTTGACGCTATCAATTTATTTGCTGAAAATAAGTTATTGTCAACGATTCTATTAAATCCGATAACAATTGTGATATTTTTTGCTCGCTGTCTGCTTCTTGCTAACTATGACAGTTAAGTTGCGATATCAGATATACCTAGATACGTAGAAAAACTTGAATTATTTCCGTTCTACACTGCAACACGGTTGGCCAGTCATTAAAATCATGAGAAAATAATATAACGTTCCAAAAAAATGTCCATGACATCATCATCTCAATCTTTGTCTACTGTTGGAAATACTGATTTACTGATTCAGCTAGGTACCTTTATAAAAAGCAAAGGGAATCCATAGCAAATCAATCAAATTGTACAGGTCGGTATAATAGGGCAGATAGCCTCTATGGCTGGCAATAAAACTCAACTTGTGACAACTTCTCAAATCATCATTTTCGCCGAATAAAAGCTTGCTATTACCAAACTTACCTATAATATTCTTCATTTATTTCTTAGTAATCTTAAAAAGTAGGTAAACAAATGATCGAAAACTCGCAGAAACGCGTGCACTGGATAAGGCGACTGCGACGCGACGGCGATTTCGTTGAAACGAACTCCTTTATACAAATGGGCCGCATTAGTTAAGCGACGCATGAAATTTTTACTTATGTTTATGTTGCGCGTAATTTTCAATAGTACGTGATCCTTAAATTTGAATAATCCGTACTCGGTGCGGCATATTCATTGATTTTAGTCTTTGAGTATATAACCAACACGTTTTAGTATTATTGAATTGTTGATGATGCGCGCGACTTCGTCCGCGTGGATTAAGGTTTTTTAATTCCCGCGGGAACTCGGTGATTTTCCGGGATAAAAAGTAGCCTATGTGTTAATCCTGGGTATGAGCTATCGCCATTTTAAATTCAGCCAAATCAGTTCATTCGTTGTGGCGTGAAAGAGTAACAAACATCCATCCATCCAAACATCCATTCCATCCATACATCCTCACAAACTTTCACATTTATAATATTAGTAGGATAGTAGGATTACGTATTATTGAAAATTACGCGCGACATAAACATAAAAATTTCGTGCGTCGCCGGTCGCTCATCTAATGCAGCCCAAGGAGTTTGTTTGAACGAAATCGCCGTCGCGTCGCAGTCGCCTTATCAGTGCGGACGCGGCCTAAGACGTATTTTTCGGAGGCCTTTGCTCAATTTCGTTGTAAGTAGGAAGTAGGTTACATTTATTACGCTTAAGACTAGCTTCCTTTTCATGCAATAAGTTGATTTAGAAAAGCTTGCAAAAGAGTTGGTTGGTAGACAATGTTCTTCTTCTTTATCAATCGATAGACGTCCACTGCTGGACAAAAGTATCTTGCATGGACTTCCACAGGTCTCGGTCTTGTGCCGCCTGAATCCAGCGGCTCCCTGAGACTCCTTTGATGTCTTCCGTCAGCACCTCGAGAGGGGGTCTGCCAACACTACGCTTCCCGGTGCAGGGTCGCCAGTCCAGCACCTTGGGACCCCAACGACCATCAGCTCTTCGAACTAGGTGCCCATTGCCACTTCAGTTTCGCGACTCGCTGAGCTATGTCGGTGAATTTGGTGGATTATACAGAAATGAGGAGATCCGTAGGAGAACCAAAAACCGTCGATTTTAAAGAGTTTTTTATAGTACATTATCATTGCCTGGGCCATCATGGCCCATACGTCTTTTGTACGTCCAATTGTTGTGAGATAACACTTATCAAGGGTTGTGTCCATAAAACTAAAAATAGTTGACTGATTTTATCTAACTTCCCGTTCATTGTTTTGTATGTAAACGTTCTAATAAAATTATGAAAAGTTGTCGAACTATTGACATTGCACTTGACTGAGTGGGGTAATCGATAACGTTTACTTTATCAACAACTTTTATAATATTATGACTAGTGGTCTATTCAAAGGCATTCCGATTAGATAGAATAGGACTAGAGTAGTGATAAAGAATAAAACGGTATTATTATATTATACTAACGATACCGAAATCGTTATCGTGAACTAAACACTAGTGAAAAATGAAAAAATACCAACAATAGAAGTTGCAGTAAGAAATACCTACCATTGATTTAACAGTGTAGCAATGTGACAATCTTCCGTGCTTATTATTATTATTGACAACCCTACGTAGATATTGTATATTTTGTTATATTTGCTTTTGAGGATTCTGGAGCCAACAGGGTGTGCCCGCTGACCTATTTATCTGTATCGATCTGAGCTTCTTTACAAGTTTGCATGTTTTGTACTCTGACCTGATTCTAACCAATACTGAATAAAATGTAATTTTATTATAATGACTTTATTTAACAATGTTCAGAGTTCAGACTGATTAATTATTACGTTTATTATCTTTTTGACTAAATAATCTTTAGTAGGTAAGTAATTATATTATTTTGAATCTCCTTTAATTTACTAAAATTTATATAAAATTAAAACTGTGGGACGTAAGTCATGTCCACGTGGAATGGTTTCAAGAATGCTGGCTGAATAGCCAGGCTGATTCTTTACGCAAAAATGAGCCAGTTTGCATGAGTAAGTAGTAAGTTGGACACAAGCAATCCCCTAGTAGGCAAATAGATAGCTATGAGTAACTCGGTAACCGTCGTAGGAAGTAGAACACAACAGGAATGGATGAAAATGGAATGAATTTCCAAACTGAAATAAGGAATTCCATTTCAAGGTTGATCTCTATACTTGGTAAACACTGAACTCAGTTATCTGGCATTTCACAATGCGGCTGATTCATCGATGTGATAAGTAGACACTAATACATAATATGCAACTACTAAGTAGGTATAAGTTAAGGTATCACTGTTTGGGGAATTACAAAGAATCCTGTAGGTACAAGAACACCTCTAATGATCACTGTTCATAGACACGTAACTATCTAGTTTTGTCTGGTGGAAGCAGAGATAAAAGAAGACGGGATGGAAGGCTTTTGCCGTGGCAAGTTACCACACTACCGTCCACTCCACTGGCCCATATCGCGCTGCCATTTGCCAAGCGATTTAGCGTTCCGGTACGATGAAGTGTGCAAAGTTGGAAACCGGTTTAAGGTGTATGGGTCTAATTTACACTGTCAAGTTAGCCCTTCCAAGTTAGCTCGCTATTACCATCTCAAACTGAATCACCACTTACCATCGGGTGAGATCGCAGACAAGGGCTTTTCATCTAATAATAAGTAATAAAAACCGGCCATGTGCGTGGCCCGACCACGCGCAGTGTATGACAGTGTATGGCAATTTGACTAATAAAAATTAGCACTTTAAAATATCATATTTCGCAAACGGATCCCTGAATTGAAAAATGGTGTTTCCATACCCACAATATTTTTGAAAGACTTATTCAACGACACCCCACACTATGGGATAGACGACAAAAAATATTTTCATCCCCACTTTACATGTAGGGGAGGTACCCTAAAAAAAATATTTTTCACAATTTTATTTCACCACTTTGTTGGCGTGATTAATATTTATACCCTTGTCAAATTACAGATTTCTAGTACCAATAGTCTCTGAGCTAAACCGCGAACGGACGGACGGACATGGCGAAACTATAAGGGTTCCTTGTTTACTACAGAACACTAAAAAAATTGATAAGACTTACCGAAGTACCTGTCTAGGGAAAAATAGGAAAAGAAGAAAGAAGATGAATATAGCATATAAGACTCAAATAGCAATTTCTAAAAAATACAATTTTTTTTCACCACTTTGTCGGCGTGATTTATATTTATACCCTTGTCAAATTACAGATTTCTAGTACCAATAGTCTCTGAGCTAATCCGCGGACAGACAGACAGACAGACAGACAGACAGACAGACAGACAGACAGACGGACAGACGGACGGACATGGCGAAACTATAAGGGTTTCCTTGTTTACTACGGAACCCTAAAAAGGCTGAAAATAATACCTACGCTGAAACTTATGTAGGTACCTACCTACTTCTCGGTCGTATGTATAAGTTATTATGTCCTAAACAGATTTTACCGAACAGAAATTACCGAATCTGTCTAATTGTACAATTCGAAGTTCCTCCAAACATCTAGGACGAGAAATATTGAGTAAGATAGAGACACGGCAAAAATCGATCGCTACGTTGAATTATTGTCAAAAGTTATAAAATAAGGTGATGATAAGGTGACATTGGCAAAGCTTATTTGATAAGATACCTATTCTATTTCTGCCAGGCATTGTAATTTATAAATTAAGTGATAAGGACTGCATTAAATAGGTACAGACATATCCTACCTAGCAACCGGCAATAATAAAGCATATTATTATAATATTTTTGTTTCGATAAAAGTATTATTAATTAGATAAATCAATTATTATTGATAAACACCTATTTACGTAACTAGGTGTAAGGTGGGTATATAGTTATAGACATAATATATGCCTTGGTACAATAAACGATTTACAAAAATATAAAATATGAATTCTTTGTCTATCTGTCTGTACGTTTGTATGGCTTGATATTTGTAACGGCTGAAGTCTGAACCGTTTTTGATGGGACTCATAGGCAGATAATACAATGCTCAACGATCTCAGCAGGGTTTTTCAACAGGTGGGCCTGAAAATGAACATGAGCAAGACGAAAATCATGTCCAATGCGCATGCTCCGCTCCACCCAGTAATCGTTGAGAACTCTGCGCTCGAAATTGTGGACGAGTATACCTGTATATATATACGAGTAACCTGGGATACACAGTCCAGCTAGGTAGGTCCAATTTCGAGAAAGAGATCAACCGCCGAATCCAACTCGGCTGGGCAGCGTTCGGGAAGCTCCGAGATGTCTTCTCGTCCATTATACCTCAGTGCCTGAAGACTAAAGTCTTCGAACAGTGCGTGTTGCCAGTGATGACTTATGGATCCGAGATATGGTCGCTAACTGTGGGCCTCATAAGAAGGCTCAGGGTCACTCAGCGAGCGATGGAGAGAGCTATGCTTGGGGTATCCCTGCGAGATCAAATCAGAAATGAAGAGATCCGCAGGAGAACTAAAGTCACCGACATAGCTCAGCGAGTCGCGAAACTGAAGTGGAAATGGGCGGGGCACATAGTTCGAAGAGCTGATGGTCGTTGGGGTCCCAAGGTGTTGGAGTGGCGACCCCGCACCGGTAAGCGCAGTGTTGGCAGACCCCCACTAGGTGGACCGACGACATCAAACGAGTCGCAGGGAGCCGCTGGATTCAGGCGGCGCAAGACCCGAAGCCTGTGGAGGTCCATGCAGGAGACCTATGTCCAGCAGTGGACATCTAAAGGTTGATAATGATGATGATGATAGGCAGATAGACTATATTATACTTAAGAGTAACTGAGGCTAACTTATTCATGAAATAATTGGGCTTCTTTGTAAAAACAAAACGTTAGGGGCAGTACGGCCAGACCTCTGATTGCGACCGGAAACGGATATGAAGTACCTACGAGACCTCACTTTTAATCCCGTGAAATTAAAGATTGCCCCCGGGGTTTTCAGAAACTACTCTATGTCACGACTCAGTACTCACGACTCACGGACATCATCTAGTAGTGTCTAAAAACTAAATAAATGTAATTGTTCTTTTGATTCATTGTGATAACTGATAATAGTTAAATAGAACCACTGATTATTATTATTATTGGATTTATTCCTATTATTATTATTATTACCTATTGGATTTATTTTAGCACCTATAAATCCTCGATTTATGATGGGATTCGATTAATCTTTAGGGTTCGTTTACATGAGAAGAATTTGTTCGCGAGGACGCGCGGACGCGTGCATGTCTAGAGATATCAGTACCTACTATTATAATAATATGTTTATTCTGTGAGATAACAGTGCTACAGGAAAATAATTATTAGCAAATACGGTTTACAGTTACGCGCGGTCTCCGTAGTTAGATAATTCTGAAAAATTTAAACGTTCGTTGTTGCCTAGTAAATAGAATCCACATTCCGACCAAACGTAAGCGCGCGCGACCGGGCGACCGCGTGAACAACGCGCGGTGGTCGAACGAAAACTTTCGCGTAGGTACCTACCTATTAACCACAGCCTTACACTATACCATTCTAAACTATCCACATTCTTTTCCTTTTATCATTTCTTATTAAAAAAATATTATTAGGCATTACTAAAAACCTTTCTCTTTTTGTTTTATTAATGTGATATTACACCGTACACGTGATACAGTAGGTAGGGTACCTACCTACTATTGAAATAACTTTACTGTTCAGAAGCAGGCCATTATTTCTATACCAAATATCTATCACCAAATTATTATTAATAACACAAACTTTCAGCAAAACTTAAAATCACTTCCGCGAAGACTCAACAGAGTTTTTCGTACGTTTTTCACGACATTACCGAACTGAGCGCGTTTCGACCTTCTTTTTGCTTTTTATATAGTTTATTTACAAAATGGCGGTACCTCACACTTTTTTGACGAACCTTTGAAATCATTCGTCCAATCGTTGGAAGCTAAGTCAAATATTAGTCTATTTAAATTATATTCAGTCAAATTTCAACAAAACTATCACCTATATTATCTCTTATTACAACTAAGTATTTGATATGAAATACACAATACTTCTTATTATTATTCGCAAAAACTAGTTAATTTAATCATGTAGCTGACACTACCTACCTATATAATATGGCGGATGAATACGTGTAGTTTTTAATTATTTACGATGTTTAAATATTCAAAAATAGGTAATGCGTTAAAGTTTATGATTATATTTTAATAATTATTCGGTTTAGTGCGGGTGAAATATTAACGTTAACGTGAATGAAAAAATGCCGGTTAGCGTGGTTAATTAGCGAAAGCCGGCCGGCGAGCGTCGCATAATATTCTCGGAAATATTTCTAAATATAGTCAAATACATAACGGAAAACTTACCAATTGCCTTCATGAACTCGTCGAAGTTCTCCGAAGAGGTCATCTTGTATTTCTTGCCAACGAAGTCCATGTTTTTTAAAATTACTTGTTGGATATACGTAAAGGAAATGAAATGTGTTCTCGCGCTACCGGCTAAAACTAGAATGAATGTTGGCGAATGGCGGCGAATACAGAATACTCGCCCGGCCGGTTCCTACGCGCATGCGTATTGAACGAATGGAATGTTATTGAATGTGGGAACGAGGTGAATGAACTGATAAGTTTAATCTCGTGAGCTGCATCACACGAGTAAATATTCTGCATGTAGCTGTCGCAGTGAGATAGTTGAAGCGGTGTTATAGCTATAAACCTAGGTTTATTGCTATATGCCGGAAGATAGCTATACGAAAGCGATTCATAGCTATCTTACTAGGAATATAGCTATAATACGAACGCGATCTAGTAGTATAGCTAACTGACTAGACTAATCTAGTAAAATGGTTATCGAAGTATACATTTTCTTTGATTTGCACAACTGGTTACTCGTTTTTAAGCCCCGATAAAAAAGGAGGCGTGCTTTGATGCGATTTTTCCTGTTTGAAAGCTAAGATCGAATTGATCTCGATCACGTGATCGAAATCGATCTTAGCTATAATTTATGAAAATCTGTTCAGGCGTTTGCAGATCATCAGCTCACGCAATTCCCAAGCACCTGATCACCGAACCTTGCCTAACAAGTACTATGTTTGCCAAAATCTAAAGTTAGGTAAGGTTGGGGTTCGACAGGAACAGACAGGTGCCCGGCCGCAGGCCAGGCACTTAGGTTCCATTTGGTCAATATACCCAAGTTAAGTATGCACGCATATCTGATTATATCAAATGGAACCTAAGTGCCTGTGGCACCTGACTGTTCATGTCGAACGCCAACCTAACCTAACTCTAGATTTTGGCAAACATAGTACTTCTATAACCATTTTACTAGATTAGTCTAGTCAGATAGCTATATTCCTAGTAAGATAGCTATGAATCGCTGTCGTATAGCTATCGTCCGGCATATAGCTATAAAGATAAACCTAGGTTTATAGCTATAATACGGCTTCAACTATCTTACTGCGACATAGCCACACGTAGGGCGACGATGTATTTGATCGTTGTGTGTGTCTGTCTGTTCCCTCGTAGCATCCTACCCAATGGACCGATTTTGATACGGTTTTTTCTGTTTAAAAGCTAACCTAATCGAGGTGGATCTTAGCTATAGTTTATGAAGATACCTATGCTAAGGCGTTTGAAGATCATCAGCTCATTTGCTACTTGATTAAAGGGTCTTACAAGCTTTCATTGCATTGGTGCGATTCATTTAATTTTGGTGTAGGTACTGTTATACTTCTGATTATTTTCAAGGCATGGTAACCTTGAGCTGATGCTGCAGCATCAAATGGTCTACGGGATACCAAACTCCTCAGCGACTTATAGCAGATATATAGTGTGTTAATAAAGGATTTGGCTTAGGCTGAAGCAGATAAAAGCAACCATGTGTGTACATTACGAGTAGGTAGGTATGTACCTGTGTATCTTAATCCCGATTCGCGCTTATCTTTCGCACTGCGCGGACAGACTATCCGTTCATTGCATTTTTGAGATAGCCGTGTATCGACTTCGAACAAAAACATACAGTTACTCTTTATCAACTGACTTTTTGTATAAGTTTATCAGTTTCATTAAACAGTAACTTGAAATACTTATACCAATTAATGATCGTACCTAAGGATATCCATAGAAATCTTATATGATAAACACCTACCTACAATTTTATTTGAAAACTTCGAATAAATCAATCGAATAAACTTTAATCGGTTTGCTAGCTAAAAATTCACTACACGATTGTCTATCTAAAAGATCTAATGTGCAGTTGCATACTTTATCCCATAACCAATATGGTATCTACACTACAACGTATAATATGCTTTTCCATAAAAAGAAATATGTATCATTAAAATTATGACCTAAATAAGACGACAATTTCTGAAAGAAAGTAGAATAGAGCCTTATATTATATATTTTACAAACCGATTTCCACTGCCGGCAAATAATTAAAGGTGCTGTACATGCATTGATACATTAGGTTTGCCCTCTTGACTGGGTAACCCTTGGCTCGGGTATACCTATTAAACATGTTTAACTTAACATTGTGTTAAGTTGAGTTAGGGACGGGTTTTACTAAACCGAATATATAACACTTCAACAATTTCAGAAATTCTTCTTAAATCCTACAAACGAGCGACATCCTTTCAGCCACCACCATCCTGCTCCATTAACAGACCTTATATATGTACAAACTGCTTCTGAAGATCAAACCGAAGAACGAGTAGGTTCAATAATGAAGGTAGTAGTAGAACAAACTCGGTAAGCCTAGGTTCAAGAGGGCTGAGATCCTATGATCACCTACCTACCTGCTCCATCATCAGATCACTTTCTATAAGAAAACTAGCCCAGACGAAATCAATGAGCCCAAACACGATACGATACAATCATACAACTTCTGTAAGTTGCTGAGCACTTCGGTGCTTCGCAACTGGTTGCAGCATTAGGTCAAGGTATAAGTTATTGCAGTGGGAATATTTGTGAAGATGTGACGTGTGATTTGTGAAGTGTATCCCAAAATGCTGGAGTGGCGACTCCGCACCGGGCAGCCCAGTCTTGGCAGACCCCCTGCTAGGTGGACCTACGATATCAAACGAGTCGCAGAGAGCCACTAGATACAGGCCGCCTAAGATCGAGGCCTGTGGAAGTCCATGCAAGAGACCTTTGTCCAGCAGTGGATGTCTATCGGTTGATAAAGAAGAAGAAGAAATGAAGTGTTATACATATAATACTCAGAAAGGATATTAAATATCAATATTAAATATAAAAAAATTCGACGACCTCCCTGGCGCATTGGTGAGCGCTGTGGTCTTATAACTGGGAGGTCTCGGGTTCGACTCCCGGTGGGGTCAATTTGGGAATTTATAATTTCTGAATTGTCTCTGGTCTGGTCTGGTGGGAGGCTTTCGTTGGCCGTGGCTAGTTACCACCGTCAAATACGTGCCGCCAAGCGATTTAGGGTTCCGGCACGATGGCGTGTAGAAACCGATTAGGGGTATGGGTTGAATTTTCACTGCCATACCCATTCCAAGTTAGTCCGCTACCATCTAAGACTGCATCGTCACTTACCATCAGGTGAGATCGCAGTCAAGGACTATCTTGTTTCCAGCTGTTTAATTATCCTTAAACAGCTGGACAGAATTTTATATACTTCCCCACTGAATATTCGTCGCTAGAATGGAATATCACCTTAAACTGCCCAAACCAATTCGCATGCGCGAAAGTTTTGACATCGTATTCTGGACCCAGCTTCTTTCAGTCTGATTGTAGCTTTCCATTCAATACCTGTGTGTACAGTGCTTAGTCTACCTAGTGTCAATCAACAAAGGGCTCTAAAATAAAAGATACAAGGTAAATATTCGCAAAAACTCTATGCAGAATCCCTATTCGAAAGTCTTAATAAAAACCGTGAATAGCTGCTTATAAAGGGATTATAGCAACTGAAATTGTATTTACAGTCGCTGCATTAAATACGTTTGAATGTCTACAAGAGCAGATATGAAACGCCTGAGAAATTAAATATTCAGTTTTTAAGTCAGGTTTTCAGATAAAATTAATTTGTTAAATGCCATTTACAATTAATTCTTACAGAAAATAAATCGAAATAAATGCTTATTGTAAAATAAATTACCCTCCTGAAAAGTCGTTACATATGATATGATATGTTAATATAAATAATTTATCTTTATTATTAAGTATTATTATGTAGGTAGGTATCTGACTACGTATTTTGAAAAAATCCAGATGTAAAAATGTCCAACACATGTTGGTAGTTTATGAATAGGAAGTACGTATGTTGCACTCACAAATGTTTTTTAAATTGGTACTTATTGGGTACATACCAATATGTTTTGTATGGAGAATTGAAGACATTGCTGCTTACTTTAATATGAAGCTAATTTTAATGAGTTAGTTGAAAATAGTGTAGGACGTAGGTAAATACTTAACACATATTTATCTATCTAGGTAGCCACTTATCTAAGATGCTATTTTCATTCAGGAAGTAGTGACAATGAAAAATGTTTGGTTCCAATTCGACTTTGGTCAATCAGTTGGTATCCATTAATATGTGGGTGCTAACTTCTAACAATTCTAAGTAGAATGGCTCAATCTCAGCGACTCTCGATCTCGGCCGATGAATATGCCCCTATGCACGTCAATTTACAATAATTTATGAATGTAACGTTTAATTTAAACCACTGTAAGAATTTGTTGGAGGATTTTATTATTAGGTACCTACTTAGATCTAATAGCCGTGGGAGACAAGGTTTTTTGAATCTGTGCATTCACACTTTTATTAGATAGGTAGGTACTTATTATAGGCATAGAAGTATTTACACGTTAGCGTTATTAGACTAAGTACTTAGGTACCTACCTACTAAATGGCAATAAAGTGCTGACCTGAAAGAAGTACCCAGCAGACCAGAGTAAGACCAGATGTGGGATCGAGTTTGAGATTCTGATTCTGACTTGAATTAATTAATGTTACGTTATGTTAATAAAAACCGGCCAAGTGCGTGTCGGGCCACGCGCATTGTAGGGTTCCGTAGTTGAAAGTCTCAAATATTATTGCTGACCTAGGATAGTGCTTTTATTTTATTTATGAATATTGAATACATTTTGAGTTCCATGGTTTAAATACTATAATATACTACAAAATATGCAACTTACAATACGTGTAATACCTAACTTAGAAAAAACAGATATAACTCCTTAACTAATGAAGCCTACTTAGCCGTGATAGTTTTCCTTTAAAATTCACTATATATACTACTGCTGTGAATTTTTTTCTTGTAACCTATATACAACCATTAAGCTGGCAGAGGGGGGGACACTTGACTCTAATAAAATTTAGCACTTTAAAATATCATATTTCACAAACGGATCCCTGAATTGAAAAATGGTGTTCCCACACCTACAATATTTTTGAAAGACCTATTCATCGATACCCCATACTATGGGATAATCAAGAAAAAAAAAAATCATCCCCACTTTACATGTAGGGGAGGTACCCTAAAAAAAATTATTTTTCAAAATTTTATTTCACCACTTTGTCGGCGTGATTGATATTTATACCCTTGTCAAATTACAGATTTCTAGTACCAATAGTCTCTGAGCTAAACCGCGGACAGACAGACAGACAGACAGACAGACAGACGGACGGACATGGCGAAACTATAAGGGTTCCTTGTTTACTCCGGAACCCTAAAAAAGTGATATTTTTTTGGTGTGAAACTTAGTATATTGGTGCGCCTTGGGGGTACGACTCGTATGCCGTGAGTCGTGATGGCAATGGACATGAGCATGACGTGGACATTATTAAAAAGATATTTTTAATACAGTTGCTCAAAAAGTGGCGTATTGCAGGGACGTATAGCGTTCGGGATGTGGGCTATTACACACTCGTGCTTTTTTTACCTTTCCCGAACTCGTGCGTTCTCTTTCCCAACTGTCAAAATAATGTCTATTAAAAAGAAAAACCAACCATGAAGTTTTTACTAAAAAAATTCATAGAAGTTTTTATAATTCATGCAAATACGTATATTTCTAAAAAGAACCTACTAATTTGTTTCAATATCAGATTTAATGATTTTATTGAATGAGTTTGGTTAGGTTTCATTTCATTTCATCTCATTAAATTTCATTTTCATTTCATATCAACAAATAAATTCTACTGAAGACTTGGCTGTATGGGCATAGCCCTTTGCCTACCAGAATGGGTGAAGAAAAAAAAAACTCTGCTTATATTCTACGGTTGGCGCCATTTTTCAGAAATTTTCTTTGCGAGTTTAGTTGTTTGTTGCACAAAATGAGTAATTTCGACCCTAGTTTTTTGAATTAACACCACCGGAACTCAGTATAATTGCACAAAATTCTTCGGAGAACATTTTACCGGAAAAGTCAAAAAGTCGCTACATATCTACATACGACGAATTTATTGCGTGGAGAGAAGAGAAAAAAGCAAATAGTTTTTCAGAAAATGTTATGTTGGCATACTTCTCCGAACTCGCAGCAAAATTAAAACCTTCTACGTTATGGTCGAGGTTTTCGATGATAAAAAGTATGCTGAAAATAAGGAACAACGTGGATATAAGTGAATACATCTACCTTCGTTGATAGTGATAATTCATCAGATCCAACTCCATCAACTAGCAAACGCCATTGTATGACAAATATACATGAACAATCATACGAAATTAATAATAGTTTGTCTCAAACAGTAAATATGCAACCTAAAACTTCCCCAGTTAGTATAAAAAACTGTACCAATTTCAATGTATATGTGAATTATAACTTTTATAAGAAATAAATGTTAAGTTAGTTGAGTTTATTGTGTTTTTATTATTTTATTAAATTGCTTCATTTTTTCGCAACTGTATTAAAAATAGTCGTTCAGTACACGTGCGGAACCGTCATTGCAACTTGTTCCGACTGTCAATCCTCGCCTTCGGCTGCGCCTCGGCTCGGGTAGACATTTGTCGGAACTCTTTGCAATGACAGCCTTTCCGCACTTGTAATGAAATATACTATTATATCATACTTGCTCAGTAACTAGGGATTACTATGGTGGAAAGTCTCCTTGTAAGTTGGTGTTTGCAATTCAAGGCAACATTACGTCGCACTATGCTTGAATTGTAATGTTCACATTACAGTTCAAGCTATGCAAAACTCCTTGGTAAACAATCTCTTTTCTTATAAAATGGTAAGAAAACTTTTTACTGAAAAAAAAACACTGAACATGGCGGCATTTAATTTCCATACATTTCAAACTATGCAAAACTCCTTGGAACTCAGAGCCGTAAAAAAAAATAGAAAACTATTTACGAAAAAAAAATGGAAATGGCGGCATTTCATTTGATCTGAAAGTTTGTGAAGTTTGTTCGTACAGGGATTTAAGTTATTTACAACAATGTCAAGCACTTCATCAGATGATGAAAAAGGAGGAGAGCCTGATTTTTGTTTGCTTAAAGCAGAACAAATGATGCAAAACCTTTTGCCGGATAAGTCCAAAGAGCGCTACGTGAAAACTTACGAAGAATTCAACAAATGGCGTGCAAAGAAAGGAATTACATCTTTGGCATAATGTGTTTTGCTTTCTTATTTCAATATGCTGTCAAAAAGCTACAAACCACCGTCATTGTGGTGTTTTTACTCTATGCTAAAATTTCATTTTGCATTACCAATGTTTTATTTACCTCGCAAGAATGATATAAAGTAGAATGCTTACCTCGGTTGCAAGTAGCTATTACACCCTCGAACTATATTCACCCTCGCTCGCTGCGCTCGCTCGTGTGACTAAATATCTCGGGTGCACGCGATCCATTAGCGCCCTATGCGAGCTGCGCTCGCACTGGCGCCAAATTGGATCTTGTTCTGTAATAGCTTACTTACGTCCCTTGTGTAACAATCTACTAATTATACTACACCTGCTCGGAAAGTACCTTCTGATTTGTGTCATATCGAGAAAGAGCGAGAAAGAAAATACGTCTTTACGTGGAGACAAATCTGCGGGCTGAAAAAATGTATGAAATTTCATTACTTACGTGCTTTAGCGGGCTGAAAAGTTGTATGAAAATCCATTACATACGTGGTTGTCTTTTTTTAATTTTTGACAAAATTAGTTCAGTAATACAAATACATAAAAAAATGGTGGTAAGCAGGCTACTTTTAAGGTACGCAGGCTACTTTGGAGGTACGCAGCTACTTTTAAGGTACGCCAGCAACTTTAGAGGTACGCCGTCTACTTTAGTGGTGCGCCGTCTACTTTAGAGGTACGCAGGCTACTTTGGTGATACGCAGGCTACTTTTAAGGTACGCCAACTCGTTTAGAGGTACCTACGTCGTCTACTTTAGAGGTACGCCAGTTACTTTAGAGGTACGCAGGCTACTTTGGTGGTACGCAGGCTACTTTCGAGGTACGCAGGCTACTTTAAAGGTACGCAGGACACTTTGGAGGTACGCAGGCTACTTTGGTGGTACGCAGACTACCTGCGTACCTCTAAAGTAGTCGGCGTACCTCTAAAGTAGCCGGCGTACCTGGAAAGTAGCCTGCGTACCTGAAAAGTAGCCTGCGTACCTCTAAAGTAGTCACCGTAGAGGTACGCCGACTACTTTGGAGGTACGCAGGCTACTTTTAAGGTACGACAGCTACTTTAGAGGTACGCCGGCTACTTTAGAGGTACGCCGTCTACTTTAGAGGTACGAAGCCTACTTTGGAGGTACGCAGGCTACTTTGGAGGTACGCAGGCTACCTGCGTACCTCTAAAGTAGTCGGCGTACCTCTAAAGTAGCCGGCGTACCTGGAAAGTAGCCTGCGTACCTTAAAAGAAGCCTGCGTACCTCTAAAGTAGTCACCGTAGAGGTACGCCGACTATTTTAGAGGTACGCAGGCTACTTTTAAGGTACGACAGCTACTTTAGAGGTACGCCGGCTACTTTGAAGGTACGCCGTCTACTTTAGAGGTACGCAGCCTACTTTGGAGGTACGCAGGCTACTTTGGTGGTACGCAGGCTACTTTCGAGGTACGCAGGCTACTTTTAAGGTACGCAGGCCACTTTGGAGGTACGCAGGCTACTTTGGTGGTACGCAGACTACCTGCGTACCTCTAAAGTAGTCGGCGTACCTCTAAAGTAGCCGGCGTACCTCTAAAGTAGCTGTCGTACCTTAAAAGTAGCCTGCGTACCTCTAAAGTAGTCGGCGTACCTCTACGGTGACTACTTTAGAGGTACGCAGGCTACTTTTCAGGTACGCAGGCTACTTTCCAGGTACGCCGGCTACTTTAGAGGTACGCCGACTACTTTAGAGGTACGCAGGTAGTCTGCGTACCACCAAAGTAGCCTGCGTACCTCCAAAGTGGCCTGCGTACCTTAAAAGTAGCCTGCGTACCTCGAAAGTAGCCTGCGTACCTCTAAAGTAACTGGCGTACCTCTAAAGTAGACGACGTAGGTACCTCTAAACGAGTTGGCGTACCTTAAAAGTAGCCTGCGTACCACCAAAGTAGCCTGCGTACCTCTAAAGTAGACGGCGCACCTCTAAAGTAGACGGCGTACCTCTAAAGTTGCTGGCGTACCTTAAAAGTAGCTGCGTACCTCCAAAGTAGCCTGCGTACCTTAAAAGTAGCCTGCTTACCACCATTTTTTTATGTATTTGTATTACTGAACTAATTTTGTCAAAAATTAAAAAAAGACAACCACGTATGTAATGGATTTTCATACAACTTTTCAGCCCGCTAAAGCACGTAAGTAATGAAATTTCATACATTTTTTCAGCCCGCAGATTTGTCTCCACGTAAAGACGTATTTTCTTTCTCGCTCTTTCTCGATATGACACAAATCAGAAGGTACTTTCCGAGCTGTCGTACAGCAAAAGTAGCTGTCGTACCTTAAAAGTAGTGCGTACCTCTAAAGTAGTGGGCGTACCTCTATAGTGACTACTTTGGAGGTACGCAGGCTACTTTAGAGGTACGCTGTCTACTTTAAAGGTACGCAGGCTACTTTGGTGGTACGCAGGCTACCTGCGTACCTCTAAAGTAGTCGGCGTAACTCTAAAGTAGCTGGAGTACCTTAAAAGTAGCCTGCGTACCTCTAAAGTAGTCGGCGTACCTCTAAAGTAGCCGGCGTACCTCTAAAGTAGCTGTCGTACCTTAAAGGTAGCCTGCGTACCTCTAAAGTAGACGGCGTACCTCTAAAGTAAACTTCAATAATTAAAAAAAAATTTGTCTGTTATTTTCCTCGTAGGTGTAGTATAAAGCACTATGTATCACTCGGGAGAAAGTGCGATTCCTACCTCGGGCGTATTGATACACTCGGCTTCGCCTCGTGTCTCAAATGACGCCCTCGTAAGTAATGGGTCACTTTCACCCCTCGTAGAACAATGTACTATTAAGTTTATGGTAAAAATTGTAATCGTTTGTGCACAGTTGTTCGACGTGAGGCAGGCGATCGTCGCCTGCTGCAGCACGACAAGCAAATACACAAACATATTCTCCGCGGTGAACAACTTCTTCGCTGATTCACCACTGGTGAATCAGCTTAAAGGCATTATGGTAAGCTGTAATTGGCACTCATCACTCAGTATAATTATATTATAGTCTGTTCAATAAATCATTTTCTATTTATTCCACCTTTCCACATAGATTGTATTTTTAATTATAATCATATTTATTTTTATGTAAATTATCAAACTGCTTACTTCTTCGATGACTGTTTCACAATGTTGCTACTTGCTACAGCCTATTTTTCAATTTCCCAAAAACGCCGCATTGACTTTGTCCTTATTGAACTGCGAGATCTATCTCACAACAATGTCTACGACAGTCAATGAAGGAAAGCGCTGATGAGATCTAGGTTGGAGCGCGCTTGCCCAGAAGATGCCTATTCTTCTTATCTTGCCTTGAAGGTTACATTATAAAATTATACGTGGCAGGAAAAACGGACTGAGTTCAAACTTTTTCGATAGTTGTATTGTCACCGCTACCCTACATCTCATATTTTATGACGATAAAATTCTCTTTATTTTTAACCGACTTCCAAAAAGGAGGAGGTTCTCAATTCAGTCGGTATTTTTTTTTTTTTCTATGTATGTCCACCGATTTCTCCGGGATTACTGGACCGATTCGCGTGAATTTTTTTTTAATCGACCGAGGATGTTTGCGAAATGGTCCCATAAAAATGTTCACCTTAAACTCCTCAAGCCTGATGCTGCAGGGATATTGCTCACCTAAAATAAAGAGATTTAGGAAATGTCGATTACGAATTATTATTGTAGGTAACAAGTATGGACTACATCATGGAGCTCCAGGTCCTAGGCTAGGACTCTAGCTAGGACTCCTAGCTCCTCAATCATAGGATACTACACTTAAAAGCTTAAAATAAAAATTCTTTTCAAAAAACCGACTTCTAACGCCACTACAAAGTATAAAAATAATTTTAGTTTGTCCACGTTTGTTGAAGTCGGGCGGGCCTAAAATACAAACTATGAAACCGACTCGCGAGGCTCGCTCGACTTCTACAAACGAGTCTATCATATTCTGTAGCGTCGCGCATCGGTTTCATAGTTTGTATATAGGCCCGCCCGACTTCAACAAACGTGTACAAACTAAAATTATTTTTATACTTTGTAGTGGCGTTAGAAGTCGGTTTTTTGAAAAGAATTTTTTTATATCGGTACTTTAGACCTTAGAAGGTTGATAAAAATAGTTACAAAAACGAGTTAACTTTCTTACAGAGACGAGATGCCAATAATTTGTCATTCATTATGCTATCATTTCATTAAACTAGTGGTTCGCCCCGAACTGAGACCTCGCGGTAACGGTATCCCATGATTATTCATTCAATCGATACATGACGACCAAAACTGACATTATTATTATTATGCCCGTTTTCACCAAACATACCTAAATCATCCCCTATGTAGGAGTCTCTTTACGTAGGTAGCTCCAAAACACAATCCTAAGTCCTAACATCCGTCCCAATGTCCTTTTAGGTGTCCCGTACAGGATCGTGATAAAGAAGTTGACAGTAATCATCACCTAACTTATCATAGGTAGCCCGTAAAGGTAAGGGAACGTCAGTGAAAACATTGAATTATTATGTAGGTATACTAACGAGCGAAAACGGGTTAGGGGCATCTGTACAAATCGTCATCTATCGACGCGAATAGAAAATATACAAAATGCAGCAATTAATTTGGCCCAAATTAATTGCTTAATAAATTGGGCCCAACTTAGCTTAACGTAACTTAACTTGGTAACAGCAGTCGGACGACACGAAATCGTGCCGAACCCATCAAGTTTTTATTTAAATCCTTTATAATCACATAATTTAATGAACCCGAAATCTCAAATTATTGAAGTTTGATATTTAACTAAAGAATAATTTTAATTGAATAATATGATATTATGTACCTAAATAATAGTAGTCGACGCAAAACTGTTTTTGGGATAGATCGTAGTCGTAACTCCTAGTAGTCCTAGTTCCATGGAATAGTTATGTGTGTATGGAGTGCGCCATCTATTAGCATTATTGTGAAGCTATGTGAAATTTACTGATGCTCATTAAAAATTAAATAATCTCGTTTCTTTATAATATTCATATAATTTTAGTATTTGTTGTTCAAGTACAGGATACAAGTGAAGTAAGAAAATAAGTAGAACTTGAAAATATAATATAGAAAATTTTCCCAGAGAGCGTCTTCAAGCGAGCGTATTAAATCGCCACTTTGGAAGCCCCCCATTTCGTCAATTTTAGGAAAAAAATTAAAAAAAAATACGGTTGTACTCTGTTCCAAATTGTCTTTAAAATGATACACAGAAAACCTATGAATCGCAAATAAAAAAAAATTTCTCCGCATTCGCTTCTATGAGAGCCCCCCTGAAATAAAGATTTTTATAACTTTTTAAGCCATTTTCGGCTGGAGGCCATCGGTTTACATATTATATCTAAATTTGAAGTAATTACGTTCAGTAATTCAAAAGTTATAAGGCTCTGACAGACGGACGGACGGACGGACGGACAAGTGCAAATCGCTCTAGTAAACTCAGAGACCTCGCTTCGCTCGGTCAATTAATGAATCGACAGATTTACGCTTTTTCACAAATTACAATTTTTGCGACAGTGTTCCTAATGTCTACACTAATAAACCTATGAGTAACTGTAAAGAGAAAGCCGTCTGAAATGACTTTTATTTTTTTAACGTAAAGTCTAAGAATAAGAGTAATAAAGTTTACATTTAAGCACTTTAACCTCAATAGTCTCCAGTGAGACCTAGTTTTCACACACTTAGTTATATAACTCAGATCTACCTACATTATGATAGTAATCTATGCATGCTTATTGCTTTAAATCCGCTATTTTGTAATATAATTTTTACTTTTTTCATTGTATTTTTTATTTCGATCATAAAATAATGTATAGGTTTGTTTACCTTTTGGTTTACCTACATTTAATTTCATATGATAGGTAATGAATTTTTTAGCTTGTTTATCAGTCGGTTTGTGCGCTTGGTTTTTCTAAAATACCTTATACCTACGCAATGGATTTTCATAAAATACTATCATTTTAAAGAATTTCTTCTGGTAATTTTGTATGTAGGTGTGGATTATTATATATATTATATAGGGCATATCCTAAGTATATCTAAGTACCTACTTTTTAGGGTTCCGTAGGAACCCTTATAGTTTCGCCATGTCCGTGCGTCTCTGTCCGTCCGTCCGCGGTTTAGCTCAGAGACTATTTATTGGTACTAGAAAAGTAAAATTTGACAAGGGTATAAAAATTAATCCCGCCACCAAAGTGGTGAAATAAAATAGTGAAAAATATTTTTTTAGCGTAGGTTACCTCCCCCACATGTAAAGTGGGGATGAATTTTTTTTTATCTCATAGTGTGGGATGTCGTTGAATAGGTCTTTCAAAAATATTGTGGGTGACCGGAACACCATTTATCGATTCAGGTATCCGTTTGTGAAATATGATATTTTAAATTGCTTAATTTTATTAGTCAAGTGTCCCCCCCTCTGCCAGCTAAATGGTTGTTTATAGGATACATGAAAAAATTCACAGCAGCAGTATATATAAAGAATTTTATAGGAAAACTATCACGGCTAAGTGGGTTCATAAGTTAAGGAGTTAATATCTGTTTTGTCTAGGTTAGGTATTACAAGTAGTGTAAGTTGCATATTTTGTAGTATATTATAAAAGCACTATGGTAGGTCAGCAATAATATTTGTGACTTGCAACTACGGAACCCTACACTGCGCGTGGCCCGACACTCACTTGGCCGGTATTTTTTTTTAAATTATATCTTATATACGCTGATATGTGCGGTCACATCGCGCATCTCGCCTGATTGAAACACCATTCTCTCACGCGCTCTCATGTGACATTGAAGAGATTACTCTTAGCCTAAGAGACGTTAGGACATTGTATCGTATTGATCAATATTAGCATCATGTTTAGACTCGACAAACAAGCAGTACGGAGCCCGGACCGCCGGACGACATCCGGCCAGAGAGCGCACGGACACCCCCGGTCAGCTTCGCTGTCAGCCCTTCTCAAAGGTAAACCTTTAATAAGTTTTATTAGGTATAATTATTATTAATTTTTACCTACAGTCTACAGTCCAGTTAGCCCATGTAGGTAAATACATCTACATCTAAAATGAACAGGCTTATGTATACAGGTAAGCCTTTTGGCTTCTAATTTTAGCTTTAGAATTAAAAACCTATATTTTTCCGTTATAAAAGGTAGCCTACATCAGTGTCCAGCTCCTCAACCATGCAAAAAATCACGTCAATCCGTAGCTCTGTTGCGGCGTGATTTAAGGACAAACCAAGAAACAAACACGCTTTTGCATGTATAATATTAAGTACCTATTAGTAAATATTAGAAAGGAGGTTGGCGAATTTTGGCCCGGCATTTTTAAAAACCGTTCAGATTCAGAAATCATTTAATTTTAATTCATATTTTTCAGAGTATTTTTCTGTGTAAGCCCGATATTTTTAGCAGATGGGGATCAAAAATATAATTATTCACAAACTGTACACATTAAGTAGGTATAAACTAGTGGTTCGCCCCGAACTGAGACCTCGCGGTAACGGAATCCCATGATTATTCATTCAATCGATACATGACGACCAAAACTGACATTATTATTATTATGCCCGTTTTCACCAAACATACCTAAATCATCCCCTATGTAGGAGTCTCTTTACGTAGGTAGCTCCAAAACACAATCCTAAGTCCTAACATCCGTCCCAATGTCCTTTTAGGTGTCCCGTACAGGATCGTGATAAAGAAGTTGACAGTAATCATCACATAACTTATCATAGGTAGCCCGTAAAGGTTAGGGAACGTCAGTGAAAACATTGAATTATTTTGTACGTACTAACGAGTGAAAACGGGTTAGGGGCACCTGTACAAATCGTCATCTATCGACGCGAATAGAAAATATACAAAATGATATTTAACTAAAGAATAATTTTAATTGAATAATATGTTATTATATTATGTACCTAAATAATAATGGTCGACGCAAAACTGTTTTTGGGATAAATCGTAGTCGTAACTCCTAGTTCAATGGAATTGTTAATGACTGCGCCATCTATTAGCATTATTGTGAAGCTATGTGAAATTTACTGATGCTCATTAAAAATTAAATAATCTCGTTTCTTTATAATATTCATATAATTTTAGTATTTGTTGTTCAAGTAGAGGATACAAGTGAAGTAAGAAAATAAGTACAACTTGAAAATATATAGAAAATTTTCCAGAGAGCGTCTTCAAGCGAGCGTATTAAATCGCCACTTTGGAAGCCCCCCATTTCGTCAATTTTAGGAAAAAAAAAAAAAAAATACGGTTGTACTCTGTTCCAAATTGTCTTTAAAATGATACACAGAAAACGTACTATGAATCGCAAATAAAAAAAAATTTCTTCGCATTCGCTTCTATGAGAGCCCCCCTGAAATAAAGATTTTTATAACTTTTTAAGCCATTTTCGGCTGGAGGCCATCGGTTTACATATTATATCGAAATTTGAAGTAATTACGTTCAGTAATTCAAAAGTTATAAGGCTCTGACAGACGGACGGACGGACGGACGGACGGACAAGTGCAAATCGCTCTAGTAAACTCAGAGACCTCGCTTCGCTCGGTCAATAACCGTTACACGGCAATACAAGACGTGGATATCTTTCTCCCAACTTTATTTGATAGACTTTGACGAGACTTTTGTTAGACTGGTTTACTAGAACAAGCATGAGAAGTTTGATTCGTGAACGTTGGCTTGAGGCCCACGGTTCAGTTCGTCTGGGTCAGAAACTCTATGGAATTCGCCAATTTCCTTTATTTATATTTTTATACAACACTTGATCTCAAGGAGATGGCTAATAAGATTTCTAGACATGTTTCACAAAGTTGGATGCACGCAATGAACGGTAAAGAGGTGCAATTCTCACGGGGGCGCGGCCATATCAGTATGCGCAACGAGCGAGCCTGTTCCGGTGCGGGCGCATTGTGTCACTGACGAGGAAATATTACTTAGGATAGGTTATGCAGATGCTAATCAAGCGGCGCTCATAACAAGTTTAATCAGTGAAATCGAGCATTGTTTATGTTATGAAACTAGCCGTAGTAAAATAAGGAACCCTTGTCCCTACTATAGGGACAAGCCTGACAAGCTTTTAACTACTTATATGTATCTTCACTAAATGTCTCATCTCTTAAACCTCGACACAGGCGCCTTTTGGCTGTACCTAAAGCCCACATAAACTATGCACAAAATTCTGTTCTTCTACGTCTGGCTAGAACCTACCATAAAGTTTATTACAATTATATCTATTTCACTTAACGAAAATGCAGCTGAGAAAAGAAATATTAAAATTACCTACCTACGTAGTACCTATAATGTTTAACCCCTTTTAACACTTGCACACACACTCATACATGAACACACACACACACACAAATACACAAACATTTATCTATATAATATTATGATAATCTGCCCTCGTTTCGTCTTAATAGGGTAGGCTGGTCTAGGAGCACGCATTCGATAAGAGTACGCAATGCCAACACTCGTGACGTTGTTTACGATACGCGGCTAACTTCAGTGTTATTTTGAAGTGCAAGCTATTGGCAAGTGCTGTGCGAAAAAATAACAAAAAACATGCAAAAATACAAAAATTACTTAATGTTAAACATTTTTACCTATTTTCTTAAATAGTTTTAGCATTTTGGGAGTATGTTTGTGATAAAACTACAAAATTTTAAACAAAAACGATAATGCTGCTTGATCGGCAAGGAATTCCCCTAGAGGTCACAGCGACAATGATTCCGGTCGATGCTAATAGATGACGTTGCACTTCGCTCGATTATAAAATCGTTAATGTGCGAAAGAATACGCACTTGAGTATGTTACAAGAGTACGCGCGTACTCTTACACACATTATGTTATTTTTATATTTTTTACATGTATTTTCATATTTATTTATATGTTTAAATCCGCTTTCCGATGTAGCTCCACTATCACGAGTTGTAGTAATCTCAAGATCGAACCGCAAAAGAGCCAAGTTAGACATTTTGAGTTGACCTCCGTTCTAGTTGGCTCTCGATGAGGATTAGGCCTCAAATTAAGCACCAATGAAAAAAAGACTGCGAAACCTATTACTAAAAGGGATATAAAACTAAAAAAATTCCAAGTTATCAAAGAATAGACCCAAAAAGAAAATGTGGGGATGTCCCTCATGACGTGGTACCTCTAAATGAAGACTGAATAGGATGTTCTAAATGATGAAGTGGCATGAAGCCTGTATGAGCTATGAAGCTGAAAATATGTGTATTTGTGACATCTGCAAGTAGCATGGACACGAATTATGAGATAATTTTTCCTGCGTACTCTTATCAACTTACATGCGCACTCTTATACAATAGCTCGTGTAAGAGTACGTATTTACTACTTTTGTTATTTTTTTAATTTTTAAAAGATATGGCACATTTTTGTTACATTTCATGTTACTTTATGAAAGCTGTGTAAGCTGACTACAAAATAAAAATTAAGCTGATTATCTACAGTTAGTGAATTTTATTTCAGAACAGTTTGAACCTTAAGTGCGTGCTCCTAGACCAGCCTACCCTAAGTAGATAAGTATTAAGACCATTTCATATTGGATAGAACAAAAAAGGTTTTATTACGTTGGGGTACCGGCCCGGAGGTTAGTTAGACTTTATGTTATAATAAAATACATTAGTTATAAAGGTCAAGTTGGCTAAACTTTTATCCACTTTTCCTCAGAACTCTAGAATACAACTGCTTATTTATGCTAAGTTTGTGCTATAAAAATAAATTGGATCAAGGCTTACGATACCCGTTATAAGTTCAAGCCATGCCACGTTTAGAATATAAATTAATACTAGCTGATGCCCGCGATTTCGTCCGCATGGATTTAGTTTTTAAAATCCCGCGGGATCTCTTTTGATTATCAGAGATAAAAAGTAGCTCTCCCGGTCTGAGGACCCACTACTACACCCATTACTATACCCATGTAAAAAATCGCATCAATCCGTTGCTCTGTTGCGACGTAATTAAAGGTCAAACCAACAAACAAATACACTTTCGCATTTATAATATCAGTAATGCAAAATTATAACACAATTTCGAACTGTAAGTTGGACCAAATTACAGATAGTTACGAAGTTTGATCAAAATCGGTTCAGTAGTTTCGAGTTTATCCCGAACATACATTGTGACAAGATATTTTCATAAAGAAACTAGCTGATGCCAGTGATGAAGAAGATGTACCTCCTGTTCGTAGTCAGATATCGGAGAGATCCACAACGCCGACGCAGCCTCAGCGGCATGTTGCTTTCCTGAAGCCAGCAAATGCAGCGCTCGACCGGAAAGCCTCTATCGTTGATGAAAATACCGGCATAACGAGAACGCAAATGAAAGGTAAGTTTTCTTTCTACCAAAGTGCATATAGACCAGGGTAGAAGCCTTAAAAAGTAATAAAAAGTGAAAAAAAATAATAGTAGGATGAAACCCATTGGAAAAGGAAGAGAATGCAACAAAAATGAAAGGAAAAATAAATTACGGGCGATCTGAGGTCGGGAAGTGGGGGGAAGGGGGGGGTTTAAGGGTAAAAAACGGTTTATCTCGATTTCCGGAAAAACTACAAGTCCTATGGAAAAAAGTTAAAAGGCAAAGTTGTAGGTAATAAAAAGATCTACAACTTTTATATTTAGACTTTTTACACATAACCTCAAAATGTATGTGAAAAATTCAAATAACCAAGTTTTTGGTTTTTTATTTTTATCTTTTACAAAAAAAAATATTTTTTCACGAAATTTGGTGAAAACTTACCTTTTTATGTCCCAAACACACTGTAATTTTTCTGATTTAAAATATTTATTTTTTCACCTTTTTTTTTGACTTAATATTGAAAAAACACCTGTATTCAATCGAAAATTCTCCCCTCAAAATATCTGCTTTTTTAAAAAAGTCGGCGAGCTTTTTGTTCGTTGAAATCTCTGCTTTCTGATGGTGTAAAAAAAAATATACATTCTATGGTAAATGCTCTCCGAAAATGAGGAAACGGAATACGAAATAACAGGTAGTAAGGCCCAGACCCTCCTAGCTCCTTCCCCACTTCTCTATGAAATACCTTTTGATGGGCTAAAATTTTCCGTAGGTCACTCAGGTATATAAGTTATCTTAATATAGCAATAAATAGCCATCTACGCATGTAATTTAAAAGGTATTTCATAGGGGCTTGGAGGGTCTGGGCCTTACTACCTGTTATTTCGTATTTCGTTTTCTCATTTTCTGAGAGCATTTACCATAGTAATGTATATTTTTTTTACACCATCAGAAAGTAGAGATTTCAACGAACAAAAAGCTCACCGACTTTTTTTAAAAAAGCAGATATTTTGACGGGAGAATTTTCGATTGAAAATTAGGTGCTTTTTCAATATTAAGTCAAAAAAAAAGGTGAAAAAATAAATATTTTAAATCAGAAAAATTACAGTGTGTTTGGGACATAAAAAGGTAAGTTTTCACCAAATTTCGTGAAAAAATATTTTTTTTTGTAAAAGATAAAAATAATAAACCAAAAACTTGGTTATTTGAATTTTTCACATACATTTTGAGGTTATGTGAAAAAAGTCTAAATACAAAAGTTGTAAGTAGATCTTTTTACTACCTACAACTTTGCCATTTAACTTTTTTCCACAGGACTTGTAGTTTTTCCAGAAATTGAGATAAACCGTTTTTTACCCTTAAACCCCCCCTCCCCCCTACTTCCCGACCTCAGATCGCCCGTAATTTATTATTCCTTTCATTTTTGTTGCATTATCTTCCTTTTCCAATGGGTTTCATCCTACTATAATTTTTTTTGTTTTCAAAAATTATCTTCCCTGGACTAATAGGTTTAAAGTTTAAATCATAGATACCTACAGCCTACGCTTTCCTAACGAAGCGATGTGCACATAAATTCAGGGGTTCCATATGCCACATCGAAGCTCATGACGTTACATCGGCAATCGGCATCGATAATATTCAGGGTGTTAAAAGTTCGTGCATGCTTAAATGTAGGTCTACTATGCGATTTCAAAATTGCTAACCTCAAACGAATTATTAGGCCTATCTATTTTATATAGTTGAAGAATATTAAACCATCAATTAGCCGGATTAAATGACGACATGCCGGAAAAGCCCCCTAGCCATATTACATATCTACTGTCGTATCTATTCTCTTTCTATAATCGTTATCGCTTTAGGGCAGGGGTTCCCAAAGTTTTTTAGCACGTCTCCCTTCTGAAAGGATAGGAAGCGTGATACGGTGATAAAAAACTTTGGGAACCCCTTCTTTGAGCTATCGTTAGCAACGATTACCTAACGACGTGTGCTCACTTACACAAAGATAAATTAGATACAGTATAGGTATAGATTATCCCCCACGTACCTACTCTGTAGATTTCGCCAATGAAAAACATAGTGGGGCGCGTCAATAAGCTCTTGAAAAATAGAGTAGGTACTAGGTAGGCGAGGTAGGAACACTATTTACCGTCGCGACTCGCGAAAAGCTTTCAATTTAATTTTTCTCCCTCACTGTGATACTTGAAAAAACTAGTAAAATGATTTGCCGTGTTTGCCTTAATGGCCTATATACACTTATACAGTCTTCAACTTGACAATAGAGTGATGTAGTGAATGTAGTCAGTCAACGACTCCGGCACATAATATATAATAGTGACGCCGGCCTCTAGTGGATAAGTGGCAGTCGTGTGTTGACCATCGTGCAAGCACTATAATTCCGATCGATAGAACAAGTTTTATTTAAACACCACAAGTATGTACTCAAGTGCTTTTTGGGAGGTTTGATCCCAATTCTTATTCTTAGGCACACATCTCTGACTTGTTGGAATTATGTGCGGTTTAAGCAAATAAGGGTGAAGGATAACATTGAGAGGAAAGTGCCTGAGACTACTCAACAATTTTCGTAAAGGTGAGTGAAGTCTGCCAATCCGAAGTTGGTCAGCGTGGTGGCCTAAACCTATTCTAGAGGAGGATACCTAGCAGGGGGCGGCGATGGATTGAGATGATGACGATACCTAATTTTGTATGCAGAATTCCGTGAAGCCTTCCGCCTGTTCGACAAGGATGGGGATGGAACGATTACTAAAGAGGAGTTGGGACGGGTGATGCGCAGCCTCGGCCAGTTCGCGAGGGTGGAGGAGCTGCACGATATGCTGCAAGAGGTTGACAGTGATGGTAAGAAAAATTACATGCTTACTTTTTTGATATTCGATATCCTGGGGGAGAATATCGGATTATGTAGGATTTTTATCTACTAGAACTCAGCGCATAATTGGAAGGCTCCAAGATCTCTAAGGCAGCGTTTCTGCACACGCGGGGCGTGGTGCGGTGCGTAGTGCATCGCGTCGCGCGGTAAACTCAAACATAATAATATGGCCAAGTACGAGAGCGTTTACGCGGTCGCCGCGGTGCCCGCGTGAACCCGGCCTTATTCCTGCCTTGCATAAGTTTGCCCTTTATTTTGCCTTGCGTAATAAGTTGGAGTAGGTAGGTCATATTTTGAGTTTCTCATTATGTGGCCCAGATATTCAAGCTTTCTCCTTTTTACACTTTTCCAGTAGACTTTCCCATTCTTCGCATCACGGTGCTATAGCGAACATGATATCTCCATGATATTCGCAGCATCCGCCTGTACACCCACATCTCGAACGCTTCCAGTTTGTTACTCATCCCTTGCATTAGTGTCCAGGCCTCTATCCCATACACCTATCATCATCATCAACCTTTAGATGTCCACTGCTGGACATAGGTCTCCTGTATGGACCTCCACAGGCTTCGGTCTTGCGCCGCCTGAATCCAGCGGCTCCCTGCGACTCGTTGATGTCGTCGGTCCACCTAGTGGTCTGCCAACACTGCGCTTACCGATGTAGGGTCGCCACTCCAACACCTTGGGACCCCAACGACCATCAGCTCTTCGAACTATGTGCTCCGCCCATTTCTACTTCAGTTTCGCGACTCGCTGAGCTATGTCAGTGACTGGTTCTCCTGCGGATCTCTTCATTTCTGATTTGATCTCGCAGGGATACCCCAAGCATAGCTCTCTCCATCGCTCATACACATATACTATTCGCTATTAGGATGGTATCATCTGCATCTTTTTCTTTTCGAGCCTCATGTAATCGATCGTTGGACATAGGCCTCCTCATGTGCACGCCATTCTTCTCGATGCCAATCTCAACCAAGTTTTTCCCACAAGCTTGACGATGTCGTCGGACCAGCGCGATGGTTGCCTCCCCACATTTCTCTTGCCGGTACGTGGTCTCCACTCAAGCACCAAGCGGGTCCATCGGTCGTCTGTTGGGCATATCATCTGCATAGCGAATATTATTTATAGGAACACCATTTACCATTATTTCATTATTAACTAAATTTCAGGCGACGGCAATGTCAGCTTCGAAGAATTCGTGAACATCCTCTCGAAGTCGATGTCGGGCGCCGGCGGCGGCAGCAGCTCGGCCGAGCAGGAGGAGCGCGAGCTCAGAGACGCGTTCCGGGTGTTCGACAAGCACAACCGCGGCTACATCTGCGCGTCCGACCTGCGCGCCGTACTGCAGTGCCTCGGGGAAGACCTTTCCGAGGAAGAAAGTAAGCTTCACTTGCAGTCTTTTGGTAATCCAGCTGCATCACTACCCAGGGCCGTCTTAAGAGTTTCAGCGACTTGGAGAAGACCTTTCCGAGAAAGAAGACTGCTAAGAAGCTTTTCTTAGCAGTCTTTTGGTAATCCAGCTGCATCACTACACAGAGCCGTCTTAACAGTTTCAGTGCCTTGGAGAAGACCTTTCCGAGAAAGAAGACTGCTAAGAAGCTTTTCTTAGCAGTCTTTTGGTAATTCAGCTACATCCTCATCATCATTCATCATTAGCAACCCACCAACGGCTCACTACTGAGCGCAGGTCTCCTCTCAGAGAAGGGTTATAGGCCATAGTCCACCACGCTGGCCCAATTCGAATTGGCGGACTTCACACACCTTCAAGAACATTATGAAGAACTCTCAGGTGTGCAGGTTCCCTCACGATGTTTTCCTTCACCGTTGAAGCAAGTGATATTTAATTGCTGACTCCGAAATGTCAAAGGTGCGTACGATCGAACCTGCGACCCCCCCAATAAGAGACCACAGTCCTAACCACTGGGCTATCACTGCTTCATCATCATGCAGCTACGTCACTAACAATAGTTAGTCATCAATAGATAGTGAGGGTATGTTAACTTCAACTTCAGCGGTTCGGCAACTTTTACGCTCATACAGTTGCTTGCAATTCACAATTGTTTCTGTCTGAAAATGTTCCAGGAACTCCAAAAGATACCTATGTAAGTATAATGCTGCTGCAATGGGTTTTGCTGGTAGACAGCGGTGTAACCATTTCCTAGATGTACCTAATCTTGGTTTGCTAGGTAAAAGACAAACTCTTACTGAAATCGCTGAACCACACTATAGAGGACATTTTACTGTTTAGTTCTTCTAGAGGAAACAAATTCATAAATCTATAAAGAATACCCAAGTTTTGACACTGATTTGGGACACTCAGAGCCATTTTCAACGCCTTCGATAAGTGTCGGATAGCTTATTCCCATATTTTGTCTTTGTCACTTGACATAAAGTAAGAAAGTGACAAAATTTACGGTTAGGCTATCCGACACTTATCAGAAGGTGGTTAGGTACTGGTAATACAGGCCCTTAACTTTTATGTTTATTTATGTAGATACCTACATAATATCATCTTTTTATTTCAGTTGAAGACATGATCAAAGAAGTTGACTCCGATGGGGATGGTAGAATTGATTTCTTAGGTAGGTACCTACAGAGAAATGTTTTAAAAATAAATTTTAATCTACGGGATGAGTAATAATAAATCGGCTTAAACATAAATTTTGATAAGGTGTTATCATCGACCTTGCAGTCATCATAATCATTATGAATAATGATGAATCATAGTAATCCTGGAAATCTTAACACATTTGCACTTTAATCGAAATCATGCGGTTTACATAATTGCTACTAATCCCTTTTGAAAGCAGTGATAGTCTAATGGTTAAGAAATCAGGCTCATTTTGGGAGGGTCTGGGGTTAGATTCCTTAACATCTGTGTGCTTGAGAGTTCTCCATAACGTTCTTCTTAAAAGGTTTTATTTTATTCGATGACAAGTTACTGCTTGACTTACTTGATGGTAAGTGACGATGCAATCTAAAATAGTAGCGGGCTAACTTGGAAGGGGTATGGCAGTGTAATTTCAACCCATACCTACCCCTAATCTGTTTTCTCCACACCATTATGCCGGAACGCATAATCGCTTGGCGGCGCGTCTTTGACGGTAGGGTGTGGTATTTAGCCACCAGACCAGAGACAATTCAGAAATTTATAAATTCTCAAATTGCCCGCGCCGGGAATCGAACCCGAGACCTCCCAGTTATAAGACCACAGCGCTCACCACTGCGCCAGGGAGGTCGTCAGGTGTATGAAGTCTGCCAATCCGTACTTATGTCCAACGTAGTGGACTTGTCCTAAACCCTTCATATTCTGATAGGACCCGTGCTCAAAAATGGCCGGCGACGGGTTGAGGTACCTAACGATTAACATGACCGTTATTATTTTAGAATTCGTGAGAGCGCTTGGTGAGCCCGAAGACGCGTGTGACGACGATGACGATGAAGACACGAACGACGGAATCGACATAACTCTAACACGACCAGTGGCCGCTAATTGAATTTGACTAAGGCAATCCATTATTCTATTTAAAAACGCTTGTGATTCAAAACTATACTTAATATAAAGATAAATCCCCAGACTTACAACAAAGTTCTCATCAATCTTTTTGAATGCTCCGAACTCCGCTGTGAGATCAACCGACCAATAAACGAGCTCGAAATTGCGCATGGTAAATATAGCGTTCTAGGCATCAAACGCGGCCATGTTCAGAACCTTCAAAAAGATTAGCGATGTCTTTAAACAAAGGTACATTGTACATTGTATTCTGTAAACGAACAACGTACCAAGGTACAGCTAAGTTGTAATTGGGTTGTTAAAACAACCTAGCCTCGTAGGTATTTAATGTTATTTTGGAATTTTGATTCTTTGGTTGTTACTGGTGCTAATGCGGTTGCGGTTATACACTTAACTGAATTCACAGATCCACAGTTGTTTAAATGCTTTCCTACAACATTGTGGCTTATTCTGTTGTACCCAATCTCTACATGAAACTAAATTGAAAATTGTTACGCCTAAAAATATAGTGCTATCCTTTTCCGTATGGAACATTTTGAAAAGGGTAGCAAGAGACCTTTACATTTAGTTTAGGGATTGTATATAACAGAATAAGCCACATTGTAAATATAATAGCAGTTGATTTTAATTTTTTAAATCTGTATGTAGATTTGTACTAGACCGGAAAAGCGCAATTTGCTATTATTTTTTTATTCTTTTTAAATTATGAACTATCAAATTTAGGTACCTAATTGTCAACCAAAAAACCGGCCAAGTGCGTGTCGGGCCACGCGCAGTGTAGGGTTCCGTAGTTGAAAGTCTCAAATATTATTGCTGATCTAGGATAGTGCTTTTGTTTTATTTATGAATATTGAATAAATTTTGAGTTCCATGGTTTAAATACTATAATATTTTACAAAATATGCAACTTAAACTACGTGTAATACCTAACTTAGAGAAAACAGATATAACTCCTTAACTAATGAACCCTACTTAGCCGTGATAGTTTTCCTTTAAAATTCATTATATATACTACTGCTGCAAATTTTTTCTTGTATCCTATAGACAACCATTTAGCTGGCAGAGGGGGGGGGACACTTGACTCTAATAAAATTTAGCACTTTAAAATATCATATTTCACAAACGGATCCCTGAATTGAAAAATGATGTTCCCACACCCACAATATTTTTGAAAGACCTATTCAACGACACCTCACACTATGGGATAGACGAGAGAAAAAAAAATCATCCCCACCTTACATGTAGGGGAGGTACCCTAAAAAAAATTATTTTTCACAATTTTATTTCACGACTTTGTCGGCGTGATTGATATTTATACCCCTGTCAAATTACAGATTTCTTGTACCAATAGTCTCTGAGCTAAACCGCGGACAGACAGACAGACAGACAGACAGACAGACGGACGGACATGGCGAAACTATAAGGGTTCCTTGTTTACTACGGAACCCTAATAAACTACCTAAAGAAGGAAGGAAAAATTGAGACTTTGGTACCAACTGATTGCATCATGTTCATGTGAACATGGTTACTTACCTACCATTTTGTAGCATAAAAATAAAAGAAGCTTAGAGAAAGACAATCACAGTAACACATAAACAAAATATTAGGTACTTACTACCATTACCACATTTAAATTACATATCTACAATTATTAAGGCAATTTCAAGCAAAGATTTCAAATAGGTATAGTAATTAAAAAGAATTAGAAATAACCTAATTCTTATAGCAGGTTCAGAGGCGAATTTTGTTGAATGACATGCAACAAAATTCGCCTCGTCTGAACCACAAAAGTAACTACAAGACGAGTAATCCTTAATGGACATTGGACCTTAAATCGTCTTTCTTGTTGCTTCTGTTCTCGAGAACCTTAATCGAATTATGCTGGCTCATTATTGAAGTAAGTTTATAAAGCTTGATAGAAATTTAAGGAATATGGCTCTAAACTATTCTGAACAGCTACTACCTATCGAAGTTTAAAACTAAGTCTATATCAAATGGAAAAACTTTTCATGAATATTAATCGAAATTTTATATTTCTCTTAAATTCATATCAATATTCTATTTAAAATTTCATAACCATAATAAAAATTAGTACTAATTTTGTTGTAGGTACACAATCTAAACTGACAGGTCTAAATATAAAACTTATCCTTTTCACGCATAAACGGCTACGGGATACTATGCATAAGTTATCACTATTTACCCTGCGGAAAAGGATAACATGACATTTAGAGCTGTTTTAGTATAAATTTTGCGCAACAAAATTATCACTAAAAATAGTTTACTAAAAATATTAAAATATACATATTATGTACTTACTTACATGTTTTATAAAGAACTTACAGATTTAAATATTTTAAACTTCTTAAATGTACTATTTGTATCTCCTTTTCAGCACCTATTCGTAAGTTAATAAATACTTACCCAATCTTTATATTTTTCTCAAATTTTTATCTCCTATACAGGTTTTAATAACGCATATTTATAATTAGAAAAATAAAAACCAATAAAAAGAGAAGCCTACTAATGAATGTATTGTTTAATTCTTTTTCTCGAAATAATTCTCAAACCAAATATCCATTGCAATCACTAAAATACTTGACTTTCATAACTCAGTAGTAACTCACAGTGCGGGCGAATACCGCATGCCTTAAGGCCCGCATGTAAAGACCGATTTTTAGGGGGTGATTTACAATGATGTTTCCAAAACACATTCCTTTCGCTAATACTACTTATAACAATATACTTAATTTTTTTTGTTATAGTTCTTGCAATTCACGAGGGCGACTGACTTATGGTTGTGTGTGTGTCGTATCTATATAAGTGTGAGCGAGCGCAATGCTCGCGCCTGCCCGCTCCCACCTAGGCTTTGACAGGCACGCACACTTATGCAATGTGCATACGTACACGAAGTAACCACAAGTAAAGCTCACTCGCCTTCGTGAATTACAAAACTGTAGCATGATGGATGTCTATGTGATGCCAACCAATATAATTGATTATAAGTAGCCCAAACTTATTGTAGATTAGTAAATGAAACAGAAAATAATACAAGTTTTTTATTAACATAATATCAAAATATTTATATAATTTACACGTTTTCTGATGCACAAATTAGGTATGAAGAAAACAACAAACACTTCAGTACTTGATTAATGCAACAGTAGCTGCGATTCGAATACTTTGATTTAATCAGAATATAGGTAACGTGATTTGTAAATTACATAATACATATTTTGTTTGAATATATTTAAATACTTGATTTATAACTACTAATTGATACTGATATAGTTAAGACTAGTTATATAGTCTGTTCACAACAAGGCAAATTATGGCAGTTGTTTAATTATTCTACCCGTACTTTGGTTACAGAATATTTTCATTGATCCAATGAAAATACATGACATCCAATGACAATGCGTCACTGGCATGCCCACACTAGCTTGGAGTAATTCCTGCCAGTCTGTTTGACCCAGCGCTGTCTGCCAACGATGCATCATACAGACCGCCTGCCTAAACACTAAATGACAGTGATCCAGTTACAGCGTTCGATGGTGACAGTGTCTGCCGAACATTCACTGGCTCAGTGAAAACATACCTTTACATGACTTTAAATGCTATGACTGAGTTATAAATTTTAATTAATCTTAACCATTTAGCATAAACAAGATAGGCAATTGAAAAATCGATAATATCATTCTCTATTTCAATCGGAATTTAAGAACTCTAAACTAGCTGCCTCACTCAGTGTAATTCATTAAATTATGATTAATAATTAATCATTGACTTGTGATTAACTGCCGCACTCAGCCGCATGTATTAAATTATATTATTTAATGATTAATTAATTAAATCTATTACTGAATTGTCATTAATGTACAAACGAAGCGTTAACTTCTGAGAATGAAACTTTAAAATCCAAGATTAAGTCGTTAAGTAACGATTAGCGACTCTGAGTGCGGCAGGAGTAAGTTTACACCTGAGTTTTTCGGCAATCAAGACTAATTTTACATTACAAATATGTAATTTATTAATAGTCCGATTATCTGTCAATCCGATTGCGGCGAAATTTCGTTTATTGCAAGATAGACACGCTTGTCGACAATAATGCCTGATGGAGAGCAATAGGTGAAGTCGAAGTATGAGGGAATTTACATAAGTGATGTGTATTCACTCTAGCCCTTTAGGCTCTCGAGGTATGCATTGCAAGAACCAAGAGAGCATTCTACACCAAAGCAGTTCGATTAGGTTGGAAATCAACCACATAAAGATACCAACCTTCACGTATTTTCGCAGTTCTCGGTTAGGAAGAATAAATCTTTTTAAGTTAAGTTTGTGGGCGCATTATGATCGCGGTGACGTAAAACAACGGAGGTCGTGATCGGCAAAAAGATTAGGTCTGGATTCACCCTTAAATCTATTTTATGAATAGGTATTTTTATAAATTAAATATTACTTAATTAGCATACAATTATCTATACAAATAAATATATTTATACACTTGATAAAACTTGTTCTTAAACTGACTAAGAAAAATTATTATCACACACTAGAAACAAAGGTCAATTTTCGATGAACCATTAAAAATTCCTAGAAAGAGACTACCTACTAAAATTGTTAATACATATATAGCGCTCAAATATTGAATTGATTGCTATAATTATATAATATACATGCTCGACGAAATAAAAACTATTTACTTATTTAATGAAAAAAAAAAAAATGCGTTAGTGTTCCACGAACACTCTTTTGGAACGAAGTTCCTTTTAATAAACTATAAATAATGGTATAGGTCTTGCAATTCAAGACGGCGACTGACTTATGGTTGTGTGTGTGTCGTATCTGTATAAGTGTAAGCGAGCGCAATGCTTGCGCCTGCCCGCTCCCACCTAGGCTTTGACAGGCACGCACACTTATGCAATGTGCATGTACACGAAGTAACCACAAATAAAGCTCACTCGCCTTCGTGAATTGCAAAAACTGTACCTATTTAAACGATATTATGAAAGTATTATCTTCTAATAATAAAAACATTACCTTTTAGAATCAACGCCATCTCTCGCCACGTGTTAGAACCATCTCGTAATAACTAAGCGTGCACCTATGACTGGGCACATCCAAAAGCATACGCGCTTTGGATAACCGTCTACACTACTCGTGACCGAAAATTCTTACACTTTTTTCGCCTAGCCCACATCCACCACGTCCGTACCGTCCGATAACTTCGTTCCAAAAAAAGACAGGTAATATTTATGGTTACTCATTGTTTGGTCTCCCAGTTTAGATTACAGTACTATAATAAGCGAGCCGTACGCTCAATTTTGCATCCGTGCGAGCCTATAGCCAGGTCAAGGCACGCAGCCAATGCACGCTTTAGGCTGGTTTATACTGCTTTTTGACACTCGATTTGAATTATTTTTAGCGGCACACACATAGAAAACGTCTTTACGTCTCACATAGTGTTATGAAGTAGGGCCAATTTGATAGATCACATTTAACATCTGTCAGTCTTAACAAAGTAAATCGTAAAATTGCCTTCTTATGCCATTATTACAATAAATATGTATTTTTAAATGAAAAAAGTTAAACAATTCTGCAGTTCTAAACTTCTTATTACAATCAACGCCATCTCTCGTCACATGATAAAACCATCTCGTAATATAGCATACGCGCTATGGATAACCGTCAACACAACTCGTGACGGAAAATTGTTACACTTTTTTACACTTTGCGCCCATCCGCCAAGCCCGTACCTTTCGATGAGGAACTTCGTTCCAATAAATGCTATTTATGGTAAAGGCTGAGACCCACAGAAAGCGCGTCGGCAGGGTGTCAGACGCGGTCCAAGGCAGTGTTGTCAACTCTTAAAGTTCTCACTAAAGATTTCCAGGATGACAACGTTGTATAATTCTTATTTCGAGAAAGTGCGTTCTATGTGACATTCAATCCGGTAAAACCACTACGTTGAGGCGTCGCACCGCACCGAGTGGATCGCTCTACCGTCGCGCTTTGCGTGTGTTCAAGCTTACATTCACGATTGCATTACATAAATATTAATTTTAAAAATAAAGTATCTTCACTTATCGACAGTTTTCTAAGTCGGCTTTTAGGTCTGATATCGGGGGTCGATTCCTGTTAGTGGGGATTTAAAAATACTTATTAAAATATGTACGTTTTTATATTAAAGTTAGGGCGCAATTAAACTGTTTATTATTTTTAGAGAAATAAAACAGATATTGGTAAGGTAAAAATCTCTAAATTATTTAAAGAATTTAGTCAAGCCGAATTTGACTGATATGGGGAATATTAGTCAAAATCAGATAAGCAGAAAGCTGTGCTAGGAGTGGGTATATGACAATAGTGCAACGTGCATCTGCGCAGACATTTGTGATAAAAACTATTACAAATAAAATAACCATAATTTAGACCACAACCGACCCAACCGAAAGTTGTAAGGTATAAAGCTAATAATATAAATAGATATCATTATACATAGCACCCAGAAAATATTTGTATTAAACAGAGTCCACAAATAAAATTTACGTTGTGCGTCGTGTTCGACGAAAATAATTATTGTAGAGAAGCAAAAATCTTCAAATTCTTCGGCGGGGTAGGAAGATAAGAATGTACAGCGGAAAGTTTATGCCACAAGCAGCGTTTAATATACGACACAAGTTTTTATTGGTGTGGACGCAGCTTAAGAATTAAAATTAATATAATACAACTTGGCAAAACAGAGTATAGAACAAACAGCACACGAGCTAGTAACTCCCAAAGAAATACAAAAATCACCACTCAACGGAAGCTTTTATTAATATTTAATTGATTTTCGAGATTTTCAGGGAATTTAAAACATAGTTCATTAATACAGTGTGAAAAAGATCTTTGGCATGTGGCCAAAGTTAGTACTAACGTCCTCTTTAGAAAAATCACCTTATGACAGGACTTTGTATTGCACACTTCTGTCAATGTTACCCCAGTGCCATTAGATGTTTGACGTGCAGAGGAATGTCCATGGAAGAAGTAGAGCAATGCCAGTATATTCAATGACACAACACTGACAATTAAGTACTACCTACTTGACACTTGACAGCTAAGTGTTGCTATTAAATAATTTAAGCTGTTTCTAGACTTTTTGCCAAGTTGTAACTGAAAAATCAACACAATAACTTTGTTAATTCTCTAAAAGGCCCACTTCCACCAACATTAGTCTTACTTTAGAGTAAATTTTAGCTTTAGTAGTAGACAAGAGGTAGAAAAAACGTTTTTTTTTCTTAATACCTTTAGTGGGCCAGAATAGTTGTTGGTCTTTATGCTTAGTGATAATCCTTTACTTTTGCCTTTGCACATCTACAGTAAAAGGGAGGTTGTCAGATATTGTCATGCAAATAAAAACTAAATGGACAATTGAAATTATCATCTGAAGATTGATTTAATATTCCTAAAATTATCATTTGACGAACGATTTACTATCCTTAAAATTATGATCTGACGATCGATTTACTATCCCTAAAATTACAATCTGACGATCGAATTAATATCCCTAAAATTATCATCTGACGATCAATTTAGTATCCCTAAAATTCTTCACATCGGAGATGATTAATTTTAATTCATTTCGTCGCGACTGGTGTATTGCGAAGGTCTTTTATCTATATTAGCTTCACACTATGGTCTACCAAAACGCATGGTAGGTTATGATATATGTGTTTCATTTTTGTACTTTTCAATACATTTATAAGTAAAATAACATTGATTTCTTCGAGATATCGATAAAAGTTTCGTCATATGATCGACTTAAATACCTAAATATGTGATGATTATGCATAATATAACACAGCATTGTTACACCGACCGATTATTACCATCGAAATAGTCTGTCAGTCAATAATTTGACGCATGCCAACTTATTGATCTAGATCCCGTATGTCACCTTCTAATGCAAAATGCAATGAAACAGACAGTTTTCTGACAGTAATATACGGCTTAATTGTCGGTAATCTATAAGGGCTCTGGCGAGTTACGTGAAAATCCTGCGCAGTAGGTGAGGTTAAAACTGTTTGGCGGTCTGCGCAGCTTTGTCACGTGATTTCCCAGAGACCTAGAAGATCTGCGGCAGTCACACTAGGTCACGAGTACACCGTACACCTCTACCTCTCAACACATTGATCTAACTACATAGCACCTGTCAAAGTTTACCGGCTGGTGATATACTTGGGCTCCATGTGCCCCGTCTCGCTCAGGGACCGCAGCACCACGTTGCCGCTGGGCAGGATCGACACCCACGTGATGGAGCCGTGGTTCAGGGCTATCCGGAGCCAGCCTTCTGGGGGGAACTGGAGTGCTCTGGAAATTGAAGATTTCGCCCTTAGTGGGTAATTAATCTTAGTGTAAATGAATGGTTTTAAAGAACGGCAATTTTTGAAACATCATTTCATATTAAAAATAGATTCGTCCGTGTGTGGTTTTTTGAAAAATTCTTCGGGAACCCTTGGTTTTTGTCATGTAAAAATTTACGTCGATCGCTTCCACAGACGAAACGGGGACGCACCACGGGGTGGAAGAAGAAATGCTACACGTGCCACAGAGAATGACTCACTTGCAAACGAAGAAGCGTATGACGTTGGCGTGGCACACCAGCAGCGTGTAGGAGTCCTGCGTCTGCTCGGGCGGCGCGCGGTGGAAGTAGAAATGCTACAGGTGCCACAGAGAATGACTCACTTGCAAACGAAGAAGCGTATGACGTTGGCGTGGCACACCAGCAGCGTGTAGGAGTCCTGCGTCTGCTCGGGCGGCGCGCGGTGGAAGTAGAAATGCTACACGTGCCACAGAGAATGACTCACTTGCAAACGAAGAAGCGTATGACGTTGGCGTGGCACACCAGCAGCGTGTAGGAGTCCTGCGTCTGCTCGGGCGGCGCGCGGTGGAAGTAGAAATGCTACACGTGCCACAGAGAATGACTCACTTGCAAACGAAGAAGCGTATGACGTTGGCGTGGCACACCAGCAGCGTGTAGGAGTCCTGCGTCTGCTCGGGCGGCGCGCGGTGGAAGTAGAAATGCTACACGTGCCACAGAGAATGACTCACTTGCAAACGAAGAAGCGTATGACGTTGGCGTGGCACACCAGCAGCGTGTAGGAGTCCTGCGTCTGCTCGGGCGGCGCGCGGTGGAAGTAGAAATGCTACACGTGCCACAGAGAATGACTCACTTGCAAACGAAGAAGCGTATGACGTTGGCGTGGCACACCAGCAGCGTGTAGGAGTCCTGCGTCTGCTCGGGCGGCGCGCGTTGGAAGTAGAAATGCTACACGTGCCACAGAGAATGACTCACTTGCAAACGAAGAAGCGTATGACGTTGGCGTGGCACACCAGCAGCGTGTAGGAGTCCTGCGTCTGCTCGGGCGGCGCGTGGTGGAAGTAGAAATGCTACACGTGCCACAGAGAATGACTCACTTGCAAACGAAGAAGCGTATGACGTTGGCGTGGCACACCAGCAGCGTGTAGGAGTCCTGCGTCTGCTCGGGCGCCGCGTGGTGGAAGTAGAAATGCTACACGTGCCACAGAGAATGACTCACTTGCAAACGAAGAAGCGTATGACGTTGGCGTGGCACACCAGCAGCGTGTAGGAGTCCTGCGTCTGCTCGGGCGGCGCGCTTTGGAAGTAGAAATGCTACACGTGCCACAGAGAATGACTCACTTGCAAACGAAGAAGCGTATGACGTTGGCGTGGCACACCAGCAGCGTGTAGGAGTCCTGCGTCTGCTCGGGCGCCGCGTGGTGGAAGTAGAAATGCTACACGTGCCACAGAGAATGACTCACTTGCAAACGAAGAAGCGTATGACGTTGGCGTGGCACACCAGCAGCGTGTAGGAGTCCTGCGTCTGCTCGGGCGGCGCGCGGTGGAAGTAGAAATGCTACAGGTGCCACAGAGAATGACTCACTTGCAAACGAAGAAGCGTATGACGTTGGCGTGGCACACCAGCAGCGTGTAGGAGTCCTGCGTCTGCTCGGGCGGCGCGCGTTGGAAGTAGAAATGCTACACGTGCCACAGAGAATGACTCACTTGCAAACGAAGAAGAGTATGACGTTGGCGTGGCACACCAGCAGCGTGTAGGAGTCCTGCGTCTGCTCGGGCGGCGCGCGGTGGAAGTAGAAATGCTACACGTGCCACAGAGAATGACTCACTTGCAAACGAAGAAGCGTATGACGTTGGCGTGGCACACCAGCAGCGTGTAGGAGTCCTGCGTCTGCTCGGGCGGCGCGTGGTGGAAGTAGAAATGCTACACGTGCCACAGAGAATGACTCACTTGCAAACGAAGAAGCGTATGACGTTGGCGTGGCACACCAGCAGCGTGTAGGAGTCCTGCGTCTGCTCGGGCGCCGCGTGGTGGAAGTAGAAATGCTACACGTGCCACAGAGAATGACTCACTTGCAAACGAAGAAGCGTATGACGTTGGCGTGGCACACCAGCAGCGTGTAGGAGTCCTGCGTCTGCTCGGGCGGCGCGCTTTGGAAGTAGAAATGCTACACGTGCCACAGAGAATGACTCACTTGCAAACGAAGAAGCGTATGACGTTGGCGTGGCACACCAGCAGCGTGTAGGAGTCCTGCGTCTGCTCGGGCGCCGCGTGGTGGAAGTAGAAATGCTACACGTGCCACAGAGAATGACTCACTTGCAAACGAAGAAGCGTATGACGTTGGCGTGGCACACCAGCAGCGTGTAGGAGTCCTGCGTCTGCTCGGGCGGCGCGCGGTGGAAGTAGAAATGCTACAGGTGCCACAGAGAATGACTCACTTGCAAACGAAGAAGCGTATGACGTTGGCGTGGCACACCAGCAGCGTGTAGGAGTCCTGCGTCTGCTCGGGCGGCGCGCGTTGGAAGTAGAAATGCTACACGTGCCACAGAGAATGACTCACTTGCAAACGAAGAAGAGTATGACGTTGGCGTGGCACACCAGCAGCGTGTAGGAGTCCTGCGTCTGCTCGGGCGGCGCGCGGTGGAAGTAGAAATGCTACACGTGCCACAGAGAATGACTCACTTGCAAACGAAGAAGCGTATGACGTTGGCGTGGCACACCAGCAGCGTGTAGGAGTCCTGCGTCTGCTCGGGCGGCGCGCGGTGGAAGTAGAAATGCTACACGTGCCACAGAGAATGACTCACTTGCAAACGAAGAAGCGTATGACGTTGGCGTGGCACACCAGCAGCGTGTAGGAGTCCTGCGTCTGCTCGGGCGGCGCGCGGTGGAAGTAGAAATGCTACAGGTGCCACAGAGAATGACTCACTTGCAAACGAAGAAGCGTATGACGTTGGCGTGGCACACCAGCAGCGTGTAGGAGTCCTGCGTCTGCTCGGGCGGCGCGCGGTGGAAGTAGAAATGCTACACGTGCCACAGAGAATGACTCACTTGCAAACGAAGAAGCGTATGACGTTGGCGTGGCACACCAGCAGCGTGTAGGAGTCCTGCGTCTGCTCGGGCGGCGCGCGGTGGAAGTAGAAATGCTACACGTGCCACAGAGAATGACTCACTTGCAAACGAAGAAGCGTATGACGTTGGCGTGGCACACCAGCAGCGTGTAGGAGTCCTGCGTCTGCTCGGGCGGCGCGCGGTGGAAGTATCGCCGGAACGCGGCCTCGATGCGCGCGCTGTCCTGGAAGAACTGCTACACATGCCACACCAGACGACGCGAGTTAATAACTGTTCTGACCAGTGTTGCTAGCTTATTTTGCATTGTAAGTACTCAACTATACTAACAGAATCAGAATCGGCTCGAGAAGTTCTGAATATAAGATGAATTTGGATGTATATAAGCGGTTGGAACATCTGGGTGCGACATTTTAAAAACAAAGGACTGGTAGGACAATTTTTAGTAAGCCACTGAGATAGAGAATTCAGAATAGCCACTCTGTATGCAACAAAGTTGTACAGTCTGTCTGTTTGCATACCGTTACATTTTAATTTAGGTTTCATTTGATGATTTCTCAAATTATTTTTGTTTGAGTGAGTGGCCTGAAATCGGCGACACGATGTCCCGGTATTAAAGACAGCAGGTGCCATTTTTATTAAACTTTTTATAATTATGTGGTAGCCGTTTTGCTCAAAAACATAACACCTGGAGCACTCCAATATTTGCTAAATGCATAGACTGGGCCTTAATTTCACTGACAAACCTGCGTAGGATGCAACACAACTTGCCAGAGTAAAGAAGATGTGCAACTAAACTCGCCGGCATATTTAGCGGAACATAAAAAAAGGTCCATAATTAAAAAAAAAATATGGTTTTATTTTAAAATCTACTTACTACACTTCTTTTGTTATTTAAAGTTTCATTTGTTTTACTTAAAATGAGATCACATTAAGAACAGATTTTGCGAGTAAAGGCTATTTGTGAAAAATTGTACATTTTTGAACTTTTCATGTAACCAGGAAAAGTGAAATTTAATATTAAAATACCAATTAAGAAAAATGGTGATTAATATCGCGTATTTCCTCCACGTGCTCTTATTAAAGTTTCTACCCATCTAGGCATACTGAGAATGATGTTATTGATGGTCTCCTGGGATAGTCTCCGCCATTCCTCAACTACGGCGATTCGCAGTTCTCCCACGTTGGCAGGAGCTGGAATTCTGGACTTAACTTTTCTTTTCAGCAAGTCCCAAACGTGCTCTATTGGGTTCATATCCTGTGATCTCGCCGGCCACTCCATAGCAGTGATATTCAAATCATTAAGATAAGCTTGAGTTACCCGAGCGGTATGCGGCCGAGCATTATCCTGCATAAAAACAAAATCGTCACCGATATATGGGGCAAACGGTACGACATTTTCTTCTAAAACTTCTCTGATATAGCGGTCTGCAGTCAGACTCCCTCTGTCAATCACTACCAAGTCTGTGCGAGCTCCCAAACAAATGCCCGCCCAAACCATTATTGATCCACCACCGTATGCAACTGTAGTTTCAAAATTTGTCTGAATGTATTGTTCTCCTTTGTGTCTGTATATTCTTTGCCTGCCGTCAATTTGATTTAAGAGAATTCTGCACTCATCACTAAACAATACCTTACTCCATTGGTCCGCGTTCCAAAGTCGATGTTCCTGAGCAAAAGTTAACCTGTTTCTACGATGATTTACCTCGAGCCTTGGAGCCTTGGCGGGCACAAATGAACCCAAACCAGCTTCGTCGAGCCTTCTTCGTACCGTACGCTCACTTACAGTTACACCCCGCACTGCTTCTAACTCATGTCGGGCTTGGACGGCCGTCAAACGGGGGTTCCTACGTACACGAAGCCGAATGAAACGATCATCCCTACTCGAAGTGCGTCTTTTTCTGCCTTGTCCTGCTCTTCTCACATAAGTACCGGTCTCCCTGAACCGTTGGATACTGCGATGGATCGTTGAAACTGGTCAACGAAGATCTCTGGATATCACTCTGTAGGTTTGACCATTTCTTCGCATTTCGAGTGCCCTGGCAATCTCCGTTGGGGCTAAGTCAGGCATAATTCAGTCATCAACTCCAGAAAGATACGCGATTAAAAAAACTAACAAAAAACAGTATTTCAATGAAATTTTAAATCAAACTCAGAAGAAAGAAATACTCGAAGTTCGCTCCAGATAAGGTGTATTTGAATAAAATTAAAACAATTGCATAAAATGTGATGTTCAGTTGTTTTCTTAGTTTGAAAATATTTCTTTTTAAATTAAATGACGTATAAACCAGCCAGCAACCTTATATGATACTGATATCAAACCTTTTTTTTATGTTCCGCTAAATATGCCGGCGAGTTTATTTTATTTCAAACTAGCTGATGCCCGCAACTTCGTATGCGTGGATTTAGTTCATAACATCCCGCGGGAAATCTTTGTCACCCTCCAGCTTCTCAACTATACCTATCCGATAAAACACGTCAATCCGTAGCTTTGTAGCAGGAAATATTTTATCGTCTTGCTCGCGGCATTGTTAATGATGATTCAAAGAGAAAACATATTACTGATGATATTATCAATTACGTTTAGCTATCATTTTTATTAATGTCAAATTTTTTACCATAATTAACCAAAGACAAAATTACGTTTAGCTGTCATTTACGTTTTGTTATTCCACTGTCATTTGCGTTTTGTTATTCCATGTCAGATGCGGTTTTTGTTATACCACGTTTTATAGTGACTTGACGGAAACGCGGTCGAACGGGATAAAAAGTATTCTATGTCCGTCTCCTGGTTCTAAGCTACCTCTCCACCAATTTTCAGCCAAATCGGTTCATCCGTTCTTGAGTTATAAATAGTGTAACTAACACCACTTTCTTTTATATATATAGATATATGAATTTTGTTACAAGAATCAAAGTCTTAGATAAAATAATAATAATATTATCTTTAGTATAATTTATGTCATATTTTTATTTTTATTTATCATTTTCTATAAAGCAATACCTAATATGATTATTGTGTAAAGAAATGCACCAAAAACTTACTAAGGGAAACATTTTGTAATGTAGTATTGGCAAAATAATACAATTGTTCTCCTAATAATATATTCTATTGGTTTACCTTATCCTATTTTTTACGTAATAATATAACTTCAACTTCAACATAAAAAAACCTATAGAAAACTACTGTAAAAAAATCAACTTGTAGAAAAGTGCAGCTTGATTTTAATTATTTTAGAGATTAAAAATATAAACAAATGAGAAAGTCTTGTGGACAAACACAGTCACTAAATAGTGTTCTTGTACTGAAAACCATGCTTTGTCAGTAAAATAATGGATATAATATAATCAAGGACCTATAAATATAGATTATAGATTGAGTTATTAGTATCATAGTTGTTATAACTAAAGGAAAAAAATATTAATAAATAAATCAGCAAAACTGGTCAGTCACAAAAATTTTTGGACATATTATACAAAACAATCATTTTAACCAATGTAACTTAATCCTAGAACTGATTTTATAGAAAGAAAAAAGTGGTTTTTATATAGACAGGTTCGAATGAACAGAACTGGAAAATGTATGACATGGGAAAGGACTTTTTGACTTTTGACTTAGTATCTGATAAACAAGCTTTGATTGGCTTTTTCTATATCATGCAATAATTATAAGGGTAATATCTCATGTTCCATAAAACAAATGAGAACTTGTGATGAGAACCAATGTTAGCCTATCTCAAAAGAAGACTGTGATCAGAAATGCATGCACCATATGAGTTGTTCCTTGCATGTGTTGATTAGTCTAAGACACTTGGAAGCATGGGGATTGTCACACTAAAGCTATCTTCAGTCATGCCTTGTTGCTTACTAGTTATCAAATTTAATTTTTATGCCTGCTGATTGACCAAATATAGCATAACTTACTTTGGGTTCTGGTCTCCAATGTCCTACAGGCGGTTCTGGAGGTATAGGTGCACCTTCTTCTAACAACTGACAGTCTTTAACCTCAATGTCCTTTGGTAAATGCTTCTCTATGATTTTTGCTGTTTCCTGTGCTCTTGTCATCGTGGATCTGACAATAAGGTCCCATTTAATGTCTAGACATGCTAATCTCTTGCCTGTGAGATCTGCTTGTTGTCTACCTGAAATATATGAAACACATATAAGTGACATTTTATTATTATTTAGAATTTAGTAGATTATCATCATCAACCCATCAATGCCTCACTCCTGAGCACAGGGCTTCTCTCATAGAAGGGGTAGTCCACCACACTGGCCCACTGAAAATTGGCAGACTTCACATACCTTTAAAAATTATGTAGAACTCTCATGAGTGCAGGTTTCCTTATCATGTTTTCCTTCACTATTAAAGCGTGCGATATTTAATTGCAAAAAAAAACTCAAATATCTTCAAATACCCAATTATATATTTACTAATACCCATTTGTAATTAGCAGTGATAGCCTATAGGTAAACCGCCATAAGCTTGGCCTTCCTGATGGTTTGCGGGACGCGGGGCGGGTGATGTAATCGGCTATACACGATACAACGTCATCGACGCGTATCTTAAGATTTAACTAACCTTAAGATTAAAGGCACCTATGATATTTTTTTAACAGAATATATTTATTCTTAGTTTTTAAGTATTTTTTAAAGTCAATTGTACATTTATATTAATATTAAACTAATATTAATAAACAATGGTCTTATAATTATTATCATTAATCAGAATGTTCTTCATCATATGAATTTTCTTCATTTGAAGATTCCGATGATGTATCTTGCGATAGTTCAATAATAAATGGTCTATTTAATTTTTTATTACGCAGAGTAGGTAGGTTATCCTAATTCATGTCGCAAGATGAATATTATCGTGTGTAGCCGTCTCTGGAAAAATATCACGCGCGGACTAGCGTCCACGTCAGTCACTGCCGGCGGACAGCGGCAGACTAGCTGATTGGTTGAACGCGCTCCCGCCCCTCGTCCCGCAGACCATCAGGAGGGTCAAGCTTATGGCGGTTTACCTATAGTTCTAGCCTAACCTTAGTAGTAGTTCAAGGCATGCACCTCTGACTTTTCGGAGAAAAGCGTTTAAGCAATTAAATATCACATGCTCCAACAGCAAAGGAAAACACTGTGAGGAAACCTGCACACCTAAGAGTTCTCCATGTTCTCAAAGGTATGTGAAGTCTACCAATTCACATTGGACCAGCGTGGTAGACTATGGCCTATAAACCTTCCCTGAGAGGAGACATGTGCTCATTAGTGAGATATTAATGGGTTGCTCATGATGATGATGATGACCCAATTAATTAATTTAAGCCTCAATAGCCCAACGCTTAAAGGTGCGGACTGAAATCTGAAAGGTCGCAGGTTCGAATCCCGTCTGTGTGCACTATTGTCGTACCAACTCCTGACAGAAGCTTTCTGCTTATTTGGAGGGGAGAGGAGAATATTAGTCAAGTTCAACTTGGTTTATATTATTTAAAAAAAAAATTGTAATAATATATTATGGCTTGCAACTTACCTAGATCTGTGAGAATCCTCTCCTTGTCAGTAGCTCCATCGAGGTTGTACTGGCCATGCCTGATGAGAAAGATGTGGCGCACCGCTTTGCTCCTCGCTTTCTCAATCTGTTCATTATATCGGTTCTCATCTTCAGGTTTCCCTGGCTTAGGAGGTTTGACTATTGATTCTGGCTCACGGCTGTAATAGTGATAAAGTTAGAATAAAGTAATTTAGGCATCGATTCTTACATTTTTCCAATGTCTGTCAATGTATAGATGTCCAGTGCTTGACAAAGGTCTCCTGCATGGACTTCCACAGACTTCGGTCTTGCGCCACTTGAATCCAGTGGCTACCTGTGACTCGTTTGATGTTGTCTGTCCACCTAGTGGGGGGTCTGCCAACACTGCACGTCCCAGTGTGGGGTCGCCACTCCAGCACCTTGGGACCCCAACGACCATCAGCTCTTCAAACTATGTGTCCCGCCCATTTCCACTTCAGTTTCGCGACACGCTTTATTGTATGCTAATATTATTAATTCGCTGATGCCTGTGATTATTAAGGTTAGGGGCCCTATCTCATTAGGATGCCATGACACCAGTCAACATCACCAAGTAAGGTAGGGTAAGGTATGTTGTAATACAACTTAACACATTTTGACTGGCAGCGCTGCTGGCTTCGCTGCCATGGCATCCTAATGAGATAGGGACCTTAATCACACAACACATGCCAACATTCATCAATAACTAGCTTTTGCCTGCAACTGTCTGCATGCAGATATACTTCTTGCAATTCACGAGGGCGACAGACTTATGGTTGTGTGTGTGTCGTATATGTATAAGTGTGAGCGAGCGCAATGCTCGCGCCTGCCCGCTCCCACCTAAGCTTTGACAGGCACGCACACTTATGCAATGTGCATGTACACGAAGTAACCACAAGTAAAGCTCACTCGCCTTCGTGAATTGCAACAACTGTAACAGTTTTTGAACATCCCTTTAAAACGATAAAATTAAGCCACTCTCACTCTCCAGGTTCCTGTCAGTTGTCACTGTCACTCTGCAGGTCGTCATCTACACCCATGTAAAAAATCGCGTCGATTTCCTGCGTGATTGAAGGACAAACCAACATACACTTTCGCTTTATATTAGTGGATGATATAAATGACTAACCCAATGATATGGCATGTCATCATTTTTTCAATCTAAAGACGCCCACAAGTGGTAACATAAGGTCTCTTCAAGGGTTCACCACAGAAATGAGAAAACGAATGGTTTGTATAGTTATAGTATAAAGGAATTTATTTACTTACTGGTCCCAATTGTTATCCCATTTCACACTGGGCGTATAGTTCGTGGTCCACGAATTTTTAACGTCGTATCTGTTCTCCGATTTACCGATGTGATAATACGCAAGGCTGCCACCGACTGCGCCTAAACTGAGGAGAGCTATTTTTTGCAGTCTTGAGAATGTCGCCATGGTAAAATAAATTGATGATTTGCTTCTATTTATTCATGCACAGACAGGTGCTTTGATGTAGAAGATACATTAAATTTAGGTCAATCCCAATTTTTAATAGAATGCGAGAGCAAAACATAATCTTCTTCAAGTTGCTCAAGTGCATAGACCACGAACACTAGGATACTCAAGTGTTCGTCCACAGACCAGTAACATGTGTTCGTCTTCACTCTTCGTGGTCTAACTCTATGGTCAAGTTCCATAGACCACGAACACTAGGATAGAGTCAAGTTCAATGGTTCAAACTTCAAACCAATCCTAATGTTTGTAGTCTATGGTTTAAACCCAGAGACAAAGCGCGTTGTGTGCATTTTCGTTTATTGTGTAAAATACATACCTAAATAACAATATTCATGCCTAAAGTCAAAGATATACAAGATGGAGTCTAAAGGCTGTGAACGCGTCGAAAATTTGTGCTGCCACATGTGGTTCACGCCCTTTTCCCGCGCTCAGTTTGAATTAGGTCATCACCAGATATGGAGCTCGCGAGCCAATATTTTGTTTTTTTAAATAAAATGTAATATGTATGTAGTTTTTGGTAAATAAAATGTGAAAAAAACTTAACAGGACGATCTAAAATAACCAATAACATCACCTACCATCAGTAAATAACATTCAAGCACATCAGTTCCTGCAAAATAAGAAATTGAAATTTGTAGAAAATAATTAAATTAGAGTTCGCCATTTAATGTGTGTTGCCAGTTTACGAACCCAAAATTTCCGTAATAAATAATGAAACCTTAGAATGTAGATACCGATAATATTCGAAAAGCGATTGCAGATAATGTCATTTTTTAATTTTCTTTCCAAGACAGTCCTTGTTCTACGATCTCACCTGATCCTTTACCTTGGATCCAAAATAGGAAATGGTTGCCAAAATTTTTAAAAGTCAGCGCCATATTGAAATTCTTTGTTATTGCACCGATGTCGTTCAAAATCGATATTTAGGGTTCACTAGCGTCTAAAGAGACGAATTGGTTGCCAAAATTTTAAAAAGTCAGCGCCATATTGAAATTCTTTGTTATTGTACCGATGTCGTTCAAAATCGATATTTAGGGTTCCCTGGGGTCAAGAGAGACGAATTGGTTGCCAAAATTTTAAAAAGTCAGCACCATATTGAAATTCTTTGTTATTGCAATAATATCATAAATATCGATTTTGAACGACATCGGTGCAATAACAAAGAATTTCAATATGGCGCTGACTTTTAAAAAAATACTGGCAACCATTTCCTCTTATTTGACGCTAGGGGACCCTAAATATCGATTTTGAACGACATCGGTGCAATAACAAAGAATTTCAGTATGGAGCTGACTTTTTAAAATTTTGGAAACCATTTATCTAATACAAAATACTAAATACAATAACTCACAATAGTTAAAGGTATTAATAAAATTATTGTTTTATGATAAAAATTTAAAAAAAAGTAGATATTAATTTTATTTTTAAAGTTTAAAAATTTTAATGACATAATTCTCCCCATTTTATTGGAATCACCTGCGTACCTGGTATCATTACGCACGCTCAGTAATCCACGCCGCGCATGCGCGGCACTCACGTCACGCACACTAGCATATTTTCATTGGCCTGTTTTTTTCGTTCTTTAGTAGCGCGATGCTCCTTCTAGACATATAAGTATTCATAGCCTAAGGTGATAAAAATTTGTGCTAGAGAAGTAGTTCTAAAAGTACATTAGTTTTGTGCTCAAGAATGTGAGAGAAACGAAGTAATTAAACCACTAAAATCCATAAAATATGCGAGAATGGCGGCAATGACTGGTAAGTGTTGTCAGCTTCATGTATTTGCCGTACCCAATTTAACCATTAGGCATAGTCAGATAGTGGTCAAAATGCTAGCCACTTAATTATTATATTGTTATAAGAAATATATTATACTGTAATGTGTACCAATTTTTTGTGTACGTTTTTAATTATTTCAGGCGTTTTTATATTGGGGCCGGAAAACACGCAGAGGAAACCTCGTCAAAAATCGTAACACCAGGAAAGAAAAGAAAGATATTATCAGAAGCCAAATGTTATTTGGAAAGCTTTGATCTAGGTGTGGTTCGGAAAAAGATCCAGCAATTTGACATCATAAAAAAGTAATAAAGCAAAAAAAATTGTTTTATTCCATCTCCTAACATCCTCATGCTGAACTAGAAACTGATCATAATAAAAGTAAAAAGTAGTAAGATAAAGTAAAATTCTAATGCCGAAACGAACTGAACTATGAAAGACAACATTATTATTTACTTATACTACGATTACGCATATAATTGATTAAAAAATGTTTTTTCCCCAAATTAAGTCTTATGTTCTATACAATGGCAACACTAATGTTGAGTAGGTGTACAGCCGCGCCAACACTCTCGATAGTCGTTAGGAGTATTATGTTGCACTGACTATCATTCGTGCTACATTTTATACCAACAATGTGACGGATGCTATACCCAATTTCCGTACTACGGAAATTGGGTTTAACATCCGTCACATCCGTAATCCGTAGTCGGGTTACAGTTTTTAAAAAGTTTTCTTCGATGCAAACCTTTGAGTATTAAACCAACACTTAATACTCAAAGATGCAAACGCATAGCACAAGAAAAGCCAGTAAGTAGTAAATATTATTCGTCTATGCACAAGAATCATAAGAATATTATGTTTAATTTACCATTGGAACTAAGAATTAAACAAAAATGTACTTTGTTTATAATAAGTATTTTATTGAATTGCAACTTAGGATTTGAGCTAAATATTATGATTAATAAATAATTAGGCAAAGGTATTTAAAATGAAAAATATAAAACTAAGTTTAAAGCAAGTTTAAAGGTGAATTGAAGGAAGGAATTTGTGCCAAAGTCCTTTGCGTACCTAATGCTCCGTCCCTGCAGAAAAGAAAAGATAGAACTAAATAGATTTGGACCTGTCAATTTAGCAATTAATTTGTCAATTTATATATCTGTACCTACAGCAGAATTAACCACTACCGCTGACCATGCGCTGACCTCTATAAAATTAATCCACAGATCACTATTATAAAATAATTACTAGCGGACCCGGCGAACTTCGTACCGCCAACTTATCTATATAAATAAAACAAATAAACTATCCTAATCCAAAAAAACTATCCTATCTTTCAAGTTGGACCAAATTACAGATAGTTATGAAGTTTAATCAAAATCGGTTAAGTAGTTTAGGAGTCCATCGCGGACAAACAACGTGACACGTAATTTATATTTATATATTATTTAAGATTAATCTATCAGTACGGTTTAAAATGCGTATACAGTGCTGACATTGCAAACGCTCCGCTAGGAGTAATAGTGTTCTGTGCTGTCGACGCTATAAATTGTATGTAATGTAATTGTAGGTTTGAATTGCAAGCGCGCTGTCAGCGCGACACCAATTTAAGAACGCTATAACGCCAAAAAAAAATCAGATTTCGCGATGAGATAAAACATAGCCGCAACCTCATGTGAGGCGCGACAAAAGAAAGCGTTTTTCACGGAATAGGAGTGTAGTAAGCGCCAAATACTTTGTAACTCGTAAAATATTCATTTTCTTTTCAATTCGCTAGGCTACTCTCTTGATAATATCAATCGGAATTTAATGTAAAAATTTTGGCTCTGTAATATGCAACACATTGAAAATAAATGAATATTGGATAAAAATTAGACCTAACTTCGCGATTTTTTATTATCGAACAAATTTCATCATTTTATGTTTTTGCCCAAGCACGTCCCTTGGCAGTATGATGCAATTTTTGCGTGTTTTTTTTCGGTTTTTTGAAACTTAATCTACTACTGTAAAAATCAAATGTGTTTACTGTTAACGAGCGCACACCCACTCATAAACCTACGATAGCGCGCTGTTGCCTGTCAGTCCTGTCACTGTCACTGTATTATTATTGTTTGTAAACAATCTTTAGAAGTTAAAAAGCTAAAGTTAGATCGTACCACGAAAATACCAAAAATACCACGAGCAACTCACCTATGGTAGCCCTATCCGCTTCTTCCCTTGTCAAATTGAGGGTCAAGAGCATGTTTAAATCTTCAAAGAAGACTTTTAATTCAATTAAATCCATATTTAAGGAAAAAAATAGACTTGTTGAGGTTTTCAATTTTTCGTTTTCGATCTGACTGATGTCAGTTGGATTTGACATTAGCGCACAGTGCACACGCTGCACTACCTAATTTTTGTAAGCGCTGTCAGCACGATAAAATGGCGTCACTCATGACGTCACGCCGCTGTCATTTCCAATAATATGCGCATCTTAAACCGACATTTTGCACGCTGTCAGTGCAAATGGTGCATATGTGCACATTTTAAACCGTACTGTATGGTTAACACTGGACAAGCTGCTGTCATATTTTTTGGACCTACCTTGATTGACGGCATTTTGGCGCTGTTATCAGTTACGAGTGTCCAAGGAACTAAAATTAGTGAGGGTTGTTTGACAACTGATAGTTGATAGTTTTTGGCACTTCCTGCATTAGTTCCAGTGACACTCGTATGTCAAATGTGGCGCTTCCAATTGATCTTTAGTTCAAGCCATCATATTTTGTAGGGACATCCTTAAGCCAGTCAAGTGTTATAGTACGGCCACCGAGAGAATACGTTTTTGACACCTGTCAGTTTGCCATACAAAACAAAAATATCCGGTTGACATAACCTTGTAATAGCGCAGTTTAGATTTAGAAAAATATTGTTTACCAAGTTATTTGACACTCAGTTTGGCACAAAATTATAACATTAATTGATTATTGATATAATAATGTTGTTTTAATGCTCATCAATTGTTAAAACGGTAAACAACCAGCAATAATATTTTTATCGTAACTGCAACGCCATTACAAAGTTACGTCGTCAGTTCAATCGCGACGTGTCAGGAACGCATTCTCTGAACGGCCGTAGTTTAGTTAGTTTCAATTTTGTACACTTGGAACACTTTAGATCGGCAGTGACGACTCTGACTGTCTAATTAGTGTGTCTTACAGTCTGAATGTCTTTAGACTTGTCTAAATTTAGAGACTTTTTCATTTAGGGCACTGAAGTACTTAATAATATCTATCACGTTCAAGTCCACCGTTTATTTAGTGCGCTCATGATTATGGATATATTTTTATTTTACTTGCTAGCAAAACCACGCGATTTCGTAAGTAGGAGTAAGTTTTTAAAAATCCCACAGAAAACAGTTTTCCTGATTAATGGTAGCTATATCATTGTCCAAGTCTCCAAAAGCTATACCCATACCAAAAATCGTCATGTTGATTCGTTGCTGCGTGATTGGAGGACAAACCAACAAACAAACAAGCAAACACAATATTTTCGCATTTATAATATTGTATTACCTTTTTCATGTTTACTAGCATTACTACAGAACCCTATCTTATTTACTAGTTATTATTCTGTGCTTATACGTCGTATCACAGAGTACTATTTATATGTCGTATTCTGACACGTACTTTACCAGTTAACGTGTGCCGTTTGCTTATCTCGGTGCCAAAATCACGTTAAAGCCATCCATAGGCGTTGCTGAAAAAGAGATCATTATGCGAAGGTCTTCATACTTATTGAATGTCGTCAGTTTGTAATTCATCATAAAATGTATTACTATAGTTTTCACTAGTTCCGTCGCAAAAAGTCTTCCTGGAAAAAAAACAAAGAATTATTAAACCATTAACCATAGCTGATGTAGTTTAGGATTGGTACCAAAACACTACGTACAAAATAAGTGCGAGACGAATTCGATAATTCTCGAAATTTCTTGACCTTTGTCAACCGATATGACATACATACTTCCAAAACTCCAAAATACCAATAGACTTCCAAATGTTTAGGTCCTGTATGCAGATTCCAGCGGCTTTCTGCGACTTTTTGAATATGGGGAATGTATTATTATACACCAAATAGTAGGGTACTGAAATTAGTCCACAAAAGGAGATAACTCATGTCCACCATCATACGAAGAAAAGTAGCTTTCTTTGGACACCTACAAAGAGGAGCCCAATTCTCATTCCCAAAAATAGTGCTGGAAGGAAGGATTGCAGGCAGGAGAGCTCCAGGTCGCCAAAGACGCAAGTGGTTGGACGATATAAGGGGGTGGACTGGGCTGACTTATCCAAAATTAAAAGATGTGGCTTTAAACAGAGAAGCTTTTCGCATGTTGACCGCCAAACTTCAACACGAGGAAGGCACACGATGATGATGATGAATGTATATTATACTCAAAATTATGTCAAAAATACCTACTTATACCTACTTACCTAAGCAATCCATTGGTCCCAAACTAAATGGTATATAGCAATTTGTATGGCGTGTATTTGTATTTTCAGGACTAAACCGTTCAGGGTCGAAGGCATCAGGGTTGGGCCAGTGTTTTGGGTCACGGTGCATATGATACGTAGGTACGATCAATGATGCTCCCGCTGGTATCGTACAGGTACCTGGGTGGGTTTAAATGGGTTTATGAGCTATGGCAGGTTGTTATTGACACTATCAGTGTCGACAGCGACCGTGTTAGCATGCCTGGCGGTGGCATTGTATGCCCTTTGTTCCTGCCCGTAAACCACTGGTTTGAATAGAACGCCATCGCGCCAGTCTGAACGACACGATCCAGTAGGTTCAGGGTTCGCTGTTGGCAGGTACCTTCCTAACCACCTACTGGATCAATGAGACCTATTTTTATTTGAGTGAAATTTCTTCATCCGCGTTAGAAACTGTTCACACCAGTGATCAACTGACCACAATCATTGGATGGAGCGAAATTAAAAAAAACCGGCCAAGTGCGTGTCGGGCCACGTAGTGTAGGGTTCTGTAGTTGCAAATCACAATTATATTATGCTGACCTAGTAGACTAGTGCTTTTATTTTATTTATGAATATTGAATATATTTTTAGTTCCATGGTTTAAATACTATAATATACTACAAAATATGCAACTTACACTACGTGCAATACTAGCCTACAAAAAACATATATAACTCCTTAACTTATGAACCCTACTTAGCCGTGATAGTTTTCTATAAAATTCTTTATATATACTACTGCTGTGAATTTTTCATGTATCCTATAAACAAACCATTTAGCTGGTAGAGACAGGGCAGGGGGGTACACTTGACTCTAGTAAAATTTAGCACTTTAAAATATCATATTTCACAAACGGATCCCTGAATCGAAAAATGGTGTTCCCACACCCACAATATTTTTGAAATACCTATTGAACGACATCCCACACTAAGGGTTGATAATGAAAATGCCCGTTTCCAAATAAAAGAGAGCCGATGTGTTTAAAAAAAATTTAAAAACACCTTAGATATCGAGGGCGAGGCCCGAGGGCTCGATTCAAATACGAGGCGTGGGGAATTGAGGCCTTCTTGAAGAAATCTTTGTTCGTTATTACTTTCTTTAGATGTTTATGTAGCAGAATTAATAAAATAAGAGCTTGTTAAGAAGTATAAATAATTATATGTACTTGCTGCACACATGCGGAATAAATTTCAACGGACCTTTTTTATCTCGCGGCCCATAAGTAGATACTTATAATGATACAAGACGCCGCCAGCCGAAGGCCAAGGGGGGGGGGGGGGGGCAAGTTGACAGGGTTCCCACTGAATTTTTAAAAACCTTACGCCATGCGGACGAAGTCGGGGGCAAAAGCTAGTTAAGTATAAGTTTTTCAGCTGCACAGTTGAAGAATTGGCAGCGGTATCTGGATTTCAGTGATGAAGTATCTACTAGTACTATATTTTTCAAATGCTTAGGGGGGGGCAGCTGAAGATCATTTCAAAGAGGAAAGTTCTTGCATGCACTTACTAATGGCAAAATCCTCAGTAACAGTTCTCTGCATCATACCAGCGATAGGAAACAACCTGATAACTTCTTTAAAAACCATATCTAAATACGGCATCGCTTTTATATCTGCATACGTTACTGGTCTGACTGTTTTTCCCATTACACTTACGATTTCCGCATAAAGTTTTTCCTGTAGTAAATAATTAAATAAAATTAATTAAATTGTAGCATTTAATATACCTCAGTTCTGAGTATTATCTGTTAAATGAGGTATTCTTGTGTGCTATGCGGTGTTCTAAAAAATCGGCCAAGTGCAAGTCTGGCCTCGCTCTGTTAGGGTTCTGTACATATAACCAAATAATTTTTTTTTAAACTAGATACATCTTATCTTAATATATAAGTTGTTTGTTTGTCCGCGATGGACTCCTAAACTACTGAACCAATTTAGATCAAACTTCGTAACTATCTGTAATTTGGTCTAACTTGAAAGATAGGATATTTTTTTTTGATTATGATACTTAGTTTATTTGTTTTATTTATATAGATAAGTTGGCGGTACGAAGTTCGCCGGGTCAGCTAGTATTTATAGATATCTTAGTTCTTAGAAAGTACTAAATCAGCATATGGGGAAAAACGTTCGTTTTGGTCACAACTTACAAACCGCATTATAAATCGGTGTTTTCAGTATTTGTTGTTTAAATACACTATATATAGTACATAATATACCAAAATTTCAAATTCCTAACTAGTTTAGTTTTTGAGATAGACCCCCTAACAAAATAGGTCTAAAACCGACTACTTTGACGGCGGCGCCCCATTTCTTCATTTTTGAAGCTAAAAAAAAAAATATATATTTGAACTCCACTTAATGAGCTCTAGACAATTACACCCCACATGCCAGGGTAAAAAATTAAAATTTTATTTCGAATTCTTTTCCATGTATGGGAGCCCCTTTATTTTTTAATTTCTTCTTCTTCTTCTTTATCAACCGATAGACGTCCACTGCTGGACAAAGGTCTCTTGCATGGACTTCCACAGGCCTCGGTCTTGCGCCGCCTGAATCCAGCGGCTCCCTGCGACTCGCTTGATGTCGTCGGTCCACCTGGTGGGGGGTCTGCCAACACTGCGCTTCCCGGTGCGGGGTCGCCACTCCAGCACCTTGGGACCCCAACGACCATCAGCTCTTCGAACTATGTGCCCGCCCATTTCCACTTCAGTATCGCGACTCGCTGAGCTATGTCGGTGACTCTGGTTCTCCTACGGATCTCCTCATTTCTGATTCGATCCCGCAGGGACACTCCGATTTAGTATTTGTCTGACTGTATTTGTGTAAAATAGATATGTGAAAAAATTATCACATCCGTTCAGTGAGTTTTCATAGCTCTCTCCATCGCCCGCTGAGCGGTCCTGAGCCTACTTAATTTAATTTAATTTAAATTATTTGTAGTTTGAAATACACAATATGTGAAAATTTCAACTGTCTACCTATTACGGTTCACGAGATACAGCCCGCTGACAGACGGACGGACGGACAGACGGACAGCGGAGGCTTAGTAATAGAGTCCCGTCGGCACCCCGGTGAGTACGGAACCCTAAAAAGGGAGCTAATAATATACCTACCTACCTTCGAACTACAAGTACGTAGATACTTCTATCTTCTTGGAACATAGATAAATAAATACCTACTTACATACGATTATAAGATTTTTTAATATTTGGATTCTTTTCCGGTCATAACTTACTCGTATGTAAAGCTTAGGTAGTTATATTGGGCATAAAATGATAAGATTCTTTATTACATACCTATTATTAAAGTTATCGTTACTATTAAAATTTCTATCGTTATGGGTCACGGAATTTGTGTTCGTACTTCGTAGGCCTCAGCTTTGATCATTATATTTTGTGCCATATAATATCCCGGACATAAATAAAAAAAATTAGTTCAATGTAAATCTAAAATATTTTGACTAATTAGTTACTTACCTTCCTACCTAAGTATATTCTAAGAAATGCTTAATACTAAAATGAATGAAGCTAAGGTGCTACAATGAGCTCTCTTCTTCCATTCACTGGTGAGAAAATAAGTAAGTACCTGACAATTAGGATGGAATGCCAGCATCAACAACAAAGTGGACGATATTTTGGCTAAAGCTTCTTGACTCTGAAAAATTGAAAATTTTCTATACCAGCTGTTATGGCTTCGGCAGAAATATTTCTATATAGCTTTATTAAAAACTAACCGATGTAAAAACAGTGAAAGTTTCATCTAACAACTCAGTTGGATCTAGTTCTTTTGACAATATAAATCTGTCTACAACACTATGTGTACTATGTATAAGATCTTCTTCTGAGTTTATGAAATTTTTCTCTCTGACGTCCATGGAATTTAATTTCTCCATTCGATATTTTATGATAGCCGCACTAAATTCTCGTATTAGTTTCTTGTATTTCTTTTGTTGTTTGTGTTGTTTCGTCAGCCAAAACACGGGATCTATTTGAAGATACCACTTTGTCATCCTATCAAATATGATATCGTACATTCTGTAACATGGAATTAATTTCATTTAAAGAAACATTAGTAAACATACCTAAGCATATTGATACAGCATATAAAAGATATATAGGTACCTATCTATTTTGAAATAAATGCTATAGTTGAAATAATCATTAATAAGTAATTATTATTATATTATTATCTGAACGATAGCATAATCTATTCGTATAAGATATACTACTAATAATTTTTGAAAGTTTCATGGGAAGGATTCCTTTCATTTAAATACGGAACCCTAATAGGTACTTAGGGAATATATTTTAGAGAGAGTGATTATTTATTTATTTTATATTATTTATTGTGTAATTCGGCTAAGATTTAAGCTTTTAAGCTTTTTTTTAGCGAGATTTACTCGTAGGTATCCTTTTGAAATAATAATTAACTACCTAACTATTAAGCCTTACCTAGGAGTCTCCTCGACAAGAGTTTGAAAGTGTGGCAAATTCGAAACTTCTTTTCTAGACAAACCAAGCAGTGTTTCTAGAAATCAAATTCAATATATAAACACGATAAAGTTAACAAAAAAACTCATAGGTATCTCACTTAGGTATCTACTCCTAGTCCTATATCTCATGATCTCATCGACTCGCGAAGAAGTGGCAATGGGCTAGGTATCATAGTGTAGTTTGAAGAACCAATAAACGTTATGGTCGTACTAGGAGCCGCGGCTGGTTGCAGGCGGCACAAGACCACAACGTTTAGAAGTTCCTTGTAGAGAGCAAAGCTCATGTACTTTAAACTATTTTAGTAGGTAGGTAACGGCACAGAGTAAGAATAGGTTTATAGTAAGAGGCAGAAGACATAATATTATAGAATAATCATTATTAATTAAATAGATTTATAATACTTATTAGTGTGGATACCTATAGGCTATAGGTAAAGTCGAAAGAATTTAACGAGGGTTAGTTTGAATTTCATCATAAAATGACTTACGACAAACTATGTAGCTAGTTGTCTGGACGATATACTTGTAAATATCTATCTGTTGCCCTTTGGGTGTTTCCTTATATTTTTGAATCAGCAAGTCAACCTCAAGATTAAATATATTAGTATAGCTTTCGATGGCTCGTCTTCCATAGAATGGTGCTGCGATTTTACGGTGTTTTTTCCATGTGGTACCTATAATTATGTATGTGTATTATATTCATATTAGTTTGGTGTGCAAGTAGTAAATATTCCACTGTTGTCTTAATTTCGGATTATTAAATCTTACTGTTAAATTATGAAGATAAAGAAACCTTTATGTAAATTATGAACTGGAAACCTTGTGGAATCCCGAAATCATCCGTGTGGAACTAGATTTTCGATAATCCCGCGGGAATTCCTTGATATTTTGGCATAAAAGTATCCTACGGGCTCTTGTGCCTGTCCTCGTGTTCGATTCGTTTTCGTGATTCGTGAAAACACGACTCGATGTGGTCTACATACAAAATGTACGTGCGCTTGTGCACTCATTCGATCCGTATTAGTTTTGTATGACGGCCACTTCGAATCGTGTTTTCACGAACACGATCACGAATCGAACACGAGGAAGTGCACAAGAGCCCTAGGATGCTAGCAATCTCCTTGCTTCTTGTGTGTAGGCAGTTGACAGACAGGCAGTTATTTTCATAATAAGGTAAGGGCTCCTAATTCCGAGGGATTCTAAAATTGGCACCTAATTCCGATGTATATAGAAAAACAGCTTTTTCTACCCTTTACCAAGCTCATATGCACTGCAAGCTATTTTAATCAATTGATAGTTTAGCAAGAAAAGGTTAGAATTATTTTGCTATAATCCGCCAACAGAAAAAATCTGTATGGTCAAACATGCAATTAAAAGCTAAGCACCACTCACCTACCCAGCCAAGCAAAAAAGCCAAGTTCCCAAGCAAGCAATGCCACCACCACTCACATGCACCATCACATACTCAGGAGATGTCGACTTTACAATGCTGTATTGTCTGACAATACAGCATTGTAAAGTCGACATCTCCTGAGGATGCTCCGGTGTCGGGGCGAAACGTGCGTCGAGAGTAGTGTAAAAGTCTTGTGTGGTGGTGCATGTGAGTGGTGGTGGCATTGCTTGCTTGGGAACTTGGCTTTTTTGCTTGGCTGGGTAGGTGAGTGGTGCTTAGCTTTTAATTGCATGTTTGACCATACAGATTTTTTCTGTTGGCGGATTATAGCAAAATAATTCTAACCTTTTCTTGCTAATCATGAACTTCCGCAAAGTAACGCCTGCTTCTATTCAATTGATAGTTTATCGTTCCGTGATTGATTGACAAAAAGGGTGGTTTTATGTGTGTAAGTTTTAAATTATCCGATAAATTTTGCGGTAGCGGACGGCCCGAACGCACGCTTCATACATTCTGGACCTTGTGCACGTGAGTATCAAAAATTTTTAAATAGTGTTTACTCGTTAATTTTGTTCAGTTTTTGTTTTTGTTTAGGTTAAAATATTGGAAGGATTACATTTTTTATCGAAAACGCTTAACTTTGTAAGGTTTTGTAAAGAAATGAAGTTGAAAATGAATATTAAAAATAACACGGCATTAGGTGCCAAATATTTTAGCCGGTTCCTTATGCCGAGGTATACCGCGGAATAGCAATTTCATAGGCCTAAACATTTTTTTAATTCTTAGGGCTGTTTTTATGATAAGCATTTCTTGCTTCGATTTCTAAAACTTAAATGGTCAATCAGCATAAGAACACCTTATTCCGAGGTACACTTTGGCGTCGAAATCACTAATTATAGCATATCAAAGATTATCTATTTTGGTAATTCATTAACTGATCGTATTGGAAAGTAAGAAAGGAAAATTAAGTTCATACGTATTTCGATGCAATGTTGAGAGAGTATAGTATATTTTTGCAAAGATATTCCAATTGAGAAATAATTTATTTATTTACTGTGGAAAAATCTTTTCTTTTTTAATACTCGGAATTAAGAAACATGTTTTTTGTTATAAAACGCTATTCCGATGTATATACATCGGAGTTAGGTTCTATGAGCACCTTATTACGTGGTATAAACAGAAGTTAAATACAGGATGTTCACAATATTACCGCAGTGTGTATGATTTCAGTGTATTATATTTGCCATTTAAAATAACATTCGTTATCTAAAATATTTATGTAAAATTTGCAAATACAATAATGAAATAAGGGGTACTTACCCGTGGTACTACCGGTGGTACTACTGGTAGTACCACGGGTAATCAGGTCTTACCAGACACGTTGATATTACCACGTGCAAAAAAAATCACCCGTAGTTTTAACTAGTTAATTTTATAAATAAAGTTAAAAGTTTTTATAGAAAACAATTAAACTCAAACGACACCACATGAAATTAAAAACTAATTTACACCAATTAAAATTTAAAATTATTTATTTGATGTAGGCCAATCTGTGGCTTTTATGACAATTTAAGACTACCACCGGCACCTACTTAACGTTTATTAACTGTAACAATTAACTGTATTAGCATCCACCTTGTTGGTTTGGAAAACAGGTTGGTTTGGAAAATACTTACAAATATTACACTTGCATTTTAATTAGAAAAATTTTATCAAAAGGAATGCATTCAAACATAACCTTTACCAAAAAAAAAAATATCCACATTTACAATTTTTGAGAAGTGCTAATAACATAATTTTACGTCCACCAAGAACTAACTATGGCAAGAGAAATATTACATTCGAAAGTGCTCAGATATATAACAAACTTCCTAAAAATATAAAGGAATGTAAAAGCATGCACAATTTTAAAAAACTGCTTAAAAACCATTTTGCGAAAATTAGTTAAAACATAATAATACTTTTGACGAAATTTAAAAAAGAAAACAAAAATAAATTGAATCTACTTTTTATGGGCCACATCTAGTTAGGAGATAAACCGCGGCTCGAATAGATTCTGTTGTGATGGTACCAAGCTTTTTGAATACTTACCCACTTTTTGTACGCTCCGTAATGCAACTATTTTTGTAAAACATGCTTTTAGCTTAAGTCTCGTTTAAGTGAATATGTAAAATATTCTTTTTGAGACAATAAATATATCTTTAACCCGAACAGGTACCAACATCAACCCTAACCGGAAACTAACGGGAATCAGGTAAACGGACAGGCGCCTTCCCACGTTGACTTATACCGTCATTACTCGCTCGCTTTATGACTTATACTCGCGGTAACGGTATCCCATGATTATTCATTCAATCGATACATAACGACCAAAACTGACATTATTATTATGCCCGTTTTCACTAAACATACCTAAATCATCCCCTAAGTAGGAGTCTCTTGACGTAGGTATCTCCTAAATACAATCCTAAGTCCTAACATCCGTCCCAATGTCCTTTTAGGTGTCCCGTACCGGATCGTGATAAAGAAGTTGACAGAAATCATCACCTAACATCATCATCATAGGTAGTCCGTAAAGGTTAGGGAACATTAGTTAAAAAATATATATATATATATATATTTAAAAAAAAAATTAAAAAAATATATTTTTGTACTTGGTTCAAAATCGTCTTTAAAAAGATATATCGCGAGCCTATGAAAAGCTACAAAAAATATTTTCCTTCGCATTCACTTCTATGAGAGCCCCCCTGAAATAAAGATTTTTATAATTTTTTATGCAATATTCGGCTGAAGGCCATCAGTTTACATTTTATATCTAAATTTGAAATAATTACGTTCAGTAATTCAAAAGTTATAAGGCTCTGACAGACGGACAGTCGGACGGACAGACGGACGGACGGACAAGTGCAAATTCACTCAAGTAGACTCTGAGACCTCGCTTCGCTCGGTCAATAACCGGTCATAAATATTAGTAATTTTTTTATACCGGTATCGATAGCATTAGATGTTATTTAGGAGTAATAATTTACTATGGTAATTAATATTACTCACAATACGAATATTATTAATGGTAGATTGCGATACCATTTTACTAGTCATCTAAGAAGACAGAGACTAGGCTGATTTAGAAACCAAATTTAATAAATGCAGTTGGCTTTTAAACACCCTGTAGTACTCTTTCTACTCCTTTTCCTTTTGTATTTTGAACACTCGGAATTAGGTACCAAATGCATCGGAATAAGGATTTTTACATCGGAATTAGGTGCTCTGGACTATTTTCTTATTTTATTTAATTTTACATATAAATTAAGGTTTAAATATCAAACTTTTAGCCTATTTCAAGAGTAAGTCAAATAACACTTCAGATAAAAATAACCAGTCCGGTAGAAAGGTATAGTGAATGCTTAATTTTTGATGATTTTTCAAGCTTTGATGAAAATACCGCGGAATTAGGTGCCGTTACCTTAAGTGTTATGGTATAATAGCCTCTTAGCCTGGTAGTCAATAATTTCGATCCCGGGCACGTATGTATCTCTCTTTCTCTGTATAATGTACTTATTAGTTTTTGTAGTTACTCGATTATAGAGCATTTTAAGCAAAATGTCATATTGTTTTAATGGTGACACTTTGTTACTGGGCAAAGATCTCATCCTCTCCAATAAGATATCGATATTACGAAAAAGCTTCATTGTGGGTATATAATATTAGGTAATGTATTATTAGGAAAATCATAAAGAATAAATACGAGTTGGTTAGTAAAAACGCTACCTGATCCACTGAGGATTCCCTCGCCAATCATTTTTTGCATATATTTGTATTGTGGTCCTTTTACACTTGTCTTGTTATTTGTAAGAAGAAGCTACAATTTGAATATCGACATTATTTGAAAAAAAAAAACAATCCTTTACTTAATTTTGTATTTAAGGTCGTAGCTCATTTACATGGTACCGCTCCCGCACGTCAAAGTAATATCTAAACATGGACTTATGGTCACGATAAAGGATAATACAAGGATAAAGGCCACGGTAAAGTCACGGTTCACGAATGTGTTTGCATAGTAGTTGAGAGGGTTGAGGGAGGTCGGCCTCTTCACCGACCGTGCTATGATAGCGATCTTAACTGCTATCTGTCGGCCTGTGGACTAAAGGCTAAGATCTATAGTTAAAATAAGACACAAATATGTCCTGACATAAATCTGTCTCGTTTTAACTCAGTCATGATTTTCAGCTGAGTGAGAGTGCCCATAGATCCATAGATCTCACCCTAAGAGCGGCAACTTTAATTTGAAGTGGAGCGGTGCGGGAGCACGGTGGGAGCGGTATCATATAAGTGAGCTATGACCTCTATCCACTTGTACCTTAACATCCTCTATATTACAGACAACAACATTAAGGTCTGTACCCAGCCAAACTCTAAATACATCTCCATACTCAACTATAAGATCTCTAATCACTCTTATGAACTCTGCAACATAACGTATAATAATAGTAACATTAGAAAGCGAAAGTTAATGAAACGGTGATAGTCTAGTGGTTAAGAATGCTGTCTCCTTTTTGGGAAGTCCGGGGGTCGATCCCAGGCATGCATCGCTAAAAGAAAGCGATCATCGCTGTCTTTTTGGAGTCATGTACGTTTTATGTCTGTACATAATTTTTTTGAATATTACTTGCATAATAACGTTGAGGAAATCTGAATGCCTCAGAGTTCTCTATAATTTTCTCAATAGTGGACTATGGCCTAAACAAGGGTTAACATGTCACCTCTTGAAGGAGCCTTCTCTTTCGAAAGGTTCTGTAGTAGGGGGGACTAGCGAATGAATGAAATTTAAACAAATAAATTAAAGTTAAAACCACACCGAGAAGACATGAAGTCAGGTAAAGCGGTTATTACCTACAATAAAAAAATTTGAAATATTAATTAGGATTCAAGAAAGAGGGGACAATTATGCACTAATTATCTTATCCACACTTTACTTTGGTCACTGAATCAATTTGCACATTGACCCTGGTTTGAAAACCAATTATTTGTAGTCGAACTTGAAGTCAAAAATCGAATTTTTTGCAAATACCTACCTAGTTTTATTCATTACTTACCTTGTGGCTGGACCATAAACTTGATAGCATTCCCAACAATGGGTAAAGCCGGTGGTCCAGGTATTTGTTTTGCCATGTTCAGCATTCGGCGGTTCCTGTAGGTCCAATTCAGCCACACGCTCAACAGAACAGTGACAGTCGCTAACACGGGCCACATCATTCTGGAACAATTTAATGTTAATTTTTTTAAATAAAATGTCACAAGCTAAATTAATCTAATTACTATACAAATCATGCCCGCGTGGAATGGTGCCAAGAATACTAGCTGCATTTTTGTACAAAAAATGAACCAGCCCTGCTGTCACATGAGGCAATTAACCGCGGTGAAATGTCTCACGTTGACTCCATGGCCTCAGGGATAGGGTCTCCACAGCAAACGGAAGAAATATGTAATAGGCTATTTGACTACTTTTAGAAAATCATCTTAAATTGTTAATAATGCTATGCTGAAGCTAACGAAACATATATTTCGGCATAATTTTCATTATTTTTCATAAAAATCGAGAAATAAATTCAAAAAAATAAATTGCCGCCGAAACGTTCCATTTGCTCTCATGACGTAACAGTTCACATTTCAAACAATGACAATTTTATAATATGTGTTTAGGCCGCGTGTCGCATACTTCTTGGTATTTAATAAAATAGTAACGATGAAAAACAGACGAAATTAGCCTATTACGCCGCACAAACACGTCGAAATGTATTGACAAAATGAGAATTCCATAGGTGGTGTGGACTGTGACGTCATTCGAGATCACGGAACGTTTTCGATCACGTGACCATGGCCAGAATTATAGCAATTTTATTTAATGTTTTCTAATTAAATAAAGCTTTATTTAATTAGTTAGTTTTGTCGTATGGAATAATGTTTTTAGATAATAATCTTTTAGGATGACACCAGTTGAAACGATATTTTTATTATAGTCAAATACCCTATTCTCAATCAGAGAGGCATACTTGCGCTGTTTGCAAGATTCAGCCATTTCACCTGCGGCCCCGGTCTTGATGCTGTCTCAGAATAGAATAGAATTTTTTTATTACAAGCTTTTATTTAGCTTGACCAGCTTATTTATTTGTTTGTTTGGGTCAAATCTTGCAAAATGAATTAGAACCACTTCCCGGTTTCCGATTGAGCTGAAATTTTGCATGTATGTGTAAATCGGATGACAATGCAATATTATTGTGACATGGAGCTGATCCGATGATGGAGACGGAAGATGGCTATCGGAACTCTGTAATAAAACAATGTAACCCCATCGAGTTTGGGCTCGTTTGATTCGAACTCTGATCCTAGATGATATCTAGAGTCTAATGATGTAGCTACTAAAAGCTTGTTCTTATTTAAAAATATTTTTTTAATTTACACTTGTTTTATTTAAATAAACTTTTTTACAAGTGCTTTTGAATCGTCGTTGAGTCTACACTGGTTCGGAATGCCCTTCCTGCCGAGAAGAACCAGCAAGAGACTCGGCGGCTGCTCTTTTCAAAACAAGTTTACAATACAGTCTCTGTTATGACACGGAACCAATGTGTCGACGCACGTTGCATCCCACATTAGAACCCCTCCGTTCCCAGGGAACCAGCTACCAGGTCTCTTGCCATCATCTCGACTAATCCCTGCTGGCTCGACGATTGCAGGAATATCAATGGTGGCAAGAGCCCTTTTTAACGTATCTTTAAGAGAACCGTTTTTTTATGGGATCGAAGCTTAGGTCACCTAATCTTTGTGATTTTTTCTTAATAAATTTTATATCCTTATATTATTTACATTTACACTACACAATATAGGTACCTATATATGTATAATTAATAATTTTTATACCTAATAATTATATAAGTCGGTAAATAACAAAAAAATATATAGTACTTACTAGCTGACCCAGCGAAATTCGTACCGCCAGCAAAAATATTTAGGGGTGGGTCACCCTTATCATTTAGGGGTATGAAAAATAGATGTTGGCCGATTCTCAGACCTACCCGATATGTACACAAAATTTCATAAAAATGGGTCCAGCCGTTTCGGAGGTGTTTGTTAACAAACACCGCGACATGAGAATTTTATATATTAGATAGTACCCCCCCACACACTGTTATCGACTATCGCACACTTGTAAAACGACAGATCATAAAGAACTCTAGCAGAAAACTGGAATAGTTAAAATTATCCTACTGTTATAGAAATTCACATTATATTTAAGGTTAATGTCTGCTTAGTTGTAACAAAATAGGTGTACAGCTATTCAGCAGTGATAGCTTAGTGGTTAGGACTATAGTCTCCTATTCGGGGGGTCGCAGGTCCCGGGTACGCACCTCTGACTTTTCGGAGTCAAGTGCGTTTAAGCAATTAAATATCACTTGCTTCAACGGTGAAGGAAATCATCGTGAGTAAACCTGCTCACCTGAAAGTTCTTCATAATGTTCTTGAAGGTGTGTGAAGTCCGCCAATTCGCATTGGGCCATCGTGGTGGACTATGGCCTATAACCCTTCTGTGGGAGGAGATCTGCGCTCTGTAGTGAGCCGATGATAGGTTGCTGATGATGATGATGTTTAGAACCTAAGTATGTCACAACCGTCAAGTAAATAACGTTTATACCGATCATGTTAATATTCAAAGCTTAATGGAGACACTACAGTTTGTTTGAGACAAGAACTGAAGTTTCGAACCTTATCTACTTCGGTGAAAAGTGGTGCTTACTTTTTATTTTTGACTCAAGGCCTTATATAAAGATACTAAGTACCTACCTACCTATTCCATTTATTCTGTGGTGATTATATACCTATTGGTATATAAGTTACTTACTTGACGATTGTGACATACTTAGGTTCTTAACATCTACATTATCATTATCAGCAACCCATCAACGGCTCACTACTGAGCGCAGGTCTCCTCCCAGAGAAGGGTTATAGGCCATAGTCCACCATGCTGGCCCAATGTAAAGGTTGTAAACATAACATAATGTGACTGAATTGTTCTAAATACGTGACTAAAACCAAGGATAATGACCAAATAATGACCTATCACCTAGTTACTCACTACTCAGATGTAATCTACTGTACGTGAGTTCATTGTTTTTATTTTCGACCTTGCCCTAGCGAATTACATTCTACTCTTTGCGATCTAGTATGAGAACAGAATAACTAATAATATGTAGTACAGGTACAAAAGATTCACTCCACAAAATCATTTAAGTGGATAGCGACTCTTGCTGCCAAACAACAAAGCGCATTTCAGGGCGCACAGCGCTTAATTACCTACAGATAGATATCTACACCTAAACGTTGCCTCTCTTTCTATCGCGTAACTCTTATCCCTTTGGACTACGTTAGCCAATGACGCCTACCTATGAACAGGCAATTCGGAATAAGCACTGTGTCGCATTTTGGAGGGCACACTGTAATCGATTTTTAGGGTTCCGTACCAAAATGGCAAAAATGGAACCCTTATGGTGAGACTTTCTCCGTCCGTCCGTCCGGCCGTCTGTCACAGTCGATTATTTCAGTAACTATTAAAGCTATCGACATGAAATTTGGCACAGTTGTGTATAATAGTGGCCCAACATCATTGGAATAAAGAAAAATCGAAAATTATTTTTAGTTTTATTAAAAAAGGGGGAAAATTATTTTAGTTTGATTAAAAAAGGGGGAAAATCGGGGGTTTGAAATTTCAAAGTAAGATAACTATACCTAGTGGGGTATCATATGAAAGGCCATTACTTGTGCATTCTAAAACAGTTTTTTATTTATTTCTATGTATAATAGTTTTTACGCTAGCGTAAACTGGACAAAACACCCCATACAAATATAAGAAAAGTTACGCGAACCGAAGATGCAACGCTAAAGGTAAAGTTGCTTAAATGGCGATGGGCTGGCCACACCATACGGGGTGAGGTTAAATGGAGCAAAGCGGTCAGTGTTTGATACCCCAGAGAGGGAAAGAGAAGGAAGGGGCGACAAAACAAGAGATGGCGAGACGAAATTGAGGCCATAGCAGGAAAAACATGGATGAGACGAGCAGCAGATAGGAAGGATTGGAGGAGGCCTTTGCCAAAGGGCATACGGACTAGCGAATATAAATAGCAATAAACTATTAAAAATATTTTATATTAAGTCTTTCTCCGTCCGTCCGTCCGTCCGTCTGTCACAGTCGATTATTTCAGTAACTATTAAAGCTATCGACATGAAATTTGGCACAGTTGTGTATAAAAGTGGCCCAACATCATTGGAATAAAGAAAAATCGAAAATTATTTTTAGTTTTATTAAAAAAGTTGGAAAATAAAAGAAAAGTGGGGTATCATTTGAAAGGCCTTTACTTTTGCATTCTAAAACAGTTTTTTATTTATTTCTATATACAATAGTTTTTGAGTAATCGGCCAAAATGTCGAAAAAAATCCCGCCCCCCCCCCCCCCCTTATCTCCGAAGTTTACCAATCGAAAAATCTGAAATAATTATGGTCAATAGAGGTTTATGTATATTTTACAGGAAAAATAAAACCATCGCTCTAACTAGCATAGTTTTTTTTATATCTAAATATATAAAAGGCAAAGGTGACTGACTGACTGACCGACTGACTGACTGGTCTATCAACGCACAGCTCTAACCACTAGACGGATCGGGCTGAAATTTTGCACACAGATAGTTATTACGTACACGTCCACTAAGAAAGGATTTTTGAAAATTCCAACCCCAAGAGGGTTAAATGGGGGTTGAAAGTTTGTATAAAAGTCCGTCATTTATCAAATTATTTTTCATGTAATATCCATGAAACTTTAATTTTTGGGCTTTCGATAAAAAAATAAGAATAATAAAAAAATAATGATTGCGTGTTTCGCAAATTTTGAAAATTCCACCCCCAAAGACTTCAAATAGGGGATGAAAATTGTATAAAAAACTTCAGAGGTGTCAAGGGACACCCGGATGGAACGTAGTTCCTTTCGATTAATTAATTTGGCATTGTGTGCGGTATTTTCGCGGTACAATAATGGGTCTCCGTAGCCTTGTGGCTTCTGCAGTCACCTAACAGCCAAAGGTCGATGGTTCGAATCCCAGCTCGACAGACCGAATTTTCCATTTTCAATTTTATTTTAAACAATTTCTACATGGGGAACCTTTCCCTAATTTTTTATAACTTATAAGTTATAAAAAATTAGGGAAAAATTCCACATACAAGTACAATACAGTATATAGTAGTAGTACAATATATATATACAGTATATATCGCCGGGTACTGTACGCGTTTGACAGTTTTTAAATTTTCAACTCCCAATGGAGTTAAATAGAGGGTGAATGATTGTTATTAAGTCTGTCGTTTTTCAACTTAGGTATAACCATGAAACTTGGTATGATGGCTTTTTACGGAGATACGAATCGCGTTAGGTTGGATTTTAATTACCAATATTAATAATCTAACTTAACGTGAGCTAACCAACCGCTAAGAAACCATTTTTGAAAATTCAACCTCTAAGGGGGTAAAATAGGGGTTTGAAAAATCGAACTTAACGTGAGCGAAGCCGCGGGCAAAAGCTAGTTAACAATAAACCTCTATAAACAAAGTTAACGATAAATAAGCAAATTAATATAATATTATCGTTTTACTTTTACTTTTGGAGTACGGAACCCTCGGTGCGCGAGTCCGACTCGCACTTGGTCGGCTTTTTTTTATTATAAAGGAGGTACTTTAAAACTTGCCTCATAAATATTTCAAGATCATCGGATTTATAGTCTGAACTATAGTTACAGACATCACAACCTCAGTAATAGGTATGTCCAAATAACTTGAAACCCAAAATGCTAAGCAACCTTTGAACGTACGGAGTGTGCACTTTATCGTATAAGGCTCAATAATAGGGCTCAATAGATAGACCTATTTGTCAAAGTCAGGTCACTCCAAAGGAGTCAGATATTCCCAAAAAATCATTATTCACAGTATGGACGTCCAGAATGATCCTTACTTATATTACTAGCTGATGCCCACGACTTCGTCCGCGTGGATTTAGTTTTTAATTTCCCTCGGGAACTCTTTGATTTTCCGGGATAAAAGTAGCCTATGTCACTCTCCAGTTCCTCAACTACACCCATGCAAAAAATTGTCCGTGATTGAGGACAAACCAACAAACAAACACTTTCGCATTTATAATATTATAAGGATTAGTTAGATAAGTAGTCTCTTTGGGTTAAGACTATCTCGCAAGTCGCAATCTAACATCGTTCAAGATTTAGGTTGCCTAGCAACATAATAATACTCGTAATAACATCGTTCGAGATTTAGGTTGCTAATCTCGAACTGTAGGTTTAAATGACTAATATATACTCGAACTGTTTATATAACAGTATATATGACTGAAGCAGTGATAGCCTAGTGGTTAGGACTGTGGTCTCCTATTCGGGGGGTCGCAGATTCGGTCCCGGGTACGTACCTCTGACTTTTCGGAGTCAAGTGCGTTTAAGCAATTAAATATCACTTGCTTCAACGGTGAAGGAAAACATCGTGAGGAAACCTGCACACCTGAGAGTTCTTCATAATGTTCTCGAAGGTGTGTGAAGTCCGCCAATTCGCATTGGGCCAGCGTGGTGGACAATGGCCTATAACCCTTCTCTGACAGGAGACCTGCGCTCAGTAGTGAGCCGTTTATGGATTGCTGATGATGATGATCCATGAAACTTCGTATTTTGGCTTTCGATTAAAAATAATGAAGTATGTGTTTCACAGTTTCAGAAAGTTCCAGCCCAAAACCTAATTCCACGCGGACGAAGTCGGGGGGCAAGAGTTAGTTTAACTATGGACGCTAATATACGCGCCGAATAAAAATTATGTACAGTCTATGTGTTGTAAATGACGTATTTTTCCGTTCGCATTAAATCTGGTTAGTGGTAGCCGGTAGGTACGTATATAGATATACGATCAGTAATTGAGAACTCTTGTATTGTCTCAACCCATTCACAAACCGCTGTTCAGTCTGGCAAGCGCAAGCAACGCGAGTGTTATCAGTGTTCATAATATTATGAAATGAGTTCCAACGTCGATATCCCGCCTAATTATCACCTCGGACATTTATTTTTGGAAATTTTACAGCGGCACCCACAAAATGTTTGTCAGGTTAGTTTTATATGAAGTAGAAAAAACTGTTACATTGAAATACAAAAGAAAAGTGTTTAAACACAAGATGAAACGAAAGAAGTGTCGTCTAAAAATATTATAGCTGCTAATAAATTTAGAACGGGACACTTCTGTCATTTCATCTTGTGTTTACACAATTTTCTTTAGTATTTCAATGTAACAGTTTTTTATAAAGCCATGCGGAACTTGATTAATCTTGTGTTGAGAGTATGTGTACGACAATTTAGTGCAACGAGTGGGGATTGGACTGACGACCATTCAGTTTTCGATTTAACTATTTAGCTGTTTAACCATTGAGCTATTGAGGCTAGGCTATGATATTTATTAATTTAGATTTACTAAGTTTTTGCCATATAATTATAGGTGACTGTCTGACTGACATGCTTTTACTAGCACTAGATGGTGCCAATGTAGGTACCTACCTAACCTACCTACCTACTTACCTACTTCACCATACTGGCCAAATGCGAGCCGCTTCTTCCTTTGAAAACATGGAAAAATCTCAGGCATGCAGGTTCCTTTGCAAAGTTTAAATTAATAATATATCACATAAAAATAGTACATTGTTCTACGAGGGGTGAAAGTGACCCATTACTTACGAAGGCGTCATTTGAGACACGAGGCGGAGCCGAGTGTATCAATACGCCCGAGTTAGGAATCTCACTTTCTCCCGAGTGATACATAGTGCTTTATACTACACCTACGAGGAAAATAACAGACACATTTTTTAATTATTGAAGTTTACTTTAGATGTACTCCGACTACTTTGGAGGTACGCAGGCTACTTTTAAGGTACGCCAGCTACTTTTGAGGTATGCCGACTACTTTAGAGGTACTCAGGTAGCCTGCTTACCGCCAAAATAGCCTGGGTACCTTTAAAGTAGACGGCGTACCTCTAAAGTAGACGGCGTACCTCTAAAGTAGCCTGCGTACCTAAAAAGTAGTCACCATAGAGGTACGCCCACTACTTTAGAGGTACGCAGGCTACTTTTAAGGTACGACAGCTACTTTAGAGGTACGCCGGCTACTTTAGAGGTACGCCGACTACTTTAGAGGCTCGCAGGTAGCCTGCGTACCACCAAAGTAGCTTGCGTACCTCCAAAGTAGGCTGCGTACCTCTAAAGTAGACGGCGTACCTCTAAAGCAGCCGACGTACCTCTAAAGTACCTGTCGTACCTTAAAAGTAGCCTGCGTACCTCTAAAGTAGTCGGCGTACCTCTATGGTGACTACTTTAGAGGTACGCAGGCTACTTTGGAGGTATGCCGGCTACTTTAGAGGTACGCCGACTACTTTAGAGGTACGCAGGTAGTCTGCGTACCACCAAAGTAGCCTGCGTACCTCCAAAGTAGCCAGCGTACCTTAAAAGTAGCCTGCGTACCACCAAAGTAGCCTGCGTACCTCCAAAGTAAGCTGCCTACCTCTAAAGTAGACGGCGTACCTCTAAAGTAGCCGGCGTACCTCTAAAGTAGCTGTCGTACCTTAAAAGTAGTCTGCGTACCTCTAAAGTAGTCGGCGTACCTCTATGGTGACTACTTAATTAGAGGTACGCAGGTAGTCTGCGTACTACCAAAGTAGCCTGCGTACCTCCAAAGTAGCCTGCGTACCTCCAAAGTAGCCTGCGTACCTTCTAAGTAGCCTGCGTACCTCCAAAGTAGCCTGCGTACCTTCAAAGTAGCCTGCGTACCTTCTAAGTAGCCTGTGTACCACCAAAGTAGCCTGCGTACCTCTAAAGTAGCCTGCGTACCTCTAAAGTAACTGGCGTACCTTAAAAGTAGCCTGCTTATCACCATTTTTTAAGTATTTGTATTACTGAAGTAATTTTGTCAAAAATTAAAAAAAGACAACCACGTATGTAATGGATTTTCATACAACTTTTCAGCCCGCTAAAGCACGTAAGTAATGAAATTTCATACATTTTTTCAGCCCGCAGATTTGCCTCTACGTAAAGACGTATTTTCTTTCTCGCTCTTTCTCGATATGACACAAATCGTACTTTCCGAGCAGGTGTAGGTAGTCCGCATCATGACTTCGAAATATGGTGCGCCGAATAATAATCAAATTATTTTATTAAACACAATATTAATATAAATTTATTTATTGTAATGAATTTTAAATTTAATAGTAGATACACCGTATAAATAGCAAAATTAATTAATCTAAACTAACTTTAACTAAATAATTATTAAATAATAAAAAAGCTCTAAATAAATAATTGAATCCACATTGACGCCAATGACGGTAATGTACCAACTCAGAAGCTGGCTGCATTTCCTCTTTGAATACAAATATAAATATACTTATTTTTTAATTTAAATATTAATTAATTGCTTAAAACGCACATTTGTACCTGACAACTCTAAAAACTATGTATGTAATATACCTACCCTGAATTCTGATGAGGCTCAAGTCTTATCACTATTCTATTACTGCTATATTTAGGTACCTACTATAATTTTGATTAGGTAACTACAATTAATCTAGTAGAGACAATATCAAAATATGTTTACTTTAACAACATTCTTGATAAGTTTTAAGAGTAGATAGGAGCCTATTTTAAAACTTACACTTTGTTTATTTTGTTAGGTTCCGCGTACTTATTCTGCTAATGTCTCTTATATAATATGCCAACGACTTCGTCTGCGTTAAATTTGGGTTTAAAATCCCACGGGGACCCTTAAAAGTTTAAAAAGTAACCTATTTCACTGTCCAGGTCCCCAACTATACCCTGGATGTAAAAAAATCACATCGATCCGTAGTTCTGTTGCGGCGTGATTGAAGGACAAACCGTCAAACAAACATACTTTCACATTTAAATAATATTAGTATGACAGAATGATATTAGTATGATAGTAAGAAGTAAGATTAAAATTAGTATTATTAGGCCCGCTTGCAGAGACACCGAGTTATCCTTTTAGCCCAGAGTTAGCTGCTGCTTTGACAGATTACAAATTCATTCCTGGGTTAAGCCTAACTCGGCGTTTCTGCAAGCGGGACTTAGTATATTAGTAATTATTGAATTTTTGAACCTCTGCTCTGGTCTGAACTGGTGAAGGCGTTCGGTATAAGGCGTCGTCCTAATACAACGTGAATGCGCGATCATCGCGCGAGTAAGCGATGCGACCATTGCGTGCTTGCGCGATAACAAAAACTGGGTGTCCTAATAGAACGCGAATACGAGATCATCGCGCGATTCCACGGTGCGAGCTGCCGCGGGTTCCGTTTCGCTTAACAGTTTACGCGTGGCATTGGCGCTAAGCATGGACATCTCACATCAGAAACGCCCAGTTTTTACTTTCTGGAATTATATGGATGACCTATTCAGGTCGGGTCCCTTCCCTTCACCCCGCTGACCGACGAAGCGACGCGATTGTCGCGCGAATGTCAATTAGGACACTTGATCGCGCGTTCGTACGAACTAAGTTCGCGTGAATAGATTTAAAACATTTAAATCGCGCGAACCCATCGCGCGAATGCCAATTAGGACACCTATTCGAGATCAGTATGTTTGATCGCGCGTTCGTACGAGTAAAATTCGCGCGAACTTGCGATGATCGCGCATTCGCGTTGTATTAGGACGACGCCTTGAGACGATTTGGTATCATGATACGAATGTAGCCTAAGTGAGCCTAAAGAAAACAATACTTCTCAATCCAGATAGATGCAGCTACTGGTGAAGAGGAGAGTTACGCGTCAGTGTTAAAACGTTCCATCAGATTAGCAAAAGCTTTGAGAGCTTTTGGTATAAATCCGGGGGACGTTATGGCTATAGGTGGCCCGAACCACTTGGATCTCTGCATACCGTTTTATGCAGCTCATTTCAACGGGTTGCCGATCGTTGGTGTAGATCCCTATTTTAAATATGGTGAGTGAAAGAAGCCGATAAAATTGGTATAGAATCGAATGGAATAGAAAAGTTTTTTTATCAAATAATCTTTAACAATGTGCTTTTGAAAATTTGAACCGTCAAAGGAATCTACTGATTTGGAATGCCGTTTCAGGCCAGAAGAACCAGCATGAGATTCAGTGGCGCTCTTTAAAAAAAAAACAGAAAAAAATAATAACGATTTTATGGAGCGTCATATCTACGGCACGCTTTTTAGGGTTCCGTACCCAAAGGGTACCAACGGGACCCTATTACTAAGCCTACGCTGTCCGTCCTTCCGTCCGTCCGTCCGTCTGTCAGCGGGCTGTATCTCGTAAACCGTAATAGATAGACAGATGAAAAGAGATGGTCCACTTTGGGTGTACTCTTGTACACTATACCATGAAAAGCAGAAAAATACAGAAAGTTCATTAAAAATAAAATATATTAGAACATCGCAATAAATAACTTGCTAAAATAAAAATAATTTCAAGTTTTTCGGTACTACTTGCAACACTTACAAGATGGCGTCCTTCAATCCGAGTTTAAGCTATAGAGAAGATAGGTATCATGTAGACGCGCATCTATTTTCAAATGGCTGTCTTATTTTTTAATTTATTCCTGTTCCAAGCTCATTGCTTGTAACAAATCACAGAGTACTTTGTTATTAACAAAGTACTCTGTGGCACAAGATAGCTTTCTGGTCGGATAATATCTCATGATATTTTGACAGCTAACCTCATTACGTCAAAAAACATGAATCCGCCCGCCATTATCCAGATTATACCTAGCTAGTTAAGTTACGTCACGTGGAGATAATAAATAATTTTTTGCTCCATAATTTAGATGAGTTCGTGGATTTGATTAATCAAAAATGGGTTCATATTCTATTTTCTTTTATTTTATCACTGGTACAAGACCAGACCCAGACTCAATACAATTTTGGACGTCTCCTTTTCACATATTATGTATTTCTATTGCCGCTATAACAACAAATAATAAAAATTAAATTAAATTAAACTAGTGGTTCGCCCCGAACTGAGACCTCGCGGTAACGGTATCCCATGATTATTCATTCAATCGATACATGATAACCAAAACTGATATTATTATTATGCCCGTTTTCACCAAACATACCCAAATCATTCCCTAAGTAGGAGTCTCTTAACGTAGGTAGCTCCTAAATACAATCCTAAGTCCTAACATCCGTCACAATGTCCTTTTAGGTGTCCCGTACAGGATCGTGATAAATAAGTTGACAGAAAACATCACCTAACTTATCATAGGTAGCCCGTAAAGGTTAGGGAACGTTAGTGAAAACATTGAATTATTATGTAGGTACTAACGAGTGAAACCGGGTTACGGGCATCTGTACAAATCGTCATCTATCGACGCGAATAGAAAATATACAATATTTAACTAAAATTTAACTAAAATATAATTTTAATTGAATAATATGGTACAAAAAAAATTACAATACAATTATTGTATTATATTATGTAACTAAATAATAATGGTCGACACAAAACTGTTTTTGGGATAACTCGTAGTCCCATGGAATAGCTACTGACTGCGCCATCTATTAGCATTATTGTGAAGCTATGTTGATGCTATATGAATTACTGATGCCCATTAAAAATTAAATAATCTCGTTTCTTTATAATATTCATATAATTTTAGTATTTGTTGTTCAAGTACAGGATATAAGTGACCTAAAAAAATAAAATCAGCTTGAAAATACAAAGCGGATTTTCTTAGAGAGCGTCTTCAAGCGAGCGTATAAAATCGCCACTTTGAAAGCCCCCCATTTCGTCAATTTTAAGGGAAAAATTTAAAAAAAAATATTTTTGTACTCGGTTCAAAATTATCTTTAAAATGATATGTAACAATTTTATGTAACGCGATAAAATTTTTTTTACTTCGCATTCACTTCTATGAGAGCCCCCCTGAAAAAAAGGTTTTTATAATTTTTTATCCAATATTCGGCTGAAGGCCATCAGTTTACATATTATATCTAAATTTGAAGTAATTACGTTCAGTAATTCAAAAGTTATAAGGCTCTGACAGACGGACGGACGGACGGACGGACGGACGGACGGACAAGTGCAAATTCACTCTAGTAGACTCAGAGACCTCGCTTCGCTCGGTCAAAAAATTAAATTAAAATGGGTAGGTGGGTAGATGGAAATTTTTTAATTTAATTTTTTTAACGGAACCCTAAAAGAGCGAGGCCCGACTCGCACTTGGCCGATTTTTAGAATAGAATAGAAAAGAAATATATTCGACCGAGCGAAGCGAAGGTCTCTGAGTTTACCTGAGTGAATTTGCACTTCTCCGTCCGTCCGTCCGTCTGTCAGAGCCTTATAACTTCTGAATTACTGAACGTAATTACTTCAATTTTAGATATGATATGTAAACCGATGGCCTCCAGCCGAAAATGGCTTAAAAAGTTATAAAAATCTTTATTTCAGGGGGGCTCTCATAGAAGCGAATGCGAAGTAAAATATATTTTTTTGCATTTCATAGGGTTGCAGTACCTCATTTTAAAGATAATTTGGAACAGAGTACAAAAGTATCTTTTTTTTATTTTTTTTCCTAAAATTGACGAAATGGGGGGCTTTCAAAGTGGAGATTGTATTCGAGGCTAGATCTCTAAAACCACTTTATTTTAAAACTTGAAACTTACACATAATTTGAGTTATATTCTGTACTTGAACAACAAATACTGAGATTAGATAAATATTATAAAGAAGCGAAATTATTTAAGTTTTAATGGGCATCAATGTTTTTAACAAAACTTCACTATACTGTTAATAGATGGCGCTGTCTTTAATATTCTAGATTCGGCGCGTTTTAATTACAATATAATATAGTTAAAACTACCTTATGGGAATTATGGGATACCGCGAGGTCTCAGTTCGGGGCGAACCACTAGTTTATTTAAGTAAACTTTTACGGGTCCATTCGAATCGTCAAATGAATCTACCAGGTTCGGAATGCCCTTCCTACCGAGAAGAACCAGCAAGAAACTCGGCGGTTGCTCTTTTTCAATACAGTTTACAATAGGTACTATGCTATGTATGTAGTGTATGCAGTGTTTCCATAATGAAGATAAGTTCCAAAAAAGCATACTTACAATTTCAATTCAATATATGTTAAAATGGGCAGACAGAAAGTAGCCCCATTCCCGACGTCGGCACCCGTTCACGAGCATGACGCATGATCCAGCCGTTCGCGTTGCTTCGCTCAACCATATTTTGAGCGCAAACATATTTTTAAAAACTAAAACAACAAGGAATCCTTATAGTTTCGTCCGACCGTCCGCGTCTGTCAGTCTGTCCGCGGCAAAGAGCTGTAATTTGGCATAGACCCGCCTTCAATAGAATAGAATAGAATAGAATAGAAATGTTTTTTATTCAAGTAAACTTTTTTACAAGTGCTTTTAAATCGTCGATGAGTCTACCACTGGTTCGGAATGCCCTTCCTGCCGAGAAGAACCAGCAAGAAACTCGGCGGTTGCTCTTTTCAAAACAAGTTACAATTCAATTATAGATAGGTACTATGCTATGTATGCAGTGTTTCCACAATGAGTTCCACAAAAGCATATACCCAATTATAATTCAACACGTGTTAAGACGGGCACACAGAAAGTAGCCCCATTCCCGCTGGTGGCATCCGTTCACGAGCATGACGCATGATCCAGCCATTGCTTTGCTCAACCATATTTGAGGGAACGTAACAACCCGCATCGCACGACACCACCACAGAAATGTTTAAAGAGAGCGTGACATACTTAGGCTACCCATGTTAATTGTTAAGGCATCGAATCGATACTCATTTTAAGACATGACTACAATTTTATTTATATTTTGTATAGATTTACCTACCTGTTTATAGACGAAGTGCGAAAACTCTTGAAGCTGACAAGTCCAAGAATAGCGTTTTGCCAAATGGAATCGTACGACACTTACGCAAAGGCTGCGGCGGATCTTAAATTGGACATTAAACTGCTGACTTTCGATGAGGGAGAATGTACTATGAAGAAGTTTCTAGACACGTATTGCAAACCAGAAGCAGATGATGATTTTAAGTAATTACCTAACTCTAAGTCCTGTTAATTATATCGAAACTCGAAACTGATTTGATTTTATGCAAGTGTAAATTAAAATTTATAAATGCAGGCTTTAGCTACATCATTAGACTCTGGATATCATCTAGGATCAGAGTACTTGTTATGAAGAATCAAACGAGCCCAAACTCGATGGGGTTACGTCGTTTTATTACAGAGTTCCGATAGCCATCTTCCGTCTCCATCATCGGATCAGCTCCATGACACAATAAAATTGCATTGTCATCCGATTTACAAATAAATGCAAAATTTCAGCTCGATCAGAAACCGGGAAGTGGGTCTAATTCATCTTGCAAGATTTGACCCAAACAAACAAATAAATAAACTGTTCAAGCTAAATAAAAGCTTGTAAAAATCAGCTGGTCTATTGCGCAAAAGATTCATTTACTAGTCTCAATTATTTTAACCCTCAATAGCCCAAAGGTAAAGTCATCATAGTATTTACCGTAACAATCATTTTTAGATAATCGCGCAACTGTTGCGCGATTTTAATCGACTGCAGAAGAGTTTAATTATTATGGTGTATGGGAGTTATAAATATTGTGTGCGTGTGTGAATTTATGTTTAACTATGAGATAAAAAGTGTCCTCTTGTGTCATAAAGGTTTTTATTAAAACCACGCAGTAATTAGCATGACGGCTTGTTAAAGATGATTAATTTGTAAAGGTCAAGGAGTTGTCGACGAGGATATAAATATAGTACCTACATACATTTATGTAGTTTTTAACCGACTTCAAAAAAGGAGGAAGCTATCAATTCGTCGGAATCTTTTTTTTTGTTTTTTTTTATGTATGTTCACGGATTACTCGAAGATGCCTGAACCGATTTGGAAAATTCTTTTTTTGTTTGAAAGGATATACTCCCCTGGTAGTCCCATATAAATTGCATCGAAATCGGTTGAGCGGTTTTTAAAATATCAACAATAAATTAAATACTTTGTATAGTGTGTGTCATGATGTAAAGTGAGAGTTTGAAATTGGTTGTTTAAAAAGAATTTTTTTATAATATTAAATTATTGAATTTTATCTTGTCTTCTTACAGAGTAGCAGATTTTGACCAAGACAAAGTTTATGCCTCTCTCATCAGCACCAGCGGTACCTCCGGCAAAGTGAAAGTGGCTGCTTTCACTCACAGGACACTGCTGCTCAAACTGCAGTGGCTCGGTCAACTACAGTCCCAGATACCACAACCGTAAGATTATAAAACTTAAGGCTATAATTTTATATAAAGAATCTTTAAAAAAACCGACTTCAAACCCTTGCGCCACTATACGAAGTATTTATTGTTATAATTAATTTATTGTTGATATTTTAAAAACCTCTCGACCGATTTCGCTAAAATTTATATGGGACCGCTTCCCCAGTGGTCCCATATAAATTTTATATTACCATTATACCATTTCAAACGAGAAAATGATTTTTCTATATCGGTTCGGGCATCTTCGAGTAATCGGTTGACATATATAAAAAAAAAATCCGACGAATTGATAACCTCCTTTTTTGGAAGTCGGTTAAAAATCTATCGCACTCTCACTCTGCTCAGACTCAAGACAGAGTTTAAAACAGGACCGATTTATAGTTATTTATAACTAAGTAGCTTTTGCCTGAGACTTAGGGTTTCAAAAATGCCTGGGAACCCTCTGTTTTACCCCGCAGATAAAAGGTAACCCATGCCAATTTCCAGGTCTTCAACTATAGCCATAAAAAAATCACGTCGATCCGTTACTAAAGATTTCATCTTTATAGATTTGACTTCAGCTTAAGCTTCAGATTTGACTTAAGCTTTATTTTAAATTATCGTGAGATGTGATATCATCAGTTGAAAGGATAAGTTCGCTCAGACGATTATTTTAAGAGATAATACCGGTGTTTTTCTGATGATGTATTCAGAAGGTGGCCCAATCGAGTTTCTTTAACATAGGAGTTCTTTAACAATTACATACCGGTATTACAACGTCGCTCCAGCCAATTATGTGAAAGCTGCATAATCAATGATTTAGCGGGATTTATCGCGTTTCAGAATGCATTATTGTGGCTGAAAAAACACGATTTTGACGATATACGAGGAAATTGTGGCTACAGCGACTGACTTTCGGTCAGTCAGAGGCGATTGCAATCGTCACACTGTAGCAATTATTTTTAAAGAATCACATTACCGTTGTAACAAATTACATTATTATTTAATATAAAAAAATCTTTAAAAACCCGAATTCAAACACCCGCGCCACTGCAAAGTATATAATTTATTGTTGATTTTTTTTGGATAAAATTTCAATTTTCCAAATCGGTTCAGGCGTCTTCGAGTAATCGGTGAACATACATAAAAAAAATCGGCCAAGTGCGAGTCGGGCCTCGCTCTTTTAGGGTTCCGTTAAAAAAAATTTAAATAAAAATATTTCCATGTACCCATGGAAATATTTTAATTTAATTTTTTTAATTTAATTTAATTTTTATTATTTGTTGTTATAGCGGCAATAGAAATACATACTAATATGTGAAAATTTCATCTGTCTATCTATTACGGTTTACGAGATACAGCCCGCTGACAGACGGATGGACGGACGGACGGACGGACGGACGGACAGCGTAGGCTTAGTAAAAGGGTCCCGTTGGTACCCTTTGGGTACGGAACCCTAAAAAAGATTCCGACGAATTGATAACCTTTTTTGAAGTCGGTTAAAAATTAACGCAATCGCTCGACTTTTTCATTTGAAAAGGTCCATATTTTTAACAATCTTTAACTCATAATTTGAAGGAAACAAAGCAACGCGAAGTCGTTGGTCCTATCACCTGTTAACTGGATCTCGAAATACTTCTCACTGATATCAAATCCAGCTGCAGGGCTCACCACGTTACAGACATCAGTCCCGGACAATCTGGACCACATCATAGACATCATAAACAAATATAGAGTGAGTATAGAAGCTCTACCTTTATCCATACCATAGACTTAGTACAATCATCAACCCAACATCAATCAACGGCTCACTACTGAGCGCAGGTCACCTCTCAGAGAAGAATTATAAGGGTCCACCACGCTAGAAAAATGTAAATTGGCATACATCACACACCTTAAGGTTGATTATACGGGTCTGCCCGCAAAATTCAAATTTAATTTGGTTCTTCGCAATTTGTAAACTAATACGACAAAGTAGGCATTCTAATTGCGCCAATGGCAGTATCATCTTCACAGGTTTATATAAAAATCTTTACTTGAAAATGTCCAGTTTAAGAAATTAGTCAGAAAATCGACTAATTTGTGAGTAATTCACGTCAAACTCGATGCTTGGACTAATTTCTTAAACTGGACAGTGGACACTTTCGAGTAAAGATTTTTATATAAACCTGTGAAGATGATACTGCCATCGTCGCAATTAGAATGCCATAAGCCTATTTTGTCGTATTAGTTTACAAATTGCGACAAACCAAATTAAATTTGAATTTCGCGGGCAGACCCGTATAATCAACAATAAGAGAACATTTTAGAGAAATCTCCGTCGTGCAGGTTTCCTTACCATGTTTTTCTTCACCACAAAACTCTGTAAAGTCAGAGATAATTAGGTACATAGACATTTTGTATATTTTCAGCCTGAAGCAACCCTGTTCAGCCCCTCGATGATAGCGTGCCTGCTCGCCCGCAAGGATGAAGTAGATCTAACTTGTTTCGAAAGCATTGCGGTTGCAGGCTCTAAGATTTATCAAGACGTTCTTGCTGAGTTCAAGGTACCAGCAAGGTTAATTATAAATTGTCATCAACCATCAACTTCAATCATTAAGCTTCAACATGCTTGTTTACATAATTCTAGATAATTTTTTGTTCCCCGAATTTTTTAGAAGATTTATACATTTCATCATCATGAACAACCCATTAACGTCTCACTATTAAGCGCAGGTCTCCTCTCAGAGAAGGGTCCACCACGCCAGCCCAATGAGAATTGGTAGGCTTCACACACCTTTGAGATCATTATGGAAACTCTCAGGTGTGCAGGTTTCCTCACGATGTTTTCCTTCACAGATGTAGCATGTGATATTTAATTGCTTAAGTTAATTGCTTAAATACACATATCTCCAAATAGTCAGAGATGCCTGCCCAGGCTCGAACCTGCGACCCCCCGAATAGGAGACCGCAGTCCTAGCCACTAGGCTATGAGTGCTATACATTTATCAAAAAATAATTTTAACTTTGTTTTTTTTTAAACAAATAAAATAGGTATATATATATTTTTTAAATAAGAATGTTAAAAAGTCATAGAACAATAGTTATTTGTTGGACAAGATAGCGAAGTTTTTTTTGTTACGAGTGCCTAGTTCTTATTTAGAATCCTGAGTGTAGTGAGGGAATAAAAATCTTTGCTATCGTGTGATACAAACAACTTTTCATAATTTCACCTCAATAGCGAAAAAATACAAGATGCAGGAAAAATATTTATTGAAACACTAAGGAATTTTTACATTCATGTATATTACGTACATAAACAATATGATAAAACGACAGTTTCTGAGCAGGTCACATCTTTAGCAAGTCTCCAATCGTTAAATAATTCATAAGGCTTTCAAGTATTTTTGACGCGACTTTTCTGGAAGAAAGTTTAATTCAGCGTTAGACACTGTTTCCTTTAATTTTGATGGTGTTGAATTATCCTTACAAACACTCATTTTGTTACTTTTAAAACTTTTATAATCATCATCATCTCCTTGTCCTTGTTCCACGCTTTGTGGGGTCGGCACAATATGTCTTGTAAGCCATGTTGGAAGTGGTTCGGCATGACATTTTACGACCGGCCGCCTGCCTGACGTCAACCCTCTTTGGGAAATATCTAAAGTTTAATTATCTTTTATAATAATTATCTTAAAGTAGGTACGTTATTATTATGATAACATTAAATTTTTCTTTTGTTTTTCCGCCATGTTTTATTCCTTACTTGTCTGCGTTCGGAATTGTGTCAATTGTTCATAAAAAAAATAATTTATGTAATTATAATTAATTAATTTTAATTCTTAAATCTTTTACGTTTCATGTTGTATATCAGCAATTTAACAGATTTATAAATTTTGAAACACATTTTAACAAAAACTTAATAGTTTAAAACTTTAAATAATAAATTAGAAAATTTTGATGAGATAAAATGTAGGTACTTATACAATATTTACGAACTTTTCTTGAGACAATGAATCGAATAAGGGTGTGTTCCGAAATACACTGCGAGCACTGCTCAGTTCTCTCAGTGGTGAAAAATTCGTTCCGTTATAGACTGCCAGTACTTGGGAAATGTATGACGCTGCCATTTTTGTAATACTGTGAGCACTGGCGCTTTCGATGTAAGGTGCTCTCAGTACTTTGATCACGTGACCAAAAAATAGAACAGCACCTAGAAATTTGAAAAAATGGGAATGACAGTAAATTGGACTGCGTTCCGTTTTACACAGTAACCAGTATGGCAAACTAAATAGGAACGGCTTCAAAGTATACTGGATTGACGTCACACCTTACAATGGTCCAGTGTATTTCGGAACACACCCTAAATGAGAATCCAAAGCGTTCTAAATTCAAAACACTTTTTCTCACTGAATGAGCAAAAACGACTTTTGCTCACTGGTTTTGGGCAGCAAAGGCGCCCTTTTTGAGCTAGTGAGGTGAACATTTTTTGCTTTTAATGAATAGAAGTATAAAAATCTAATCTTGAGCAATAGTGATTTTTGTTTTCAGAAACTTCTTGCCAAAAATTGTATGGTCTATGAAGCATATGGGCAAACCGAAACGATTGGGCCTATTTTAACTATCAGCCCGTTTGGTCCAGCTGGCAGTTGTGGTATACCGTCAGATGAGTATAGTATTAAGGTATCACCTAGAATACTTGGCCTACCAAGTTCTATTCGTACAACGATTATCATTTCATTAGTTTTTAGTTTCAAAAACATAAAATTTTTATATTTACGTACAAATTCTCTATTTTAGTTGGTGGATCCACATACAGGTGTAGAAATAAATGAAGCGAACGTGACTGGTGAAATTTTGGTTAAAGGTCTCGGCTTTTCGGTCAGTAGTACGCACTAAAGCTAGGGTCAAACGAAGGAAAATCCTGCGGTTGATTCGGGAAGGATCCGCTCGCGAAGATGCGAGGTTAAGAGTCGAATTGCTTTTAACAAGAGACTTTCTCTCAACAAGAGTTAAAAGTGGCATACTTTTATTAAATCGATTGCTTCGATTTGATTGAAACTTTGTCCTGACACTTAAAATCGCATTGAGTCCAATTTAGACGGTGCCTCGTTCATCGTTAATTTTTACGAACATTTTTTGCCAAAATGAACCCTAAGGCCTTTTGCCCTAAGGCCGAATTTAGACGGTTCATTTTCGATGACTCATCGATGAAGCCTCGAAAATGAAGGAAAAATCTCGAAAGATGAACAATCTAAATTCGCCCTTAGGGCGAATTAAGAAGGTTCGTTTTCGCAAAAATGTTCGCAAGAATGAACGATGAACGGGGCACCCTCTAAATTGGCCCTTACGATATAGCTGTTTATACCAACTACATACGAAAACAGTGTGAACTTGCAATGTACTGCCTGGCGATAGTCTAAAAGTTATTCCGTTGATCGTATTCTGTCACATCAAAGTTTATTAATTCTTGATTATAATATTGATTTAAAGTCACAAATTCAGTACAACCGATTTTAATACGAAGCGTATCGTATACGTCAAAACGTATAAGAATGCATACACGAAATTGAGCTCTAATTTAATGCTGTTAATTGTTATGGTTCACTCGTAAGCAAGCTCTTGATCGATGACTGTCCAAGGCGCCTGAAAAAGAAACGAATACTAGACCTGGACAAGCCTAATTGATCCAGGCTATAACATACGAGTGCCGACTCCTACGGAGGATCGGCCTCTACACAAGATGCTACTGCCCAACTAATTTGCTTATAGTCCTGGGACTGATTGCAGATTTCACTGGAAAACAAAAAAATTGTTATGGTTTATTTACTTTGACGCTAATGTCATCGAATACGAATACGATCAATGGAATAACTTTTAGACCAACGCACGCCTGATCTTTGTTTGAATTTTGGATAGTAATTGTATTCTGACGGGTAACCAACGCATTACCGATTCGGGCTTGAAGAAAGCCGCGGAATTCACCGCAGTTTGACCCAAGTTTTAGGTATACATTTATAATAAAACAAATGACTCATTTTTAACGGTTTAACGCTTCCATTTCTGATTCCGGTTAGGAATACTACAATGATCCGGAAGAAACTGCCGAAGCGTTCACAGAAGATGGCTATTTCAAAACGGGAGATTTATTGTACCGAGATGAAGACAATAACTACTACTTTGTGGACCGAATAAAAGCTTTAATTAAGTACAGAAATTCACATGTACGTATTATTTTATAGCAAGAGTTTCACCATTTTGCACCCGATTATACTTAAATTCCCATAATCGGAAGGAAATTCAGATTCATGAGCATGTTGCAACTACTTGGGCCGATTTTACCAACGTGAAATAAGTCTTATTCAAGCGATTTGATATTTTGACAGTATTTTCAATACGAAAACTGTCAGAACACCCAGTTTATTCCTCGGTAAACGTCATTCGACCTTGGTGAAATCGGCACTTAATAATGTGAAGACAAGTCTACAGTTGACTGTGAATTAATGTTACAGGTATTACCAACGGAATTAGAAGAAGTAATAATCAGGCACCCAGGAGTTAAGGAGGTTTGTGTTGTGGGCATCGACGATCCTGTTGATGGTCAGAGACCGTTAGCTTGTGTGGTGAAGCAGCAACACTCTGACGTCACTGCACAGCAGATACAGGACTTAGTAGCAAGTGAGAATTATTTTGGATAACTCAACATTAAAGTGTTCACTGTTTTATTCAATGACACTTCGACATTGTTTTATTACGCACTACTAAAATATATAACAAAAACGAGTTAAAACTATTTATGTATAATAATTAATTTTTTAATTGCTTTGAACTTATTGCAATGTTGGAATCCCACATTCTAATTTTGATTAGTTGGTTGGCCTCTATATTAATAAAAAAAACCGGTCAAGTGCGAGTCGGACTCGCGCACCGAGGGTTCCATACTCCAAAAGTAAAAGTAAAACGATAATATTATATTAATTTGCATGATTATCGTTAACTTTGTTTGTAGAGGTTTATTGTTAATATAAAAAAAACTATGCTAGTTAGAGCGTTGGTTTTATTTTTCCTGTAAAATATACATAAACTTCTATTGACCATAATTATTTCAGATTTTTCGATTGGTAAACTTCGGAGATAAGGGGGGGGGGGGGGGGAACGGTATTTTTTTAAAAACCCCCGATTTTCCCCCTTTTTTAATCAAACTAAAATAATTTTCGCGTTGCTTTTATTTTTCCTGTAAAATATACATAAACCTCTATTGACCATAATTATTTCAGATTTTTCGATTGGTAAACTTCGGAGATAAGGGGGGGGGGGGGAACGGTATTTTTTTCGACATTTTGGCCGATTATTCAAAAACTATTATATATAGAAATAAATAAAAAACTGTTTTAGAATGCACAAGTAAAGGCCTTTCATATGATACCGCACTCGATATAGTTATTTTACTTTTAAATTTCAAACCCCCGATTTTCCCCCTTTTTTTAATAAAACTAAAAATAATTTTCGACTTTTCTTTATGTCAATGCTTTTGGGCCACTATTATACACAACTATGCCAAATTTCATGTCGATAGCTTTAATAGTTACTGAAATAATCGACTGTGACAGACGGACGGACAGACGGACGGAGAAAGTCTCACCATAAGGGTTCCATTTTTACCATTTTGGTATGGAACCCTAAAAAAAACCCTAGTTGTTTCTTACGAATCCTTTCACTTCGAGTGCGGTGTGAAAACATCGATACCTGCATACCTGAGAGTTGAAACTCCTAAATATAAAGAATTGAGGATTAAATCCTTCTCAACTGAGAGGCGACCTGTGACCCAGCGATGGATTGAGAAGTTGAGATGGATGAATCCATTAACTTTTGCGTATTTTTCAGGCAATTTATCGTCAAAAAAGGAACTGCGAGGAGGCGTATTATTCTTAGACAGTCTGCCCTACACGTCTACAGGAAAACTATGCAGAAGTAAAATCAAAGAGCTCGCTGAAAGCATGGTGAAGGCAAATGGAAAAATAATTTAGTGCTCCTATATAAAATTAGGGACATTACGTATTTATTAAAAAAATCAATGTTTCTCAGTTTTTTTTTCTTACCAGCTGACCCGACAGACAGGCTGTCCAAAATTAAGTATGTGATTGTTTTGTGAAGTTTTGAAATGTTGTTGGAATTGTAAATAGCTATAAAATTAAATGCGTGTCAAGCCACGCGCAGTGTAGGGTTCCAGTTGCCTGATACAATATCATGCGTATTTAGAGGGGTGTACAATTTAGGTACATATAGTTGTTTTCATCATATAATGGGTTTTTTACATTTTAAAATAACATCACTAACTAATAATGTGCCTGGTTATAAATTAAGAGCAAAAACTCAAGGTTCAACTTGCCGTACGCTGCCGCGTTTCAAGTTGTAGGTAGGTATAACAAATTCAGTTCGTCCTTACTCCTTAATTATCATAGAATTCCGCGAAGTAATGCTGCTTCTTTTTAATTATAATGGCATCCAAGTTATTTGCTAAGAAAATTTTTACTTAATATAAAGTTACTATAATCTACATGGTTTTGCCCGGTTGCTTTTTGGTTATTTATTGTTGTTTTGATACTATTGTTCGCGTGTAGTTTTCTGCGATGAGCAAAAAAGGAAAAGTTTTGCATAGCGCAGACTATTCACTACTTTAATTAATGAGTTTTGCCTATAATATTATGACGACATTTTGTTACGGCCGACGTCAACCAACTTGAAGTGAACGGGTAGTAAGTAGGTACATAGCAAATCTATTGATATCTGATGATAAGGTGTCGAATGTCGATGATGCCAAAGTCCTGTACCAGAGATAAGATATTAATTGCACTAATCGGTTATTCAAAGCTGAAATACTAAATTTTTTACGCAGTTTTTTGAGCAGGCAATTTTACATAAGCTAAGCTTATATAAAACTGTAACGGGACGAATTTTGTACATTAAATATAATATTATGAAAATTTTAATTGGAGGACGCTTTATTATTGACTAGATGCCCGCGACTTCGTCGGCGTTAAGGTTTTTTTAATTCCCGCGGAAAATTCTTAATTTTCCGGGATAAAATGTGTAATCCTAGATATGAGCTGTCTCCATTCCACATTTCAGCCAAATCAGTTCATTCGTTGTGGCGTGAAAGAGTAACAAACATCTATCCATACATCCATTCATACATACATCCTCACAAACTATTGCATTTATAATATTAGTAGTATTTGTAGGAAGTAGGACTAGTAGGAAATAGGATAATTGGTTATTAGTAGGATAATAGGGTAGGATACTGAGCCCAAAACCTTTTTTTAATCTTTTGTATGTCTATCTGACTTTAGTCTGTTCAGTAGTTAAGTTGATCGAACATTACGTGCACGAAGCCGCGGGCAAAAGCTGTTGTACTTATCTCTATAACTATAGGTATTTTGTATTAATTCGCCGGCGATCGATAGTAGGTAGGTATATTTCATTCTTAATATTATTATTATTATCAGGAACCCAAATTCAGTTCATGTGCAGTCGCAACACAAGCACAGACACAAGTAAGACCTCTGCAATGAGTTCTACGGATTACCATTTTGGACATTTGGCTTTCGAGTATTTGTGTCGGCATTCGGATCGCGTCTGTCAGGTTTTTTTTTTTAATTTTATTCAGTATTGGATGTTGGGTCTTGGAATTCTTGTTACTCTTTCACGCCTGAACCGATTTGGCTGGGAATGACGATGGCGTCAACAAGATGAAGAAAAAGTTGGTGAAGGCATAGATAAATTTATCTATGCCTTCACCAACTTTTTAGGGTTCCGTAGTAAACAAGGAACCCTTATAGTTTCGCCATGTCCGTCCGTCTGTCTGTCCGTCCTTCCGCGGTTTGGCTCAGAGACTATTGGTACTTGACAAGGGTATAAATATCAATCACGACGACAAAGTGGGGAAATAAAATTGTGAAAAATATTTTTTTTAGGGTACCTCCCCTACATGTAAAGTGGGGATGAATTTTTTTTTCTCGTCTATCCCATAGTGTGGGGTGTCGTTGAATAGGTCTTTCAAAAATATTGTGTCCCCCCCCGCTCTGCCAGCTATATGGTATATAATGAATTTTAAAGGAAAACTATCACAGCTAAGTAGGGTTCATTAGTTAAGGAGCTATATCTGTTAAGTTAGGTATTATTATTACGTAGTGTCAGTTGCATATTTTGTAGTTTATTATAGTATTTAAGCCATGGAACTCAAAATATATTCAGTATTCATAAATAAAATAAAAGCACTATCCTAGGTCAGCAATAATATTTGAGACTTTCAACTACGGAACCCTACACTGCGCGTGGCCCGACACGCACTTGGCCGGTTTTCTTAAATTTCATCTTGTTGACGCCATCGTCATTCCCAGCCAAATCGTTTCAGGCTTGAATGGTGAAGGTGATCATCACTTATTATAATACTAGTGGTTCGCCCCGAACTGAGACCTCGCGGTAACGGTATCCCATGATTATTCATTCAATCGATACATGATAACCAAAACTGACATTATTATTATGCCCGTTTTCACCAAACATACCTAAATCATCCCCTAAGTAGGAGTCTCTTAACGTAGGTAGCTCCTAAATACAATCCTAAGTCCTAACATCCGTCCCAATATCCTTTTAGGTGTCCCGTACAGGATCGTGATAAATAAGTTGACAGAAAACATCAATCACCTAACTTATAGGTAGCCCGTAAAGGTTAGGGAACGTTAGTGAAAACATTGAATTATTATGTAGGTACTAACGAGTGAAACCGGGTTACGGGCATCTGTACAAATCGTCATCTATCGACGCGAATAGAAAATATACAATATTTAACTAAAATTTAACTAAAAAATAATTTTAATTGAATAATATGGTACAAAAAAAATTACAATACAATTATTGTATTATAATAAGTAACTAAATAATAATGGTCGACGCAAAACTGTTTTTGGGATAGGTCGTAGTCGTAACTCGTAGTTCCATGGGAATAGTTACTGACTGCGCCATCTATTAGCATTATTGTGAAGCTATGTTGATGCTATATGAATTACTGATGCCCATTAAAAATTAAATAATCTCGTTTCTTTATAATATTCATATAATTTTAGTATTTGTTGTTCAAGTACAGGATATAAGTGACCTAAAAAAATAAAATCAGTTTGAAAATCCATAGCGGATTTTCCTAGAGAGCGTCTTCAAGCGAGCGTATAAAATCGCCACTTTGAAAGCCCCCCATTTCGTCAATTTTAAGGGAAAAATTAAAAAAAAAATTATTTTTGTACTCAGTTCAAAATTATCTTTAAAATGATACGTAACAATTTTATGTAACGCGATATTTTTTTTTTACTTCGCATTCGCTTCTATGAGAGCCCCCCTGAAATAAAGATTTTTATAACTTTTTAAGCCATTTTCGGCTGGAGGCCATCGGTTTACATATTATATCTAAATTTGAAGTAATTACGTTCAGTAATTCAAAAGTTATAAGGCTCTGACAGACGGACGGACGGACGGACGGACGGACGGACGGACGGACGGATGGACGGACGGACGGACGGACGGACGGACGGACAAGTGCAAATCGCTCTAGTTAACTCAGAGACCTCGCTTCGCTCGGTCAATTATTTATTCGAGCATGTCATCCTACTTATTTTATTTACTCGCTATCGAAGTGAAATGTTTTACTCAGGACTAAAATCCATTCATACTCGATTTATAGCGTCCTTCGCTGTCGCTCTGGCGCTAAACATCTCGTGTGATACCGGATCCTTTATTCCCTTGACAAACAATCTACTATTACTTACCTATACTACAAATAAGGTGTCTGAAGTTTGGCATAAGTATAATTTTCATATTCAGATAGACGCAGCTACAGGTGTAGAAGAGAGTTATGGATCAGTATTAAAGCGCTCCATAAAATTAGCGAAAGCACTGAGAGGCTTTGGTCTAAGCCCTGGAGATATTCTGGCTATAGGTGGTCCCAACCATTTGGATATTTGCATACCACATTTTGCAGCTCTTTTCAACGGTTTACAGATTATTGGCGTCGATCCCTATTTTAAATACGGTAAGTTGTTTTTACTTCTATTTAGCTAGGTTCCGTAGACAGCCGCAGACTGCAAATCGCGGCAATAGACCATAGTATCCTTACAGAATTACAATGGTGGTTACAGAATTACAATTACAGTGGTGCGGCTTGTTACGTTCCCTCAAATATGGTCGAGCGAAGCAACGGCTGGATCATGCGTCATGCTCGTGAACGGGTTCCACCGGCGGGAATGGGGTTGCTTTCTGTCTGCCCGTCTTAACATGAATTGAATTGTAGTACCTACGCCTTTTTTGGAACCTTACCTCATTGTGGAAATATTATAATCTATTCTATTCTAACAAAGTTGCATGGGTTAAATCGGCATGGCATCCGGCTGCCCACAAGATAGTATAAAAAACTTATTACAATGTAATAGCTGTATACTAATATTGTAAAATGATTATTTTGAAAAGAACAACTGCTGAGTTTCTAGCCGGCTCTTCTCAGCAGAATCCGCTTTCCGAACCGGTGGTAGAGTCATGACGTGTCATAAGAGCCACAGGTTGGCCTACATGAAATAAATAATTTTGAATTTTGAATTTTTTGAATTTTGAATACAGATTCTTACTCTCTCCATACTAAGTTTATGTACTTTTCGCCAGGTTCTAAAAAGTGTTACGTTTACTTATGCGCCATAAGAAAATGTACCACTAAAGCACTAACCGTTCACAAAACCAACCATTTTCCTAAAAAAAAAATCAAGTTCTTTTTTTGTGGTTTTAAGGGTTCCGTAGTAAAACTACAAGGAACCCTTATAGTTTCGCTAAGTCCGTCAGTGCGTCTGTCCGTCATTCTGCGGACTGCTAGTCTGCGGAGACTATTGGTACTAAATAACTGTGCATGGTTATTAACCACAGTAAAAGGACTATCCTTACTCTGTGGTTATACATATTAATTACACCAACAAGGTTGTGCAATAAAATCTTGAAGTAAGCTATTATTTATATTATTACCTCCCCTACACGTAAAGGGGGATAATATTTTTTTACTCGACTATTCCACTGTGTGGGGTGTCATTGAATAGGTCTAGGCATCGAACAGGAACACCTGTTCGATGCGTAAAGTAATACTGGTAATACAAAACAACTTTGTCATTACTCGCGTGAAAAACGTAGGCGAATCTTTCGGCGCAGCTTTATTATTTTAGGTAAGTTAAGTACCTTTATTATTAACTAGCTGACACGGCGAACTTCGTACCGCCAACTTTTTTTTGTTTTTTTTTTTATTAAGTATAAAAACCTTCCGTGGACCTTAAGGAACATACAAAAAAATAAATTAACCAAATTGGTCCATCCATTCTTGAGTTATGCGCTTACCAACATTCATTTTTATTTATATAGATAGAAGAGATGCACTAACTGTTAAATAGCTTCAGTTTGAATACAGTTCACGCAGGTACTTGTCATATCATAATGCCATACTCAGTGGCGTAACTAAGTATACCGTTCGAGGCCCTTGGCAAATGAATTGGATGTGTCATGTGGCCCTCTTCCACCCATATAAAGAAGCTCAACCAACGTTATTTTTTATTATTATTTTACAACTAGCTGATGCCCGCGACTTCGTCTGCGTGAATTTAGTTTTTAAAATGCCTCGGGATCTCTTTGATTTTGCGGGATAAAAAGTAGCTTGTCACTCTCCAGGTCAACTATAGGTATCCTTGCAAAAAATCACGTCGATCCGTAGCTCTGTTCGGGCGTGATTGAAGGAGAAACCATCACACTTTCGCATTTATAATATTTCACTTAGAAGGTGCAAGTGCATATAGTTGACGTGGTTTTTAACACAGGTAATTTTGAGGACCTGGAAAATAACACAGGCTACTTTTTGTCCCGGGAACATACCTTTAAACGACCGCGCCACTACAAAGTATACTAGTTGTTCGCCCCGAACTGAGACCTCGCGGTAACGGTATCCCATGATTATTCATTCAATCGATACATGATAACCAAAACTGACATTATTATTATGCCCGTTTTCACCAAACATACCTAAATCATCCCCTAAGTAGGAGTCTCTTAACGTAGGTAGCTCCTAAATACAATCCTAAGTCCTAACATCCGTCCCAATATCCTTTTAGGTGTCCCGTACAGGATCGTGATAAATAAGTTGACAGAAAACATCAATCACCTAACTTATAGGTAGCCCGTAAAGGTTAGGGAACGTTAGTGAAAACATTGAATTATTATGTAGGTACTAACGAGTGAAACCGGGTTACGGGCATCTGTACAAATCGTCATCTATCGACGCGAATAGAAAATATACAATATTTAACTAAAATTTAACTAAAAAATAATTTTAATTGAATAATATGGTACAAAAAAAATTACAATACAATTATTCGACCGAGCGAAGCGAAGGTCTTTGAGTTAACTAGGGCGATTTGCACTTGTCCGTCCGTCCGTCCGTCCGTCCGTCCGTCTGTCAGAGCCTTATAACTTTTGAATTACTGAACGTAATTACTTCAAATTTAGATATAATATGTAAACCGATGGCCTCCAGCCGAAAATGGCTTAAAAAGTTATAAAAATCTTTATTTCAGGGGGGCTCTCATAGAAGCGAATGCGAAGTAAAAAAAAAAAAATCGCGTTACATAAAATTGTTACGTATCATTTTAAAGATAATTTTGAACTGAGTACAAAAATATTTTTTTTTTAATTTTTCCCTTAAAATTGACGAAATGGGGGGCTTTCAAAGTGGCGATTTTATACGCTCGCTTGAAGACGCTCTCTAGAAAAATCCGCTATGGATTTTCAAACTGATTTTATGTTTTTAGGTCACTTATATCCTGTACTTGAACAACAAATACTAAAATTATATGAATATTATAAAGAAACGAGATTATTTAATTTTTCATGGGCGTCAGTAATTCATATAGCATCAACATAGCTTCACAATAATGCTAATAGATGGCGCAGTCAGTAACTATTCCCATGGAACTACGAGTTAAATTCAATGTTTGATAAATAATTCAATGTTTTCACTAACGTTCCCTAACCTTTACGGGCTACCTATAAGTTAGGTGATTGATGTTTTCTGTCAACTTATTTATCACGATCCTGTACGGGACACCTAAAAGGATATTGGGACGGATGTTAGGACTTAGGATTGTATTTAGGAGCTACCTACGTTAAGAGACTCCTACTTAGGGGATGATTTAGGTATGTTTGGTGAAAACGGGCATAATAATAATGTCAGTTTTGGTTATCATGTATCGATTGAATGAATAATCATGGGATACCGTTACCGCGAGGTCTCAGTTCGGGGCGAACCACTAGTGTATTATAATAAGTAACTAAATAATAATGGTCGACGCAAAACTGTTTTTGGGATAGGTCGTTAGTCGTAACTCGTAGTTCCATGGGAATAGTTACTGACTGCGCCATCTATTAGCATTATTGTGAAGCTATGTTGATGCTATATGAATTACTGATGTACATTAAAAATTAAATAATCTCGTTTCTTTATAATATTCATATAATTTTAGTATTTGTTGTTCAAGTACAGGATATAAGTGACCTAAAAACATAAAATCAGTTTGAAAATCCATAGCGGATTTTCTTAGGGAGCGTCTTCAAGCGAGCGTATAAAATCGCCACTTTGAAAGCCCCCCATTTCGTCAATTTTAAGGGAAAAATTAAAAAAAAAATATTTTTGTACTCAGTTCAAAATTATCTTTAAAATGATACGTAACAATTTTATGTAACGCGATATTTTTTTTTTTACTTCGCATTCGCTTCTATGAGAGCCCCCCTGAAATAAAGATTTTTATAACTTTTTAAGCCATTTTCGGCTGGAGGCCATCGGTTTACATATTATATCTAAATTTGAAGTAATTACGTTCAGTAATTCAAAAGTTATAAGGCTCTGACAGACGGACGGACGGACGGACGGACGGACGGACAAGTGCAAATCGCTCTAGTTAACTCAAAGACCTTCGCTTCGCTCGGTCGATAATTTATTGTTGATTTTTCGATAAAATTTAAATGGGACCACCTGGGACCCTTTGAAACAAAAAAGAATTTTCCAAATCGGTTCAGGTGTCGTCGAGTAATCGGTGAACATACATAAAAAAGATTCCGTTAAATTGAGATCCTCCTCCTTTTTTGAAGTCGGTTAAAATAATAATAAAAATTAGTTTAAATTCAACGAAGTTATGGAGTAAAACAGTCAAAATAGTTCAACCCCTATCTCAGAGAACATACATCCATCCATCCATACATCCCTATACTACATCTACACAAACATACATCCGTATACAATACAATATACATCCATCCTCACAAACTTAACACTAACTTAACAACATTAATAATATTAGTGGGATAAGTAGGATCGAATATAGTTAATGTAGTTATTGGAGGGGGAGGATACAAACATACATACATACATGCATACACACATAGATATGTACATACATGCATGCATACATACATACATACACACACACATGCATACATACATGCATGCATACATATATACATACATACACGCATACATACAAACATGCATACATGCATACTTGCATACATACATGCATACACACATACATACATACATACATACATACATACATACATGTATGCATGCATGCATATCACCGCATAATTTAAGGATAAATATGTGAAAAGTAGGGAGCAGGTATCCCGCGGGAACTGTTTGTTTTCCCGGGATAAAAAGTAGCCGATGTTACTTTTCAGTTCCTCAACTATGCCTATCCCAAAAATCACGTCAATATGTAACTCCCTTGGCACATAATTGAAGGATAAAAATGTGAAAGTACCATACGAATCCCGGGATAAAAAGTAGCCTTTTCACTTTTCAGGTCCTCAACTATGCCTGTCAAAAAAACCATGTCAATCTGTAACTCCGTTGGCGCATAATTGAAGGATACATATTATGTGAAAAGTAACAAACGAATAACCTGCGGGAACTGTTTGTTTTCCCGGAATAAAAAGTAGCCTTTTCACTTTTCAGGTCCTCAACTATGCCTATTCAAAAAACCACGTCAATCTGTAACTCCGTTGGCGCATATGAAGGATTAATATGTGAAAAGTAGCATACGAATATCCCGCGGGAATTGTTTGTTTTCCCGAGATAAAAGTAGCCTTTTCTCTTTTCAGGTCCTCAAATATACCCATACAAAAAACCACGTCAATCTGTAACTCCGTTGGCGCAAAATTGAAGGATAAATATGTGAAAAGTAGCATACTAATATCCCGCGGGAACTGTTATTTTTCCCGGGTTTAAAAGTAGCCTTTGTCACTATTCAAGTCCTCAACTATGCCTATCCAATAAACCACGTCAATCTGTAACTCCGTTGGCGCATAATTGAAGGAAAAATATGTGAAAAGTAGAATACTAATATCCTGCTGGAACTGTTTGTTTTCCCGGGATATAAAGTAGCCTTTGTCACTTTTCAGGCCCTTAACTTTACCTATACAAAAAAAACACGTTAATATAAAACTCCATTGCGCAAATTTTGAAGGACAAATGCGTAAAAAATAGCGATGCTATCCCGCAGAAACTGTTTGCTTTTCCGGGATAAAAAGTAGCCTATGTGCTATTCCAGACTATAATCTATGTCTGTGCCAAATTTCAGCAAAATCGGTTCATTAGTTGTCGCGTTAAAGAGTAACAAACATCCATCCATCCATCCATCCATCCATCCAAACATCCATACATCCTCACAAACTTTCGCATTTATAATATTAATAGGATAGGATAGGATGTGCTCACAGCCCTCTGGGGCCCTTCCGGCTTGGGCCCGTGGCATTTTGCCTAAATGCCACCCTGTAGTCACGCCACTGGCCATACTAGTATCAGCCTTCCTAGTTATTGTTCATTCTTTGAAAGGCGACAATAAGTAGCCAAGTGACCAACCGTGCGCAGACAGACTGATACCATTTGGACGAGAGGAGTGCCCTACATCTACTAAGTACTGAATCAGCTTTCCTAGCGACAGTTACCAAAAGAACAGCTATCTCTTAAAATATGATAGGGTGTTTTAAAATTCATATCTCGTGTTATTTTAGATGAATTGCGAATGCTGTTTGAACTAACGAGGCCGAAGATAGCGTTTTGCCAATACAATTCTCACGACATGTATGCGAAAGTTGCGTCGGATCTCAAACTGGATATTAAGCTGGTGACTTTCGATGAAGGAGTATGTACAATGAAAAAGTTTATGGAGATGTACGAGAAATCAGAACCTAAAGAAGATTTTCAGTAAGTTGATTTAGCGACATCTACCCTAACTAGTGTAAAATTTATGTCGCTTATTATAAGTTCGATCACAGAAACAAAAGGTTTAGGTATACATGGAACTAAGAAGACTATGGATGTAAGATTGTCTTTTTAGTTTGTCTTATAGGTAGGATTTTCCTAGTGATGGGTGGGAGTCAATTATACATAACTTATTGGAACGAAGTTCCTTATGGGGCGTTGCGGATCGGTACCCTAGTCGGCAAATAACGTCCGTAACTTTAAAAAATAAAAGCATAAGATTTTTTCGCCACAGTCCTTGTTGTCTTCGTTTATTTTACACATTCCATCAGTGCTTCGATGGCGCAGCGGTAAAAAGAAGGAGTGATACTATCGATTCAGAGGTTCTAATCCTGACTTCAGATAATTATTATTTATTTTATTTTTATTATTAATTCATTATTATTTATAATTTTATAATTTATAATATTTGGTAAAAAATAAAAAACAAATTACACTTGTTATTATATATTTTTATAAATCATTGTAGACAAAATAAAGGTGTTAAGATAATTTTGTAAAGTAGTTTTTTTGATTTTATCGATAAAAAAATCATGATAAAAATGTATACCCGACTAATTATTTTCTTTATACCTCGAATAGAACTTGAAATTAATATTTTTAGAATAAGGAACTTCGTTCCTATCTGGTGTCCCACGACACCACACGACTTTTTAATATTTACTACCGTACCCCCCACCAACCCTCAGGCTTTTAAAGAGGCGTTGATAGTCCAGCCTCCAGGGGTTTCGTTTCCAGGGGTCCTTTGGGTCATCTCTGACTTTTCGTAAATAGCACTTGCACTAACGATAATTTCTTTTACCGTTGCTTTCGTTCGCCTGAGAGGTCTCTATAATTTTCCCAAAGGTATTTGAAATCTGCCAATTTGCATTTGGTCAGCGTATTGGACTATGGTATGGTATACCTTTTCATTCGAGAGAAAACGTGTGCCCAGATATAGTGAGCAGGCGATGGATTGATTACAATGAACTGAAATGCGTGGATAACAATTTTTTAAGTTCGGTATCTCCTCAACATCTGAATAAAGTCTAATATTAATAGAAGATTTTTTTCTCACAATGGCAGGGTGGCAGAGTATGACCTAGATAAAATATATCCTTTTCTTGTCTGCACCAGCGGCACTACGGGAAAGTTGAAGGTTGCGGTATTCAAGAATAAATCGTTGGTAACAAAACACTCGTCTCGGGTCAAAATCAATCAAAACAAAGAACCGTAAGATTATATTAATTTAATTTAATTTAAATCTGATCTTTGCTGGTATTAGAAGGGCCTTTGTGCATATATTTTATTCGCATTCGTGAAAATAAAATTCGAAATGGTCGCCAGTCGCCGCTCGTAAAAAATTAAGGTTAATTAAATGTACCTTTGTATAATTTAATATAAAAAATATTTTTAAAAAACCGACTTCAAACTCCCACGCCACTGCAAAGTAATTAATTTATTTGAATTTATTGTTGATATTTTTAAAAACCGCTTGACCGATTTCGATAAAATTTATATGGGACCACCCTTTAAAACAAAAAAAGAATTTTCCAAATTGGTTCAGGCGTCTTCGAGTAATCGGTGAACATGCATAAAAAAAAGAGAAACCTCCTCCTTTTTGAAGTCGGTTAAAAATATGTTAAATGTAGGTAGGTACGCTTGTGCGCTTATTAGAAATTAGAATAATTATTTTGGTTATTTTGACGGATCCATATAAAATGAGTGTACTTGAAGCGTACTACGTACATTTTTAGGGTTCCGTAGTAAACAAGGAACCCTTATAGTTTCGCCATGTCCGTCCGTCTGTCTGTCCGTCTGTCTGTCTGCGGTTTAGCTCAGAGACTATTGGTACTAGAAATCTGTAATTTGACAACGGTTTGAATATCAATTACGCCGATAAAGTCGTGAAATAAAATTGTGAAAAATAATTTTTTTTAGGGTACCTCCCCTGCATGTAAAGTGGGGTGAATTTTTTTTCTCTCGTCTATCCCATAGTGTGGGGTGTCGTTGAATAGGTCTTTCAAAAATATTGTGGGTGTGGGAACATCATTTTTCAATTCAGGGATCCGTTTGTGAAATATGATATTTTAAAGTGCTAAATTTTAGAATAGAATAGAATAGAATAGAATAGAAATGTTTTTTATTCAAATAAACTTTTACAAGTACTTTTAAATCGTCAATGAGTCTACCACTGGTTCGGAATGCCGTTCCTGCCGAGAAGAACCAGCAAGAAACTCGGCAGTTGCTCTTTTCAAAATACTTTTACAATATACTTAACATATATTCTATGTATGCAGAGTTTCCACAATGAGGGAAAGGTCCACAAAAGCATACGTAATTATTTCTAATTATAATTCAACACATGTCAAGACGGGCAGACAGAAAGTAGCCCCATTGCCGCTGGTGGCACCCGTTCACGAGCATGACGCATGACCCAGCCATTGCTTCGCTCAACCATATTTTAGGGAACGCAACAACCCGCATCACACGACACCACCGCAGAAATGTTAAAGAGAGTGTGACATACTTAGGCTACCCATCCTAAGGCATCGAATTGAAACTAATATTCAAATCAAATACTCATTTTAAAATATGACTTGTACACAAATAAAGTGGAAACTCTGAATAGAATAGAATTATTTTGATATACAATTATACAGGTTAATCATTACCTACTGTCTCATGAATCGCTGGAACGAATTACATCCACGCTTTTTTGTCATTTATATAGTCTTCAATCGTATAATATGCTTTTTTCATGAGCGTAGTTTTAATCGATTTCTTAAACTTGTGTAAAGGCAAGTCCAAGATCGACTGTGGAATTTTATTATAGAACGTCACGCCCATTCCCACAAATGTCATTCGGACCCTCTTGAGGCGCAGTCGAGGGATCACGAGCCTATTTGGATCTCTAACCTGCCTATCTCGTAATTCACCCTTTTTTTTGTAATTCACAATGTTTTGTCTGACAAATATTATATTGTTATAAATATATTGTGAAGCTACTGTAAGAATGCCTATTTCTTTAAATTTTTCTCGAAGCGAATCCCGCGGCTTTAAATTATAGATTGCGCGAATCGCCCTCTTCTGCAATACAAAAATTTTTCCAATATCGGCCGCTTTACCCCATACTAAGATTCCGTATGACATAATACTTTGGAAATATGCAAAATAAACAATTTTTGCAGTTTCTATGTCAGTTATCTGTCGAATCTTCCTAACAGCGTAAGCAGCAGAGCTGAGCTTGCCAGCAAGTACTGCTATATGGGTGCCCCATTGCAGCTTTGAGTCCAGGGTTAATCCCAAGAACACTGTGGAGTCCTCTGTTTTCAAGGATTCATTACTTATCTTTAAATTTTTACTGACAGTTCTGGTGTTAGGCAATAAAAACTCAACACACTTTTTTAGCATTTAAAAGTAGATTATTTGCCGTAAACCATTCAGAAACTTGAGATAATGCATTATTTACATCGTCAAAATTGTCTTTTTTCCTATCGACTTTGAAAATCAAAGACGTATCATCAGCAAATAGTACAATATCGCAAGTATTTTTTATTAGAGTCAAGTGTCTCCCCCCTCTGCCAGCTAAATGGTTGTCTATAGGATACAAGAAAAAATTTACAGCAGTAATATGTATAATGAATTTTAAAGGAAAACTATCACGGCTAAGTAGGGTTCATTAGTTAAGCAGTTATATCTGTTTTTTCTAAGTTAGGTATTACACGTAGTGTAAGTTGCATATTTTGTAGAATATTATAGTATTTAAACCATGGAACTCAAAATGTATTCAATATTCATAAATAAAACAAAAGCACTATCCTAGGTCAGCAATAATATTTGAGACTTTCAACTACGGAACCCTACGACTACGAACTGCGCGTGGCCCGACACGCACTTGGCCGGTTTTTTTACGATCGGTTACTTCGACTCGTACTTTTACGAATCAAATACGAATGAGATCACAAACGCCCTAGTCAATGTTTTATCCATCTAAATTGCTCGATTTCAGGAGCATCATCACAACAATGGTCTTATCACCAGTTCATTGGATATCATTCTTTATCGCATTGATGGTAGCGACTGCCACGGGTGTCACAAGGCTACAAACCTCCCAGCCAGATGACTTGGACCATGTAATAGATATGATCAATAAATACAGAGTGAGTTATGTATTATTAATATCGATACAATGTAAATCATTGTGAGAGTGACCTAAATAAAAAAAAAACGTTTGGCACTCGGGGACTGCCGCGGTAAAGCTAGCATAGCGTTTTTTATCAACTTATGCAATTATAATATTTATGCAATATTTTTTTGCATAATAAAAATTATGCAAAAAATAAACAAACAAACAAGAAAAGTGCACTGTCACTACTTCGCGAGTGAGATTCGAACCTGCGACATCATACAGTAAAGAAAGCGGCCGCTCGCCCACTGCGCCGAACAGAGCTACTTGTGTACCTCTTAATAAAATGTTGAACGCTTACTGAACGACGGTATTAGGTTTATTTTCGTTACGGAATTTCTTGATTCGGTCGCCGCGCTCAAAGCCCGCGATAAAAGCTATGCAATAGCTTAATAATATTGTTTGTAGACATTTCCACAGCATAGTGTGTTCAGTGTTGCACAACATAGTTACCTATGATGGTTCCTATAAAACGAATCTTCAAAAAACCTCGTAATGGCTAATATCCTGTTGGTTTTTACAGCCCAAAAGAGCTCTATTAAACCCCAAGTATATAGCATGTCTGCTGGCTCGACACGCTGAAATCGACCTAACTTGCTTCGAAAACATTATTTTTACAGGATCTAAGCTTTATCAGGATATGCAAGCAGAATTTAAGGTATATATAATTACTTACTGAATTTTTTAATTTTTACTCTACTATCAAAGTTACAGTAGTCTTTCCTCAAGCGCTTGTACTCAATTTAGGTTTTCCTATGGGACATTTTCCCCATGTAAAATGTGCGTAATCTGTTTACAATTGTATGTAGGTTAGGCATTCCATTAAACTGAGACAGTTCCTGACTCCTGAGGTAGCTGTGAAGGATAAGGTGAAGGGGGACAAGCTTATGTTTTACTTGAACTGTCAGCAATCACCTAACCCTTCAATTCCTCTCCAAATTCCTCACGAACATTCCTAATAAAATCTTTTCAAGATTAATAGATAGTCATTTTGCTAGTTTTCATTATCATCATCATCATGATTATAGTAGCTTTGAAACGGCTATAAACATCAACCTTATAAAGATAAAAAATTAAGTGGCACTCGGGGACTGCCGCGGTAAAGCTATTGCATATCATTTTTATCAACTTATGCAATTATAATATTTATGCAATATTTTTTTTGCATAATAAAAATTATGCAAAAAAATAATTAAAAAACAAACAAACAAGAAAAGCGCACTGTCACTACTTCGCGAGTGAGATTCGAACCTGCGACATCTAAAGGAAGCGGCCGCTCGCCCACTGCGCCAAACAGAACTAAATGTGAACCTCTAAAATGTTGAACGCTTACAGAACGACGGTGTTAGGTTTATTTTCGTTACGGAATTTCTTGATTCGGTCGCCGCGCTCAAACTGTTTGTCCTAGTTCAAAGTCCGCGATAAAAGCTATGCAATAGCCTAAAAAGCACAGATAGTGCTGATAGATGTTTGAAGGATACTTCTAATTAATATTTTTTCATGGTGCTAATGTGTATATTAGTTTTTAACTTTACTGGGTGAGCTTCGAAAGATTGGTGTACAAACGACTTAAGAGTTCGGATTATCTGTGGTACACTATAGGTAGGTACTTACACTGTACATTTACCATTTGTTGCAGTCCTGCAGGATATGGCATACAGGCAGGGCCGCGCCGACCCCCCACAGCGCCTGTGTGCGAAACCTATGAAGCGCCTCTTTTTATCACGAATCTTCATGTTTCAACTTATGTTTTTTTATTATTTTTTTATTTTGACCGAAATAAATGTTCTCCAGTTTTATATACCTATTTACTTAGATAATATTTTTATAAATAGGTAAAACCAGTTCGCTTCCGCTTGCCAATTACTGCGAAAAATAAAACACGAATTAAATTTTTACATACTTTATTTATGATGTTATATCTAATTGTATACTTAGATATTAATAACAAAATAGCTGACTTTTCTAATAATACTGATTTAAATATTTAACTATATACATGCTATTTAAAAAAAAACAACAAGAGTCTAAAATATGCAAGAATATAAACATACTTAAACTAGTGGTTCGCCCCGAACTGAGACCTCGCGGTAACGGTATCCCATGATTATTCATTCAATCGATACATGATAACCAAAACTGACATTATTATTATGCCCGTTTTCACCAAACATACCTAAATCATCCCCTAAGTAGGAGTCTCTTAACGTAGGTAGCTCCTAAATACAATCCTAAGTCCTAACATCCGTCCCAATATCCTTTTAGGTGTCCCGTACAGGATCGTGATAAATAAGTTGACAGAAAACATCAATCACCTAACTTATAGGTAGCCCGTAAAGGTTAGGGAACGTTAGTGAAAACATTGAATTATTTATCAAACATTGAATTTAACTCGTAGTTCCATGGGAATAGTTACTGACTGCGCCATCTATTAGCATTATTGTGAAGCTATGTTGATGCTATATGAATTACTGACGCCCATTAAAAATTAAATAATCTCGTTTCTTTATAATATTCATATAATTTTAGTATTTGTTGTTCAAGTACAGGATATAAGTGACCTAAAAACATAAAATCAGTTTGAAAATCCATAGCGGATTTTTCTAGAGAGCGTCTTCAAGCGAGCGTATAAAATCGCCACTTTGAAAGCCCCCCATTTCGTCAATTTTAAGGGAAAAATTAAAAAAAAAATATTTTTGTACTCAGTTCAAAATTATCTTTAAAATGATACGTAACAATTTTATGTAACGCGATTTTTTTTTTTTTACTTCGCATTCGCTTCTATGAGAGCCCCCCTGAAATAAAGATTTTTATAACTTTTTAAGCCATTTTCGGCTGGAGGCCATAGGTTTACATATTATATCTAAATTTGAAGTAATTACGTTCAGTAATTCAAAAGTTATAAGGCTCTGACAGACGGACGGACGGACGGACGGACGGACGGACAAGTGCAAATCGCCCTAGTTAACTCAAAGACCTTCGCTTCGCTCGGTCGATTATATTATTTATATTATTTCCACTCTTCTCGCTTTTCTGTTTGCGAAATCCTTAATAATCTCGTGTATGTCTATATGGTCTAATATGGCCTCCTCTATGGATATTGTTGCTAAATTTGTTAATCTTTCCTGGCTCATTGTTGAGCGCAGGTAATTTTTTATAAGTTTTAATTTAGAAAAGGACCTTTCCGCGCTTGCTACGGTAACTGGCATAGTTAGCAAAATTCGTAATGCTATGGTGATGTTAGGGCAAACAGCTGTCAAATTGTTTAAATATATAAATTCGAGAATTTTCACCACATCATTATTTAATTTTTTGAAAAAAGACTGACACGATACAATTTCTTCACACAAATCATCGGCGTTAATATCCAATGAATCATTTGCAGAAAGTTTTTCCTGCAAACGATGACAGCTACTTCTTAATCGACTTTGATCTTGGTCATCACTTAGTTTAAATAAAAAATTAAACACGTCATTTTGATTATTCAATAAATTAAATCTTTCGTCTACGGAGGATAAAGCTTGATCCAATATATAAAAAAATACATTAATTTTAAAGGCAGTTTTCGGATCATTTATAGTATGGTCTTCGTGTTCATAATCAAAACTCTTTGGAGTCTTACGACGTCTTAGGGGTCTGGATCTGGAAGTTTCAAATTCAGCCTCGACATCTAATTTTTCGGCAATTTTCATGGCATCATTTACAATTTCCTCAAAATTTGCGTCGGTTCTAATTTTTATCAAAAACTTCTTTAATTCCGTTAAAGCATCTAAAGCAATTTGCATATTCATATCGATGGACTGCAGAATTTTGCTCACAAAATTTACTTTAGTCAATATCATATGCCATATATTTAGTGAACAAATGAATGAAAAGGAGCATATTTTTTCTGCTAGACATTTAGCGTCATATTTTGCCTTCTGATCATATGATATACCATTTGATATTTCATATAAGGCATCATAAATTTCTGCTAAATTTGTAAACAGCGGTTTGATAGCATCTATTCTGCTTGACCATCTTGTTTCAGACAATGGTTTTAAGGTCAGATTTATGACACATTTTTTAAATATATCCCATCTTTTGGTAGAGGACGAAAAATATTTATATAATTCTTGCACAATACTAAAAAATCCAGTCGTATGATGATTGAGATTGGCAGCGTCGTTTACTATTAAATTTAAACTATGGCTAGCGCACGGCACATAGAAAGCGCGGGGATTTAGATCCAGCAATCTTTTTTGAAGACCATTATTCTTACCGCGCATATTTGATCCATTATCATAGCCCTGTCCCCTTAAGTTGTTTATGTCCAAATTAATTTCGGCTAGTTTTTCTACTATAAATGACGTTAATCCAGCGCCAGTTGTATCGATAATTGGACAGAAAGCTAGGAAATGCTCCCTTATTTCCAACTTTCTATTTTCTGTGTTAAAATAGACAAATCTTATTATAATACTAATTTGCTCTACATGTGAAACGTCAGGTGTACAATCCAGTATTATTGAAAAATATTTATTACTTTGACATAAATTTAAAATAAAATGTTGAATTTGGTTACCGAGTATGTAAATTATTTCATTTTGGATCTTATCTCCAAGATAAGTCGGCATATTTTTGAAATCCGAATCATTCGTTACGCGTCGTATATGTTCAGTTATTGAAAGATCGAATTTTCCTAACATTTCAATACATTTTAAAAAATTACCATTGTTACGGTCGTATAATTTTTGGCTTTGGCCACGAAAAGCCATATTTTGTGTACTTAGAAATTGGACCACATATATTATTCTTTTGATTACATCGTACCAGCGCTGCTTTTCAACCTCTAAAAGTTTTTGTTGAATACTATCAATAGTGTTTTTATTTTTAAGAGCGTGACATAAATCTGTCCATTTTTTATAATTATTGAAATGAGCACAACTTTTCTCATGTCTGCTGCAATACAAAGCTAGATGTTGCCAATCACTAATTCCTTCGCAGAATTTATTTTTATGTTTTGATTCAAATAGCTTGCAACAGAAGCAATAAACGGCATTTTTGGACACTGAATACAGCAGCCACTCTCTGTGATACTTTTCACCGTTTCCTAAATGCCTTTCATAATAATACTCGGAAAATTTTCGCCCCGAAGAGTCACGCGGAAAATTATACTGTTTAATTTGTTTAATCGGATTTTCTATTAAATACTGGATCAAAGTAGCATTGAAAACTTCTGGCCAGAGTCCAGGGTCATCTTTGGAAAAAGTTGGTACTGGTGACGATAATTGTCTTGGCGATGACGATGGTGTATCAGGCAGAGGCACGGACGTAACTTTGGCGGCATCATCTTAAATTAAAGACAGACAATATGAGTACCTATCTATCTGAATAAACTGATTTATCTATATATGAATAATTATGTATGATAAAATAAATAACTAAATGAATATTTCTCAACAATCAAACTCAATTAGAGCTGGGCTTGTAATATGGGTACTAGACGACTGACGTGCAAAAGTGCAGTTTATAGTATAGCATTTGAAATTTTAATTAGATATACTACTAATTTACTTTTTTTCGGCAAATAAATACATATTATAGGTATATACATTATTTTCAAAGCACCTTGTGGGAATCGAACCCATGACCTCCGGCAGCGATTACTTGTATAAAATAAAACAGTCACGTCATCTATCCGCCACATTACATCGATGGCCACATCAAAATCGGTGCAGGCGTTTCGAAGATTAAGAAAAAGACAGACAGAAATTAAAAAAGAAAATGTTGTTTTTTTTTGACATTACAAACAGACTAAAGTTGTATTTATTTGCATAGAAAATTACATAAAAAGCACGTACCTGAAGCGTTTTTTGAATCAGATTTTATAACACCTTCATCGATAAAATGACTGGTTTCTGTCTCTAAAGATTCTTTGGAAGTGGATGGTAGAGCCGTAAAATATTTACTTATTTTAGTTGTATTTTTATCACGCTCTTCTTCTTGTTTTCTTTTCCTTATTAAATTCTGGTAACCAGATAATTTCTTTTTTTTATCTTGAGTACTATCACTCATCGTGAAAACACGTTAAAACAATCACTAACACACAAACTATATATTGTTTTTAAAGCTAGAACTTAATCTTATTACAAAAAATCAATGCGCACCTTGCACACACTTTCGATTGACTGATTGTTCAATTGTGTTGGCACTCTCGTTCCTTAAAGTCGGGAAATCCCCGTGACCCGACCCCGCTTGCGTCGCACGCATCGCATCGGGTTGCGTTCATAATTCATTCAAACAAACTCACGGCGGTTCTTTTGATTTTAACGCTGAGCTCGTAACTAATGTAAACTAAAACCCTAAGCGTAAAATTAAACCACACACCTGAATATTATCTTGGAAGACTTGTACAATAAGCGCATTATAATTATGTTTTGTTATTTACAAGGCGTTGCGCCTATTGTACCTACTTACTTATCGATACTCCACTACAAAGAATATGTTGTGTAAGTGTAACCAAAATAATTTCGATGGCGGCGGCGGCGCCTCTTTTGTCTTGGCGCCTGTGTGCGCCGCACACTTCGCACACAGGGGCGGCGCGGCCCTGCATACAGGACCTCGCCATGTTTGAAGTTCCTAATTTTAAGAATGTGTATTTCTCCAGAAACTTCTTGCCAGTGATTGTGTGTTTATGGAAGCTTATGGACAAACTGAAATGATTGGACCGGTCCTAGTGTCGAACTCATATGGACCGCCCGGCAGTTGCGGGAGACCTATTGATTTATACAGTGTTAAGGTAAGTAAGAGGTTATTCTTCCTCATTTTTATGTTACCTACCTTTGTAATAGGTGTAGGTATTATAGTAATTATAGTCTGCGACAAGGTCCAGTGTGCGGCTTAGCCACCATAATATCAACTCGGAAACGAATCGTCAACGCCTCGCCTATCACCTCAGTCCTCGCATTATCAGGCGTTCGCTTCGGTCATAGGTATAATTATGAACATTAACAACAAAGCGATTATTTGATTAATTAACCGATTATTATTGATGTTACTTATTACAGATAAGTAGGTAGGTTTGTAAAATTATTTTGAAAACCTTTGCTGGCTTTCAGTTGGTGGATCCAGATACTGGTATGGAAATTAAGGATCCAGACGTGATCGGTGAAATTTGGATAAAAGGACCCGGCTTTTCGGTGAGTACCACTACAATAACAACATAACAAACTAAAGAGTTCAGAACAAATTATCTTTTTATTAAATGATGATAATCAAATATTTGAACTACAGAAAGATGCAGCTTTAATTGGACTTTCTGGAAATGCAATAAAGTCAATTTCGCAAAAAGTGTAGTTATTTATTTTCCGACTACAGCGAAGAAATAATAAAGACAAAATATTGTTAACAATAAAATTCATGACGACAATTAAATTAACATTAATTTTCACACAAGTGAGGTTATCTTCTTTTTCGAGAGCCTCTCCGAATAGCGAAGGCTGGCAGTCAGTTTGTATACCTATTACCTACCTACCTAAGTACCTACTCTTTTTATTGCTGCGCGAGGCGAAAGAATTCAGCTGCACTCATGATTCGTGTCCTCTCTCGGATTTAAAGAAGCCGGACATTTTTTTACGACGTCTCTTTTTCCAGCAACTTTTCCCATTATGAATTGTAGGAGCTCATTCTCTCATGCCTGAGCACATGGCCCAGATATGCAACTTTTTTCATCTTCAAGTGAAGTTTTAGTGGTGATTAAAACCTAAAAGTACCTATTAAAAATGTGTGTTTTTTGACAAAATTACAGGGTTATTACAACGATCCGGAAGAATCAGCTAATTCTATCACAGAAGATGGTTTTTACAAAACTGGAGATTTATTGTACCGTGATAAAGATAATAATTACTATTTTGTTGGTCGAATCAAAACTTTAATTAAGTACCGAAGATCACAGGTCAGCAGTTAACTACTTGTATTTATTTGAGCATCCCTTGAAACCTTTTAGGTACTTATAGCAAGCAAGCAGCAAGCGGATATAGTAGGTAGGTAAATAGAAAAGAAACATTTTTACATCAAGTTTTCGTGAGAGATAGATAAAGTAAAATCGGTAAAAATTTTAAAAATTAAGTGTCTGACTGACCGAAGTAATTTTCATGAGGCAATGAGGTTGAAGAATAAGTCTAAATTAAAAAATTTTATCTTTAAAAAACAAGCTTTTAGTAGCTGGCTAGTGGCTACATCATCAGACCCTGAACCATCATCCAGGACCAGAGTACTTGAATCAAGACGAATCAAACCAGCCCAAACGCGATGGGGTTACGTCGTTTAATTACAGATTTCCCATAGCCACCTTCCAGCTCCATTATCAGAACCTGGATATCATCTAGGACCAGAGTAATTGTCAAGATTAATCTAACGAGCCCAAACTTGATAGGATTATGTCGATGATTATTAAAATAAAAATGTCCTCCCGACCGTATCCGATCACGGCGGCCAACCTGCTCAGAGATTAGCCATCTGCGCGGGAGATATTATAGTGCACAAGTGTGTGCGCAGACACAGGGTGCACTCTCTATTCCCTCACTCTCATAGTCCGATGGGACGGAAAATCCGACACGACCGGAGAGAGATCAGGCGCAGGACCGACGGCTTTACGTGCTCTCCGAGGCACGGGGGTGACTCAGCGCCAACTTTCCTAACTCCGGGCTAGTAATGAGAATTTTCTTGACAGAAAAACCCAATACCTTTTTTTTTTGGCCCGACCCGGGTATCGAACCCGGGACCTCGTCATCTGTAGTCGAACGTGCTCACCACTAGACCAACGAGGCAGTTACATGATTATTACAAAGTTGGCAAGACCATTTTCTGGTTTCATCATCAGACCCTAGATGCCATCTAGAACCAGAGTACTTGTCAAGACAAATCAAACGAGCCCAGATTCGATGGGGTTACTTCATTTTATTACAGAGTTCTGATAGCCATCATCCAGCTCTATCATCGGATAACCTCCATGCCACAATAAAATTGCATTGTCATCAGATTTACATACAAAATATGTACATGCAAAATTTCAGCTCAATCGGAAACCGAGAAGTAGTTTTAATTCCTCTTGCAAGATTTGACCTAAGCATACACACATACATATATTATGTTAAGTTAAATAAAAGCTTGTAATAAAGCTATAGTTGTGATGCAAATACACTTTTAAATTTTTAAATGATAGGTGCGATTCTCGAGTTATGTGGATTCGATCATGCCGGCCGCGGCCCCCTAATTTTCGATTATTTATTATAATATATCTATTTTATTTCAAATGTATATACAAAATCACACTTACAATTAATAATAGACGTAGTTATGCAAAAAGGATCCAATCCACAAACATTTGTCTAGATTTAGAAGGTTTATTAACCGACTTTCAAAAAGGAGGAGGTTCTCAATTCGGCCGGTATCTTTTTTTTTTTTCTATGTATGTCCACCGATTTCTCCGGGATTACTGGACCGATTCGCGTGATTTTTTTTAATCGACAGAGGATATTTGCGAAATGGTCCCATAAAAATATTCACCTTCAAATCCTCAAGCCTGATGCTGCAGAGATATTGCTCACCTAAAACTATGGTGATTTAGGAAATTTCGATTACGAATTGATATTGTAGGTAACAAGTATGGACTACATCATGGAGCCCCAGGTCCTAACTCCTCAATCTTAGGATACTACACTTAAAAGCTTAAAATAAAAATTCTTTTCAAAAAACCGACTTCTAACGCCACTACAAAGTATAAAAATAAGTTTTAGTTTGTCCACGTTTGTTGAAGTCGGGCGGGCCTAAAATACAAACTATGAAACCGACTCGCGATGCTCGCTCGACTTCTACAAACGAGTCTCTCATATTGTGTAGCGTCGCGCATCGGTTTCATAGTTTGTATTTTAGGCCCGCCCGACTTCAACAAACGTGGACAAACTAAAACTTATTTTTATACTTTGTAGTGGCGTTAGAAGTCGGTTTTTTGAAAAGAATTTTTTTATTGACAAGTTTCGTTGGTTTGGATCCTTTTAGCTGAACTACAAGTCTAATTTATTAAGAATATCTTATAAATCAATTATCTGGTTATACACAGGTACATCCAGTAGAATTAGAAGAAGTAATAAACAGGCATCCTGGCGTGAGAGACGTTTGTGTGGTTGGCGTCGACGACCCTGTTGATGGGCAGAGGCCAGTTGCTTGTGTAGTGAAACACGAGGGCTCCGACGTTAAGTCACAGGAGATAAGGGATTTAGTAGCAGGTAAGAAAATCCTCCTAGATAATAATTCAACATACATAAATATTAATTCAATTTTAATATATCAATAACCGACTACAAGCAACTTCTGTAATATTTCATACTTATAAAAATTAACTGTCCTCTTTGGACCTTTTTACATTGTTGCAAAAAAAATATTCATTTCGCATCCTTGCTATTGTAAAAGCGAAGGTGTTTTTCTTTTTAGTTGCGAAATTTTTAGTGGCGGTCACTTACTATAGACATAATACTAATGTCTCTTTATTTGTAACGAACGTCTTTTCTTTACGTTTATTTACTATATAATATTATCTTCTAAAAATCTATCTGTCTCGATACAGTTCTTTCGCCTTTATTGTTACCGATAGGTAACTCTTTATTTCTTTGGTTTAAAGACTAGCTTTGGTCAGCCGCGGATTAGGGGTTCCCGATTATAAAATTTAAATTTATTTACTTCATTTTTCAGACAATCTATCAAAAAACAAGGAGCTACGTGTACTTTTCCTCGATAGTCTACCCTATACATCCACAGGAAAACTTTTTAGAGGCAAAATAAGAGAGATCGCTATGAAAACAGAGAGGGAATAAAATGCCAATCAAATTAAATAAAGTTATATTAAAAGTGGTATCTTTATTGATCAAAAACTATTTAACATTAATAACGGAACATAGTTCATTCAAATTCAAATTCAAAATCATTTATTTTATGTAGGCCAACTTGTGGCTCTTATGACAAGTCAGGAATCTACCACCGGTTCGGAATGCTGATTCTTCTGAGAAGAGCCGGCAAGAAACCCAGCAGTTGCTCTTTTCAAAACAAGAATGTTACAAAATGTAGCTTATATATCTTGTGGACAGCTGAAGCAAAGCCGATTAGAATAGAACAGAAATATTTTTTATTTAAATAAACTTTTACAAGTACTTTCGTGTCTATGCATAATGTAAATGAATCTACCTACCACTGGTTCGGAATGGTACTTAATTATACAATATTAAGTACATCAGATCATACATTAGCCATCCTCTAAAAACTACCAATCTACTCGCACGGAACGCTTAGTTTCAGCGTTTCTAAAACGAACCGCTAAGCATCCAGTTTCAGCCTTCGTGTTATTGGTTAAAATTCATTGATGCAGCAAGAATGCCATAATTTCAGCCAATCAGAGGTCATTGTATCGTCACACTGATGCAATAATTTTTAGAGAATTGACACACAGGCGTTTCCTGCCACGTATAATTTGAATACCTACCTTCAGGGCAAAAGTGTATAGGCATCTTCTAGGCAAGCGAACTCTCCAACCTAGACCTCATCAGTTCTTTCCATCATTGACAGTCTTAAAGCGCAAGCCTATCTTGCAATAAAAAAAATTGGTTGCCTGTAAAGTCTGTTTACGGACGATAGTTTTACGTGATAACGTCATAAAGAAACATTGATGACCGCTAACCACAGCACGCATGCGATGACTGGCGGGCCCGGCGGCGGACGCTCTGCTATCGCTTGTTCCGCGCTCTCGCTTGCACGCGCAGGCTCAGCCGGTACGTGACACTTTTTCGTACGTGCAGCCGGTGTTATCGATTTATAAGACGTTATTCTGGCCTAAGCAGTAGGTAAGTAGGTAATTTCGATAAAATTAACAATCTTTAACTTCAGATAAAACTATCGCCAAAGTTTATTTATAATTCTTTATTGCACACAAAACAGTGATTAAAAAAATTTGTGTGTGTCAGCTACGACTCACGACTGGAGTTTACTTTATACTCAACGTTGAAATTTCAACCCTAACGTTGAGTAAATAAGGTTGGTCTTCGCTTGAGTTGTCGAATGCCCGCGCTACGCCTTTCACAACAATGCAAATTTCTGCCCCAACGTTGAGTAAACAAGGTTGGCTTTCGTTCACATGTAGATCAGCGCCATCTTTCGGCTCATGTGTAAACCATTTCGAATGGCAAACCAACCCTATTTACTCAATATTAGGGCAGAAATTTGCATCGTTGCGAAAAACGTGAAGCGGGCATTCGACAACTCAAGCGAAAACCAACCTTATTTACTCACCGTTAGGGTAGAAATTTCAACGTTGTGAAAAACGTGACAGAAAAAACGTAACGAGGTCATTGATAAATTGATTTTACTGCCCGGATTTTTCTCATACCGGGCTGCTAAAATCGATTCTTAAGGAGTAAACTCCAATAAACTCCAAAAAGCAAGAACATTTCACGTAAAGTTGTGATTATAACATCGTGATTATAGCATTTTGTTTTTATGCGTCACGTTTTTAATTCCCGCTCCCTTTGCGGAAAAGGACAGATTTGTATTAGATAGAGCTTTTAAATGAATTTGGCTTAGAAATTGGGTAGATACAACCATAGTTACCCAAGGTATTTAACACCTATTCTTATGCTAAGTCTCATCAACCCGTGAACTAATTTTCAATTGTGTGTTTAAATTGTGTATTATATAAGTAATATGTTTATCAAAAATAATGATACGTAGATCTCATTCTCTGCTCATACTAGAAACTAATTGCAATACTTTGCTTCTAGCAAGTTTTCCAGACGACGTTAACGGCAAGCGATCCAAAAACACCACGCCGCCACGCAATTGTTTGTTTTTGGACAGTTTACCTGAAAAAAGAGAAAACACTTTACTCATAAAAAAAGAGAAAACACTTTACTTAAAAAAGAGAAAACACTTTACTCGAAAAAGAGAAAACACTTTAGTCAAATCGATATTGGGTAAACGTTGAACAGTATTTTAGATAAGCCGCCAGGTAAGGCCATGTCAACCACGAGCTAAAAATGAATTTTTTTTTTTAAAATTTTGAAATTAAAAATGCGAGTGTGTTTCTTTTTCGATTTTTATTTACATTACGTAGCAAAGAAGCAACCGATCGGTATCATTTAATGCATGGAACTATCAAAGATGGGCATAGTTAAAGACGTGGCGAGTGACATTAGGCTACTTTTTATCCCGAAAAAATCAAGGATGTTTATGGAATTTTAACCTAACTCCACGCGGACGAAGTTTCGTATAAAAGTACTAAGTCGGTGTAAGTACATACTAAGTACATCTACTTAGTTACTGACTTACTTGCAACGAGATTTTTGATGTCCAGTGCAGTAACGTGGCTTCCTTCGCTTCTCACTACACATGCTACTGCCTTTTGCCCGTCTAGAGGATCACTTATTCCGACAACACATACTTCCTTAACTCCTGGATGCGTGCTAATTAGTTCTTCTACTTCTAGTGGCAAGATCTGTTAGACAAAGTTTACAAGCCTCGCTTAGTTGGGGGTGAAAGGAGAATATAATCATCAGAAAGTTTCATAAAACGGGGCTATTTGTAATTCGGGGGGCTATTTGGAAAAGCAATTATAAAAGTTCACACATTTATATCTTTTTGATTTCTGAATGTATAATAATAAGGACCTCTAATATAGGTCGCAATTGTATTATAATAATCAACTGATCTGATGATTGAAGCAGTGATAGCCTAGTGGTTAGGACTGCAGTCTCCTATTCGGGGGGTCGCAGGTTCGATCCCGGGTACGCACCTCTGACTTTTCGGAGTCAAGTGCGTTTAAGCAATTAAATATCACTTCCTTTCAACGGTGAAGGAAAACATCGTGAGGAAACCTGCACATCTGAGTGTTCTTCATAATGTTCTCGAAGGTGTGTGAAGTCCGCCAATTCGCATTGGGCCAGCGTGGTGGACTATGGCCTATAACCCTTCTCTGAAAGGAGACCCGTGCTCACTAGTGAGCCGTTGATGGGTTGCTGATGATAATGATGATGAATCAACTGATCAAAACTCGTTCAGATCTTTATAATATATTTAACCTAGCCCCATTTAACAGTTTCGGAAAGACAATGCAATTTGAAATATTATGCAAAATAACAATCAAAGTAATAATTAATTTTATTGTTGATCGCAAATCGAATTCAATAAACAGTAGAACTTACATGTGAATTTCGGTATTTTATTAAAGTTTTGAGTCGGTCCACATAAAAATAATAGTAATTTTCATCCCTGTATAATAAGTCCCCGGTTTTGAAATAACCATCTTCAGAAAATGCCAGTGCTGTTTCCTCCGGATCGTTGTAGTATTCCTGAAGTCATATTAATAATAAAATATAAATGTTTGTCGGTTTGTCCTTCAGTAACACAGCAAAAGAGCAACTAATTGACTTGGATTGAAATAGTTTTATAGAGTAACATAGGATGTTAATTTCATCCCAGGAAAACAAAGGATTCCCCGCGGGAATACAATAATTCCGATATGTACCTACTAAATAGTTTAGGAACTTACCGTAAATCTAGGTCCCTTGTTCCATAATTCACCAGTTACGTGAGGTTCCTTAACTTCCAAGCCAGTACTTGGGTCTACTAACTGCAATATAATCATATTATTATAATATACTTAGTATAATTGGCTGATATTACTATTTATTGAAAAAAAAAGTGTGCGTGTCAGCTCCGACGCACGACTGGAGTTAACTCCTTAAAACGTCGTAATGCATTCGCGGCGCTCGGACCCGATCGGTACGCGCTCGGCTTCCCGATGCGAAAGCTCTTTCGCATTCGACAACTCAAGCGAAAACCAACCTTATTTACTTGTTAGGGTAGAAATTTGCATCGTTGTGAAAAACGTAACGCGGGCATTCGACAACTCAAGCAAAAACCAACCTTATTTACTCAACGTTAGGGTAGAAATTTGCATCGTTGTGAAAAACGAGGTCATTCATAAGTAGATTTTACTCCTCGAATTTTTCTCATACCGGGCGCCTAAGGCAGCCCGCACACAGTCAATAATATTGACGAAAATATTGACGAAAATATTGACAATATTTTCGTCAATATTTAGACCCCGCACACTACACAATAATATTGTCAATATTTCTAACAAAAAGTGATTCAGTACGGCGTAGAAGCTTGATTCGCGTGCACGTGCTAAAATGAATACAAAGAAAAAAACTCTATTGACCATAATCATTTCAGATTTTTCGATTAGTTAACTTCGGAGATAAGAGGGGGGGATTTTTTTTCGACATTTTGGCCGATTAATCAAAAACCTATATATGTAGAAATAAATAAAAAACTGTTTTAGAATGCACAAGTAAAAGGCCTTTCATATGATACCGCACTCGGTATAATTATCTTACTTTGAAATTTCAAACCGCTGAATTTCCCCCTTTTTTAATTAAACTAAAATAATTTTGGCATTGATTTTATTTTTCCTGTAAAATATACATAAACCTCTATTGACCATAATTATTTCAGATTTTTCGATTGGTAAACTTCGTAGATAAGGGGGGGGGGGCGGTATTTTTTTCGACATTTTGGCCGATTACTCAAAAACTACTATATATAGAAATAAATAAAAAACTGTTTTAGAACGCACAAGTAAAGGCCTTTCATATGATACCCCACTCAGTATAGTTATCTTACTTTGAAATTTCAAACCCCCGATTTTCCCCCTTTTTAGGGTTCCGTACCCAAAGGGTACCAACGGGACCCTTTTACTAAGCCTACGCCGGTCCGTCCGTCCGTCCGTCCGTCCGTCCGTCCGTCCGTCTGTCAGCGGGCTGTATCTCGTAAACCGTAATAGATAGACACATGAAATTTTCACATATTATGTATTTCTATTGCCGCTATAATAACAAATAATAAAAATTAAATTAAATTAAAAAAATTAAATTAAAATATTTCCATGGGTACATGGAAATCTTTTAATTTTTTTAACGGAACCCTAAAAGAGCGAGGCCCGGATCGCACTTGGCCGATTTTTTAATTAAACTAAAATAATTTACGCGTTGCTTTTATTTTTCCTGTAAAATATACATAAACCTCTATTGACCGTAATTATTTCAGATTTTTCATAGATAAAAACTATTATATATAGAAATAAATAAAAAACCGTTTTAGAATGCACAAGTAAATTTTTATTAGTTACTGAAATAATCGACTGTGACAGACGGACGGACGGACGGACGGACGGACAGAGAAAGTCTCACCATAAGGTTCCATTTTTACCATTTTGGTACGGAACCCTAAAAAAGAAAGAAACGATGGCTTAAATACTGGATGACAAAAAAAGTGGAATTAAATCATTCAAATCTATTAAATGAACTTCGAAATACAGAAAAAGATGATTTTAAAAATTACATGAGCATAAAAGGTAGCTTTCAAAAATTACTATCTTTAGTAACCCCTTTCTTCAAAAAACAAGATACTGGAGATGTCCTCCATTTTTGGTTGCGAGCGCACGTCCTCCTGCCTTGAAATCTTTTTTCAACTAAAATATTGACGCGCGCCCGCACACTGTCAATATTATTGTCAATATCCCTGCCTCCCCCCGATATTGACGAAATTTCCGGACTTCGACAATAATATTGATGAAACCCCGCACACAGTCAATAATATTGTCAATATTCGTAAATATTGACAATAATATTGACTGTGTGCGGGCTGCCTAAAATCGATTCTTATGGAGTAAACTCCAATAAACTCCAAAAAGTAAGTTACTATAATAATCATTAAAGTAATCTTTAGTATCAATAACATGCAGTAAAAAGTTGTATAAACTACTTAAGCAGGTATATCTATTTTTACATTTCTAATTTGCATGTAGAGATCCTTAATAACAAGCGTAGTTCCCTTATTTATTTAATTAATTTAAATTATACACGTAATGATTGAGGAAAATGCTAAATGCAAATTTGTGTACATACATTGTAATAATACGGTAAACTGTATTATTTTGCATGCAGTTCGCAATTATCCGAATGATGAGTGAGTGAGTGACACCGTTTTTAATCGACTTCGAAAAAATTAGGAGGTGTGATGTAGTAACAGATGTGAGGTAGATGTAAATGAAGTGTCAGTCCGGAATAAACCGCCGTGGAGCGAGTGCGTATAATCAGCTTGTGTTTGATTTCAACCCCGGACATTACAGTGGCGATCGAGGATTGTTGGCGAGTAACTACCTATTGTGAGTGTGTAGTGCGTGCATCATTTAGTCTACCATAATGTCAATCGGGAAGGTGAAGGAATTTGATACAAAAACCGGCGTGTGGTCGTCATATGTGGAGCGGCTAGAGATGTATTTCACGGTGAACAATGTGAAGAGCGACCTCAAACTGCCCACACTAATAGCGGTTATGGGGGACGAGGCATATGAATTACTAGTGAATTTGGCCAGCCCTAAGAAGCCGGCGGAATTAAAATATGAGGATGCGATCGACCTGTTACGCCGGCATCTGCAACCGGCGCCGTCGGTTTTAGCCGAGCGGTTTCGATTCAGACAGCGAAGACAGGCCGCGGACGAAAACATCGCTACGTACGTCGCCGAGTTAAAAAAATTGACGCGTCATTGCAAGCTGGGTGAGAACTTGAACGAGAACCTAAGGGATCAATTTGTGTGCGGGTTGAGGAGTGACGTCATCCGACAAAGATTGTTCGCAGAAGAGGAAACGATAAGTTTCGCCAACGCGGTAAAACTAGCTAGTTCGTTAGAAGCGGCGGAGAGGGACGCAGCAGCGGTCGACACGGCGGGGGGAACAGCGGCGGCGGGGGCCGCGGGGACGACGAGCGCGGGCGCGGACGGCGCGGGCCTGCATGCGCTGGTAGCCGGGCGAGAGGCCGACCGGCGAGGACGCGGGTGGTCGGCCACACGCGGTCGGGCCGTGCGCGGGGGACGCTCAGCGCGGAGCGGCGCGGGAGCGGGAGGCGGTAGCGATTCCTACAGGTGTAGGGGGTGTACTTCGACCCTCCATACTTATGGCTCCTGCCCATACAAGGCTTATGTGTGTTCCCGATGCAGATCCCGGGGGCACATTCGTCGCGCCTGTGTTCGTGACACGGGTGGTTCGGGGTCATCGAACTTTACTAACACCGTCAACTACGGAGCAGTGGAGGAAAAAGAGGACTCCGTGGATTACCAATGCGATTTCCATCATCTATGTTTGAACGATTATAAGGCGGTGAGTTTGCCAGTGCTAATAGAGAATATTAGGGTAGATATGGAGATAGATACCGGGACTGCAGTTTCGTGCGTGAATAGCCGGGAGTACGAAAGACATTTTAGCCACCTAAAGTTAGAACCGACTAATCTTAAGCTTAATCTGTACGATGGTTCCGGGCTTAAACCGTTAGGGGTTATCAAACCGGTAGTGTGCTACGGTGACGTAAGGAAGAATTTAGAATTATTTGTAGTCGAAGGAGGAACAACATCTCTTTTAGGCAGACAGTGGTTAACCGAATTGAAAATTACGATTCCGGGGTTCAGTGAAAGTTGTAATAAGATTAGCGACTCCAACGGATTCACCGGTTTAAATAATGAGTTAAGTAATTTGGTTTCCAGGTATAAAGAGCTATTTAGCGGCGGTCTGGGCCGGTACACCGGAGGCAAGGCGACTCTGAGGGTCCGCGAGGGGGCGACTCCCGTCTTCCACCGAGCTCGAGCGCTGCCGTACGCGTTGCGGGAGCGGGTCGACGCGGAGCTTGACGCAATGCTCCGCGACGGGATCATCGAGCCCGTGGAGTGCTCCGACTGGGCTTCGCCTCTTGTACCGGTAAATAAGGTCGATGGGTCATTGAGAATCTGTGCTGACTACAAAGCCACGGTAAACCCGGTTCTGTTGGTGGATCGTTACCCTTTACCTAGAATTGACGATTTAATTGTTCGCTTGAGTGGTTCGAATTATTTCTCAAAAATAGACCTGTCACAGGCATATAATCAGATTGAACTCGATGACACAAAAAGCATAACCGTAATAAATACTCATAGGGGGTTGTACCGATATAATAGATTAGTCTATGGGTTAGCCTCGAGCGCAGGAATTTTCCAACGTATTATGTCTAATTTATTGCACGATATTCCCAATGTGGAGGTCTTCTTAGACGATGTGGTGATCGGGGGAAAAAGCAAACAAGAACATTTACGGGCAGTCGAATCAGTCTTTAGTAGATTGCACCGTCATGGGTTAAAACTAAAAAGCAATAAATGCGTATTTTTAGTGAGCGAAATTAAATATTTGGGCTACGTGTTAAACAAAGAGGGTATAAAAACGGACCCGGATAAAGTAGAAGCCATTACCAAGATACCTAGGCCCAGTAATGTGTCAGAACTGCGTTCGTTTTTAGGTATAGTAAACTTTTATGCGAAATTTGTAAGAAATATGAGTACTAGGTTAGTACCGTTATATGAGTTATTAAAAAGAGATAAGAAATGGGTGTGGTCAAGAGAGTGCGAACAAGCGTTCAAAGGAGTTAAAACCTTATTGACTAGTGCGGCAGTGTTAGCGCACTATGATCCGAGCCGGCCGCTAATTGTTACATGCGATGCCAGCGCGAAGAGCATAGGGGCAGTCCTCTCGCAACGCAGTCGGGAAGCAGACTGCGAGAGGCCTATAGCTTATGCGTCGAGGACACTTAGCGACGCGGAAAAGAACTATTCACAAATACATCGTGAAGCGCTTGCGATTATATTCTCGGTTAACAAATTTCATCAATATTTATATGGTCGGCATTTTACCTTACGAACCGACCATAAACCTTTAGTGTCGATATTTGGACCGCATTCAGGCATACCGACGATGGTGGCTAGCCGTATGCAGCGGTGGGCTATAATCTTATCCGCGTATACTTTTGATATTGAGTACGTGCGCACTGATCAGAACGGGGCAGACGGGTTATCGCGGTTACCGATGACAGGCAAACAACTTACTACGCGACCGATGCCCGAACAGACTTATTTGCACTTTGTACAGGAAGCGTTACTACTTGATTACAATGAAATAAAGAAATATACGGTGAAGGACCCATGTTTATCAAAAGTATTGAGTTATTTACGAGACGGTTGGCCTACGGAGTGTAGTATAGTGAATTTACAACCGTATTTTAATCGCAAAAATGAGTTGTATGAGGAGCTCGGTTGCGTGATGTGGGGCCATAGGTTAGTAGTCCCGGAGGCTTGTAGGGATAGAGTGTTGCGAATGATTCATGAACCTCACATGGGGATAGTAAAATCAAAGTCCTTAGCGCGCAGTTACGTCTGGTGGCCATCGTTGGACGATTCGGTGCAACGGATATGTCAGGAATGCGAAGTGTGCGCGGGACAGGCAGACGCGCCACCGAGACAAGCAGTACGGATGTGGCCATGGCCTCAACGACCTTGGTCGCGGCTTCATTTAGACTTCATGGGCCCCATTTTCGGGAGAACATATTTAGTGGTCATCGATGCAATGTCGAAGTGGATAGAAATATTTCAAGTGGGACATACGTCATCAATAGTGGTAATTAATAAGCTTGACGAGTTATTCAGTAGGTTGGGGTTGGCTAAACAGCTAGTAACAGATAATGCGGGTTCTTTTGCCAGCGCTGAGTTTAGGGACTTTACACAAAGGCACGGAATTGAGCATATATTTACAGCCCCGTACCACCCTGCCTCCAACGGTTTAGCGGAAAATGCGGTGAAAACTCTCAAGCGGGTAATTAAAAAAGCGGTGATAGGTAAACAAAACGTAGACAGAGCGCTTTCGACTTATTTATTGCACTATAGAAATACAGAACATTCAACCACAGGTGAGAGTCCCGCCATGTTATTGTTAGGGAGACGGCTTCGGACCAAGTTAGATAACTTAAAACCGGATAGGGAAAGAAGGGTAGCTATGGTACAGCAATACCAGAAAGAGTGCGCAGGAGGAGTAGAAAGGGAGGTGAAACCAGAAGAGAGGGTCTGGTATAGGCAATACTTAAAAAGGGAAAAATGGGCTCCGGGACAGGTGGACGAATGTGTAGGTCCTAGCAATTACAAAGTAAGGGGTCAGGACGGGAGCTTAGTCCACAGACACATAGACCAAATAAAAAAACGATCCACCAGATTTTCTCTCGCTTGCCCGACGACGTTACCGGCTCAGGAGCCTAGCACGGATTCTCAAGCACAAAGACATTCACCGGCGCAGGTTCGGTCGGAGCAATCCGCACAAGATGCGGTTGGGTTACAGGCTTCGCCTGGGGGTTCGGAGGAGTCGGGAAGGCTCCGAACTGATACTCCGGCTTCACCGAGGGAGTGTGAAACCCAAGATAGCGTGGAGGCTGTAAGGTCTCCTCCAGAGACCCACCCAGTAACCCCTCCGGCTCGCCCTGTCGCACCTCAGGCTCGCCTTCTCAGACAGTGCAGATTAAGGAAGCAATGTCTACCTAAGAAATAAGTTGTTTAGTTAAGTATAAATGTACCTAAGAATAAGATAGATAAGTTGTGTCGTATCATGTAGGATGTTGGTTATTACTTTTAAATTGAGGGAATTAAGTAGATATGGAGGACGTTTAATAGGTGTGAGGGAGTGTGATGTAGTAACAGATGTGAGGTAGATGTAAATGAAGTGTCAGTCCGGAATAAACCGCCGTGGAGCGAGTGCGTATAATCAGCTTGTGTTTGATTTCAACCCCGGACATTACAATCAATTCGTCGGAATCTTTTTTTAGGGTTCCGTACCCAAAGGGTACCAACGGGACCCTATTACCACAGGGTCACCAACGCTAAGTGCAGAAAAAGTAGTAGTAGAGTCTGTCAATAGAGGGCGCTAGAGGTAGCGATTTGAGATTTATTTCATGAAATTCAGCTTACTAGCGACAAGCGGCAATTATTTGAACTACATTGCAAGATGAAATTATGAATAGTTAGGTTAACAGATGGCGCTTTAAAAATTATAGATCAGAAGATTAACAGATGGCGCTTATTAAAAAATTGATATTTTATTTTATTTATTCATTTAATTTATATGTTTATTTTGGTTCTTTCACATGTATTATAATACTATTGGTACGTTTCAGAGTTATTTTTAAATTTCGTATTACCTAATCCCCTAACCACAGATATTATAACATCTATGTTTTGCCTGTGGTTTTACGATCCCCGTCGATGACAAAGCAATATTGCCAGTGTGACCACTTTTAGTAGATTTCATCTTTTATAGTAGATTTGAAGCAAATAAGACGATAATCTAGTAGGATATTTTAATGTCTGAGTAGAATTTAGTAGAATTAATGAGAAACACATCAGTAGGTTTTGCTATTAATTCGCTATCAAAGAATATTAGGCATCCATGTCCAAAAAGTTTTACTTAATTTTACAGTTGGCAACACTTGAAAGTGATTTGGGGGATTCCCTTATTATTGAATGAACGTTACTGTGGGCACAGACCTTATAATACTGACGTACTGTGGGCATAGCAAATTGAATTTAATTGTCCAATAGATAAATACAATTTTTATAAAATACCTAGGTCTTTCAATCATTTTTAAGTTGCTCCTATAATGACAACATAATAACAACAACATTTTTATTTAGTCGTTTGCATTCGCAGAATCATACATTTATGTATTTAAAATGCGACCTAGTATATTTCAGTAGATTTAGCAGTGTCTTTGGTAGATTCCCTCATTAAAAAGTGGTCACACTGAATATTCCCCAATGTCCATTCTCTTTGGTCTTTGAACTCGACCGCGCTTTTAACTACATAAAAGTTATAGTCGTTTTATTTTCAAAACAACAATATTGATAAGTAATTATTTGTGTTTAACCCTGTGACACAGTTTAACAAAATGCAAGAAACACACAAGCGTAATAAAGCGTATAAATACAAATGTTCATATTACAACTGCTCATCGGTAAATGGTGAAAAAACCATGTTTAAATTTCCATCGATGGACGCAAATCGTTTAAAAAAATGGCTGGAAAATAGCGGTAAGTAATTATTTTTCCACGACGTATATGCATTTATCATAACACTAACAGCACACATTAACTATTATAATATCTATGACCAATGACTATACAGTAATAGTCGGAGCGCGAGCGACGACCTATATAAATCTATGATTTAATGGTTTAAGTATATTAATAGATATCTCCCATAATTAAAATGCTTTCAGTGTACATTGCATTCCATATTACCTATATATCACAATATGCTATATTCTTATTACCCGACTGCAAGAAGGGTTATGTTTTTCGCGCAATTTCTTTATTACCTCGTAGGTATCTTCCAAACAGCTGGATGGATTTTGACGATTGAGGCATTGTTACGAGTAGATTCGTTTCAGCTACCCAAGTGTTCTTAGATAGGTTTTAAAAAAAAATATATCAATATGCTGGGTTTTTGGGGCCAAAATGTAAGTCATTCAAAAAAATATATTACATATCCAAACCTATCGAGTGGTGTATCAAAATGAAGGGAATTAAAAGGAGATTACAAGAATATATATCATATATTTAAATGTACCTAATTAGGAACTTGGAGTCGGGTTTTTAAAATTTACAGACTTAAATGATTGCCATAGAATCTAGATCTTATATAATCTAGATCTTATAGTAGTAGAAACACATAAAGTAAGTATAACGTATCTATTGTTGCTAGCTGTAGAATGGTGTTTTTTTTCTACACTTGCTATATACCTAACTTTCCTCGCGTTTCATCATCAAACTTGAATTGCTTAAGGCCCGTGTATTTCTCAACGGCCTTGAGGGTCTGGGCGGAGCGAGATGTTCTCCCCGCGCCAATCACGCATCCCCTCGAATGATAAATTTAAAGTATAACCACAGACTTTATAATAACAAAACAGAATTTTTTCACTATGGCACAGTATAAGAATATAATATACTAGCTGATGCCCGCGACTTCGTCCGCGTGGAATAAGTTGTTTTATATATATAATATACAATAGGCGGAAATAGCTGTACAATAGGCGGCCTTATCGCTAAGAAACGATCTCTACCAGGCAACTTAAAGAGGAAATAATAATAGAAATATTCGACGATAATATTGGACGTAAATATCTATGATAAAATATTGGTGTTTTTAAGCAAAACTAAAAAATAAAAAATACGTGTTAATTCAATTTCAATAATATATAATATATTGAAATTTGAGCACTAAAAACCAATTTCCTTTTAAATTTCCGTTATATTTCTTGTATAATAAATAGTTCGTCCTTCTGTCTATCTGCCAAGTAAAATGTTTTACAATATAACTGAATTTAAAACAGTCTGAATATTGCTACTGTTATTTTTGCCTGTACATCTGAACATGAATAAGTTTGTTTCAGGCAACATGACTATTGACCATCTACCTCCTAAGTGTTTGGAAAATAAACGCATATGTATTGATCACTTTGATGCAAAACACATAATTCAGAATGGCTTTAGAAAACTCCTGACACCATCAGCTGTACCCGAACCATATCTGAATTCTCAACAACCTCATGGTTTACATTCACGAACTCCTTCACCAGGTACCTATTCATTTTTTAAATTTATAGTTTCAAAAAATCTGAACAAAATTTTTTAAAATTTTAAAGATGTAACCTTTTGAATGCAAAATGAAGAGGTTATTTTCTTTAACAATGTTGAATTTTTTTTACAGTGAATTATGATGACACCAACCTACAAAGGCAACCTCATGAACATTCACGAACTCCTTCTCCAGGTACCTAGGCATTTAAATTTATAGTTTCAAAAAACCTGAACTAAAATTTTTTGAATTTTTAATTATTGTAACAAATATTCTTTCAATGCCCTTTACACACCCAAACCACAGATATTATAGCCCAAACACACACTCACTCACACCCACACACATGTACACAAAAACCACACCACCACCACATCAACCCATTGACGGCTCACTGCTGAAGACGGGTCTCCTCTCAGAACGAGAAGGATTATGCCATAGTCCACCTCGCTGGCCCAATGCGGATTGGTAGACTTTACACACCTCTGAGAACAGTAAGAACTCTCAGGTATGTAGGTTTCCTCACGATGTTACCCGTTCACCGTTCACCGTTAAATCAAGTGATATTTAATTTCTTAAAACGCACATAACTCCGAAAAGTCATCGGTCGTGCCAGGCTCGAACCCGCGACGCCCGATTAGGAGGCCGCGGTGTGTAACCACTCGGCTACCACGGCTTTTTTTACACCCGAAATTACGTTTTCACATTATATTCAGTTCATGGCCTTATTTAATGACTTTAATGTTATTATAAAAACTAGAGTTTTTCTAGTCCTCATTTTTGACTCGACTCTTAAAATTTATTAGTGTTTTTAAAGGTTGGTTGGATCACTTTTTTGTTTCGTTATTATTATTTGTAGGATCACCAGATCTAAAGGTTCTAACACCTAAAAAGGTATATAGTAATAAGCGACGATTTCACGAAGTCGCAGTCGACACAGCTGACGAATCACATGAGGAACTGATTTGGAGCACACCTAAGAAAAGACGGACACGGGAAAAAGATGAGTATACAGATACACCTAGATGTAAGAAACTAAAAACTTTATTAAAAGACACCAATAACAAATTAAGACGTTCTATTATGAAAAATAAATATTTGAGACATAGGGCTATAAATAAGAATATTGTAGATTTGTCAAAACACAAATTTAGAAGTGAATCGAGCAAGTTATTAGCTTTGATGCAATTTAAAAAACCTAGGACAAGTTGGACTGAAGAAGAGAAAAAATTTTGCATGTCCTTGTATTATAAATCACCTGCTGCGTATAAATACATGTTAAAATCGGGGACTGTCTTAGCTTCTATAACGTCAATACAGCGTTGGTTACAAGAAACCAATTGTCTACCTGGTATTAACGAAGAAGTTTTTGAGAATATTAAAAATAAATTTTTACATAAATCTATTAAAGAGCGTGCTTGTGTAGTATGTTTTGATGAAATGAGCATCATGACTAATTTAGAGTACACATCAAAATATGATTTAATTGAAGGGTTTGAAGATTTTGGTAATGGTGAGAGAAATGGAAAAGAAGCTAAATACGCGTTAGTATTTATTGCCAGGGGCCTTTATATTAATTGGAAGATCCCAGTAGCATACTTTTTGGGGTCAAGAACTATTGAGTCCAGTAAATTAAAAACAATAATTGAGAATGTAATTAGTAAATTGTTTGAATCAGGTTTATTACCTAAAGCAACTGTTTGCGATCAAGCAACGACAAACGTAAAAGTAATTAAAGATTTAGGTGCCACTATTAATTACCCTTTTTATTTCTTAAATGGACGTAAAATTTTTGCAATATTTGATGTCCCACATTTGATAAAAAATGTGAGGACTAATTTAATTAATAATAATTTTTATTTAAATGGAAATCAAATTTCCTTTTCCGACATAGTTTATGTGTATAATACAGATCAAAATAATAAAAGCAAATCTGTACATAAGCTCTCAGCTGCGCACATAAGCCCTAATAATTTTCAAAAAATGAAAGTCAAGCTCGCCACACAAGTTTTAAGTAAATCTGTGTCAGCGGCAATTCAAACTGCCATCCAAAGTGGAGAGTTGAATAACGACACTGCACAACACACAGCTCATTTTGTTAATCTCTGTAATGATTTATTTGATTGCCTTAATTCTAAAAATAAATTTAATAGAAATCCGTACAGATGCGCGATCACAAAAAACCGAAACTCGGAAGTAAATCTAACTTTGATTAAAGGCAAAAAAACTTTTTGTGAATTACAAAAAATAACAATTAATAACAAAAATGAACGGCAGCTAACTCGCCCCCCTTGTTTTGATGGTATGGTTCAGACAATTAATGCCGTTCTTCAACTCTCTGCTGAAGAATTTACACCGGGCACTGGCAATAAATTTTTATTAACATATCGATTAAATCAAGACGTAATTGAAAATTTGTTTGGAATTTACAGATTAAAAGGAGGTTGCAATAGAAACCCCACATCAAGATCACTACGATCAACGTTTCGTTCCAATTTGTTAAATAACTTGATGACATTTGAAAAAACAAATTGTGAATCAGATCAGGATTTGTTCCTACCTACAGCCACTACAAACCAAGAAAATACACGACAGTGTGATTCCATACCGTCAACATCAATGCAACAAGGTTTTATAGGTGAAAATATTGAAGGCCCTTTAACAGAACTTCCAATCCTAACTCAAAGTAGCAATATTATAGAAATTACGCAGTCTCAACAAAATTTATCATTAGAAACGTGTTCTGTTGTGTATTTTGCTGGGTGGATAGGTAAATCTTGCATAGATAAATTTGATTGTTCAGATTGTAAAAAAATATTATTGAACAATCAAGTTGATTTAAATGATAAAAAACAATTACTGTTAATCAACAAAACATACTCCAATATTTCAGTGCCAACACTTAAATCTCCCACTGAATATTTAGTTAATTTAGTTGATAAAATGTTAGACTGTTTTCAGGAAAATATTGACCAATTACATAAAAGTAATGTAATATCTAACTTGATGAATAATTTTAAAAATAAAATAAACTTCCATACTCACTACCATAACCTTGATCATTTTGATTACCTAATTAGGAAATTAATGGAAGTTAAGATTCACGACTTTTGTAAAAGTCGGAAAAAATCTTTACAGTCTGCATCTAAATTAAGATTTCTTCAAAACAAATAATAAATTGGATCGATATGTTGATGGTTACATTTCTTATTTTATTTTAAATTCCGTTACAAAATCTTTAAACTTATCATCTGCAGTATGTCGTTATCGATGGTACGTGTTTCTTATATCATTTTATAGTTTAAAGGTACAGATCCCCCATTTTGCGTGTAGGACTCGCATAGACAAGTTTCCCAAATTTTTTTTCTATTAATTATGAAAATTAAAGTAAAATTATTTTGTGAAAATATGAACGATTGGATATCCTAATCCTAATATCCTAATATCCTTACTAATATTATAAATGGGAAAGTGAGTTTGTTTGTATGTTTGTTCCGCTTTCACGCCGTAACTACTGAACCAATTTGGCTGAAATTTGGAATGGAGATAGATTATACCCTGGAATAGGACATAGGCTACTTTTTATCCCGGAAAAATCCTCGGTTCCCGCGGGAACCAAGTAACCTCAATCCACACAGGCGGCGCCGCGGGCATCATCTAGTTTAAAATATAAGAAGCTATTATAAGTTATTAGTACACATTAAAACACAATATTATGAGTTTCAGAAATTTGCGACGTAGTTCACACCGTTTAGATGGTTTAGATTTAGACAGACGATCGAGATTGGAAGCCGAGGACATGCCGAGGAAGACTAGAATAGGATGGAAGTCCTAATGTGTTGTTTAACGCAATGATTTAATATGTTACTGTCGTAAAAGCTCACTGGTTTAACGTCTGATTAAAGTCATTTGAGAATTTACAAATCAAATTAGAGACATAGTTGTGCCCTTTGATGATAAACCACTGTAATATGGGCCTTATGGGTAGTTTAAACTAAAGGGTAGATGCCACCCAGTTTTCTTGCTGGTTCTTTCTGGCTAGGTTAAGTGGCAATTCCGAACCAGTGTAGATTTAGTTAAATCAAATTAATCAGTAAACCTTGTTTTTTTTTGAAGTCGGTTAAAAAAAACCTTCTGTTTTCACTTTTCACTGAGGTAGGCCTTACCGGATTAAAAGTTCAAAATTGTACGTGATTGTATAAAGAAAACTACTGTTTATTATCAAATAATATTTATTAATTATTTTAATTCAGTCAGTCCTCATTGGTACCTGTATTCTTAATAAATAGTTCGTAAGCTTAAATTATATTTTCAGGACAGTTTATTTGCCCACTATACCATAAATTTTGATTGATTATTATAATTATGCCTAAACAACATCAAGCATTGATTATTTATGATTTATGACATTTCTACTTAAAAAATCTACTTAAAATAATTTCTAAACATTAACACAGTTGAAGAAAACACTTGAATTATTTTGTTAATTAAACTTTTAATTTAACAGTTTATCTACGCATTGTTTTATTTCTGAAAGACCTCAATTATATCTTTTATTTTTTCATAGCGCTTACCGCCTTCATATTTTTCTAGCTCTTTTGCAACAAACTGACCAATAAGCGTGTTACCCATCTTTATGTTTTCAAAATTTTCATTGTTGAATGATACCATTATACCGACGTCATTGGATGTTTTCTGCAATGCTAATTTAACTGTACAGCCCGTAACCTTACTAGAATCATTTCCATCTTCCGAATCTGACCACTTTTGGGCGTTATGTCGAAATTCTTCACAATCATTGTTATCGGCCTTTTCGGGGCTCGGTGAAGAAAGACAGTGTGATGAATTTATTAATTACGATTATTATCGAATCGAACGATGGTTTACGACGGCTCTACTTGTAAGTTGTAATGATGAATCATGAAAATGAACGCGCGAGGCGGCGCGGTGAGAGGTGGCGGGCGGGTGGCGGGCGGCGCGGTGTAGAAAACATTTAAGGCTCCTATATTTCCCAACGGCCTTGAGGTTCTGGGCGGAGCGAGATGTTCTCCCCGCGCCAACCACGCAACCCCCTAAATTTTTGGGCGCGCAGTCGGCAGGTATAGAGGTAATGTTTATAATATGTGGAAATACGTAGGTATAGTTATATAATATAAGAGTAGGTAATTAAATAATATAATAAGTAAGGTGAGTGGGGGTAAGTCGAAATGGTTTTTTGATGAGATAAATGTAAACGAATTGCGTTTTGCATATTTTTACGACGTAAATGGCATGTTTTCTTCTTATTTGTTTCATAATAAAACCAACGATATCTTAGCTCAGGAACATAGCTTATATTGTTAAGTTACAAAATAACAACACGAAGTGAAAAACACAACAAATTTTCATTCATCATTTTTGGTATTTACGGAAAAAGACCAAATGTTTAACAAATTCGGACGCTAAATATTGCTGTCGCACCAAGCATGGAGCCGCCTTTCTCAGCCAAATAGAGATAGCAATATACCGGCCGATTTTTGCACGCGCCTTGAATAATTGGAGTTGCGAACTATGTTCGCCGGACCCTTAATTGAAAATTATAGTTATAATACATGTCTGCTAAAATTAGGTACTTACATAGAAGTTTTATTATTATTGTGATTGCAGGTTAAGTTCAATAATGTTTTTTTTTCACATCATGAAAAAAAATGGCTGATTTTATGTATAATTCGTAAATGTATGATTGGTAGGTATATGATGAATAATATTATGGCACTAAAAACTATATTAAATATTAACGTTTTGTTATTTTCAATAATTAAATTATTTTAAGTATTATTAGTTTTTCGTATTAAATCAAGTGGTCGCCGACTAGACAAGGGGTCGGTCGTAACTCGTAAACTACCAAATGTCGTCGCTAACTTGCATTTCACGTAGTTTTTATAATTTAACTAGCTGACGCCCGCGACTTCGTCCGCGATGTTTAAATAGGTAAATGGGATAAAATGTAGGCTAAGTATGTGTTAAGTCAGGATATAATTTAGCAGGCTATCTCCATTCCAAATTTCAGTCAAATCCTATATAAACATGCTACATGCTCTAAAGGGCCATATTGATCTATATTAAATGCACAATTTATTTAAGGTACATAATGGAATAAGGATTAATACTGTATTGCTTAAAATCGCTTCGTAAATAAGCCATTATTTCTCGTAAAAAGTAGCCTTTAGAGTACTTCTCTAAAGGCTAAAAAATGGTTATTGTGAGTTATCCCTAAGAGATAGACATAGTTATATAACTTCGCGGACTTTTTTGTAGACCTTTTTAAGGTGTACAATACTGTAGTCACAGACCTTATAATACTGCTGTAGTACATTATTTTAATCTATCTAGGGTAGGGTAGGGTTCAGCCAGCGTTTGCAATGTAAGCGCAAAAAAATGTGTTTATTTACGACATCACATTAAAAACCTCTAAAATTATCAGTGTTTCTCTACTATATTATGCATGTTATAAACATAAAAACCTTCCTCTTGAAACACTCTATCTATTAAAAAAACCCGCATCAAAATCCGTTGCGTAGTTTTGAAGATCTAAGCATACATAGGGACAGACAGACAGACCGACAGACAGACAGCGGGAAGCGACTTTGTTTTATACTATGTAGTGATAAGTAGGTACATTGACCTAAAAAGTTGAATACTGCGCCATATATTATCTGCGCCACATCTGCGCTAATCCTATTTTGCCTATTTTCTTACTATCTTGCGAAATTGCGAAAAACGAAATAATTGTGATATTGTCCGAGCTGGCAACCTCGCAATACGTTCTAGGTATATCGTATACGAAAATAGACACTATTTCCATTCATGTTAGAACGATATCGCTGTGAAAAAAATACAAACACTTCCGAATATTCTATTGTAGGTACTTGCATACGCCATCTATTAGCGTTTTCATAACTGCAACGACAACAAAAGAACGTCATCTATCGGGGCTCGATCAAACTGTTCCCTAGAGCGCCATCTAATTGTAATCATATTAACTGTTATGAAGCTGCTCGCTACAACAGCGCCATTAATTCCCGTTTTAGCCATCGGGTGGTCCACCCGAGCAATTTAACAGTGTTGCGTTTCTTTGTTCCTGATGGAGTATCTGTACGTCAGTATTATAAGGTCTGTGCTATTACTATGCCTACGCTGTCCGTCCGTCCGTCCGTCCGTCCGTCCGTCCGTCTGTCAGCGGGCTGTATCTCGCAAACCGTAATAGATAGACAGATGAAATTTTCACATATTATGTATTTCTATTGCCGCTATAACAACAAATAATAAAAATTAAATTAAATTAAAAAAAATAAATTAAAATATTTACATGGGTACATGGAAATATTTTTATTTAATTTTTTTTTAACGGAACCCTTAAAGAGCGAGGCCCGACTCGCACTTGGCCGATTTTTTTTTTCATGTATGTTCACCGATTACTCGAAGACGCCTGAACCGATTTGGAGAACTCGTTTTTTGTTTAAAAGGGTATACTTCCCAGGTGGTTCCATTTAAATTTTATCGAAATCGGCTGAGCGGTTTTTAAAATATCAACAATAAATTATATACTTTGTAGTGGCGGGGGCGATTGAAGTTGTTTTTTTTAAAAATAACTTTTTATATTCAATTATTTGCATGTAGAGATTCTTATAACAAGCGTCTACGTCTGGGAACTAATTACCTGTTATGCATTTTCCTCAATCATTACAGGCATAATTTTGTGTACAAACATTGTAATAATACGGTAAATTTTATTATATTGCATGCAGTACGCAATTATGCGAATGATGAGTGTGTTATTGACACCGTTTTAAATTCGCGGGAAGTCAAATTTTGTTTTATAGAAACGATTTCTACTGGTCCGCGATACGGTAACACTAAAATTGAATCGAAAACTCTTTATGGGAATTATTAGTAGCTAAAGGAAATATTAGTAGCTAACCAATATACGATAAAATTAAGCTTGGTATGCGTTAATTTTGAATAGCCGAAAAAATGTTTAAATTTTTTTTTTATTGAAATATGTTACTGTCATCGCGGATATTGATTGTTTGCATTGTATTCGATAGAAATATTCGTGATTTTTCAGAAAAACATATGCAAAAATGCAAATGCATAATATGACTGAGAAACTTTATCCCATATTGTCTTAGACCATTTAACACCTTAAGTAAGTAGTTATGCAAGATAGCTCCGGCCAAAAAAGTTGTTTGCGTAATGTTCTCCTGAAAGTGTACGAAATTTCCTATCGAATACAATGCAAACAATCAAATTCCGTGATAACGATTGTACACTTTTAGATTGAAAAATTTCGGCTATTTAAATGCATACCAAGCTTAATATAATCGTATAATTGGTAACTAATAATTCCCAAAAAGAGTTTTCGATTCCGTATGACGGGAAATTTTTTGTTAGATACCCGCTCCCGGTATAATAACAAAGTCCACGTGTGTGCAGTCGTAGACATCAGCTGGTTTAACATAGTAGTAATATTATGTACGTTATGTACTTAGTCAGTTTACCTTAATATCGTAGAATGGCAAAGGCTTCCCGCAGCTGCCGCTAGGACCATTTGGGACGGGTCCTAGCACTGATCCTATGGTTTCTGTTTGGCCGTATGCCTCCACAACCAATGTATCTTTACTAAGGAGAGCCTAAGAAATAACTCTATTATTTATAATTTATATTTCATATTATAACAATTCTTATGTGCTTCATACTCTTAGCCGGCGATAAACAGAGCAATGCTCGTTGTCTCTCTAAGAGCCGATTTCACCAATGTCGAGTGACGTTTAATCGAGGAATAAATTGAGCATAAATTCTGACAATTCTGATTTTCTGTAAGTTCTTGTATTGAAAATACGCCAGAATATCAAATTCAAACGTAAAATCGGCCCTAGCGATAAGGAGATCCTTAGAACAGCCCCATAATATACATTCGCATTAATTGTTAATATACTAATCTTAACGCAAATTAAAAGTAAATGTATACCTTGAACTTAGCTAGCAGTTCGGGAAAGATTTTCGAGCCTGTGATAGTGATACTTTTGAAACTATTGAAGTCAATATCTTCCTTTCGGCTCACTAAATATGTTACAAGTGTAGGACCTATCAGGCACGTTACTGGCTGCAAAAAAATAGAATTAAGTACTTAAGTAGGTTTCGGACCAATGTTAATGACAAAGTTGCTTGGAAGCAAATGGCTTAGTTTCAGCTATCCTCAAGATTGATTAGGTAGTTATTATAAACACTTGTTTAGAAAAGAACAGCTGCTGAGTTTCTTGTCGGCTCTTCTCAGCAGAATCTGCTTTCCGAACCGCTGGTAGATTCTCGACTTGTTATAAGAGCCATAAGTTGGTCTAAGTTCACCAAATAAGTAATTTCGAATTTTAGAGTGTGTCTCTCTCATAGTAACCAAGAAGGTTTTTGATTGTCTCACAGCACATTTATTTTCAGCCAATATACGAATACCAATTTATATTTATATCTTAAGTCACTGATAAAAGATCTGACCGTTTTGGATGTGATTGTGTGGATAAATAAGCGGACTTTCCTCCGGACCTACCTTGTATTTGTTTATTATGTAAACGATATGTTCATAGTCATCTGGGATGGAGGACTGCAATTTCGTGTCTCCAATTAAGGGGCCACCTACTGACATGAAATAATTCGATATCCAGTTCACTGGAGATAAGTTTAACACTCTCTTCTTGGGCCTGAGTAAAAAAAGAAAATTAAAAAGAAAATTAAAAGAAAATAAAAACCAAAGAAAAGAGGAAAAGAGTTTATATTAAAAAACTTTGCAGTTTAAGCAATACGCTGTTTGCTTGTGGACCTACTAATTTATCCTACTTGTAGGACCACGAGGAAGCCCAGTTCCTCATACATATTATTGTACTGAATATTTGAGGGTCTACTACTGGTCATATTATATCATACGTCATATAATTAGTAGACTATGGACAGCAGAAGGCCGGTCATATGTAGAGATGACTGTTTCCATAAGTAGGAGGCTTCTTTGGAATAATTGAAATTTTTCACTTACTGTTTATCATAATTGTAGAGTTTTAGAAGTGCTTTAATTTTATTTATGAATGGTTTGTGTTTAAAAGCCACAACTTTGACTTTGCCCGTGGTGCCACTGGTGCTCACCAAGAACGCGTATATTTTGTCTGTATCGAAGTCTGTTACTCTGAAAATATAAATTTCATAGATGGATAATATGTACAAACTGACTAAAACCAAAATTTATATATATAAAAAAAGTTATATAAAAATCATGAGATAATAGATAAGAACGAAAGCCTCAATAGCCCAAAGGTTATAGGTGCGGACTGAAAACTGAAAGGTCGCAGGTTCAAACCCCACCCGCTGCACTATTGTCGTACCCACAGATAGGAGGATATTAGTCAACTTAGCTTGGCTGATATTCCTTAAAAAAAACTTTTATATGTATTTCGTTCCAACAGAATTGCAATTTGTTAAATTATAAAGTGATGCTTTGCCCAAAAATATCTTCTTAAATTCAAATCAGGTTAATTTCAGAAATATAAATAATAATTCAATGAGTAATGACAATCACAATTAAATTTAGTTAAAATTAACGTTAAAAAATTATCATGTCAAATAATAATTTACCTGAAATCCTCTTCAGGTTCTTCCGTATGATATTCTTCCATAAAATGTTCCATCGTACATTCCCCGTGTTCAAAAGTGACAATCTTCATGTCGTCCAGGCCAAGGTCCGCTGCTGCTTTGACGTAAGTGTCGAAGGATTCATATTGGCAGAATGCTATTTTAGGTTTTGTCAGCTTGAATAATGTTCGAACTTCATCTGAAAATGAATTTGTTATGAAAACAGGGATTAATATAATAGATAATTAATAAAATTATAATGTGTCTAGAAATGTGTTTCCGAAAGTAAACTATTTCCGATACCTATACCTATCCATCTTATTTATTTTATTTAGTAGGTGACTCTTGAGATGCAGACTAAGTTATTACTATAATAGAAAAAGTTAATATTTAAAAGTTTCTCAATCATTCTTTTGATCGAACCAAAGCAATGTATTAAATATTACAAAATTATTAGTGTGACAAGTCTTACCACACGTTCCATTTTTAAATTAATTTAAAAACTTGCAAATCCTAACCGATTGATTGTTTCTTTGTTTTTTTTTGCGCACGGACTAGAGCTTACATTGAGTGTTAAAAAAACTTACCGTATTTGTAAAACGGGTCAACACCAACGATTGGCGAGCCATTATAAAGCGCTGCGTAGAATGGGATGTGAAGATCCAAATGGTTCTTGCCGCCCAGAGCAAGCACATCTCCTGGTTTCAACCCAAATGCTCGGAGGGCTCTAGCAAGCTGTATTGATCGGAAAGCCACTGAGGCATACGTCTCCTCTTCACCGGTAGCTGCGTCGATCTATGGATAAACAAGTGTAAATTAAAATTTTTATTTTTAAATGCAAGCTTTTAGTAGCTACATCATTAGACTCTGGATATCATCTAGGATCAGAGTACTTGTTATGACGAATCAAACGAGCCCAAACTTGATGGGGTTACGTCGTTTTATTACAGAGTTAAGATAGCCATCTACCGTCTCCATCATCAGATCAGCTCCATGTCACAAAAATATTGCATTGTCATCCGATTTACACATAAATGCAAAATTTCAGCTCGATCAGAAACCGGGAAGTGGGTCTAATTCATCTTGCAAGATTTGACCCAAACAAACAAACTGGTCAAGTTAAATAAAAGCTTGTAAAAAACAAACTGTTGCGTCGTCAAAGCGTCTCGTCTCAACTGATAGGCTCTTGCAAGAATCACCACAGAAACTTTTGATGATTTGAAGATTTTGTGCCGCTTATATCCAGCGACTCGCAGAAAATCAGTCGATTGAAGACATCCGTCCACCAAGTCGGGCTTCCAACGCTGCGTTTTCCGGTTCGGAAAATTTCAATTTTCAATCTTGAATTGAGGTAGGTATTATTATTATTTATTATTATAAGCCTAGTTATAGTGAAATATCACTATAACTCATCCCATTTCCGGGCAAAGGCCTCCCCTAGTCTCTTCCATACTTTAGTGTTAGAGGTGTTTCTATGCCAAAGAGGGCCTGCAAACTCTACAATATCGTCTCTCCATCTACACATTGGTCTTCCTCTTTTTCTTATATTATAATATGGGCACCTGTAGTCCATCTATTGTCCTTTCTTCTCATAACATGGCCCGCCCAATTCCACTTGTTTTTCATGGCCATGGATATTGCATCTTTAGTTTGAAGCTTTTGTTTTATTTCCTGTTTTGAATATTTATCAATCTGACGGATATTCAAAATAGATCTTTCCATTTTTCTTTGTGCAACTTTTATCCTAACTGCAGCTTTCTTAGTTAAGGCCCAAGTTTGAGAACCATAGGTAAGTATCGGAATTATGCAGGAGTTAAACATTTTTCCTTTCCATTTAAGCTTAATGTTTTTATTTTTAACCGACTTCCAAAAAGGAGGAGGTTCTCAATTCGGCCGGTATTTTTTTTTTTTTCCTCAATCATAGTATACTACACTTAAAAGCTTAAAATAAAAATTCTTTTCAAAAAACCGACTTCTAACGCCACTACAAAGTATAAAAATAATTTTAGTTTGTCCACGTTTGTTGAAGTCGGGCGGGCCTAAAATACAAACTATGAAACCGACTCGCGATGCTCGCTTGACTTCTACAAACGAGTCTATCATATTCTGTAGCGTCGCGTATCGGTTTCATAGTTTGTATATAGGCCCGCCCGACTTCAACAAACGTGGACATACTAAAATTATTTTTATACTTTGTAGTGGCGTTAGAAGTCGGTTTTTTGAAAAGAATTGTTTTAAATATATATTTTAAGGACCAATATCTCTTCCAAGCATTTTGTATTCTTTTATCTATTTCTTGTTGCATATTATTATCATTGCCTAGAGTCAACGTTTGTCCTAAATATATGAAGTTCTTTACACTTTCTATTTTTTTATTATTGATGTTAATATTAAGTTCTCTACTTTCACTTGACATAACTTTAGTTTTTGTCTCATTCATTTCTAGTCCCACAATTCTGCACTGCTTGTTTAAATCTGTAACCATTTGTTGCAACTGCGCTTCTGACGAACCAATTAAAATTATGTCATCTGCAAATCTAAGATTTGTTAAATATCTTCCGTTAACTTTTATACCATAATTTTCCCATTTCATTTGCTTAAAAACTTCTTCTAGAATACAATTGAACAGCTTAGGCGATGCGGGATCGCCTTGTTTTATACCTCTACATATATTGAAATATTCTCCAGGTTTTTCCAACACTACTCTAGCTATACTGTTTTTATATATAATTTGTAATATTCTTACATATTTTTCTTGTGCGCCTTGTTTTATAAGAGCCTCCCATAGGTATTTAAATTCAATAGAATCAAAGGCTTTATTGAAGTCTATAAATGCCAGGTATATTGGTATATTATATTCCTTTGCTTTCTCTATCAATTGGTTCATAGTATGAAGATGATCAGTTGTTGTAAAACCTGTTCTAAAACCTGCCTGCTCTATGGATTGCTGTTCCTCTAAAGCATTTGAAATTCTTTTTAACAATATTTTTGAAAAAACTTTGTAAATGTTTGAAATAATACTTATTGGTCGATAATTATTTATTTGTGAGGGATCCCCTTTTTTATATAAAAGAATTATATCAGTTAGTGTCCATTGAGTTGGTATAATTTCGGATTCTATAATATCATTGAAAATGTTTTGTAACGGTTTTGTAATTTCTTCAATTCCTATTTTTAAAAGTTCTGCATTTACATAGTCTGGTCCTGGAGATTTTCCATTATTCAAAGACATTATAGCGGCATATATTTCCTCTTTAAGAATAGCAGGAACTGTTCCACATTCATTTATTAATTGTGACACAGAAGCCTGAGACTCCAACAACAGCGGTGCACATTTTGAACTGTACAACTGTTTGTAGAAGTTTGTAGCTGTACATAGTATGTCGAATCTATTTGTATGCAGTTTATTTGTTTGATTTTGTATGTTTGGCATCCAGCTCTTCCCATCATTAAATAGTTTTTTCGTATGGAACCTGTTTCTTTTAATTGCAAGTAGATAATTTCATTCTCAAAATCATTGATATCCTTCCGTATTGCTTTTTTGTTCTTTTATTTATTATTTTAAATTCCTTGGTTTGCAATTCTGTTTTTGGCCCATTATTAAGAACACTTCTTTGTTCAATCAGCTGTTTAGTATGGTCCGAAAGCTTCATTTCTTTTTTAATTTCTATAGGTAGAGTCTTTTTTGCGCTTCTTGTAATAATTTGAATAAGGCTGTCATATTTCTGTTGTAAATTTAAATCCTTTTGCCAGGACATAAAATTTTCATTTAACAATTCGGTATATAATTTATTGTGTATTGTGCTTCGGAAAATATTAGGTTTAGGTGCACTTATATTTCTCTTCTTTCTTTCTGGTTTTATATTCAGTTGGCAACGAATTAGTCTGTGATCAGTATAAAAGTTGAACTTGTTTACAACGTCAATGTCTGTAAAGAGATGTAAATCCTTTGAAATTACGAAGTCTATTTCATTCTTATATTTTTGGTCCGGAGACTGCCAAGTCCATTTTCTTTTATTTCTTTTTTTAAAATATGTATTCACAATTTTTAAATTATGTTCCAAAAGAAACTCTATTAATAATTTTCCTCGTTCATTTGTTTGCCCATATCTATATGGGCCTAAGTTATTGCGGTATGTTTTCATATCTGTTCCGATTTTACTATTAAAATCTCCCAAAATTATGATATATTCGTTGTGGTTCTGTGACATATAAATCTTACTTAAAAGGGTATAGTAGGAGTTTATCTCTTCTGCAGATGCTCTCTGGGTGGGTGCATAAACTTGTATTAAACAGAGTATTTTCTTTTGCGACACTTGAATTCTCAAAATAGCCAGTCTCTCATTGGGGGCGTCGAACTCTACTATATTATTTTCCATTTTTTGTTAATAATGAAACCGACTCCATATTGACTGATACTATTTCCTTTATAGCATAATATTACGTCTTTCCGTTCTTCAATTTTAAATCCTTCTCTTCTTATTTCACATAAGCCGATAACATCCCATTTTATATAGTTGAGCGCCTCTTCCAGTTCTATGATCCGTTCGTTTGCTAGTAGAGTTCTTACATTCAAAGTTCCCAGGAAAAAAATATTTTCTTTTGTAGATTTTGTTGTGATTTTTGTAGAGTCTTTAGTAGAGCCTCTTTTTGTAATTATTGTAGAGTCTAAGGGGCGGTGGTCATAACTCCCCTTGGTGACCAACCATCGTGGGGATGTATTTATATCGTCTGTTTTTGAATTTATATTTGTTCTTGAGGGGGTAGTGCTGTGTTGGGTCGGTTTTAGTTTCTGTAGTTGCTATTCCTTTTTCTCATTTTGATGTGAACTAGGAACAAGCTTTTGGTTAGTGATAGGTTTAGTTTGCACATAGTCATCAATGCGATTCTGGTTTTTGTTAAATGTATCTGACACTTTATTTTTTTTAGGCAATGGGTATTTCTTGAAAAAACCTAGCGTTCTGTGATCGCCTTGGTTCTGAGGTGAAATTTCCAACTCTCTCTTTTTCTTCTCTTTCTCTATAGTTTCAGCTCTACTTTCAGTACTTTTATTTAAAATTACTATTTTGTCATAACGAAGAACTGCGTTTTTCCCTTCTGATCTTTCTTTTTGTAGTTGGGTTTGAAGTGACCTTCGCGTAGCTAAAACTTTTTCGGGGAAATCCTCTTTCACATATATGGATTCATCTTTAAGGGATTTTTTATTTTTCAAAATTGAGATTTTTTTTCCGTAAGTAGTGAAAGTCACATTTATGGGTCCTATTTTATTTTCTATCTTTTTTCCCATTCTTCTAGCAATCTGTATCTCGTTTCGTTCACAGGGTATGCCCATTATGTGTTTTACGACATTGAGAATCTTCTGCTCGAGCTCAATATAGGTTCTTTCACCTTCTTCCACTCCAAAAAATAGAATGTTCCGCTCTCTGATTTGTTTTTCCAATATTGACAAGCGTTTTTCATGATCCTGGCTTGATTGTTTTATGTCTTCAATTTGTAACTGAATGTTTGAAAATTTAATATCAATATTTTCATTTATATTTTTTATTATTCTGGATTCAATAACATCCAATGAATCCTGCATATCTTTTCGTATATCCGACCTCAACTCCTTCATTAGGGTTAATAATTCCGTTGACATGTTTTAGTGCCCTCTTTGCTTTACTCTTTGAACTACTAGATGCCCGAATGTGCCTATCGGTTGATGAAGGCTACATAACCTAGTTGTTTAAAAGTTTGTCAACAGATGGCGTTCCTGTCGAGTATGAGCATGAGTGATCAGCAAATTTGTAGTAACGGTTTTTGAGGTTATGATCACTTTAGATATACTAATGTCTAAAAAAACTGCTTTAAATTTCACTTTTCACGAATTTCTAAGGCGATTCCATGCGACAATGAGCTTTGACACTCATATTTCCAACAGTACTTTGTTAATTTAATGGTTTTTCTTATGCTTTGTCTTTTCTTTGTTTTGTTCAATGTTACACTTATTCACTAATTTTCAAGCACCAACGTTTAAACACATAAAGATTAAGAGTTTTGCAATGAGATTAAACATAATTCACTGTATTTTAACTTAATTACGTATTTTAAATGGTTAAAAAATACTGATCCTTCGTCAAACGGTGTTTACAACACTACGCCCTCTGGCGAAAAACAGAGGAGGTAGGTATAGTTAGCTCAAATTCGCGAAACTTTTCGAAAGAAAAAAGAAAAACATTGCTGATGTTTTAATAATTTAAGTATTCCAGAAAATAACTTTGCATCAAACAATACCTAGAGGTACATAAATGAAATAGTTATTTGTGTTATATGGGGCCAAAGGAATTTTTTGTTCCCCGAGGGCGTTATTTTGAATTAAGAGCGAAGTGAAGGATTCTATAGTAGACTCCCGAGCGCAGCGAGGGATTCTAAAGTAGAATCCTGAGCGTAGCGAGGAATTCAATATACGCCGCCCGAGAACAAAAAATTTTGGCCCCGAATGACACACACTATTTTTCATCATTACCTATGAGAAAAAGCTAGGAGTATCAACCTACTATGTATAGAGTATAGACATTACCAATACGTATATTGAAAGTTTAAATAAAACACAAATAAATTTTTATGAAATAATTAAACATTAATATTTATGTTGGAAGTATGGGCGTATATGTCTAATCGACAAATTTGATCACGTGACTTATCGTAGACAGCAGCTTCTCAAACATTTTTGAATTTCGACACATTTTTGAATTCTCTCTTCTGATTGGTCCGCGTTAGTGCTTTAGTATGCAGCACTATAACGCGGACCAATCAGAAGAGAGAAATGAAAAGTCCCATGGGGTTAAAATGAAGTTTTGCTCCCGCTGTCCTCTGAAGCCAATTTTCGTTTTTCGAATAGGTATGATGAAAATAAATTTTATACCTACGTATGTAAAAAAAAAATTGGTAGTCATGGGGACTGCCGATAGGAGTGAAAACTAGATTTGCTAATAATTAAAAACAAATCTAAAATACAATAAAATAATTAAAAAAAGCGATTTGTCTGTCACGTTTCATCAGTGAGATTCGAACCTGTGACATGGCTTGAGAATCTCTAAAATGTTGAACGCTTACTGAAATCTCCAGGTGACGATTGTGAAGGTGACGATGACACGAAATCCATGTTTTTTGCTCACCCAAAAAAGTGCTCAACGCGCCTAAAGAAGTTTTCACTTCAAAAATTTGACTCGTTATTTTAAATTATAACTTGTTTGAATTTGGTTCTATGGAAATGGCTTGGTACGATGTGTTTTTTGACCTCAAATAAAGTTGGTAAAAGCACAATGCAAATAATAATAGTACAGATAGTAGGTAAGAGTAACACATATTTGGAACACTATAGAATTGTAATCACCTGACAAATATTGTCTTGATGCTGTTTAAATTTTTCGAGCATCAAATGCCCGAGATGATCGTCACGAGATTTATCCAAAAATACCATTTTCGAATTCAAGGTTCCTACAAGTCAACAATATGTCTATAACAGTGCCTGCCTTAACTTTGAATGGCTCTGTATGTTATGGTTATGCTAAAATAAAGGGGCTCATTACTTATATACCTTTTTACGAGTGAATTGACTTAGCTATAAGGAAAACAATTCCAGCAAATAATTATGTTTTTGAAAATAACCCTTATTTGGATACAATAAGTAACATTGTCATTTGTACAATTAGAAGATGTTTATTTCAAGGAAGAAAATACTGTTACCACAATACACATACCTAGGTACTAATAAAAAGTCTGAGATCGCATTGCATGATGTAATCGTGATACCTTTCCTTAATAGAATACGTGTTTGATATAATCATACCCATGCGGTATGATTTAAAGTTTTCTAACCGAAGAGCCCTGGTGTGTCCAAAAACATAGGTGTGCGTTCTATTCCCTCCCTTTCATATTACGATTTTCCGTGCTCTCCGTAGCAGGGGGTAATGAGTGACGTGTACGGATGCAGATGTCTAAATATAGGTACGCGGATGCTCCATACCTATTTTTTTTGACGTGATAATGAACACCGGCTGCACGCACGAAAAAGTGTCACGTTCCGCCTGAGCCTGTGCGTGCAAGCGAGAGCGCGGAACAAGCGATAGAGAGGCACGATCAGCCCAAGCATTGGCATTGGCCCGCCGTGCGTCGCCCGCCAGTCATCGTCAATGTTTCTATAGGACGTTATCATAAAACTATCTCCGTAAACCGACTTTACAGACAACCAATTTTGGAACGTAAGTTCCTTATCGCGCGGTACGGAAGGGGGCTAGACGGAAAAAATTAAGGAACCTACACTCGACACATTTTTGAAACCGACACTTTTTTGTTGAATGTGAATTTTGCATTGTGTTCGGTATTTTCGCGATACAACATTGGGTCTCCGTTGCCTAGTGGCTCCGGCAGTCGCATAACAGTTCAAAGTCGATGGTTCGAATCCCAGCTCGACAGACTGAATTTTCTATTTTCAATTTTATTTTAAATAATTTCTACATGTGGAATTTTTCCCAAATTTTTTATAACTTATAAGTTATAATGTAGTTTACTCCAATCTTATACTAACCCTACAGGTTTCAATCCAAATACTCACTTTAGCAAGCTGCGTTGATCGGGAAGCCACTAGACATACTCGTAGGTCGCCTCTTCGACGGTTGCTGTATCAGACTATATGGGTAAAAACTAAGAATAAATTGTGGACCGACCGATATATGTAGAGTCAACCGATAGACCTTCTAAGGACCGCAATAGTAATTACCTATGTTGTGTAGATTTAGTTGATGTCTAAAAATGATCAGTAAGTATTTCTTAAGCAGTTTTCAATCAACATTTTTATCTTCATTTATTTAAGTCTATTCGCATTTATATCATACTAACTGAAGCCGGCGACTTCGTCCGCGTGGGCGTCATCATCCGCGTGGATTTAGTTTTCAAAATCCCGCCGGAATAATTTAATTTTCCTGGATAAAAAATAGTCCATTCAGTCTCCAGGTCCTCAACTACATTACACATGCAAATTCACGTCGATCAACGAACCAAGGAGCAATGGCTCCTTTTTTGCTTGATTGAAGGACAAACCAACAAACAAATATTTTCGCGTTTATAAAAGATAAGGATAGTAAGGATAGCAAGGATTGCAATGTTTGTTATGGATTTACCTATTAGATATCTATTAATAATATATTGTGCCGTTTGTTTGTGCGTCATTGTTGATGGAACACAAGAAATATTTTCCGCTTCCTTTAATGACTGCGTACTTAGTTATATTTTCAGTACTTTATTATGACTGTGGTTGGTTGACGTTTTCTTGGTTTATGTGGTAGGATGGTAATAGATATAGGTTCCCAGATAATGAGAAATTCCTCAAACACCTCAACTAAAAGTAAAAAATAAGTACCTACACTTTCCGAGGCACGGAGGAAACGAAAAGGCCAAATACACACATAGTAGATTGCTTATCAAGGGTGGAATCGAGTATTAATGAGTTTTAGTCCCCAATGAAATCCTTACTTTCTTACTAATATTATAAATGCGAAAGTGTTTATTTGTTGCTTTGTCCTTCAATCACGCTGCAATAGAGCTACGGATCGACGTGATTTTTTTTTGCATGGGTATAGTTGAGGACCTGGAGAGTGATATAGGCTATTTTTTATCCGGAAAATCGAAGTTCCCGCGGGATTTTTAAAACTAAATCCACGCGGACGAAGTCGCGGGCATCCGCTGTTAGCTGTTAGTAGTACCACAGAGTAAGGATAGTTTATCTCCTCCTTATACTGTGGTAGTACCTACTCTAACTTATTCAATTCGATTGCGAGAAAATAAAATAAGTAGGTACATTTAAAAGTTGGTATATTTTAAGTTTTACCTACAAGTTTGGTAATACATAATAATATTATCTACTGGTAGGTTGTCATAAAAAAGGTCTAGATACTTAGGAAGTACCTGTTTAAATACACAGTTACCACGAAAAATAATTAATTGCAATTAATTATTTTTCTCACCTCCGGGCGGAAAGCGTCAATTTTCCTCCCGCTGCGCTAAACGAAAATGTCGCTTTCCGCCTCCGTCGAGGAGAAATAGTATATTACACATCTAGGGCAGTAATTCGCCTCGGACAACAATTACATGTGATCTGAGGCTTTCTTATTTACTGCCCGTGGTGTGTATACTATTTTTCTCCTCGACGGAGGCGGAAAGCGACATTTTCGTTTAGCGCAGCGGGAGGAAAATTGACGCTTTCCGCCCGGAGGTGAGAAAAATAGTATACACACCACGGGCAGTAAATAAGAAAGCCTCAGATCACATGTTTATTGACCTCGGCTTCGCCTCGGACAACAATTACATGTGATCTGAGACATTTCTTATTTTACTGCCCTAGATGTGTAATGTACTATTACGTAGCCAAGAGGTAATTACTTGTACAGGTCTAGGTACTTGGTTCCTACTAACTTCCTAATCGTCTTATATGCCTACCTAACTTGCAAGTCATTACTTGTGACATATTTGTAAGATTAATCTTACTCGCTTACTAATGGTACCTTGAATTATGACGGGGATACAGGAATATTTTATGGATGTGTTATACTGTATTATTTGCCGCAGTTTTCCTTGTTCAATCTAAGAAAGGAGCTTAATGAGATTGGTATTAATTCTGTTGTACACAATAGCTAAAATTAAACAAATGCAGGGAATTCTCTCTGCGGAAAAGGATAATCTAATTTTTTAGACCTGTCAATTTAAATTAACTAGTGGTTCGCGAACTGACACCTCGCGGTAATAGTTTCCCATAATTACTTATTCATTCAATAGATGACATAGACATGACTATCAAAATTGACATTATTATTATGCCCGTTTTCACCAACCATACATAAATCATCCCCTAAGTAGAAGTCTCTTTACGTAGAGACTTAAAGATTGTATTTGTTAAATACAATCCTAACATCCCAATGTCATTTTACTTTAGTTGTCCTTTTGTACTCTGTTCCAAATTATCTTTAAAATGATCTTCTGCAACCTTATGGAACGCTAAAAAAATTATTTTACTTCGCATTCGCTTCTATGAGAGCCCCCCTGAAATAAAGATTTTTATTACTTTTTAAGCCATTTTCGGCTGGAGGCCATCGGTTTACATATTATGTTTAAAATTGAAGTAATTACGTTCCGTAATTCAGAAGTTATAAGGCTCTGACAGACGGGCGGACGGACGGACAGACGGACAGACGGACGGACGGACAAGTGCAAATTCACTCAAGTTGACTCAGAGACCTTTGCTTCGCCTGGTCAACTATATTATACATACTTACGAGTACAAAGTTATACTTATTAAGAAACTAGCTGATGTCCGCGACTTCGTCCACGTGGAGTTAGTTTCTGAAATCCCGAGGGAACTCTTTGATTTTACGAGATAAAAGTAGCCCTTGTCACTCTCCATGTCCTCAATAATACCCATGCAAAAAATTACGTCAATCCGCAGCTCTGTTGCAGCGTGATTGAAGGACGAACCAACAAATAAAAACACTTCGCATTTAGTGGGTGAGGGCAATTTAGTATTTTATAAGTTCTGAATTGTGTCTGGTCTGGCCTGGAGGGAGGCTTCGGGCGTGGGTAACCGTTACACACTACCAAGGTAAGTATACCCTATTGTGGCATAAAAAAATTATAATTCAAATCAAGCACATGAAAAAAAATTAAATTATATACTTATCCCTTTTCAATTAAACTTATTATCTCTACAGAAGCTATTTTCCTCTGTGGTGATAAATGTTCATGAGTTCATTTTCACAAGCGATGTGCAAGAAGCTAGCAGTGCTCCAGATGCGTTTATCATGGGGATATAGTTTACACAATACAACCGTATTACAGAGAATGGGGAAGTCCATGGAAGTGTGCAGAGGAAAAAGCTTATTGTATAGACAAACAGCATTCGATTCGGAGCGATTCGATACCTTGATTCGCCATCGCTTTATCGAAAGCGAAGTTGGACAGCTAGACAAAGTTACCTGCGATTAGCGATCGCCTAGTCCATTAATCTTTTCGATAAAAATTAACTTTTGTCTATGGTCTGAGCGTTATGAAACGTCAAATTCCTAAGAGTAATTTTTTATGTTATTCGTTTTGAGTTGTTTTTCACGGATATTCAGTGTGAATGTAAAGTTTATGTAAATTAATTTATAACTACTTACTCGTAATATTCAGAGGTAAGTAACAAAGTGATTTTGTGTGTTTTAAAAACAATTAAGTTAACCTAACCTAGATTTCAGCTAGGCAAGTAAAGATTTCGATTTTCCATATTTATTTTCCATAAATACAACTAAATAACGTACTAATATTGTAAAATGATTGTTTTCTGAGCAGTTTTCGGCTCTTTTAGAATTTATGGAAAGGTAAAATATGAATAATTGTTCAATACATATTAAGTTTACGAAAGTTTAAACGCTATAGGTACAGTCGACTGTCGACCGAATGGTACTCGTAATGTAAGCAATGACGTGAATGAACAATAATAACATTTTAACGCAATTAAAGGGCTCTTTGTTAACTCATATTTCAGCCACGGTGACTTGTCTGAGCGTCAGCCCTCAGTCTGGTGCAGGTGGCATTAGAGCCGATCGTTTGTGGCAGGAGTTATCAAACAAATCTCCTTAACTCAGTTGGCGGTGGGGTACATTAGACACCACACAAAGGGAAAAAGGTATGTATTGGTGTACTTTGAGCTTGATACATATTTTATGGCTTAAATTTCAAATAGTTATTACTTAAATTGAAACTGCTAATAGAGGACAGGCTCTAAAAGCTTTAGAGACAATGCTGTTAGGAATTATTGGTGTATTGGCGGTGAAGGGATATGAGGAGACAGAAGAGAAAGGTTTTGATGTTAGAAGAATAAGTTTGATTGTATTAAATACCATATTATAGTAAGTAATATAAAAAAATTATGGATGTATGTTGATTGCAGACCACACAACTCTGTAAGAGAACAACTCACTCTCATAATAGTAAAAATGATTATTTATTACCATAATATTATAAAACTAGTAGGTACTATAACTTATAATATTATTAGCTTATTATCTTTATATTTTTCAGCAACCCCCAGCTGCATGTAGAACCAATGATGGTGTTGAAGATGGTAGGTAGGTATATGTTATGTATGGCATAATGTTAGTTTTATAATTTAACAAAATAAGTTAATGGACACTGTTCCCTGTTAGTATTCTTAGGTGTTCACTCTAATATTTCAAAGTAGTGTAGTAGTAGTATTTCAAAGTATAGTGGTATAAATATAATCTGTACATTATACATTAACAGCTACATTTTGAAACATTTTTGCTTTGAACTGCTGAGTTTCTTGCCGGCTCTTTCTTCTCAAAAGAATTAGCTTTCCGAACTGGTGGTAGATTCTTGACTTAAATAAATAATTTTGAACTTCTTTGTCAACCGATAGACATCCACTGCTGGACAAAGTTCTGGTCAAAGGGAATTTTGTACAGACAAAAAAAAATTTGTAAAAAATACAAAATTCTATTTAAGGTTTCTGAATCATACATTGATTTTTTATAACTGTGTATTGATGAAAGATATTTTGCTTTGCAGGAAGGGATGTTATCTCACCGCAATCGCCTTCATCACCAGTCACCACCACTTCCCACACTCTAATAATAATTCCCTCAGCGAGGAATATAGGCGGACTACAATAGAACGAACGTGTTGAATAACTTAGCAGATATTGCTGAATGATTCCTTCTGCACTATCTACAAAGTAGAGGTAGCACTGAATAGTTGTAAAGATGCAGTCTAAGGTGAAAGCTGACTAACTTGGAAGAGGATGGTAATTTAATCCTCAAATGAATTACCAGAATTCTAAATCGCTTGGCAGAACGCCTTTGTTGGTCGGGCGGTAACCAGCCACGGCCGAAGCCTCCCAAAACTGATAGACCTGATTTATTTACTACTAGATGATGCCCGCGACTTCGTCCGCGTGGATTAAGGTTTTTAATTCCCGCGGGAACTCTGCAATTTCCCGGGATAAATAGTAGCCTATGTGTTAATCCTGGGTATGAGCTATCACTATTCCAAATTTCAGCTAAGTTGGTTCAATCGTTGTGGCGTGAAAGAGTAACAAACATCCATCCATCCATCCATCCTCACAAACTTTCGCATTTATTAAATTAAGTAGGATATAAGTTGATTTTGGACCAATCATTGTAATATTCTTATTACTTCATGAAAGTGATAACATTATTTCTGTTTATAGTTTAAAGGATTTCTGTAGATATAATTGTCTACCTAAGGATAATGTTATATTTACTGAATTTTTTTATTTTTAACTTTTAGAAACAAACTTAGATTTTTTTAAATACCTGAGCTAATCTACAACTAGTTAGTCAATAAAGTTTTATTAAGTCACCATTTTTGTTTTTTATGTATGTATATTTTATTAGTGTTATAGTTTTAAGTTCTATAAGTGAGCAATGTGTTCCTTAGAGAATAAATTCTTTAAAATTAAACGTAGATATTAAGGCGAACTCTGGTAAACATAATCTCTAAAGTTAAGTAAATTGCGCACTATCCACTACCATTGAAAGAGTTAGAGCATTGTAATTATATTTTTTGTTTTGTTTTCATTGTACTTTTTTATTAACTCTGAAATTTTACTTTTTTTACTTCAGAGATTGTTTGCCAGAATAAACCCCATTGTACAAAAATTTAATGTAGATTCCTTGCTTACTTATTTTTTTTTGATACTTAAATTATTTCTGAGTTTAGGACAAAAGTATTTTTTTTTCCACTGTAAAAGTTATACTTTTTAGGGTTCCGTACCCAAAGGGTGCCAACGAGACCCTATTACTAAGCCTCCGCTGTCCGTCCGTCCGTCCGTCCGTCTATCAGCGGGCTTTATCTCGTAAACCGTAATAGATAGACAGTTGAAATTTTCACATATAGTGTATTTCTATTGCCGCTATAACAACAAATAATAAAAATAAAATTAAATTGAAAAATAAAGGGGGCTCCCATACATGGAAAAGGAGTCGAAATAAAATTTTATTTTTTTACCCCGGCATGTGGGGTATCATTGTCTAGAGCTCATTAAGTAAAGTTCAAATATTTATTTTTTTTATTTTTTAGCTAGAATAATGAAGAAATGGGGGGCTGTCAAAGTTTTCGGTTTTAGACCAATTTTGTTAGGGGGTCTCTCTCAAAAACTAAACTAGTTAGGAATTTGAAATTTTGGTATATTATGTACTATATAGTGTATTTAAACAGCAAATACTGAAAACACTGATTTATAATGCGGTTTGTAAGTTGTGACCAAAACAAACGAGCATTTTTTCCCCATCATATGCTAATTTAGTACTATCTAAGAACTAAGATATCTAAATAGGTATGTATCTAATTTAAAAATAGTGATTTGGTCATATGTACGGAACCCTAAAAGAGCGAGGCCCGACTCGCACTTGGCCGATTTTTTTTAATAATACTACACCCTAATTTGATTTAAATTCTGTGTTTTTTATAGTTTACTAGCTGACCCCGCGAACTTCGTACCGCCAGCAAAAATATTTAGTGGTTGGTCACCCTTATCATTTAGGGGTATGAAAAATAGATGTTGGCCGATTCTCATATCTACCCGATATGCACACAAAATTTCATAATAATTGGTCCAGCCGTTTCGGAGGAGTACGGGAACGAACATTGTGACACGAGAATTTTATATATTAGAAGATAACAAAAATTATTATTTTTTCAAGGAATAAAAGTATTGAAAACCATAAAATGTCTTCCAATTTCTATACCCATAACACCCAATGCCGTATACAAAAATTAGAAAATGCAATTAAAATCCCAGAAATGTTAATTTAATTAATTTGAAAAATTACAATTTTTATTTTTGTAAGCAATTTAGTTTTCAGTGATCATCTGGGTTGTCCTATATTAATTACTCTTATTACATAATATAGTGCAAGCATTTTTTCACAAAGCTGCAAACTCATCTGCACAAAAAAGTTAAGATTTATATAAAAATCTAGTCATTCAAAATTCAAAATAATATAAGTAGGTACCTACCTTAAATTGTTTTATATTATCTGTGGTAGCCTAAGTATGTCAAACTCTCTAAACATTTCTGTGGTGGTGTTGTGTGATGTGGGTTGTTACATTCTCTCAAATATGGTTGAGCGAAGCAATGGCTGGATCATGCGTCATGCTCGTGAACGGGTGTCACCAGCGGGAATGGGGCTACTTTCTGTCTGCCCGTCTTTACATGTGTTGAATTATAATTAGGTATCATCATCATCATCATTAGCAACCCATCAACGGCTCACTACTGAGCGCAGGTCTCCCTCTCAGAGAAGGGTTATAGGCCATAGTCCACCACGCTGACCCAATGCGAATTGGCGGACTTCACACACCTTCGAGAACATTATGAAGAACTCTCAGATGTGCAGGTTTCCTCACGATGTTTTCCTTCACCGGTGAAGCTAGTGATATTTAATTGCTTAAACGCACTTGACTCCGAAAAGTCAGCGGTGCGTACCCGGGATCGAACCTGCGACCCCCCGAATAGGAGACCACAGTCACTGCTAATTAGGTATGCTTTTGTGGAACTCATTGTGGAAAAACTGCATAAATAGCATAGTATCTATAGAATTGTAAACTTGTTTTGAAAAAAGCAACCGCCGAGTTTCTTGCTGTTCTTCTCGGCAGGAAGGGCATTCCGAACCAGTGGTACCGACGATTCAAAAGCACTTGTAAAAAAGTTTATTTGAATGAAAAACATTTCTATTCTATTCTATATCATAAATGCAAGTGTGTTTTTTGTTGGTTTGTCCTTCAATCACGCCATAACGGAGCTACGTACTGACATGATTTTTAGCCTGGGTAGTATAGTTGAGGACTTGGAGAGTGACATAGGCTACTTTTTATCCCGGAAGATCAAAGTTCCCGAAGGATTTTAAAAACTGAATCCACGCGGACGAATTCACGGGCATCAACTAATATTATGTAACTTAATGTTATGAATGTAACGAAAATAGTTTATTTGATAATTATATGCCTAAATCTATGATAGATTCATAGATTTAGGCATATATATATTATCAATTGTTAAAACTATTTTAAATAAAATATAATACTATACATTTTATAATCTACCTACTAATTAAATGATTGAAATTGATCTTCCTTAAACAAACAAACAAACGAAAACAACCGACAAAGTTACAAAATAAATAATAATGCAAAAAGCCAACAAAAATTACAAAATTCGTAAAAACACGACTAAAATAAACAAAAGAATCCACTAATCAATGCTATTTCTTTCGCTTTCTACAGGGTCTTAGCGCTCGCTAGGGTTTCCATTAAATTTTTCGACAGCTATCGATGACGCTTGTCAAAAATGTCACTTTGTCTAGCAATTGTCGACACATCCTATGGAATTAGTCTTTCGACAGATGTCGATTCTTTTGATGGAATCGATTAAATTAACATTGTCTAGCAAATTTCGATTCGATTCTATTAGACCACGTGACATATCGATTGCTAATGTCAATCCCATACATTTTTGGACTTTTCTACTAGCGACATCGCTAATAGAATGTCCCTTTGTCTAGGCCTGCTGGTTCACATAATGCGAAATGGCAAATTCCACGTTCTACAACTAAACATTCAAGGAAAGATAAAAGGCAGACGAAGGCCGTGATTAGGAAGGAATACCCTGGCATAAAAACATTCGCTTGTGGTTCAACAAGAGCTCCAGTAGGTTCCTGTTTAGAGCCGCAGTTAACAAAGTACAACTAGCCTTTATGGCTGCTAACCTTCGCTAGGAGATAGCACTAGAAGAAGAAGCAGGATTTTATAAATACGAAAATAATATCTCCATACTCAGTAAATGTAAGGTAAAATCTGTATTTAACCATCTACTGAGTATGGTGATAGCACAAGGTGAATAGTTCAAGAGTGAATAGGCATCTTCTAGGCAAGCGCGCTCCATCTTAGGCTGCATCTTCACTTACCATCAGGTGAGATTGCAGTCAAGCGCTAGTCTATATATTTTAAAAAAAAGGTAGATTGCATCCTGAAGACTTGGGATACTTTAAAGGACGAAAAATAAAAGAGTTCTCACAAGAATGAGATTATCCTCGTGGACGTCAAGTTAGTTTCGAGTTTCGACATTGTTGAAATAAAACATAATATTATTAATACTAGCTTTAAATTAATGTTTATTTTCATACAACTGTAATGCTTATGAAACAATTTTTTTTTAATTAAAGTCTATTAGGTAGCCAGCTACTTATTAATGTGTGAGATAATAATAATTACTGACGTACGTCAAGCCTATTCACTGTCGTTTTTTATCGTGCATCGTGCATGACCTTGGCGGGACGAACAGCAAGATGGACAATGAATAAGGGGCTTTAGTTTTGCTCAACATTTTTCTACGATACCACATATAATCTAAAAATACTTATAAAACAAAGTCGGGTTAGTGTCGTGACACACCTGCCGAAAGTCCGGCGCCGATACTTCCGCGGCGGAATTATCGGTCTTACACTAGCGGCACGCTATGATGGCCGGTTTGACGTTTGTCCGCTCATGAAGTTCCGTATTAATTGATAACGACTTTGAAGGAAATAATTGTATTACTTTATTGACGATAGTGATGTGCAGAGATTCATAAATTTTATCGAATGTAGTTTTAGGTTTAGGACTCAAAATTTATTTATTAAATTGATTTCTAAAATGTATACAAGTGTAGAAAAATCAGTTTGCACCATTTAAGGGGTGAATGTACTTGTGAATATGAACAATTTTCACTATGTGGACAAACCTCTGAAATCGCAAAAAAATATCAGCTGTTTCATACAAAAGGTAAAATTTTTATTTTTATATGATATATACCACAACTCGGCATTTGGTTTTCTAAATTGAAAATTTTTAAAAATGGAATCTAATACGATCGTCACATAGGATCGCTGGCTAGCACAACTACTACCTCCGGCAAACTCGCGTCAATGCTCAATGCAAAACAAAGCAGTTTCGAATTGACGTTGCTTCGAAAAGTATAAACTGTCAGTGCAATGCGATTGTGATATAGTTTTGACCTGGCTTTGGATTTCAAATATTGATACTGCATTACTGTTGACCCTTGCTCGTTAATTTGGACTCTGTTCAAGCCCTTTGTTGTGGATTTCGTCGATATGACCGAACGTACGCAGAGAACTGTTCTAAATAGTCAGACACGTGAGTTCGTAATACGCCTTCGTAACTATTTCGATCGTGAAGCTCAAAATGGAGGGCCAATTTTACCTATAACGTCAGTGGTTGAACGCGTAGCTGATGCGCTTAATATTGGACAACGAACTGTTAGACGGATAACTAAAAAAAAATATGGCGAGACTGGCACAGAAGAAAATAAACTTCACACACCAAAAAAGAGAAAACGAGCAAAACCAGTCGTAGGCATCGATAGCTTTGATGCCGATGCTATCCGAAGACATGTTTACGGCTACTATTTACAGAAGGAGTATCCAACAAGAAAAAAGTTGGTGCATTCACTGAAGGAAGCTGGATTATTCTTCGGTGGGGAAAGTTCTTTAACGAAGATTTTGAAGACCATTGGATTTCGATACAAAAAATGTAACAAACGCAAAATATTGATGGAAAGATTTGATATAGCGATGGCAAGGTATACTTTTTTACGGCAAGTGAAAGAAATCAAAAATTGGCAAAATGTTGTGTTCTTGGATGAAACATGGCTTAATGCTAACCATACTGTAGGCCGTTCTTGGAACGATGACACAGCAGCATCTACTTCCAAAGTTCCTGTAGGAAAAGGATCGCGACTTATAATTTGTCACGCCGGAACCATCAACGGGTTTGTCGAAGGTTCTCTCATGGCTTTTGCGTCAAAAACCACTGGAGACTATCATGAAGACATGAATGGAGAAAAGTTTACTGAATGGTTTACCTCAATGTTGTGTAGCCTCCCTGAACCATCTATTATAATTATGGACAACGCCCCATACCACTCGATGCAAATTGACAAGCCACCTGCCCAATCCCAAAATAAAGCTGATATCGTCGCATGGCTTCGTAAAAATGGCGTAGATGCAAACATGAATATGTTAAAAGCGGAATTAGTACGTCTTTTAAAAGAAAACAAACCAACCAAGATCCGATACGTCATTGACGAAATAGCATTAGAACATGGGCACAGAGTTATACGGTTACCGCCTTACCATTGTGAGTATAATGCGATTGAGTTGGTGTGGGCTCAAATTAAGGGATATGCTGCAAGACACAATACAGAACCCCCATTTACCACAAAAAAAATGCTAAAATTATTAGAAGAAGCTTGTGAACATGTGACTAAAGGAGACTGGGAAAAGGTTGTGAATAGAACTGTTAAATTAATAAGGGAAGATTATGAAAGAGATGTGAAAATAGATAATATTATAGAAAACGAACATATAATTATTAATGTAGGTGATGATAGCAGTGACGACAGTGAAAATAGTAGTATGGACGAATCTGATTAATTATGGCCTTTTGTGGCACCTTTTTTGGTATCTTTTGTATTCATATGTTTCTTGTGTGCATATAAAGTATGTATATTCATTTTCATTCAAATATTCAGTTCGTTCAAATAAATTAAATAAACATATACATTTTTGTTTTATTAAACCTATTTAATCAGGTACAAAAACAAAACTTAATTGTTTTTTGTTCGAGAATAAATTGACATTCCACATCACTATTGTAATGTGTCAAACCGGCCATCATAGCGTGCCGCTAGTGTAGTATTCGTTTGATTTGACACACCAAACGCGCCGCAAAGTCTACAACGCGGCGTCACAGAATATATAATAGTACTACGTACAGAAGTTTCACTCCTTTGATGTTGACTACTTGCCGGCGCTTTAATAACCTACATTATTATTATTAAATAGATAAATCACACACGCAAGCTAAATTACACTTTATTGCTCAGCACGAGGGTCCATATTGCTTTGGATCTTTTCACCTACCTACGTCACGGACAACGTTGCGTGGTTGCCTGGGGCTGTCAACGAAGAGTAAAAAAATCATTAGGTATAACTTTTAATTATTTATTTATTTTACATCAGCTGTTTAACTTTAATATAATGTCTTTAAAGATTGTTTCTGTCTTTAAAATAACGATTGTTAAATTTAAGGGTTGAAAAAACTCTAAGGCAAACATATAATTTTAGTAAATATTGGGAGGGAAAACATGGACACAGATTCATAAATTAACATTAGTTTATAAGCAACGTAAAAAATGATAAATTAGAATCCTTTTCTTTGCTGATTAAGCATCCATCCACACAACAATTATAGTAGCAACGACTTTATGCCATTATTTCATTAGATAGATAGTTCATTTTAATGTTTACAACTATTTTTATTACTACAAATGTACTAAACACTAAACATAAACTATTTAAAATAATATTTACGAAAAACTATTTACGTCAGCAATGTTAAATTCAGTAGTACGTCACTCGCCTAGAGCGCGCTGGCCCCGACAGCGGAGGCACGCCGGGAGTGCGCGCGATTGTAGGTATTTAAAACGCGTAAGTACCAAGAGTGACACAGGCCTGGCGGCGTCTTGTTCAGCGCGCTACCACGCTATATAGTACTCATATATAAAAATTCTATGGCGCTACGTGAATTTTATCGCGTAACGCGTTGCGTGATGTGTCGCTTGCTATGCAAAATACTTGAACGCGTTCTCGCGGAAAGAGTGGCTCGACGAAGGTTCGGCGCTACTCAGAACGCGACGTAATTTCGGCTTATGTGTCATAGGTAACTTAAAACACTTTGCGAGCGTATTGACTCCAACTTTCGGCGACGTAAACTGCAACGCAGATGTGTTGCGATACTTAGTTGTAAACCATTTTTAGCTCAAGAACGGCTGGACCGATTATTATGATCTTTGATTTCTTGGATTTGTCTCCGTTCCCGAATAGCAGAATAAATATTAAAACATCGGAAAAATTCACGAAAAAAAGTGAATTCATTATCCCATACATTTTTTATGGAACTGCTTCTTTGATGTTGTCTCGAGAACGGATTGACTGATTTTAATACATTTTTTATAATATTATAGTTGAGAGGTGTTCGCCATATGGAGGAACTGCTTCTCAAAATGGAGCGCGTGAGTCTAGAGTTTGGATTAAAGATTAATGGCAGTAAAACCAAGATGATGATTGTAGATCGAGCCAACAATAACTCGCCCGAGGTCACGCAGATTGCGAACTGCAAGGTCGTGCAATCTTATAATATATATCTTGGTGCTTTAATCTCAAACAATGGAGGGTGCGTAGAGGAAGTAAAGCGCCGTATGGCGATAGCAAGAAATGCGATGGACAAACTTAAAAAGATATGGAAGAACAGAAATTTAACAAAAGCTACGAAGATCCGGCTCGTCCAAACGCTTGTTTTTCCCATATTTTTGTATGCTGCGGAGACGTGGACTTTGCGACAAGTCGAGAAAAAGAAAATTGATGCTCTGGAGATGTGGTGCTGGAGACGAATGCTGGGAGTGTCGTGGACCGAGTTTCGCACCAACGTCTCCATTCTCCAAGAACTCGGCATAAAACAACGCCTTTCGGCCACAGTACAGAGTCGCATACTTCTTCTAACTTACTCTACTAAGTTCTTCGGACACGTCTCCCGGCGTGGGGGTGAGTCGATCGAGCGCCTTGTCGTGCAGGGCAAAGTGGAGGGCACTAGAGGGCGAGGAAGGTCGCCCATGCGATGGACCGACCAAATTAAGTCTGCTGTGGGCGGTCCATTGCACGAGTGTACCAGGCTGTCGGCCAGCAGGGAGAAGTGGCGAATGCTCGTGAGGCGAATCACATCTGCCGCTAAAGACGTCACTTCGCGATGACCACGACCGCTCTGCCAAGAGTGTCACGAAGAAGAATAGTTGAGGGCCAGAAGAGTGATCTTTTACCCGGACAAAGTCGAGGGCAAAAGCTAGTTATTATTAAAATTGAGTATATTCTCAGCAGTCCAACAGAAAAAAAGAGTTTTGAAAACTGGAATGGTGATACCGCACCGTAAAGCACAATGTTCATAAAATAAACACTAGCCCCTGGATATGAGCACATAACCTATGTCCAAAGGTCCTGCCGCGGACATCCAACAGTAGATGACAACAACGATGTCTGATGATCTGAACGATGATTTATTGTCTGTCTAGGTTGAGTACTAATTCTTTAAGTTTTCTTCTGTGGACTTTGGTCGAAGCCGTCATAGGAATACTGTTGAGGAATATCACACCGCCTCGTAGTTGCTTTGAGTCTGACAGCGAGTCTGTAATGAAGATATTTATAGTAAAGCCTGCAATTTTCGTACAATAGTAGCTTCCAATCAATACTACATTTATATCAGTGCTTCCAATAAATAAAATTGAAGTGTCTTTATACTGCTTTCGAAATATCTACCTGCTATTAATATTACTTATGATTTCAACTGATACAACTTATTACAAATTCTGTTCTGTCTATCTGTATGATTGGGGGATCATCGCGAAGGCTGAACCGAATTTGACGGGTTTCTCACAGGCAGGTAGGTATATTATTAAACTGTTCATTTCAGTGATGGTAATTATCTAAGTAAACATTTATAGGTACAGTCGGCTGCAAAAGTCCATATAGAAAAAGCAAACAAGTTGCCTTGCATGCAGTCTGTCACTCACACACTTACTGTAGTATTGAACTGAAATCGTTTGAACCTTATGTTGTTGTCTTAAGGTTGATTATTGATAGATAATAATTATTTGTGTGAGTGATTATCCGAGTGATACACAGCATTGCTTGCGCACGGTTTTAGCCTTTAAGCTATGTATGGACTTTTGACGTCGACTATACCTATATCGATAGGTTAATACATATTTTTCTTGGGTCAACGTTGTTTACTGAAACAAACGACTAATTATTGCAAGCCCACACCACCATACTTTGTCTCGACTGATATTTGTCCACTGCTGGACATAATTCCTTTACAACCATCGCCATGGAACCAACATGGAACATGAACTTGCGCTTACCTCTAACTAAGTCCTTAATTTCGTCCACGGATACCTCGTATCCGTCTCGCGTGACTACACACGCTACGGGCAGGTCCCCGCTCTCAGGGTCTGGTATACCTGTTACGGCCACGTCAAGCACGCCAGGATGTTGTCTTATCACATTTTCCACTTCCACTGGTGAAATCTGAAAACCGGAATCACAAACGGGTTAACTCGGAAGGGGTATGGCAGTGCACATTCAACATATACCCCTAATCTTTTTCTTTGATGTCACGGCTTTGAAGGTATGACGGCAAGTAGCTACGGTCAAAGCCTCCAACCAAACCAGACCGGAGACAATTCAGATATTATAAATTTACAAATTGACCCCGCCGGAAATCGAACCCGAGACCTCCCAGTTATAAGACCACAGCGCTCACCACTGCGCCAATGAGGTCGTCAATAAAGCCTTACTTTGATATGTGCTAATCTGAATAGAACTTGGCCCGGTTTCATTTATTTGATACCTGGTAGCTTTTGTATTTCAACAGCAGTTTTATTCGTTCCAAAAAGAAATAGTTCCAGTTTTCATCTCTGTAGAACATATCGCCCGTTTTGAACCAACCGTCCTCGAAGGCATCTTCAGTTGCTTCCACATTGTCGTAATATCCCTATAATTAAGCAAGAATATTTCTAAACATTAAAAAGAAATTCTGTGATTTCAAGAGAAAAATGAAGATGAGTCATAAAATACAACATTCACATTACTTTATAACTATTATTATTTTGAATTTTGAATCTTATGTGATGATTAAAAATAATATTAATGAGGCAATAATAAATGAAAACATTTTTGACTCTTACTTTGAAAATGGTCGGACCTTTAAGCAAAAGTTCCCCTGGCATATTTGGTTCGACAATTTCTTCTTGAGTGTCCACATGAATAATCTGCAATTTAAGTCACTATAATAATAATTGCTGTCAAAAAATATTTAGAAACAGTACACATATTGTTAAATGACATATTATTTGAGCAATACGCGTATATGAAAAAACACGTATTTTTAAATGATATACATATTTGATACATTATAGTTGAGCAGATTGCATGAATTCCCACATACTTGTTTAGCAAGTACGATGCGTAAATGCATTTCCCTGCGTTAAAAAAGCTTGCATGTCAGGCGATTAGGACGGCTCAGACAAGGTTAAATCCAACCACCCAAAGATATTATGGTAAAGGCCGCGGCCGCACAGGGTGAGGCGAGTGGCGTCGAAAACCGTGTGTCCACATCGCAGCGACGAACTAGCGAATTCGCGTAATCAGTACCAATGACTGACAAAACAAATTTTCGCACGTCGCTGATCTTATGCGGCCGCCCCATTTTTTTGTAGGAGTTTGTTTCAACGAAATCGCCGTCGCGTCGCAGTCGCCTTACCAGTGCGGCCGCGGCCTTAAAAAGCTGTAAGGAGACAATCTCCAAACCTAACCTAACTAAAAAAACTAAAAAAAAAAACTAATCCGTTTCTACAATTACAAGGACGCAACGGAACCTGGTAAACGTAATTACACCATTTATGATGTTGACGTTAAAATGAAGAGGATTTTCCCAAGGAAAGGAGTAAGAAATATATAAAAATATCTTACACGATATTGGAAGCATCCCAACGGTTTACCGCAGGAACCAGATGGTGAGAGGTCTCCGTCGAACGCAATTCCTGCCAGTTCACTCATGCCGAACGCGTTTATTACTTCAGTGCTTGGCGTTATACTCTACACAAAAAATCTTCCCATAAATTAAGGTTTATTTATTACATGTAAATATCATCATTAGCAACCCATCAACGGCTCACTACTGAGCGCATGTCTTCCTCTCAGAGAAGAGTTATAGGCCATAGTCCACCACGCTGGCCCAATGCAGATTGGCGGACATATAAATATACTAATAAATAAAATAACCTAGTTTTAGAATTTACCAGTTTTTATCAGTGTATGCCTCATGGCAAAAGGCTCTTTTAGACCTCACTAGTTATTGTGGTCCTGAGCCACTCTCTCTGAAGCGATTGTAAAAGTTTTAAGCTTTAACCGCAAGGCTTCGCTCGAATCTGCACCGCTACGTGGTCGAAATTCCACGATTCCGCACTAAGCGTTTTGCTTCCTCGTTCTTAATACGCACCGCTAAAATGTGGAATGCCCTTCCGGCTTCAGTTTTTCCAACTGACTATAACTTGGGTACCTTTAAATCAAGAGTGAATAGGCATCTTCTAGGCAAGCGCGCTCCATCTTAGGCTGCATCTTCACTTACCATCAGGTGAGATTGCAGTCAAGCGCTGGTCTATATATTTAAAAAAAAAAAAAGCTTCAAGATAACCTTTCAGTCTGCTGCCTATCCTATCTCTGCTTATCAGCTGGTGGGTGCAAGTTTGTCAGTTTTGTTTGGGTTTCTCCCAACAATAACCACGTCTTTTAACCGACTTCATATCATTTTACTGGTTTACGATTCGTAGAAATCTTTTTTTTATGTATGTTCACCGATTACTCGAAGACGCCTGAACCTATTTGGAAAATTCCTTTTTTGTTTCAAAGGGTATACTTCCCAGGTGGCTTTAATTTAAATTTTATAGAAATCGGTCGAGCGGTTTTAAAAAATGATCAACAATAAATAATTATAATGTACTTTGTAGTGGTTGGCGCGGGCGTTAAAAGTCGGTTTTTAGGGATCCGTAGTAAACAAGGAACCCTTATAAGTGCAAGTTGCATATTTTGTAGTATATTATAGTATTTAAACCATTATCCTAGGTCAGCATCAGCAATAATATTTGTGACTGGCAACTACGGAACCCTACACTGCGCGTGGCCCGACACGCACTTGGCCGATTTTTAAAAAGACATTTTATATTAATTATTTTTTTATATATTTTATAATTTTAAACTAAATTATTTAGTCTGTATTTTATAGTACTTGTCTATTAGTCAGCATGCTTCTCTAAACTCTAAATGGCCCTGTGACACCTCTCTCTATTACCCTTTTCGATGGACGTAGTTTTAAAAAGGATCAAACTCACTAAGTTCATCAGTAGAAACTTTAATCCGAATTTTAAATCAATTTAATTTGACAAATGTTTTGGTGGCTTTTTGCTAAACTCGTAGGATTGCAAAAAGAATCTAACCTACCAAAACACTAAGCACGTCTAACTAAAGTTGAAACTACGAGTTTGATTAAAAAATTTAATTATATACCCTAAGTTAAGGATATCTATAAAGAAAATATTCCGATGAATTTGACAATTTCCTCCTTTTTTTTAAGTCGGTTAAAAAGGGAATTTTAAGGTTTAAAAGAACACTACGTAGATACCTGAATGTCATCTATGAGTGTTGTGGGTACCGCACTGCCTCCCAACATGATAACTTCAAAGCAAGTGAAGTCGCATTGGTCGCGTGCCTCTTTCTTGATTAGTGTTGCCATTAATGTTGGACTAAAGATTGTGAATGTCGGCTGAAAGGCTCATTAATATTAGATATTAATATTCAGAATGTTAACATAAATTTGGATTACTTATATATGGAATTATTATATTGCGGATTGTATTGGGATACAAATGTAAAGTAACTTTAGTGGCGTACAGTACAAGCAACTTTGCTTATATAAGGAAAATAATTATGAGGCGAATCGAAAACACCGGAAAGAAGTCAGAAACACAATCGATGGCTCTTCGAGATATGAGGATGCATCCCAATTCCGGGCTGCTACTGAGAATGTCTTGACAGAAAACCCCAACAGGAGAAAGCTTTTTTTCTCCGAGCTGTGATTTTAACTTTATGAAGCAGGAAAAAGCTAGGACCTAAACCAACGAGGCAGTTCAAAAATATATGCTTAATATAACATAAACAAAAACCTTAGGGTAGTTTATGCACACCGCCGCCGCATATGCCGCCGCGCGTGGCGGTGCCCGCGTGAACGCGCGTGAACGCTCGTTCTCTGCCTCGAATCTTGCGGGCAGCGGGGCGGTGGCGGCAGCGGCGCAGGAGCGGCAGGATCTAATGCGTAAAATCAAATGGACCGGCCCTCGAAACAGCGGCGCGGGGGCGGGCAACGAGCGATGCATTCCATACAAGCGGTGACCGCGCTGCCGCCGCCCCGCTGAACGCAAGATTCGAGGCAGAGGCCTCTTACTTGGCCATAATAAATTTGAGTATAGCGCGCGACGCGACGCATCACGCGCCGCGTGTGCATAAACGTACCCATACCATTACACAAAAAAATAAAAATAACCTTATATGTGTTAATCAGGTAGTAGGCATGTTCTTGCGTGAGAGTCAGCGATGTCTGCAACCGTATGTACTTAAATATTGGTGAGGCAATGTAATGGAACAGAGCAGTCAGCCATTGCAACGGAGCACCGACCAAAGCCATACGAGTGGGACTTGGAAAAGTTGTGGAGCGTAGCCTAAAATAGGACAATATTATTTTAGAATTTCAGGGTGTTGCCCCAGGATCATAAATAAATCCTGAACAGGCAAACCTGCAGCAAGTTATGCAAGCCTGACTCACGTTTCTCTTCCCTACCAAGAAAACTTAATAGTTATTTGGTTAATATTCGACTGCCCGACGTTTGAGTATTGAATATGGTGAGACTTTTTCGGGTTCCTTAGTCATAAGTTCGTCTGTCTAAAAATAACATTTGGTGAGAAAACGTATACCTACATCAAATTTTTCAAACATTTTATAGCTAATCGTAGTAATTTGGTGGTAAATAATATGATTTTATATATTTGACCCAAATATTTTCTGTTTTTGTTTAAATCCCATCCATGCAAAAATATAACCTTGCTCTAATACTCGTAAAGTAGTTCTAATTTATACTGTGCATAAGTGTTTCTCTAAATTAAACCTTACCAAAACGTTGGTATAGAAATAGCAAAATTTTTATGTGTGATTTCTGCAGCTTTAGGTAAACCAGTTGTGCCGCTGGTAGATATAAGGAATCCTGTTGTTTCTGCGGGATCGAAATCTGTAGGCCTAAAAATCCAAAATGAATAAACAATACAACAAATGCAACCTTTTGGCATCATTTTTTTTGTTTCCGCCAATAACAAAACTCAGGTCATAAATCTATCTAATATCTTTAAACGAGCAATTCTTGTATATATATTTATATACCTATATATATAATCTGAATCTCGGAAACGGCTCCAACGATTTTCATGAAATTTGGTATGTAGGGGGTTTCGGGGGCGATAAATCGATCTAGCTAGGTTTCATTTTTAGAAAAGGTCGTTTTATCCATGTTTTCAGGCAATGAAAAACCCCTTACAATATCATTAGTATACGAAGGTAAATTTCGCCATCACTTATAAATTTCCGATAGCTCAACGTTAAGTCGGGCGGTCCCGAAACACAAGACCCCGGTTCGAGTCCAATACGATTATATTTTCCCCTATAAATTTTATTATTATTTTTTATTTATGTATTATTATTTTTTTTAATATATAATTTCCAAAAAACATGATTTACCAAAAAAAAAAAAACCGAGCAAAGCTGCGGTCACCCAGATATTAGTGTATTATTTAAGAATTCCATAGAAGAAGAGAAAATGTATCTTAGTAGTAACCGACCAGAGATTATTATGGCGATTGCTATTTTGATTTCATTAGGCGCAGCGTCATGTCGCAACTTGAGGGGAAAGGGAAAAGGAAAGAAAAATAAAGAAATTGATGGCTTTCAAGCGTATGTAAGTACTTGTATTTTTTGGGATTTTTTGGTATTATTTCTAGAAGTAGTCGTAATTCCTACTTCCATGATTATTTCAATATTTTGTAGACATTTCATACAATGACGACCCTAAAGTAAGTAACAGGTATTGTATGACAATAAAAGAGCAACCCTCATATCTCTCGTAGGTCGTTACCTACAAGACTTAGCTTAGACTTATTTTTTCTTTTATGGGCTTCTTAAAATTAGTTTAAAATCCACTTCAATTTTTAAGTATACCTACTTAACATGACCAACTCGGTGTTAGATAATTATCTAATTAGGTACGACCTAAGTTGCATTTTAGGTGAAAGACAAAAAAAATTATGATTAAAAGTTGCATTGTCCTTTATCAACTTATCAGTATTCAAACCCTATAATATTAAAAACAAGAACAGGTAAGGTCGAAGAATATATCATCATAGAAAGAGATATCAATAATAATTATCGTAGAAAACCTTAAAAAGTATAACTACTTAATAGCTAATTAACTATAAAGTTACTTAAGACTAAAGTAAGATAAAAGTAGTCAATTTGAGGTTCTTACTGAAACTCTTCGACTGGGATGTCATCAGCATATTTTGTTATGAAATCGGCTAAATTACAAAGATAGTCTCCCTTGTCAAAAGTAATGATCAGAGCATTCAAGTCTATTTCATTTAGAGCAACTTGCACTTCTGGTGCTTTCTCACTTTGACAGAATATTATTTTTGGGCGACTCACGTTAAATGTGTCTTGAAGTTCCTCTGAAAAATGTTTTCAATTTTTGACCGACTTCCAAAAAGGAGGAGGTTCTCAATTCGGCCGGTATCTTTTTTTTTTTTTCTATGTATGTCCACCGATTTCTCCGGGATTACTGGACCGATTCGCGTGATTTTTTTTTAATCGACAGAGGATGTTTGCGAAATGGTCCCATAAAAATGTTAACCTTTTTACAACTCCTCAAGCCTGATGCTGCAGGCTAAAACTATGGCGATTTAGGAAATTTCGATTACGAATTGATATTGTAGGTAACAAGTATGGACTACATCATGGAGCTCCAGGTCCTAGCTCCTCAATCATAGGATACTACACTTAAAAGCTTAAAATAAAAATTCTTTTCAAAAAACCGACTTTCAATCATTATAAAAATAAAAAATACAAACTATGAAACCGACTCGCGATGCTCGAGGGACTTCTACAAACGAGTCTATCATATTCTGTAGCGTCGCGCATCGGTTTCATAGTTTGTATATAGGCCCGCCCGACTTCAACAAACGTGGACAAACTAAAATTATTTTTATACTTTGTAGTGGCGTTAGAAGTCGGTTTTTTGAAAAGAATTTTTTTACGTATTGAAATTATCTTAGTTTTCCATTGAAGTTGTCTACAAACAAGGTAGTGTAAAAAAATAATGGAAGCAATAATAGAGTTGGTACGTAAGTATAATACGTTCATAAAATATGTTCCAAGAATTGTCTATTGAATTAATTATGTATGATAGAGTTTCATGCGACCACTCTATTGTTTTATATTGATGTCAAGATAGTTTAAATATACCAGCAAGAACAAAGGATATTTCAATGCCATTATCATACTTCTATGATTCCTTTAATAAAAGCTATCTGCAAATTGCATGCATTTTTCAATTGCAATCAACGCACTATTAAGTATTTTAATTTTAGAAGTAATTTAATATTTATTGTTTATTATTTTATCAAAGTACTAGATATTTGATTTTATCCGTGTATGCCATCATCTCTTCTAAATTCCAGATTTATGTTTTATGCTACAAACAACGCAATGCACTGTATGTTATTAATTACAGAAAATTCGTTGTTTGGAAATATAAGCTTCCTCATCTTTTTACTGATTGCATAAAACCTGCTGCCATCAAGATACTTACTGAGACCTAAAGTCCTGTCCACAGCAGCGACAATGACTCCAGTATACAAGCCTGCATAAAACGGGACAGCCAGATCTACATGGTTCGGTGCCATTAGAACCATCACATCACCTGGGATCAACCCTAGATTTCTAAAACCTGTAGCACATTTAATCGTTCTCGCCATCAGAGAAGCGTTCGTTTCCGTCTCTCCTGTAGCTCCATCAATCTAAAAAATGAAAATTAGGGTAGTTCATGAGAGCATAGATAAGGGATGGTCCAGTTTTAAAGTTTATAATAATCTATTCCTGATCTTATAAGCACGGGTAATCCTAACTACGCAAACGCAGGTGACATTGTGGTTCATGTTCATACTTTGTAAACACAAGTGCATTTTCTATACTTTACTATAGTCAGATGAGACCCCAGGACCAACAGCTTTACATCCTCTTTCGAAGCTAGGAAGCTGATGATTCTTTGTTTCTGAGAATTTTCTTGCATATTTCTTAAAACTCATAGATTTTTCGTATCGTTAATAGCATTATTGGACTGAGCAGTGGGATCAAAACTAACTTCTCTAGCTTAGACATGGGGTTTTTTTCATATGTATCACACTAATATAAAGGCGAAAATGTGTGTGTATGCTTGTTACTCTTTCACGCAAAACTACTGAATGGATATGGCTGATATTTGGAATGGAGATAGATTATATTTTGAATTAACCCATATATACACATAGGCTACATTTTATCCCGGAAAATTAAAGGTTCCCGCGGGAATAAAAAAAAAACCTTAATCCACGCGGACGAAGTCGCGGGCATCATCCAGTTAAAATACTTATGAAAAGTAAATGGTCGCTCTATTGTTCTCCTACTTATTAGTAGATATTACTAATTTTCGTATTATTTTACTGAAAGACCCTGGATACCTGCATCACTGCATCAGGATAGTCTTTTAAACTCTGCAGGATAATTTTTCCAAGATGGAATCTGTCATGAGGAATCCCAGACTGAGCTACGATTCGAGATGTCAGTTCTGACATGAACCAGTGCACTGCATCAGTGGCTCGCTTTGGCGCCATATTAATGCTGTAATTTTACACAAAGTAGTTCAGATGGTTAAAGTCAAAGGTCAAGTTAAAGTAGTAACTTTAAGAACCTTTAGGGACTATTTTTTTAATTTCAAGGGTAGTCGCAATTATAAGAAAACAAATATTTCACATTTAAGGGAAGACAACGTCCTCTTTACAGAAATATCACAAATTAACAAAAATAATCTATTTAGATAAAAGAAAGTGGTGTTAGTTACACTATTTATAACTCAAGAACGGATAAACCGATTTGGCTGAAAATTGCTGGAGAGGTAGCTTAGAACCAGGAGACGGACATAGGATACTTTTTATCCCGTTCGACCGCGTTTCCGTCAAGTCACTATAAAACGTGGTATAACAAAAACGCATCTGACATGGAATAACAAAACGCAAATGACAGTGGAATATTAAAACGTAAATGACAGCTAAACGTAAATATATAGAAAAGAAAGTGGTGTTAGTTACACTATTTATAACTCAAGAACGGATGAACCGATTTGGCTGAAAATTGGTGGAGAGGTAGCTTAGAACCAAGAGACGGACATAGGATACTTTTTCTCCCGTTCGACCGCGTTTCCGTCAAGTCGCTATAAAACGTGGTATAACAAAAACGCATCTGACATGGAATAACAAAACGCAAATGACAGTGGAATAACGAAACGTAAATGATAGCTAAACGTAATTTTGTCTTTGGTTAAGTAGGTATGGTAAAAAATTTGACAATTATAAAAAGTGTTATAATAAAGCATTACTAATATTATAAATGCGAAAGTGTGTTTGTTTGTTGGTTTGTCCTTCAATCACGTCGCAACAGAACAGCGGATTTTTTGCATGGGTATAGTAATGGATGTAGTAGTGGTTCCTCAGACCGGGAGAGCTACTTATTATCTCGGATAATGATTGAAAGTTCCCGCGGGATTTTTAAAAACTAAATCCATGCGGACGAAGTCGCGGTCATCAGCTAGTAATAATATAAAACATCACAAGCGCAACGGTTAAAGAAGCAGACTGAATATTGACGCTAAATGGTTCAATTCGCCACTTGTTGCACTATTGTCGTACACACTCCCAACACAAGCTTCACTCTTATGTGGACGAGAGGCGAATAATTTGGGAATAAATATAAAATTTTCTTATATTTTATTGCCTTAGGCAGGATTTAAAAGCATTTATAAGGCTCAGAGACCCAGAGGGTGATGAAGAGAACTATGCTCGGAAAATCCCTGCGTGATCGAATGAGAAATGAGGACATTCGTAGGTGTAACAGAGATATCGAAATTTTTTAATTTATTTATTACAATAAATTTATTAAATATGTAGCATTTAAATTTCACACATTCATCATCAGCAACCTATATACGGCTCACTACTGAGCGCAGATCTCCTCTCAGAGAAGGATTATAGGCCATCACCACCACGTTGGCTCAATGCAAATTGGCAGACTTCACAGACCTTTGAGAACATTATGAAGAACTCTCAGGTAATTTCACTCATTATTTATCTTTAATTTGAATAACTTACCTCAAAACCAAATATTGATGAACTGTGTTGCACTTTATTGAAGGTTTCGTATTATCTTTGCGGACATCTGTATGCTTCTGCTTGTTATAAGTTATAACAAGCAAATGTAATACTGTCACACTACGTATTAAGGACATTGTTCACTTCAGTTACATTAACGTAGTGACTTTACAATATACCTTCTTTGCAAAGCGTTCGTTGGATGATACGTCTACTAAGATTTTGTTGCTCGTTTATATCTACTACATTCCATAGACACAGAATGGCTGGCTAATGTAATAGCTGATGACAGGATGACCAATATCTGGATTGTTCTCTGCTTTATCAATCATTTCGTCATTTACAACTAGGTATTTGCTAAAGCTACTTACCTGGGAATTGAATTTATCAACCAATTTGACTAATGTATGTACATTATTAATTACATATTATTAATGTACATATTGCCTAATGTATGTACATTTGGCATTAGTCTAATGTATGTAAATTACAGATTAAAGAAAAAATTAAAAAAAAGCTTGAAATCATACATTTCAATTATGTATTTCAAATAATTATTATAAACGGTTCTTTAAGTAAATTGCGATCGACCGTCGCCCGCCTCAAAACCTTCAAGGTGCTTCATTATTTAAGCTAAATAGAAGTGATAGCTGGGTTTTCATGTTAAATTATGGGTTTGCTACAAGGCGCAATCTTCAAAGGCGAATATATAGCACTGGTTCATACATTCATAATGACCAGTGGTTAAGCCGTTGGTTGTGGAAATATTACGGACTTGACGTGTGGTTTGAATATGTTTTTAACCGCCTTCAAAAAGGAGGAGGTTCTCAATTTGTCGGAATCTTTTTTTTTATGTATGTTCACCAATTACTCGAAGACGTGTGAACCGATCTGAAAAATTCTTTTTTGTTTCAAAGGGCATACTTCTCAGGTGGTCCCATATAAATTTTATCGAAATCGGTACAGTGGGTTTTAAAATATCAACAATAAATTAAATACTTTGTATAGTCTGTGTGTGCAATGTTGTAAAGTCTTCCTAAAGCATGATCTAATCCTGCTACAAGAAACTAAAAAGTTGAACGTCAAACATATTTTCAAGTTTTTTTACACAAAAATATTTCACCTACCTTGCTTGGGACCTGGATTTTGGGTGTACCTACCTACTTCGATTGTTTTTAGGGTTCCGTACCAAAATGGTAAAAATGGAACCCTTATGGTGAGACTTTCTCCGTCCGTCCGGCCGTCTGTCACAGTCGATTATTTCAGTAACTATTAAAGCTATCGACATTAAATTTGGCATAGTTGTGTATAATAGTGGCCCAACATCATTGGAATAAAGAAAAATCGAAAATTATTTTAGTTTGATTAAAAAAGGGGGAAAATCGGGGATTTGATATTTCAAAGTAAGATAGTTATCTTAATTTGAAATTTCAAAATAAACAAACTCGGTATAGTTATACCGAGTGGAATATTATATGAAAGGCCTTTACTTGTGCATTCTTAAACAGTTTTTTATTTATTTCTATATATAATAGTTTTTGAATAATCGGCCAAAATGTCGAAAAAAATCCCCTCCCCCCCCCCCTTATCTCCGAAGTTTACCAATCGAAAAATCTGAAATAATTATGGTCAATAGAGGTTTATGTATATTTTACAGGAAAAATATAATCAACGCGAAAATTAGTTTAGTTTAATTAAAAAAGTGGGAAAATCAGGGGTTTGAAATTTCAAAGTAAGATAATTATACCGAGTGGGGTATCATATGAAAGGCCTTTACTTGTGCATTCTAAAACAGTTTTTTATTTATTTCTATATATAATAGTTTTTGAGTAATCGGCCAAAATGTCGAAAAAAATACCGCCCCCCCCCCCCCCCCCTATTCTCCGAAGTTTACCAATCGAAAAATCTGAAATAATTATGGTCAATAGAAGTTTATGTATATTTTACAGGAAAAATAAAACCAACGCTCTAACTTTCTTATATCTATATATCTATATATATATATATATATATATATATATATATATATATATAAAAGAAAGTGGTGTTAGTTACACTATTTATAACTCAAGAACGGATGAACCGATTTGGCTGAAAATTGGTGGAGAGGTAGCTTAGAACCAGGAGACGGACATAGGATACTTTTTATCCCGTTCGACCGCGTTTCCGTCATGTCACTATAAAACGTGGTATAAGAAAACCGCATCTGACATGGAATAACAAAATGCAAATGACAGTGGAATAACAAAACGTACATGACAGCTAAACGTAATTTTGTCTTTGGATAAGTATGGTAAAAAATTTGACAATTATAAAAAGTGTTATAAATTATAATAAAGCATCACTGATGTTATAAATGCGAAAGTGTGTTTGTTTGTTGGTTTGTCCTTCAATCACGTCGCAACAGAACAGCGGATTGATGCGATTTTTGCATGGGTATAGTAATGGATGTAGTAGTGGTTCCTCAGACCGGGAGAGCTACTTTTTATCTCGGATAATGAAAGAGTTCCCGCGGGATTTATAAAAACTAAATCCATGCGGACGAAGTCGCGGGCATCAGCTAGTTAACAATAAACCTCTACAAACAAAGTTAACGATAAATAAGCAAATTAATATAATATTATTGCTTTTTGATTATATGATTGTGATTGTGAAGTATCATTATGTTATTACCTAAACAAGAAAAAATTGAATTGAATATGTACTTATTTATACTGTCCTTACAGTCAGCATATAAATATTCAGTCAGTGTCAATCAAAATGTATTTGAATCCCTACTTTAAACAATTTTATATAATTGTTACCGGCCAAACCCGATTTCAGGACAAACTAGTTTTGCCTAGGCTAAACTAGTTCCTACACGCGATAGCTATTCGGGTTTGGCTGGTAACATTAATATTTAAATAGCTGCTTGGGCTGATTCACTGATTCACTGACTGACATCAATCATCAATGAGTCACATTGATCGCCTCTCCTGTAAAACTTTGTATGAAAAAATTTTTTTTCACTGGTTTCGTATAGAGGAAAAAAATTCATTCGGAGGAAAAATATGGAGAGAGCTGATGATTGAGGATTTCGGAGACGGGTGAAGAGCACGGCCAGGGTATCGAAGATAGGTGGGGGGTGCTTGAACAAATGTCACTCGAAACTTCATCCAATTCGCAGTGAGCTGAAAAAAAATTCAAAATGATGGCCGCCATACAAATTTCGTCGGTCTCTATCTCGGAGAATATACAAGATGGAAGAGTGGTTTCTTGAAAAAAGATGATCAAGACGCGAAGGTCTACTTGATGAACAGAAAAAATTCAAGATGGCGGATTTTTTTTCCATACAAAATATATGGCGAATATTGAAGAGGAAAATGGAAACTATGCAAGACTTTGATACGATTTCTTTTGTACTAACTTAGTTATTTTAAGTACTAACTTAGATAATAAGTTTGTAATACTAACAAAATGTGTCCATGTTACATAAATAAATAAATATTATTATTATCAATCTTAAAGGATCTTAAAATTAGTGTTTGAATAATATTATTCAATTCGATGCTTTGATACGGGTAGACTAAGTATGTCACGCTCTCTTTAAACATTTCTGTGGTGGTGTCGTGTGGTGCGGGTTGTTGCGTTCCCTCAAATATGGTCGAGCGAAGCAATGGCTGGATCATGCGTCATGCTCGTGAACGGGTGCCGCCGGCGGGAATGGGGCTACTTTCTGTCTGCCCGTCTTTGACATGAATTGAATTGTAGTACGTTTTGTGGAAATGTCATATTCTATTCTAACAAAGATGCACGGGTTGAATCAGCTTGCCATTCAGCTGCCCACAAGATAGTATAGAAACTTATTGCAGTGTAATAGCTACTTATTAATATTGTAAAATGATTATTTTGAAAAGAGCAACTGCTGAGTTTCTTGCCGGCTCTTCTCAGCAGAATCCGCTTTCCGAACCGGTGGTAGAATCTTGACGTGTCATAAGAGCCACAGGTTGGCCTACATGAAATGAATAATTTTGAATTTTTTTTTTTATTATTATTATTATTTTCAAAATTTGATTTTATAAAAGAATACTCATTCTGACAAATTACGAGATACTATGATGATTGAGGGTTGGGAAGGTGGGTGAGGAGCACAGCCAGGTTATTAAAGATAGGCGGGGGCTGCTAAAAGAAAAAATACTCGAAACCAGATCCAATTGGCAGTGAGCTGAAAAAAAACCAAGATGGCGGCTATACAAATTTCATAGGTGTCCATCTCGGAGAGTATAAAAGATGAAAGAGTGGTGTTTAGGTAAAAGATGATGGAATGAAAACCTGAAACTCTAATTGATGAACAGAAAAACCGCGGTCCACTTTAGTGGGCCGCGCACTCACGCGCCCTACTAGTATTATATGTAGGAGCAGGATGGCCCATATCGTGGGGTATTATGGCTGAGCGATGATATGAGGGCGTATAATGAAACTTGACAATTGAATTCTTCTTTGAACACAAAATTATAATCTTCAATCAAACAAATCAGTCAATCTCAACATGATAATCCTTCCGGTAGTTAAATAATCCACTTTGAGCAGTAATTCCTTAGATCAAGATATTTAAAACAGCGATTCGTTGCAGTCGTGGCGCGCCGGTTGCCAAGAGATTGTTTATTCTAATCGTTCCCTTGCTACCATCTACGCAACGCTCCGCTAGAGGGCCTGCCAGTACCCTCTGGTTATAGGCACGCCGTCATATATAATTCTAATTCCTTTTGAAACTTAACTTAGGTGTATATAGGACCAAATAGAACCTAAGTGACCTGACTGTTCATGTCAAACTCCAATCTAACCTAACTTTAGATTTTGGCAAACGTGGCACTTGTTAGACATGATTCGGTGATCATTTAGTACTGCATATTCTGATCTTTGAATTAAAATAATAATAAAAGGTTTTCAAACAAGTTGCTGGTGTAGACATTCGTCATTGGAATCCTATCTCGTATAGGATAGTATAGTTTAGCCTAGGCAAAACTAGTTTGTCCTGAAATCGAGTTTAGCCGGTAACATATATATTTTTAATATAAGTGAATGCTGCTTAGTCTAGCTCGGTTCCTAAGTCCAAACTCCTATTTCGAGAAAGAGACCAACCGCAGAATTCATCTTGGCTGGGAATACTGGAAATGTTCAGAATTAAGATTAAGCTGGAAAACCCCTAGTCTCGCGACGCACCAGAAAATCGGTTTCATACATTTATTAAAGTTATATAGAGACAGCACACAAACGTGGGGTTTGTCGTTAGGACACGTGTTTCCCATAAATACTATTTGTACTGAGTATTATGTATTCTTTGATAACTGATAAAACACTAAAACTGATGTCCTTCTGTTGTAAATAGCAGTATATAGGTACAGCTAAATACTAGAGCATAGGCGCAAGGTGGCCTGCCTGTCGGTAGAAGTAGTAGTATCTTGTAGAAGATATAATTATATTATGACTGTCTGCATGAAATCTTTTTTAAAATAATTATAATCCAAGTTGCTTGAAGCGACAATGGCTGAGGATGCGCTTTTGTGAGGCTCATTTTAACACTAATAAAGTATTTTACTTATCATTAAACTTTTTTATATACCTAAGGTAAACGACGACTTTATGGGTTTATCAGTCAAAAAATAAACTAATAAAATACAGTTTATAATAAGTAGGATTTATTTTCTTTTTAGTGCTGATTTCACCAACTTTGAATGACGGAAGTATAACCGATGAATAAATTGGGCGTTTCGACAGTTTTTGTATTGAAAATCTCCCAAAAATGCGACTCGGATAAGACTTATTTTCCGTTGGTGAAATCGGCTTGTAACAATAATACACTATTTATATTTGCATAAGTAAAAGCTTAACAATAATTTTATTTGAGTTTATGATTTCAAACTATTCCTACTTCAATTGATTTCAAGTTTTATTCTCGTTTCATAGTCTGGGCCAGCTTAGCCAGTTTCGGTCGATCGATCTTGGATGTGGATGTGAGTGGTAACTCCTTTACAAATATAACGCCTCCTCTCAGTTGCTTCGTATCAGACAAGGCTTCTGTAAATGAAGGACAAAATATTTCCACTAATAAACGTATAGTTGAGATCTTTTGTACAAATGTTCCGGGTCTTTTCAGCTTAGGTTACTAGTTGCTAGCTTTTGCCGGCGACTTCGTCCGCGTTGAGTTAGATTTTAAAAATCCCAAGGGAAACTTTGATTTTCCGGGATAAAAGTAGGCAGTCTATGTCACCCTCCAGATCCTCAATTATGTATGGAAAAATCCTATCGATCCGTTACTCCGTTTATGCATAATTGAAAGACAAACCAACATACCACAAAAAAAACACACTTTCGCATGTATAGTACCTACCTATTAGTAAAGATTGGTAGACGTATTTATATAATATGCTTATATCAAAGATATACGCTAATGTTTAATTTAAACGTAGAGTGATGTTTTACCTTGGAATAAAATGGGGGCTATGACAGTTTTTTTATTGAAAATACTGTCAAGATATCAAATTTACGCTCGGATAAGACTTATTTTACGCTGGTGAAATGGGCCCTAAGTTGGTGTATAATAATTCTGATATGGATGCTTACCTAATTCTAAAATATTTCCAAATTCATTGTAATTGTCTTTTTCAACACACTTGCTCATAAAGTGGCTCTAGTTTCACCGCAATTAGGCACATAATGACACCTATAATCAAACTGTGACTTTTTCATTACTATTATTCACAAGTGAGTTATAGAGTTTTTTTATTGGTTCAAACTGTGACTTTTTCATTACTATTATTCACAAGTGAGTTATAGAGTTTTTTTATTGGTTGAGTTGCTTTGTTCTTAAAAAAGTTTCAATACAAAAAAGATCGTATTCAATAGTACAAATAAATAAATGTACCTATTGCTTGCTCATTTCATGCAACTTCGTATTTAAATAGATTTCAACTTGTACGTGTTATTAATAAATAAAACTTTCACTCAAATATAACTTTTGTTTTTTCTGTAATAAAGAAAAGTTGAAATTCCCCATTTTGTACGTGGCTAAAACGCTATCCGCGAAAAGCCAAAAAGATAGAAACCTCATTCTTTTAGTCTATGGTCGATCGCCATTATAAGATGCGCGCGCATAGGAAAACTGATTAATTTGTCCCGCCATTACGAAAAATTTTTCACAACTCGTATTCACTATTGAAATTACAGTTATTTATTAATTAAAATGTTATTTTTTTAGTCTTATTTTCTTCACAAGTGTGTTGAAAAACGTCGTATGATACACGTGTGTATTGATGATTACCGTCCTCGGCTATCTTAAGACCCTCACCCACCTGACGGCTCGGGTCTCAATGGCGCCTCAGCGGCAATCACCAACATTACACACTTGTACCACAATGTACTATTATACAAGATAATATTATATTATCTCGATATCGTCGTTTGTCCTGCATGAAATATTACAGTCAAGTGTTGACAGGTTGTTACCTTTGACCAAATCCTTGATCTCTTGTGCAGTGATCTTGTAGCCCTCGTGTGGTACGATGCAGGCGACGGGTAAATCTCCGTGCTCTGGATGGGGAATCCCCGTCACCGCTACTTCGAACACTCCAGGGTGCTTCATTATCTCACTCTCTATTTCTAACGGAGATACCTGGAAAAATAAACTTTACCATTACCTAATCGAATTCAGAACTTGCAAGATGATTATAAAAAAACCGGCCAAGTGCGAGTCAGACTCGCGCACCGAGGGTTCCAGAAGTAAAAGTAAAACTATAATATTATTTATCTACTCCAACATCGAAAAGTTCCGATTTCGAATTTGACAGCTGAATCGAAATGAACCCTCTTTCGGGTTTGCTTCTCATTTCGATGCAGCTCGTTGTATGGGAGCTGAATCGAAATGGTTATCTTCTTAAAATAGGATATCTAAAGCTAAGGCTCTGAGTTCTGGCACTTTTGTACCTTTCATACGACAGAGGCGCCACAGGCAGCTCGTGGCGGCTTACGGAGTTACTTTTTGTTGACAGAGGCGCCACAGGCGGCTGGTGGCGGCTTACGGAGTTACTTTTTGTTACTTTATTGAGCCTACGGCGTATTTTATTAATGATTTTATTTTCCTTGTCGTAGATAAAATCTTGTATGCAACTGAACGTAATTAGTCATTTTAATTCTCGTACTATCCTATTTTGATACTCGGCAAGCCTCGTATCAAAAAACAGCACTCGAATTAAAATGACCCTCATTACGATGCAGTTGCATAAATAGCTATTATCTACTCCAGCATCGAAAAGTTCCAATTTCGAATTTGACAGCTGAATCGAAATGAACCCTCATTCGGTTTTGCTTCTCATTTCGATGCAGCTCGTTGTATGGGAGCTGAATCGAAATGGTTATCTTCTTAAAATAGGATACCTAAAGCTAAGGCTCTGAGTTCTGGCACTTTTGTACCGTTGATACGACAGAGGCGTCACAGGCGGCTGGTGGCGACTTACGGAGTTACTTTTTGTTACTTTATTGAGCCTACGGCGTATTAAGTTAATGATTTTATTTTCCTTGTCGTAGATAAAATCTTGTATGCAACTGAACGTAATTAGTCATTTTAATTCTCGTACTATCCTATTTTGATACTCGGCAAGCCTCGTATCAAAAAACAGCACTCGAATGAAAATAACCCTCATTACGATGCAGTTGCATAAATTGCTATATTGCCGTGTGGTGACGGCAGATTAGAATACAGTTGTCACCAACCCTCCTCTTCCCGCGGGTGCCGTACGAGGCGACTAAGGGAATATAACGGAGAACGGGCAGCAGCGTCCTCTGTGCTACTACTACCATCTACAGCGATCACCAACCCGTCTGCCCCGCGTGGTGATTATGGGCAAATCCTCCCCTTGGGAGAGGCCTTTAGTCCAGCAGTGGACTTTTATAGGCTAGTGATGATGATGATGATAATAATCTATTAATTTCCTTATTCATAGTTAACTTTGGGTGTAGAGGTTTATTGATAATATAAAAAAAACTATGCTAGTTAGAGCAATGGCTTGTATAACTTTTCCTGTAAAATATACATAAACCTCTATTGACGATAATTATTTCAGATTTTTCGATTGGTAAACTTCAGAGAAAAGGGGGGGAACGGTATTTTTTTTACATTTTGCACGATTTATCAAAAACTGTTATGTATAAAAATAAATAAAAATCTGTTTTAGAATGGACAGGTAAATTCCTTTCATATGACACCCCACTCGGTATAGTTCTTACTTTGAAATTTCAAACCCCCGATTTTCCCCCTTTTTTAATTAAACTAAAACTATTTTTGTTTTTTTTATTCCAATGATGTTGTGCTACTATTTTATACAACTATTCCAAATTTCATGTCGATAGCTTGAATAGTCACTAAAATAATCGATTGTGACAGACGGACGGACGGACGCAGAAAGTCTCTCCATAAGGGTTCCATTGTTACCATTTTCGTACGGAACCCTAACAACTACACTACACTTTACACTTCAACTACACCAACTTAAAACTCATATTACCTTTAAGTATATTATTATTGACCGACCGAAGCGAGGTCTCTGAGTCTACTTGAGTGAATTTGCACTTGTCCGTCCGTCCGTCTGTCCGTCCGTCCGTCCGTCTGTCAGAGCCTTATAACTTTTGAATTACGTAAATGAACGTAATTACTTCAAATTTAGATATAATATGTAAACTGATGGCCTTCAGCCGAATATTGCATAAAAAATTATAAAATCTTTATTTCGGGGGGCTCTCATAGAAGTGAATGCGAAGGAAAATCTTTTTTGTTGCCTTTCATAGGCAACTATATCTTTTTAAAGACGATTTTGAACAGACTACAATTTTTTTTTTTATTTTTCCCTTAAAATTGACGAAATGGGGGGCTTTCAACGTGGAGATTTAATACGCTTGATTGAAGACGCTCTCTAGTAAAATCGGTTATGTATTTTCAAGCAGAACTTATTTTTTATTTCACTTATATCCTGTACTTGAACAACAAATACTAAAATTATATTAATATTATAAAGAAACGAGATTATTTAATTTTTAATGGGCATTACTAATTTTCAACATAGCTTCACAATAATGCTAATAGATGGCGCAGTCATTATCTATTCCATGGACCTAGGAGTTACGACTACGATCTATCCCAAAAACAGTTTTGCGTCGACCATTATTATTTAGTACATAATATAATAACATAATATTATACAATTAAAATTATTCTTTACTTAAATATCAAACTTAACGATAAAATATAGCTAGTACCAAAATAAACATGCAGTAATACAAAAAAGGAAAAAAATAATTTATAACGAATTAATAGTCAAACTTGAGAAGACTTAACCAGTTCTTTGAGTTGTAACTCATTTTTAAATATAATGTAAGAACTTTCATTGTCCTTCCTTAGCATGATACACCCGTTAGAAGTCCAACAATGGGCATAATGGTGAGTCTTGGCGAAGTTTCGAGTTAGATAGAATAATCTATTTGCTTTAGGGGTCAATAGCTCAGCAACATATAGCGGGCACTTTATATCATCAAAGCCAATATGTGACGAATTTAATTTTGCAGTCGGATTTCTATTATTAAACTCCTTTGCAGACTTTAAAAATTTAAATGTCGTCAAGGTATTTAGAAATAATATAATTAATGATTAAACGAACTTACCTGTACGTGAAGTTCTATCATAATTATACGAAGGCTTTGTCCGAAGAGATTAGCAATAGTTTACATGTAGTACACACTAGGTGGCGCCAGTCTATCACTGTCTATTGAGATCCTTTTTATTTTTTATTTTTTATGTCGGTGGTATCACTATTCAGTAGGTACCTGCAATCTTCATTTAGTTAAGAGCATCTGACAATTCTTTGTCAATGTTGATATTTGAATGTACCTTTACTGAAATATATAAAAGGTTAGCAGATTTAACTGTAACATGTTAAATATACGCACATTATTCGGGAAATCGGGTGGGTGGGTTGCTAATCTCTTCGGACAAAGCCTTCGTATAATTATGATAGAACTTCACGTACAGGTAAGTTCGTTTAATCATTAATTATACTCATGCTTTGTCCTTCGAGATTAGCAATAGTTTACATGTAGATGTTGAGAGTGAAAATATCAACATTCAAAGAAACATTAGATTCATTTACTTAGCAAAAAGTAGATTCATTTACTAAGGAACAAATGAATCATCATTAATTATAGCTTAAGCACAAACATTAGTATATAATATTATATTAAATGAACATCAAATAAATAATATTTTTAATCATTTAATGAATCACTCATAATATCTCTTGCGAAAGAGACATCATTATTAGCATCTTGAGTTATAATTCTATTTTAAAAAGCTTTCTATTAATATTTTTGGGAGCTACCGCTCCATTCTGAAGTTTTTTATTTATTTATTTAATAATTTATTTAATAATGTACAGTCTAAATTAACAGCCCATGAGACAAGTGCTATGGGTAGGAAAAATTGATATATCTCTACCAAAACTGCTTAGATTTGTTTAATCCATCTGCTCCAAGCCGGAGTAGTGATGGATTTATGAGTTTTCCTAACCTTTATAACAAGACAAGTCTTTTTATAAGTATAGATTATCTTCACTACGCAAAGATTGCGTTATATTTAGATAGCAGCGCAATGTAACAACAGGACATATTCCTGCCATTCATGAAAAGTAGGCAGAATCAGCAACGGCTGCGTTGTTCCAAAACAAGAGGTTTTTATCAAGTGTGGGATTTTTACGATATTTTTGTTGTGTAGAAATTCTAATTTATTTACTTTTATTATCTTAGTGATTGTTCAAGCTCTATGCGCTATTGTTAGCGCGAGTAGTCGCTAATTTATTTATTTGTTTTGATATATTTTCTAAATTTAAGGTCTGTAAGGGTACCATCTCGCTAAGGAATTGAGTATAAAAAATGTGACCCATTATGTTTATACATGGGCAACGGTGGATGTAATCTATGTACGCTTGTTAAGATCAGCATTGGTTAATTCCTGGCTAGGGATAAGAAAAAGAGGTGATCTACAACTGTTTTATAGTTTCATATTTTGCACCAGACTCATACGATTGTATTGAAACAATAGAAAATTATGCAAAAATTCCAAGTATAAAATTAATTTATTCGATTTTCAAAATATGAAACACTTCCTTAAGTTTTACTGAGTTTTCAGAAAGTGATGCCAACATTATGGTTAAGGAAACTGGGTGATCATTTCTTTACAAGAGTGAAGTCCTGATAGCATCCCGGCAATCAGAGTAACCTTCCGATGCACATTTTGATTACCAGAGTGGGAGATAATAATCAACGTGTCAGAAGGTTTTAGAATCAACGGATTAGAAATTAATAGACTCTTGGATAAAGATTATCACCGTTGCATGGGCCAAAATGGGACTACCATGATTCCCCTAACCTTGTCATTAATAATAATTTCCCAGTGCCTTCATTATAACGGCAAATGGTGGAAAAACCTCTTATATACCAAGTCTATGGGAAAAACAATATAAATAAAGATCTGGCCACAGAATTATAAATGCATCTCCGAAAAAAAACATCTGGGTCACTATGCCATGATAGTTTACTAATAGTTCAGCCTACTAGCAAATAAGTAGGTATGTCAATTTAAATATTTCCAAAAACGTTGCATGTTTTTTTTTTTTAATTTAATAAATGTTTAGACAACGTTTGTGAGATGCGGGAACTAGGCTCCTCCCATGGTAGTCTTATTACGGATGTCTGTCGGCCAATTCATCTTAGCTATATGCTTCAGACGAATAGGCAAGGTCTGGTTGAATCGGTTCACCGTACGACTTTGCCTGCGTATGATCCTCTCCCAGTTTTAATAGGAGTCACGAACCAAGACGGTGTCGGATCTACTAAAGCCGGCATCATGCCGATTCCATCATTGTAGGTGGGTACTGATGTACCCCGCCGGGAGGCAACGCTAACTTAGGGCAGCTCGGCGGCGGCAACAGCACTGGTGGAGGCTAAGAGCGCGGTCTCAGAAGGCGTTGGCGGCAGTGGCACTAGTCGCATGTATTGGCACAATTGGGTAATGAAATTCCCAATAAAATGTATTATAGATTGTATATTTTGGTTAAGTGACAGCCCCAAAGGCTGACCGCATCTCCAAATTAATGCTACTGCAATGATTTGAGTAGGTGTGCCATATACAAAGCAATAGCAATGAAGTGACATTCCCAGAGAATGACCGCATCATCACTTTTGTTTAAACTTGGTTTAAACACGTCAATTATAGTGCAGTGAAAGTCCCACAGACTACCCGCAACACTATATTATGACGTAAATGAAAAAAAAAAGAACGCCGAATATTAATAAAGTGATAACCCCATAGGTTAACCGCAGTATTAATTTAAGACGAATGTGTGGGTAGGTAGCTTTGAATTTAATACTCAAAGGTAGGTAGTGATAGCGGCATTCATCACTTTTGTTTAAACTTAGTTTAAACACGTCAATTATAGCGAAGTGAAAGTCCCCTAGACTGCCCGCATCACTATAATATTATGACGTACATGAAAAAACTCCATTTATCAGTAAAGTGATAACCCCCTAGGTTAACCGCAGTATTGATTTAAAATGAATATGTAGGTAGGTAGATATTTCATCTACCTTCAATGTATATCGTGGCCGGTGGCGGCGACCGCGAACCTGAAGCGGAACTTGAGCGTGATGATGATCTTGATCAGACACTGATAATGACGACGATGACAGCCTTGTTGATCTCGCGCGCGGTGTTCTTCATTGATCTTTGCGTCGTGTGTGCATCAATTTTTGTTCAAACTTTCTAATTTATGAGCTATGAGCTATAGATTTATAGTCCTCGGAAAGGGTACGATTACGTTTACCGTTTATTTTTTGTAAAATAACACTTGAATGCACAACACGATAGAACGCGTGCAGACTGGCGGAGCACTGAAAGTGTAATGAAGATTGCAGGTACCTACTGAATAGTGATACCACCGACATAAAAAATAAAAAATAAAAAGGATCTCAATAGACAGTGATAGACTGGCGCCACCTAGTGTGTACTACATGTAAACTATTGCTAATCTCGAAGGACAAAGCATGAGTATAATTATCATGATTTATTTGATACTAGCTGTTACCCGCTTTTTTGTTCGGTTGTTTCGATTTTTATTTAATCCTGCAAGCAAGCATGCAAAATAAATAAAACGTATGTCACTCTCCGGTCCATAAACTATCTATATGCAAAAAATCATGTCAATCCGTTTGTCTGTTGCTGCGTGATTGAAGGACAAACGTAAGCGTAAGCGTGCGTATCTTCCCATAGGAACTTTGCATTTTTTAGGATAAAAGTAGCCTATGTCACTCTCCGTTCCATAAACTATCTGTATGCAAAAAATCATGTCAATCCATTGCTCTGTTGCTGCGTGATTGAAGGACAAACGTAAGGGTAAGTGTATATTTCCATAGTAATTGTTAGTTTTTTCGGGATAAAAGGTAGCCTATATCACTCTCTGTTCCATAGACTATCTCTATGCAAAATTTCATGTCAATCTGTTGGTATGTTGCTGCGTGATTGAAGGACAATCGTAAGCGTAAGCGTATCTTCCCATAGGAACTGTGCACTTTAACGGGATAAAACGTAGCCTTTAAGGTCACTCTCTAGCCCATAAACTATATATCTATGCAAAATCAAGGCAATCCGTTGCTCTGTTGCTGCTTGATTGAAGGACAAACCAACAAACACACTTTCGCATTTATAATATTAGTAGGGATTGATAATTGGCCAATTAAAAATGCGTAAATAAATAATTCCATTTTCGTTGTTAGCGCGTTTGCTTTTTATGCTTTGTTTGTTTGTTTGTTATGCTTGGTACATTCTTACCGAATAGTTTTTATAATGAAGCAATAGCTTTATGCGTTCGACGAAATAGTAGTTATCAGTTTTGTCTCTGTACATCATGTCTCCTGTTCTTAACCATCCGTCTTCTACGAGTACTTGCGCCGTTACTTCGGGGTCTTTGTAGTATCCCTAGAAAAATACAAATTTATTTTATTTTTGGAGCACGTAGAAGTTAAAAATAGTACTTATTTGAAATCTTCTATTGATTATATGTTGATAAAATTATGATTTTATGAGAAACTAGGTAGCTTTTGCCCGCGACATCGACCGCGTGGAGTACCTAGTATGAGAGATAGGGTAACCTGGTCTAAGAGCACGCATCCGATAAGAGTACGCAACACCAAAAGCCGTGAAGATGTTTAGCATACGCAGCCAACTTCAGTAGTATTTTGATCGCGACGCCATTAAGAAGTGCTGTGCAAAAAAAAAATCGATTTCGGAGGAAAACACGGAAATTACGTAAGTTTAAAGATTTTTACTCAAAACCTTAAATGTTTTTACCATTTTAGAAGTGGGTCATTCTACCGAATGGTAAAAAAATAAAATATTTTTCTATATATCTTAAAAATAAAATAAGAGATCAATCACTATAACTTTAAGAAATATTTGCACATTTTGGTATTGTCGTATCGACAGGAGTGATAAGAATTTCGACACGAGTGACAGGAATTTTTTTAAAACTACTAATTAAAGTAAGCAAACAAAAAAGAATTATCAGTTCTAATTGTATTTGTTGTCAACAATCTAAATATGTCAATTACAAAAAATAAACTAAAGTAAAAAATTATACAAAAAAATAAGAAAAATGTTCTACAGAAATGACGACCTAACTGTAACATTCCTGTAGAACAAAACCTGAAAATTATGAATATTAAAAAATATCATTTTCTTCGTCTGACGAAAACAAATTTCAGAATAATGTCTGAACGTTTTCCATAAATCGAGCGTGTCATATTTTCTTTAAAAAGTTTTCGTTTTTTTTATTGGAAAAATCTCTTCCTCATCAGAAGTATTACCAAATGCGTAGCATATTTTATAACAATTTCTTCCTTCTTATTAGGGTTCTTGTACATTTCATCTTCTTCTTCTGCATCAACCGATAGACGTCCACTGCTGGCCAAAGGTCTCCTACATGGACCTCCATAGGCTTCGGTCTTGCGCCCTCCTAAATCCAACGGCTCTCCCTCCCTGCGACTCGTTTGATGTCGTCGGTCCACCCAGTGGGGGTCTACCAACACTGCGCTTACCGGTGCACGGTTGCCATTCTAGCACATTGGGACCGCAATGACCATCATCATCATCAATTGGTTGTGGTGCAGATACTGGTTGTGAATTAATTGATTTTGTTAAATCAAGCTGATCATCAGTCTGTCGTTTATTGGAAGTCAAGTAAATAAACCTTAAACCCAATTTCATAATGAGAACAAATCAAATAGAGCTCTGGGTGTGTAGTCTCTAATCGACTTTAGTTTTCTGTATCAAATTTTTTTTGTATCTTTCTCTATCTTTTCTATGTCTTTCTTCTAGTTCAGCTTCAGACATCTTTTCTCTCTCTTTCGTACCCATACCTTCTTTTGCTCTTATAAATGATCTTTTTTTTCTTTTTCCGGTCTCTTTTTATCCGCCATACCTGCAAAAAGCACCAAAAGTAGCTACGCAATTTAGTTCTGTAGAAATAAGTCACTCCTGTAAATGAAGATATTTAAAAAGCAGTACGGTTTGTGAAATCATTGAGTAACGACAAAAGGCAGCATTGTATGTTAGTTTATTTTAAATTAAATTATAATCCAAGTAAAGCTTTTTTACAAAGACAAAATATTATAAGCTTACCAAGCAAATCATCATTTCTGTAGAAATACATCACTTCTGTAGAAAAATACGTCGACAGGAGTGAGTTCTACAGAAGTGACATTTCAACATAAAATACGCCCCCTGTGCGAAATTTTAGGTTATGAAAAGAAAATTCACTTGATTTCGATAAATAACCAACTAATAAAAGACGCCATGTAGTTATAATATTTTTAAATTGTTTACTTACGTTTTTTTGTTGAGTACAGAAGTGAGGACTTAACTTTGACACTGATGTTGAACGCATAATCAATTTTTTTTTTCTCGGAATAGAAATCACCTGCGAAAATATGGCTGCCACTAATATGTTTGTACAGGGTTAAGGATTGCTAGAAATAGAAAATAATGTTGCAATTTAAAGTATAAAAATTCCACCGTTTTTGGCAATTTCTTTCTACAGGTGTGATTATTTTTCACGAACATTGTATAATGTTCAAAAACTTTTAAAATATTAAGTGGTATTTTTTATAATTTTAGTGGGTGTTTCTTAATCATATACTTTACATATTATTTAATTAGACATACATGCAGAATATTTTGAAATATTTTTTACAGACACGTCATTATAACACCCGATGTCGCGAACATTCTACAGGACGTGAGCACTCACGTACTGTACCACTAAAACAAAGTAAAATCTAATAATTAATTATAAAAATTGTTTTTCGATGTGTTAGAGAAGGTCATAAATTTTAAAAATTAGCTATTAAAGCCACTTAAAATGTACAGAGCTACGATATATTTCATGCGAACACAAAAATAGCGTTTCGGTAGAATGACCCAAGTATTGTCGAGATAATTATGCAATTATTTAGTAAAATTGAAGTAAACAGTTAAGTACTCAAGGACAACGCCTAAAGCATGCAGCTGAGAGCTGTACTTTTGGTAACTATCGCTAGGAAAGCTGATTTAGTATTTAGTGGATGTAGGACCCTCCTATTGTTAAAATGGTATCAGTCTGCTTATATACGGTTGGTCACTTGGTTACTTGTCGTCTTTCAAAGTAGAGTTATGGTTAAAAAAAAAAACGACGAATTGGGAATATCCTCCTTTTTGAAATCCCTTAAAAATATAATAATAGAAAGGCTAACTTTCTGAAATAGACTAATAGTTCCCTCCTCTTCAAATAAACGATAATCTTGTTGGTACAATAATAGTACAACAGCACAGGTGGGAATTGAACTGTCGACTTTTTCAGTTTGCACCCATTGAGACAATATGCCTGAGTAGTATTAGATTTTAAAAACCGGTCAAGTGCTAGTGGAACTCGTGCGCCGAGGGTTCCGTACCTTCCCATTATATTATTATTATTATAAATAATTTTCAACTTTTTATATTTTTTGGAATTTTCCCTTTATTTGTGCTGTAAGACTTTGCTTTTTGCCAAATTTTGGGATTCTAGGTCGACGCTATATAGGTTTTCGACCCAAAACCTATAAGGTACTTCCGGTTGACCTAAAATTGTCAATTTTGGTTAAAAGCAAGGTCTTACAGCACAAGTAAAGGACAAATTCCGAAAAATAAAAGAAGTTGAAAATTAAGGTGGTAGATACTTGCAAGTTTTCGCCAAAATCTAAATTTGCCCATATCTTTTTATCGTGTTGACTCAGGACCTTGATTTTTATACACCTAATAGGGAATATAAACCTCAGTATTTGGTATAAATTTCAACTTGCTGAGAAAATCGAAAAGAGAAAAACAGACAGACGGACAAAAGAGTGATCTTATAAGGGTTCCTTTTTTACCTTTTGAGGTACGGAACCCTAATAATGAACAAAAACTAGGAAGGCTGATACTAGTATGGCATTATGATATGAGAAGTACCTACCTGTGTGAACTGGTATTATATATGGTATATTATGGTAATAGGTATAAAAACTGACGCTATTTAACGGTTAGTGCAAGAAATATAGTATTAGGGGTATAGGTCAGGGCCGCTATAAGGGGTGGAGGAGGTGACATTAGGTAGGGTTTTTTTATCATTTTAAGAGATGCAATCTCTTAAGGCCTGATTATTTTAATATAATAATTCCCACTTCTGGATCTGTGGCTAATAACTCAGAAGTGGGATAGACTCCCGTTGCCGTGATTTACTCGAGCCATCTACACAGTTATATTGCTTTAAATGAGTCATGAGTTTAAACATTGAAACTGAGAGTTCGGCTTTGAATTATTGATTTAAAGATAACTTACGCTTTTTAACAGATGACCGTCATTGACTTGACTGAGGGCACGATCATGACAAAATTGCCTGAGATCTGAACGAGGGAATAAACACCTGCGAATTGGCAATGGGCATGACTGCCCGTGACGAATAGTGATTGTAACTGAGATAGGTTAGAAACACGAGAACATGTTTAATTACAGGACGGCCAGGACAGATTCGTGTTTAAAGATGATAACGATTTTAAGAAATGATAAAGATGATATGATAATTTTATAAAATTTATTGAAATTAGTTTAATAAATCGACATTTGACTTTGATCACAGCGTGGGCACGCCATCTAGCGCACCATCTTGATATATTAGAGTGAATACGGCTTTGCTATTTTTGATAACTACCCTCAAGTTCATATAGTTTTTGTCCGTCGTGTTGTGGTTAAATTCATTAGATGTGAGGTCAGGGTCCGTTAAAAAGTGTGGAGGAGGCAGCTCAAGGTAGGGTTTCAGCGTTTTAAGAGATGCCTCTTAAGGCCTGATTAGTTTTAGAATAATAATTCCCACTTCTGGATCTGTGACTAATACTAATGTAATGATGAAATGAAGGTTACCTTGAAAACTCCAGGCCCCTTGATCCATAGTTCTCCATTTTCATTCGGCTTTAGTATATCCTCAAGTGTGTTATGGTTTACCAGCTAAAAAAATCCAACCTTTATTTAAAATTTAAAAAATTTAAAGTACTAAACAAAATATGTTTCTAATAATAGATTTTGATAAGGAGGGCCCTTGGATTGCAGCGCTAGAGGAAGCATGTGCCTCAATAGAGCCGATGAACCCCGTCACCATCACTTCGGAGCTGATGCGGGGCGCCAGGCTCTGAACTGGAAAAGTCCGGGACCCGATGGGCTGCATCACTACTGGTTGAAGGTTCTCTCTCATGCTCTCTTCTCGCTCTGCCATGCTACCTTAGCTCGACAATTCCAGGACGCTCTCGAGCAAAGGGCACTCCCGAGCCTTTCACCACCGGGATCACTCATCTAGCTCTTAAGTAAACCGATACCACAGACCCAGCTAAGTACCGCCCCATCACATGTCTTACTACCATCTATAAGACATCCGTTCTGAGCCTTAAAATTTCTCGTCACGTAGACGAGAACAACATCATGTCTGGGGCTCAGAACGGATGTCGGGGTGGTGCTCGTGGTACTAAGGAGCTCCTTCTCATCGACTTCGTTGCGGGCCAACTGGTCAAACGCAATCGCCGGAATTTCTCTTCCGCCTAGATTGACTAGAAAGAAAGCATTCGACTCGGTGCCCCATTCATGCTCTTGAGGGTCCTGGAACTGTACAAAATCGATAGGGCAGTTCGAGTCTTCCTCAGAGAGTTTATGGGGTAATGGAGCAAGATCCTTTGTCTTCATGGCGAGTGGTTGGCAGGTGTGGGTGACCTGATCAAGATACGGCGGGGTATCTTTCAGGGTGATTGCCTGAGTCCACTATGGTTTTTCCTGTCTCTGAACCCTATAAGGTCTTTGCTGGAGAGATCAGGGACAGGCTTTCAATTTCGGAAAGGAGGGACAAAAGTGCCTCACCTTCTCTACATGGATGACCTCAAGCTTCTAGCACCCAATGCCACCCGCCTTAGGGAGTTGCTGAATATCATCACTGTGTTCAGTATCTCCATCAGGATGGAGCTGGGACTAGACAAGTGTGCGGTCTTACATATGGAGAGGGGACAGGTTACTCATTCAGTCGAGATCAATCTCGAACCATCCAGCATCAGGACCCTCTCTGAAGCTGAGTCATACCAGTATCTGGGAATGTCAAAATCCGTGGGGGTAAAGGAAGCGCACGTGAAACAGTCAGTTTGCGAGGTCTACTTTGGACGCCTGAGAAAAGTTTGTAAAAGCTATTTGCCAGGCGCCAATGAGGTCATGCCCGTTCTCATGTACCCTTTTGGCGTACTCAGATGGACTCAGACCGAACTAGACGCACTGGATAGAAAAGTCCGCACGACTATGACTCTCTACCGCATGCACCACCCAAAATCGTCTGTTATGAGGTTGTATATCCCCCGAAAATGTGGTGGTCGAGGCGTATTAAGCGTCAAGACCATGCATAATCGGGAGATATCCAGCCTCAGAACCTACTTTGAGACGAAGAGGGAGTGTCCAATGCATAGAGACGTCACAGAATGTGATAAAGGACTCACTACCCTATCTATTCTATCCCCTGCCAAATTCGAGTGGCAGAAACCTGTGGTACTAAGCACCTCTGACCGGGAGACCATAATTATAAAAGGAGAGGACGCCTCTCATCATCGTCGCCATCCTGTTGAGTCACTCAGGCATAAGCTTTCGGGGTGTTCGGCTCTTCCTAACACTGAGTATCTGCACAGACACAACCAAGCGGCCAAAATACTTCACCAAGAGCTTGCTCTGAAGTATGGCCTCCTAGATGAGAGTGCCGTAATATAGGTACACACCGGTGCCAGTACTCGAGCGTGACGGAGTCCGGCTCTATTGGGACCGGTCCATCATCACGGACAGGACGATTCTGGCGAATAAGCCTGACATCGTGCTGCTGGACCGGGCACAGTCGAGGGTGTTTTAGTGGCCATCACCATCCCACATGACGAAAACCTCGAGACAGAGAAAAAACGAAAGTATCTAGATCTGGCTCATGAGGTTTCCAGCATGTGGCATGTGGAGGCCACTGAAACCATCCCAATTGTTATTTCTGCAAATGCGTTGATCCCAGTCAGCCTCACTCTCCATCTGCGGCGACTGGGATTCCGTGGCAGTTGGCTCGCGGCCAAAATGCAGAAAGCGGTGTTGCTATACTCGGCTAGGATAGTCCGTCGGTTTCTCAGCCTGTCGCCTTGACCCCCGGCCGTCTGGTCTCCGCTGCCGTGGCGTAATCCTCCGCCCGCTACAAGTATTATTATATGTGTTTATATTTATGTTTATTATATTTCCCTTTGGTTTTATATGTATTTATTATGTACGCGGGTGTGAGAGCCAAAATTTAAACAAATAAAAAAACTTGAGAGGTGTCAAGGGACACCCGGATGGAACGAAGTTCCTTTCGATTAATTAGTGAAGGAATGTAATAAACTAGTGGTGTCATCTAGTATTAAATTGATTAACTACGATGAATTATATTTAGATTATTTATATTGCAGCAATGTTACAAAACCAAAGAGATACTCTGGTTTTTAACAGATGGCGTTAGTAGTATAATAACATTTTATCCAATTTATACAATAAAAAATTAGGGAAAAATTCCACATGTAGAAATTATTGGAACGTAGTTCCTTATCGCGCATCAGTCTGTCGAGCTGGGATTCGAACCATCGACGTTGAACTTATAGGCGACTGCCCTAACCACTAGGCCATGCAGACGCCTTGTTCTAAGGCGAATATACCGAACACAATGCAAAATTCACATTCAACAAAAAAGTGTCGGTTTCAAAAATGTGTCGAGTGTCGGTTCCTTAATTTTTTCTGTCTAGCCTCCTTCCGCACCGCGCGATAAGGAACTTACGTTCCAATAATAACAAATAAATAAATAATAGAAAGCGGTGTTGTTGGACTCGGCTAGGAGAGTCCGTCGGTCCTCAGCCTGTCACCCTGACCCCCGGTCGTCTGGTCTCCCCTGCCGAGGTGTAATCCTCCGCCTGCTACATGTATTTATTCGGTTCGTTTTGATCAAAACAAACAACTGATCTCTATCGCAACCCGTAACTGCGTCACAGAAATCCGAATCATAGACCATGAACACTAGAATAATTATTATCAACGATAAATGGCACCATAGACTACAAACATTAGGGAATGCGACTTGATACAACCATTCACAGAGCAATCGATAACACATGGAACTAGGAATTACGACTACGTTAACATATTGCGCCTCACAAATAACATATTATTTATGTTTTATTATATTACTTTCTGGCTCTATATGTATTTATTTTGTATGCGGGTGTGAGTTGTAATATAATAGAGGGATAATAATAACACAAAATTAAATAATAACACCACGACATACCTAAAAAGTAAAGTACCTATTCAATTTATTCAGTATGATCAAACCAACTTATTATGTACTTAGTAGGTAATAGGTAGGTAACTTACTTTCACTTTGACGCTGGACATGGGTCTGCCAAGTGAATCAGGCAGACATCCGTCATAAACCATGGCTAATCCGCTGACTTCACTCAATCCGTATACTATACATACTTCTGTATTGGGACTAACTTTCTGTAAAATATTAACATTTTAATTACTTACTAATCGGTGAGCAAAACACATAATATTATACACATATAAACAGATAAACAGAAAAGAGAAAAACGTAATTGCAAATTCTTGTATTAGGTAATAATTAATTTATCTTAATTTGTTTTTGGTTATTATGATGTCGTTGCACTTTTAAAAATATTTTTCAATACAGGATAGGTACCTATGTACGCACCCGAATGAAAAAGGAGTAGGTTATTATGTAATTCATAAGATTGAATTGTGACAGAGTTAGAAGCAATATCGGAAACTTGGAAGGAATACTGTCAATCACTTTTTGAGGACGTGGAATCACAGTGTTTTGCCTCGACAGAACCCATGGACGAAGAGAAAGAGCCGAACATTCTGAAGGATGAAATCATCGTGGCTATAAAACATCTAAAGACTGGAAAAACCACAGGCAAGGATTCGATTCCCATTGAAACAATCAAAGCTCAAAAAGAATATGGCGTCCAGATCTTTCAACCACTGTGTAACAAGGTGTGGCAAACAAGGTGTGTGGCCGAAGGAATGTTCTCAGATTGTCTTTATTCCACTTCACAAGAAGGGTTCTACAAAAATATGCAGCAACTATCGCCTTATTGCGCTGATTCCTCATGCAAGTAAAATGTAGCTGCACATTTTTAACAAGCGCCTCAAATCCTACTTATCCGAAGAGATTGCTCAAGAGCAAGCTGGTTTTGTTAAAGGAAAGGGTACCAGGGAGCAAATACTTATCGTGCGACAAATTATTGAGAAATCCCGCGAGTGCAATAAGGCAACATACATCTGCTTTGTAGATTTTTCAAAGGCATTTGATTCCGTCAAGTGGCCTAAACTTTGGGATACCCTGCTGAAAATGGGCACACCAAAACATCTGGTACATCTGCTCAGGTGCCTATACGAAGGTGGTACTGCATCCGTAAGAACAGACGACAAGCTGTCAGATCTCTTTCATCCTAGTGCCGGGGTTCTTCAAGGATGTATAATCTTACCACTTCTATTTAACATCTATACAGAGCTAATAATGCGACACACTCTCGAAAACTGGACTGATGCAATCTCAATTGGAGGGCTGAAAATCTTGAACTAACGATACGCGGATGACACTACCCTATTCGCGACTAGTATCGAGCATATGAAACTCCTACAAAAGATGGAAAACGTCAGTCTTGAATTTGGCCTTAAGATCAATCACAGCAAAACTAAAGTTATGATTACCGACCGCATCAAAAATAACTCGCCGGAAGTGACACAAATCGCGAACTGTTAAGTAGTCCAATCATACATTTATTTAGGAGCGTTGATTTCGAACAATGGGGGCTGCATAGATGAAATAAAACGACGTATGGCGATATCTGGGACAGCCATGGATAAGTTGCAGAAGATATTATGGAAGAACCGTAATATAACAAAGCCCACTAAGAACCGTTAGAGCGCTTCTTCTTTCTTCTTTATCAACCTATAGACGTCCAGCAGTGGCTGGACAAAGGTCTCCTGCAAGGACTTCCACAGGCTTCGGTCTTGCGCCGCTTGAATCCAGCGGCTCCCTGCGACTCGAACGCTTGTGTTCCCCATATTCCTCTACGCTTCGAAAACGTGGACCCTGCGAGAAAGTGAGAAGAAGAGAATAGACGCTCTCGATATGTGGTGCTGGAGAAGAATGTTGAGAAAGTCCTGGACCGAATTCCGGACCAATAAGTCCATTCTCGAAGAACTCCGCATCAAGCAGCATCTGTCCTCTACTGTGCAAGCTCTCATACTCACTTTCTTTGGTCACGTGTCAAGACGTAATGATATCTTGATTGAACGTCTAGTGGTGCAAGGAAGAGTAGAGGGCACTAGAGCGCGTGGCAGGTCGCCTATGAGATGGACAGACCAGGTGAGGGCTGCTGTGGATGTCCCATTGCATGAATGCACAAGGAAGGCAGCTGTTAGTGAGGAGTGGAGGCGTATAGTGAAGCGAGCCACAACACCCAAGTGACTACCACGACCGCTCTGTTAAGAGGGTATCGACTAAGAAGAAAAAGATTTAATTTTGTTTTGAGTCATTAGGCTTTCGCCTCCACAAATTCTTCCGCGAGGAATTAGGTTTTGTGGTAGAATTTTCAACAAGATAATATTTCTTTATTTTATAACGAAAGCTAAAATACCAAGTTTCATGGATATAACTTGAAAAAATTATGGACTTAGGAATAACTGTATACTGTGAAATATTCAGCCTCTATCCCCTTTGGGTGTGGAATTTTTAATAACTGTGAAAAGTGTGAAACACGTATTTCTTCATTTTTAATTGAAAGTCTAAATACAAATTTTCATTGGTGGACTTTCTTACAAACATCCCTGCCCTATTTTAATACTTATTTACTCGTATAGATATTTCGTCTTATTCTTCGGGTAATTTTATCTTGAGGAGTTGGTAACCCTTACCGTTTCTGAATTCCTGATGTTCGAGTCCAACTTGAGACAGTGAAGTCTCATCTGAACGGCTTAGACCAGCTTGACGAATGGCTAGTATCGAGACTGATGACCCCAAATGTTACCGTTAAGTGTGTCTGCTCTAGCAATATCTATATTGCAATATTGCAATATCTATATTGCAATTGCAACCGAAGATTCAATGTTCTATTATTCAATACCTTAACTTCCTCCAGAAGACTGGGGTGGACCGCACATCCGCCGGCAAGGATTAGCTCAAAACTCGTCAAGTCACATATTTTGTCCCGGTCACTGACTTTGAAAAGGTTGGTCAACATATATGGACTGGTCATCATAAATGTTGGCTTAAAATGAAAAAATTCTGGTCAAAATTGGTTCTACCAATGCAAAAGCAGTATTCATAGATTTAAAGATTCTTCGCTTCGCACACTACTAGATATCGTCGGCGTACTACTAAATTACTGCAATTCATATTACGCCTGAACTGGCGTACCCACATAGTCACGTAGCAACCAATGCTTAATATTTCAAACAAATAAACTATGAAATTACGTTGCCGCATTAATGCTCCTATTGATTGTAGGAAGGGCTTAATTTAGTAGAATCTATGGCAGTCTTATATTATATTCTCAAAAAAATCACTATTTATATATAGCTGCTTGTGCTGATTCACTGACTGACTCACTCACTGATGGTTGATCACCTCTCCTGTAAAAGTTTGGAAAAAAAATTCCACCCATGGTTTCGTATAGAGGGCAAAAATTCATTCGGAGGAAAATTATGGAGAGAGCTGATGATTGAGGATTTCGGAGATGGGTGAGGAGCACGGCCAGGGTATTGAAGATAGGTGTGGTGTGCTCGAACAAATGTCACTCAAAACCTCATCCGATTGGCAGTGAGCTGAAAACAAATTCCAAATTTTCTTTTATTTAAGATAACGGATTTAAGATGGCGGCCATACAAACATCGGTGTCTATCTCGGAGATTATAAAAGATGAACGAGTGGTTTTCTGACAAAAGATGATCTGGACTCAAAGGTCTACTTAATGAATAGAAAAAAATTCAAGTTAAGTAGAGGAATTTATTTTTTTCCATACAAAATATATGGCGAATATTAAGAGCTAGAAGTATCAATAAGCTAATTTATAGTAGAGTTTATAAGATGGAAAAGTGGTTTCTTGGAAAAAGATGATCAAGACCCTTTACTTGATGACTTTACTTGATGAGCAGAAAAACCGCGGTCCGCTTTAGCGGGCCGCGCACCCACGCGCCCTACTAGTTGAAATAATACTTCTTTAAGCACTTGTAGTATATGGGTTGGTTTAATTTTAATACTCAAAGTTTATGAGCGTTTTTCCACGACCCGCCGCATAAAGAAGACTGCCGCTCAAAATATGCGTTTTATTAGTAGGTAAAACGCCGCTATTTTGAGCTTTCTTCTTTGCAGCCGATTAGGCATATTTGAGACCCTGTTTGGTATCGCCTCGTGAACAATACGAGATAATAAGGCAATGTGATTCGCCAATGTGATGAGCAAATAAATAAAAGGGCTTTAAAAAGACTAAATTCAACTTAACAGGTTAATTTAAAGTATTTTCCGAATATATTCATAATATTATTCAAGGCTTAATTACTTGGTGTCGAAAGAGTTTTATTCATTAATAGAAATCAAAAGCAACACAAACTGAAAATTCTCATCAGGGAGATTCCCTTTACGTAATGAACATTTTAATAAATAAAATACACAAATTAATACACCGCACAGAAATAGAAAACTCGGAGTCGTCATAGTGATTACATTCTATTTAGACGTCCGCGTCGGGCCGTCTCGTGCCGTGCGGTGGTTCGTGGTAAAACGCTATAAGCCTTTGTCATCGTCATCAATAGATCTACACTCACGCCTGTAGAGCTAACACGCGATCCACGAGAAATTTTTGTCTATCTATTTTACTCATGAATCTCTGAGAGATATATTCTAATAAATAATAAATAATCTCTAATAGAGAAGAGACAATCTAAAGAAAGAAATGAAATTTAAAGAAGGGCATGCTAAGTCCTACTGACCATTTATTATTTATTTTAATAGCCATGGCCATTATACTTTCTTGTATGTTCTATCCAGCATCCAGCGGCTCTCTGCGATTATTTTAATGAAAAAGCCTTGTGGTGGGGTCAAGAATTTATTGAATTTCAGTGAGAATGAGTATGGTGGTGGCGGGAGAACTTTTAAAGAGCAATATTCTTTATAATATTATACTTACTCTATATTTATTAATAAGATAGTAAGCGTGTTCTGGCGTTGTGGGTTGTGAAGACTGAAGTCTTGTGTGTCTTATTATCGGAGAAATACGAACTGGAACAACGCTGAGTACCACTGGATCGGTGAAAGGACGACCGGCAAGCGAGTTGGCGTCGGGAACTTATCATAGGTGTGCCTGTGTGATTCGTCAAAATTATTATTTATAACAAGTGGCTTTGCAGGCTGGTCTATTGTGTAGCTTTTCTATATGATTACATTCGAATGTATAATAATTTATACTTATTACCCAGCCACTTATAAATTGCATTTACCTACCCATAACATAATATTCTATTAGATGAAGACAATCAATTATTATGGCAAGACTTTTTTCTCTCTCTATTTTAGAGCTTGGTCACTCAGTGACTTTGTCGCTCTGTGAGTTCACTCCTTATTATTACATATTTTTATTCCTATTTCTAAAATACTTATTAACTATGCATAAATTAATTTAGATTGCTCGCATAAAGGGATCACGCCTAAAATCTAATATTATAATACAGTACTTAAATTATAATCTAATAAACTAAACAAGCTTACTCTGATTGATTCAATCCGGACACATTCCAACAGCACATGATATATATATATATATCCTCAATTACCCCACAGGTGAGGCAATCGGGAGATTCAGACTTTTTAATGAGAAAGGTTAGTACTAAAAAATTTCTCTTATTTTCGATTTCCTTTAATTTTTTTTTTTAATTATTACAGTTTTATTATATTATAGATAGAAAATTTCATATATACAATACTATAAACCGTAGTTAGAATAGAAAGGTTAGTTGGAATGTAACCGGAGCGAAGTCGTAACGCTGTAACTACGTCAGAGCGATTGAGATTACATCTATTATCGAACCAACAAAATTTCCAAGGTTGGGGCTGCATCATCCTGTACCTTAAGCCCTTCTCTCTTGATCGTTTATCGAAATATTCGGTCCGGAGGGAGCTGCACCTTGCTTTTACATGCCAAATGAGATCAGTAAAAAACGGGTCTATAGAAATTTCCACACCGTCTAGGCAGGCTTGTTTGGCAAGAAGATCCACTGTTTCGTTGCCTGTAATTTCAACATACGATGGAATCCATTGCAAATATACAGATTTGGATTCTGAATTGATCTTTAAAAGTTGTTTCATAATTTTGTAGGCTATCGGTATGCCTCAAAAACTCGAGGTACACCGAGCCAAATGTTGTAGGGCACTTTTCGAGTCGGACAGTATCACAAAATCAAAATGAATCGTCCCAATATATGATTATGCTTCAGAAATGGCCATTTTGAATACACTTAAATTTAAAATAATTGTTATTTTGTTCGTCATAAAATGCAGCTCCCGATACATTACTTTCTTTGGAGACATCTGTGAAAATTTTGTAAACATTATAGGTAATAAGAATTTGTAAGAAATTGCTCAACTATAAAGTTTTTAATAAAAGTGCACTGTGTTCTTTTTTACCCTTGTTAACTGTCGGGATGTTGTCTTTTACAAATTCATTCAAGTTAAGATTGCTTGTGTTTCAAGATGTTTCAAGAGAGAACATCTCCAGTTGGCTACTTCGGTGCATGGGGTAAGAATTTAATTCCTGATGTATTGTTACTAATAGAGGTTTACGTTTAGTCGACCAATACTGTTTGGGTTACGCACAATAGAGACAATTCATCCAACAAACTCAGGACACTATTATTCTAAAAAGATTTAATTTTTAAATATAACTTTCCCGCCAAGTATCGTCTGCGGATGTGTAGTGGTTGTAAGAGTAGCTCGCTTTCCATGGCATGAATGGGCGTTATTTTTTATCAAACTACCTATTATTCTCATGGCTTGGTTTTGCATTACTTCTAGCTTTTTTAGATTAAAGTTCGAAGCATTATCGAATAAGAAGCTGCCATAATCTAGCCAACTCCGAATAATAGAAATATAAAGCCGTCTTAAATGTTTGGGGGTGAACACCTCAACTAGACCCTGTAAAAATTTTGAAAATGTTTAAAAATTTTAAAACTTTTTTTTGTTTCCATTATATGTTTGCCCCGGCGCAGCGAACGATCGAGCCACAACCTAAGATATTTGACATTTTCGAAAAGTTCCAGTTGACAATTATTCACCTCAAGGCGAATATTGGTTTGTCTTTTACCTTTAGAAAATAAACAAATTTTACTTTTAGCTGGAGAAATTTTAAGACGAAGGTTAATAACCAACTTATTAAATACCTCGACTGCCGTTTGTATTTCACATTTAGCACGAGAGACATTTTTGCCTGAATAATAGAGTACATAATCATCAGCAAATTGCGATACATTAACATTCTGAATCTCATGACAGATATGCATTGCTGCCACATTAAACAATAAGGGTGATAAAGGATCCCCTTGTGCTAGTCCTACACAAGTAGTTCTAGACACTTCTCTATCATTAAGTAGAATTTTAAGACGGCGCTAATTAAGGAAATTCCATAAATAATCACAGATTTTAGCACCTACAACGTGATTGTGTAGTAATTTTAATAGTATTGTTATATTTACATTATTGTAAGTGTTGTTTATGTCCATAAAGCAGGCGAGAGTAATTTGGTTTTTTGAAAAACCGATCTGTATAGTAGACACCAAACAACTTAGCTTATCCTGGCATGATCTAGTTTTCCTAAATCCGACTAAAACCTCTGAGAACAGATTATTATGTTCAAAGTACCACTCCAACCTTCTATTTATAATTGAATGGAATCCTTTACATAAACGACATTAATGAAATCGGTCTAATAGCTGAAACTAAATTTGAATCCCTACCTGCTTTAGGTATCGGAACTATAGCTATATCCCTCCAGTGCCACGGAACCAAATTGAATGAATAAACGTATTGTATAAGTGCAGCACGATGAGAAGTCCCTTTTTGGGTAGATTTCTTATCATAGAATACGATATACCATCTTGTCCAGGAGCTGTGTTTTTAGCTTTAACTGAGCTTAACAGTTCTTGTATTGATAAAGGACATTCTAACAGCAGGTTGTTAATATTTAACATAGGTATTGGTAACGAGGCATAGTCGGAGCTAAAGGTTTTTAGAAAAGAGCTTAGAAGAGATTTTCTGCATCAATACAAGGTTTCAAGACTCTATGACCTTTGACCAACGCATGCGATCCCACATTTCTTTGGAAGTAGAGACTCTATCCGACGACGAACAATCTTTCTGCCAGGACTCAGACTCCGCCCTAATTATTTATTAATCTTTGAGCTTCCCTAATCTTGTTAGTATATATTATAGGTTAGCCGTTGTGGGATTTTTAAGAAATTTCGAAAGAACTTAACGACGTTCAGCAACTATTTTTGGCAGGTCCACGTTCAAATAATGCCTGTCTATCTTATGATAGTAGGGATGTATTTATCTGCTGCCTTACTTAAAAAAATATAAATATATTATAATGCTTCTTGCGGGTTGTCGGGTAAAATGAGATCAGAAAACGTACTGTCAAGATACTCCTTACTTATACCAGTCCGCTTTTTTAAAATTCCTTCGTTGAATGGGTTCAACCCATTAAACGACTTCTTTTAACCCATTAAACGAAGGAATTTATTTATACGTTATTTTAACATTAATGTAAATTTTAAAACGTTTATAGAAAACTTAGGTCTCATAAGGTAGGTACTTAGTTTGGTTTGAAACAGTCTTCTAACCTAATATTTCTATACGCTAACAAAAAATTAAAGTTTAAACTTGATCACGCGATGAATACGAATAGCGTGCAGCGCGCACGCGATGAATGCTCGGCCCGGCCGCGGTCAGCGCCGCTACGCGTTGAAGCGCACGATCACGCGATATTCATAGCGCCATAGCATCATTGCGGCTACTTATATAGCACGCGCTGTGTGCTATGGAATTATAGCATGCTGTAATATGGCGCTAGGTGCTATATTAACCTCCTCTAGTGTCGACTGAACTGAAGAAATCGATTTTTCGCCTTTTATAAGGTCGGTAGGAATGTCTGCTTGCGCGCACATTGATGAGAAATCTTTCAGAACAGAGACCGCAGTTTCAGTGAATTTCAGCGAGTAGTAGGTAACAACAGTGTATCTAATTTTGTAAGTCCTCAAATTGTTACTTATTACGTGCCAAAATAAAGGGTTTCATACGATACATACGATAAAAGATGGAAGAGTGGGTCCTTGGCAAAAGATGATCAAGACCCGAAGGTCTACTTGATGAATAGAAAAAAATCAAGATGGCGGATTTTTTTCCATATAAAATATATGGCGAATATTGAAGAGACTAGAAGCTGAGAACTATGCAAGACTTTGATAAGGTTCCTTTTCAAAATTTGTTTTTATAGAAGAATTCTCATTCTGACAAATGATGAGATATGAGCGAGGGTTTGGAAGGTGGGTGAGGAGCACGGCCAGGGTATTGAAGATAGGTTGGGTGTGCTCGAACAAGTCATTCGAAACCTCATCCAATTGTGAGTGAGCTGAAAAAAAACTCTAAAATGGCGGATTCAAGATGGCGGCCATACAGATTTCATCGGCATCTATCTCGGAGGGTATAAAAGATGGAAGGGTGGTTTCTTGGAAAAAGACTATCAGAACCCGAAGGTCTATGTCTTGGTGAATAGAAAAAAAATTCAAGATGGCGGAATTTATTTTTCGATACAAACTATGCAAGACGAAGGATCCTTTTCAAAATTTGTTTTTATGGAAGAATTCATGATTCGGAGAAAAATTATGGAAAGTAATGCTGATCGATGATTTTGAAGATGGGTGAGGAGCATGGCCAGGGTATTTAAGATAGGTGGGGGCTGCTCAAACAAAAAATATTCGAAACATCATCCAATTGGCAGTGAGCTGTAAAAAATTCAAAATGGCGGATTCAAGATGGCAGCTATACGAATTTCATAGGTGTCTATCTCAATCCTCAGGGAGTTTAAAAGATTGAAGAGTGGATTTTTGATTGAAAATGATCAGGACCAGAAAATCTACTTGACGAGTAGAAAATACGAGGGTTTGGAAGGTGGTCGAGGAGCACGGCCAGGGTATTACAGTCGTCCATTCGCACGATGATTCGGAATTCCTGGCTCGTTTACTCGACCTGCCTGTAGGGTCTTCATTATTAGTCTGTTGTTGTCCAGACAACTCTTATAATTTCGTCTAAAGGAACATCGCTTGCGTGCGATCCGCCCCACGGTGCAGGTGGGTCGAAACGTGCGCCCGCATTATTTCGCATAGAATCACTTTCCATAGGTAGGTACGCTTCATACGGCCGGGTCACGGGTGCCGCCGGCGACCCTGCACGTGCAGATAATGTCGCGCACGCACTCCTTCAAAAATTATGGAGCGATAGATAAACACCGTCGAGACACTACCGCTCTGCGCCAGCAATCGATGTGAACGATGGCAAGACTTGAATTGTATGTGGAAATGATAAATAACCCTTAGGATTATCTTGACATTGATTGTTTTCATCTAATAGAATATGTTAGGCTATTGAGTCTTTAGAGGCTCCATAGCATAACACATAAAGGTGCGGAATGAAAACTGCAAGATCGACGGTTCGATCCTCATTCAGTTGCACTACAGTTGTACCCACTCTTAACACAAGCTTTCCGCTTATTTGGAGGGGGGAGGAGTCTAGTCGTCAAGTTTGCCTTCATTCAAAAACAAACATATTTTGCAGGAACAGTCGTACCTACCGTTAATAATGTAGTAGTATTCAAATGGATAATTACCACATGTAAGGAACAGAGAGAGCAAAATTCTTGTGGGTGACAGCTACCGATTTTGGTAATCCTGTTGAACCACTGGTCGCTATCAACAACGCTATTGTTTCACTGCTGTCGAAGTCTGCAGCTCTGAAATAAAACAAAGGATTTTCAATAATACAAATTAACGACTTTCAAAACATGCTAACTAATCCCTTGAAATTGCATTTTTCGAACAAGTGTATTGAAAAAATTATTAGGTACTTTAACTTACTTGAAATTTTCAACTGACGTATCACTGCCATACTTTTCCAGCAGTTCGGAAAAACTGAGGAACCCATTCGCCTTATCGAATGTTACAACTTGAGGTTTGAAGTCTAGTCCTTGTAATGCTGCCACAACATCCTTTACTTTATCACTTTGACAAAATATAACTTTTGGTGCGTTAGATTTAAAAGTGTTTCTGAGTTCATCTGAAAAAATATTGTATGGTTGTTTATAATTTTCGCCACCCAATAAGATTGAGATCTTCTTTAGAGAAGAATGCCGATAGAGGTACAATTTGAAGAAGAAGGTGAGCGATATTATGTGTTGGCATTTGTTAGGAAAAGTTTATGAGTTAGTTATAACCATTAACCACCCTTTTCGTATTAGTGCTGCAGGCCTCCCCACAGTCTACACTACACTTATTTATACCACTTGTACTCTCAATCTTAAGATTTTCTGGCTTTTTCTGTTCATAAACGGTTTAGGCCGTCCAATGCCACTGGCGAGAATATGTCTGTCCATCTTAAGCTATATTGCATTGGTAGTAGTGCGGGTTGTTACGTTCCCTCAAATATGGTTGAGCAAAGCAATGGCTGGGTCATGCGTCATGCTCGTGAACGGGTGCCACCGGCGGGGATGGGGCTTACTTTATGTCTGCCCATCTTAAGATAGAAGTTAGTCGGTATGCATTTTTGGAACTTCCCTCATTGTGGAAACACTGCAATAGCATAGTATTTATTGTTTTGTAAATTTGTTTTGAAAAGAGCAACCGCCGAGTTTCTTGCTGGTTCTTCTCGGCAGGAAGGGCATTCCGAACTAGTCGTAGAGTCAGACGATTCAAAAGCAATTGTAAAAAGTTTATTTTAATAAAAAATAATTCTATTCTATTCTAATGTACATGCATGACATGAATTTTTTGAAGTTGTCTTCAATTTCAATCCTTGAAGAAATGATTTTTAATTTTATTCAATGACGTCAAGAGACTTCGATCTCACCTGGTGATGAGTGAGTGCAATCTGAGATTTAAGTGGGCTAGCCTTGAGTATGTTTGGTAAATAAATCAGTAGTCTAATCAGTTTCTATGCAATACCTGCCTTAAGAATAAATTGCTTAGCGGCACGTCTTTGCCGGTAGGTTGATATAACTAACCACGGGCAGAACAACAGACATGGCCTGAACCCATTGAGAGATTCCAAAATTTCCTCCTCTGGGAATCGAGCCCAGGATCTCCTACTTATAAGACCACAGCGCTCACTATGAAGCAGTGATAGCTTAGTGGTAACAACTGTGGTCTCTTAATAGGGGGGGGTTGTGGGTTCCCGGGCACGTACCTCCGATTTTTTGGAGTTATGTGCGTTTAAGCAAGTAAATATCACATGCTTCAACGGTATAGGAAATCATCGTGAGGAAAGATGCACGTCTAAGAGTTCTTCATAAACTCTAAAGTGTGCAGTGCAGTCTGGCAATATGCATTGGGCCAGCATGGTGGGCTATGGTCTAAAAGCCTTCGAGACCTGCGCTCAATAGTGAGCCTTAGATGGGTTGTTAATGATGATGTCTGTGCTCGCCATTTCCTCAGGGAGATTATTTATATTATGTAGTCAAAAATATTCGTACAGCTCCATTGCTCAAAGATATCTAGGAAAGATTGAATGAAAAGTACTCACTAACACCCAAATTCATATCAATACCCGCGACGGGCATTCCCAGATAAAACCCGGCGTACATTGGTATAGTCAGATGGATATGGTTCGGTGCCATCAGGAGTACCACATCTTCTTGTCGGAATCCAAGTTTTCTGAATGCGTTCGCACATTGCACGGATCTTTTTAACGCTGATGCGAAGTTTTCCGTTTCGCCCGTCGCTCCATCAATCTAGAATACCAGAGAGTCAAATGAAGTAGCTAAGCGGTAGGTTTAAGTATTATCATCTTCATCAATCCATCAACGGCTCACTACTGAGCGCAAGTCTCTTCTCAGAGAAGGATTAAAGGCCGCTGGCTGATGCCCGCGACATCGTCCGCGTGGATTTAGTTTTTAAAGGTAATCTCTTGGGTACTTTTTGGTTTTCCGTGATAAAAAATGGCCTATGCCACTCTTCAGGTCATCAACTATACCGATGCCAAAAATCAGGTCGATCCGTTGCAGTGTTGCTGCATGATTGAAGGACAAACCAACAAACCAACCAACAAAATACTTTACTTTCGCATTTATTTTACACTAGCTGATGCCCACGACTTCATCCGCGTGGATTTAGTTTTTAAAATCCTTCGGGAACTCTTTGATTTTCCGGGATAAAGTAGCCTATGTCAATCTCCAGGTCGTCAACTATACCCATGCAACAAATCACGTCGATCCGTATCTCTGTTGCAGCGTGATTGAAGGACAAACCAACAAACAAAGACACTTTCACATTTATAATATTAGTATGATTAGTACGGATAAGGATATTAGTAGGGATATTATTAAGGATATTAAAAAGGATAAGGTTAGCGCTGCTCCAATGGGAATTTCCTGACTTCTCACACCTTTGAGAACATGGAGCAGAAAGTGGGTGAAATCCTTAAGAACATTATGGAAAACTCTCAGGTGTGCAGTTTTTCGTTTCACGATGTTTTCCTTCACCGTTGGAGCAGTGACAGCATAGTGGTTAGGACTACTGTGTCCTATTCGAGAGGTCACGGGTTCGATTCCGGCCACGCACATCTAGCTTTCATAGCTACATGCGTCTAATTCATTTAATTCAATGCGTCATTCTGAACTCCTTTAATACCTACAATCTATATTGAAGCATTTTGCAAAACGGAGGTCTTTGTGGGTGTCTTTGATGATTCACTGGTGTGCTAATACTTAGCTTTTATAATGGAAAAAATAATAAAAAACACTGGAATTGTAAATAACAAATGTAGATGTAGTCCTTAACTACTTCACATACACATTATGAAAAGGTACCTATTCATTGTAAAGATAAGTCTGTTATCTTACTAATGAGTGAATGAAAAACATACAATTCTAATAAATAAGATAAAACAAACAACATGATATTTATTACAACAATAAATAATAATTATTCACTCTAATAAAACCGTTCTTGTTTTCGACAAGATTGCTTTGAAGTTCATTTTATTTGTCTATTTTTGCAAAAAAAAACCGGCTATGTGCGTAAAATGTTCCTGTAAAATGTACATAAACCTCTATTTACCTTTATAATTTTATATTTTGCACTGTTTTTAGAATGTACAGGTAAATCCCTTTCAGTATAGTTACATATCTTACTATAAAATTTCAAACCCCGATTAACCCACTTTTTTAATTAAACTACTTCTACTAATTTTCGATTTTTTTTATTCCAAAGATGTTAGGCCACTATTATAAACAACTAGTTACTAAAATTATCGACTGTGACAGACGAATGGACGGACGGACGGAGAAAGTAGCACCATAAATGTTCCATTTTTACCATTTTGGTACGGGACCCTAAAAACAACAACCTGCATTTTGAACCGACTATTTTTGAAATCGATTAAATAATAACTGTTGAAGGTTTACGTTTTGCTGTAAAATAGATCAGTCTAGCCCTGCGATGACCAACACGCCTTCCCAGCGTGGTCATTATGGGCAAGTCATTATGGGAGGACTTGAAAATCCTCAATTCCGGCAACTTGTTTTACTACCGGGAGGGCGATCAGCAGTCCCAGGGTGGTGTCGGATTCATCGTCCACAAGTCCCTCGTCAACAACATTGTACAAGTCAAAAGTGTGTCGAGTAGGGTAGCGTACCTTATACTCAGTATCACCAAACGTCATCGAATCATTCTGACGAGGAGGTAAAGTTACTGTATGAGGATATTATATCAGAAGCCATACCCGCCTCTGCCTCTCACTACAATGTTGTGATGGGGGATTTCAATGCAAGGCTGGGGGAACGAAGCGGTGCAGAGACGAGAGTAGGGCATTTTGGGTATGGGCGAAGGAACCAAAGGGGCCAAATGTTGGCCGACTTCATGGAAAAGGAAGGCCTCTTTATGATGAACTCCTTCTTCAGGAAGCGGCCGCATATAAAATGGACATGGTTGAATCCCGATGGTTCCAAGAGAAGTGAGATTGATTTCATTATGTCGACCAAGCGGCATATATTCAATGATGTCTCTGTGATCATTAGAGTGTAAACTGGGAGCTATCACTGGATAGAGGCACGTTGAATATTAATGTAAAGTAGGAAAGGGCCAGACTAGCAAAGTCAACTTTCCGACCTTCTCGTGCTCATATCCAAAACCCCGAAAACTTCCAACTTGAACTGCAGAACCGATTCGAGTACCTAGCAGACTGCGTTTTTGTGGACGATCTAAACAACAGATTCGTGCAAACTGTCCATACTGTGGGTCTAAATACTTTAAGACCTATCGCAGGAAAAGAACCGAAAAGTTCACTGACCATACTCTCAAGCTCATGGAGGAAAGACAAGAGATGAGGCTGCAGTCATTGGCAGACGCGGCTGCCTACCGGCGGATTAATGCGCAGATCTCTTACGCACAAACTCGCGACCTTCGTGTCTTTAATACCAAGCGTATTAAAGATACCATCGAGCGAAACAAAAGCTCCAAAGTGTTTGCGAGAGATCTGTCTATCGGACAGAGCCAGCTGACGCGGCTGAAAACTGATGACGGCCGTCTCGTCTCTTCTCGACCTAAGATCTTGGGAGAGGTTGAGAAGTTCTATGGACAATTATTTACCACGATACAAAAACCTGTAGAAGATTTGGCCAAAGATCCCAGAGACAAACTGACCTGACACTTTTAACCGAAGATATTCCGGACGTTAGCCTATACGAAATTAGTATGGCTCTCAAACAGCCCAATCTGAACAACAAGGTGCCTGGTGATGACGGAATCACTAAGGAAGTCCTGAAAGCGGGTGGTAAAGCGGTACTTAAGATATTTCAGTGATTGTTCAATTTCGTCATTCACGAGGTTATTTAGAAAGCCGGAATCATGGCACTTGAGCGTGGTAGTTCTGTTCTTCAAAAATCGCTTAAAAATAAGCTTAGATGCGTATACTAGTTAGAAGTTCGTTGACAAACTTTTTTTGTTTGATGATGGAGCAGGAAAGCGTATGGTAATTGGTAACAAGATGTCGATTATTTTAAAAGCTTGGCCATGGATGTTTTTAGTTACCTGATGTTTACAGAGTCAAATATGGTTTAGCATATTTTTTGGTCTTTAAGAAAATATAGTGTCTTTTTCTATAAATTAACTAGCGACCCGCCCCGGCTTCGCACGGGTAATAGAGCAAATTATTATGCCTACATTATGTATTTCTTGTCGTGGAGTCGGGTCGTATCAGCTTGTTGCGTCGAATAGGTACATAATGATTTTATGTGGATTTACTTTCGCGCGTGTTCGTTTTTATTTTGTGATAATTCCTAATATATTCATTTGAATTATATAGTGTAAAGGATTATCACAATGTGCATGATAAGCTTATGGTAACTAACTTATTTAAGTTTATAAGGATTAATATTGTATCCGTAATATATTTTCAATTACCGCATTGTAAGTGATTTTTTTTTAGAAGTTAAAATGAGTGTACCAACTAGTACTAATAAGCTATCCATCGCGGACTTTTCTGTAAAGGCTTATCCCACCATACCATCACCATAAATTGTTTTTGTTATATCTCAAAGGGATTATTAGGCAGCGTTTTCGATGAAAGCTCCCAAGCGGCTTGACTTTTTTCGACATTTTCAACAATTATCAACAAATTAATATAAAGCCTTAACAAATTAAGTATACACTAAAACCTTCCTCATGAATCACCATATAATTATATTGGTGCAAACCGCATGATAATCTGTTCAGTAGTTTGAGTTTATCGCAAATATACAGACAGGCAGACTGACGTGGAGGGGGACTTCGTTTTATAATAATACTAGCTGATGCCCGCGACTTCGTCCGCGTGGGCAGAACCCCTGCAACATCAGGATTGAGGAGTTGGCTCTTGGAATAATAACTATGTAGTCTTTGCTTGGCACATACAACAACTATTCATAATTGACAGTCTATAAATCACCACAATTTAGGTGGACAGTAAACCTACATCATCAGGATTGAGGATTTAGAACCCACTTTTTATGGGACCATCTGGCAAAGGTCTTGTATCGATTAAAAAACGCAAATCGGTTTACAAATCACAGAGATACTGATAAACATAGGTAGGAAAACACAACTCTTTTTTGAAAGTCGGTTAAAAAAGTAGCCTATGTCACTCCTTATAACATCAGCTATCAGATCTGTCAGTGAAAGTCCCGGCAAAATCGGTCCAGCCGTTCACGCGTGATATCGTGACCAAGGGAAATAGGGATTCATTTCTATAAACATACATATATTTATATATACATTAATATAATGTATCTTCATATATACACACATCAAAAGTGTCTAGGGATCAAGCATTTTTATGCGGATTTCTTGAGATTGAGATGTGGCTTTGTAATAAATTTATGATTTTATAAATTTATATGGATCCTTTTTGGTGCATTTCATAATTTCATAATCAGCGATTAAAATCCTGCCAGGAAGTCCATCCTTATAGTGGTGGAACCATCATGGTATGGGCGGGTATTTGGATCGGCGGAAGAACTGAGTTGATTTGGATCAGAGGCAACCTCAACGCTCAAATTTATGCTGAGACGATTGTATCAGACGTCATCGTTCCTCTACAAGTGCAAATCGGTCCCTTATTTCAGTTAATGCATGATAATGCACGACCGCACACCGCAAGAGTTGTAAGACAGACTCTCGCCGCAGCTAACATCAATGTCCTGCCCTGGCCTGCTCAGTCGCCAGACTTGAACCCGATTGAGCATGCATGGGATATGCTACAGAGAAGAGCTCTGCCGAATATGGAGGGTATCCAGTGGCAAGAAGACCTTTTTTTGTTGTTGCAACGAACATGGGCGGCCATTCCACAGCGTGATTTGGATGAACTCATTTTGAGTATGCCAAACCGATGTTCTTGTGTTGTTAGTGTTCGCGGTAGAAACACGGATTATTAATTGTTTAAGTAACCCAATAAAATTTTAAAGAAAACTGTTATTTCAGTCTTTTTTTCGAACTTTAATGTTAGTGGTTCAAATGTCAAAAATCCCTTTATTAGGAAAATGGCAAATTTCTTTATTAATGCAAAGGTGACTTGGTTTATCGTTACTGTGACAAACGAAACACTTTATTTGATGAATCCTTAAAGAAAATTTTAATTAATATCAATCAGGAGAAAAGTTATTGCAAAAATATATGTTGATCCCTAGACACTTTTGATGTGTGTATATTGAAGATACACTATATTATTGTACCTTATAAATAATATACGTTATTCTTAATATTTCACAAAAGTTTAGTAGGTAGGTGCTCTTCGTTGCTTTAAGTATACATATTATTTCGCTACGTTTTGAAGTGACGTTACCTACCTGTAGAATGAAGTCCGGAGCATCTTTGAAGCCTCGTAAAATCAGCTTACCAAGATGATACCTGTCGCCTGGTATACCTGACTCAGCGACCACTCTAGAAGATATCTCGTGCATGTACCAATGTACAGCATCCGATCTATGGTGCCAGTGCGTCATATTTGATTTCTTCCTAAAAATGTATGTAAGAATTTTTAACCGACTCAAACAAAGGATGATGTTCTCAATTTGATGCGTATTAATTTTCTTATTTTTTTGGCGACGTTACTCCATAACTTCGTCAAATCTGAACCGATTTAAATATTTTTTTATTTGAAATTTTGAAGATCTGATGAATATCTTCGGTGATGGAGATGATGAATATTGTCTTAATGAATAAGAGCAAATCGCTCCCTAATTGTGATCCGACAATGTGTAGATGTTTATTCGGGGGGTCGCAGGTTCGATCCCGGGATCTCTGACTTTTCGGAGTCAAGTGCGTTTAAGCAATTAACTATCACTTGCTTCAACGGTGAAGGAAAACATCGTGAGGAAACCTGCACATCTGAGAGTTCTTCATAATGTTCTCGGAGGTGTGTGAAGTCCACCAATTCGCATTGGGCCAGCGAGGTGGACTATGGCCTATAACCCTTCTCTGAGAGGAGACCTGCGCTCAGTAGTGAGCCGTTGAAGGGTTGCTAATGATGAATGATGATGATGATGAATGTGTAGATCGATCCTATGAAGCTACACTAAAAAGCCTAAAATAAAAATTCTTTTTAAGAAAACGACTTCATAAGCCGTCCGACTTCAACATTATATTATAGTAGTTATTTATATTATAGTAGTAATTACTACTATAATATAAATACCTATGTTGAAGTCGAACTAGCCTCGCGCATCGTTTTCGTTGTTTCCATTTAGGCCCACCCGATTTCAACATACGTGTACAAACTAAAATTATTTTATACTTTGTAGTGGCGTTTGAAGTCCATTTTTTTTTAAATAATTTTTATTAATTCATAATATTTTGAATTGCTGATTCAGCGGCATTTGACATTCACGCATCTCTTCCGAAATGTCGGCCTGAGTAAAGTCGAGCGCAAGAATCAAGCTTTATGCGGGATCTGCTGGAATTATATTGATGTGTTTATAGTGTACGTCTAATTTTCGTGCTATTGAAGCTTTGTTTCACAGTATTTTTTGATAACACTTTTTGTTTTGATAAGAGTAACTGATAAGTTTCTTCCGGCTCTTACCAGAAACCGCTTTCCGAATCGGTGGCACACGAGTAAACATTCCGAACAGAGAGGAAGCTTCCTAACAAGGTCGAAGAAGTATACCTATTCTGCTAGGGTTGTCACCTGATCCATGTCAACAATTTAAGGAAAAAATAAAAATATTTTAAAGTTTGTATGTATAATTTCAGTTATATCCTGAACTTGAACAACAAATACTTAAATTAACAAAAATATAAAGAAACTATTTTTTTAATGAACATCAGTATTTTTAACATAACTTCACAATTTATGTTAATATAATAGATGGCACCGTCATTTACTATCGACTATTATTATTATTACAAGCTTTTATTTAACTTGCAATGTATGTATGTATGTATACATGGATATATGTATTAAACGTACATACATACATGTAAACATACATGTATCAAATCTTGCAAGATGAGATTTTACCTAGGTTTATTGTACAGGTACGATAGGTACGTATAAAAAAGTACTTACTTCTCTTTATCTCTCGGATATAATAAAAAGGAAATGTCCTTATTATCTTTGGGTTGTTTTAAACAAACTGTGCAAGTGCTTGGCATTTTTACACTATTTAAGTATAAAAATAAATCTACAAATAAATCACTCACTGTTCGTCTATTTATTTTCACTATACGCACGACCGTCAGCCCTTACGTTCACACCCTGAGTGGACCGGTTCTACCCTGATCGGCGTGTCGGTGAATGTGTCGGTGAGAGCTCACGCACACAGCGTTGCGCTATGTATGGGTGAGCCCGCCGCGAGCCGTTTGTATGTAGCTTCCACTCTGTTACTTTTTACTCGTGTGTCAGTGGTAGAGTCCTATTAGCTTGGAATTTTTAAATCTATTAGCATCGATGTAATATTAATTTCTATCGCTGCCAATTAGGTATGAAGCCACATTTTTTATTGCGAACACAGAAATAAATATAGGAATCACCTATAAATTATATTTTTTAAACATCTAATTAGAAGTGCATTTTTTTTAAATATTATGAATAATATAGGTACCTATACTTATTACCTATGTTCTGTAGGTTGTTTAAATTATGTAATTTCATCAAATAAATATGTCATGTACCTAGGTACTTACAATTAAAGATGACAGTTGTAGCGCTTGTAGGCGTAACCTTTACACGTATGCAAAAGGTAATTTTCACAAAAATCTATGGTGTACTTTATATTATTAACTTTTTGTTTTATCTTATTTCACGTCTAATTATCATTCTACTCTTCTGAGTTACTCTTTAAGACTGAGTAATGAGTGCGCAAACAAGATAGAAATATCTCGCCGTTATAAGTACCTACTCACTTGATATAAACGATGGGTCCTATGTATAAGGGCCAAAGTAACAATTTGGCCATTTTGACTTTTTGGTGTTAAATGCTTCCTTTTACTATAATTTATAATATGCACTAAAAACTCATATTTATTGGTAAAAGTTACTATTTTTTATTGCAGTAAAAGGGCTTAAGTAGCACACTTTTAAAAGTACAAGGCCCAATGATTGTTTGACACTTATTCGTGGTGATATCCCGCCTGTTTTCCATTTTATCAACCTAAAAAAGGCCAATGTTATGTTTTTCATTCTTATAAGATCTTATGACGCCGAAAATTAAAGAAAACTTTGATAATCGTGACGAGATTAGTTGATTTTATTGTTCTAAGCGATTGAAAATTCACAATTAGTGAGTATTTGATATTGGAAATTTGGTTGGTAGGTGTCTGAAATATGATGTTTTTATTTTCTTATGTAACTTTATGCCTTCTTTATACATATAAACAGCTTCATATAAAAAAAAAATTGTGAGCCGTCGTGGGACGCCTGGCAGATGTGAAACATCAACATTATTTTGTAAAAGTAATATGCAGAAAAGGACAGATTGTGATAGGAACTAAATATGTCACTAAGTATACATATAATAATACTACTACTACCACTACCACTACCACTACCACTACCACTACCACTATCACTACCACTACCACTACCACTATCACTACCACTACCACTACCACTATCACTACCACTACCACTACCACTATCACTACCACTACCACTACCACTATCACTACCACTACCACTACCACTACCACTACCACTACCACTACCACTAACACTATCACTACCACTACCACTACCACTACCACTACCACTACCACTACCACTACCACTACCACTACCACTACCACTTTCACTACCACTACCACTACCACTACCACTACCACTACCACTACCACTACCACTACCACTACCACTACCACTACCACTATCACTACCACTACCACTACCACTATCACTACCACTACCACTACCACTACCACTACCACTACCACTACCACTACCACTACCACTACCACTACCACTATCACTAACCCTACCCCTACCCCTACCCCTCCCCCTACCCCGACCCGGACCCCTACCCCGACCCCGACCACTACCCCTACCCCTACCCCTACCACTACACCTAACCCTACCCCTACCCCTACCCCTACCCCTATAAGCATACTTTCTTTTAAAAGGGTCATACCACAAATGAGGTTGACTCCACACATGCCACAATTGAGAGATCAATCACAAATGAATCAAAACACAAGAATATTTGTATATCGTTTGAGTGGAGTTCACTAATTAGATCGGCTTGAGTTATAGGAGCTCCTCATAACACGGTCATAGATGTATCTCAAAACATTATTTACAGCTTCAAAAATATGCAAACCAGTATTTGTTTTAACTGGTCAAAAAACTTGGAAGGACAAAAAGTAATTTTTGAACTAAAATCAAAAGAATTCGTGTCAATAAACATGAACCTACAACATTAATTACAAATTACCGTTTTACAAATTGGATCTATCTAAAAATGTAGTGGAAAGTCATTATTAAAATTTTAGATCTTTCTATTGGAACAAGAAGACAAATGAAATCTACAGAAATACCCTTCTATGTTGAAAATGTTTATTTTTTGATATGATTTTTGATTTATATGAATATTTTTTACTTTGATTGCAAATAGTCTTGGTACAATAAAAACTATCTGATTTTAAGTATTTACGTTAACATTCAATACATTTTGATTATTTATTGATCTTCAATAATATAAATTTTCATTATTTTTCAGAAAAAAAAAGCTATAAAATAGTCAAATAATTTTAATAGTTTTATTATTTTTAGGAACTAACTGAGAGTTCATAACATTATCTTACCAAGTAAGATAACGTATAAGTAACAATGCGACTTACCTATTACCTAAAACAGTCACATAATTTGTGTTTTTTTTTGATGATTTATTTATTTTTATCCATCGATATAAAATTGGGGCCATAAAAATCTAGAAAATATACAATTTTTAAATGTAAGCTTGTACCCAGTAAATCGTCCAAAGTGGCTCTTTGGCCTTTTTACTAGTTTTTTTTGGCAGAGTAAAAATACTAAAAATGGATGAATATGGGCATATATATGCAATAATTAAAAAACTAAAATGCATATTTAAAAAATATTATAGCTCAAATAACAGTCATAGTTGTTATTAGCAAATATGCAAAGTTTCATAAAATTCAGTTGTAGCATGTAAGAAATATATCAAATTGAAACTTTGAGAGCCTCTACTGAAAAGTTACGATTTTGCACTTTACATAGCCCTTATACATAGGACCCATCGTAAATTACGGTATACTTATGTCATTATTATGTAGGCACGTTGCCTACATAGTACTATGTAATCAAATTAGATATTGCCTACTACGTAAACAAATGTTTTAATGATACCGGACTGATAACGAAAATAAGATACTGATTTATTAAAGGTATAGTAAATCAAGAGTGTCTACTCGTAGAACTCCTACAAATACAAGGGTGGACGGTTTAGTCACTTACTTATAATTAAGGACAATTATTTTTAAATACTTTTATACGGGTCTGCCCGTGAAATTCAAATTTAATTTGGTTTTTTGAAATTTGTAAACTAATACGACAACGTAGGCTTATGCCATAAGCCTACTTTGTCGCATTCGTTTACAAATTGCGAAAAACCAAATTAAATTTGAATTTCGCGGCCAGACCCGTATAATCAACCTTAAGGCGAATCTCACACTGCGACGCCGGACGCGCCCCGCTCCGGGGAGCATGAATTGAAATCATGCGTCCGGTGGTGACGCAGATCTCCATCACCGTCCGTTTTTTCCCGCGTCTCCGTGCGTACAAGAACATCGCGCGTGGTGGTAATAAATAAATATTCATCACTATCACCATCGTTACTATCACTATCTAGTGATAGAGATAGACAGACGCGACGGGGACTTTGATTTATTATAATACTAGCTATTACCCGCAGTTTCGCTCGCGTGGCTCAAGGGACACAAACTGAGTTATAATTACAATACTTTTGGAGCACTGTAAGTTTGCTAAGCCTTACAAAAGTAATGGGAAGAGCAAAGGTCAAATAATAATAAAAAGCCGGCCAAGTGCGAGTCGGACTCGCGCACAGAGGGTTCCGTACTCCAAAAGTAAAAGTAAAACGATAATATTATATTAATTTGCTTATTTATCGTTAACTTTGTTTGTAGAGGTTTATTGTTAATATAAAAAAAAACTATGCTAGTTAGAGCGTTGGTTTTATTTTTCCTGTAAAATATACATAAACTCCTATTGACCATAATTATTTCAGATTTTTCGATTGGTAAACTTCGGAGATAAGGTAGGGGGGGGGGGGGGAACGGTAATTTTTTTCGACATTTTGGCCGATTACTCAAAAACTATTATCTATAGAAATAAATAAAAAACTGTTTTAGAATGCACAAGTAAAGGCTTTTCATATGATACCCCACTCGGTTTAGTTATCTTACTTTGAAATTTCAAACCCCCGATTTTCCCCCTTTTTTAATCAAACTAAAATAATTTTCGCGTTGCTTTTATTTTTCCTGCAAAATATACATTAACCTCTATTGACCATAATTATTTCAGATTTTTCGATTGGTAAACTTCGGAGATAAGGGGGGGGGGGAACGGTATTTTTTCGACATTTTGCCCGATTACTCAAAAACTATTATATATAGAAATAAATAAAAAACTGTTTTAGAATGCACAAGTAAAGGCTTTTCATATGATACCCCACTCGGTTTAGTTATCTTACTTTGAAATTTCAAACCCCCGATTTTCCCCCTTTTTTAATCAAACTAAAATAATTTTCGCGTTGCTTTTATTTTTCCTGCAAAATATACATTAACCTCTATTGACCATAATTATTTCAGATTTTTCGATTGGTAAACTTCGGAGATAAGGGGGGGGGGGGGGACGGTACTTTTTTCGACATTTTGGCCGATTACTCAAAAACTATTATATATAGAAATAAATAAAAAACTGTTTTAGAATGTACAAGTAAAGGCCTTTCATATGATATCCCACTCGGTATAGTTATTTTACTTTGAAATTTCAAACCCCCGATTTTCCCCCTTTTTTAATAAAACTAAAAATAATTTTCGATTTTTCCTTATTCCAATGATGTTGGGCCACTATTATACACAACTATGCCAAATTTCATGTCGATAGCTTTAATAGTTACTGAAATAATCGACTGTGACAGACGGACGGACGGACGGAGAAAGTCTCACCATAAGGGTTCCATTTTTACCATTTTGGTACGGAACCCTAAAAAGGATGCAAGATGTTACGGATTACGTCACCTCATCATCAACTAATTGCCAGCCCACTATTGTCACACGCGAGCCCCCTCTAAGAATGAGAAGGGCCTAGGGCCTAGGCCATAGTCCATCACGATGCCGACTTCAGATTGACAGACTTCACACACCTTTGAAACATTTTTGGAAGAATCCAACTCAACGGATTTTCATGCGGTTTTCACCAATAGACAGCTTGTCTGGGCATACTGGAATTCAGATTAACATGAGAAACCCCTAGTCTCGCGACGCCCCAGAAACATCGGTTTCATACATTTATTAAATTTAGAGAGAGACAAAGCGTTACGACTTATCGAATCGGTATGTAGATAAGTATATAGTGTTACCCACAATACTACGTAGTACTATTATATATTCTGTGACAATACTACTTGTACCACACGAGGTGCTTGTACTGAGTATTGTGTAACTGTGATAACTGATAATACTTAATGTATGAAACCGATATCCTTCTGATGTAAATAGCAGTACATAGGTACAGTTAAATACTAGAGCATAGGCGCAAGTTGACCTGTCTGTCGGTATTCTACAAGAAAATTATTATATTATTACTAGCTGACCCAGCGAACTTCGTACCGCCACTACTTATAAATGGAAAATTATCTGAAATTTTATTAAATAAAATATTATTTTTTAGATTTTTTTTTATAAGGTAAGAAGACTACTTCTTGTATGTATCAGCCAAAAAAAGAAACCCTGGGGCCGTGGGGCCCGGAGGCTCGAGCGCTTTTTGTAGAGCTAACTAAAAAGGTGATCGAGTCTACCGGGGATCCAAGAGCTGGCAGCTACCTTGCCCAAAGGATTAGCTTGGCCATCCAAAGGGGTAATGCTGCCAGCATCTTGGGTACCATGCCACACTGCAGTGGCTTCGATGGGGTTTTAGATTTTATTTAATTTTTATTTTAGTTTTAATTTTAGAATAAATTTAATTTTAATGTAGTAGGTAGTTTTAATTTTAGAGTAAATTTAGGTTTAATGTAGTATATTGTATAAAGTCAAAAAAGAAACACATAAAATACAGTTTATAATAAGTAGGATTTATTTTCTTTTTAGTGCTGATTTCACCAACTTTGAATGACGGAAGTATAACCGATGAATAAATTGGGCGTTCTGACAGTTTTGTATTGAAAATCTCCCAAAAATTCGACTCGGATAAGACTTATTTTCCGTTGGTGAAATCGGCTTGTAACAATAATACACTATTTACGCCACACCGTGTTGGTTATATACTCAAAGGCCACACCTCATTAATTATATTATTTGCAAGCTTAACAATAATTTTATTTGAGTTTTTGATCTCAAACTATTCCTACTTTAATGGATTTCAAGTTTTATTCTCGTTTCATCGTCTGGGCCAGCTTAGCCAGTTTCGGTCGATCGATCTTGGATGTGGATGTGAGTGGTAACTCCTTTACAAATATAACGCCTCCTCTCAGTTGCTTCGTATCAGACAAGGCTTCTGTAAATGAAGGACAAAATATTTCCACTAATAAACGTATAGCTGAGAACTTTTGTACAAATGTTCCGGGTCTTTTTAACTTAGATCCTAGTTACTAGCTTTTTTACTAGTTTTTCCGGGATATAAGTATGTAGGTAGCCTATGTCACCCTCCAGGTCCTCAATTGGGTATTTGACATTTTTTTTATTTATTTATTTATTTATTTAAAATAACGTTTTTACACATTCTAAGACAATGCCATTTCTGTTTTATGAAATAGATATTTTAAAAAGCTTATAATTCCGAACTAGTAAAGATTTACCCACTAGTTCAGAATTATAAGCTGTTTTACTGTGACTATATATTATGTCTCTTTCTAAAACGAAATTTTTGTGTGGAGCGTTTATGGAGCTGCTGATTTGTGACATCACACTTGAGTAGCGCTCTCTCTGTCTAACAGGAAACTTTAAAGTTCTTTATCGTATTTGTTTTTGGACCGATTTATTTTCTGTTTTTACAAATATTAGTCTTACATGTTACATATTCGATTTTAAATAATGAATATCAACATTTTGACTACAGTCAAATACCCAATTATGTATAGGTAACCATGGAAAAATCCTGTCGATCTGTTACCCCGTTTATGCATGATTGAATGATAAACTAACAAACTTACCAAAAAATAATAATAATTATACGCTAATATTTAATTTAACTAGGTAGGTGTCTAATATAATAAGCCTGATATGGGTGCTTACTTCTAAAATATTTCCAAATTCATTGTAATTGTCTTTTATACAAGATAATAATATTATTATATCTCGATATCGTCGTTTGTCCTGCATGAAATATTACAGACAATTAGTGTTGACAGAATGTTACCTTTGACCAAATCCTTGATCTCTTGTGCAGTGATCTTGTAGCCCTCGTGTGGCACGATGCAGGCGACGGGTAAATCTCCGTGCTCTGGATGGGGAATCCCCGTCACCGCTACTTCGAACACTCCAGGGTGCTTCATTATCTCACTCTCTATTTCTAACGGAGGTACCTGGAAAAAAACTACCATTAATCTAATTCAGAACTTGCAATATGATAATATAAAAACTACACCACGAGCTAAGAACTCTATATTATATAGAATAAATATACAAAATCCTTGTTAGCGTCCTAAGAATAATACCTATGAAGAATATCATGATTTAAGTACTCAGTAAACCTTGTCATTTCATATTGATAATTGGTCAAATAAAAATGCGTAAATAAATAATTCAATTTGCGTTGTTAGCGCCATCTATCAACACAGCTTTAAAGTTTCAGTTGACCGAGTGAAACTACTAAGCGTTTGATGCTTGGTACATACCTGATGGTTTCTATATTTAAGCAATAGCTTTATGCGTTCGACGAAATAGTAGTAATCATTTTTGTCTCTATACATAATGTCTCCTGTTCTTAACCAACCGTCTTCTACAAGTACTTGCGCCGTTACTTCAGGATTTTTGTAGTATCCCTAGAAAAATACCCAGTACTGTTTAGAGATTTATTTTATTTTTTGGAGCAGATGGAAGTTAAGAAGAGTATTTGAGATCTTCTATTGATACTATCTCTATGGGTTGCCCTTAGAGACCAGAACACACCCGAAAAATATATAAACGTCCTCAAGGAAATTTACTCAAAAAGTAAAGCTCTTATAAAACTTGAAAAGAGAGGTAGAGTATTTGACGTAAAGCGCGGAGTAAAACAAGGAGACCCAATCTCTCCAAATCTTTTCACTGTTCTTTTAGAACATATCTTTAGAAAGTTAGACTAGTCTGGCCTTGGAATAAATATAAATGGAGAATATTTAAACCACCTTCGCTTCGCTGATGACATAGTCATATTAGCAGAAAGTCATGAACATCTCTTAAATATGCTTAAAACTCTTAAACTCTATAGTAGAGAATGTGGCCTGAAAATGAATCCTGAAAAAACATGCATCATTAGCAAGAAAAGGTTAGAATTATTTTGCTATAATCCGCCAACAGAAAAAATCTGTATGGTCAAACATGCAATTAAAAGCTAAGCACCACTCACCTACCCAGCCAAGCAAAAAAGCTAAGTTCCCAAGCAAGCAATGCCACCACCACTCACATGCACCACCACACAAGACTTTTACACTACTCTCGACGCACGTTTCGCCCCGACACCGGAGCATCCTCAGGAGATGTCGACTTTACAATGCTGTATTGTCTAGACAAGTTTAGTCCAAATTCAAGAAAAAACAATAAACTACGTGGAAGAATATGTATATTTGGGCCAAACCATATCATTTAAAGGGCACTATGCTGAAGAGGTTGAAAGGAGGATTTAAAAAGCATGGATCTCATATTGGTCCTTAAAACATATCTTTAAGTCTCACATAGACATTAGATTGAAAAAAAGGGCCCTAGATTCCGTTGTAACGCCAACACTACTGTACGGTTGCCAAACATGGCCAGTAACTAAGGGTATCATACAGAAAATACAGGTCGCTCAGAGGGCCATGGAAAGGAGCATGCTAGGCCTAAAACTCAAAGCTAAGATTAAAAATAAATTAATAAGAAAAAAAACAAAAATTATTGACGCGGCAAAACTAGCATGTCTCCTTAAATGGCGTTGTGCCGGCCTAGCCCGAGCAAATGACGAGCGTTGGACGGAGAAGCTGCTGCACTGGTGGCCGCGCGGCGAACGCAGACCGAGAGGTCGGCGGCGGGGACCACCTGGACGAGACTGGCGAGAGACAGAGCAGTGTGGAAAAGGATGGAGGAGGCCTATGCCCAAAAATGGGCGTTCCAATGACTACCATACCTTAAATACCATATTATTACATCAAATATACAATGTTGACGAAGAAATGATGAATAATATGACATACATTTACCCGATTGACATGAATTTAATTATAATCAACAGTACTACTTAATTTAATATCGATTATTGTACTCTTTTAAAATTCGAATAACATAAAATGTGAATTTACTACCTATTTATTAAATTTTTGTATGAAATTTTGTATGACATTGGAAATAAAGGCTTATTATTATTATTATTTTTATATATCTTGACTCTCACACCCGCGTACAATATAAATACATATAAAACCAAAGGGCAATATAATAAACATAAATATATACACATATAATAAACTTACACATACATTACATAAATAAATACTTGTAGCGGGCGGAGGATTACGCCCCGGCAGGGGAGACCAGACGGCCGGGGGTCAGGGCGACAGGCTGAGAAACCGACGGACTATCCTAGCCGAGTCTAGCGACACCGCTTTCTGCATCTTGGCCGCGAGCGAACTGCCACGGAACCCCAGTCGCCTCAGATGGTGAGCGAGGCTGACTGGGATCAACCCATTCGCAGAAATGACGATTGGGATGATTTCAGTGGACTCCACATGCCACATGCTGGCAACCTCGTGAGCCAGATCTAGATACTTTCGTTTTTTCTCCGTTTCCGCTCTCACGAGGTTTTCATCATGTGGGATGGTGATGTCCACTAAAAACACCCTCGACTGTGCCCGGTCCATCAGCACGATGTCAGGCTTATTCGCAAGAATAGTCCTGTCCGTGATGACGGACCGGTCCCAATAGAGCCGGACTCCGTCACTCTCGAGTACTGGCACCGGTGTGTACCTATAGTACGGCACTCTCTCATCCAGGAGACCGTACTTCAGAGCAAGCTCTTGGTGAAGGATTTTGGCCGCTTGGTTATGTCTGTGCAGATACTCAGTGTTAGCAAGAGCCGAACATCCTGAAAGCACATGCCTGAGTGACTCACCGGGATGGCGACGCGCTCGACAGATGTCATGAGTGCCATCCTTCAAGATGTACTTTCGGTAGTTCCGCGTCTTAACCACCTGATCTTGTATTGCACACACAAAACCTTCGGTTTCCCCAAAGAGGTCACCGAAGCGCAGCCATTGCACGGACGCTTTTTTATCTACGTGAGGCTCATTAAGAGCTTTAAAAAAGCGTCCATGCAACTCCCTCTCCTTCCATACGGTCTCCCGGTCAGAGGTGCTTAGTACCACCGGTTTCTGCCACTCGAGTTTGGCCAATGATAGGGGAGTGAGTCCTTTATCACATTCTATGACGTCTCTATGCATTGGACACTCCCTCTTCGTCTCAAAGTAGGTTCTGAGGCTGGATATCTCCCGATTATGCATGGTCTTGACGCTTAATACGCCTCGACCACCACACTTTCGGGGTATATACAACCTCATAACAGACGATTTGGGGTGGTGCATGCGGTAGAGAGTCATAGTCGTGCGGACTTTTCTATCCAGTGCGTCTAGTTCGGTCTGAGTCCATCTGAGTACGCCAAAGGTGTACATGAGAACGGGCATGACCCAGCCGTTATATGCTCGGACCTTATTGGCACCCGACAAATAGCTTTTACAAACTTTTGTCAGGCGGCCAATAAAGACCTCGCAAACTGACTGTTTCACGTCCGCCTCCTTTACCCCCACGGATTGTGACATACCCAGATACCGGTATGACTCAGCTTCAGAGAGGGTCCTGATGTTGGATGGCTCAAGATTGATCTCAGCCGAATGAGTAACCTGTCCCCTCTCCACATGTAAGACCGCACACTTGTCTAGTCCAAGCTCCATCCTGATGGAGTTACTGAACTCAGTGGTGATATTCAGCAACTCCCTCAGGCGGGTGGCATTGGGTGCTAGCAGCTTGAGGTCATCCATGTAGAGAAGGTGAGGCACTTTTGTCCCTCCTCTCCGAAACTGAAAGCCTGTCCCTGATCTCTCCAGCAAAGAGCTGAGAGGGTTCAGCGACAGACAAAACCATAAAGGACTCAGACAATCGCCCTGGAAGATACCCCGCCGTATCTTGATCTGGTCACCCGCAGCCGCCAACCGCTCGCCATGGAGACAAAGAATCGTACTCCATTGCCCCATACACTCTCCGAGGAAGTCTCGAACTGTACTATCGACTTTGTACAGCTCAAGGACCCTCAAGAGCCATGAATGGGGCACCGAGTCGAATGCCTTCTTATAGTCAATCCAGGCGGCAGAGAAATTCCGGCGATTGCGTTTGACCAGTTGGCCCGCGACGGAGTCGATGAGAAGGAGCTCCTTAGTACCACGACCACCGCCCCGACATCCGTTCTGAGCCTCAGACATGATGTTGTTCTCGTCTACGTGACGGGAGATCTTAAGGCTCAGAACGGATGTCAATGTCTTATAGATGGTAGTAAGACATGTGATGGGGCGGTACTTAGCTGGGTCAGCGGTATCGGTTGACTTAGGAGCTAAATGAGTGATCCCGGTGGTGAAAAGGCTCGGGAGTGCCCTTTGCTCGAGAGCATCTTGGAATTGTCGAGCCAAAGTAGCATGGCAGAGCGAAAAACCCTTCAACCAGTAGTGATGCAGCCCATCGGGTCCCGGACTTTTCCAGTTCGGGGCCCGGCGCACCGCACCAGCTACATCCTCCGAAGAGATGGTGACGGGGTTCATCGGCTCTATTGAGGCACATGCTTCCTCTACCGCCGCAATCCAAGGGCCCTCCTCATGCTCCACCTCTCTTGACCATACACTTCGCCAAAAGGCGACGAGGTCAGCCGGGCTCGGCCGCTGAGAGGTAGAACAGACTGCTGGGCACTCCAGTTTTTTATAGAACCTTTTCTGATCACTCGAGAACAGGCGATTTTGCTGAAAGCGCTCGACTCTTTCCGAGTATCGTCGGATGCGGTTCCCCCATGCAGCAATTTTCTGCTTCAGGTCGTCGATGCGCTCCGTTAGTTTTTGGGCTATATCGGGCTGATCTAGCCACACCCCGAGCCCATTAAAGGCTATTCTAACGGAGCGCACAATCCTTGGCCTAGTGTTGCCCGACCTGAAACTCTGCAGTCTGCCAATGAGAGCTCTGGCCAGGGTGATACGGTGTTCTATTCTCCTTTTCCAGGCTGGTTCCGTGCTGCGCCTTAGAGTAGCGCGTCCACGTTCCTGGGTCTTGACACCCATGAAACGGTGAACAGCTAAGGCCGCACCAAAGAGAATAGAAGCCGTATCATCCAGGCCAGTGCTGCGCTCAAGGTATTGAGGCAGCATTTGGTTTATGGCCTCAATGACATCCCGCGTCGCTACATTTAATGTGAGCCGGGAGAGCCGCGGACGGATCTCTAGAGGAGCACTCCGGATCTCTGAAATCGCCTCTTCTAAAATCCTTCCCATCCGCTCTATGTCAAGGGAGACTGTTCCCTCCGTGTCCTCCTCCACAGGCAAATCTTGCGCGATAGCGTCGGTCTCTTCGCGGACAGGTTCCACCAGAGAGACAACTTGCTCTGTGGTTGGGGTTGTCACCTCGGGAACAGCCTCACGTCGTAACCGTTCGAGCTCGGTAGCGCTAAAGATGTTATTATTATTATTATTATTGATACTATGTTGATAAAATTATCATTTATGAGAAACTAGCTTTTGCCCGCGACATCGTCCGCGTGGAAGATTGCTGTACTTTTGATAACTATCGCTAGGAAAGCTGATTCGATATTTACCTAGTAGCACAGAATATATAATAGTACTATGCACTAGTAGATGTAGGACCCTCCTTTGGTCAAAATGGTATCAGTCTGCCTACGTAGGTACAGTTCGTCACTTTGCTACTTATCGCCTTTCAAAGTCGAGTGTGGTTACAAAAAAATCGGCCAAATGCGAGTCGGGCCTCGCTCTTTTAGGGTTCCGTACATATGACCAGTTGCGTGTTGCCAGTGATGACTTACGGATCCGATATATGATCGCTAACTATGGGCCCCATAAGAAGGCCCAGGGTCACTCAGCGAGTGATCGAGAGAGCTATCATAGAGATCAAATCAGAAATGAGGCGATCCGTAGGAGAACCAAAATCACTGACATAGCTCAGCGAGTCGCAAAGCTGAAGTGGAAATGGGCGGGGCACATAGTTCGAAGAGCTGATGGTCGTTGTGGTCCCACGGTGCTGGAGTGGCGATCCCGCACCGGGAAACGCAGTGTTGGCAGACCCCCCCACCAGGTGGACCGACGACATCAAGCGAGTCGCAGGAAGCCGCTGGATCCAAGCCTGGACCGAAGCCAGTCCATACAGGAGACCTTTGTCCAGCAGTGGACGTCTATAGGTCGATGAAGAAGAAGAAGAAGACATATTGTGACCAAATCATTTTTTTTAAACTAGATACATATTTAGATAATATTATCTTAGTTCTTAGAAGTATTTACTAAATAAATGTGGAAAAAATGCTCGTCTGTTTTGGTCACAAATTACAAACCGCATTATAAATCAGTGTTTTCAGTATTTGTTGTTTAAATAAACTATTTATCATAATACACCAAAATTTCAAATTCCTAACTAGTTTAGTTTTTGAGATAGACCCCCTAACAAATTGGTCTAAAACCGTCAACTTTGACGGCCCCCCATTTCTTCATATTTGTAGCTAAAAAATAAATATATATTTATTTGAAGAGACAATGACACCCCACCCCACATGCCAGGGTAAAAAAAAAATTTGTGTGTTGCTAACACACACAATTTTTTTTTATTATTTGTTCTTATAGCGGCATTAGAAATACACAATATACTCTACTAGTACAATTAACAGCTCAGATAAGGAACGCACTCTGAGAATTCTTTCTTCTATACCAGCTCCTGAGTTCCAACCGTTTAATTTCACTCCTTTCACTGAATGTGATGTTAAAAAGAACATATTATCAATCTCGTCCAATGCCGTGGGTGATGACAGCGTTAGTCGTAATATGATCTTACCTATCCTAGAAGTTGTTACTCCTGTTCTAACACATATCTTAAATGTATCTATCTCGACGTCTAAATATCCTGAAGCTTGGAAAAGTGCTCAAATTATTCCTCTCCCAAAAAAGGCTCATGCCTTACATTTTTCTGAATTTCGCCCTATTTCCATTCTCCCATTTCTGTCTAAAGTTCTTGAGAAACTAGTGTTCCACCAATTGAACCTATTCCTTAACAGAAATTGTCTTTTAAATCCCCTTCAGTCTGGTTTCCGGTCGGGCCATAGTACGACTACAGCGCTGGTTAAAGTTACTGACGACATTCGACGGGGCATGGATAATAAACAGCTCACTGTGTTGGTATTGCTGGATTTTAGCAATGCATTTAATTCTGTCGATTTTGACATCTTGCTGAGTCTGTTACGTTCTATTAACATATCTCCATCAGTGGTTGGATGGTTTCAGAGTTATCTCAGAGGCCGACGGCAGCGTATTCGCATCGAAGATAAGTTTTCATCTTGGTGTGAATTACGTGCTGGGGTGCCTCAAGGTGGTGTGTTGTCTCCTTTACTCTTTGCTATCTTCATTAATTCAATTTCCCAAATTATCACTTCTCTCTATCACATGTATGCAGACGATCTCCAAGTGTATACTCAGTCAACTCTTGAAGACTTGCCCTCTGCTATTTCTACCATTAATGATGACCTGGTGGCTGTCAGCGAATGGAGTAAGTGTTATGGTTTAAAAGTCAATCCTTGTAAGTCCCAGGCTATTATTATTGGTGGAGCTAGCTGGATTTCAAGGGTTGATTGGGATAATCTTCCAGCAGTTATATTAAATGGCGTTGTTATTCCTTATAGTGCCACTGTGAAAAATCTTGGTGTCCATTTGGACACTACTCTCTCGTGGTCTCAGCAATTAAAAGAGCTTAGTAGAAAGACCTTTGCTGCCTTGGGTTCTCTCAGGCGTCTACGTTCTTTTCTCCCCATTCCTACTAAGATTATGTTAGCACAATCTTTACTCCTCTCCATTCTCGATTATGCAGACGCAAGCTATATTGATTTAACCGAGGATCAACTTAATAAACTTGAGCGAATTCAAAACCTTGCTATTAGGTTTATATTTGGCTTACGCAAATATGACCATGTCTCCGAATTTCGCTTAAAGCTCAAGTGGTTACCCATTCGCTTTCGCCGGAATTTACATATTGTTTCTCTTCTGTACTGTGTATTGTTCAATCGTATGACTCCAAGTTATTTAAAGGAGAACTTTAAATTTCGTGGTCATGACAGACCAGATAGAGTCTTACGGCCTGCGGAAAAACTCAAGCTAGAGACAGCTACACATCGGACGAAGTATTTTAGTAATTCCTTCACGGTCAAGGCTATTTGTCTATAGAACGAGCTTCCCTCGCAAATTCATCGTGCTGTATCCCATAATAAATTTAAAACTGACGTCAAAGATTATTATCTATCTCTGTGCTATCATCAATAACGACATAGTTTACGATTTAAATCAGTAGTAATATATATGTATGTATATTATATAGTCTTATGTATGTGTATTATATTTATTTTGTATATATTAGTGTATTTGTATGTTATTATTATTATATTATATGGTTTAGTTTATTTACCTATTAGTATTTAGGTATATTATATACACCACCTCCCACTGTCTACTTGTTCATTTTCTCCCTAGCGTTAAGGTTGTCTGGAAGAGATCGCTATTTAGCGATAAGACCGCCTTTTTGTATCTACATTTTAAGTTTTCTTTTTTGTAACCTGTATTCATTTGTGTTTTGTGGTGCAATAAAGTATATACATACATACATACATACATACAATATGTGAAAATTTCAACTGTTTATCTATTACAGTTTACGAGATACAGCCCGCTAACAGACGGACGGACAGCGGAGGCTTAGTAATATAATAGTAATAAAAAAAAAAATAATAATAATAGTAGGGTCCCGTTGGCACCCTTTGGGTACGGAGCCCTAAAAATTAACAATAACTAGGAAGGCTGATACTAGTATGGCATTATGATATGGGAAGTACTTGTGTGAATTTATAAAAAGTGACGCTATTTAACAGTTAGTGCATAAAAAATAGTATCATAAAGCCTCGTCGAAAGAATCGCCTGACAGATCATCGACAGTTTACAGTGCGATGCGTATAGCATTATAATACAAAACCAACTGCGTCATTGTTCAATTGTTCACGTAAAAAACGTAGGAGAATCTTACGTTGAGGCTTTATGATACTAATTAGTATCATAACTAGCGGCCCGCCTCGGATGCAAACGGGTAGATGGGTATTTTAAAAATTATAAATTTTTACACACTCTTTTTGCAGACTTTCCATGCTTAGTGCCGTTTACACCAACGTCAAGTGAAGTTTATCCGAGGAATAAATTGCACGTTCTGACAGTTTTTGTATTGAAAATCCTGTCAAAATATCAAATTTACGCTCGGATAAGACTCATTTTACGTTGGTGAAATTGGCCCTTAGTAGTGCAACAGTCGATCAAGTCTGCTTTTGACAAAACAATCAAAAATATAAGGATTTTTCGGCGTTACTATTGCCATGGAAAAGTAGTTATTGTGCCATAACTGTAACAGTTAGACATATGGTATTGCAGACTTTTTTGTAGATATTGATGTCTTCTATAAAACTGTAGTACATCACTTTGCTCAATTGTCAATAGTTTCCACAGCGTACGCGATATAAGGATTTTTTTGGTATTTTTTTCACACCTTGGGTTACATTATCGAAGTTTTCATACGAATAACTTTTAACCCTAACTTTTTGAAAATATTCTATCACCTATGTTCATCAGGGATAATGTAGGATTCTAATGTTGAAAGAATTTTTCAAATCGGTCTAGTAGTTTCGGAGCCTATTCAATTCAAACAAACAAACAAACACATCTTTCCTCTTTATAATATTACTATACATGTTACAAGAAAAACCAACAAACAAACATACTTTTTCATTTATAATTCCTATTAGGAAATTATTATTTATTAAGTTGTTACGCCATGGCAGTTAAAATCTTTAATAAATTACCATATGATATACATATACAATCACTTCCAATGAAACAGTTTGCGCAGGGGCTGAGGAAATGGCTGCAGGGAAAAAACTTTTACTCTTTAGAAGCATATTTCCAGAATGATAAAAAGTGTTTCTAATTTTTTTTGGTTTCTGACAATTTAAAATCTTGACATTTTAGTATTTGTAAGTTATGTATGCCTATAATTATTATTAATAAGTAGTTCAAATGTATATTTCTATTGTATTGGAATGTGTAGAATTTCTATTGTATGTCGATATGACAAAGTATTTGTACGCCGCTACGGCTAATGTGTTGAACTTTTTTTAGCAATTAACATCCTATGTAAACACACATTAAGCAAATAAAGAATTTCTATTTCTATTTCTATAATATTTTACTTTAAAGAACTAGAACCACTGGTTACTGATGAATTAATGAAAGTTACCTTGAAAACACCAGGTCCCTTGATCCATAGTTCCCCATTTTCATTTCGCTTTATTACATCCTCAAGTGTGTTAGGGTTAACCAGCTAAAAGAATTCAAATTTTAATAGTAGTACGAGTACATTATATTATCTTTAATATTTATCTTGGTAAGTACCAAGTTGGTTATTAATTGTACATTACTCACGACATCACATCACATGGTCACTACTGCGCCGCAGCGATTGTCAAAATGAATTTTTGAAAAAAAATAAATAAATATATTATTAAATTTTTCAGTATGATCAAACCAACTTATTATATAGGTACTACCTAGGTAGGTAACTTACTTTCACTTTGACGCTGGACATGGGTCTGCCAAGTGAATCAGGCAGACATCCGTCATAAACCATGGCTAATCCGCTGATTTCACTCACACCGTATATGTTAAATACTTCTGTATTGGGACTAACTTTCTGTAAAATATTAACATTTTAATTATTAATCGTTGCGCAAAAGTACACACAAGTAAACATACCTAATATAAGCAGAAAAGAGAAACGTAATTGATAATTGTTGCAGGTAATTATTAATTTAATTTTACGTCAATTTGTTTTTGGTTATTATGAATTATATTTATCGTTATTTTTCATCGAAAGCCAAACTAAAAAGTTTCATGGATATAACTTAAAAAAATAACGGACTCTTAGACAAACATTCAGCACCTATTCATTACCTTACCTATTCCTAACCCCTCTGGGGGTTGAATATTTAATAATCGTGAAATACGTATTTCTTCATTTTTAATTGAAAGCCCAAATAAAAATTTTTATTGGTATAACTTGAAAGATGACTGACTTTCGACGTGATAATGGCTTATAAATCGATGAACACTGGCTGCACGCATGAAAAAGTGTCACGTTCCGTCTGAGCCTGCGCGTGCAAGCGAGAGCGCGGAACAAGCGATAGAGAGGCACGATCGGCCCAAGCGTTGGCTTGTGACACATTTATTCATCAATGTTTCTTTATGACGTTATCTCGTAAAACTATCATCCGTAAACAGACTTTACAGACAACCAATTTTTTATTTTTTTACAAACATTCCCCTATTTAACCCCCTTGAATGTGGATATTACAAAAATCCTTTTTAGTGGGTGCTTACGTCATAAAAGGAACCTACTGTCAAAAGAACAATGGCAGAATTTTACCTGAATGTTTTAGGAGGCGTCTACGCATATGATTTATGCTTAACAAAGTATTTAAATTAGTTCGTTTTTTATATGAAATTCGTTTTACATCTTTTGCATTGGTTAAATAACTATTATGAATTAATGAAACATCATCTGATGATTAATTCATATCCAGTGTATAAAACACTCGGACGATTTAGAACTGGACTTAGTATAAAGCAGAATTAATACTAAATAAGTTTTGCAACTTTCCGTGGGAGATGGTAAACACAGCACACATTTAAAACTCTCTCTTTTGTAAAACACTAAAAAGTCTCCATGAGCTCACACATCTTAAAAGCTATCACACTTACAGAAAATGAGCACATAAGCAAATAATTACTGTTACTACATCATTGTTACTACAGCACACTAGCGCAAAATACTAGTGATGGTTTGTGTAAAGATAGTTTAATTGAATGACATGTTTAGAATGCAATGAATGAAAGTTTCTAGTTATTATTGTTACTGCTAATGTTATGAATCAAAATGTAACTATGCCAACCTAAGGTTGTAGTAAACTAAGGTTTTTTTTTACCTACCTACTATAAATAATTGATGTGCAACATGATTTCTCTCGCTTTTCTGCAATCTGTGGGAGAAATTTCGTGAAAAAAACTTTCGTTTTTAGAAAAAAAAAACTAGATGTTTCTGATCGCCGTTTACAGTTAAACACTGAACAACCAACCATTTTCACTGAGTCCGTATAGCGACAGTACGGAAGCTTAATGACGATAGGTCGTGCCGAACTAGTTTTTATTAACTGACCTAAAAGTGCCTAAACGATCGTTGATGCACTTCGTTGTATGTGTTGTAGCTTGTAGGGATCTGCGGATCCTTTGCCAACTTTCTCAGTTTGCCTACCTTTCGAAAAGTTAGTACAATCATTCCCATTTTGGGTAATTTTTCATATATTCATACTAGTAGTTACCATGTCGCCAACTTTGACATATTTTTCTAGTATCATTCATTTTTTGCCCACTTCTTATAAACAACGCATCAAACTTCTCACTTTGCCAACTATGGGACATTAACAAACAAAAGTGAAATAAAAATTCAGAATATCATTTACCGAAAAAAATAACATGAATGTGAACTACCTATATTGGAAATGTAATTAAAAAAAATTGTGAGCCGTCGTGGGACGCCTAGCCTGGCAGATGTGAAACATCGACATTATTTTGTAAAAGTAATATGCAGAAAAGAACAGATTGTGATAGGAACTAAATAATATGTCACTAAGTATACATATAATAATACTACTACTACCCCTACCCCTACCCCTACCCCGACCCCGACCCCGACCCCGACCCCGACCCCGACCCCGACCCCGACCCCGACCCCGACCCCGACCCCGACCCCTACCCCTACCCCTACTCCTACCCCTGCCCCTACTCCTACCCCTACTCCTACCCCGACCCCTACCCCTACCCCTACCCCAAAAGCGTTTAACAAAAGCATTTCCAAAGAGGGTTGACGTCAGGCAGGCGGCCAGTCGTAAAATTTCATGCCGAATCACTTACAACATGGCTTACAAGACATGAGGAAAGAAAAATAGAAAATAAAATACAGATTTTAAATCAAGTCAGTCAACAGAGACATCGAATAAATTATGAAAAAATTATCAGTTAATAGAGGTCACATGTCATGATTATAAAAACTTGATCTTATATCAAAGTGAAACCACTTTTGTTATCGATTGTGGAAAAGGATGGCGATATGAGACACTTTTTAGCAATAAATATATTTGTTGGCAAAATGAAGGTATTAACATGAAAAAGGAAAGGAGAATACAAAAAAACAAGAACGAAGCACGCGTCGCAAAAATAAACTTGCATATCCCAAATGCAAATTAAAAATTTCTACCCGCGGCCCATTATATAGATCAATTAACATATACAATAAAATCCCAAATTATATTACAGATGAAAATAATATTAGAACCTTTAAGCGAAAACTAAAAGAATGGCTAATAAAAAATAGCTTCTACGATGTAGACGAACTATTCCAAAAATAGCAGTAAACTTTAAGACCTCAATTGCGCATCAGGCTATGTTCTAAAATGAATTAGATATTATCATAATGTTATGACGAACTATTTTGACATACGAATGACTTCCAATCTGTTAATGAATAATATTGATTCGACTTTTAACTACTTAATTTATTCTAACCTACTTATGTAACTTTGCAACGCCCTAACGGGGCCTCATGTAATCTAACAATATATTATGTAATTAAGTGGAAATACATGAATTCAAATAATAATAATAAATAAATAAATAAATATATTTAAATATGTGATAGAGCTTATGACCAATTATGACATATGGACTAAATCAATCTGACGAACCATTTTGACATATTATTGAATGACATATTGATTGATTATCATTTTCCTAGAAATTCAAATCGTTAACCTATAATATTGTATTCCGATCTGTTAATGAATAATATTAATCCGACTTTATTTAATACGAAATCGAAAATATTTTTATAATGACATAATACTATTATTAATTAATTTTATTAATTACATACGACTCTATCAATATTAATTAATACCTAAAAAAAAAAAATACTGAAATAAAAATAGTTTCGATAAAATACTCGCCTATAATGTATACTAAGCTAACCTAATTACTTGGTAAATGTAACTTTGCAATGCCCTGACGGGGCCTCATGTAATCTAACTATATAATTAAGTGTAAGTGGATACATGAATGCAAATAAATAAATAAATAAATAAATAAAGTAAAAAAGTTGGCAAACTGAGAAAGTTGGCGACATGGTAACTAATAGTATGCATATTTGAAAAATTACCCAAAATGGGAATGATTGTACTAACTTTTCGAAAGGTAGGCAAACTGAGAAAGTTGGCAAAGGTTCCGCAGATCCTTGTAGGGGAATGCGTTCATTTGGCAGGTCCAGTTCTAAATCATCTAGGGCAACACGTGATAATAACATATTGACAAGTTTAAGTTGAGTTTGTCTATGTAGAGAGTTCTATAGACTACTAAGTAACACACCCCATCGTCAAAGTGGAGTAAAAGTATATAATATATGAAGTAGGAATTACAACTATGTCTTTATACCTATCTTCATATTTTTATAACCTCAAAATACATATAAAGTTGTTAATTTTTTTTTTTGTTAGTTCCTCAAACTAAAAATCTCAGTGATTATGTTTTAGTAATGGACACTCTACGGTTTTAACAATTTTTCATTTCATAGACGCTTCGAATCGATTTCAGGTAAGCTAAAATAGGGACCCAAGTGCCTTTGTTCTATCAAGACTCCTCTTATGGTTCTGTGCCTTGATACTTAGATCAGTTGTAGTCAGTCAGGACAAGTCTTTGTTCAACATTTCATTTTAAATACAGCTTTAACATTTGAAGCGATATGATAAATATTGTATGTTTGAGTTCACTAGACTTTTTGAGACTTTTGAAACTGTTGCAGTATTTACTCATTATTTTTAGAAGTATTTCGTCTTATTCTTCAGGGTAATTTTATTTCGAGGAGTTGGTAACCCTTCCCGTTTCTGAATTCTTATGTTTGAATCCGACTTAAGACAGTGAAGTCTATCTAAATGGTTTGTCAACTTAGACCAGCTTGGCGAATGATAAATTGACCCCAAATGTTACCCTAAAGTGTGTCAGCTAGGTATTGCAATTGCAAGCGAATATTCAATGTTCTATTGTTCAATACCTTAACTTCCTCCAGAAGACTGGGGTGAACCGCACTTCCGCCGGCAAGGATTAGCTCAAAACTCGTAAAGTCACATTTGTCCCGGTCACCGACTTTAAACAGGGTGATCAACATATTTGGACTGGTCATCATATATGTTGGCTTGAAATAAAAAAAAAATCTGGTCACAACTAGCTCTACCAAATACCAATGCACAAAGCAGTATTCATAGATTTAAGATTGTTAGTCGCTTCGCACAATACTAGGTACCGTCGGCGTATCTACTATTAAATTGCGGCAATAGGGTATTTTATTCCTAGTGAGAAATAATCACATGAGATAGTTTAGGCAATAAGAAATCCCTAGACACCTAAACGCTCGAGGCATACATGGTTCGACTACTGCAGTGTATATGATGCGTATGACGTCTGCATCAAAGTCCCAACTGTTTCTGGCCGCTCTGGAAAGCTGCTTATAATAAATATTAATAGCTTTCTTGCACACCTGCGCTATGTGATTATTAAAGAGCCCCAGAATTCTATTTTTTTCAGACATGCTAATGTCGACCCCACCCATGCTCAATCTTGGGACGTCATATTTCAGCTTTCACGTGATGGTCATAGCTTTTGTCTTTGACGGGCCAAAGTTTAGCTTAATCTTGACGCCCCACTCCCGCAGGCATTGGGGCGGGGCCAATGCCGCCCTAGGCAAGGGCGGCATTGGCCTTTCTTTCAATGTCGAGCGCCTTGTCCCCGTCGAAGACGAGGACGACGTCATTTAGACGTTTCACAGGGCCAAACAGACTAATGGCTGGCTACCATGCATTTTCAAAGGCTCTCTCTATGTCCAGTGAAACCATGACCACTATCTTTTTGTCGTCAACTCTGACGTATATGGTTCACTAGATCATAGAGGGAGTCCTCAGTGCTTTTCTGGGGCATAAATCCATATTGGCGCGTACTAATCCTCGGGAGAATATGCCATTTCAGGCTACCCACGATCAGTTTTCCAGAATTTTTCCCATCACTGGCAACACTCCTATTGGTCTGTAAGCCTTCGGTTTCGTGTAATCGTCCTTAACTGGCTTACAAAGGTCCACGACGGCCGCATCCTTCCAGATGGTAGGGAAGTGCTCCAGCTCGATGTAGTTGTTTACCAGTGATAGGAAGAGCTCCGGATCACCGGACACAGGGTGGTTGCAAATATCGGCTGTAAGACCATCCGCGCCCGGTGCCTTCTTTGGGTTGAAGCTCTCTACCGCAGTTCGGAGCTCCTCTATCGCAAACGGGGGATCCCGATGCTCACCACGAGACCACTCGTTTACACGGTCAGCCTCCTCTCTTATTTTAGTGTGATATCACCTTCAGGGTATCACCTTCTGTCGCGTCATCCAGGTAGAAAGCCTCCATTAGCATCCTCGCTGAGTCCCGTAGGTCAACTGTCCTCCCATCCTTTTCTAGCGGCAGATCCTCTGGTCTCTTAGTGGTCCCATTTATGACTCTATAGCTGATGCCCGCGACTTCGTCCGCGTGGATTTAGTTTTTAAAATCCCTCGTGAACACTTTGATTTTCCGGGATAAAAAGTAGCCCATGTTACTCTACAGGTCCTCAACTATAGTACCCATGCAAAAAATCACGTCGATCCGTGGCTCTGTTGTGGCGTGATTGACATGATTGATTGGCGTGACAAATCAACAAACAAACACATTTTCGCATTTATAATATTAGTATATGATGAGAATATTAAATTGCATAGGAAAACACTGTAACATTACGTCCATACGATGTATTACATCCATACCTACTATGTACTACATAGTAGGTATGGATGTAGGTATAATGATCGTTTGGCAAAATCTGACGCCTTTGGAGTAGTTTGACTTTGACAAAATAGGGCTATCCACGATGGCTATATACGATAAAGTACGCATGCCAGCTTAAGATGAGCCGTCCATTCAAAGCATCCTGTAGATTCCGGGGTTCAAGTTATTTGGAACTATACTGAAGATTGTGATGTCTATAATTTCTGAACTACTAAATTGACGACCTTGAAATAATTACAGGACAATCTCTAAAGTACCCGCTTTCTAAAAAAAAAGAATGAGTGAAATCGGAATACGCCTTAATGAATTACAGCTAAATACTCATTTTGATTTTCATCCCCTCTCCCAAGGGAACCGTGCTGAATTTCGGGATAAAAAGTATCCTATATTATACCTCGTAGTATGAACTTAAATCATGTCAAGTTTCATTTAAATCCGTCCAGTAGTTTCGGCGTGATGCGCGGCCAGATACAGACAGACAGACAGACAGACAGACAGACAAAAAATTTAAAAAAAATTGTTTTGGCTTCAGTATCGATTATAGAGTGCCCTCAAACAAACATTTTCAAAATATCTTCAATGTACAGAATTGGACCTGTTACAGTTTTATTTTATTTATTTTATTTTATTTTATTTTATTTTACAGGAAATCTTACAGCTAATATAAAAAAGTAAATAGATAAGAACAGAAGAAAATTATAGCTAATTATAAGTTTTCACAGATAGAATAATTTACATAATTAAGGAAAACAAAAAACTCAACTGGGAAGAAAAAAAGAATGGGGGGGAGAAAAAAGACAATAACAATATGCGGTGATAAACAAGAAGAGAAAAAAAAAAAGTAATCTAAAAAAAGTAATCTAAAAAAAGTAATCTAAAAAAAGTAATCTAATAAAAGTAATCTGAAAAAAGTAATCTGGTCAACGAATTATTCAACCAAAGTGTGAGTTGAAGAACTCGTTGGCCAGCGTTCTACGAATAGTGGTGGCGGTGATGCAAAAAAGATCCAAATTTTTATTATTTTTACAAATGTTATTAAAAGATAAAGCAGATCTAAGCATAAACGAGTTTTTGCGGAACTTGGTATGCGTGTGTGGCGTTTGAAAGATTGAGAAGATTCGAGGATGAGTATTAATGGGGATTTTAAATGATAACTTCCCAAGAAGCGGCGCACAGTCAACTGTGTTATTTGTGATATTAATGAGATAGGCAATATCACTTATATTTCTTCGAATGGCTAGTGGCAGGAGGTGTAACTGAGCACAAGTAACTTCATAGGTCATATTAGACTTAAGTTTAAATTTGTATTTGAGGAATCGAATGAATTTTTTCTGGATTCTTTCAATACGTTGAATATACACCTCATATTGGGGGTTCCAAATTTGAGATGCATATTCAAGGTTGCTTCTCACTAGGGCACAGTAAAGAACTTTAATTGTTTTAAGTTTGGAGAAGTCCTTGGACGAACGGATTAGGAATCCCAACATTTTTGAAGCCTTGCTTACAATTTGGTCCACATGTTTATCATATAGGAGTTTAGTGTCAACTGTGACACCTAGATCCCGTATAGTGGATACACGATCCAGCTCTTGACCCTTTAATTTGTATGAGGATCTATGTAAATTGTGCTTGCGTGTGAAGGAAATGACAAAACATTTAGAAACGTTAAGGTCCAATCTATTCACTTTACAATATTGATCAAGTCTTAGTAGATCTTCCTGAAGAAGGCTCTGGTCCATGTAGTTATTTACTACTCTAAAAATTTTCATATCGTCAGCAAAAAGCAAAATGTTAGAATTATGGAAACAGGTGTCAATATCTTGAATAAAAATAATAAAGAGCAGAGGTCCTAGTAGGGAGCCCTGCGGCACGCCCGAAGGAATAGTATGCCAGGATGAGGTAAAGCCATTGAGCACAACAGCTTGCGATCTATTTTTCACATAAGAGGAGAACCAGCGAAACAGATCTCCTCTTATGCCTGCCTTGGCTAATTTGAGTAATAATATATTATGGTCAATTCGATCAAAGGCCTTCCTGTAGTCAGTGTACACTGCATCTACCTGGTCCCGATTATCCATTTTATCAGATACAAAATCAGTAAAGAGAGCTAGATTTGATACTGTGGATCTTCCTTTGACAAAACCATGTTGAAAGGGACTAAAGTGACACTTTAAAACCGAGTACAGTTGGTCGTAAACTACACGTTCCAGTATTTTTGCCAATACACAGAGTTTGGAGATTGGCCGATAATTGTTAATTAGATGCTTAGGACCCTTCTTATGGATAGGTGTTATAAATGCCGATTTCCAGATTTTAGGTACAATGCCATCCTTAAGTGATTTTTTATATAATAATAAATATAAATATAATTATTATATTATAGTTAATTATAATTATTATAAATATAAATATAATTATTATATTATAATAAATATAAATATAATTTATTATATTATAGATGAATCCAGAGGGCTATGTTAGGAGTTTCTCTTAAGGACAGGATTCGGAATGAAGAGATCCGTAAGATAACCAAGGTCGCCGTCATAGCCCATAACCATTAGCAAGCTGAAATGGCAGTGGGCAGGACATGCTTGTCGCAGAAGCGGTGGCCGTTGGGGCCGAATAGTTCTAGAGTGGAGACCGCGAACAAGTAAGCGTAGTGTGGGGCGCCCTCCAGCACGTTGGACCGACGATATAAAGCGGGTGGCGGGAAGTGGCTGGATGAGGAAGGCTGAGGATCGGGTGTGGTGGCGTTCTCTGGGAAAGGCCCTATGTTCAGCAGGGGAAGTCCGCAGGCTGAGATGATGATGATGATGATGATGATGATAATATCACGATAGGATCAAATTTAGACCCTTTACAAAAAAGAGTAAATTACCCTATTCACACGCCTGAACTGGCGTACCCACATAGTCACGTAGCAACCATAGCCATGATATATAGGTGATATAGGTTTCTTGTATTTTGTATACTTTCTGCAATTCTTTTAATGAAAGTTCTCCACCTTGGTAGGGTCAAGGATTTATTGAAGTTGAGTTAGTGATTTTTTGTTCCGTCAGGGCATATGACATAGTTCGAGTACAATGAGTATGATGGTGAGGGGAGAACTTTTTGAAAAAGAATATACTTACTCTATACTTATTGATAAGATAGTAAGCATGCTCTTGCGTTGTGGGTTGTGAAGACTGAAGTCTTGTGTGTCTTATTATCGGTGAAAATACGAACTGGAACAACGCTGAGTACCACTGGATCGGTGAAAGGACGACCGGCAAGTGAGTTGGCGTCGGGAACTTATCATAGGTGTGCCTGTGCGATTGGTTAAGATGATTTATAACAAGTGGCTTTGCAGGTGGTCTATTGTATAGCTTTTCTATATGATTACAATGGAATTTATCTATCTATCTAATACCTTTAAACGAGCAATTCTTGATATATATAATCTGAATCTCGGAAACGGCTCCAACGATTTTCATGAAATTTGGTATGCAGGGGGTTCCGGGGGCGATAAATCGATCTAGCTAGGTTTCATCCTGGTTTTTCTTCTCAAAAAAAGACCAGGTCATCCAGGTATTATAATATTATATTACTTAAGCCCACTTCGTAAAATGATTCGTTAGCCAACCATTTATTATTGTATTTAACTTAACATCGGTGTCTATAATTAAATTAGTATTAAAATGGATGATTACCACATGTAAGGAACAGAGACAGCGAAATTTTTGTGCGTGCAAGCTGCCGATTTTGGTAATCCTGTTGAACCACTAGTCGGTACCAACAAAGCTATTGTTTCACTGCTGTCGAAGTCTGCAGCTCTGACATAAAAGAAAGGGTTTCAAAAATTTTAGATAACGGTTTTCAAGACAATAATAAACATATTATTGTTAGTACTAAACCCTAAACCATTGAAGGTGCATTTTTCTAGCAGGTGTATTGAATTGAAAAAATAATTATTACTTTAACTGTAATATTAAGTTGTTGATAAACTATATTAAGCCAATTCAATTGTCTATTATGTTTATCGACCGAGCGAAGCGAAGGTCTCTGAGTTTACTAGAGCGATTTGCACTTGTCCGTCCGTCCGTCTGTCACAGCCTTATAACTTCTGAATTACTGAACGTAATTACTTCAATTTTAGATATGATATGTAAATTGATGGCCTCCAGCCGAAAATGGCTTAAAAAGTTATAAAAATCTTTATTTCAGGGGGGCTCCCATACGAAATGGGGGGCTTTCAAAGTGGAGATTGTATTCGAGGCTAGATTTCTAAAACCACTTTGTTTTAAAACTTGAAACTTACACATAATTTGAGTTATATTCTGTACTTGAACAACAAATACTAAGATTAGATAAATATTATAAAGAAACGAAATTATTTGAGTTTTAATGGGCATCAATGTTTTTAACAAAACTTCACTATACTGTTACTAGATGGCGCTGTCTTTAATATTGTAAATATGCATCCCATCCACGAAAGCAGATGACGATTGACGTCATCAGATTCGGCGCGTTTTAATTACAATATAATATAGTTAAAACTACCTTATGGGAATTATGGGATACCGCGAGGTCTCAGTTCGGGGCGAACCACTAGTTTTATTTTTGTTTTTAATTAGGTAGTTTTCTTGTGTGACCACAATGGTGGTCCGTGGCGTTTCGGCCCTTGGGCTCCGCCTGAAAATCGGCGTTGCGGTGTATCAGGTACATACCTGCCTTTCATGCTGTGGCACAAGCTGAGAAGGTGGCCAATTGACTACACCACATGACAATTAATTTTAAATAGGTACATAAAGGTACTCTGGGTGATAACGTGATAACTAATTTGTTGTGTTGGTAAAGGTGTTGGCCAGTAAAGTTTTATTTATTTATTTAACTTACTTGAAATTTTCAACTGACGTTTCACTGCCATACTTTTCTAACAGTTCGGAAAAACTGAGGAACCCATTCGCCTTATCGAATGTTACAAGTTGAGGTTTGAAGTCTAGTCCTTGTAATGCTGCCACAACATCCTTTACTTTATCACTTTGACAAAATATAACTTTTGGTGCGTTAGATTTGAAAGAGTCCCTGAGTTCATCTGAAAAAGTACTTTATGGTTGTTTATAATTTTCTCCACCCAATTAGCTGGAGATCTAAAGAAGAATGCTGATAAAGGTACATTGACCAAGGTGAGCGATATTATTTGTTGGCACTTGTTAGGAAAAGTTTATAAGTATATTCTCCCTTTTCCTATTAGCACATCTTGCTGGAGGTCTTCCCACATAGTCCACACTACACTTTTCAAAATTCAAATTCAAAATCATTTATTTCATGTAGGCCAACCTGTGGCGCTTATGACAAGTCATGACTCTACCACCGGTTCGGAAAGCGGATTCTGCTGAGAAGAACCGGCAAGAAACTCAGCAGTTGCTCTTTTCAAAATTACACATTTTACAATATTTTTTGTAGGTAATATGTATTTACATTTTAATAACTTTTTATAATATCTTGTGGGCAGCTGGATGCCATGCCGATTTACCCCATGCAACTTGTTAGAATAGAATATTTCCAACAATACGATGATATAATATTTATAGAACAACTCCAAAAATACATAAGTACAATATTCAATACATGTCAAGACTGGCAGACCAGCAGCCCCGCTTCCGACGGTGGCACCCGTTCACGAGCATGACGCATGATCCAGCCATTGCTTCGCTCAACCATATTTGAGGGAACGTACACTTATTTGTATTACTTGTACTCTCTATCTTAAGATTATGCTTAAGGCTTTTTCGGTTCATAAACGGTTTAGGCCGTCCATAATTTTTGAAGCTCTCTTCAATTTCAATCCCTGAAGAAAAGCTTTTTAATTTTATTCAATGATTATTCATTAAGTCACGAGACTTCGATCACACCTGGTGATGAGTGACAGTGCAATCTGAGATTGAAGCGGGCTAGCCTTGAGTATGTTTGGTATTTCAATCAGTAGTCTAATCAGTTTCTACGCAACACCTGCCTGAACACTAAATTGCTTAGCGGCACGTCTTTGACGGTAGGTTGATATTACTAACCACGGGCAGAGCTTCCCAATAGACATGGCCTGAACCCATTTAGAGATTCCAAAATTTCCTCCACCGGGAATCGAGCCCAGGATCTCCTACTTATAAGACCACAGCGCTCACTATGAAGCAGTGATAGCCTAGTGGTAAGAACTGTGGTCTCTTATTAGGGGGGTTGTGGGTTCAATCCCGGGCACGTACCTCTGACTTTTCGAAATTATGTGCGTTTAAGAAATTAAATATCACATGCTTCAACGGTGAAGGAAATCATCGTGAGAAAACCTGCACGCCTAAGATTTCTTCATAAACTCAAAAGTGTGTGCAGTATGGCAATATGCATTGGGCCAGCATGGTGGGCTATGGTCTAAAAGCCTTCGAGACCTGCACTCAATAGTGAGCCTTGGATGGGTTGTTAATGATGATGTCTGTACTCGCCATTTCCTCCGAAAGACTATTTATATTATGTAGTCAAAAATATTCGTACAGCTCCATTGCTCAAAGATATCTAGGAAAGATTGAATGAAAAGTACTCACTAACACCCAAATTCATATCAATACCCGCGATGGGCATTCCCAGATAAAACCCGGCGTACATTGGTATAGTCAGATGGATATGGTTCGGTGCCATTAGGAGTATCACATCTTCTTGTCGGAATCCAAGTTTTCTGAATGCGTCCGCACATTGCACGGATCTTCTTAACGCTGATGCGAAGTTTTCCGTTTCGCCCGTCGCTCCATCAATCTAGAATAACAGAGAGTCAAATGAAGTAGTTAAGCGATACAAGTATCATCATGATCATCATCTTACCATCAAACGGCTCTCTATTGAGTGCATGAATGTTTATCGGCCATGGTTCACCACGCTGACTTAATGCAAATTGGCATATATAACACACCTTTGAGAACATCATGAATTCTCAGACGTGCAGGTTTTCTAGAGATGTTTTTCTTCACCATTCTCTTAGGATCGCGGTCTCCTGTTAGACTGTCATACGGAATCTTACTAAGGGGTAATATATTGTAATACAATACAATGGTCACAAAAAGTCACTCGAAAAGTCGAAACCCCATCCAATTGGTGAGCTGAAAAAATTTCCAAAGTGACGGATTCAAGATGGCGGCCATAAAAACTTCGTCGGTGTCTATCTCGGAGAGTAAACAAGATGGAAGAGTGGTTTCGTTGCAAAAGATGATCAGACCCAAAGGTATACTTGATGAACAGAAAAAAAATCAAGATGGTGGAATTTATTTTTCCATACAAAATATAAAGGAGAGGAAATTGGAAACTATGCAAGACTTTGATGCGATTTCTTTGCAGAATTTGTTTTTATAAAAGAATTCTCATTCTGATAAATTACGAGTTATGATGATTGAGGGTTTAGAAGATGGGTGAGGAGCAAAGACAGGTTGTTGAATATAGGCAGGGGCTGCTAAAAGAAAAAATACTCGAAACCTCATCCAATTGGCAGTGAGCTGAAAAAAAACCAAGATGGCGGATTTAAGATGGCGACTATACAAATTTCATAAGTGTCTTCATAAGTGTCTCGAAGAGTATAAAAGATGCAAGAGTGGTGTTCAGGTAAAAAATGAACAAGACCTGGAACTCTAATTGATGAACAGAAAAACTGCGGTCCACTTAAGTGGGCCGCGCACCCACGCGCCCTACTAGTTTATTAATATGGCGGTAATTCAATGTTAAAAACGTATTTAAATTGCATTTAATTAATTTGACTTAATTATCTAGTCCAAATGTTTTCTTTTTGTAATTGTGTAATCGATTAATCGATAATCTCAGGAAAATTATCTTTCTCATATTTCTCCGCTCCCAGATTAAGAATTGAGCTAATTCACTGCGTTACAAATGAAAAAAAATTGAGTACCTGCTTTGAAATGTCATGTTTTCTTAAATATAACTATCGTCTAACATACATCATTCGGGGCCAAAATATTTTGTTCTCGGGCGGCGTTTATTGAATTCCTCGCTACGCTCAGGATTCTACTTTAGAATCCTTCCCTTCGCTCTGAATTCAAAATAACGCCCTCGGGGGACAAAAAATTTCTTTGGCCCCCTAAAACACAAATAACTATTTCATCACGTCTTATTTTTCTTCCGTAAGAATATGCCAAATCAAATGAAAAATTAAAAGGCCAAAACATATTTTAAAAAAATTTAATAAATTTAACCAGAATTTTTTTAATCAAGTTTAATTTTTTCTTTCAGTTAAAAAAACCTGCCAAGTGTGAGTCGGACTCGCGCACCGAGGGTGCTGTACTCTAGAAGTAAAAGTAAAACGATAATATTTTATTATTTTTGCTTATTAATCGTTAACTTTGTTTGTAGAGGTTTATTGTTATCATAAAAAAAAACTATGCTAGTTAGAGCGTTGGTTTTATTTTTCCTGTAAAATATTATATAAACCTCTATTGACCATAATAATTTCTGATTTTTCAATTGGTAAACTTCGGAGATAAGGGGGAGAGAACGGTATTTTTTTCGACATTTTGCCTCATTAATCAAAAACTATTACATATAAAAATAAATAAAAATCTGTTTTAGAATGTGCACATAAAGGCCTTTCATATGATACCCCACTCGGTATAGTTAATCTTAATTTGAAATTTGAAACCCCCGATTTTCCCCCCTTTTTTTTAATTAAACTAAATTAATTTTCGCGTTGGTTTTATTTATATTTGGGGGGGAAGACGGTATTTTTTTTCGATATTTTGCCCGATTTATCAAAAATTATTATATCTATATATATAAAAGAAAGTGGTGTTAGTTACACTTTTTATAACTCAAGAACGAATGAACCGATTTGGCTGAAAATTGGTGGAGAGGTAGCTTAGAACCAGGAGACGGACATAGGATACATTTTATCCCGTTCGACCGCGTTTCCGTCAAGTCACTATAAAACGTGGTATAACAAAAACGCATCTGACATGGAATAACAAAACGCAAATGACAGTGGAATAACAAAACGTAAATGACAGCTAAACGTAATTTTGTCTTTGGTTAAGTATGGTAAAAAATTTGACAATTATAAAAATGATAGCTAAACGTAGGTAATTGATATCATCAGTAATAATTATGTTTTCTCTTTGAATCATCATTAACAATGCCGCGAGCAAGACGATCAAATGTTTCCTGCTACAAAGCTACGGATTGACGTGATTTATTGGATAGGTATAGTTGAGAACCTGGAGGGTTACTAAGATTTCCCGCGGGATATTATGAACTAAATCCACGCAGACAAAGTCGCGGGCATCAGCTAGTTTAAAAATAAATAAAAATCTGTTTTAGAATGTTTAATTAAACTAAAAATAATTTTTGATTTTTTTATTCCAATATTGTTGGCCCACTATTATACACAACTATTCCAAATTTCATGTCGATAGCTTTAATAGTTACTAAAATAATCGACTGTGACAGACGGACGGACGGAGAAAGTCTCACCATGAGGGTTCTATTTGTACCATTTTGGTACGGAACCCTAAACACTCCAAAAAATTTTTTTTATAAAATATCAACACAAAATATCGTGAAACTCTAACTTTTTAGGGTCCGACTTTCTCCGTCCGTCCGTCCGTCCGTCTGTCACAGTCGATTATTTCAGTAACTATTAAAGCTATCGACACGAAATTTGGCATAGTCGTGTATAATAGTGGCCCAATATCATTGGGATAAAGAAAAATCGAAAATTATTTTTAGTTTTATTAAAAAAGGGGGAAAATCGGGGGTTTGAAATTTCAAAGTAAAATAACTATACCGAGTGGGGTATCATATGAAAGGCTTTTACTTGTTCATTCTAAAACAGTTTTTTATTTATTTCTAAGTTTTTGAGTAATCAGCCAAAATGTCGAAAAAAATACCGTCCCCCCCCCCCTTATCTCCGAAGTTTACCAATTAAAAAATCTGAAATAATTATGGTCAATAGAGGTTTATGTATATTTTACAGGAAAAATAAAACCAACGCTCTAACTAGCATAGTTTTTTTTTATATTAACAATAAACCTCTACAAACAAAGTTAACGATAAATAAGCAAATTAATATAATATTATCGTTTTACTTTTACTTTGGAGTACGGAACCCTCGGTGCGCGAGTCCGACTCGCACTTGGCCGGTTTTTTCTTTTATGCTTTGAATGATCTTCTCGTTTTAAACGCCAACAGTAATCACCTAATATAGTAGTGTCCCAACGGCCTTGAAATCATTCTTCATTCTTCTTCCCCCTCTGCACAACAGTGGAGTTGCCAGGTAGGATAACCAGGTGAGTAAAATTGATATTATACTCTCATCAGTTATAATTATAATCGTAGGTTGCCTTATTAAAAAGTTGATCCAATCCATGGTTGCCTAGATTTTATATGTAAATATTATCCGCAACCTTTTCGCGATATGTCGATAGTATATTATCAATCATTTATTTCTTGTCACTAATAAATAACAGATGAGGGTATAAATTTCTTATACCGGATCTTAGACCATAACGTTTACACTTACCTGTAGAATGAAGTCCGGAGCATCTTTGAAGCCTCGTAAAATCAGTTTACCAAGATGATACTTGTCGCCTGGTATACCTGACTCAGTGACCACTCTCGAAGATATCTCCTGCATGTACCAATGTACAGCATCTGATCTATGGTGCCAGTGAGTCATTGTTTATTTTAATTCTTCCTAGAAATGTGTATGGATTTTAAATTTTTAATATAATATATCAAAAATTGCGGATTCAGCTGCATTTAAAACGCATCTCTCTGGTAAAATAGCAACCAGAGTGTATATACCTAATTAAAGTAAAAATTTGTTAAAAATACATATTGTAACACTTTTTGGTTTGAATAGAACAACTGCTGATTTTCTTGCCGGATCTTACCAGAATCTGCTTTCCGAACCGCTGCTGGTAGAGTCCTATCTTTAAGATATCTTATTTAATAGATATTTTTTTATTGCGATCAGAGAAATATAGAAATTACCATATTATTTTAAACACCTAAATTGAAGTCAATCATGGAATATTATGTTTTATGTAAGTACTTACAGTTAAAAATAACAGCTGTATGCTTGTACTTTTTGTTTTATCTTATTTTACGTCTAATTTATAATTATACTTTGCCTAATTACTTTTTAAGACCGTGTAAGTGTGTTGTAGTATGTTACCTCCTACTTCGCTCAAGCAATGTTGAAAAATATCTCGTGGTTCTAAACATCTTATCTATATAAATAAAAACCGGCCAAGTGCAAGTCGAACTCGTGCTATGAGTGTTCCGTACTCAAGAAGTAAAAATATTCAAGAAAAGGTAATGTAACATAAGACTATGACTCTCTACCGCATGCACCACCCCAAATCGTCTGTTATGAGGTTGTATATACCCCGAAAATGTGGAGGTCGAGGCGTGTTAAGCGTCAAGACCATGCATAATCGGGAGATATCCAGCCTCAGAACCTACTTTGAGACGAAGAGGGAGTGTCCAATGTATAGAGACGTCATAGAATGTGATAAAGGACTCACTCCCCTATCTTTGGCCAAACTCGAGTGGCAGAAACCGGAGGTACTAAGCACCTCTGACCGGGAGACCGTATGGAAGGAGAGGGAGTTGCATGGACGCTTTTTTAAAGCTCTTAATGAGCCTCACGTAGATAAAAAAACGTCCGTGCAATGGCTGCGCTTCGGTGACCTCTTTGGGGAAACCGAAGGTTTTGTGAGTGCAATACAAGATCAGGTGGTTAAGACGCGGAACTACCGAAAGTACATTCTGAAGGATGGCACTCACGACATCTGTCGAGCGTGTCGCCATCCCGGTGAGTCACTCAGGCATGTGCTCTCGGGATGTACGGCTCTTGCTAACACTGAGTATCTGCACAGACACAACCGAGCGGCCAAAATCCTTCACCAAGAGCTTGCTCTGAAGTACGGACAGGACGATTCTGGCGAATAAGCCTGACATCGTCCTGATGGACCGGGCACAGTCGAGGGTGTTTTTAGTGGACATCACCATCCCACATGACGAGAACCTCGTGAGAGCGGAGACAGAGAAAAAACGAAAGTATCTAGATCTGGCTCACGAGTTTACTGGCATGTGGCATGTGGAGTAACTGAAACCATCCCAATCGTCATTTCTGCGAATGGGTTGATCCCAGTCAGCCTCGCTCACCATCTGAGGCGACTGGGGTTCCGTGGCAGTTCGCTCGCGGCCAAGATGCAAAAAGCGGTGTTGCTAGACTCGGCTAGGATAGTCCGTCGGTTTCTCAGCCTGTCGCCCTGACCCCCGGCCGTCTGGTCTCCCCTGCCGGGGTATAATCCTCCGCCCGATACAAGTAATTATTTGTATACACGTTTCAGAATTTCGCAAAAATCTCAAGTGGCTCCCAATTCGCCTTCGCAGGAATACTCGAATTTTATCTCTCTTATACAGTGTCCTTTTCAATCCAACTACTCCTTCGTACATGAAAGAACGGTTCGAGTTTCTCGGGGATTCTCATCCGGGTCGATCTCTCTGCTCTGGGGATAACTTAACTCTTAGAATTCCTTCCCATAGCACATCTTTCTACTCCAAGTCCTTCTCCATTACAGCTGTTCGTCTCAATTTACATTTACACAATCTTTGCCTATTTTTAAGCAGCTCCTTAAAAAACATTTTATGCCCCCGTAATTTTGTATAGGTAGATATTTACCTACTTAATTCCTTACTATTTATTATTTTGGCTTATAGTATGTATTTATGTATGTATGTAACATTTATGTATATGTAGGTATGTTTATTATATTTTTATTTATATATTAATTAATATATATATAGCTGCTCGTGCTGATTCACTGATTGACTGATTGACTGATTGACTCACTCACTGATTGATCACCTCTCCTGTAAAATTTTGTATGAAAAATTTTTTTTTCACCGATGGTTTCGTATAGAGGACAAAAATTCATTCAGAGGAAAATTATGGAGAGAGCTGATGATTGAGGATTTCGGAGACGGGTGAAGAGCACGGCCAGGGTATTGAAGATAGGTGGGGTGTGCTCGAACAAATGTCACTCGAAACCTCATCCAATTCGCAGTGAGCTGAAAATAAATTCAAAATGGCGGAAAAAAGATGGCCGCCATACAAATTTCGTCGGTGTCTATCTCGGGGAGTATAAAAGATGGAAGAGTGGTTTCCTGGCAAAAGATGATCAGAACCCAAAGGTCTATTTGATGAATACAAAAAAAACCCAAAATGGCAGAATTTTTTTTTTCTTCATACAAAATATATGGCGAATATTGAAGAGACTAGAAGCCGGGAATCATGAAAGACTTTGATACGGTTCCTTTTCAAGATTTGTTTTTATTGAAGAATTTTCATTATGACAAATGATGACATATGATGATCGAGGGTTTGGAAGGTGGGTGAGGAGCACGGCCATGGTAATGAAGATAGGTGGGGGTGCTCGAACAAAAGTTACTCGAAACCTCATCCAATTGGCAGTGAGCTGAAAAAAAATCCAAAATGGCGGATTCAAGATTGCGGCCATATAAACTTCAACGGTGTCTATCTCGGAGAGTATAAAAGATGGAAGAGTGGTTTTTTGATAGAAAATGATCAAGACCTAAAAGTCTACTTTCCGAGTAGAAAAACCGCGGTCCGCTTGCGGGCCGCGCACCCACGCGCTCTACTAGTATATATATATATTTCACCTAATTTTTATTTTCATCATTTATTTCTTTTTAGTGTACACCCTCATCCAGTATTTCTTATTACTGTTTCGTCATTAGGTTGCCTGGAAGAGATCGCTTCTTAGCGATAAGGCCGCCTATTGTACAGCTTCTATCCATATGTTTTATGTTTTATGTTCTTTTGTTTTGTGTTGATTGGTGTACAATAAAGTGTAAGTATTTTCATTTCATTTCATATCCCGCAGGTTTTTAACCATTAGCCTTAGCACTCTCTTTGCAACCGTTGTAATTTGTGCATGCCAATTTAAATTTTTGTCTATGATAATACCAAGGTATTGTATTTAGGGTGTCTGTTCTAAGTTTTCACAGGTGCACGAGGTATTTTTGTTTTCTATTGTATTAAAAAGGTAGGTATGAAGTTTTAGATTAAAATTCTGTGGAGGTTACGATGCTCTTGTTATGCTAAAGCAAACAAATTTTGTTTTTGTCGCATTTACAGTTAATAGGTTTGCTTCTAGGTGTCTAGTATTTTTTTTGGATTCCTTGCTCTACAGCTTTTTGTACCTCTTCCCAGGTCGAAAATATGTGACCATTTATGATTTCGAGCTTACACAAATTGTTCATGTAAGCTAAAAATAGGGTCGGGCCAAGAGTACTTCCTTGGGGAATCCCATGGGTGATATTGTTACTCTTTCTGCTGACATCGACTATAAATAAAAGCTATTGAACATAATTATTTCTGATTTTTGATTGGTAAACTTCGGAGATGGGGGGGGAGGGCGGTATTTTTTTTCAACACATATGATATTTTGAAAAAAAATCCCCATTCTGATTTTCAATTTTTTTTTTATTCCAATGATGTTGGGCCACTTTTATGTACAAAACTAGTCGATAGCTTTAATTTTAATATAACAATTAAGATATATAATAGACGATTTTCCCCATTTTTTAATTAAACTACAAATAATTTTTGATTTTTTTTATTCCATTGATGTTGGGCCACTATTAAACACAACTATTCCAAAGGACAGTGGGCGAAAGTGGTCCAAGAGCCTCCACTGATGAGACTTGCTGGAAATGAAAGGTCATAGTTATCGTATGATTCCGACAAAAATCTATTAAATTCTGTCCCGGGGTTATTTTGTTATGCTTAGTCATGTTTGTTCCGACTAAATAATATGATTTTACGTACATAACGTTGCCTTTATTATGACATGGTCTCTTCTCTTTATCTATCTTTAATTCGATGCCCCTCCCGCTTCTAACCTCACCGCACTTATCGCCCATCAGACACAACTACCAGAACACCGATGTGACGTCACCGACACCAGGCGCAGATATAATTTGATTATGGAGTACGTTTATGTTCTCGGCTCGCGTCCAGGTAAACAAAACAAGGTAAGGAATGTCAGAGGGGGTGGGATTATCATTGTGTATGTCCCCCTCCCGCAGTCCTAGCCTGTTGTGAATGCATGCACCGCACCGACCCGGTCCAACAACCGGCAAGCGAGTGTGCAGTCTTTGTGGCGACCGCCCCGTGTTATGCTAAGCTTATTCTTTCTAGCTTCTTGTGGGAGTACTTATTCATGGGGGATTTATGGAGCGGTCGTCAAGGTTAATGACGACGGTGGCTCATGTCGGTGATGAACTTTTTCACCTACCCTAATCTTCATTCATACCATAGACCATATCTAACCAATCCTAACTTCGTATATCAGAATTATGATTCTACCCACATATTAAGTTCCACAGAATACATACTTTGTGGTTTGAACATCGTCGCGACAGTCTTCGACACTATCACTGTGTTCGCTGCTTAAGATCTTGGTCATCATACTAATATTATAAATACGAAAGTGTGTTTGTTGGTTTGTCCTTCAATCACGCCGTAACGGAGCTACGGATTTTTTATCCCGGGAAAAAAATAGTTCCCGAGGGATTTTAAAAACGAAATCTACGAGGACAAAGATGCGGGCATCAGCTAGTGTTCCATAATCTTAAATCTATTGGCGCTTTTGATCGAATGACTTAATAAAAAGATAACATACACGCTGAATTGCTTAACACGAGTCATATTAATTTAGTCAGAACAAACATGACCGTAGCAAAATAACCCCCGGACAGAATTTAATAGAGTTTTGCCAGAACCATACGACAACTTTGACCTTTCATTTCCCGCAAGTCTCATCAGTGGAGGCTCTTGGACCAAGTTCCATACATTTTTGCCCATTGTCTTTTCATGTCGATAGCTTTAATAATTACTAAAATAATCGACTGTGGTAGACAGACGGACGGACCGTCCGTCTGTCCGACGGAGAAAGTCGATAAGGATTCCATTTTTGGAACGTAGTTCCTTATCGCGCGGTGCGGAAGGGGGCTAGACGGAAAAAATTAAGACAAAATTGAACCGACACTCGACACTGATCGACACTTTTTTGAAACCGACACTTTTTTGAATGTGAATTTGGCATTGTGTTCGGTATTTTTGCGGTACAATATTGGGTCTTGCCTTGTGGCTTCTGCAGTCGCCTAACAGTTAAAAGTCGATGGTTCAAATCCCAGCTCGACAGACTGAATTTTCTATTTTCAATTTTATTTTAAATAATTTCTACATGTGGAATTCTTCCCTAATTTTTTATAACTTTTAAGTTAGACTTTGTTGTCGTCTTTATTTTTTAGGGTTCCGTACCCAAAGGATGCCAACGGGACCCTATTACTAAGCCGTAAACCGTAATAGGAAGATAGTTGAAATTTTTACATATTATGTATTTCTATTGCCGCTAAAACAACAAATAATAAAAATAAAATAAAATTTAAAAATAAACGGGGCTCCCCTCCCATACATGGAAAAGGCGTCGAAATAAAATTTTATTTTTTTACCCTGGCATGTGGGGTGTCATTGTCTAGAGCTCATTAAGTGGAGTTCAGATATATATATATATATATTTTTATTATTTTTTAGCTACAAAAATGAAGAAATGGGGGCCATCAAAGTTATCTGTTTTAGACCAATTTTGTTAGGGGGTCTATCTCAAAAACTAAACTAGTTAAGAATTTGAAATTTTGGTATATTATGTAATAGTGTATTTAAACAACCAATGCTGAAAACACCGATTTATAATGTGGTTTGTAAGTTGTGACCAAAACAAACGAGCATTTTTTCCCCATTTTGCTAATTTAGTACTTTCTAAGAACTAAGATATCTAAATATGTATCTGGTTTGAAAAAATGATTTAGTCATATGTACGGAACCCTAAAAGAGCGACGACTTTCACACTTTAGCGTGACGGGTAAAATTGACAGATTTGAGTGACTATGAAACGGAAAACAATTCAATTTGTCATACTTAAATGTATGACAAATTGAATTGTTTTCAGCGTTTTGCGTTGCTTGCGTTCTAAAGTGTAAATGATACTTTTAAAATTTTCATGGTAAAATTATTTTATATTTATTACTAGCTGATGCCCGCGACTTCGTCCGCGTGGATTAATCCCGCGGGAACTCTTTGATTTTTCGGGATGACAATGTCACCCTCCAGGTTCTCAACTATACCTATACAAAAAATTCATGTCAATCCGTAACTTACTTAAAGGAACAAAACCCTATGAGCTAGTACTTAGCTTCTTACTTCTTAGTAGTGAAATAGTGAATAGTGATTAGTGATTAGTTAGTGATAGTGTAGTGCCAGAGCTGCCTTAAAGAACACAAGAACAAAGTGTCTTCAGTGAATAAAGAAAAACTTAGATGCGTCTATGGACTACTTCTTAGTAAGATAATTTATAAGTTTAGGTTAAAGTTTAAATTACTCATTAGCCATATTATTAGGCTAGATTGTAATTATAGTGAGTTATTTATACCCATAATAATGGAAAAAAATCCGTAACTTTGTTGCAGCGTGATTGACGGACAAACCAACAAACAAACACACTTTCGCATTCATAATGTGTATTAGTGAGGAAGAATTAATACTGCGATAATAAAGGCGATCTAATTAAATTTTAGAATACAAAAGTTACTACTGTGACTTAAATATGATAGTTAGATATATGCCCTTGGGGACTTTTTTTATAGGGAATAATGATTACTTTAATCATGTGGTACATAATATTTATGTATCATCAATAGTTTTCTCAGCATACGCCAAATAATGCATTTTATAGGCAAAATTTTGCTCTTTGGGTTACATTATTGCAATTTTCTTAAGGATCTCTAATTTTTTTGAAAATAAATTATAGCCTATGTTACTTGCTGATAACTTAGCTTTCTATTGGTGAAAAAATTGTTAAAATCGGTCCAGTAGTTACAGAGCCTATTCGGTACAAACAAACAAACCGAAAAAATATTTCCTCTTTATAATATTATTAGTATAGACTAATATTATAAAGAGGAAAATTATTTTTGTTTGTTACAGTAGTTACGAGTACAGTAGTTACAGAGCTTATTCGGTACAAACAAACAAAAAAATCTTTCCTACCAAACTTACTTACTACTTACTTGCCAACAAACAAACACACTATTTATAATATTTTGGATAGGTATAGTTGAGAACCTGGAGGGTGACATAGGCATCCCGGAAAATCATCCCGCGGGATTTTAAAAACCAAATCCACGCGGACAAAGTCGCGGGCATCAGCTAGTATGGAATAAAGTGCTAAATAAATTACAATGCCGAGGAGAAGACCAGCGGGATTGATCAATTATTATCAATCTTTCTTAAGGAAATATTAGGTATACCCTAAGACCGTATTGATGAATTTATTTTAAAACTTCTTATTTTTAAACATTTTTAACCGACTTAAAAAAATACAAAAAGAGGAGGTTCTCAATTCGACGCGTATTTTTTTTTTATTTTTTTTTTGTAGAATGTTACTCCATTTAACTCCCTCAAATCTTAACCGATTTTAATATTTTTTTTAATTTGAAAGGGCGTATCTGCAGATAGGTCCCATTTAAATTTGGTGAAGATTTGATGAATATCTTCGGAGATGGAGGACAGAACTCCTCAATGAATGAGAGGAAATCGCTCTCGATCAGAGTATGTAGGTATAGACTTTTAACCATGCCTAGTACATAACATACATACATAAGCTAAATTTCTATTTATCGTCTTATTTTTACAAGCTTTTATTTATGTTGCAATGTATGTATAGGTCAAGTCTTGCAAGATGTATTAGAACCATTCCCAGTTTCCGATTGAGCTGAAAATGTGCATGTACATGTAAATCGGATTGCAAAGCAATATTATTAGGCGGAGGCGGAAGATGGCTATGGGAATTCTGTAGTAAAACGATGAAACACCATGGAGTTAGGGCTCGTTTGATTCGTCTTAAAAAGTACTCTGGTCCTAGATAATATCCTGATAGGTCGATAGGATGAGGTCTGATGATGAAACTGAACGGTGGTTATGAGCACTCTGTAATGAAACTACGTAACCATATTTAGTTTGGGCTCGTTTCATTCGAATTGATAAGTAGTCTTAAAATATATCCATAGAATGGCTCTGATGATGGACCTGAAATTGCAGCCAGGATATGCAGCACACTAGTACAGTCTTTAATAAAAATAATAGCACATTTGTCGTGTTTGGATTCGTTTTGATCAGTATTTGATTCTACATAGAATGCAATGGTGGCAACACGATGAGCTGATGCTGCAGCCAAGATATTTAGCACAACAGTACACTCTTGAAAGAATAATAGCAGCTATGAAGTGTTTGGATTCGTTTTGATTAATGAATATAGAAACAAATCGCTCGCGATCAGAGAATGTGTAGATTTATCCTATGAAGCTACACTAAAAAGCTTAAAACAATAATATATAAAAATTCTTTAAAAAAAGACCGACTTCAAACGCCACTGAAAAGTATAAAATAATTTCAGTTTGTAGACGTATGTTGAAGTCGGGCGGGCCTCAATATAAACTCAATAGAACTGCAACGCTCGCCCGATATTCTGTGCCTGGACCTACAAATTATAAATTTTGGCTAGCGTGGCGCATTCGTTTCATCGTTTCATCGTTTCTATTTAGGCCCGCCCAACTTCAACATACCTACGTGTACAAACTGAAATAATTTTATACTTAGGTACTTTTCAGTTTCAATCCCCTATTATTTGAAATTTTCAAAATTTGCGAAACACATATTTCTTAACTTTTAATCGAAAACCCTAAAATCAAAGTTTTCATGAATATTACTTGATAAATGAAGGACTTTTATACAAACTTTCAACCCCTATTTAACCCTCTTGGGGTTGGGATTTTCAAAAATCCTTTCTTACTGACGTCTACGTCATAATAACTATCTATGTGCAAAATTTCAGCCCGATCGGTCCAGTGGTTAGAGCTGTGCATTGATAGATCAGTGAGTAAGTCACCTTTGCCTTTTATATATTTAGATTATTTGTTCTGTTTTTCTGAGGTTTTAGAATAAACTAGTAGGACGCTTGGGTGCGCGACCCGCTAATAAAAGCAGACCGCGGTTTTTCTGCTCATTATATCATAATATTCTGATTATAATTTCATTAGAGCATATTTTGCCAAAATACCACTGTTTCATCTTTTAAACTCTCATTTGCATAGCCGCCATCTTGAATCCGCTATTTTGGATTTTTTTCAGCTCACTGCAAATTGTATGAGGTTTGCCTTGCATAGTTCCCAACTTCTAGTCTCTTCTATATTGGCAAATTATATTTTTGTATGGAAAATAAAAGCAGTGATAGCCTAGTGGTTAGGACTGTGGTCTCCTATTCGGGGGTCGCAGGTTCGATCCCGGGTACGCACCTCTGACTTTTCGGAGTCAAGTGCGTTTTAAGCAATTAAATATCACTTGCTTCAACGGTGAAGGAAAACATCGTGCGGAAACCTGCACACCTGAGTTCTCCATAATGTTCTCAAAGGTGTGTGAAGTCTACCAATTCGCATTGGGCCAGCGTGGTGGACTATGGCCTATAACCCTTCTCTGAGAGGAGACCTCGCTCAGTAGTGAGCCGTTGATGATGATGATGGAAAATAAATGCCGCCATCTTGAATTTTTTTTCTGTTTATCAAGTAAACCTTCGGATCCTGATTATCTTTTGAGACTAAACCACGCTTCCATCTTGCTCTCCGTGATCGACGAAATTTTTATGGCCGCCATCTTGAATCCGCCATTTTGGAGTTTTTTTTCAGCTCACTGCCAATCGGATGAGATTTCGAGTGACTTTTGTTCGAGCACCCCCCACTTATCTTCAATACCCACAGTTATTAGGAGGAAGAACGTACGCATCAGGATTTTCTCGTCATGGAGGAGCGTTGTCAGGTTTTTGGGATACAAATATGATGGCTGACTATTGTTGATTTATCTACCATTTTTCTAAGTCTACATATATGAGCTGAGCAAAGTTTTTAAAGATCAATAGGTAATTTAATTTTAATATTTTATTGATTTTTTTCTAAGTAAATACATGTATTGTTTCTTAATTATTAAATTAGGGTATCTGTAACTCAAAAACCAGAGCTAATAAAAAAACTACTTATAACTACAATATTAATTGAAATCAGCATAATATTATTGATAGTCAGCAACAGCTAACATATTTACGGCAACAGATAGATATTGAGTAAAATAGTTGAATAGTTGTTAAGAGTGCGCGCTCGTTAACAGTAAACAGATTTGATTTTTACAGTAGTAGATCAAGTTTCAATTATCCGGAAAAAAAAATCGGCCAAGTGCGAGTCGGGCCTCGCTCTTTTAGGGTTCCGTTAAAAAAATTAAATAAAAATATTTACCCATAGAAAGATTTTAATTTAATTTTTTTAATTAAATTTAATTTTTATTATTTGTTGTTATAGCGGCAATAGAAATACATAATATGTGAAAATTTCATCCGTCTATCTATTACGGTTTACGAGATACAGCCCGCTGACAGACGGACGGACGGACAGCGTAGGCTTAGTAATAGGGTCCCGTTGGTACCCTTTGGGTACGGAACCCTAAAAACACGCAAGAATTACATCATACTGCCAAGGGACGTGTTTGGGCAAAAACATAAAATGATGAAATTTGTTCGATAATAAAAAATCGCGAAGTTAGGTCTAATTTTTAACCAATATTAATTTATTTTCAATGTGTTGCATATTACAGAGCCAAAATTTTTACATTGAATTCCGATTGATATTATCAAGAGAGTAGCCTAGTGAATTGAAAAGAAAATGAATATTTTACGAGTTACAAAGTATTTGGCGCTTACTACACTCCTATTCCGCGCAAAACGCTTTCTTTTGTCGCGCCTCACATGAGGTTGTGGTTATGTTTTATCTCATGATAAAGCGAAATCTGATTTTTTTGTGATGTGACACGCACTCTTAACTTATAATAATACTAGCTGACACGGCGAACTTCGTACCGCCAACTTATCTATTATAAACTAGCTGATGCCCGCGACTTCGTCGGCATGGATTTAGTTTTTAAAAATCCCGCGGGAACTCTTTCATTATCCGAGATAAAAAGTAGCTCTCCCGGTCTGAGGAACCACTACTATATCCATTACTATGGCCATGCAAAAAATCGCATCAATCCGCTGTTCTGTTGCGACGTAATTGAAGGACAAACCAACAAACAAACACACTTTCGCATTTATAATGTCAGTAATGCTGTATTATAACACTTTTTATAATTGTCAAATTTTTTACCATACTTAACCAAAGACAAAATTACGTTTAGCTGTCATTTACGTTTTGTTATTCCACTGTCATTTGCGTTTTGTTATTCCATGTCAGATGCGTTTTTCTTATACCACGTTTTATAGTGACATGACGGAAACGCGGTCGAACGGGATAAAAAGTATCCTATGTCCGTCTCCTGGTTCTAAGCTACCTCTCCGCCAATTTTCAGCCAAATCGGTTCATCCGTTCTTTAGTTATAAATAGTGTAACTAACACCACTTTCTTTTATATATATATATATATAATATATATAAGATTTTTATACCTATAAACTATAAAGGTACCAAGCAAAGATACAGTACGTAGTTAAATTCCAGGATCCAACTTCTCAATCCGATTCTGCCCACGTGGACGAAGTTGCGGGCATCAGCTTATTTTTATATAAATATAGACTAACTGACGACCGCGACTTCGCCCGCGTGGATTTAGTTTTCAAAAAAACTCCCGCGGGAATTTTTTGATTTTCCGGGATTAAAAGTAGTCTATGCCCAAGGCAACTATATAGTCCAGTCGACAGGTAGGAAAAAATTTGTGTGCGTCAGCACGACGCACAACTGGAGTTTACTTCATACTCAACGTTGAAATTTCTACCCTAACGTTGAGTAAATAAGGTTGGTCTTCGCTTGAGTTGTCGAATGGCCGCGCTACGCCTTTCACAACGATGCAAATCTCCTAAAAAAAACTATTTGAATAGCCACGGTGGTGTACTCCGTACAACACCGTGGCTATTCAAATAGTTTACACATAAGCCGAAAGATGGCGCTGATATACATGTGAACGAAAACCAACCTTATTTACTCAAAGTTAGGGTCGAAATTTGCATCGTTGTGAAAAACGTGACACGGGCATTCGACAACTCAAGCGAAAACCAACCTTATTAACTCAACCTTAGGGTAGAAATTTAAACGTTGTGAAAAACGTAACAAAGTCATTGATAAATTGATTTTACTGTCCGGATTTTTCTCATACCGGGCTGCTAAAATCGATTCTTAAGGAGTAAACTCCAATAAACTCCAAAAAGTGGGGTTTAGTGGGAAAAGGTCGGAAGTTAATGAAACTTTGGGATGTTGTTCAGGGCTTGTTTATTAACATTTTCTCAAGCTTTGGAACTAGAGGACCCTGTGCTAAAATAGGAGGGTGGGGGGAAAACTGCAAAATTTTCGACCTTCCTCAGGGTTTTCCTCAATAACTTTTTCCCTTACGTCCTACGTCAAAAGCATTTCTATACTTTTTTGTAGAACGTTAAATTTCCTATAATGTAGGTAGATTACACAAAACTTTTTGCATGTCAATTCGTTACTGAGATATGACGCTTCAATAAAAGGTAATTTTTCAAAATTGGCTAAAAACCTTTTGTGAATTGGGGTTGCGTGGGGTGAGCGGGGGAAGGGAGGGTAGAGGTACCATAATTAGAACAACGTGTCATCGTAATTCAGGAATAACAGAAGACATAAGGTGGAATTCTGCCTTTTTATTGCATTTTTAGCGAATTTTGAAAATTTTTTGTGTTGAGAAAAAGTTGAGACATTTCATTTTTATTTGATTTTATAATTAATACTAGCTGATGCCCGCGACTTCGTCTGCGTGAACTTAGCCTTTAAAATGCCTTGGGAACTCTGAAAATGTAGCCTGTCACTCTCCAGGTCCTCAAGTATAGGTACCCCTGCAAAAAATCACGTCGATCTGTAGCTCTGTTAGGGCGTGATTGAAGGACAAACCAACGCACTTTCGCAGTTATAATATTTCACCATATAAAGTGTAAGTGCATATAGTCAACGTGGTTTTTAGGTTCCGTACCCACAGGGTGCCAACGGGACCCTATTACTAAGCCTCCGCTGTCCGTCCGTCCATCTGTCAGCGGCCTGTATCTCGTAAACCGTAATAGATTGACAGTTGAAATTTTCACATATTTTGTATTTCTATTGCTGCTATAACAACAAATAATAAAAATTAATTTAATTTTTTTGTAACGAAACCCTAAAAGAGTGAGGACCGACTCGCACTTGGCCGATTTTTTACACAGGTAAAGTTAAGGACCTGGAAAATAACACAGGCTACTTTTTGTCCCGGGAGCATACATTTAAACGCCCGCACCACTACAAAGTATATAATTTATTGTAGATTTTTTTAAAAACGCTCGACTGATTTCTTTAAAATTTAAATGGGGCCACCTGGGAAGTATACCCTTTGAAACAAAAAAGAATTTTCCAAATCGGTTCAGGCGTCTTCGAGTAATCGGTGAACATACATAAAAAAAGATTCGTTGAATTGAGATCCTCCTCCTTTTTTGAAGTCGGTTAAAGTAATAATAAAAAGTAGTTCAAATTTAACGAAGTTATGGAGTATAACAGTCAAAATAGTTCAACCCCTATCTCAGAGAACATACATCCATCCATCCGTATACGACATCTATACAAACATACATCCGTATACATCCATCCTCACAAACTTTCACATTAATAATATTAGTGGGATAATATGAGTAATAATAAGTAGGATAGGATATAGTTAATGTATTTGTTGTTAGTAGGAGGAGATACATATATATATACATACAGACATGCATGCATGCATGCATGCAAGCATACTTACATACATACATATATACATACATACATACAGAAATACATACATACATACATACATGCATGCATATTGGCGCGTGATTGAAGGATAAATATGTGAAAAGAAGCATACGAATATCCCGCAGGAACCGTTTGTTTTCCAGGGATAAAAAGTAGCCTTTGTCACTCTTCAGGCCCTTAACTTTACCTGTGCTAAAAATAATCTAGAACTTCAATCTAAAACTCCGTTGGCGCATAATTGATGGATAAGTATGTGAAAAGTAACATACGAATATCCCGCGGGAACTGTTTGTTTTCCCGGGATAAAAAGTAGCCTTTTCACTTTTCGGGTCCTCAACTATGCCTATTAAAAAAACCACTTCAATCTGTAACTTCGTTGGCGCATAATAGAAGGATTAATATGCGAAAAGTAGCATATGAATATCCCGCGGGAACTGTTTGTTTTCCTGGGCTTTTTAAGTCCTCAACTATGCCTATCCAATAAACCACGTCAATCTGTAACTCCGTTGGCGCCTTATTTAAGGATAAATATGTGAAAAGTAGAACACTAATATCCCGCGGGAACTGTTTGCTTTCCCAGGATAAAAAGTAGCCTTTGTCACTTTTCAAGTCATCAACTATGCCTCTCCAAAAAACCACGTCAATCTGTAACTCCGTTGGCGCATAATTGAAAGATAAATGTGTGAAAAGTAGTATACTAATATCCCGCAGGAACCATTTGTTTTCCTGAGATAAAAAGTAGCCTTTGTCATTTTTCAGGCTCTTAACTTTACCTGTGCAAAAAAAATCACGTTAATCTAAATCTCCATTGCGCGTATTTTGAAGGACAAATGCGTAAAAAATAGCGATGCTATCCCGCAGGAACTGTTTGCTTTTCCGGGATAAAAAGTAGCCTATGTGCTATTCCAGACTATAATCTATGTCTGTGCCAAATTTCAGCAAAATCGGTTCATTCGTTGCCGCGTTAAAGAGTAACAAACATCCATCCATCCATCCATCCATCCATCCATCCATCCATCCAAACATCCAAACATCCTCACAAACTTTCGCATTTATAATATTAGTAGGATAGGAATAATAGGAATAATAGGAATACATGCATGCATATTGGCGCATGATTGAAGGATAAATATGTGAAAAGAAGCATACTAATATCCCGCAGGAACCGTTTGTTTTCCAGGGATAAAAAGTAGCCTTTGTCACTCTTCAGGCCCTTAACTTTACCTGTGCTAAAAATAATCTAAAACTTCAATCTAAAACTCCGTTGGCGCATAATTGATGGATAAGTATGTGAAAAGTAACATACGAATATCCCGCGGGAACTGTTTGTTTTCCCGGGATAAAAAGTAGCCTTTTCACTTTTCAGGTCCTCAACTATGCCTATTAAAAAAACCACTTCAATCTGTAACTTCGTTGGCGCATAATTGAAGGATTAATACGTGAAAAGTAGCATATGAATATCCCGCGGGAACTGTTTGTTTTCCTGGGCTTTTTAAGTCCTCAACTATGCCTATCCAATAAACCACGTCAATCTGTAACTCCGTTGGCGCCTTATTTAAGGATAAATATGTGAAAAGTAGAACACTAATATCCCGCGGGAACTGTTTGCTTTCCCAGGATAAAAAGTAGCCTTTGTCACTTTTCAAGTCATCAACTATGCCTCTCCAAAAAAAACACGTCAATCTGTAACTCCGTTGGCGCATAATTGAAAGATAAATGTGTGAAAAGTAGTATACTAATATCCCGCAGGAACCGTTTGTTTTCCTGAGATAAAAAGTAGCCTTTGTCATTTTTCAGGCTCTTAACTTTACCTGTGCAAAAAATCACGTTAATCTAAATCTCCATTGCGCGTATTTTGAAGGACAAATGCGTAAAAAATAGCGATGCTATCCCGCAGGAACTGTTTGCTTTTCCGGGATAAAATGTAGCCTATGTGCTATTCCAGACTATAATCTATGTCTGTGCCAAATTTCAGCAAAATCGGTTCATTCGTTGTCGCGTTAAAGAGTAACAAACATCCATCCATCCATCCAAACATCCTCACAAACTTTCGCATTTATAATATTAATAATAATAGGTGAAAGATAAATGTGTGAAAAGTAGTATACTAATATCCCGCAGGAACCGTTTGTTTTCCTGAGATAAAAAGTAGCCTTTGTCATTTTTCAGGCTCTTAACTTTACCTGTGCAAAAAATCACGTTAATCTAAATCTCCATTGCGCGTATTTTGAAGGACAAATGCGTAAAAAATAGCGATGCTATCCCGCAGGAACTGTTTGCTTTTCCGGGATAAAATGTAGCCTATGTGCTATTCCAGACTATAATCTATGTCTGTGCCAAATTTCAGCAAAATCGGTTCATTCGTTGTCGCGTTAAAGAGTAACAAACATCCATCCATCCATCCAAACATCCTCACAAACTTTCGCATTTATAATATTAATAATAATAGGTGAAAGATAAATGTGTGAAAAGTAGTATACTAATATCCCGCAGGAACCGTTTGTTTTCCTGAGATAAAAAGTAGCCTTTGTCATTTTTCAGGCTCTTAACTTTACCTGTGCAAAAAATCACGTTAATCTAAATCTCCATTGCGCGTATTTTGAAGGACAAATGCGTAAAAAATAGCGATGCTATCCCGCAGGAACTGTTTGCTTTTCCGGGATAAAATGTAGCCTATGTGCTATTCCAGACTATAATCTATGTCTGTGCCAAATTTCAGCAAAATCGGTTCATTCGTTGTCGCGTTAAAGAGTAACAAACATCCATCCATCCATCCAAACATCCTCACAAACTTTCGCATTTATAATATTAATAGGATTAATAGGATAGGATTGTTTATTTAAATAATACAGCATTTTAAATGAACATCTTTTGTTTTATTTATATTTAAAGGAAATACATAAATTTACGATGTGTTTCTAAAAAGTATATTAGGTACAACAATCTGTTACAACTACAATAGTAGATACTTATTATTAGATACAGCATAATCGGAAAGTTAAGAGCTATTTTGTTCTATCATAATAATTTATGTTTCAACTACCAAGTTAAAGCAACCGCTCGTTCGAATCTCGCTGCTTGAAATTGAAAACCTAATTACTGTCGTAACTAGTACAAAACTTTTGTTAGGCTAACTTTAGAATTATAAAATTAGTAGCTTCTGATGTGTTTGCATTAAAAAAATATGCGTTTTGAAAATAATTCTCTGCTCCTGATAGTTTATGTTGAGTTATTATTTTTTAAACGTTTTTTGGCTCTGGTGTAAAGTTCACTTTTCGAGATACAGCAAAATCGCTTTCCAGTGTCGATATGTTCTATGCATCTAGTCAGTAATTTGTACAAAAAATATTATATGCATAGTATAGATTTGCAGCATGTGTGTAAAAAAAAACAGTAAACTGTTACATTATTTTGAAGCTTTATTGTTCAACATTATTTTGAAGCTTTATTGTGTATGTGAGGAGTTATAGATTAGACGGATATAAACTTTTTATAAAAATTTCAGTCTGATAACTATTTAACTCTGCAATTTGAGTACCTTCATGGCAAGCGCGCTCCAACCTAGACCTCATCAATGTTTCTCAGCTTTGATTGTCATCAAGAGCAAGCCTATCTATCAATAAATAGAAACCGGCCAAGTGCGTGTCGGGCCACGTGCAGTGTAGGGTTCCGTAGTTGAAAGTCTCAACATACATTTTGAGTTCCATGGTTAAAATACTATAATATACTACAAAATATGCAACTTACACTACGTGTAATATCTAACTTAGACTAGTGGTTCGCCCCGAACTGAGACCTCGCGGTAACGGTATCCCATGATTATTCATTCAATCGATACATGATAACCAAAACTGACATTATTATTATGCCCGTTTTCACCAAACATCTAGGTTTGTTGGGACGCTCTCACAAACCGAAGCTTGAGGGTCTGATGAAGATCAGATAGATATTAACTGGATCTCAGTGACGGCTATCAGCAGGAGCTTTGGATTTGGACGTATATGTCTAGGTTTGTTGGGACGCTCTCACAAACCGAAGCTTGAGGGTCTAATGAAGATCAGATAGATATTAACTGGACGTCAGTGACGGCTATCAGCAGGAGCTTCGGATTTGGACGTATATGTATAGGTTTGTTGGGACGCTCTCACAAACCGAAGCTTGAGGGTCTGATGAAGATCAGATAGATATTAACTGGATCTCAGTGATGGCTATCAGCAGGAGCTTCGGATTTGAACGTATATGTCTAGGTTTGTTGAGACGCTCTTACACACCAAAGCTTGAGGATCTAATTAAGAGCAGATCGATGGTAGTTGGACTTAATTAACGAATATAGTAGCCGTATTGATTCCGCCGCGAGCTGTCATAGCTGTTGCGCGTGTCTACTTGCTATTAGATACGTTCCGCACTCGATATTGCACTGTCACTTAGTCCGCTGAATAGTGATGGCTAGTTTATTTATCGATATCCGTATATCGATAAATCATGGAAAAGTTTTTGGTTAAATCCCAATCAAACCCATCACTCACCAGTAAAAGACCTGCTGATGATGAGATATTTAATCCGAACGACTGGAAGATACCAAAGCGAGTTTTTCATCATGTGTCGCAACAACAACATGACCGTCTGGCCACCTCGAATAGGTTCAACGTGCTTTCTTCGTCGAACAAAGCATCCGCTCCATCTGGTTCTTCTACAACACGGCTTCGTGAAGCGACTGCAGTGAAACTGACAGCTGGTAAGATACCTCCGATATTCCTTGAAGCTAATGGTTGGACTCATGAACAATTAAAAACCGTCATCTCTCGATATACTAAGCAGTATCATCTGAAATATACCGGCAATAATAAAATAGCCATCAATTGTCATAATCCTGAAGCACACAATTTGCTAAAGGAAGGCTTACGCTCTGAAAACGCCGCTTTCCATACATTCTCGCGTAAAGACGAAAGGACGGCGAAGGTGGTTATTCTGGGTCTTCCTGCCTATGTTGAGGATTCGCTTGCTGATGAACTAGCCTCCCTTGGTTTCAAAGGGGTTTCTATCCGCCGGCTCAAATCTGCCAGTGGTCTTAATGCATCGTGCCCTCCATTCTTAGTGCACCTCCCATCAGGAGCCGATATCGCTTCATTCAAGCAGATTAAATATTTATCCCATTGCGCTATTCAGGTGCGCAGATTTCGACCAAACAACAATTACGGAACCCAGTGCTATCGATGCCAACTTTTTGGACATTCATCTAGAAACTGCAATTTGCCCCCAAGATGTGTTAAATGCGAAGGTGCATCTCTCTAGAGAATGCACTAAAAAGGACCGAAATGAACCTGCAATATGCTGCAACTGTGGTGAAAATCATCCGGCTAATTTTCGCAACTGTAAAGAACGACAAAAGTACCTTAACAATCTTCAATCTAAGAGAGAAGATCAAAGAAAAATCCAAGCAACTAAAATTAAGAATGCAACAGTAGATGGTCGCTCCTGGTCTTCTGTAGCAGCTACAGGCAATAATGCAACACAAACCAATGTTGAAGGAAAAAAAGCCGAACTACTACTCAACTACCCCAAGGGATAATACCACAGAGGAAATGCTCCAAATTCTTATGACTATTAAGTCCCTCAAAGGCCAATTCTCGGCTTGTAATTCCATGATGGACAAAGTGGTATTAATACTTTCTCACCTTGGTCAATATGTATAGCGTGCATGAGATCCGACTATTATACTGGAATGCTGACGGCATTCGTACTAGTTTAAATGAACTTCTTGACTTGTCATCGGACCTTAATATAGACGTCATCGCTTTGAGTGAGACGAGACTGAGCTCTAATTATACCCTCTCAGCACCGGGTTACACTGTTTACAGAAAAGATAAGAACCAAAACGGACGTGGGCAGGGTGTTGCATTGTTAATTAAGAGTGATATTATTCATTTACCTATAAACATTCCCGAAACCGTCAACCTGGAATGCGTTGGTATTAAAGTAGCTCTCAACGGTAAATATGTTGCGATTGTGTCTGCCTACCAATCTCCCAATTTAAGATTACTAGAAAATGATCTCGACATTCTGCTAGGTATTGAGTGTAGTAGCTTAATTATGGGAGATTTCAATTCCAAGCATGTCTACTGGAATTGCCCCAACAATAACTTGCATGGTAATACACTTTATGAACACATGTTTGTTAAAGATTTCGATGTTCATGCCCCTTGTGAACCAACTTTGATTCACTACCATGGTAATTACAACCCTTCCACGCCAGACATTGTAATAGCTCAAAATGTCCATAATATCTCTGACTTAAAGACACTTACAAGGCTCTCTTCTAATCATTTACCTGTATTTTTCACTGTTTGCCAAGAAATTAATCGTAAATCTTATGTCCAATACGACTACTCTAAGGCTGACTGGAATAATTTCAAACAGTTCATTGATAATAATATTATTCTATCGTCTAGGATCTTTAGTACCTGTGACGACATTGATGTCTCCATTAATCACATAACTTCCCTTATTGAACATGCCCGCAAAACCTTCATCCCTCGGGTTACCATCAATAATAATATAAATAGACTAGTAGGGCGCGTGGGTGCGCGGCCCGCAAGCGGACCGCGGTTTTTCTACTCGGCAAGTAGACTTTTAGGTCTTGATCATTTTGTACCCAAACACCACTCTTTCATCTTCTATACTCTCCGAGATACCTATGAAATTTGTAAAGCCGCCATCTTGAATCCGCCATCTTGGTTTTTTTTTCAGCTAACTGCCAATTGGATGAGGTTTCGAGTATTTTTTGTTTGAGCACCTCCCACCTTTCTTCAATACCTACCCTGGCCGTGCTCCTCACCCACCTTCCAAACCCTCGATCATCATATGTCATCATTTGTCATAATGAAAATTCTTCTATAAAAACAAATTTCGAAATGAAACCGTATCAAAGTCTTGCATAGTTCCCAACTTCTAGTCTCTTCAATATTCGCCATATATTTTGTATGAAGAAAAAAAAATTCCGCCATCTTGAATTTTTTTCTGTTAATCGAGTAGACCTTTAGGTCCTGATCATCTTTTGCCAAGAAACCACTCTTCCATCTTTTATACTCTTCGAGATAGACGTCGACGAAATTTGTATGGCCGCCATCTTTTTTCCGCCATTTTGAATTTTTTTTGAACTCGCTGGCAATTGGATGAAGTTTCGAGTGACATTTGTTCGAGCACCCCCCACCTATCTTCGATACCCTGGCCGTGCTCTTCGACCGTCTCCGAAATCCTCAATCATCAGCTCTCTCCATATTTTTCCTCCGAATGAATTTTTTTCCTCTATGCGAAACCATCGGTGAAAAAAAAATTTTTCATACAAAATTTTTCAGGAGAGGTGATCAATGAGTCAGTGAATCAGTGAATCAGTCAATCAGCCCCAGCAGCTATATATATAGTAATTACCACGTGATATCTGAAAACTTATACGTAAAAAAAATCACTTACGCAGATCTGCACTCAAAACGTTTGACAAAAATTGCAAACGTAAAATTCTAACTGACGTATATTCTCTCCAGCAAATTATCAACAGTAAAATAAAGTTAAAAAATGATATCAAATGGCAAACTAAGCTTTCGAGAGTGGATAATGCTACCTCAGAATTATGGCGTACAGTCAAATCTTTAAAGAGTAAACAAGATACAATTCCCCCCTTGAAACGTCCTGATGGAACTTTGGCCACTACTGAAGTTGAAAAATGTGAAGCATTAGCTGATGCATTTCTAAATAGTATGAATCTTACCAAAGATTGGGTTAGTGATGATGATACTGAAAGCAAGGTTCAAATATCCATGAGCCAACTTAATTCAGCTACCTTCTCAAGTAGCCTCCAGCTTGCTACGCCTGCAGAGGTCAAAGAATTAATTAAAAAACTAAAAACTAGAAAAGCTCCTGGCGTTGATAATATAAATAATATTAGTATCAAAAACCTTTCCCATAAAGCAGTTGTATATCTGACAAAAATTTTCAATGGCTGTCTCACCAATTGTTATTACCCATCTGTTTCGAAAATTGCCAAAATTATACCAATTAATAAACCTGGTAAGGATGAAACCTTGCCCTTAGGTTATCGTCCAATTACCCTATTATCCTCCTTAGGTAAGCTCCTTGAAACCCTTATATCTACAAGGTTGCTGAAAACCATTAACCATGCAATAATTCCAGAACAGTTCGGATTTCGACAAGGTCACTCAACTGCCCAGCAGCTAGCCAGGGTTACTGAGCATATTGCACTGAACTTAAACCAAAACAAGTCAACTGGTATGGTTTTATTAGACGTTGAGAAAGCATTTGACTCGGTATGGCATTCTGGCCTACTACATAAACTCTCGATTCCTGAATATAATGTCCCCCTGGAACTTGTCTGTCTTATTAGTTCTTATCTTCTTAACCGATCATTCCGTGTACACTTAGGTGATAGTTCTTCACAGCAGCGCCTTATTCCAAGTGGTGTTCCGCAAGGTTCCATTTTGGGTCCGCTTTTGTTTTTGGTGTACCTGAATGACATTCCTATACAGCCTCGTACGCATATCGCAGGATTTGCTGACGATGTGGCTACATACACATCATCACCGGATACTGATCTTATTATTTCCCGGCTTCAGCTGTCACTGGATGTACTCCATTCTTATTATAACAAATGGAAGCTCAAGCTTAATACAGCTAAGACTGAAGCTATCCTGTTTACAAGAAAACGTGCGATCCCAATTAGAACTCTCAAAATTCATGATTATTCAATACCATGGAGTAAGTCAGTAAAATACCTCGGCTTACACCTTGATCAAAAATTAAACTGGACTGAAAACACAAAGGCATTTAGATTAAAGGGAATGAAAGCCCTAAATGCACTTAGTCCTATCTTAAACCGTAAAACTAATTTAAGTTCGACTACAAAAACTAAAATTTATTCGTCCCTAGTGCGCCCATGCATAACGTATGCGGCACCTGTATGGAGCAGTACTTGCGATACTAACTATAACAGTCTTCAAGTTATCCAAAACAAAGCGTTAAAAATTTCGTATAATACACCATTCAAAACAAACTTGAAAAAGCTACATGTCCACATTAAATTTCCATTAATTAAAGATTTTGTTTTAAAACTAACACGTAAGTTTTACCTGTTCAAAAACCCCAGTAACACAAATAAACTCGTTTCATCATTAGGTTCAAGTCACCACTCCGTACGACTCGATAAATATGGTCGATATAAATTTCCGCATCACTACGTCCTAACCGGTTATCGGTGACGAAGGCGACCCGACGCGCTGACCGCCTGCATCACTCGCGATTGACTTCATATTTTTTCGCAAACCCAATTATGTCTTTTTTGTTTTTACCCTTCACTGCATATTCTTTTTAACTATGTAATATGTAGTTCTTTTTAATATAAAATTAATTGTATGTTTTAGATCCTAGTTTTGTAATGTGTAGGCAATAAATATTACATCCTGCCTGCAATCATAGTTCCGACGGTATTTTTTTTTTTTTTTATCAATTAGTGACAGCGAACGAAAAAAGCATAGAAGCATTTCTAGTACTCAAAAATAGCGTAACGGAAACTATCCCGTGGTGGGAGGGGCTTATAAACTGTACCGCAAACGAATCTAGTTGACTCGCGACATTCGTGCGTAATGGCCGGCTAAACGAATTGCATAAAACTAGATTTTATTAATTCAAAATGCCTTCATGTGTTGTGAAATGGTGTCGAAATCATACGGATCATCACCACAAGGATAGTGGAATAACTTTTCACGTGTAAGTACACCGATAACTATACTAAAATCTCAATAATTACAATTACGTATTATCCTTATGGATGGTGTTATACCATATGTAGTTAAGTAATTATAATACAATTATTTCGACTTAGATAGTATTTATTACATACTTTTAATTTTTGCTTTTAACGGGATAACGTTATACAAAACTAACTGCATTTAATTTACAATGCTCAGATGTAATTATTTTTTGAAAATATTGTATTTTCTTTTTAATTTTGCAATTATATCGTTTTTCAAAGTTATTAGTGACAAATAATATGATTTTCTTATTTGATTTTCTTTTTTTTATTTAGATTCCCACAAAACCCTTGTCGAAGAGAACAATGGGTAAAAGCTGTTCAGTTAGAGAGACAAGAAAATGATTGGATGCCTAGCAAAAGCTCGAGAATATGTTCCATTCATTTTAGAGATGATGATTTTTATCTGTCAAAGAAAGGATTCAGAATGATTAAAAAAGTCGCTACACCTAGTTGTACTGTAAGTATTTAAAAATATATTTATATATTTAAGTATGTATTAAAAATTTAGTCTGAGATGATGCTTTTAATTTGGTATGGTCGAGATAATTATTTTTTGTTTTGATAGTGTTAAGTGTATTTTGTGGTATTTAGATAAATTATTTTTTCTTGTTAAATTAATAAAAAAAAATTATTAAACAATTTCAGATGGTGTTTTCAAACGAAATTCCGGTTTTAACGACTCCATCCCCACAGCTCGAGACACCACTTCCACTGTCCAATATAACATCGAAACATAATAACATTACAATGGCTCCATCAATAAAGTCACCTCCAGTTAATAAATTGCAAAATGATAATGATAACTCATGTAACAAAGAAAATGATGAACAAAGGAAAGAAATTCCTTCCACATCCCGTAAACGTCGTATGGTAGGTTATTAAAATTAAGATCGGCGAAAAGTGTTCTACTCGTCATATTATAATTAATATTATTTCATTCCTAAGGTCCTTAATCGATATATGTTTCAGGTCTCTTGTCCAAACTGTGGTTGTGACTTCGGATTAACCATGAATGCTGCAGAAAACGATGCTGTTGAGACGCCATGGCCATTACCGGATATCACAATTTCTAAAACAAGATGTTCTACCCCTTTAAATACGCCTTCATCTGATTCAGACATTAAATCAGCACTTAATTCTCCTAAAACACATAACTTTAAAAAAATTATAAAAACCAAAACCTTTCTGTCCGAAAAGAGGTTATCAAAAATTAAAAGCTTGAGACGAAAAAATTGCAGGTTAATTAAAAAGTGTATTAAATTAAAAAACGTAATTGAAGATGTAAAAAAGAAAAAAATAACGGAATCAAATGTACTCTCTTCACTTCCTGAAGTCACACGCGATATTGTTTCGAGTATTAAAGAGAAACAACAAAAAGGAAAGCGAAGCATTATAAAATTTTCACCAGCTGTCAAAAAGTTTGCTCTAACGTTGCACTACTATTCCGCATCAGGATATAAATACGTGCGTAAACAATTCAATTCGTGTTTGCCCCATCCTTCGACATTAGCGAAATGGTGTCAAAGTGTTGACTGTGAGCCTGGTTTCACAGAGGAATCATTTAGAGCGATCAAGTCCAAACTTGAATATACTGATAAAAATCTTGCTTGCCTTATTGTCGATGAAATGGCAATAAGGCAGCAAAAAATTTTTAATGGGAAAAAAATGGATGGAGTTGTATCACTCGGATGTGGCTCGGATGAGATCGCCACTCAAGCCTATGTTCTCATGTTAGTGTCCTTAAATGACTCATGGAAGATGCCATTAGGCTATTTTCTCATAAATGGCATTACAGCGGAACAAAGGGCAAACATAATTAAAACGTGCCTTAAAAAATGTGCTACTGTGGGAATAGATGTAGTTAGTTTGACGTTTGATGGCTGCGCATCCAATTTAGCTACCGCTAATGTACTTGGGTGCAACTTGGATGATCCCGCTGATCTAAAAACTACTTTTACTCACCCATCTACCGGTCAACCCGTAGCTATAATACTTGACCCATGCCATATGGTCAAATTAATACGAAATACTTTAGAATCAAAAAAACAATTAATAGATCATACTGGACAAAGTGTTCAGTGGCGCTACATCGAAGAACTTAAAAAAGTACAAGATAACTTAGGTCTTCATTTTGCTAACAAGTTAACTGAGAGACATTTGAAGTTTAGAAATAACATTATGAGCGTTAAACTTGCAACACAGCTGCTAAGCAATAGTGTTGCCAAAGCTATACAGTTGTGTGAAGAAGTCCTCAATATTCCTGAATTTAATGATTCTGCGGCTACAGTCAACTTTATTAAAATTATGAATGATCTATTTGACGTCTTAAACGCAAACAGCTTGGAAGGTAAAGGTTTTAAACATCCTGTATCATTAAAAGAAATAGACAGCCTTTTTGAGTTTCTTGATTCGACAAAAGAATATTTACTTGGATTGTCAATTAAAGTGCGCAGTAAGACCACCCGGACCTTAAACGGAAGAAAAATTATCATGTTTACTACCACTGAAAAAAAAATAACAAAATCAAAGGTGAAAACAGGTGTATTGGGGTTACTGGTATGCATACAGAGCCTTAAACATCTTTTCAACGTTCTCGTGGTGGAAAGAAAGGCACTGACATTTATACTTCCCTACAAGTTTAGTCAAGATCATCTTGAAATGTTTTTCGGGGTGATACGCAACCACGGGCGTTGTAATAATAACCCAAACGCATCTCAATTTAAAGGTATTTATAAGAAAACATTACTAAATTTGGAGCTTCGCTCTAATTTTACTGGCAATTGCATACCTTTGACTGAAATCCCAATACTAAACTGTTGTGTAAAAATAAACGAAAGTACCAGAGGTTTTCGAAATGATTGATGATGTTCAGAAATTGAAGCTCAAAAGGACAATGATGATAATATACATGGAAACAACTGTGATGCGTTTTCCGATATGCTGGATTCAGAATTAATTTTACCCGAAAGAATTGAGCAAATCATAGGCTACGTATCGGGATTTGTAGGGAAAAAATTGAAATCTAAAATACATTGCGAGCGTTGTGTGCAAAAACTGTTTTCAGATATTAAATTATATTTTAATCAATTAATTTCTCTTAAGGACTTTGGCGGTTTAGCTTACCCATCTGCGGTTTTATTTAAGATTTGCTTAAAATCTGAATCTGTTCTCCGCAATGTAATCAAAACAAACAATGGCAAATCACTTACAAACGAACAAAATCTCGAGTTTATTGCAAGCAAATGCTTTGCATATGTTTCATCTTTCAAGGATGTGACTGACGCTTTAGAAGACATTTACTGCAGGCAAAGTATTCTCCTGATCAAAAGCGTAATACATCAATTTTTGGTTATTAGATTACATTATATCGCAAAAAAAGACTCCATGGTCATATCAACGCGCCAAAAATTAAACAAAGTAATTATTTTCAAAGGAACATGAAGTGATTGGATTGGTTTTTAACTCCCGACGCAAAAACGACGGGGTGTTATAAGTTTAATAGTCAACAATGATTCTTTGTTAACCTTCTCTTTAACCTTTACAAAACTACCGCCACTAGATGGCGCTTTAAATAATTTGGTTTTTAATTTTATTCTTCTACAAGTATTATAAATAATCTAATAAATGTTTATGTAAATAAAAGGTAGTTTTATTTTAAGAAAGGTTATAGGTATATTATACAATGATTCATTACAAATGTTTATCTGTACCGTTGCATATACGTGAAATAGGTCAAACTTCTTTGGATTATATTCATAAAATGCTCAATATGAATTCGAATCAAAATATAAAATAATTTTAGTTTGTACACGTATGTTGAAGTCGGGCGGGCCTAAATAGAAACAATGAAACCGATGCGGTACGCTGGCCGGAATTCAACATACGTGTACAAACTAAAATTATTTTATACTTTTAAAGTGTTTGTAGTCAGTTTTGTAAATTTAAACGCGGCAACGTTTGATGAAAAGTATATAATCTCCAGGGTACAAGCTATAAAGGCCTTCATCAAGATCGGTGCAGTGGTTGAGCCGAACATAGGTAACAAACAAACAGACACACTTTCACATTTATAATAATAGAATGTTGTTGCTAATAGAGTGCATTTAGTTTGGAGTAAATCGGCGTATATTATGACGCTATTTTAATCTAATTTATTTTGCTTTCCTTATTGCATAAAATCATCCAACGATTCCAGAGAGTCGACTGCTGAGTGCTGATTGGTCCTACGCAGCCGCGGCACTACGTAACTGCCGGCCAATCACGCTTGGTCCCGTGTCGTACGACAGATAGAAGAACCTATTAAGAGCTCTTTGCGACTCAAGTTCCTTCATTTAAAGGGCGTGCGTTTATTGACTAATTGGTACTAGTTTCGAAAGACAATTTCTAAGAAACGCGTCTTCTATGCTTTTTTCGTTCGCTGATTAGTGACCATTGTAATAATATTGTATTTTTGTTTTCATTTCAAATGTTTGTAAAGGCGAATTGTTTAGCCTGATTAACATTATAGCCCTATTCTTGTGTTTTCTTAGTTTATAAGAATGCCCATAATTGTAACATGCTGTAAAATAAAATAAAAAATAAAAAAAAATAAAAAAAAAAAATAGTGACGGCTATCAGCAGGAGCTTCGGATTTGGACGTATATGTCTAGGTTTGTTGGGACGCTCTCACAAACCGAAGCTTGAGGGTCTGATGAAGATCAGATAGATATTAACTGGATGTCAGTGACGGCTATCAGCAGGAGCTTCGGATTTGGACGTATATGTATAGGTTTGTTGGGACGCTCTCACAAACCGAAGCTTGAGGGTCTGATGAAGATCAGATAGATATTAACTGGATCTCAGTGATGGCTATCAGCAGGAGCTTCGGATTTGAACGTATATGTCTAGGTTTGTTGAGACGCTCTTACACACCAAAGCTTGAGGATCTAATTAAGAGCAGATCGATGGTAGTTGGACTTAATTAACGAATATAGTAGCTGTGATAGCCTAGTGGTTGGGACTATGGTCTCCTATTCGGTATATATATATATATATATATATATATATATATATATATATATATATATATATATATATATATATATATATATATATATATATATATATATATATATATATATATATATATATATATATATATATATATATATATATATATATATATATATATATATATATATATATATATATATATATATATATATCCACTCTTCCATCTTTTATTCTCTCCGAGCTAGACACCGACGAAGTTTGTATGGCGGCCATGTTGAATCCGCCATTTTGGAGTTTTTTTTCAACTCACGCCCAATTGGATGAGGTTTCGAGTGACATTTGGTGCACCCCCCCCCCACATACGATACCCTGCCCGTGCCCGTCACCCGTCTCCGAAATCCTCAATCATCAGCTCTCTCCGTGTTTTTTCTCCGAATGAATTTTTGTCTTCTATACGAAACCATTAGTGGAAATTCACTTCCCGGACCAGAAAATGTAGGTATTGGGTTTTTCTGTCAAGAAATTCTCAGTAGGTACTAGCCCGGAGTTAAGAAGTAGGGGGTGTCACCCCCATGCCTCGGAAAACCCGTAAAGCCGTAGGTCCAGCGTTTGCGGTCGTGTTGGATTTCCGTCCCATCGGACTATGCGAGTGAAGGAAAGGAGAGTGCACCTGGGTTGCGCAGTGCGTGCCCACTTGTGCAATATAATATCTCCCGCACAGATTCCCTCACTCACATAATTCCGTGTCACCTGTTCTGGTTATTGCGGATGCTCTGGCTTGAAAACTAAATATTAAGTAATGATATTTTGAATGCTTAATTTCATAGTATCAAAATATGTTAGTCGTACTACAAATACCATTAGAAAATCGGTGCAACCGGGTGCCGGTAACAAAATACCTAAAATTGGCGAACGCCAGAATGTTTGAACGTCCTTAAATTTTATCTCAAATGACTAAACATTCAATTTGATAGTAACCAACTGCTATCATAACAAATCTCTTAAGATCGAAGCATTAACTGAATCTGAGAGTCTTGAACTTTTTAAATCTGTACCAAGATCCTTAGGTACCTATTAACCTGTGATTCTAAGTGCGGCAGTGGCCAGTGAGTGAACTTGCCTTTAACTAAATCCTTTATTTCTTGTGCTGAAACATTGTCACTGGTGAAACCTGGAATAAAATTTCATTAAGTATAGAGGTACAAAATAAAAATAAAATAAAAATCGAGTGGTAAATCCCCTAACTCAATTCTGAACTTGGCTGGGTAGCGTTCGGGAAGCTCCGAGATGTCTTCTAGTCCAGTCAGATAATAGATTTTAAATGAGTCCCTTAAGCTTAAGCGGCATTCGGCGATCACACAACACACCGGTTAAGTCTCGCCATTTCATCCAAGCAGCGTTTATACGGGCTTTTACGTCATGGTCGATGCCACCCGACTCGTGCAGTACGGATCCGAGGTATCTAAAGGAATCTGCACGGCGTGCACTTTCCTCCCCTATAGAGATACTTCCAGGATCCGTGCTGCAACATGCGAGGTACTACGTCTTCGCCACATTAAGCGTCAGACCACCTATCTCCAACGTACTTTTCCAGGGTTTCACCTTACTTTCCAATATCTGTCTGTCTCTGTTCACAAGTGCTTTATCATCCGCATACATAAGAAACCAGGGTGGTAGTTCTTGAATGTTTTCGGTTATATCTATCTAGCAATACATTGAATAAAAATGGACTCAGAGTAGAACCCTGGTGAACACAATCTGTAACAACGAAAGGCGTTGTGTCACCGACAGGAGTCCTCACTATAGATTCGGAGCTAAGGTACATATCTCTAATCTCTAATAATGTCAACATAGACCTCAGGTACGCCTTTAGATCTTAGTGCCCATCAGATGACTCGCCGAGGCACAGAGTCAAAGGCCTTTTGCAGGTCTAATAATGCGAAATGCAAAGGGTGGTTCAAACATGGAAACTGTTTGATTCTATGAGGATTCTGAGGGCAAAGATTGGATCCATCGTGCCATATCCAGGCTGGAATCAATATTGACACTCAGAGATGACACATTCTTGGTGCAGCCTCGACTCGACAATGCGTTCGAAAAGCTTCATGGTGTGGCACATTACTTTGATGACGCGATAGTTAGAGCAGTCCTGTACATCTCCTTTACCCTTATATACAGGAGTTATAATACTTAGCCTCCAAGGCTCTGGCATTTTCCGGGTGTTCAGGATACGGTTAAAAGATCAGCAAGTAAGTACACACCACGAGAGCCTAACGACTTCCACGCTTCTATCGGAACGTTATCGGGGCCGACTGCTTTCCGATTCTTCATATGGCGAAGTCTGTTAAGAATCTCATCGAGCAATTTCAGAGCAACAAGTCCTTTGTTTGCAGGTAACTCGGGAGGTCGAGAGTCGAGGTATTAGGTATTGTTTAGACATATAGGGTTATAATTCGATAGATCCACACAGTCTCGACAAACTTACTAGCAATGTCAATTTTGTGGGTAAGATTTTATCGATCCACCCTACCTATTCGATATTTTTTCGTCTTGTCAATTCGCAAGTGAGACAAGCGAAGAATCGTTCGTTGTCATTGCTCGGACGTCTAAAGTGCCGCTTATAAAACTGTTCCGAACTTTTTACCTTTTCCATCGTGTCATCAAGTGTCGTGTTCCTCGAACTTGGATTCTCCATAACAGCAGCTGCTGCAGTGTTGTGTTATTCGTTCGAACTAAAAGAGAGAAGTCTAGCAGAACAAAAGCCGATCCTACCACCTGCATCGGCGTGGCGGATCTACGACATCGAAAGGTTAGTGGAATTCATAATTTCCTGCTTGCTTATTGATGTTGGAGGTTTGTCCAGAAATAGGAACGATCGAATTAAATCTCAATACAGTCCGCTAATTACTATTCTAACCAGTGATAACGTGGGCCTTACAACCCCACTAACATTTCATCTAAAACCATTCGGGTGGAATAAAACCCACCAATCTTTTTTGGCCCTTCTCGCTCGGATATTTACGTTCCTATTATATCCCGCTAGATAACTCATTTCGTAAATTTCTTCAAGTTAAAATCATTAGATGACGATTTTCGAATGACGCCTTGAATGACGCCATCTTGTCTAATTTTCGTATTCGTAATTCAATTGTCAAAGTTAAAATATTTCGTTCGACTTCGCTGATTCATTTCGTAAAAGTGATATCAATAATCAATTTAATTATTAATTAGTTTTATGTCGTACGTGTCGAAAAGCATTGTTTGTAATTATACGTAAATTAAAAATCTATTCGTAATTCTCATTAACCACTTACGGTAATGTACCTACTGAATAAGACGGTGTCGGTAAAGCAGTTTCAAACTTGTAGGAATCTTTGAATCGTGTTAATTATCCAATTTTTATTGTTCGTTATTTCGTTTTCAGGAATAGTTATTTATATTTTATTCGTTTCGTTATTCGCATAAATACCTATTCCCCTCAATTAAAGCATTGTGAGATTTTTCGTAGATAGATTAGCTCACATATTTTTTCGTATTTCGTCCAAAATCTGTAGGTCAAACATAAAGTTTTCGTCGTTATATTTTGTGTTTGTCCATTCGCATATTCGTATTTTCATATCGCAATAATTAACGGTTATTTAAATAAGAGTAAGATCAAGTTTTATTGTTAAATTGCACTAGACAACAAGTAGGTAGTTACAATTTACAAATTCATCGAGTCAAGCAAGCGGCACTTTTAGCATTTATACCTCACGACTACGACACGACTTTCGACTTGAGTGTAAAAAATATTTTTTTTTGTTTTCGTTCGTTTTTCTTTTAGTTTAAATATTTATTCGTTAGCACGGCAGTGGTTAGGCCAAGTTACTTTTTTTTTATTTTTTTTTTATTTGTTATTTTTAATTTTTTTTAAATTCGTTTTTCGGTTTAATTGGTTTTAATTCGTTCACATCATGACTGAATCAACTGAATATACCAGTTTGATGCACAGGAGAGGTTGCATTGAACAGGAATTAGACACAATCATTCAGTTAGGTACTGAAGCGGATTCAAATACAGATTGCTATCGTAAATTTATGGTTTCTTGTATGGGACTCGCCCGGCTGCAAGATCAATTTGAACAAATTCAGTCATCGTTAGAGACCTTAGAACTTGAAAGTACGAAGGTTCTGAGTCCGGAACATAGCAACACTCGTTCGGCTTTTAATGATTTAATTCGGGAAATCATGAGCATTAAGTTCGGTTTAGATGAACCAACTGCTAAATCCGAAATTCATTCAAATTCAAATACGGAGAAAAAACCCGTGAAGTTGCCATCGTTAACAGTACCTACTTTTTCGGGCGACTATAAACAATGGCATTCGTTCCGTGATATGTTCATTTCATTAATCGACGATAATAAGGACCTTTCAGACGTAGCGAAATTTCAGTATTTATTATCGTATGTTCGTGGTGATGCAAGTAAATTATTGAAAGGAATGGCGATAACCGGTAGTAATTATAAAAAGGCATGGGGCATTTTAGAATATAATTATAAAAATGAGCGCCTTATAGCCATGCAACATATGGATGCTTTGTATAAGCTACCTAATTTAAATTCGCCGTCCGCTTCGGGACTTCGCATCATTCTTAGTGGATTTTTAGAAAATATCGGCGCGTTAGAATCTATGGGTTTCCCAATCGAAGAATGGGACTTTATCTTATACCACATGCTTTATCGAAAATTAGATCAAACCACGCGTCGAGAGTTCGATAAATCGATTTTAACGACAAAAATCCCGAAATTTTGTGAACTTCAAGAATTTTTAAATCGTGAAATCGTTGCCTGGGAAAGTTCACGTCCCACACCTCGTTCCGATTCATCTCGCATCTCTATGCAAAAGGATAGATCTCGTGCTACCTCATCATTTGTTACTTCTCCAGATTCAAGTAGCACATCGAAATTATATTCAAATTTTGATAATTCAGCCAAAGTGAATACCACTTGCGTGTTATGTAATCGTAGTTCGCATTCATTACATTCGTGTTCTTCGTTCAAAAAGAAAAAACCTTATGATCGGTTCATATTCACGAAAGAAAATAAGATTTGTCATAAGTGCCTAAAGCCCATGCACGGTCTTAGTGAAACCTGTGCGAAGATTCGTTGTACGGTTTGTGATGCTTCTCATCACTGTAGTATGTTGCATTTCGCGAATACTACTAAAGAATCAGAAGTCCCATCAAAATCGGTTCAGCATTCGCAAGATTCGAGCAATGTTGTTTCATTATATTCAACTGATGTTACTTCTAATTCAAATACAGTTCTGCTTTCGACAGCTACCGTTTTAATACGTGATTCTTCAAATAAATTTATTCGCGCTCGAGCTCTTATCGATCCGGGCTCTGAAGCTTCCTTTATTACTGAGAATTTAGTAACTCGTCTAAGCTTAACTCGTCGTAAGTTAGGTACACCTATACAAGGTATTGGTGATCTAACTACCTGTTCAAAGGGATTCGTAACTACAGCAATTAAGCCACATAGCGGTTCAGGATCGGAATTGGCTCTTCGCGCGTTGATTCTTAAAAGCATAACGTCCATCAAGCCTTCCGTTTGTATAGACTCAAAATCATGGTCTCACATTAAGGATTTGCATCTTGCAGATCCGAATTTTAATTCGCCATCATCCGTAGATATTCTCCTGGGAGGAGACGTCTATGATGATATTCTCATCGGAGAAACTATTCGTGGGCCTATTGGAACTCCAATGGCTATTTCCAGTTCGCTAGGTTGGCTTCTCATCGGAAAAGTTGATCTAAGATATGTTCGTAATCAGGATCCGAAACCAACGATTTCCTCGTTCGTAGTTTCGGATCAAGAGAGCAGACTCGATATCATCATTCGTAAATTCTGGGAAATAGAATCGATTCCAGATAAACCAGTTCTGTCTGCTGATGATCAACTGTGTGAAGAAATATTCATTCGAACACACAAACGGTTGGAGTCTGGCAGATTCGTTGTCTCACTTCCATTTCGGGAAGCTGAGCCCTCACTCGGTGAGTCGCGTTCATTAGCACTCAAACGCTTACTTTCAATGGAGCGTCGTTTTGCTCGGGATGAGCAGTTTCGTAATTCGTATTTTGATTTCATGGCTGACTATCTTAAGTCTGGTCATATGGAACTTATTTCAAGTGATGTTCGAGATCCTCACTACTTTATTCCACATCACGGAGTGCTTCGGCCTTCTAGTGTGACGACCAAATTGAGAGTCGTATTCGATGCCTCAGCGCAAACATGCCTAGGATCGTTAAATGACACTCAACTTATTGGTCCGAAATTGCAAAAAGAGGTCGGAGAACTTCTTTGCAGCTTTCGCTTTCATAAAGTCGCTTTTATTGCAGACATTCGTCAAATGTATAGACAAATTCTCGTGGATGAAGGACATCAGAACTACCAGCTGATATTATGGCGTACTGACCCTTCTGATGAACCTCAAGTCTTTAGATTGAAAACTGTTACTTACGGGCTCTCGTCGTCTCCATTTTTAGCTATTCGTGTTCTGCAACAGTTAGCTTCAGACCATCAATCTGAGTATCCTGAAGCTGCTGAAGTCATTCGTCGTTCTACCTACATGGATGATATTCTAAGTGGTTCTGATTCGGTTGAGTCCGCTACTCGCCTCCAAAATCAACTTTTTGCTCTTCTAAAAAGAGGTGGATTCGAACTTCGAAAGTGGTGCTCGAACAGCCCCACATTTTTACAGCATCTTCCAGACGAAATAAAGACCATCGAGTCTTCTACAGTATCGCTGGACGAAGACAGTTCGATTAAAGTACTGGGTTTGGCTTGGCAGCCACTAAAAGATGTATTTTCGTATCACGTCGAATCTCTGCACGATGGAGTAACAAAACGCATAATTTTGTCAGAAATTGCGCGCATTTTCGATCCTGTCGGTTTTCTGTGTCCTGTTATTATCGCTGCCAAGATTCTCATTCAAGAACTTTGGTTAGCCGGCGTTGACTGGGATGCAGAGGTTCCAAGTGAAATTGAAAAGAAGTGGCTCCGAATAGCCTCAGAATTTCCAACTTTGTCATCGATACAAATTCCTCGCTTCGTTCCGTCTTCGAATACTGAGTCTATCGAGCTTCACGGTTTCTGTGATAGCTCTGAGTCGGCATATGCAGCGGTCGCATACCTTAGGGTTGTACACCCAGACCAAAATGATACTGTACAAATTTTAGTAGCCAAGTCTCGCGTAGCTCCGCTGAAGAAATTATCCTTGCCAAGGTTAGAGCTATGCGCTGCCACTCTTTTGGCTTCGTTATTCGCTTTCATTCGAAGATCGATTGGTTCCAAAGTGACCATCAGTAAGGAGGTCGCTTGGACAGACTCAAGCATCGTTTTATGCTGGTTACGTGCTGCTCCACATAACTGGTCTACTTATGTCGCAAATAGAGTTGTCGAAATTTTAAATATCCTTTCTCCTGATAACTGGAGACATGTTCGTTCGTCTGATAATCCTGCAGACTGCGCATCTCGGGGAATATCCCCTTCGCAAATTGGCAGTCATAACCTTTGGTGGTCCGGACCATCATGGTTGTCACTAGCGGAAGATCAATGGCCGGTTAGTTCGGTTGATGTTAACAGTTTTCCTATTCCAGAACGTCGTCATGCTCCAAAGGTAGCCGCATTACCCGTTGAGAGCATAGAAGAACCTTCGTTTCTTAATCGTTTTTCATCATTTCACAAATTGACAATGGTCGTCTCTTATTGCCTCCGTTTCGCAAATAATTGCAGAGCTAAGAGGACCAAATTAACGGGCCCTATGTCCGTTTCGGAACTACAAGCTACGAAATTGCGTCTTGTCAGCATAGTTCAAAAACTTTGGTTCAATTCAGATTTGCGTAAATTAGAGTCTGGAACGACCGTTTCTACTCGACTTCAACGCCTGAACCCATTCGTTGACAAGCAGGGTCTCATCAGGGTGGGCGGTCGATTATCTAATTCGGATTTGAGTTATCGGAAAAAACATCCACTATTATTTCCACCTGAAAGTCATTTTACAAAATCAATCGTCACTGATATTCATGAAATTAATTTACATTCGGGCCTGCAAGCCACCTTAGCCTCGGTCGCAAGAGACTATTGGATTCTTTCTGCAAAAAAAGTTGTCAAGAAGATTAATTTTTCGCTGCATAAAATGTTATAGACATCGTGCGAGTTTCTTAAAGCCTAAAATGGCTGACTTGCCTTCGGCTCGCGTACCGCAAGTCAGACCTTTCGTTAAAGTCGCAGTAGACTACGCCGGACCGATCTTGACGAAATCTGGCAATATTCGTAAATCTAAAATTGACGTCAGGTACATCTGGCGTTTGCTTCAAAATTTCGTCCAAAATTTTTGGAAACGTTCGTATAATAAATATTTGCATACACTGCAACAGCGAAATAAATGGACTAAGTCGATCGAAAACATTTCAGTCGGTACGTTAGTTCTCGTCAATCATCCTAACTTACCTCCTCTACAATGGAAGTTAGCTCGGGTTGCGGAAGTACACCCTTCAAAAGATGGAGTCATTCGTGCAGTCACTCTGAAAACTCAGCAAGGTCTTTTGAAACGACCAGTTCATCGGTTATCTCCGTTACCTCTTTCTGCTTAATTCGAATTCAGTTACACAATTCCCTTCGTTTTTAAGTCTATTCGTTACTTTTAGAAATTTAGATTTTTTTTTGTTTTTTCTTTTCTTTAATCTTATAAGTTTTATAAATTCAGTTTGTATGTTATTTAGCGAACTAAATTATTTATTAGTTTAAAATTTTGAACTCGGTAAAAATTAGATTTTAACGGTGGGCGGTGTTTAGACATATAGGGTTATAATTCGATAGATCCACACAGTCTCGACAAACTTACTAGCAATGTCAATTTTGTGGGTAAGATTTTATCGATCCACCCTACCTATTCGATATTTTTTCGTCTTGTCAATTCGCAAGTGAGACAAGCGAAGAATCGTTCGTTGTCATTGCTCGGACGTCTAAAGTGCCGCTTATAAAACTGTTCAGAACTTTTTACCTTTTCCATCGTGTCATCAAGTGTCGTGTTCCTCGAACTTGGATTCTCCATAACAGCAGCTGCTGCAGTGTTGTGTTATTCGTTCGAACTAAAAGAGAGAAGTCTAGCAGAACAAAAGCCGATCCTACCACCTGCATCGGCGTGGCGGATCTACGACATCGAAAGGTTAGTGGAATTCTTAATTTCCTGCTTGCTTATTGATGTTGGAGGTTTGTCCAGAAATAGGAACGATCGAATTAAATCTCAATACAGTCCGCTAATTACTATTCTAACCAGTGATAACGTGGGCCTTACAACCCCACTAACATTTCATCTAAAACCATTCGGGTGGAATAAAACCCACCAGGTATTAAGAAGCGTCAAGAAATACTCGCGCCATCTCTCCTTTACCTACGCTTCATTGTACAGGAGACTGCCTTTGGAGTATTTTACACAGAGGCATTTAGTTATGTCCCGCGTAGCTTTCTCTCGTGTTTTTGCCCACTTAAACACGATTTTCTGTCCCTCATTCGTGTCCAACTTATCGCAGAGAGGTGACAAAAAGTCGTGTCTAGCAATATCAGGCGCTCTTTTAGCATCACGTTTAGCAGTTCTGTACTCGGCTAGATCTTCAGGAGAGTTTGACTCCTGAAACTTCTTAAATTTAACCTTTTTCTCCCGAATTGCCATCTGAACAGAGCCATTCCACCACCACGTGTCCTTGTCGAGCACACGTCGTCCCTTCGTATCTCCAAGCACTCGATTACCAGTCGCGGTCATCACTGATTGAGTTCTAAGCCAGAAGTCGTTCGCTGACTCATTGTCAGTACCGGAATCTAAACTTTCCATGCCTGAACGGAACTCATTCACTTTGTCGCTGGTCAGTAACCGCACTTGGTTTTGAGTATCTTGCGCTCAGTCACCTTCTTTTTCGGGGCAGTTTTGAGGTCCATAACAAGAATGCGGTGTTAAGTAGTAAGACTCTCTCCTGGAATGACTTCTTATTTTGCCAATGTTGCACCTCCTTGTGAGCATATAGTCAATCTGCGATGCGTGGGGACCACTTTTGTAAGTGACGTTTTTTCGACGTGACGTGAAGTGAGGTTTTTTCTGGAAGAACGCGTTCACGACGGTCAAGTCAAAAGCAGCGCAGGATCTGAGAATGATATCCGCTCATACTCCGGGCGCGCCGTGCCTACGTGGCCATTTAGGTCACCACCCACCACTATGCTATCGGTACTCGGGATGCCGTGTAATATATCCTCAAGTTCGTCCCAGAAAGCTTCTTTTTCAGCGTCTGTACAACCAGATTGAGGGGAGTACGCGCTAATTAGGTTGGTTACAGTGCCGCTTAGTACCACTTTAACCAACATTATCCAATCATTAACTCTCTGGACGTTAAGAATACTATTTTGGATATTTTCTGACAATACAACGGCAACGCCATTTTTCCCTGAGGGGCAAACGGTGTACATTAGCTGGTTATCATCGAACAGTTACGGGACTTGTTGCCTTTCCACCGCATCTCTTGCAGGAACGCTACTTTTACACGCCGTGTTTCGAGCACGTCTGCCAGCTCTCTGTATCGTCCCGTGAGAGAGCCAATATTCCAGGTGGTAAAGCGAAGCCTTGTTACTAGCGTCTTTGGCCGCGCCCGTACCGTACGCGGTAGCCCTTGCCCACTTTTCGCAGGTTTAAGGCGATGTGCCTGCGCGTTGTTTTGTGGCGACGCGCGACGCCTTATCCGTTAGGGTAACATTCCTTATAATATTTCTCTTCATGGTGATTTGGCGTGTTGTACAGGTTTGGTGTGGAGCGACTGCCGTCTGACCGCCACGTCCCCGAGGGGTACTGCACCGTCGTCAGTGCCTCGTTCGTTGTACAGCGGGGTGCACTGCGAGCAGGTGAGGTTGACTTGGCCGACAAGATGTTGGTGCAGCCCTTGCACCCCCGGAGACCTGCGCTCAGTAGTGAGACGTTAATGGGTTGCTCACAAACAAACTTAATCGTAATTAGATTACTTTAAGATTTTACTTTAATTTATCTATACTTAATATTAAAAAGAGGAATGATTTTTTTTGTTTGTTTGTTTGTACCGAATAGGCTCTGTAACTACTGGACAGATTTTAATTATTTTTTTCCAATAGAAAGCTAAATTATCACTTATCAGTAAGTAACATAGACTATAATTTATTTTCAAAAACATTAGAGATCCTTAAGAAAATTGCAATAATGTAACCCAAAGTAGCAAAATATTGCCTATAAAATGCATTATTTGGCGTGTGCTGAGAAAACTATTGATGATACATAAAAAATACTACATGACTACTACATGAATACTACTACATGATTAAAGTACTCAATATTTTCTACAAAAAAGTCCCCGAGGATTCCCTCTTTATATTTATATTCGTTTTTTTAGATATATTCAATTCATATCTAAGTATCATATTTAAGTCACAATATTAGCTTTCGTGTTCTAAAATTTAATTAGATCGCCTTTATTATCGTAGTATTAATTCTTCCTTACTAATATCTATTATAAATGCGAAAGTGTGTTTGTTTGTTGGTTTGTCCGTCAATCACGCTGCAACAAAGCTACCGATTGACGTGATTCGCGACATAGAAATCCCGGAAAATCAAAGTTTCCGCGGGATTTTAAAAATTAAATCCACGCGGACGAAGTTGCGGGCATCAGCTAGTGTAGGTATATCTAATATAATATAATGAGCAATTCTTGTATATATATATACCTATATATATAATCTGAATCTCGGAAACGGCTCTAACGATTTTCATGAAATTTGGTATACAGGAGGTTTCGGGGGCGATAAATCGATCTAGCTAGGTTTCATTTTTAAAAGGTCGTTTTATCCGTGTATTCAGGCAATGAAAAACCCCTTACAATATCATTAGAATACGAAGGTAAATTTCGCCGTCATCTATGAATTCCAGATAGCTCGACGGTAAATCGGGCGGTCCCGAAACCAGAAGACCCCGCTTCGAGTCTAAGACGATTATATTTTCCCCTATGGTTTTTTTTATTTTTTATAAAAAAAATTGCAAAGTCATTCTTAAAAGCATCATTAATTTATCACTGCAATTTGAGGCTTAAATGAAATATCTTATCACAATAATTACGTTTGTCATAATACTAGATGATGCCCGCGACTTCGTCCACGTGGATGAACTCTGTAATTGTGGAAATACGTAACAGGCGAAGTCGCCGATAAAAAACAGGACATGATGGCGAAGGCTGAGATATTACTTCTCATGTCACCTAATGAGCTTAAACAAGTAAGTGGTTGCACTACTTCAAAAGACGTGTGGAATAAATTGAAGTCTATCCACCAAAGCTCGGGGCCTGCACGAAAAGCTGGTTTGTTAAAACAATTAGTTGTAAAAAAGATGACTAATTCTGCTGAACTGATATGTTTCAAATGCAAAAAGAAGGGGCACAAGGCATCTGGGTGCTGGTCGAAAGTTAAATTTATAAAAAGAAATGGAAAAGATTCTTCCTTTGAGCAGCAGAAAAACTTCGGTATATTACCGACTTGTTTACATAGTACAGCCATAGAAAATAATAATATATGGTGTTTAGATAGTGGGTGCTCATCACATATGACAGGGGTAAAAGAGAATTTTTCTAATATGCACGATGAAACAGGTTCTCTTAAACTAGCATCAGAAAATCACACTACAGATATAGCGGGTAAAGGAAAAGTTCAAATTAAAATATTATAAAAAATACGCAGTATAACCTCCATGATACATTGTATGTACCAGAATTATCAGGGAATCTACTATCTGTGGGATAAATTACTGATAAAGGAAACACAATTATGTTCAATATAAATAAAGCATTTATTATGGATGACAAGGGAGGTTTAAGACTGATTGAAGGATGTTTTTGATTTAATAACTTCTTCAGTCTTATTCATTAACTAGCTGATGCCCGCGACTTCGTCCGCGTGGATTTAGTTTTTAAAATCCCTCGGGAACACTTTGATTTTCCGGGATAAAAGTAGCCTATGTCACTCTCCAGGTCCTCAATTATACCCATGCAAAAAATCACGTAGATCCGTGGCTCTGTTGCGGCGTGATTGAAGGACAAACCAACAAACAAACACACTTTCGCATTTATAATATTAGTAAGTATGATTAGAATATTAAATTACATAGGAAAACACTGTAATATTACGTCCATACGATGTATTACATCCATACCTACTATGTAGTATGTAGATATAATGATCGTTTGGCAAAATCTGACGCCTTTGGAGTAGTTTGGCTTTGACACAATAGTATCCACGATGGCTATATTATACGATAAATTACGCCTGCCAGCTTAAGATGAGCCGTTCACTCAAAGTATCCTGAAGATTCCGGGGTTCAAGTTATTTGGACCTCTACTGAAGATTGCGATGTCTATAATTTCTGAACTATGAAATTGACGACCTTGAAATAATTACAGGATAATCTCTAAAGAACCTGCTTTCTAACAAAAAAAGAATGGATTAAATCGGAATACGCCTTAATGAATTACAGCGAAATACACATTTTGACATTCATCCCCTCTCCCAAGGGAACCGTGCTGAATTTCGGCATAAAAAGTATCCTATATTATACCTCGTAGTAATAACTTAAATCGTGCCAAGTTTCATTTAAATCCGTCCAGTAGTTTCGGCGTGATGCGCGGCCAAGATACAGACAGACAGACAGACAGACAGACAGACAGACAGACAGACAGACAGACAAAAAATTAAAAAAAAATTGTTTTGGCTTCAGTATCGATTATAGAGTGCCCTCAAACAAAAATTTTCAAAATATCTTCAATGTACAGAATTGGACCTGTTACAGTTTTATTATATTATAGAAAAATAGTATCCAACTAGTCAATAAAATTAAAGATTTGACATTACCGGACCATTGTAAATTAATATCATTATATAGTTGTTTCACTTTTGTCTGTTATCCTTTGGATCCTAATCATTTCTGCTAATGTAGAGTGTAATCTCTCTATAGGCGAGTTTGAGTTTGGGTTGTAGGGTGTAGTAAAGTGAATATGTATGTTATGCATAGCACAAACTTCTGTAATAACTTCATTACTGAATTTAGGATCTGAGTCAGTGGTTATTTTATTTGGAATACCTATTATGGCGAATAAGCTAAGTAATGCTTCTGCTATATGAATACTTGTTGCTGCTGTAAGTGGTATCGCTTGTGCGTATTTTGAAAAATTATCAATTATCGTGAGAAAAGTCACACCACCACTACTATATAAATCCATAAACATATGCTCCATGGGTTTATGGGGTGTGTCAGTGAATGATAACAGTAATTTGAGAGGGTTTCGTTCGTATTTAGATTTTAGGCATTTGTCACATTTATTAATATATCTTTGTACTGATAAAAGCATGTTAGGCCAATGATAGTTCTTATGTAATTGCTTGTATGTATCTTGTATACCTCTGTGTATAGTTTTACCTTCATGATACTTTTGTGTTAATTGTATTTGTTCATTTGTGTTTTCCACTAATGTAACTCTTGTGGTACACCGTATTAACTTAGGGCCTCGCTCATTAAATATTGTTCTAACAACTTTAGAGAAAATGGGGTATAATTCCTCGTGATGAAAATAACAATGAAATATTCTATCAGGAATGGTGTGCTCCTGAAGAAATTTTATAATTTGTTCTTCTGTATTATTTATAGGAATGAAAACATCTTTAGTTACTATTTTACCTTTGGTTCTATCATCTATTCTGTACTCTACTCCGGGAGATCTTCTAATGTGAAATTGTTTTAACTGTCTATCTATTGCATCAGATGTTTCGGGAATTTTGTACGTTTCTTCTTCTCGTTCGTTTGGACCTATTTGAGTTAATTCTGGTGTTTCTATTTGTCTATCAATTGATGGAGGTTCAACAAAGATTGTTGAAGTATCTATTAGCGTTTCAAGATCTATTCCTTCGAGATCGATATCGCACGATGTTCCCGGTTGAAGTTCAACTGGCAGGTTTTCCTGATTTTCACTACCTAAAATAAGGTCTATTATTTCATCATCACGTAACGGTTCTGTTTCAACATCATTATTATAGACTATTTGTACGCGAGACAAAGCGTCGGCATTTGTATTTATTTTACCCTTTTTATATTCTATTTTGTAATCATATTCTGCTAATTTTAAACGCCATCGGGTTAATTTTGAATTTGGATCTTTGAGTGACATTATCCATGTGAGTGGGCGATGGTCTGTGTATATGGTGAATTTCTTCCCATATAAGTATGGACGGAAATATTTAATGGCCCATACTATACCAAGTAGCTCTTTTTCAATTGTTGAATATTTTTGTTCCGTAACTGAAAGAGTTCTACTTGCGTAGGCTATAGGTTTATCTGATCCTACTTTACCTTGAGAAAGGACCTCTCCTAAAGCTATTTCCGAAGCATCCGTTGTTAGGATAAATGGTTTGTCAAAGTCCGGATATTGCAACACAGGTGCATTTGTCAAGACTTCTTTACATTTCTCAAAAGAGTCTACAAACTGAGGTGTTATTTCTACTTTAGCGTTTTTCTTTAAGCACATAGTTAAAGGTTTCGTAAGTTTTGCAAAGTCCTTTATAAACTTTCTATAATAACCGACAAGTCCCAAAAATGACTTGATTTCTTTTTGAGTTTTCGGCAAAGGAAACTTTTTTATTGCTGCTATTTTGTCTGTGTTGGGCTTAAGGCCTTCGTCAGTGAGTGTGTGACCAAGGAATTTCACTTGCTTTTGTAAGAATTCCGATTTATTTAATTGTATTTTCAGGTTATGCAAACGAAATCTGTCAAACACTTGCCTACACTTCTCTATATGCTCCTGTAAGGAAGTGGAATAAATGATAACATCATCTAAATATGTTAAAACGTCTAAACCTCTTAAAACTGTGTCCATCAGCCTCTGGAATGTACTAGGGGCATTCTTGAGACCAAAGGGCATTCTCAGAAACTCATAATGTCCACGATCTGTACTAAAAGCTGTTTTTTCTATGTCTGCTGGATCCATCTCTACTTGATGATACCCAGATGCTAAATCGATTGTTGTGAAATATTGGGCACGTCCTAATTTATCGAGGATGTCGGTAATATTTGGCAAAGGATATTTATCCTCTATGGTTCTTTCGTTGAGTTTTCGATAATCTATGACTAATCTCCATTTTTGTTTTCCTGACGCATCTAACTTCTTCGGAACTATGTGAACTGGACATGACCAAGGAGAACTACTCTCTCTTATTATATTTTGTTGTAATAATTCGTCTATTTGTTTTTGTATCTCCTGTTTTTGTTTAGGTGCCTGTCTATAATTACGCACAAAAATAGGCGTGTCATCTGTTATCCTAAGTTTATGCTTAACTTGATGAGTAAACGTGAGAGGGATGCCCTCACAATAAAATATATCTCTGTAATTGTAACATAATCGCTCTATTTCTCGCTTTTCTTCGTCATTCATATGATCAGTTCTAAGCCCATTAAGATTTGTTTTGAGAAGTTTGTCTAACTCCGTGTAAGATGTGGTGTTGTTAAGTAATATGACGTTTTGTTGAAATGGCTCTCTATCTAATGGTGTTAATTTTATTTTGTAGTTGTTAGGAATACTAATCCTTTTCTCCAACTTATTTATGACTGTTGTTGTCATTACTCCTGATTTTACAGAAACTAATGCAGATGGAAATATTAGTCCGTGATTAGTCACTTGTTCCAACATTTCGTAGTCTCCTGTACTATAATTGCAAAGAATATTAACTACTTGTTCGCACTGTGGTTCTATTGTGGTATAAGATTTCATGTCGCCACGTATAGGGATCGTGACGAAATCTGTTTTTAACGTCATGCTTCTCATGTCAATTTTACATCCTAATGGAACGAGTAAGTCTACTCCTATTAAGCCTATAAAATCCGAGTCAAAGTCAAATAACAAAAACTTATGGACATAATTACAGTTAAACAGCGCTGGGAGTGGAATGTATGCGACTGTATCGTGTCTAGTTACGTTATGAGCTGTCTTAATGTAATGAGTCTCACGCTCGAGTCGAGTGTTTACATTTAGCAAAAGCGTCCGGTGAGATTAAACTTTGCGAAGCTCCGGTATCAATTAATAACCGATCACCTAATTCTTCTACGTAAATATAAGGAAGGCGATTGCGATGGTGAAGATTTAAGTACACTACGTTAGGAATTCTTCCTCCGCTACCTGATAAAAATTTTGAACGTTATCGTCCAACTCTTCCGAATCGTCACAAGTTTCACCATTATATTCCTCGTTCGGGCATTCTTCCGGCTGATCCTGGGGATCAGTTTGGTAGTTAACCGGCGCGTAGGGCGCGGACTTCAATTGTTTGTTTATGTTAAAGTTAGAAGGACCGGGCTGAGGTGCCGATCTAGGGTTACTTAATTGTTGTGGGTTACGATATACTGGTCTGTTTATAGGATTCACATTTTGAGAATTGAATCTAGGTGACATTGCTGGTTGACGAATAAACCTATTTGGCAATGCAGGTTTTTGGAACCTGTTGTTTGGAGCTGATGTTTGTTTAGTTTTATTTTCCATAGCTCTTTTATTTTTTAACTTTAAATCCTCTTGTTTAGCAAGGACTATAGTTTGTTCCAATGAACTTGCATTTTGGACGCGAACGCTTAGCGCCAAAATGGAGTCTAACTGGTCTAAAAATACATTAGTTGCCATTTTTTCATAGTAGTCTTTTTTAGCTTGATCCAAATTTATTAGTGTATAAGTTAATTCTCTTATTTTTTCCGAAAATGAATCTATCGTTAAATTATCTTTTCTTAAATTCATCAGTTCCTGGACGACTTGTATTTCGTCTCGGAACTCTCCGAATCTACGTATCAATATTTGTTTTATAGCATCCCAGCTATTGAAATCGGTGCACTCTGACAATGCTTCTATAGCTTTACCTGTTAATTTATTACGTATTAAGCACGCAACACTCGGGTTTTGTCTGTTGTCTATTAAATCTAACGCACTCTCTACGCTTTTGATGTAAAAAGATAAGGTCTTCTTGTTCCCGTCATAACAAGGCAAGAAGAATGATAGCGTTTTGAAATCTATCTCTCTTTGTATGATGGAATCTTCTGTTTTAGTCTGTTCCGTCGCCATTTTAGCACGCACAATCTCTTAACAATAATAAAAAATATTTAATTTGTAAGTATTTCAAGTAATACTTATAGGATGAATCAATAACCCATGCACAGCAAACAGAGATTAATGTTGTTTGTACAGGGATCTCGAGGGCAACAATGTTGTATGCTTACCCCACGAGCATGCCGATGTCAGGCTGGTTTTGAGTTCTGCTTCCAGTTTCTTTCTTCCCACCAGGTCACGCCGAGTAGATGTAAGTTCTTTTCGACCGCGTCGCGATAATAGTGCTTAAGAGTTTGATTAAATCACTATTTTATTTTACTCGACAATCGCGATCGTACCGCTCTGCGCCAATTATGTCGGGAGGCCTGGCGGAAGGGTTTTTAAAAACGAATATAAATGAAAACTGGGACGTCTGTCCACTCGGAAGCTACGTGTAGAACTAAATTTAATTTCAAACCACAGGTGATACCTAATTACAATCGTAAGAAAGGTGGTAACTTGAGAATATGCTTAAACATAAGTTATCCCTATATAACTCACGTCTTGCTCGGACGACGACTGCCGCGTCACTGCCACACAAATGAAAGATGTATATTTACAAGCGCACACACACATAGGGCCGCGCGCACAACTGAGTTGAACTATCTGTAAGACATGTGATGGGGCGGTACTTAGCTGGGTCAGCGGTATCGGTTGACTTAGGAGCTAAATGAGTGATCCCGGTGGTGAAAAGGCTCGGGAGTGCCATTTGCTCGAGAGCATCTTGGAATTGTCGAGCCAAAGTAGCATGGCAGAGCGTAAAACCCTTCAACCAGTAGTGATGCAGCCCATCGGGTCCCGGACTTTTCCAGTTCGGGGCCCGGCGCACCGCACCAGCTACATCCTCCGAAGAGATGGCGACGAGGTTCATTGGCTCTATTGAGGCACATGCTTCCTCTATCGCCGCAATCCAAGGGCCCTCCCCATGCTCCACCTCTCTTGACCATACACTTCACCAAAAGGCGACGAGGTCAGCCGGGCTCGGCCGCTGAGAGGTAGAACAGACTGCTGGGCACTCCAGTTTTTTATAGAACCTTTTCTGATCACTCGAGAAGAGGCGATTTTGCTGAAAGCGCTCGACTCTTTCCGAGTATCGTCGAATGCGGTTCCCCCATGCAGCGATTTTATGCTTCAGGTCGTCGATGCGCTCCGTTAGTTTTTGGGCTATATATCGGGCTGATCTAGTCGCACCCCGAGGCCATTAAAGGCTATTCTAACGGAGCGCACAATTCTTGGCCTAGTGTTGCCCGACCTGAAACACTGCAGTCTGCCAATGAGAGCTCTGGCCAGGGTGATACGGTGTTCTATTCTCCTTTTCCACGCTGGTTCCGTGCTGCACCTTAGATTAGCGCGTCCACGTTCCTGGGTGTTGACACCCATGAAACGGTGAACAGCTAAGGCCGCACCAAAGAGAATAGAAGCCGTATCATCCAGGCCAGTGATTATTATTATTATTATTAAATATAAATTTTTTCGAGGTCTAAATAATAAAATCGTATTGTAATTGCAATTTGCGAGGTATTGTAATATCAAGCGTCAGGTATCTCAGCCCCCACCCGATCAGCCTAGATTTCATGTCTACAGTCTACAGCACCCCACCCAATAGCCCAATTTAGTAGTTTAGTTTAATTCTTTAAAATAGTCCTGCAACCACCTATAAATATCTAATGTAAAAAAATATTTATTTAAGCACTATATAATATTTCTTAAGGCAAGTGTTGTGTACGCTTATAAGTGGCGTGTCACACCGAATAAGAATTTGTATAATATTAAGTTAGCCTAAGTTAGCATAGTTTTGTGTACACACTGTTGGCATACCTTAATAAACTAATGGTTCGCCCCGAACTGAGACCTCGCGGTAACGGTTTCCCATAATTACTTATTCATTCAATAGACACATGACAATCAAAATTGACATTATTATTATGCCCGTTTCACCAACCATACCTAAATTATCCCATAAGTAGAAGTCTCTTTACGTATAGCCCCTGAATATAATCCTAACATCCCGTAGAGGTTCGTAAAAACAAAGTTGACAGAAAGCGTCACCTAACTTAACATAGGTAGCCCATAAAGGTTAGGGAACTGTAGTGAAATCAGGTAAATTAGGTATAGTTTTTTGGAACATTCAAATTTAATTATTTGTTCACAGCGTCGTCTATCGACACGATCAGAAAACATGCAAAAACAATGCATAAATTTTCACGTCGCGACGTGAGGTTTGATATTTAAATATATAATAATTTTAATTAATTGATTATTATGTTAATGTATTAGTACTTCTGCTGCGTTTGCAATACGAGATGAGAGCGCCATCTATGGACATCATTGTAAAGTTCTGATAAAATACTAGAGCTCATTAAAAATTAAATAATTTAGTTTGCTTATTATATTTATCTAATTTTAGTATTTGTTGTTCAATTACATGATATAACGCTAGTAATTATAAAAGTTTCAAGCACGGCCTTTCAAGCGATCGTGACTTCTGAGGTCAAATATAATCTCCACTTTGAGAGCCTCCCATTACGTCAATTTAAGGAAAAAGATTAAAAAAATAATACTTTTGTACTCTGTTCCAAATTATCTTTAAAATGATACACAGCAACCTTATGAATCGCAAAAAAATATTTTACTTCGCATTCGCTTCTATGAGAGCCCCCCTGAAATAAAGATTTTTATAACTTTTTAAGCCATTTTCGGCTGAAGGCCATCGGTTTACATATTAGGTATATCTAAATTTGAAGTAAGTAAGTAAGTAATTACGTTCAGTAATTCAGAAGTTATAAGGCTCTGACAGACGGACGGACGGACGGACGGATGGACGGACAGACGGACGGACGGAAAAGTGCAAATTCACTCAAGTAGCTCAGAGACCTTCGCTTCGCTTGGTCAATAAATAAATAATTTTTTTTGATTATTTTATGGTAAGAAAGAAGACGACTTTATTTTTATCAGTCAGAAAAAGAAACCAATAAAATACACTTTATATGTAGGGTTTATTTTCTTTTTAGTGCTGATTTCACCAACTTCGAATGACGGAAGTTTAACCGGTGAATAAACTGGGCGTTTTGACAGTTGTATTGAAAAGCTGCCAAAAATGCGACTCGGATAAGACTTATTTTCCGTTTGTAAAATCTGTTCTTAATGTAACAATATTAATGTTAGATAATGTAATAACACACTATTTACGCCAGACCTCATTAATTTATTATTTGCTTAAGTAAGTAGGTAAGCTTAACAATAATTTAATTTGAGTTTTGATTTCAAACTATTCCTACTTCCATTGATTTCAAGTTTTATTCTCGTTTCATCGTCTGGGCCAGCTTAGCCAGTTTCGGTCGATCAATCTTGGATGTGGATGTGAGTGGTAACTCCTTTACAAATATAACGCCTCCTCTCAGTTGCTTCGTATCAGACAAGGCTTCTGTAAATGAAGGACGAAATATTTCCACTAATAAACGTATAGTTGAGAACTTTTGTACAAATATTCCGGGTCTTTTCAGCTTAGGTTACTAGTTGCTAGCTTTTGCCCGCGACTTCGTCCGCGTTGAGTCTAGTAGTTGAGGTAGCCTATGTCACCCTCCAGGTCCTCAATTATGTATGGAAAAAACCTATCGATCCGTTACTCCGTTTATGCATAATTGAAAGACAAACCAACATACCACAAAAAAACACACTTTCGCATGTATAGTATTAGTAAATATTGGTAGACGTATTTATAATATATGCTTATATCAAAGATATACTTAGCGTATATCTTTGATATAAGCATGTTTAATTTAACAGTAGAGTGACGTTTTACCTTGGAACAAGTGTAAATTAAAAAAATATTTTTAAATGCAAGCTTTTAGTAGCTACATCATTAGACTCTGGATATCACCTAGGATCAGAGTACTTGTTATGACGAATCAAACGAGCCCAAACTCGATGGGGTTACGTCGTTTGATTACAGAGTTCCGATAGCCATCTTCCGTCTCCATCATCAGATAATATTGCGTCGTCATCCGATTTACACATAAATGCAAAATTTCAGCTCGATCAGAAACCGGGAAGTGGGTCTAATTCATCTTGCAAGATTTGACCCAAACAAACAAATAAATAAATAAACTGGTCAAGCTAAATAAAAGCTTGTAATAAAATGAGGGCTATGACAATTTCTGTATTGAAAATACTGTCAAACGCTCGGATAAGACTAATTTTACGTTGGTGAAATGGGCCCTAAGTTGGTGTCTAATAAGTCTGTTATGGATGCTTACCTACTTCTTAAATATTTCCAAATTCAATTTAATTGTCTTTTATACAAGATATTATTATAATCTCGATCTCGATTGTCCTGCATGAAATATTACAGGCAAGTGTTGACAGAATGTTACCTTTGACCAAATCCTTGATCTCTTGTGCAGTGATCTTGTAGCCCTCGTGTGGCACGATGCAGGCGACGGGTAAATCTCCGTGCTCTGGATGGGGAATCCCCGTCACCGCTACTTCGAACACTCCAGGGTGCTTCATTATCTCACTCTCTATTTCTAACGGAGATACCTGGAAAAAAAACTTTGCCATTAATCGAATTCAGAACTTGCAATATGATAATATAAAAACAACACCACGAACTAAGAACACGTATTACCTATTAAGTAATTATGATAATAAATATACAAAATCCTTGTTAACGTCCTAAGAAGAATACCTATGAAGAATATCATGATTTAAGTACTTAGTAAACCTAGTCATTTTATATTGATAATTGGCCAAATAAAAATGCGTAAATAAATAATATAATTTGCGTTGTTAGCGCCATCTATCAACACAGCTTTAAATTTTCAGTTGACCGAGTGAAACTAAATTGATGCTTGGTACATACCTGATGGTTTCTATATTTAAGCAATAGCTTTAAGCGTTCGACGAAATAGTAGTTATCATTTTTGTCTCTGTACATCATGTCTCCTGTTCTTAACCATCCGTCTTCTACAAGTACTTGCGCCGTTACTTCAGGATTGTTGTAGTATCCCTAGAAAAATAGAAAAAGGGTAGAAAAATACCCAGTACAGCTACTATTTAAAGATTTATTTTCTTTTTTGGAGCAGATGGAAGTTAAGAAGAGTATTTGAGATCTTCTATTGATTCTATGTTGATAAAATTATCATTTATGAGAAACTAGCTTTTGCCCGCGACAGCGTCCGCGTGGAGTACGGAGTACCTAGTTTAAGAGATTGCTCTACTTTTGATAGCTATCGCTACGAAAGCTGATTCGGTATTTACCAAGTAGATGTAGGACCCTCCTATGGTCAAAATGGTATCAGTCTGCCTACGTACGGTACGGTACGGAAGTGGAAATGGGCGGGGCACATAGTTCGAAGAGCTAATTGTCGTTGGGGTCTCAAGATGCTGGAGTCGCGACCCCGCACCGGGAAACGCAGTGTTGGCAGACCCCCCCTAGGTGGACCGACGACGTCAAACGAGTCGCAGGGAGCCGCTGGATCCAAGCGGCGCAAGACTGAAGCCTGTGGAAGTCCATGCAGGAGACCTTTGTCCAGCAGTGGACGTCTATAGGTTGATAAAGAAGAAGAAGAAGACATATTATGACCAAATCATTTTTTAAAACTAGATACAAATTTAGATATTATCTTAGTTCTTAGAAAGTATTTACTAAGTAAATGTGGAAAAAATGCTCGTCTGTTTTGGTCACAACTTACAAACCGCATTATAAATCGGTGTTTTCAGTATTTGTTGTTTAAATAAACTATATAGTACATAATATACCAAAATTTCAAATTCCTAACTAGTTTAGTTTTTGAGATAGACCCCCTAACAAAATTGGTCTAAAACCGTCAACTTTGACGGCCCCCCCCATTTCTTCATTTTTGTAGCTAAAAAAAAACTTGAGAGGTGTCACCCGGATTAAACGTAGTTCCTTTCGATTAATTTTAGTGAAGGAATTGTAATAAACTAGTGGTGTCATCTAGTATTAAATTGATTAACTACTATGATGACGAAATTATATTTAGTTTATTTCTATTGCAGCTCTGTTACAAAACCAAAGAGTTACTCTGGTTTTTTAACAGATGGCGTTAGTAGTACAATAACATTTTATCCAATTTATACAATAAAAAATTAGGGAAAAATTCCACATGTAGAAATTATTTAAAATAAAATAGAAAATAGAAAATTCAGTCTGTCGAGCTGGGATTCGAACCATCGGCGTTGAACTTTTAGACGACTGCCCGATCCACTAGGCCATGCAGACGCCGTGTAGTATGGCGAAAATACCGAATACAATGCAAAATTCACATTCAACAAAAAAGTGTCGGTTTCAAAAATGTGTCGAGTGTTGGTTCCTTAATTTTTTCCGTCTAGCCCCCTTCCGTACCGCGCGATAAGGAACTACGTTCCAAAAATAAATATATATTTATTTGAACTCCACTTACTGAGCTCAGGACAATGACACCCCACATGCCAGGGTAAAAATAGTACATTATGATAGAAGTGCGTGAAGTTGGTCATTACAGTCGAGGCGGTATTGCACAGCCCGAGCCGCAAGGCGAGGGCTGTAATAGAGCCAAGACTGTAATGAACAAAGCACACGCGTATCATACGACGTTTTTCAACACACTTGCGAGGAAAAAAACAATTAGGTAGGTATAAAATACATTTTCTCACCTCCGGGCGGAAAGCGTCAATTTTCCTCCCGCTGCGCTAAACGAAAATGTCGCTTTCCGCCTCCATCGAGGAGAAAAATAGTATACACACCACGGGCAGTAAATAAGAAAGCCTCAGATCACATGTTTATTGACCTCGGCTTCGCCTCGGACAACAATTACATGTGATCTGAGACATTCCTTATTTTACTGCCCTAGATGTGTAATGTACTATTTAATTATTAAAGCAATTATTGAAAGTACAATGACTAAAATGATACGCAACAGTTTTTGTTGGATGTTGCACAGTATGTGTTATAGTATTATTAAAAATTTCACTGTGGTGTTCTTGAGTTACTGTAAATGTTGGAGATAGTGAAACATTCCCATAGGAATGGGAATGTTTCCATCCACCGATGGGCGTTCTAATTCTCCTTTAGTCAGAGTAGGCGGCACACAAAAATCACTGGCATATGAGGTAGAAGGTTGCGGTTCGGGACAAAACTTCTTAGAAGGTGGCTCCAAATTGATGGCTTGTGTTATCTTGGCACTTATGTTAACTTTGTTTTGAATTGAGTCCTCGACAAGATTCTGCGACTGTATTAGATCGCCACCCGCCATGGCACTTTAATGTTAATATATCAGCCCCTGCATCAGCTAGCAATGTAGCTGAGGTTCTTCTGAAACTGTGTCCGGTGTAATATTCAGCATCCGGTAATCCCAGAAACTTTGCGATTTCTTTTGGCATGGAACCAAATTTATTAACACCTATAGGTTGACCTGTACATTTTCCTTTTTGGAAGTTTTGAAAAAAACGGTCACTTTTAGCTTTATTTGTACGCAGAGCTTGATATTTCTTTACGATATCATAAAATTGACCGTCAATAGTGAACGATCGTGGGATTTTGTTCTTGGTGTTTGGGATTTTCACAAGAAGCATTTCCCCGTGATTCTTGATGTCGTTTGTTGTAATATTATTAAGCTCTTGTCGCCGACATGCGCCTTGGATTCCAAATATTAATGCAACCTGAAAAAAAAATACTTATTTATATTTTTTAATAAATCTTAGCCTTAGATTTTTAGGTTTAATTTAATTTGTAGTTAATTTTAGTTTAATAAGTAGTTTTCGATTGTCACTCTATTTATTGATTAGTTATCGGTAATAGGTGGATGCTTAATACTTATTTAGGTACTATGTTTCGTATACAAACTTAAGCTACAATAGATAGTATTAGTTTACTGACCTTCGTTGCTAAATATTGGCTATCTGGGGCTTCATTTAAGAATTTTTCGACATCATTAGGTGAATATACTTTAGATTTTCTGCCATATATAGCCATCCGACCGCCTTTTCAAGAATGCCATCAAATTCGTATAAGTTTTTATGTCGATTCCATTTTTGTCCGAATCATACTTCTTAACATGGAATAAATACACCACAGCGTGTTGGGCTTATATTTGTTGGCTGACTCATTAAAGTAAGCCAAAAACACGTTCTCCGAGAACGAGTGGGCTTTTTTGTCGCATTTCCATTTCATAAAATTTTCGTAAGCCCGTATGTATTTTTCTCTTGATTTTGATGGCAACAAACTGTCACTAGCGTTTTGTGCCTCAATAATAATATCTGGTGGCGTCGTATCCAAATCTAACTGTACTTCGTCACTTGTACTCGACATTTTTCACTCACAAATCAGCAAATTATAAACGAACAAATGTTTGCACAAAATGGCGCGGAGGTTTATTTTTTCGCGCGCCGTATCTTTGGTTGAATAACTATGCGCGCACAGGTTAAGTCCAGAGGCACCGAACACCGCCATTCAGCCACAATACTTATATTAAACTAAATAATTATGTATTTCTAATAAGAATTTACGGTAATTAATGATTTAAAATATTGTATTTTTTAAATGCTTTAATAGATAATTAGATTAGTATAAGCTTATCTTATCAGATTTTGACTACAACAAGTTTATTTATTTACAAAATAATAAATATTTTGGTAACAACCTCTTTACGGATATTAAAAAAAAAGTGGAATAAGAAAAACACTAGTGCGGCAATGAAAAGTAAAACGCACTAGTGTGTAATAAACCGCATTCCGGGCGTAAGACCAATGAAAAAATAGCAACTTTACGAGCAAGTGTGTTGAAAATTTAATTTCGACTCCTTTTCCATGTATGGGAGCCCCTTAATTTAATTTAATTTAATTTTTATTATTTGTCTTATAGCGGCAATAGAAATACACAATATTATGTGACAACTATCTACTACGGTTTACGAGATACAGCCCGCTGACAGACGGACGGACAGCGGAGGCTTATTAATAGTAGGGTCCCGTTGGCACCCTTTGGGTACGGAACCCTAAAAATTAGCCGCGGCCCGCCCCGGCTTCGAACGAGTAGATATGGGTTTTTTTTTAAATTATAAATTTTTACACACTCTTGGCAGACTTTCCATGCTTAGTGCCGTTTTCACCAACGTCAAGTGAAGTTTATCCGAGGAATAAATTGCACGTTCTGACAGTTTTTGTATTGAAAATCCTGTCAAAATATCAAATTTACGCTCGGATAAGACTCATTTTACGTTGGTGAAATTGGCCCTTAGTAGTTCAACAGTCGATCAAGTCTGCTTTTGACAAAACAAACAATCAAAAATATAAGGATTATTTTATCACTGAAAAGTAGTTATTGTGCTTTGAGTATTAAACCGTGCTAGTATAATACTCAAAGTTATTGTGACATAACTGTAATAGTTAGACATACTATGGTATTGCAGACTTTTTTGTAGATATTGATGTCTTCTATAAAACTGTAGTACATCACTTTGCTCAGTTGTCAATAGTTTCTACACCGTACGCGATATAAGGATTTTATATAAGGTATTTTTTTTTTCACACCTTGGGTTACATTATCGAAGTTTTCATACGGATCCCTAACTTTTTGGAAATATTCTATCGCCTATGTTCATCAAGGATAATGTAGGATTCTAATGTTGAAAGAATTTTTCAAATCGGTTTAGTAGTTTCGGAGCCTATTCAATTCAAACAAACAAACAAACACATCTTTCCTCTATTATATTAGTGTAGATGTTATAAGAAAAACCAATAAACAAACATACTTCCGCATTTACAATTCCTATTAGGAAATTATTATTTATTATTATATTATTTTAAAGAACCAAGAACCACTAGGTACTGATGAATTAATGAAAGTTACCTTGAAAACACCAGGTCCTTTGACCCAAAGTTCCCCATTTTCATTTGGCTTTATTACATCCTCAAGTGTGTTATGGTTAACCAGCTAAAAGAATTCAAATTTAATAGTAGAGTATATTACATTATCTTTAATATTTATCTTTGTAAGTACCAAGTTGGTTATTAATTGTACATTACTCACGACATCGTTAAGTAACCCTTCATCTGTAATCATTATGATTTTTACAATAGTACGAGATCCGGTATAAGAAATTTATACCCTCATCTGTTATTTATTAGAGATAAGAAATAAAAAAGCCGGCCAAGTGCGAGTCGGACTCGCGCACCGAGGGTTCCGTACTCCAAAAGTAAAAGTAAAACGATATTATATTAATTTGCTTATTTATCGTTAACTTTGTTTGTAGAGGTTTATTGTTAATATAAAAAAATCGGGCAAGTGCGAGTCAGGCCTCGCTCTTTTAGGGTTCCGTTAAAAAAAATTAAATTAAAATATTTCCATGTACCCATGTAAATATTTTTATTTAATTTTTTTAATTTAATTTAATTTTTATTATTTGTTGTTGTAGCGGCAATAGAAATACATAATATGTGAAAATTTCATCTGTCTATCTATTACGGTTTACGAGATACAGCCCGCTGACAGACGGACGGACGGACGGACGGACAGCGTAGGCTTAGTAATAGGGTCCCGTTGGTACCCTTCGGGTACGGAACCCTAAAAACTATGCTAGTTAGAGCGTTGGTTTTATTTTTCCTGTAAAATATACATAAACTTCTAGTGACCATAATTATTTCAGATTTTTCGATTGGTAAACTTCGGAGATAAGGGGGGGGGGGGGACGGTATTTTTTTCGACATTTTGGCCGATTACTCAAAAACTATTATATATAGCTGATGCCCGCGACTTCGTCCGCGTGGATTTAGTTTCTAAAATCCCTCGTGAACACTTTGATTTTCCGGGATAAAAAGTAGCCTATGTCCTCAACTATATTACCCATGCAAAAAATCACCTCGATCCGTGGCTCTGTTGTGGCGTGATTGAAGGACAAACCAACAAACAAACACACTTTCGCATTTATAATATTAGTATGATTAGAATATTAAATTGCATAGGAAAACACTGTAGCATTAAATCCATACGATGTATTACATCCATACCTACTATGTAGTATGTACTATGTAGGTATGATGATCGTTTGGCAAAATCTGACGCCTTTGGAGTAGTTTGACTTTGACAAAATAGGGCTATCCACAATGGCTATATACGATAAAGTACGCGTGCCAGCTTAAGATGACCCGTTCATTCAAAGTATCTTGTAGATTCCGGGGTTCAAGTTATTTGGACCTTATGCTGAAGATCGTGATGTCTATAATTTCTGAACTACGAAATTGACGATCTTGAAATAATTACAGGATAATCTCTAAAGAACCTGCTTTCTAACAAAAAAGAATGGATTAAATCGGAATACACCTTAATGAATTACAGCGAAATACACATTTTGACTTTCATCCCCTCTCCCAAGGGAACCATGCTGAATTTCGGGATAAAAAGTATCCTATGTTATACCTCGTAGTATTAACTTAAATCGTGCCAAGTTTCATTTAAATCCGTCCAGTAGTTTCGGCGTGATGCGCGGCCAAGATACAGACAGACAGACAGACAGACAGACAGACAGACAGACAGACAGACAAAAAATTAAAAAAAAATTGTTTTGGCTTCAGTATCGATTATAGAGTGCCCTCAAACAAAAATTTTCATAATACCTTCAATGTACAGAATTGGACCTGTTACAGTTTTATTATATTATAGATAGATAAAAATAAATAAAAAACTGTTTTAGAATGCACAAGTAAAGGCCTTTCATATGATACCCCACTCGATATAGTTATCTTACTTTGAAATTTCAAACCCCCGATTTTCCCCCTTTTTCTATCAAACTAAAATAATTTTCGCGTTGCTTTTATTTTTCCTGTAAAATATACGAACATAATTATTTCAGATTTTTCGATTGGTAAACTTCGGAGATAAGGGGGGGGGGGGGGGGGGACGGTATTTTTTTCGACATTTTGGCCGATTACTCAAAAACTATTATATATAAAAATAAATAAAAAACTGTTTTAGAATGCACAAGTAAAGGCCTCTCATATGATACCCCACTCGATATAGTTATCTTACTTTGAAATTTCAAACCCCCGATTTTCCCCCTTTTTGTATCAAACTAAAATAATTTTCGCGTTGCTTTTATTTTTCCTGTAAAATATACGAACATAATTATTTCAGATTTTTCGATTGGTAAACTTCGGAGATAAGGGGGGGGGGGGGGGACGGTATTTTTTTCGACATTTTGGCCGATTACTCAAAAACTATTATATATAAAAATAAATAAAAAACTGTTTTAGAATGCACAAGTAAAGGCCTCTCATATGATACCCCACTCGATATAGTTATCTTACTTTGAAATTTCAAACCCCCGATTTTCCCCCTTTTTGTATCAAACTAAAATAATTTTCGCGTTGCTTTTATTTTTCCTGTAAAATATACGAACATAATTATTTCAGATTTTTCGATTGGTAAACTTCGGAGATAAGGGGGGGGGGGCGGTATTTTTTTCGACATTTTGGCCGACTACTATTAAAACTAAAAATAATTTTCGATTTTTCTTTATTCCAATGATTTTGGGCCACTATTATACACAACTATGCCAAATTTCATGTCGATAGCTTTAATAGCTACTGAAATAATCGACTGTGACAGACGGACGGACAGACGGACGGACGGACGGAGAAAGTCTCACCATAAGGGTTCCATTTTTACCATTTTGGTACGGAACCCTAATGAATCTATCATTTATTTCTTATCTCATAATTTATACTAATCAACATATCTCGAATAGGTTGCCTAGTCAAATTTTAAACAAAAAAATTTTAATTAAATTTACTTCTCACATTAGTTATTTTAAAAAATCGTACACTATTATATGAGAGCATACCTAACCAAATTGAAAAAGTAAAGGTTGCCTTCTTCCCCCTCTGCGCAACTGTGGAGTTGCCAGGTATAAGCAGGTGAGTAAAATTGATAAACTCTAATTTCATCGTATTTTATATCAAATTAAAGCTTATTTTATTCTGAATGTTGCATTATTAAAAAGTTGATCTAATCTAGGTTGCCTAGATTTTAGATGTGAATATTATTCGCACGCAATTTAACTAGGCAACCGATTCGCAATATGTTGATGAGTATATTATCTCTAATTTATTTCTTATCGCTAATTGGTAGGATTTATCTTGAGATCGACAAGAAATTTTAAAATATCATCTAGTTCGACGCGGTCGAAGTCGCAGGCATCAGCAAGTTTAGATTATAAATTCCCTACTTACTGTCGCCAAATCAAAAATCGAACCTCAAACCTCTACTCACAGTGGTCACCACTGCGCCGTAGCGATTGTCAAAATGAATTAAAAAAAAAAAATTATAGTATTCAATTTTTTCAGTATGGTCAGACCAACTTGTTATAATATAGGTACTACCTAGGTAGGTAACTTACTTTCACTTTGATGCTGGAAATGGGTCTGCCGAGTGAATCAGGCAGACATCCGTCATAAACCATGGCTAATCCGCTAATTTCACTCATACCGTATATGTTAAATACTTCTGTATTGGGACTAACTTTCTGTAAAATATTAACATTTTAAGAATTAAACACGTAAACATAAGCCGAAAAGAGAAACGTAATTGATAATAATTGTTGTAGGTAATTAATTATTAATTTAATTTTACGTCAATTTGTTTTTGGTTATTATAAATTATATTTATCGTTATTTTTAATAGAAAGCCAAAATAAAAAGTTTCATGGATAAAACTTGAAAAAATTACGGACTTTTAGACAAACATTCAGCACCTTACATTACCTTACCTATTCCAAACCCCTTTGGGGGTTGAATATTTAATATGTTCTATTGTTTAATACCTTAACTTCCTCCAGAAGACTGGGGTGAACCGCACTTCCGCCGGCAAGGATTAGCTCAAAACTCGTCAAGTCACATTTGTCCCGGTCACCGACTTTAAACAGGGTGGTCAACATATTTGGACTGGTCATCATATATGTTGGCTTGAAATAAAAAAATTCTGGTCACAATTAGCTCTACCAAATACCAATGCACAAAGCAGTATTCATAGATTTAAGATTGGTAGTCGCTTCGCACACTACTACATACCGTCGGCGTTCTACTATCTACTACTAAATTGCGGCAATAGGGTATTTTATTCCTAGTGAGAAATAATCACATGAGATAGTTTAGGCAATAAGAAATCGGGAAGTGGTAGTTTCATTTCACAAAATTATAAAATAAATTTTAAATATTTTATTTGAAAGATTTCACTTTTTTATCTATGCTACAAATATGCCAAACGCTCAAACGATATCCGCCATTACAATACGTCATTAAGTTAGCAGTCTATATAATTTATCGGCTCAAATAGTTTGTAGTACAATTACAAGGTATTTTTGGAAACTATGTGAATATAAATAAATACAATAATTAATCATTTAGTAACTTATTTATTTCAATTTTTTTAGATTAATGAAACTAAAACAAAATCAAAATTACTGTCAAACGCAGTCTGCTAGGCACTCGAATCGGTTCTGCAGTTCGAGTTGGAAGTTTTCGGGATTTTGGATATGAGCACGAGAAGGTCGGAGAGTTAACTTCACCAGTCTGGCCTTATATTCAACGTGCCTCTTAGCATCCGGTGATCGCTACCGGTTTTCACCCTATTGATCACAGATACATCATTGAATATATGCCGCTTGGTCGACATAATGAAGTCGATCTCACTTCTCGTGGAACCATCGGGACTCAACCATGTCCATTTTCTGTGTGGCCACTTCCTGAAGAAAGAGTTCATCATAAAGAGGCCCTCCTTCTCCATGAAGTCGGCCAACATTTGGCCCCTTTGGTTCCTTTGCCCATAGCCAAAATGACCAACTCTCGTCTGTGCACCGCTTCGTTCACCCAGCCTTGCATTGAAATCCCCCATTACAACACTGTATTGAGTGGTAGAGGCGTGTATGGCTTTTGATATATCCTCATATAGCACCTGTACCTCCTCGTTAGAATGTGTCGATGTCGGTGCGTAGACCTGTATAACCTTCAGCGAATACCGTTTGGCGATTCTGAGTATAAGGTACGCTACCCTGCTCGACACACTCTTGACTTGTACAATGTTGTTGACGAGGGACTTGTGGACGATGAACCCGACACCACCCTGGGACTATTGATCGCCCTCCCGGTAGTAAAACTAGTTGCCGGAATTGAGGATTATCGAGTCCTCCCCCTCTCTTCGATCAATCTCCCTCAATCAAAATTGTTTCTACCCAGTTGTATGATCTGGCCAAGTTAATTACTTGGCCAGATCATACAACTGGGTAGAAACAATTTCGACGAAGAAGCCAATAGAAGGATACGGCTGGGCTGGCATTTGGAAAATTAAGTCAGGTCATCTCATCGTCAATACCTCAATGCCTGAAGACGAAAGTCTTCAATCAATGTGTTCTTCCCGTCCTCACTTAAGGCGCTGAAACGTGGACACTAACAAAAGGCTTGATCAAAGAGCTATGGAGAGGGCTATGTTTTTTTTTATAAATAATGGACCCTCTGACAAAGATTTTCAGAGAAGTATATGTGCAATCTCTTAATGTTAGGAGTTTCTCTTAAGGACAGGGTTCGGAATGAAGAGATCCGTAAGAGAACCAAGGTCGCCGACATAGCCCAAACCATTAGCAAGCTGAAATAGCAGTGGGCAGGCCATGCTTGTCGCAGAAGCGGTGGCCGTTGGGGCCGAAAAGTTCTAGAGTGGAGACCGGAAACAAGTAAGCATAGTGTGGGGCGCCCTCCAGTCCAGCACGTTGGATCGACGATATAAAACGGGTGGCGGGAAGTGGCTGGATGAGACGGCTGAGGATCGGGTGTGGTGGCGTTCTCTGGGAAAGGCCTATGTTCAGCAGTGGACGTCCGCAGGCTGAGATGATGATGATGATGATATTATCACGATAGGATCAAATTTAGACCCTTTAGAAAAAATAGTAAATTACCATATTCACACGCCACGTGAACCATACACGTAGCAACCATAGCCATGACAATATAGGTGATATAGGTTTCCTGTATTTTCTATGCAGCGAGCGTCCAACAGCTTTCTGCGATTCTTTTAACGAGAATTCTCCACTTTGGTGGGGTCAAGAATTTATTAAAGTTGAGTTAGTGATTTTTGGAACGAAGTTCCATATGGGCGTTGCGGAGGGGTACCCTAGCCGGCAAAAAACGTTCGTAACGTTAAATAAAAGCGTAAGATTTTTGGAGTTTACTCCTTAAGAATCGATTTTAGGCGCCCGGTATGAGAAAAATTCGAGGAGTAAAATCTACTTATCAATGACCTCGTTACGTTTTTCACAACGATGCAAATTTCTACCCTAACGTTGAGTAAATAAGGTTGGTTTTCGTGCGAAAGAGCTTTCGCTTCGGGAAGCCGAGCGCGTACCGATCGGGTCCGAGCGAATGGGGGCCGAGCTATTGTCTCGCCACTTTGCTCGGCCGAGTGCTCGGCCGACCACTTGGCGAAGGGTTTATACGCACCGAGTACTCGGCCGAGAGTACTGTCTCGCATCTCTACTCGGTAGGTGTAATCAGCCTATATGGAGTAAACTCCAGTCGTGCGTCGGAGCTGACACACACACTTTTTTTTTCGTCACAGTCCTTGTTTTATTTTATTTTTATAAATCATTGTAAACAAAATAAAGGTGTTAGAAGATTTTGTAAAGTAGTTTTTTTTTTATTTTTATCGATAAAAAAATCATGAAAAAAAATGTATACCCGAATAATTATTTTCTTTAAACCTCGTATATTAGAACTTGAAATTAATATTTTTATAATAAGAACTTCGTTCCTATCTGGTGTCCCACGACACCACACGACTTTTTTGTACTGTCACTTGTCAGTGCACATAATACTTCGAGTACAATACTATGATGGTGAGGGGAGAACTTTTTGAAGAAAAATATACTTACTCTATACTTATTGATAAGATAGTAAGCGTGCTCTGGCGTTGTGGGTTGTGAAGACTGAAGTCTTGTGTGTCTTATTATCGGTGAAAATACGAACTGGAACAACGCTGAGTACCACTGGATCGGTGAAAGGACGACCGGCAAGCGAGTTGGCGTCGGGAACTTATCATAGGTGTGCCTGTGCGATTGGTTAAAAGGATTTATAACAAGTGGCTTTGCAGGCTGGTCAGCTTTTCTACATGATTACATTGGAATATATATAATATTATATATATTACTTAAAAACCCACTTCGTAAAATGGTTCGTTATCCGACCATTTATTATTGTATTGGATAGAAGCAGGCGTTACTTTGCGGAAGTTCATGATTAGCAAGAAAAGGTTATAATTATTTTGCTATAATCCGCCAACAGAAAAAATCTGTATGGTCAAACATGCAATTAAAAGCTAAGCACCACTCACCTACCCAGCCAAGCAAGAAAGCCAAGTTCCCAAGCAAGCAATGCCACCACCACTCACATGCACCACCACACAAGACTTTTACACTACTCTCGACGCACGTTTCGCCCCGACACCGGAGCATCCTCAGGAGATGTCGACTTTACAATGACTAGACAATACAGCATTGTAAAGTCGACATCTCCTGAGGATGCTCCGGTGTCCATACAGATTTTTTCTGTTGGCGGATTAAGTATAGCAAAATAATTCTAACCTTTTCTTGCTATTTATTATTGTATTTAACTTTATATCGGTTCCTTTAATATATTATTATATTAGATGAAAACAATCAATGTTAAGACTTGAAATGTATAAAAGGATATGGAAATGATAATCCTATAGGCTTTAATAGAATGAAACCTGAAAGATCGACGACCGACGGTTCGATCCCCACCCAATACGAATCACACGTTGCATTACAATCGTACCCACTCCTGACACAAAACTCTCCGCTTATTTGCAGGGGGGAGGAGTCCAGTAATCAAGTTAAGCTTGGCTAATATTGAAATGATAATCCTATAGGCTCAATAGCCATTAATAGAGTGAAAACTGAAAGATCGACGACAACGGTTCGATCCCCACCCAATACGAATCACACGTTGGATTACAATCGTATCCACTCGTGACACAAAGCTTTCCGCTTATTTGCAGGGGGGAGGAGTCCAACAATCAAGTTAAGCTTGGCTAATATTCATTCAAAAACAAACACTTGCAGGAACAGCCATACCGTTAATAATCTAGTAGTATTAAAATGGATAATTACCACATGTAAGGAACAGAGACAGCGAAATTCTTGTGAGTGACAGCTGCCGATTTTGGTAATCCTGTTGAGCCACTAGTCGGTACCAACAAAGCTATTGTTTCACTGCTGTCGAAGTCTGCAGCTCTGACATAAAAGAAAGGGTTTCAAAAATTTTAGATAACAGTTTTCAAGACAGACAAGAATAAACATATTATTGTTATAATTAAACCCAACCCTTGAAGGTGCATTTTTCTAGCAGGTGTATTGAATTGAAAAAATAATTATTACTTTAACTGTAATATTAAGTTGTTGATAAAGTATATTAAGCTAATTTAATGGTCTATTAAGTTTATTTTATTTTTGTTAGGGTTCCGTACCCAAAGGGTACCAACGGGACCCTATTACTAAGCCTACGCTGTCCGTCCGTCCGTCTGTCAGAGGGCTGTATCTCGTAAACCGTAATAGATAGACAGATGAAATTTTCACATATTATGTATTTCTATTGCCGCTATAACAACAAATAATAAAAATTAAATTTAATTAAAAAAATTAAATTAAAATGGGTAGGTGGGTAGATGGAAATTTTTTAATTTAATTTTTTTAACGGAACCCTAAAAGAGCGAGGCCCGACTCGCACTTGGCCGATTTTTTTTTAATTAGTTTTCTTGTGTAACCACAATGGTGGCATTTCAGCCCTTGGGCTCCGCCTGAAAATCAGTGTTGCGGTGTATCAGGTAGGTACCTGGTACTTACCTGCCTTTCATGCTATAGCACAAGCTGAGAAGGTGGCCAATTGACTACACCACATGACAATTAATTTTAAATAGGTACATAAAGGTACTCTGGGTGATAACGTGATAACTAATTTGTTGTGTTGGTAAAGGTGTTGTTCAGTAAAGATTTATTTATTAACCGACTTCCAAAAAGGAGGAGGTTCTCGATTCGGCCGGTATCTTTTTTTTTTCTATGTAATGTCCACCGATTTCTCCGGGATTACTGGACCGATTCGCGTGATTTATTTTTTAATCAACAGAAGATGTTTGCAAAATGGTCCCATAAAAATGTTCACCTTCAACTCCTCAAGCCTGATGCTGCAGGGATATTGCTCACCTAAACTAAAGAGATTTAGGAAATGTCGATTACGAATTATTATTGTAGGTAACAAGTATGGACTACATCATGGAGTTCCAGGTCCTAGCTCCTCAATCCTGATGCTGCAGGGTACTGCCTACCTAAAACTATGAGGATTTAGGAGATGTCGATTATGAATTGATATTGTAGGTAACAAGTATGGACTACATCATGGAGTTCCAGTTCCTAGCTCCTCAATCCTGATGCTGCAGGGTACTGCCTATCTAAAACTATGGGGATTTAGGAAATTATTTGTAGGTACCTATCTAAGAGGTGATTTGGATCTTATGAATATACTACACTTAAAAGCTTAAAATAAAAATTCTTTTCAAAAAACCGACTTCTAACGCCACTACAAAGTATTTAAAAATAATTTTAGTTTGTCCACGTTTGTTGAAGTCGGGCGGGCCTAAAATACAAATTATGAAACCGACTCGCGATACTCGCTCGACTTCTACAAACAAGTCTCTCATATTGTGTAGCGTCCCGCATCGGTTTCATAGTTTGTATTTAGGCCCGCCCGACTTCAACAAACGTGGACAAACTAAAATTATTTTTATACTTTGTATTGGCATTAGAAGACGGTTTTTTGAAAAGAATTTTTTATTTAACTTACTTGAAATTTTCAACTGACGTGGCACTGCCATACTTTTCTAACAGTTCGGAAAAACTGAGGAATCCATTCGCCTTATCGAATGTTACAACTTGAGGTTTGAAGTCTAGTCCTTGTAATGCTGCCACAACATCCTTTACTTTATTCTTTTGACAAAATATAACTTTTGGTGCGTTCGATTTGAAAGAGTCCCTGAGTTCATCTGAAAAAGTACTTTATGGTTGTTTATAATTTTCTCCACCCAATTAGCTGGAGATCTAAAGAAGAATGCTGATAGAGGTACATTGACGAAGGTGAGAGAAATTATTTGTTGGCACTTGTTAGGAAAAGTTTATGAGTATATTCTCCCTTTTCATAGTAGCCCATCTTGCTGGAGGTATGCCCACATAGTCCACATTACACTTATTTGTATTACTTGTACTCTCTATCTTAAGACTATGCTTAATAAGGCTTTTTCGGTTCATAAACGGTTTAGGCCGTCCATAATTTTTGAAGCTCTCTTCAATTTCAATCCCTGAAGAAAAGCTTTTTAATTTTTGGCTGAATCTATTAATACGGGTACTGTACGAACAATTTATAATTATTCGTACAGAAGTCGGACGAATAATTTTGGTCAAATATTTGAATCGTGCTACCTGAATTTGGGGGAGGGGAGGGGGGAAGGAAGGGAGGGCCCCCCCCTTTAGTCTTGCCAAAATTCGCTTAGTGAAGGAGTGAAGGTAAAAAAATAGTGGGAGAGGGGAAAAGGAGTAGCGGAAGCTTAGAAACCCCTCCAAATTAATTTTTCATTTCAAACCAATAGAACCTAAGTGCCTGCCTGCGGCTGGGCACCGGAATCTTTTATGTTCTAACCTAACCTAACTTTAGTTTTTCCACAGTCTGGTGGTTCTCCCAACATGTTACAGTGTAACTAATTAAAAAAAAATTGACAAATAAAAAACAAGCTAATCATACAATTCATTCTTAATTAAAAAAAAATCTACATGTGGAATTTAAAAAATAAAAATGAAAATAGAAAATTCAGTCTGTCGAGCTGGGATTCGAACCATCGACTGTTAACTATTAGTATAACTACATATGTTAACATCGACTGCATAAGCCACTAGGCTACGGAGACCTGATATAAGTACCGCGAAAATAACGAACACAATGCCTTCAAAAAAAATTGAAGAACTGTACGAATAAATATAATTTATTCGTCCAGTACCCGTACAACTAGTTACTCCGTTAATTTTATTCAATGATTATTCATTAAGTCACGAGACTTAGATCTCACCTGGTGATGAGTGACAGTGCAATCTGAGATTGAAGCGGGCTAGCCTTGAGGATGTTTGGTATTTCAATCAGTACTCTAATCAGTTTCTACGCAACACCTGCCTGAACACTAAATGGCTTAGCGGCACGTCTTTGCCGGTAGGTTGATATAACTAACCACGGGCAGAGCCTCCCAACAGACATGGCCTAAACCCATTTAGAGATTCCAAAATTTCCTCCACCGGGAATCGAGCCCAGGATCTCCTACTTATAAGACCACAGCTCTCACTATGAAGCAGTGATAGCCTAGTGGTAAGAACTGTGGTCTCTTCTTAGGGGGTTGTGGGTTTAATCCCGGGCACGTACCTCTGACTTTTCGGAATGTATGTGCGTTTAAGCAATTAAATATCACATGCTTCAACGGTGAAGGAAATCATCGTGAGGAAACCTGCACGTATAAGAGTTCTTCATAAACTCAAAAGTGTGTGCAGGGTGGCAATATGCATTGGGCCAGCATGGTGGGTTATGGTCTAAAAGCCTTCGAGACCTGCGCTCAATAGTGAGCCTTGGATAGGTTGTTAATGACGATGTCTATGCTCGCCATTTCCTCAGGGAGACTATGTATATTATGTAGTCAAAAATATTCTTACAGCTCCATTGCTCAAAGATATCTAGGAAAGATTGAATGAAAAGTACTCACTAACACCCAAATTCATATCAATACCCGCGACGGGCATTCCCAGATAAAACCCGGCGTACATTGGTATAGTCAGATGGATATGGTTCGGTGCCATTAGGAGTACCACATCTTCTTGTCGGAATCCAAGTTTTCTGAATGCGTTCGCACATTGCACGGATCTTTTTAACGCTGATGCGAAGTTTTCCGTTTCGCCCGTCGCTCCATCAATCTAGAATACCAGAGAGTCAAATGAAGTAGATAAGCGGTAGGTTTAAGTATTATCATCTTCATCAATCCATCAACGGCTCACTACTGAGCGCAAGTCTCTTCTCAGAGAAGGATTAAAGGCCGCTAGCTGATGCCCGCGACATCGTCCGCGTGGATTTAGTTTTTAAAGGTAATCTCTTGGGTACTCTTTGGTTTTCCGTGATAAAAAATGACCTATGCCACTCTTCAGGTCATCAACTATACCCATGCCAAAAATCAGGTCGATCCGTTGCAGTATTGCTGCATGATTGAAGGACAAACCAACATAAAAACCTACTTTACTTTCGCATTTATTTTACACTAGCTGATGCCCACGACTTCGTCTGCGTGGATTTAGTTTTTAAAATCCTTCGGGACCTTTGATTTTCCGGGATAAAGTAGCCTATGTCAATCTCCAGGTCCTCAACTATACCCATGCAACAAATCACGTCGATCCGTATCTCTGTTGCGGCGTGATTGAAGGACAAACCAACAAACAAAGACACTTTCGCATTTATAATATTAGTATGATTAGTAAGGATAAGGTTATTAGTAGGGATATTAGTAAGGATAATAATAAGGATAAAGTTAGCGCTGCTCCAATGGGAATTTCCAGACTTCTCACAACTTTGAGAACATGGATCAGAAAGTGGGTGAAATCCTTAAGAAAATTATGGAAAACTCTCAGGTGTGCAGGTTTTCGTTTCACGATGTTTTCCTTCACCGTTGGAGCAGTGACTGCATAGTGGTTAGGACAACGGTGTCCTATTCGAGAGGTCACGGGTTCGATTCCGGCCACGCAGATCTAGCCCTCAGAGCTACATGCGTCTAAGCATTCTGAACTCCTTTAGTACCTACAATCTATATTGAAGCATTTTGCAAAACGGAGGTCTTTGTGGGTGGCTTTGATGATTCACTACCACCTGCAAAGTGAGTAGGTGTGCTAATACTTAGCTTTTATAATGGAAAAAATAATAAAAACCGGCCAAGTGCGTGTCGGGCCACACGCAGTGTAGGGTTCCGTAGTTGAAAGTCTCAAATATTATTGCTGACCTAGGATAGTGCTTTTACTTTATTTATGAATATTGAATACATTTTGAGTTCCATGGTGTTGTATAATTCATAAGGTACTTATATAAAATATATTATTATTGTGGTAGGTAGTTTGAAGTAAGTTAAATAAAGGCAGTCACTATCGAGCAGCTGGTCATTTCATTACATGGTGACAGCGGTGTTCAATTTAATTTATAATTAAGGTGATTCAAAGTGCCATTTCTTGGGAATTGAATTGAATTGAATCAATGTGTTAATTCTACAATGGAACACGCACGACCTCCGGCGGATTTGGTCCTGGAGGGTGGCCCGGCGAGTCGGGCGGACGCGTGGCGCAAATGGTACAAACAGTTCAATGTGTTTCTGAAGGCCTCAGGGGTACATAAAGATACGAAAGAAGTACAGGCAAGTCTTCTTATAAACCTCATCGGGCCGGACGGGTACGACATATATTCGACCTTCAAGTTCGTCAAGGACGAAAGTCAAGATGACATCGAAGTTCTTGTTGCGAAATTCAACGAATATTTCGGAACTAAGCATAACACTACGATGGCCAGATTTCGATTTTTCACACGTAATCAAGAAGTAGGTGAGAATGTGGATGCGTACGTCACTTACGTTACGTTTACTGAGTCAGCACTGTGAGTTCGAGCACTTGGAAGATGGGTTGATTAGAGATCGCATCGTTTGTGGAGTCTCTGACAGTACAGTGAGAGATAGATTGCTCAGAACGGATGACTTAACTTTAGAAAAGGCCATAAAGATTTGTCACGCAAATGAGATATCGCTCACGGAAAGTAAGCAACTTGAATCATTTAATTCAGCTAGCGGGGCGTCCGCGGTGGATGCATTGTTCGGTGCGCGGGCGCGGGCGCGGCCGCGGGGCGGACGGCCCGCCGCGGCCGGCTCCAGCGGCGCGCGCAGGATGCGCACTGAAAACACCGGTCGCCGGTTTGATTCTCGGGTGAATACAAGTTATGCAAAGTGCTGTGTTGCGTGTGGTGAATATCATTCTGATTATAGTCAGTGTGCGGCTAAGTCAATAAAGTGTTTCTTATGCAACCAGAGGGGTCATAGAAAAAGTTTTTGTCCGTTAAAAGCTAGTAAAAAAGTGTTTGAATTGAATGAAGAATACAATGATGATGAAGACTTATTTTATGTATCGACTTTGCACGAGGAAACCCTGAATAAAGACAGTAAGTGGTTTGAAACATTAGTACTGTGCAAAAATGGTATGTCAGAGATTTTTAAATTAGACTCAGGATCAGATTTGAATGTATTATCACTTAGAACTTTAAAAAAATTAGGATACTCTGTTATTGATTTAAAACCGTGTGAATTAAGAGCTCAGTCGTTTTGTGGGAATTATTTACCAATCTTAGGGTTATTGGAAATGCTGTGGATGTTTAAAAAAAATAAATATGTTATTAAATTTGTAATATCGGAGGATGATTGTCAAAGCGTTCTCGGAAAAGATACCTGCGAAAGTATAGGCGTTATTAAGCGGATATTTGCCATTAATATAGATAATTATAGCGATTTGTTCAAAGGTGTAGGTAAGTTGCCTGGAAAGTATAGAATTGTATTAGATAAAGATGCGTGTCCGTCAGTATGTCCAGTTCGTAAAATACCAATAGGTATAAGGGATAAACTAAAAATTGAACTCGAAAACATGGAACACATGGGAATCATTAGAAAAGTGACACATCCAACTCCTTGGGTAAACGCTATAGTGCTTCCAGCGAAAAAAGATGGCAGCGTGCGCGTGTGCCTCGACCCACGGCCGCTCAACCGCGCCATCCGCCGCGCGCACTACCCGCTGCCGACGCTCACGAGATCGCGCACGCGCTGCGCGGCGCCCGCCACTTCAGTAAGCTAGATGCGCGCTCGGGGTTTTGGATGATTGAACTCGATGATCAGAGTGCTGATTTGTGCACGTTTGGTACCCCTTTCGGTCGTTATCAGTTTTTGCGACTACCGTATGGCGTGAGCTGTGCTAGCGAAGTTTTTCACGCAAAAATTCGCCAGATTTTAGAGGATTTGGAAGGGGTGGAGTCGTTCGTTGATGACATTATAGTGTACGGGCGTACTGTCGAAGAGCACGACGCTAGATTAAAACTTTTACTCGATAGGGCGCGCGAAGTAGGTATTCGTTTTAATCGGGAAAAATGCGAGTTCGGGGTTCAGCAGGTCACCTAGTAGGGCATACTTTCAGTGCTAGTGGTATGCAAATCGATACCAATAAATTGCGAGCTATCAATGACATGCCCAGTCCGAGCGACAGAAGCTCCCTAGAGAGATTCTTAGGCATGACGAATTATTTATCAAAGTTCATTCCCGATTACGCTAATATCGTCCATCCTCTCAGAGGCTTACTACGTAAAGGTACAGAGTGGTGCTGGGATAGCACTCACGAGAGTGTAGTTTCGAAGCTAAAAAGATCGCTGTGCCGTGCGCCGGTACTGGCGCTGTACTCGCGCACGCAGCCCGTGCGGCTGACCGTGGACGCGAGCGCGCGCGCGCTGGGCGCCGCGCTGCTGCAGGCTGGCCGGCCGGTGGAGTTCGCGTCTGTCACGCTCACAGACACGCAGGCGCGATACGCGCAAATTGAGAAAGAGATGCTGGCGATAGTGTTTGCGCTGGAAAGGTTTCATCAATACGTGTACGGGAGGTCGGATGTCACTATAGAAACTGATCATAAGCCGCTCGAATCTCTCTTTAAAAAGTCCTTAGACGGTGTCCCGGCTAGGCTCCAGCGTATGATGTTACGCATTCAGTGTTACGACTTTGATGTGGTATACAAACCTGGAAAATACATGTACCTGGCAGATACGTTATCTCGAGCGGCACTGGCGGAGCCCATGCACGATAAACTATCCGCGGAAATTGACGCTCAGGCCTGTTGTCTACTGAGCAACGTACCGTTTAGTGAGCAAAAAATACAGCGCGTCAGGGATGCGACGGTTAAGGATGCGGAGTGCAGAACTATAATAAACTATGTTTTGTATGGATGGCCGCGTTATAGATTGGATACTGATCCTCTGGCCCGCGTGCATTGGTCGTATAGGACGTCTTTCGAATATATAGGAGGGGTTATATTTAAAGATAACTTAGTGTTTATACCTCGTGAACTGAGGAGTGAAATGTTAGAGCGCGTACATGAGGGTCACCTAGGTATCGACCGCTGTAAGAGGCGCGCGCGGGACGTCATGTTCTGGAGCGGCATGTCGCGTGACGTGGAGCGAAGAGTACGCAAATGCGCCGCGTGCGCCGAGCACGCCGCGAGGCCGCCCAAGGAGCCGATGATTCCTCATGCAGTTCCAAATCTGCCGTGGAGTAAGGTTGGCTCGGATATATTTGTGTTTAATAAGAAATATTTTTTAATACTTGTAGACTATTTTTCTAATTTCGTCGAAGTTAGTCCTATAACTAATACAGGTTCGAGGGCGGTGATAACCGCCATGAAGGATCAGTTTGCGAGGCACGGCATCGTTACTGAGCTCGTTACGGACGGAGGTGCGGCGTATACGTCAAAAGAGTTTAGACAGTTTAGTGTGGATTGGTGTTTCAAGCACACGACGACATCACCTCATTATGCACAAGCTAACGGGCTTAGTGAAAGAGCGGTTCAAACCGTAAAGAACATTATTAAAAAGTCAGTAATGACTGGATCTGATTTTTACCTAGGGTTGCTTAGCTACAGGTCAACACCTCGTGATGGGATTAGTTCTCCGGCTCAATTATTAATGGGTAGACGGCTTAACACCACGCTTCCGGTACATAATGACAAACTGAAGCCGGCTCGGGATAATAATAACGATTTCGTTAACATTAACCGTAATCGACGTCGTGCTAAGCAGTATTATGATAAACACTCGCGTGAGCTACCAGAGTTGAGAAAAGGCGATCAGGTGATAGTGGCCGACGGTAACACGAGAAGACGCATGACGGTACAGGCTCATGCGCCAGAGCCTCGTTCTTATTTTGTTCTGGATAGGTCGGGAAGAAAACTGAGGCGCAACCGGCGTCACCTTATAAAAGCTGAAACTTGTTCAAAAATTAGCCAGTCACCTCCTGCTTCTTGCGATGAGAAGGAGGATGGTGATGATGATGATTGTGCCAGCCTATACGGTGATGTCGGCGGAACTGATGGCGGGTCCGATGAAAGTGATCAGGCTTCGGCCTCGCCCGATAAGGGTCCGGCTAGACATGCTAGAGTTAAGGCGCGAAAGAGACTGGCGTTAATTTTTAAAAAGAATTAATGTTTAGGTGTGTATGTTGCAATTTATACCGCGATGATATTGTACTTAGATGTAACGAAAAATGTTAAGTTTAAAATATTAGTTTCTATTGTCAATTATCATTTCTAAGGGAAAGATGTTGTATAATTCATAAGGTACTTATATAAAATATATTATTATTGTGGTAGGTAGTTTGAAGTAAGTTAAATAAAGGCAGTCACTATCGAGCAGCTGGTCATTTCATTACACATGGTTTAAATACTATGATATACTACAAAATATGCAACTTACACTACGTGTAATGCCTAACTTAGAAAAAACAGATATAAATCCTTAACTAATGAACCCTACTTAGCCGTGATAGTTTTCCTTTAAAATTCGTTATATATACTACTGCTGTGAATTTTTTGTTGAATCCTATATACAACCATTTAGCTGACAGAGGGGGGGGACACTTGACTCTAATAAAATTTAGCACTTTAAAATATCATATTTTTCACAAACGGATCCCTGAATTGAAAAATGGTGTTCCCACACCCACAATATTTTTGAAAGACCTATTCAACGACACCCCACACTATGGGATAGACGAGAAAAAAAAATTCATCCCCACTTTACATGTAGGGGAGGTACCCTAAAAAAAATTATTTTTCACAATTTTATTTCACCACTTTGTCGGCGTGATTGACATTTATACCCTTGTCAAATTACAGATTTCTAGTACCAATAGTCTCCGAGCTAAACCGCGGACGGACGGACAGACGGACAGACGGACGGACATGGCGAAACTATAAGGGTTCCTTGTTTACTACGGAACCCTAAAAACACTGGAATTGTAAATAATAAATTTAGGTGTAGTCCATACCTACTTCGTACACATACACATTATGAAAAGGTACCTTGTATTTGTTGTAAAGATAAATCTGTTATCTTACTAATGATAGTGAATGAAAAGCATACAATTCTAATAAATAAGATAAAACAAACAACATGATATTTATTCCCACAATAAATAATAATTATTCACTCTAAATAAACCGTTCTTGTTGTCCACAAGATTGCTTTGAAGTTCATTTTATTTAAGTCTATTTTTGAAAAAAAAAAACCGTCTATGTGCGTAAAATGTACATAAACCTCTATTGACCATAATGATTGATTTTTAGATTGGTACCTAGTACCTACCTATAATATTGGTAACTTCAGTGATGGGGGCAAAAACTATTAGGTATAAAAATAAATAAAAATCTGTTTTGAGAATGTACAGGTACAGCCCTTTCAGCATTAATATCTTACTTTAAAATTTCACACCCCGATTTTCCCACTTTTTTAATTAAACCAACTTCTACTAATTTTCGATTTTTTACTCCAATGATATTAGGCCACTACTATAAACAACTATTTTAAACATGTCAACATGTGACAGACGGATGGACGGACGGAAAAAGTCGCACCATAAAGTATCAATTTTTACCATTTTGGTACGGGACCCTAAAAACAACGAACTGCATTTTGTACCGACTATTTTTAAAATGGGGGTAAGGGAGCGCACCTACATCTAGTGCTCCAAACGTCAACCTCACCTACCCGCGGTGCTCCCTGCTGGTCTACTGACGAGGCTCTGCCGACCGACAGATGGCGGTCTAACCATCTCATTCTAGCAAAACTGAACAAATGACACAGGCCGGTGTCGGGCAGCAGCGACATCGGTGCGATCAGTTTAGCCCTGCGATGACCAACACGCCTGCCCAGCGTGGTCATTAGGGTGGGTCGAAATTTTTTTTTTACCCCAATCCTTTTGTAATAGTGAAATTATTTCTATATATTTGAAATTATGTTGTCTTACAAGTTCAATCTGAAATTTGTAAAATGGTTTTAATTTATTTTAAGTGTAATAGCCCGCGCATCGATCCAGAAGTTTATTAAACTAATAGAAAATAGTGACGATAGATATCGATACCCTAAACCAATAAAAATAATTTTATTTGTAAAAAAATCATACTATTGTGTCAGTAATGAGATTAAGTGACATTGTGTTATAACGCCTGCAATTTTTTACTAACATTTTTAATTTTTTAATTTTGAAACAGGTAGTGCACTCCTAATCGTCGTAAGCGTATCGCTTAGCGCATTTATTTTAGTTTAGTTTTAGTATTTAATGTATCAAATATATTATAACAGGTATACTATATCGGTACTGTACCACGTTTAACACTAGTTACATTATTTTCTCTTTAATTAATAATTTAGTTTGCCATGGAAACTAGAATACAACGTTATCAGTGTCCTTTATTCGAGAGTGTAGAAGATGTTCAAGACAATGTGTTGTCGACCTACAAAGATGTCATGAAATGCTATGAATGGAATAGATTACAACTTAAAATCAAGAATACTATCAAAGAACCATTATTTTTAGATATTACCGAGCTAGTGTTGAAGATGTTTGGAGAAAATCGTCCCTGCCTCTCCTTTCACACACGAGAGTCATTCAGATATTTAAGGTGTATCATTTAAATTGCAAAGACCATAGCCAATCATTTAAAAGATTATCTGCTAATCAGAAAAATATTATTCTACAAAATAATAGCATTTTGTTCGACATTTGTTCATGTAAATGTAAAGAAATTGAACTTTTCTGTTTTCCAAGAGAAAATAGAGTACCAAAAGAAGAGAAGAAGTTTTTGTTGGAACAAAGACAGGATTGAAAGATGGAAATTAGTTAAATAAACCGTGTTCTTACGGCTCAACCACAAAAATATTTTAAAACAAGCTTCTAAGGCTAAAAAAACTTGTTTGAACATTTCTAAAAGTTCCACTTTTAGAAAGTTCAAACAAGTTCCAAAAGAAACACTTATCTTAAGTGTGATGCCGAACAACATGACTTTTTGTCATCTTCAAGTGATTCTGAAGGAAATATTTCTTCTTCTGATATGCTAAACTTACTTTCCACTTCACAAACAAACAAAAAATACACAAAATCAGTAAAAAGTTTGCGCATACTGGCAAAAAACTACATCGGTATCGCACGATATTGTGGGCATAACATAATTGGTTAATTTTTGTTACAGTATGTAATTAATGTTTTTTTTTACTAAATATTGCACTATATTAATTGCTTTTGCATTTTATGTATATTAGTTAATTTATAGTAATGTATGATGGTTTCGTAATAAAATATTTATTTTTAAATAAATGTTGTTTTTCAAAAATTTCCAAAACTTTGAATCATATGCGCGGACTAAAGATATGACTTAATTTAACTTTTTATAGCTAATTATTATTTGTTAAGACCTAAGACAACATAATATTACTATTAAAAGATGATTAAATTATAAAAAAAAATGTCCATACATTAGTGACCCACTCTAGTGGTCATTATGGGCAAAACACAAAATGGAAACTGAAACAAGGCCAAGGCTCCGCTATTCCTGACCCTGGCAGCAGTCGCGGTAATGGCGGTGCAGGGGGTGCTAAGAATCTCCGGAAGAGAGATTCCGCTGTCAACCCTGACGACTGGACCTCGCGACATACAACGCACTCACTTTGAGGACCGACGAGAAGATCATCGAGCTGGAAGAAGCATTAAGTAAGTTGCGCTGGAATATTATAGGATTTTCTGAAGTTCTAAGAGAGGGGGAGGACTCGATAATCCTCAATTCCGGCAACTTGTTCTACTACCGGGAGGGCGACTAACAGTCCCAGGGTGGTATCGGGTTCATCATTCACAAGTCCCTCGTCAACAACATCGTCGAAGTCAAAAGTGTGTCGAGTAGGGTAGCGTACCTTATACTCAGAATTACCAAACGGTATTCGTTGAAGTTTATACAGGTTTACGCACCGACATCGACACATTCTGACGAGGAGGTGGAGATGCTGTATGAGGATATATCAATAGCCATACACACCTCTACCACTCACTACAATGTTGTGATGGGGGATTTCAACGCGAGGCTGGGCGAACGAAGCGGTGCAGAGACGAGAGTGGGGCAATTTGGGTATGGGCGAAGGAACCAGAGGGTCAAATGCTGACCGACTTCATGGAGAAGGAGGGCCTTTTTATGATGAACTCTTTCTTCAGGAAGCGGCCACACAGAAAATGGACATGGATGAGCCCCAATGGTTCCACAAGAAGTGAGATTGAGTTCATTTTGTCGACCAGGCGGCATATATTCAATGATGTCTCTGTGATCAACAGGGTAAAAACCGGGAGCGATCAACGTATGGTAAGAGGTACATTGAATATTAATGTAAAGCTGGAAAGGGCCAGACTGGTGAAGTCAACTCTCCGTCCTTCTCGTGCTCATATCCAAAACCCCGAAAACTTCCAACTCGAACTGCAGAACCGATTCGATTGCCTTGCAGACTGCGTTTCTGTGGACGATCTAAACAACAAGTTCGTGGATACTGTCCATACTGTGGGGTCTAAATTCTTTAAGACGCACGAAAAGAACCGAAAAGTTCTCTGAGCATACTCTCAAGCTCATGGAGGAGAGACAAGAGACGAGGTTGTAGTCATCGGCAGACGCGGTTTCCTACCAGCAGATTAATAGGCAGATCTCTAAGGCACAAACTCGCGACCTTCGGATCTTTAATACCAAGTGTATTAAAGATACCATCGAGCGGAACAAAGGCTCAAAGTGTTCGCGAGAGATCTGTCTATCGGACAGAGCCAGCTGACGCGGCTGAAAACTGATAGTGATGACAGTCGTCTCGTCTCTTCTCGAGCTGAGATCTTGGGAGAGGTTGAGAAGTTCTATGGAGAATTATTTACCTATACGAAATTAGTATGGCTCTCAAACAGCTCAATCTGAACAACGAGGCGCCTGGTGATGACGGAATCACTAATGTTGGGGCCACACTAAAGGAAAACGTCAATGCCCATCATCACGATAAATATTGCTATAATTTTTAATGCGTTAAAGTGAGTGGCTACACTTGAACGGTTAACGTGAATGCCCAATCTCGGCGATAAAATTAGCGTTTAATGTTCTTTGGACAAGCAAGATGGACGTTGATGCTGCTACTCTGTATTTGATGAGTGTCAATTTTTATTATATGAATATATTTTATCATTACCGAATGAAAACACAAAAAAAAGAAGGTGGTGGATGCTACAAATACACAGGATTTATTTTTTTTGTCAATGTTACTCCATATCTCCCTCAAATCTTAACCGATTTCGTAAATTTTTTTTATTTGAAAAGGCGTATCTGCAGGTAGGTCCCCATTTATATTTAGTTTGGTGAAGATTTGATGAATATCTTCGGAGATGGAGGACAGAACTCCTCAATGAATTAGAGGAAATCGCTCGCGATCAGAGTATAAGCAGACTTTTAACCATGCCTACTACATAACATACATACATTAGCTAAATTTCTATTTATAATCTTATTTTTACAAGCTTTTATTTATCTTGCAATGTATATTTAGGTCAAGTCTTGCAAGGTGTATTAGAACCATTCCCGGTTTCCGAATGAGCTGAAAATGTGCATGTACATGTAAATCGGATTACAATGCAATATTATTGTAACATGGAGCTGATCTGATGATGGAGGTAGAAGATGGCTATGGAAATTCTGTAGTAAAACGATGTAACACCATGGAGTTCGGACTCGTTTGATTCGTGTTACGAAGTACTCTGGTCCTAGATAATATCCAGGGTCTGATGATGAAGCTAAACGATGGTTATGAGCACTCTGTAATGAAACTACGTAACCATATTTAGTTTGGGCTCGTTTCAATCGTATTGATAAGTAGTCTTAAATGATATAAATGGAATGACTCTGATGATGGAGCTGAAACTGCAGCCAGGATATGCAACACACTAGTACAGTCTTTAAAAATAATAAAACATTTATGTCGTGTTTGGATTCGTTTTAATCAGTACTCGATTCTACATAGAATGCGATGGTGGCAACACGATAAGCTGATGCTGCAGCCAGGATATCTAGCACACTAGTTCACTCTTAAATGAATAAGTACTTAATAGCAGCTATGAAGTGTTTGGATTAGTTTTGATCAATAAATAGAATCAAATCGCTCGCGATCAGAGAATGTGTAGATTTATCCTATGATGCTACACTAAAAAGCTTAAAATAAATATATAAAAATCTTTTTAAAAAAAACCGACGCCACTGAATAGTGTATAATAACTAGCGGTTGCCCGCGAAATTCGTCTGCGTAGAATTTCTGATTTTTTATGAGATTATAAAAAGTTAAATTTTCCCGCTGCAAGAAGCCTATCCAAAAAGTAGAGTGTAGACAAATACGTGCGATCCCGTCGCGCTCACGGTGCACACTGACATTTCGTAGTGTGGCCGCTTCGACGCATTAATTCTCGCGTTAATCTTTTTGATGTACCGCCACTTGAGTTAGCGCCTAACGTCAAACGGCAATGTGAATGCCGTTTGTCAAACTATAGCGTTAAGCGTGGCTACACCTACGGTCAACGTAATGATAAACGGCATTTCCCGTTAGTGTGGCCCCAGCGTCAGGAAGTCCTGAAAGCGGGTGGTGAAGCGGTACTTAAGATATTTCAGTGATTGTTCAATTTCGTCATTCACGAGGTTATTTAGAACGCCGGAATCATGGCATTTGAGCGTGGTAGTTCTGTTCTTCAAAAATCGCTTAAAATAAGCTTAGGTGCTAAGTATGCTAGTTAGAAGTTCGTTGACAATAGTACATTGTTCTACGAGGGGTGAAAGTGACCCATTACTTACGCCCGAGTTAGGAATCGCACTTTCTCCCGAGTGATACATAGTGCTTTATACTACACCTACGAGGAAAATAACAGACACATTTTTTAATTATTGAAGTTTACTTTAGAGGTACGCCGTCTACTTTCGAGGTACGCAGGCTACCTTTAAGGTAAGACAGCTACTTTAAAGGTACGCCGGCTACTTTAGAGGTACGCCGACTACTTTAGAGGTACGCAGGCTACTTTTAAGGTACGCAGGCTACTTTGGAGGTACGCAGGCTACTTTTAAGGTACGCCAGCTGTTATGTTTATGTTTTATTATTTAATATTTGTGAAAAATAAAACTCCATTATAAGATGTCTTTTTCTAATGTCTGTCTTTATTCTTTTTCTTTCAAAGCACGTTACATATTCAAAATAGTTGTAATACTAAATATAAAAGAGATATTATTACTACATCTCCCTTTTTTATTCACGATACCTGAGTGGTGGTCGCACTACACGGCCATACGAAGTTTTGTACAGCGATGGTTGGATGGTTGGAGTTATTCCAGTTTCCACATCTTCATCATCATGAATATAAAAAGGTATAAAATTTAAAGGCTTAATATAGAATCTATTCCTTATAAACATTCTCCCATTCTCTCCCATTATCTTGTACGTTCTGTTATAAATTTTTCCTTTAATTATCCCTTTTTTCCAAAATTTCCCTATTTAAAAAAAAACATGTTCTCCAAATTCCAAATCTCTTAAATTAACCTTATTCCTGTTATAATAATATCTATCCTTTTCCTGTTTATGTACTAAATTTCGCCTTAAACTCTTATCAACCCTCGGAAGAAATGCCTTCTTAGCCATTGGTACAATGCCTCTTAATTTTCTATTAAATAAATTTTCCGCGGGAGATGCAATTACATTAGAAATGGGACTGTTACGAAATTCTAACATTACTAAATATGGATCCTTCTTATCATATAGAGCTTTCTTAAGAAGCCTCTTCACTGTTTGTATCTCTCTTTCAACCATACCATTTGATTGAGGATACTCTGGACTTGACCTAGTATGTTTAAAATCATAGTCCCTAGCGAAATTCTTAAAACTATCACTAGAAAATTGCGGCCCTCCATCACTTAATAATTCCCGTGGAATTCCATGCCGACTGAAAATCTGTTTTAATTTATCAATAATAAATTCACTTGTAGTAGATCTTAATAAATCTATCTCAGGAAACTTTGAATAATAATCTATCACAATCATATAATTACACCCATTTAATTGAAATAAATCTACACCTACTTTCTCCCAAGGTAATTCTGGTACAGCATGCGGCATTAAAGTTTCTTTTCTATTATTATTACTAAAAAGTATACATGTTTCACATTTTGAAACCATATCTGAAATCTCAGACATCATTCTTGGCCAATACGTAACATCATTTGCCCGTAACAGTGTTTTTGTTATTCCTAAATGTGGAAAATGTACACGTGCCAGCATATCTTTTCTTAATTCAGGCGGCACCACTAAGCAATTGCCCTTGAATATTAAATTTGATTTATAAGTCAAACTATCTCTTACATTCCAATATGGTCTAATTACTTCCGGCACTGAAGCTTTGTGATCAGGCCAACCCTTTAAAATACAATCTTTTAAAAATCTCATCTCATCATTTTTATCTGTCAAAGCCTGATAATTATTTAACTGTTCCTTGCTAATATTTAACGAGCCTATCACCATGTCTATATTGGCTTCTATATTATCTTCATCTAAATCTATTTGCAATCTATCATTCACATTAAACGATCTAGATAAAGTATCAGCTATATATAACTCTTTTCCACGTTTGTAGATTAATTCAAATTGATATTTTTGTAACTTAATTAACATTCGCTGGATTCGTGGTGAACAAGAATTCAATGGTTTTTTCATAACACCTATTAAAGGATTGTGATCCGTCTCAATAGTGATATTCCTACCAAATATAAACTGATTGAATCTTTCACAACCAAATAGAATTGCTAATAACTCCTTTTCAATCTGCGCATACCGTTGCTGACATTCGTTTAATGCCTTGGAAGCATAAGCAACTGGTAAACTATTTTGTAAAATAACAGCACCTAAGCCATCTTTTGAAGCATCAACAGATAAAACAATAGGTAACTTTTCATTGAAAAACTGCAGTACAGGCTTTTCAGTTAAAATCTTTTTAAATTTATTAAATGCTTTTTCGTGATGCTCCAACCAAACAAAATCTACATCCTTTTTTAATAAACCTCTCAATGGTGAAAATAATTCCTGAAAATTGGGAATGAACTTAGAAATACTAGTGGTTCGCCCCGAACTGAGACCTCGCGGTAACGGTATCCCATGATTATTCATTCAATCGATACATGATAACCAAAACTGACATTATTATTATGCCCGTTTTCACCAAACATACCTAAATCATCCCCTAAGTAGGAGTCTCTTAACGTAGGTAGCTCCTAAATACAATCCTAAGTCCTAACATCCGTCCCAATATCCTTTTAGGTGTCCCGTACAGGATCGTGATAAATAAGTTGACAGAAAACATCAATCACTTAACTTATAGGTAGCCCGTAAAGGTTAGGGAACGTTAGTGAAAACATTGAATTATTTATCAAACATTGAATTTAACTCGTAGTTCCATGGGAATAGTTACTGACTGCGCCATCTATTAGCATTATTGTGAAGCTATGTTGATGCTATATGAATTACTGACGCCCATTAAAAATTAAATAATCTCGTTTCTTTATAATATTCATATAATTTTAGTATTTGTTGTTCAAGTACAGGATATAAGTGACCTAAAAACATAAAATCAGTTTGAAAATCCATAGCGGATTTTTCTAGAGAGCGTCTTCAAGCGAGCGTATAAAATCGCCACTTTGAAAGCCCCCCATTTCGTCAATTTTAAGGGAAAAATTAAAAAAAAAATATTTTTGTACTCAGTTCAAAATTATCTTTAAAATGATACGTAACAATTTTATGTAACGCGATTTTTTTTTTTTTACTTCGCATTCGCTTCTATGAGAGCCCCCCTGAAATAAAGATTTTTATAACTTTTTAAGCCATTTTCGGCTGGAGGCCATCGGTTTACATATTATATCTAAATTTGAAGTAATTACGTTCAGTAATTCAAAAGTTATAAGGCTCTGACAGACGGACGGACGGACGGACGGACGGACGGACAAGTGCAAATCGCCCTAGTTAACTCAAAGACCTTCGCTTCGCTCGGTCGATTAATTTACTACTCCTAAAAATCTTTCTAGCTCTTTTCTGTTCTTTGGACTCTTCATAGATGTAATCGACTTTATCCTACTATCATCAAGAGTAATCCCACTCTTACTTATTACATGTCCTAGGTATTTTAATTGCTCTACATTTATCTTACATTTTTCTTTGTTTAGTTTTACGTTTTCCTGTCTAAGTCTATCAAAAACATTTTTTAATCTCTTATCGTGTTCTTCTTTTGTTCGTCCCCAAATTAATATATCATCAATATAAACCTCTACGCCATCTAAATTATCTAGTATTTGACGCATCCGATGCTGATAAACTTCCGAAGCACTACATATACCAAAGGGCATTCTAAGAAATTTATACCTACCAAATGGAGTATTAAAACAACATAAGTCTGAACTCGCTGCGGACAACTTTATGTTCCAGAATCCATTTTTTACATCTAGTGTACTGAAGAATTTAGCACCTGAAAGTTTACTAGTAATCTCTTCAAGCGTTGGCAATTCAAAGTGCTGCCTTTTTATAGCTTCGTTAAGATCTTTAGGATCTAAACATAACCGCAAATCTCCATTAGGTTTGTATACAATAACTAAAGAATTGACCCACTCTGTAGGATGCGTTACCTTACATATTACTCCCATTTTTTCTAGTTCTTCTAATTTCTTTTTCAAATTAGGTTGTATTGCAAGGGGAACTCGCATGCTTGCATGAACAACTGGAGTAGCATCCGGTTTTAATTTGATGTCATACTCTTCCTTCATACATCCTAATCCATGAAACAAATCATCATACTCAGACGTAATACTTGCAATATTTTCAGTTTCATTGATATTTTTTACCGGATTAACCAAACGCATTTTAATTGCTGATTGTAACCCTAATATATTACATGCTTTATCTGATTCTACTACATAAAATTCTAATACATAATTCTGACCTTCATATTTTATAGGCAGTGAACACTTACCAATACAATTAATTACCTGACCAGTATATGATGTCAGTTTGACTTTTGACTGGCAAAGATTATGTTTATCTAAACCTAAGGGTAACAACATATTAGCTGATAAAATATTAGCTTGAGCTCCTGTATCGACTTTCAAATGAAGAGGTACGCTGCCAACTCCAGCTGTGATTATCCAATCCTTCATATGCTTTTTCAGTGCATTAACAAAAACTACTCCAAATTTTAAAGTTTCTTCAAAATTCTCGTCTAATGCATCATCATAATTTCCATCTTCTACTTCATGAACAGAACGTCTTTTGCATTGACTTTTAAAATGGTTGTAACCATTACAACTGACACAACGTTTACCATATGCAGGACACTTCCTCATTGGATGATTATAACCACACTTTTGACATACTTTCCTCTTATAAGCTTCATTAAAATCTTTTCTATATTCACTATTTAACCCAGGTTTGCTCAATTTATTCTGTTTTTTATCAAACTTATGTATGTTATAGTCCGAATCATTGCTACTATGTGCATTATCCAGAGAACTAGACGAACATATTTGCTCCAACTGCATTTTTGTCTCTTGCGATATACGACATATGTTAATAGCTTTATCCAATGTTAAGTCTTTTGTACGTAAAAGTCTGTCTTTCACAGTTGTGTCTGTAATTCCACAAATCAATCTGTCTCTAATCAAAGTTTCTGTGAGAACTCCAAAATTGCATGTGCTGCTTAAATCTCTTAGCACAACTAAAAAATCTTCGTAAGACTCACCATCTTTTTGAATCCTGGTGAAAAATTTATATCTTTCGTACGTTTCATTTTTTTCGGGATTAAAATGCTCCTCGAATTTTTTAATTACTTTTTCTATATCATAACGATGGTCGTCTTTTTCAAATGCAAATGTATTATATAACTTAAGACCTCGGTCGCCTATTGCGTTTAATAGCAATGCGGTCTTTGTTTTTGGGTTTTTACAATCATTGGCCGACGCGATTATGAATAATTCAAATTTCTGTCTGAAAAACCGCCAATTTTCAGCCATTGAGCCCTGCCAACTAATTTCTGATGGTAGGTTTATTGACCCATTTTCAGTGACAGTCTTGGCTTTCTCCATTATAAAATCTTAATACTCGCACGTAGTAAATTGTCTGATTTTATTATATTATTTTATCCCTTACCTTTTTTTTCCTTTTTAAACGATTACCGACTGCGCCATGTTATGTTTATGTTTTATCTATACTTATAATAAAACTGTAACTGGAAGATTTCTGTACATTTAATATATTTTGAAAATTTTAACCGGGGGATGCTTTATTATCGATACTGAACCCAAAACAGACTTTTATTTAATTTTTGTCTGTCTGTCTGTCTGTCTGTCTGTCTGTCTGTCTGTCTGTCTGTCTGTTCGCGCATCACGCGAAAACTACTGAACGGATTTAAACGAAATTTGGTATAGCGATAGCTGATACTCCGGGTCAACATATAGGATATTTTTTATCCCGATAAAGCATAAGGCTACTCCAGGATAGGGGAGGAAATTTTTCGTTGATTTTACTCCATAACTCAGTCAAATATGAACTGATTTTAATAATTCTTTCTTTATTAGAAAGTGTGTACTCTAAGAAATATTTTGTCTAATTTTGGTGAAGATCTGCTAAATATTATCGGAGATAGAGGACAGAACGACTCTCGGATTTCTAGGTCACTCGCATACGATATATATTATGTATAGATCTTATTACATCCATACCATAGCCATATCATTGAACTCCAGGCCCTAGCTCCTCAATCCTGATGCTGCTGTGAACTGCCTACATTAATCATGGATATTTACGATCTGTCGATTGTGGACTGATATTGTAGGTGCCAAATATTTCAAATATAATGCTGTAGTGGAGGACTCAATTCTGATGCTGCTGGGTACTGCTCACCAATGGTAGGTACCAAGTATGAACTACGTAGTGTAGTGGCATAACGCAGCCGAAAAAAATTTCGCGTCTCCGTTTTCCGTTTACTAAATTTTCCCACCATAGCTTTAAATTCATAGATGGCATCAATCTATTCAGCTAATTTCATTATCGCTCGGTTCGATTAAGGAATCATCCTCCTACCCACAATAAACCAGTAAGCTAAGTGGAACTACTGGTACCAACTTCTCAATCCCGATGCTGCTGATGATAATACCCACCTAAATAGTGGCTGTTTACAAAATGTCGATAGTGAATTGATATTGTAGGTACCAGGTGTAGACTACATGTGGTATCTATGGTGCAATCGTAAAAAATGTCTCACTCACTTCATTCGCGATAATGTCGATTGTAGATTTCTTTATAACTGACTTCGAAAAAGGAGTAATCATTTTTTTAATTTTTTTATGTATGTTCACCGATTACTCGAAGACGCCTGAACCGACCAAGACCAAGTATGGACTAAATAGTGATGCAATGTAATCGTAAAAATTTTCGATCTCGCTTCGCTCGCGAAAATGTCTTTCCTTAATTAGTATTGTAATAAGCAGGTATAAAGTACACAGTTAAAAAGTGCAGTCCTAAAAAACGCGCTCGCTTCGGTCGCGAAAATGTCAGTCTTGCGTTGCTGTTGTAGGTGCCAAGTATGGACTACATAGTGGCGTAGTGCAATTGTAAAAAATGTCGCACTCACTTTATTCGCGATGATGTCGATTATATATAGCTTTTGTAGATACCAATTAGTATGCACTAAAAAGAGGCGTAGTGCGATCAAAAAATTTTCGCGCTCGCTTCGCTCGCGGAAATATCAATTTCAATTGCTACTGTAGGCGCCAGGTATGAACTACGAAGAAGGGTAATGCAACCGAAAATTTTCGCGCTCGCTTTGCTCGCGAATATGTGTCTTTTCTTAATTGGTATTGTAAGAACCAAGTATGAAGGACACAGTTAAGTAGTGCAGCCCTAAAAAAATTTTGCGAAAATGTCCGTTTTGGATTGACAAGTATGGATTACATAGTGATGCAATGTAATCGTCAAAATTTTCGCGCTCGCTTCGCTCGCGAAAATGTCTTTTCTTGATAGGTACCTATTGTAAGAACCAGGTATAAAGTACATAGTTAAGTACTTAGTGTAGTCTTCGCTCGCTACAGCGTCGGTTTTATGTTGCAAATGTAGATGCCAAGTATGGACAGTGCTGGTACCAACCCTTAAATATTGGAGCTGCTGGGTGAGGCCCACCTAATAAGTGGGGATTTTGAAACTATCGATTGTGAATTGATGTTGTCTGTAGGTGCCAAATATGAACTAAACAGAAGCGGAGTGCAATCGAAAATTTTCGCGCTCGCTTCGCTCGCGTAAATGTATCTTTTCTTAATTGGTATTGTAAGAACCAAGTATGAAGGACACAGTTAAGTAGTGCACAGTTAAGACTATATAGTGATGCAATGTAGTCGTACAAATTTTCGCGCTCGCTTCGCTCGCGAAAGTGTCTTTTCTGAATTGGTGTTATAAGAACCAAGTATGAATAACAGAGTTAAGTAGTGCAGTCCAAAAAAAATTCGCGCTCGCTTCGCTCGCGAAAATTTCCTACGCTAGAGCTGTGTGTTTTTATAGATGCCACCTCATATTCAACTAATTTAACTACCGTTCGGTTTGTATTGGGAATCGCCCTCCCCCACCCTGCATCACTGGACTACATCATTGAAGACCAGTTACCAACTCCTCAATCCTGATGCTGCTGGGTACTGCCCACCTAAATTGTGGGTATATACGTAATTTCGATTGTGTGGTGTGTAATTGTAGGTACCAAGTAGCTCTAAAATATAATTATAGTGGCGTAGGACAATCGTCTAAAAACCTCGCGATTAACACAAAGCGATTCTTTTTTAATTCTTTTTCCACGCGGACGAAGTCGCGGGCGTCAGCTAGTTATTTAATATTTGTGAAAAATAAAACTCCATTATAAGATGTCTTTTTCTAATGTCTGTCTTTATTCTTTTTCTTTCAAAGCACATTACATATTCAAAATAGTTGTAATACTAAATATAAAAGAGATCTTATTACAACACCAGCTACTTTAGAGGTACGCCGGCTACTTTAGAAGTACGCTGACTACTTTGGAGGTACGCAGGCTACTTTTAAGGTACGCCAGCTACTTTAGAGGTACGCCGGCTACTTTAGAAGTACGCTGACTACTTTGGAGGTACGCAGGCTACTTTTAAGGTTCGCAGATAGCCTGCGTACCACCAAAGTAGCCTGCGTACCTCCAAAGTGGCCTGCGTACCACCAAAGTAGCCTGCGTACCTCTAAAGTAACTTGCGTACCTCTAAAATAGACGGCGTACCTCTAAAGTAGCTGGCGTACCTTAAAAGTAGCCTGCGTACCTCCAAAGTAGCCTGCGTACCTTAAAAGTAGCCTTCTTACCACCATTTTTTTATGATTTTGTATTACTGAACTAATTTTGTCAAAAATTAACAAAAGACAGCCACGTATGTAATGGATTTTCATACAACTTTTCAGCCCGCTAAAGCACGTAAGTAATGAAATTTCATACATTTTTTCAGCCCGCAGATTTGTCTCCACGAAAAGACGTATTTTCTTTCTCGCTCTTTCTCGATATGATACAAATCAGAAGGTACTTTCCGAGCAGGTGTAGTATAAACTTTTTTTGTTTGATGATTGAGCAGGAAAGCGTATGGTAATTGGAAATAATATGTCGGTTATTTTAAAAGCCAGGCCATGGATGTTTAAATTTTTAGTTACCTGATGTCAAAGTCAAATATGGTTTAGCATAGTTTTCGGTCTTTAAGAAAATATAGTATCTTTTTCTATAAATTAACTAGCGACCCGCCCCGGCTTCGCACGGGTAGTAGAGCAAATTATTATGCCTACATTATGTTTTTCTTGTCGTGGAGTCGGGTTGCATCAGCTTGTTGCGTCGAATAGGCTGATCCACATAATAATTTTATGTGGATTTACTTTTGCACGTGTTCGTTTTTATTTTGTGACTAGCTGATGCCCGCGACTTCGTCCGCGTGGATTTAGTTTTTAAAATTCCTCGTGAGCACTTTGATTTTCCGGGATAAAAAGTAGCCTATGTCACTCTACAGGTCCTCAACTATAGTACCCATGCAAAAAATCACGTCGATCCGTGGCTCTGTTGTGGCGTGATTGAAGGACAAACCACAAACCAACAAACAAACACACTTTCGCATTTATAATATCAGTATGATTAGAATATTAAATTTCATAGGAAAACACTGTAGCATTACGTCCATCCGATGTATTACATCCATACCTACTATGTAGTACATAATGATCGTTTGGCAAAATCTGACACCTTTGGAGTAGTTTGACTTGACAAAATAGGGCTATCCATGGGCTATCCACGATGGCTATATACAATAAAAAAAGTACGCATGCCAGCCTAAGATGAGCCGTACATTCAAAGTATCCTGTAGATTCCGGGGTTCAAGTTATATGGACCTTATACTGAAGATTGTGATATCTATAATTTCTGAACTACTACATTGACAACCTTGAAATAATTACAGGACAATCTCTAAAGTACCTGCTTTCTAACAAAAAAAGAATGAATGAAATCAGAATACGCCTTAATGAACTACAGCTAAATACACATTTTGACTTTCATCCCCTCTCCCAAGGGACCCGTGCCGAATTTCGGGATAAAAAGTATTCTATATTATACCTCGTAGTATGAACTTAAATCATGCCAAGATTCATTTAAATCCGTCCAGTAGTTTCGGCGTGATGCGCGGCCAAGATACAGACAGACAGACAGACAGACAGACAGACAAAAAAATTAAAAAAAATTGTTTTGGCTTCAGTATCGATTATAAAGTGCCCTCAAGCAAAAATTTTCAAATAATCTTCAATGTACAGAATTGGACCTGTTACAGTTTTATTATATTATAGATAGAAGATAGATAGATAATTCCAAAGATATTCATTTGAATTATTATATGGTATAAAGGATTATCACAATGTGCATGCTATCATGCACATTGCACATTGTGATAATCCTTATGGTAACTAACGTACCTATTTAAGTTTATATGGATTAATATTGTATCCGTAATATATTTTTAATTACCGCATTGTACGTGACAATTTTTTTAGAAGCTATCCTTTAAAGATAGATATAATATGCCATCGCGGACTTTTCTGTAAAGGCTTATCCCACCATACCATCACCATAAATTGTTTTTGTTATATCTCAAAGGGATTATTAGGCAGCGTTTTCGATGAAAGCTCCCAAGCGGCTTGACTTTTTTCGACATTTTCAACAATTATCAACAAATTAACACAAAGCCTTAACAAATTAAGTATACACTAAAACCTTCCTCATGAATCACCATATAATTATATTGGTGCAAACCGCATGATAATCTGTTCAGTAGTTTGAGTTTATCGCAAATATACAGACAGGCAGACTGACGTGGAGGGGGACTTCGTTTTATAATAATACTAGCTGATGCCCGCGACTTCGTCCGCGTGGGCAGAACCCCTGCAACATCAGGATTGAGGAGTTGGCTCTTGGAATAATAACTATGTAGTCTTTGCTTGGCACCTACAACAACTATTCATAATTGACAGTCTATAAATCACCACAATTTAGGTGGACAGTAACCCTACATCATCAGGATTGAGGATAATAGAACCCAGTTTTTATGGGACCATCTGGCAAAGGTTTTATCGATTAAAAAACGCAAATCGGTTAACAAATCACAGAGATACTGATTTAAATAGGTAAAAAGTAGCCTATGTCACTCCTTATAACATCAGCTATCTGTCAGTCCCGGCAAAATCGGTCCAGCCGTTCACGCGTGATGTCGTGACCAAGGGAAATAGGGATTCATTTATTCTTTGATTCATTTATATATATTATAGATGTAGTGAAGATACACTATAAATTATAATATATAAAATACACTAAGAATTATAATTAGAAATAATTACGTACGCTTTTGTGGAACTTCCCCTCATTGTGGAAACTCTGCATACATAGAATAATATCTATTAAGTATATTGTAAAAGTATTTTGAAAAGAGCAACTGCCGAGTTTCTTGCTGGTTCTTCTCGGCAGGAACGGCATTCCGAACCAGTGGTAGACTCATTGACGATTCAAAATTACTTGTAAAAGTTTATTTGAATAAAAAAAACATTTCTATTCTATCTATTCTATTCTATTCTATATTGTACCTTATAAATAATATAGGTTATTCTTAATATTTCACAAAAGTTTAGTACTGTGCTCTTCGTTGCTTTATACATATTTCGCTACGTTTTGAAGTGACGTTACCTACCTGTAGAATGAAGTCCGGAGCATCTTTGAAGCTTCGTAAAATCAGCTTACCAAGATGATACCTGTCGCCTGGTATACCTGACTCGGCGACCACTCTAGAAGATATCTCGTGCATGTACCAATGTACAGCATCCGATCTATGGTGCCAGTGCATCATATTCGATTTCTTCCTAAAAATGTATGTAAGAATTTTTAACCGTCTTCAACAAAGGATGATGTTCTCAATTTATATGTATTTTTTTCTTATTTTTTGGCGACGTTACTCCGTAACTTCGTCAAATCTGAACCGATTTAAATATTTTTTTATTTGAAATTTCAAATTTTGAAGATCTGATGAATATTTTCGGTGATGGAGGTGATTGAATATTGTCTTAATGAATAAGAGCAAATCGATCCCTAATAGCGATCAGATAATGCATTCGGGGGGTCGCAGGTTCGATCCCGGGACCTCTGACTTTTCGGAGTCAAGTGCGTTTAAGCAATTAACTATCACTTGCTTCAACGGTGAAGGAAAACATCGTGAGGAAACCTGCACATCTGAGAATTCTTCATAATGTTCTCGGAGGTGGACCAGCGAGGTGGACTAATGGCCTATAACCCTTCTCTGAGAAGAGACCTGCGCTCAGTAGGGAGCCGTTGATTTGTTGCTAATGATGAATGATGATGATGAATGTGTATAATCTATATCTATCTATACCTACTTATAATAAAACTGTAACTGGACGATTTCTGTACATTTAATCTATTTTGAAAATTTTAACCGGGGGATGCTTTATTATCAATACTGATCCCAAAACAGATTTTTATTTAATTTTTGTCTGTCTGTCTGTCTGTCTGTCCGTCCGTCTGTCTGTCTGTCTGTCTGTCTGTCTGTCTGTCTGTCTGTCTGTCTGTCTGTCTGTCTGTCTGTCTGTCCGGGCATCACGCAAAAACTACTGAACGGAATTGTATGAAATTTAGTATAGTAGTAGGTGATACTCCGGGTCAACATATAGGATCGTTTTTATCCTGATAAACAATAAGGTTCCTCCAGGATAGGGGATGAAAGTTTTTATCGGTTTTACTTCATAATTCCGTCTTTGAACCGATTTTAATCATTCTTTTTTTATTTAAAAGTGTATAATATCAGGCATAGTTTGTCTAATTTTGATGAAGATCTGATAAATATTATAGGAGATAGAGGACATAATGCTTCACGGGTAGCAGCAAAAGTCACTCACGTAAAGGACAACGATCGAATACAGGCATTCCATATTTATAATATGAGGGTTTTAGCCATAGACATAGACTTTAACATTAACCTCCAGGCCCTAGATGATTATACCATTGTGTTTGTTTTGTAGCCTACCCGTGCGAAGCAGGGGCGGGTCCACTAGTAAGTAATAAGTATAGGTACCTATACTTATTACCTATGTTCTGTAGGTTGTTTAAATTATGTAATTTTGTTTATTATTATAATATTTTCAAATGAATATATCGTGTAGGTACTTACAATTATTAAAGATGACAGTTGTAACGCTTGTAGGCGTAACCTTTAAGTATGCAAAAAGGTAATTTTCACAAAAATCTATGTTGTACTTTATCTCATTAACTTTTTGTTTTATCTTATTTCACGTCTAATTATCATTCTACTCTTCTGAATTACTCTTTAAGACTGAGTGATGAAGATGAGTGCGCAAACAAGATAGAAATATCTCGCCGTTATAAGTACCTACTCACTTGATATAAATTACGGTATACTTATGTCATTATTATGTAGGCATACTACTGTAACGTAAACAAATGTTTTAATGATACCGGACTGATAACGAAAATAAGATACTGATTTATTATAGACTAGCTATGATACCCGGCTTCGCTCGGGAGTTGATATGAGATTACGTGGTAGTCGAAATAAAAAAAATAAACTATAACGTAAAAAGTAAATAAAAAAATATTGAAAACATTTTCTCATTATTTACATTACTTGTTTATAAACAACATTTTTCATTTTATTGTCCGGGGTATATATATTATAGGAGATAAAGGAGGGTACCAAAAAAAAAACGCACGAGCAACACCGAGCCGATCTGCGAGTCGGGAGAGGCGGCGATGGAGCGATCGTCGGCCTTATAAGCGCGGCGTGCTATTTATTGGGACGAGCATACCGTCAACATCTCTTTCTTAATCGTGATGGGATCACACCTGAGTCATAATAATTGTCCATTCGTTGATTTGTGCATTTTGATGATTACCCTCACGTTCAGATGGTGGTTTGTCTGTCGTGCTCTGGTTATTAGCTGAGTGGAAAGGGGCCGTTATTGGGGATGGTGGAGACGGCTTCGGTAGGGTTTCAGCGTTTTAAGAGATTCGTTCTCTTATAGCCTGATTAGTTTTTGAGTAATAAATCCGCTTCTGATAGCCTATAATATACTAGTGGTTCGCCCCGAACTGAGACCTCGCGGTATCCCATAATTCCCATAAGGTAGTTTTAACTATATTATATTGTAATTAAAACGCGCCGAATCTGATGACGTCAATCGTCATCTGCTTTCGTGGATGGGATGCGTATTTACAATATTAAAGACAGCGCCATCTAGTAACAGTATAGTGAAGTTTTGTTAAAAACATTGATGCCCATTAAAACTTAAATAATTTCGTTTCTTTAAATATTTATCGAATCTTAGTATTTGTTGTTCAAGTACAGAATATAACTCAAATTATGTGTAAGTTTCAAGTTTTAAAACAAAGTGGTTTTAGAGATCTAGCCTCGAATACAATCTCCACTTTGAAAGCCCCCCATTTCGTATGGGAGCCCCCCTGAAATAAAGATTTTTATAACTTTTTAAGCCATTTTCGGCTGGAGGCCATCGGTTTACATATCATATCTAAAATTGAAGTAATTACGTTCAGTAATTCAGAAGTTATAAGGCTCTGACAGACGGACGGACGGACAAGTGCAAATCGCTCTAGTAAACTCAGAGACCTTCGCTTCGCTCGGTCGATAAATTTTTCGAATTTCCTACTCTTGAGCAAGCTACATAATATATCTGACCGTGAGAGAAGCAGGATTCTTTGAGGTTGATGCCACAATATTTTAAAGCTTGTCCTTGCGCTTTGTTAATTGTAAAACTGAAGGCTAATTTAATTGGAAACTGCAATCTTTTAAATTGAAATGGCAATTCAGAAGAGATCAGTGGTATTCTAGGTATAAATACTGTGTGTCCTTTGTTCTTTCCAGAAATCATATTCGAGAGGTTACGGATTCGATTTCGGCCACGCATATAGTGCCGAGTGCGATTTTCAAACTTACGTTAACTGTGCGTATATACGTCAGTTAGTATTCTCAGTATATATATATATTACTTTTCTCTATGGTTAGAGATGCCCAGCGTGGTCATTATGGGCAAAACCTTAATGGATAATCACAGAAAACCATGGCCCCTAGTTCCCGGCGGCCTCGCTATTCCTGACCCTGGCAGCGGTCACGGTAATGGCGGGGCAGGGGGTGCTAAGAATCTCCGGACGAGATTCCGCTGCCAACCCCGACGACTGGACCTGGTGACATATAACGCACGCACTTTGAGGACCGACGAGAAGATCATCGAGCTGGAAGAAGCAATGAACAAGTTGCGCTGGAATATTATAGGATTGTCTGAAGTCCGAAGAGAGGGGGAGGACTCGATAATCCTCAATTCCGGCAACTTGTTTTACTACCGGGAGGGCGATCAACAGTCCCAGGGTGGTGTCGGGTTCATCGTCCACAAGTCCCTCGTCAACAACATTGTACAAGTCGAGAGTGTGTCGAGTAGGGTAGCGTACCTCATACTCAGAATCACCAAACGGTATTCGCTGAAGGTTATACAGGTCTACGCACCGACATCGACACATTCTGACGAGGAGGTAGAGGCGCTGTATGAGGATATATCAAAAGCCATACACGCCTCTGCCACTCATTACAGTGTTGTGATGGGGGATTTCAATGCAAGGCTGGGCGAACGAAGCGGTGCAGAGACGAGAGTGGGGCATTTTGGGTATGGGCGAAGGAACCAAAGGGGCCAAATGTTGGCCGACTTCATGGAGAAGGAGGGCCTCTTTATGATGAACTCCTTCTTCAGGAAGCGGCCACACAGAAAATGGACATGGTTGAGTCCCGATGGTTCCACGAGAAATGAGATCGACTTCATTATGTCGACCAAGCGGCATATATTCAATGATGTCTCTGTGATCAATAGGGTGAAAACCGGTAGCGATCACCGGATGGTAAGAGGCACGTTGAATATTAATGTAAAGCTGGAAAGGGCCAGACTGGTGAAGTCCACTCTCCGACCTTCTCGTGCTCATATCCAAAATCCCGAAAACTTCCAACTCGAACTGCAGAACCGATTCGAGTGCCTAGCAGACTGCGTTTCTGTGGACGATCTAAACAACAGGTTCGTGGAAACTGTCCATACTGTGGGGTCTAAATTCTTTAAGACCCATCGCAGGAAAAGAACCGAAAAGTTCTCTGACCATACTCTCAAGCTAATGAAGGAGAGACAAGAGATGAGGCTGCAGTCATCGGCAGACGCGGCTGCCTACCGGCGGATTAATAGGCAGATCTCTAAGGCACAAACTCGCGACCTCCGTGTCTTTAATACCAAGTGTATTAAAGATACCATTGAGCGGAACAAAGGCTCAAAAGTGTTCGCGAGAGATCTGTCTATCGGACAGAGCCAGCTGACGCGGCTGAAAACTGATGACGGCCGTCTCGTCTCTTCTCGACCTGAGGTCTTGGGAGAGGTTGAGAAGTTCTATGGACAGTTATATACCACGACACAAAAACCTGTTGAAGATTTGGCGAAAGATCCCAGAGCCAAACTGACCCGACACTATACCGAAGATATCCCGGACGTCAGCCTATACGAGATTAGAATGGCTCTCAAACAGCTCAAGGACAACAAGGCGCCAGGTGATGACGGAATCACTGCGGAACTCCTGAAAGCGGGTGGAAAACCGGTACTTAAGATCTTTCAGCGATTTTTCAATTCCGTCATCCACGAGGGTACAACGCCGGAAGCATGGCACAGGAGCGTGGTGGTTCTGTTCTTCAAAAAGGGTGATAATACCTTGTTGAAGAATTATAGACCCATCTCGTTGTTGAGTCATGTTTATAAGTTGTTCTCGAGAGTCATTACGAATCGTCTCGCTCGTAGGTTCGACGACTTCCAGCCTCCCGAACAAGCCGGATTCCGAAAAGGCTTTGGTACCATAGATCACATTCATACGCTGCGGCAGGTTATACAAAAGACGGAAGAGTATAACCGGCCACTTTGCTTAGCGTTTGTGGACTATGAGAAAGCCTTCGATTCGGTGGAAACTTGGGCTGTGTTGAGGTCGCTGCAGAGATGCCGGATTGACTACCGGTATATCCAAGTGTTGAAGTGCTTGTATGAAAACGCCACAATGTCAGTACGTATACAGGACCAGACTACGAGGCCAATCCACTTGCAGCGTGGAGTGCGACAGGGAGACGTTATCTCCCCGAAGCTCTTTACCGCTGCGTTGGAGGACGTCTTTAAGCTTCTGGATTGGAACGGGCTTGGCATCAACATAAACGGCGAGTACATCACTCACCTGCGATTTGCCGATGACATAGTAGTCATGGCAGAGACTCTGAGAGACCTCAATACAATGCTCAACGATCTCAGCAGGGTTTCTCAACAGGTGGGCCTGAAAATGAACATGAGCAAGACGAAAATCATGTCCAATGCTCATGCACCGCTCCACCCAGTAATTGTTGAGAACTCTGCACTCGAAATTGTCGACGAGTATATTTACCTGGGACACACAGTCCAGCTAGGTAGGTCCAATTTCGAGAAAGAGATCAACCGCCGAATCCAACTCGGCTGGGCAGCGTTCGGGAAGCTCCGAGATGTCTTCTCGTCCAAATTTATACTATTTATAGTATAGTATTTAAACCATGGAACTCAAAATGTATTAAATATTCACAAATAATATAAAAGCACTATCCTAGGTCAGCAATAATATTTGAGACTTTCAACTACGGAACCCTACACTGCGCGTGGCCCGACACGCACTTGGCCGGTTTTATTGTAGATCGTTTTTTGAGGAACAACTTTAATACGCAACATTTTTTCATTAAGTCAATAGCTAAGGTTTTACAGCGCTCCGAAGTGAGTACTATTTTTCAGTACTCTTAACTATATACATATACTAGCTGATGCCCGCGACTTCGTCCGCGTGGACAAAGTAGTAAAAAAGAATTGTTTTATGTTAATCGTGAGGTTTTTACGATTGTACTACGCCACTATATAATATTCTGTACCTACTTGGTACCTGCAAACCTACAATATCAATTCAAAATGGAAATTTTGTAAATACCCACAATTTAGGCAGGACCAGCAGCATCAGGATTGAGGAGTTGGTAACTGGTCTTCAATGATGCATCACTGGACTACAGTCCAGTGATGCAGGCGAGAATTTTCGATTGCACTATGCTTCTTTTTAGCTGTTTATACTTGGCATCTACAGTAGCAACTGAAAACCGAAATTTTCGTGAGCGAAGCGAGTGCGAAATATTTTTGATCGCACTACGCCTCTGTGTAGCCCATACTAATTGGTATCTACAAAAGCAATCTATAATCGACATTATCGCTAGTAAAGCGAGTGCGAAATTTTTTAAGATTGCACTACGCCACTATGTAGTCCATACTTGGCACCTACATAAGCAACAGAAAACCGACGCTGTCGCGAGCGAAGCGATCGCAAAATTTTTTAGGACTGCACTACTTAACTATGTACTCCATACTTGGTTTACACTTACAACAACAATGAAGAAAAGATATATTCGCGAGCGAAGCGAGCGCTTAATTTTTTACAATTACATTGCATCACTATGTAGTCCATACTTGGCAATCGAAAACGGACATTTTCGCAAATTTCTTAGGGCTGCACTACTTAACTGTGTCCTTCATACTTGGTTCTTACAATACCAATCATGAAAAGACACAATTTCGCGAGCAAAGCGAGCGCAAAATTTTAGATTGCGCTACGCTCCTTTTTAGTTTCTACTTGGCACCTAAATTAGCAAGCGAAAACCGAAATTTTCGCGAGCGAAGCGAGCGCGAAAATATTTTGATCGCACTACGCCTCTGTGTAGTCCATACTTATTGGTATAGACAAAAGCAATCTACAATCGACATTTTCGCAAAGCGAGCGCAAAAATTTTCGATTGCCCTACGCTTATTTGTAGTTCATATTTGGCACCTACAGTAGCAACTGAAAAGTGATATTTTCGCGAGCGAAGCGAGCGCGAAATTTTTTAGGAACGCACTACTTAACTATGTAGTCCATACTTGGTTTACACTCACAACAATAATGAAGAAAAGACATTTTCGCGAGCGAAGCGAGCGCGAAATTTTTTAGCACTGCACTACTTAACTATGTACACCATACTTGGTTTACACTTACAACAACAACGAAGAAAAGACACAATTTCGCGAGCAAAGCGAGCGCAAAAATTTTCGATTGCACTACGCTTATTTGTAGTTCATACTTGGCACCTACAGTAGCAACTGAAAACTGATATTTTCGCGAGCGAAGCGAGCATACTTGGTTTACACTCACAACAACAATTAAGAAATTTTCGCCAATGAAGCTAGCGCGAAAATTTTTACAATTACATTGCATCACTATGTAGTCCATACTTGGCTTAGGGCTGCACTACATAACTGTGTCCTTCATACTTGGTTCTTACAATACCAATCAAGAAGTCACATTTTAGCGAGCGAAGCGAGCGCAAAAATTTTCGATCGCACTACGCTTCTTTGTAGTTCATACTTGGCACCCGCAGCAGCAACTGAAAACTGATATTTTCGCGAGCGAAGCGAGCGCGAAATTTTTTAGGAACGCACTACTTAACTATGTACTCCATACTTGGTTTACACACGCGAAGATTTTTTGATCGCACTACGCCTCTGTGTAGTCCATATACTAATGAATACAAAATTTAATATAATTTTTTTACAAAACAAAGTATATATTTTTTTTTCTTAATTTTTTAAAACCGCTCAACCGATTTCGGTAAAATTTAAAAACCACCTGGGAAGTATACCCTTTCAAACAAAAAAGTAAGAATTTTCCAAATCAGTTCAGGCGCCTTCGAGTAATCGGTGAACACACATAAAAAAAATTGAAAAAATAGATTCCGACGAATTGAGAATCTGCTCCTTTTTCGAAGTCGGTTAAAAAGAAATCTACAATCGACATTCTCGCGAACGAAGCGAGTGAGACATTTTTTACGATTGCACTATGCCACTTTGTAGTCTTCACTTGGTTGGTACCTACAATATGAATTCATTATCGACATTTTGTAAACACCCACTATTTAGGTGGGTATTATCATCAGCAGCATCGGGATTGAGAAGTTGGTACCATTAGTAGTTGTAGCATGGGGAGGAGAAGGGAGGAGGATGATTCCTAAGCCGAACCGAGCGATAATTAAATTAGCTGAATAGATTGATGCCATCTAAGAATACAAAGCTACTGTGGGAAATTTTAGTAAACGGAAAACGGAGACGCGAAATTTTTTACGGCTGCGTTATGCACTACCCTAAGTAGTTCATAGAATAGAATAGAATAGAAATGTTTTTTATTCAAATAAACTTTTACAAGTACTTTTGAATCGTCAATGAGTCTACCACTGGTTCGGAATGCCGTTCCTGCCGAGAAGAACCAGCAAGAAACTCGGCAGTTGCTCTTTTCAAAATACTTTTACAATATACTTAACAGATATTCTATGTATGCAGAGTTTCCACAATGAGGGAAAGGTCCACAAAAGCATACGTAATTATTTCTAATTATAATTCAACACATGTCAAGACGGGCAGACAGAAAGTAGCCCCATTGCCGCTGGTGGCACCCGTTCACGAGCATGACGCATGACCCAGCCATTGCTTCGCTCAACCATACTACTGTTACCTACCATTGGTGAGCAGTACCCAGCAGCATCAGAATTGAGTCCTCTTTAACGGCTCCACTACACTATTATATTTTAAATATTTGGCACCTACAATATCAATTCACAATCGACAGTTCGTAAATATCGATGATTTAGGTGGGCAGTACACTGCAGCATCAGGATTGAGGAGCTAGGGCCTGGAGGTCAGTGATATAGTCTAAAATTAGTATGTAATGAATGGCTCAGGTCAAGATATGGCTATGGTATGAATGTAATAAGATCTATATACGTATATATCGTATGCGAGTGACCTGGAACTATCCGAGAGAAGTTTTGGCCTTTATCTCCGATAATATCTAGCAGATCTTCACCAAAATTGGTCATTGTATTTCTTGTCGTACACACTTTCAAATAAAGAAAGAATTATTAAAATACGTTCAGATTTGACTGAGTTATGGAGTAAAATCAACAAAAAGTTTCATCCCCTATCCTGGAGTAACCTTATGTTTTATCGGGATAAAAACTATCCTATATGTTGACTCGGAGTATCAGCTACCGCTGTACTAAAATTCATTTAAATCTGTTCAGTAGTTTTCGCGTGAAGCGCGGACAGACAGACAGACAGACAGACAGACAGACAGACAGACAAAAATTAAATAAAAATCTGTTTTGGGCTCAGTATCGATAGTCAAGCATCCCCCAATTAAAATTTTCAAAATATATTAAATGTACAGAAATCTTCCAGAATACAGTTTTATTATAAGTATAGATAGATATAGATTATTATACGTGTGTACTAATAACGTGTCATCAGTTATTGTTTCTCGAATTTCTGAACATTTTCGCTTATAACTTTTTTATTTATAGTTCTACGGCAAAAAGTTACTGGACCAAAGTTGTAGAGAATTTAATTTGCAACAAAAAATGTTAGCAATTTTTTCAGATAAATATAAGCATTTTATCAGATAAATATAAGAGATAAGTTTAAGAGATATATCGTAAAAACCATTTCAACCCCTATTTTCAAGATGGCAGCCGTGGTACAAGGGTGGAGACCCCAGAAACTTGGTTTTAGCTTTACACTGACCCTCCCTACACATCAAAAAAATAAAATTGCGTCCTCTAAAAAACGCAACCCCAAATGTAACTTTTCAATGGACTATTAAGTCTATTGATCTTTGAAAAACATCGATCTGCATTTTTAACCGACTTCAAAAAAGGAGTAGGCTCTCAATTCAACAGAATCTTTTTTTATGTATATTTCGCAGTAAGATAGTTGAAGCCGTGTTATATAAACATAGGTTTAAAGCTATATGCCGGAAGATAGCTATACGAAAGCGATTCATAGCTATCTTACTAGGAATATAGCTATCTGACTAAACTTATCTAGCAAAATGGTTATAGAAGTACTATGTTTGCCAAAATCTAAAGTTAGGTTAGGTTGGGGTTCGACATGAACAGACAGGTGTGGTAACAGGATGTCGGTTTTTTAAAAGCCAGGCCTTGTATTCCAAAATTCGGGGTGTTCGGGGTTTTTTGTTTCGCTCATGTTTACCATATTTTTTTTAAGAAAATATAGTAGGTACTAATTTATCTTTTTATATAAATTAAAGATACGCTATTCTACCTTATACGTTACTCTATATTACACTAGAGTTTAGTACTCTTCGTTGCTTTATATTACGGTAGGTAAAATTTATTCGTTTTATTTATATAGGTAAGTTGGCGGTACGAAGTTCGCCGGGTCAGCTAGTTCCTTATATTTCCCTCCATGGTGATTTGGCGTGTTGTACAGGTTTGGTGTGGAGCGACTGCCGTCTGACCGCCACGTCCCCGAGGGGCACTGTACCGTCGTCAGTGCCTCGTTCGTTGTACAGCGGGGTGCACTGCGAGCAGGTGAGGTTGACTTGGCCGACAAGATGTTGGTGCAGCCCTTGCACCCCCGGAGACCTGCGCTCTGTGAGACGTTAAGAGCGCGTGTAACCCCAAAAAAAAAATCAGATTTCGCGATGAGATAAAACATAGCCACAACCTCATGTGAGGCGCGACAAAAGAAAGCGTTTTGCGCGGAATAGGAGTGTAGTAAGCGCCAAATACTTTCGTAACTCGTAAAATATTCATTTTCTTTTCAATTCACTAGGCTACTCTCTTGATAATATCAATAGGAATTTAATGTAAAAATTTTGGCTCTGTAATATGCAACACATTGAAAATAAATGAATATTGGTTAAAAATTAGAACTAACTTCGCGATTTTTTATTATCGAACAAATTTCATCATTTTATGTTTTTGCCCAGACATGTCCCTTGGCAGTATGATGTAATTCTTGCGTGTTTTTTTTTCGGATACTTGAAACTTGATCTACTACTGTAAAAATCAAATCTGTTTGTACTGTTAACGAGCGCACACCCACTCTTAATGGGTTGCTCACAAACAAACTAAATCGTAATTAGATTACTTTAAGATTTTGCTTTAATTTATGTAGGTATATTATTATTATTTTGGAATAGGAAATAAAACGATATAAACTGATACATATTTTAGTGTACTGATATGAGTACAGGATTACCTATATAAAAAAAATTGCAAAGTCATTCTTAAACGCAATACTAGTGATCCATGTAATAATTTATCACTGCAATTTGAGGCTAAAATTAAATATCTTATCACAATAATTACGTTTATATTAATATTAGATGATGCCCGCGACTTCGTCCACGTGGATTAAGGTTTTTAATTTCGCGGGAACTCTGTAATTTCCCGGAATTAAAAGTAGCCTATGTGTTAATACGTACGCTGCGGAAACTTTTGACAATTGAGCAAAGTGATGTACTACAGTTTTACAGAGAACATCAATATCTACAAAAAAGTCCGGGATATGTCTAACTATTACAGGTATGTCACAAATCACAATAACTACTTTTTCATGTTAAAATCATACTAAAAATATGCGAAAGTGTGATTGTTTGTTGGTTTTTCCTTCAATCACGTCGCAACAGAGCTAAGGATCGACCTGCGTTTTTTCATGGGTAAGTATAGTTGAGGACTTGGAGAGTGTCATAGGCTACTTTTTATCCCGGAAAATCAAAGAGTTTCCGAGGGATTCCACGCGGACAAAGTCGCGAGCATCAGCTAGTTTATAATATTAGTGGGATAATGGTGCTCATCCGCATACAAGCTCTGTACCAAATAACAAACAGACACACAATCATTTAGATATAATAAGTAGATTAGTTAGGTGTCTGTCACTTCAACCGTTTTAATTAAAAATAGCTAGTTTTTAAGAATAATTAATATATCTTATTCTTTCTTAAGAGTCCTAGCCCATTCTTTTAATTTCATCCTATCCACTTTCGACGTCGATGTCGTAGGGAACTCCTTTACGAATATCACACCTCCTCTTAACTGTTTCGAGTCAGACAGCGATTCTGGAAGCAATACGTTTGGTTAATCATTTTTCACATAATAATTTATGTTACACTTCTATACGTAAGCAGTGATAGCCTAGTGGTCAGGACTGTGGTCTCTTATTCGGGAGGTCGCAGGTTCGATCCCGGGTACGCACCTCTGACTTTTCGGAGTCATGTGCGTTTAAGCAATTAAATATCACTTGCTTCAACGGTGAAGGAAAACATTGTGAGGAAACCTGCACATCTGAGAGCTCTCTATAATGTTCTCGAAGGTGTGTGAAGTCCGCCAATTCGCATTGGGCCAGCGTGGTGGACTATGGCCTATAACCCTTCTCTGAGAGGAGACCTACGCTCAGTAGTGAGCCGTTGATGGGTTGCTAATGATGAAATGAATGATGATTCTATATGTAACTTTAGTTTATGAAAATTGAATCTTGATTCCATTTAGTTGACTGTGTGGAGGAGGGGTTCATGCCCTTAGCTGATTTTTTTTTCTTGACTTTAAAGGGATTAAAATATTATTAAACTTTAAAACTCACTTATTATAACTATAGCACACATAAAGCATATAATAAATTAGGGTCGATGGTTTATTTTTATCTTGCAGCTAGTGTTTTTACCGTGCCAAAGTTTAAAAATGAAAATAAAAATAAATTATTCTTCCATAGTATTAGAATTGATATACATGTTACTAGCTGACCCAGCGAACTTCGTACCGCCACTACTTATAAATGAAAAATTAGTTAAATAACAAATTTTCCAGTGGACCAAATTGTGAATCTAAACCATCCTCGAATCCCCTTGAACTCACACAAAAAATTTCATCAAAATCGGTCCAGCCGTCTAGGAGGAGTTCAGTGACATACACACGCACACAAGAAATATATATATTAAGATTTTCTGAGGTCTTAATAATAAGACCGTATTGGATTAGAAATTTTGTTTCACCTTTGACTAAATCCTTTATTTCTTGTGCCGAAACATTGTGCCCATCTCGAACAATAACCAGTGCTATTGGAAGATCGCCACCACTTTCGGTATCGACTATACCGGTCACGACTACATCTAAAACACCCGGGTGTTTTATAATCACGCCCTCTATTTCCACTGGTGAAACCTGGAATTAAATATTGAGGAGCAAGTACACATGTCAACAAGACTATTATATATTTTGAATCTTTTACTCAGATCATTCTTTTACGATATTTTTACCTGATGGTTCCTATATTTGAGCAACATTTTGATGCGATCATAGAAATAGTAATTGTGATATTCATCTCTATATAATAAATCCCCAGATTTCAACCATCCGTCTTCATCAAAAGCCGCTGCTGTCATTTCAGGGTTGTTGTAATAACCCTGTAATAAAAAACTCCGCCCTTCGATTACTTTGTTGATTTGAAAAGTAAATCTCTAAGTGTTAAAATGCTTTCATAAGAATATACGACTATTTTGATTTCATAGGTTTTGAGGGGTTATTTATGACAAAGCTGTAGTTATCAATAATATAACTCTGTGGCTCCTGTGATGAGTGATCTAAGTCGAGTTATAAATATACACTTCTTGTGATTTTTTACATAGAATTATCAGAAAAAAATGGATTTATTTTGTTTAACTTAGTTTCGGAAATAATTTTGTGCAAAGTGGCAGGATTTTTTTTTTTAAATATCGTGAATATTCATATATATTTCAAGTTGTATCCTCTATAAGTAATTCCTGCACACATTATTTTTTAGCTTCGTGGTATAAGTGCGATTATATTAATTTTCAAGTTTTATTTTTCAGCACCTATATTTATCGTGAATATTGATATAATTAGAGTTATATCACTTTGAACTGATTTTTCTTAATACTTATTAGGATACAATTTATACTACATATTTAAATTAATAATATAGTCATCGTAGGTATACCTTCTTACGTCTGTAAGAAGGTACACCTACCTGTTTCAATTCGACTACTGTAGAGACTCGACCATTAAATACTAATGCGCTGTTGTTAGATATTTTTACATTATATTGTACTTATATTAATTTACACGAAGACAACATATAGGTGCAACATGTGCATTATGTTGCACACGTAATTTAACTGTAATTGTATAATTTAGCACTTAATTTTAGCATAATATTGTACTACATGTACACCAATATTATATAGGGGAAAGATTTGTTTGTTTGAATTGAATGCGATCCGAAACTACTGGCACCGCATTGAAAAATTCTTACACCATTAGGATCCTACATTATCCCTGATAAACATAGGCTATAGTATATTTTCAAAAAGTTAGTGATTCGTATGAAAACTTCGATAGTATAATATTATATAACTGGTATATTTGAGGACCTGGAGAGTTACTTAAGCTACTTTTTATCCCGGAAAATCAAAGAGTTCCCGAGGCATTTTAAAAACTAAATCTACGCGGACGAATTCGCGGCGAGCATCAGCTAGTTAGAAATAAAAAGGTACAACTCACAGGTTTTTCCAGTATAACTATAATATTTACCACGAAAATTTAAATGTATAGTGAAAGTGAATGTTTTTATCTACAAAAAATTACTCAAGTTTAACATTGACCACTTAGACCGCGAACTAGAATTTTTCAAAGCTTGTTTTTGCTCTCCTGTAAAGTGTTGATTTTGGACTTGTATCACTCATCACAGGAGGCACAGAATTAATCTGAGGTCAATGTTAATTTAAGGCGGTATAAAGGTACTGATCCACTTACACTAGCGGCACGCTATGATGGCCGGTTTGACACATTACAATAGTGATGTGGAATGTCAATTTATTCTCGAACAAAAAACAATTAAGTTTTGTTTTTGTACCTGATTAAATAGGTTTAATAAAACAAAAATGTATATGTTTATTTAATTTATTTGAACGAACTGAATATTTGAATGAAAATGAATATACATACTTTATATGCACACAAGAAACATATGAATACAAAAGATACCAAAAAAGGTGCCACAAAAGGCCATAATTAATCAGATTCGTCCATACTACTATTTTCACTGTCGTCACTGCTATCATCACCTACATTAATAATTATATGTTCGTTTTCTATAATATTATCTATTTTCACATCTCTTTCATAATCTTCCCTTATTAATTTAACAGTTCTATTCACAACCTTTTCCCAGTCTCCTTTAGTCACATGTTCACAAGCTTCTTCTAATAATTTTAGCATTTTTTTTGTGGTAAATGGGGGTTCTGTATTGTGTCTTGCAGCATATCCCTTAATTTGAGCCCACACCAACTCAATCGCATTATACTCACAATGGTAAGGCGGTAACCGTATAACTCTGTGCCCATGTTCTAATGCTATTTCGTCAATGACGTATCGGATCTTGGTTGGTTTGTTTTCTTTTAAAAGACGTACTAATTCCGCTTTTAACATATTCATGTTTGCATCTACGCCATTTTTAACGTATTTCACGCCATAACCAAATGCCGAGTTGTGGTATGTATCATATAAAAATAAAAATTTTACCTTTTGTATGAAACAGCTGATATTTTTTTGCGATTTCAGAGGTTTGTCCACATAGTGAAAATTGTTCATATTCACAAGTACATTCACCCCTTAAATGGTGCAAACTGATTTTTCTACACTTGTATACATTTTAGAAATCAATTTAATAAATAAATTTTGAGTCCTAAACCTAAAACTACATTCGATAAAATTTATGAATCTCTGCACATCACTATCGTCAATAAAGTAATACAATTATTTCCTTCAAAGTCGTTATCAATTAATACGGAACTTCATGAGCGGACAAACGTCAAACCGGCCTTCATAGCGTGCCGCTAGTTTAGTGCCAATAATAATAATATTCTCTCTAAAGAATTTCTTTCTTTTCTTCCCAATGTTGTATGTGGAAACGAATAGACGATTGAATGAGATTTTTAAATTACGTAAGTACCTAATTAAAAAATCACATTCAATCGTCAATTTATTTCTTTAGTAATTGGCAAACGTATTGCAAAAGTTATTAAAACTAGATAATTACAGGTGTTTATTATAGTATTTTTACCTGAAATACTGTTGGACCTTTGATCCTTAGTTCGCCAGGTACGTTTGGTTTAGTTATCACTTCATTAGTAGTAGGATCTACAAGCTAGAAACAAAATTATAAAATTATTTGTCTGCATAATATTTTTATTTTGACACGAAAATACTACTAGTGGTTCGCCCCGAACTGAGACCTCGCGGTAACGGTTTCCCATAATTACTTATTCATTCAATAGACACATGACGATCAGAATTGACATTATTATTATGCCCGTTTTCACCAACCATTACTAAATTATCCCCTAAGTAGAAGTCTCTTTACGTAGGTAGCCCCTAAATACAATCCCAACATCCCAATGTCATTTTCCCATAAAGGTTAGGGAACTGTAGTGAAATCAGGCATCAATAGGGACCTAGTCCTAGGGACATAGTAGTTTTTTTGTTACCTGCTTTAGTTTAGCTACAAAAAATAAAAATTAAATTTGCTTTGTAATTAATAAAAAACTTACCAGAATTATTACGGCCCTGTAGTAGTGTTTAGTACATATTTATGTGATGCGCGCGCTGCGTGTTACAAGGCCGTAATAATTCTGGTAAGTTTTTATAATTAATTACAAAGCAAATTTAATTTTTATTTTTTGTAGCTAAACTAAAGCAGATAACAAAAAAAACGGTAATATATATCATTCGTCTATGCAAAAAAATGAAGAGGAAGTTTTTTGTGTAGAATTTTTTTCTCTACAACTTTTACTTCAAACTTTTTTTTCTATTTCCTACCGTTATTAAGTTATTTTAAAAAAAAGGCATTTTTCAACCCTTTTTTTATTTTTTTCATATCATTATTTAAGTATTAATGAACACATTTTTAGTCGATGCGCCAAAACTGGTCAGATCATGGTTTCATTTAACTGTTTACTGGACTAATAGTTTTTTGGAACATTCAAATTTAATTATTTGTTCACAGCGTCATCTATCGACACGATCAGAAAACATGCAACAACAACAATGCGTTTGATATTTAAATATATAATAATTTTAATTCATTGTATATTAATTTTAAATAATTATGTTAATGTATTATACTACGGCCGTTCAGAGAATGCGTTCCTGACACGTCGCGATTGAACTGACGACGTAACTTTGTAATGGCGTTGCAGTTACGATAAAAATATTATTGCTGGTTGTTTACCGTTTTAACAATTGATGAGCATTAAAACAACATTATTAGGTATATCAATAATCAATTAATATTATAATTTTGTGACAGTTGCCGTGACTAACTGACAGATGTCAGGAACGCATTCTCTGAACGGCCGAACTTTAGTACTTCTGCTGCGTTTGCAATATGAGATGAGAGCGCCATCTATTGGCACCATTGTGAAGTTCTGATAAAAATACTGCAGCTCATTAAAAATTAAATAATTTAGTTTCCTTATTATATTTATCTAATTTTAGTATTTGTTGTTCAAGTACATGATATAATGCTATTAATTATAAAACTTTCAAGCACGGCCGTTCAAGCGATCGTGACTTATGAGGTCAAATATAATCTCCACTTTGAGAGCCTCCCATTACGTCAATTTTAGGAAAAAAATTAAAAAAAAAAACTTTTGTACTTTGTTCCAAATTATCTTTAAAATGATACACAGCAACCCTATGAATGGCAAAAAAAAATTTACTTCGCATTCGCTTCTATGAGAGCCCCCCCTGAAATAAAGATTTTTATAACTTTTTAAGCCATTTTCGGCTGGAGGCCATCGGTTTACATATTATATCTAAATTTGAAGTAATTACGTTCAGTAATTCAGAAGTTATAAGGCTCTGACAGACGGACGGACGGACAAGTGCAAATTCACTCAAGTAAACTCAGAGACCTTCGCTTCGCTCGGTCGACTAAAGCTTCTAATGAACTAACTCAGCTTTTTCTGTAGCGACTGCATGATCAGTATATTTACCAAAATCTTAGGTTAGAACTCACAGAAAAATAAAATTATAACAGTGACACTTAATAATAAAATTTTAAAAAAGAATGTCTCGAATTATAAATTGTTTCATGTCTGCCGAAAATAAATTAATCACTTATGTCTGTCAATTTCTCTACAAAACACGAAATAAAGCTCGGAGCTTGATACAGTAAGTAACAAAAAGCTATAGATATTATCTTGAATAATTAGATAACAACATCGTAATTCGTAACACTGAATACGAAATAAAAATTATTTCTTGATTTATTCAAATACTATACGAACGACCGAGCGATATTTTCAAGAATACAATATGCCTTCCGCGCATCGCACACCGTTCAAGCCTCTGCGACCGCGGCCGCATACGATTTGCAACCTTATTTACCATGCCGGCATGCTCATCTACCATCCCATATCTACCTCAGCCCGCGCAATTAAAAACTGTGATACAGTTCTCATTCCGAATTGCTTATCTGTATTTTTATTCGTCAACGATTGTGATGTTATAAGTTTCAGAAAGACCTACATAAAGGTCACACTTACCTTATATTGCCAAAATGGTGTTGGTACACCAAGTGAGCCAAGTGGAGAGTAGCTGTTATCAAAAATAAATCCAGCTGCTTCAGTAAATCCGTAAGCTACTTTTACATGCGATTTTGGAATTATTTTCTGAAATTAATTAGAAATAATAACGAATGCACATAATCATTCAATATAAAAAAAATATTTTTAAAAAACCGACTTCAAACGCACGCGTCACTACAAAGTATATAATTGAATGTTGATTTTTTTTTAAACCGCTAGACTGATTTCAATAAAATTTAAATGGGACCACCTGGGAAGTATGCCATTTCAAACAAAAAAGAATTTTTCAAATCAGTTCAGGCGTCTTCGAGTAATCGGTGAACAGACATAAAAAAACCGACGAATTGAGAATCTCCACATTTTTTGAAGTCTGTTATAAAACACTTACCTGTATTTCTATAGACCAAAATACTTGCCTGTATTTCTTCAACGAGTTCTTTAGCCACGACACTGCCACCTACTAAGAGGTACTGTAGAGAAGAGAAATCGCATGTCTCCCGTTTGCCAGGCTTTATTAGCGTCGTCAAAAACGTGGGGCTCATGATTGAGAAATCCGGCTAAAAATTACATTGCGAGAGTAAGTTCAGATGCCTCATCTTCGTTTTAAGAGCGCGTGTAACCCCAAAAAAAAATCAGATTTCGCGATGAGATAAAACATAGCCACAAGCCTCATGTGAGGCGCGACAAAAGAAAGCGTTTTGCGCGGAATAAGAGTGTAGTAAGCGCCAAAATACTTTGTAGCTCGTAAAATATTCATTTTCTTTTCAATTCGCTAGGCTACTCTCTTGATAATATCAATCGGAATTTAATGTAAAAATTTTGGCTCTGTAATATGCAACACATTGAAAATAAATGAATATTGGTTAAAAATTAGACCTAACTTCGCGATTTTTTATTATCGAACAAATTTCATCATTTTATGTTTTTGCCCAAACACGTCCCTTGGCAGTATGATGTAATTCTTGCGTGTTTTTTTTTCGGATAATTGAAACTTGATCTACTACTGTAAAAATCAAATCTGTTTACTGTTAACGAGCGCACACCCACTCGACTATAATTATTGTAGGTGAATAGCCAAAAAATATAGGTCACTCGCGCAATGGTCTAGACCTAGAGTCTAGACCATTGCGCGAGTCTAGACTCTAGACTCTAGAAACTGGCAGATTCTTGGTTAGTTTAGAATTTCCTGCAAGCCGGTTAGTTTAGGAATTTATTTTAGCATATGGAAAATAATTATTTTATCTTTTGATGTGTGCTGATCAGCACATTATAATTAGATATTTTGTTAAACCACAAAATCAGTCTTTAAAAATCTTTTGTCTTCTTCTGAACTTCTGACATTTATTTATCACTAGCTGATGCCCGCGACTTCGTCCACGTAGATTTCTTTTTAAAATCCCTCGGGAACTCTTTTAAGTTTCCGGCAAATGTCTGTCTATTAGCCTAAGTCACTCTTCAGGTTCTCAACTATACCCATGCAAAAATCACGTCGATCTGTAGCTCTATTGCGGCGTGATATGACAAACCAACAAACCAATAAACAAACACACTTTGGTATTTACTAATATTATAAAGAGGAAATAGTTTTTTCATCATACCTATTCGAAAAACGAATATTGGCTTCAGAGGACAGCGGGAGCAAAATTTCATTTTAACCCCATGGGACTTTTCATTTCTCTCTTCTGATTGGTCCGCGTTATAGTGCTTTAACATACTAAAGCACTAACGCGGACCAATCAGAAGAGAGAATTCAAAAATGTGTCGAAATTCATAAATGTTTGAGAAGCTGTTGTCTACGATAAGTCACGTGATCAAATTTGTCGATTAGACATATACGCCCATACTTCCAACATAAATATTAATGTTTAATTATTTCATAAAAATTTATTTATTTAAACTTTCAATATACGTATTGGTAATGTCTATACTCTATACATAGTAGGTTGATACTCCTAGCTTTTTCTCATAGGTAATGATGAAAAATAGTGTGTGTCATTCGGGGCCAAAATTTTTTGTTCTCGGGCGGCGTATATTGAATTCCTCGCTACGCTCAGGATTCTACTTTAGAATCCCTCGCTGCGCTCGGGAGTCTACTATAGAATCCTTCACTTCGCTCTGAATTCAAAATAACGCCCTCGGGGAACAAAAAATTCCTTTGGCCCCATATAACACAAATAACTATTCTTTCTTTGTTTGTTACTTTTTATCCCGATATTCCCACAGAGTCGAAACTTACGCGGGTGAGACCGCGGGACGCAGCTAGTAAGTACTTAATATTTTTGTATTATGACTATTTAACTTAAAACCTACAGATAGATAGAATTAATTTGGCCTCTGCCATGGCAACGGCAAAATAATTCCCAATCGATGTAGTACCTACCTTTAGTCATTCATCATCATTAGCAACCCATCAACGGCTCACTACTGAGCGCAGGTCTCCTCTCAGAGAAGGGTTATAGGCCATAGTCCACCACGCTGGCCCAATGCGAATTGGCGGACTTCACACACCTTCAAGGAGATTATGAAGAACACTCAGGTGTGCAGGTTTCCTCACGAAGTTTTCCTTCACCGTTGAAGCAAGTGATATTTGTTATCAATTTGTTATCTGATATTATCATATTGGTTGTCACTGAGTAAAAAAATACCTTGTATTTGTTGATTAAGGAATAAATGTGTTCTGGAGTCGTTGGGGCTGAAGTTTGCAGTCGTGAGAATCTCAATATAGGTCCCATTATGAACTGAAAAGTTGATGATAACCATTGTACAGGTGACACAACTAAACCCAGGTTCACTGGTGTGGGAAACTTGGTCCGGTGCCTCCTGTTAAAGAAACAATGTATTTTATTTATTTTAACCAAACAATCAAAGAAAAAAGAAAAGATGGGGATGAGTGTGGATGATCATAACTCCTTTTTTTTCGTTGTTTAGATTTAAATATCAATATACTTTTTCCACGGGGCTGTTCATAAAAGTGGTGATCAGCCATGTTGAAATTCTGATAAAATTTTACTTCTCATAAGTATGTTATAATGAATATTATGCAAGTTCATTATGTTGTGATAATGATGTAAAAGGCATAGATTTCGGATTGGTAGTCGCTTCGCGCCTACCTACTGGATGCCGTCGTCGGCGTACTAGTAGTACAAGATCCGAAGAGAGATCGTCCTTCACCCATCTGTTTACCAGATAAAAAGTATTTTTTATCGAATATTTTCTATGAAAAAACAAATCGAAATTGTTTTGCCTATTAAAATATTATGTTCGAGGCTATTTTTAATTAAACAAACTATACCTATACTCACTAAAATTTTTTGTCCATGTTGCACTCTTGTTTAAGTACCTTGTTTACCGAACGAACTTAAAAATATTGTGATCGTATCACACGTATCGTATCAGTGATATTACGGGCTATTACTATTTTTAGAAAGAGCGCAGAGAGCGATACTAAAAGTTAGTGCATTTCTTCCCCTCAGATACTCCACAACCGTTTTGTTTAAAGAAGCTGAAGTTCTTACGGTCAGGCAACTATTTATACTAAGCATAATTTTAAAACAACATAAACATGTGGATATGTCTGTACTGGAAGAGCTACAAAAAAATAGAAGAAAATATAAAGTATGCGTAATCCCTAAATTTAATACCCGTTTCTCTCAAAAGTTCTACTGTTTTCTTGGCGGCTACCTATATAATATTATTAATACTAAATTAAATATCTCTAATTTGAATTCATATAAATGTAAAACTATTGTACAAAAGTGGTTACAAGAACTTACATATGATAGTACCGAGAATTTACTGACTATTTTAAAGTAGTACACTTATAGATAAAACAATCTTATAGTCAACACAATCATACCCACACACACACACACACACGTGCGCGCACACACACACACTCACACACTCACACTCACACACACACACACACACTCACACACACACACAGTATAACTTGCATGCTCTTTTGTTGTCTATGTAGTATGAGAAGTTTGTAAGGGGAAAGCTCTGATGCCTATAACACGAGTTTTAAACTTATCGTAGACATCAGACGCTAAACCTATTAATGAAATTGTACTTACTTTCTGGACAATAAATGATTTATTATTATTATTATTATTATTGTTTGTAGGAAGGGCGCGGCGGTATCAAGTAGCGACTGAGCAACCAATCCTAAATCTATTCCTTTATTTTTTCTTTATAATTGGAGCTTCAAGATCGTGTTCTGTGATTCGATAATTTCGAAAGATCTTTGTCTAGGTATGGAAATCTGTCGGTTGCGATGATGATGATGAATTGTAGTAACGGGTTTTTGTAAGATATTTACATTATATATGGAAAGCCCATGATTACAGCCTTGTGATTTATTACAGCTGTTTTTGGTAGCCCAGTAGAACCACTGGTTGTCACCAACAAGGCATCCGTTTCTGCAGGATTGAACTCGGCTGGTCTGCAATCACCGAAATAATAAATGTTACCTACCAAGTTTCTCGAGCTAAGTGAGCTAAAGTACTACAAATTACATAGCAAAATACATGTCAGATGGATAACGAAAATTGCCAATTTAATTTCGCCTAAAAATTATGCGTACCGTCATACCTAATTATAATTATTTAGAAATGAGAGCCTCAGCCCTTTTTTCCTCGGGGAAATAAATAAAAATAAAGCTTCTAATGAACTAAGTAACTCAGCTTTTTCTGTAACCACTGCATAATCAGTATATTTACCGAAATCTTAGGTTAGATTGGGGTTGTACAAAAATATTCATGTGCCCGGCCGCAGTTGTTATTCGATTTTATTTTTAATTTAACTTTGAATTCGCACGTTTAAATACGATCCTAAAAAAAGTGACTATTCTAGTGGTTCGCCCCGAACTGAGACCTCGCGGTAACGGTTTCCCATAATTACTTATTCATTCAATAGATACATGACGATAAAAATTGACATTATTATTATGCCCGTTTTCACCTACCATACCTAAATCATCCCCTAAGTAGAAGTCTTTTAACGTAGGTAGCCCCTAAATACAATCTTAACATCCCAATGTCATTTTCACCTTTAGTTGTCCCGTAGAGGTTCGTAATAACAAAGTTGACAGAAAGCGTCACCTAACTTAACATAGGTAGCCCGTAAAGGTTAGGGAACTGTAGTGAAATCAGGCATCAATTTATAGGTACCTACTTAGGTATAGTTTTTTGGAACATTAAAATTAAATTATTTGTACACAGCGACATCTATCGACACTTTCAGAAAACATGCAAAAACATACCGCAAGGTGAAGTTTTATTGATGTTTGATAATTAACTAAATAATAATTTTAATTGATTAAAATGTTATTTTAAGTATTAGTACTTGTCATACAAAATAATAATAGTTTTCGTAAAGCTGCATTTGCAATATGAGATGAGAGCGCCATCTATTGACATCATTGTGAAGTTCTGTTAAAAATACTGCAGCTCATTTAAAGTTAAATAATTTAGTTTTCTTATTATACTTATCTAATTTTATTATTTTTTGTTCAAGTATATAATATAACGCTAATAATTATAAAAGTTTCAAGCCCGGCCTTTCAACGGTTAATCCATTCTGAGGTCAAATATAATCTCCACTTTGAAAGCCCCCAATTCGTCAATTTTAGGGAAAAAAATTAAAAAAAAAATACTTTTGTACTCTGTTCCAAATTATCTTTAAAATGATATACCGCCATTCTATGAAACGCTATAAAAATATTTTACTTCGCATTCGCTTCTATGAGAGCCCCCCTGAAATAAAGATTTTTATACCTTTTTAAGCCATTTTCGGCTGGAGGTCATCGGTTTACATATTATATCTAAAATTGAAGTAATTACGTTCAGTAATTCAGAAGTTATATGGCTCTGACAGACGGACGGACGGACAGACGGACAGACGGACAGACGGGCGGACGGACAAGTGCAAATTCACTCAAGTAGACTCAAAGACCTTCGCTTCGCTCGGTCAAATATCGATGGGTCCTATGTATAAGGGCTACAGTAACAATTTGGTCATTTAAACTTTTTGGTGTTAAATGCTTCCTTTTACTTTTAATAACATGCACTAAAAAAATATACAATTTTTAAATGTAAGCGTGTACCCAGTAAATCGTCCAAAATGGCACTTTGGCCTTTTTACTAGTTTTTTTGGCAGAGTAAAAATACTAAAAAATTGACGAATATGGGCATAATATGTGCAATAATTAAAAAACTAAAATATATATTTAAAAAATATTATAGCTCAAATAACGGCCATAGGTGTAATAGCAAATATGCAAAGTTTCATAAAATTCAGTTGTAGCATGTAAGAAATATATCAAATTGAAACTTTGAGAGCCTCTAATGAAAAGTCACGATTTTGCACTTTGGCCCTTATACATAGGACCCATCGATATATAGAGTGAATGAAAAAGTTTATTTGTTATTCTGATAAATTAATTATTTTGTTCTTACTTGAAGTTTTCCACCGACGTATCTCTGCCATATTCTTCGAGAAGTTCGGAAAAGCTCAAATAGTTAAGATCATTTTCGTCGAATGATATGATTTGAGTGGACATATTCAACAAATTTAATGCCTTTTGAGCCGTTTGTACTTTTGAACTTTGACAGAAGATAATTTTGGGAACACAATATTTAAATGTGCATTGAAGTTCATCTGTAAAATCAGATAGCGGGTTGAATAAAAATTTGTTGACACGCGGATGAAGTCGCGGGCATCAGCTAGTATATAATAAATTTACAAAATTCAAAATCATTTATTTCACGTAGGCCAACTTGTGGCTCTTATGACAAGTCAGCAATCTACCACCGTTTCGGAAAGCTGATTCTGCTGAGAAGAGCTGGCAAGAAACTCAGCAGTTGCTCTTTTCAAATCAAAAATGTTACAAAATGTAGCTTATTTATCTTGTGGACAGCTGAAGCAAAGCCGATTAGAATAGAGCAGAAATATTTTTTTTAAATAAACTTTAACAAGTGCCTATGAATAATATTAATGAATCTACCACTGCTTCGGAACGGTACTTACAATTCAATACATGATAATAATTTATGTAGTGAATCCTGGATGTTAGTATTACTAATTTTCAAAATATTATCTGTTCGATATTCCATATTCCAATTTCGAGAAAGAGATTAACCGCCGAATCCAACTCGGCTGGGCAGCGTTGGGAAAGCTCCGAGATGTCTTCTCGTCCAAAATCCCTCAGTGCCTGAAGACTAAAGTCTTCGAACAGTGCGTGTTGCCAGTGATGACTTATGGATTCCAGACATGGTCGCTAACCATGGGCCTCATAAGAAGGCTCAGGGTCACTCAGCGAGCGATGGAGAGAGCTATGCTCGGTATATCCCTGCGAGATCAAATCAGAAATGAGGAGATCCGTAGGAGAACCAAAGTCACCGACATAGCTCAGCGAGTCGTGATACTGAAGTGGAAATGGGCGGAGCACATAGTTCGAAGAGCTGATGGTCATTGGGGTCCCAAGGTGCTGGAGTGGCGACTCCGCACCGGGAAGCGCAGTTTTGGCAGACCCCCCCCCACCAGGTGGACCAACGACATCAAAAGAGTCGCAGGGAGCCGCTGGATGCAAGCGGCTTAAGACCGAAGTCTGTGGAAGTCCATCCAGGAGACCTTCGTCCAGCAGTGGACGTCTATAGGTTGATAAAGAAGAAGAAGAGGAAGATCTGTTCAGCGGGATGGCGCTCTACCACGACTCCACCGTCCACGCAGCCGGTTATAAAGTGTAAATGCACTTACCAGCTCCTAAAGTCATATCTACTCCAGCAACCCTTATACCCAGGAACAAGGCAGCATACATTGGTATCACAAGGTTGATGTGGTTCGGAGCCATTATGACAACCACATCTTGGTACTTTAGGCCCAAGTTTCTAAAGGCAGTTGCACATCGTATCGATCGCTCGAGTGCCGATTGGAATGTGTCTTTCTCATCAGTTGCTCCGTCTATCTGTGAAGATTGACAAATCAATCCTTAAAAAAAACAGAGTTTTGGAATCTTCTTCTTTGTCAACCGATAGACGTACTCTGCTGGACAAAGGTCCCTTGTGTGAACCTCCACAGGCCTTAGTTTTGCGCCGCCTGAATCCAGCGGCTCCCTGCGACTCGTTTGAGTTTCGTTTGAGTTTTGGAATAGCAAGTTTAAATCAAACGAACGAACTCTATCTATACTAATATTATAAAGAGGAAAGATTGTTTTGTTTGTTTGTTTGTTTGTACCGGATAGGCTGTGTAACTAAAAGATTAAAAAGATTTCAATCATTTTTTCACCAATAGAAAGCTAAGTTATCTGGAAGTAGCATAGGCTATAATTTATTTCCAAAAAAATTAGAGATCCTTAAGAAAATTGCAATAATGTAACCCAAAGTAGCAAAGTTTTGCCTATAAAATGCATTATTTGGAGTGTGCTGAGAAAACTATTGAAGATACATAAAAATTATGTACTACATGATTAAAGTACTCATTATTCTCTATAAAAAAGTCCCCAAGGTAATATCACAGAGTAAGGATAGTATAGTTTCATATTAATAGAAATTGTTTCTTTGTGACAACCCTACCATAAATACACTGTCGCGACGCATGTCTAGACGCTGGCGGCATTTACGACGAGATCAAAGGCGTCGAACTACTGATTCTCTTCGTTATACTGTGGTAATATCGGAACTATCATATTTAAGTCACAATAGTAGCTTTTGTGTTCTAAATTTAATTAGATCGCCTTTATTATCGTAGTATTAATTCTTCCTTACTAACACATATTATAAATGCGAAAGTGTGTTTGTTTGTTGGTTTGTCCTTCAATCACGCTGCATCAAATCTACGGATTGACGTGATTTTTTGGATAGGTATAGCTGAGAACCTGAATCGATAATGCTGGGGGTCTCCCAACGCTTCCTGACAGACTTTCCAAATAAGAAATAATGGCGAACTCATCTCGGGCTACGGGCAACGCTTACGTAACAGCATATATAGTATACCTACCATACATAGGTACTTACCTGCAAAATATGGTTGGGTGCATTTCTTAAACTGCGCAATAATATTATGCCAACATGGAACCGGTCGCTCGGTATTCCAGTTTCGGCGACGACATTCGCAGTCAGCTCTTGAAGATACCAAACAACAGCATCCGATGTTGGGTGACTCATCTCTGTTTGATCTTTAAGAATTAAACAATAATTTACCGCTTTTGTGAAAGATCACCACTGAAGAACGATTTGGCTGTTTTTGGGGCTCCGTCTGTCCGTCCGTCCGTCTGTCACAGTCGATTATTTTAGTAACTATTGAAGCTATCGACATGAAATTTGGAATAATTGTATATTATAATAGTGGCCCAACGTCATTGGAATAAAAAAAATTGAATATTAACAGATTTTTACACATAATAGTTTTTGATTACTCGTGCAAAATTTCGAAAAAATGAGCCGTTGATGGGTCTAATGATGAAGAGAGAAATAATTTTTCAAGTTAGTTATATCGAACAATGGATCTACGTGATTCTTTGATGGGTTTTTTGGGATTCTTTCGGGAACTGCAGAGTTTCAGGCAATGAATTGGAATTCTATACCAACCTAACCAACTATACCAACCAAATAAGTAACCTGTGGTTACAGGTTAAAACCAGGAGTTCCCACGGGATTTTCAAAGACGCTAATTCCACGCGGACGAAGACGCGGAGGCAACAGCTAGTCGTATATAAACCTACAACATAAATATAAAATAAATAAAATAAATATAATAATGTACTTAAACTATAAACTACTTATCTAATCATCCTGTATCATGTTTATAAACGTTGAACTCATAGACTTATCATATTTACTACCGTATGATGTGGATCGAGCTAAAAACGGTTTTTACCAACGGCTAATTGTACGTTCTTTGTATTTTTGACCGACTTCAAAAAAGGAGGAGGTTCTCAATTCGTTGGAATCTTATTTTTTATGTATGTTCACCGATTACTCGAAGACGCCTAAACCGATTTGGAAAATTCTTTTTTATTTTAAGAGCGTATACTTTGCAGGTAGTCCCATTTAAATTTTATCGAAATCGGTCGAGCGGTTTTTATAATATCAACAATAAATTATATACTTTGTAGTGGCACGCGCGGGCATTTGAAGTCGGTTTTTTAAAAAGAATTTTTTATATTAAATTATGTATTAAAAATTGTTAGCCTACCTCATGGAACTATTACAGATCGTTGGCCTACCTACATTGAAAATATATTTAGTCTCTCTTTACTCCTATGTAACTATAAATAGGCATTCAATGTAAGTACCTTGTTGTTAATGTGTATGCTTACTTATTAAGTTTATAGTTAGTTATTTATTAAGAATTACCTTTATACCAATAGATTTAAAATTAGATTGTATAACTTTTCTGTATTGATGTCGACGGCTATGGTGTACGGAAAAACTCGAATGAGTTTATGTTTACACCAAAGCGTTAAGAATTTCTTTGTTGGTAAGTACCTAGGTATATAATAAATAAAAAAATAAACACGAATTTGACGAGTTAAAAAATAATTACTTACCAAATTATAAATTTTTTTAAATTTAGTATTTGATGTAAAACACACTACTCACGTTAACTTCGCGAACGTTTATGATTGAGTATCTTGTAAGTGTACATTATACTGATAAAATTATAATAAAGTAAATACTGATACGTATACTTGCATAATTGCATAATATTGAAAAAGATGATAATCAGGGTTCCGTACCCAAAGGGTACCAACGGGACCCTATTACTAAGCCTCCGCTGTCTGTCTGTCTGTCCGTCCATCTGTCTGTCAGCGGGCTGTATCTCGTATACCCTAATAGGTAGACAGTTGACATTTTCACATATTGTGTATTTCTATTGCCGCTATAACAAAAAATAATAAAAATTTGTGTGTGTCAGCTCACGACGCACAACTGGAGTTTACTTCATACTCAACGTTGAAATTTCTACCCTAACGTTGAGTACGTTACGTGGCGTTTACGTTACGCCACGGTGTTGTACTCCGTACAACACCGTGGCTATTCAAATAGTGTACACATAAGCCGAAAGATGGCGCTGATCTACATGTGAACGAAAGCCAACCTTATTTACTCAACGTTAGGGTCGAAATTTGCATCGTTGTGAAAAACGTGACACGGGCATTCGACAACTCAAGCGAAAACCAACCTTATTTACTCAACGTTAGGGTAGAAATTTAAACGTTGTGAAAAACGTAACAAGGTCATTGATAAATTGATTTTACTGTCCGGATTTTTCTCATACCGGGCTGCTAAAATCGATTCTTAAGGAGTAAACTCCAAAAATTAAATTAAATTAAGAAATAAAGGGAGATCCCAATTCCCATACCTACATGAAAAAGTAGTCGAAATAAAATTTTATTTTTTTACCCTGGCATATGAGGTTTCATTGTCTAGAACTCATTAAGTGGAGTTCAAATATACTTATATTTTTTATTTTTAGCTACAAAAATGAAGAAATGGGGGGCCGTCAAAGTTTTCGGTTTTAGACCAATAGGGGGGGGGGGGGGGGGTCTATCTCAAAAACTAAACTAGTTAGGAATTTGAAATTTTGGTATTTATGTACTATATAGTGTATTTAAACAACTGAAAACACCGATTTATAATGCGGTTTATAAGTTGTGACCAAAACAAACGAGCATTTCTTCCCCATATGCTAATTTAGTACCTTCTAAGAAGTAAGATATCTAAATATGTATCTAGTTTTAAAATAAAAAACCGGTCAAGTGCGAGTCGGACTAGCGCACCGAGGGTTCCGTACTCTAGAAGTACAAGTAAAACGATACTATTATATTAATTTGCTTACTTTGTTTGTAGAGTTTTATTGATAATAGAAAAAAAACTATGCCAGTTTGGTTTATTTTTCCTGCAAAATATACGTAAACCTCTATTGACGAAATTTCTGCCCGATTAATCAAAAACTATTACATATAAAAATAAATAAGAACCTGTTTTAGAATGTGCAGGTAAAGGCTTTTCCTATATATATATATATATATATATATAACGACTCTGAGCCAGAATGTTCGTTATTATTTTCAGTGCTCATTCTAAGCTAATCCTCGTGGGCAATTATCAGCAGGTTATGTTGGCTTGCAATCAAAGAAGGAATCCACTCAAACAAATTAAGTATAATGTCCAATCAAAAAATCTAAACACAATATTATATCACAATAACGTAGGATAAACAATATAGAACACGCGTTGTCTTCACAAGCCGACCGCCGCCATCACTTCTTCCTCTCTGGTCGGTATGACTGGTATGACACAGGGTGACGTTTGCCTTCCAATTATTGCCAACTCATTTCCGATATAATATATAAATGATCTATGTGTGGCGTATCAAACCACATACATACATACATACACATTCACTATAAGAGGACGGAACTCCTCCCGGATAGCAGCAAGAGTTAAAATTTTTAATAAGTACATTTATACGATGCATATGAGGGTCTTTTGTTAGTCTCTCGAGAACAGCTGAGCCGATTTGCCTAATCTTGGTTTTGAAATATTTGTAGAAGTCCTTGAGGAAGGCTTAAAAGGTGAGAAAAAAATGTGTTTAATCAATACAAAAACTCTGCGGAGGGTTCTATAAAAACTTAGAGTTCTAACTCCTCAATCTTGACGCTGCAGTGCAGGGGTAGGTACTGCCCTCTGTTTGGATTTATTAACCGTCGATTATGAATAGTTGTTATAGATACCAAGCAAAAACTACCTTACATAGTAAAATTCCAGGATCCAGCTCTTCAATCCTGATGCTGCAGGGAATATGCCTACGCGGATGAAGTCGCGGGCATCAGCTAGTATAGAATAGTTTTATCCTTATAAACAATAAGGTTCCTTAAGGATGGGGCGTGAAGTTGTCTATTTTACTCCGTAACTCAGTCAAATCTAAACCGATTTTAATTATTCTTTATTAATTTAAAATTTTATCACATATTGCTTAATTTTTTGTGAAAATCTGATCTTTTGGTAGTGGGCCCTGAAGAATATATTATAGCAATTATTAAAGGATGTGATTTTAGAACAACAAATTATAATTTACAATCAGCTAAATATTGTATGCTCATAATATTAAGTAATTACAGTTTCAAAGACTAATTATTAATCACCTAGGTACCTGTCTAAAGTAAGGGAGACAAGGTAAAGGCACAATATTTGCTTCTAGGTCTAATGTCTGCTATAATTATTATTAATGAATGATTTTGTTGCTATTTAATACCCAGTCTCCCCTATAAATGGTAATAATCTTTTTATAAAAAACTCACGCACTCAACAACTTACCCTCTTGTTTTATTTCTGCCAAGTAGTTGACGATCTAATTCAAAAACTTCACGCGGATGAAGTCGCAGGCATCGGCTTGTAGCCGTCTTTCCTCTGTATCATATAGATTGCAACTAAATAGTTAAAACGAGTTGTGGTAGATTTTACCCAAGCAAAACCATCGCGTGAAAGTTTGAGTTAAATAGTTGTAGGTATGGGATATTCGCTGTACAGCCAGGGCCAATACTACACATAATAGTTGTAGGTATGTATGTTCGCTATACAGCCAGAGCCAATAGTACACATAATAGCTGTAGGTATATGTATATTATGTTCTCTGTACAGCCAGGGCCAATATACTACACATAATAGCTGTAGGTATGTATGTTCGCTGTACAGCCAGGGCCAATACTACACGTAATAGCTGTAGGTATGTATGTTCGCTGTACAGCCAGGGCCAATAGTACACGTAATAGCTGTAGGTATGTATGTTCGCTGTGAAGCCAGGGCCGATAGTACACGTAATAGCTGTAGTTATGTATGTTCGCTGTACAGCCAGGGCCAATAGTACACATAATAGCTGTAGGTATGTATGGCCAATACTACACGTAATAGCTGTAGTTATGTATGTTCGCTGTACAGCCAGGGCCAATACTACACTAAAATATCAACTACACTGGGAGATATACAGAAAACTAACTCTGAGATAGAAGCATCCATCTCGTTCCTAAACACACAGTATGAAGAAATTAGGGGCAGAGTAGAAATGATAGAAACTGAAAAGATAAAACAGCAAGAGCATATTCTTATACTAGAGGAAAAAATTGAAGAACTTCAAAGAAATTCCCGTAAGACTTCTTTAGAATTACGTAACGTCCCTAGCACAAAAATGGAAAGTAGAGAGGACTTAACAAAATCTTTTTTGAAGCTCGCTAAAACAAGCAATGTCGAAATAAACCAAAATGATATCCGCGACATTTACCGGGTAAAAGGCATCCAAAACACAAATAGTCCCATAGTGATTGAGGTAGCATCAGTCTCACTTAAAACAGACTTGCTCAAAGTCACCAGGGCATATAACAGGAAGAACAAAAACAACAAGTTAAATGCCTCACATCTCGGATACGACAACATCACATCACCTATATACCTGGTGGAACAACTCACAAGTAAAGCAAACAGACTTTACTTTCTGGCCAGAGGACTCATCAAAACGAACTCGCACCGTTTCTGCTGGACTGCTAATGGGAAGGTGTTTATACGAAAGGATGAAAACTCCCCTATAATACGTATCACTAACGAAACACAAATTCAAAAGCTGGGAAGTGAAGCATGACTATTTTTAAGAACTATTCTAGATTTAGATTTTTTAAGTTTTTACGTACACATTCAATACATAATCATAAAAATACATTTATACACAATAACAAATATTATCATTATAAAACAGTACACTACAGTTACCTCATAAATGGTACTACTACGTCTTTATGGCTATGCTTTTATTTCACTACGACTGTATTAAGCACTAAAAATACAATTACTATACGTAAAACGACCAATCATAGTATATAAGTTACTCCCTATGGAAGAAATAGACTCATTACAAATTGCTCAGTGTGTAGTATGTAACCCAGAAGATTGCAAACAGTATATCAATAACAACACAATCCGAAATCCACATTTAAATATTATAACGCAAAACATCAGAAGTATCTATAAAAACTTTGACGACTTCGAGATTTTATTAACATCGCTTCATATTGATTGTGAGATTTTAATTCTAACAGAATGTCGTATTATACCACAAAAACCTATGCCTACAATTGAACACTATGATATATACAGTAGCAAAAATAACATTAACCAAAACGGAGGTATTGCAATATATATAAAAAACTCGTTAAGCCTAAGTAAAGTTGAAGAAAAACTCTTAGTTGATGCTACATGTATGTCAATATGTATTGGTGACCACACTGTAGTGTTAGCGATATATCGCTCACCATCTTTTAAAATAGCTGATGATTTTGTTGAATCTCTACATAATTTAGTAAATACATATAAAAGCTACAATAATATTATAATCACTGGTGACATAAATATAAACATAGCAATAGATAGTACAGATAGGAACAGGCACACTTACTTAACAGCACTGGCTGAACATGGTATTCTTTCAGGACATACCTATCCCACCAGAGAAACAAACTGCCTCGATCATGCTATGGTGCGATCACTAAATAGATTAAAAGTTGTAGTTTTGAACTCATCCGTTACTGACCATCAAGCTGTTTTAATATCACTACAAACTAAAACTACAAATAAAGATAAGAATAAAAATAAAATCATACCTAAATTAAACCTGGATTCAGCTTTAAAACAACTTGAAAAAGCAAATTTCCACAATCTCTATCTAATGGATAAACCTAACAATATCGCTAATACTTTGGTAAAGGAACTCAATAAGATTATCCAAGAGAATACTACAACATTAAAGATACCCAAAAAGCAGCGAAATTTAAAACCATGGATTACCCCTGGATTATTGAAATGTATTCGGAATAGAAACTGTATGCAATATAAACTCAAGAAAAATCCGGACAATTCTATACTTAAAACTACATACATTCGTTATAGAAACTTTTGCAACAACTTGCTAAAAAAAATTAAAAGAAGCTATGAACGCACTGAGATTGAAAAATCAATTAAAAAGCCCTTTGAATTATGGAAAAATATTAAGTCGGTTACTAATATATCTAAAGTCAAAAAGCATAGTACTGAGTTATTGAATATTAAATCTACGGAAAATGAATCATTAAGTTTAATAAATGAATACTTTTCTAATGTGGGTAAACAACTGGCAGAAAATAAACTAAGTAATTATTCAGTAAATAAAACACCACCTAAATCTACATTTACATCTCCGCTAAAATCTTTTGGCTTTATTGGTACTGATGAAATTGAAGTTAATTCTTTTATTATGAGCTTAAAAATTAACAGTGCTGGTGGTTGGGATAGTATACCTACTAAATTTGTAAAATGTGCAAAACATATTCTTGTCCCTATACTTACCTTCCTCTATAATTCCTGTCTCGAACAAGGAATATTTCCTGATGCTTTCAAATTGTCTATAATTCATCCTATACATAAAAGTGGAAGCAAAAACGCAGTAGAGAATTATAGGCCAATATCTCTGTTGCCGGTACTAGCCAAAATTTTTGAGAAAATCATAAATAAAAGACTTAATGTATACTTACAAGAATGTAAAATTCTTGCTGGTTCTCAATATGGATTCAGGAAAGGAATATCTACCGAAGATGCTGTTATTGACCTTATAAATGCTATTGTTGGGAGACTTGACCAGGGCCAGAAATGCATTGGAGTATTTCTGGACCTGGCCAGGGCTTTTGACACCGTTAGTATTCCTTTACTGTTAGATAAACTGGATAGGATCGGTATCAGAGGTACACCATTGCAACTGTTTGAAAGTTACCTTACAAATAGAAGGCAAAAGGTAAGAATTGGTGATGCCGTAAGCCAAGAAACAGCGGTTACGTATGGTGTACCTCAAGGTAGTGTTCTGGGACCTACCTTGTTCTTGATATACATAAATGAACTATTACTAATAAATCTGGATAAATGTAAGGTCTATTCCTATGCAGATGACACTGCCTTAATCTTCTATGGTGATACTTGGGAAGAAGTAAAACATAATGCTGAAAAAGGCATAAGTTATGTAGTTAATTGGCTAAATAATAACGTGCTCACATTAAATATATCTAAAACCAAATTTATGACCTTTTCGATTAGAACTCCAACACAACCTCCTGCTGACTTTACTATAAAATGTCATTCCTGTCGCTATTACCTAGACGACTTCTGTGATTGTCCTAACATTAATAAAGTGACAGAGTATAAATACTTAGGAGTGATAATAGATCAACATCTAAATTGGTATAAACAAATAAATAGCCTAATGAACAGAACTAGAAATCTTATATGGATCTTTAAAAAACTTCGCCACGTTGTACCATCTGCATTATTAAAAGCTATATATATCGTACTAGGACAGTCAAATTTGATGTATTGCATTCCTGCATGGGGTGCTGCATGTAAGACACAACTTATACAGTTAGAAAGAGCTCAAAGGTCCCTTCTGAAGGTAATGTATTTCAGACCGTACAGATACCCAACTTTTTTAACTTACCCTCATGTAGTGCCTACATTACATTATTTCAAACACACCCACACGCGCACGCACACTCACACACACACACACACACACACACACACACACACACACACACACACACACACACACACACACGCAGACACACACACACACACACACACACGCACACACACACGAACCTTACTACCTAAATTTTTGTATTGTTTTAATTTTTTCTTTACTATTTCGTTACCTATATAATAACGTAATAACGTAAGCGACGGAGGAAGAGCAGGAATCCCGAGCCACAGGTTTAATTTAACTTAAATCAGGACTCCTGATACTATTGTATAGAGAATTTAGTTTTGAAATAAATCATTTTCATTTTTTTTTTACACATAATAGCTGTAGGTATGTATGTTCTAGGTGGGGTGTGCTTGAACAAAAGTCATTAGAAACCTCATCCAATTGCCAGTAAGTTGAAAAAAAAATTCCAAAAAGGTGGATTCAAGATGGCGGCCATACACACTTCGTCCGTCGTCACTGTCTATCTCGGAGAGTATACAAGATGGAAGAGTAGTTTCTTGGCAGAAGATGATCAATGGCGGCTATACCATAAGTGTAAATTTGTATAGTAGTAAACTACTGAACGGTAGCATATAGTGTAAATTCAATTTCAAATCTCAGGAAGTTTAAAAGATGGAAGAGTGGTTTCTTGGAAAATGATGAGCAAAACCCGAAGGTCTATGTCTTGGTAAATAGAAAAAAATTCAAGATGGCGGAATTTATTTTTTCCATACAAACTATGCAAGACGAAGGTTCCATTTCAAAATTTGTTTTTATAGAAGAATTCTCATTCTGACAAATGGTGAGAAATGATGATCGAGGGTTTGGAAGGTGGGTGAGGACCACAGCCAGGTTATTGAAGATAGGTGGGAGGTGCGCAAACAAAAAATACTCTAAACCTCATCCAATTGGCAGTGAGCTGAAAAAAATTCAAAATGGCGGATTCAAGATGGTGGCCATACCAATTTTATCGGCATCTATCTAGGAGAGTATAAAAGATGGAAGAGTAGTTTCTTGGAAAAAGATGATCAGAACCCGAAGGTCTACGTCTTGGTGAATAGAAAAAAATTCAGATGGCGGAATTTATTTTTCCATACAAACTATCCAAGATTTTGATATGGTTCCTTCCTTCCTTCAAAATTTGTTTTTATGGAAGAATTCTCATCCTGACAAATGACTCGGAGGAAAATATGGAATGTAATGTTGATCGAGGGTTTGGAAGGCGGGTGAGGAGCACGGCCAGGGTATTGAAGATAGGTGGGAGGTGCTCAAACAAAAATACTCGAAACCTCATCCACTTGGCAGTGAGCTGAAAAAAATTCAAAATGGCGGATTCAAGATGGCAGCCATACCAATTACATCTGCATCTATCTCGGAGAGTATAAAAGATGGGAGAGTGGTTATTTGATAGAAAATGATCAGGACCTGAAAGTCTACTTGACGAGAGAAAAACCGCGGTCCGCTTGCGGGCCACGCACCCACTCGCCCTACTAGTTATCCCGGAAATACTTTTTATCCCGGAAAAGCAAACAGTTCCTGCGGGATTGCATCACTATTTTTTACGCATTTGTCCTTCAAAATACGCCCAATGGAGTTTTAGATTGACGTGTTTTTTTGCACAGGTAAAGTTAAGAGCCTGAAAAATGACAAAGGCTACTTTTTATCCCGGGAAAACAAACGGTTCCTGCGGGATATTAGTGTGCTACTTCCTTCAACGAAGTTACAGATTGACGTGGATTTTTTGATAGGCATATTTGGGAACCTGAAAAGTGAAAGGCTACTTTTTATCCTGGGAAAACAAACAGTTCCCGCGGGATATTCGTATGCTTCTTTTCACATATTTATTCTTCAATTATGCGCCAACGGAGTTATAGATTGAAGTGGTTTTTTAGCACAGAAAGCTAAGGGCCTGAAAAGTGACAAAGGCTACTTTTTATCCCGGGTAAACAAACGGTACCTGCGGGATATTAGTATGCTACTTTTCACATATTTATCTTTCAATTATGTGCCAAGAGAGTTACAATATTGACGTGGTTTTTTGGATAGGCATAGTTGAGGACCTGAAAGTAACAACAGCTATTTTTATCCCGGGAAAACAAACAGTTCCCGCGGGATAGTATGCTACTTTTCACATATTTATCCTTAAATTATGCGCCAATATGCATGCGTGCGTACATATATGTATGTATGTATGTATGCATATATGCTTGTATGTAGGTATGCATGTATGCATGTTTGTATGTATGAATACATGTATGTATGTATGCATGTATGTATGTATGTATGTATGTATGCATGCGTGCATGCATGCATGTATCTATATATGTATGTGTGTATGCATGTATGTATGTATGTTTTTTACTTATGTATGTTTGTAAAACTAATAACTAACTATAACTACATTAACTATATCCTATCCTACTTATCCCACTAATATTATTAATGTGAAAGTTTGTGATGATGGATGTATGGATAGATGTACTTAGTATACGGATGGATGGATGGATGGATGTATGGATGGATGTATGTTCTCTCAGATAGGGGTTGAACTATTTTGACTGTTTTACTCCATGACTTCTTCAAATTTAAACTAATTTTTATTATTATTTTATCCGACTTCAAAAAAGGAGGAGGATCTCGATTCAACGGAACGGAAATTTTTATGTATGTTCACCGATTACTCGAAGACGCCTGAAAATTCTTTTTTCATCATACCTATTCGAAAAACGAATATTGGCTTCAGAGGATAGCGGGAGCAAAATTTAATTTTAACCCCATGGGACTTTTCATTTCTCTCTTCTGATTGGTCCGCGTTTGTGCTTTAGCATACTAAAGCACTCACGCGGACCAATCAGAAGAGAGAATTCAAAAATGTGTCGAAATTCAAAAATGTTTGAGAAGCTGTTGTCTTCGATAAGTCACGTGATCGAATTTGTCGATTATACTTCCATACTTACATATAGATTGTATACGCCCATACTTCCAACATAAATATTAATGTTTAATTATTTCATAAAAATTTATTTGTGTTTTATTTAAACTTTCAATATACGTATTGGTAATGTCTATACTCTATACATAGTAGGTTGATACTCCTAGCTTTTTCTCATAGGTAATGATGAAAAATAGTGTGTGTCATTCGGGGCCAAAATTTTTTGTTCTCGGGCGGCGTATATTGAATTCCTCGCTACGCTCAGGATTCTACTTTAGAATCCCTCGCTGCGCTCGGGAGTCTACTATAGAATCCTTCAAACACAAATAACTATTTTGTTTTAAAGGGTATTCTTCCCAGGTAGTCCCATTTAAAATCGAAATCAGCTCGACTGGTTTTTAAAAAATCAAAAATAAATTATGTACTTTGTAGTGGCGCGCAAAATCAAAGAGTTCCCGAGGCATTATAAAAAATAAAAACACGCAGACGAAGTCACGGGCATCAGCTAGTATTACTTGAAAGTAATAAAATAAAATAAAATAAAGTACGACTTGAAAAGGGCACGATATTTTCCTATGCTGATTATACAGCTCTCGTTTTGAGGGTTCCGTAGTAAACAAGGAACCCTTATAGTTTCGCCATGTCCGTCCGTCCGCGGTTTAGCTCAGAGACTATTGGTACTAGAAATCTGTAACTTGACAAAGGTATAAATATCAGTCACGCCGACAAAGTGGTGAAATAAAATTCTGAAAAATATTTTTTTTTAGGGTACCTCCCCTACATGTAAAGTGGGGATGAATTTTTTTTCTCTCGTCTATCCCATAGTGTGGGGTGTCGTTGAATAAGTCTTTCAAAAATATTGTGGGTGTGGGAACACCATTTTTCAATTCAGGGATCCGTTTGGGAAATATGATATTTTAAAGTGCTTTTTATTAGAGTCAAGTGTCTCGCCTCTCTGCCAGCTAAATGGATGTATAAAGGATACAAGAAAAAATTCACAGCAGTAGTATATTTAATGAATTTTAAAGGAAAACTATCACGGCTAAGTAGGGTTCATTAGTTAAGGAGTTATATCTGTTTTTTCTAAGTGAGTATTTCACGTAGTGTAAGTTGCATATTTTGTAGTATAGTATTTAAACCATGGAACTCAAAATGTATTCAATATCTATCTATACTTATAATAAAACTGTAACTGGAAGATTTCTGTACATTTAATATATTTTGAAAATTTTAATTGGGGGATGCTTGACTATCGATACTGAGCCCAAAACAGATTTTTATTTAATTTTTGTCTGTCTGTCTGTCTGTCTGTCTGTCTGTCTGTCTGTCTGTCCGCGCTTCACGCGAAAACTACTGAACAGATTTAAATGAATTTTAGTACAGCGGTAGCTGATACTCCGAGTCAACATATAGGATAGTTTTTATCCCGATAAAACATAAGGTTACTCCAGGATAGGGGATGAAACTTTTTGTTGATTTTACTCCATAACTCAGTCAAATCTGAACGTATTTTAATAATTCTTTCTTTATTTGAAAGTGTGTACGACAAGAAATACAATGACCAATTTTGGTGAAGATCTGCTAGATATTATCGGAGATAAAGGCCAAAACTTCTCTCGGATAGTTCCAGGTCACTCGCATACGATATATACGTATATAGATCTTATTACATTCATACCATAGCCATATCTTGACCTGAGCCATTCATTACATACTAATTTTAGACTATATCACTGACCTCCAGGCCCTAGCTCCTCAATCCTGATGCTGCAGTGTACTGCCCACCTAAATCATCGATATTTACGAACTGTCGATTGTGAATTGATATTGTAGGTGCCAAATATTTAAAATATAATAGTGTAGTGGAGCCGTTAAAGAGGACTCAATTCTGATGCTGCTGGGTACTGCTCACCAATGGTAGGTAACAATTAGTATGAACTACTTAGGGTAGTGCATAACGCAGCCGTAAAAAATTTCGCGTCTCCGTTTTACGTTTACTAAAATTTCCCACAGTAGCTTTGTATTCTTAGATGGCATCAATCTATTCAGCTAATTTAATTATCGCTCGGTTCGGTTTAGGAATCATCCTCCTCCCTTCTCCTCCCCATGCTACAACTACTAATGGTACCAACTTCTCAATCCCGATGCTGCTGATGATAATACCCACCTAAATAGTGGGTGTTTACAAAATGTCGATAATGAATTCATATTGTAGGTACCAACCAAGTGAAGACTACAAAGTGGCATAGTGCAATCGTAAAAAATGTCTCACTCGCTTCGTTCGCGAGAATGTCGATTGTAGATTTCTTTTTAACCGACTTCGAAAAAGGAGCAGATTCTCAATTCGTCGGAATCTATTTTTTCAATTTTTTTTATGTGTGTTCACCGATTACTCCAAGGCGCCTGAACTGATTTGGAAAATTCTTACTTTTTTGTTTGAAAGGGTATACTTCCCAGGTGGTTTTTAAATTTTACCGAAATCGGTTGAGCGGTTTTAAAAAATTAAGAAAAAAATATATATACTTTGTTTTGTAAAAAAATTATATTAAATTTTGTATTCATTAGTATATGGACTACACAGAGGCGTAGTGCGATCAAAAAATCTTCGCGTGTGTAAACCAAGTATGGAGTACATAGTTAAGTAGTGCGTTCCTAAAAAATTTCGCGCTCGCTTCGCTCGCGAAAATATCAGTTTTCAGTTGCTGCTGCGGGTGCCAAGTATGAACTACAAAGAAGCGTAGTGCGATCGAAAATTTTTGCGCTCGCTTCGCTCGCTAAAATGTGACTTCTTGATTGGTATTGTAAGAACCAAGTATGAAGGACACAGTTATGTAATGCAGCCCTAAGCCAAGTATGGGCTACATAGTGATGCAATGTAATTGTAAAAATTTTCGCGCTAGCTTCATTGGCGAAAATTTCTTAATTGTTGTTGTGAGTGTAAACCAAGTATGCTCGCTTCGCTCGCGAAAATATCAGTTTTCAGTTGCTACTGTAGGTGCCAAGTATGAACTACAAATAAGCGTAGTGCAATCGAAAATTTTTGCGCTCGCTTTGCTCGCGAAATTGTGTCTTTTCTTCGTTGTTGTTGTAAGTGTAAACCAAGTATGGTGTACATAGTTAAGTAGTGCAGTGCTAAAAAATTTCGCGCTCGCTTCGCTCGCGAAAATGTCTTTTCTTCATTATTGTTGTGAGTGTAAACCAAGTATGGACTACATAGTTAAGTAGTGCGTTCCTAAAAAATTTCGCGCTCGCTTCGCTCGCGAAAATATCACTTTTCAGTTGCTACTGTAGGTGCCAAATATGAACTACAAATAAGCGTAGGGCAATCGAAAATTTTTGCGCTCGCTTTGCGAAAATGTCGATTGTAGATTGCTTTTGTCTATACCAATAAGTATGGACTACACAGAGGCGTAGTGCGATCAAAATATTTTCGCGCTCGCTTCGCTCGCGAAAATTTCGGTTTTCGCTTGCTAATTTAGGTGCCAAGTAGAAACTAAAAAGGAGCGTAGCGCAATCTAAAATTTTGCGCTCGCTTTGCTCGCGAAATTGTGTCTTTTCATGATTGGTATTGTAAGAACCAAGTATGAAGGACACAGTTAAGTAGTGCAGCCCTAAGAAATTTGCGAAAATGTCCGTTTTCGATTGCCAAGTATGGACTACATAGTGATGCAATGTAATTGTAAAAAATTAAGCGCTCGCTTCGCTCGCGAATATATCTTTTCTTCATTGTTGTTGTAAGTGTAAACCAAGTATGGAGTACATAGTTAAGTAGTGCAGTCCTAAAAAATTTTGCGATCGCTTCGCTCGCGACAGCGTCGGTTTTCTGTTGCTTATGTAGGTGCCAAGTATGGACTACATAGTGGCGTAGTGCAATCTTAAAAAATGTCGCACTCGCTTTACTAGCGATAATGTCGATTATAGATTGCTTTTGTAGTTTCTCATAGTCCACAAACGCTAAGCAAAGTGGCCGGTTATACTCTTCCGTCTTTTGTATAACCTGCCGCAGCGTATGAATGTGATCTATGGTACCAAAGCCTTTTCGGAATCCGGCTTGTTCGGGAGGCGTGAAGTCGTCGAACCTACGAGCGAGACGATTCGTAATGACTCTCGAGAACAACTTATAAACATGACTCAACAACGAGATGGGTCTATAATTCTTCAACAAGGTATTATCACCCTTTTTGAAGAACAGAACCACCACGCTCCTGTGCCATGCTTCCGGCGTTGTGCCCTCGTGGATGACGGAATTGAACAATCGCTGAAAGATCTTAAATACCGGTTTTCCACCCGCTTTCAGGAGTTCCGCAGTGATTCCGTCATCACCTGGCGCCTTGTTGTCCTTGAGCTGTTTGAGAGCCATTCTAATCTCGTATAGGCTGACGTCCGGGATATCTTCGGTATAGTGTCGGGTCAGTTTGGCTCTGGGATCTTTCGCTAAATCTTCAACAGGTTTTTGTGTCGTGGTCGTGATGACACCACTAGTTTATTACAATTCCTTCACTTAAATTAATCGAAAGGAACTACGTTCAATCCGGGTGTCCCTCGACACCTCTCAAGTTTTTGTTAAAAGCTGAATAAATGTTTATTTATATTATTTATTTAGTCGTAGTTTTTTTGTCTTCCTTGGACCTTACTTCCTTACTTCATCACGCACACTCACACACTCACACACACACACACACACACACACACACACACACACACACACACACACACACAGGTCTTTGTGTTTCCGAGCTGCTGGTGGCCCTGTTTTCCGAGATACAGTTTCAGCTAGTTCGGAAAACAGGTGCACAAAGTTTTCGTAAATGTAGACAAATTTTACAACTTACCTTATTATTAATTTATAATGTTAATAGTGTAATCTTAAGATTAAGTTGGAATTTGGAAAATAAACTTCTTTTTACTTTTTACTTTTACTTATATACCTAAAGTACAAGCGGGTTATATTAATTATAACACAGGAAGCGTTGATATTCCTGAAATAAATAGTATGTTGTATAATCCTCTAACTGCCTCTGAAACTCTCCTCAATTTCAGTCTGTGTAAGTATGGATATAATTCAAATAATAACCGTATGCACATAATGAGAGGCAGTTTTTACGAAATCACAGACACTTATAAGAAAAAAACCGGCCAAGTGCGTGTCGGGCCACGCGCAGTGTAGGGTTCCGTAGTTGAGTCTCAAATATTACTGCTGACCTAGGATAGTGCTTTTGTTTTATTTATGAATATTGAATAAATTTTGAGTTCCATGGTTTAAATACTACTAGTGGTTCGCCCCGAACTGAGACCTCGCGGTAACGGTATCCCATGATTATTCATTCAATCGATACATGATAACCAAAACTGACATTATTATTATGCCCGTTTTCACCAAACATACCTAAATCATCCCCTAAGTAGGAGTCTCTTAACGTAGGTAGCTCCTAAATACAATCCTAAGTCCTAACATCCGTCCCAATATCCTTTTAGGTGTCCCGTACAGGATCGTGATAAATAAGTTGACAGAAAACATCAATCACCTAACTTATAGGTAGCCCGTAAAGGTTAGGGAACGTTAGTGAAAACATTGAATTATTTATCAAACATTGAATTTAACTCGTAGTTCCATGGGAATAGTTACTGACTGCGCCATCTATTAGCATTATTGTGAAGCTATGTTGATGCTATATGAATTACTGACGCCCATTAAAAATTAAATAATCTCGTTTCTTTATAATATTCATATAATTTTAGTATTTGTTGTTCAAGTACAGGATATAAGTGACCTAAAAACATAAAATCAGTTTGAAAATCCATAGCGGATTTTTCTAGAGAGCGTCTTCAAGCGAGCGTATAAAATCGCCACTTTGAAAGCCCCCCATTTCGTCAATTTTAAGGGAAAAATTAAAAAAAAATTATTTTTGTACTCAGTTCAAAATTATCTTTAAAATGATACGTAACAATTTTATGTAACGCGATATTTTTTTTTTTACTTCGCATTCGCTTCTATGAGAGCCCCCCTGAAATAAAGATTTTTATAACTTTTTAAGCCATTTTCGGCTGGAGGCCATCGGTTTACATATTATATCTAAATTTGAAGTAATTACGTTCAGTAATTCAAAAGTTATAAGGCTCTGACAGACGGACGGACGGACGGACGGACGGACGGACAAGTGCAAATCGCCCTAGTTAACTCAAAGACCTTCGCTTCGCTCGGTCGATAATATTCTACAAAATATGCAACTTACACTACGTGTAATACCTAACTTAGAAAAAACAGATATAACTCCTTAACTAATGAACCCTACTTAGCCGTGATAGTTTTCCTTTAAAATTCATTATATATACTACTGCTGTGAATTTTTTCTTGTAACCTATATACAACCATTTAGCTGGCAGAGGGGGGGGACACTTGACTCTAATAAAATTTAGCACTTTAAAATATCATATTTCACAAACGGATCCCTGAATTGAAAAATGGTGTTCCCACACCCACAATATTTTTGAAAGACCTATTCAACGATACCCCACACTATGGGATAGACGAGAAAAAAAAATTCATCCCCACTTTACATGTAGGGGAGGTACGCTAAAAAAAATTATGTTTCACAATTTTGTTTCATGACTTTGTCGGCGTGATTGATATTTATACCCTTGTCAAATAACAGATTTCTAGTACCAATAGTCTCTGAGCTAAACCGCGGACAGACAGACAGACAGACAGACGGACGGACATGGCGAAACTATAAGGGTTCCTTGTTTACTACGGAACCCTAAAAACTATAAGCTTACGAATAAAGTTGGTCGTACATCGCATTCTAGCCGCATGCGCTATATCATCATACTCATTTTACACTAGGTACCGCAAATTCAAAAGACGAATTGGAATAATCTATAATGAAAAAATATTTTTTAAAAATCGACTTAAACGCCCACGCCACTATAAAGTATATAATTTATTGCCGAACTTTAACCTCTTCCGCTCGACCGATTTCGATAAAATTTAAATGGACCACCTGGGAAATTTGAAAAAAAAGAAGTCGACTTTTGAGCAATCGGTGAACATAATTAATTACATTTAAAAAAAAGATTCTGACGAATTGAGAACCTCGTCCTTTATTGAAGTCGTTTAAAAATGGAGCCTCCAATGGCAAGTAAATTCCTCAATTTCTTGCAGAATCCAATTATCCAGTAAAACAAGCTGTAAATGCAGATTTTAATAGATACTTATTCTATGCTTTAAACGCTGTTTAATCTTTCTTTCTAAAGTTTCTATTTGAGAACCTCCTCCTTTTTTTAAGTCAGTTAAAAAAAATTTTTTATTATGATATTTACCTAATATAATAATAATATATATTAAAATAGCCAAACTAGACGTGTATTCGAGTGCGACGATTATATTATTTTCTATTGCAGCGTGGCTAGCGCGTGCAGCTCGGCTGTAAGTAATGTGCGATTAACATCAAATGTGAATTAGCAATCCAATTATTATGTTTTTAGCTCTTTGTTATTGACCGTGTTGACCATAAAATGCAATTTAAAAACATATCTGTCACTAAAAAAGATATATAAAACAGCTCGTGATTTTCCAGAAGAATATAACCATCACACTCCATTTTAGTGTTTTCTTTGCTCAAACTTGGATTCTATTAATTTCTAGAGTTATTGAATAAAGACATTAGATTATAATCCTTGTAATAAATTATAATATTTTATTAACTCGTGGGTTTGGTTTGCTGTAAGGTCAGTTGTTTCTCTACTTTGTTACACCGTGGCCGATCGCCTAGTGTTACTGACGTGTAGGGTACCTATCAGTGAACGATGGAACAATATATCGGCAAAAAATATAAGTTAAAAACATCGGAAAACTTTGAGGAATACCTTAAATTTATTGGTGAGTATTATTTTTTTATATCATCATTTTTTTGTGTCCATGGGATACCCAGGTTACCCTGCCGCGGCAGCGACCGGCGAGTACTGGAACAAAACTGACTGAAAGGGGGCATCGACCTTATTTCTTTATTTCCTAAAAATTACTTACTACATAATAATATCACTAGATTAATCTAGTAAGATTGCTATTAAGGATGCTATCTAGGTATTGCTAGATCGTGCTCGTATCATAGCTATATTACAGTAGGTATCTACCTGGATGACCGGTTTTTTTTTTGGTAAATCGTGTTTTTTGGAAATTATATTTAGATACGAATTAATTAATTCTTTTTTTAAAGCTCGTTCATATAGGTACCTATAATAGATACGAATTAGATGCGTTGATAAAGGGCTCCCAATAATAGTTTTTCTCACAAAAGAAGGAACTTGAAAAAAAAGGGAAAAAAATAATCATCTGAACTCGAACCGGGGTCTTCTGGTTTCGGGACCGCCCGATTTCCCACCTGAATTATTATAACCTTGTAGTTGGCGGCGAAATTTAACTTCGTATTCTAATGATATTGTAGCAGTTTTTCATTGCCTGAAAACACGAATAAAACGACGTTTTCTATAAATTAAACCTAGCTAGATCGATTTATCGCCCCCGAAACCTCCTGTATACTAAATTTCATGAAAATCGATGGAGCTGTTTCCGAGATTCAGATTATATATTATATACATGACAAGAATTGCTAGTTTAAAGGTATTAGATATCCCAAGGGATTTAACTATATAACAGCTTCAACCATCTATTGCGACAAAATATTAATTACTAGCTGATGCCCGCGACTTTGTCCGCGTGGATTTAGTTTTTAAAGTCCCTCGGGAACTCCTTGATTTTCCGGGATAAAAAGTAGCCTAGATGTTGACCCGAGTAATAAGCTACCACGGTATAAAATTTTGTAGAAATCTGTGCGGTAGTTTTTACGTGAAAGAAGGACAAACAAACAGACAAACAGACAAAAATTAAATAAAAATCTGTTTTGGGCTCAGTATCGATAGTAAAGCATCCCCCAATTAAAATTTTCAAAATATATTAAATGTACAGAAATCTTCCAGTTACAGTTTTATTAAGTATATGTATAGATTCACTCCTATAAAAACGTAGTCTATACTCTATAGTGATAGCGAGACTATGGGAACCTGTGAATGGGTGATTTATAGTAGGTAGGTACAATTCGATCTTCTTCTCAATCGGTCACTCTTTCGAATAGTCAAATGAATCAACCACTGGTTCGGAATGCCCTTCCTACCGAGAAGAACCAGCAAGAAACTCGGCGGTTGCTCTTTTCCAATACAGTTTATAGAATAGGTACTATGCTATGCAAGCAGTGTATGCAGTGTTTCCACAATTAGGGGAAGTTCCAAAATGTATACTTACAATACATGTTAAGACGAGCAGACAGAAAGTAGACCCATTCCCGTCGGTGGTCCCCCAGAGTGGTCGTGGTTGGCATGATGAGGTGATATTACTTGGTTGTTACACGTCGACAGTCTCCTTGATTTTGGGTCACGTCGCCTCCCTGCGATTGTACTGTAAAGGTGGTCCGAAGCTTAGCACGAAGGTTGGGTGCCGATACTGGTGTGCCATTGGTTCTTCAGTCAGACAGACAGCGAGCTAGAGCACGCTCTACAGATCTCAAGCTTAATGTTTGGACGTCCAAGTTTATGAATTGGTCCACTAATTGGAAATATCAATACATACGTACAATATTTGCCAAAAATTACTTAATTCATTAGACCGCCTTCAATGCCATTTACCTACCTACAATTTGAGTATTTTCAAGGCAAGAGTGGAGACTTGGAGAGGCACCTTCTATAGGCATGCACGCGCTCCGACCTAACGATAAGATTTCGACTTCCTTAACGGTTCGGGGTTCGAATCTGAGGCGTACCTCTAACTTTCGGAGTTATAGTAGGGGAGCCCAAGCGGGGATTTCGGGATTTACTAAAGCGCGGCAGATTAATATACAGGGGGATACCTTGTACCCGGTAAAGTACCTCCACGAAACATGAGGCCCATATATAAGGCCGCCCGTGAAGGATACAGGATCAGATTAGTAAAAAAAAATTGACCATCAGAAATTCTCGAGCGCGTCAGATTAAGGTAGGGTGAGTTATTTACATCCTAAAAAGTATATATTCCACTAATCTGACAATTTGAGAGTGACGTAAAGAAAGGGGAGGGCAACAAAGTTGTAAAAAAAAACGTTATCTCGACATTCTCGAGCGTAGCTAAATTTTTTTTTATTTTGAAGGAAATAATTCAAGAATAATGAAAAATATATAATCTGACGATTTCCGCAAGCCGAAATAACAAAAATTCGTCGATAAAGTTAAATGCGTGCAGCTGCGTGATGCCTACATTTCCTTCTCCGCGTTTCTATTCCTCTCTCACTCTTTCTCTATCTATTACTCTCTCACTCCGTCCCCACTCTGGTTTCTGCTGCCATGACGCCATCACAGCTGATCATAAAGACTCGTTCGTAGCATGCTGTTTACAACGTGTTTCCAACGTTTTGGCTTTTTTTGTTATTTTAATATTATTTGTGTGAATTAAAAGTTATAAATATTTAATATGAGTGATATAAATTTAAAATGTGTATTTTGTGGTGAAAGTACCTCACAAAAAACAATAAAATTTACGGTAAAAACATTAAAAAAATGTGTAAATATTTTGGAATATCGTCGGAGCAAGCCGGTTTTCCGACAGTCTCGAGGAACATATGATGACCTCGAATTTTCGATGGAATCATCATTAAATGATTTATATCACGCACAGTGCTATAAATTATTTACTGCAATTAAAATACCGCGAGACTTTCAGTATTTACAAGATCAAAGTGTAGTGGAACATGACAATACACCGGAAGTTTCGGGAAATAGCTCCGAAACACATGCTCCTGATTCTGGAGAGTGTTCCGAAGCACATGGTACTGACAGATGAGTAAGTGCTAATATGACTTCATTTATTAAATATTTATAATACTGAAATTGAGAGACATCTGATAATTTTTAGAATTTTCTTAACAAAAAAATTTTAGTAAGATAATGTTATTAAAAAACTTCATTTTTAGAAGCTCTGAAAAATTATAAATGATATTTTTAAAAATAATTTTCTATGTCTAGTTTATTTTTAAAGAAAAATCAAACAATTGTCAAGTGTCTGTTAACTTCAGTCTCAAGTATTTATAGAAAATTTTTTTCATTGAAAAAAATTATTTAGTTAAACTTTTATACAAAAAAAAGTGGTGTGTGTACTCATGTACACGCATTAGAAGTTGTACTTCTTTGGCACATAATAAAATATTGGCACATATAAAATCATTAATTATCATATGAATTTAATTCAATATTATTTAAGATTTTTTTAAATCAACTAATTTTGGAGCTGCAAAGTATCAATAGTTTACAATCGATAATTATAAAATATTTAAATTAATATGAAAATTAAGTTAGCTGACATAAAAATTTTTAGAATTTATTTTATTGAAAAAATGATTACAAGTATTACAATGATTATCAGGTATTTCTTTTCTCCAATAATTAAAAAAACACGTTCGTTGTTCACAAAAAAATATTATTTAATATTTTAATGATTTTTTGTTACAGATACGCAATCTGAGGATGAAATAGAGCCAGAAGAGGAAGATGATTCTACTGATGAAGATGATGATTAATCAATTAATTATAAAACATTAAATTTTTTTAAGCTTTTTTTAAGTTATTTTTTTATAAATACATGTATTCTATTAAAAAAGCATACACTTATTTATTTGCATGCTATTTCCTGAGCTTTTCAATTAATTAAGTTCAATGATTCAAAAAAATGAAAAAAAAAATTTCTTGAAGGCTTTATCGATCAACTTCAAAAACTAATCCGCCCTTAAGCTTAAAAAACCACGCCGATGGTCGCTAATCCGGTCAAAATCGTTTGTTTCGTTCGAGAGATATCATGAACGAAAGAAAACCGAAAAAAGTTTTTTTTCGGGATTACTTAAAAATTTTCGGTTCGATCAATTAAAATCTGAAAATCACTTATGAGGATGATAAAATTGAGTCGAATGGTGCCAACCGCGTGAAAATTGGTTGATCTATTCAAAAGTTATTACGGTTTGAAAAATCCAAATATAGTGTTCTATGAAACTTCTATCAGACTTTCGAGCTGAGAGAGCTCAAATGCATAGAAATATTATTTCTTTGAACTCAGCGAGCTCAAAATATCACACAAATTATATTTTGAGCTCAAAAATGTCATAAGTACAATTTTAAGCGCCCAGGAATGGAATTAGCGGGAAGTTGCAGGGATGGCCTTTAAGGTGAACCGTTTTTCTAATTTTTTTTTTGTCAGATGAGTCGAATCCCTCTAGATAATCGTCAGATTATGAGACAGTACGTTTAGAAGATAAAGATGAACCATATATATCTTAATCTGACGCGCTTGAGTATTTCAAAATGGCGAATTTTTTTTGCACATTATGAAAATGGCCGCGAGTTTGCGTCCCATCGAAATTGTCAGATTAGTGAATGAGAGCTTTTTTTTGGTGCACTTAACACTCCCTTAGAAAATCTGACGCGCTCGATTAAATTTTTTTTTTTTTCATTTTCAACCCTTACATACAACCACCCGCATCATGCAAACGATCAGATTAACATACGTACATTATTAACAATACGTAGGGGATTGATGCTATCAATATCTGACGCACTCGAGGATGTCCATGCAACAGTTTTTTTTTACATATTTAAAAATCTATAGCCGCTTCCCCCACCGATGTAAAGGTATATATCATATAACATTTTTTTCTTCTTATCATCTAAGCTTTGCAACCCAATAGGTCTTTACGACGCTCGAGTAAATCCCCATTTAGCATCGTGGGCTCCCCTACTATTATGAGCGTTTTAGCAATAAACAAGATAAACTGTGTTGCTAAAAAATATGCCAATAAATAAATGATTAAAATTTCGTGATTCTAGGTCAACGGGAACTACTTACCATATAGGTTTTCGACCCAAAACCTACAGGGTACTTCCGGTTGACCTAGATTTGTCAATTTAGGTTAAAAGCAAGGTCTTAGAGCACAAGTAAAGGGAAAATTCCGAAAAATAATAAAGTTGAAAATTAACGTAAAGGGGTTGCCGGTAGTTTCAAATATACATAATATATGGAGCCTGGGCCAGGTATTTGTACGATCTTTCAAAATGTTCGGGGTCATGAAATAGTAATTATTTTTTCTTTATTTCTCAAGAAAAGGTCCTTTTTACGAGGTACAATGCGAAATTATTTTGCAAAATAAAAGCGCAGCAACATGGCGTTCTTTTTACAATGACACGTACCTACACGAGTCATGATGACATTTGACATAAAAATAACCACAATTGACATTTGACACACCAGCAGGGCGACCGGCTAAGAAATATATCAATCATTAAAGGACAGCATCAATGTCAAAACATGGTTTTGGCTCCACGTATCATTGATACAGTCCTTAAAGGATCGTTGAGGACAAAAAAATGTTTTGACATTGATGCAGTACACTATCGATACAATTTTTGTATGAACATTGCTGAAAATTGGTTCCACGTAAGACTTTTGAAGTAAGATGTCGTTATGGACTACGACAAAAGTTACGTCAAACTAGGCTTTCATTGATACAAGCCGTGAGGTGTTCTTATCGGTGACATAAGGTGTCCACTAATCGTTTTACTACTCATATTTTCTGATAAAGTGTTTTAAAAAGCTTTATTAAATAATTTGTCAAATTAGCAAAGCAATTAGTAGTATTTTAAGAAGTATGTTTAATGTTAAAATCATTGAAGAATAATTTTTAGATTTAAAGGTTACTTTTTGACATTTTCGTATGTTTACGGATAGTTTAAAGAGCATGGAACTAGGAAATAAGACTACGTCTAAGTAAAGAGTAATCTCTGGTTTGCTGTCTGAAAGTTTGATTACGAAGTATAAAGTTTAAAAATCTGAAATCATAAAAATAGTTTGGTGTTTGGGTGGCATCAAACTCGCAGTTGACATTGTTGGATTAATTAACGTAGTCGTAATTCCTAGTTCCATGAACTAGCCGCATAGGGTATGTACCTACATAGGTATTACGTACGACTTATGGCCTTTTTATGGCACATAAGTATTAGGTATTCAATAATAATTTGCGCCTGGGTAAATTCTGTCTGTGATGCGGGAATAAGTTTTATATGTGTTTGTGTGTACGAAGTACCATCCTACTTTAATAAATATTGCGTATATTATTTGCAGATATTAAATATTTAATTCAAGAGCAATTATTATTAGCTATGGCAATTATTAATTATTTCAATTGGTATAATGCAGTCAAATAAGGAAGACTGCTATAGCCGTATAGATTGCTAGATTATCATAGATGTTCAAATTAGTCGGATTATACGTATGACCCACCACTATAGTATCGATAGTCACGTGATAGTCACCTGATTGCGACCTATTGCTACACTCCTGAAAAAGCTTACGCGGTACCGGTTATAAGGACTGTAACGATAACGATCCTTAAGGATATTTTTGGATGTGAGATGTGAGACAATAGTTACGTGGTCGGGCTGCAGCAATTGACGTTTGACAATTGAAATGACATTACGTTACAAACATAGACAACAAAAGCAGATGGATGCACTCCGAGAGTTGCTATTCTACAAATGTACCCAATTATCAATTTTATATCTTTTCCTCTTATTCACTGTACAAAACTGCAAAAAAGCGTATTTCATTTTAACTTCTATGATTTTATACTATTTTTTGGTATAGCGGACAAGTACCCCACCCCAGATGAAACAACCCCTTTTGGTACTTACAAGTTTTCGCGAAAATCTAAATTTGCCCATATCTTTTTATCGTGTTGACTCAGTTCCTTGATTTTTATACACCTTAAATTTCAACTTGCTAGGTCCACCTGTTCCTGAGTAAATCAGTGGTGGCACACGGACAGACGGACAGACGGACAAGAGGGTGATCCTATAAGGGTTCCTTTTTTACCTTTTGAGGTACGGAACCCTAAAAACGGCTTGTCCGATTTGAATATTTTTTTTGTTCGCTTGAATACAGGGGTGGTTAAAAAACAAAATAAGAAATAAGGTAAACTAAAAAAAACCAGCTGAAAAATCGAATAATCAAAATTGGTAATTTTGTATAGGAATGACCACTTCGGATTTCTTTTATTAGCCGTGATAGTTTTGAGACACTTGATTCTAGTAAAATTAGCGTTTTAAAATATAATATTTCACAAACGGATTTTGAATCGAAAAATGGTGTTCCCACACCCACAATATTTTCGAAAGACCTATTCAACGACACTCCACACTATGGGATAGACGAGAAAAAAAAATTCATCTCCACTTACACACACACACTCCATCTACATGTAGGGGGGTACCTCCCCTACATGTAAAGTGGGGATGTTTTTTTTTTTTAAATATATTTCACAATTTTATTTCACCACTTTGTTGGCGAGATTAATATTTATACCCTTGTCAAATTACATTGACCTTGACAGACGGACGGACGAACAGACGGACGGACGGACGGACAGACGGACGGACATGGCGAAACTATAAGGGTTCCTTGTTTACTACGGAACCCTAAAAATCTCTGTAATAAATAGGTATTTGACGTTTGAAGAGTTTTTTAGGGTTCCGTACCCAAAGGGTACCAACGGGACCCTATTACTAAGCCTACGCTGTCCGTCCGTCCGTCCGTCCGTCCGTCCGTCCGTCCGTCCGTCCGTCTGTCAGCGGACTGTATCTCGTAAACCGTAATAGATAGACAGATGAAATTTTCACATATTATGTATTTCTATTGCCGCTATAACAACAAATAATTAAAATTAAATTAAATTAAAAAAATAAATTAAAATATTTCCATGGGTACATACATGGAAATATTTTTATTTAATTTTTTTTTAACGGAACCCTAAAAGAGCGAGGCCCCACTCGCACTTGGCCGATTTTATTTTATAACTATTTTTTAAAGTGCCAATGCCCAATAGTTGTGTACGCTTCCAATACATAAAGTAAAAATCGAATGGAAATATTACTTAGATTACTCACAGTCACAATAGTAAACAGGTGCTGTAACGTTAATTAAATGCATAAAGTCGTAATGTATAGGTACAATTGCCAACTTAGTTCACATGAATGCGTATGATTTCTAAACATAGCTACCTACCTGCCTAGCTTAATGTAATACTTATACTTACTAAGTAATAAGTAATTAAGTACTTAGGGTTATAAATATACAAATAAATAAAATTAAAGTAAGTAGGTATATAATTATACCATTATTTGAAAGAAAGCAACGCAAGCAAGCATTTTTTACCCGACAACGGCAAAGCCAAAAGGAGGGTTATGATTTTAGCAGTTATGTATGTATGTGACTATTTACCAATCTTTCACCGCGGTGACTAATGTACTGCGCCGATTTAAATGAATGAAGTGCTATGATGGTCTGGGTGGCGAATTTGAACAGACGATAAAAACAACTAAAAAAGGAAAAATTAAAATAACCTTTTTAGTCTTAATAACTAAGCTTCCCAAAACTAATGTGAGTACATAACTAATTTTGAGTCGGCGACAAACATTTTTAAAAGCAAAATTAACTCCTACGTAAGATGATGGCATGGCAGTCATGGCACTGAGATTGCTTTAAAAAAAAACTTAAATTAGGTTAGGAGCTTAGTTATTAAGACTAAAAAGGTTTATTTTATTATCCCTTTTTTGTTGCTTTTTATGTCGGTTCAATTTTTCGTTACAAAGTTATTAAGTATTATTTAATTTTTAGGGTTCCGTACCAAAATGGTAAAAATGGAACCCTTATGGTGAGACTATCTCCGTCCGTCCGTCCGTCCGTCTGTCACAGTCGATTATTTCAGTAACTATTAAAGCTATCGACATGAAATTTGGCATAGTTGTGTATAATAGTGACCCAACATCATTGGAATAAAGAAAAATCGAAAATTATTTTTAGTTTTATTAAAAAAGGGGGAAAATCGAGGGTTTGAAATTTCAAAGTAAGATAACTATACCGAATGGGGTATCATATGAAAGTCCTTTACTTGTACATTCTAAAACAGTTTTTTATTTATTTCTATATATAATAGTTTTTGATTAATCGGCCAAAATGTCGAAAAAAATACCGTTCCCCCCCCCCCCCCCTTATCTCCGAAGTTTACCAATCGAAAAATCTGAAATAATTATGGTCAATAGAGGTTTATGTATATTTTACAGGAAAAATAAAATCAACGCGAAAATTATTTTAGTTTAATTAAAAAAGGGGGAAAATCAGGGGTTTGAAATTTCAAAGTAAGATAATTATACCGAGTGGGGTATCATATGAAAGGCCTTTACTTGTGCATTCTAAAACAGTTTTTTATTTATTTCTATATATAATAGTTTTTGAGTAATCGGCCAAAATGTCGAAAAAAATACCGTTCCCCCCCCCCCTTATCTCCGAAGTTTACCAATCGAAAAATCTGAAATAATTATCGTCAATAGAGGTTTATGTATATTTTACAGGAAAAATAAAAGCAACGCGAAAATTATTTTAGTTTGATTAAAAAAGGGGGAAAATCGGGGGTTTGAAATTTCAAAGTAAGATAACTATACCGAGTGGGGTATCATATGAAAGGCCTTTACTTGTGCATTCTAAAACAGTTTTTTATTTATTTATATATATAATACTTTTTGAGTAATCGGCCAAAATGTCGAAAAAAATACCGTCCCCCCCCGTATCTCCGAAGTTTACTCTACAAACAAAGTTAACGATAATTAAGCAAATTAATATAATATTATCGTTTTACTTTTACTTTTGGAGTACGGAACCCTCGGTGCGCGAGTCCGACTTGCACTTGGCCGGCTTTTTTGTAGCTAACTTTACTTTGAATTGTAATATTATTTAATAAAAAAGAATCAGAAAATGCATAATCCAGTACAAAGTTATGCGTGATAGAATCGGATAACAGGTAAACCGTGAGCGAATCGCTTAGAGGTGGAATTTATGTTTCTTTAAATGGGACCAACTTCAAGGTAGACACTATCAAATAAAAAGAATCATCAAAATAGGACGACTCTGTAAGAAGTTATTTGTAGGTGTAAAAAATATACATAGGTATTATAAATAATATTTATATACGCGACGACTTTTGAGAACCTCCTGCTTTTTTCGTCGTTGCAGGCGGTTGCAGGTCTCTGGGATACAATCTGTTATCTACGTGGCAGTTATACTTATGTGGAATGCCTGTTGAATTACAAATGTCACTTAATATCTAGATGAAGGTTTTCACAAAGCACAATTTAAAGATTTTTTATACCATGTAGAATAAATTATACCTATCTAAATTAATATTATCATATACTATATATTCATCTATACCTACAGGAAATATTTTGATGTACATAAATTATAATTTTTTGTTTTACTTGTCAAGGTAATTGTTATAACTGCGAGTTGCGATTCACATTTCCTTTATGCCAATTAAGTAATTAGAATTACTTGACTTCACACACCTTCGAGAACATTATGAAAAACTCTCTGGCTTGCGGGTTTTCTCACGATTTTTTCCTTCACCGTTAAAGCATGTGATATTTAAGTTCTTAAACGCATTTAACTTCTATAAGTCAGAGGTGCAAACCCGGGATCGAACCTGCGACCCCCTGAATTGGAGACCACAGTCCTAACCACTACGCTATCACTGCTCAGTAATAATATGAATAGGTAGCAATAAAATAAACACGGGCTCAACAGGCTAGAGGCCAGGGGTCAGACATAAACTCGCGTTTTGCAAGGTCGTCGACTCAAACCATACCTACCTACCCGTTGCACTGCGCTGTTGTGCCCACTCTTAATGCAAGCTAATGCTTAAAATTGAGAGGAAACTCCATACTCCCTGTATGTCATGGTTCATATGGCAAAATAATATGGCAAAATAGGTATACTTTTAATAGTATAATTTAAAAAAAATACGTGTGGCACTCGGGGACTGCCTCGGTAAAGCTATTGCATAGCATTTTCTAGTCGCACGCATACAAACACCATGCCGAAGTCTGCCGAACTGAAACGACGGTGTTAGGTTTATTTTCGTTACGGAATTTCTTGATTCGGTCGCCGCGCTCAAAGCCCGCGATAAAAGCTATGCAATAGCTTAAAAACCGAGGTACCTGTCTAGTTATGTAGGTAGAGACTATAACAATGGAATAATTAAAGCAACTTTGACTTTAAAGTTTAAGTAAATTAATTTCGCCTTGATCTTCTAGCGTCAATTGCGTATTATAGTGTAAGTAGGCTTTCAACCATGGGTAGGTACTCTTTGTACGTCCGTCGTGTAATAATTGTAATGATAGTCATAAAAATGATAGTTAAAAAAAAACCAGCCAAGTGTGAGTCGGACTCGCGCACCGAGGGTTCCGTACTCCAAAAGTAAAAGTAAAATGATAATAAATTATATTAATTTGCTTATTCATCGTTAACTTTGTTTGTAGAGGTTTATTGTTAAAATCATAAAAACTATGCTAGCTAGAGCGTTGGTTTTATTTTTTTTGTAAAATATACATAAGCCTCTATTGACCATAATTATTTCTGATTTTTTGATCGGTAAACTTAGGAGATAAGGGTGGGGGAACGGTATTATTTTCGACATTTTGCCAAATTAATCAAAAACTATTATCTAAAAAAAATAAATAAAAATCTGTTTTAGAATGTACCTACAGGTAAAGGCCTTTCATATGATACTCCACACGGTATAGTTATCTTACTTTAAAATTTGTTAACTAAAAATAGTTTTCGCTTTTTTTTATTCCAATGATGTTGGGCCACTACTATACACTATCCAAATTTCATGTCGATAGCTTTAATAGTTACAGTTTTTGCAATTCACGAAGGCGAGTGAGCTTTACTTGTGGTTACTTCGTGTACATGCATATTGCATAAGTGTGCGTGCCTGTCAAAGCCTAGGTGGGAGCGGGCAGGCGCGAGCATTGCGCTCGCTCACACTTATACAGATACGACACACACACAACTATAAGTCGCCCTCGTGAATTGCAAGCAAGAACTATACTAAAATAATCGACTGTGACAGACGGAAGGACGGACGGAGAAAGTCTCACCATAAGTGTTTCATTTTTCCATGTTGGTACGGAACCCTAAAAACCGGACGACTTGTAATAATTATAATGATACTCATAAAAATGACAGTTAAAAAACCGGACGGCTTCAAGTTCTTTATGTTACGGAACACGCATTACTCAGTGTACTTGAACTTTTTAATTTTATTTTACCTTTTTAAGTAGTTGCTTTTATCGTCGGTTTAATTTTTTGTGGCTAATTTGATATGAATAGTAAATAAATAAATTAAATAAATATAAAATAAGAGATTGATAAATCAAATATTTTCACCGCCCAGGTAAACCGCGTCTACCTTTATGCGTGGAATAAAATCTAAAATGGGTCCCATTTTCCCAACTTCAAAGATCCTATTGAATAAATAGAGACATCAAAATCGGACACACTCAGTTCAAAGTTATGCGTAGTATGACCATACTTAAAAAACAATAATTATAAAAAATCGGCCAAGTGCGAGTCGGGCCTCGCTCTTTTAGGGTTCCGTTAAAAAAATTAAATTATTAAAATATTTTAATTTAATTTTTTAAATTTAATTTAATTTTTATTATTTGTTGTTATAGCGGCAATAGACATACAAAATATGTGAAAATTTCAACTGTCTATCTATTACGGTTTACGAGATACAGGCCGCTGACAGACGGACGGACAGCGGAGGCTTAGTAATAGGGTCCCGTTGGCACCCTTTGGGTACGGAACCCTAAAAAAATACGCGACGACTTGAGAACCTCCTCCTTTTTATTAGTCGGTTGAAAAATATTATACTTACCTAAAATTATGTTCCATTTTAAATTACAGAGGTGGGTCTGCTTTCACGGAAATTAGTCACAGCGTTGTCACCCGAAAGTATTCTGACGAAGAACGAAGATGGAACGTACTCCTTGACGATGACAACCCCTATACGAAAAGTGGTCATCACCTTCAAACTTGGCGAGGAGTTCGACGAAGAGAGACCAGACGGAGTTAAGGTGAGGAGAAAATGAAATCAACCTTCTTAATTAATTATAATAAAGAATAAATTAAATATAATTGAAGAAGTATCTTTGAGGTTGACAGTCAATATCGTATACGTTTTCTGGGTCCTGATTCAGTTTACTATATATTTACATATATTTTTTGTATTTTTTATCCATTGAAGGTTTGCTATGAAAATAAAAGTATCATTTTCGTAGCAAACCTTCAATGGATAAAAAATATATGTCAGTGGCTATCATTTTTTGATAGCAACTGAGTTACAGAATCAGGGCCCTGGTAATTTTTCGTAAGTATAACCACGTCGATATAAATGCGGCACTCGCTATTTCCATCCATTTTCCAAGCTTATTCTATGTCTCATGGGCAGGTTACCTACCTTATACCTACCTCTAGGACTAGTGGCTGTCAGGCCTTGGAAACCGGTAAAAATTTCACACAGGTTCGGGTCATTAACACCGATATCGGTAGGTATCATTTTGATTATAGTTTTTTTTTCGATTTCTCAACTATTTATAGAGTGAAACCGTTTCTCCGTTTTATTATTTTTCCGTTATCTTACTGCAATAAACCGGTTTAGGTACAGTTTTTCCGCGCAAACTACCTACGATTGATTGGTAGAAGAAAGGGCCCATCAGCGCTTATCAAAAATAGTAAATAGTTAACCAAAATAAATATTGAAGAACAATAATTATAATTTTTACTGGCCACAAGCTGTATCCGAAGGCACGATACCGGGTAGCGACCGATTAGATATGATTACTCAATTATTTTCAATGCAATCCTATTCACGCATTAATATTATATTTAATTTGATTTACAGGTGAAATCAATAGTACATGTAGATGGCAACGCCCTCATTCAGACTCAAGTAGAAGAAAATGGTAGAAAATCAACACATGTTAGAGAATTTTCCGACAAATTATTAGTCGTGGTAAGATTTTTAGGAATTAGCTATTTTAAATTTTGTATATTGAGGTTCTAAGACTAAAGTCTTCGAACAGTGCGTGTTGCCAGTGATGACTTACGGATCCGAGACATGGTCGCTAAGTATGGGCCTCATAAGAAGGCTCAGGATCACTCAGAGAGCGATGGAGAGAGCTATGCTTGGTATATCCCTGCGAGATCAAATCAGAAATGAGGAGATTCGTAGGAGAACCAAAGTCACCGACATAACTCAGCGTGTCGCAAAACTGAAGTGGAAATGGGCGGGGCACATAGTTCGAAGAGCTGATGGTCGTTGGGGTCCCAAGGTGTTGGAGTGGCGACCCCGCACCGGGAAACGCAGTGTTGGCAGACCCCCCAATAGATGGACCGACGACATCAAACGAGTCGCAGGGAGCCGCTGGATTCAAGCGGCGCAAGACCGAAGCCTGTGGAAGTCCATGCAGGAGACCTTTGTCCAGCAGTGGACGTCTATAGGTTGATAAAGAAAGAAAGAAGAAGATATTAAGGTTCTTAGATAACTTGTAAATTAGGATTTATGAGCTAACTGACACAGCTCAACGAGTCGTGAAACTCAAGACGTGGATGGGTGGCTGAGGCACATTCATTGCGAAAGGGAAAGTTGCTAGTGGGGAAATATATTATTTAGAAAGGACTCATTTTTTGTCTTATCATGAAAACTGTCGAAAAATATGCCATTCCGCCCACTTTGTCACCTTACAAGCTTACAAAATGAAAAATTTGAAATAATAGAATCAAAGATTACGCGAGATTTTACAGGAAAATGATGTCTCCATCCAGTATTTTTTTTTTTAGGAATTAGCGAGAATCCTTTACAAAACGTTCCCAAACAAAAGAAGTTTGGTTTTTTGCATCATTCAGTTCTTTATGTCTATTCTAGACGGTTTAAACATTGTCTTGGAGGCATTTTCTCCTGTGTCTAATATTAAAATTGCGAAAGTGTGTATTTTTGTTGGTTTGACCTTGAATCACGCAGCAACGGAGCAACGGATTTTTTTCATGGGTAATGTTGAGGGTCTGGAGAGTGACACAGAGGGTACTTTTATCCCGGAAAAATAAAGGGTTTTTAGAGTAACTATAATACAAGTGAACAAAGTAGCCGACGAAAGTTAGTAGGTAATAATAACTGCTACACTACAAATACCTATTAATCACTGCAACATTTTTTAACTTTTGTTTCAGACAACCACAGCTGAAGGTTGGGATGGCAAATGTATTAGGGTATACGAATCAGTCAGTTAATTATTTTCATATCCACATAGTATAAGTATGTATTATTTTTATTTAATGAAAGCATAATAAATGAATAAGTTACGTTAGAGTTCCAAAGAAATTGTTTTTGTAATTTTTTTTCTTTTTCTTCATTATTCACCTTGCAGGTAATTTACCTACTAATTTGGGGTTTTTTGTGACCTATCTAAGGCGTTTGATTGCGTTGATCACCAAACTCTTTTACTCAAACTTAGTCATTATGGCATAAGAAGCGTTGCACTTGATCTCATTGCCTCTTACCTTAGTGATCGAACACAAAGTGTATGCGTAGGTGACGTGAAGTCGCGGGGTTCATCTACTCTGTTGGGTGTCCCACAGGGCTCTATCCTGGGTCCTTTTCTATTTTTGGTGTATATTAATGACTTACCATATCATGTCCGCGATGCTTGCAATATTGTGTTGTTTGCAGATACATCTCTAATATTCAAAACTGACAGAAACAAAGTAAATTTTGACGATGTAAACAATACCTTATCTCAGATATCGCGTTGGTTTACTGTTAATAATTTGCTCTTGAACGCTAAAAAAACTAAGTGTTTAGAATTTATTGTACCAAATGTTAAGAAAATTGACAAAACAATAAAAATAAACGGGGAAAACCTTATAATTGAGAACTCCACAGTTTTTCTGGGGATGACCTTGGATAGTAAGCTTCAGTGGGACGCTCACATAGAGACATTAGCGGGTAAACTCAGCTCAGCTGCCTATGCTGTCAGAAAAATCAGACAGTTTACCGATGTAGAAACGGCTAGGCTGGTCTACTTTGCCTACTTCCATAGTGTAATGTCCTATGGAATCTTATTGTGGGGCGGAGCAGCTCATATTGAAACTATTTTTATATTACAGAAAAGAGCCATTCGATTTATCTATAAACTCGGTTCGCGCGTATCTCTTCGTGAAAAGTTTAAAGAGATTGGTATTCTTACGGTAGCTTCACAGTACTGAGTACATTTATAATAATATAGTCTTTGTGAGACAAAATATTCATCTGCATAAATAAAGAGGCAATACACACAATCAACTCATTAGAAATCGTCATAAACTAGAAATTCCATCATGTCGCCTGCGCAAAGTGCAAAAATCCTTTGTGGGGTTGAGCGTACGCTTATATAATATGATTCCGAAGGAATTGCTAGATTTGCCACTGCACAAATTTAAACAATGCGTAAAAACTCACTTACTGAGTCGCGCTTATTACAAAGTTAATGACTTTCTTAATGACAACGTTGCATGGGATCTTAAAATTAGTGTTTGAATAATATTATTCAATTCGATGCTTTAATACGGGTAGACTAAGTATGTCACGCTCTCTTTAAACATTTCTGTGGTGGTGTCGTGTGGTGCGGGTTGTTAAGTTCCCTCAAATATGGTCGAGCGAAGCAATGGCTGGATCATGCGTCATGCTCGTGAACGGGTGCCGCCGGCGGGAATGGGGCTACTTTCCGTTTGCTCGTCTTTGACATGAATTGAATTGTAGTACGTTTTGTGGAAATGTCATATTCTATTCTAACAAAGATGCACGGGTTAAATCAGCTTGGCATCCAGCTGCCCACAAGATAGTATAAAAACTAATTACAATGTAATAGCTACTTATTAATATTGTAAAATGATTATTTTGAAAAGAGCAACTGCTGAGTTTTTTGCCGGCTCTTCTCAGCAGAATCCGCTTTCCGAACCGGTGGTAGAATCTTGACGTGTCTTATGAGCCACATGAAATAAATAATTTTGAATTTTGAATTTTGACTAAGGGTAGGTACACCAGGTACCTACTAGCTCAAACCACATTTTTGAGTTTTTTTATTCGATGACAAGATAGTCTTTGACTGCGATCTCACCTGATGGTAAGTGACGATGCAGTCGAAGATGGCAGCGGGATAACTTCTACACGCCGCGCCGTCATCGTGCTAGACGCTACATCGTTTGGTGGAACCACACGTGTAAATATGGAACGCATTTGACTGTATTTTTAGGGTGGTAACTAGCCACGGCCAAAGCCGAAGCCGAACCCAGACAAAATAGTTAAAGATGTTGGCTCATAAGAAACTGCAAACATGATTCCGTTAGATTATGAGCCTGGAAAGCTTGTATAAAATCTATAATTTATAATATAATTTTTAATTTTATAAGAAGTTACTTGGCAGGCTTCTATTTAAGTAAAGTTTTTAAGTAGAGCACTTAAACATTTTAATTATCTGCTAGCTGACGCCCGCGACTTCGTCCGCGTGGAAAAAGAATTAAAATAGAATCGCTTTGTGTTAATCGCGAGGTTTTTAGACGATTGTCCTACGCCACTATATTATATTTTAGAGCTACTTGGTACCTACAAACCTACAATTACACACCACACAATCGAAATTACGTAAATACCCACAATTTAGGTGGGCAGTACCCAGCAGCATCAGGATTGAAGAGTTGGTAACTGGTCTTCAATGATGTAGTCCAATGATGCAGGGTGGGGAGGGCGATTCCCAATACAAACCGAACGGTAGTTAAATTAGTTGAATATTAGGTGGCATCTATAAAAACACACAGCTCTAGCGTAGGAAATTTTCGCGAGCGAAGCGAGCGCGAAATTTTTTTGGACTGCACTACTTAACTATGTTATTCATACTTGGTTCTTACAACACCAATTCAGAAAAGACACTTTCGCGAGCGAATCGAGCGCGAAAATTTGTACGACTACATTGCATCACTATGTAGTCTTAACTGTGCACTACTTAACTGTGTCCTTCATACTTGGTTCTCACAATACCAATTAAGAAAAGATACATTTACGCGAGCGAAGCGAGCGCGAAAATTTTAGATTGCACTCCGCTTCTGTTTAGTTCATATTTGGCACCTACAGACAACATCAATTCACAATCGATAGTTTCAAAATCCCCACTTATTAGGTGGGCCTCACCCAGCAGCTCCAATATTTAAGGGTTGGTACCAGCACTGTCCATACTTGGCATCTACATTTGCAACATAAAACCGACGCTGTAGCGAGCGAAGACTACACTAAGTACTTAACTATGTACCTACTTTATACCTGGTTCTTACAATACCTATCAAGAAAAGACATTTTCGCGAGCGAAGTGAGCGCGAAAATTTTGACGATTACATTGCATAACTATGTAGTCCATACTTGTCAATCCAAAACGGACATTTTCGCAAAATTTTTTTAGGGCTGCACTACTTAACTGTGTCCTTCATACTTGGTTCTTACAATACCAATTAAGAAAAGACACATATTCGCGAGCAAAGCGAGCGCGAAAATTTTCAGTTGCACTACGCTTCTTCGTAGTTCATACCTGGCGCCTACAGTAGCAATTGAAAGTGATATTTCCGCGAGCGAAGCGAGCGCGAAAATTTTTTGATCGCACTACGCCTCTTTTTAGTGCATACTTATTGGTATCTACAAAAGCTATCTATAATCGACATCATCGCGAATAAAGTGAGTGCGACATTCTTTACAATTGCACTACGCCACTATGTAGTCCATACTTGGCACCTACAACAGCAACGCAAGACTGACATTTTCGCGACCGAAGCGAGCGCGTTTTTTAGGACTGCACTTTTTAACTGTGTACTTTATACCTGCTTATTACAATACTAATTAAGGAAAGACATTTTCGCGAGCGAAGCGAGATCGAAAATTTTTACGATTACATTGCATCACTTTTTAGTCCATACTTGGTCTTGGTCGGTTCAGGCGTCTTCGAGTAATCGGTGAACATACATAAAAAAAATTAAAAAAATGATTACTCCTTTTTCGAAGTCTATAAAGAAATCTACAATCGACATTATCGCGAATGAAGTGAGTGAGACATTTTTTACGATTGCACCATACCACATGTAGTCTACACCTGGTACCTACAATATCAATTCACTATCGACATTTTGTAAACAGCCACTATTTAGGTGGGTATTATCATCAGCAGCATCGGGATTGAGAAGTTGGTACCAGTAGTTCAATGTTGTAGCTTACTGGTTTATTGTGGGTAGGAGGATGATTCCTTAATCGAACCGAGCGATAATGAAATTAGCTGAATAGATTGATGCCATCTATGAATTTAAAGCTATGGTGGGAAAATTTAGTAAACGGAAAACGGAGACGCGAAATTTTTTTCGGCTGCGTTATGCCACTACACTACGTAGTTCATACTTGGTACCTACCATTGGTGAGCAGTACCCAGCAGCATCAGAATTGAGTCCTCCACTACAGCATTATATTTGAAATATTTGGCACCTACAATATCAGTCCACAATCGACAGTTCGTAAATATCCATGATTAATGTAGGCAGTTCACAGCAGCATCAGGATTGAGGACCTAGGGCCTGGAGTTCAATGATATGGCTATGGTATGGATGTAATAAGATCTATACGTAAACTAGCGGCACGCTATGATGGCCGGTTTGACACATTACAATAGTGATGTGGAATGTCAATTTATTCTCGAACAAAAAACAATTAAGTTTTGTTTTTGTACCTGATTAAATAGGTTTAATAAAACAAAAATGTATATGTTTATTTAATTTATTTGAACGAACTGAATATTTGAATGAAAATGAATATACATACTTTATATGCACACAAGAAACATATGAATACAAAAGATACCAAAAAAGGTGCCACAAAAGGCCATAATTAATCAGATTCGTCCATACTACTATTTTCACTGTCGTCACTGCTATCATCACCTACATTAATAATTATATGTTCGTTTTCTATAATATTATCTATTTTCACATCTCTTTCATAATCTTCCCTTATTAATTTAACAGTTCTATTCACAACCTTTTCCCAGTCTCCTTTAGTCACATGTTCACAAGCTTCTTCTAATAATTTTAGCATTTTTTTTGTGGTAAATGGGGGTTCTGTATTGTGTCTTGCAGCATATCCCTTAATTTGAGCCCACACCAACTCAATCGCATTATACTCACAATGGTAAGGCGGTAACCGTATAACTCTGTGCCCATGTTCTAATGCTATTTCGTCAATGACGTATCGGATCTTGGTTGGTTTGTTTTCTTTTAAAAGACGTACTAATTCCGCTTTTAACATATTCATGTTTGCATCTACGCCATTTTTACGAAGCCATGCGACGATATCAGCTTTCTTTTGGGATTGGGCAGGTGGCTTGTCAATTTGCATCGAGTGGTATGGGGCGTTGTCCATAATTATAATAGATGGTTCAGGGAGGCTACACAACATTGAGGTAAACCATTCAGTAAACTTTTCTCCATTCATGTCTTCATGATAGTCTCCAGTGGTTTTTGACGCAAAAGCCATGAGAGAACCTTCGACAAACCCGTTGATGGTTCCGGCGTGACAAATTATAAGTCGCGATCCTTTTCCTACAGGAACTTTGGAAGTAGATGCTGCTGTGTCATCGTTCCAAGAACGGCCTACAGTATGGTTAGCATTAAGCCATGTTTCATCCAAGAACACAACATTTTGCCAATTTTTGATTTCTTTCACTTGCCGTAAAAAAGTATACCTTGCCATCGCTATATCAAATCTTTCCATCAATATTTTGCGTTTGTTACATTTTTTGTATCGAAATCCAATGGTCTTCAAAATCTTCGTTAAAGAACTTTCCCCACCGAAGAATAATCCAGCTTCCTTCAGTGAATGCACCAACTTTTTTCTTGTTGGATACTCCTTCTGTAAATAGTAGCCGTAAACATGTCTTCGGATAGCATCGGCATCAAAGCTATCGATGCCTACGACTGGTTTTGCTCGTTTTCTCTTTTTTGGTGTGTGAAGTTTATTTTCTTCTGTGCCAGTCTCGCCATATTTTTTTTTAGTTATCCGTCTAACAGTTCGTTGTCCAATATTAAGCGCATCAGCTACGCGTTCAACCACTGACGTTATAGGTAAAATTGGCCCTCCATTTTGAGCTTCACGATCGAAATAGTTACGAAGGCGTATTACGAACTCACGTGTCTGACTATTTAGAACAGTTCTCTGCGTACGTTCGGTCATATCGACGAAATCCACAACAAAGGGCTTGAACAGAGTCCAAATTAACGAGCAAGGGTCAACAGTAATGCAGTATCAATATTTGAAATCCAAAGCCAGGTCAAAACTATATCACAATCGCATTGCACTGACAGTTTATACTTTTCGAAGCAACGTCAATTCGAAACTGCTTTGTTTTGCATTGAGCATTGACGCGAGTTTGCCGGAGGTAGTAGTTGTGCTAGCCAGCGATCCTATGTGACGATCGTATTAGATTCCATTTTTAAAAATTTTCAATTTAGAAAACCAAATGCCGAGTTGTGGTATATATCATATAAAAATAAAAATTTTACCTTTTGTATGAAACAGCTGATATTTTTTTGCGATTTCAGAGGTTTGTCCACATCGTGAAAATTGTTCATATTCACAAGTACATTCACCCCTTAAATGGTGCAAACTGATTTTTCTACACTTGTATACATTTTAGAAATCAATTTAATAAATAAATTTTGAGTCCTAAACCTAAAACTACATTCGATAAAATTTATGAATCTCTGCACATCACTATCGTCAATAAAGTAATACAATTATTTCCTTCAAAGTCGTTATCAATTAATACGGAACTTCATGAGCGGACAAACGTCAAACCGGCCATCATAGCGTGCCGCTAGTGTAGTATATATCGTATGCGAGTGACCTAGAAATCCGAGAGAAGTTCTGTCCTCTATCTCCGATAATATTTAGCAGATCTTCACCAAAATTGGACAAAATATTTCTTAGAGTACACACTTTCTAATAAAGAAAGAATTATTAAAATCAGTTCATATTTGACTGAGTTATGGAGTAAAATCAACGAAAAATTTCCTCCCCTATCCTGGAGTAGCCTTATGCTTTATCGGGATAAAAACTATCCTATATGTTGACCCGGAGTATCAGCTATCGCTATACCAAATTTCGTTTAAATCCGTTCAGTAGTTTTCGCGTGATGCGCGAACAGACAGACAGACAGACAGACAGACAAAAATTAAATAAAAATCTGTTTTGGGTTCAGCGTGCATAAAGCATCCCCCGGTTAAAATTTTCAAAATATATTAAATGTACAGAAATCTTCCAGTTACAGTTTTATTATAAGTATAGATATAGATAGATAGATAGATAGATAGATATAGATATAGATACTAATATTATTAAGAAAGATTTTTTTTTTGTTTGTTTGTTTGTACCGAATAGGCTCTGTAAGTACTGGACCGATTTTAACCATTTTTTCACCAATAGAAAGCTAAGTTATCAGGAAGTAACATAGGCTATAATTTATTTTCAAAAAATTAGAGTAGGTACTTAAGAAAATTGCAATAATGTAACCCAAAGTAGCAAAATTTTGCTTATAAAATGCATTATTTGGCGTGTGCTGAGAAAACTATCGATGATACATAAAAATTATGTACTACATGATTAAACTACTTATTATTTCTACAAAAAGTTTCCGAGGGAATATATCTAACTGTCATATTTACCTCACAATAGTGACTTTTGTGTTCTAAAATTTAATAAGATCGCCTTTATTATCGTAGTATTAATTACTTTACATAAAATAAAAAAGCATTTCTGATGCGATACCTAGGTAGGTCTATTGCAAATAACCGCAAAAAAATCATATTCACATTACAGTCCACACACGCACACGAAGCAACTTTAATTGCCGAAACTGTCAATTCAGGAGATCGCAGGTTCGTTCCCGGGCACACACCTCTGAGTTTTCGGAGCTATATGCGTTTATGCAATTAAATATCACATGCTTCAACGGTTAAGGGAAACATCGTGAGGAAACCTGCACGCCTGAGAGTTCCCCACAACGTTCTCAAAGGTGTATGAAGTCTACCAATTTGCATTGGGCCAGCGAGGTGGACTATGACCTGTAATCCTTCTCTGATTGGAGACCTACGCTCAGTATTGAGACATTAATGAGTAAGTCGTGTTGATAGATGAGATAGATAGTCGGTAGAGTCATGACTTGTCATAAGCGCCACAGGTTGGCCTACATGAAATAAATGATTTTGAAATTTGAAATGATTTTGAATTTGATAACGACGGAGCGGATCGGAGTGGTTATGAAAATCGTAAAAACAGCTAGCTAAGAGTTGCCAATTGCTGCGACAGGCGACTAAAACATCCAAGAACTTAACCAGAAGAGAAACATAATACAATACAATACTACATAATAGATAAGCTATGTATGCAGTGTTTCCACAATGAGGGGAAGTTCCACAAAAGCATACCTAATTATAATTCAACACATGTTAAGACGGGCAGACAGAAAGTAGCCCCATTCCCGCCGGTGGAACCCGTTCACGAGCATGACTTATGAATCAGCCCTTGCTTCTTCTTCATTTTGGTACGGAACCCTAAAAATGCGCGTTTTAGCAGAGAATATAAATAATAGTACTTATTTATAGGTAATCAGTGGATCGACCTGTAAGCCCTGGGGAGTGCTGATTAATTGGCGCTAAGTAGATACCTATACACTAGAAAATTATTATAAATGAAAAAGTAACTATGTCTGTCTGTCTGTTACGATTTCACGCCTAAACCGCTGAACCAATTTTGATGATTTTTGGTATAGAGATAGATTGGACCTTAGCAAAGAACATAGGCTTATCTGATGTTACAAAATAAAACTTGATGGGGGTGAAATAGGGATGATAATTTTGGTGGACTTTACTCCTTAAATTCGTCAAACCTGAGCCAAACTCTTTAATATATAAACAACTAGCTGATGCCCGCGACTTCGTCCGCGTGGATTTCATTTTTAAAATCCCGCGGGAACTCTTTGATTTTCCCGGATAAAACTTAGCCTTTGTCACCCTCCAGGTTCTCAACTATACCCATGCAAAAAATCACGTCGATCCGTAGCTTATTTGCTACTTGATTGAAAAACAAACCAACATACAAACACACTTTCACATTTATAATATTAAAAAGTATCCTATGTCCGTCTCCTGGTTCTAAGCTACCTCCCCACCAATTTTCAGCCAAATCGGTTCAGCCGATCTTGAGTTATAAATAGTGTAACTAACACGACTTTCTTTTATATATATAGATTTTGAATCGACGGCAAATCTCAATACAACTCTCTCTGCTGAAAATTAATGGCCACCTATGTGCAATTCTCTTTTTAAAAAAAAAATTAAAAAGTTAATTTGTCACTCTTGTCTTAGCAAAAATGGACGTCACGCGGGAAGCTTATTTTTCGACTTCCCGCAAGATACATTTTTTTAATTTTTTCTAAAGCTGGCTCACCCGAATGCATAAGTTCATTCATAGGGGTTGGAGGGGAATATTTTGAAAAGATATAAACTTTTTTCAATTTCCAACTATTTTTCATTTCACTAACTATTTTTGGCACAGCCCACGTATACACCGTTGGTTCTCGCGGGATTTTAAAAAACCAAATCCACGCGGACGAAGTCGCGGGTATCAGATAGTAAGATGTAATTATAGGGAGTGCTACTCGATCGCCCGATGGGTGATAAAATAGATGATAAAAATATGATATGTCACAGTCAGTCAACATAATTTTATAATCGTTTTCTTATCAATTTATCATTGCATGAGGCGCCGCTCGTCCTTTCAATTTCTAGAATTCTAAAAGATCATTATTTTACACGCATTATTAATCTATATAGGTACATACACACAAAAAAGTAGGTACAGTACCCGTCGATATATATTGCACATCGGCCTTTGGAATAAAACGCTATTTCTATTCTATTGCAAGGAAAGCTAGCCAGAAATTCACGTAGTAATTACTAAAATCTCTTCACAATCGGCGAGCACATCACGTAGCATATATAAAAAAAAAATGCAGTCGAACTGTGAATAGAATAGAATAGCGTTTTATTCCAAAGGCCGATGTGCAATATATATCGCCGGGTACTGTACAAAAATTTTTTTTATAAAATAGTAGTCTCGTACTAAAATAGGTAACTATTCTAAAAAAGCTTTAACTCGCTAAAAGATTGCGAACCAACAAAAAAAAACAAGCTGTAATCTTTTAAAATCAGCTGACGATGCACAGCCTAAAATAAAGCATAAAGCAGAAAGCTACAAGTTGCTTGAAGGTAAAAACTCTAGGAAAAATAATATGAGAACAAAATAAAAGCTAAACATAATTTAGTAATAACAAATAAATTCTAGTAAATAAAGCTCACAACAGAAAAACGGTTTTTCCTTTCTGAGCCATTTTGCTTAGGTAGAAAAATGAAAGAGAAACTAAGAGTTTATGAGCACACTGCCAAAAATCTTGAAGCATAAACTTTTTGAAGATGCAAACGTAGGAGAATCCTTTTATTCTGTTTTATTGGTACATTAATCGAATTCTTTGAACAAGTGCACAAGTGCACTAAGGAGTCAACGTCTCCTGAGGATACTCGTGTCATCCTGTGTCGGAGCGAAACTAACCAACATAGAATATACTCCGAAGGGTTATATCACCGATACATAAATGTGGTACCTACTAGATACGCGGTTACGAACACAAAACCATGTTCAACTGAGTTGCACTGATGTCCGAGCATTAGTTGTTAGTATGGCATGGCATTCGCGACGTACGGACGCGGCCGCTATTTATGCGATAAAACTTTCTAGGTACCTAATAGGGTATTTGACTATAATAAAAATATCGTTTCAACTGGTGTCATCCTAAAAGATTATTATCTAAAAACATTATTCCATACGACAAAACTAAAAAATAAAGCTTTATTTAATTAGAAAACATTAAATAAACTTGCTATAATTCTGGCCATGGTCACGTGATCGAAAACGTTCCGTGATCTCGAATGACGTCACAGTCCACACCACCTATGGAATTCTCATTTTGTCAATACATTTCGACGTGTTTGTGCGGCGTAATAGGCTAATTTCGTCTGTTTTTCATCGTTACTATTTTATTAAATACCAAATAGTATGCGACACGCGGCCTAAACACATAATTATTATAAAATTGTCATTGTTTGAAATGTGAACTGTTACGTCATGAGAGCAAATGGAACGTTTCGGCGGCAATTTATTTTTTTGAATTTATTTCTCGATTTTTATGAAAAATAATGAAAATTATGCCGAAATATATGTTTTGTTAGCTTCAGCATAGCATTATTAACAATTTAAGATGATTTTCTAAAAGTAGTCAAATAGCCTATTGTGAATTGAAAAGCCAACAATGCCTATATTCAAGTAAGTAACAAAAAAGTGTAGTTATTGTAGTGAATAATGAGATAACAACATATTTCAAGGGTAAAATAACACCGTTGAGTGCGACTCTGCGACCGCGGCCGTCCACGATTTGCAATCTTATTCACCATGCCGGCTCCCCTCTCTACCTCAACCCGCGCAATTCAAAATTGTGACACAGTTCTTATTCCGAATTTCTTGTCTGTATTTTTATCCGTCTACGGTTTACGTGGTGTTGCATTGTTCCTGTATACTAATTTGTTCTACTGCTGGATGAGTGGCAGTGAATAAGTACATACAGTTTTTTCTAATTAGGTGGATTATAGCAAAATAATTTAATTTTTCCTTGAGGAACTTTCCTTTCAGTGAAATGCATTGCAGAAAGAGAACGAATTTGAACTTAGGTAAGTAATTTTTATTTTTATTTATTTATACAACTTTATTGCATACAAGATCAAAAAATATACAATCTGTTATCATACTGAACATGTACCGATAAGATTTATATTAAGTATTAGCGATACACTTACTTATATATTAAAACATCGACTTGTGGCATCGAGTTAATAAAAGGAGAGGTGTCGTTGCTTTTCACTCATTTTCGTTCGATACTTCGCCGCATACCGTATTTTGACTCCGGATTCACAAAATGTCTTTTCTTGGAGTAACTTACGCTCACGAAAAGGATGAGAACTTCAAGGAATTCTTGGACGCACTCCGTGAGTAATTTTATATTTTTATTGGTAGGTAATTGAGATGAAGAGTCCACGAACGCGTATTCAAGATGCAAGCTATCAGATGAATATTAAGAAAATGCGCAAAGGACCAACAGACGAACAGGCAAACATTTTATTGCGCTAGGTGTTGCAGTAATCAATCAGATTACCGACGTGCTTAGTTAGGTTCCAGTCCTATCAACATCTTATAAAATCATATTTAAAATTTTCAGTATGATTGCTTCCACAGTCCACTGAGCGTATGTTTTCGAAACTCTGATTCTCAGACTTTCGCATGATGTCCATACCAGAAATTCTTGGTCCCGCCTGCCTTACCATCAACTTGACATTAAAAAATTGTACAGTACCTACGTATCTAGGTACCTACTTTAAAAATGACTGGCGTATTAGTACTTATGCGGTACCCATACAAAAATCTGATATAGAATAAAAGCTTCCTCTTGTTCAGTGATTTATATAAATGTGAAAGGTGACAAGAAATAGTTATGTATAGGTACACTTCCACATTATTATGAGGGTGGTTTTCATTTCCTACGGCTACTTTAGTTAAGGAGACACAAATATAGTTTTCCACGAAATGACAGATAGATAAAAGTAGCATCCAATTGAGAACATCCTCATTTTTGTTGAAATGTACCTACAGCAAAGTAGGTACCCATTATTGTTGTTAAAACTATTTATTCCTAGGATTTTCTTATCAATTAAGTTATCGCTGTCATGGAACTTATTTAGACCATAAAACATGAAGTTGATAGACCCTGGGTAGGTAACTAATCTAATACGAAAATTATCTAATCTACTTATGAAATTGATAACTTGAAGAAATTTATGACTTCTTTAGGTAAAAGTGATTAGTATAATGATAATACTAATGTCTGCCATATTTTTGTGTAAAAATACATTAGAATAAATTTAGGTAGATAGTTTTTAATGCTCAAGGCACGCAGCCCTTCACGACAACTTCATAAAAAGGAGGTTATCAATTCGACGCTTATTTTTTTGACCACCAACAAATATTACGGTTTTACATAACAATAAAACCGATATTATGTGCCGAGAGGGAAAACATACAGCATTATTGAAGAAGCTGTTTGTATTTCACCGGATATCCGCGATCGATCTATATACAAAGTAGTTCATCTTACCGGATATAGGGGGCGCTAGTGTCTCACCCAGCAAGGCAGTTGGAAACAGCTGCCATTTTGAGTCATAGTCTTTACCAGGAAGAACTTCCTGCAATGCTGTATGTTTTCCCTCTCGGCACATAATATCGGTTTTATTGTTATGTAAAACCGTAATATTGATGTGCCTCCGGAAAACATACAGCATTATTGAAGACGTGTTTGTTATCTGCTGGTGAAAAGTATTAAACAACGCTATGATGAATCACAGGGAGTTAATCTGTGAAATAAATTTTCTTTTGATCATGCATATTGCAAATAATGTTATTTTCAACCAAAATTAGTAATTTCATAGTAATGTTTTAAGGTAAATCTTTTTATACTTTTGAAGAGGAAAAAATTAAATAATTAAAAATTAAGTAATTTTTAATTTAATTGTCTTGACAATTAAGGAACTTTAGTATGGATTGAAAATCAAACCGGACTAAATGAATAAATGTATCGAGATATAAGCTTCGGTTATTTGTAGATATCTTAGGAGAGTAGTATTAAAATATATATAATATGTCACGATTTTCTGTTATCATGAGATAATAATATTGATGGTCTATTGGTTGGTTATCTGACCATAGTGAAGACTACTGCTGATCTGCAACACCCTGGGTATGCACAACTTTACCGAAGAAAATTAACTTTACTCATGTATTTTGGGAGTCTAATGTTATAAAGGAAAATTTGTTATAGACAATCATAATGATTTCTATATTCAGATTTCTTTGACCTATTTTCCTCTCATGAAACCCTAACTAATGTTACTGATCATAATATCCCAGCGATCGTATTTTATTATTATTTTTAAAGTTTAGATTTCCCCTAAGAGTGATTAGTGTTTGAGTCAAATGCCTGTATCAGATACTAATATATTTTTCCCTATATTACAGGAATAATCATTAGCCTTAGGTCATGACCCCTACGTTCCGAGGCTTATAGAGGCCTTTTTAGGTTTGTCTAGATATTTTATCATTTAATCATTTAGATTGCAAAGTGTGTCTTAAGCACGTATAGGTTAGATGAAAACGATTGCTGTCCTAGGTGGGGACCACAGAAAGCATAGAAACTGTATATTTACTTGTATGTACAAGAATGATTAGGTATGTCAAAAAATTTGCTTTGCAAGAAGAGAAGATTTTGAATTTATTTGGGAAATTTCGCGCCAGTTTAGTCATCTTTTGATGGCTGGTAAGTACAGACAAGTTCGATTGTATATTTTTTTTTTATATTTTCCCAAACTTTCAGTATCAAATTGCACCTGAGGTGAACGCTTTTACATCGTGGCATCTGTCAGAGTCACTGATAGGTTCTGTATTTAATGTGGGTGATCCATTCAGATCTTAACACCAAAAAATAAACGCTCGAGGCCATTTGGGCTTCACTATAAGGTATGCTCCTGTCGCACTGTTTTAATGTGTCAGTTGAGGAAATCCCAAAGCCAATGATGCCCTCATAGTCTGCTGAAGGCATCTATATGACTTATTGATTGATTCTTTCAATTTATCGAGACATAGTACTTTACTACACCGGTTTGATGTGTCTCAAACAAGTTAATGTCAAATTGTTCCATCCCATAAAACAAACTCTGACGTCATTTGAGGGAGAAGATGCCACTCTATGGGAGGTTTTTCTCATGACCATCTGCCCCAACTATGTTGTATCGCCCTGAAAACTATTTGAGCAGATTATAAAAATCCAGTCTGGTGTAGGAATTCGGTCAGAGTTAGTAAAGTCACTACTTTACTCCCATTTCGAATGTACGCAATGAGTGTTGCATTGTTATCCAATTGAGCCAGGACGTGATTTTCGCAGTTTGTTTTATTTGTGATTACCAATAAAACTTGTTACTGTGCCATCATTTTAGCTGAACGGTCAGTTACTAACATTAGTTTGTCGTCTAAATATTTGCACGAGGACCCGTGTGTTCAACATAGTATGGATGTTGGCTCTCATTAGACACCCTTAAATTTTAAATTTATTGGGACATGAGGCTCTCGCCACCATCAATTCCTGTTCCACGCTCCTGGAGCGAGATACAGATGTTTCCTATCGAAACTTTTCTGAATATTTGAGGAATCCCCAGGGAATCACAAAGTCCTCTGAGGGTTGAAGCCTCAGTAGTCCAAAGGTTAAGGGCGCGGGATAGAAACTGTACTGTACTTAATATACTCGTCATAGACAAGTTTTACGTTTATTTGAAGAGGGGTGGGGAGAGTTAATAAGGTTCAGCATGGCTAATATTACTTATTACTTAACTGTCCCAGCAACCCTTGCAATTCACAAGAGCTAATGCTACTTTACAGCAATTATTATCTCAAGGACTCGATGAGAATATTTATCCTTTTTAAGGGAAAGGAAATTGAATTTGCTGTAGTTGGCAACGATTACCCCTTCATGCGTGTTATTGATTTAGCAGCTTAGATGTTCCAAGTGTCTCGTGGCTTCCGCAGCCCAAAGACATAACTTGGATTGGTCGTGATTGACCAGAAGGAGATGTTCCAAGTGCCTCTCGGCTTCCGCAGCCTAAAGACTACTTGGATTGGTCGTGATTGACCCGAAGGAAGTCGTCTAGGTTAGACTAGCACTCGACTTACCTTCGCACGGAGGGTTTCCGCAACCCAGCGTGTTACATGAGAAAAAAGGCGCCAGACCAATAGATTAGGCCGTTACTCGATTGATCCTGCTTGGCCAGAAGGAGGTCGTCTAGGTAAACTAGCACTCGACATCCCTTCACATAGAAGGTTTACGCAACCCAGTATGTACACCGAAAGGTAGAAAAGAGGCGCCAGACCGAAAGATTAGGCCATCACTCGAGTGATCTTGCTTGGCCAGAAAGAAGTCGACTAGGTAATCAAGCATTCGACATCCTTTCGCACAGAGGGTTTCCGCAACCCAGTATGTACACCGAAAGGTAGGTCATCTAGTAAGATTGATCTTTGCATTAGATTCTCAGGCATGGTTGATGAGATTTTGTGGTCGAGCTGAGGAAGAATTCTGAGAAAATTCCAGTTTTATCATCCAGTCTCTGGTTATAGAGAGCTGGAAACTGAAATATCAGACGGAACTCTTATTTTCACAAATTCAATTTGTTTTCGAAAGTTGAAAATGGAACGCATATCCATTGTAATATACTGCCGTATACTCGTATATATCGATATCTACTATATGTAGATATCACACACCCACACACACGCACGCACACACACACATTCCACTGGTGGCCGGCTCGGTAGCCTGTACACGACTGGTGACGCGTGCAGTTTTCTTGTATTTATGCCCTGTATGATTTATATGTACTTATTAATGAAACATTATTGGTACCAGAGATTTCTTGCGTGAGGGTAATCGAAATCCCGTTATCATAGATTCACTACAGAAATCTTTTATATAATAGAAAAGTTTATTCCAAGGAACTTTTACAAAGTGCTTTTGAAACATCAAGTGAATCTCTGGTTCCGAACCAGAGTGCTGTTGGTAACCAAAACTGCCTATGTACCAAAATTTCTATATCACTTTTTTGTTCGACTGTTGCAAAGTCAAAAGGAAGAACTACACACTAGAGTGTCCGGGTGACAAGGCTATATTTTATTTATTTATTTATTTATTTATTTATTTAGTACCAGTAATATAAAAACAATTTTAGAAAGATATAAAGGACGTGCACAAGGACAGCTTATCTCTAAAGAAGAGATTTCTTCCAGAAGCCCTCGAATGTGAGAACAGTGAGAACATACAGAGGTAGGTTTACACGATCGATACATACGATGGATGTTACAATATCCAATTTCCGCAGTCAAGTCTCAGTTTCGAAAATACAAACGGACTTAATAAAAGCGGTGAATGTTGCTTTGACAATTAATTCTTTACTGGGAGATACATTGTTTATGAGTAGCTTGAAACTTTATGTGTTGTTAGTTGCTACTGACATTTTAATTCAATAAGTTCAACCCTTTTTAACGAAAACGATTAGTTATGTTTGTTCTGATAACTATCGTTACACATATTATATGAAATAGACAAAGGCGATTTACCGAAAGCTTCAGTAATTTATTAGAGAGGGTATTTGGAATTCGTTCAGCTTTTTATGTGGGTCGAACCCACTGCAATGCCGAGCCTACCTACCCCTGACGAGAGTGGAGCCAGCCCCGAATATCCCGTCAAGTCGCAAAAATCAGCTTAATATATTCGTCCCGCAGTGTGGGAACTTTCAAATATTACGCTAAAAAGAACAGATACTGCACTTTGTTCTTAGGAAAAATTGTCGAGAAGCGATGCAATAAAAATGTGAGAAAACTCACCTGGTGGTAACGTGTCGATCCGAGGATCGACCGTTACCTGTGAACCTTGTTAGAGTTTCTTTCGTCGAAGTCCCTCTCGCTGCTCGAAACCGCTGCTGGAACTTGTCCTCCCGTTCATTGTACCTCTCAGGCACACACAACATCAGATCGATTGACTTTTGAAGCCGAATCGACATTGTTCGTACACGTGGTTTTTACATTACGCGATTTTCCCGATCCGCGATCGGTTCGTACACGTGGTTTTTACATTACGCGATTTTCGCGATCCGCGATCGACAATATGGATTATAATCACTGTATCACTATATTTAATAACAGCCTTTGATAATATTTTTTCCAAAGGAAGACGGATTAACGATATAATTTTAGATTCGATGCGCACGCGGCGAAAATACACAACGCTATGACTCAAAATGGCAGCTGTTTCCAACTGCCTTGCTGGGTGAGACACTAGCGCCCCCTATATCCGGTAAGATGAACTACTTTGTATATAGATCGATCGCGGATATCCGGTGAAATACAAACAGCTTCTTCAATAATGCTGTATGTTTTCCGGAGGCACATCAATAGAGGGTTGTTTAAAGTTTTATCAGAACTTTTTCAATAAGTAGGTAGCTACGATGATAGGAATATCAGCCATAAAGTAATTAAGTAACTGTCAAATCATCCTGAAATTTTGAATACGTAATATGCATAAGTATGCAATCAATCTGATGCCACAGCAGCTAGCAAGTAGGTAAGTAGGACAATTTGCAGCTAACCCACTCCTCGAAAACTTTTAGCAGATATACCTATGTACATTGTACGTGTTTACCTCATTGATTTGGTCTCGATGAGTACCTCGTTGGCACAGAAAAAGTAACCAGGGTCTGATGATGGAGGGAGGTAGTCACAATTACTTTGAGGTCTGATCTGAAGATAGTGAGGAAAATCGGGGATATCGAAAGTTATTTTAGTTTTTGATTCACGCTGTATCTAATATTTTTAGCACTCCCTCCTGAGATGGCTGAAGCCTTTCTGAAGTCCAAGCCAAGCCAGAAACTAGAGAAAGATGGTGACACATACATCTCAACCACAATAACGCCCAAAGGAGAGAAGGTTGTTAAATTTGAAAATGGTGTGGAATTCGAGGAACAAATATCAGAGAGTGTAACTGTAAGTACCTATGTAAACGTATCAATAAAATTAATCTTTATAGGTGCCTATCATATCATTATGATTATACACAATTTGAGTTGGGTAATGCTAATTATGAAGCAGTGATAGCCTAGTCCCTAGTGGTTTGGACTGTGGTCTCCTATTCGGGGGGTCACAGGTTCGATCCCGGGTACGCACCTCTGACTTTTCGGAGTCAAGTGCGTTTAAGCAATTAACTATCACTTGCTTCAACGGTGAAGGAAAACATCGTGAGGAAACCAGCACATCTGAGAGTTCTCCATAATGTTCTCGAAGGTGTGTGAAGTCCACCAATTCGCATTGGGCCAGCGTGGTGGACTATGGCCTATAACCCTTCTCTGAGAGGAGACCTGCGCTTAGTAGTGAGCCTTTGATGGGTTGCTAATGAATGAATGAATGAATGCTAAATAAATTTACTTAGGTAGGTACCCTACCTAATACATAGCTATTATGGATATTAACCTATCCTTACTCTGTGGTATAACGTTATCAGGATCTGTTTTAGCTGATCGCCCTGCTGTGCTTACAGTGTGAAACTCCTGGACATATAACCGGAAGTAAGAAAATTTTCATTTAGACCATGTTGAACGATCGAAGTTTTAATTCCACGATCCCGCACTAAGCGCTCTGCTTCCTCGTTCCTAATACCTACGCACCGCTAAAATTTGGAATGCCCTTCCGGCTTCCGTTTTTCCGAATGACTATAACTTGGGTACCTTTTAAATCAAGAGTGAATAGGCATCTTCTAGGCAAGCGCGCTCCATCTTAGGCTGCATCTTCACTTACCACCAGGTTATATTGCAGTCAATATATATTTAAAAAAAAAGTGCTAGTATTTAGACTTACCTAGGTGGCTCAAAATCACCAAGGTTGCGAATTTCAAGATTGGTTTTATGACAAAAAAAAATGCAAACTATAATGATGACTCCTGGTTTATACTGTTGCAAAATTTGTATATTAATAAATTTTAACAGGGCAGCGCACAGAATTCTATACTTTTTTTGTAATATTGCGTTTTGGCGAATATCTTACAGAAAATCATCATTTCGGGAACGTTTTTCTAAATTTGATAAAATTAACAAAAACAAAACAAAGTACATAATTTAAGCTTTGTTGAATAACATGGGTATATTATATATTTATACTATATAAACAATAATGAAAACAAAACATACAAAATCTTCTACAAGTAAAATACGTCAAAAAATTAAAGAAGTTGCTATTATCGTGAATAAAATTTAAGAAATTTCAAAATATTCAAAACTCTAATAATCGAATTAACGTTACATGAACAGAATGAAGGTTTTTAATGTAATAAAATATGTTTTTTCTAAAAAAATAGATCAAATTATGCGTATTTTATTGAAATTTAGTTCCCGGAAACGATCAACCATTCCCGGAATGACAAAAATGTTACGGAAGTGATGGTATTGATATCATAAGGCATAAGTTAGGAAATATTATAATTATAAACAACGTTTTAAATAACAAAGTTATAATTATTTATATTGCCATATTGTTTGCACTTAAGAAAAATCACTTACTATTAATACATTCTTATTATAAATAAGTTATAACACTTTCATAAATCAGTCTAGAGGAACTTCTAGTCATAGTTATATCTCCTTAAAGTTTTAATCAGTTCTTACAATTTGAGTATCATGTCCGGGAACGTTCCCGAAATGACCGTTCACGAAATGACGCCTTCAAATAAGCACGCGCTTTGATTATACGGCGGCCATCTTAAATTCGATCTGACTTTGACAATACTACTAAAATATTTGACTTTACTTTGATAATTCGTGTCGTAAAAAAGAATTTCATCAATAATTAAATTTAATAAACACGTTCACGAATTGACGGACTATTGATGTACGCTCTACGAATAATGAATTGAAAGGTACTTACCACTTAGTTAAAATTTATTTGACGATAAATACACTGACAGCCGGCTTTGTTATTGTTTTCTGTCCCTACTGACGTTTGACACCCAATCGCTGCGTTCACTTAAAATTATTTTTGTTCGATTATCGATGCGTTCACTGACATGACGCGTGTGCTATCGGACAAACTATTTTTGTATTTTTAAAATTAAAAATAAATAATCTTTTAGTATCCTTTTTAACACTAGATTTTTTATAAAACTTACGGTATATTAAGTAATGACAGGTGTTAAATATCTTAAATTTTTCATTAATATTTTGGACTTGTTGTGGAAGATCGTACATTAGGACGCGTTCCCGAAATGACTTTCTATGCATGTATATTGATTTAATTTAAAATTTACTTCATTATTGAATTGCATTGTTTGATGTACACATAAAACAGGTTAGTTGTAGTATTTTATTAATTTTATTTTCTCAATATAGTCAAGATTTAAGACATTAAATTGCTAGCAAAGCCAATTCTGCACCTTGGTGATTTTGAGCCAGGTAGGGATTTTACTATTTGACAAACGGGGATAACGACTGTTTTACACCTAGAGATTACTGTGGGTAATTACGTGCTTATTATTTATCATGAGCAACCCATTAACGTCTCACTAAGCACAGGTCTCCTCTCAGGGAAAGGTTAGGTCATAATCTACCCTACCACGCGGGCCCAATGCGAATTGATAGACTTCACAGACCTTTGAGAACATTATGGAGAACTCTTAGGTGTGCAGGTTTCCTCACTATGTTTTCCTTCACCGTTGAAGAATGTGATATTTAATTTCTTAAACGCACTTATAACTCCGAAAAGAAGTGCGTGCCCAGGCTCAAACCTGCGACCCCCCCCCCCCCCCCCCCCCCCGAATAGGACCGCAGTCTTAACCATTAGGCTATCACTATGCTTCATACTTACTTACTTAAATTTTATTTAAAATTCCAGGCCCAGACGACTTTCACAGTTGAGGACAATATAGTCACGCAAGTCCAGAAATTTCCAGATGGCAAATCTATAACTTACAAAAGAGAATTCATTGACAATGATCTTATTGTGGTAAGTCACATGAGAATTCCCTGCACCGTAAAGCGTAGTGTAACGTAAGACGAGGCGCAGGGAGCCGAGAGATACTTACAGGCGGCGCAAGATCAAGCCCTGTGGAAGTCCAATGCCCATGCAAGAAACCTTTGTCCAGCCTTGAACGTCTATCGGTTGATAGAAGACATGTGAACAGAAGACGCAAAATCCGCGCGAGGCGCATAAACCTCAACATATTATTTTTCTATACGCCTATGTACTGAAAATATGAGAGATCTGTCTGAATTGATGCAGAAATGCGTTGTCGGTTCGGCAGCGTGTGTTCAAAGAATGATTCAGATCATGAACGTAGTATATTAATAAGTATTTACCTACTTACTCTCATTTCAGTACCTAGGTACCTACTTACATACTGAAAAATAGTCCTCGTGCACATTTTGCCTGTATTGCAAGTCGTCTCTGACTATGAAGAAACTTTTTTTTGCGTTAGTTACCCGTATTAGGGTAAGTTCTCTAAATATGGACTACCATAAGGATTTGTTTTAATAAAACGCAAAATAATGAAGCTAAATCAGTCTCTTTAATTTCAATCAGTACAGGAACTATTACAGGATTATAAACTATACTTAAAATGTCTTTAAAAAACAAATTATTTAACAAACTTAATTTTTTATAAAATACCTATTACAAATTTAAACATTTTAAATTAGGCAGCTCAATATGGACCAGTAGATTTTTAATATGGACTTAAGGTGTCTTAGTCAATTTTTAATTACCAATTATAATTATATTCGACAGTGTATTACAATCAGTAATGGTTATTGTAAAAATGGTCTTAAACTATCAATTATTTTATTATATTCACATTATAATAAGTCATATTGCAAAATTCACATAAAAAGACAACACCTTCTACACCTGCATATTCTTCGTGTGCCCATAGCCGATAAAAAGGACATTGTACCCATTGCTCTCCACGAACGTCTTCGGAAATCTCGTCGACGACGCCATATCTAAAAGAAAAAGTGAACAATGTTTCATAGTGATCATAATATGGACCACTAGTCCATTTTTATAACTATTCATAGGTCCATATTACAAAATGATGCAATATCAACGTTATAATTTCGTAAAAAAATAATGTTATGAGATACATCCACGGGTTACTTGACGTACACTAAAGTAACACTAAAACGTTTCCAGAATGGGGACTGTCAAAATATAATGATTATAATTGTAGCAGTAATAATGTTACAAAACTTACCGAAAAATTACATCAAGTAACGCAATAATCTCAAAATGGCTGCCGCCGACATGTACGCCCATGTAGCTCCGCTAGAATTCACTGGAGGGACGCAGCGAGGAAAGGCCATCGATTGCAGCTAACTTCGCTTCGATAGCAGCGTAATCTTGCAGAATGTTACTATAGTCCATATTACATGACTAGTCCATATTTAGAGAACTTACTCTACATGAAGAGTTTTATGCACTGCACGGTAGCGCCTAAACTAGTGCGCCGATTTTGATGAGGTTTCGATCGATTCGTTATTATAGTCCGAGTGCCATAGGCTACATTTTATACGATCATAATATTCATAATCAATGTGACGGATGTTACAATCCCTCAATGTGATGGACGGATCCGTAGACGGGATAGAATTTAAACTTTTGCTTGTTGTAGGTTAGCTCATGTAAGATTATATTATTATGACTAGCTGATGCTCGCGACTACGTCCGCGTGGATTTAGTTTTTAAAATCTCACGGGAACTCTTTGATTTTCCGGGATGCCTATATCACCCTCCAGGTTCTGATCTATATCAATCCATCTAACCTATCCAAAAAATCACGTCAACCCATAGCGTTGTTGCAGGGTGATTGAGGGACAAACCAACCAACCAACAAACGAACACACTTTCGCATTTATAATTGTAAGGAAGAATTAAAACCACGATAGTAAATGCGATCTAATTAAATTTTAAAACACAAAAGCTACTATTGTGACTTAAATATGATAGTCGACCGAGCGAAGCGAAGGTCTTTGAGTTAACTAGAGCGATTTGCACTTGTCCGTCCGTCCGTCCGTCCGTCCGTCCGTCCGTCTCTCAGAGCCTTATAACTTTTGAATTACTGAACGTAATTACTTCAAATTTAGATATAATATGTAAACCGATGGCCTCCAGCCGAAAATGGCTTAAAAAGTTATAAAAATCTTTATTTCAGGGGGGCTCTCATAGAAGCGAATGCGAAGTAAAAAAAAAAATATCGCGTTACATAAAATTGTTACGTATCATTTTAAAGATAATTTTGAACTGAGTACAAAAATATTTTTTTTTTAATTTTTCCCTTAAAATTGACGAAATGGGGGGCTTTCAAAGTGGCGATTTTATACGCTCGCTTGAAGACGCTCCCTAAGAAAATCCGCTATGGATTTTCAAACTGATTTTATGTTTTTAGGTCACTTATATCCTGTACTTGAACAACAAATACTAAAATTATATGAATATTACAAAGAAACGAGATTATTTAATTTTTAATGTACATCAGTAATTCATATAGCATCAACATAGCTTCACAATAATGCTAATAGATGGCGCAGTCAGTAACTATTCCCATGGAACTACGAGTTACGACTAACGACCTATCCCAAAACAGTTTTGCGTCGACCATTATTATTTAGTTACTTATTATAATACAATAATTGTATTGTAATTTTTTTTGTACCATATTATTCAATTAAAATTATTTTTTAGTTAAATTTTAGTTAAATATTGTATATTTTCTATTCGCGTCGATAGATGACGATTTGTACAGATGCCCGTAACCCGGTTTCACTCGTTAGTACCTACATAATAATTCAATGTTTTCACTAACGTTCCCTAACCTTTACGGGCTACCTATAAGTTAGGTGATTGATGTTTTCTGTCAACTTATTTATCACGATCCTGTACGGGACACATAAAAGGATATTGGGACGGATGTTAGGACTTAGGATTGTATTTAGGAGCTACCTACGTTAAGAGACTCCTACTTAGGGGATGATTTAGGTATGTTTGGTGAAAACGGGCATAATAATAATGTCAGTTTTGGTTATCATGTATCGATTGAATGAATAATCATGGGATACCGTTACCGCGAGGTCTCAGTTCGGGGCGAACCACTAGTATATATATATCCCAATAATTATATGCCCAAAATTCCCCTATCCCTTCCAACTTTGGGTAAAGCTTGTGCTAGAATTTTATGGGGTTTGCGAATGGGAGACATTTACAACGTTTACCGTTGTAGAAAGAGTGACCTTCCGCTTTTCAGTCTGCGCCTTGTACCGACGCGCTATTGTATTGGGGCTACTCTACGAAATTTCTAACCTTTTCTTTAGGATCTCGAAGAGGAACCGAATTCAGGACTTCTGGAGTGCATCACGGTGTAGGTAATATGTCAGAAAGGAGCGCGTCCAAGCCATGTACATTACGGTCATCAAACACCCTTTTCATTTGGCAGCGGGTTTAGCAATCTCTAAGATTTAAAGCGACATTTTTATGAAGTCGAAATGGCGTCGCTCCGCGGACCGCAAAAAGTAAAATCCAAAAACCCGTCGCGAACATTCCACCGCCCTCCGCGCCCCTCCGCCCCGCCCCGCTCCGCTCCCACGCCGCGATATCGTTCTAATTAAAAGTTGAGTCATTTGACGGATCGCGAGGACTCGGGACCCGGAGGTAAATGAGATGTGGAATGTCTGCGCGACTGCTCAGCTTAGGAATGAGGTGTTCCAAGATTTGTATCTTTAACGGCTGAATGCGGTGACAACTACCTATAACTTATGAAGATAATTTACTTTTTTATCTTTCGGACTCCATACCTAATACCTATATTATGATTAGCGAAGCATACGAGGTAAGAAGCAGTGATATAACGTCTGTCTAAAAAAAAAAAAAATCGCGTTACATAAAATTGTTACGTATCATTTTAAAGATAATTTTGAACTGAGTACAAAAATATTTTTTTTTTAATTTTTCCCTTAAAATTGACGAAATGGGGGGCTTTCAAAGTGGCGATTTTATACGCTCGCTTGAAGACGCTCTCTAGAAAAATCCGCTATGGATTTTCAAACTGATTTTATGTTTTTAGGTCACTTATATCCTGTACTTGAACAACAAATACTAAAATTATATGAATATTATAAAGAAACGAGATTATTTAATTTTTAATGGGCGTCAGTAATTCATATAGCATCAACATAGCTTCACAATAATGCTAATAGATGGCGCAGTCAGTAACTATTCCCATGGAACTACGAGTTAAATTCAATGTTTGATAAATAATTCAATGTTTTCACTAACGTTCCCTAACCTTTACGGGCTACCTATAAGTTAGGTGATTGATGTTTTCTGTCAACTTATTTATCACGATCCTGTACGGGACACCTAAAAGGATATTGGGACGGATGTTAGGACTTAGGATTGTATTTAGGAGCTACCTACGTTAAGAGACTCCTACTTAGGGGATGATTTAGGTATGTTTGGTGAAAACGGGCATAATAATAATGTCAGTTTTGGTTATCATGTATCGATTGAATGAATAATCATGGGATACCGTTACCGCGAGGTCTCAGTTCGGGGCGAACCACTAGTATAGGCAAAATTTTGCTACTTTGGGTTACACTATTGCAATTTTCTTAAGGATCTCTAATTTTTTGAAAATAAATTATAGGCTATGATACTTCCTGATAACTTAGCTTTCTATTGGTGAAAAAATGGTAAAAATCGGTCCAGTAGTTACAGAGCCTATTCGGTACAAACAAAAAAAATCTTTACTCTTTATTGACCGAGCGAAGCGAGGTCTCTGAGTTTACTAGAGCGATTTGCACTTGTCCGTCCGTCTGTCAGAGCCTTATAACTTTTGAATTACTGAACGTAATTACTTCAAATTTAGATATAATATGTAAACCGATGGCCTCCAGCCGAAAATGGCTTAAAAAGTTATAAAAATCTTTATTTCAGGGGGGCTCTCATAGAAGCGAATGCGAAGTAAAAATTTTTTTTTTGCTATTCATAGATTTTCTGTGTATCATTTTAAAGACAATTTGTAACAGAGTACAAACGTTTTTTTTTTTATTTTTTTTCCTAAAATTGACGAAATGGGGGGCTTTCAAAGTGGCGATTTAATACGCTCGCTTGAAGACGCTCTCTGAGAAAATTGGCTATATATTTTCAAGGTCTACTTATTTTCTTACTTCACTTGTATCCTGTACTTGAACAATAAATACTAAAATTAGATAAATATTATAAAGAAACGAAATTATTTAAGTTTTAATGGGCATCAATGTTTTTAACAAAACTTCACTATACTGTTAATAGATGGCGCTGTCTTTAATATTGTAAATACGCATCCCATCCACGAAAGCAGATGACGATTGACGTCATCAGATTCGGCGCGTTTTAATTACAATATAATATAGTTAAAACTACCTTATGGAAATTATGGGATACCGCGAGGTCTCAGTTCGGGGCGAACCACTAGTAATATTAGTATAGATGTACCTACCTAATACGCATCTATACTATACAATAAAATACATTACTCTACACTTTTATATTTTGTTTTCAGTACCTTACGTTCACTGATTGGGATGGAACAGCGAAGAGATACTATGTCGCTCAATAATATGAAGAGAGCTTTAGGGCAACAGTCCACTGTGCAGTCAGTTGTTTGTGAAAATAATTAAATTAAGAATTTTTAAAACTTACAACCGCGAATATCCATAGGGATAGCTGATAAATAACCCAATACTATACCTATGGCTTATATTTCCTAAAACACTACAACTTCGCCGCATATGTGGTACCAATAGGAGAACAGAATACCTACACTTATTTAACTTAATTTGTAATTTTATTATTAAAATAAATTATAGATTATAAGAGTTTTACTGTGAGACATACCTGGAATCCACTGTACCATAAGGGTTGGGACTTGCGAGTTGGGACACCAATTACGGTTTAGATAGACTGCAAAATTGAAGTTTTATTGTAGTTAACATAACTGCCATCTATCAATTGCATAGTACATTATATCTACCTACTACAACAAACTGCACGCCAACTACTGCAAGCTATATGGTACCTACTTCAATCTAGCGGATCCCCCTACAATAGATAAGATTGATGGAATAAGATGAACATCAGACGAGTCGCAGGGAGCCGCTGGATGTAGGCGGCGCAAAACTGAGACCTGTGGGAGTCCATGCAAGACCTATGTCCAGCAGTGGACGTCTATCACGATCGGTTGAAAAAGAAGGTTATTTTTTACTGTTTTAGGCAGGTTTTTACATTATCCATAATATTATATAGGTGTCGGGACGGATTGTGATATTTTGCCCGAACAAAAGTCGGTACAATACGAAAAAAAGTTGCCAAACCAGTACTCGACAGTCGACACTATTTCGCACGGTCTATTTACCTCTATCAGACCAGGCGCACTCGGCATTTTAACTTTCAGGTAGAAAACTTTAGCATAGTACCTGGCGACGTCACGGCCGGGCCCATCGGGCCAACTCAATGGCCTTACCACTGAATACTGGCTTAAACGCGATAGAAAGAGAGGCAACTTCTAGGGAAATACAACTATTGAAGCCTCAATAGCCCAACGGTAAAGGTGCGAACTGAAAACTAAAAGGTCGCAGGTTCGAACCCTACATGTTGCACTATTGTCGTACCCACTCCTAGCAAAAGCTTTCTGCTTATTTGGAGGGGATAGGAGGACATTAGTCAACATCAGCTTGAGTCGCTATTTACTGTGAAACTTTTGTACATACCTGTACAGTTATTATGTATTCTGTGGTCGAAGACAAATGCAGTTACACCCAGTGTAGGTGGCATTGCTTTTACAATAATAACAAGATCATTTGTTAAACCTGTATTTTAAGTTTTTAAATATCTATTGGTTAAATATAAATCACAAAATATACATGTTGGATTTCTATTGTACAACTCAACTCTTGCTGTAGCATCACAACTTTTACATACAAGATAGTCATTTACAATTGGTGTGAAGGTTAGAGAACAAATCATGTTCACATGTTTGTTTTTGCATGAAAAGTCTATGAGGCTTTCATCACACCACTGACAAAGGTATTTAAATCGAACATCTGAAGTTTTAATAACATCTTCTGAAACAATATCTGTCAAATTTTTATTGTACTTTTTACAATAATAATTTAAATATGTTTTGCTGCGGGCAAAACATTCATAATCAAAAGTGCTTAAACAAGTAGTTTGACAATTTTTTTTACTATACAAATTATGAACTTGAGTAAAAGCTTGAAGCAAAAGTAATTTCTCCTTTATAACTTCAATGGAAGTTTCTGGAAGACATCCTTTCACGCCACGAGCGATTGATTTTTCTAAAATATGATACAACTTAAGGATAATCAAATACACTCTCAGATTATACTCATTGCCATCATCATTTAGTAAAAGACCAAAATTTATATCTGGCAGTTTTTTAGCTTTCATTACTTTACATCTCAACACTTCTATGACATCCCATAAGTGAGTGAGCTTTTTTGATGGATTATTAATAATATTTGTTATTTCTTTATCAAATCCAGTATCAGATGTCATGAAAATTAATTCAATAGTAACACTCTGTTTCTTAAGCAAAACTTTTCTATTTACCATTGCAAATGCAAATAAGGCACTGTTTTTTGAAATGGCTAAACCATACAGTTCATAGGAAGGGCCAGGATCTTTGATTTCAACTACTTCTAAAGAAACCTGTACAGTTTCATCAATAACTGAATAATCAATTCTATATATATTTGTATTGACAGTAGACAAGTAAAATGTATAGTCGTGTTTTATTAGAGAAGTAATTTTGTAATCATTTACATTTTGCACATTTTGGAATAACAATTTCAGATTTCTGTCATACATTTGAACGACTATATGTCTGTGTTTGGTAAAAAATAATAACAATTTATCATCCTCAAAATGGTGATGCAAATGTTGTGTAACCATCTTATCTTTATATGACCACATGTTGTGTGTGTTCAATAGAATTACCTGTTTTTCTGTTATCTGGCATTTGTAGCAAATAATCTCACCACACTCATTGGAGCAAATGAGCAAAAATTTATTTTCCTCTAAAGGTATCCAGAACATGTGAACTATTTCATCTTTACTAATATGTTGGATATTACCACAAAACTCTGATTCAAAATAACCAAGGTGATATTTTATTGACCAAAATAAAATGTCACCAGATTTCTGAGCTGTGACGAAGAAGCATGAGTTGTCATCATTTAAACGTGAAGCCCAGCAAATTGATGCAGTTTCAAGGAAATACACAGTTTCTTTAACTTCTGTAAAGTTTTTTGGGTTTTTGCACAGTTTATCGATGTTTTTTTTAAAATGAATTTTCATTAGTGATGATAAGTCTTTAATAGAACACCAAGCATGTCTCCGTGCTGCAAAAAAATCAACATTTCCAACACTGTTAACAACTGCTAAGAGACTGTCGTTTTCACAGTGGAATGGTGCCCATTGGTATGCCGTGATATTCGTCAATTCTTGTAATAAAAGCTTATTATGAGGCCAAAAGGCGGAATTTGTCACCATCTCAACAAGCTCCAAATTTTGTACCCCACGCGAAACATATTCTGTTAAAAAATCATCCGACACGGGAGCGGTCTTACTGCAAGTCAGGGTACACTCTTTCAAGTCAATTCCTTTCTCTATGGAGTTTAAATTGTATGAAATCTCTAATATAAACAATTGTTTATTACCACGCACTGTTATCACGGAGTTGTTCCAGGATATATTCGTTTCTTCAAATTTATTTAAATTTATAATTTTTCGTGATATTTCATACAGCATTTTGCATAAATAATAGTACTTTGACCCAACCCAAAAACCACATTTATTCAATTCATTTCAAGATTTTAGGTTATAATCAACACAGCTGTTTGGACTTTGATAGAAGACATTTCAGTGACAGCTGCACAGATGACAGAACTGAGAAGTGAACAATAATCCTTGGACAGCTGTGAGTGATGTGCTCCGGTAATAGTGTTCTGTGGTGATGTGACCCTAGACATGTGACCATTGACTTTCCGGCCCGGGGCCGGGAGTCTATCGTGTAATTTTTTCTCAGTCCATAAAGGACTGCATCAATGTCAAAATATGATTTTGGGCTTCTATATTGGCCAAAACCATAAAACCATGTTTTGACATTGAAATAGTCCTTTAAGGACAGCGATAAAAGTTACGCGATCGCCAGGCCGGTTTTAACTTGCAGCGTTGACAATGAATATTCTACTTTCTATGATTCTATGGTAAGCTGGTAGAAAAAATTAAAAAACAATGTTGTTTGTTTGGTGAATCCACATTTTGTGAGGATCGATTCGGATTTTGCCTATACAAAACTGTCATTTTTCAACTCAGTGTACGCATTGAAAAGCCGATTTGAATCGTACACGTTTCTAGTTTCTATGGAAAATGACAGTTTTAATGGGCAAAATCCGAATCGATCCTCACAAATGTGGTTTCACCCTTATTCCTAGTTCCATGGTTTAGTACCACAGACGGAACATGTACCACAAGACTGGAAGAATAGTGTCAAAATAAGTCACTTGTGACTTGACAAACCAAACAATGAAACAACAAAAAAGTTAAAGTAAAATGTCATAACAAACGCACGTTGAAAAGTCGTGTCTTTGTAATACTAATAGGTCGTGACTCGTGTATTTTTCTCGTAAGTTGAGTGATAAATTTCAATAAAAACATAAACATTAATTTATGTTATAATGGGTCGCAAAAGATACAACGCTAAAGCACGTCAAGTAGTGAAAACCAGCATTGACGACTCCCAAACTAATGAGGTAGGTCCAATCCAATCCATCAGCCTGTATTCATCCACTGCTGGACATAGGCCTTTCCTAGAGCGCGCCACCAAACACGGTCCTCCGCTTTCCTTATACTACCGCTTCCTGCCACCTTCTTAAGGTTATCGGTCCAGCGAGCTGGAGGGCGTCCTATACTACGCTTGCCGGCACGCGGTCACCATTCCAGAACACGTCTGCCCCTTCGGCCATCGGTTCTGCGACAGATATGACCTGCCCACTGCCACTTCAGCTTGCTAATCCTCAGAGCTATGTCGGTGAGGTAGGTATTGTAGGAATTTGGAATCTTTTTTGTTTACGATGAATCGTTTTTTTAACTCTTCTTTTAGTTCATACCTGTTCATAATTCCATTGATCTATTTACTTTCTTCTCGGTTGCATTGGCATTTCGAACCATACCACTGGTTTAGTTGACAATAATAACTGTGTGGATTTATAATAACTTGGAATCCTCTATAGTCTCTAGGAGACATTTCACAATAACAAATCTGTTAGTTCTTGCCTGTAATCTCTTAGTTCAAGTAGTGGTAAATAATGATGTACAGTACCTGGCGATATACTGGATGACATTTTCCAGCGTCTCGGAAAAAATATGGTGTGATAAGTTAATGGAGTAGAAGCCCATGGCATCGTTCTTTTCGCAATATTGATAGAATTACTAGCTGACCCAGCGAACTTCGTCCCGCCAGCAAAAATATTTAGGGGTGGGTCACCGTTATCATTTAGGGGTATGAAAAATAGGTATTGGCCGATTCTCAGACCTACCCGATATGCACACAAAATTTCATAAAAATCGGTCCAGCCGTTTCGGAGGAGTTTGGTTACAAATACCGCGACGAGAATTTTATTATATTAGATTTTATATAATATTAGAAGAATCATAATAAGTTAGTAAAAGTAAAAAAAAAGTAACGATGCCATTAGCTTCTATTCCATTTACTTATCACACCCTATTTTTTCCGAGACGCTGGAAAATGTCATCCGATATATTGCACATAGGCCTTTGGAATAAAACGCTATTTCTATTCTATTGCAAGGAAAGCTAGCCAGAAATTCACCTAGTAATTACTGAAATCTCTTCACAATCGGCGAGCACATCACATCACATATATAAAAAAATGCAGTCGAACTGTGAATAGAATAGAATAGCATTTTATTCCAAAGGCTGATGTGCAATATATATTGACGGGTACTGTAGATTCACTTGCCAATGGAAGCTAATTTGAAAGGTGTAGGTATGGTATACAAGGCAAGAAACAATAAAAAAAACTATAATTTCCTGAATTGCCATTGCTAGGAAAAGGAATCGAACCTGGGACATCCAATTATAAGACCTTAGTGTTCATTGCACCATGCAGGTCAAATTCTTTACTATATTATATAGGTACAGTGTTCATTGACAAGAATAACAGTATTATTATTCTATTTTAGTGTTACTTTTTTAGATAAAACTTGATATTGCAACAAATGAATATGGCTCTACAGATACCAGCAATGTGTTGGCATTGCCATCAAAGAAAAGGCAAACAAAAGTGATCACAGAGAAAAAAGAAAAGACAAGATTTCTCTCAAAAGCTCAGCGCAAGAGGTTGGAGAAAATTGTGGACAAGAAGAAGAAAAAAGAAAATGTAATAAAAGAAAACCTTACTTTGCTAACTTAGTGACCAAAAGAGGTTCTGGCCTTCCAACATTAAATGAAAATGGCTTTTAAGTAATATTGTGGAATTACATTGTGTATTCGATTTTAAAATAATTTAAAGTAATTTAAGAGTGTGTCTATGTTATGCAATTTCATACTAGATGATGTGCTCAGCTTCATCTGCGTGGATTAAAGTTTTTGGATTCCTGAGGGATCCCTTTAATTTTCTGGGATATAATGTAACCTATGTGTTAATTCAGGTTATAATCTATCTCCATTCCAAATTTGAGCCAAATCCGTCCAGTAGTTTTCACATGAAAGAGCAACAAACATGACACACATACATACAAACTTTCGCCTTTATAATATTAGTGTGATAAGTGTTTATAAGTGTGATAATCAACTTAATATGATGCTATTATAATGAAATCACAGACATGCCAATTTTATTCAATTGTATGTATGTACACTGTCTATTAGGCAGTATGCCAATATATTATAATGGTATTCTTTTAGTCACAAACACCAAATAAATTGACAGGTCTAAAAATATGCCTGTTTATAAATGCCTGTTTTCACTGACCACAACTAAATGATCCACTAAGTAGGAGTCTCTACATAGGTATCTCTATATACCCAATATTATTTCCACCTTTAGGTGTTCTCTAAAGGTTTGTGAAAAAGAAATTGACAGAAAGTGTCACCTAACTTAGCTTAGGCAGCTGGTAAAAGTTACAGGACACTAGCAATAATTTGAACTATAATACCCACATTTTCAGAGGGCAGCTCTTCTTGAATCTCTATCACTGGTACAAGCAACTCCAGAAGAAGTTAAACAGTTGACAACAATATCTTCGGTACAGACTCTTGGGTTGCGAAAGTTGAATGAATATAACTTGGAAGAAAATGTACAGAAAGCTCAGTCAGAGTCTACTGAACAGAAAAAGTTTAGTAGCATTGCAGGTAATTTTACTAAATGACTGAATGTTCTTTGGTGTAACCCACATTACTAGTAGAGGTCAATCCTTCCATTAACACTTCAGTACACGCACATCTTAAACATTCATGAGTGCTCACATGGGCTTTATTTGTCCATTTAAATAAAACACATTCGTTATTATAAATGACATTTATTAAGTAAACTGAAATAAAAAAAATATCTTCTCTTTCTTAAACTTAAAAATATCAACAAAACTTCAGACCTAAAAAAATCACATAATTTTTACTTATTTGAGATAGAAGTTTTCCTTGTGCTGCGATGGCTCATTTTACGCGACGCCAACAACTTTGAATCGTTATTTTTCGCATGTCGCAGCGTCGATCATTCATGCCACACTGAATGCGTCGAGCAACAACCAATCCGAGCTTAGCTAGAGATTCGAAGTTAAATCACGCTATTTCACGAAGTTAGGAACAAAAACAATACCCTGGGCTAGATATGTAGCCCGCGCGTGTACTCTAGTGTTAAACACAATAGGAAATGCAGTAGAATCCTAGGACCTAAATTCTTTGAGTCATAATTCAGTACATTAGCATCCATGACATTAAAATTTCCCCACATTCATATTGTCACATTCATATTGTCATTGTGTCATGTCAGCAATGCAAGAGAGTGGTATCATAAACTTTGCTTATAATTGAAATGTCATTTAACTCTACTGAAAAGAGTATTAAGTCAGTAGTAAATATGTTTGAGTGTTCACAGGTGCAAAAAAGCGACTAAGGTTGCTCAGAATGGAAAATACAGATAGTGTTAAAAGGAAAAAGTATGACCCCAACATAATAGGTCTTGATAAAGTCTCTGATGATGAAACTAGTTCAGAATCTGATGATGATGATGCACCAGAAGTCATTGAAAATGCTCTTGAAAGTGATGATAAACAAAAGGGAGGTTTGAGTGAAAATAATGAAGTTGAACAAAATGTATTAGAGACAGTTGAAGAAAAACCTTTTAGTGCACCAAAAGATTTGAATAATGACACAGAAAAGCAGATAAATAAAGGGAATAAAAAGTTAGATGGACAAAATGTGAAGGAAATCAAAAAGCCTGTTCTAGAACATACCACAGTTCATGTTGAAGTTAAAAGGGACCCTAAAGTGCAAGTAGCAAGGTTGAAATTGCCGATTCTGGGTGAGGAACAGAGAATAATGGAGCTAGTTAATGAGAATGAGTTTGTTATTGTGGCTGGTGAAACTGGTATGTAAACTTTATAAAATCTTAGTCCTTAATAATATTATTAATGCGAAAGTGAGTGTAATTCTATTTTTAATTAAAAGTATGGTTAGTGGTTACTTAGAGGCCAAAATTAGGTTCGTTCGGTTTTTTGAAGCGCTAAATGTGGCGCGCGTGTAAGCGCGTATGCCTATACGAGCTTATACGCGCGAAAACATACGCTAGTCTGAAATCGCTCTTAAGAAACAATGTTTTTTTCTGTGTTTTCATGGTTGTGTTGATTATGTAATATCTGTTTCAGGTAGCGGCAAAACAACTCAGTTACCCCAATTCCTTTACGAAGCGGGTTACGCTGAATCGAAAATGATAGGAGTAACTGAACCGAGGCGGGTCGCCACTGTTGCTATGTCGGGCAGAGTAGCGCATGAGATGGGGCTGACAAGCCAGCAAGTGTCATATCTGATGCGATTTGAGGGCAACGTATGTAAAGATACAAAGATCAAGTTTATGACTGATGGTAAGTACTAATAAGTATTACACTGATTATATGGATTTTTCTGAATGGTAATGTTTGAGTTAAAAGAATTGCTGTTTGTTGTGTTGATGTCTCGAAAATGTATCCTGCAAAAATTTCGTAATTTCGTAAAATCCTATGAATATTATAATTGCAAAAGTCTGTGACGATGGATTATGGATGGATGGTTACTCCTTTATGCCACAATGCATGATCTGATTTGGCTGAAATTTGGGATGGAGATACGGCAAGCAGTGACCAGATCGCAAATTTTTCTAGCTAATTCTGATGTGGGGTTTGCCAGGAAATTCTGACAAAGTCCCACATCAAGTCTTCCGTAAATCGTCAGTTTTCTGATGGCTGTTCTTTTATTGATGAATGTTCAAAATCTAATACGTTAAACAGGCTTCACGTAGATGAGAAGAGAATTTTTTGAAAGTGTCTTTTTTTTTAACGATTTTAATTCACGTGTCATGCTCCTGTCATTGTCACTGTCACTTTTGTATCTAGATCATAGATGTGACCATGTATTCTATGATCTAGTTTATGGTTGGGTTCCACTTACCATTAGTGACTATCATTCGCTCTTGTTTTTCTTACATTCTAACAAGATATGCAGCAGATCCTCAACTGTGCCACATACATCACAGTTTGGTGAGCTCATTTTCTTCATGAGATGAGCGAACTTATTTGATGGGTAATGACCCGAACGGAGTCTGCACAACGTTTTGACGGTTTCCCTGCTGATTTTAGCAGATCCAAAACAATATGAAGTGGCTCAACTTGAATGGTCTGATACCAAATCTAACCCACATATTATGTTGTTATACATATATACACATAGTTCGAAGAGCTGATGGTCGTTGGGGTCCCAAGGTGTTGGAGTGGCGACCCCGCACCGGTAAGCGCAGTGTTGGCAGACCCCCCACTAGGTGGACCGACGACATCAAACGAGTCGCAGGTAGCCGCTGGATTCAGGCGGCGCAAGACCGAAGCCTGTGGAGGTCCATGCAGGAGACCTATGTCCAGCAGTGGACATCTGGAAGGAGGAGGAGGGTGTAGGAGGTCATTTTAAATCTTTTAATGTTTGTGGGTGACATACAAATATTTTTATATTCAGGTGTTCTTCTGAAAGAAATCCAATCTGACTTCCTTCTAAGTAAATACTCTGTCATAATCATCGACGAGGCACACGAAAGGAGCGTCTATACAGATATTCTATTGGGATTGCTATCACGTATTGTACCGTTGAGACGAAAGAGAGGCAGTGCATTGCGGTTGATTATAATGTCTGCTACGTTGAGAGTTGAAGACTTTACAGAAAATACTAGATTGTTTAAAGTACCACCACCAGTTATTAAGGTAAGGATTTTTATTTAGTTTTTGTAGTTTTATGTAGTTTTTGTCTGTTCCTCTGCTTGTTTTAACTTATCATCACATAATCTTTATTTGGATACCCTAAAACTAATATTGAAGGGACCTTCACTGGCACTCTACCTTGTATTTAAATCTTTGGGTTGTTGTATTGTTTACTACCATCATACTGTATCATATTTCTTCATATTACTTATTAGAAAATAGAATAGAAATATTTTTTATTTACAAGTGCATTTACAAGTGCTTTCGACTCATCAAATGCTGGTACCGCTGGTTCTGAATGCCCTTCCTACCGTGAAGAACCAGCAAGAAACTCCGTGGTTGCTCTTTTTCAATACAGTTTACAATAGGTACTATACTATATGTATGCAGTGTTTCCACAATGAGGGGAATTTCCAAAAATGTATACTTACAATTAAATACATGTTAAGATGGGCAGACAGAAAGTAGCCCCATTCCCATTTGTGGCACCCGTTCACGAGCATGACGCATGTCCCAGCCGTTGTAACGTAATAATAATAATAATTATTATTAATTGTTACATTTGCTCAACCATATTTGAGGGAACATAACAATTATTATTATTATTTATTATTATTTATTATATTTATTTGGATGGATATTTCCAGGAGTGGTCTAGGTTACTTTTTATTCTGGTAATATTTTAAGTGTATGTGTAAAAAAAACTTTTGATAGTAGAGACAATTGTATAGACAATATTGGCACACAAAATTCACCATAGAGATAAGTTTGTTCTTTAGTAGGCAATTGTTACTAGAGTTGTTTTTTTTTTTTACAGGTTGAATCCAGACAGTTTCCAGTGACGATACATTTCAACAAGAACACATACAGCGATTATTTGAAAGAGGCTTACAAGAAAACTGTGAAAATACATACAAGGTTGCCAGAAGGAGGGATTTTGATCTTTGTTACTGGACAACAAGAGGTAACGTCTATCATACAAAATTTTCGTGCAATTCATCCATTCATATAGTTTTTAAATAATATAATTCATACTTTAGTGATAGCCTAGTGGTTAGGACTGTGGTCTCCTATACGGGGGGTAGCAGATTTGATCCCGGGCACGCACCTCTGACTTTTCGGAGTTATGTGCGTTTATGCAATTAAATATCACATGCTTCAATGGTGAAGTAAAACATCGTGAGAAAACTTGCACATTGGAGAGTTCTACATATTATGTTCTCGAAGGTGTATGAAGTCCGCCAATTCACATTGGTCCAGCGTGGTGGTCTATCTATATATATAAAAGAAAGTGGTGTTAGTTACACTATTTATAACTCAAGAACGGATGAACCGATTTGGCTGAAAATTGGTGGAGAGGTAGCTTAGAACCAGGAGACGGACATAGGATACTTTTTATCCCGTTCGACCGCGTTTTCGTCAAGTCACTATAAAACGTGGTATAACAAAAACGCATCTGACATGGAATAACAAAACGCATATGACAGTGGAATAACAAAACGTAAATGACAGCTAAACGTAATTTTGTCTTTGGTTAAGTATGGTAAAAAATTTGACAATTATCAAAAGTGTTATAATAAAGCATTACTGATATTATAAATGCGAAAGTGAGTTTGTTTGTTGGTTTGTCCTTCAATCACGTCGCAACAGAACAGCGGATTGATGTGATTTTTTGCATGGGTATAGTAATGGATGTAGTAGTGGTTCCTCAGACCGGTTACTTTTTATCTCGGATAATGAAAGTTTATAGTAGAAGTAAATTTTTAAAACTAAATCCATGCGGACGAAGTCGCGGGCATCAGCTAGTTTACTATAAAACTTCTCTAAGGAGACCTGCGCTCAGTAGTGAGTTGTTGATGGGTGGCTGATGATGATTCACATTTTAATTGGTCTTTACGACTGTTACTACTCATATTCCGATATGACGTATCTCATTTTTTTTTGGTTTGGGTTTGGATTGGGGGTTTAACGCTGCCATACCACTCCAAGTTAGCCCACTAGCATCTTAGCCTGCATCGTCACTTACCATCAGGTGAGATCGCAATCAAGGGCTTTCTTGTTATCAATAAAAAAATATTAGTTGATTAGTAATAATTTGTCAAAGGTAAACTACCTAGTACGTAAGCTAAGAGCGTCGTTCCCGTATCGTAAAGACGTGGACTATTCAAAACTCATCACCAAGAAGACAGCCAATGAAGTGGACACTGCATTGGATTCTGAACCTGAAGACATCGAGTCTGATGATGATGAGGTATGAAGAAAACCGGAATCTTGTATATCTTCTATCTTTTCTAAGATATACATAAAAATCTAAATCTATCTAATCATAAGTTCTTTAGTCTGGCTAAAACTCAAAAACTGCTTGACAGATTTGAATGATTGTTTTTGTTTTGTTCGCTGTAATAAAGGGATTGTTTAATAGGAAAAATAAATTGGGAAATCCCAAAAAATGCTGAAATAACGAAACAATCAAAATTGGTAATTTTGTATAGTCATCACTTTGGATTACTTGTTATAGATGACGGGAGCGCAGCCGCGGGTAAAAGCTAGTTACCCATTCGTTTGAATGCTAATTCTGTTATTAAAACTTAAAAGAAAAAATTTTGAATGTCGTGGAAAACGGCTGCAATGGAGTTCAGAATCAACGCCATCTCTCGCCACATGTTAGAATTATCTTATAAAAAAAAACAGGCATTAAAGCAAGTTCACGCTACCCACAATAGATGGCGTTAGTAAATTTTGCCGCAAATATTTTGTTCGGAATTTCTCTTCTATAAAACTTCGTTACAAAAATTAAAAAAAAGAAAGACATCATCTGAAGTCAGGATTCGAACCCCCGAACCGATAGTTCCACTCCTTCGTTTAACCGCTGCGCCACCAAAGCTTTGGTAGAACGTATATAATAAATGACAACAAGGGTCGTGACGAAAAATTCTTACACATTTTTGTTCTAAAACTTGGTCTTTTCAAATGATTCTTTCCTGGGCCTCACTTCTGGTTTTATATCAACAATGAAGGAAATCTGTGCACGCCTGAGAGTTCTCCATAATGTTCTTAATAGTGTGAGAAATGACCTATATCCTTCTCTTTTGGCGATGGGTTGACGATGTACGATAGAATCTAAATATATAAAAGGAAAAGGTGACTGATTGACTGACTGACTGATCTATCAACGCACAGCTCAAACCACTGGACGGATGGCGCTGAAATTTGGCATACTGATAGCTATTATGACGTAGGCATCCGCTAAGACAGGATTTTAGAAAATTTTACCCCTAAGGGGGTAAAAGTTAGTTATTAGTACCATATAAAGCCCAAATCGATTAATTATTTTTTAATAGGTAGAAAAAGAAATGAAACGAATACGCAAAGCACGAAGAAAAGCAAAGAAAAAGGGCAAATCATTGCCAAAAATCAACTTGGACGACTATGATATGCCTGAAGACGACGGACAGGCGGACTTGGTGAGCGATGGTGACAGCGAGGGGCATTTGAGTGATTCAGGTTTGTTTAAAGCTTCTTTAGGCGCGATATCGAAGAATTTACATTTCATAGTATTAATTTTATGTCATACTATATAAAAAGAGTCCAGGGAAAGAATGATCAAAGTCACCCAAAAATTATTATTTTTGAGTTAATACCATCATCTAGTTCCAATTATTTATTATACAATTAGACACCAAGGTTGCCTAGCCTAAATCAGAAAAAAGCTTAAAGTCCCATAGTCCCGGGAAATCAATCTTTATTTTTCGTTATTAAAGTTATTAATGAACAAAGTCTACATCGTAAAAGTTAAAAATGATCAGTCCTAAAACTTTGATTGTCTTGCAAGTTTTCGTCATTGAACATTTAATTTCTAAATTACCAGAAAAAAATATTTATTATAAACCTATGTTTTTTTCTAAATAACACAAATATAATGCAACTAATATATCAGCAGTGATTTTTGGTCAAACAGCAAATTTGTATATGACCCATCCATTAACAAATAAGTCATTTCTTTCAATTTCTCCTCAAGTGACTTTGATCATTCTTTCCCTGGACTCTTCTTATCTCATACATATTGGAAAGATTTTTAAGAGCTTGTACAGCTGTTAAATTGGGATTGCAAAATGTTTGGGAGATGATTGTACGCTCTGGTAATTGTTATGAATATTTTCAATACGAAAGTGTTTGATGGCTTGTTGGTTTGTCCTTCAATCATGCAGCAACGGAGCAACGGGTCGACGTATTTGGGTATAGTTGAGAACTTGGACATAGGCTACTTTTATCCCTTCTGGTTAGGTTCTACCGGGATTTTTAAAAACTTCCCGCAGTTGAACTCGCGGGCCAAAGCTATTATAGAATATTTTTAAACCACTTCAAAAAAAAGGAGGAGGTTAACATCCATAACTCCGTCAAATGTGAACCGATTTCAATAATTTTTTTTTATTTGAAAGGTCATACAGGTTGGTCCCATTTAAATTTAGTAAAGATCTGATGAATATCTATGTGGGTGCAGCAGAAATCTGCAATTTATTTAAATAGTATTTTTCCACTTTAGATGCAGAAGAGAACAATCTGACTCCAGTGATCAAATCGTGTAGACAGCCGCTATGGGTGTTGCCGCTGTACTCCATGCTCGGTTCGGCCAAACAGTCGTGCGTGTTCGACTCCCCGCCCACCGGAGCGCGCCTGTGCGTGGTCAGCACTGACGTGGCGGAGACTTCGCTCACTATACCCGGCGTGAAGTACGTGGTGGACACCGGCAAGAAGAAGATGCGGTAAGTTAACAGACGTCAGTTCTGTTGGAGGCTAGCACTGAGCTCTTATTGGCCAGATCCAACGACCTTATGCCCAGTATACGTCTATCTCGTATCTATGCCGAAAAGGACAATCTCGCTCCAGTGACCGCTATGGGTGTTGCCGCTATACTCCATGCTCGGTTCGGCCAAACGGTCGCGCGTGTTCGACTCCCCGCCCGTCGGAGCGCGCCTGTGCGTGGTCAGCACTGACGTGGCGGAGACTTCGCTCACCATACCCGGCGTGAAGTACGTGGTGGACACCGGCAAGAAGAAGATGCGGTAAGTTAACAGACGTCAGGTCTATTGGAGGCTAGCACTGAGCTCTTATTGGCCAGACCCAACGACCTTATGCCCAGTAGACGTCCATCTCCTATCTATGCCGAAGAGGACAATCTCGCTCCAGTGATCAAGTCGTGTAGACAGCCGCTATGGATGTTGCCGCTGTACTCTATGCTCGGAAGAAGAAGATGCGGTAAGTTCACAGTTATTGGCCAGACCCAACGACCTTATACCCGGTAGACGCGTAATACCTATTACCTATTCATTCGCTATGCAAACAATTCAGTCAACCATCTGAGGAGCACGGCTGGCGGGAACTGAACGCTTCTTGGTCCAGTCAAGGTCACGATCTGGACGTTACTAGCCAACGACAAACCTAAGGTCAAGGTAAGGTAAGGTCGTTGTTCAAAGTGTGCGTGAATTTATGTAAGTTCATGTTGCCTTATGTATTGTCTGAAAGCGTTCGCCTCCTGTAACCCTTCTCTGAGAGGAGATCTGCGCTTAGCAGTGAGACGTTAATGGGTTGCTGATGATGATGATGATGTAAATCCCAACAAATAGTTTTTGACGCGATAACGTCTTATAAATCGATGCACGCACGAAAAAGTGTCACGTTCCGCCTAAGCCTGAGCGTGCAAGCGAGAGCGCGGATCAAGCGATATAGAGGCACGATCGGCCCAGGCGTTGGCTTGTGACTAGAGGAGAGCGCCCACCGCCGCCCGCCAGTCAAGGCGTGCGCGCTGTGGTTAGCGGATGTTTCTTTATGACGTTATCACGTAACGTACAGACAACCAATTTTTTTTATATTATTTATTTAATTAAGGACACCTAACAGCCTACAGAAATAACATTAGAAACTAAAAAAATACAAGAGACGAGGAAATGTGCAGTAATGTAGGCCCACTTACAGGTTGCCACAACATGCTTAAAAACTATATGATACTTGTACTTATATGAGACAGTCAAAGTAGTTTCTAAATTGAAGCAAAACTGCGTTTGTAAGAAAACTCGAGGTTACATGTTAACCTATTTCTCGTAGGGTGTACGACCACACAACGGGCGCGAGCGCGTGGCGTGTTGTATGGACGTCCCAAGCGAGCGCGGAGCAGCGCGCCGGCAGGGCGGGTCGTACCTCGGCAGGGCACGCCTACAGGCTCTACAGCAGCGCGGTGTACCAGCACGACTGCGTACCGCACTACGAACCCGACCTGTGCAGGCGGCCTGTGGATGACCTGGTGCTGATGATGAAGTGCATGGGCATTGATAAGGTAGGGGAAGACGCTGAATGTTAATTTGAAGAACAAAACGAGTGTGCTTTAGACCACACGACTGAAGTAAAACTTACGAAACGCAACTGGCTATGATCTCTCATCAAGAAAGAAAGAAAATGTGTGCTCGCTATCTCTCTTGCTCCCACAGTCATATACGAAACGTAACTCTCTCTCTTTCTATCTTCACTAACATATCTCCCTGTCAACTTCTGATGAAGTGCATTTGCATTGATAAGGTAGGGCAGACGCTGAATGTTAATTAAAAAAAAAAACGAGTGTGCTTTAGACCACACGACTAGCGACTGAAGTAAAACTTACGAAACGCAACTGGCTATGAGAGAAAGAGAGAAAGAAAATGTGTGCTCGCACCTCTCTCTCTTGCCCCCACAGTAATATACGAATCGTAACTCTCTCTCTCTCTCTCTTTCTATCTTCAGTAACTTATATCTCCCTCTCAACTTCCGTTCGCCTCGCCCGATCACACTTTTCGTAAGACATTCACCAGCTTACTCCCCAAGTCAAGCGTGCGTGAAGAAGTTTTACTTCAAAAAATATGGACATTTAATAAAAAGAAAAGCAGTCCTGAGGAAGTTGGTGTTACTTCATCCCCGGTCTTGGAAAGCATGTATAGTTGTCGGTCCTGCGCCTGTCTATGAGAGTGCGGGAATAGAGAGTGCATTATAATATTCTGTGGCACGATCTGGGAACTCACCGTATTATTCTCTCAAGAACTTGATATCTTACTTCCTACTAAACTTATTAATGCGAAAGTTTGTGAGGATGGATGAATGGATGGATCTTTCACGCAAAAACTATTGGACGGAATTTGATGAAACATCGCAATGTAATAGCTTATACATCAGAATAGCACATACATAGGCTAGATTTTATTCCAACATATTAATGATATTCCGCGGAAATCAAAACCCCTTAATCATCAGACAGGCAGGCATCAGCCAGTTCATAATATCTCTCGTGGTTCCATTAGCAACCCATCAACGGCTCACTACTGTGCGCAGGTCTCCTCTCAGAGAAGGGTTATAGACCATAGTCCACCACACTGGCCCAATGCGAATTGGTGGACTTCACACACCTTCGAGAACATTATGGAGAACTCTCAGATGTGCAGGTTTCCTCACGATGTTTTCCTTCACCGTTGAAGCAAGTGATAGTTAATTGCTTAAACGCACTTGACTCCGAAGAGTCAAAGGTGCGTACCCGGGATCGAACCTGCGACCCCCCGAATAGGAGACCACAGTCCTAACCACTAGGCTTCCTGCTTCCTCGTGGTTTACTAGCGTGCATTCATTGCGTGGCCCCAATTTGGCCGAAAGAACTTGCTTACCATACTCTTGCGAACCGCTATCCTACCCTGTAGATATATTTCAGGTGGTGAACTTCCCATACCCCACTGCACCTGACAGACTGCAGTTACGCTTGGCTGAACAACGTTTAGAGGTGCTGGGTATTCTGGAGAAGCCTGCACTTAGGAACAGTAGGAGGAAAGACGATGAGGAGGTAATATTGCAGCTTTATTGGAGAGCCTTCCATTCCCTAACTATTGTAATGTACAGGTGTGGGTAGGGGAGCCGAAAGTGTTATTACAAATACACGTGCCACAACGTGGGAACACGCAGTCATATTCGGTGCCTGGGGCAGTGCGGCTGTGCGAGTGCTTATATGTTACAAGTAATACATACATAACATACATGTTCGTTTATTGGTACTAAACGAACCATTACAATTAATAATCCAGATTTCCAGCGTTTTGATTTCAATCATCGTTATACTTCTACTGCAGGAGGTCTTTTTAAAGGTTTGCCACAGGACACGATCTTTTGCTGTATGTATCCAGCGTTTCCCTCGATGGAGATCGTGCGTCCACCTAGTTGGGGTCTTCCAACGCACCTGCCGGTGTGGGGTCGCCATTCCAGCACCTTAGAACCCCAATCAGTGAGCAATTCATTTTAGTAACTAGATTGAAAATCTTCTTTCAGTATAGCAAGTCTCAATCTGGGTGACTAAAATTGTCGCCCATTTAAGTATCTATTTTTTCTATTTGTGTTTATTATAAACGTTCCATTGACTGTTCAAATGACGAATTATCTATTTTAAAACGGCATACAAACTGGTTTCTCGCAGAAATACGTAAGCGACGCGCTAAGTTCAGCGGTCGGCGCATAGGACCGCATAGACCGCACACTGGCAATGAAACCTTACTACAAGTGTAAAACCAAACTTAAAAACGTCGTAAGCGCCTGGTTACATCTGTCTGTTACTTTTCTCCGAAACATTTTCTGCGATTTGTTTACCTTTTAAGTGCCGATTTCGCCAAAATCGAGTGACGTTTATACGAGGAATAAATTGGGCGTTCTGACAGTTTTTGTATTGAAAATCTGCCAAAATATCAATTTACGTTTCGATAAGATATATCCCTGGTAGCCATTTGCGTTGGCTGTTATTTCCGCCTTTGTCCCTAGTTTGGTTGGCCAACAGTAAGACCTGTCATCCCTATAAATCGTGGTGCCTGTTATAATTTTATTATTTTTGGGAGTAATTAAAACACTTTTTACTTATTAGCTGTCAGACCACAAAGAATATTTTTTTTTTCATAGAGAGAGAGCCACAGAGCCCACAGACAATATTTATTTTTATAGATTCAGGACCAGGAACAAAATTATTACAATTCCTAACACACTCCCCTAATTTTGTTTCCTTTAGCTTTTACAATTTTTCCTTAAAAGTATACATAAAAAGTTATACAAAATTACTAGATATTAATGTTTGTTTTATAGACTTAAGTACAATATAATATTATATTAAATTATATAAACAAAAAATGCTGTTTAATTTTTTTTTTTTTTTTAAGTTTTAAAGTTTACTTTTATTCTTACACTAGACATAGGTAGTTATACAATTTTAAACAAAGTATTTATTGAGTTTTAAAGTAGTTTTAAACAATATATTTAAAGTAGTTAGTATTAACAGTAATAATAACTCAAAAAGTTAACTTATTTAGATTTACAGAACAATCTTATTAGCATGATAGTTAAATTTAATTTTACACAATATTTTTGTAAAAATGTCTGCTGTTTGTTCACTAAACTAGCGGCACGCTATGATGGCCGGTTTGACACATTACAATAGTGATGTGGAATGTCAATTTATTCTCGAACAAAAAACAATTAAGTTTTGTTTTTGTACCTGATTAAATAGGTTTACAGTTCTCTGCGTACGTTCGGTCATATCGACGAAATCCACAACAAAGGGCTTGAACAGAGTCCAAATTAACGAGCAAGGGTCAACAGTAATGCAGTATCAATATTTGAAATCCAAAGCCAGGTCAAAACTATATCACAATCGCATTGCACTGACAGTTTATACTTTTCGAAGCAACGTCAATTCGAAACTGCTTTGTTTTGCATTGAGCATTGACGCGAGTTTGCCGGAGGTAGTAGTTGTGCTAGCCAGCGATCCTATGTGACGATCGTATTAGATTCCATTTTTAAAAATTTTCAATTTAGAAAACCAAATGCCGAGTTGTGGTATATATCATATAAAAATAAAAATTTTACCTTTTGTATGAAACAGCTGATATTTTTTTGCGATTTCAGAGGTTTGTCCACATAGTGAAAATTGTTCATATTCACAAGTACATTCACCCCTTAAATGGTGCAAACTGATTTTTCTACACTTGTATACATTTTAGAAATCAATTTAATAAATAAATTTTGAGTCCTAAACCTAAAACTACATTCGATAAAATTTATGAATCTCTGCACATCACTATCGTCAATAAAGTAATACAATTATTTCCTTCAAAGTCGTTATCAATTAATACGGAACTTTATGAGCGGACAAACGTCAAACCGGCCATCATAGCGTGCCGCTAGTGTAGTTGGACAATACTTGATTATCACATCACTATTTTGCACTTTTTCATGAATAAATTTGAAACGAACGTCTATATGCTTTGACCGTCTATTTATCACTCCATTCTCAATCAATCTTATTGCGCTTTGATTGTCAATGAATACAGTCACTTTTACACTATGTAGGTTTAATAGTTCTTGAATCACAGATTTTAAATACAATAGTTCTTTGCAACATTCAGCTGCAGCAATGTATTCTGCTTCGGTGCTGGAAAGTGCTACTATGGGTTGCCGTCGTACGTATTGGATTATATATCCAGTTGTGCTTCTCCTTGTTTCAGTATCTCCGGCATAGTCTGAGTCGCAGTATGCAGTTATCTCTATTTCTCTTTTATCTTTCTGATAGGTCAGACCTTTCCCTTTTGATCCTTTTAGGTATTTCAGAATATGCTTTAAGTTGTGAACATCATGATCGGTTGGGTTTTCTACTTTTCTGCTGCAATAATTGACAGCAAAACTTATGTCGGGTCTAGTTTTATTTGAAATGTATGTTAGACTTCCAAGTAATTCTCTGTAAGGAAATTTGGTGTTCTTAGGTGATTCTATTTCTTTACTTGATTTATTTATTTATTTATTTATTTATTTATTTATTTATTGATTCTATTGGTACTGCTGATATTTTGGTTTCTGTCATATTATAATCTTGTAATAAGTTTTCTATAAAAGTTTCTTGTTTTAGTTTTAACTCATTTTCCTTTTGCATTATTTCCATTCCAATGTATTTCTTAGGGTTGTTATCTACTTTGGTAATTAATTTCTTTCCAATTTTTGACAATAATATATCAATTTCTTTTTCATCTTTTCCAATTACTATTCCATCATCAACATGTATGCCTAAAAATACTGTATTATTCTCATTTTTGAAAATACATGGTTCTGTTGCTAGTTGCACTAGACCTTGACTGTTCAAATAATTTGTAAATGTTTTATTCCACTTCAGAGGAGCTTGTTTCATGCCATACAGGGCTTTTTCTAATTTGCATATACCGTCAATATTCATTCCCTCTGGTGGATACATATAAATTTCTTCATCATCCAATTTGCCATATAAAAATGCAGTTTTAATATCAAATGTTTTGATTTTTAGGCTGTTTAGTGCAGCAATTGCTAGAATCATTCTTAAAGGACTACTGTTTATCACAGGACTGAAAATCTCATGATAGTCAATTCCCTCTCTTTGCTCAAATCCTCGAATCACTAGACGAGCTTTGTAATTTCCATCATCCTTTATTTTTAATATCCATTTATTACTTAGAATCTTTTTTCCTTTAGCTTCTTCGTTGCTTACTACTTTCCAAACTTTGTTTTCAATTAAAGAATTTTTTTCGTCTTGTATAGTAGCCTTTTGCCATTTATGTTTATCTTCACTATTAATTGCTTCGTTGTAAGTAATCATTACATAATCTTCATATCTCTTAGGTGGATTTCTTTGTCTTTTTACTCTTGTGGGTATGGTATTAATATCAACTTGATTTGTATCTGTTATGGTTTCTGGTATATTTAATTCTTCTTCATTCATCTTTAATTCTTCTTCAGTTGGTATGTCTTGTTGTATTACTTCTTCTGTATTTTCTTGTATTATCTCATTGTTGTTTGTATTTTCTTCATTTATTATTGGTTCTTCAATTTCTTTTTCTGTATTATCTTTAGTTTGAGAAGAGCTGATTGTAAATTCAATTATGTCATCTTCTTCAATTTCATGGGTTTTACTTTTATCTTGATATTTATTGTTTTCTTGATTTTTACTTTTTACAAATTTTATGTCTCTTCTTATAATTATTTCTCTATTCACAGGATTCCAGAGTCGATATCCAGTTGGAGCATAGCCAACCATTATAAGTTTTTCGCTTCTTTGGTCAAGTTTCTTCAAAGGTGTTAGTAATTTTGAATACACTTCTGAACCAAATGTTTGTATGTCTTTAACGTTGGGGTTTTTTCCAGTCCACATTTCTATGGGGGTTTGATTTTCACCATCTCGTGGGGTTCTATTTAACAGATAAGTTGCTGCTTGTATTGCTTCACCCCACATCTCGTGTTCCAGGTTAGACTCATACAACATTGCTCGTGCCTTTTCCAATAAAGTGCGGTTGAAGCGTTCCGCCTTGCCATTTAACTGCGGAGTGTAGGGTATTGTGTAGTCTATTTTGATACCTTTGTTTTTACACCATTCTTTAAGATTGTTACTTGAATATTCTCCACCACCATCGCATCGTATGATGCTTATTTTTAGATCATTGTGTCTTTCAACTTCTTGTACATAATTTCTTAGATGCATAAATACTTCACTTTTATTAGTTAATAGATAGACCTGAGTGTAGTTTGTGAAATCATCGATAAATGTTAATACATATTTCTTTTCATTCCAGGTTGTAGGTGAAATTGGACCACACACATCAGTGTGTATTGTATGTAATTTTCTTTCAGATTTTTGTCGAGTATGAAATGGAATTCTTGTTTGTTTTGCCCTCATGCAGATGTCACAAGTCGAGTTCAGTGTGTCTACTTCTTTATTTGTTAAATTTATGCCATTTACTGATTTAATAATATTTTTCAATGTTTCCTTTCCAGGGTGGCCATATCTACGATGCCAATCTTGAGCTGTTTCTTTGTCCTAGGAAATCAAGACATTTTCTTCAGTATTTTTTTTAATATTTATGTTATATAAACCATTATTATTTTTTTCACCTTGAAGTATTATTTCGTCATCCTTTTTAATAACAACATTATCTTTTGTGAATATGACAACTCCTTCTTTCTCTGTTATAGCATTTACTGACAATAAATTTTTCTCTAATTTTGGAACATATAACACATCATCAAAATTGCAGGTTTTTGTTTCTATTGTACCTTTATTGCTGGCTGTCATTATTTTATTTTTCTCTGCTGTTTTAATTTCTATTTGACAATCAGTTTTGTTATGTAAAATTGAGTGGTTATTTGTCATATGACTGGTGCAGCCGGAATCAATTATGAAGTTCTCATTTATGGCGAGAAAAGAAACTTGTTTTTCATGCTTTTTCCTAAAAAAACAGTCTTTTTCCTCATGATTACTCTTCTTACAAATTTTGCAGAATAACTTTTCTTTGTTTTTATAAAAACAATTGATTTCTTGGTGATTCTTTTTGTGACAGATTTTACAAGATTTGAACCTATTTTTGTTTTTATTATAGGCTTTAAATGCAACATTTTCACTATTATTTGTATTTGTTAAGCGTTTTTCTTCTGCTAATAATCTTGAAGTTAAATTATTAATTGTTTTATCAGAGGTTATAGTGGACTCCCATGCTGTTATGAAACTATTGTACTGTTCAGGTAAAGTTGAAAGAATCTTTGAGATAAGCATGTTATCATTTATTTGTTCACCAAGGCAGTTTAGTTGATATGCTAGGTTTTCAAGAGAGCTGATATGGAATGTCATGTCATGTTGCTTGTTATAAGAATATTGAAAGAATTCTTGCAGAGTGTTACACTTTTGTTGATCACTCTTTTGCTCAAAAATGAAGCTAAGTTTGTTAAACATTTGTGATGCGGTTTTACATGACAATAAAAGTGGTAGATGTTTACGGTCGATTGTACTCGTGATGATTTTCTGGGCTTGCGCATCTTTTTTCAAATCCTCTTTATCCTCGTATGTTATATTTTTAGGATCGTGTACGATTTCATACAGGTCGTTACTACGAAAGTGAATGTCTATTTGGAATTTCCATAAGATGAAAGTCTTTTCATTTGATAAACGTTGTATGCAAGAGATAGCGTCCCTTTCCTCCATCTTGTTTTAGTAATAGCCTAGGCAATGGGGCGGTCTGTTGTATGGAGACCCCCACATCAAATCCTCAGTCGATGAAATTTGGCGGGGTTGTAGTATGGGATGACCCAAAATTTACACAAAAATATCCAAAAAAAAATCCATGCGGAAGTTAGGTATTTATACCTAAAAGTACAAATAGCTCAATATTTTGAAATAAATAATTTCTCCGTCCATTTTTTTTTACCAAACTAATTATTAGCCTTAATAAGAGGTCCTTGATAAAAATCCAAAACTTTTTTCAAACGGAACTGTCACTTTTTAAAGAGGTTTCCTTTTTTGTCCGTAATTTCGACTACAAAATTGCTCAGTCAATTTTTCATTTTTAAATGTCCTTAAAATGTAATTTAGCATAACGTGTAAGAAAATCCAAAAAAAAATCCATACCAAAATCTATTTATCTTACTTCAACTGAAAATTGTTTATAACTCGGTATGAAAAATTTCTCAATCCAATTTCTTTTTTTTATCATAGTAGGTAGTCACATTTACACTCTTATCCTAAATATCCAAAAAAAATATCACGAAGAACATTGATATTGAAACAGATTTTTTGAAATCTAAACTGCGTTTTCGCGATAATGCACCTTAATTCTTGAGACATTGGGTATAGTTTAGCGTGCGCGAGCGAAGCGACTTCACAAAATAATATACATGTTACTACATGCCTTCTACAATGCTAAATATTGAACATAAACGTGTAAGTGAACATTAATTTATTTGTACAAGATAAATGAGCTTAAATAAGGGCTCATAAATTATTTTTTTTGTAAGCTTATGTCTAGGTAAGTAAATTAAAATAAAAAATTAAGTATATTATTACTATTGCATAGCATTTTTTATCAACTTATGCAATTATAATAGGTATTTATGCAATATTTTTTTTGCATAATTTTTATTATAAAAATAATTAAAAAACAAACAAACAAACAAGAAAAGCGCACTGTCAATTCTTCGCGAGTGAGATTCGAACCTGCGACATCATACACTATACGGTAAAGAAAGCGGCCGCTCGCCCACTGCGCCGAACAGAGCTACTTGTGAACCTCTAAAATGTTGAACGCTTACTGAACGACGGTGTTAGGTTTTTTTTCGTTACGGAATTTCTTGATTCGGTCGCCGCGCTCAAACTGTTTGTCCTAGTTCAAAGCCCGCGATAAAAGCTATGCAATAGCTTAAAAACATACAGTCGAACGGAGAACCTCCTCCTTTTTAAAGTCGTTTATAAATACATAGGTAGGTATAACGAAATGGAACGGTTATCGAAATTATTGTGTGTCTATGCAATAGCTTAAAATTCAATTTTTTTTCATTACTTGGATTTGAGGAAATAAAGGAGGAAATGTATTAAATAAATTTTGTTTAAGTACGTATTTGGCACGCCAGAAATTTGCAAACTGTTTAAAGCAAAATGCTAGACAGTTTATGCAACTGATATCGACGCTGGAAATTTCAAATGTCGTAAGGGACATTTTGTCCTAAATACACTAATTGATATACCATTGAACTCGAAATTTTTATCTCTATCGATCTATATATTTTAAATTTTGATATCTGTTATAAATAAGGACTGGAGATACGAGATTTAATATTTGTAGTAAGTAATAAAAAAAGTAAAATTTTAGAACGTATAGATCAAATTTTAGATTCTGACTTAGTAAATATTTTCACGATCGCTTCGCTCGCGAAAATTTCCATTACAGATTGATATTTTAGGTATCAAGTATGGAATACATAGCTGCGTAGTACGGCCGTTAATCACTGGCCTATATCATTGAGCTTAAGGTACCAACTCCTCAATCCTGATGCTGCTGGTCTTCGGCCCACCAGACTCAGCTAGCCTTAATTAAATCATTGGGTCGTTAAAATAATCTAGGAACTGACACAATATTGTAGAGATTTGTAGGGGCGGCAAAATTTGAATAGCCTACTGGCGGCAAATGTGTAAATCTGGTGTGCGTTGCGCCTCCGTTTGTTTCGACGTTTCTTATATGCCCATTCGACTTTAACATACGTGTAGAAACAAAGATTATATATGTAATTTATAGAGGCGTTTGGAGTTAGTTTTTTGAAAATCGTTATTATTTTTAGTGGCCTAGGAGTGCAATATTCTGCAGCATCAGGTCTGATTTTCAGGTCAGGTGATAGAATCTGGAGTTCGTGGTGTAGTCTAACTAAATGTAATTAATTGGTCTTTACAATATGAATTCACAATCAAAAATTCCTAAATTCTCACAGCTTTAGAGTGCAGCACCCTGCAGCATCAGAATTGAGGAGTTGGGACCTCGAGCTTAACGATGTAGTCTATGCTTGATACCTATTACTTACATTATTAATACACAATCGATATTTTCTACATCTTCATAGTTAATAGCAAACATTCTCTTTCAAATAAAAAAAAATGCGATACGGTCTGAAATCTCGAAGAAATTGGTGTACATACCTGCATGGAAAAAAATATGAGCCGATTGCGCGCCGATATAAACTTCCTTTTTTTGAAGTCAATTATAAAGTATCTAACTTTATTTTAGAGTAAATGAAATACAAAAATGGAAAATTAATTAATTTTTTTTTGTTGGCAAGGGGGGCGCAGGCGGATTTTCGCACCCCGGCGTCCAGTGTGGTTAAGACGACCCTGTCTATGCAATGGTCTGATTCCAATCGAATGTGCTAGATAACATCCAAAGACATTACAAAGTATATTGTTTTTAACATACTTGCTAGTGTCTTGAAATAATAAGTTTTAAATATTTAAGAATCGACCTTAGCCTAAACGACACAAATAGCAAAAGCTCTTTGTTAATAAACTAAGTCAATTTAGAAAAAATGCATAAAAGAAGTGTCTCAATGAAAATTAATGATTGTTAAAAATCAATGGAAGAAGAGTCCAACATTTCAAATGCACCAAAAATCTTCTAAAGATGTAAGAATTGAATTGGAACCTGAAATATCTGTAGCAAAATGCAATGATCTGAAAAGTTTAATGCAAATATAGAACAATATCAATACGGTTTTATACTTCAAATGTTCTAAAAAAAACTCTAAAATTATCAAGCAATGAGTTGTCTTCTATTTAAGAGTACCTACTACTATTTTCTATTTATTGTCATCGACAAACGACGACAAAGTGTCACGTTCCACCTGAGCCTGAGGGTGAAAGCGAGAGCGCGGAACAAGCGATAGAGAGGCATAATCGGCCCAAGCGTTGGCTTGTGACACATTTATTCATCGATGTTTCTTTATGACGTTATGACGTAAAACTATGGTCCGTAAACCGACTTTACAGACAACCAATTTTTTTTTATTTTATTCCAAAATTTTTCGATATTATTATATTAAATTGAATATTCATATTTTTTGGTTATACTATACAAGATGATGCCCGCGACTTCGTCCGCGTGATTTAAGGTTTTTTGATTCCCACGGGAACTCTGTAATTTTCCGGGATAATAAGTAGCCTATGTGTTAATCCTGTTTATAAGCTATCTCCATTCCAAATTTCCGCCAAATCGGTTCATTCGTTGTAGCGTGAAAAAGTAATAAACATCCATCCAAACATCCATCCATACATCCTCACAAACTTTTGCATAGTCATCGCATCGCATAGTAGGAACTAGGATAGTAGGATATACTGCATCACAAAAAAAAAAAAAAAATTGTGATGCAACTACAAATTTACGATTTTCGGATTTTTGCCTTTCCTTGTGCTACATGACATTGCTTCATGCCAAATTTCATGATTGTAGGTCAACAGGAAGTACCCTCTAGGTCTTGCGAGTGTTAAAATATGCGGCATAGATGGACCATAAAAGGCCGTATCTTTTGATTGCGTCGACTTAGACTTTATCACAGCTACAAGGGATTGCAGACCTGAGTATTTGATACTATTTTCAACTTGATACCCTCCATGTGTTCCTGAGAAAAAGGGTATTGACAGACGGACAGACAGACGGACAATGAAGTGATTCTAGAAGGGTTCCGTTTTTAATACGGAGTACGGAACCCTAAAAATGAGAGTTATGACAGTTAAAAAGGTAAAATTTTGTTTGGTCCTCCTGAAAATTAGGGATTTGTCGCATGTTTGTCGCTTACAAAATTTGAAATATCCAGCATCGATGTATCGGATTACACACGGACCTCGGATTACAAAGGGCGTAAAGGACATTTTGGCCAAAACTTGAACTTTTTAATGGTATCATACTCAGTTTTTAACGCTCTTTCGATCTGTCTTATTTACGTCTCAATATTCGCTAAAAGTGTCGTTGACGATCTAGATTTTTGGTGTTCTTAAACATGAATTTTCGAATAAATAGGTCACTACTAATGGTACTACACTATGTAATGCATACATAGCATAATATCTATTAAGTATATTGTAAAAGTATTTTGAAAAGAGCAACTGCCGAGTTTCTTGCTGGTTCTTCTCGGCAGGAACGGCATTCCGAACCAGTTGTAAAAAAACTTGTAAAAGTTTATTTGAATAAAAAAACATTTCTATTCTATTCTATTCTAATGGTCGTAAAGCTTGAGCTAAAACATAATATCATCAAAATTATTTTTTTTTAATTTTAAAAAGTAAAAAATATTCATATCTATTTCTTCTTTATCAACCTATAAGCGTCCACCCGCTTTCAGGAGTTCCGCAATGATTCCGATGTCGATTCAACGAAATACAAACTCGCGTCACCGTAGAAAAAATATGTCGATATAATAGGCAGATAATATGTCGGGTCTCGTGACGTCACCACGCTCCTGCTTCCCTTGATGGATTAAATATAAAATATTTCTTTCTAAAATGTTTAGTTTTTAATGCGCTTGATTATTTTTTTGGATATTTTGATACTTGATACAAAAAAAATAATTGTAATCATATCAATAAAAAAAATGGATGGAGAAATTTTGCACTGTGAGTAAAAGGGTAGTTTTTAAAAAAAATATAGTCTCTTGGTATATTGTTTGGATTTTCAAGTTGTAGGTACAAAACGGCTATAGAAGGACATTCCAGTGAAAAAAATTCACAGAGCAATTTTTCGCTGCAAGTTACATTGAAAAAACGTATTTTTCAAAATTTGGTGGTTTCGACTAGGAGTATATTTTGGATATTTTATATTTTGTTTCTAGACTTTATATGAATGTTTCAGGTGAAGAAAGTTTTGACCGAGCATTTTGCCGAACTGAGATATTAAGCATAAAAGAGTTTAGGTAAAAATACCTAACTTCCGTTCTAATTTTTTTTTGGATATTTATAAAATACGTTTAACTACTGATACTTTATCATTCTGTAAAGTTTCGTCGCCTGAGGAATTGATGTTGGGGTCCACTAGCTTCATTGCCTAGACTATAAGGTAATTTACGACACGGGTGGACACGGGTTTTTATTTCACTTACCGGTGAGCCAGTGGCTTTTATTGTTTATCAGTTTTTACTTTTACTGCTTTTTTTAATCCGTTAATCGGAACCACTGTTATGCTACCATGTCATAATTTTATTATTTTTTGGGAGTAATTAAAACACTTTTTACTTATTAGCTGTCAGACCACAAAGTATATTTTTTTTTTCATAGAGAGAGAGCCACAGAGCCCACAGACAATATTTATTTTTATAGATTCAGGACCAGGAACAAAATTATTACAATTCCTAACAGTGCCAACCGTAGAAAAGCGAGATGTGGTTGGCCTTACGAAGGGACTTAGTCGGCATCGCCACTACCATCTCCCAACCGTTGGCTACAAAACCCCAACGGAAATTGCTACTAGGGAAAAATAGACTATAAACCACTCTAGTCTAGTCCTACACTGGAGTAATTTTTTTGATTTTGCGACTGGAATAAGGTACCTATTTATACCCGCTAAAAAAAACAACTAACAATAAAAGTAAATTTTGTTTATAGGTACTAAAAGTAACGCCACTCGGTAAAGCAGTGTCTGCTTTTCCTTTACTGCCGCGTTACGGCAAGATGTTGGCGCTCAGCCATCAATTCAACCTGTTGCCGTATACCATTGCGTTGGTCTCCGCCCTCACAGTGCAAGAGGTAATGATATCATCTTGTGATTACAGAAACTTAAGGCAGATTATACGGGTCTGCCCGCGAAATTTTGCTACAAGATTTTTATATAAACCTGTGAAGATGATACTGCCATTGCCGAAATTAGAATGCCATAAGCCACTTTGTCGTATTAGTTTACAAATTACGAAAAACCAAATTAAATTTGAATTTCGCGGGCAGACCCGTATAATCAACTTTAAAGTGTTGCCATATTCTTAGCGAAGGATACTTGCCGATAATATTTGGACTAGGTATAGATATTCCAAATACTTTCGGTAAATCATCGGTCGAGACATGGTCGCTAACTGTGGGCCTCATAAGTAGGCTCAGGGTCACTCAGCGAGCGATGGAGAGAGCTTTGCTTAGAGTATCCTTGCGAGATCAAATCAGAAATGAAGAGATCCGCAGGAGAACCAAATTCACTGACATAGCTTAGCGAGTGAACTGAAGTGGAAATGGGCGGGGCACATAGTTCGAAAAACTGATGTTCGTTGGAGTCCCAAGTTGCTGGAGTGGCGACCCCGCACCGGGAAACGCAGTGTTGGCAGACCCCCCACTAGGTGGACCGACGACATCAAACAAGTCGCAGGGAGCCGCTGGATTCAGGTGGCGCAAGACAGAAGCCTGTGTAGGTCCATGCAGGAGACCTTTGTCCAGCTGTGGACGTCTTAAGGTTGATAAAGAAGAAGAAAAAAATCATCGGTATGTCATATTGGTGTATGTTCGTAATCATTAGGCATGTCATCACATATGTGATGAAAACTTATACTCTGTGCGCTGTAGTATGGCGCGGAAGACAGGTAATAGAAAGTAACTTATTTTGTACCATATTATTGGAATGATAAGGTTTAAATTACGATGATACACCACAAAGAGTATAAAAAGTAATGTAGTAAGTGAGTACTAGGCTTCAGAAAGCAATCTATGTTTGCCAAACAAATAGACCTATAGGCAGACACACTACCAAAATCAAAATTCAAAATTATTTATTCCACCTAGGCCAACCTGTGGCTCTTATGACACGTCATGACTCTACCACCGGTTCGGAAAGCGGATTCTGCTGAGAAGAGCCGGCGAGAAACTCAGCAGTTGCTCTTTTCAAAATAATCATTTTACAATATTATTATGTAGCTATTTACATTGTAATAAGTTTTTTATACTATCCTGTGGGCAGCTGGATGCCAAACCGATTTATCCCATGCAACTTGATAGAATAGAATAGAATATTTCCACAATGAGGGGAAGTTCCAAAAATGCGCACTACAATTCAACACATGTTAAGACGGGCAGACAGAAAGCAGGCCCATTCCCGCCGGTGGCACCCGTTCACGAGCATGACGCATGATTCAGCCGCTGCTTCGCTCGACCATATCACATGACTAAACTAAAAGACTAATCAGAATAAATTTATAAACACATATCAAAAATTCCGAGGCCAGCGGGATTCGAACCCACATCTCTTGGGAATCCATCTCATCCTGATATTTCCTTAAGTGTAGGTTAACACTTTAATAAAAAATAATAATAAAAGATTAATCTCTGTTTCAAAAGAGCTCCATTGTAATAATATGGAGTCTTAGAAAACGTAGTTCTACAACTGTAACGTGTGGCTACTAGATGTCGCTAACAGTTGCTTAAAACTGAAAAAAGTAGACACATATCACTAATTTTGATACTGACGTGTGTGCGGCTATGGTGTAACGCTAACACACTCGGGCGCAATTCCCAAGAAATGTGGGTTCGAATCCCGCTGGCCTCGGAATTTTTGATATTTGTTTATAAATTTATTCTGATATTTCCATAAGTGTAGGTTAACACTTTAATAAAAAATAATAATAGAATAGAATATTTCCACAATGAGGGGAAGTTCCAAAAATGCGCACTACAATTCAATACATGTTAAGACCGGCAAACAGAAAGCTGCCCCATTCCCGCCGGTGGACCCGTTCACGAGCATGACGCATGATTCAGCCGTTGCTTCGCTCGACCATATAACGTGACTAAACTAAAAAACTAATCTCTGTTCTGTAGGTAATGACCGGTAAAGCGGACAACTGGCCGGCGACCGGTAACACGCTGCTGTTGGGCGACCCCGGGGTGTTGCTGAGGGCGACGGGGGCGGCGGAGTACTCCTTCGTGAAGGGGGAAGAAGAGTTATTCTGCGCGAAATACGGCTTGAGGGAAAAGGTTTGTGATACTCGTATTAATTGTTATTAGTGCGAGCGAAGCGAGCCCTAACACTAACCCACAACCTGAGCATTTTTGTAGTAGACTTTACTGAAAAACTATCACGCCTATAGATTTGTGCTTTAATATAGTAATTTTACTTCATATCCAGATGTGTTATCTGTCAAAAAAAGTATAATTTTATAACCATTAGAAAAATGAACATTAATTATTTTGTATTCATTGGATATAATGGTATTGTACTACTAACGCCATCTGGTAGAAAACCAGAGAACATCGCTGCAACAGAACTTAAAAGCTACGCGAGCCTTCACAAAGCTTAGCTTTTTGCTAGTTTAAATAATAAAATGCATGTTTTTTATAATATATTTTACACACCTGCAGGGCTAGCATGCACGTCGAAGTGATATTATATCTCACGGAGAGAGAGAGAGAGAGATATTGTCGATGTAGACTGATTTCTCGTTTACTCTTTTAAACTTCAAAGTTCGAGAACATGACGTCGCCATGTTAGAGTTCGTCGAGTAAAATAGAGAAAATAATTTGATCTCTACTTTTAACGTAACGTCTCATGCGTCATGCTCGTGAACGGGTTCCACCGGCGGGAATCTGTCTGCCCGTCTTAACATGTATTGAATTGTAGTGCGCATTTTTGGAACTTCCCCTCATTGTGGAAATATTCTATTCTATCAAGTTGCATGGGATAAATCGGCTTTGCATCCAGCTGCCCACAGGATAGCATAAAAAAACTTATTGCAATGTAAAAAGCTACATAATAATATTGTAGAATGATTATTTTGTAAAGAGCAACTGCTGAGTTTCTTGCCGGCTCTTCTCAGCAGAATCCGCTTTTCGAACAGGTGGTAGAGTCATGATGTCATAAGAGCCACAGGTTGGCCGACGTGAAATAAATAATTTTGAATTTTTTAATTTTGTCTGCATTCTCTCATCGTCCAATTTTCCCTAAAAGGCCATAAAAGAAATACGCAAGCTCCGCAAACAGCTAACATCAGAAATCAACCTCAGCGTGTCAGGAATAGACATGACTATTGACCCGAAGATGAAACCTCCAGATGACAAGCAAGCGCGACTGCTCAGGCAACTTCTGCTGAGTGGCTTAGGGGACCAAGTTGGTAGGAAAATTGGACTTGAAGAAGTAAAAGAGGGTAAGTTGGTTATTTTTGTTTCTTCATTATCAATCGCTCTTTGTCTTCCACAGGTCTCAGTCTTGCGCCACCTGTATCTGCGACTCGTTTCTGGTCGGTCCAGTGTGGAAGGGAGAGGGGGGGGGGGAAGGTCACCTTCAGCACCTTGGGATCCCAAATATTAATTTATATCCCCCGACCATTGTCGGTCAAACACGTTCAGCTATGTCGGTGATTCAGATATTCAATAATTAAGAAAATGTAACATTGTAAGAATAGCATTTGTAAAAACAGAAAATAAATCTGCCCAGAAACAAGTAAGTTATTTAAAACTGTTTTACTACGATTGTATCTGTCTCTTTCTAAAACAAAATTTTCTATGAAGATTGTATGGAGCTACTGTCTTCTGACGTCACTTCAGTAGCGCTCTCTTTGTTTAAAAATAAACTTAAAAGGTCTATATTTCCGAGACTACTTAAGACATTTAAAAAAGAAAAATGGCATTGTGTTATAATAATATTTAAAACCTTTATTTTAAATATATATAAAAAAAAAAGTATCAGTCCAATACCTACCCAATTATTGAATTATCACCAGGTGAAGATAAACGCAAATTCAAGTACGCGTACCACTGCGCGAATCTAGAGGAACCAGTATTCCTTCACTCGGAGTCGATCCTTCGCAAGGTCATACCAGAGTGGGTGATATACCAAGAGCTGTATGAGACAGGCGGCCAGGACAGAAGGAAGATGGTGATGAGGAATGTGGCAGCTATTGAGCCAGAGTGGCTGCCTATATACGTGCCTCAGCTGTGTAATTTGGGTATGTTTTAATGCTTACAACTACAAACATTTTTAGTAATAGAATAGAATAGAAATATTTTTATTCAAATAAACTTTTTTACAAGTGCTTTTGAACTGTCGATGAGTCTACCACTGGTTCGGAATACCCTTCCTGCCGAGAAGAACCAGCAAGAAACTCGGCGGTTGCTCTTTTCAAAACAAGTTTACAATAGATACTATGCTGTAGCCTATGTATGCAGTGTCTCATCAATGAGGGGAAGTTCTACAAAAGCATACCTAATTATAATTCAATACATGTTAAGACGGGCAGTCAGAAAGTAGCCCCATTAACGCCGGTGGAACCCGTTCACGAGCATGACGCATGACCCAGCCGTTGCTTCGCACTTGTTGCTTCGTACTATTCTCTTACACACTTCTCTTTTGCACGTGATGTCGCACGTCCAAAAGTAGACAGGGAAAATACTCAAAGAGCACTATGCAGTTGCCATATTGAATTTACGATGACGTCATTCTGTCTGAAGACGATTTCGGGGGCAATAATTCAATCAATTCGAATTATTAAACAGAGGAGATTGGCGAATTCCATAGAGTTTCTGACTCAGACGAACTGAACCGTGGGCCTCAAGCCCACGTTCACGAATCAAACTTCTCATGCTTGTTCAAGTAAACCAGTCTAACAAAAAAGTTCATCAAAGTCTATCAAATAAAGTTGGGAGAAACACTTGTATTGCCATGTAACGGTTATTTATAATGTGTACTTGTGAATAATTATATTTTTGATCCCCATCTTCTAAACATATCGGGTTTACACAGAAAAATAATCTGAAAAATATTAATTAAAATTAAATGATTTCTGAATCTGAACGGTTTTTAAAAATGCTGGGTCAAAGTCGCCAACCTCCTTTTCTTAATAAGCCTAACCTTTAACTAACGAGTAATTTATTAGGTGAACCTTTGACGGACCCTGAGCCGAGGTACGACGCGAAATCAGGTCGTGTCAAGTGTCACTTCAAAGGAACTTTCGGGAAGAGTTCCTGGGAGCTGCCCACCGTTGAAATCGACTTTCCCGATAAAATAGACCGATACAAGTAAGCATTATCTAAATATATAAAAGGAAAAGATGACTGACTGATTCTATCAACGCACAGCTTACACCACTGGACGGATCGCGCTGGGCATACAGATAGCTATTATGATATAGGCATCCGCTAATAGTAAAAAAAAGCTACTATTAGCGGATGACTATATCATAATAGCTATCTGTATGCCCAGCGCGATCCGTTAGTAATAAAAAAAATAATGATGAAGCCTATCTAGTAATAAAAAAAATTGGTTGTCTGTAAAGTCGGTATATGGACGATAGTTTTACGTGATAACGTCATAAAGAAACATTGATGAATAAATGTGTCACAAGCCAACGCCGCTTACACGCTCAGGCTCAGGCGGAACGTGACACTTTTTCCTGCGTGCAGCCGGTGTTCATCGATTCACAAGACATTATCACGTCAAAAATAATGATGAAGCCTATCTAGTAATAAATAAAACCGGCCAAGTGCGTGTCGGGCCACGCGCAGTGTAGGGCCCCGTAGCTGAAAGTCTCAAATATTATTGCTGACCTAGGATAGTGCTTTTGTTTTATTTATGAATATTGAATAAATTTTGAGTTCCATGGTTTAAATACTATAATATTCTACAAAATATGCAACTTACACTACGTGTAAATACCTAACTTAGAAAAAACAGATATAACTCCTTAACTAACCCTACTTAGCCGTGATAGTTTTCCTTTAAAATTCATTATATATACTACTGCTGTGAATTTTTTTTTGTATCCTATATATATCCTATATTTTAGCTGGCAGAGGGGGAGGGGGACACTTGGCTAATAAAATTTAGCACTTTAAAATATCATATTTCACAAACGGATCCCTAAATTGAATGGTGTTCCCACACCCACAATATTTTTGAAAGACCTATTCAACGACACCCCACACTATGTGATAGACGAGAAAAAAAAAATTCATCCCCACTTTACATGTAGGGGAGGTAACCTAAAAAAATATTTTTCACAATTTTATTTCACGACTTTGTCGACGTGATTGATATTTATACCCTTGTCAAATTACAGATTTCTAGTACCAATAGTCTCTGAGCTAAACCGCGGACGGACAGACGGACAGACGGACGGACATGGCGAAACTATAAGGGTTCTTTGTTTACTACGGAACCCTAAAAAATGATGATGAAGCCTATCTAGTAATAAAAAAATAATGATGAAGCCTATCTAGTAATAAAAAAAATAATGATGAAGCCTATCTAGTAATAAAAAAAATAATGATGAAGCCTATCTAGTAATAAAAAAAATAATGATGAAGCCTATCTAGTAATAAAAAACTTGAGAGGTGTCAAGGGACACCCGGATGGAACGAAGTTCCTTTCGATTAATTAGTGAAGGAATTGTAATAAACTAGTGGTGTCATCTAGTATTAAATTGATTAACTACGATGAATTATATTTAGTTTATTTTTATTGCAGCAATGTTACAAAACCAAAGAGTTACTCTGGTTTTTTGACAGATGGCGTTAGTAGTACAATAACATTTTATACAATTTATACAATAAAAAAATTAGGGAAAAATTCCACATGTAGAAATTATTTAAAATAAAATTGAAAATAGAAAATTCAGTCTGTCGAGCTGGGATTCGAACCATCGACTTGTAACTGTTAAGCGACTACCGAAGCCACTTGGCTACGGAGACCCAATATTGAACCGCGAAAATACCGAATACAATGCAAAATTCACATTCAACAAAAAAGTGTCGGTTTCAAAAATGTGTCGAGTGTCGGTTCCTTAATTTTTCCGTCTAGCCCCCTTCCGCACCGCGCGATAAGGAACTTACGTTCCAAAAAAAAATAATGATTAACTTCCTCCACAGATGGTTTGCAAGATTCCTATTGGAGGGCAAAGTGTTTCCTAAACTCAAGAAATACTGTGGTTCCTTACTGTCGCCGCCATCGACGATGGTCAAGAGTTGGGCCAAGCTTCAGCCAAGGACGGAAATATTGTTGAAGACTTTAATATCAAGACGAGTCGGTTCTAGAGACCAGTTGGAGAGCACTTGGAAAGAGCAAAGTACCTGTAAGTTATTCTTGCTAACATTATAAATCCGCAAGTGTTTGTTTGTTGATTTGTTGGTTTGTCCTTCAATCACGCAGCAACGGACCAACGGAGCGGTTCCCGCGGGATTTTTGAAATTTTAACTCCACGCGGACGAAAGCTAGTCTCGGTTTATTTTTTGTATTATTGTTTCACCTAGATTTGTTTATTGGTTCCTCGGCTATATTATTATGCCAATTGGTTAGTTAAGAAAAATGTCAGTATTGGAGAATGTGTCGAAAGATTCGCTGTAAATCACTTTATTTGTGATTGGGAACGATTTATTAAAGTATAATATAGGAAAAACCTCAATAGCCCAACGGTAATAAGGTGCGGACTAAAAACTAAAAGGTCAACATTAAAAAAAAAACAAATTCAAAATTATTTATTTCACGTAGGCCAATCTTACCACCGGTTCGGAAATCGGATTCTGCTGAGAAGAGCCTCAGCAAGAAACTCAGCAGTTGCTCTTTTCAAAATTAATCATTTTACAATATTATTACGTAGCTATCACATTGTAATAAGTTTTTTATACTATCTTGTGGGGCAGCTGGAGCCTGGATGCCAAGCCGATTTAACCCATGCAACTTATTTAGAATATAATATAATATTTCCACAATGAGGGGAAGTTCCAAAAAAGACTAATGACTTTATTGTAAAAGAAAGTAACAAAATAACAAGTACCTACTTTAATACATGTGACAGTATAATATTTTAGACGAAAAAATATTTTTTTATTTTTTACAGATTTGTTGGATGAATATCTGAAATGGGTTCCGGAGTCTGCTCACAATGAAGTCACCTTGTATTGGCCTCCGATATAAATACAATAATGTTACCATTTGTTATGTAAATAATGTACATTTGTTTTGTAAATAAAGTTGTTTTTTAATGAGGTTTTCATATTTCTAAAACTAAATTTAGTTTAAGGTTGATTAAACGGGTCTGCCCGCGAAATTCTAATGTAATATGGTTTTTCGCAATTTGTAAACTAATGCGACAAAGTAGGCTTATGGCATTCTTATTGCGACGATGGCAGTATCATCTTCACAAGTTTATATAAAAATCTTTACTTGAAAGTGTCCAGTTTAAGAAATTAGTCAGAATATCGAGTTGGACGTGAGTTACTCACAAATTAGTTTCCACCGGAGAAACGTGAAAATCAACCTCTCGCTACGATGGCTGGCGTAAATATGTTCCTTGCTGGCGCGCAACTGTTCAGTACGCTTAGTAGGTACAAGATTTGATAGTTAACTATAAATAGTAAAGCGTATTTTTTTTTATGGTAATGTCATTTACCATTAAAAAAAGCGTCGAATTGAGAACCTCCTCTTTATGTTTTTTTTGAAGTCGGTTATTTAAAATAAACCGTAACAGTATTGCGTTAGAGCTCAATTTCGTGTATGTAATCTTGTACGTTTACGTGACGATACCGCTCCAAATTAAAATCGTATGTATCGAATTTTTGACTTAAACCGATACTATTATGGTTCATTTTACTTTGATGCTAATGTCATAGTTAATTATTACGATCAAACAAATTAAAACTCGGACTAACCGCACTGGTGTGTTCGTGGGCTGGCACATATGGCTATAATATAACTTAGGTAGGTATGTATAAGTAGTTGCGCGTGCCCGGTGACATATATGTAAAGTACAAGATCCGAAGAAAGATCGTCCTTCAATTCACTCATCTGTTTACCAGATGAAATGTATTTTTATTGAAAATTATCTATAAAAAACAAATCGCAGTTGTATTGCCTATTAAAATATGTTCAAGGAAATATTCTTAGGTTCAAGGGTATTTTTAAATAAAAAATTATAATAAAATTTTTGTTTATGTATCATCTATATATATAAAAGAAAGTGGTGTTAGTTACACTATTTATAACTCAAGAACGGATGAACCAATTTGGCTGAAAATTGGTGGAGAGGTAGCTTAGAACCAGGAGACGGACATAGGATACTTTTTATCCCGTTCGACCGCGTTTCCGTCATGTCACTATAAAACGTGGTATAAGAAAAACGCATCTGAGATGGAATAACAAAACGCAAATGACAGTGGAATAACAACACGTAAATGACAGCTAAACGTAATTTTGTCTTTGGTTAAGTATGGTAAAAAATTTGATAATTATAAAAAGTGTTATAATAAAGCATTATTATTAAATAATGCGAAAGTGTGTTTGTTTGTTGGTTGGTCCTTCAATCACGTCGCAACAGAAAAGCGGATTGATGTGATTTTTTGCATGGGTATAGTAATGGATGTAGTAGTGGTTCCTCAGACCGGGAGAGCTACTTTTTATCTCGGATAGGAAAGAGTTCCCGCGGGATTTTTAAAAACTAAATCCATGCGGACGAAGTCGCGGGCATCAGCTAGTTCTTTATAAGATGAATTAGTTGTTTCTACACTAGCGGCACGCTATGATGGCCGGTTTGACGTTTGTCCGCTCATGAAGTTCCGTATTAATTGATAACGACTTTGAAGGAAATAATTGTATTACTTTATTGACGATAGTGATGTGCAGAGATTCATAAATTTTATCGAATGTAGTTTTAGGTTTAGGACTCAAAATTTATTTATTAAATTGATTTCTAAAATGTATACAAGTGTAGAAAAATCAGTTTGCACCATTTAAGGGGTGAATGTACTTGTGAATATGAACAATTTTCACTATGTGGACAAACCTCTGAAATCGCAAAAAAATATCAGCTGTTTCATACAAAAGGTAAAATTTTTATTTTTATATGATATATACCACAACTCGGCATTTGGTTTTCTAAATTGAAAATTTTTAAAAATGGAATCTAATACGATCGTCACATAGGATCGCTGGCTAGCACAACTACTACCTCCGGCAAACTCGCGTCAATGCTCAATGCAAAATAAAGCAGTTTCGAATTGACGTTGCTTCGAAAAGTATAAACTGTCAGTGCAATGCGATTGTGATATAGTTTTGACCTGGCTTTGGATTTCAAATATTGATACTGCATTACTGTTGACCCTTGCTCGTTAATTTGGACTCTGTTCAAGCCCTTTGTTGTGGATTTCGTCGATATGACCGAACGTACGCAGAGAACTGTTCTAAATAGTCAGACACGTGAGTTCGTAATACGCCTTCGTAACTATTTCGATCGTGAAGCTCAAAATGGAGGGCCAATTTTACCTATAACGTCAGTGGTTGAACGCGTAGCTGATGCGCTTAATATTGGACAACGAACTGTTAGACGGATAACTAAAAAAAAATATGGCGAGACTGGCACAGAAGAAAATAAACTTCACACACCAAAAAAGAGAAAACGAGCAAAACCAGTCGTAGGCATCGATAGCTTTGATGCCGATGCTATCCGAAGACATGTTTACGGCTAGGTACTATTTACAGAAGGAGTATCCAACAAGAAAAAAGTTGTTGCATTCACTGAAGGAAGCTGGATTATTCTTCGGTGGGGAAAGTTCTTTAACGAAGATTTTGAAGACCATTGGATTTCGATACAAAAAATGTAACAAACGCAAAATATTGATGGAAAGATTTGATATAGCGATGGCAAGGTATACTTTTTTACGGCAAGTGAAAGAAATCAAAAATTGGCAAAATGTTGTGTTCTTGGATGAAACATGGCTTAATGCTAACCATACTGTAGGCCGTTCTTGGAACGATGACACAGCAGCATCTACTTCCAAAGTTCCTGTAGGAAAAGGATCGCGACTTATAATTTGTCACGCCGGAACCATCAACGGGTTTGTCGAAGGTTCTCTCATGGCTTTTGCGTCAAAAACCACTGGAGACTATCATGAAGACATGAATGGAGAAAAGTTTACTGAATGGTTTACCTCAATGTTGTGTAGCTTCCCTGAACCATCTATTATAATTATGGACAACGCCCCATACCACTCGATGCAAATTGACAAGCCACCTGCCCAATCCCAAAAGAAAGCTGATATCGTCGCATGGCTTCGTAAAAATGGCGTAGATGCAAACATGAATATGTTAAAAGCGGAATTAGTACGTCTTTTAAAAGAAAACAAACCAACCAAGATCCGATACGTCATTGACGAAATAGCATTAGAACATGGGCACAGAGTTATACGGTTACCGCCTTACCATTGTGAGTATAATGCGATTGAGTTGGTGTGGGCTCAAATTAAGGGATATGCTGCAAGACACAATACAGAACCCCCATTTACCACAAAAAAAATGCTAAAATTATTAGAAGAAGCTTGTGAACATGTGACTAAAGGAGACTGGGAAAAGGTTGTGAATAGAACTGTTAAATTAATAAGGGAAGATTATGAAAGAGATGTGAAAATAGATAATATTATAGAAAACGAACATATAATTATTAATGTAGGTGATGATAGCAGTGACGACAGTGAAAATAGTAGTATGGACGAATCTGATTAATTATGGCCTTTTGTGGCACCTTTTTTGGTATCTTTTGTATTCATATGTTTCTTGTGTGCATATAAAGTATGTATATTCATTTTCATTCAAATATTCAGTTCGTTCAAATAAATTAAATAAACATATACATTTTTGTTTTATTAAACCTATTTAATCAGGTACAAAAACAAAACTTAATTGTTTTTTGTTCGAGAATAAATTGACATTCCACATCACTATTGTAATGTGTCAAACCGGCCATCATAGCGTGCCGCTAGTGTAGTATAAACTGAGGACTTGAAACAATAGTTACAATTGTAAGTGTTACACTAGCGGCACGCTATGATGGCCGGTTTGACACATTACAATAGTGATGTGGAATGTCAATTTATTCTCGAACAAAAAACAATTAAGTTTTGTTTTTGTACCTGATTAAATAGGTTTAATAAAACAAAAATGTATATGTTTATTTAATTTATTTGAACGAACTGAATATTTGAATGAAAATGAATATACATACTTTATATGCACACAAGAAACATATGAATACAAAAGATACCAAAAAAGGTGCCACAAAAGGCCATAATTAATCAGATTCGTCCATACTACTATTTTCACTGTCGTCACTGCTATCATCACCTACATTAATAATTATATGTTCGTTTTCTATAATATTATCTATTTTCACATCTCTTTCATAATCTTCCCTTATTAATTTAACAGTTCTATTCACAACCTTTTCCCAGTCTCCTTTAGTCACATGTTCACAAGCTTCTTCTAATAATTTTAGCATTTTTTTTGTGGTAAATGGGGTTTCTGTATTGTGTCTTGCAGCATATCCCTTAATTTGAGCCCACACCAACTCAATCGCATTATACTCACAATGGTAAGGCGGTAACCGTATAACTCTGTGCCCATGTTCTAATGCTATTTCGTCAATGACGTATCGGATCTTGGTTGGTTTGTTTTCTTTTATAAGACGTACTAATTCCGCTTTTAACATATTCATGTTTGCATCTACGCCATTTTTACGAAGCCATGCGACGATATCAGCTTTCTTTTGGGATTGGGCAGGTGGCTTGTCAATTTGCATCGAGTGGTATGGGGCGTTGTCCATAATTATAATAGATGGTTCAGGGAGGCTACACAACATTGAGGTAAACCATTCAGTAAACTTTTCTCCATTCATGTCTTCATGATAGTCTCCAGTGGTTTTTGACGCAAAAGCCATGAGAGAACCTTCGACAAACCCGTTGATGGTTCCGGCGTGACAAATTATAAGTCGCGATCCTTTTCCTACAGGAACTTTGGAAGTAGATGCTGCTGTGTCATCGTTCCAAGAACGGCCTACAGTATGGTTAGCATTAAGCCATGTTTCATCCAAGAACACAACATTTTGCCAATTTTTGATTTCTTTCACTTGCCGTAAAAAAGTATACCTTGCCATCGCTATATCAAATCTTTCCATCAATATTTTGCGTTTGTTACATTTTTTGTATCGAAATCCAATGGTCTTCAAAATCTTCGTTAAAGAACTTTCCCCACCGAAGAATAATCCAGCTTCCTTCAGTGAATGCAACAACTTTTTTCTTGTTGGATACTCCTTCTGTAAATAGTACCTAGCCGTAAACATGTCTTCGGATAGCATCGGCATCAAAGCTATCGATGCCTACGACTGGTTTTGCTCGTTTTCTCTTTTTTGGTGTGTGAAGTTTATTTTCTTCTGTGCCAGTCTCGCCATATTTTTTTTTAGTTATCCGTCTAACAGTTCGTTGTCCAATATTAAGCGCATCAGCTACGCGTTCAACCACTGACGTTATAGGTAAAATTGGCCCTCCATTTTGAGCTTCACGATCGAAATAGTTACGAAGGCGTATTACGAACTCACGTGTCTGACTATTTAGAACAGTTCTCTGCGTACGTTCGGTCATATCGACGAAATCCACAACAAAGGGCTTGAACAGAGTCCAAATTAACGAGCAAGGGTCAACAGTAATGCAGTATCAATATTTGAAATCCAAAGCCAGGTCAAAACTATATCACAATCGCATTGCACTGACAGTTTATACTTTTCGAAGCAACGTCAATTCGAAACTGCTTTGTTTTGCATTGAGCATTGACGCGAGTTTGCCGGAGGTAGTAGTTGTGCTAGCCAGCGATCCTATGTGACGATCGTATTAGATTCCATTTTTAAAAATTTTCAATTTAGAAAACCAAATGCCGAGTTGTGGTATATATCATATAAAAATAAAAATTTTACCTTTTGTATGAAACAGCTGATATTTTTTTGCGATTTCAGAGGTTTGTCCACATAGTGAAAATTGTTCATATTCACAAGTACATTCACCCCTTAAATGGTGCAAACTGATTTTTCTACACTTGTATACATTTTAGAAATCAATTTAATAAATAAATTTTGAGTCCTAAACCTAAAACTACATTCGATAAAATTTATGAATCTCTGCACATCACTATCGTCAATAAAGTAATACAATTATTTCCTTCAAAGTCGTTATCAATTAATACGGAACTTCATGAGCGGACAAACGTCAAACCGGCCATCATAGCGTGCCGCTAGTGTAGGAACTTTTTGAATAATACTATTCAAATCATCAAGTTGTCACTATTTGTCAATGTCATTGACAACTCAGTGATCACTGAGTTTAGTAAAATATTCGATTCAGACTTCAGTGATTGTAGGAACGTCGGCAACAACGGACCGCGAGTGAGTTGCACTGAAGTAATGTCAATATTGTTTACGAAATGGGTTCGTACGCGTTGAAAGGTTTTCTTTTTAATTTCATGGTCGGTCTTGTTTTGACTTTCGCGTTGCCATTCGAAGGATTGTACGAGTTGGATATTATTCATTACAATGATTTCCATGCTAGGTAAGTTTGGAATTAATACTTTAACTTTTACCTGTGGTTTCGCTTAGTATACCTAGACCATTTCTCTGATTCCTTTTCACATCGCTCCCAAGAATATAATATCGCTTTGATTAAAAATGTAGATAAAATAACTAATAGTGGATCGCCCCGAACTGAGACCTCGCGGTAACGGTATCCCATGATTATTCATTCAATCGATACATGACGACCAAAACTGACATTATTATTATGCCCGTTTTCACCAAACATACCTAAATCATCCCCTATGTAGGAGTCTCTTTACGTAGGTAGCTCCAAAACACAATCCTAAGTCCTAACATCCGTCCCAATGTCCTTTTAGGTGTCCCGTACAGGATCGTGATAAAGAAGTTGACAGTAATCATCACCTAACTTATCATAGGTAGCCCGTAAAGGTTAGGGAACGTCAGTGAAAACATTGAATTATTATGTAGGTACTAACGAGTGAAAACGGGTTAGGGGCATCTGTACAAATCGTCATCTATTGACGCGAATAGAAAATATACAAAATGCAGCAATTAATAGTTTATTGAAGTTTGATATTTAACTAAAGAATAATTTTAATTGAATAATATGTTATTATATTATGTACCTAAATAATAATGCTCGACGCAAAACTGTTTTTGGGATAGATCGTAGTCGTAACTCCTACGAGTAGTTCCATGGAATAGTTAATGACTGCGCCATCTATTAGCATTATTGTGAAGCTATGTGAAATTTACTGATGCTCATTAAAAATTAAATAATCTCGTTTCTTTATAATATTCATATGATTTTAGTATTTGTTGTTCAAGTACAGGATACAAGTGAAGTAAGAAAATAATTACAACTTGAAAATATATACCCAATTTTCCAGAGAGCGTCTTCAAGCGAGCGTATTAAATCGCCACTTTGAAAGCCCCCCATTTCGTCAATTTTAGGAAAAAAATAAAAAAAAAAATACGTTTGTACTCTGTTCCAAATTGTCTTTAAAATGATACACAGAAAACCTATGAATCGCAAATAAAAAAAAAATTCTTCGCATTCGCTTCTATGAGAGCCTTTCATCTTCATAAAGATTTTTATAACTTTTTAAGCCATTTTCGGCTGGAGACCATCGGTTTACATATTATATCTAAATTTGAAGTAATTACGTTCAGTAATTCAAAAGTTATAAGGCTCTGACAGACGGACGGACGGACGGACGGACGGACAAGTGCAAATCGCTCTAGTAAACTCAGAGACCTCGCTTCGCTCGGTCAACTAATAATCCTATATAATATGAAATAAAGATTTTTATAACTTTTTAAGCCATTTTCGGCTGGAGACCATCGGTTTACATATTATATCTAAATTTGAAGTAATTACGTTCAGTAATTCAAAAGTTATAAGGCTCTGACAGACGGACGGACGGACGGACGGACGGACGGACGGACGGACGGACAAGTGCAAATCGCTCTAGTAAACTCAGAGACCTCGCTTCGCTCGGTCAACTAATAATCCTATATAATATGGAACACCTTTCATCTTTAGAAGATCAGAATCAATCCTGGTATTCATTCTGATCGGCTAATCATGAGAGATGATAGACCTACTTAGTGATGATTGTCTAAAATAGGGATCGGAGTTGGGACGGATACTTACCTTACGGATAGGTATTGTACCTACGTACTACATACCTACTTACTGGGCAATCAGGTGGTCTTTTTGACTAAAATGTTTTATTTTTGATGGAAAATTTCATATTACGTACGGATTTTTTGACTTTTTGATTTTATTCCATTTGTGAATTAAATCAGTTAGTTTTTTAATTAATTATAAAAATGTAGGTATAATAGATGATATTACATTACTAAGTAGGTATATATGTAGGTTACTATAATTAGCAGGTAAGAGCGATACTATGTTAAGAATACTCCTTTTGATATCAGCAATGATTAATTTTAAAAAACTTACCTTCTTCTTCTTTCTTCTTCTTCTTTATCAACCTATAGACGTCCACTGCTGGACAAAGGTCTCCTGCATGGACTTCCACAGGCTTCGGTCTTGCGCCGCTTGAATCCAGCGGCTCCCTGCGACTCGTTTGATGTCGTCGGTCCACCTGGTGGGGGGTCTGCCAACACTGCGTTTCCCGGTGCGGGGTCGCCACTCCAACACCTTGGGACCCCAACGACCATCAGTTCTTCGAACTATGTGCCCCGCCCATTTCCACTTCAGTTTCGCGACACGCTGAGCTATGTCGGTGACTTTGGTTCTCCTACGAATCTCCTCATTTCTGATTTGATCTCGCAGAGATATACCGAGCATTGCTCTCTCCATCGCTCGCTGGGTGACCCTGAGCCTTCTTATGAGGCCCATAGTTAGCGACCATGTCTCGGATCCGTAAGTCATCACTGGCAACACGCACTGTTCAAAGACTTGAGTCTTCAGGCACTGAGGGATTTTGGACGAGAAGACATCTCGGAGCTTCCCGAACGCTGCCCAGCCGAGTTGGATTCGGCGGTTAATCTCTTTCTCGAAATTGGACCTACCTAGCTGGACTGTATGTCCCAGGTATATATACTCGTCTACAATTTCGAGCGCAGAGTTCTCAACGATTACTGTGTGGAGCGGAGCATGAGCATTGGACATGATTTTCGTCTTGCTCATGTTCATTTTCAGGCCCACCTGTTGAGAAACCCTGCTGAGATCATTGAGCATTGCATTGAGATCTCTCAGAGTCTCTGCCATGACTACTATGTCATCGGCAAATCGCAGGTGAGTGATGTACTCGCCGTTTATGTTGATGCCAAGTCCGTTCCAATCCAGAAGCTTAAAGACGTCCTCCAACGCAGCGGTAAATAGCTTCGGGGAGATTACATCTCCCTGTCGCACTCCACGCTGCAAGTGGATCGGTCTCGTAGTCTGGTCCTGTATACGTACTGACATAGTGGCGTTTTCGTACAAGCACTTCAACACTTGGATATACCGGTAGTCAATCCGGCATCTCTGCAGCGACCTCAATACAGCCCAATTTTCCACCGAATCGAAGGCTTTCTCATAGTCCACAAACGCTAAGCAAAGTGGCCGGTTATACTCTTCCGTCTTTTGTATAACCTGCCGCAGCGTATGAATGTGATCTATGGTACCAAAGCCTTTTCGGAATCCGGCTTGTTCGGGGGGCTGGAAGTCGTCAAACCTACGAGCGAGACGATTCGTAATGACTCTCGAGAACAACTTGTAAACATGACTCAGCAGCGAGATGGGTCTATAATTCTTCAGCAAGGTATTATCACCCTTTTTGAAGAACAGGACCACCACGCTCCTGTGCCATGCTTCCGGCGTTATACCCTCGTGAATGACGGAATTGAACAATCGCTGAAAGATCTTAAGTACCGGTTTTCCACCCGCTTTCAGGAGTTCCGCAGTGATTCCGTCATCACCTGGCGCCTTGTTGTTCTTAAGCTGTTTAAGAGCCATTCTAATCTCGTATAGGCTGACGTCCGGGATATCTTCGGTATAGTGTCGGGTCAGTTTGGCTCTGGGATCTTTGGCCAAATCCTCAACAGGTTTTTGTGTCGTGGTATATAACTGCCCATAGAACTTCTCGACCTCTCCCAAAATCTCAGGTCGAGAAGAGACGAGACGACCGTCATCAGTTTTAAGCCGCGTCAGCTGGCTCTGTCCGATAGACAGATCTCTCGCGAACACTTTTGAGCCTTTGTTCCGCTCGATGGTATCTTTAATACACTTGGTATTAAAGACCCGAAGGTCGCGAGTTTGTGCCTTAGAGATCTGCCTATTAATCCGCCGGTACGCAGCCGCGTCTACCGATGACTGTAGCCTCATCTCTTGTCTCTCCTCCATGAGCTTGAGAGTATGGTCAGAGAACTTTTCGGTTCTTTTCCTGCGATGGGTCTTAAAGAACTTAGACCCCACAGTATGGACAGTTTCCACGAACCTGTTGTTTAGAACGTCCACAGAAACACAGTCTGCTAGGCAATCGAATCGGTTCTGCAGTTCGAGTTGGAAGTTTTCGGGGTTTTGGATATGAGCACGAGAGGGTCGGAGAGTTGACTTACCTACAGCCAGTTAAATTAAAAATATTACAGTCTTATGCGCCGATCATAATACATATTATTATTGTTTTATTTTGAATTTAGGTAGGTATGCACCAGTATTAATAAGCTAATGGAAAAAAATATTTATACATACTTAGCTATTATCTACCTACTACCTACTACTCTGGTCACCGAATTGATGTAATGGAAGACGTATTAATTTTTATAACAATTAAAACATCTGTATCTATAAATACCTACTTTATAATAAATAATATCTTTCTTAATATTATTCCCAAAACTACGAGATACCAATGTCCCACTATCTACGCTTGATAGGTATCTTTGGTATAGTTTTGGTAGGTATAGATACGACATTACCATTTACCACGTATTTTCGCCTGAAGCACGTACCTAGTATAGTTGAACGTGTAGGCTACGTACCTAAAGAATATCCTAACCTATAGGTACCAAATCTATAGGTACCTACTCCGTACTAGTCAATAATAATAATCATAGATTAAGGATTTTTCAAATCCTAATATGATAGTTACTAATATTATAAACAAGCTGATGCCCGTGACTTCGTTCGCGTGGATTTAGTGAATTTAAAATCCCTCGGGAACTTTGATTTTCCGGGATAAAACGTAGCTTTTCTCTCCAGGTCAACTATACCCATGCAAAAAATCACGTCGATCCGTTGCTCTGTCGCGGCGTGATTGAAGGACAAACCAACAAACAAACACACTTTCGCATTTATCAATTAATTAGTATGAACTATGAAGTATGATGCCAAAAAATGTCTGTCTGTTTATTTGTTCACCTAAAATTTGGCAAGAAATAAGTACTTAGCTTGATTCCAGGGGAGCACTGGATACTTTTTAACTCGAAATATCTCGGGGATAACAACTATCCTTGTTACGGCTACGACGGGACAGTGTGTGGGCGATGCCATGCGGTGTCGCTGCTCAAGTACTAGTTGACTCTGCGGCGCCGCTGCGGGTCTTACGTAGAATAGATTAGAATAGAAATATTTTTTATTCAAATAAACTTTTACAAGTGCTTCTGAATCGTCGATGAATCAACCACTTGTTCAGAATGCCCTTCCTACCGAGAAGAAGCAGCAAGAAACTCGGCGGTTGCTCTTTTCAAAGCAGTTTACAATAGGTACTATGTTATGTATGCAGTGTATGCAGTCTAAAAATGCATAACTACTTACTTACAATTCAATACATGTTAAAATGGGCAGAAAGAAAGTAGCCCCATTCCCGCCGTTTGCACCCTTTCACGAGCATGACGCATGACCCAGCCGTTGCTTCGCTCAACCATATATGAGGGAACGTAACAACCCGTAGCGTAGTTAGGAATTGTTTGTGGTATGCAAACACCGGGCAGCGCGACAATTCAATCAAATATTTCAAAAGTACCCGCAATTTCGCCCGCGCATAGTTAGGGATTAAAAAAATCCGCGGAAATCCTTAGTTTTTCCGGGATAAAAATAATGTGTAGCTTAATATGTTACTGTTGCTTAATATGACTGTAGCTGATCATGCACTTTGGCGTTTATACCTACATATTTTATTAATAGGAGGAGTAGGAAGTAGGAAAACATAGGTGGGTATGAATGGTGTTGTACCATAAACTAGGTAATTTTTTACACTATTGTACCTTAGACTATACCCTGTTGAACCGTTTATTTTCTTTTTGACAGCTTTTGACGGCTCAGTCTCACTGAGTGAGACTGAGCCGTCAAAAAGAAAATAAACGGTTGGACAGGGTATAGGTACTTTATTTATTTATTTATTTATTTGCATTCATGTATCCACTTACACTTATTATATAGTTAGATTACATGAGGCCCCGTCAGGGCATTGCAAAGTTACATTTACAAAGTAATTAGGTTAGCTTAGTATACATTATTATTTACTATAAGGCGAGTATTTTATTTATTTATATTACTTTTGTATACTATTGGCGTCATAATACATAGGTAGCCACATACGTTATATGAGTAGGGCTGGATTAGGGGAGGGCCTCAGACTGAAATTGATTAAACCTAGTAGAAAAAGTTAAAAACATAATAATAATATTTTTTATACTTACATATTAATATTGGAAAGCAATACCTACATACATCTACATATTGTACTTATATGATCAACAATAAACTGTAACAGTAGGTGGAGACGCATGTTCGCGACCTTGACGCCGTTCTGCTGTGCTCTCGTAACCTTAACTTGTAGGTACTCTCGATAGGAGCATTGAAGCATATAAAAGATACGAAATAAATAAGTATGCGCTCTAGGTCGATGAATCCTACGTAAAAAAGATAGGTAGGTACATCGCTACGTCAATACCTAGTTAGTGTAGAACGTTCATCGTGTTGATATTGTAACAAATATTGATTTATTCAAGCAAAAAGTTTAAAAACTGTAAACCTTCATATTGATTTTGTTCGTATGAAATGTAGCCTATGTCACGCGGACTATAATGACGAATCGATTGACATCTCATTCATCAAAATCGGGTCAGTAGTTTAGGCGTTATGGTGGAAAATTCGTAAAATAGTTACATACATACACTGCTAAAATCATAACCCTTGCCTTTGGCTTTTCCGTAGTCATGTAAAAATATTAAATCAAGACGAAAATAGAGAGTGCAACAATTTTTGAAATTCGTCAAGGAATGTCGGAGATATAGTACCTACCTACAATCTACATCTAAATAATAAAAGGAAAAGGTGACTGACTGACTGACTGACTGATCTATCAACGCACAGTTCAAATTACGGGACGGATCGGGCTGGCGTAGTCGTTTTCCTATTTCCATGGAAATTTGAGTTATTTACAGATAGCTATGATCCGCTAAGAAAGGATTTTTCAACCCCTAAGGGGGTAAAAAAGGGGTTCGAAAAATCGAAACTAACGTAAGCGAAACCGCGGGCATAAAAGCTATCGAGATCGAACTTAGCTAACTAAGTATATAGGTGTCTACTTGAAAGTCAAATTGATAAACTTCAGCGTGGAATAATGTTTGCTAATGATAGAAATTAATACTAACCGGTTCACTATTCAGACAGCAGACAAAATAATTGAACAATGACTATGCTCATATGTGATTCATGGGACAGAGAAAGGGTTACAGTATTCTTACTCATAACCGATTTAAGTATTAAAAAGTTTTGGTAAGAAATGGTAACACATTTTCCAGATTCGAAGAAACGTCAGTAGAAACTCCAACATGCCGAGCCAACAATAACTCCTGCCTGGGTGGTTTCCCGCGGCTCTACAAGAAGATTGAATCCCTACGGCAGAAGAAGCCGCATTCAATACTTCTGAACGCAGGCGATAGCTTCCAGGGCACCTACTGGTATACGCTTCTGAAGTGGAACATAACCCAGGAGTTTATGAATCTTTTGGAACATGATGCTCATGTAAGTTAACGCGAACTGTTAGTCTAGAGACTAACAGTTACTAATTTTTTACCATCGAGTGCTAGAGCACTCGATGGTAAAAAATTAACAGAAACGAATACTGGAACTAAATATAGTTTATTGTTTTTCTTATGATTCTCACAAGTTGACTGACTTTAGTTAATTACTCAGATCACTTCTTTAAAATTACGCGATTCGCGAGGACCTCCAAAAGGTCTTTCGGCGACTGCATTCAGGATCTTAGCTTCCTTGCTGTACCAAACCGGCGGGCAGAAACCAGGTCCGTAGCTGGGCAGCAATTGGGCTAATACCAGAATGACTGCGAAGAGTTGGAATTAATTAGCCGTTTTATAGGCAAATATTGCTGATTAACATTTTATTATTTACGTCAATCGATAATAATCATGGCTCAGCAATACATGGCTTAGAACTAGGGATGTAACAGAACTTTGTATAAGTATGTTACGGGTAATGGTGGTTAAAAGGTAAATCCAGATTTAATTGGTATTCGGAATAAAATTCGGACTTTACCCTTTTACACCAGAGCTGGGACTGGGTAATTTCTAAATGGGCTACGCCAGAAGACTCCTTTCGTCGTCTCTTCATTGAGCTTCACCTGCTCGACATTTGTTTTGCTAAGGAGGAACCGACATGACAAAAATACTTCAGGTTCGCTTAGATAGGTATTCGTAACGTGACGTGAGGAACCGACATGACATTAAACACTTCAGGCTCACTTAAATAGGTATTCGTAACGTGAAGAACCGACATGACAAAACACTCGAGGTTCGCTTAGATATTCGTAATGTGAGGAACCGACATGACAAAAATACTTTAGGTTCGCTTAGATAAGTATTCGTAACGTGAGGAACCGACATGACAAAAACACTTCAGGCTCGCTTAGATAGGTATTCGTAACGTGAAGAACTGACATGACAAAAACACTTCAGGCTCGCTTAGATAGGTATTCGTAACGTGAAGAACCGACATGACAAAAACACTTCAAGTTGATTTAGAATTTTAGATCATTGATGTACATATTATATGGTATTCGTAATATTGTGAGGAACCGATATTATGAAAAAACATAGGTATAGGTGTAGGAGAGATTCGGTGGCGTCACTTTTATGGACCTTCTACTTAATGAGTCTATCCTTAATGAGTTACCATCTTCGTTAACTACTACTTAATGAGTTACCATCATAGTTGATTTACTAATAAGTACCTAAGTTTGTAAAATAAAATTAGCTTGAAAGTTTTATGTGAACTCCTTTATCCTCTAACCTCTGGAGTACATAATTATTTATATTTATTATGACTAAGTAAGTAGGTATATCAGATGGGTAGTTTAACTATATCTACCCATTAAAGTATTCCCCTCATTCAATATTTCCAACAACTTAACTATACGTAATGGTTGCAGCAAACCATTATGCAATTTACAAACGGATATGTGTGATAAGTATTCAGTATAAACTCAAAAGTGTATTGTTAAGAGAGACCGTTTCACACGCTCTTTGATAGATAATAATGCACCCGGCTTAAAGAGCTACTTTTTGTCATCATCTGTATCCCATCAACGGCTCACTACTGAGCGCATGTCTCCTCGGGAACGGTTATAGGCTAAAGCCCACCACGCTGGCTTAAATGCGAATTGCAGACTTCGACAGCTCTCAGGCGTCTCATATTTAATTACTTAAACATGCAAATAAATATACAATCATAATTCTGAAAAGTCAGTGATGCGGACCCGAGATTGAACCCGTAATCTCCCAAATAGGGGACCATAGTCCGAACCACTAGGCTGTAACTGATCTGTGTCATAGGAAGGGCCTTAAAATATATATAAAACTTTTCACCTCTGCGCAAAGGTATCAGCACTCTGCCCTGTACTTAGTTAGGTATACGTTTGTATGGAGAAGCGTGAAACTATAGCGTAACCTTTAGTGGTGATTTAATATTTTCAGGCAATCGGCAACCACGAATTCGACGACGGTCCTAAAGGCCTAGCACCTTACCTTAGAGCGCTCAGAGCACCAGTCGTCGCAGCCAACATGGACACTAGCAAGGAACCCATCTTACAAGGGCTCTATACGCCGCATATCATAATTGAGAGGAAGAAGAGGAAAATTGGGATCATCGGACTCATTACTCAGGACACAAAAGTGAGTCAGATCCTGTTTCCTTTGATTATGCTATAGTCGTATGTTGTTCTGTCTAAATTGATAATGATTATTATTATTGTTCTTCTTATTTACCAACCGATAGACGTGTACTGCTGGACAAAGGTCTCTTGCATGGACTTACACAGGTCTCGGTCTTGCGTCGCCTGAATCCAGCGGCTCCCTGCGACTCGTTTGATGTCGTCGGTCCACTTATACCCTGTCCAACCGTTTATTTTCTTTTTGACAGCTCAGTCTCACTCACTCTCAATATGTGAGAGTATATTATATTGTCACATAGTGAGAGTGAGTGAGACTGAGCTGTCAAAAAGAAAATAAACTGTTGGATAGGGTAAAAGTGGGGGGTCTACCAACACTGCGCTTCCCAGTGCGGGGTCACCACTCCAGCACCTTGGGACTCCAACAACCATCAGCTCTTCGAACTATATTATATAAACTTTAAACTTCATGATTGACCTGATAATTTGATCAAAAACAGGCAGATGTGGCAATGGCAACATGATTTTGGTACGATTCAGCTTGTTTAATAATGCAGTTAACGGATTAGAGTCGGGGACTAGTACTTACTGCTTGATGTTTAATATTAACTTATTGAAGAGTTTCCCGTCACTTTTATGATACCTACTTACTTGAAACTGAAAGTACTTAGGAAATATTAGGTATGCTCTAATAAGATCTTCTTAGACTGAGTTTTCACGGCGCGGTTCGCGGCCCGCGCCCGCGGCCTCCGTAGAATGCAGATTTGTATGGAAAATGAAGTTTCAATTTCCACGGCGCGGTTTGCGTCCGCGGCGGGCGCAGTACTAGCGGTACCGCAACCGCTGCGGTAGCGGGTGCGAACCGCGCCGTGGAAACCCAGTCTGAGAATAGCTTTGTTCGTCTTAAATTATTTATTTATTAGAAACGAGATCGTTGAAAATAGTCTCTCAGTTAAGTAGATAGTTAAGGTTTTCAAGGGAAGGACAGTAATAATATCGACGCTGCTTTTCCGGTTTTTATTGCGGATTTAATACTTCAAATATTCTCCTCATCACAGATTTTATCTTCTCCTGGTAACGTTGAGTTCACTGACCCGCTGGAAGCTGTGAAGCGCGAAGCCAAATTACTTAATGATAAAGGAGTTAACATCATCATCGTGCTGTCACATTGCGGCCTTGAAATCGACAAGTGAGTACTTTTAACTTAACGTTTACTGAGCGTTAATCCGTCATCGGTGAGTATCATTATCATCATCATTATTATCATCATCATCATCATTATACCAACCCAACGCTGAAATATTAATGGGCACGGTTCTTCTCACAGAATGAGAAGGCTTTAACTTTAGACCATAGTCCACCACGCTAGCCATGTGCGGATTTGCATTCTCCACATATCTTTGAGAACATTATGAAGAATTTACAGACATCCAGGTTTATTCATGATGTTTTTCTTCACCGTTTCCTTCAACGTATGTAGGTAGCTCCGAAAAGTAAGAGGATTATTAAGATTCTTTGAGGAATCTGATGCCCTAATGAATGGCACTCGAAGAAGAAGAAGAGGAATCTGAGGCCGAAATCTCACACAAGACATTCAAGGCTACCCACAGCTGTATAATTGCCTAGTAAGTTTTATATTGAAAGAACAACAAAGGAATCTCCGTAAATAGATAAGGAAAATAACGTTTAAAGCCATAGGGATCTAAGAGATAAGTCGTCTTGGTATTATTTATTTGGGTTAAAGTCGTATACTTAATATTATTACGTCTCTTTCATATTATAACTCCTTTTCGTATCTCAATCTCAAATCAGACCTTAGATACCATCGAGATACGAGGTTCTAGGTCTTCACCAAGATAATCCGGAAAAACTAAAAATCACATTTATTGGCCCAGAACCACAGAGTTTGGTGTAGGTTGGTAGTTGGTACCTACAAACAAAGAGAAAAATACGCTCCGAATTAAGAACCCCCTATTTTTTAAGGCGGTTTAAAAATTGTAAATTGAATTCGTTTACGTACTGTCCCTAAGTCAGTATTTAAGTTTGCAAAACCGAACAAATTGCTGTGTGTTTTCTCCAAGCAAGCGGAGGTTGGCAATCGTGAAGGCTAGTCGTACTTTACTACTGTGGCGAGGAACGTACGTAACATATTGTCAGGGTTGCTGAGGCACAACTTATCACGTCCAGCGAAAACTTGGTTTATTGAGCACAACGTTGTGGTGCGGCGTCTGGCCATATTAATAGCTAAGAGCAGGGTTGCTGTGCCACGACATAGCGAACTCTCAAAATTCTAGCGCTACATCACACCGATTTTTTTGGCATCTTTGATGGCTCTCCGTTCTAGTACTGTTTGCGACGTCACTATACGTCAATTTGTAAGGTCAGTGCAATAATAGATACTATAACTGATTTTACGATTTTACTAGCTATTAGCAAAACATCACTAAACGCCGCTCCCGTTTGTATGAAAAAAAGATGTGCCAAATCACACCGAGCTACATTTTTGATATGCTCGCATGAACGTGTTAAGGTGGAAGATACAGTTCTGCCCGCGAAATTCAAATTTAATTTGGTTTTTCGCAATTTGTAAACGGGAACTAATTTTTTGAGCTGTTATTAAAATATTCGAGATGCTATTATGATCAGTTCAAAAACATATTGAGCAGTTATTTAATTTAATGGCGGTTGATTAATTATTGCGACAGTAAAACATGGACAGTAATAAAAAATCAATTAGCCGGTTATTTTATCATACAATGTCAATTCTAAAAATAATTGAGCAGTCCAATAACTGAATGAGCGGTAAAAAATGATGGAATGAGCGGTTCGATTTTGGCAAAATCTAAAGTTAGGTTAGGTTAGGGTTATACATGAACACCCAGGTGCCCATGTTTTGTCATGTCATGTCAGGACCCATTTTGGGTCAATGTACCTTACTTAAGTTTAAAAAACCTGAGGGGCAAGGGAGGAGCGGGTGAGCGAAACAAAAGTACCGAACTTACACTTGTCTTACCGACAAATTCCGATTTATTACTGCCCACACGTAACTGCTCGTTCAATAATTTTTACCGCCCATTTAATTATTTTCCTGCTCAAGTATATATTCACTGATCCATTTCATTATTTTTTATTACTCATTTTTGTTTACTTTACTGCTTAGTTTTAACTGCTGAACTTGTTATTAAACGTGCCATTTATAATTTTTAACTTACCAAAACTGCTATTTACAACTGCCTCTTTAAATCAGTGCCTTTGTAAACTAATACGACAAAGTAGGCTTATGGCATTCTAATTGCGACAATGGCAGTATCATCTTCACAGGTTTATATAAAAATCTTTACTTGAAAGTCCAGTTTAAGAAATTAATCAAAATATCGACTAATTTGTGAGTAACTCACGTCCAACTCAGTATTTTGATTAATTTCTTAAACTGGTCACTTTCAAGTAAAGATTTTTATGTAAACCTGTGAAGATGATAATTCTACTGGCGCAATTAGAATGCCATTAGCCTAGTTTGTCGTATTAGTTTACAAATTGCGGAAAACCAAATTAAATTTGAATTTCGCGGGCAGACTCGTATAATCATCCTTAAGCCAGAATTTCTATGTGAAATAGGCGAAGTAAATTGTGCCGCGTGGGCATGAATGATTAAAGCCACTAAATAAACAAAGAAGTCTTGCAAAAACAGTCGCATCGTATCGCAATAAATTGGCCAGCTGGCTAGACAAATCTATGCCACGGTAATATTATCTGTATACAGTATTGTAACTCGGCCGTATCTTTGACATAAATGCCTACAGGCGCGCGGTACGTAAACATGCGATAGGGCTGCCCGCCTCCAGCACTTTAATTACATTTGCCTACTTTGTGTTTCCATTTAGTTTTGTGATTGTAAATATACTTTTTTTTATATAAACAAATAAAATACTTTGTGAATTAAATAGGAAGTGTTCAATAAAAATGCGTGTTGTTTTTTGATTGGTAGATTTAATTTAAAAAAAACCGGCCAAGTGCGAGTCGGACTCGCACACCGAGGGTTCCGTACTCTAGAAGTAAAAGTAAAACGATAATATTATATAAATTTGCTTATTAATCGTTAACTTTGTTTGTGGAGGTTTATTGTTAATATAAAAAAACTATGCTAGTTAGAGCATTGGTTTTATTTTTCCTTTAAAATATACATAAACCTCTATTGACCATAATTATTTCTGATTTTTCGATTGGTAAACTTCGGAGATAAGGGGGGAACGGTATTTTTTTCGACATTTTGCCCGATTATTCAAAAACTATTATATTTAGAAATAAATAAAAACCTGTTTTAGAATGTACATGAAAAGACCTTTCATATGATACCCCACTCGGTATAGTTATCTTACTTTGAAATTTCAAACTCCCGATTTTCCCCCTTTTTTAATTAAACTAAAATAATTATCGCGTTGGTTTTATTTTTCCTGTAAAATATACGTAAACTTCTATTGACCATAATTATTTCAGATTTTTAGATTGGTAAACTTCGGAGATAAGGGGGGGGGGGGGGGAACGGTATATTTTTCGACATTTTGCCCGATTATTCAAAAACTATTATATTTAAAAATAAATAAAAATTTGTTTTAGAATGTACAGGTAAAGCCCTTTCATATGATACCCCACTCGGTATAGTTATCTTACTTTGAAATTTCAAACTCCCGATTTTTCCCCTTTTTTAATTAAACTAAAAAGAATTTAAAAAAGTTATCTCTGGATGCGTTATTGACGAATTCATGCAACCAAAAACAGCACAATATATCCTCCTCGTCATATTAAATATGTACTTGAACTTATTTTTAGTTAAAAAATTGCGCAGTTATTGTTAAAAAACATAACACCGTCCGTTCGTCACTGCGGCACAGTCGCGACTGTCTGCGTACCGAGCGCTTACCGAGATCGAGGCGCGTAGGCATAGCTCGCGCTTCGTCCGTTTGTATGAAGTTACAATACTGTATACAGATAATATTACCGTGTCTATGCTGACACTTAAAATTATGTTTGCAAAGTTCAATGCTCTTAAGCTTAGACTAATAACGCATAGACCGATAGTTCCATACAACGAGACCTGCATAACGTGTAACCATTTTTCGAACTATGTGTGCTAAGAGGCGTCGTGTATTTACGCTCGCCGACACGTACATTAGTGTGCGTGCCCATAGGCAAATTAGCCTGTAAAGGCTACTATGAAAGGGTTATTTTCGCTCGCCGACACGTGCGTGCCGATAAGCGTAAAGAGCCTTTGAAGGCTTCCATGAAAGTGTTACACTCCGCGCGCGGCTACTGTCTTTCTATGCGTTATAATTCTATGCTCTTAAGAACTTGCTTTTTAATTTATAGAAAGATGGCCCAGGAGTCCGGAGAGTTTATAGACGTCATAGTTGGCGGGCACTCGCATTCTTTGCTGTGGAATGGACCGGCTCCAAGCGGTGAAGCAGTGGCAGGGCCTTACCCTGTATTCGTTGAGTCTTCCGCTAACAAGAAGCATAAGGTAATGAAATTTTCTATGTAGGTAGACATCCCGACAACCGTATCGAAATACGTTATGTAGTTACAGACAGAAGCAGAACGCTTAGTACGAGTTTTAATTCGTTTGATCGTAATAGTAAACGATGACATTAGCATCAAAGTAAAATGAACCATCATCATCATCATCATTACCATTAGTAACCCATCAACGGCTCACTACTGAGCGCAGGTCTCCTCTCAGAGAAGGGTTATAGGTCATAGTCCACCACGCTGGCCCAATGCGAATTGGCGGACTTCACACACCTTCAAGAACATTATGAAGAACTCTCAGGTGTGCAGGTTTCCTCACGATGATTTCCTTCACCGTTGAAGCAAGTGATATTTAATTGCTTAAACGCGCTTGACTCCGGAAAGTAATAGGTACCGTACCCGGGATCGAACCTGCGACACCCCGAATAGGAGACCACAGTCCAAACCACTAGGCTATCACTGCTTAAAATGAACCTTAACAGTATTGAATTAGAGCTCAATTTCGTGTATGTATTCTTATACGTTTACGTATAAGAAAACGCTCCAAATTAAAGTCGTCTGTATTGAATTTGTGCCTTTAAATCAATACTATTATGGTTCATTTTACTTTGTTGCTAATGACATCGTTTACTAATACGATCAAACGAATTAAAACTCGGACTAAGCGTACTAAGCGTACGTAAGCCATTTTGTTTTATTGAGGTAGAGTGATTTTCCAGAAAAATAACGTGAATCTTTTTTAATACCTATTTTACTTGATCATAATGCCTGATACATCATTCATTTTCGTTTGCATGGTTTTATTCCATGGTTATTGAAATTCCTGTAACTTTGTTTATCCTGAATAGCTATCTCCAAAAGGGAGACTTTCTCAGTGACATATTTTGATAGGACCGGTTTAGTGGAGCCTTGAAAAGATTGAAGATAAGCCTTTATTTGTATGGATTAGTTGCTACTTCAGTCGGGTATTTGTGTATGAACTTTATCCAATTTCTTTTAGGTAGTGATAGTCCAAGCATCAGCCTTCACCAAGTACATGGGCAACCTGATAGTTTACTTCAACTATCGCGGGGACTACGTCAAGTGGGAGGGTGGACCAATTTTCCTCGACAGAAACGAACCTGAAGGTTAGGAAGGTTCTTTTCTTTTTTTTTAAATGACCCGTAGGAAGCTTGACGAAACATCAAGAATTTCAGGAACTTACAAATTCTAATACGACAAAGTAGGCTTATGGCATTCTAATTGCGCCAGTAGAATTATTATCATCTTCACAGGTTTATATAAAAATCTTTACTTGAAAGTGTCCAGTTTAAGAAATTAGTCAGAATATCGACGAATTTGTGAGTAACTCACGTCCAACTCGATATTTTGATTAATTTCTTAAACTGGTCACTTTCAAGTAAAGATTTTTATGTAAGCCTGTGAAGATGATAATTCCATTGGCGCAATTAGAATGCCATAAGCCTACTCTGTCGTGTTAGTTTACAAATTGCGAAAACCCAAATTAAATTAAACCCAAAATTAATTTGAATTTCGTGGGCAGACCCGTATAATCAACCTTAAGCACAGAATACATACTTAATAGTACCTCTACAGCTACAGCAGAAGATTCTCCGCGCAAAATTATTTAAATAAACAGCGACTCTTGCTAACACATAATAAAGCGCTTAATTTAGCGCTATGCGGCAGTTATATTCACCAAAACTACCTACAGTTATATTCACCTTGATTACCTACAGTTATATTCACCTTGATTACCTACAGTTATATTCTGCTTGATTACCTATAGTTATATTCACCTTGATTACCTTCAGTTATATTCACCTTGATTACCTATAGTTATATTCACCTTGATTACTTACTGTTATATTCACCTTGATTACCTACAGTTATATTCACCTTGATTACCTACAGTTATATTCTGCTTGATTACCTATAGTTATATTCACCTTGATTACCTTCAGTTATATTCACCTTGATTACCTTCAGTTATATTCACCTTGATTACCTACAGTTATATTCACCTAGATTACCTTCAGTTATATTCACCTAGATTACCTACTGTTATATTCACCTTGATTACCTACATTTATATTCACCTTGATTACCTACAGTTAAATTCACCTAGAAGTTGCCTATCTATCGCGTAACTCTTATCCCTTCGCACTACATCAGCCGACTGAGTTGGTCCGACGAGCTGAGCCGACGCCGGGCTGCCTTAGGGTTCTTGTGCACTTCCACCGATTCGAGGTGGCCGTCATACAAAATGTACGTGCGCTTGTGCACTCATTCGATTCGTATTCGTATTTTATTATTTAGTTTTGTATGACGAATCGAATCGCACCTTCATGAACACGATAACGAATCGAACACAAGGAAGTGCACAAGAGCCCTTAAGCTTTTTAGGGTTCCGTACCAAAATGGTAAAAATGGAACCCTTATGGTGAGACTTTCTCCGTCCGTCCGTCCGTCTGTCACGGTCGATTATTTCAGTAACTATTAAAGCTATCGACATGAAATTTGGCATAGTTGTGTATAATAGTGGCCCAACATCATTGGAATAAAGAAATATGGAAAATTATTTTTAGTTTTGTTTTATTAAAAAAGGGGGAAAATCGGGGGTTTGAAATTTCAAAGTAAAATAACTACACCGAGTGGGGTATCATATGAAAGGCCTTTACTTGTGCATTCTAAAACAGTTTTTTATTTATTTCTATGTATAATAGTTTTTGAGTTATCGGCCAAAATGTCGAAAAAAATACCGTTCCCCCGTCCTTAACTTCAAGTTTACCAATTTCCTTAAAGTTTACCAATCGAAAAATCTGAAATAATTATGATCACTAGAGGTTTATGTATTTTTTACAGGAAAAATAAAAGCAACGCGAAAATTATTTTAGTTTGATAAAAAAGGGGGAAAATCGGGGGTTTGAAATTTCAAAGTACGATAATTATACCGAGTGGGTATCATATGAAAGGCCTTTACTTGTACATTCTAAAACAGATTTAATTTATTTCTATATATAATAGTTTTTGAGTAATCGGCCAAAAAGTCGAAAAAAATACCGTCCCCCCCCCCCCCCCCCCCCCTTATCTCCGAAGTTTACTATACCGAGTGGGATATCATATGAAAGACCTTTACTTGTGCATTCTAAAACAGTTTTTTATTTATTTCTATATATAATCGTTTTTGAGTAATCGGCCAAAATGTCGAAAAAAATACCGTTCCCCGTCCTTATCTCCGAAGTTTGCCAATCGAAAAATCTGAAATAATTATGATCAATAGAGGTTTATGTATATTTTACAGGAAAAATAAAAGCAACGCGAAAATTATTTTAGTTTGATTAAAAAAGGGGGAAAATCGGGGGTTTGAAATTTCAAAGTAAGATAACTATACCGAGTGGGGTATCATATAAAAGGCCTTTACTTGTGCATTCTTAAACAGTTTTTTATTTATTTCTAGATATAATAGTTTTTGATTAATCGATCAAAATGTCGAAAAAAATACCGTTCCCCCCCCTTATCTCCGAAGTTTACGAATCAAAAAATCTGAAATAATTATGGTCAATAGAGGTTTATGTATATTTTACAGGAAAAATAAAATCAATGCGAAAATTATTTTAGTTTAATTAAAAAAGGGGGAAAATCAGGGGTTTGAAATTTCAAAGTACGATAATTATACCGAGTGGGGTATCATAAAGGCCTTTACTTGTGCATTCTAAAACAGTTTTTTATTTATTTATATATATAATAGTTTTTGAGTAATCGGCCAAAATGTCGAAAAAAATACCGCCCCCCCCCCCCTTATCTCCGAAGTTTACCAATCGAAAAATCTGAAATAATTATGGTCAATAGAGGTTTATGTATATTTTACAGGAAAAATAAAACCAACGCTCTAACTAGCATAGTTTTTTTATATCTATCTATACTTGTCTATACTTATAATAAAACTGGAAGATTTCTGTACATTTAATATATTTTGAAAATTTTAACTGGGGGATGCTTTACTATCGATACTGAACCCAAAACAGATTTTTATTTAATTTTTGTCTGTCTGTCTGTCTGTCTGTCTGTCTGTCTGTCTGTTCGCGCATCACGCGAAAACTACTGAACGGATTTAAATGAAATTTGGTATAGCTTTAGCTGATACTTCGGGTCAACATATAGGATAGTTTCTATCCCGATAAAACATAAGGTTACTCCAGGATAGGGGATGAAATTTATTGTTGATTTTACTCCATAACTCAGTCAAATATGAACCGATTTTAATAATTCTTTCTTTATTTAAAAGTGTATAATATCAGGCATAGTTTGTCTAATTTTGATGAAGATCTGATAAATATTATTGGAGATAGAGGACATAATGCTTCACGGGTAGCAGCAAAAGTCACTCACGTAAAGGACAAAGATCGAATACAGGCATTCCATATTTATATGAGGGTTTTAGCCATAGACATAGACTTTAACATTAACCTCCAGGCCCTAGATGATTATACCATTGTGTTTGTTTTGTAGCCTACCCGTGCGAAGCCGGGGCGGGTCCACTAGTTAACAATAAACCTCTACAAACAAAGTTAACGATAAATAAGCAAATTAATATAATATTATCGTTTTACTTTTACTTTTGGAGTACGGAACCCTCGGTGCGCGAGTCCGACTCGCACTTGGCCGGCTTTTTTCTCATCTAAGAATACGTTTACGGTTTTTTAGATTTGCAAATAAAGGAACGACTAGCACCCTACGCCGCCGTGGTGCACCGAGCGGAGCAAGAGCCGATAGGCGAGAGCAAAACGACGCTTTACTTCGAGGACTGCGTATTTGGGGAGTGCGCTCTTGGAGACCTGCTGGTGGACGCGATGACTGAATTTGTATGTAATCAATTCATTCATTTTCATTATCTTGACCCATCGTCGGTACCTTAATGGGCACTAGGTCTCCTTTCGAATGAACGGCTTAGGCCATGATCCACCACACTGGCCATACCTCACTCTTCTCACACCGTTGAGAACATTATGTGTTTAAATATGAATAGATCTATATGTTGCACCGTATTATCCTCACACCTAACATACACACATAGTATTAGCTTTTCGAGAAAACTTGTAAGTAGATACCAAAATTTACCTTAATTTTCAACTTTTTTATTTTTCGGAAATTTTCCTTTACTTGTGCTGTAAGACCTTGCTTATAAACAAAATTGGCAATTCTAGGTCAACCGGAAGTACCTACCCTATAGGTTTTGGGTGAAAACCTATATGGTGGTTCCCGTTGACCTAGAATCACGAAATTTGGCAAAAAGCAAGGTCTTACAGCACAAATAAAGGAAAAATACCAAAAAATAAAAAAAGTTGAAAGTTATATATACCTAATAATAATAATATAATGGCGGTTTAATGGGTAGGTACGGAACCCTCTACGCACGAGTTCGACTCGCACTTGACTGGTTTTTATTGCTGAACAATGCATTCGACCTTTGCGAATAAACCATTCATTAAATTTTTAATGTTCCAGGCAAAGTCGATCAGGCCGGATTTCCATTCCATAGCGTTTATTCAGCGCGGCAACATTAAATCTACGATACTTAGTGGACGTAAGTACTTTTCTATAAAATGTTTAGATTTGTTACAGTTTTTGCAATTCACGAAGGCGAGTGAGCTTTACTTGTGGTTACTTCGTGTACATGCACATTGCATAATTGTGCGTGCCTGTCCAAAGCCTAGGTGGGAGCGGGCAGGCGCGAGCATTGCGTTCGCTCACACTTATACAGATACGACACACACACACAACCTTAAGTCAGTCGCCCTCGTGAATTGCAAGAACTATACTAGCTATTTGATGCCCGTGAATTTTTCCGCGTGGATTTAATTTTTAAAGTCCAGCGGGAACTCTATGATTTTCCGGAATAAAAAGTAGTCTATGTCACTGACCCCAGGCACTCAACTACACTCATGAAAAAAAAACACGTTTAGTTGTTGTTGCCGTGTTGTCTACGTTGATGTTATGATAGTTTTTGAAGTAAAACTTCTTTACGCATGCTTGACTTGGGGAGTAAGCTGGTGAATGCGTTGAAAAGTGTGATCGGGCGAGGCGAACGGAAGTTGAGAGGGAGATATAAGTTAGTGAAGATAGAAAGAGAGAGAGACGTTTCGTATATTACTGTAGGGGCAAGAGAGAGAGGTGCGAGCAGAAATTTTCTTTCTCTCTCTCTCATAGCCAGTTGCGTTTCGTAAGTTTTACTTCAGTCGTGTGGTCTAAAGCACACTCGTTTTTAGGGTTCCGTACCAAAATGGTAATAAAAATTCTTTTCAAAAAACCGACTTCTAACGCCACTACAAAGTATAAAAATAATTTTAGTTTGTCCATGTCTGTTGAAGTCGGGCGGGCCTATATACAAACTATGAAACCGATGCGCGACGCTACAGAATATGATAGACTCGTTTGTAGAAGTCGAGCGAGCATCGCGAGTCGGTTTCATAGTTTGTATATAGGCCCGCCCGACTTCAACAGACGTGGACAAACTAAAATTATTTTTATACTTTGTAGTGGCGTTAGAAGTCTGTTTTTTGAAAAGAATTTTTATTTTAAGCTTTTAAGTGTAGTATCCTATGATTGAGGAGCTAGGACCTGGAGCTCCATGATTTAGTCCATACTTGTTACCTACAATATCAATTCGTAATCGAAATTTCCTAAATCGCCATAGTTTTAGCCTGCAGCATCAGGCTTGAGGAGTTGAAGGTTAAAATTTTTATGGGACCATTTCGCAAACATCCTCTGTCGATTAAAAAAAAATCACGCGAATCGGTCCAGTAATCCCGGAGAAATCGGTGGACATACATAGAAAAAAAAAAGAAAAAAAAAAAAAAAAGATACCGGCCGAATTGAGAACCTCCTCCTTTTTGGAAGTCGGTTAAAAATGGAACCCTTAAGATGAGACTTTCTCCGTCCGTCCGTCCGTCTGTCACAGTCGATTATTTCAGTAACTATTACAGCTATCGACATGAAATTTGGCATAGTTGTGTATAATAGTGGCCCAACATCATGGGAATAAAGAAAAATTGAAAATTATTTTTATTTTTATTAAAAAAGGGGGGAAAATGGGGGGTTTGAAATTTCAAAGTAAGATAACTATACCGAGTGGGGTATCATATGAAAGGCCTTTACTTGTGCATTCTAAAACAGTTTTTTATTTATTTCTATATATAATAGTTTTTGATTAATCGGCCAAAATGTCGAAAAAAATACCGTTCCCCCCCCTTATCTCCGAAGTGTACCAATCGAAAAATCTGAAATAATTATGGTCAATAGAAGTTTATGAATATTTTACAGGAAAAATAAAAACAACGCGAAAATTATTTTAGTTTCATTAAAAAAGGGGGAAAATCGGGGGTTTGAAATTTCAAAGTAAGATAACTATACCGAGTGGGGTATCATATAAAAGGCCTTTACTTGTGCATTCTCAAACAGTTTTTTATTTATTTCTATATATAATAGTTTTTGAGTAATCGGCCAAAATGTCGAAAAAAATACCGTTACCCCCCCCCCCCCCCCCCTTATCTCCGAAGTTTACCAATCGAAAAATCTGAAATAATTATGGTCAATAGAAGTTTATGTATATTTTACAGGAAAAATAAAAGCAACGCGAAAATTATTTTAGTTTGATTAAAAACGGGGGAAAATCGGGGGTTTGAAATTTCAAAGTAAGATAACTATACCGAGTGGGGTATCATATGAAAGGCCTTTCTTTACTTGTACATTCTAAAACAGTTTTTTATTTATTTCTGTATATAATAGTTTTTGAGTAATCGGCCAAAATGTCGAAAAAAATACCGTCCCCCCCCCCCCCCCCCCCTCCTTATCTCCGAAGTTTACCAATCGAAAAATCTGAAATAATTATGGTCAATAGAGGTTTATGTATATTTTAAAGGAAAAATAAAAGCAACGCTCTAACTAGCATAGTTTTTTTTATATTAACAATAAACCTCTACAAACAAAGTTAACGATAAATAAGCAAATTAATATAATATTATCATTTTACTTTTACTTTTGGAGTACGGAACCCTCGGTGCGCGAGTCCGACTCGCACTTGGCCGGCTTTTTTTTTTGTATTGAAAATGTCTCGGGTTTTTTGGCAGCTGTACTAATGTTTATTTATTTGTTCCAGAAATAACCAAAGGCGTTATATTCGAACTCTTGCCGTTCAATGACCGCGTGGTATTGTTCGAGCTTCAAGGCAAGGATGTGCTGCTTGCCCTGGAACGGGGCGTCGCCGGCGCTTGGGACATGGATCCGTTCAAAGGACCCTATGTGCTGCAAGTTTCGGGTTTGTAGAATTTGCAAAGTTGTTCACTTGTTTGGCCGCAGATCTCATAAAAGCCTCGGCTTTATTATTTTTTTTTATTTTTTTAAATTTTTTTTCTTTAAAAAAGAATATCAAGCAAGTTGAACTTGACTAATATTCTCCTCTCCCCTCCAAATAAGCGGAAAGCTTGTGCCAGGAGTGGGTACGACAATAGTGCAACGGGTGGGATTCGAACCTGCGACCTCTCAGTTTTCAGTCTGCACCTTTAACCGTTGGAATATTGAGGCTTTAAATGAAATTTTTGTGGTTCTATAGCATCTACGAGTAGGTATCTCCTTACCATGATTACGGAAATAATGCCCGCTTTCACCAAGGTTCCTTAAATAAGGACTACCTACCTAAGTTAGGTTAGGCAACGCGCAGTAAATACCTAAGTATTTACTGTCAATTTCGATTTCTGCAATCGTTAGAAAACAAAAAAATGAAAATGAGAGAAAGTAGGCAACATTTGATAAATTTTGGTAAAGGGTTGCATTTGGGATTTAGCTACGTTAAGTGACTGATACTTAGGGGATTCTCAACTTCTATCCTCGTTTTACACATAATTCTTACTTACTTCCAAATTGCCTCCTATTCTAGCATTTTTTCTTGTTTTATAATCTTCCTCCTCCTTTCGTCGTATTCCCCATTACTGAGGGTGGTGACCCCTTCCACCAATGATCTTTTTATGGACGATGTCGCGCCATGTCGTCCGGTTCTCTGCGACATGGAGAGCTTCGTGGATCTTGGTGTCGAGAGCGGTGCGGATTTGATCCGACCAACGCATCGGGCTTCGTCCCCGAGGTCTCCTTCCATCCACTTTGCCAGTAACGACAATCTTTTCCAGGTTGTGTCCCTCTCTTCTGGCAATGTGGCCGAAATAATCAAGGATCCTCTGGAGACAGGTGGTAGATAGCCGTTTCGTGATCTTTAATTGTTTAAGGATCGATGCGTTGGTTCTGTGAAATGACTTTATAATCTTACCTATCCTACAATTTACCTTACCTATATTAGATATAAATGTGAAAGTGTGTTTGTTTGTTGGTTTGTCCTTCAATCACGCTGTAATAAACGGGATATTTTTTGCGTGGACGCAAACAAAGACTTGGAGAGTGATAATAGGTGATTCGTTTATCCGCTACGCTATCAAAGCTATAATGGAACGTGTGTAATAAACGAAGGCAACAATTGTCCGGACGGAAAATTCTTACACTTTTTTCGCCTAACCTCCCATCCACGAAACCGTCCGAAAAGGAACTTCTTTCCAAAAATTCTTACACTTCTTATTCTTACCTGTCTACAGGTCTCCAAGTTACGTATAACGTATCGCTACCAGAGGGTCAGCGAGTGACGTCAGTGCACGTCGGCAACAGCAGAGAAACCAACGTGCCGCTGGACCCTTCAGTGTACTACCATGTCATCGCACCGGCGTATTTGGCTGACGGTGGAGACGGGTTCACGGTGAGAAATGCTTTACCTTCAACACTTCATCATCATCAGCAGCGTATCAACGGCCACTACTGAGCGCAGTTCTCCTCTCAGAGCAATGTTATGCGCCAAAATCCACGCTGGCCCTATGCAATTTGGCATCCTTCACATACCTTTGAGAACTTTGCAGAACTCTCAGGCGTGCAGGTTTACTCAAGATGTTTTCCTTCATCGTTGAAGAATTGCTTAGACGCATATGACTTAAGTCAAGAGGTGCGTGCCCAAGCTCGAACCTGTGACCCCCTCGAATAGGAGACCGCAGTCCTAACCACTGGGCTATCATTGCTTCAGGTCTCCTCTCAGTGAAGGGTTATTGACCATAGTCCACTACACTGTCCCAATGTAGGTAAATTGGCAAATATTATGGAGAACTCTCAGGCGTGCAGATGTCCTCACCATGTTTTCCTTCACCGTTGAAGCATGTACATTTAATTTCTCTGAGAGGATACATACGTTCTTTTTTACATTTTGCGTAATACACGCACACGGTCGTTAAAAATTTGCCCTGTGTAGACAAGCCGAATGTGGTTTCTCGCTATATTTATGCTACATAGTAATTTTTTTTTCTTTCTCTTCCAGATGTTTAAGGAGGGCAAAAAGAACGTAGAAGTCGTCGGTCGTGATCAGAAAATTCTGGAAACGTACATTGAGAAGCATTCCCCTATTAATATATCTAAGGACGGAAGAATAGTTATTAATACATAGAATACTTTATAATAATATAGTTATATAAAATATCCTAAATAATATTTTAATAGACTGTTTTTCATTTTTATAGTACAAGATTTGCTGTTATTTAATTAATAAATTATTCATATGATTTCAACGTTTTATTTACCTTCGATATCTACTTATCTTGTCTCTTTGTCTTGTTTTAATATAATAATTAATTATATTATGCTTAGGCTTTATAATAATCATTGTCATTGATTTCAAAAAAATTCTTAGTAGAGTCGGTAATAGGTTCCCTTTGACAATTAAATATCATTTGTCTATGTAGGTTCCTGTTGCCCTAATTATTATATTTCTATATCCAGCTATCGGTACAAGGAAAATCTAGTATTGAAGCTACGTCTATTGTCTGCACACAATTGTGATTGATGATTTTCCTTTCTCACTGCAAGGTCGAAATGATGGCAGTCGAAATAAAGAGACCATTCAATGAATATTTAATAGCTACTAATAATTTATGTAAGTTCAATATACGAGTACCTATTGAACATACCTAAGCACCGGATTTTAATTATCACATGCACTCGCAAAATAATGTAGGTAGGTACCTTGTTTGGAATCAACGAAACGATCGCAATTTTATTTACTGTCTAAACACACGTCGCTTTACACATTATGAACGTTGAGTGGCTGCAAGAACAAACTTTGTAAGTATTACCAAATCTGCGGTCCCTATTGCCACTTTGGTTTTATTGCAATCACCAGATTTTTAACGGCAAAAGTTGGTATCTAACCTTTTTGAAATAAGCATACTTAGGTACGGATCCGAGACATAGTCGCTAACTATGGGCCTCATAAGAAGGCTCAGGGTCACTCAGCGAGCGATGGAGAGAGCTATGCTCGGTATATACCTACCTGCGAGATCAAATCAGAAATGAGGAGATCCGTAGGAGAAACAAAGTCACCATATACGTCATATCAGCGTGTCGCGAAACTGAAGTGGAAATGGGCGGGGCACATAGTTCGAAGAGCTGATGGCCGTTGGGGTCCTAAGGTGCTGGAGTGGCGAGCCCGCACCGGGAAACGCAGTGTTGGCAGACCCCCTACTAGATGGATCGACGACATCAAACGAGTCGCAGGGAGCCGCTGATGGATTCAAGCGTCGCAAGACCGAAGCCTGTGGAAGTCCATGCAGGAGACCTTTGTCCAGCAGTGGACGTCTGTTGGTTGATAAAGAAGAAGAAGAAGATACTAAGATGTAGTATAGTACCGCAATAGGTGTTGCATCTATCTACGTGAAAATAATAATATGAGCAAGTGCTGTACCTAGGAACGCTTGTAGCTGTGGACACAATCGATTCCGTCGAAACTAGCAACCCTAAATTTCTAATTTGAACGCGACCGTAAAGCTTTGTCTATGGTTGACAGTTCGCGTTCAAATTAGAATTTTAGGGTTGCTAGTTTCGGCGGAATCGATTGTGTCCACAGGTACAACCGTCCTTAGGTATAGCACTTGCCCCTATATCATTAGGTAGGTAACGTATTATGACATTGTCTAGTTGGGATAAGTGCAGTCGATTGCGTTGGAGTGGAGAACTTAAGTAATCTAAGTCGGTAAGTGGTAGGTAAGTTTATCGAGTCTGACCGAATTTGGCATTTTCGTTTTCTCCGCGGCACCATTTCCGTTTATACCTATTATTACTAAAGTAATTAATTATATAATCGATAACAGACTTACCATTGGGATTGGTCTTATGACTTCGTCATAAGAAACCCCGAACCCACCGCATTGTTTTTCTAAAACACCATACCCATTAATTGAATAATGGAAGGGGAGTTACATTTTTTAGCTCACTATAATTATTATGAAATATAGATTTGCAATTACAACTTTATTAGACAAGATAAGCTTTGCATCACATACGTTCTTACTTATTTAAATGTATTGTAATATTATTTATTATAATAATTGCTTATTTAATGATGGTTAAACGGTATTATCTTCTCTAATAATACCTAGTATTATATTTTTATGATCGCTCGTAATGTATAAATAGGTAGGCAGTAGGTACATGAATGATTGTTATACTTTTATATGTATAGATTAAAGTTTCGGAAAGAAGATAATAATACTATCGACATTATTTATCTTGAGGTTATCCAATGAAATAAGCCATGTAGAGTTAGGTAGGAGTTAGGTTTTAAAAAATCCCGTGGGATCCCTCAATTCTTCCGAGATAAATATCAAAACCAGCCCATACAAAATAATATATCTTATATATATAAAAGAAAGTGGTGTTAGTTACACTTTTTATAACTCAAGAACGGATGAACCGATTTGGCTGAAAATTGGTGGAGAGGTAGCTTAGAACCAGGAGACGGACATAGGATACTTTTTATCCCGTTCGACCGCGTTTCCGTCATGTCACTATAAAACGTGGTATAAGATAAACGCATCTGACATGGAATAACAAAACGCAAATGACAGTGGAATAACAAAACGTAAATGACAGCTAAACGTAATTTTGTCTTTGTTTAAGTATTGTAAAAAAATTGACAATTATAAAAAGTGTTATAATAAAGCATTACTGATATTATAAATGCGAAAGTGTGTTTGTTTGTTGGTTTGTCCTTCAATCACGTCGCAACTGAACAGCGGATTGATGCGATTTTTTGCATGGGTATAGTAATGGATGTAGTAGTGGTTCCTCAGACCGGGAGAGCTACTTTTTATCTCGGATAATGAAAGAGTTCCCGCGGGATTTTTAAAAACTAAATCCATGCGGACGAAGTCGCAGGCATCAGCTAGTTTATATATAAAAGAAAGTGGTGTTAGTTACACTATTTATAACTCAAGAACGGATGAACCGATTTGGCTGAAAATTGGTGGAGAGGTAGCTTAGAACCAGGAAACGGACATAGGATACTTTTTATCCCGTTCGACTGCGTTTCCGTCAAGTCACTATAAAACGTGGTATAACAAAAACGCATCTGACATGGAATAACAAAACGCAAATGACAGTGGAATAACAAAACGTAAATGACAGCTAAACGTAATTTTGTCTTTGGTAAGTATGGTAAAAAATTTGACAATTATAAAAATTGTAGCTAAACGTAATTGATAATATAATCAGTAATATGTTTTCTCTTTGAATCATCATTAACAATGCCGCGAGCAAGACGATCAAATGTTTCCTACTACAAAGCTACGGATTGACGTGATTTATTGGATAGGTATAGTTGAGAACCTGGAGGGTGACAAAGATTTCCCGCGGGATGTTATGAACTAAATCCACGCAGACGAAGTCGCGGGCATCAGCTAGTATATTATAAAAAATCTTTTTAAACAACCGACTTCAAACTCCCGCTTTTCTACATCACACACACACACACTATACAAAGTATTTAATTTATTGTTGATATTTTAATAACCACTCGACCGATTTCGATAAAATTTATATAGGACCACCTGAAAAGTATGCCGTTTGAAACGAAAAAAGAATTTTTCAGATCGGTTCACACGTAAGTAATCCGTGAACATACATAAAAAAAAGATTGAGAATTTAGAACCTCCTCCTTTTTTGAAGTCGGTTAAAAATCACGTTGATCCTTTGCTCTGATATTGCTGCGTGTTTGAAGGACAAATCAACATACAAATACACTTTCGCAATAATATTAGTAAGGAATGTTAAGACTGGTTCTATGTGCAATGTCAGGAATTTCAATGTTTATGCATAACCTATGAGTCCCCTTTCCTTTTATGTTAATAAATTGTAGGTACCTACCTATTATTATACCTACTTTGACTGCCTCCTTAGTCTGGTGAATAGTATGTTCGACTGCGAATGAGAAGTTCCGGGTCAGAAAAAATAAAGCTCAGGTAATTAGGTTTTCCTGTTAAGAAATTATGTATACTAGCCCGGACTTAAGGCGGCGGCGGTGTGCCCAAGCCTCAAGGAGCACGTTAAGAGGATTGTCTAGTTGAAAATTTTCATACAAAAAGTGACAAAAAGCGATAACGTTTTGATACCCGTAAATGTTGTCCAATGTTCATAATTTTTTGAAATGTTGCAGATACAATGAAAAACTATGCCCGTACGTTTTAATTTTAAAGAAATATTGCTTATGTTAAAAGTTATTAGTGACTAAATATCCATATTTTTGACTAAAAAACTTCCTCGACTAATTTTATTTTTTTAAATTTAACTAAACTGAAATACTAAAAAAATGAAACGTACGAGCCTAGATTAAGGTGTACTGAATCTAATGAGACCAAAATTGTCTAATTTTGTAAACGTTTAGGGGGGTAAAAACGTTATGACCCGAAACAATATTTCAAGAATAAAATTTAGGCAAATAACTCCTGGACTTGCAACTCTCTCTATCGCACGATGCGGGTCGGGCAGCGAAGCGTTGTGAAACAGATAGCATTTTGGAAAATACCTACTCGCGTCGCGTTTCGTCACTAGACACTACTCTTAAGCAGTTGTTCCTAGTCGGATTTCTGTTCTTTGGTGTAGAAGAGTAAGGGAATTGCACTTGGGAGTGCACTCTGTGAGTACCACTCTTATGCGGCGCGGGGCGCCATCCTGTTATGCTCCGCTGCAGTCTAATCTCTGTCTACATTCAAGTTTTTGCTCGTTCAAGTATCTTACCTACAATACGGCTTATAACTGGAATGAACTCCCGGCTGAAATTAGACGAGCTTTGACCGTTTTTAAAAGCCGTCTCAAGCAACACTAATTATCTTTCCAAGCTTTAAAATAAGTTAAAATAGGGTACTATAATAAACTAAATAGGGTCCTAGGTACTAATAACATGTTGTGTGTCATACTTATGATAAGTATATTCAGTGCATGTATGTATATTTTATATACATACATACACACACACACATATATATATATATATATATATTATTAGGTATGTATTTGTATATTCTTATTATTAATATATTCTTATTTAAATGTATTTTGTATACTTATTTTGAATCTATTAGAGTGTATGTATGTGTAATAATTATATTATTGTTTTTTATCCCTTGTGGTAGATTCATCGACTATTCAAAAGTACTTGTAAAAGTTTATTTGAATAAAAAATATTTCTATTCTATTCTATTCTGTATCCAATAAAGTTGTATAAATAAAAATAAATAAATATAACGAAACAAATAAATTCACTTCAACATTCAAACTTCATAGCGGTATTTATTAGGCACAACTATAACAGACTAAAAAAAGGTTAAAATTTTGAGAGCATTCTCAAATTCAAGGCACATCCACATTACTACTACAGCACCAATAAATTAATTATTCGAATGAGGCCCGCTTGCAGAGACGCCGGGTTAAAGTTAGCTCAGGAATAAATTTGTAATTTTGACCGAAGCTTTATACAAAATCTGTAAAAGCAGCAGCTAACTCTGGGTTAACAGGATAACTCGACATTTCTGGAAGTGGGCCTTAAAATTTTAAGGTAGGTAGTAAAGACTGAATAGTAAGCTCATCGTGCGACTAGATTACCTTTCGTGAGAAAATTCCCTGGGAAATCTAGCTCATAATAATTTAGTAGTTTGTGATTATCTCCGTCACCATCATAATCCTCATCACTGAGGGTCGTGATCTCTCCCATTTACCTACCACATAGTGATAAGGGTTTTCTTTAGATACCTATAGATACCATAGTATTTTTGAGAATTCATGGGACAAGCAGAAGGTTTCAAACAAAATAAGATTATGAAAGCCAATGCAAATATTGCGAAGCCTTGACCTTTATGGTCCAAAACGATGAACAGAGGTAAGTTAAATAATAATATAAAACCCATCAAAAGGACACTGTTTGAGAGTGTCCGCCCGTGGTAAGGATGTCTTGCTCTTAACCTCATCAACTGACCTCGACCTGCTAGGATGACCTTAAGAGAGATGCCTCTAGATGTGGGCTGACCATAACTTGTCAATCTTGACTGCACTTGCTTACGGAGTTCATTGCGGTTTAGTTGTTTAGTAGTACTTAATCACGCACTTGCAGCCGACGTTTTTGCTGTTTCGTATTTTATTACGATAACACTAAATAAGTACGATAAAAATAAGTACGATAAAACTTTAGCATAAATCTGAAGAAATTTAGTTCAAAATGTATCCATTGTTTGTGTTATGTTCCATCGTGTTTAGTGTTTGTGTGGACGGCCGGGTGTTGAAGAATGACTTGTTTAGATTGGATATAGTGCATTACAATGATTTTCACGCGAGGTAAGGAAGTGTTTGATTATTATCAAAAGCTGTTTTGCAACTACACAAGGTCATGAACTTTTTGTTAGGATAGTTGTGGAGTTAGCTTTTAAAAAATCGGCGGGAACTGTTATTTCACGGGATAAAAAGTGTCCCTAACACTCTCTATGTCTTTAGCTATATGTATCCAAAAAGTAGCTCGATTAAGTCAATCCGTTGCGCCGTGATTGAAGGACAAACCAAGAAACAAATACCTACATTATGCATACATGCATAAGTGAATTTAATTGTATGAATGCAAGCGCTGCAAGAAAACCACTCGACCGACCTAGATGGAACTTTCACCGTCACCGAAATCAGAATTGAAAAGAATTTTATATATATTAAATTCAATTGGAATGAAAATATAATTGATAATAATAGTAGTTAGTAATAATGGAATAATGCACAAAATTACATCCTACTAATATTATAACATTACACCCTAGAAAATAAAACTATTATAATACTTAAATTGTTATTAACATTAAATTTTTTTTTGGCGCACAATACATGCATAAATAAATAATAATAACGAACGAGAATGACACTAGTCCATAATAAAGCGAAGGCAACGCGGTATGTAAGTGTTTCTGAGACAAAAGTATGTGCGTTACGTATGCGCCAGCCGCCAACTGCAGCGCGGCCTGACTGTCGCGTCATCGTCCTATCGTCCTACCCAAGCGCTGGGTAGGACGATAGGATGACTAATTTTTTTCTTTGTCAATTTCATCAACCTTCTTGCGTAAATTCATTCATATAAAGTCTTTAATGATGATTTTGTTATTAAAAACCTGAGGAAATGATAATACTCATAAATTAATATTTAATACATTTTGAGTTCCATGGTTTAAATACTATATAGGGTGGAAAAAAACTATGGGCCCTGGAGGGGAACTACCTTAAATCCTTAACTTAGATCATTTTACTTTTAGGAAACATTCCCTTATTTTTAAAAAGAAACAAAACTGCATTCAAAGTTTTTCGAAAATTCGCTTCTCTCACCCGGGAATCGAACCAGCTAAAAATTCAAAAAATAAACACTCGCTATTTTATTGCACTAGTCGATACAGTCAATAATAAAGATAAAATTTCTCCAAGAAACATTATATCATACACACGTCTGTCGTAAAAGATATCCGGAAAATCGAAAATTTGGCATACAAGTTCTCTAGTCAACATTCCCTAGAACTGTTCACCTTCAACAAGTAAAAGACACTTTATTATTGTCTTATAAGTCTAATATCCAAAGACACTGTATGAAGTATAAGCTTGCTAATTATCTATAAGCACCTTGTTTAAGATTTAGATAAAATCGTTTTTTTGAGAATTAAAAAAAAAGAATTGCAATTTAGCTTCTACACTGTCGAGCTGAATTGCAATACTTATTGTTTGAAAAGTACCTAAGCTTCTAATAAATCGATACGCCATTATTACACAATTACTAAATGGAAGCAAAACAAAACAAAATCGATAAAAATGCTCAAAATGTTCATTGAATTTCAAAATTGCAGTCCCGCACCGCAAAGTTAAACGTTTAAATTTTTAAACTTTTCGTAAGAAGGAAATGTGCATAGAATTATTATTACCATTAAACTGCCATTAAACGATTTTCTTATCAAAGCCTTCAAAAAGGTACTTAGAGATAATAATTAGCAAGATTTGTACTTCATACAATGTCTTTGGATGTTAGAGTTATTAGAAAATTATACTTAATGTGTCTTTTACTTGTTGAAAGTGAATAGTTCTAGGTAATGTTAGATAAAGAACTTGTATACTAAATATTCGATTTCATGGATATCTTGCAAGACAGACGAGTGTAAGACATAATGTTTCTTCGAGAAATTTTATCTTTAACATCAACTGTATCGACTAGTGCAATAAAATAGCGGGTGTTTATTTTTTTGATTTTTAGCTGGTTCGATTCCCGGGTGAAACAAGCGAATTTTTGAAAAACTTTGAATGCAGTTTTGTTTCTTTTTAAAAATAAGGGAATGTTTCCTTTAAGTAAAATTATCTAACTTAAGGATTTAAGGTAGTTCCCCTCCAGGGCCCATAATTTTTTTCCACCCTGTATACACTATATAGTATTAGGTCTTTACCTATGAAATTGCCTTTCTTCAGGACTGGTCATTTCAAATAAAAAAAAGTTTGTAATGGCTCTGTATTCTAAATTCAAATTAATTTTGTTTTAAAACCATGACATTCTATTTACAAACTCAGTCTTTTGTTTTTTGATTAGCGTTGTATTTTCATTACATTTGAACATTTATCGTCATAATGGATACTTTAAAAATCCGTGTAATTATGGAATATGAGTTCCGTCGTGGCACCAACGCGACACAAACGGCCCGTAACATCAAAAACGTTTACGGAGAGAACTGTACAAACGATCGCACAACCCGTTATTGGTTTTCCCGGTTCCGTTCTGGAAATTTTGACTTGAAAAATGAAGCTCGTGGTCGTCCGGAGACTTTGGTTAACAATAATGAATTATTATGGCGATTGTGGAAGCTGACGAAACTCAATCTACAGCTGAGCTAGCAGCAGCTTTTGATGTAAGCATCAAAACAATATTGATCCATTTGCGACAAATTGGCAAGGTAAAAAAGCTTGATAGATGGGTGCCCCACGACCTTAACGATCGCCAGCGCAACGTACGCGTCGAGACCTGCCTTGCGCTGCTCAACAGGCAAAGAAATGAAGGAATTTTGAAACGAATTGTTACGTGCGACGAAAAATGGATTCTGTTCGACAATCCCTTAGTCAAAGTTGGTTAGACCCTGGTTCAGCACCAAAGCAATGCCCTAAACCATAAATGACCCCTAAAAAGGTGATGGTCACTGTTTGGTGGTCTAGTGCGGGTGTGATTCACCACAGCTTTTTACAAAACGGCATGAGCATTAATGCAGATGTGTACTGTGAAGAACTGGAGAGAATGATGGAGAAGCTTGCACATCTGCAACCAGCTTTGGTCAATCGGTCGTCCCCACTGCTCCTTCACGACAACGCGCGACCCCATACTGCGCAACAGACAGTCTTCAAGCTGCAAGAGCTGGGGTTGGAAGCTCTCCCTCATCCGCCATACTCACCAGACCTTGCACCTACCGACTATACTTTTTCCAAATATTTAGACAACTTTTTAGTGGGTAAAAAATTCAATTCCCGAGAGGCAGTACAAAATGCCTTTGAAGAGTTTGTTGCCTCCCGTCCAGCTGATTTTTACAAGAAGGGCATCAATAAACTGCCAATGCGTTGGCAAAGATGCGTCGATTGCATGGGTGATTACTTCGAATAACAGAAATAAAAAAGTTTGAAAAAATAAGTACTTTCACTTATTGCATACAAAATGGCAATTTCATAGGTAAAGACCTATTATTTAAACCATGGATCTCAAAATGTGTAACATCGCGGGTTGGGCGCTAGTGGTTCACGCGCTCTTTTTTTTCTCTCTTTGAACATTTCATGCACTCAATAAGCTTTTTCTCTTACGTCTTACGTTTTCTTCTTCATCGAGCGTAACAGCTATGAGAGCCAATTCACGGTTTCTAAAGTTAGACATAACGATACACGCGGGTAGACCTAGTGACCATTTATTTGCGGTTAACGCAATGTACACTCGTTGACCACGCGAAGTTTACGGTTGACAACGCGGCGTCCACCCGTGGACCACCTGTCGACTACGAATGGACACCGAGTGACGAAGTGGTGCTGGTCGGGTGACGGGTGACCCTAATGAGCTATGACCTTAAGACGACCCTTTCTTTTTGCAGGTTCGAAGAAACTACAATATCTTACCCAGTATGTAAATCAAACGATACTACGTGTCTAGGCGGCTATGCTCGCCTCTACTATGAGATCAAAAGTCTGCTTAAAGAGAAGCCTGGTGCCTTACTATTGAACGCTGGTGACACCTTCCAGGGTACCTACTGGTACACGTTGCTGAAGTGGAATATCACGCAGAAATTCATCAATTTGCTGCCCAATGATGCCCATGTTTGTACTTTTATTTGTTCGTAATTTATATTTGTGATCTTTTTGTCACGATTCAAAAGCATCATAGACGTTCACAGCTAGACATAGATCTTTTGTATAGATTTCTACGTGGCTCGGTTTTACGCTACCTGAATCTAGCGGCTACGTGCTTCTCGTCTTAAACGTCACGTAAGTGATGTCTTAAAATGAGCAATTGAATATTAGTTTTCAATTCGATGCCTTAACATGGGTAGCATAAGTATGTCACGCACTCTTTAAACATTTCTGTGGTGGTGTCGTGTGATGCGGGTTGTTACGTTCCCTCAAATATGGTTGAGCGAAGCAATGGCTGGGTCATGCGTCATGCTCGTGAACGGGTGCCACCGGCGGGAATGGGGCTACTTTATGTCTGCCCATCTTAAGATAGAAGTTAGTCGGTATGCATTTTTGGAACTTCTCTCATTGTGGAAACACTGCATCTATAGCATAGTATTTACTGTATTGTAAATTTGTTTTGAAAAGAGCAACCGCCGAGTTTCTTTCTGGTTCTTCTCGGCAGGAAAGGCATTCCGAACCAGTGGTAGATTCATTGACTATTCAAAAGCACTTGTTAAAGTTTATTTGAATAAAAAATATTTCTATTCTATTCTATTCTATTCTCGTTTGATAACAATGATTAAAACCTGATATTCCTTTATACAGTAGGTTTTTACTTTTGCCTACTAGACTTATCCGCGTGGCCATACTTACTTTTTGAATTGTTAGTTTTTCTGATATAAAAAGTAGCCAATTCAATTAAATATTACTTAATTTTGTTATGCTTTGCACTTTAAAGCATAAAAAATTGCTTGCTTTGCAGTGTATAATGATTATAAAGTATTTTCATCCAAAAACACTTTTTGGCGATGACAAAAACTATTGTTAACTTTAAATAATAATTCGGAACGTTATGTTTATTTCTAAAACCTTTGTCCTCTCAGTTGACTTTTTCATACAAAGCCTTGGCCAGATCAATCAATTGATTTCTCTAAATCGATCTATGGAACTAACTATCTATTTATAGATGTTGCTTAATAATATGGTTTTCATTAGTTACTTACGCCCTCTAAAATTATAAAAGTATTTTTAGTAATGTAAAGGTAATAGTCAATTATTCAGTTATTTACTACTCGCGACTGCGTCCGCATGGATTTAGTTTTTAAAATCCCTCGGGGACTCTTTGATTTTCTGGGATAAAAAGTAGCCTATGTCACTCTCCAGGTCCTAAACTATACCCATGCAAAAAAATTCGTCAATCCGTAGCTCTGTTGCGGCATGATTGAAGGACAAACCCACAAACAAACACACTTTCGCATTTATAATATTATAGTATAGTATGGTCAGCTGGTCTAAATAGCTATTCGAAAAAAGTAAAAAAAAAAAGAAAAAATTCTTACTCGTAACATTACAATCGAATTTACAGAAACAAAAATATCTACGCTATGGAAATACTCGACAAAGATTTTTAATGTAAGTAATTGCCTACTTTGGCTTTGATTACCCTTTGGCCTGGGACCATAGAGTCTAGTGCAAAAATACCTTAAGACTTTGCTCTTGATAAAAAAAAAGAATTCAAATAAATAATTATGTTTATCTTCATTCATCCATATCATACAATTATTACTAATGATATAATTTTAAATATTATAATTATTATGTTTGTATGCGTCAATCGTGCAAGATCAATGATTAGGTATAATATTGTGCCTTTTGAACTCGTGACTCGCTCGAGAATTCGTAGGAATCAATATCAATAGTACGAGTTCTGCAAATTATATATTATGTTTTCTTTTCATTTAATTTATTTTATCCTTTGTTTTCAGACTATTGGGAATCATGAATTCGATGATGGTGTAGCGGGCGTAGCACCCTACCTTGCGGCACTCCACGCACCCGTTGTAGTAGCTAATATTGACACTAGTTTGGAACCTTCACTTAATGGGTTATACAAACCACATATTATATTAAAAAGAAAAGGACGAAGAATAGGAATTATTGGCCTCATTACCACAGAAACAAAGGTACTTAATCATTTCAAAATGTTACACTATCGAAAGCTAGTGTTAAATCTAGGTTATCGTGCACCATGTTGTGGTATAGAGGTGTAATAGCCGTATATAATTTAAGGACCCCTAAATGTGTGAAATGGCGTAAGTAGGTTTAAATGGCTAAATATTAAAATTAAAACTTTGTTGATATAAATCAAATTGTAATCTTATATATAAAATTCTCATGTCGTGGTGTTTGTTACCAAACTCCTCCGAAAAGGCTGGGCCGATTTTTATGAAATTTTGTGTGCATATCGGGCAGGTCTGAGAATCGGAATCATCTGTTTTTCATACCCCTAAATATTTTTGTTGGCGGTACGAAGTTCGCTGGGTCAGCTAGTATATCATAATATTATATTTTACAAATCATATAATATAATATCATATTTTTTTATTACAGACGTCATCAAGTCCCGAAAAAGTTAAGTTTTTGGATCCGATAGCAGCAGTTCAAAGGGAAGCACAGTATTTGACTGATCAAGGAGTAGATATAATACTAGTGCTGTCACACTGTGGGCTTGCAGTGGACAAGTTAGTAAAAATGTATTATACATTTGCAAAAATATGATTCTTGCAAAAATTCAAACACAAAAGAAGGATTTTAATAAAAAAATCACTAGGCATAGTTATTTAAAAACATTTATGAAGTCACTTACATATAAATAATTTGAATGGAAAGCAAATGTTGTCGAAATAGTCACACAAGTGTATAGACATCAAAGTATGTACATAAGAACTTGGACGTTTAATACTGCTCATAAAACTTTGTTCTAACTTTACAGCAACGATTTCCATCTAAATGAGAATTGTTCGAGCATATTTTAAATTTATAGTGTTTTATTCGTATTTAGTATGATGCGGTGACTTGTCGGTGATTTAAATGCAAAGAAAGTAGCTGGTCCTCATATTTTCCAATATACCTGTCATCTAAATGACTAAGGTGCAAAGAATAATGTATCCTTTATGTGAATATTCTCCAATAACCTTAAGATTTATGAAATAAATCTTGAATTTCCTGATAGACATTTAACACTGAGGATAAAATTTTCTTTATGGGAATTTAATGTCATTGTATTTGAAAATGTAACTTAAGATCCATCCATCCATAATCTCAAACTATCGCCGACACACTATATTTGGGCGAAAGGTAACACTCAGAACAAGAGTTAGGGCTATAATTTAAGTCTAGTACGCTAAGCCAAGTGCGGTTTGCAGACTTGAGATACCTTTGAGAATACTATGGAGAACTTGTGAGTTCTCAATAGTGTTCTCAAAGATAAAGGCAAATGTCTTTCCTCACAGTTTTTTACAACGCACACAGGTATATCCAAACGTTATCGCGTCCCTGGGATTCTTTATTCTTACTCATTAATATCGTCCATAAGAAGGCAGAAGGCAGGAAGTCTTAACCACTAATTGAGTCTTCAGTCTTGTTGTTTTGTGAGTTGTCTTCTTTTAAATATCGTACTTGAACGATTGCATTTTTCTCCATTTGTTTTGAGGAGATGGAATATTTTTAATATTTATTTGCGAGAACTAAAGTTGTCTTTCGTATGATTAAGAAAAATACAATAACGTTATGGCGATCAGACAGGTCATAGATCTATGTCCTTTGTTCGGCTTATTTGAATCACAAATAAGATTTTACATATTATTTCAAAAACATGTAAAATATTTTGTTTGAAAGAATGCAAATATTCAAGATGTTTGCTAAACATAAATAAATATAATATTTTTGACATTACACTAAGGTAACGGTCATTTAAAAGGTTTTTAAGCTATTTCAACTTTTTAATAAAAATTAGGTACTAACTTTTGCCAACAAAACTATCCTTTTTCCGGGATAAAAGGTAGCCTTTGTCGATCTCCAAGTCCTCATCTAAACCCAATAAAAACACGTCGATCCGTGGCTTCGTTGCTGCGTATTTGAGGGACGAACCAACACACTTCAACATATAGTACCTGGATGACCGAGCTTTGCTCGGTTTTTTTTGGTAAATCGTGTTTTTTGGAAGTTATTTATTTAGATACGATTTACTCACTGATGAAATATGAATACTATTTTTCGATCTTACCGACATAATAATAAGAAAATAATATGAACTGAATATTTAAATAAAAAATCACGAGTGCAATTAGTTTAACATTTTATTAGAAACAAGTACTTAATATATACCTAAATACGAATTAGATGCGTTAATAAAGGGCCCCCAATAATAGCTTTTGTCACAAAAGAAGGAACTATTTAAAACGAAAAGGGGAAAAAATAATCATCTGGACTCGAACCGGGGTCTTCTGGTTTCGGGACCGCCCGATTTCCCACCTGAGCTATTATAACCTTGTAGATGGTGGCGAAATTTGCCTAATGATATTGTAGCAGTTTTTCATTGCCTGAAAACACGGATAAAACGACGTTTTCTAAAATTGAAACCTAGTTAGATCGATTTATCGCCCCCGAAACCCCCTGCATTATGAAATGAGAAGATAAGAAAAAATTGATGTAAGTAATTCTAGGATTCCCGTTAGTTTTTATATGTAGTAAAATAACACTTTATTTAAATTCTGAATTCCAGGAAAATAGCAAGCTCCGTCGGTGAAAATATCGACGTAATCATAGGCGGGCACTCCCACAGTCTCCTCTGGAATGGAAATGCACCAAGCAAGGAGTATGTTGCAGGGCCATATCCTGTCCTAGTCAAAACTAAGGAAAATCCAGATCATGAAGTAAGAATACACATTATATCCTATTAATCCACCATTACAGCGGTACACAATCACATTATTCTATAGGTATAGTTAAGCACCGGGAAAATGACATTGGCTACTTTTTATCCCGGAAAATCAAAGCCACTCTCCAGGTCCTCAACTAACCTCACATGCAAAAAATCACGTTAATCCATTAATCTTTCAAGTCCGGCGTGATTGAATGACAAACCAACAATCAAACACACTTTCGTATTTATAATATTAAAGGATAAGGTTACTAGGAGTAAATGTCGTTTTCACCAACATCATGAGACGTCTAACCGAGAAATAAATTGGGCGTTCTGACAGTTTTTTAGGGTTCCGTAGTAAACAAGGAACCCTTATAGCTTCGCCATATCCGTCCGTCTGTCTGACCGTCCGTCCGCGGTTTAGCTCAGAGACTATTGGTACTAGAAATCTGTAATTTGACAAATGTATAAATATCAGTCACGCCGACAAAGTGGTGAAATAAAATTCTGAAAAATATTTTTTTTAGGGTACCTCCCCTACATGTAAAGTGGGGATGAATTTTTTTTTCTCGTCTATCCCATAGTGTGGGGTGTCGTTGAATAGGTCTTTCAAAAATATTGTGGGTGTGGGAACACCATTTCTCAATTCAGGGATCCGTTTGGGAAATATGATATTTTAAAGTGCTTAATTTTATTAGAGTCAAGTGTCCCCCCCTCTGCCAGCTAAATGGATGTATAAAGGATACAAGAAAAAATTCACAGCAGTAGTATATATAATGAATTTTAAAGGAAAACTATCACGGCTAAGTAGGGCTCATTAGTTAAGGAGTTATATCTGTTTTTTCTAAGTGAGTATTTCACGTAGTGTAAGTTGCATATTTTGTAGTATATTATTTAAACCATGGAATTCAAAATGTATTCAATATTCATAAATAAAATAAAAGCACTATCCTATAGGTCAGCAATAATATTTGAGACTTTCAACTACGGAACCCTACACTGCGCGTGGCCCGACACGCACTTGGCCGATTTTTTGTATTGAAAATCTGCAAAAATATAAAAACGCTCGTATAAGACTAATTTTACGTTGTTGAAATCGGCTCTAAGAACATAATGTGCCTGCCCATTTTTCGACCGAGCGAAGCGAAGGTCTTTGAGTTAACTAGAGCGATTTGCACTTGTCCGTCCGTCCGTCCGTCCGTCCGTCCGTCTGTCAGAGCCTTATAACTTTTGAATTACTGAACGTAATTACTTCAAATTTAGATATAATATGTAAACCGATGGCCTCCAGCCGAAAATGGCTTAAAAAGTTATAAAAATCTTTATTTCAGGGGGGCTCTCATAGAAGCGAATGCGAAGTAAAAAAAAAAATATCGCGTTACATAAAATTGTTACGTATCATTTTAAAGATAATTTTGAACTGAGTACAAAAATATTTTTTTTTTAATTTTTCCCTTAAAATTGACGAAATGGGGGGCTTTCAAAGTGGCGATTTTATACGCTCGCTTGAAGACGCTCCCTAAGAAAATCCGCTATGGATTTTCAAACTGATTTTATGTTTTTAGGTCACTTATATCCTGTACTTGAACAACAAATACTAAAATTATATGAATATTATAAAGAAACGAGATTATTTAATTTTTAATGTACAACAGTAATTCATATAGCATCAACATAGCTTCACAATAATGCTAATAGATGGCGCAGTCAGTAACTATTCCCATGGAACTACGAGTTACGACTAACGACCTATCCCAAAAACTGTTTTGCGTCGACCATTATTATTTAGTTACTTATTATAATACAATAATTGTATTGTAATTTTTTTTGTACCATATTATTCAATTAAAATTATTTTTTAGTTAAATTTTAGTTAAATCTATAATATAATAAAACTGTAACAGGTCCAATTCTGTACATTGAAGATATTTTGAAAATTTTTGTTTGAGGGCACTCTATAATCGATACTGAAGCCAAAACAATTTTTTTTTAATTTTTTGTCTGTCTGTCTGTCTGTCTGTCTGTCTGTCTGTCTGTCTGTCTGTCTGTATCTTGGCCGCGCATCACGCCGAAACTACTGGACGGATTTAAATGAAACTTGGCACGATTTAAGATAATACTACGAGGTATAATATAGGATACTTTTTATCCCGAAATTCAGCACGGTTCCCTTGGGAGAGGGCTGAAAGTCCAAATGGGTATTTCGCTGTAATTCATTAAGGCGTATTCCGATTTAATCCATTCTTTTTTTGTTAGAAAGCAGGTTCTTTAGAGATTGTCCTGTAATTATTTCAAGGTCGTCAATTTAGTAGTTCAGAAATTATAGACATCACGATCTTCAGTATAAGGTCCAAATAACTTGAACCCCGGAATCTAGAAGATACTTTGAATGTACGGCTCATCTTAAGCTGGCAAGCGTACTTTATAGTATATAGCCATCGTGAATAGCCCTATTTTGTCAAAGTCAAACTACTCCAAGTCCAAAGGCGTCAGATTTTGCCAAACGATCATTATACCTACATAATAAATAGTAGGTATGGATGTAATACATCGTATGGACTTAATGCTACAGTGTTTTCCTATGCAATTTAATATTCTAATCATACTAATATTATAAATGCGAAATTGTGTTTGTTTGTTGGTTTGTCCTTTAATCACGCCACAACAGAGCCACGGATCGACGTGATTTTTGCATGGGTACTATAGTTGAGGACATAGGCTACTTTTTATCTCGGAAAATCAAAGTGTTCACGAGGGATTTTAAAAACTAAATCCACGGGACGAAGTCGCGGGCATCAGCTAGTATTGTATATTTTCTATTCGCGTCGATAGATGACGATTTGTACAGATGCCCGTAACCCGGTTTCACTCGTTAGTACCTACATAATAATTCAATGTTTTCACTAACGTTCCCTAACCTTTACGGGCTACCTATAAGTTAGGTGATTGATGTTTTCTGTCAACTTATTTATCACGATCCTGTACGGGACACCTAAAAGGATATTGGGACGGATGTTAGGACTTAGGATTGTATTTAGGAGCTACCTACGTTAAGAGACTCCTACTTAGGGGATGATTTAGGTATGTTTGGTGAAAACGGGCATAATAATAATGTCAGTTTTGGTTATCATGTATCGATTGAATGAATAATCATGGGATACCGTTACCGCGAGGTCTCAGTTCGGGGCGAACAACTAGTTTATTCCAATTAAACGAATTCGAAGCGGGGTAATTTGGAAGGGGTAGGTATTTTAATTCATACCCCTAATGTTTCTACGCGGCATCGTACAGGAATGCTTAAATCACTTGGCGATATGTTTTTGTTAGTGATAACCGTTGGTTCGTAAAGGCCTCCTAGACCAGACTAGATTACCATCATCTCCTGGTCCTTGTCCCACGCTATGTGGGGTCACCACAACATGTCTTGTAAGCCATGTGCCATAAGTGGTTCGGAATGAAATTTTACGACCGGCCGACTGCCTGACGTCAACCCTCTTTGGGATTCAACCCTCTTTGTTAATCCAGACCAGACTACAAGTAGATACATTTTTGAAAAAAAAAACCGAAATTTCCTCAGCCGGGAATATACCCGAAAACTCCCAATTTTAAGACCACATCGCTCACCACTGCGCCAAGGAGGTCGTTACATAGTCTTTACATTGCATTAATTTAGTAGAGTACCTATCTATACTATATACTATATACTATACTATTACTATTATACTATATACTTATACTATTATACTATTACTATATTTACTATTTACTATAATATTATAAAGAGGAAAGATTTTTTTGTTTGTTTGTTTGTACCGAATAGGCTCTGTAACTACTGGACCGATTTTAACCATTTTTTCACCAATAGAAAGCTAAGTTCTCAGGAAGTAACATAGGCTATAATTTATTTTCAAAAAATTAGAGATCCTAAAGAAAATTGCAATAATGTAACCCAAAGTAGCAAAATTTTGCCTATAAAATGCATTATTTGACGTGTGCTGAGAAAACTGTACTACATGATTAAAATACTCATTATGCTCTACAAAAAAGTCCCCGAGGGAATATATTATCTATGTATCATATTTAATTTACAATAGCAGCTTTTGTGTTCTAAAATTTAATAAGGTCACCTTTATTATCGTAGTATAAATGCTTGCTTACTAATACATATTATAAATGCGAAAGTGTGTTTGTTTGTTGGTGTGTCCGTCAATCACGCTGCAACAAAGCTACAGATTGACGTGATTTTTTTGGATAGGTATAGTTGAGAACCTGGAAAACCTGGAGGGTGTCATAGACATCCCGGAAAATAAAAAGAGTTCTGCGGGATTTTAAAAATTTAATCCACGTGGACGAAGTCGCGGGCATCAGCTAGTTAATAATAATCTGAGTCGTTCCTATCAATGAGAGTTTATCGACAACCTTGAATCTTCAATATTTTGTTTAGTTTAAGTTAATTTAGTTCATTAACAATAATTTTCGATCTATAAATTATCTCTTATTAGGTGCTGATAGTAACAGCGGCTTGTTTTACAAAGTATCTCGGCAATCTTACCGTGTATTTCGATCAAATGGGAAATTTGAAAGATTTTAGCGGTGCACCGGTATTTCTCAACAGGTCTATCCCAGAAGGTATGTTTGTCTATAACATTATAATGTAAGGCTAAGCAGTATTTATGAAATTTTCAATGGAGAGATATATGGCACGTAGGGTGCACGTAGTATGGCATGTTTCCTGATACGTGACCTTAAAGTAAATATATTCTTATTAATAAGTGGCTGATAACGCGTGACGCGTAACTTCAACAAAGGAGAATGGCGAAGTTTGATCCAGCACTTTTAAAACCATTCAGATTCAGAAATAATTTAATTTTAATTAATATTTTTCAAATTATTTTTCTGTGTAACTGTTTTAATGTTTAAAGGAAGGCGTGTTCTCTTTGGTATATTCAGACGATGATCTTCAGTGCCTCTTAGATTTTTTAAAGCTATTAAATGTTATGATAATGGTAATTTCCTTTAAAAATAGTGCAATGGAAATCTAACCTCATTTTTAACAATTTACTATTGAATATCTATTTTCTCCCAACTTTATTTGATTGACTTTATTTGTTAGTGTGGTTTGCTAGAACAAGTTTCAGAAGTTTGATTCGTAAACGTGATCCTCAAGTCTGGGTCTGAAACTCTATGGAGCTCGCCATCCTCCTTAATAAAAATAGTACCCAAACATTATTTACAGACCCAGAAATAAAAGCTCTATTAAAACCCTACAGCGACAAATTACACAGCATGGTTAGTGAAAAAGTTGGTGTCGTTGAAGATAACTTTCTCTCCACACCTTGTGGTTCACGGGAGTGCCCTATTGGAGATTTTGTGGCTGACGCTCTGCTGGACGCAGTGAGTATCTAACTAAGAGTGAATTAATTATTATATTATAATAAATAATATGTGAGCATTCCTGCTACTGCTATAAGTATTATGCTTTAATGGTGAAGGAAAAAATCGTGAGGAAACCTACACGCTTATGAGTTCTCCATAATGTTCTCAAAATGTGAAGTCTGCCAATACGCACTGGGCCAGCGTGATGGACTATTACTTATAATAATCCTTCTCCGAGAGGAGACCTGCGCTCAGTAGTGAGCCATTGATGAGTTGTTGCTGATGATGATAATGATGATACTTGCTACTTAAGCAGTCTCCGGTGTAAGCTGAGACAACCGCTAGCAAGAAGAAAAATAAGAAAGCATACTTGCTCAGTTCTTTACAGCAAACGAAGCATGTTATTGTTTTTGAAAATCAAAATTTTAAAGCAAATTTAAATTAAATTGTGCAATGCAATTTATGTATCTGATTGGGTGAAAATTATCACTATACTTCGATAAGTACTCACCGTCATCATGGACTACATGATCTACAATCGCCATGGACACGATTTTGTGTCAACTGAATTCAGCAGCAACTCGGTTGAGATTGTTCGTCTATCTAGTGAAGGGTCTTCCAATACTGCGCCTTCTGATGCAGGGTCATTATATCAGCACTTTCACGACATGTTTCCCGCCCATTGCCACGTGCTATGTCGGTACAGTTTTTGCAATTCATGAAGGCTAGTAAGCTTTACTCGTGGTTACTTCGTGTACATGCAAATTGCATAAGTGTGCGTGCCTGTCAAAGCCTAGGTGGGAGCGGGCAGGCGCGAGCATTGCGCTCGCTCACACTTATACAGATACGACACACACACAACCATAAGTCAGTCGCCCTCGTGAATTGCAAGAACTATAACACTGGTTCTCCTACAGATCTTCTCAATATTGATTTGATCCAGCAGGTATACTCCGAGCATATAAAGCTCTTAAGCTTCCTCATATGGTCCGCTGAGTAGTCCTGAGCCTACTTATTTTAATTCTCCTATGTGTGAATCTATGTTGTGTTCTTAATGGTTATGACATTTAAAATGGCAATCTGTTGTACAGATAGTTGTATCTCTAAAGATAATTGAATTAGCAGGTCAAGTCCCTTTCATAATGCTCACTGCGGAAAAGGATAGCACTATAGATTTAGACTTTACCTATTTAGTTAGAGATTGTTTTTAACAGAATTGCACCGCATTATTATATCTTTAACTCACTTTTTTTAGTCGAAGGAGATGAATGTCTCAAACTTAACACACGTTGCTTTCTTGTTGAGGAATATGATGCGTGGATCAATCCCTAAAGGAGGTGGGTGTAAATATTTAATAACTTTTTCAATAAATAATGAAAAAAGCTAGCTACTGTAGCTGTTACTGTTAGTCTTCGAAAAACATCGGTGAAATATTCGTTCTCAAACATGTTGGAAAAATGTTTATTGTAACTTCACTGGGTGATAAAGTTAAAAAGTCTTATGATATTGCAATTTATTTTTAAACTTTGTATAAACTATAAAAAGTGCATAAGATTTGAAGAATTTTAAGGATGTTATTAAGTATAAATAGATGGTTTTATGTAGGAAATAATTTTTAGATGTACACGGTTGGAATTCCACTTTTCGATCGAAGATTTTAAACAATTATTATTCAAGAAAGGATTAATGTTATAATCAGGTAGGAACATACTTTAAAAGCCAATAGTTTTCATTTGAAGTGTGCAAGTATACCTACCTACTTCTATGATACAAAAAGCAAGATTTAAAAATTAAAAAATCAATGATAAATCCTAATAAGAGCAATATTTCAGATATAACCCGAGGCGAAATAATCAACGTTCTACCCTTTACCAATACCGTAGCGACCTTTACACTTCGAGGCAAATACTTGAAAGATGCTTTCAGAAATTGTATGCGTAATTACTGGATCGCGAAACCGTTTGAAGGACCATGGATGCCTCAAATAGCGGGTAGGCTTAACTTTTTCTTGTACTTAAGTTTTGATATGAAAATTCTTGCACACAAAAATTATTGTAAAACGAGTTTTTATTTGCCTATGTACGATATTTGGTTATTCAAGGTTTGAATAAACATTCTTTTACCATCATAAATACATTAGTTACGACGTTACAACAGATCTTTTTCTATTTCTATTTATACTTACCTGTATTTTAAACAAAATGTTTAGTTAGAAGATGAAGATTCCCTACCATTGAGTATCATTTCTTTATTTTCTAGGTTTACAATTAACATTAAACTTGAGAGATAATCTAACAATGGAAGTATTAGTGAAAGAAGGAGACAAATTCGTAGCACTAGATCCAGAAAAGGAGTATCAAGTTACAACGTTTAATTTTATCATCAAGGGTGGTAATGGTTTTGATGTGAGTATGGAGGAGAAATTGAGGTCTTTGAGCAAAATGATACGGTTTTTTTTCAGATTATTACATATAATTACATATAACATGTTTAATATTGAGTTTTAAAAATCGTACAATAACAAACTTTAACAAACATATTATTATCAAGTTACGAGTATGAATACGATTTTCTTACACAATCACGTATGGCATGGCGTGGTTTGTTATAAGGGTAGGTAATAGAAAAAATTGAATTGTTATAATTCTTTCAGATGTTGAAAAACTACGGAAAAAACATGAAGATAGTGGGAAAAGATTCAGATATTTTAGAAAAATATATACGCAAACAATCACCTATAGTACCAACGTTGGATAATAGACTTACTGTAATAAATTAATATATATTGGTAGTAATCATATTATTCTTGTTTTATTACTTGAACCATCGACTTATCCCTGCGACTTCTTCCGCGTGTAATTCGGTTCTTAAAAAAATTCCGCAGGAAATCGACTTGATTTCGCGGGAAAAAGTAGTCTATGTTGGAAGTGCTTTCCGTCCCTTTCTCATTCATAGTAAAGGCACAGTTATAAGTGTTATAACTTAAAAAGTTACAGTAGACCTACGTAGCTCACGTCTGCGTCCATATTGTTTTAAATGACTGAGAAGATTGCCGGAAACCATCATTAGAAACTTTCGGATTTTCTCGTAACTTTCCGTTTCCCTTCGTATAATTTATCGTGTAAAGGTAGAAACCCCCAAAATGTTGAGATTTTGGACGATAATTAATTTTAATGTATGATAATGACTGTTTTATGATAATAAGTTAGCGCCATCTGTTGAAAATTTTGAATTCAAGAATACCTACCTAATTAAAAAACAGAGGTACGAAAACTTATCGTCTGATTAGTCTGGTAGAGTAGATAGCATTTGCACTAGGTGTAATATGAATTCACTAGGTATTTATTTTATTATAAGAACATATCTAAGCGAAACTGATTCTTATTTTAATAGATAGACAAATTTTTGCTGGCACGCTTTAGGAACTAATAGGTATGCTGAGCAAAACAAACAAAAACTGCTGAGTTTATAGTCGCCTCTTCTCAGCAGAATCTGCTTTCCGAACCGGTGAGTAATGGTAGAGTCTTGATTTATCATTGGCTTACATGAAATAAACAGGAAATTTTAAATCAGGGTTTTTATTTTTGTAGTTTGTTAGATTTCAGTCAAAATATTTTCAAAGTTACGTACGTAATTTGAAACTTAATAAAATATTTGAGTCCGTGTAACTTTGACACTATTTACTATTTACGAGTACATATTTTTACGGAAATGTGACAAACTACAAACATAGACGTAACTTTCTAGAGTGTATCTACGCGTTGAAATTATTGATTAGTTGCAGTATTAAGTAGTATTATTCGAGTAAGAAGTAAACTTCATCTGTATGGAGCGCACTTTAGCTTTGGCTTTGAATTGACTGATGAAGTCCATTAGTGTTGGACACTGTAATAAAGTGTGTTCAAAGCTTGCGGTCCCGTATGTTTACACTTTACACGAGCTAACTCTAATTTCCAACTAATCCCAATCGGGAATTTGGGGGCGAAATACGTATATCTACACTTTGATCTTATGAGTACACCCGCATATTAGTTGACTAGAAATTTCATTTCAACATTGTAAACAAAATAATGTTTTAATTGTCTATTAGTTAATTGTTTACTGCTATGAATACATATATGTCTAGAAGGAGTATCGCGCTACTAAAGAACGAAAAAAAACAGGCCAATGAGAATATGCTAGTGTGCGTGACGTGAGTGCCGCGCATGCGCGGCGTGGATTACTGAGCGTGCGTAGTGATACCAGGTACGCAGGTGATTCCAATAAAATGGGGAGAATTATGTCATTAAAATTTTTAAACTTTAAAAATAAAATTAATATCTACTTTTTTTTTAATTTTTATCATAAAACAATAATTTTATTAATACCTTTAACTATAGTGAGTTATTGTATTTAGTATTTTGTATTAGATAAATGGTTTCCAAAATTTTTAAAAGTCAGCTCCATACTGAAATTCTTTCTTATTGCACCGATGTCGTTCAAAATCGATATTTAGGGTCCCCTAGCGTCAAATGAGAGGAAATGGTTGCCAGTATTTTTTTAAAAGTCAGCGCCATATTGAAATTCTTTGTTATTGCACCGATGTAGTTCAAAATCGATATTTAGGGTTCACTAGCATCAAAAAAGACGAATTGGTTGCCAAAATTTTAAAAAGTCAGCGCCATATTGAAATTCTTTGTTATTGTACCGATGTCGTTCAGAATCGATATTTAGGGTTCCCTGGGGTCAAGAAAGACGAATTGGTCGCCAAAATTTTAAAAAGTCAGCGCCATATTGAAATTCTTTGTTATTGCACCGATGTCGTTCAAAATCGATATTTAGGGTCCCCTGGGGTCAAAAAAGATGAATTGGTTGTCAAAATTTTAAAAATTCAGCGCAATACTGATAATCTATATTTAGGGTCCCCAAGCGTCAATATCAATAAATTTCAACATGGCGCTGACTTTTTAAAATTTTGGCAACGAATTCGTCTCTCTTGACCCCAGTGAACCCTAAATATCGATTTTGAACGACATCGGTATAATAACAAAGAATTTCAATATGGCGCTGACTTTTAAACATTTTGGCAACTATTCCCTCTCTTTTGACGCTAGGGGACCCTAAATATCGATTTTGAACTACATCGGTGCAATAAAAAAGAATTTCAATATGGCGCTGACTTTTTAATATTTTGGCAACCAATTCGTCTCTCTTGACCCCAGGGAACCCTAAATATCGATTTTGAACGACATCGGTACAATAACAAAGAATTTCAATATGGCGCTGACTTTTTAAAATTTTGGCAACCAATTCGTCTCTTTAGACGCTAGTGAACTCTAAATATCGATTTTGAACGACATCGGTACAATAACAAAGAATTTCAATATGGCACTGACTTTTAAAAATTTTGGCAACCATTTCCTATTTTTGATCCAAGGTAACCCTAAACCCTATTTCCAACTCGATCGGTGAATCGCTAAATCGCTAAAGTCATAAAAACTCTCTCCCCGTAAAATATTCGTTTAAAAAAATAAAAAAAAATTTAAGATGAATATAAATAAAAGAAAATCAGAAACGAAAAAGTTAAAAAAAAAATACTATATAAAATATACTATATACTATATACTATACTATTACTATTATACTATATACTTATACTATTATACTATTACTATATTTACTATAATATTATAAAGAGGAAAGATTTTTTGTTTGTTTGTTTGTACCGAATAGGCTCTGTAACTACTGGACCGATTTTAACCATTTTTTCACCAATAGAAAGCTAAGTTCTCAGGAAGTAACATAGGCTATAATTTATTTTCAAAAAATTAGAGATCCTAAAGAAAATTGCAATAATGTAACCCAAAGTAGCAAAATTTTGCCTATAAAATGCATTATTTGACGTGTGCTGAGAAAACTGTACTACATGATTAAAATACTCATTATGCTCTACAAAAAAGTCCCCGAGGGAATATATTATCTATGTAGATATCATATTTAATTTACAATAGCAGCTTTTGTGTTCTAAAATTTAATTAGGTCACCTTTATTATCGTAGTATAAATGATTGCTTACTAATACATATTATAAATGCGAAAGTGTGTTTGTTTGTTGGTGTGTCCGTCAATCACGCTGCAACAAAGCTACAGATTGACGTGATTTTTTTGGATAGGTATAGTTGAGAACCTGGAAAACCTGGAGGGTGTCATAGACATCCCGGAAAATAAAAAGAGTTCTGCGGGATTTTAAAAATTTAATCCACGTGGACGAAGTCGCGGGCATCAGCTAGTTAATAATAATCTGAGTCGTTCCTATCAATGAGAGTTTATCGACAACCTTGAATCTTCAATATTTTGTTTAGTTTAAGTTAATTTAGTTCATTAACAATAATTTTCGATCTATAAATTATCTCTTATTAGGTGCTGATAGTAACAGCGGCTTGTTTTACAAAGTATCTCGGCAATCTTACCGTGTATTTCGATCAAATGGGAAATTTGAAAGATTTTAGCGGTGCACCGGTATTTCTCAACAGGTCTATCCCAGAAGGTATGTTTGTCTATAACATTATAATGTAAGGCTAAGCAGTATTTATGAAATTTTCAATGGAGAGATATATGGCACGTAGGGTGCACGTAGTATGGCATGTTTCCTGATACGTGACCTTAAAGTAAATATATTCTTATTAATAAGTGGCTGATAACGCGTGACGCGTAACTTCAACAAAGGAGAATGGCGAAGTTTGATCCAGCACTTTTAAAACCATTCAGATTCAGAAATAATTTAATTTTAATTAATATTTTTCAAATTATTTTTCTGTGTAACTGTTTTAATGTTTAAAGGAAGGCGTGTTCTCTTTGGTATATTCAGACGATGATCTTCAGTGCCTCTTAGATTTTTTAAAGCTATTAAATGTTATGATAATGGTAATTTCCTTTAAAAATAGTGCAATGGAAATCTAACCTCATTTTTAACAATTTACTATTGAATATCTATTTTCTCCCAACTTTATTTGATTGACTTTATTTGTTAGTGTGGTTTGCTAGAACAAGTTTCAGAAGTTTGATTCGTAAACGTGATCCTCAAGTCTGGGTCTGAAACTCTATGGAGCTCGCCATCCTCCTTAATAAAAATAGTACCCAAACATTATTTACAGACCCAGAAATAAAAGCTCTATTAAAACCCTACAGCGACAAATTACACAGCATGGTTAGTGAAAAAGTTGGTGTCGTTGAAGATAACTTTCTCTCCACACCTTGTGGTTCACGGGAGTGCCCTATTGGAGATTTTGTGGCTGACGCTCTGCTGGACGCAGTGAGTATCTAACTAAGAGTGAATTAATTATTATATTATAATAAATAATATGTGAGCATTCCTGCTACTGCTATAAGTATTATGCTTTAATGGTGAAGGAAAAAATCGTGAGGAAACCTACACGCTTATGAGTTCTCCATAATGTTCTCAAAATGTGAAGTCTGCCAATACGCACTGGGCCAGCGTGATGGACTATTACTTATAATAATCCTTCTCCGAGAGGAGACCTGCGCTCAGTAGTGAGCCATTGATGAGTTGTTGCTGATGATGATAATGATGATACTTGCTACTTAAGCAGTCTCCGGTGTAAGCTGAGACAACCGCTAGCAAGAAGAAAAATAAGAAAGCATACTTGCTCAGTTCTTTACAGCAAACGAAGCATGTTATTGTTTTTGAAAATCAAAATTTTAAAGCAAATTTAAATTAAATTGTGCAGTGCAATTTATGTATCTGATTGGGTGAAAATTATCACTATACTTCGATAAGTACTCACCGTCATCATGGACTACATGATCTACAATCGCCATGGACACGATTTTGTGTCAACTGAATTCAGCAGCAACTCGGTTGAGATTGTTCGTCTATCTAGTGAAGGGTCTTCCAATACTGCGCCTTCTGATGCAGGGTCATTATATCAGCACTTTCACGACATGTTTCCCGCCCATTGCCACGTGCTATGTCGGTACAGTTTTTGCAATTCATGAAGGCTAGTGAGCTTTACTCGTGGTTACTTCGTGTACATGCAAATTGCATAAGTGTGCGTGCCTGTCAAAGCCTAGGTGGGAGCGGGCAGGCGCGAGCATTGCGCTCGCTCACACTTATACAGATACGACACACACACAACCATAAGTCAGTCGCCCTCGTGAATTGCAAGAACTATAACACTGGTTCTCCTACAGATCTTCTCAATATTGATTTGATCCAGCAGGTATACTCCGAGCATATAAAGCTCTTAAGCTTCCTCATATGGTCCGCTGAGTAGTCCTGAGCCTACTTATTTTAATTCTCCTATGTGTGAATCTATGTTGTGTTCTTAATGGTTATGACATTTAAAATGGCAATCTGTTGTACAGATAGTTGTATCTCTAAAGATAATTGAATTAGCAGGTCAAGTCCCTTTCATAATGCTCACTGCGGAAAAGGATAGCACTATAGATTTAGACTTTACCTATTTAGTTAGAGATTGTTTTTAACAGAATTGCACCGCATTATTATATCTTTAACTCACTTTTTTTAGTCGAAGGAGATGAATGTCTCAAACTTAACACACGTTGCTTTCTTGTTGAGGAATATGATGCGTGGATCAATCCCTAAAGGAGGTGGGTGTAAATATTTAATAACTTTTTCAATAAATAATGAAAAAAGCTAGCTACTGTAGCTGTTACTGTTAGTCTTCGAAAAACATCGGTGAAATATTCGTTCTCAAACATGTTGGAAAAATGTTTATTGTAACTTCACTGGGTGATAAAGTTAAAAAGTCTTATGATATTGCAATTTATTTTTAAACTTTGTATAAACTATAAAAAGTGCATAAGATTTGAAGAATTTTAAGGATGTTATTAAGTATAAATAGATGGTTTTATGTAGGAAATAATTTTTAGATGTACACGGTTGGAATTCCACTTTTCGATCGAAGATTTTAAACAATTATTATTCAAGAAAGGATTAATGTTATAATCAGGTAGGAACATACTTTAAAAGCCAATAGTTTTCATTTGAAGTGTGCAAGTATACCTACCTACTTCTATGATACAAAAAGCAAGATTTAAAAATTAAAAAATCAATGATAAATCCTAATAAGAGCAATATTTCAGATATAACCCGAGGCGAAATAATCAACGTTCTACCCTTTACCAATACCGTAGCGACCTTTACACTTCGAGGCAAATACTTGAAAGATGCTTTCAGAAATTGTATGCGTAATTACTGGATCGCGAAACCGTTTGAAGGACCATGGATGCCTCAAATAGCGGGTAGGCTTAACTTTTTCTTGTACTTAAGTTTTGATGTGAAAATTCTTGCACACAAAAATTATTGTAAAACGAGTTTTTATTTGCCTATGTACGATATTTGGTTATTCAAGGTTTGAATAAACATTCTTTTACCATCATAAATACATTAGTTACGACGTTACAACAGATCTTTTCCTATTTCTATTTATACTTACCTGTATTTTAAACAAAATGTTTAGTTAGAAGATGAAGATTCCCTACCATTGAGTATCATTTCTTTATTTTCTAGGTTTACAATTAACATTAAACTTGAGAGATAATCTAACAATGGAAGTATTAGTGAAAGAAGGAGACAAATTCGTAGCACTAGATCCAGAAAAGGAGTATCAAGTTACAACGTTTAATTTTATCATCAAGGGTGGTAATGGTTTTGATGTGAGTATGGAGGAGAAATTGAGGTCTTTGAGCAAAATGATACGGTTTTTTTTCAGATTATTACATATAATTACATATAACATGTTTAATATTGAGTTTTAAAAATCGTACAATAACAAACTTTAACAAACATATTATTATCAAGTTACGAGTATGAATACGATTTTCTTACACAATCACGTATGGCATGGCGTGGTTTGTTATAAGGGTAGGTAATAGAAAAAATTGAATTGTTATAATTCTTTCAGATGTTGAAAAACTACGGAAAAAACATGAAGATAGTGGGAAAAGATTCAGATATTTTAGAAAAATATATACGCAAACAATCACCTATAGTACCAACGTTGGATAATAGACTTACTGTAATAAATTAATATATATTGGTAGTAATCATATTATTCTTGTTTTATTACTTGAACCATCGACTTATCCCTGCGACTTCTTCCGCGTGTAATTCGGTTCTTAAAAAAATTCCGCAGGAAATCGACTTGATTTCGCGGGAAAAAGTAGTCTATGTTGGAAGTGCTTTCCGTCCCTTTCTCATTCATAGTAAAGGCACAGTTATAAGTGTTATAACTTAAAAAGTTACAGTAGACCTACGTAGCTCACGTCTGCGTCCATATTGTTTTAAATGACTGAGAAGATTGCCGGAAACCATCATTAGAAACTTTCGGATTTTCTCGTAACTTTCCGTTTCCCTTCGTATAATTTATCGTGTAAAGGTAGAAACCCCCAAAATGTTGAGATTTTGGACGATAATTAATTTTAATGTATGATAATGACTGTTTTATGATAATAAGTTAGCGCCATCTGTTGAAAATTTTGAATTCAAGAATACCTACCTAATTAAAAAACAGAGGTACGAAAACTTATCGTCTGATTAGTCTGGTAGAGTAGATAGCATTTGCACTAGGTGTAATATGAATTCACTAGGTATTTATTTTATTATAAGAACATATCTAAGCGAAACTGATTCTTATTTTAATAGATAGACAAATTTTTGCTGGCACGCTTTAGGAACTAATAGGTATGCTGAGCAAAACAAACAAAAACTGCTGAGTTTATAGTCGCCTCTTCTCAGCAGAATCTGCTTTCCGAACCGGTGAGTAATGGTAGAGTCTTGATTTATCATTGGCTTACATGAAATAAACAGGAAATTTTAAATCAGGGTTTTTATTTTTGTAGTTTGTTAGATTTCAGTCAAAATATTTTCAAAGTTACGTACGTAATTTGAAACTTAATAAAATATTTGAGTCCGTGTAACTTTGACACTATTTACTATTTACGAGTACATATTTTTACGGAAATGTGACAAACTACAAACATAGACGTAACTTTCTAGAGTGTATCTACGCGTTGAAATTATTGATTAGTTGCAGTATTAAGTAGTATTATTCGAGTAAGAAGTAAACTTCATCTGTATGGAGCGCACTTTAGCTTTGGCTTTGAATTGACTGATGAAGTCCATTAGTGTTGGACACTGTAATAAAGTGTGTTCAAAGCTTGCGGTCCCGTATGTTTACACTTTACACGAGCTAACTCTAATTTCCAACTAATCCCAATCGGGAATTTGGGGGCGAAATACGTATATCTACACTTTGATCTTATGAGTACACCCGCATATTAGTTGACTAGAAATTTCATTTCAACATTGTAAACAAAATAATGTTTTAATTGTCTATTAGTTAATTGTTTACTGCTATGAATACATATATGTCTAGAAGGAGTATCGCGCTACTAAAGAACGAAAAAAAACAGGCCAATGAGAATATGCTAGTGTGCGTGACGTGAGTGCCGCGCATGCGCGGCGTGGATTACTGAGCGTGCGTAGTGATACCAGGTACGCAGGTGATTCCAATAAAATGGGGAGAATTATGTCATTAAAATTTTTAAACTTTAAAAATAAAATTAATATCTACTTTTTTTTTAATTTTTATCATAAAACAATAATTTTATTAATACCTTTAACTATAGTGAGTTATTGTATTTAGTATTTTGTATTAGATAAATGGTTTCCAAAATTTTTAAAAGTCAGCTCCATACTGAAATTCTTTCTTATTGCACCGATGTCGTTCAAAATCGATATTTAGGGTCCCCTAGCGTCAAATGAGAGGAAATGGTTGCCAGTATTTTTTTAAAAGTCAGCGCCATATTGAAATTCTTTGTTATTGCACCGATGTAGTTCAAAATCGATATTTAGGGTTCACTAGCATCAAAAAAGACGAATTGGTTGCCAAAATTTTAAAAAGTCAGCGCCATATTGAAATTCTTTGTTATTGTACCGATGTCGTTCAGAATCGATATTTAGGGTTCCCTGGGGTCAAGAAAGACGAATTGGTCGCCAAAATTTTAAAAAGTCAGCGCCATATTGAAATTCTTTGTTATTGCACCGATGTCGTTCAAAATCGATATTTAGGGTCCCCTGGGGTCAAAAAAGATGAATTGGTTGTCAAAATTTTAAAAATTCAGCGCAATACTGATAATCTATATTTAGGGTCCCCAAGCGTCAATATCAATAAATTTCAACATGGCGCTGACTTTTTAAAATTTTGGCAACGAATTCGTCTCTCTTGACCCCAGTGAACCCTAAATATCGATTTTGAACGACATCGGTATAATAACAAAGAATTTCAATATGGCGCTGACTTTTAAACATTTTGGCAACTATTCCCTCTCTTTTGACGCTAGGGGACCCTAAATATCGATTTTGAACTACATCGGTGCAATAAAAAAGAATTTCAATATGGCGCTGACTTTTTAATATTTTGGCAACCAATTCGTCTCTCTTGACCCCAGGGAACCCTAAATATCGATTTTGAACGACATCGGTACAATAACAAAGAATTTCAATATGGCGCTGACTTTTTAAAATTTTGGCAACCAATTCGTCTCTTTAGACGCTAGTGAACTCTAAATATCGATTTTGAACGACATCGGTACAATAACAAAGAATTTCAATATGGCACTGACTTTTAAAAATTTTGGCAACCATTTCCTATTTTTGATCCAAGGTAACCCTAAACCCTATTTCCAACTCGATCGTTGAATCGCTAAATCGCTAAAGTCATAAAAACTCTCTCCCCGTAAAATATTCGTTTAAAAAAATAAAAAAAAATTTAAGATGAATATAAATAAAAGAAAATCAGAAACGAAAAAGTTAAAAAAAAAATACTATATAAAATATACTATATACTATATACTATACTATTACTATTATACTATATACTTATACTATTATACTATTACTATATTTACTATAATATTATAAAGAGGAAAGATTTTTTTGTTTGTTTGTTTGTACCGAATAGGCTCTGTAACTACTGGACCGATTTTAACCATTTTTTCACCAATAGAAAGCTAAGTTCTCAGGAAGTAACATAGGCTATAATTTATTTTCAAAAAATTAGAGATCCTAAAGAAAATTGCAATAATGTAACCCAAAGTAGCAAAATTTTGCCTATAAAATGCATTATTTGACGTGTGCTGAGAAAACTGTACTACATGATTAAAATACTCATTATGCTCTACAAAAAAGTCCCCGAGGGAATATATTATCTATGTAGATATCATATTTAATTTACAATAGCAGCTTTTGTGTTCTAAAATTTAATTAGGTCACCTTTATTATCGTAGTATAAATGATTGCTTACTAATACATATTATAAATGCGAAAGTGTGTTTGTTTGTTGGTGTGTCCGTCAATCACGCTGCAACAAAGCTACAGATTGACGTGATTTTTTTGGATAGGTATAGTTGAGAACCTGGAAAACCTGGAGGGTGTCATAGACATCCCGGAAAATAAAAAGAGTTCTGCGGGATTTTAAAAATTTAATCCACGTGGACGAAGTCGCGGGCATCAGCTAGTTAATAATAATCTGAGTCGTTCCTATCAATGAGAGTTTATCGACAACCTTGAATCTTCAATATTTTGTTTAGTTTAAGTTAATTTAGTTCATTAACAATAATTTTCGATCTATAAATTATCTCTTATTAGGTGCTGATAGTAACAGCGGCTTGTTTTACAAAGTATCTCGGCAATCTTACCGTGTATTTCGATCAAATGGGAAATTTGAAAGATTTTAGCGGTGCACCGGTATTTCTCAACAGGTCTATCCCAGAAGGTATGTTTGTCTATAACATTATAATGTAAGGCTAAGCAGTATTTATGAAATTTTCAATGGAGAGATATATGGCACGTAGGGTGCACGTAGTATGGCATGTTTCCTGATACGTGACCTTAAAGTATTTATATTCTTATTAATAAGTGGCTGATAACGCGTGACGCGTAACTTCAACAAAGGAGAATGGCGAAGTTTGATCCAGCACTTTTAAAACCATTCAGATTCAGAAATAATTTAATTTTAATTAATATTTTTCAAATTATTTTTCTGTGTAACTGTTTTAATGTTTAAAGGAAGGCGTGTTCTCTTTGGTATATTCAGACGATGATCTTCAGTGCCTCTTAGATTTTTTAAAGCTATTAAATGTTATGATAATGGTAATTTCCTTTAAAAATAGTGCAATGGAAATCTAACCTCATTTTTAACAATTTACTATTGAATATCTATTTTCTCCCAACTTTATTTGATTGACTTTATTTGTTAGTGTGGTTTGCTAGAACAAGTTTCAGAAGTTTGATTCGTAAACGTGATCCTCAAGTCTGGGTCTGAAACTCTATGGAGCTCGCCATCCTCCTTAATAAAAATAGTACCCAAACATTATTTACAGACCCAGAAATAAAAGCTCTATTAAAACCCTACAGCGACAAATTACACAGCATGGTTAGTGAAAAAGTTGGTGTCGTTGAAGATAACTTTCTCTCCACACCTTGTGGTTCACGGGAGTGCCCTATTGGAGATTTTGTGGCTGACGCTCTGCTGGACGCAGTGAGTATCTAACTAAGAGTGAATTAATTATTATATTATAATAAATAATATGTGAGCATTCCTGCTACTGCTATAAGTATTATGCTTTAATGGTGAAGGAAAAAATCGTGAGGAAACCTACACGCTTATGAGTTCTCCATAATGTTCTCAAAATGTGAAGTCTGCCAATACGCACTGGGCCAGCGTGATGGACTATTACTTATAATAATCCTTCTCCGAGAGGAGACCTGCGCTCAGTAGTGAGCCATTGATGAGTTGTTGCTGATGATGATAATGATGATACTTGCTACTTAAGCAGTCTCCGGTGTAAGCTGAGACAACCGCTAGCAAGAAGAAAAATAAGAAAGCATACTTGCTCAGTTCTTTACAGCAAACGAAGCATGTTATTGTTTTTGAAAATCAAAATTTTAAAGCAAATTTAAATTAAATTGTGCAATGCAATTTATGTATCTGATTGGGTGAAAATTATCACTATACTTCGATAAGTACTCACCGTCATCATGGACTACATGATCTACAATCGCCATGGACACGATTTTGTGTCAACTGAATTCAGCAGCAACTCGGTTGAGATTGTTCGTCTATCTAGTGAAGGGTCTTCCAATACTGCGCCTTCTGATGCAGGGTCATTATATCAGCACTTTCACGACATGTTTCCCGCCCATTGCCACGTGCTATGTCGGTACAGTTTTTGCAATTCATGAAGGCTAGTGAGCTTTACTCGTGGTTACTTCGTGTACATGCAAATTGCATAAGTGTGCGTGCCTGTCAAAGCCTAGGTGGGAGCGGGCAGGCGCGAGCATTGCGCTCGCTCACACTTATACAGATACGACACACACACAACCATAAGTCAGTCGCCCTCGTGAATTGCAAGAACTATAACACTGGTTCTCCTACAGATCTTCTCAATATTGATTTGATCCAGCAGGTATACTCCGAGCATATAAAGCTCTTAAGCTTCCTCATATGGTCCGCTGAGTAGTCCTGAGCCTACTTATTTTAATTCTCCTATGTGTGAATCTATGTTGTGTTCTTAATGGTTATGACATTTAAAATGGCAATCTGTTGTACAGATAGTTGTATCTCTAAAGATAATTGAATTAGCAGGTCAAGTCCCTTTCATAATGCTCACTGCGGAAAAGGATAGCACTATAGATTTAGACTTTACCTATTTAGTTAGAGATTGTTTTTAACAGAATTGCACCGCATTATTATATCTTTAACTCACTTTTTTTAGTCGAAGGAGATGAATGTCTCAAACTTAACACACGTTGCTTTCTTGTTGAGGAATATGATGCGTGGATCAATCCCTAAAGGAGGTGGGTGTAAATATTTAATAACTTTTTCAATAAATAATGAAAAAAGCTAGCTACTGTAGCTGTTACTGTTAGTCTTCGAAAAACATCGGTGAAATATTCGTTCTCAAACATGTTGGAAAAATGTTTATTGTAACTTCACTGGGTGATAAAGTTAAAAAGTCTTATGATATTGCAATTTATTTTTAAACTTTGTATAAACTATAAAAAGTGCATAAGATTTGAAGAATTTTAAGGATGTTATTAAGTATAAATAGATGGTTTTATGTAGGAAATAATTTTTAGATGTACACGGTTGGAATTCCACTTTTCGATCGAAGATTTTAAACAATTATTATTCAAGAAAGGATTAATGTTATAATCAGGTAGGAACATACTTTAAAAGCCAATAGTTTTCATTTGAAGTGTGCAAGTATACCTACCTACTTCTATGATACAAAAAGCAAGATTTAAAAATTAAAAAATCAATGATAAATCCTAATAAGAGCAATATTTCAGATATAACCCGAGGCGAAATAATCAACGTTCTACCCTTTACCAATACCGTAGCGACCTTTACACTTCGAGGCAAATACTTGAAAGATGCTTTCAGAAATTGTATGCGTAATTACTGGATCGCGAAACCGTTTGAAGGACCATGGATGCCTCAAATAGCGGGTAGGCTTAACTTTTTCTTGTACTTAAGTTTTGATGTGAAAATTCTTGCACACAAAAATTATTGTAAAACGAGTTTTTATTTGCCTATGTACGATATTTGGTTATTCAAGGTTTGAATAAACATTCTTTTACCATCATAAATACATTAGTTACGACGTTACAACAGATCTTTTCCTATTTCTATTTATACTTACCTGTATTTTAAACAAAATGTTTAGTTAGAAGATGAAGATTCCCTACCATTGAGTATCATTTCTTTATTTTCTAGGTTTACAATTAACATTAAACTTGAGAGATAATCTAACAATGGAAGTATTAGTGAAAGAAGGAGACAAATTCGTAGCACTAGATCCAGAAAAGGAGTATCAAGTTACAACGTTTAATTTTATCATCAAGGGTGGTAATGGTTTTGATGTGAGTATGGAGGAGAAATTGAGGTCTTTGAGCAAAATGATACGGTTTTTTTTCAGATTATTACATATAATTACATATAACATGTTTAATATTGAGTTTTAAAAATCGTACAATAACAAACTTTAACAAACATATTATTATCAAGTTACGAGTATGAATACGATTTTCTTACACAATCACGTATGGCATGGCGTGGTTTGTTATAAGGGTAGGTAATAGAAAAAATTGAATTGTTATAATTCTTTCAGATGTTGAAAAACTACGGAAAAAACATGAAGATAGTGGGAAAAGATTCAGATATTTTAGAAAAATATATACGCAAACAATCACCTATAGTACCAACGTTGGATAATAGACTTACTGTAATAAATTAATATATATTGGTAGTAATCATATTATTCTTGTTTTATTACTTGAACCATCGACTTATCCCTGCGACTTCTTCCGCGTGTAATTCGGTTCTTAAAAAAATTCCGCAGGAAATCGACTTGATTTCGCGGGAAAAAGTAGTCTATGTTGGAAGTGCTTTCCGTCCCTTTCTCATTCATAGTAAAGGCACAGTTATAAGTGTTATAACTTAAAAAGTTACAGTAGACCTACGTAGCTCACGTCTGCGTCCATATTGTTTTAAATGACTGAGAAGATTGCCGGAAACCATCATTAGAAACTTTCGGATTTTCTCGTAACTTTCCGTTTACCTTCGTATAATTTATCGTGTAAAGGTAGAAACCCCCAAAATGTTGAGATTTTGGACGATAATTAATTTTAATGTATGATAATGACTGTTTTATGATAATAAGTTAGCGCCATCTGTTGAAAATTTTGAATTCAAGAATACCTACCTAATTAAAAAACAGAGGTACGAAAACTTATCGTCTGATTAGTCTGGTAGAGTAGATAGCATTTGCACTAGGTGTAATATGAATTCACTAGGTATTTATTTTATTATAAGAACATATCTAAGCGAAACTGATTCTTATTTTAATAGATAGACAAATTTTTGCTGGCACGCTTTAGGAACTAATAGGTATGCTGAGCAAAACAAACAAAAACTGCTGAGTTTATAGTCGCCTCTTCTCAGCAGAATCTGCTTTCCGAACCGGTGAGTAATGGTAGAGTCTTGATTTATCATTGGCTTACATGAAATAAACAGGAAATTTTAAATCAGGGTTTTTATTTTTGTAGTTTGTTAGATTTCAGTCAAAATATTTTCAAAGTTACGTACGTAATTTGAAACTTAATAAAATATTTGAGTCCGTGTAACTTTGACACTATTTACTATTTACGAGTACATATTTTTACGGAAATGTGACAAACTACAAACATAGACGTAACTTTCTAGAGTGTATCTACGCATTGAAATTATTGATTAGTTGCAGTATTAAGTAGTATTATTCGAGTAAGAAGTAAACTTCATCTGTATGGAGCGCACTTTAGCTTTGGCTTTGAATTGACTGATGAAGTCCATTAGTGTTGGACACTGTAATAAAGTGTGTTCAAAGCTTGCGGTCCCGTATGTTTACACTTTACACGAGCTAACTCTAATTTCCAACTAATCCCAATCGGGAATTTGGGGGCGAAATACGTATATCTACACTTTGATCTTATGAGTACACCCGCATATAAGTTGACTAGAAATTTCATTTCAACATTGTAAACAAAATAATGTTTTAATTGTCTATTAGTTAATTGTTTACTGATAGATGATGCCCGGTTTTTAATTCCCGTGGGAACTCTTTAATTTTTTGGGATAGATTCAATGTAGTATATTATGTGCTAATCCTGGGTAAGAGCTATCTCTATTCCACATGCACAGCCAAACGGTTAATTCGTTGTGGCGTGAAGGAGTAACGAACAACCATCCATCCTTATGTAGTAGGATTTTTTTAAATTTTGTTTAACGGAAAGCTTTGGCCGTGGTTAGTTAGTAGTTATTTTTTTTTATTCGATGACAAGCTAGTCCTTGACTTTACCCTATTATATAAATTATTACCCTACCGTTAAACGTACCGCTAAGCGATTTATTAGTAGCAGCGATTATTTAGTAGTAGCGTAGTTTATTTATGCTTATTTGTATTTTATATTTGAGTTTTACCTTTCATTAAAAATTAGTAGGTACTATAGATACTATAGTAATTATTAATTAGTTAAAAATTTACTCAACACAGCACACGTGAATAAACAGAAGTTATTTTTATACTTTGCAGTGGCATTTGAAGTCGGGTTCTTGAAAAGAAGTTGAATAGAATTTTTAAAATTCGTCGCCAATTTCTAGTCAAATTACTTAATTACAGCATCGTGATAGATATTTATTCAAGGCTGAACAGCAGAATAGATATAATGTTATAATATACTTGCTACAATTCTGACGACAGTACCACACAGATTTTACATTAAATTTAATATTAATTAAGGAATATACCTCCTGCTATATTAACGTTGTAGGGAATAATGAAACAATATAATTTATTTGCAAATTAGGATGTTATTCAAATTGCCTCTTATTGGATTTAGATCTTGTACCGATTCTAATTGTATATGTACATATTATATTTGAGAAGGTATAGTTAATGCAACAAATGTAGTGAAATTATAATGGTTAGGCATATTATCTTAGGCATATTTCTGCACGAGTGAACTCCATCAATTATTATGAATTTCTATGCGCAACATTGAGGTCTTACGACAAAATATAAATCAAAAATTGTATTCAAATCGGTCCGTCCGCTGCCGGATTGACTAATAAAAACCGGCCAAGTGCGTGTCGGGCCACGCGCAGTGTAGGGTTCCGTAGTTGCAAGTCACAAATATTATTGCTGACCTAGGATAGTGCTTTTATTTTATTTATGAATATTGAATATATTTTGAGTTCCATGGTTTAAATACTATAATATACTACAAAATATGCAACTTACACTACGTGTAATACCTAACTTAGAAAAAACAGATATATTATATTTCACAATTTTATTTCACCACTTTGTTGGCGTGATTAATATTTATACTTATCCTTGTCAAATTACAGATTTCTAGGACCAATAGTCTCTGAGCTAAACCGCGGACGGACAGACAGACGGACGGACGGACATTGCGAAACTATAAGGGTTCCTTATTTACTACAGAACCCTAAAAATGATTGCTATTGTAAGTGTGATGTTTGCAATCATCTCTAGTTGGACGACACTCTCTTACTATTGGCTAAAATGTATTGTCGCAGTAAGAAAACTAAAATATCAGTCAATCAGAGCTGAATGCGATCACACTTGCATTTTAACAAACGAGTTAGAACTTTGTACTAACGTATTTACTTATTTTTGAATAAATTGTAGGTGACCAGGCTGTACTTCATCGTGGACAGTTGACAAAGAAGCCGCGCGAAGTACACCGACAGTTATAAATATCCGGTGGCACTAAAAAATTGCGCTCCTGATTTGGTCCGCCACTTTTGAACCGAATTCTTTTTCAAGTAACGTGATTCTGGATAATTTAGGTTTATTTAGAGTTGTTGGTTAGTAATGCAAATCAACATCTTCAACCATGTTATAATAAAGTATACTTATCGAAAATGGCTGCATGAATCACTATTTGATGACCCCAAACATTTTGAAAGACTGTAGATACAAAGACCTGGCCCAAGCTCCTTTATATACATATTTGAAACAACCCCTTTTAGTACTTTATTTTTAATAATTTATTAACAACTAAGCTAATAGTTAACATAGTGTATGTCGCTCTAAAACTCTTCAACCGTTTCCTATAATTTGAGAAGTTAAAATTGCGTGATTTACATACGTGCGTTTTTTTATCTGTTCTTCCACAGAAACGCGTGTTTCTATTTACGTGTTGATGAGATCTATTTACAAATAGATCTCGTCATGTAATTATCATGCAGCCACTTTCACGAAGTTTCAACCGATTATAAAGTTTCTGATAAATTTTGGGAAAATGATTGGATGAGCTTTAAACACCAAACTGGTTTCGAACAACTGAAGCTATTTGAGAAAGATTAATTGAGTGTATATTATTCTGCCTGTGTAGGTAGACCATAGCGCGTCCCGGTAGAGTTGACCTGTAATTATACGTTACAACTTGTTAATTTGGAAATTTTACACTACTGGAGGATAAAATTGTGTTGGCTTTGATTTTAGTAGAGATAATTTACTTGATTAATGGGCCACATAAAAAGGCTCAGGGTCACTCAGCGAGCGATGGAGAGAGCTATGCTCGGTATATCCCTGCAAGATCAAATCAGAAATGAGGAGATCCGTAGGAGAACCAAAGTCACCGACATAGCTCAGCGTGTCGCGAAACTGAAGTGGAAATGGGCGGGGCACATAGTTCAAAAAGCTGATGGTCGTTGGGGTCCCAAGGTGCTGGAGTGGCGACCCCCCGCACCGGGAAACGCAGTGTTGGCAGACCCCCCACTAGGTGGACCGACGACATCAAACGAGTCGCAGGGAGCCGCTGGATTCAAGCGGCGCAAGACCGAAGCTTGTGGAAGTCCATGCAGGAGACCTTTGTCCAGCTGTGGACGTCTATAGGTTATGATAAAGAAGAAGAAGAAGATTAAGATCCCCAAGTATGAAGTTTGAATCATGGTGGCTTTGGGAGATATCTCATATCAGGTAGTGAAGGTGGCTTTGGGAGATATCAGGTAGGTTTATGGTAATTTAGATTTAAAGATAGCTAAGGAAAAAAAAATTGGTTGTCTGTAAAGTCGGTTTACGGACGATAGTTTTACGTGATAACGTCATAAAGATGAACAGCGTGCTACTAGCTCACGAGTACGACACATTCGCTAACCACAGCGCGCACGCGATGCCGGTCACCGCGATGTTGGGCCGATCGTGCCTTTCTATCGCTTGTTCAGCGCTTTCGCTTGCACGCTCAGGCGCAGGCGGAACGTGACACTTTTTCGTGCGTGCAACCGGTGTTCATCGATTTATAAGACATTTTCATGTCAATAAATTATATTTAATTACTCCGAGGAAGCGTTAGCGTTGCTTAGTGGACGGAGCTGTGCAGTTGCTCGCAGTCATCACTGATTCGCTATTACTTACTCTCTCGCTTGTGCTTAATATGTATTGATGCAGCAAGAACGCCATAAATTCAACCAATCAGAGGTGATTGCGATCTTCACAATCGATGCAAATCATTTTTAGATGGTGATGGAGGAAAGGAACTAAGTTCCCGTTTCCTTTCCATCGTTTGCTTTACTTCAGACGTGTCCATACTTAGTTTTGTGTAATCCTATCGATAACACAGTTACGATAAATGCCCAATAGGTATTTTACTATCGACAACATTCTGCGTAGCACCACAGACTGTTCCTGTATGATAATAATGTCATGACTGATTTTCAAGGTAATTTATCGATAGGGCAATTTCAACAGTTCAGCAACACTAATAATACCAAATAGTGATATCTACGCAAATGAAACGGAATGAATATGTTTTTAAGAGTATTAATCCTGCATTATGATTAGATAATATGTATATTTTCAGGAAAATGATAACAAAAATACTTAAGTTACCTATATTGTACCTACCTATATTGAAAGACAAGTCACCTAATATTATGTAGCTACAAGAATAAAGTTACATAATATAAGTATTTAAGTATTTAATATCAACTTTACCTAATTAACATTTTTTTTTACTTATTTAATTCCAATAAGTTTCCGAAAAACTGAAACTGTATTTCTTGCAAAGCGCATGTGTCGCTGAAGAATTACATTACGCATGCGCTGTAAATTCTCAAAATGGCGGAAAAAGCCCGTCTCTAAACTCATTGAAGTGAGTGAATTGTGTAATAAATAAAAATATCACTTATACTAGGGGGAAAGGGATTACAGGTGTTTGAAATTCGAATACAGAGCATCATTTTTAACGACTTATGTCTTCAATGCGAAGTTTGCCAATACCATCCGATTAGGATTTTAGTTGTTGACAGAATAGTTAGTGGCAATCAGTGAAGATGAGTGACTGCAATAATATTACGCGAGTTAATTGTGTTTTCTACACATTCTTGTAAAACCAGGCTGCACTAATTACTTTAATTGCACTGGATAAGCGAGATGAACAATAAAAAGAGGATGGGATAATTTATTTAGAACATATGGAGATGTGTCACCTTCCAAAATGGTAAGCTGGTTTAATTAATGTTTTTACCTGATTATGGATTAGTTATTTGTTTTTACAGTTGAAGTGTAAAGATAATTAATTAATCCACAATATTTACACAGTATTTTGAAATTTAACCTATTATACTAAAATTTTATAAACCAGACATTGCATAGCTGCATAGAAATCAGTAAAATAGCACTTTTAGATACACTGTGAGTATCATGAACAAAATAATCTACTAAAATAATTAACAAGCAAAATATAAAAAAGAATAAAAAACCCAACTGCTTTAAAGATTATCAATGAAAATATAAATTATCAAATTTATGAGAAAAATAAAATAAAAATATATTTTCGTAATCACCTTTTCAAACCCTTCAATTTGATACCCCACTCAGTAGGATTTGAAGAAAAACAATTTTTGAACCCCACATTATGGCGTCCAAAATCCACCATTTTGAATTTTTCAAATTTTTATGTTCTCGTTGACACTTGCGCTGGCATGACGAATCAAACGACGTGCCACTTATCAAAATCGGCCCTCGTGTTTGGTCTATAGAGTGCCACAAGCGAACAAACATACATACATACATAAACACATTACCACTCCTTTGCGTCGCGCAGTCGGGTGTAAAACACTTTACATTAGTGGGTACTTGTAATTTTCTCAAAAAAATGATGTAAAAAATATTATAAAAATTTTACTGACATTCAACTTAGTTTTTTACCGACACAGTACAACTAATACACGTAGTAATTATAATAAATGTATACAGGTGGGAAAGGGGGAACGCTGCCAGTATCTTCGGAACCTTGCCTAAAGGGACTCCTTTTAATAATATATTTTAGGTATTATATTTTATTTATAAGTTAATTTTAATTTACAGGTGGGTATGTGTATGTACATTACTTAAAATAAATACAAAATAAAGGTATCTACATTTTTATATGATGATATTTTACTTTTATATGATATCTACAATAGCGTACAAACCTCGAACAAACCATCGTCAATATTATTTTTTCTTTCAACCTATTTTAATTTCCCAACAAAATCCCAATGCCTCGCCAATGCCTGAAAGCCAGCTTTTGTTCGTTTCGAAAAACCTTTGTTGTTTTCGTAAATAAAATATCTCTTTATATAAAACATATTCAAATAAAAACCTCTTTGAACCACTCTTCAGTTCGCTTGTTCTTTGTGGAAAAGCCACTTATACGTGTGACATACAAAAGAACTGTTAATATAGTTGACTTGCAGTTACAGTGCTGTCCTGGTGCACTAAAGTATACCCTATTATGTGATTCATATAGGTCAAAGTAGTGTGTGACACTTGCCACTCATATTTCGCTAGCCTGGGCAGATCCGAGTTGAATTCCTCTCATAATTGGAGTTCCATTAATGCGGCATTAAAGCTGTCATTATTTCCGTGTTTAATGCATTTGAAAAATTAAATGATCATACTTTCTAACTATTTAAAGAATGGAAGCCCTGCTGACACAGTTAGCTTTTAGAATACTTATAGTCGAATGTGTTGGACATAAAATTTCAATTTGGTGTTTTATCCTAATCCTTATGATGTCAACTCTCTGGTGCAGATTCTCCTGACTCTTCTCATGTTGCATGTATAATATTAGAGAGAATTATTTTCTTTTCTAAAGAACTTGACCAATATTCCCCTCTTCCCTCCAAATAAGCTTAAAGCTTGTGTATGACAATAGTGCAACGGGTGGGGATTGACACGCAGACTTTTCAGTTTTCAGTCCGCACCTTTAACGGTTGAGTTGAGGCTATCAGATTAATAATAAAACTAATTAAATTAGAAAAGTGAAAATATTTCTGTTTATTTACTCGAAAGGCATGGCTCGAATATTTCGAACCTATGTAGGTTCACCCCTTCCTAGTACCAATTTTTGTTAGGGTTTTGTAGCCAACGGTAGCCAACGGTTGGGAGCTGGTTGGGTGATGCCGACTAAGTCCCTTCGTAAGGCCAACCACATCCCCCTTTTCTACGGTTGGCACCACGATTTTTAGGGATTACAAGTCTTACTGTTTGCCAACCAAACTAGGGACAAAGGCCCAACTAACAGCCAACGCAAATTGCTACTAGTGCTCCGAAACAATAGTGAAACGAACCTTGTATTTTTGAGTATTTATCAAAACGTTAAAAAATATTTTACTTTTTCTGTCATAATAATATACCGGATTTATGCTTTTTTGTTTGCTTTTATTTCATTTCACTGTCTTGTCGAGTTAGAACTGTTTTATTTACATCATTTACAATTTCAGTTATTAATTTAAGATTTTTAAGCTATTGCATAGCTTTTATCACGGGTTTTGAGCGCGGCGACCGAATCTAGAAATTCCGTAACGAAAATAAACCTAACACCCCCACTCCGACCGGCACAGCGGTGCGGCGTTGAAAGCCGTGCATCGTCTAACGTCGTTTCAGTTCGGCAGAATTCGGCACGGTGTTTGTATGCGTGCGAGTAGAAAATGTTATGCAATAGCTTTACCACGGCAGTCCCCGAGTGGCACACGTATTTTTTTGTATGCAGTTAACCGTCAAAACTGCACATGCAATTTAATTAGACGGCAGTCGGAGTTGTTCAATATAATTGGAAGTTGTTCACTCCGTCCACGTATGACACGCTCGTTCAATACATCGACATCGAGTGGCTATATAGCGCCTTTTTGGGCTTGAAACGGCATATTTCGTAGTTGCAGTGTTAGGCGGCCATTACACCAGGGAGCTGCAAGTATGTTTATCAATAGTATCGTTTTAAGAGCAACGACGCGAGTTGTTTAAAATAATAGTTAATATTGTTATTTCATTAGATGCAACAGTGTTTTCCGTTCAAAAATAGTTCCTATTATTTAATACTTAAATGTTTTATTATTGTCATTATTTTGCTGGTTATATAAAGAGCGTCAAAACGGGACGTACACCGGTAGTAAGGAATGCGAACGTATCTTGACCGTATATATGGTCAAGGGTGGGGGCAGCTTTGAGGGGGAAAATTTCAGTTCTGACGCCTAAGCTTAGATTAGGTACAGTCCATTCACTAAACTAGCGGCACGCTATGAAGGCCGGTTTGACGTTTGTCCGCTCATGAAGTTCCGTATTAATTGATAACGACTTTGAAGGAAATAATTGTATTACTTTATTGACGATAGTGATGTGCAGAGATTCATAAATTTTATCGAATGTAGTTTTAGGTTTAGGACTCAAAATTTATTTATTAAATTGATTTCTAAAATGTATACAAGTGTAGAAAAATCAGTTTGCACCATTTAAGGGGTGAATGTACTTGTGAATATGAACAATTTTCACTATGTGGATAAACCTCTGAAATCGCAAAAAAATATCAGCTGTTTCATACAAAAGGTAAAATTTTTATTTTTATATGATATATACCACAACTCGGCATTCCGCTTTTAACATGAATATGTTAAAAGCGGAATTAGTACGTCTTTTAAAAGAAAACAAACCAACCAAGATCCGATACGTCATTGACGAAATAGCATTAGAACATGGGCACAGAGTTATACGGTTACCGCCTTACCATTGTGAGTATAATGCGATTGAGTTGGTGTGGGCTCAAATTAAGGGATATGCTGCAAGACACAATACAGAACCCCCATTTACCACAAAAAAAATGCTAAAATTATTAGAAGAAGCTTGTGAACATGTGACTAAAGGAGACTGGGAAAAGGTTGTGAATAGAACTGTTAAATTAATAAGGGAAGATTATGAAAGAGATGTGAAAATAGATAATATTATAGAAAACGAACATATAATTATTAATGTAGGTGATGATAGCAGTGACGACAGTGAAAATAGTAGTATGGACGAATCTGATTAATTATGGCCTTTTGTGGCACCTTTTTTGGTATCTTTTGTATTCATATGTTTCTTGTGTGCATATAAAGTATGTATATTCATTTTCATTCAAATATTCAGTTCGTTCAAATAAATTAAATAAACATATACATTTTTGTTTTATTAAACCTATTTAATCAGGTACAAAAACAAAACTTAATTGTTTTTTGTTCGAGAATAAATTGACATTCCACATCACTATTGTAATGTGTCATACCGGCCATCATAGCGTGCCGCTAGTGTAATGATTCACTATAACTTGCATGGAACTAGGAATTACGACTACGTATCATGTAGGGTTTTCATTATGTGAAGCAGTGGTGCCAACATGACGGCATGACACGAGTTATAGTGAACGGTCTATAATATGACTGAAATATTAAAAAAAAGGTTTGTCAAAACATCACGTAATCCATAAATCACGTTCCGCCTAGCTCTTTTTGTATTCAGTGTTTTTACTGTAATCCATCCGTTATTATTGCAGTGCAATGTGTGCAATATATTTCCCAAGTCATTTCTGCACATGTAACTGACGCGAAATGCACAGCGCGTAGGATGTTACTCTTACTTTGAACTCTACTAAACTATGGCACAAGTGGGAAACCGAACTCTAAAAGTGCTGGGATATCATGCGTGTTGTTTTCCGAGAGATGATCGCAGATCATTTGAATCGGTTTAGGAAAATAGCAGACTGTAGAGCTTTTGATCCGTATATTTTGCTAATAGATGGTAAAAGTGTGTGAAGTGTACCTATTCGCATTGGGCCAGCGTAGTAGACCTATAACCCTTCTCTGAGAGGAGACGTGCAGCAGCAGCAGTGAGACGCTAATGATGATGATGATGATGCTCGTGATGATGATGATGCTCGTGATGATGATGATGATGGCTAACCTAGATAGGTGTGCCTACATCACTATACTAGGTATCTAAAGCCTACCACCACTACCAGTTATAAGAGGAATACGATACAAAGAGATCATCACTACAATATTTGTCGCTCCGTCAAGCTTGTCTGTCTGTGTGCGGTAATCTGTACCGATTTTCCTCCGGTTTCTGCCAATGGGTAGAAAAACCCACCCCTGCGAGGCAAGGACGCTTTGTAAAAAATAAATAAACATCTTTCAAGCTCCCCGCATAGATGAAGTCAGGTACCACTCTAGAACTCTCGATGCAATTTTGCTTCACAATTTCAAGTATCAGCTAGTGTTCTGTTAAATTGGTAGCTGTTGAGAGCATCTACGTGTCGACATGTTGCAAGTGCAGCCAGAATATTCCAGCTGATACCTACGAGTACGGCCAGTATCGTGAATCGTTGGACATAAAATAGATAACTCTGATAGTTCAACGACGACCTATAACCTGAGATCAAGCATGGAGAGTTGGCTTGAAAATTGCTTGAAACTTGTTACTAGTGTTTTTGCCAAAAAGTAGGTAAGGTAAGAAAGAGAGTAAGTTGCACTTGATATAAATAATAATCCACAGTAGTTGCAGAACTTTTTCGAGAAAAGTACACGAAAATACACGTTTATTTTATTATTATTATTATGTTACTATCTTAATATTTTCCTTGCAATATTTATCTCGGAAAGCTTCTTAGATAAATATGGTGTAGATTGAGCGTGGTTCATGGAGCTGCTTAAACGATATTTTTACTTTAGCCGGCGTTATATCAGCTATCGCCCGGGCAGCGTGTGCCGTGTATTATGGCAAGTCTCATAAAAAATAACAAGGGGAAGGAAATTGTGTCCTTGCAAATGCACGGCTCAGAACGTTCCTTAATCATGCAGGACTCTTTCTTTACAATTTCTTTGTGAAACGTTATAAAACATTGTGTACGTTGTCAAGGGAGTTTTCCTAGTTTTTAGAATTTTAAAATTACTGATTTTTTATTAGCCAAGCTCACATAAAGTCCATTAAACTGACAATAATCAAATTTCGACTGTAAATGCTCGACATAACAAAATAACCAAGTCCAAACTCGATTATTCTGCCATTTTCTGAAGTGGTCGAAAAGACTATGCGCAAGCTGATCCGCACACCTACTTATTGGAATAAGTGACGAGGCGTAAATTGTGCCTCATAAAGTACTAGAAATTACTTCCTTGACGAGTTCGAATTCTTAATTATGAAAATCATTTACTAGTAATTATTTTATAATAATTTCTAGCAATGGGAATGAATTTTGCTGTTGAATTTTCCAACGTTCCCGAAGGTTGGAGAATTCATCTATGATATTAGACTACAAGCCTGCAAGAACAATATCGAATGGATTTTGTTGCGCATCAAACTTGGTTGAACATTTTGTACTATGCGACCAAGGTTTCTGTCATGCTGAGTTTAAAATACACATGAGAAACACAGTAAAGGTCTTAGCATTATATTCTTTACTTTTATTGATCGAAGTATGTGATTTTCTGCAAGTTTTTGGACATAATGCCACAAGTAACATAAAATAGACAGTACCTAACACAAAATAATCTTCCTTATTTTTAGATTTTTTATTTACTAAACGGTGGAGATTTTTAATGAGAAACAAACTTTACATAATGTATAACAATACTTTAGAACTACCAAAACTCGAACAATAGGTAAGTACCTGGATTGTTTAATTAATTTAATATTAACATCATCAAAAACACTTAACACTTGTAATTTCCAGTAACAATTATGTTAAACCAAAGCCAAAAATCCATTTCGCGTAATAAATAATGGGCAAAATCAAATCTTTTCCGTCCCTTTTACCGCGAACGATAAAATCCAATTTCAGGTGTCGCCACCGATAAAGATTTTGCATAAATCAGTGATATAATCCAATATTACAGGAGCTTTAGCATCCCCCGAACGCCTAATGTCCCATTGAAATCTCTATTCCAATTTAAATGAGTTATTTCATTACCCTGCGTTTCTACCAACGTATTTTAAGCAGGATTCGTAGGCATAAATTCCGAAAGTGATCATAGAATCTCGAAAGACGTTCTATTTTCTTTTTAATCCTGTTGAATCATTCAAATATTGTATTAATTTGAAGTGAATATTAAATGAGTAATGTAACGTTTTTTGTCTCGTCGAATCATTTTTGAGATGTTTGCTGTGCACACCTTGATGATAGTAAGACAGATCAAAAAAGGTATCTGTTCTCTAGACGAAAAAAAAATCTTTTTGAATCTTTTCTTAGAATTATTACTCAAAGTAGAAAAGTAATGAAACTAAATTTTATTTTATGTCATAAAATATATGTGAAATGAAGGTGAAATGAGATCTAAAATAAAATCGAGTTTCATTTAGTTTCCTAACAAAAGATTCTGAAAGATATTTTTTCGTTTAGGGAATATAGACTTTATTAGAGTCGGTGTCTTTCTGCTCTCGTGGCTAGTTACTGACCCAAAACTGCTACTACTGGCGTTTTGCGTAAAAATCTCAATTCATTATTGGCGGAATAATCACGTAACAAACATACAAAAACATACAGTCGAATTGAGAACCTCCTCCTTTTGAAGTCGCTTGAAAACTTCTTGAAAATGAACATGAAATAAGGTAAAATAAAAAATAAAGAGACAGTATAATCTATTTAGATTTTGAAATTAAAGACAAAAGGCAGTCTTTTCCTTTTTCTTTTATTATCGCCCTCAACGAACAAGGGAAAAAGGGCTGCGATAAATAATAATTTATTTCGATTGTTTCCGGTCCGATGAAGTTTTGAAGTTATTCAAAGATAAGGCGTGAATGTGATTTTAAAATGAATTTTATTTATGTTTTTTTTAAGTTAAATAAATACAATGGTTTGTTTTGGACCCTTTTCAAATCAGGGCGCGTTTGGAATCCTAGTAGCTTCTATGTAATTAAATTATTATCACCATTATTTCACTCCGGGTTAACATATTATTTACTTAAATTACCATATTATTATTATGACATTTATGGTTTTTTGAATGATTATTTTAATTATGTCTAAACTTTGAATATTTTATTTTTAACGAATTTATTTTTAAATCATAAAATATGTTTGATCTAACAATTATTCTTAGGTATTTAATAGTGGCTCTTCCATTCAACGTGACACTGGCGAAGTGCATTGTGCTGTACTGGCACTAAATAAAGCCAGAAAGCTAAAACAAAAAAATATGTAAATGACATTCGTAAGAGCTTGTTTGTGAGCAAACCAACTGAGCGTAGGTCTCCTCTCAGAGAAGGGTTACAGGCCATACTCCAACCTGCTGGCTCAATGCGAATTGGTAGACTTCACACACCTTTGAGAACATTATGGTTAACTTTCAGGCGTGCAGATTTCATCACGATGTTTTCCTTCACCGTTGAAGCATGTGATATTTAATTGCTTAAACGCACGAAAAGTTAGAGGTGTGTGCCCGGGATCGAACCTATGAATAGGAGGCCGCAGTCCTAACCACTGGGCTATCACTGCTTACACAAGCTTACACAGAGCTTGCTGGTAAGAGCTTACACAAGCTAAAATCGAATAGAAATATCTAAATAGTGTGAGTGGTGTTTGTTGGTTTGCAAGCAATGAAGAAAAGGATCGATATGATTATTTTCCAAGCATGTAATTGAGGACTTGGAGAGTGGCACAGGATATCTTTTATCTGGTAAAAACAGCGGGATTTTTCAAAACCTTCACGCAGATGAAATCGAGTGCAAAAGCTAGCTTTGAAAATAAATTAAGTAAAACTATTTTGTAAAAACAGTCTTTCTAGTTTATCTTATTTATGATTCTACCACCATTATAGAATAATTTCAGTAGGTATATTTTTTCAGCAAGGTTCAAAGTTCAAGAATCAAATGATCAGCTATTGACAGATAGATTTTGCATATAAACTAACTATACATATGAATAATATAATATTGCCCCTAAGGCAGTTTCAAGATTGCTCGCCATTGCAATCGATGCAGCCTTAATCTGGCCGAAGTTTCCACATTATGCTGAACTAAACTTACCTATTAGTTACGTAGTATGAACTTATACGGAGCAAAAACTGATTTACTCGTAGAACTTGGCTCACAATATCTGTTATAGATGCGAGTGCCACACTTCTATGTTGTACTCAGACTATAGCTTAGTATGTTTGAAGTATTTTTCACAAAATTATTTATTTCCTGCAGGCCAACCTGTAGCTCTTATCTCATCGAGACTCTAGCACCCGGTTCGAAATTGGGTATTTGAATTATATCTATACTCTATACTTAATATATAAAGCTGAAGAGTTTGTTTGTTTGTTTGCTTGAACGCGCTAATCTCAGGAACTACTCATCCGATTTGAAAAATTATTTCAGTGTTAGATAGCCCATTTATCGAGAGAGGCTAATAGGCTATGTATATCATCACGCTAAGACCAATAGGAGCGGAGCACCAATGAAGAATGTTTCTAAATCGGGGGGTTTTTTTCAATAGGCTTCTTGCAGCGGGAAAATTTATCTTTTTATAATCTCATAGAAAATCAGAAATTCTACGCGGACGAAGTCGCGGGCAACCGCTATGCCATTTGTCTTATCTTAATTACTAGTCCCGGAATTATAGAACCTTAAAGAAACCGTCACAAAGCAGTAGCTCCATACAAAGTGGAGGTCTAGTTGGCAAAGAAGAAGAAGAAGAAACATCATTTAAATCCAAGATAATATAACCACTACGTTATTTAAATTAGACTAACCAAACATAATATAATTTTATAATTTTAAAATTATTCCCTGAATTCAAATTAATTTTAAACATAAACATTTATTTACCTACCCAACCAACTAACTGGCTATCTGTTATTAACAGAAAGACATGACACCTGAATACATTATCACCCTCAAGGCACTTCGAAGATACGACTTGTAATATCGCTGCGGTCATTATCGTCTTAATCTGCATAAAGTTCTCATATGCAGAGCCAAAGTTACCGATTAGTTCTATATTGCAAACTTGCGAGCTTAGAACCAGGGGTTAATTGCGCACAGCACTTCGCAGTCACAATTGCCTTCAACCTACAACATACGACCATTTGCGTAAGTATTTGTGAAAATTTTGCAGGGAATCGCGGTTGAAGGTACGCAGATTTCGGAATGGCTCATTTAAAAAGGGATAGATAGTTTAATGGGACGTTAGGCGTTTGGGAAGCAGACTCTAAAACATTGGATTATCTTCGATGTACGCTTAATCTTACTTTATGGGTTTTTACCTGGAAATAGATTTACGCGATCCCCTTATGTTCGTTTATAAAACAGTGCGAGAAATATTGCTTGATTTAAATTAATAAGTAAGATATTATTATTATTCTTTTAAAACTTGGTAAGCTTGGTGATGCTAACAAAAGCTTAAAAATGGTTTTAGGTATGGGATATTGCTATTGGGTCTAGATTCTAGAAGATATTAAAATAAATACCTAGGTACTTGATAGAAAAATAAATTCTAGCATTAGGCGCTTTTGTATTATAGCTTGTATATATGCTCCTTATTCATGAGAATAGAACATTAAAAATTAAAAATTAAAAATTAAAATTTAAAAATTAAAAATTAAAAATTAAAAATTAAAAATTAAAAATTAAAAATTAAAAATTAAAAATTAAAAATTAAAAATTAAAAATTAAAAATTAAAAATTAAAAATTTAAATTAAAAATTAAAAATTAAAAATTAAAAATTAAAAATTAAAAATTAAAAATTAAAAATTAAAAATTAAAAATTAAAAATTAAAAATTAAAAATTAAAAATTAAAAATTAAAAATTAAAAATTAAAAATTAAAAATTAAATATTAAAAATTAAAAATTAAATAAAAATTGCACGTTTGTTTTTACAGTTTGTAGATCATAGCTATAGTTATTGTTAGGGCGATGTTTTCAAAAGCTTATAGTGTTTTTGTAAGCAACAACGAAATTGTATGACAAAAATCGTGCATGATGAACGAGTATGCTGAGCCTTGCATTCACCGAGACACAATTTTTCTCTTCCTTGTTATTTTTTACGAGACCCCTAATATCGTATACGCCCGGCGATTGCTGCCTCCAAGAGTATCTAGTATACCTATAACATATATCGTCTCAGGATGAAACAAAAGATTGAAGGCAGAATTAATATTCAAATCCTTTATTTATTCCTGACTTGTCAAAAGAGCCATAAGCTTATGACAAGTCAAGACTCTTCTACCTTTTCGGAAAGCAGATTCTGCTTAGAAGAGCCGGCAACAAACTCAGCAGTTGCTCTTTTCAAAACAAATATGTATATACAATATTATGTCTTAATATACGTATGAAATCCTTAGTTGTATTAATAGATATTATAAATTGGAAACTTTGTTTGTTGGTGTATTGGTTTGTCCTTCTATCCAATTGTACCACTGCTTAATTTTATTGTTTTGTGTATATGTAATATGGTTTTCTTTTTCTGGTGTACAATAAAGAGTATTTCAATTCAATTCAATTCAATTCACCCCGCAAAAGAGCGACGTATCGGCGTGTTCTTTGCACGGTGGTATAGGTAGGTAATTGAAGACGAGACCACAGAATATATAATTGACGATACTGACATAGATTTATCTACATTTATATCGGTGATTAACCCGAAAAAAAATGGTTCCCGCAAAACCCTAACTCCATACAGACGATGTCTTTTTTGATTGAAGTTTGAACTACAGTTTAGTCATCAACTTGTGTAGATGGTAGGTAGCAGAAACATTTGCCTCTTAACTCTGAAGGCTGGCCGCATTACCTCCTTGGATGCAGATACTTAGGCTAAGATCTATAGATCGTATTCTGGCTCTGTTCAAGACTTGAGTCTTGAACAGAGCCAGAATACGATAGAGTTAAAATGAGACACAATTATATGACCTGACATAAATCTGTCTCGTTTGAACTCAGTCTTGAGTCTGAGCTGAGTGAGAGTGCCAACTTTAGATGTTACCCTTTTCTCTGTCCAAAGTATCTGGAGGCTCATTTGTGCACCCCTGGACCTCATGAGCCATCATGAGGTCCAGGGGTGCACAAATCAGACCAAAAAATAAAATATGAAGCTTATATTTTTTTCTCATAAAATTCAGGAATGCAAATTAGTTGGACAACGGGCGTTACACTGAAAAAAATTGGTTGTCTGTAAAGTAGGTTTACGGACGATAGTTTTACGTGATAACGTCATACAGAAACATTGATGACTGGCGGGCCCGGCGGCCGGCGCTCTGCCAACGCTTGGGCCGATCGTGCCTCTCTATCGCTTGTTCCGCGCTCTCGCTTGCATGCGCAGGCTCAGGCGGAACGTGACACTTTTTCGTGCGCGCAGCCGGTGTTATCGAATTATAAGACGTTATCACGTAAAAAAAAGGTAGTCTAACAAGAAATAATTTCACTTGTAAGTATTTTATGTTTAAAACTCCCAAAAAAATTATAGTACCGATTAACCATACATATTTACCGGCAATAAAGTCAAAATGATTGAATAGGCTTGAATAATTCCACCACAATCCTTGTCGCCATCATCAAAAACCATGATTATAAGTAGGCCCCAAATAAATAACTACCACTTATTAATTCAACTAATAACTTAGTTAATTTTACTGTGTTAAAGTTAGCTTTATTGTTAGCAACCAAGTAGCTTTATGTTCCCCTATATGAACATTTTACTTGATAACGACTGACAAAATTTTGGTGGCAGCGATCATTTTTTTTTCTTCAGTGTAATGGGGTTACTGTTCAACTAAAAATAGTTCGACACCTGCCCCTACTTAAAGCCCGTAGTCCAATTAGTTAAACAAAGTACATAGTTGAACCACGACCCCCGAATCCTTTATCCATAAAACTCCTCTGCTAAACTATATTTAATAGTACCGCTCCCACAAACTGCATAGTTTCTACACCAAGCTTCGCATTTAGTTCTCTTAAAAAATGTTATCTACGAAGTTTCTGTGTCGAGTTCGGTAAGTAATCAATGCAAGCTTTGACTAATGTAGCGGAAGGGATGCCATAATGTTAATGTAATGTTCTTGGAAACATTCTAGGCGAACTAAAGGAACTCAGTGTGTAATCTATAAGCCATGCTTGAACGTCAGAGCTTAAGTAAGCTTGCGATTAAGGCTTAAAACGTTATTAAAATTAAATTTTTGTTTTAATATGTTGTACCGTGTTAACTAATTATTTTAACTAGATTTTGTTTGGAACTTCGTCACCATTTTTCAGGTATAAAAAGTCACTCTCTTGATCATTAAGTCGATCGGTTGCTAAGTGACTAAAGGGCCAATTTACAAATATACACACTCCCGCATTTATAATATGAGTTTTGAATACACAAATTAAAGGCGGTTAAATTCATAAGTAGCTCCAATATTCACTTCTTACGTTTGGAAAGTACACTTTTATGTATGGAAAATAAATAAAGCAAACGGCATCAATTTGAATTAAACGAAAATAAAAACCCATAAAAGAGTATTATTCAAAGAATGCTCATGTTTAAGTTGTTTTCTTAAACATCATGGCATATGTATGTATTCACGATATCTCTTTTGAATATCTTTTCCCTTTTTCTACGTTCTCTGACACGCCTTTTACTAGTCAAGCTACTTTATTCTCCTTTGCTGAATTTCAGATTATATTCTTCATATGGCCAGGTTTACGGCAATCGTTATTATCCAAATGATAATCGGCTCAGGTTACCGATTCCGTTTAAATGTAAATCGGTAGATTTCCTTTTACATTTTCGTTTATTTTTATCTTTGGAATACCTGGCTAGTTAAATAATATTGATAATAAATATTATGAATATTAGGAAAATGCTTATTTTATATGAAAAAATTAACGCAGAATATCTTTTTAAAAAAACTGTTAATTTAATTTTATTTGTTGCAGATTACGGCTACTCGAGAATCGAAATTTCATGGTTTGAAGTATCAATAAAGTAAAATAAAAGATGTGCCAACGTACAATCTCCTGAATTCAAATATGGAAAAGAATAAGAAAAAGAATACCGTCAATGGAAAATATAAGAAAAACGGGAAATTAGATAACTATGACGACGTTATCACAACCTGTTGTCTGTGTGTTAAAACTAAAAAGAGCAAGAAGAAAAGTCTCATTGCCGGATGTATTACGAACTTAGGAATATTTATAATTCTTCTAATATACACTCTAATAGGAGCATTTATATTTCTAGCTATCGAAGGCAGTGCAGCAAAAGTGCACCAAAAAACACTAGCCACAACTTCTTATCATGCAAACGAAAACAAAAAAGCCCATAGTATACCTAAAGCCAACAGCAGTATCGCACAAGTTAGTGCTGAATTGAGATCACAAACCGTTGAAAGCATCTGGGAAATAACGGTTTCTTTGAATATCCTCTACAAGGAAAATTGGACGAGACTCGCTGCACAAGAGATCGCGAGATTTCAAGAAAAACTAGTTGCAAGGGTTGCTGCTGATGTATCAGAACAATATGGAGGTGCAAGGGCATTAGAATCCGCACCGGCTTTAGTCACTGATGACTATGAATGGAATTTCGCAAAAGCATTTCTTTACTCCTTGACGGTGCTAACTACCATCGGTAAATAAATTCATATTCATTCTAAAATAATGAATCTTTGTTCTATATCTTGATATTTGGTTTTGTTTACAGGTTACGGCAGTGTAGCTCCAAAAACTGCTTTAGGTAAAGCAGTGACCATTGGGTACGCAGTTATCGGCATACCACTAACACTTCTCTACCTCTCTGTCGTAGGAGCTCTTTTATCAAGACTTGCTCGGAGTGTATTTAGTCGAGCATTATGCTGTTGTCTTTGTTCTAAATGTGGCTACTGCTGCCTTGATGAAAGAAACATTGCTGTCAAGGATCGAAAAGACAAAATAAGGCGTCAGGTTGATTACAGAACACAAACTTTACATTTGCAAGAACCCTATTATGTACGATCACCATCAGGAACCATTATATCTGCATCCCAAGCTAATAGCCTCAGTACAACCTCTATTAAGGACAAGGCATCCGGCCTTAATTTTTTACGCGACTGCGATTCCATGAGCTGCGCTGATACAGATTCTAAAGTATCTCTGCGTGGATTTTCAATTCTTGCACCAATTTCTTTATGTCTCACGGCAATTTTTACTTACATCTTCTTCGGTGCTCTTGTTTTATACCAATTAGAAGGGTGGAGTCCCATCGACGGTGTTTATTTCTGCTTCATGAGCCTCAGTACTATTGGTTTCGGACACTTGGCTCCTGGTTTGACTCAAAAAAATGGCGCATCATCAGGCACAGTTTGGTTTTGTTCCATTTACATAATGACTGGTCTAGCTTTAACGGCAATGTGCTTCAACGTTCTACATGACGAAATAGTTCACCGATTAAGGCATCACGAGAAGTTAATGAAAGGAAATACTCAGAAGGTTTTGACACCCGAATTCTTGCAGCGGTCTTGACGAGATGAAAGTGGCAATTTTACAGAAGAGACTGCAATCAATTCTGAAGCAGAATCACTACCCGAAGTGCTGCATCATGTTCCAGCTCCTAGGTATGAAGGTGGCGCGATCCGTCGATCTGTCTATACCTTAAAGGAAGAAAAAGAACCAGAAAGGGCAACTCCAATGTAATACCCAAATCCTTAATTTAGACATTGTATTTTTTTTGTAATTTAACTTTAAACGTCTAGATTTGAAGAGAATGAATGAACTGTAGAAATAATTAATAAAAATGATTTTGATAAAAATAATCCTCGTTTACTAAATAAAATGACTGAAGTGTTTGCTACTTACGTTATTTAGATAACTATAGTGCCAAAGTAGGCCAGTAATGATATTTGTCTCGGTTAATTGACTGGAGCTGTGGATTCTCTAGTAATTGTATAAACCTATTTGATTAGGAAAATATAATATTATTAAAGTTATATTTCATTAAGTGTTAAATTATTACGGATATACATATTATATCATTTTTTGTACTATATTCGATAAATTAAATACTTACAATGGAATTGGGTTATGAGGTAACTACAAAATACTATGTCGAATAGAAAACACCTAATATTATGTTCATAATATTCATATTATTGGCTTTAAATAAACAAGTCTGGATATTTATTTTAATGAATAAAATAAACTAATTAATTATCAATGTAACTTAATATTAAAAATTTTATTTCTTTGTAACGATGTTACTTATAGAGGAATTGATAAAAGATATTTCTGTTTGTCAAATAATTTTTTTATAATGATGATAGTCAACTTTTGTGAACAGACACTCTTTCTCAAAAGCAGTTTAGGTCGTACAAAGTGTGAATTTTAATATCTACATAATATTTTAGGACCTAAAGTCTTTTTGTGCAATTGTATGAAGTGTAAAGATAATAAAACATTTTTTCAAAATATAAAGTTGTCTGAATGGTTAACACAAAAATAGAGGAAGACAAAATAGTACAGACTAGAAATACGTATATTGTAGGTAGACTATGGGTTTTTATAAAGAAAATAATACTGTTGAGCAGTATCTAGTATCTTTTGTTATTAATTTATAAGGAGGCACATTATTGTGCTGTTATTTTAAAATGTAAAAAAAAACATTTTATGATGAAAAATTACATTAGTACACTGCGCGTGGCCTGAAACGCGTTTATTTTTGGTTGGTTAAAAATTAAATTAAATTTATGAAAATTGAGAACCATTTAATTCAGAACAAACTGAAAGGGAATATTAATGTACTTTAGGAAGACACAGACACAGATCAAAAATACACACAAAAAACAGGTATTTAACAGTCTAAAATTGAAGTGAATATTTCGGTAGTAGAACCTGCATCGAACATTTTGTCCTTTAGTTTGAATTTTAATCTATGGTTACTAGATACTTTAAATTCAAGTACCGCAGAAGAGAAACACAATATGTAGAAGATAACACATATAAAAGTACATTTTCAAAATCAACAACAAAAACTTTCAATCAATCAATTTATTTTATTTTTTAGAGTAGGTATATTTGGGTGGTACTTGGGTATTTGACTTATATTTTTTATTTATTTAATATAACGTTTTTAATTAATATTATAACACAATTTCATTTTCCTTTTATAAATATCTTAACTATTTTCGGAAATATAGCGCTTTAAAGTTTCCGAGCGCTACTGAAGTGTGATGTCACAAGTAGCAGCTCCATACATGCTCCAAAATTCCGTTTAAGAAAGAGACAGATACAGTCACAGCTTATAATTTATTTGTTTTTTGACCGATTTATTTTCTGTTTTTACAAAATATTATGTACCTACTAACATGTTACATTTTAAATTTTTACTTATTTTTACGATTATAAATAACTAGATGATGCCCGCGACTTCGTCCGCGTGGATAAAGGTTTTTAATTCCCACGGGAATTATGTCATTTGCAAGGATAAAAAGTAGTCTATGTGTTAAGCCTGATATGAGCTATCTCCATTCTAAATTTCAACCAAATCGGTTCATTCGTTGTGGCGTGAAAAAGTAACAAACATCCATTCATCCTCACAAACTATCGCATTTATAATATTAGTTATAAATAATGAAAATATCAACATTTTGACAATCAGTCCCAATTATATGGTTAGGATTGCCGTCTCCTATTCGGGCTCGATCCCGGGCTCGATTACCTTCTACTTATCGGAGTTAATAGTCCCTTTATTTAATTAAATATCAAATGCTTTTACAGCGAAAGAAAACATCGTGAGGAAATCTGCACACTTGAGAGTTCTCCATAATGTTCTCAAAGGTGGGTGAATTCTGTCAATTATTTATTTGCATTGGACCAGCGCAGCGTGGTAAGTTATGGCCTATAACACTTCTCTGAGTGGACACCTGCGCTCAGTAGTAAGCTGTAGACTTTGAATGGTCTAAGGCTGTAGATGGGTTGCTGCTGATGATGATGTATACAGTTATTAGTAAGTCATATCTAACGACTATTCTCACTTCTTAACGCAGGGTTTCCATGCATCATTATATTATCGACTACGTTGTATCTACGGGCGATTTTGAGTAGTTGCGGCCAGGTTTGGGGCAAAGCGATGCATATTATGCAGATGCGTTATTTTTTTATATAAGTATGTTGCCATTTTTCTCCATTTGAGATTAGGCACTTCAGAGCAGATTCTTGCTTATTATTTTGGTTTCTACACCAAAACAAAGCGTTGCAATTTTAGATGTTATAAAATACTAGCTGATGCCCGCGACTTCGTCTGCGTGAATTAAGTTTTTAAAATACCTCGGGAATTGTTTGATTTTGCGGTATAAAAAGTACCTAGCCTTTCAATCTCCATGTACTCAACTATAGGTACCCGTAAATCACGTCGATCCGTAGCTCTGTTGGGGCGTGATTGAAGGACAAACCAACACACGTTCGTATTTTTATAATATTTCACCTAATATAAAGTGCAAGTGCATATTATAGTCGACGTAGTTTTTTACACAGGTAAAGTTGAGGACCTGGAAAGTAACACAGGCTACTTTTTGACCCGGGAACATATACTTTTTGGAGTTTACTCCTTAAGAATCGATTTTAGGCGCCCGGTATGAGAAAAATCCGAGCAGTAAAATCCATTTATCAATGACCTCGTTACGTTTTTCACAACGTTGAAATTTCTACCCTAACGTTGAGTAAATAAGGTTGGTTTTCGCTTGAGTTGTCGAATGCCCGCGTTACGTTTTTCACAACGATGCAAATTTCTACCCTAACGTTGAGTAAATAAGGTTGGTTTTCGTTCACATATAGATCAGCGCCATCTTTTGGCTTATGTGTAAACTATTTCGAATAGCAACTCTGTTGTACGCCCTAAAACCCTGCGATAACAGCACTGCTAACATAATAGTTCGAGCTATTTACAATAGATGGCCGTATTTGATATTAAACATACTATTGAAGTTTATAGTAAACTCCAGTCGTGCGTCGGAGCTGACACACACAATTTTTTTTTTAACGCCCGCGCCACTACAAAGTATTAAAGTAAAGTATTTATTGTTTATTTTTTAAAAACCGCCCGACTGATTTCGATAAAATTAAAATCAGACCACCTGGGAAGTAAGTATACCCTTTGAAACAAAAAAAAGTATTTTGTAAATCGGTTCAGGCATCTTCGAGTAATCGGTGAACACTGAACATATATAAAAAAAAGATTCCGTCGAATTGAAAACCTCCTCCTTTTTTGAAGTCGGTTAAAATAATTATAAAAATTTGGTTAAAATTGACGGAGTTAATATAGTATAACAGTCAAAATAGTTCAACCCCTATCTCAGAGAACAACCATACATCCATCCATCCATACATCCATCCTCACAAACTTTCGCATGAATAATATTAGTAGGATTAGTAGGATAGGATATATTTAATATAGTTATAGTTAGTAGGAGGAGGATACATACATACATACATACATACATGCATGCATGCGAACATACATACATGTATGCATGCATACATACATACATACATGCATGCATACACACATACATACATGTATGCATGCATGCATATTGGCGCATAATTGAAGGATAAAAATGTACAAATTCAAAAGTAGCATACTAACATCCCGCGGGAACTGTTTGTTTTCCCAGGATAAAAAGTAGCCTTTTCACTTTTCAGGTCCTCAACTATGCCTATCCAAAAAACCACGTCAATCTATAACTCCGTTGGCGATTAATTGAAGGATAAATATGTGAAAAGTAGCATACGAATATCCCGCGGAACTGTTTGTTTTCCCGGGATAAAAAGTAGCCTTTTCACTTTTCAGGTCCTCAACTATGCCTATCCAAAAAACCACGTCAATCTGTAACTTCGTTGGAGCATAATTGAAGGATTAATATGTGAAAGTAGCATACGAATATCCCGCGGGAACTGTTTGTTTTCCCGGGATAAAAAGGAGCCTTTGTCACTTTTCAAGTCATCAACTATGCCTATCCAAAAAACCACGTCAATCTATAACTCCGTTGGCGATTCATTGAAGGATAAATATGTGAAAAGTAGCATACGAATATCCCGCGGAACTGTTTGTTTTCCCGGGATAAAAAGTAGCCTTTTCACTTTTCAGGTCCTCAACTATGCTTATCCAAAAAACCACGTTAATCTGTAACTCCGTTGGCGCATAACTGAAGGATAAATATGTGAAAAGTAGCACACTAATATCCCGCAGGAACCGTTTGTTTTCCCGGGATCAAAAGTAGCCTTTGTCATTTTTCTGGCCTTTAACTTTACCTGTGCAAAAAACCACGTCAATCTAAAACTCCATTGCGCGTATTTTGGAGGACAAATGCGTAAAAAATAGCGATGCTATCCCGCAGGAACTGTTTGCTTTTCCGGGATAAAAAGTAGCCTATGTGCTATTCCAGACTATAGCCTACGTCTGTGCCAAATTTCTGCAAAATCGGTTGATTCGTTGTTGCGTTAAAGAGTAACAAACATCCATCCATCCATCCATCCTCACAAACTTTCGCATTTATAATATTAATAGGATAGGAATAATAGGATAGGATAGGATCTACACATGATCAGTCATTATTCTAGCAATGTACTCACTATGACTGGACAAATCGATACCTTGTACTATTTGTATAATTTATTTCGTAATCCATCCCTAATCCCTAAGAAATTTTCTATTGATAATGAAAAACTTCAATAACTGTGTTACCCTACTTGATTGTTGAATTGGAATTTTTACTTATTCTAATGTAAGATAATGTAAGCGTGATTTAAGTACAATCAGCGCCATCTATCAGTGGTTTTTCAAAATTCCGCGGGAACCTTGGATTTTTCCGGGATAATTTGTAGCCTATGTGTTATTCCAGGGTATAATCTATCTCCATTCCAAATTTCAGCCAAATCCATCCAGTAGTTGTTGCGTGAAGGAGGAACAAACATACACACAAACTTTCGCCTTTATAATATTAGTAGGATATTTTTACGCTTATGAAGTACTACATTTCTATACATTTTTTGTGCATCCAGACTAAATAAAATGCGGTCCTAAAAAACTTTTAAGCAACGAATTTTTCTAACAATTAAAATTATACTGTTTAAAAATTATCCTCTATTATAGAAATTTTAGTCGGAGCAGCAATTAAGTAACAATGCTTTTTATTTGAAGCAAAAAACCTGTAGCTTTTTCAAATTATGCGAGTGGAAATTCCTCGAAATACTGCTAAGGTTCTTGTTTAAAAATTCCATTAGCTTGGGCAAAGCTTTGAAGCATAAAACACTATTAGGATCTAGTCTACTTCACTCTTTGTTTGTTTGGTATTGTAATTTCACAATTAATATTAACTGTTCAATGAACTTTACTAATCTTCGGAAAAAACTTTTACCTTTGACTTCGTCCGTTTGAATTTAAGTGTTCATATTATAAATCCTGTAGGTATGACCTCTTTATTTTTTCGGGATAAAAAGAAGCCAATATAATTTTCTATTAATCAGTTAATCGCAAGTGGAAACTCACTAATATAATTCGTTTCAGCTATTTCAAAGATTAGAGAAAGAGGCAGACAGAATAATCATAAAAATGTTTTTGGTTTATAATAAGGAATCATTGAAATAATTCTATGAGCTCATTTTAAATCACAAACGGACACCTTAATTTTAATAATTTGTAGGTATACGTATGTATAGATTAAAAAGTAGGTATAATATTAATTTGACAGCTTTACCAGGTACTGGAGACATTAATTCCCCTAACTTTTTTCCTTTTTTTAGGGTTCCGTAGTAAACAAGGATAGATAGAAACCCTTATAGTTTCGCCATGCCCGTCCGTCTGTCCGTCCGTCCGTCCGCGGTTTAGCTCAGAGAAAACTGTAATTTGACGAGGGTATAAATATGTATTAATCACGCCAAAAATGGGGTGAAATAAAATTGTGAAAAATAATTTTCTTTAGGGTACCTCCCCTACAAAATTTGACAGCAGTAGTACTTATATAAATAATGAATTTTATAGGAAAACTATCACGGCTAAGTAGGGTTCATAAGTTAAGGAGTTATATCTGTTTATTCTAGTTTAGGTATTACACGAAGTGTAAGTTGTATATTTTGTAGTATATTATAGTATTTAAACCATGGAACTCAAAATATATTCAATATTCATAAATAAAGCACTTTCCTAGGTCAGCAATAATATTTGTGACTTGAACGGAACCCTGCGCGTGGCCTGACACGCACTTGGTCGGCTTTTTCTAGAATAAAACCTAGTAGGCTACTACTACCATCTACTGCGGTCACAAACCCGTCTGCCCCGCGTGGTGATTATGGGCAAACCCTCCCCTTGGGAGAGGCCTTTAGTCCAGCAGTGGACTGTGAGTGGACTGTGACGTTAGATATCGGGGACCTCGTCTTCGCCGGCGAAGACGCTGTGAGGAGGTTGTTTGTGTGTACTGCCCTACTTAATAAGGAGCGTCGTCGGTCGTTGTCTGATCGTCTGGATCGAAAAGGACGTGTTTGGGACGTCGTTTGTCGGTTGGGTCTTTGCGGTCAGGGGTGTAAGCTGCTGCTTGATCTTTTAGGGGGTTAGGGTGACTGACTGCCTTTTCAAAATAGTTCTTGGAAAGATGCGGTGGCGCTCTTTAAACAGGCCAATGTCTAACAGTGAACGCTGATGCGATGATGAAAACTCACGACCTCCCCTTTCAAGCCAGTGGGGTAGGGAGGAAGATCGTAAAATCTACCAGTGGTTACTGACTCAATTTTGAAGTCACTTTAATGCATGGCTCGTAGTTGCCTCGTAATGGAGGTGTACACTTTACAGGATCCATTATTTTATCGCCGCAGCTTAACGCAATTTTAAGCGAATTAAATAGTTATTCGTAAAGTAACTTTTGTGTCTATTTTTATTATGATGGACATTTAGTTAACCTACACTATGTGCAATCAGCTTGTAATAAAACTTATCGATATGATAACTTAGATTGAAAATGATCTTTATTATCATTAAAATTATAACTAGTGGTTCGCCCCGAACTGAGACCTCGCGGTAACGGTATCCCATGATTATTCATTCAATCGATACATGACGACCAAAACTGACATTATTATTATTATGCCCGTTTTCACCAAACATACCTAAATCATCCCCTATGTAGGAGTCTCTTTACGTAGGTAGCTCCAAAACACAATCCTAAGTCCTAACATCCGTCCCAATGTCCTTTTAGGTGTCCCGTACAGGATCGTGATAAAGAAGTTGACAGTAATCATCACCTAACTTATCATAGGTAGCCCGTAAAGATTATGGAACGTCAGTGAAAACATTGAATTATTATGTAGGTACTAACGAGTGAAAACGGGTTAGGGGCATCTGTACAAATCGTCATCTATCGACGCGAATAGAAAATATACAAAATGATATTTAACTAAAGAATAATTTTAATTGAATAATATGTTATTATATTATGTACCTAAATAATAATGGTCGACGCAAAACTGTTTTTGGGATAAATCGTAGTCGTAACTCCTAGTTCAATGGAATAGTTAGTGACTGCGCCATCTATTAGCATTATTGTGAAGCTATGTGAAATTTACTGATGCTCATTAAAAATTAAATAATCTCGTTTCTTTATAATATTCATATAATTTTAGTATTTGTTGTTCAAGTACAGGATACAAGTGAAGTAAGAAAATAAGTACAACTTGAAAATATATAGAAAATTTTCCCAGAGAGCGTCTTCAAGCGAGCGTATTAAATCGCCACTTTGGAAGCCACCCATTTCGTCAATTTTAGGAAAAAAATTAAAAAAAAAAAGACGGTTGTACTCTGCTCCAAATTGTCTTTAAAATGATACACAGAAAACCTATGAATCGCAAATAAAAAAAAAATTCTTCGCATTCGCTTCTATGAGAGCCCCCCTGAAATAAAGATTTTTATAACTTTTTAAGCCATTTTCGGCTGGAGGCCATCGGTTTACATATTATATCTAAATTTGAAGTAATTAAGTTCAGTAATTCAAAAGTTATAAGGCTCTGACAGACGGACGGACGGACGGACGGACGGACGGACGGACGGACGGACGGACGGACGGACGGACAAGTGCAAATCGCTCTAGTAAACTCAGAGACCTCGCTTCGCTCGGTCAATAATAAATAATTATTAAAATTGTGGTGGTGGTGATTGCTCAGTGGTTATGACTTTAGCCTCCTTTTCAGGTGGTCCGGCGTTTGAATTTTTCAACACCTCCAATTTTCGGAGCTATATTGTGAGTTTACAGAAATATCACTTAACGGTGAAGGTAAATTATGATCCGTGAGAAGACCTACATTCCCGCGAGTCCTTCGTATAATATACTCAAAGATGTGTGAAGTCCATTTTTCCCTTCCCATTATGATAGGAGAGCCTTGCGCAGTAGTAGGTCGGTGATACTTTGAGATGATGATCCACAGGAAAAAGTCCCAGAGAAACTGCATCTATTAAGAAGTAACGACGACGACGAAGTTTAGTAGTTAGTTAGTTACAGAACTTTGTTGTGCCAAAAATCCTAGAAAAAAATCACTCATTACTAACATTACCACGTTAATTTAAAAAATATTATTAATTTTATTGATAGAAAACTTTGTAATTATAATGGAGTGTGACAGAGATATTTGTTGTGAACAGTAAAACAAAAAATCGGCCAAGTGCGAGTCGGGCCTCGCTCTTTTAGGGTTCCGTTAAAAAAAATTAAATAAAATATTTCCATGTACCTACCCATGGAAATATTTTAATTTAATTTAATTTTTATTATTTGTTGTTATAGCGGCAATAGAAATACATAATATGTGAAAATTTCATCAGTCTATCTATTACGGTTTACGAGATACAGCCCGCTGACAGACGGACGGACGGACGGACGGACGGACAGCGTAGGCTTAGTAATAGGGTCCCGTTGGTACCCTTTGGGTACGGAACCCTAAAAAGAGCAAGTTAAGAAAGTATAAAAAAATTTAAATTTTGATACGCCTCTCACGTCCAAGTAATGAATGAAATTAATAAATTCATTTAATGATGAATAATTGATATTATTATTATGACTGAAATAAGAACTACTAGTGGTTCGCCCCGAACTGAGACCTCGCGGTAACGGTATCCCATGATTATTCATTCAATCGATACATGACGACCAAAACTGACATTATTATTATTATGCCCGTTTTCACCAAACATACCTAAATCATCCCCTATGTAGGAGTCTCTTTACGTAGGTAGCTCCAAAACACAATCCTAAGTCCTAACATCCGTCCCAATGTCCTTTTAGGTGTCCCGTACAGGATCGTGATAAAGAAGTTGACAGTAATCATCACATAACTTATCATAGGTAGCCCGTAAAGGTTAGGGAACGTCAGTGAAAACATTGAATTATTATGTAGGTACTAACGAGTGAAAACGGGTTAGGGGCATCTGTACAAATCGTCATCTATCGACGCGAATAGAAAATATACAAAATGATATTTAACTAAAGAATAATTTTAATTGAATAATATGTTATTATATTATGTACCTAAATAATAATGGTCGACGCAAAACTGTTTTTTTGATAAATCGTAGTCGTAACTCCTAGTTCAATGGAATAGTTAATGACTGCGCCATCTATTAGCATTATTGTGAAGCTATGTGAAATTTACTGATGCTCATTAAAAATTAAATAATCTCGTTTCTTTATAATATTTATATAATTTTAGTATTTGTTGTTCAAGTACAGGATACAAGTGAAGTAAGAAAATAAGTACAACTTGAAAATATATAGAAAATTTTCCCAGAGAGCGTCTTCAAGCGAGCGTATTAAATCGCCACTTTGGAAGCCCCCCATTTCGTCAATTTTAGGAAAAAAAATAAAAAAAAAATACGGTTGTACTCCTTTCCAAATTGTCTTTAAAATGATACACAGAAAACCTATAAATCGCAAATAAAAAAAATTTTTTTCGCATTCGCTTCTATGAGAGCCCCCCTGAAATAAAGATTTTTATAACTTTTTAAGCCATTTTCTGCTGGAGGCCATCGGTTTACATATTATATCTAAATTTGAAGTAATTACGTTCAGTAATTGAAAAGTTATAAGGCTCTGACAGACGGACGGACGGACGGACGGACGGACGGACGGACGGACAAGTGCAAATCGCTCTAGTAAACTCAGAGACCTCGCTTCGCTCGGTCAATAAATAATTTCTCTGTTTTCATCATCAATTTGTTGAAAATGGGTATAAAATAAATGTGACGTAAAAAATATTTAAGCGACAAGTTGGATTAAGTGGGAGTAAGTATCCACTTCAAAGAATTTGTAGGCTCCTCAAAAAATTAAGAGGTTGTTTGTTCCGTTTGCTTGAAAGACGATATAGTAATACGAATTTGTAGCCAAGACTTCACAATGTTACATTATGTAGGTACCTAATTTAAAATTCTCTTGTTTACACAGGGATATACCTACATAAATTTAATGACAATAGTTGGAGTACATCTAGCCGTTTGGATGTTACGAAAAAATAAGGAATCCCACATAAATTATAAAGTAGAAGTAAGGTAATCTTAGGTAGCATTGTAATTTTTGATTCTTCAACAATTACTTGTAATTTACAGTAGGTGTGTTATAATTCAAGTGCGGCTAAGTGACAATTACTGGAGATCTTTAATCTAAAGCAACTTGGGGTCTAAATGCACCTTGGTCTGCGAAGAGCCTAAAACAACTCAGTCGGGTTTTTCACCATCTCACAAAATTGCTTAAGACTCCTTTACCACCTCGAAGAAAACTTTTTATTAGTTAAGTACTTCCTAATAAAAGCTAATCAGTAACATAACAATAACATAATACTTACGACACTTACATAATCAGACGCATTCCTCGAGGATCACGCCATTCAGTTTCATGTTCGTTAAAAAAAACCATAGATAATGTCATCACTCATAACACCTATCGAAGCTGGGAGCTGCTGCTCACTTTCGCGTACCGCACGCTACACGCGGATAAGAGTCAAAACCTCTCCCTTACACAGAAAATAAAAAATAACTGCACATTAAATGAAAGCAACATTTATAATACTACCATACAGTTAAATCCACTACACGCGACACATACACAATCTCATCCATATTTGAAACACAATTATGATAAAAAATTTTTTATTGAAAACAAAATAAGCGACGGCGACCTTAAGGGAGCGGCTCGACTTTTATTCTCCAGTGACACAATTGCCCCTGATACAGCGGAGACTCTGGAAGCACTGCGTTCTAAACACCCATCCCCTTCTCCTGATTCCTCTTTTCCAGACCCACCGACAAATAGCGATTTTATTTTTCAGGCCACTACTAATGACGTGCTGGGAGCTCTGATGTCTTTCAGAAGTGGTTCCGCTGCAGGGCTCGATGGTTTGTCACCACAGCACTTTAAAGACTTAGTTTGTGGTGCAAACGTTGACGTAGGTGGTACCCTTCTGAAATCGATCACTGATCTGGTGAACCTGATGCTATCTGGACGAGTACCCCATGAAATAACTAAAACCTTATATGGAGCAAATTTATGTGCTCTAAAAAAAAAGGATGGTGGTATTCGTCCCATAGCAGTGGGTTCAACGATTCGGCGCGTCGTTTCCAAAATTTGCTGTAAAAAAATTCTTCCTTTAATATCTTCTAATTTTGTCCCAATTCAGTTAGGCTTTGGGGTAAAGGGGGGATGCGAAGCAGCTGTTAACGCTGCTCGCACATTCCTCCTTAACTCCCGGGAGGAGGTACTCCTTAAAATTGATGTGAAGAATGCCTTCAATTCAGTGGATCGGGGGGTCCTCCTCTCAGAAGTAAAAAATAAATTTCCACAGTTTTTCCCATACTTGGCGCAGTGCTACCGGGAACCTTCAAAGCTCGTACACAAAAAGAATGTTCTGAGCTCCGCTGTCGGCTGTCAGCAGGGGGATCCGCTTGGACCAGTTATTTTTAGTTTAGCCATACACCCTATAATTTCGGTTCTAAATTCCAAATTCAATGTTTGGTATTTGGATGATGGAAACTTGGGCGGCGAAGTGAGTTCGGTTTTGAAGGATTTAGAAATAATTATATCAAAATTTAAAACTATAGGCTTGGAACTTAATTTTGATAAATGTGAAATTTATATTCCAAATTCTTTTTCGGCCGAATCCAAACTGCACATATTAAATAAAATCAATATTTTAGCTCCGGGTATTAAAATTTTAAACGATGAGTCACTTCGCCTCTTAGGAGCACCTGTTTTAGAGGCCTCAGTTCCTCAATTCTTTACTCACTTAATTTCTAAATTCAAAAACACTTCCCATCATCTGTTAGATATTAATCCTCATATGGCAATGACCATCATTCGATTCTGCTTATTTGTTCCAAAATTTACTTATTTCGTTAGATGTTCACCTCTTTGGAAATTTAATAATTTATTGGAAAATTTGGATAATTTTATACAAAATATTCTATCTGAAATCTTAAATTGTCCGATAGATGATCAAGTATGGGCCCAGGCTTCTCTTCCGATCAGGTATGGAGGTCTGGGAATCCGCAAAATTTCTAGTGTCTCTCTGCCAGCTTTTCTTTCCTCTGCTTATAGTACACACACTCTCTTCAAAAATTATATCCCAGTCTTTGGGATCAATTGAGGTGTCGTACTTGGCAGAGGCAAGAAATGGTTGGTCAGCGATTAGCCCAAATCAATTGCCGGTTTCTCTTCCTTCCCAGAGACAGTGGGATGACATTATTTGTAAAAAAACTTTTGACGCAATGTTAATGCAAGCAAATTCCAAAGACCGTGCTCGTCTTCTCGCTGTCTCTGCGAAAGAATCCGGACACTGGCTCCATGCTATCCCTTCTGCTAATCTGGGCACTCTTTTAAACCACGCCACTCTTGCAGTGGTAGTTGGTCTTAGGCTTGGCGCCAAAATAACCCAGCCTCACCGTTGCCACTGCGGTGACCACGTCGACGCTTACGGTCATCACGGGCTCTCCTGTTCGAAGAGCGCTGGTCGTTTCTCCCGCCACAATGCCCTCAACGACATCATCCGCAGGTCTCTTGCTACTGCTCACGTGCCAGCTGTATTAGAACCTATTGGTTTGGCACGTAGTGATGGCAGGAGACCTGATGGTATGACGCTTGTTCCTTGGAGGACAGGGAGGTCGCTTGTGTGGGATGCCACCTGTGTAGATACTCTAGCTGCTTCCCACATCCATGCGACCTCCTCTGTGGCGGGTGCAGCGGCTACTAGGGCCGAACAGGCTAAGAGGCGCAAATATGAGAAACTTGACAGTGGTTTCATATTTGCGCCTTTTGGTGTAGAGACCCTGGGGCCGTGGGGCCCGGAGGCTCGCGCACTTTTTTTAGAGATATCAAAAAAGGTGATCGAGTCTACCGGGGATCCAAGAGCTGGCAGCTACCTTGGCCAAAGGATTAGCCTGGCCATCCAAAGAGGTAATGCTGCCAGCATCTTGGGTACTATGCCACACTGCGGTGGCTTAGATGAGGTTTTAGATTTTAATTAGTTTTTATTTTAGTTTTAATTTTAGGTTTATAGTATTGTATATATGAAATTTTCTATCTATAATATAATAAAACAATTATATAATGAAGAGAAAGACATAGATAATACATATTGTTTGCTTAGACTAAAAAAAACATACTTACGTATTAAAATAGACCAAATAATTCCAAAGGTCATTAAGAAAATCTTTCACATTGTAATAAGATTTTTCAAAAAGTTTCATAGTATTGCGTTTAAACTTAGAACATGCTGAGAGCAAAATGTTTTTTGGTAGTTTATCATAGAAACGTACACGGAATGTGCGTTTTGATTAAATATCATTTATTTACGAATGAAAAACATAACTTGATAAACTTGAATCGCGTATTATCAAACATAAGACTGAGTTCCCACGGCGCGGTTCGCGGCCCGCGCCCGCAGCGGTTGCGGGCCCGCAGCCTCCGTAGAATGCAGATATTTTGTATGGAAAATGAAGTTTCAATTTCCACGGCGCGGTTTGCGCCCGCGGCGGGCGCAGTACTAGCGGTACCGCAACCGCTGCGAGCACTGGTGCGTACCGCGCCGTGGAGACCCAGTCTTAATTTTATTATCATTATATAGTAATCTTTTTAAAGTAGAATCAAAAATCAAGTCGGCCATTTTTTTATTAACCCGCATTTATAAAACCTCACCCCTCCTTCCGTAAACATCTCATTATTTTAAACTAGAAGCTAAAAGTTCCAATTGAGAAAAGAAAAGCATATTCTTCCATCTAGTTTATGATGTCCCCACCCCCAGGCAGTGCTTTGTGGAATATTTTACCGATAAATATCTCCCGAGACGTTCCCTTTCTGTTTATCGTTAGGATTTCGCTGATTCTTTTAAAAGTTTCTCTTTTAAACCACGTTTATCGCCTAAATGTCAACGGCGATTGCGAATTGTGAATTCTTTTGCGTTTGTTTTCTTTACGGAAACAATGGGTAAGGAATGATAATGTATTTTGCGTTATCTTTTTTTAGTGAAAGCGCGGTTTTTTAATTTAATATTCTGGTATCATGAGCAACTCATTAACGTCTCACTACTGAGCGCTGGTCTTCTTTCAGAGAAGGATTATATGCCATGGTCCACCACTCGCGTCTAATACGAATTGGTAGATTTCACACACTTTTGAAAACTCTCAGGGATGCAGGTTTCCTCACGATGTTTTCCTTCATCATTGAAGCATGTGATATTTTATTGCTTAAACGCACATAGCTCCGAAAAGGTGCGTGCCCGGGATGGCACCTGTAACCCCAAGAATAGGAAACCGCAGTCCTAACCACGTATACTTGTGTTTACATGAATAGTTTGCGTGAAAGTTTATGGCCTTAAAGTTCGTTTAATTGTAACGACACCTTTTAAAAAATAATGCTACAAGTAACAATTGTGCGCTACGAGAAAACTTAGTCTACCCATTTCGTAGACCCAGCTTTACACTGTAGCTTTTCTTCATAACGTTACATCACGGAAGAACTCACTTAACTATAACAATGGTTAGTGCCCATTATTCTTTTGAATTCGTTCTTTTGTAAACATACCATAAACGATACATGATCATACAATATGATAAAAACAACTCGTATGTTTCTTCATAAAAGTTGATATTTATTAATTTTTTTTAACTTCATAAACGTATATACTATATATAACTTATATTACAACCTTATAAGTTATATTATATTGGAATCTAAATGCAGTATGTACATTGTACACTGAAGCTGGGAAGTCTTATTCAAATCCAGCGATTTTAGAAAAAAGATGAAAAGAAGCGGTTGAAGGAGCTGCGATTATTCAACTTCAAAAAGGTGTTAAAAATGACGTTAATAATATATTCCGTTCTAGCATCGATCTATTTATTAGCATTAAGTAATAAATAAAGTGCATGAGTATGCCAATTTAACTGTGCGTTTAACAGAGGATTTTTGATGTTTTGGCTGATGTCAATACAACTGTCAGAAAGTATCGCTTTTATTCCTCAGTTAAATGTTACTCAGGATTGGTCAAAATTGGCATTATTAGCACTTAAATTATATATTCAGGCAAAAATATGTTTTTAAGCTATTGCATAGCTTTTATCGCGGGCTTTGAACTAGGACAAACAGTTTGAGCGCGGAGACCGAATCAAGAAATTCCGTAACGAAAAAAACCTAACACCGTCGTTCAGTAAGCGTTCAATATTTTAGAGGTTCACATTTAGCTCTGTTTGGCGCTGTGGGCGAGCGACCGCTTTCTTTAGATGTCGCAGGTTCGAATCTCACTCGCGAAGTACTGACAGTGCGCTTTATTCTTGTTTGTTTTTTTTAGTTATTTTTTTTGCATAATTTTTATTATGCAAAAAAAATATTGCATAAATGTTATAATTGCATAAGTTGATAAAAAAATGCTATGCAATAGCTTTACCGCGGCAGTCCCCGAGTGCCACTTAATTTTTATTTTGACATTTGCGTCGCTTACCGTCATCATCAAATTCATCATGCTTACCATAGTAAAAGACATTAATTCCTGCGGACCCAATAAAAGCTTTTCATAAGCTCCTAAATCCTAATCTTTTAAACTGAACCGGGCTATACAGATTTTAAAAATATAGGTAGGTATACGATATTTAGTTTTCTCGTTCGCTTTCATCCATAACCTTAGAAACATAATGCCGTTTAGAACGTTTGACAAAAGCTAATAGCTTCTTATTCTCTCTCGTGTCACGGAAAGCACGTTTAGCCTTCGCTCCGGTTATTAATAATATCATAATAATATTATTATACTAATATTATAAAGGAGGTGTCTCAAAAATGACCAAGGTCCGGCGCAAAATTAATATATCTTAAAATTAAACAATTTTTTTCTAAAAAAGATTCAACGCCCAATTTGATGGCTAAACTTTTCTGGTCCAGTAAGAGTTTGGCTTTGTTACAACCCTAACAGCAAACAAGTGCCAGTAAGTGCTTAGCGTTCTGGTACGATAAAGCCTCTACGCTTAGCCGACCGACTATGCATGCAGCCGATCAACATGTCAAACGCAGGTCGCTAAAGTAGGTACATTTTGGAGTTGGTACGTGCAGTTCAAGTACAACTGTTATGAAACTTCATCTAAACTGCAATTTTCAATACAACTGCAATTCGTCTGTCTGGACCCTTAGATCCCATGGGACGTGCATTTTTTTTTTACGCGTTGGTTTTATTTTTCCTGAAAAATTGCCTACACACTAACTTTGTACCATCATTTCATACAAATTAAGGGACCTTTGTATTAGATAAAACATTAATTATAACCTTTGTACAGCATATTAACTTCACTCGGTATGTGAAGGTAAATAATATTGCAAATAGTACAATTCACCCCAGTTTAATAACAGAGGAAACATTTACGATGTAAATACATCAGACCTAAAGGATATTATCTTCAAATATTTACCCGTCCTTTAAACATTAAGTACTTGCGTCGAACCTTTTACAGTCCAAGTGGGTCATTATGGTGTCCTAGCCTTAAATTAAGGTAAATAAATAAAGCCCTACACAACGGTTCCCTTAATTTGTGCCTTGTGTCGGCTTTCGTTGATGTCCCTATACTAGATGAGCCCTTTGATAAAGATGCACCATTGATGTTTGATTATGATTGTATTAGTTAATCTATATCTATACTATAATATTATAAAGAGGATTTTTTTTGTTTGTTTTTACCGAATAGGCTCTGAAACTACTGGACCGATTTTTACCATTTTTTCACCAATAGAAAGCTAAGTTATCAGGAAGTAACATAGGCTGTAATGTATTTAAAAAAATAGTGATCCTTAAGAAAATTGCAATAATGTAACCCAAAGTAGCAAGATTTTGTCTATAAAATGCATTATTTGACGTGTGCTGAGAAAACTATTGATGATCTATAAAAATTATGAACTACATTATTAAAGTACTCATTATTCTCTACAAAAAAGTCCCCGAGGGAATATATCTGACTATCATATTTAAGTCACAATAGTAGCATAAACATCCATACGTGACATAGGCATCCCGGAAAATCAAAGAGTTCCCGCGGGATTTTAAAAACTAAATCCACGTGGAAGAAGTCGCGGGCATCAGCTAGTTCGTTATATATAGTTATAGTCGTCCAGCAGTGGACGACTATCCTTACTAATATTATAAATGCGAAAGTGTCTTTATTTGTTGGTTTGTTGGTTTGTTGGTTTGTCCTTCAATAACGCTGCAACAGGGCTACGGATCGACGTGATTTTTTGCATGGGTATAGTTGAGGACCTGAAGAGTGACATAGGCTAGGGATTTTAAAAACTAAATCCATGCGGAAGAAGTCGCGGGCATCAGCTAGTCGGCTAATAAAGAAGAAGAAGAAGAAGAAATTATGTCCTAATTTCTTTGGGTATTCTTGGATTTCTGGGAGCCTTGTGGCAGTCTCAATCGACTCGTTATGTGCTTGATACAAATAAGCTGTGTCCACAGTATAAGGAGATAGTCTCTGTGGTCCAGTTTTGAGTCTGAGGTGAGTGAGAGTGCCATCAATAGATCTCACCCTTAGTTTAGTTCGGACTTTGTTTCGTTACGAATGTTAGCGGCTCGCTTCGCTTGACCCTTCTCTTCACTCCGCCTCGTAGGCTCGCTTCATTTAGGAATTCCTTTGCAAGTTTCTGGCTTTTAGACTTTGTAAAACACTCTAATTGCATGGACTATGGAGTTAGGATGATCTGAACTCGTCCTTGTCTTTATAACACTTAATCAAATGTAATTATCGGTAAGTAGTACAATTTACAAAGTTTAAATAAAAGTTAAAATATTATCTCGCGTTGCGGAAGGGGGCTAGATGCAGATTAAGACCAAAAGTTGTACCGACACTTTCGACACTTTTTGATGGCCTAAAAATATTTTAATTATTAATTTCAACAAGCTGTGCATCGCTCCCGTGGCTCAATTGGCCCGCGCGCGGCCGCCAACCGAAAGACTGGTGGTTTGAGCCCACCCGGGGGTGCGCAATCCTATTTTCATTTTTTATTTTATAAAATTATTTTAATTTTAATCTATATATATAAAAGAAAGTGGTGTTAGTTACACTATTTATAACTCAAGAACGGATGAACCGATTTGGCTGAAAATTGGTAGAGAGGTAGATTAGAACCAGGAGACGGACATAGGATATCTACTTTTTATCCCGTTCGACCGCGTTTCCGTCAAGTCACTATAAAACGTGATATAACAAAAACGCATCTGACATGGAATAACATGACAGCTAAACGTAATTCTGTCTTTGGTTAAGCATGGTAAAAAATTTGACAATTATAAAAAGTGTTATAATAAAGCATTACTGATATTATAAATGCGAAAGTGTGTTTGTTTGTTGGTTTGTCCTTCAATCACGTCGCAACAGAACAGCGGATTGATGCGATTTTTTCATGGGTATAGTAATGGATGTATTAGTGGTTCCTCAGACCGGGAGAGCTACTATTTATCTCGGATAATGAAAAAGTTCCCGCGGGATTTTTAAAAACCAAATCCATGCGGACGAAGTCGCGGGCATCAGCTAGTATTTTATAAAATCTGGTGTACCACGACACCACACGACTTTTTTTGAACCTACTGGAAAAATTGCATTGTATATTTTTATACTTACTAATTTATTTTTGCAATTTTTTTCGTTATTATTTGTATAAATTATTTTTGTCTGCCACAGACATGAAAAAGAAGTACCTTTCAGTCCCATTTAGCGACTGTACGTCTGGGGTCGACTTACCCGTAGTCGTAAATCTACGTAATTGGAGGGGTCGCGACGAGCAGCTCTCATCCAGGTGCGTGGTTATGATCTCATACTGCTCACCATTATCGGTTATTTGGTGCTGAATTGAATATATTATTTGCGCTTTTCTAACCGACTTCAAAAAAAGACACATCAGATCAACTCGACACGTATGTATTACCTACAATAATTATTATTGGAACTGCTAAATATTCACATTATGATAATCTATTAGGGCTTCCAAACAAATATTCAAAATTAATTTATAGGTATATACATACATACACCTATAATACATTAGGAGCATTGCTCCGAAACTATTAATCGCATGGTGATCATTCTTCTTTAATTTGGTTAAATTTTCTTATACTTAGGGAACAGTACAGGTTTCATCAAAATCGGTTGAGTAGTTTTCAAGATATGGACACTTTTCCCTTTTCAGTTATTCTTTATTTTGGTATATTGAAGTCGGTTTAATTTTTCCTAAATGAGCTTTCTTAATACATTAATTGCCTGTTATTATACATATTACTGGTTTCTGTCCATTGTCCAAGACTTCGTTTACGTGGGGTTAAAGTAAAAAACCTGTGGGAGCCCTTTCTATTTTATGGATAAAAGGTAGCCTATGTCACTTTGTAAGTCCCGGGGATCCCCTGGGGGATCGAGTCAGGGGATCCTGGTGGACTCACCCTCAACTACATACAAAAATCACGTCAATCAAGTCAAGCCCTGTTTCCTTGCGGGATTGAAGGTCAAACCAACAAACAAACACACATTTGCATTTATAATAATATTAGTAGGATTTTATTTTTTTAATAACCTCAATTAAATACAAAAATCACGTCAATCAAGTCAAGCTCTGTTTAACTGCGGGATTGAAGGTCAAACCAACAATCAAACTTTTCATCATCATCATCGTGTGCCTTCTTCGTGTTGAAGTTTGGCGGTCATCATGCGAAAAGCGTCTCTATTTAAAGTCGCATCTTTTAATTTTGGATAAGTCAGCCCAGTCCACCCCCTTATATCGTCCAACCACTTGCGTCTTTGGCGACCTGGAGCTCTCTTGCCTGCAATCCTCCCTTCCAACACTAGTTTTTCGAATGAGAATTGGGTTCCTCTTTGTACTTGTACCTCTTTGTACAAACACACTTTTGCATTTATAATAATATTAGTAGGATTTTATTTTTTAATAGTACTAAGGATATCGTTCTGTTGCGTTTACAATCGCGAAGGTACAAGGCGGCATGAATTGGCTCCTCAAATAGTATTTTTTTAAGTAATTTACTTAATATATTTCATTAATAATATGACGAACGATTTAAACTTTCGCACGTGTTATTTAATAATATCTATACAAAAATCTGTGTTTGTATGTTTGTCCTCTATGCGTTCCGGAATCATAGATCAGATTGTGATGAAACTTTGGTAGGGTGTTCTGGGGACGCCCGCGAGGGTTTCTGGCTCCAGTGCAGCTGGTATATAATTAGGTACATTTTGGTATAGGTGTTTGTTTTGACGGAATCGCTATCTCACCCTCATTATACTCCCTGGTATAATAGTGTATTATCTATGATTATACCTTACGAGTGCGTTTTGGGTCAGGCTCTAATAATAAATAATAATAATAAATCATTTATTTGCAGAAACATTCTAGATAAAGACAGGTCACAGTAGGTCCAAATATGTTTCGCCAATGATGACATGCAAATTATTATATAATTTTCCATTCAATATTATTTATATTTTTGTCAAGTCGTTCAATGATCTCTTTATTTTATAAGGTGTATAATTTTCATAAGCATGTATTTCTAGCTACCATCCATAATCTATTTTAACTTCATTCAAAATGGAGTAGGTTTTTGGCGAATAAATCAAATCCAGCGAAGCCATTGGTATTCCAGTGATGTGTAGCCCAATAAATTGTCAGCGATATATCAAACAATGATGCGCTTTAGATTTACTCTGGTTTACTCCTAGTTGGTTTACTGAGGCATTCAAGCCCGAGTACAAAATATTGATACACTAAAGTAAGCTGGCTTTTGTGCAAAGTGTGAAAGATCTTTTTGGGAACTAAAGGGCAAAAAGTAATACCTGGGTAAGTGGTAAGATAATAAAATCTCAGTTAGTAAGTTTTTAAGGCAGGATTATTAGATTATTTAATTTGTATTTAAGATGAACAGTCAAGTCATTTTAATCCACAGATTTAAATGTCACCACTCTTGGTCACACTCGTAGTTCCTCTAAAAGGACTTCCACAAAGTATGGCCTTGTCATCGCAAATAATAATCTATCCACATATCTAGTGGAAGAGCTACGCTGCCGCTGGTTCCGAGTCTGAAGCGATTGGCCATTTGAACACCTTGGGACACATACTTATCTCGAAAATTCGATGAACGTTGGGATTCCATTCCCTAAAATTTAAATTATATTATTTAATAAATATAATATTATTCCTAGCTGATGCCCGCAACTTCGTCCGCGTGGATTTAGTTTTTAAAATCCCTCGAGAACTCTTATAATTTCCGGGGATAAAAAGTAGCCAATGTCACTCTCCAGGTCCTCAAATACACCCATGCAAAAAATCACGTCGATCCGTAGCTCTTTTGTGGTGTGATTGAAGGACAAACCAACAAACGAACAAACAAACGCACTTTCGCATTTATAATATTAGTATGATTATTATTAGTTATTAAATTTTAATTAATTTAGGGGAATGATGTACTCCATTATTTTAGTAGGTATGAGTATGGCCTTTCCGTCTTACTAATATTATAAATGTGAAAGTGTGTTTGTATATTGGTTTAAGTACTGCAATAACGCAGCAACGGAGAAACCGATCGAACCGATGTGATTTTTTGCATGGGTATAGTTGAGGACCTGGAGAGTAACATAGGCTACTTTTGTCTCGGAAAATTAGAGTTCCCGAGGGATTGCATCAGCTAGCATAGAATGAATGCAAAAGTGCGTTTGTTGTTTTGTCCTTCAATCATGCAGTAAATTCTTCTTCTTTTTCTTGGAGTGCCTCTGCGACTAACAGAGGTTGGTAGTCAGCTTTGCATAAGCTCCTGCTTGTACTGCGCGAGGTGAAAGAGTTAACTTGCACTCGCGATTAAAGTGCACTCTCGGATTTTCCGAAGTCAGGACTTTGATTTGCAATGTGATTTTTTGCATGCTTTGACTTGAGGAATTGAAGTAACATATGCTACCTTATATATCCCGGAAAAACTGAAGGTTTCCTTATATCCCGGAAAAACAGAAGAGAACTTTCCATTATTGATTGTTGTCAAGTGCAAGCCTTTCCGCAATAGAAAAAGTTTTAGGTAAAAAGGGCCTATGTATAAAGTATGGAAGAAAGAAAACCAAAGACAATAAATCTTATCCTTTTTAAAGGAGCAGGACACTGAATAAAATTGAAGTAAACAAGTCAAACCTAAGTTGCCGATAGCGCAAAGGCGGAGGCGAGGCGTGATACGTCCGCCCTAGTTTATTTGAGGATACACCCTGTGCTGCCTCCATTGTTATAAATCAACTGGTCGACAGGCCTAAGGATGAAACTTCTCGTTTGTAGGCACCTAGTATCTTTACAAATATTGAAGTGGGGTTGAGGTAAAATATTTAAGGTTAACAAGAAAAAAGTTTGAAAACTGTAACCTGACTAAGGAAAATTGGATAAGTATATAAAATCCGTCACATTTTGGTCGTATCCATAGAAAACTGAATAACAAATCAATAGAAGTGCTGTGTGCCACGTTGAACTATAGAATAGAATACATATGTTTTTTATTCAAATAAACTTTTTACAAGTGCTTTTGAATCGTCGATGAGTCTACTAGTGGTGCGGAATGCGCTTCCTGCCGAGAAGAACCAGCAGAACGCATGTCGCTGCCTCGCAGCTATAACTACATACACAATTACATATTATGAATACGATTTCATGCATACACATGTACACTGAATGCTGTGCAGACAGAATTAAACCGTAAAAGTAGCGACTTTAGCAACTTCACCAATTAGGGGTATGGGTTGAATGTTCACTGCCATACCCCTTTCAAGTTAGCCCGCTACCATCTTAGACTGCATTGTCACTTACCATCAGGTGAGATCGCAGTCAAGGGCTAGCTTGTCATTGAATGAATAAAAAAAAAGACAAAGATGCAAATGCGTCGCATCGTTCGCTTACCTCACACATCACTGTATCTGTAGTAGTGAATACGTCTTTATCGCGCTGGAGACTGCCAGAGTCTCCAGTGCGGCGACATGGTCACGTGTAGAATAGGGTATCACCCGGACTGTAATGCAAAATCAATTGAGACCTCATTCATCAAAATCGGCTCATTATTTAAGGCGCTACGGTGGAATAATAGTAAATAGACACATAAAAGATTATACCAATTCTTTTCGGGTCCACACATTTTGCAAAAGTTGTAGAAGTATAGCGCCTAGATCCGAATTCACAGTTTGCCCAAATGAGTTTCCATTCACAAAGATTATTTCTCATTTATATCGGCTTACAGATTCGGCAATGGTTGAATTATTAGCTATAATATGAGAAAAAAGCGTGTAAGTTGAGATAGCCGGACTTTGAGTAATGACGGTACATTCGTGAGGTCGAACGCATATTGCGCCAACGGAATAGGGAAAACTATTGAGCCTATTTTCATACAACTTTTTCCAGACCGGTTTCGATTTTGGTTTTCTTAAACAGTGGGCGTCAATGGGGAATTTACTTAAAAGCCTCCGGTGTCTATAGCTTCTGTTGCAATACATAGCCAGTTGAAATTATGAAAATTTCAAAAAGTATGTATGTATGTATGTATGTATATACTTTATTGCACCACAAAACATAAATGAATTACAGGTTATAAAAAAGAAAACTTAAAATGTAAGTACAAAAAGGCGGTCTTATCGCTAAATAGCGATCTCTTCCAGACAACCTTAACGCTAGGGAGAAAATGAACAAATAGACAGTGGGAGGTGGTGTATATAATATACCTAAATACTAATAGGTAAATAAACTAAACCATATAATATAATAATAATAACATATTAATATATACAAAACAACAACTAACAACAACACACTAATATATACAAAATAAATATAATACACATACATAAGACTATACATATAATATACATACATATATATACATTACTGATTTCAACCGTAAACTATGTCGCTATTGATGATAGCACAGAGATAGGTAATAATCTTTGACGTCAGTTTTAAATTTACTAAGGGATTCAGCACGATGAATTTGCGAGGGAAGCTCGTTCCATAGACAAATAGCCTTGACCGTGAAGGAGTTACTAGAATACTTCGTCCGATGTGTAGGTGTCACTAGCTTGAGTTTTTCCGCAGGCCGTAAGACTCTATCTGGTCTGTCATGACCACGAAATTTAAAGTTCTCCTTTAAATAACTTGGAGTCATAGGATTGAACGATACACAGTACAGAAGAGAAACAATATGTAAATTCCGGCGAAAGCGAATGGGTAACCACTTGAGCTTTGAACGAAATTCGGAGACATGGTCATATTTGCGCAAGCCAAATATAAACCTAATAGCAAGGTTTTGAATACGCTCAAGTTTATTAAGTTGGTCCTCGGTTAAATCAATATAGCTTGCGTCTGCATAATCGAGAATGGAGAGGAGTAAAGATTGTGCCAACATAATCTTAGTAGGAATGGGGAGAAAAGAACGTAGACGCCTGAGAGAACCCAAAAGTATGATTTTATCTAGCCAATTATTAATGGGGTTTATTTCCCGATCGACAAATAATCACGCCATGCTTTAATGGACTACTAACTTAAATCTAGAGTAGGTACTTATCGTATATTATATTAAATTACGTGTGACATAAACGGATACAGATTTATGTGTGAGGTTTGTAGGTAGCAGGGTGACAGCTCAATATTGCTCCTCTCACACCTCCGCTGCGAAACCATAACAGCGGAACCGCATTAATTTCGCTGTGTTTTGTCCGTATGTATGAGAAGCGGAACTGCCTGTTCTAACGCATAGATTTAACTATATTCTATCTCTTTCACCGCGCGGTTTCGTCGATAATACTCCGACGCCAGCCACACTACCGCGCTCCGGCCGCCATTTTGTTGCGGTGCCGCGTTGTTTTCGCACGTGTTTGTGGAAATCGACAAAAATTAAAAGCGAAACTACATTTATTTCATAAAATGGACGTCGATTTCACAGAAAAATTAATTCAAGAGGTCAGAAATAGACCTATTCTTTATTTATTAAATCATCCGGATTATAAAAATAATATGAAAAAACTGCAGGCATGGAGAGAAATCCAGAGGGAATTAAATGAGGAAGGTATGTAGTCTTTTTATAATAATAATAGACTGTATTTGTAATGTATTTGTTTATTTTGCTTATAAGATAATATTATGTATTATATGTATAATTATTTATTTGTACTTATTATAGATAATATTATGATAACGTTAAGTTCTCTGCGTTTGTGTAAAATATTGAACGAATTTATCTCTGACCTCAAACGCTGCCGACGATGCTCTCTGTCGGTTGCCAGGTCTATTTTGTGGTAGAAAGGCACCTAGCTGTTCTATTTCAAAGCTGGAACTGGTATGTACGGCTGACTCTTTCGTCTGTATAAAGTTGTGCAAACAACAAGCTGCTTTTACAATTTTTATTGTGTTTGTCAAATCTGTTTCGAAAGGTCTTAGGAAAATCCTAAACTTCTGTGCCATTATTCCAAAAGCACATTCCACAACTACACGTGCTCGACTGAGCGCCTGATTAAATCTCTTTTTATCTCTATCTTGCATAGCCGCTTCTCTTACAAAAGGTCTCATCAAAAACGTTTCCAGCTTAAAGGCACCATCCCCTATTAAAACATAAGGCAAAGGATCTGTGCCTTGTTGTAATGGTTGGGCATTTGGTACATTAAGTTGACCAGTTCGCAATAGTTGTAAAAAAGGTGTTTTTTCAAATATAGTACTATCAGAATCTTTTCCAAACGATCCAATGTCAACATATATGAATTTGTAATTAGCGTCTACAACAGCCAATAACACAATAGAAAATTTACTTTTGTAACAGTAAAACATTGAGCCGCTATCTGGAGGGCATTTAATGGTAATATGCTTTCCATCCACGCTACCCAGGCAATGAGGAAATCCCCATTTCCCAAAAAAGTCTTCTGCGATATTGAGCCACATTTCTTGTGTAGGTTGTGGAATGGCTAATGGTTGTAAAACATTCCATATTTCCTGACATACTTCGGTCACTATTTTTGAAACTGTTGAATTTCCTATACGATATGAAAACGATAATGTCTTATAGCAATCTCCAGTAGTTAGGAATCTGCAATGAAAATAATATTAATTTTGAAATAATATTAATTTTGTCTTATTTTGTTATTTTTCAGTCGTAACTTTGAAAGCGAAGTGGAAGAATTTAAAAGACTCCTACAAAAAGTACAAATTATCTAAAAAGAGTACAAGTGGCCAAGCTGCAAAAAAGCTTCAAAATTGGACTTGGGCAGATCAAATGAATTTCATTGATCCAGCAATTACATTGAATGAGACTCAAGGTAGTATGGCATCTCTGAATGTTGAAAAAGTTAATTCTACTGACTCTCAATCTACGGGAGACGTAACTACACAAGACGTTGCACAAGATACCCGCCCGCAAGAAACTCAAAACGCCCAACAAATTTATAGAAGGCATAGGAGAAGTAATCCGGATCCGGATCCAACAGATAGAATGATCCAGTACTTACAAAATAGAAGAGATCGCAACAGAAGTGAAGATAAAGTTGATGTAAAATGTGATGGAGTAGATTTATTATTTTTGGGATACGCTGATACTTTCAAAAAACTATCAAAGCGAACACAAATAAAAGCAAAATTTGATATCGCCCGAATTTTGATGGAGGCTGAATTAAGTGATATGGAGGCTGTAACTTCTAACAGCAACTCTACTGCAACGGGTAGTTTCAACTACTCTGTTCTAAGTGATACCACGCATTCTCCGGCTACTCCAGGAAATTACTCCATGATCAGTGACGCAACAGTTACTGACAATGCTAATTATTATATTCTTCCACAAGAGGGCAATACGGCTATACCTACTGATTTAACAACCTCAAATCAAAATGATCATGAACAAATCAACATGTTTCACTTATCGTAGAGTTAGTAACATGCCGAATATTTTTTTGTATTAATGATTAATAAATAAATAAATAATTTACTTACCTCAAAGTTAAGGCTAATCTTTCTCTGCTAGAAATAGCTTCCCTAAACCTTGTATTTTGTTTAGTAATATGTGGCTTCAAAAGATTATGTAGATCTTCAAAACTCCCTGGGCTCATTCTAAAATATGTATAAAAACGATCTTCATGTGACTCTAGTTCTTTACATAATAGGTTTTCTCCTAATTTCTTCCTTTTTTCATTAATCTCGTGCACCCAAATTCTACGAGATTTACGCCTTTTCAAAGTTAAAGTCCACAATAATATTTCCTCCTCCTCTGACTCTGATAACGACGACATTTCGCTCCGATGGCTGACTGATGACTAGCAGGTTCCGACGCCCGTTCCGCAACTACACAACTACACTTTATCGCAGCGGAATTCCTACAGCGGTTTCGCAACTGAAGTTTCGCAGCGGAGGTGTGAGAGGTGCGTATAGGTTAAATCCCTCCCGCACTGTGCAGCTATCGGAACCGTCTGATTTAAACTTTCGGATTCAGAAATGGAGTTTTCTAATATTATTATCTTATAGGTCTACCTGTGGTCTACTCTATACCATTCCCAATCTTATCAGATAGTGTCTCAGCAGAATTTGCCAGCAACGTAAGCTATTTTCATTTTGATCAGTCATTCCATCCATCAAAGCATCCAATTATTTCATTAAATTATCACTATCACAGAGTAAGAAATCACGCGGTCGTCTCAACGGATAGAGGTCCAACGCTGGACAAAGTTTCTTCTACTAGTTTCCTCGTCTATACACATATTGGGAGAAAACGAAGTGCGCTCTATGTTAGCGCTCCGTAGGGGTCCTCAACGTTCTGTGTTGCGTGTTGTCTACAATAATATACCTAAACCAATAATTGAGAGTGATAGCCCAGTGTTTAGGACTGCAGAGTTCCCTATTCGGGGGTCACGGGCTCGATCCCGAGTATGCACAATCTGACTTTGAAAGATATGTGCGTTTAAATAATTAAATAATAGTGTGCTCCAACGATGAAGGAAATATCCTGAGGAAACTGCACGCCTGAGAGTTTTGTATTATTTTCAAAGGTAGGTAGGTAGGTATGTGAAATCTGCCACGCTTGCTTTCTCCGAGGCAAGCAAAGATGAAAAAGCCAAATAACCATGCAAAAAAGCGTCCCCACCCACCAACAGATTTCAAACGTATATCTCAGATAATACATCTTGGCAGCCTGATGACTTTTTATTATGACGACATCCGCCGTAGGTTTGGTTTTCATGCAAATTGAATTCGATTTATTCATTTTTATTTATTTTCAAGTGAATTATTTTGGATAGCAGTTTAGTAGTTTACATTTATAAAACAAACATACAGGAGCATTAACCAACTAGAAAAAACCTATTGTTAGACGCAGACGCGTTTCTGAGACGCAGAGAAAAACCGCGCCGCACGCTGCCCGCACTCCATGTGACAACCTCCCGCCCTTTCGTCGCCTGTGCATGCGCGCGCGTACTTCAGCGCGCGTACATTCTTTTGTATTTAAAAAAAACCCAACAATTTTTTTATTGAAAATGGTTATAATGTGTTGTATGGTATGGTCTTTATATGGGACGTCACAATAATATTAATAAAAATTGTGCCACGTGACACGTCTGTTGGGTGGTGACAGTGCATGCCCGTACAATTTTTGGCATAATCCTTTGTACACCCATCCAGTTATCAAACGGGGTCAACATTGCTTAACCATCGTAATCGTTTGATATGCGCTATCACAACTAGGCCAACTTATGCAATTATAATATTTATGCAATATTTTTTTTAGCATAATAAAAATTATGCAAAAAAAATAATTAAAAAACAAATAAACAAGAAAAGAGCACTGTCACTACTTCGCGAGTGAGAATCGAACCTGCGACATCATACACCATACGGTAAAGAAAGCGGTCGCTCGCCCACTGCGCCGAACAGAGCTACTTGTGAACCTCTAAAATGTTGAACGCTTACTGAACGACGGTGTTAGGTTTATTTTCGTTACGGAATTTCATGATTCGGTCGCCGCGCTCAAAGCCCGCGATAAAAGCTATGCAATAGCTTAAAAAACCTTATAACATTGTAAGGAAAAGCTGCCCCCTAGCTCGTCGGTAGCCCTGCTATTCCTGGGGCTGGAAGCACACAACGATTATGGTAACGGGAGGACAGATGGTGCTAAGAATCTCCGGCCAAAAGGTTCCTCATTCCATTGCCAAGCCTACAGGCTGGACCTGGCAACAAACAACGACGATGAAGTAAAATACACACGTGTGGACGATATGAAATTAATTACCTAAGTAAGTATACGGAACACAAGATCGTATCATAATTTTTTATGGCGGCTTGATTGTTCATTACTTAGAGCCATGTCGTCTGCTTTCTTACCTTACATAATAATAAATACTAATATTATAAATGTGAAAGTGTGTTTGTCTGTCTGTTTGTCCTTCCATCACGCAGCAACGGAACAATGGATCTACTTGATTTTTGCATGACTATAGTTGAGGACTTTTTTCTCGGAAAAACATAGGTTTCCACGCGAATGGATCGCGGGAAAAAGCTAGTTATTTATAAAAGTAGCTTGTGTTGATGGTTTTTAGCGTTAATGCAATATTAGCCTCGTTTAATTGTTGTGTGCTAACTAAGGACCTCATAAGTATACTCAGGACCGCTCAGCAGGCGATGGAGAGAGCTATGCTCGGAGTGTCCCTACGGGACCGAATCAGATATGAGGCTAAAAGCTGCCTAATCCCTTTGATATATGTACCTACTAACAAAACTATGTATCAACCCGATGACGGAACTCACGTAATGCGACCAGTGACCACCCCGCAAAGTGCTGTTGTTAATAATAGGTCTTTACCTATGAAATTGCCGTTTTGTATGCAATAAGTGGAAGTACTTATTTTTTCAAACTTTTTTATTTCTGTTATTCGAAGTAATCACCCATGCAATCGACGCATCTTTGCCAACGCATTGGCAGTTTATTGATGCCCTTCTTGTAAAAATCAGCTGGACGGGAGGCAACAAACTCTTCAAAGGCATTTTGTACTGCCTCTCGGGAATTGAATTTTTTACCCACTAAAAAGTTGTCTAAATTTTGGAAAAAGTAATAGTCGGTAGGTGCAAGGTCTGGTGAGTATGGCGGATGAGGGAGAGCTTCCAACCCCAGCTCTTGCAGCTTGGAGACTGTCTGTTGCGCAGTATGGGGTCGCGCTGTCCGTGAAGGAGCAGTGGGGGCGACCGATTGACCAAAGCTGGTTGCAGATGTGCAAGGTTCTCCATCATTCTCTCCAGTTCTTCACAGTACACATCTGCATTAATGCTCATGCCGTTTTGTAAAAAGCTGTGGTGAATCACACCCGCACTAGACCACCAAACAGTGACCATCACCTTTTTAGGGGTCATTTTTGGTTTAGGGCATTGCTTTGGTGCTGAACCAGGGTCTAACCAACTTGCTGAGCGCTTTCGATTGTCGAACAGAATCCATTTTTCGTCGCACGTAACAATTCGTTTCAAAATTCCTTCATTTCTTTGCCTGTTGAGCAGCGCAAGGCAGGTCTCGACGCGTACGTTGCGCTGGCGATCGTTAAGGTCGTGGGGCACCCATCTATCAAGCTTTATTACCTTGCCAATTTGTCGCAAATGGATGAATATTGATTTGATGCTTACATCAAAAGCTGCTGCTAGCTCAGCTGTAGATTGAGTTTCGTCAGCTTCCACAATCGCCTTTAATTCATTATTGTTAACCAAAGTCTCCGGACGACCACGAGCTTCATTTTTCAAGTCAAAATTTCCAGAACGGAACCGGGAAAACCAATAACGGGTTGTGTGATCGTTTGTACAGTTCTCTCCGTAAACGTTTTTGATGTTACGGGCCGTTTGTGTCGCGTTGGTGCCACGACGGAACTCATATTCCATAATTACACGAATTTCTAAAGTATCCATTATGACGAAAAATGTTCAAATGTAATGAAAATACAACGCTAATCAAAAAACAAAAGACTGAGTTTGTAAATAGAATGTCATGGTTTTAAAACAAAATTAATTTGAATTTAGAATACAGAGCCATTACAAACTTTTTTTATTTGAAATGACCAGTACTGAAGAAAGGCAATTTCATAGGTAAAGACCTAATATAATAAGCCGAGCGATTCTTCTTCTATAAGCCTACGTACTGTTCAAGGTATAATTTATGAAAAACTAGCTGATGCCCGCGACTTCGTCTGCGTGGATTTAGTTCATAACATTCCGCGGGAAATCTTTGTCACCCTCCAGGTTCTCAACTATACCTATCCAATAAATCACGTCAATCCGTAGCTTTGTAGCAGGAAACATTTGATCGTCTTGCTCGCGGCATTGTTAATGATGATTCAAAGAGAAAACATATTTGATATTACTGATGATAATATCATAGCTATCATTTTTTTAACTGTCAAATTTTTTACCATACTTAACCAAAGACAAAATTACGTTTAGCTGTCATTTACGTTTTGTTATTCCATGTCAGATGCGTTTTTGTTATACCACGTTTTATAGTGACTTGACGGAAACGCGGTCGAACGGGATAAAAAGTATCCTATGTCCGTCTCCTGGTTCTAAGCTACCTCTCCACCAATTTTCAGCCAAATCGGTTCATCCGTTCTTGAGTTATATAAATAGTGTAACTAACACCACTTTCTTTTATATATATAGATTACAAGGAGTTTGCAAAGCCTAGGCGTAATAAATAATAATATGCTCTACTACCAGTGCGAAGCCGGGGAGTGTCGCTAGTTATATGATAATTTCATCAACTAGTTACATTAGATTTATAACTTACTAGCTGATGCCCGCGACTTCGTCAGCGTGGATTTAGTTTTTAAAATCCCTCGGGAACTCTTTGATTTTCCGGGATAAAAAGTAGCCTATGTCACTCTCCAGGTCCTCAACTATACCCATGCAAAAAATCACGTCGATCAGTAGCCCTGTTGCGGCGTGATTGAAGGACATACCAACAAACCAACAACCAAACACACTTTCGCATTTATAATATTAGTAAGGATCTAATTTAATATTAGGTACTATTACTTCATTATTATTATATTATTAATTGTTGTATTTATTTATTGATTCCCCAGTATCAAATTGTACCTACAACTTGGCTTTTGGTTGACTTTATTTTCTTCCCACTTTCAACCGTTTATTTTGCTGAAATTGGTCCACGCTATAAAACGCTTCTCGTGTCAGTCAGATACTCCGAAGGCTCTTTGCATTCCGTATTAATCTTAAGCCTCTGTAATATTGCATGAAGCTTCAACACCTCGCACCGAAATGCTCCTAAAAACATTGCAGTTTTAACAGTAGAATGGAAATTTATTTAGCGCTATTTTAAGGCCACTTGAAACCTCTAATGAGAATTTACCTTCGAATGATCCTGAGAGCACAACATACACGAAGTTTGATAAAATACAAATTCAAAAATAATTTAATATCAAAAATTCTTTTTAAAAACCGACTTCAAATTCCCGCGACACTACAAAGATTATAATTAATTATTGATTTTTTTAAATGCACTCGACAGATTTCAAAAAAATTTCAATGGGACCATCTGAAAAGTATTCCACCACCATTGCAGACCATTCAAACAAAAAAGAATTTTCCGAATCAGTTCAGGCGTCTTTGAGTACTCGGTGAACATACATAAAAAAAAAGATTCCGACAAATTCATAACCTCCTCCTTTTTTTGAAGTCGGTTAGTAAAAGCACTGATATCTGAAAATTGATCCGTAAATTAAATAGTCAAATCCGAGTCATAATATGCGGAAGAATCTCAAAACTCTATATCTCTAGATGCTAATATCTATTATCAGCTTGAAGCGAGATAGATTTTGATATATTATTAAAGATAGCAGACGAAAGTATTTCCTTTAAAAAGATCTTCAGGTGCGGGTGTTGACTTATAAAACTACACTTAGAATCAGGTTTCTTGAAGCAACAGCAGCCTCTGCTGCACCTCGTAACTTCCTATCTTTCTATGCATGAAATCTTTTCTGAGTTATCCGTGTTATAAAGCAACTCCTAAATGTGAAGATAATGCACCTTGCTCGGCGCACAAAGAATTTCAACGAGATATTTTCGGGAACCTTTTAAATTTGACTTTATTAAATTTCCACGCCAAATGCAATCTGCCAAGTGCTACTCGTTCCATGCGACGCGGTGCCCTGATATATTTATGTCTTGACTGCAAGTTGCAACGCATCAAAGTTACAGACAAATTTTTCGTTCACTTTTCAAACCTGAATATTTGGGATTTATAATCTTACTAGGTAGGAAGCCCGCGACTTCGACTTAGATTAAGGATTTTTAATTCCCGTGGGAACTCTGTAATTTTCCGGGATAAAGCCTATGTGTTAATCCTGGGTATGAGCTATCTCCATTCCAAATTTCAGCCAAATCGGTTCATTAGTTGTGGCATCATCCATCTATCCAAACATCCATACATCCTCACAAACTATCGCATTTAGTAGGATTTTTGATCTGCTACAGCGATGACGATCTAACAATGTTTTTCAAATATTTTTAACAAAATGCAATTTATGATAGCAACATTTTAACTTTAGTTAGCATTTTCCATGGCGGCGGCGGGCGCGGCTACCCGCTACTAATTCAAAAAGGCCAAGAAAAAAAAATAGAAAATTTCACATAATTTCTGCTGTTTGGTGTTGAAACCAGTTCATGGGGCGAGGATGCCAAAAACTTTTTTAAGGATTTATCATACCGTATCATAGAGATCGGAGACCGGAGGGCTGGAAGTTAACTTGGACAATAGGGATAAAAGTTTGGCCATTTAGCAGGATAACGCAGCCATTCTGGGCGCATTTCCTCGTTCCAGTCAGTGGTTTTTTAGATGATATTTTTGAAGTGAAAACTTCTTTAGGCGCGTTGAGCACTTTTTTGGGTGAGCAAAAAACATGGATTTCGCGTCATTGTCACCTTCACAATTGTCAACTGGAGATTAGAGAGATAGGCGTTCAACATTTTAGAAGTTCCCAAGCAACCTTGTACAGTGCACTGGATCAGCAGCCGCCTTCCTTACCGTTTAATGTATGATGTCGCAGGTTCGAATCTAACTCTTGTAATCTCGTAAATTATTTTTATATTTGTTTTTAATTATTATAGCAAATCTAGTTTTCACTTCTATCGGCAGTTTTATACTTGACTTTTAATTTTAAATATATCAGATTTTGTTTTATGTTATATTATGTTTTAAAGTTGCTTGTTGAAGGTTGTTAGCATTAACTAGAAATTAGTCGCGTAGGAGTGCCACAATATTAATCATAGTTAAATACAGCCAATTAACTGAAAAGCCAATGAAAACAATTATCTAAAACTTTATCCGACGAGCTGAAAAGTTTTGAGTTACAAACTAAACTCATTTATAAATTGCACGTAATTTGGAAGCAGGTGGGTTTTATCAGAATTCACCCTTTGTTCTGCCAACCATTCGGTCAATTTGCTTTCGAATTGATAGAATGAAATTTTAAAGAGTTTCGTCCTTTTCGAGATCTCTATGGAAGTTTGTTAAGTAAAATGGATTGAGGACTTTATCTGTTTGTTTTGAAGCAGGCGGACTAAAAGAGTGATTTTCAATTTTCGTAAGAGCGCTCAATGATTTTAGTAAACCTCTATAATATTTTTGTGAGATCATTCTATCCAAAGGAAGCCAGTGATCATGCTGGATTAAGTTGGCAACAATCAGATGAGATCACTATAGTCTCCATTAAAAAAATTGAACTCTACAGGTTTACTTTTTTTTAGGCAAAGCCTAAAAGAAGGGTTGTTTTGTTTTCATTCATGCCAAGATAGCCTTTCACTTAGATCTCACTTGTGACAATCCAAGTGACAATCCAGTCTAAGATGGTAGCTGCCTACTTCAGAATGGTGAGGCTATGGTAATTAATTTTAACCCACTCGCCTAGTCATTTTCTACACGCCATCATACCTGAACGCTAAATTGCTTGGCGGCACGTCTTTGACGACCAAAGCCTCCCACTAGATAAAACAGAGTGTACAAAACTCTCAACTACATATTATTATTTTAGCATACCATTACTATTTTAGTATACTTACCTTTGTTACTATACGATAAAATCATCATCATCATTATTAATAGCAAGCCACCAATGGTTCACTACTGAGCGCAATTGTCTCCTCTCAGAAAAGGGTTTATTAGCCATAAGCCACTATGCTGGCTCATTGCAATAGACTTCACACACCTTTGAGAACTTTATGAAAAATGGTGTAGGTATAATAGCAGTGATCGCTTAGTGGTTAGGACTCCGGTACCTATACCGGGGGCCACGGGTTTTGAAAAGCTAAAAAGCTTCAATGGCAAAGGAAAATATTGTGAGGAAACCTGCATGCCTGAAGATGAGATAAATGAAGCAAAAATATTTGTTTGTCTATATTTTTCACGATATGGGAACAATATAATTTTTCCACTGACGCTAACGTTCAAGGGCACTGATCGGCACGTATCGGCACTGGTGTGTGCAGAGCCTATATCCATCACAGGCACGGCCTATAGTCGCGGCTAAATCATGCGTGTATGTGGCCCATTTGTCAGCTGTAAGGCAGTTAGCAATGGAGCCCGACGAAAGGCAATATATCAGGCCCGTGGCAAACGTACTTTAGGCGTTTTTCCATAACCGTTTATGTTCTATGAATAGAATCGTAAATCGCAGAGCATCGTTGATTTCAGTCAAATAAATCCCGTTGTTCGGTGTACTAAAGTTGATTAATCAAATTTGCATGGGTTGACTTGATTATTCTCTAGACCAAAATATATTGAAAAAATATTGCGAATTACCCTCTTTGGCTCGGTTAAAGGTACCTGTAATTTATTTAATAACTTTTGGTCGCGACTTTAGGTTTAAGAAATCACGTGGGAATAGTTTTAAGAAATTAAAATACTCACTTGCTTTTTGTGCCTGAGAGTTCTTCATATGAATATTCTTCTATGTAGGTAGATAGATAGCAGACTATAACATTATTTACATTACTAGCTGATGCCCGCGACTTCATAAGCGCGGATTTAGTTTGATCCCGTTGGAAATTTTTGATTGATAAAAAAATAACCTCTCCCTGGTCCTTAATTATACCCATGAAAAAAAAACACGTCAATTCATAGCTCTGTTGTGGCGTGATTGAAGGACAACCCAAAAAACAAACACATTCGCTTATTTATAATATTAGTAAAGATGTACATCACCCTTTGAATTCCCACATCGCCATACCCACCGGTACGAAACGAAGCAATATTGAAATGAGTTTATTATATTGCTGTAACTTTCAAGCTAAAGGTCTCGAAAGTATAGAAATAATATCTTTCAAAGGAAAGACGAAATTAAAATTTGAGTTGAAGTTAAAACGCTCCAAAGTGAAACAGATAATTATATTTTAAAAGTTATCAGAATTCATACCTTGTTCATAAGGTCTGGGGATCGCATTTCTTGTAAATTAAATTATAACTAGCTGATGCCCGCGACTTCGTCCGCGTGGATTTAGTTTTTAAAGTCCCTCGGGAACTCTTTGATTTTCCGGGATAAAAAGGTGTCTATGTCACTCTCCGGGTCCTCACTATATATCCATGCAAAAAATTACGTCGATCCGTAGTTCGGTTGCAGTGTGATTGAAGGACAAAGCAATAAACACACTTTCGCATTTATAATATTAGTATGATTACAATTTCATAAAAATTTGTCAGTAACTTAGAAGTAGATATACCTACCATAAACATTCATTCGCGTTCCACCTTAGGCCACATCATTACTTTCCATCAGGTGTGATAGTGGTCACGCGTGATAATACACGCGCTATAATGTATAAAAACATAGCATTCCTTATTACCGTAAAAACCTTACAATTAAATCTCAAGAGCTTCAATGACCTACCTACCTAATGACAAAAAATCTGGGAACTTGCAGAGCTTCATAAAATGGAGAACTGTTTATTAAATACCGCGAAGTACCTACATAATTAAATGTGCCACAAATAAAATTATATTTTCAAGCCCTACCTACTAATAAAGTCGTATTTTGTCCCGTGAGAGTTAACATTATCATAGTAATAAAATGGAATCAGGTTACAAACAAAGGGCCAACAGAACCGTACTATTTTAATTAGCTGACGTGCTCCTTTCCGGAATTATGAAATTCAAAATATTATGTTCAAAACTTACGGTTTTCAAGTATTTATTTACGAGTACGAGTTTCATGCCCGTTTTCGCCAACGTTTTCCCTAACTTTTACGGGCTACTTAAGTCAGGTGACCCTCTCTGTCAATTTCGTTTTCACGAACCTTTGGGGAAAACCTAAACTGGAAATGTTATTCGGTAAGGGATTGTATTTAGGGGCTACCTACGTATAGAGTGCTATTTGGGGGATGATTTAGGTGATTGATGAAATCAGCTGTAAGTTTCCTACATAATATACTCGTACACACTATCTATAAATAGCAAAAACTTGTACGATGTGTACCTTACCTGTATCGTATACACTGTCAGTGCACAAATGTACGACTTGAAACAAGGCGTTTTTTAGTATTTGACTCTTTTTATACGCTTTTTATTAGCTTCACTTGTATGTTTGTAACAATGTTTGTAACAATGTTTGTAACCGACTTCTTTGGGCGCGATTTTGACCCACTTTAAACGGCCAGATTTCGTTCAAACTTTGTAGATTTATCGAGGACCGATGACAATACACTAATTTGATAAAAAAACAAAAAAAAAACTTGTATGTTTGAACCGACTTTTTTGGGCGCGATTTCACTTGTATGTTTGTAACTTGTAACCGACTTCTTTGGGCGCGATTTTGACCCACTTTAAACGGCCAGATTTCGTTCAAACTTTGTAGATTTATCGAGGACCGATGACAATACACTAATTTGAAAAAAAAAATAAATAAATAATAGTTTAAAAAAACTAAAAACACGCTTTTTATAGAAAACCAAACTAAAAAATAGAAAATAAATTTTAATAAATTTAAATTAAGAATAGGGTCCAAAAATTTCAATAAATATAAATTAATAATAGTGTAAATAAAAAAAATGTATTTTATTTTTAAAAAGCGTGGGGTGCATGGTGTCAATAGTTATAAATATTTTATTGACAGATATGAGTAGAGTGATTATCATTTTGATAATATCTTAAAAAGCACCCCACGCTTTTTTTAAAATAAAATAATTTTTTTTTATTTTTACAAGCTTTTATTTAGCTTGACCAGTTTATTTGTTTGGATCAAATCTTGCAAGATGAATTAGACCCACTTCCCGGTTTCCGATCGAGCTGAAATTTTGCATTTAAATATGTAAATCGGATGACAATGCAATATTATTGTGACATGGAGCTGATCTGATGATGGAGACGGAAGATGGCTTTCGGAACTCTGTAATAAAACGACGTAACCCCATCGAGTTTGGGCTCGTTTGATTCATCATAACAAGTACTCTGATCCTAGATGATATCCAGAGTCTAATGATGTAGCTACTAAAAGCTTGCATTTATAAATAAAATTTTTAATTTACACTTTTAAAATAATAGAAATTTGACGACCTCCCTGGCTCAGTGGTGTGCGCTGTTGTCTTATAATTGGGAGGTCCCGGGTTCGATTCCCGGCGGGGTCTATTTGGGAATTTATTATTTCTGAATTGTCTCTGGTCTGGTATGGTGGGAGGCTTGGGCCGTGGCTAGTTACCACGCTACCGTCAAAGACGTGCCGCCGAGCGATTTAGCGTTCCGGCACGATGGCGTGTAGAAACCAATTAGGGGTATGGGTTAAATGGTCACTGCCATACCCTTTTCAAGTTAGCCCGCTACCATCTTAGACTGCATCGTCACTTACCATCAGGTGAGATCGCAGTCAAGGACTAGCTTGTCATCGAATAAAAAAATAAAAAAACTTGTTAGCTCGTCTCTCAGAAATTCGCCTGCTAAGCCTCCCTATTCTTGGTAGAAGCCAGATTGCATTTAGCATGAAAATTTTATGAGGTCAGACGACGGTTTCCCGGTAGAAAACGGCGCTTATAATAGATTTCCTTTGTGCGAAGGTGCATTTCTTGTCGGTTGAACTGCAGTATGCATGAGAGGCTTTACAGCCAAGTCAGAATTCGTGAATTATTGACGGAAATTTACTTTACTTGGTGTTTTCTTGTCGAAGCATTGACTATAGCCAATGTGTTTTTTACCTAACATACTAATTGCAAATTTTAATCATCTCCAAGGAATACAGGTTTATGACAGTTCCATTACAAAACTGACGGAGCGTTCAGTTTATTTCTCGGCTAAACGTTACTCGGCAATAGTAAAACTCACTGTAAAATCAGCATTAAGTTCACCTTGAAAAACCTACTAACAGTAACGTCGTTATTTAATGGTCTTACAAAATTACAATACTACTACTACTACTACCTTTATTACTACTTACTATAGATACTCACAATAATGATTATTATTATTCATTATTTTAATAGTATCGAATTTCTTGGAATGGGCTCTAGGCCCTGTCTTTTCGATAAACTGAATCTTGATTTGAAATAAATAAGGACATGAAATAGCATAACTAAATATAAAATAGTACATAATTGGTATTATTATAATTACATATTTATTTAAAAAAAATTTGATGTTTAGTTTTTTTTTAATAAATAGATACACCTAATATATTTTACAAACAAGTAAATCAACTATAAGGTAGCATTTATCGATTCCTTGTGATGTGATGACGTAGATAATTTAGAAATTAGATCGATAATTGTTGATAGAGCATAAAATCTCATCTATAAAAAAACTGTCGCAACCAGGTCATATCGCCTAAAGAACAATCGGTTTTTGATTCTTAATCGAACCACATGCATACAATAGTGACCCGGCGGTGTCGCGCTTTGCATATTCACATATGTAAATAAACCGATTACCGAGAACGCAATACACACATATCGAAAAGGCTTTGCGAAGTTGTAACAATGTTCCAATTAGAATCAGCCTCTATTCATCTTTCGGTTTTGGCTACACGAATAATATATAGGTGCATAAAATGTTAGGCTCAAAGACCTATTTTCATTCATTGAGTGGGGGCAAAAATGAAACTAGCATAGGTACTTAAAAAAACATCATCATCATCAGCAACCCATCAACGGCTCACTACTGAGCGCAGGTCTCCTCTCATAGAAGGGTTATAGGCCTATGGCCAAATCCTTCTCTGAAAGGAGTCCACCACGCTGGCCCAATGCGAATTGGCGGACTTCACACACTTTCGAGAACATTATAGAGAACTCTCAGATGTACAGGTTTCCTCACGATGTTTTCCTTCACCGTTGAAGCAAGTGATATTTAATTGCTTAAACGCACATGACTCCGAAAAGTCATAGGTTCGTACCCGGGTTCGAACCTGCGACCCCCCGAATAGGAGACCACTGCAGTCCTAACCACTAGGCTATCACTGCTTTAAAAAAACATACTTTAGACATTTTATTTTCGTTTACTGTTATTCCCTTCCAACCTATCTAAGTAATTATTATGTCTATGATCGATCTTTCCTCTTATCTTATAGCTGCTGCTGCTATTCTCCCCTCGGGGCCGATGGGACAAAATTTTTGGATGACGTATGGACTCATCCGCTTACATTTACAATGACTAGCAAAAAGCTGAGCTTTGTGAGGGCTCGCGTAGTTTTTCTAACGGTAACGGGGTAATAAGTTCTGTTGCAGCGATGTTAACTCTTTGGTTTTCTAACAGATGGCGTTAGTAGTACAATAACATTCTATCCAATGAATACAATTTTTTTTAATGGTTTTGACAGATAACACATCTGGATATGAAGTTAAATTACTACTTATGTTAAAGCACAAATCTATAGGCGTGATAGTTTTTTAGTAAAGTGTACCAAAAAATTCTCAGGTTGTGGGATAGTATTAGGGCTCGCTTCGCCCGCCCTAATTATGTATTAAGAACTCACTTTATTTGTTTTCTTATGTTATCATGTAAGTTATGACAGCAGCACTGCAGATCCCAGCCGCCACCACTTATAAAATTTTCTATCGATCCCGGAATCAGGAAAAGGTGCGATTGGCAACAAATCTAAGGAGTGTTGTGGGACAGGTGGGAATAAACCTCGAAAAACGGCCACAACACGTTGTGGCAACCACAAATAGACTTTTTTGAACGTTTATTGTTAATTGGCCGTAAATAAAAAATAAAGCCAATATTTTGGATTAAAAAATTGAGTTTGTACGAAAAGCAATAACCGAAGTTGGAATATCCCGGGGGAATAAAATATTTTTAAATATCATAACAACATTTTGTTTCAGTTCAGTCGATTCAGGCCGATTTCGTATATTTTCATTAACTCCCGACGCAAAAGAGGGGTGTTATAAGTTTGACGTCGATGTCTGTCTGTGTGTAAGTCTGTCTGTGGCATCGTAACTCTCAAACGGATGGACCTTATTCGATGCGGTTTTTTTCATTTGAAAGCCAGTTTCCTTGCGGTGGTTCTTAGCTATTGTTTGGTTAATATCGGTCCAGCAGTGTAAGAGTATCAGCTCTTTTCCAAAATGATAAAAAGGCCGAAGATAGGCAACGTTGGCGCTACCTAAAAGAGGCTTTGGCTGCATTTTTGATAATGATGATGATCAACCACTGATAATAATATGTAGTGATAAGAATATTGTATCTATTGATCGTTAACAAATTCGTTCTTATCTATTAATTTTCAGGGAGCAATCGCTGTAGCCTAGAGAGCATTGCCTCCTGGAGAAGGATAGAGGATACTTCTATCCCGACAAATAAACATAGTTCCCACGGGACTACAAAAACCCTAGATTTACGCGTAAGCGGTTTCCAGAAGATCGAAATACCAGCCCTATTTCGATGTTTCAGAATCATAATTTTTAGCCGACTTGAAAAAAGGAGGAGGTTTTCAATTCGTTGGAATCTTTTTTTTTTATTTATGTTCACCGATTACTCAAAGACGCCTGAACCGATTTGGAAAATGCTTTTTTGTTTGAAAGGGTAGATAGTATTCCCAGGTGGTCCCATTGAATTTTATCGAAATCGGTCGAGCGGTTTTTAAAATATCAACAATAATTAATTATATACTTTGTACAGGCGCGGGAGTTTGAAATCGGTTTTTTAACAATAATTTTTTACTCAATATAAAATTATTTATATTTTGTTATTCCCTCTGTATGCTTAAACCACAAATACAGGATAAATACAGGAATTCGTCCGCACAAAATTAAATCACGAATTTATATTTCGTGAAACAGCTTTTTGACTCAGATTGCCAATTTGCCAACTCCATGGGGATGTTGCCTTTTTATTCAGCACATTACAGTTTTTTACCGTGTTGAATCTACTTGTATTTTTAATTTTACAGCCGAACAGTTAAGTTTTAGCGTTCCGCACTCATAATAGCGACAAGAACAAGCATACAAACTTTTCCTTATCAGAACCAAGAACTAAGACTAAAACGGACTAAATTTCCTACTCCTGGACGGAGGTTTAGGGAAAGTGTTCCTACGATCGATAATACGTCTGAATCATCAAGCCTTTTATTAATCTAAATAAATAATTATTTTGTCGTTTTTAATGTTTCAGTAATTATGAAAAATTAAACATTAAATTAAATCAAATATTAAATTGTGAAGTTATTTATTAAAAGCAATTCCAGTCTTTATAAAGTAAATTTAAACAGACCGTTCGTCGTTTGTGATTTTCCCAAGTAAACATTTGCTTTTAAGGGGCTATGGTTACCTACCTGTTTTAATTAGGATATCTTTGAAGTAAGGTAGCCCAAGTTATTTGTTCTTGACGTTGGATCACAATTCTGAGATTAAACTCAAAGTAAGCTATTACGACTTGCACACGTCAAATAAAATTTAAAGTTACCCTCGAGCGCTTCTGAAAGCGCCCATTACAAAATATTTTAATAAAAGCTATGATGGTGCAAATATTTGTATTCGCATTTGCATTAGCAAGAAACGATGTCAATGTTTGGCGAATTGGAGCCCAGGACGATCAGACCTTCGTCATTTTATAAAAGCTGAAAGTTTCTCTAAGCCCCCCATTAAGGTAAGAACGATCCCAGACTATGAAGTTTGGATCATGGTGGCTTTGGGAGACATCAGGTAGCAAAGGTTTAGCAACGCCACAGCCCACAACTAACGAACCGATTTGACTGAAATTTGGAATGGAGATAGATATATTATACCTTAGATTAAAACAATGCTACTTTTTATCCCGTAAAAATCCATGGTTTACCAAATCTGCCCCCAGTTTGTCTAAAAGTTGCCGATCAAAATCGTATTCATTTGATGGCATTAGCATCCAACTAAAATAAACCATAACGGCATTAAATTAGAGCTCAATTTCGTGTATGCATTCTCATACGTTTACGTATGTACGATACGCTCTATAATCCTCCATGTTAGAAACGGTTGTACTAAATTTGTGACTTTAAATCAATACAATCAAGGAATATTTTACTTTGACGCTAATGCCATGAAATGAATAAGATTTTGATCGGAAATTTTTAGACAATCGCACCTCAGGTAGCAAAGGTGTATAAACCTTTAATAAGAGTTAGATTGTTAAAAATCTCGCGGGAGCCCAATTTTTTTACGTTAGCCAATGTCACTCCAAATCCGCAACTATACCTACCCAAAAATAAATTATATCGATCCATTGCACGTTGTTTTGTTGCTGTGAGATTGAAGGACAAACCAACAAACTGACAAACAAACATAACTTCACATTTTTTTATAATGCTTATTAGTAAAAATTTATTAATCAAAGTCAAAGACCGCGCTCTAAAAAGTTAGTTATACCTGTATCTGTGAATTTGCACTGTAAGAATTTCGTAAAATTGTATCCCACCAAAAACATTTTCATGTAAAATGTTGCCACAACGAGCGAGACCAATGGTTTGCACTGTCAAAAAGATATCAGATCTCATGTAGAGCCAAGCTTTGTTTGTGAAGTTAGGGCTTGTAGATTTAGGGCGTGTAGAGTTAGAAGCTTGGCTTTACATGAGATCTGATATCTTTTTGACAGTGCAAACCATTGGTCAACATTTTACATGAAAATGTTCTTGGTGGGATTTCACTTCTCTTTGTAACTTAAAATAAATAAAATAAAATGGCTTTATTTCTACTAAAACCCTAGTTCTACAACTTACAATTTTTGAGTAGTCGAGTCATTATCTATTATTAGGTGCTTCTTTCCATTTTCCTTTGGCATATTGCTATTCACTTCGTCCTCTTTCTTCACTGACTATGTCTGGTATCCATATGTAAGCGATGGTACAATACTTTATTGTTTCATAAACTTTTTTCTTAATACTAAGACTAACCTGGCTCTTCATGATTTCTTTCAGATTCCAGTATTTGTTCCATGCTAGAGCAAATTCTTCTTTGAATTTAATTTTCTGGTTGGTTTTTAAAGAAAACTAATTACGCGAGATATATATGTATTCATTGACGAATTCAACTTTGCTGATTTCCACTACGACATCTCGTACTTTCCCATTTGTTAGAGAATCTTTGTTTTTGTGGCATTTAGTGTCAACCCTGCGCGTTTACTTTTTGCCTCAAATTCGAGATGGTCTATTGTTGAGAAATTTTTGCGAAAACCTGCTTGTTCCGGTGGTTGGTTCTCTTCACAAAGTACTTTTGTATAGACTGGTTCTCTTGAAGAGTTTTTAAAATTCTACTCAAGATTATCTTCAAGAATAATTATTGCTTCGCTTGGCTCGTCGTGACCGGGACACTCCCGTGTCCCCAGATGTAACATGGAAATAGGACTCTTTAGTCCTACTTCTACCTAGACTTTATTGAATTTTCAGAAAGCCCAATTAAAGCCGCCATCTTTCTGTAATTCTAATTTTTTATTATCATCATTAATTAAAAAGATATATGAAAATGAATCTTGCAAGGCGCCACACTTGGAAAGATAATTACTGAAAAATTGATAAATAAGTAGCGAAGAAAAAGTAGATAACTTAGCAAAAAATAAATAAATAGTTCTCTCTTGCATCACTTCGAGAGTGAATAAAATGCATAAAGTTAGTTATTTAGTTTTCCCTCGACACATTTCCAGGGGCCATGTAGTCCAGAAAAATTAATTAAAATCAGTTATTTAATTTTGCGTGTGTCATGATTGCAATGTAAGGGTACTTTTAAAATTGAAAAAGTAAGTACATAAGTAAGATTCCACTGTCCAGTTTTCAGGCATCAATTAATGTCAACATGGTTATGATGTTCCATATATGTCTAAGGACTCGTCCCGTACTACTGGGCGATTGACAAGGAGGATAATGGAAGGGAAATTAACATTGCTCACGAGTTAATTACAATGGCATAACACCCTTTGCCGATTACAAAAACTAAAGAATTTTCGCATAATGAGAATATTACATGCTGGATTACAGGCATGGTATGCACTATGCATCTATTCCTTCGTCAAACTAAATATTGTCGATTTTCAATCCGGAAATGGTTCTGAATAGGGTACTTATTTGTAGCCATCAAGTTCAAGATTATGATTAAAATAGCTTTTGCCCCCGCGATCTCATCCGCATGAAATGAGGTTAAAACTGTGAACACACTTCTTTACTTATAATTGAAAGCTGATGATCGAATAACCTGTCTTAATTTTTTATTGAAAGCTCAAATACCAAAAAGCTTCATTGATATACTTAACTTGAAAAAATTATTGACTACCGTACAAACTTTCACCCCCTATTTAACCTCTATGGGGATAGAATTTCCAAAAATCCCTACTTATTAGATGGCTACATTTAACTACCTTATAAACTTTCACCCCCTATTTTACCTCCATGGGGATTGAATTTCTAAAAAATCCCTACTTATTAGATGGCTACATTATAAAAGGAACCTACTGTCAAAATTTCAATCTTCTAACTCTAGTGGTTTAGGTTGTGCGTTGACTGATTAGTCAGGCAGTGATGACAAGTCTTTTTATAAGTAGAGAGCGTAAGAAGTCGTTTAATAATTGAGTGGACTACTTTAGTCATCGGATACTTTCCATTACTACATCTTTGATATCCCATCTACGCACACGAAGCGTTTAAGTCTTCATTTCTCGTTCGCACGACTAGGCTCCGTAATTTTCTTCTGAAATCTGAGTTTCCCGATACTAAAAGAGTGAAACGGTCAATCTTCTAGGCAAACGCGTTGTATTTTAAGCCAGATCATCACTTTCTATCAGAAATGATAGTGATCAAGTGAGTACCTATAAAAGTATCGAATTTGTTCTTGTTTCCATAGAGTGAATGTGTAAGAAAATCCTCATCAGTAACCTAGCTAATCCGCTAATTGAAATTGTTTAATAAGTTCATAGATACTTGCAAATCGATGAGCATCTTTGAACTTCCTTAAAAGTTTGAGTTAGCCTTTTGACAAACGTATCCATTGGTTTTAAACACTCGAATGATCGTGATAGGTTGTTATCAAGTCAGATAGAAGAATCTAGGTGTTTCAGTGTTTTTCTCATTTTATTTTACACTGTTAATAATAAGAAACGTTTTTTGTTGGTTTTACTTTAAAAAAACATCCGTTTTGATTTAGTGAGACCCATGTTTATGATTTTCGAAGTTGAATAAGTAAACAAAAGGTCGTTACAAAGTCTCACTACTGTGGAAAAATTAAATAAAGTGACTTATATCGTTTAGTTTTTCGAACATCAATGGAATCTTGACGAAGAAAAACTAAATAACTGACATGAAAAAATAAATAAGTGCATCATATATATTCAAAAGTTTGGCGAGGGAAAACTAAATAATTGCTTTTTATTTTTTTTCTCACAAACAAGTGAATCAAAATTTATGTCAAGCAGATTCGGACATAGATACAGTAACAAACTTTAACATATAAAAATATGGACACCAAAATTGTTTATTATGTCACCATTGAAAACAAAGTTATCACCATTTTTGACGCAAAAAAAAACACTAAATCGCGTTTCACTCGCGATAGTGGTTTTGTTGGTTATTTAATTTTCCAACTACAGCGACGATATGTAGTTTCAAGATTAAATGGAGTCAAAGATTTGTATTTATTTATTTTATTCAATATGGAGAAGTTACAAAAGTTAATTTTGATATAAATTGACAAAACGCACAGTTAACATTAAATAGAAAAGTTATACCTACATAAAAACGATCTCTCGATGTCCCGATTTGTTTTCAGAAAATAATAAATGTCACTTGAAACGAGATTGCTAAGACAGTTACAAATGAAATCCATTAGCGTATAAAAATGATTTATTGTTGTTTTCTTATGTACTAAGCTAATTCAGTAACCTAAGCCAATTGGAATTTTATACTCGGGACTGAAATTAATTTAATGTTGATTGATTCCACTGACTATGAAATATAATTAATAATTTCATATTGGAAGAGTATGACTGAATTATTATATTTAATAATTTCATATTGGAAGAGTCAGTGGAATCAATCAACGTTAAATTACTTTGTCCCGAGTATAATAAAATTCCAATCGGCTTAGGTTGAAGTGGTAGTGGAAGTGGAAGTGTACTAGCTGATTTCCGAGACTTCGTCCGCGTGGATTCAGTTTTTATAATCCCTCGGGAACTCTTTGATTTTCCGGGATAAAAAGCATTCTATGTCACTCTCCAGGTCCCATGCAAAAAATCACGTCGATCCGTTGTTCTCTTGCGGTGTGATTGAAGGACAAACCAACAAACAAACACACTTTCGCATTTATAATATTATTTTATTTATTTATTTATACAAATTTATTGCATACAAGATCAAAAAATATACAATAAGTAGGTATATAAATAGTATATTAGTATGACATATAAACGATTTCATTTCTAAATAATTGATAGAAATTCGTATTACTGAACATAATTTAGGTAAAAATATTGGATTTCTTTGAATCTCTTCTACAAATTACCGTACCTACCTATTGTTTGGGTAATGATAAGGGTGAATAAGAATTAGAATTAGAATAAGAAGTGTTTGTTTAGACCATAGTCACTACTAGGTACAGTGTTCATAACTTGTCGTTATTCCAGGATACGTAAAGGGAGAGGGCACACTGGCTACTTTAAGTGGCGGCGATCGCGCGCTTTTATTGTCTATTGTTTTTATGGCCTTTTGCGTGCATCGCGTTTCGCGCGATTTCGCGATTCTGCGATCGAAAGCCATACAAATGCGAACGGGTTTGAGTCGCGGTTTTCACGCGCTCGAAACGCGATGCACGCAAAAGGCCATAAAAACGCTAATGGCAATAAAAGCGCGCGATCGCTGCCGCTAAAAATAGCCAGTGTGCCCTCTCCCTAAGTCAACATCCTGCTGTAAAGAAATCCAGTTTGATATTTTAGAGACTATGATTTTTCTGCATCATATCATAATATGCCCCTCAATCCACTAGGATCCACTGACGGGGTCCATCAGTGGATTGAATAGTAGGTTCGCTGGAGTTCACTGTGATCTGTGATCTCACTGTGTCTATCTAGTATGACCAAAGAGTATGACTTACTAATACCGCATTTTAAGGAGGCTAATACTTCTTCAATCAATAAGAGCAACCGCCAAATTTCATTCTGGTTCTTCTCCGTTGGAACGGCATGTAGAACCCGTGGTAGATTCATTTGACGGTTGCACTTTGTAAAAGTTTATTTGATTAAAAATTATTCTTATTAAATTCATAAGTACTTTATATAATGATACTAATATAATATATAATACTTTGTATAATCAAATGTGAAAGTGTGTCTATCTAGTTGTTACTTTTTAACCATCAACCACTGTCATCGATCTGAAATTTTTACTTTATTTCAACTCCTCAACCGATTTCAATGAAATGCCCCCAAAGTTCAAACAGTAGCTACCTGGAGATGGGTAAGGGATACTTGTTATCCCGGGAAAACAAGGGGTTTGCTCGGGATATTTGAAAACTCGGACGAAGTTCATGGCGTAGTAGGCTGTACCTCCCGTATAATATTAATCTTATATAAAAATTATTTTTAAAAAACCGACTTCAAACGCCACTACAAAGTATAAAATAATTTTAGTTTACACAAAGGTATGTTGAAATCGGGCGGGCCTAAATAGAAACGATGATATCGATGCGCAACGCTAGCCCGACTTCAAGTCTTCAACATACTTACTTGTATTCAAATTATTTTATACTTTGTAGTGACGTTTGAAGTCGGTTTTTTAAAAATAATTTTTATATTAATATTACAGTAGGTAATCGCGTCAAAATCATAGTCGAACTGAGAATCTCCTCCTATTTTTGAAGTCGGTTAAAAAAACAACAGGAATAAAATGTAAAATGAGTTTATTACAAAAATAACGTTGTACTGAGCTTTATATAAACAATAATTTTAAACCTTTCCGCATTTGGTTTGTTGACAATACGGCCAGATGTGGATTGCAATTAAATGTTGCGGGATTTTCAAAATGTTATGCGGCTGCCCACAAAATGGCCCGGCATGAAAATTTAACTAAGGGAGCTCACATATATATTTACATAAAGCTCGCATTGCAAGCACCCATAGCATAAATGAAAAACCGATGAGAATGACTTCGTTCAGGTCTACTCTGCTCGTTTCAAGGCCCATAGTCCTATCGCCTAAGGACATCCCTTTATTATATTGCATAGGACAAAAAAGAATAGTAGAATAACAACCATAGAACCGATAATCGATAGTCCCTGGTTAAGGGTAAATGCAAGCTGACAATCCTTCCCCATTGTATGTCTTCCCATCTTCTCCTTACGTCACTTGAAAGTATTTGCACATCCAACTAACTACCACGAGGAGGGTAACAAATGCGAATGCTATGAGCATAACCTGGATGACATCGATAGTGTAGCAGTCTTTGGTGCCCATGACTTTATCTTCCGTTGACTATGTGGCAGACGATCAGGAACAGCAGCACCAGTATAACGATGGAGCCAATTGTCATCAAAAGTTGGTTCAAATTAAAGCTTAGACCGCATTGTCCTCCTGCACCCATAATGTTATCTATCCCAGAGCCATGGTATCCGAATACATCGGTATATTATGTTTCACTAGTATTTTTGCATTTTTGTATGTACTTTTGCTATTTTTTGTTCATATTTTTGATTTTTGTCGACCGACTATGACATTTTAGTCAAGTCACCACTGATGACTTTTCAACAATCCATGACATTTTAGGCAGGGATAATTAAAAAGAGGTCTATGTGACAAGGTTAATAATAAATAATTAAAAACATATAAAAAAAAGCGCGCCACGATAATATATTTAAAATATAATAGAATATATTTTTATTCAAATGAACTTTTATAAGTGCTTTTGAATCGTCGCGCGTCGTTGAGTCTACCACTGGTTCGGAATGCCCTTCCTGCCGAGAACCAACAATAAACTCGACGGTTGCTCTTTTCAAAACAAGATTACAATAGGTACCTACTATGCTATGTATGCAGTGTTTCTACAATGATGGGAAGTTCCAAAAAAATGCAAATTACAATTTAATACGTATGTTAAGACGGGCAGGCAGAAATTAGCGCCATTCCCGCCGGTGGAACCCAATCACGAGCATGACGCATGATCCAGCCGTTGCTTCGCTCAATCATATTTGATTTGAGGGAACGTAACAACCCGCAGCACACGAGACCACCACAGAAATGTTTAAAGAGAGTATGACATACTTAGGCTACCTATGGTAAGGCATCGAATTGAATTCATTCATTCATCTCGGCCTGCGGACGTCCACTGCTGAACATAGGCCTTTCCCAGAGAACGCCACCACACCCGGTCCTCAGCCTTCCTCATCCAGCCACTTCCCGCCACCCGCTTTATATCGTCGGTCCAACGTGCTGGAGGGCGCCCCACACTACGCTTACTAGTTCGCGGTCTCCACTCTAGAACTTTTCGGCCCCATCGGCCATCGCTTCTACGACAAGCATGGCCTGCCCACTGCCATTTCAGCTTGCTAATGGTTTGGGCTATGTCGGCGACCTTGGTTCTCTTGCGGATCTCTTCATTCCGAATCCTGTCCTTAAGAGAAACTCCTAACATAGCCCTCTCCATAGCTCTCTGAGTGACTTTAAATTTGTGGATCAAGCCTTTTGTTAGTGTCCACGTTTCAGCGCCATAAGTGAGGACGGGAAGGACACATTGATTGAAGACTTTCGTCTTCAGGCATTGAGGTATTGACGATGAGAAGACCCGACTTAATTTTCCAAATGCCGCCCAGCCCAGCCGTATCCTTCTGTTGGCTTCTTCGTCGAAATTGTTTCTACCCAGTTGTATGATCTGGCCAAGGTAGTTGTACTCTGAAACAATTTCGATTCCAACATTTTCGACGTTCACGGGTATCGGGACAACATGTTGATTGAACATAACCTTGGTTTTGTCCATGTTTATCCCAAGACCAACTCGTCTGGAAGAGCGGCTTAGGCTATTCAGCATCTGTTCCAGATCTTCTGGAGTCTCTGCCAGGATAACCACATCGTCGGCGAACCGTAGGTGTGAGATGTATTCGCCATTTATATTAAAGCCTCGTCCTGTCCAGTCCAGCGTTTTGAAGAGGTCTTCTAGAGCACTATTAAACAGTTTTGGGGATATTACATCCCCCTGTCTAACCCCCCTTCTCAAGTTTATTGGTTTTGTTTGCTGAGACTGTACTTGGACGGTCATTGACGCAGTATCGTAAATACATCGCAGCACCTCGATATAACGCCAATCGACTTGGCATCTCTGCAGTGACTCCAGAACAGCCCAAGTTTCGATAGAGTCGAAGGCTTTCTCGTAGTCCACAAAAGCAAGGCAGAGTGGGAGATTATACTCTTCCGCCTTCTGTATAATCTGCCTTAAGGTGTGAATGTGATCTACGGTGCTGTAGCCTTTTCGAAACCCAGCTTGCTCCGGAGGTTGAAAATCGTCAAGTCTTCGGGCGAGGCGATTTGTGATCACCCTCGAAAACAACTTATAAACATGGCTCAAGAGTGAAATCGGCCGATAGTTCTTTAGAAGCTCCTTGTCACCTTTCTTAAAGAAAAGGATTACCACACTCTTGCTCCATGCTTTTGGCGTAGTTCCGTTTGCAATGACGTCATTAAAGAGCTCTGCTAGCTCTTTCAGGATCGGAGTACCTCCTGCACGTAGAAGTTCTGATGTGATGCCGTCATCGCCAGGTGCCCTGTTGTTTTTAAGTTGATTGAGGGCTATTCGCATCTCGCCAAGGTCAACGTCTGGGATGTCTTCGGTGTAGTGGCGGGTCAATGTCGCACGTTTGTCGTTCGTGTCTTGAGCCGCTTTTGGAGCTTTGGAGGAGTATAGCTGAGAATAAAATCGTTCGATCTCCTCTAGGACCTCTGCTATTTTTTATGCTTATGGTTCCAGGTTCAATAATCCTGTACATACGTTTATTATTAGATGACAATATAATATATAGCCAATAACTGCGTCTCACCTGATGGTACCTAGTGACAATGAAGTTTAAGATGGTAGCGAGCCAACTTATAAGGGGTACCTATCGCTGTGTACATTAAACCCATGCCTATTGCCTACATTACCTAATCATCAGCTCACGCCATCGTATCCTATAACGCTAAATCGCTTGACGGTTAAGAGTAGTGTCTAGTAACGAAACGCGACGCGAGTAGGTATTTTCCAAAATGCTATCTGTTTCACAACGCTTCGCTGCCCGACCCGCATCGTGCGATAGAGAGAGTTGCAAGTCCAGGAGTTATTTGCCTAAATTTTATTCTTGAAATATTGTTTCGGGTCATAACGTTTTTACCCCCCTTAACGTTTACAAAATTAGACAATTTTGGTCTCATTAGATTCAGTACACCTTAATCTAGGCTCGTACGTTTCATTTTTTTAGTATTTCAGTTTAGTTAAATTTAAAAAAATAAAATTAGTCGAGGAAGTTCTTTAGTCAAAAATATGGATATTTAGTCACTAATAACTTTTAACATAAGCAATATTTCTTTAAAATTAAAACGTACGGACATAGTTTTTCATTGTATCTGCAACATTTCAAAAAATTATGAACATTGGACACCATTTACGGGTAGCAAAACGTTATCGCTTTTTGAAGCTTTTTGTATGAAAATTTTCAACTAGACAATCCTCTTAAGTCGTAACTACCCCACGGCCTCCAAGCGGACATACCTAGTACATTACTACAATACGTTACCAATATATACCTACTACCTATAATGTAGGTACATCCATACAAATAAATAAAATTTAGGTACAGATCCATGAATTCAAAATAAGTGTCTCTTTATTATATAGTTAGTATTTGAACAATACCAAATCCTTAAAGTTTTTGTCCGTCTGTCAGCTTTTTTGACCGGGTTAGCCTTGTCATAAGAGCAACATAATATTGTGGCTCTTATGACAGGGCCTACATACTGGCATATATTATAATTTCGGCGCTGACAGGTAGTTGGACCATGGCCGTAGTGTTAGATGGTCAATGAATTCAGGACGCGATATCCGAGAGATGGGGGTCCGATCCCCACTATATTTGATACAGCTATTAGATATGTTTTGAAAACTTTATAATTTAATTGTTTAATATATTTTTGGTTTTAATGCAGTTAGGTTTTTGTTATTAATTATTTACCTACAAGTGATATGAGATAGGTACAATAAACCTGTTAACAGAATCCGTAATCGAAAAGGTCAAGCTTCCATTTTTTCTTTCCTGTAAAAAAAACATGAATAAAAATTAAATGTAAAAATAATTCCACACTCATATTGTAAAATGTTAATAGTTATATTATTATATGTACATATATACAGTATCTTTTCACACTTAAACTTATTATGTTGTACCTAAATTATAAATTATTATGTGTGTAATATTATGTATTTGCAAAACTTACATATTCGTTTTAATAATACACTAAAAACCCAAAAAAAAGTAGGTAAGTACATTATTATCACAATATTATCCAAATTATTGACTTTGTTGTTAATTTTTTTATTTAACTATACCTACACGTAGGTAGGATTATACTAACTTAAAATGCAAATAAAATGTATGTGTTAGTGGAAATTCCCAAACCTATGTTAATTAATTTAAAATTAGATAACGGAAAACTAATGCATCAATAATGACGTCACTAAACGGAGGTATCTAAAATCTCGGAGGAGGTATATATAAACCTCGTGTCACGATGTATGTTCGGGATAAACTCGAAAACTACAGACCTGATTTTGATCAAACTTCGTAACTAACTGTAATTTGGTCCAACTTAAAAGATAGGATAGGATAGTTTTATCTTAATTATTGACATCAATATTTGTTAATTGTTATTGCAAATAAAAATATGTTAATTACACGACAGTCATGTATATGTTACGGTAAATGTGATAAATGGGATAATTATTAATAATTCTCGGTAATTATTAATAATTACCTCACCATTTGGTAAATTTGATAAATACTATGAATTTCATCACTTTTATCGGTTATTATTAATAATTCACTGTTGTCTTTGTTAAAACTGATAAAACAAACAATAAACAGTCTAAACCCCACCCGACTCCTTTCTCCAGCCACCTTTAGCCTCACCAACCAAAGGATTGTCGGTTTGCAAGTATTCCTATACTTGCAACCGAAAATCCTTACTGGATTGGATCGTTGTCATAAAAAAAATAACAACGAAAGCTGTGATGAACCTAACTAACAGTAAGGTTTTCTGAGTAAAAGAATTTCTGGGTGGTTATAAAAGTGGCCAACCAAGCCAACAGTAAGGATTTCCAGATGCAGATATATACGGGTGGTCCTAATGGCGCCGCCCAAAGGCAATATTTTGATTCCTTGTACCTAGACCTATTAGAAAATACCAGCGATATTTTGGATAGAGACCGAACCACTAAGCATAAGCATCATGGAGCTCTAGGTTATAGCTCCTCAATCCTGATGCTGCAGGGTACTGCTCACCCAAACTGCGGGGATTTAAGAATTTTCGATTACGAATTGATATTGTTGCCTCTAAGAATAGACAACATGGAGCTCTAGGTAATCACAAATCCACAAGTTTTACTCACGGAAACAACACCACTTTGCACACGTGCTTTTAAAACAAATGAAAGGTAACAAATGACGCGTTATTTCCTTGCCGGGCAAGGAGATAATGCTTACGTTTTTGTCCAGTTTTCGGAATCTTGGATGATGACGCTCCTCTATCTGTCTCGTAGCTATCAGTGTCACTACCCATTTTCATGTACGTTGTGTCGAACGAAAATAAATATTGTTTCACTGATTAAATACACTGCGCACTTGCCAAACATCAAACACCAACAAACAAAATTATCGAAGAAGAAAAGAGTGCGAGCAAGCGATTAATTCTTTCATTATTATGCAGCCAATTTTCATATACATTTATTGTTTGACTAATGGGCATGTAAACTAACACACTTTTACATTAAGACGTATGGTGATGAATAAAATATTTAGGGATTTCCCCGGTAGTAGTGAAACGAAATGGCGGCGACTTGATGTTGCCATGGCATATAGAGCTGGATTTTCGTTTCGTTGTACGTATCCTTTTTTTAAAAAATTAATACTTCTGAATAATTATTTTCATATTGACTGTCAAGGTAATTCATAATTAAAAATACCGTAGAAAAGTACACGGTAGTGAAACATTACCGAAGACCGTGTTTTACCCAAAAATGCCGTGCATCTACGGTAATTACCGTGTACCTGGTAACATTGCCTTGCCCCTGCAAGTTGTCACAACCCCTTCCCGCCTCTGTTTTTCGAAACAAAATAATGCTAAGTATATGTAAACCACTGTAAACTTGGCTTTCCTGATGATCTGCGGGACGCGGGGCGAGAGTGTGCTCAACCAATCAGGTATTCTGCCGCTGTCCGCTCGCAGTGACTGACTCGTGATATTTTCCTAGCGACAGCTGAACATGGTATTTTAATATTGAACAATCGCGTGATACATCATAGGAATGTTCGAATAAAGAATGTTCTGTTATTACAGAAACTTTAGATTAATGTTAATGTGTGTTTTTGTATTGCCTGCTTTCAATTATGTATGCGAATAATAAATAATAAAGACCCTTCTTTAAATTTATTTTAGTTTGTTCATTAGATCACTGCATTAGAATATAATACTCGGTTAAGTTTTAATACATATATTTAGTTATAACAGAAAAAAATAATCCATTTGTTTAAAAAATATCATGTAAGTATGTATTCAATCTTAAAGTCGGTAATTCCGTCGCATCGTGTAAAGCTGAATACATCAGCCGCCCCAAGCCCTATTAGACCATCGCGATGGCCAAGTTTACGACGAATGTTATTTTTAAAAATTTATTAAATTTACCAAGAGTAAGGTGTAATTATTAATAATCACCGAAAAAAGTGAATAATTTATTACTTTTACCATCAATCTTGGTAATTATTAATAATGATCGGTAATTATTAATAATTTTCAATTAATCACATTTACCGTAACATATATACGTACAGTTCGAGATTTAAATCTCGAACTGTGTTAGTTTGCGATTATCTCGATTGTGTTATAATTTTGCATTACTGATATTATAAATGCGAAAGTGTGTTTGTTTGTTGGTTTGTCCTTCAATCACATCGCAACAGAGCAACGGATTGATGCGATTTTTTGCATGGGTATAGTACCTAATGGGTGTATTACTGGGTCCTCAAACCGGGAGAGCTACTTTTTATCTCGGATAATCAAAGAGTTCCCGAGGGATTATTTAAAAACTAAATCCATGGGGACGAAGTCGCGGGCATCAGCTAGTATTAACTATTTTTTACCATATTATATAACCTTTGACTAACTATTTTACTATACCTATTTTATTTATTCGATTCTATTCATATACAAATAAATAAAATTGAAGTGTCTGTCTGTGATTTTGATATAACTGCCTTTTATTAAGCTGAACTGTCATTTAGATGATAATATTTTGGAAAAATTGGGCGACACCATAACGCAAACACACGTTTTCAGGGTTTCGTACCCAAAGGGTGCCAACAGAACCCTATAACTAAGCCTCCGCTGTCCGTCCGTCTGTCCATCTATCGGTACAGTTGAAATTTTCACAGAGTCTATTGCCGCTATAACAACAAATAATAAAAATAAAATTAAATTAAAAAATAAATGGGGGGCGCCCATACATGAAAAAGGAGTCGAAATAAAATTTTATTTTTTACCCTGGCATATGGGGTGATATTTTGACGTGATAACGTCTTATAAACCGATGAACACCGGCTGCACGCACGAAAAAGTGTCACGTTCCGCCTGAGCATGCGCGTGCAAGCGAGAGCGCGGAACAAGCGATAAAAAGTCACAATCAGCCCAAACGTTGGCTTGTGACACATTTATTCATCAATGTTTCTTTATGACGTTATCAATATATTTATAATTTTTTTCAACTGTCTAATTATTACGGTTTACGAGATACTGCCCGTTGACAGACGGACAGACAGACGAACGGGCAGCGGAGGCTTAGTAATAGGGTCCCGATGGCACCCTTTGAGTACGGAACCCTAATAAAAAACGTAAAAATACTGATTTGAGCATTTATTTTTTGTATTTCAACAATATTTAAGTATAAAAAATAATTTGTGGAAAATATGAATATTTTTTATAAAATTTATAATTTCTAATAATAAACTGAAATATTCTTCTTAACAAATCAACTTAATAGATTTAAGTTTTTAACTCCTTATTCCTTATTTACTTCCCCTTTCCTTTTACTTTTTCTCTATATTTGTCTTTATCTTTTTTCTGTTTTTCCTTAATTCTTTCTTCATATTCCATTCGTTAAGCTTCTTTTTTAGTGCTATCCGTCAATACCTAACTCGTACACTTTCTAACTTTGCATCTGCCTGCCTGCTCTGAATTTCTTTTATATCTCTCATTCTAGAAGAAAACATATAAAGTGAGTTCTTTATCATTCGAACACTATCCCACAACCTGAGCATTTTGTGGTACACTTTACTGAAAAACTATCACGCCTATAGATTTGTGCTTTAACATAGTAATTTGACTTTATATCCAGATGTGTTCTCTGTCAAAAAAAATATAATTTTAAACGCATTAAAAAATGTATTAATTGGATAGAATGTTATTGTACTACTAACGCCATCTGTTAGAAAACCAAAGAGTTAATTAACATCGCTGCAACAGAACTTAATATCCATCCTTAATATAAATCCACGAGCTCACAACGCTCGCCCAGTCGCAGGATGTCCACGTCATCCTCCTGGGCGAAACCAAGCTCGCGGAACACGTCGAGCTCCGTATCCCGAACTTCTTCGTGTACCGGCGCGACGAAGTCTCTCCCCGGGGTCTCGCCTTCAGAGGAACGGCGGCCCTGGTGCGGAGGGACATCGTACACGAAGAAGTTGAACACGCACCATACACATCCCTGCGTACGCAGGGAGTGCGTGTTCACGCCGGGGAGGAGGAGCTCCTCCTATATGCCGCCTACCGACCACCTGCCACGACTTTCTGCAGCACCGACGTCCACACACACCTCGAGTCGCACGCCCCCACACTAGTCGTGGGTGATCTTAACGCGAAGCACCAAGCCTGGGGCTCGCGCGTCATCACCCCGGCCGGAAGGGCTTTACTCGAGGACAGCGAGCGCCACCAGTACGGTATATTGGGTCCAGGAGCACCGACCAATATACCGTCTAACCCCCACTACCACCCGGACGTCCTGGACATCGTGCTGCACTACCGGATTGACCACCCCATCAGTGTCGAGCCACTCTATGACCTCGACACTGAACACCTGCCGATACTGGTCACGCTTAACCTCCAGCGCGACTTCACCATACCGCGTCCTCTCAGAGCCAAGACCAACTGGGAGAAGTTCGCCGCCGCGCTGTCGGAGCTTGAGCTCGCAGGTCCCATCTCGACCCCAGTGGACGTTGACCGGGCCGCCAACACCATCATGGCGGCCATCCAGACGGCCAAACAGGAGGCCACTACCACCATGCCCCCCACTGGTCGACGTGACCTGCTTTCGAGCTCGCTCCGCGACATGCTGAGGAGGAAGCGCGCCCTGCGCAAGCTATGGGCGCGCACTCGCTGTCCGACGGTCAAGCGTGACCTCAATCGCCTTGCACAGGAAGTGAGGCTAGCACTCGGCGCCCGCGAAGATGATGACTGGGAGAAGACCATCGACGCGGCAGCCGAGTCCGAAACAACGCTGTACCACCTGTGCAAGACCCTCACCGGATCAGACTCACCCGTCTACCCGCTACTAGACAGCCAGGGTAGGCGAAGATACTCCGCGCATGACCGCGCTGAGATCATGGCGGAGTATATGGAGGTGCAGTTCACCCCCAACCCACCGGCCAACGACAACGCGCACAGGCACCACACAGAGCTCGACCATCAAGTGCGGGAATTCCTGTCGACCCAGACTCCTCCGCTCCGGGGGGACGAGTTCATCTCCCCGTCTGAGCTGAGAAAAGCCGTCATCCGTCTCCCCAAACGGAAGGCGGCAGGCTACGACGGAATTCCGGTCGCCGCACTTCAGCAGCTGCCAAGAAGAGCCCTCGTAGCGCTAGCGAGGCTCTTCAATGGCATACTCCGCACCACACACTTCCCGGAGACCTGGAAACGGGGGAAGGTGATTACCATCCCCAAACCGGGCAAGGACCGCCGCCTCCCAGGGAGCTACCGCCCGATCACCCTGCTGCCGCACATCGCCAAGCTGTTTGAGCGTCTGTTGCTGCGAAGGCTCACCCCGTACGTTCGTTTACGGGATGAGCAGTTCGGCTTTCGCAGTAACCACTCCACGACGCTCCAGCTGGCGAGAGGACTCCACCACATCGCCAGTGAGAAGAACAAGGGCCACTGCACCGTCGGGGTCTTTCTCGATATCGAGAAGGCCTTTGACCGTGTATGGCACACCGGACTCCTGGCGAAACTCCTCTCGACCGACCTACCACCCGCGATCGTGCGGCTGGTGGCTTCCTACCTGGACGGGCGGTCCTTCCACGTCTCTGTGGAGGGCGCGGACTCCCAGCCGCGCCCCATCCGTGCCGGAGTGCCCCAAGGCAGCTGCCTCTCTCCGTGCCTGTACGCGTTGTACACCGACGACATCCCTACCCTCGCCGGACACCTGCGCGAGGGGGAGGAAGACGTGCTGTTGTCGCTCTACGTCGACGACAGCGCGTATCTCGCGTCGTCGCACCACCAGATCGTCGCCTGCAACAAAATGCAGCGCTTGTTGGACCTGCTTCCGGAGTGGCTGGACAAGTGGAGGATGGCCGTCAACGTGGGGAAGACGGCCGCGATCCTGTTCGGCACCCGGAAGCCTATACGTCAGCTCCGACTCCGAGGGCAGGACATAGAGTGGCAAACTTCGGTGTGCTACTTGGGGTGCCGCATCGACCTCAGCCTGAACCTGATTCCCATGGTTAACCACGTGGTGAGTCAGGCTAAGGCGGCACTGTCGATGCTTCACCAAGTCTTCACCTCAAGCTTATCGCCGAAGACCAAGCTCCTCATCTATGGAGCCTATGTCCGCTCTAGACTGACGTACGCGGCCCCAGCCTGGTATGCGTTCTGCTCAGCATACCAGAAGCGCCGCCTACAGGTCCAACAAAACAAGTGCCTCCGTCTGATCGTTGGAGCTCCGAGGTACGTGAGGAACGATGTGATCCATCGCGACCTCAAGACGCCCACCGTGGAGGAGTACGTCCGTACACTGGCGCGGCGCATGTTCGCCAGCGCCGACAACGGACCGTACGAGCACCTCCACGGCATCGCACCGCTAGCCAGCCGACCACCGACCGGGCGTCCTCTACCTCGTGAGCTCCTGCGATCGCCACCACCGAGGAGGCACGCAGGCGACCACAGCGACGACGACGCGAGATCCACCGGACTTGACCTCAGCTCCGCGCACGGTGGCGACACCATCGCCCGTAGCGCGGAGCACTCCACCGGACTTGACACCGCCCCGCTCGCGGCGGCTATCTGCCCGCCAGCGACGCGGGGCCCCTGGCGATACACTGGCCCCGCGCTCGATGACGACCCTTTCGTCAGTAGCGCGGGGCCCCACACCGAACACGACACCGCTCCGCTCGCGGCGGCGACTTGCCCGCCTGCGACGCGGGGCCCCCGGACCGACACCGGTCCCGCGCACGGCAGCGACTCTATCGCCCGTAGCGCGGGCCCACCCTCTGGACCTGACACCGCTCCGCTCGCGGCGGCGACTCTGGTCGCCTGCGACGCGGGGCCCCCGAACCGACACCGGTCCCGCGCACGGCAGCGACTCTATCGCCCGTAGCGCGGGACCACCCACTGGACCCGACACCGCTCCGCTCGCGGCGGCAATCCTGCCCGCCAGCGAGCGGAACCCCCTGAACTGATGTCGGCCCATCGCACGGTGGCGACACCATCGCCCGTAGCGTGGGCCCACATACTGGACACCGCTCCGCTCGCGGCGGCAATCCTGCCCGCCAGCGAGCGGAGCCCTCTCCCAAGAAGTCCCTCCGCAAGGCCCCTGCTCCCAACGGACCAGGAACCTCAGCCGCCATGGATTGCCAAGACGGCTGAAAACACAACACCGGGGAAGCGCTCTTCCCCGCGCCCCGCCCGGGTAATGAGGCCCTGCCTCGAAGCCCGTACCCTCCGCTGGCCACGGCCAGCGAAGACGACCCTCGCAGCAGAACTTAATATCCGTTAGAAAAACTACGTGAGCCCTCTTACAGCTCAGCTTTTTGCTAGTTTAGTTGATAAAATTCAACGGCGAGCTAAAGGTGTTACAACCAGCCTCAAGTTTAGTTACAACTAACCACATAATATTATATTTTTCATATAATTATCAAGGCTACTTATTTACTAACTTAATAACTGTAAAAAATTAGTAGGTACACAACTTTAAATCAGATTTTGAATGTACCTAAATAAAACACAGAAAGTTACAAATTACTGAAGAATAGTAACGAGAACCAACATTTTACGAGAGTATAATTTTACGTCATCTAACAAAAATAAATAACGTGGACACATCCTCATCCTACGTCGTCTGGCACGACATTGGCTGTGAATTGTGATGACATGATATTATTGTGGCACCACATAAAGGTTAGATTGAGTCAAATAATAAGTTAATAATGTTTGAAGTTCCTGATGTAAAAGCCGCGTTACAAGTTACAACTAACACCTCGCTCCCCTTATAGTGTGAATTTGAACTTAATATAATTAGTGGTAAAAAATAAGTAACTTTCTATTGACCTATCACCCGCACCATGGTACAAAGAAATTACTAGAGGTATATTTTTAATCGTTGAAGAGAACACAGAAATACCCCTCACCATGAAAAGGCAATAAAACGAAAATATTTATTAAACCAATTTAATTAAGAAAGCAATTAGGTACTCTATAACAATCCAACAATCCCATCCACAAAGAAAACAGAGTTTCACCTTATCACTAATGGCAAGTATAAATTAGTACCTACCTAACAAACATTTAATAATTATGAACACCTATAAGGCCTTTGCCACATCACTGCAACACTGCCGCGAAAACAAGGAAGCGAAAGGAGAACGCCAGATCGTGACCCAGCAATTTACAGAAAAAGTAAATTAATTAAAAATATCCAATTAAGATAGTTTTAAATAAATCATTTATATCGTAAAACTAGGGGATAAAAATCCGTCAATTTTTAATAAAATATTTATTTTACTAAAAACCACTCACGATATTTTAAAGTCTAACTTTGACTTTGAATTAATCAAAAACCGCAAGTTCTAGAAGTTTTAACACTTATTTAATATATTCATTACTAAACAATTATCAATAAAATGATGCATAATTCATTCTTGTAAACGACTTTTCGTAAGTATTGTGGGTCAAAGTTCCAAACATTTTTGGCATTCTCCTTAAGTAGGTACTTGTTCTTTGCCCGGGAATGAGCATTAGTAAAATCACTGCTTTAAAACAAGAAAATTCGCTTCAGTTCTACATGTCATACATACGCCTAGTCATGGCGGAACTTCAAAGGCATTTTCGCTGTGGGTAGGTATCTATAATATTTCGCGGGGAAACTCTAAATGCGACATGTAGTACACAGTTCTTGTTCTATTTTGCTAGTAATATTTTTTTGGATAGAATCGAGAAACTGAGTTACTGGCAAGATCGGAGGAAAGGGATCCCATTAGACGAATTTCAGCCCGATCCGTTCAGTGGTTTGAGCTGTGCGTTGAATACATCGATGGCGTTGATAGATCAGTCATTCAGTCACCCTTTCCTCTTAGATACTTATTTAGATTATATACATTTTACTATCTAAGACTGTAAATATAATATTATAAAGATTCATTTTATAAGTTCGAAGAAGCAATTCATGAATAGGTTAACAATTAATTTACCTACATGCCCGTTAATCGTGTAATGTTAGCACTTAAACATTATTATATTATAATCGAAATATTTACATCTTTGGTAAACACAACATGCAAAAGTAATGAGTGGGGAAAACTTGTAGGTATACACTATAAATTATACAATACATAAAATATAATTTATTTTTTCTTAGCTGCTTTGTCTTAAAAGGTAAACAAGTAGTTTTTAGCACATAGGACGTTCTTACAGCACTGACAATAGACATGATGATCGATTTTGAAAAATTGTTGCATGATGTTCGTAAGTAGCTACTATTTCAAAAAAATATCTTATTTCGGCAAAATAAAGGTTTTGTAGATAAAATTTCCATTTCAATTTTAATTTTTAAAATTTCACGCAAAAACGCTTGACGGTCTCATGGCGTCTTCGTGACGTCATCTCTGTTTTTTCATAGTAGTTCGTCAAAGTTTGAACATAGATGTGACGTATCGCTCTGATTGGTGTTCAATCCAATATGGCGGATTACTGTAGTTTATAGCTTTAATTTATCAAAATAAATATTAATCTCGCTCAAAATAGAAAACTTACGTTTTTTTATAATCCATGAACCCTATTTCATTAGATAAATTCATAATTTCATTGATTTTTGGTTACTGTCTTCATTCATACTAAACCGTGCTACAAAAATCAAGCTTTTAAACGTCATTAAACACCCGGCAAAGGTCGTTGGTTACCCGTTACGCGTTTGGTCGAAACGATTTCTGCGATTTGTTTACCTTTACAGCTAAGGAAAAATAGATTATACTTAGTTAGTATTAGTTCTATTATTTTGTTAAATTACCTAACGCCCAATTAGACTACAAAACCTTAGGTAATATTTATTGTTTTTTGTACTTTTTCAGCGCCTTCCTGCGAGTATTCTCCATGGATCTGGTGATGAGCCATACGCTAAATTTATTAGCTATGCCGTGCAATGAGTTGATGACAAAAAAGAACAGAGTGTGGGGAAAATATCCCGCTGTTCTTGACGTGGTTCCGACAAGGCTTATAGCGGACTTGACGAAAGCCTGCGCAGTCGGAGCTATCAAGGAGCTGCGTCGTAGCCCCGAGAGCTTAGAGCACACAAAGCCGGGTAACACACATTGTACAATTATGCCCTTTTTGTTGTATTCCATATGCAGGCCTTCGGTGAATTTTTCGACGAATGCCTGTAAAGAAAATGTAAGTAAGTATATCAAAAAAAAAATTTCATCTCTAACGTATTTTTATAGTGGATAAAGTTTACTTTTTGGGATTAATAATAATATAATTAATATTGACTTTTTAACTCAAGTTAAAAGAAGAAATGATTGTTTTCACTACACATGCCCAAGAACCACCATCTCCAAGTAAAAGATATTATTTATTATCATTATTGATTTAAGATATAGATTTTAATCTTTGTCAAAGATTAAAAAACGACTATCATATAAGTCGTCGGATCAACGAGGCGATTACCTTAGTGGCAGCATACACAGTAAGCAGAGGGCTGGGGATGCTGGATGCTCCAGATCCTATGTTGATCACAACCCCTTTCCCTCGCTGCACCATGCCAGGTAGCACCATACCGCACATACGGGTTGCTGCCACGACGTTCGCTTTGACCATGTTGTTAATTGAAAGGTCCCTGCCAAGAAAAATCGAATCTGTTTATACTGTTTATTCGAGAGATAACTTACAATTTATCCAACTCGATTGAAATCACACTTTAGGTGAGGGCAGACTGCTTTAGCTGCTGAGCTACTGCGGCAGCGATCGGCATTTTTATGTCTCATAGCGTTTTCGCGACTGCATCGCATTTTGACGACCTCCCTGGCCCAGTGGCGAGCGCTGTTGTCTCATAACTGGGAGGTCTCGGGTTCTATTCCCGGCGGGACTATTTGGGAATTTATAATTTCTGAATTGTCTCTGGTCTGGTTTGGTGGGAGACTTTGGCCGTGGCTAGTTACCACCCTACCGTCAACCGTCCGTCGTTCTGGCACGACGGCGTGCATAGAAACCAATTAGGGGTATGGGATGAATTTTCACTGCCATACCCCTTCCAAGTTAGCCCGCTACCCTCTTAGACTTCATCTTCACTTACCAATTACCATCAGGTGAGATCGCAGTCAAGGACTAGCTTGTCATCGAATAAAAAAAAAGCGTTTCAGCGATATTTGATCGCAAAACCGTCAAATCTGCGATTTTCGATCGCTGATTTCTGCAATCGGATCGTACATCGAATGCAAATCGCCCGATAAGGCGTTTTTGCGATCAAAAATCGCTGAAACGCGATGCACTTGCATAAACGCTAAAAGCCATAAAACGTCGATGTCGCTATAAGTAGCCAGTCTCCCCTCTCCCTTATCTGATTCTGACATCTGATACCCGCGACTTCATCCGCGTAGATTTAGTCTTTCCAATCCTGGGAGAACTCTTTGATTTTCAGGGATGAAAAGAAAAAAACTACATCCATGCAATCAATGCATCCTGTGGAACTCCATGCAAGAGACCTTTGTCCAGCAGTGGATATCTATCGGTTGGCAAAGAAGAAGGCTAAGAAGAAGGATTAAGTAGACATTGCGGCATTGGAGTGAACATCAAACTTCGTTACAATCATGAATTTTGAGTGTCAACCTTCAGTCATAAGTTTCTTTCATTCGAATCAGGAAGGGGAAGCAGAAAAACCTTTAAAAATACTTCCTTAACATTTAATGGTATTGGTATGTTAAGGTGCCTATATTTTTAATTTTAATATTATCGGGGAAGTGCCAAGGCTATCAACATCGTTAAGTAACATGTTTAACAAAATAATAATCATTATTATTTTTATATTATTTTTGTCTTTTATATTGTATTTTAAATATTTTATGTAGGGATTTTTGTATATTTACATACAAAGTTATTTTTTGTTCAGAAAAACGTGTTAGCGTAAAAAAAATATTTTCATCCAAAGAATCAGTTTGTTTTTGGAACGAAGTTCCTTAGCGGACGTTACGGACTTGGCGGATGGGGGCTATGCGAAAAAAAATTTAAGAATTTTTCCGTCACGACTCTTGTGTGTTGCCTTCGTTTATTTCACACGTTCCGTTATAACTTCGGTGGCGTAGTGGCTAAACGAAGGAATGAAAATATCGGTTCGAGTCGAGCGGTCGAATCGACTGACTTCAGATAATTATTTTTTATTTTATTTATTTTTATCACCAGCAAAAAGCTGAGCTTTGTGAGGGCTCGCGTAGTTTTTTTAAACGGTAATAAGTTCTGTTGCAGCGATGTTAACTCTTTGGCTTTCTAACAGATGGCGTTAGTAGTACAATAACATGAATCCAATGAACATCATGGTTATAATATTTTTTTTTTTGACAGACAACACATTTGGGTATGAAGTTAAATTACTATGTTAAAGCACAAATCTAAAAGCGTGATAGTTTTTCAGTAAAGTGTACCACAAAAATGCTCAAGTTGTGGAATAGTGTTAGGGCTCGCCACACGTTCCGTCATAACTTTGGTGGCGTACTGGCTAAACGAAGGAATGAAAATATCGGTTCGAGCGTTCGAATCGACTGACGATATCGATAAGGAACTTCGTTCCAACCGCGTGCTACACGTAACACGACACATACGCATTTTTTTTTGTTATTTTAACTAGATTATTGTCTGCGCAAAATCCAACTCACTGTTTAGTAATGACGTACGATACCGAGGGCGTGGGGCGGCAGCGGTGCGGGGGCGTCGGCCGGACGCGTTGACATTGGTGGTGTCACACATCACATAACACACGCTAATAAACTATTTGTGTGTAAATTATCTCCTAAGTGTGAAATTAACCAGTAAAAAAGGAAATAATATACAGTCCGTATTACATGAGGTGTTTAATTTTACCACTCACCAAGGTACGCTTAACACTCTCACCGCCACGTGGGCTGCCGGCGGCCCACAAAAATTCTATCCTAGCAGGCCACTATCGGTTTTTTGAATTTTAGCTGGCAGTATCAGTATAATTAGGTCAGTTGGCCGCGCGCCGCCCACGTGGCCTGCTAGGAAAGAATTTTTTCATAAATTTTTCAAATAATCATCACAGTTTGATCATAGAGGAAGACTTATTAGCCAAAAATGTATACATTGTTATGAAAACAATAAAAATGGTGGACTGTCAGCTAAAACAAGCCAGGGATCGAACAAATAAGTAAACACTGTATGCCTGAAATGCCCAACTCAATCTAGTGTTTGTGGCCAATGTTACGCAGAAATCCATGTTCAAATTAAACCTTATTTTTTCTAATAAATATTAACATTAAGATTTTTGATTTTAATTGGTTTTTAAAGAAATAAAAATAAATATTATGCTTTTTGGTACTAGTTTTACTTACTCAGTTTTCACCCCTATAGTTCTTTAAATTTAGTCCAATTTTCATCAAACTTTTTTTTATGGGTAGCGTTTTTACTAAACTAATCGAAGCAATAATTTTCGAATCTTTATCTAGCAAGCCAAGCTCTATAAAATTATATGAATTTGTGGGATCACAGCGGACCTCATGGCCTGCCGGTAAAGTTAACGACGTGTTCGCCGGCCGCCCACATGGCCTGCTGCACTGTAAAAAAAAAAAATTGGCAGTCATATTGACTGCCGATAGAAGTGAAAACTAGATTTGCTAATAATTAAAAATAAATATAAAATTTAAAAAAGATATAAATATAAAAATAATTATAATAATAAATAAATTATAATAATAAATAATAATAATAATAAATAATAATAAATAATAATAAAATAATAAATATAGCACACTTACGACATCTAAGTGAAATATAAAGAACTTCAAGAGTAGTAGTAACAAACAGCTGTCTTACGTCGTAAAATATTAATCATGGAAGTTTGTGGTCATCATCATAGATGGCGCAGTCAGTTCAATTGCCGTATTTATATACGACAATTGTACTAGCTTCGGCAGTACATATACAGTAATTAATTTCGACATCCTTATCATACCTTCTTCTTCTTCTTCTTCTTTATCAACCGATAGACGTCCACTGCTGGACAAAGGTCTCTTGCATGGACTTCCACAGGCCTCGGTCTTGCGCCGCCTGAATCCAGCGGCTCCCTGCGACTCGTTTGATGTCGTCGGTCCACCTGGTGGGGGGTCTGCCAACACTGCGCTTCCCGGTGCGGGGTCGCCACTCCAGCACCTTGGGACCCCAACGACCATCAGCTCTTCGAACTATGTGCCCCGCCCATTTCCACTTCAGTATCGCGACTCGCTTAGCTATGTCGGTGACTCTGGTTCTCCTACGGATCTCCTCATTTCTGATTCGATCCCGCAGGGACACTCCGAGCATAGCTCTCTCCATCGCCCGCTGAGCGGTCCTGAGCCTACTTATGAGGCCCTTAGTTAGCGACCATGTCTCGGATCCGTAAGTCATCACTGGCAACACGCACTGTTCGAAGACTTGAGTCTTCAGGCACTGAGGAATTTTGGACGAGAAGACATCTCGGAGCTTCCCGAACGCAGCCCAGCCGAGTTGGATTCGGCGGCTGATCTCTTTCTCGAAATTGGACCTACCTAGCTGGACTGTGTGTCCCAGGTAAATATACTCGTCGACAATTTCGAGTGCAGAGTTCTCAACAATTACTGGGTGGAGCGGTGCATGAGCATTGGACATGATTTTCGTCTTGCTCATGTTCATTTTCAGGCCCACCTGTTGAGAAACCCTGCTGAGATCGTTGAGCATTGTATTGAGGTCTCTCAGAGTCTCTGCCATGACTACTATGTCATCGGCAAATCGCAGGTGAGTGATGTACTCGCCGTTTATGTTGATGCCAAGCCCGTTCCAATCCAGAAGCTTAAAGACGTCCTCCAACGCAGCGGTAAAGAGCTTCGGGGAGATAACGTCTCCCTGTCGCACTCCACGCTGCAAGTGGATTGGCCTCGTAGTCTGGTCCTGTATACGTACTGACATTGTGGCGTTTTCATACAAGCACTTCAACACTTGGATATACCGGTAGTCAATCCGGCATCTCTGCAGCGACCTCAACACAGCCCAAGTTTCCACCGAATCGAAGGCTTTCTCATAGTCCACAAACGCTAAGCAAAGTGGCTGGTTATACTCTTCCGTCTTTTGTACAACCTGCCGCAGCGTATGGATGTGATCTATGGTACCAAAGCCTTTTCGGAATCCGGCTTGTTCGGGAGGCTGGAAGTCGTCGAACCTACGAGCGAGACGATTCGTAATGACTCTCGAGAACAACTTATAAACATGACTCAACAACGAGATGGGTCTATAATTCTTCAACAAGGTATTATCACCCTTTTTGAAGAACAGAACCACCACGCTCCTGTGCCATGCTTCCGGCGTTGTGCCCTCGTGGATGACGGAATTGAACAATCGCTGAAAGATCTTAAGTACCGGTTTTCCACCCGCTTTCAGGAGTTCCGCAGTGATTCCGTCATCACCTGGTGCCTTGTTGTCCTTGAGCTGTTTGAGAGCCATTCTAATCTCGTATAGGCTGACGTCCGGGATATCTTCGGTATAGTGTCGGGTCAGTTTGGCTCTGGGATCTTTCGCCAAATCTTCAACAGGTTTTTGTGTCGTGGTATATAACTGTCCATAGAACTTCTCAACCTCTCCCAAGACCTCAGGTCGAGAAGAGACGAGACGGCCGTCATCAGTTTTCAACCGCGTCAGCTGGCTCTGTCCGATAGACAGATCTCTCGCGAACACTTTTGAGCCTTTGTTCCGCTCAATGGTATCTTTAATACACTTGGTATTAAAGACACGGAGGTCGCGAGTTTGTGCCTTAGAGATCTGCCTATTAATCCGCCGGTAGGCAGCCGCGTCTGCCGATGACTGCAGCCTCATCTCTTGTCTCTCCTTCATTAGCTTGAGAGTATGGTCAGAGAACTTTTCGGTTCTTTTCCTGCGATGGGTCTTAAAGAATTTAGACCCCACAGTATGGACAGTTTCCACGAACCTGTTGTTTAGATCGTCCACAGAAACGCAGTCTGCTAGGCACTCGAATTGGTTCTGCAGTTCGAGTTGGAAGTTTTCGGGATTTTGGATATGAGCACGAGAAGGTCGGAGAGTGGACTTCACCAGTCTGGCCCTTTCCAGCTTTACATTAATATTCAACGTGCCTCTTACCATCCGGTGATCGCTACCGGTTTTCACCCTATTGATCACAGAGACATCATTGAATATATGCCGCTTGGTCGACATAATGAAGTCGATCTCATTTCTCGTGGAACCATCGGGACTCAACCATGTCCATTTTCTGTGTGGCCGCTTCCTGAAGAAGGAGTTCATCATAAAGAGGCCCTCCTTCTCCATGAAGTCGGCCAACATTTGGCCCCTTTGGTTCCTTCGCCCATACCCAAAATGCCCCACTCTCGTCTCTGCACCGCTTCGTTCGCCCAGCCTTGCATTGAAATCCCCCATCACAACACTGTAATGGTGGTATCATACCTGCCGTGGCTCTATTATACAGGCGCCGCGCCGCCTACTTACCAAATAAGTACGGGTTCATACCCACCTCCGGTTACGGAAATTTTCTTTCTTTAAATTGATAAATATAATTAAAATAATTCAAGTTACACTTTTACAGTTCTTACAAAAATAAAAAAAACAAACAAAAACGTAAGCCGAAGGTAGGATTCGAACCCTGAACCAGCGAAGGGACTGAGTGAAACTCACTCAGGTCCCTTTGCCACTAGACCAACCAAGCGATGACGAAGCGTCTGAAATAATCAAAGGTAATAGTTGTCTACTCTCCATCCGTCTTACGCTTTTTCGATCAGGGTCACGTGTCCTGACGCGAGTTTATGATTTTATACCCATTACAGAAAAGTGCTCAACGCCGCTAAAGAAGTTTTCACTTCAAAACCTTATATACGTATGGCGGTGAGAGTGTTAATAGTTATTTGTTCAACAAGATAGCAAAGTTTTTTTTGTTGCGAGTGCCTAGTTTGAATCCCAAGCGAGCGAAGGATTCTAATGTAGAATTACGAGCGTAGCGAGTGATTCTTATTTAGAATCCTGAAGGTAAGGAGGTATTCAAAGGCACAAGATACTAGATAGATAATTTCTATCAAGTGATACATATTTCACCTCAATAGCGAAAAAATACAAGAAAATTATTTATTGAAACACTAAGGAACTTTTACATTCATGTATATTACGTACTTAAATATGATAAAACCAGTTTCTGAGCAGGTCTTCACACTTTTAGTAAGTCTCCAATCGTTAAATAATTCATAGGCTTTCAAGTATTTTTCATGCGACTTTTCCGGAAGAAAGTTTAATTCTGCGTTAGACACTGATTCCTTTTATTCTTATGGTGTTGAATTATCCCAAGAATCACTCATTTTGTTACTTTTAAAACTTTTATAACAATTATCTTAAAATAGGTACGTAATTGTTAAGATAACAGACAATTTTTCTTTTGTTTTCCCACCATGTTTTATTCCTTTTTTGTCTGCGTTCGGAATTGCGTCATTCATAAAAAAATAAAAGTAATTCTAATTAATTAATTTTAATTCTTCCTTAATCTTTTACGTTTCATGTTGTTTTACAGATTTATAAATTCCAAAACACATTTTAACAAAAACTCAAACGTTTCTTGAGGCAATGAATTGAAGCAATGACAATCCAAAGCGTTCTAAATTCAAAACACTTTTTTCTCACTGAATGATCAAAATCGACTTTTGCTCACTGGTTTTGGGCAGCAAAGGCGCCCTTTTTGAGCTAGCGACATGAAAAATAATTTGTTCATATAGTTTTTAAATTAGGTAACAAAAAAATAACGTTCTGGCTATTATAACTAAAAGGACAAGTACCTACATAATATATTATAATATTATTATTAACTTCTCTGTTTTACTTATTATAATAAATGCGAATGTAGCTCAGTCTGTCTGTCCGTTACAATCGTGGTGGACACAAATATAGCTTTCAACCTGGAGACGGACAAGCATAGCTTTTATCCTGGAAAATCAAAGGAATCCAACGTAAAATCTGCGGGCAACAGCTATTTTTTAGTTTTTATTTAAAAGTTAGGAACTTCCCGACAAACGCAAACACTTTCTGTTGGAGGTTATTCTATCTGTTATTGTCATTATATTAGTAGGTACCGCAATAATTCATTATGACGTACATAAATAAAACTATTTTAAAGTCATTTATCATTTACTTGTCATCATTAAATCAAAATTAAACAAGAAAATCAACTTAAACACAATAAATTACATTAATCATCATCATTTGCCATATCGATAAATAATAATTATTCTCAGACCGATTAATTGCTTTATTTTCCGGGATAAAAAGTAGTGGTTTGTCCTTCAATCACGCTGTAAGAGAGCTATCGATTGACGTGATTTTTGCATGTCTACAGTTGAGACGAGAATGACATATAGGCTACTTTTTATCCCGGAAAATTAAAGAGTTACCGCGGGATTTTAAAAACTAGGCAAGCGGCCGAAGCCGCAGGCATTAGCTAGTTAACTTATAATCGACGCGATAAAAGTATGAATAGTGAATACGTATCGCAATAATGCATTGCGATTTTATCGACCGATAAAAACATTTTATTAAGTATATGGGGGCTCAGGGTCACTCAGCGAGCGATAGAGAGAGCTATATGCTCGGTATATCCCTGCGAGATCAAATCAGAAATGAGGAGATTCCTACGAGAACCAAAGTCACCGACATAGCTCAGCGTGTCGCGAAACTGAAGTGGAAATGGGCGGGGCACATAGTTCGAAGAGCTGATGGTCGTTGGGGTCCCAAGGTGTTGGAGTGGCGACCCCGCACCGGGAAACGCAGTGTTGGCAGACTCCCCACCAGGTGTACCGACGACATCAAACGAGTCGCAGGGAGCCGCTGGATTCAAGCGGCGCAAGACCGAAGCCTGTGGAGGTCCATGCAGGAGACCTATGTCCAGCAGTGGACGTCTATAGGTTGAAAAAGAAGAAGAAGAAGAAGAAGATGGGGAATATGGGGAGGTTATTATAATAGCCTATTCTTGTTAAAAATGTATGTAGGTAAAACTTACCAGTCGGGTATATCGAGGAAGTACTCCGGATAGGTGTAGGATACACCGACATTGTTGACTAGAGTGCCAATTTCGAGATCGGCTATCTCCTTCGAGATCTTGTCGTAAACGCTTTCGCCTTCACAGAAGTCCGCTTGAACTATCTTTGTGTTCACTTTGAACTCGTTCTCTGGGGGAAAATAATATTGAAATGCAATGTTCAACGACAAAGATTTCGCTTCTATCCGCAAGGGAAAAGAGTGAAAAAATATTTATTGATTTTTTTTATTCCAATGTTGTTGTTACACTATTATACACAACTATTCCAAACATGTCGATAGCTTTAATAGTTACTTAAATAATCGACTGTGACAGACGGGCCGACGCGCGACGGTCGGACGGGTTCCATTTTTACCATTTTGGTACGGAACCCTAAAAATAACAATATTATGATAATTTTATTATTCCTAACAATAATCTTCTGATCGATTTTTGAAACTTGAGCCATTGCAGATCTCAATGGAGACTTGTCAACTAGCTAGAGATATTAAAGGGCTTATAAATGTGTGTACGCAAAACATAGATGCACTTTCATTCTCTGTTTAGTTTAAATGCAAGATGATAAAGAGAGCACGAAGGTAAATATCTTTAACTCCTTACTAAGAATTTTTGATTGAGAAAGTCCAATTAATATTTTGGTCTAATATGGCCTAAAACCAAGTAAGTAGCTCTGTGTGGCTATCGCGTAACTTTTATTAACATGATTTTGGCCAATACGAGAAGGCCAAAATCATATTTTGACATTGATGTAGTCCTTTAAGGACTGAGAAAAAATTACGCGATAGACCCCCTGGTCTGCAGCTTGAGATAAAACCGGGAATTCAATTACAATATTATACCTAACAATTTTCTTACATACTAAAAATTTATATTAGGACATTAGTATCGTAATAATAATATACCTATCTGTAATGCTTTGCAAGCCAATTTACTAATGACATCTCCAATATCTAGAATTCATCATCAAATTCGCTCCACTGATTAATTTCAATAACAATTAATTATTAATATGTCGGCAATTGAATATTAATTAAGATAATTACCAATTTCAGCAGCAGTAGATTTTAATTTGTCTATTGATCGACTGACTAGAACGATATCACAGCCTCGTGACGCCAACTGAAACAAAACAAGAAATTTGGCCAAGAGGTCACGCCTGAGCAGCACCTGACTACGAGGCTCAGGTGTGCTCAGCCATGGAGTATAGCTGTCACCTCTGGGATGGCTTGCCATGTACCAACTCGACGCATTAAACCATAAACATAGTATTCCTTACTATACAACTAAGAGCGTTTCCACATTATCCGATCCGATATCGGTATCGGACACCGGTAGCCGATATCCGACATCCGATAACATGGTATCTTCATAATATATTTCCGATGAAATTGTTCCAATTCAACCATTTCTCTTTGTGCGGGCAGTGTCATGGCAGACTATAATAGAAATTTATTTGCTGTATCTACCATATTTGAGACGAAAATAAGATCTGAAGAAAACAGTATTGGATACATCCCATTGTGCAAGCTAGATATTCAGAGGGAGCATTTTATACTCTTGTTAGCATGCTACAAAACGCACCTGGAAAGTTTTTTAATTACTTTCGTATGAGTGAATCCACATTCAATTACTTGCAAATTCATCTAAGAAACAGTATCAAGAAACAAGACACACATCTTCGAATGGCTGTGGGGCCTAAAGAAATGCTGGCAAGCTCAAAATGGCCGCCGCGCGTCCGGCTCTGCACACGCAGTGACAATGTAGATATACATGTAAAGCACACATACAAAGTACATTAACGTCCCACAGCTCACGGGCGTCCGATGGTGCTGCCAACATATTATCGGTGTCTGCTCCGATATCCGATATCGGGGCGGGCAATGTGAAAGGCAGGTATGTCATAAATATGTCATACAATTTACTTGGCCCGATATCATATCGGCGTCCGATACCGATAACGGATCGGATAATAATTATGGAAACGCTCTAAGCCTGAGATCTATAGTTTGTGTTCTGACTTGGTTCGGACTTGAAACGAAGTTAAAACGAGACATAATATAATATGTCCGGACATAAGTCTGTCGCCTTTTATTTCTGTCTTGGGTTTGAGCAGAATGAGAGTGCGATCTATAAATCTTATGCCTTAGGCCGAGATCTACAGATCGTACTCCGGGTCTGCTCAAGACTTAAGATAGAGTTAAAATAAGACACAAATATTATGTTCTGACATAAATTTGTCTCGTTTTAACTCAGTCTTGAGTCTGAGCTGAGTGAGAGTGCCATCTATATAGATCCCACCCAGACTCGGTAGATCGCCGCACCCACCGATTCATATTTACGAATAATTCATTACGTGATCAATCACCAACTCGGGCGAAAATGCTCCAACACCGACGTAATGTCGCCTGTATTTCGGTCATTTATGGTGCGGCTACATTATCGGGATTCGGCGAATGTTCGCATTATCGCGACAAGTGTAGCCGGGTAGTTCGTTGTGTCGCGAATGAGTTCTGGTGAACTCGCAACGATAATGTAGCCGCTGTGATAGAATGAGAAACCTCATTTATCGCGACAATTCGACACGAACATTCGCACGATAATGTGGCCTCACCAATAACGGATGTTCTTTGCAGAGTGCGCTCGGAAAATTCATATCCTTGTGGCGAATTTCAACTATCAGTGTTAATTTAGTTTGTTTCAGACAGCAACATTTTTGCAAGCCAAGTAATCAATAAAGAGTAACAGTCATCTCATTTTAAATCCGGATTGTAAGTAAATATATCGGGCACATCATTTTACTTGAAATGAGCACACAATATAGCCATAAGTGGTTCCGTAATAATACCTACTTAGTGTAGTGTTTTCATTAGCCTTTAAAAAATGACGATATAACGTTTTCTAAGCGGTTAGAGGAAATTATTGCCAAGGTTATTTAAAATATAAAAACAGCATTATTATGGCTTTTACTATAATTTATATCCTTTACAGTGTACTCAGGCATTGAATCTACTAAGATTTGAAATTCCTTTCCTTCAATTTTTATGTGATATGTTCAACTAAACATCATTATATTATTGCTTTTACTTTAATAATTTATAACAATTGCAGCCTTGAGCCTTGAACTTGTCATAAGAGCCACAGGTTGGCCTACGTGAAATAAATAATTTTGAATTTTGAATTTTGCAGTGGAGCATCCGACGATCTACTAATATTTGTAAATCCTTTCCTTCAATTTCTGCCATTGTTAAACTATACTTGAATCCATGTTTAACCCTACTATAGTTTAACAAACCTTTTTAAGGCCTAGGTAAAACTGAGGGGAATCGCATATTAGATACGGGTTACGAGTTAAGGTATGAATGCCACCGCAGAATGCACAACAAACTGCAGACTGCAGGTGAGAGAGAGTGCTGTCAGGTTTTGATGCGATGCGCAAGTGTGTTCTTCTCTTCATCTTGGGATTTGTTTCCGCGGGAAGGCGATGATAATGCGATAAAAAATATTTCAAACAAAACTATAGAAACTAAGTAATTATTGCCACCCTGTAATCAACCACTTCGGTGTGCACTTTGCGGTTTATACCTATTAAGTGTGTATCACAATTCTGCGTCAACTGACTGTGAAGTCCACGCGCAGTCTGCTTGCTAACTTCTAGTACAGTGGACTATGTGTGCAGCTATGTCAGCTGCAATAGAACTGTTCCCAAACTTCCATTATACAATCGGCTTTTAGTTCGTCTATATTCGCATTCACAAGCTGATTGTACAATAGACTAGTACTCTATGCGGCTATGTCAGCTGCAATAGAACTGTTCCCAAACTTCCATTATACAATCGGCTTTTAGTTCGTCTATATTCGCATTCACAAGCTGATTGTACAATAGACTAGTACTCTATGCGGCTATGTCAGCTGCAATAGAACTGTTCCCAAACTTCCATTATACAATCGGCTTTTAGTTCGTCTATATTCGCATTCACAAGCTGATTGTACAATAGACTAGTACTCTATGCGGCTATGTCAGCTGCAATAGAACTGTTCCCAAACTTCCATTATACAATCGGCTTTTAGTTCGTCTATATTCGCATTCACAAGCTGATTGTACAATAGACTAGTACTCTATGCGGCTATGTCAGCTGCAATAGAACTGTTCCCAAAATTCCATTATACAATCGGCTTTTAGTTCGTCTATATTCGCATTCACAAGCTGATTGTACAATAGACTAGTACTCTATGCGGCTATGTCAGCTGCAATAGAACTGTTCCCAAACTTCCATTATACAATCGGCTTTTAGTTCGTCTATATTCGATTTGCCACGAGTGATTAAATTTGAGTTTGACCAAAGCTTTAATGGCAACGTCTCCATATTTAGCTTTACCTAATTTCTGCTAGGAAATATTTATTAAGAGGCACATAAGGAGACCCACGCAAAATATAGCGATATAATGATTATTATATTGCTTTACGGAAATCTTTCCAAGAAAATTTCTACCGATAAAAGAGTAAATATGAAATGGGACTCAAGTAAAATTTCCATATTTTATTGAATAAAGCAAAAGGCTTATATTTTATGGTGTATATTCCTAGTTTCTATTCCTTGAAATCGTGCGCTGGATTTACTGTAGGGAGCTTTGAAACCTCTTCGGCTTCAACTGCTGCTTGAAATGCTAATATAGCATGTGTGAAATGCACTCTTTTATAAAACTGGTTGAGGTTTTAGGATTTAGACTATTGTGAGCTAGAACAACATTTTGGTGGTGAATTAAAATTACCGTAATATACTGCATATTTATACATATACGAATAAATGAAATTGATTATTTTTACAAGCTTTTATTTATCTTGCAATGTATGTATGTTTAGGTCAAATCTTGTTAGATGAATTAAAACCACTTCCCGGTTTTGAAATTTTGTATGTAAGAATGTGTAAATCGGATGACAATGCAATATTATTGAGACATGGAGCTACTCTGATGATGCAGTTGGAAGATGGCTATCGGAACTTTGTAATAAAATGACGTAACCCCATCGAATTTGGACTCGTTTGATTCATCTTGACAAGTACTCTGGTCCTAGATGATATTTGGGGTCTGATGATGAAGCCGGAAGGTGGTTTTGGCAACTTTGGTAATAAAACGACGTAACTCCATCAAGTTTGGCCTCCTTTGATTAGTCTTGACAAGTAGATACTCTGGTCCTAGGTGATATCCAGGGTCTAATGATGTAGACAGCTACTAAAAGCACAGAATATATTATAATAGTACTACTTAAATCTTGTTTCTTTTTACAAGCTTTTATTTAGTTTCACCAACCCAACGCACGTTTTTTCAATTTTATCTCATAGTTGGTCTGTCTGTTTCTTTATCCATTTAATCTTCGAAATTACTGATTTAATTTTGAAGACACTTCCACAGAAAGGTAGAGTAATATACAAGGAGCTATATAGGCTAGGTACTTGTTTTCCTAAAAATAAAGGTCTAGACACAGTTAATTAGTAGGTGTATAATTATTCTCTCATGTCTTGAAGGTACTCAAGTTATTAATTACCTACGTTGCAGGAAGCAGGAGTCCATAAGGACGTTTTTAAGCTGTATGTATCGGAAACGCTAATAAACGTTTCCTTAATTCAATGCCTTTATTATTTACGGAAATAATAAAGGTTATGAAGTTCTTGAGCACAAAAACACTATTCAAATACTATCCGATGAACAGGTTACGGTCAATGATAAAGGCAGGCTTTTCGATGGAGCTGATAGAGATGACTGAAACTCTACTTAATAAAACTGACTTTACCAACGTCAAGCTCGGATAAGACTGATTCTTTATGTTGGTGAAATCGACCCATAGAAGATACATAGGTATAGCGTACCTCTCTCGCATAAGCTTTTCCGATGCCATCTGTACTGCCCGTTATCACTGAAACAAAGAAAAAGATCCGTTATGTAGGTACTTAATATCTATTTGTAATAATAAGCCTTATACATACTATAAGGTATGGTGCAGATACACTCCATTTTCCGTAAGAAAATTGTAGATTGTAAAGCGATCCTATCGTTGGATTTTAGCATCTTAGACAGAAAGAAATGCTGTAGATGTATCACAATATGTATTATACAGCTACTGAAGTGTGTCTGTGACTTCAAAATATGTAATTTGTGCTTTTTTACCCGACTAAGGAAAAACCAAAAGAATGGTTTATTTTTAACGGTCAATGTATGTATGTATGTATGAGACTATTTACGAATGATCGTGGCGCCTAAACTAATAAGCCAATTTTGAAGAATGAAGACGTGTCAATCGAATCCATTTTACGGTTCGGGTAACATAGACTAGTACACTTTACACGGACAAATTTTAGTCTAAGATCCGAAGAGGAACATAAAGGAACAATGAATATGCTTTCCCTATTACCGGACAAACAGATATAAAAAGGTAACTCGGCTACAAGTAATTGCACCGATCTGTTTTCTAAATTGATAGATTAATTAATATATTTATAATAAGAAATAAGGATATTTTTTTAAATAAAAATAATTTTATTGCAAGTCGGATGGTATTGCCTTTGAAAAATCGTTCATGAATTGCAATGCTTTAAATTTTGATTAAAAATAAATAGCCTTGACCATATTTTAAAAGGCCAATACAATTGCGATTTGTTATTTATAGACAATATTCGATAAAAAATGCTTTTCATATGGTAAACAGATGGGTTCCTCTATTCAAAATATGTTATATCCAATTTTCCGTAGTCAGGTCTCAATTTTAAACTATTTTCTTGATAAAGCTTATAATTAGGTACATTATGGTAACTTATTTGCCCGTTATTATAACCACTTTCTATTTCTAGTAGATGGCTGAATTATTAGAAAAATCGGCCAAGTGCGAGTCGGGCCTCGCTCTTTTAGGGTTCCGTACATATGACCAAATCATTTTTTTAAAACTAGATACATATTTAGATATCTTAGTTCTTTGAAAGTAATAAATTAGTATATGGGGAAAAAATGCTCGTTTGTCACAACTTACAAACCGCATTATAAATCGGTGTTTTCAGTATTTGTTGTTTAAGTACACTATATAGTACATAATACACCCAAATTTCAAATTCCAAACCAGTTTAGTTTTTGAGATAGACCCCCTAACAAAATTGGTCTAAAACCGAAAACTTTGACAGCCCCCCATTTCTTCATTTTTGTAGCTAAAGAATAAAAAATATATATTTGAACTCCACATAATGAGCTCTAGACAATGACGCCCCACATGCCAGGGTAAAAAAATAAAATTTTATTTCGACTCCTTTTCCATGTATGGGAGCCCCCTTTATTTTTAATTTAATTAAATTTTTATTATTTGTTGTAATAGCGGCAATAGAAATACACAATATGTGAAAATTTCAACTGTCTATCTATTACGGTTTACAAGATACAGCCCGCTGACAGACGGACGGACGGACGGACGGACAGCGGAGGCTTAGTAATAGGGTCCCGTTGGCACCCTTTGGGTACGGAACCCTAAAAACTCAAAACACCCGTTGAAGTACTGTTTGGACTGGACTTCTACATAATATTTTGTTTTCTCAAGCTGGATCAATACAGCCGAACCGATCTTGACTGGAGTTTCACAGGTAGGTAGAGAATTTTTAGAGTTAGTTATTTTCTTCTTTTTAAAGAATTACTATTCTAGTTGGATTGGCCAAGTTGGATTTGACAAATATTTTCCTCTACCCTCTAAATAACGAGTGGGGATCGAACCCTCGATCTTTCAGTTTTTAATCCGCACCTTTGACCGTTGGGCTATTGAATTGTAGAGTACCAAATACCAAATTTTTATTTAATGAATAATAAAGCCCGCTCTTTGAAGGAGGGGATTTGAACTGCTTTTTCAAATGTTTCTGTTTTGTTTTCTCGGTATTTTCAGGTTTCCGTACCCAAAGGGTGCCAACGGGACCCTATTACTAAGCCCCCGCCATCCGTCTGTCTGTCCGTTCGCCCGTCCGTCTGTCAGCGGACTGTATCTCGTAAACCGTAATGGGTTGTTGTTGTTGGGACAGTTGAAATTTTGATTTTCAATTTGAAATTTGAATGTTGAAAAACATAATGCAAATGGTGTGCATTTTAAGATTAATAATCTATATAAATAAAAATGAATGTTGGTAAGCGCATAACTCAAGAATGAATGGACCAATTCGGTTAATTTATTTTTTTGTATGTTCCTTAAGGTCCACGGAAGGTTTTAATAATAAAAAAAAAAACAAAAAACAAAAAAAAAATTTTTTAATTTTAAAAAATAAGAAACAATGAAAAATGCCAAGATTCAAGGGCTGTTATAGTAGATCGCCGCCCCTCCGAAATAAAAACACTTCCTTGGTATCGTAAAAGAGATGTGCTGAAACTATAAAATTTTGTTCAATTCTTGGTTGGATTTCAGGAGATTTTGTGTTCAGGTATGAAACAGAATTATTAATACTAATACTTACTCCCTTTGAATGCAATGATTTTTAGGTTGCGAGTGTTGGGAAGAAAAGACACGAAAAATATTATTTACAAAATCCTTTGCTTTATTGGCAAATACGAAACCAAGGCAGGTTCTTTAATAACTTGACAGCGTCATAATTATTGTTCTAATAACAGATCCAGTAGCTGTACAGTATACATAAATTAATAGTGCTGACGTACCAACTTGCGTAGTAGTAATAGCTAAAGTAACTCCTGATTCGAATAATTCCACATGGCACAAGCATAATCATTTATTACATATATTCGCTGCATAAAGCCGAGTCAACAATTTACGTTAGGAGGGTAGGTATTTGAATAATTTGAAATTGATAACACGGGTAGCAGAACTGCAGATTTGTCTAGAACTCTAGAACCTAGAGTTATTATTATAATCGGCTTTGCTTCAGCGGCCCGTAAGATAGATAAGCTACATTTTGTAACATTTTTGTTTTGAAAAGAGCTGCTGAATTTCTTGCCGGCTCTTCTCAGCAGAATCAGCTTTCCGAACCGGTGGTAGATTCCTAACTTGTCACAATTGTGATCAGAGCCACAAGTTGGCCTACATGAAATAAATGATTTTGAATTTGAATTTGAATACGAGAATTAAAAGTATTATATATAAATCTATTTGATGTTTTGAATTATGTTATACATAAATCTATTTGATGTTTTGAATTATAAAACTTTACTTGCAATAAATATTCCATAGGTACAAGCAACTGTTTGGTATATTATTATGTTTGGTATGTACCTTTTAGTCCGGGAGTCGGTGACACTTAAAGAGCACTGACACGGATTTTATTTGTAATAATTATATTATATTTAATATATTTTTTTTTTACTGATTCAAACGCCCGCGCTACTAAAAAGTATATAACTTATTGTTGATTTTTTAAGAACCGCTCGATCGATTTCGATAAAATTTAAATGGCCACCTGGGAAGTACCCTCTGAAACGAAACAAGAATTTTCCACATCAGTTCAGGCGTCTTCGAGTGAACATACCTACATAGAAAAAAAGATTCCGACGAATTGAGAACCTCCTCCTTTTTTAAAGTCTGTTAAAAAGAAATAAAGTATCGTATTCAAATACGCAAAATGCATTACGCATTTGATCGCGGTCGTTTGTTTGTTTGCTTGAACGCGCTAATCTCAGGAACTACTGGTCCGATTTGAAAAATTCTTTCTTTGTTATATCTAACAAAGAAAGAATTTTTCAAATCCCATTTATTGAGGAAGGCTATAGGCTATATAATCATTACGCTAAGACCAATAGGAGCGGAGCACCAATGAAGAAGGTTTCAAAATCGGGGGGATTTTTCCCTTTTGAGAGCTTCCGCTGCGTGCAAAGTTTCGCAAACATCATGTATGACGGAATTGTTCCCCTTTAAAAGTTCCAAAAATATCCGGGACAGCATAATATGTCTATCTTTTAAGGTTGGCTCACTATAACCTTTTTTATGCTAACCAAATTTTTTCTAAAATAATGCATTATTTGCGAAGGTGTTTTAAGGTGGTGAAGGTGAAGTTAAAACTATTCCACGCGGACGAAGTCGCGGGCAGAAGCTAGTTAATTATAAACTTAACCTCATCTTAACTAGACACTTCCCTCGATTTGTTAGACTTTAGATAAAGTAACCACAATCTACCTAAATATATCGTCCTTAACATTTTCTTCGCTTATGAAATATAAAATAAAAATGACCTCAATCTAACTAAACGCTTCGTTCACCTTAGTTTCGTTCCTAAATAAAAAAATAACCTTGCTAGACTATAAAATTAGTGCCTAATTTTGAGGCTAATTTATTGATTAATGAATTTTTTAATACTGATTGCATTTGAAATAATAAATTGGCCCCAAAATATAAGAATTGTTGATTTTGCTATAACTTTTTTGAAGTTTACTCCTTTAGAATCGATTTTAGGCGCCCGGTATGAGAAAAATTTGAGCAGTGAAATCTGTTTTGAATGACCTCGTTACGTTTTTCACAACGATGCAAATTTCTACCCTAACGTTGAGTAAATAAGGTTGGTTTTCGCTTGAGTTGTCGAATGCCCTTGTTACGTTTTTCACAACGATGCAAATTTCTACCCTAAGTTTGAGTAAATAAGGTTGGTGTTCGCTTGAGTTGTCGAATGCGAAAGCGCTTTCGCTTCGGGAAGCGAGCGCCTACCGATCGGGTCGGAGCGGCGCCGCGAATGCATTACGACGCTTTAAGTAGTTTAAGTAGTAAACTCCAGTCGTGCGTCGGAGCTGACACACACACTTTTTTTCTATTAATACTTATTAACCTATCATCATCACTATTGTTTGCATGACTCAATCCGCGAATAGTAGGCATATACTTACACTAATTGTAATCGATATAAAGATAGTACAAAATATACTGATATTATGACTATCTTTATATCGATTACAAGTGTAAAAAAAAATTGTAAACGTTATTCTGTATATTATGTATTGTAAGTGTATTTAAATAAATAAATAGACGTATGGATAGATAGCAGATCCTTCCGACTACGTCCACGTGCATTTAGGTTTATTACAAAAATCGGTGGGAACGCACGCTGATGCCCACGACTTTGTCCGCGTGGATTAATCCTGCGAGAATTCTGATTTTTCGGGATGTCTATGTCACTCTCCAGGTTCTCAACTATACCTATCCAAAAAATCAAGTCAATCCGTATTTTGTTGCAGCGCGTTTGATGGACAAACCAACAAACAAACACACTTTCGCATTTATAATGTGTAAGGAAGAATTAATACTGCGATAATAAAGGCGATCTAATTAAATTTTAGAATACAAAAGCTACTGCTGTGACTTAAATATGATAGTAAGATATATTCCCTTGGGGAGTTTTTATAGAGAATAATGATTACTTTAATCATTTAGTACATAATTTTTATGTATCATCAATAGTTTTCTCAGCATACGCCAAATAATGCATTTTATAGGCAAAATTTTGCTTCTTTGGTTTACATTATTGCAATTTTCTTAAGGTTCTCTTTTTTGAAAATAAATTATTATTATAGCCTACGTTACTTCCTGATAACTTAGCTTTCTATTTGCGTACAAACAAAAAAACAAACAACTCTTTCCTATTTTAATATTAATAAATAGACTATCTTTTATATCACAGGGCAAGCATAGTCCTATGATATTAGAATTAGTAAAAGTATAAAGGACCCTTTACGTAACGTTTCTATTCTTCCTACTTTCTATACTATAAAGTCTTATAGATTTAACACATTAATTTATTGAACTTTCTGTTTGATATGTCCGAAAGACGCTGACGTCAAAACAAACCTTGTAAACTTGTAGGTTAAAGACTTGTTCCCCTTGAACTTGCCATACGAATCGAAAGTGACGGTCTTCGATACCTCGCGGTAACAGAGTTGGATTTACATCAATCTAAACTTTATTTCTATGTAGTGTAAGATTAGAATTAACCGACAACTTTTTTTAATTAAAACAATATTGTATTTTTACCTCACGAGTCTTTCAAGTGACAGCCAACGGCCAACGTGATTCTTGAATAACATTGCAGATTTTAAATTGACCTATATTTTGCGTCTATTTAGTAGTTAGATATAGACTTGAGACGTAGACCGCATTAGGTAGGGACTAGGGACCAAAAAAGAAAGTGTGTTTTCTTGTTGGTTTGTTAGTTTCACGGAATAAATAAATACCTATTATTCAAATCAGTGGTTAGTTTCTTATAATCACGCAGCAACTGAGCAACCTATCGACCTGATTATTTACTTGGGTAAAGTTCAGAACCTGGAGAGTGGAAAATGTTTTTTACCTATTCCGGTTCAGATAAACAAAGGGTTCCCGCGGGACTTTTAGAAAACCTAAGTCCACGCCGATGATTGCGCGAGCAAGAGTTGAGAGAGCAAGAGTTTTGTAATATACCTAATAAAGATTTTCACCAACCATACCTAACTAAATCATCCTCTAAGTAGAAGTCTCTTTACGTAGGTGGCCCCTAAATACCATCTTTTACCCAATGTTATTCTCACCTTTAGGTGTTCCCTAGACTAGAGGCTTGTGACAACGAAATTGATAGAAAACGTCACCTGACTTAGCTTAGGTAGCTCGTAAAAGTTAGTAAACGTTGGTGAAAATGGGCATAAGTGTACCAAGTGACTTACTACCATAATAGAAGCAGCTCTTTTACTTTTTTCTTTGCTCTACTACCGTAGAGATATTATCTCTACGGTAGTAGAGCAAAGAAAAAAGTAAGAGAGCTGCTTCTATTAGTAGGTATAGTCTACAGACTATACTAGTCTACAGACTATACTAATAGAATACATTATCATCATACGATAATATCAATATCTTTGTTATTGTTATTTATATTTTATTGTTTATCAATACTTATTATTGAAAGACAAGAGTGATAATTAAAAATAAAAAAATTCTTTTCAACCAACCTCAAAAATGGAGGAGGTTCTCAATAAGTCGAAATCTTTTTTTTTAAGTATGTTCACAGATTACTCGAAGTCGCCTGAACCGATTTGGAAAATTCTTTTTTCGTTTTAAAGGGTATTACACTTCTCAAGTGGTCCCCCGAAACCGAAATATTGAAATCTGTCGAGCGGTTTTTAAAATATCAACAATCTATACTTATAAAAAGACTTGTAAATTATATACTTTGTTGCGGCGTGAGCATTTGAAGTCGGTTTTTAAAAATATTTTTTTTATATTTAATTATGTGATGCGGGTTGTTACGTTCCCTAAAATATGGTTAAGCGAAGCAATGGCTGGATCATGCGTCATGCTCGTGAACGGGTGCTACCAGCGGGAATGGGGCTGCTTTCTGTCTGCCCGTCTTAACGTGTTGAATTATAATTAGGTATGCTTTTGTGAAACTTATTGTGGAAACACTGCATACATAGCATAGTATCTATTGAATTGTAGACTTGTTTTGAAAAGAACAACCGCCGAATTTCTTGCTGGTTCTTCTCGGCAGGAAGGGCATTCCGAACCAGTGGTAGACTCATCGACGATTCAAAAGCACTTGTAAAAAAGTTTATTTAAATATAAAAACATTTCTATTCTATTTCTATTCTATTCTATTAAAAAACCGACTTCTAACGCCCGCGCCACTACAAAGTATATTATATATCATGTATTGTTGATTTTTTAAAAACATCTCGACCGATTTCGATATTTCGATTTCAGGACCATCTGGGAATTATACCCTTTTAAACAAAAAAAGAATTTTCCAAATCGGTTCAAGCGTCATCGAGTAATCGGTGAACATACATAAAAAAAAGATTCCGAAGTATTAAGAAACTCCTCCTTTTTTCAAGTCGGTTAAAAAACGGAAAATAAAGAAGTTATGTTACCATGTCAGTTATAGGCTAGTTTTGTGATATTATTTTGTAGTATATTATGACCAATTCGGTCTATTAAAATAATAAAATTTAAGGGTGAAAGATAATGAAAATTTCTCAAATACCTAAGCTTCCTCTCTGTACTAAGTAATTTAGCGGAATTTTAATGGCACTAAAAGTACGTGAACTGTTGGAAGTGAATAATTATCCCTTTACACAACCCCCCTTATATTAAAAATCACCGCTCGTTGTTACGACAACGTCCGACAGAACATTTTACTTATTATGTATTTCCATCATTATCGTCACGTATGTAGTTACATGATGGACATACATCCATCTACATCCATCTGCATCCATTATCATACAAAACATCCATCAATCCATCCATCGCACTAAAAGATGGTAGTAAATGAAAGTGGGTACATCTTCAAACTAAAGCTTGGCGTTGAGCTGGAGGAAACTGTTAAAGGAGATTGGCGAATTCCATAGAGTTTCTGACCCAGACGAGCTGAACCGTGGGCTTCAAGCCCACGTTCACGAATCAAACTTCTCATGCTTGTTCTAGTAAACTAGTCTAACAAAAAAGTTCATCAAAGTCTATCAAATAAAGTTGGGAGAATAAAGATATTCACTTGTATTGCCATGTAACGGTTATTTATAAAGTGTAGTTGTGAATAATAAGTGATCAAACGAACTTACCTGAAGTGAAGTTCGATCATTATTATATGAGTTGCTTCATCCGAAGATATAATTATTACAAAGGTAGTCACTCCAGTCGCCAGAGATAAGTCCGCGTATTTTAGAGTTATACCCTATTTTAAAAATAAATTACCTTGGCAGTACCGTCTTAAGTTTGCTCATTCTTTTTAGAGATGTATACGGTTCAAAACTTTTTTATTTGGGCAGTCAGGGAGGGTGGGTAATTATATCTTCGGATGAAGCAACTCATATAATAATGATCGAACTTCACTTCAGGTAAGTTCGTTTGATCACTTATTATATTTCTTTGCTTCATCCTTCAATATAATTATTACAAAGGTAGTTGTTTAGAGTAAAAAGTTTTGATAAACATGTACGCAATACAGATTTTGTAAATCGTGTATTTTTAATCACTTTCTTATGGAAATACTAAATAATTTGCTTGCATACACTTTAACAATATTAAAATTTATTTATGATATTATTATTATAATATTATTTAATACTATAAATTAGAATATATTTATTTTTATGATTAGGTATAATTCATAAATTGATTCACTATTAGATGTGTTAACGCAATTATTATTGAGACCTGTCTTGGCAGGGTCTGGCATAATCTCCCTCATCCGCCATGGATCTAACATCTAAGCAGCGAAAGAATGACTTCGATGTGTTAGTCCAGCCTGCCGTTTTTCTAATTTCCTCAACGCTCGCCTGAGCGTGAGGTGCTGTGCGCTTGTGTCAACGCTGCTCCCTGGTACCGTTTACTTGATCCACCTGCTGATCGATTGAGGTTCGGCTTTTTTGTAAGGCTTCTTGTAGGTAAATAGCAGGTTATTTGTCCCCTCAGATCTTATATTTTTAGTTCTGGAAATATAGTGTGTGGAGGGGTGTAGCAGGGCAGATGCTCAGATTTTCTTGAAAGTAAGGTAGGAAGAGAGAGAGAGAGAATAGGCTTGGTATCTGCCGCAGCGTATGTTTTTTTTTTTTTTAATTTACCGTTATTCTAATTTAAACCCCGATTTCGAAAGTAATATTGCTTTCCAATTTAATTGATGAAAGAGTTTGTAGTCTATGAGCAGTGCAAATTGCTAGTATACTGAAAAGTTTCTTAGTGATTTTTTCTAAAGATGAGTGATTATAAGGGAACCAATTTTTAATATAGTTTAAAACAAGTTGAGGGACCCAAGTACGGGAGTAATAGGGTTTGGTTGATCTTAACTTATAGACACCTTTGAGGAGACGTTTTACGCTCGCTCCAGAAACAATGCTGTTTCTTAGCATAAATTATATTGCAATTCGATAAGGGTTCAAACTCCGTAACAAACGCTGTAAGAGAAGATACCTAATGCTGGTCTTTGACGGTTTAAATACATTTTTATTATTTAATCTTCTTAAATTAAAACAGATCTTCTACAAACGAAGTCTATTCCCACAGCCTCACTTGACTACATAAATAACTACTTTATAAAAGTAGGTAATGATTTAGCTAATAATATCCTGAAAAGAACTCATAAGGACGAAATAGAACTGACACGACTAATAAAATCACAAAATATAGGCGCACCTGTGAATTCTATGTCACTTCTCCCAACTGATGAGTCTGAAATAAAACGTATAGTATTAAACCTAAAATCGACGAATTCTACTGGACCAGATGGTATACCAACATACTTACTCAAAAAGGGTATAGAAATATTTGCATTGCCAATTTGCACTATTTGTAACCGTTGTATAGCTGATGGCATTTTTCCTAATGCTCTAAAAAAGTCCGTCGTTATACCAATATATAAATCTGGGGATAGGAATCAGGTATCGAACTACAGACCTATCTCCCTTCTTTCTGTACTCGCCAAGGTATTGGAGAAAATAGTAAATAGTCGACTTAGGAGTTTCCTTGACTGTAATAATCTTCTTTCACCCAATCAATACGGGTTCAGAGAGAATAAATCAACTGATGACGCAATCCATGAATTAACATCCTATGTTGTAGAAAATCTGGATAAAGGACACAAGACTATCGGAATTTTCTTAGATCTAGCTAAGGCCTTTGACACGGTTTCCATACCGATAATAATCAGGAAGCTTGAGTATATTGGTGTGAGGGGTAAGCCTTTAGAACTTTTAATCGACTATCTCTCTAATAGGCAGCAAAGGGTAAGAATCGATAGTTATGAAAGTCAGGAACAGAGCGTTAACTACGGTGTACCCCAAGGAAGCGTCCTTGGTCCAACTTTGTTCCTGATTTACATAAACGATTTATGCAATATTAAATTAAACAAGGGGAGAGTTATATCTTTTGCAGATGATACCGTGTTACTTTTTAGCGCCAAGTCATGGCTAGAAGCTAATAAGCTAGCAAATGAAGGACTTCGTCTGGTAACCTCATGGCTTGATCATAACCTCCTTACACTAAATTCTGAAAAAACAAAATATATGACCTTTAGCATAAACAATAAAACCCAGCCCCGACCAAATGACATCTGTATTAAAGTTCATTCATGCGCAAGCGTATTAGCTAATTGTTTTTGCCACAGTATTAAAGCGACTGGAAGCATAAAATACCTTGGTGTACTACTAGACCAGAATCTCAATTGGAAAGAACATATTTTAAAATTAAGTTGTAGAATTAGGAAACTTATCTATATTTTTAAACTACTTAGAAATGTTTGTTCACCTAGTCTACTCTTGACTATTTACTATGCTTTATGTCAATCAGTAACTACCTATGGGATTAAAGCGTGGGGCGGTACATCCAAAACTACTTTGTTGAGTATCGAAAGGGCACAGCGCTCTGTACTAAAAGTAATGACATTCAAAAAATTCACTTATCCTACTCACTTATTGTATTCTGAATTGAAGGTTCTTTCCGTGCGTAAACTATTTATAAAACAAGCAATCATCACACAACATAAATATCAACCTGATAGATCACTAAAGCGTAGACAAGATAAGGTCTACAAGATTCCTTGCCAAAAAACTGTCTTTGCTCATAAATTTATCAACTACCTCGGCCCAAAATTGTATAATACAATAAGCAAGGAAATAAAATTAAAAGAATTTAAAGTCCGTCACTTGAAAGAACAATTACTAAAATATCTTAATACACTAAACTACAACCAAACAGAAGATCTTCTGATTAAGATAACATAAATTGACCTAAAATAGCACACGCAGACTCACACACACACCACCTACACACACACACACACACACACACACACACACACACACACACACATACACATACACAAGCACATGCACTCGTGCACTTGAATTAACTTATCTATGTATAATGTTTCCGTAACTGCTAGCAACTATGTTTGTATCATAGAGGGAAGTTCCTACTTTCCAAGATACAGTTTATACTAGTTTGGAAAGTAGGAGATCATAAAATTATCACATTAATTGTTAGCACACCTAGTTGTAACACCTTAAATTGTAACACCTTAATTCCAATGTTTTTGAATAAATCTTAAATCTTAAATCTTAAATTTACACAACTGCCACCGAAACTTGAGTGTGGTATTATATTGTTTTAAAATACTGTCAGAGAATGATGTTAACATTAGTGACGCTGAGTCTGAGTCGGCGCCTTGTTTTAAGGGAGAGAGAGAGAGAGAGAGAGTCCGGAGAGTCTCGCGATACCCAGGGTAAGTTACTTGTGCAAGGAATGGTGAAATGAGATTGCAATAAGTATTAATGAGGATTAACATTAAGTAATATCCGAAACTACCAAGCTTTGTAGGAGAGAGTACCACGCTTGCGGTAACCAATTTGAAAAAACTAGGATTCCGTTTGCCTCGTTATCAATGATTTTCCTCAGACACTTTAAAATTAAAGAAAAAGGAGGAAACAAAAATCATAGAAAAACATAAAAGCCCCACATAGCGTAAATGCATCGACAGATAAAGCGTCCGGATCTTGTTGTCAAGGCACGGATTTTTTAAATTTAGTATTGTTATTCAAGCAAAAACGGACTTAAAGCCTAGGTATCTCAAATAGGTTATAACTTCTTTTATGACCTTGATTAAAACACCTGGAGTCACTGATAAGACGAACAGCCAACATTAGGTTTAGGCATCAAGAAAATAAAACTCGGAACTAATAGCTCCTATTTGTAATAAATTATTATTAATAACAACCCACATATTAAGTTGGTAAGCTGTTATCCTGCGCCGCAGTGTTACGCCCCCCCCCCCCCCCCCCCAGTTCATGACGAGTACCGACGAGGCGTTCGCCAGTTTTCCTGGTTGCCGACTGGTCGAGTACCCGTACATAGTTAGGTAAGAACATAACGTATATTGTCTCGCAGACAATAATTTGTAGCTAATGTACATATATATTCACGATTACACATTTTCTACACAATTGTCATAAGGATATGGCTCATAACTAGCTCGCAGCTAGTAAGGTTATCACAATTACCAATTTCCTTTTGTGGAGTCACAGCTTTAGCAGCTTTAGGATATGGCTCATGAGTAGCTCGCAGCTAGTTATGTAATCGCAATCGACTCGCAGTCAATACCGATTTGTTTAAGGAATCACAGCTTTAGTATGTGATTTATGAATAGCTCGCAGCAAGTTATGTTATCGCAATTGATTCGCAGTTAATCCCTTTTTATTGTGGTGTTACAGCTTTAGGATTTGACTCATGAGTAGCTCGCAGCTAAGAAGTCACATCTTTAGGATATGAACCATAAGTAGCTCGCAGCTAGTTATGTTATCGCAATTGACTCGCAGTCAATCCCGATTTGTTTGAGGAGTCACAGCTGTAGGATTTGACTCATGAGTAGCTCGCAGCTAGGAAGTCACATCTTTAGGATATGAACAATAAGTAGCTCGCAGCTAGTTATGTTATCGCAATTGACTCGCAGTCAACCCCCATTTGTTAGTGGAGTCATAGCTGTAGGATTTGACTCATGAGTAGCTCGCAGTTAGGAAGTCACATCTTTAGGATATGAACCATAAGTAGCTCGCAGCTAGTTATGTTATCGCAATTGACTCGCAGTCAATCCCGATTTTTTTTGTGGAGTCACAGCTTTAGGATTTGAATCATGAGTAGCTCGCTCGCAGCTAGTTATGTTATCGTAATTGACTCGCAGTCAATCCTGATTTGTTTGTGGAGTCACAGCTTTAGAATATGACTCATGAGTGGCTCACAGCTAGTTATATTATCGCAATTGACTCGCAGCCAATTCCAATTTGTTTGTGGAGTCATGGCTTTAGTATATGACTGATGATTAGCTCGCAGTTAATCATGTTATTGCAATTGGTTCGCAGTCAATCCCTGTTTGTTGTTTTTTAGTTTCTCGGATAAAGCCAATCCAAATAAAGTTTTGTCTCCTTCCGAATCTTATAGCACTTCTTGTTGAGTTGAGGCATTAAGAGTTTAATGCTGCTTTGAGTGATTCCGAAGTTTGAATCACATAGGATCCTGCAGCCATCTTCCTGCTTAGGTGTTTCATGGCCTGCACCCTGTTTTCACTCTCTTTTAATAGTAGGCCCATTCCTTTACTAACGGCCGTGATACTCAGGACGAGTAGTCTTTGTCGCATCCCCTTTTTAATATATATATAGCTGCTCGTGCTGATTCACTGATTCACTGACTGATTGATCACCTCTCCTGTAAAATTTTGTATGAAAAATTTTTTTTTCACTAATGGTTTCGTATAGAAGACAAAAATTCATTCGGAGGAAAATTATGGAGAGAGCTGATGATTGAGGATTTTGGAGACGGGTGAAGAGCACGGCCAGGGTATTGAAGATAGGTGGGGTGTGCTCGAACAAATGTCACTCGAAACCTCATCCAATTCGCAGTGAGCTGAAAATAAATTCAAAATGGCGGAAAAAAGATGGCCGCCATACAAATTTCGTCGGTGTCTATCTCGGGGAGTATAAAAGATGGAAGAGTGGTTTCTTGACAAATGATGATCAGGACCCAAAGGTCTATTTGATGAATAGAAAAAAAATCCAATATGGCGGATTTTTTTTTCTTCATACAAAATATATGGCGAATATTGAAGAGACTAGAAGTTGGGAACTATACAAGACTTTGATACGGTTCCTTTTGAAAATTTGTTTTTATAAAAGAAATCTCATTCTGAGAAATGGTGAGATATGATGATCGAGGGCTTGGAAGGTGGGTGAGGGGCACGGCCAGGGTATTGAAGATAGGTGGGAGGTGCTCAAACAAAAAATACTCGAAACCTCATCCAATTGGCAGTGAGCTGAAAAAAATTTCAAAATGGCGGATTCAAGATGGCGGATACCAATTTCATAGGCATCTATCTCGGAGAGTATAAAAGATGGAAGAGTGGTTATTTGATAGAAAATGATCAGGACCTGAAAGTCCACTTGACGATAGAAAAACCGCGGTCCGCTTGCGGGCCGCGCACCCACGCGCCCTACTAGTTTAATATAAAGAGCCATATGGTTGGCATGGATATTTTCACCATACTTCGGGGAAACATGCGTCGATTTCCCAAGCGCCGAGTGTAATTTTGAGTCAATTTCGAGTTGACTGACCTTTTATAAAGTAACTTTGAACCCTTTGTCAAAATGACCATTCAGTATCTGGATTAACTGTACTAGACTCGGCGTCGGCTTGATTTTCTTCGGTGTTTACGTATGACGCAAAAAAAAAAAACAAAGCTCACATTGTTCACACCAATGCCAACTGGTTCTAGTTAACTTATTTAAGTGAGGGTATTGAATGCCTCTCTTTCAATTAATATAACTCATTACCGTCGTAGTGTCGACACGAACATTGCACAGTTGTTTAAGTTACGAGCAAGACTTTCAAACCGAGGAAAATGGCCATTATTTCTTCCAAATATTTAATATCTTCTATAATATCTAATAATATGCTACTTGCTCTGCTTGTTCATCTACTTGCTCTGCTTGTTCATCTACCATTGCTTTTAATTTTACGTGTTTCGTAACAATTAGTGTTTTCAGATAACTCGAAGAAAAGGTGGGTAGTTAGTTCCCTTACGCTTCGCTTGGCTCGTCTTGGCAGGGACACTACCGTCTCTCCAGATAAATAATATTATATTTTTGTTTACAAGTTGGTACTCGAATATAGTTAACGGCTGGGCAAGCTACTAAAGCCCCGTTGAGCGAATTTTACGAGCATAGTTGAGTGAATTCGTGAATTTTATTACATTTTTCGAATGTATGATATGATATGTAGAAATAATAATGATAAATTACCTAAATAAATCCGAGACACTTGGGGGGTAGGTACTTAGTTAATTCAATCGTGATTGATGACAAGTTGTAACAATAGTGTTACCATAATAATCGTTATAGTTGTGTTTTAATTTTTATTAATTTTCATAATAATACACTTCCGCAAGTATTTGCTGAGTAGGTAACGTAATATTTAATTCAGAATATTTACGTTTTCTCTGATACCTCGTAATCTATGAAGACTCACAGTAAACCTCGATACGAAAAGTGTACCGTTTTTATGGTAATGCAAAAACAATAATATAGTAGGCTATGTGGCGGTACGTAAGCGCAAACAAGAGATCGTTTGAAAACAGAAAAGAGCTCGTACCTTTTTCCTTCGATGATGATGATGATGATGATTTCAGCCGATGAACAATACTGCAATCACACTATCCTACAATATCACTCGATCTTCTGCACTTCTGGTTAAATTAAGTGCGGCGCGCTGACCACGTGCGGTCCTTATCTCGCGCGAAAAAGTAATGAGCAAACTTAAGACGGTACTGCCAAGGTAATTTATTTTTAAAATAGGGTATAACTCTAAAATACGCGGACTTATCTCTGGCGACTGGAGTGACTACCTTTGTAATAATTATATTGAAGGATGAAGCAAAGAAATATAATTATATTTTTGATCCTTATCTTCTTAGAATATCGGGTAAACCCGATATTCTGTAAACACAGAATTTGATATTGTGTACTTCGATATTGTGTAAACACAGAAAAATACTCTGAAAAATATTAATTAAAATTAAATGATTTCTGAATCTGAACGGTTTTTAAAAATGCTGGGTCAAAATTCACCAACCTCCTTTATTTTAAACAACCTAAGGATTTCTTATCATTTCAATCGATGGACAGTTAGGTCTTCCAAAGGGATTTCTAGTCCCATACTCTATGGAGTCGTGCCAAGCGTCTCCTTGTGATTCATTCATATTATTATGGTCTCATTTAATATAGAATAGAAATATTTTATAAAAAAACTTTTACAAGTGCTTTCGAATCGTCAAATGAATCTACCACTGGTTTGGAATGCCCTTCCTACCGAGAAGAACCAGCAAGAAACTCGGTTGAAAATATCGCCTGCATTTCTTGTTCCATCACTGCGCCTTTTAGTGCAGCCCCCTAGCCATATTACATATCTATTGTCGTATCCATTCTTTTTCTACGCTTCCTCTAAAGTAGGGTTTCCCAAAGTTTGCACGCCTCCCTTGTGAAAGGATAGGAGGCGTGTCTTTAGAGGAAGCGATCTTAGAAACGATTAATTGGTAGTCAAGTCGACACAACGTTTTTGATCGCTCCGCCGCTCCACGGAATAGAATTCACGCTACACGCTTATATATATAACATACACGCTTACACGCTTACGTAAACGAGTAAACGCTACCTCTAAAGCAGGAGTTCCCAAAGTTTTTTTATCACACCTCCAATAATTTCAGAAGGGAGGCGTGATAAAAAAAAAATTGCGAACTCTTGCTCTGAAGCGTTAAAGATCATAGAAAGAGAATAGATACAACGAAGTGTAATTTGGCTAGGAGGTCCACGAACCTAGCGGGAACGTACGAACAAAAGAATACGCCCATTGCCAATTCAGCTTTCCGACTCATTGATAGATCAACGACGTAGATTTCGGGGAACCTGTTTATAACTCAGGTTGCTCCGGAGAAGACCCCGGTAAACCAGAGTTTCATCATTTCTGATAAACCTATTTGGTGACTTTTAGCTTTCCTAAAAGACGATTCAGTGGTTACAGAAGTAAGCAGTCGTCTTGCATATACTTGTAGCCTGCTTAGTATCGGGAACATGTTGGTATGTAATATGACGTGGTAATATTAGAATACTCTATGAATAATAATTATCTTTATTGAACAGAAAATTCCGTTTCATTTTCAGCTACTTTATAAAAAGAAAGACGGAGAAGAAAAGAAAGAAGCAAAACGGAGGGTACGAAAAATTTTAAGCCAGTAAAAGACTGCTTTAGAACAGGTATAATATACCTAGTAGGAAAATCTGTATCACGAGTGCCCGAAAAATGAAGGATTCCCATAGGACCATGTTAAGACAATAATGTTCAGGACAGTGGACCAACTGGGACATCCATCTGTAATGTCTGAATTTTTTCTGACGGAAGAATAGAATTTGGAAAAAGAGCATAAGCTGAGATTATGACTATAATTAAATCCCTCAAGATACAAAAATGTAAACAGCAGCGCTACTTGCAACTTCCAAGTAAATTGTTTTCACAAGAGCCTGAACAGCGCCAAGAGTGTAAACTTGTTAGTTGTTTTGTTAATAGTTTTCATGAAAACTTCCCAACTTATAACGCCCTCAAAACGCTTATAAAGAACAAACTAGACTTGAAATACATCCCAACGGAGAGATTAAATTATGCAACTAAAACATGCTCGCCGCTCGGCCTTCTCAACCCGTAGTATTCTGGAACACTAAAAGCCATTTTTATAGTTTTTTAGGGCTTTATAACGATATATTCTGAAGCGCTCAAAGATAGTTATGAGTATTTCCAAAGGTGCTGCAGGCCAACTTGATGGTCTAATGTTTTTTAACCGACTTCAAAAAAGGAGGAGGTTCCCAAGTCGTCGGAATCTTTTTTTAATTTTTTTTTTTATGTATGCACCAATTTATCGAAGACGCCTGAACCGATTTGAAAAATTCTGCTTTTGTTTAACCCTATCGAGTTTGAGCTCGTTTGATTCGTCTTGACAAGTACTCTGGTCCTAGATAATATTCAGGGTCTGATTATGGAGCTGAAAGGTGATTATGGGAACTCTGTTATGAAACTACTAAACTTAGGTATAGCTAACTTAATCTATTCAGTTTATAAATTATGCCCGCGTGGAATGGTACTTTATTGTCTGTTTGTGAATTAATTTGTTTAGAATCTTAAATAATTCTTATAAATCATAAGAGACTACACAAATGAATTCACAACACATTCAATAGTTTAGCAAGGTCAATTATACAAAAACAAAAATAGATCGAAAACTGAACGAATGTAACTCAACCTTTGAAAAACAGCACTTCCTGTTATTTAAACCTAACCTTCGGCAAAACAGCCTTAAATCATTAACTAGCTGATGCCCGCGACTTCGTCCGCGTGGATTTAGTTTTTAAAATCCCGCGGGAACTCTTTGATTTTCCGGGATGGGTTTGTCACCCTTCAGGTGCTCAACTATACCTATCCAAAAAATCTCGTCAATCCGTAGCTTTGTTGCAACATGATTGACGGACAAACTAACAAACAAACACACTTTCGCATTTATAATGTGTATTAGTAAGGAAGAATTAATACTGCGATAATAAAGGCAATCTAATAAAATTTTAGAACACAAAAGCTACTATAGTGACTTAAATATGATAGTTAGATATATTCCCTCCGGGACTTTATAGGCAAAATTTTGCTACTTTGGGTTACATTATTGCAATTTTTCTTAAGGATCTCTAATTTTTTTTAAATAAATGAGAGCCTATGTTACTTCCTGATAACTTAGCTTTCTATTGGTGAAAAAATGGTTAAAATCTGTCCAGTAGTTACAGAGCCTATTCGATACAAACAAACAAACAAACAAACAAAGAAATCTTTCCTCTTTATAATATTAGTATAGACAAGTTCAAGTTATTATTTTTACCGCCCTTACCGATTCATTTTACCTTGTACAACTTGTACAACTTTACACATCTACCTTGGCATTACTAAGTTGGAAACTAGTTCAATATACATAGACGTATAATATTGATAGGTATGTTGTTGTTTTATTTCCCTATCTATACTTGGGCCAAATTCGATTCGGAATCTTTGTTAAAAAAACAAATATCAGCCTGTTGTTGTCACACTTTTAATAGTGAAACATTGTAATTTTATCGCCAATTCTAGTTAAAAATTACTTTGACATACAATTCTATATTATAATATGACTCATTTCATTATTTCATAGATAAGTCACATTTTGAATTTTTTTTCAATCTTCAAATTGAAGAAGAAATAATATATATATCTGATGATATAATATAATATATTTCATATTATAAAATAATGGTACACATAAATATATTTAAAGCCGATAAATCGATTACAGTTTCATAAAACATGATTAAACTCTAATCGATTTATATTTTATTATAATATTTTACACTGTGTATTAAAACAGTGCAAAATATTATAGTAAAATAAAATATTAAATAATTATATTTATTCAATGTAAGTAATGTATGTATTGTATGTATGATATAATGCAAGTCTCAATAGGCTTACGGGTACAGGTACAGGTACTGAAAACTGAAAGTCGATGGTTCGATCTCCACCCGTTGCACTATTGGCATACCCACTCCTAACACAAGCTGAATGGAGATAGAGGAGAATATTAGTTAAGTCCAACCTGACCGATTTTCTTTTAAAAATAAAATAAAATGTCAAACAAAGCGGGAAATAATTTTGTTTCATTATTCGTCTGCCATATTGTTTGTTGTTGTTTGTCTGCTTTGCTTACGATTAATAAGTGTTCAGTTTTTGGTTTTCTGTTGTGTTTATTAAAAATCGGCCAAGTGCGAGTCGGGCCTCGCTCTTTTAGGGTTCCGTTAAAAAAATTAAATTAAAATATTTTCATGTACCCATGGAAATATTTTAATTTAATTTTTTTAATTTAATTTAATTTTTATTATTTGTTGTTATAGCCGCAATAGAAATACATAATATGTGAAAATTTCATCTGTCTATCTATTACGGTTTACGAGATACAGCCTGCTGACAGACGGACGGACGGACGGACGGACGGACGGACGGACGGACGGACGGACAGCGTAGGCTTAGTAATAGGGTCCCGTTGGTACCCTTTGGGTACGGAACCCTAAAAATTAAGTTAAAAGTTTATATTATTGATGTTTTTAACTGTTTTAACTTGGAATTTGGCTCAAATATACTTAAGTATCTAAATAATTGGCTATTTGACAGTTATAACGATAAAATTTGTCCAGTGGTTTGAGCATGTGCGTTGATAGATCAGGCAGTCAGCCAGTCAGTCGTTCTTTTCTTTTTACATATTTAGATTTAGTTTATTTAGACTTAATGGTATGGTATTTATTCAGTTCCTGACTCAAGATACCCGAAGACATATCTTGCGTTCAGTTAAACAATTTTTTTGAAATTAGTAATGGTCTATCTGATAAATAATCGCAAACGATTGTATTAAGCGAAGTGTTAAATTTTACGTACGTTGTTAAAATTGATTATTGAAATATTGTGATTCACAATTTCATTGGTCGCTGCCCCAATTGACTCTCCTTTACCCGCGACTTTATTCGAATTTTTTGTATTAAGTCCATAGCTGAAATCTGTTGAGAAATAAGCTTAGATTTTAGAAATACCTATGCAAAGACTTCAGCTTGCTCTATAATTTTAATAGTTTGAATAGATGTTGGTTTGGAATTAGTAGGTATAGAACCTACTAATTAATGACGATTCTTTAATAAAAATTCAGACATGTTTGTGCCAAACTAGCAGATTGAATTTTTTTCTAAAAGCGGAAGCATGAAGTCATCAAGTAGCTAAAATTAATTAGAACTTTGTATAGATGGGAAAATCACAACGGTCTCAGCGATGGATGAATTATAATTTTATTTAAGTATAAAATAGATGAATCTAATCCAAGTAGAAGTAGATCATAGAATTTCACCCTCATCGTCCAGATCATAAAATTTTCTCGATCTCAGCTTGCACTATCGCATTTTTTTCTTTGACGTTTTCCTCTCTCAGGGTTGCCTGGAAGAGATTGCTTTTGCAATAAGGCCGCCTTTGCACCTTGTATTTATTTTCTTTCTCTTGTGTATCAACCTTTAGTTCTTGTAGTGCAATAAAGAATTTTTTATTCTATTCTATTTTAATTTCCCAACTCTTTTAATTCTACACTGTTTTACCTCAGGAACGCTAGAAGTTGTGAGCTTTGGGAACCTTGTGATTTGAACCGTGGTTGATACGGTTGATAACCAAATTTTCGCAAGAAACGCTTTAATTCAACGTTTCTGAAACGAACCGCTAAGATGTGGAATGCCCTCCCAGCGTCCTTATTTTTTGATGCCAAGGATAACTGGAGTAGGTACCTTCAAGACAAGAGTTGTCTAATAGGTATCTTCTAGGCAAGGGGGCTCCAATCAGACTCATAGGGGAGAGCCATATATCTACTCGTATGTCGACAAAACAAGACAAGAAGAGATAATCCTAGATAAGTCTCTGGCCTCACTAACGTCGGATAACCAAAACGAAATTTCCGCTGAGATAGATAGGTAGGTAGGGGTACAATATATCACTTGAATTCCACGTGCATTCGTACTTATAAGTAGGCTTATACAGCCAATAATTTTGCAGCCAACCTTTATCTGACCTCTTACCCGACGTTTATCTTCCGATATAGATGGTTTAGAAGTCATACATGCTATTTAACGATAAGTGCAAAATGCAAATAAGTACCTATATTATAATTTACCCGTCACTTTAACTCCCTAACAAAAATGGCACCCCACATAATAGAAAAACATAGATGAGTAAAAAAACATTCCAAAGTTACGTGTACGGTGTAAGGGAGGGGTTACCTACCGATTTTTTTTTCCAAGTTATGCCAAATTGCAACTTTTTAGTACCTATCAGTAGTCTCCGAGTTAAACCCCGTAAACCCATACAGACTACAGGCGGACAGATGGACAGAAAGACGGACTTTGCAAAAATATGAAACTTCTTCACTATAGGTACCTACTTATAATCTTGTTAAAAAACCGGCCAAGTGCGAGTCGGACTCGCGCACCGAGGGTTCCGTACTCTAGAAGTAAAAGTAAAACGATAATATTATATTAATTTGGTTGGTTTTATTTTTCCTGTAAAATAAACATAAACCTCTATTGACAATAATTATTTCTGATTTTAGGGGGGGGGGGGGGGGGGGGGGGGGCGGTATTTTTTTTCGACATTTTTCCCGATTAATCAAAAACTATTACATATACAAATAAATAAACATCTGTTGTAAAATGTACAGGTAAAGGCCTTTCATATGATACCCCACTCTGCATAATTATCTTACGTTTAATTTCAGACTCCCGATTTTCCCCCTTTTTTAATTAAACTAAAAATATTTTTTGTTTTTTTTTATTCCACTATTATACACAACTATTCCAAATTTCATGTCGATAGCTTTAATAGTTACTTAAATAATCGACTGTGACAGACGGACGGACGGACGAACGGACGGAGAAAGTCTCACCATAAGGGTTCCATTTTACCATTTTGGTACGGAACTCTAAAAATACCAAAAGGAAATTCAACAAGCAAAAACTTTAAAACTATAACCCGACTACAGAAAATCGTATAGGGATAACATCCGTCATACCTACTGATTTTGCTCGTATAAATTTAGCCTATGTCACCCAGACCATAATAATAATGAATCTATTGACATCTCAATCATCAAAATCGGCTTAGTAGTTTAGGCACTTTGGTGGAACAAATCGTAAATATTTACATCGACTGTTAAAATCATAACCCTTCCTTTTGGCTTTGCGTAAGTCAGGTAAAAATTTGCAGCCTGTCAAAAAAATTATTAGGAAAAAAAAAGAAAACTGTATACTTACTTACTTACATCTGAATCTTTGAGTATTACACTAGCGGCACGCTATGATGGCCGGTTTGACGTTTGTCCGCTCATGAAGTTCCGTATTAATTGATAACGACTTTGAAGGAAATAATTGTATTACTTTATTGACGATAGTGATGTGCAGAGATTCATAAATTTTATCGAATGTAGTTTTAGGTTTAGGACTCAAAATTTATTTATTAAATTGATTTCTAAAATGTATACAAGTGTAGAAAAATCAGTTTGCACCATTTAAGGGGTGAATGTACTTGTGAATATGAACAATTTTCACTATGTGGACAAACCTCTGAAATCGCAAAAAAATATCAGCTGTTTCATACAAAAGGTAAAATTTTTATTTTTATATGATATATACCACAACTCGGCATTTGGTTTTCTAAATTGAAAATTTTTAAAAACCTTTTTTGGTATCTTTTGTATTCATATGTTTCTTGTGTGCATATAAAGTATGTATATTCATTTTCATTCAAATATTCAGTTCGTTCAAATAAATTAAATAAACATATACATTTTTGTTTTATTAAACCTATTTAATCAGGTACAAAAACAAAACTTAATTGTTTTTTGTTCGAGAATAAATTGACATTCCACATCACTATTGTAATGTGTCAAACCGGCCATCATAGCGTGCCGCTTGTGTAATAATACTCAAAGATCTGAATTTTTTTTTTATTGTTTTCAGTTTTATCAATATGGCGTCATATATTATATCTTCGTCTTGTATAGGAAAAACTATACTATGAAAAGTATTAAGAAATATTGACTCAGCAATGAAATAATTGGTTTCATTATTTAGAATACGGGTGAATATTATAGTAAGTATTCCAGACTATATTAAAAGTCACAAAGCAAAAGAAAGTACTTACAGGCCCACTTTCCCTTCGATTTGAAATCCACTTTATTCACTGCCGGTCCGATGATAAAAGTGTACACTAAACTAACAACACATTTGACTAAATACAGCAGCAAACCTGCTAGGAACACTATGCCGAATTTTTCCAATGTGGTAAAATGAGCCATTATTTGAAATCAAGCACTCAAAGTATAAGATTTTTATTTGAAAAGTTTGAGGTTATGTTTGGAGAGAGTCCTACACGGCTAACTGACACTGTTTACGCATGCGCACTGGCGACCGAAGAAAGTGAGATTGCGCGTCAAACGTTTCGAATTCAAACACGTTCCGAAGTGCCATGTAGAATACTCCTACGATAATATTGTACGATAAGCGGTTTCCGCGATATAGAGTGAGATAAAAGAGAATTAAATATTTATTGTGATCTCGCTCTTACCTACTTTAAGCGGGGTTTAGATTTGCAAGAACTTCTGCTAAGTTGTTCCGCAAGTCTTGCATTTTCACTACCAGTAATATTACTATCGCAATTCGCTTCTGCAAGCGGCCTGCAAAATAACTTGTAGAAGTACTTGGAAAAGAGTTTACACTAGTACGAGCAACATTTTTTGCATGCAGGATCCAAATTCAGAGAGTTGTACTCTCAATCATCATGCCAAACTGTAGAAAAATACGTTCTGCTACTATAGTAGTGTTATTTTATTAAGCAGTATTAAAAAGAAACGGAAAAATAGAAAGTGGGTTAAGAATTGGATATTAAGACGAGATAATGTTGGTATCCGCAGTCATCTATTAAAAGAACTCAGGTGCGAATAACCTATGCAGTTTAAAAATTTCATTAGAATTAATGAAGAAAACTTTAACATTATCCTAGAGAAAATTCGTCCGAATATTGAAAAACAAAATACCAAATTTTTAATCAAATTTTAATTATTTTGTTATTTAATAATTAAATAATTAAAATTTATTTGAATTTTAATTATTTTAGTTAAATTTTAATTAATATCAGATTCTTAATTTTATTTCGATATAATATCGTTGCATTTGGTATCCCATAATAGGGTATTTGACTACTTTTAGAAAATCATCTTAAATTGTTAATAATGCTATGTTGAAGCTAACAAAACGTATATTTCGGCATAATTTTCAGTATTTTTCATAAAAATCGAGAAATAAATTCAAAAAAATAAATTGCCGCCGAAACGTTCCATTTGCTCTCATGACGTAACAGTTCACATTTCAAACAATGACAATTCCACATCCCATATGTGGCGAGGACTGTGACGTCATTGGAGATCATGGAACGTTTTCGATCACGTGACCATGGCCGGAATTATAGCAATTTTATTTAATGTTTTCTAATTAAATAAAACTTTATTTTTTAGTTTTGTCGTATGGAATAATGTTTTTAGATAATAATCTTTTAGGATGACACCAAATGAAACGATATTTTTAATATAGTCAAATACCGTATTCTCTGTATTGTTCATACTTCTCTATTAGCCGCACAGTTTCAACCCGCATGCAAACTTTTGGAACGTAGTTCCTTATCGCGCGGTGCGGAAGGGGGCTAGACGGAAAAAATTAAGCGACACTGTTTTGAAACCGACACTTTTTTGAATGTGAATTGTGGCATTGTGTTCAATATTTTCACAGTACAATATTAGAGCTCCGTAGCCTTGTGGTTTTCTAAAAAAATTAGGGAAAAATTCCACATGTAGAAATTATTTAAAATAAAATTGAAAATAGAAAATTCAGTCTGTCGAGCTGGGATTCGAACCATCGACCTTTAACTGTTTAGCGACTGTAGAAACCACAAGGCTACGGAGATCTAATATTGTAGTGTGACAATATTGGATACAATGCCAAATTAATTAATCGAAAGGAACTTCGTTCCATCCGGGTGTCCCTTGACACCTCTCAAGTTTTTTTACCTGACATCTCGCTCAGCAACTTTTAACTTTTCTTTGCAAGCAAAGTAAACCGCAAGTTACTGCCAGAAGTTTCAAAATGGTGTTTACACTTGCGACTTGCGGCAAGTCCTGCAAGTTACAAAACTTGCGGAAGTGAGCTTGACGTGATTGTTTACCTTTACACGGTAGGAATAGCTTGCAGAAGTCAACTTCTGCAAGTTTTGTTGATAATCTAAACCCCGCTTTAGATCTGCTAAAGCAAAGCAAGTTTAAGGCCGACCTCAATCATTTGGAATCCCGAATTTTTGACATCTAAACAAATATTTTTAAGAGGAAAGATTTTTTTGTTTGTTTGTTTGTTTGTTTGTACCGAATAGGCTCTGTAACTACTGGACCGATTTTAACCATTTTTTCACCAAGATAAAGTTAAGTTATCAGGAAGTACTAACATTGGCTATAATTTATTTTCAAAAAATTAGAGATCCTTAAGTAAATTGCAATAATGTAACCCAAAGTAGCAAAACTTTGCCTATAAAATGCATTATTTGGCGTGTGCTGAGAAAACTATTGATGATACATGAAAATTATGTACCTACTACATGATTAAAGTACTCATTATTTTCTACAAAAAAGTTTCCGAGGGAACACTTCTATCATATATTTATGTTCTAAAATTAATTTAGATCGCTTTTATTATCGTAGTATTAATTCTTCCTTACTAATACATATCATATTATAAATGCGAGTGTGTTGTTTGAGAGTGTGTTTGTTTGTTGGTTTGTCCGTCAATCACGCTGCAACAAAGCTACGGATTGACGTGATTTTTCGATAGGTATAGTTGAAAACCTGAAGGGTGACAAATCAGAGTTCCGCGGGATTTTAAAAACTAAATGCACGTAAAGAAGTCGCGAGCATCAGCTAGTTCCCAATAAAGCTGTTGGAAAGCTATAAAAAGTTCCCAACTAAAAACTTTCAAACCCGCATTTCCTCATACATATTCCAGCTGTCCGGGGTCATCGATGACAGGCACGATGACAGTAACCAAGAATCGATGAAATGATGAATTTATCTCATGAAATCATAATAGGATTCATGGAATATAAAAAACGTATATCTATTTTTCTATTTTGAGCGAGATTGATATTTATTTTGATAAAATAAAACTATAAAATCGGCCAAGTGCGAGTCGGGCCTCGCTCTTTTAGGGTTCCGTTAAAAAAATTAAATTAAAATATTTTCATGTACCCATGGAAAGATTTTAATTTTTTTTTAATTTAATTTAATTTTTATTATTAGTTGTTATAGCGGCAATAGAAATACATAATATGAGACAATTTCATCTGTCTATCTATTACGGTTTACGAGATATAGCCCGCTGACAGACGGACGGACGGACGGACGGACGGACGGACAGCGTAGGCTTAGTAATAGGGTCCCGTTGGTACCCTTTGGGTACGGAACCCTAAAAATACACCAATCCGCCATAATGGATTGAACACCAATCAGCCCTGATTGTCTAAAAGTTGCCGATCAAAGCGTCAATGTAAAATAAACCATAACGACATTGAATCTGAGCTCAATTTCGTGTATCCATTCTTATACGTTTCGGTATGTACGATACGCTCCATAACGCTCCATGTTAAAATCGGTTGTACTGAATTTGGACCTTAAATCAATACAGTCAAGGAATATTTTACTTCGACTCTAATGCCATCAAATTAATACGATTTTGATCGGCACCTTTTAGACAATCGGGGGGCAGAGCGATACGTCACATCTATCTTCAAACTTTGAAAAATACTATGACAAAACACGTATGACATGGTGACGTCACGAACGGCACCATGACACCGCGGGCTCGCGAGCGCTTAAATGCGAGAATTTTAAAATATCAATTTTATCTATCAAACCTTTTTTAGGGTTCCGTACCCAAAGGGTACCAACGGGACCCTATTACTAAGCCTACGCTGTCCGTCCGTCCGTCCGTCCGTCCGTCCGTCCGTCTGTCAGCGGGCTGTATCTCGTAAACCGTAATAGATAGACAGATGAAATTTTCACATATTATGTATTTCTATTGCCGCTATAACAACAAATAATAAAAATTAATTAAATTAAAAAAATTAAATTAAAATATTTCCATGGGTACATGGAAATATTTTTATTTAATTTTTTTTAACGGAACCCTAAAAGAGCGAGGCCCGACTCGCACTTGGCCGATTTTATTTTCTGAAATAAGATATTTTTCGAAATAGTGGATACTACCGAACATCATCCAACACTCCAATAGTTTATCAAAATTAGTCATTGCCCCTTTCTGTGGTGATTGGCTGAATTTATGGCGTTCTAGTATAGTTCTTGCAATTCACGAGGGCGACTGACTTATGGTTGTGTGTGTGTCGTATCTGTATAAGTGTGAGCGAGCGCAATGTTTGCGCCTGCCCGCTCCCACCTAGGCGTTGACAGGCAAGCACACTTATGCAATGTGCATGTACACTATGTAACCACAAGTAAAGCTCACTCGCCTTCGTGAATTGCAAAAACTGTAACGCGTTTTAGCCAAAAGCGAGATAGTGTCGGCCAGTCAGAGGTGAGCTGAGGACAAGAAGCTTAAATATCTACCTACAAGGCGAGGATCACATAATGAAGTGAGGAATTTTGTCATTGAATTTACTGTTGTAACTGTGACGTCAACTGGATCACAACTGAAAATCAGCGCCTGGCATTGTAGGCATTTTTTGCATATGACGCAGGGAAGTGCTGAGCTTGTACAACCTTTCTGGGTGGTATCAGAGACGAAAATTGTATCTAAGTAGTTTTGTCTGTGTCACCATTGTAGAAATATTATAAAAAATTTATAATAATAATAAAATTCATATGGGAAAATATAATCGCGTCTGGACTCGAACCGGAGCTTTGTGGTTTCGGGCACCGCCCGATTTCTCGAGCTATTGGGACTTAATAGATGATGGCGAAATTTACCGTCGTATTCTAATGATATTGTAAGGGGTTTTTCATTGCTTGAAGACACGGATAAAACGACCTTTTCTAAAAATGAAACCTATAGCTAGATCGATTTATCACTCCCGAAACCCACTGCATACTAAATTTCATGAAAATCGTTGGAGCCGTTTCCGAGATTCAGATTATATCTATATTATAATATATCTATATATACAAGAATTGCTCGTTTAAAGGTATTAGATAGATAGATAGATAGATATTTATTGGTTGTCGCAATTTCAGTAGAGCCTAGCTACTAGCGTTGGCGAAAACTTCGGTTAAAGTGTAATTAACTCTAAGCTAAGTGATTGCTTCCAGTGATAAGTCTCATTCAGAGTTTCACTGTAGTTACACGAATTCAGAAATGTTATGAAACTTATTAACTTTGTAACTTATCCGGAGTCTCCGAGCCGAGTTCAGCCCTGAGCATATTCACAAGAGAAAGCGGGCTATTGTTTTGAATTTTTTTTTCACAGAGATATAAACAAAAAAGCGTGGGCGGTGTAGAGTGTACGACGACGCGACGCGACGCCTGGTTCAAATCCATAAATTCAAATTAAATTAAGGCGAGGAGGCAGACAAAGTTTAGGTATTTGAGGGGGTGAAAAGCAGGGGAAGGAGCGGAGTCGTAGTCCCGCCCAACGCGGGGCGCCCCGTGCGAAGCGCAGAAATGGCGCGAAGCAACTCTGGCGGGAAACAACTCCCGACTGACAAAACTGGTTATTTATGTAAACTTAATAGGTACTGTAACTTATTTTCGTCAATCCTACTATACTTTATTTGGCTCAGTTAGCATGGTTCCAGTTCATGTTCATAGCTAATCAAAAAAAAATTATACAGGTTCAATTCCTAACCAAATACAATAACATGCTTTTTTTACTTTTTTTTTTTTAATTTTTTGAAATGAGCCAAAGAAGAAATGCAGCCAGTATTCTTGGCTCCATTTCTCCATGACTTGTATGGTAATTAGATTAGTTTAGCTTTAGTTATATTGTAACATTTTAATTTTAAAAAATGCGTGAGTGTTGTGGAACACTCGGTTGGAACGAAGTCAAATAATAAATTAATAAAAAATTAATAATTAATAATATTCAAATTCAAATTCAAAATTATTTATTTCACGTAGGCCAACCTGTGGCTCTTGTGACAAGTCATGACTACCACCGGTTCGGAAAGCGGATTCTGCTGAGAAGAGCCGGCAAGAAACTCAGCAGTTGCTTTTTTCAAAATAATTATTTTACAATATTATTATGAAGCTATTACACTGTAATAAGTTTTTTTATACATCTTGTGGGCAGCTGGATGCCAAGCCAATTTAACCTATGCAACTTTGTTAGAATAAAATATAATATTTCCACAATGAGGGAAAGTTCCAAAAAAAAGTACTACAATTCAATTCACCTTACCGCCTAAGAGAGCGTAGAGAAGATCCAGCGATGTGTATATCTCCGTGGTCGTTGGAATTGTTTGATTAAGTGTCGTCATTGCTGCTCACAAATCGGTCTCCACAGTTACTTACCGGAGAAAATGCCTTCGTCTAGAATAGACATCAAGGCCTAAGGCAAAAATCGCATCCGTCCTCAGATGTCAAGTGATTATATACTTGCTCTTTGTGAGATGTTAGACTTCTATTTGGTTAGCTGTTGCGGCAGATGTGAGGCTTAAGCAATATTCATCTTGTCTGTACTCCCACTGGACTTCAACATGGGGTTATTCAAGAGGCGGAACAAATTGAAAAGCCGGTTACGCATTGGCGGTACGGTGCTGCGAATGTTAATAGGCAACGGTAATCACTTAGCATCAGGTGACCCGTCTGCTCTTTTGTTGGCTATTTATATTGAAAAAATAAGGAGAAACCTCGTACTGAGACACGTAGTGTGGGATGATAGGTGACGCGTGACGACACCCGTGGCTCGTCCCGTCGCTCCCGTGGGAAGCGGATGGGAAAAACAGAGGACTACAAAGGTCGATCATTATCATCATCATAAGCAACCCATTAACGGCTCTTTACTGAACGCAGGTCTTATCTCAGAGAAAGGTCTAGGCTATAGTCCACCACGCTGGCCCAATGCGAATTGGCGGACTTCACACACCTTCGAGAACATTATGAAGACCTCCCAGATGTGCAGGTTTTCTCACGATGTTTTCCTTCACCGTTGAAGCAAGTGATATTTAATTGCTTAAACGAACTTGACTCCGATAATTCAAAGGTATGTGCGTACCTGGGATCGAACCTGCGACCCCCTCCCCCCATAGGAGACCACAGTCCTAACCATTAAGCTAGGTACTACAAAGGTTGATAATAAGTAGTAAGTTACTTATATTTAAATTGCTAATAAAAAAAATGATTTGGAGGAAAAGTTGTCGTAGGACGAGGAAAAGAAAAATTAGTAGCAAATGACTTACAAAATTTTCACTGCAATTTTGATTCAGAACGTTCATAGCAGCAATATTTCGCCATCAGGAATCCGCTGTTATAATTAAACAAGCCATAAGCCTTACTCAGAAACTTTAATTAGCGCCAAAACTTTGCACTTCTGAACCTCACGATAGTAACGTTTTCAATCCACTTCTTCAAAAAAAACTTCGTAAAAATACTTTTGTTACTTTAACCCTTATACGTGTATGGTATAAAACCTGACTAAGAATAAATGTGTTTTTAGCTAACTTGAGTACCTATCTATTTGCTCATTGGTTTCATTTTGTAAACATAAAAAAAATATAGAGCAATTTTTTTTTTTAGGTTTTCAAAACTAAAGCTTTTTAATGTGCGTAGATCTTTACGGGTCTCATCTACCCTACAATAAAGTGTAGTCAATCGTTACCTTAGAAGTATCAATCGGTTTTATTTATTTATTTACAAGCTTTGAATACCCAGTTTGGGTGTAGCAACAATAGTGTAATTTATTGTGGTAGGGAGACCGATTTTACATATTATGCTTATCCGTATCATTAAAAAAATCATTGATTACGTAGTAACACTTTTCAATTAGGTACGTTTTTAATGTTTTTATAAACTTTATTTCCTTTTCAATGTTTCTGATGTTGTTAGGTAAATTATTGTAGATTTTTATTGACATTATGTAGGGGCTCGAACTGTGCAGTGCTAATTTTGATAGTGGGAGAATTAATTTGTTTGTATGTCTCTCGGGGAATCGGCGAGTTTTGTCTTCTTTTTTAGTATTTTTTAGTATAAAATAGTATTAGTTTTTTCATTACCACACAATATTTTTCCTAAAAAAACTCTATTTCTTTTTATCCTTATTAGAATAGGAGTTTCTCAATTAGACAGTACCTAAGTAGATGTGTTATACTATAGTGATCAATATGTATAAACTAATATTATAAAGAGGAAAGATTTTTTTCTTTGTTTGTACCGAATAGGCTCTGTAACTACTGGACCGATTTTGATCAATTTTTCACCAATAGAAAGCTAAGTTATCAGGAAGTAACATAGGCTATAATTTACTGCCAAAAAAATTAGAGATCCATAAGAAAATTGCAATAATGTAACCCAAAGTAGTAAAATTTTGCCTATAAAACGCATTATTTGGCGTGTGCTGATAAAACTATTGATGATACATAAAAATCATGTACTTCATGATTAAAGTACTCATTATTCTCTACAAAAAAGTCCCCAAGGGAATATATCTCACTATAATATTTAAGTCACAATAGTAGCTTTTGTGTTCTTAAATTTAATTAGAGCGCCTTTATTATCGTGGTATTAATTCTTCCTTACTAATACGTCATACTAATATTATAAATGCGAAAGCGTGTTTGTCTGTTGGTTTGTTGGTTTGTCCTTTAATCACGCTGCAACAGAGCTACGGATCGACGTGATATTTTGCATGGGTATAGTGGAGCACCTGGAGAGTGACATAGCCTTCTTTTTATCCCGGAAAATCAAAGAGTTCCCGAGGGATTTTAAAAACTACATCCACGCGGACGAAGTCGCGGGCATAATCATAGTACTTTATAACTCCGTCAAATCTGCGTCGTTCCACATTCTTTTTTTAAAGCGTTCAGGTAGGTAGGTACTATGCGATAATATTGGAGATGGTGCAGAAATGCGCACACTATGCCTACTTGTGATAAAAAGGCGAAGATTAGCTACCCTAAATTAAAATAAAAGAACATAGGTACCTAATGACCACTGCATTTCACTTCGAGAACGGGACGACGTAACTCGTATCTAACTAGAAATACCGGGCACAGGTCTCTGCTCGAATGAGAAGAACAGACTTCGCTCACCCTTGAGAACATTATGGAATTCTCAAGCATGCATGGTTCCTCAAGATATTTTCCTGTACCGTTATAGCAAGTGATATTACTTAAGTAATTGCTTAAAACCTTCTTAAAACGCACCTAACTCCGAAAAATCAGAGATAGAATAAAAATAATTTAACTTAATAAATAATAATTACTCACAGTAGCTAAAAGGACGTACTTCCTACTTCCATACCTACATAATATCATATTGTATTAAAATTAATTTTTTATCTTTAATATGCCTACGTACCGATGTTCGCTGTAGGTAGATATTTTTCAGTGACATTATAATCATGAACATCTAAAAGGAACTCTCGCCGACCTCATTAGGTTCTCAATTACGTAAAATATCGAGAAGCGTACCATCGTCAATTTTCCTTCATGAATAATAATTTTAAAAGATTTCTTTCCCGCCGTCTCACCTGTAAAAGGAAAAAAATTCTATCCTGATTGAATTGTGCGTGATTTTAATAAAATTGTCCTACATCCTGATTCAAAACGAATATTTAATCAGAACTAATATTTTTTTCCCTAAAATATGCGTCATTTTGTTAAAATATTAAAATTTTGTCGGTAACGCCTTCATAATTTTGCAAAGCAATTACGGGGACGATCATTTTTGAGGAAAAATGTAATTCAGAATGATTTACGCCATCGTGCCGGACCACCGAAAACTGATGACCTCAGCTTAGCCAGGCCTGTGTCACTCCGCGTGTAGGTATTAAAAACATACCTACAGGCGGCGGCCCTTGCGCAAGGGCCAATCTAGTAGGCTGCCGCAAACGAAAAAAGACACACGCGCGCGCGCTATTTGTTCGACCACGTTCAACTTTCTCAATAATTGCAAGATGGACACAAAACGAAAAAAAGCAAAAAGATACTGTGCAGTATTTAATTGTTTAAATACGGATGGTGATCGAAATTTAACTTTTTTTTGGTTGCCTAAAGACGCTGACAGGTAAAACCTACTTTGATTGGATTACATTATGTTCCTATTTGAAATTAAATTAATTCAAACTACAAACCTTTTCTCCCCTTGTTGAACAAAGTACTATTCCAATACCCTAAAAGTATTTAAAAGTACAATAAAAAGACATTTTAGTCGTTTCACTCGAGTTGCATTTCATTTGTCGTATTCATTTACGAACTTAGACTAAGAGCCCAACGCAAAATATTTACGGTGATACTATAGGTGATACCTATGGAATTCTTTTCAACTTAAAGGAAGTTTGCGAATCCATATTGCGAATTTCTTGCTTGGAAATAAATAAATAAATAATTTTAAAAATAAAATAATATTTTGCAATATTGCAGTAAAACTGTAGGTGCAAGATAAAAAATATTGAGTTAGTTTCGGTGAGCACTATTCACACTCAGCACACATTTAGGTACTAGCTGGTACTAGCTGATACCCGCGGGTTTGCTCGCGCCTTAGTTTTTTATTTTAGAAACTGATATCGGTTTTTAACTGAAGACTAATTTTCATAGATGTAGTAGTTTTCTTAAAATTTCAAGATATGCAACCAGCGCCAGTAATGACGTTGTAATTATTTATAATAATATACATATAGTTATAATGCCGAATATCGTTCAAATTCATTCAATATAGTAACTAGACGGACAAGAAAATAAAAATTATAAAAAAAATGGTCTTGAACAAAATGTGTTTTATTTTATTACTTCATTAAATTAAATCTTTGGCAATAATCGTATAGCATATACAATTATGCAGCTAGCTCTTAGACTGCATGAACGTACTCGGCGCTGTCTGCTGCGCGTTGCCCGCCACAAGTAGGAGTAAACGCTCGTGCTGTGCGCTAGATGGCGTAAGTAGTTTCTCGAAGTAGCCAACCCTAGTCCGCGGCTCTTTCAATACGTATAACCACGTATAACTTATTAAGAACCGTAGTCCAGTGAGTTAAGGCCCATATTCCCTCAAAAAAAATTTGGTAGGTATGTAAATGAACACGTGCTCGACTGGAACGCGAGCTAAATTAAATCATATTGTTTATCAGATTGAGTACATATTTCTTTGAAAACCATTGCGAAGCAAAGCTTCTGTACGCTAGTTACTAGTTATTATTCTGTGGCTTAGCTGTACACAGTCTTGCAAATGATCCCACCTCGAATGCAATTTTAGAAAGCGTAAAGTCAGAAGATCGCGCAGGAGATCATGAATGTCGCGAGGCCAGTGGTGTGAATGAGAGAGGTGGTGAGCGAAGCGAGCCGTCAGCCGCCAACCACTGATCCGTAACGAAAGAATATCAAGTGATTAAAGCTGAATGAAGAAACGACGAAAGTGTGTCCTGTGGCATTACCAATGTCCTGTGGCCTTAACATCCTTGGGCCCACGCTATCGAATGAGTTGCATAATAGTGCTTCTTTCTTCTTGGATCACAGATACGGAAGCATGAGTTCCTACATTATCCTGTACAAACCGTTGTGTTAATTAATATATTAAGTTCGTGTGTCTTCTATTGAACATGGGTTCGAAGAGGAATGTAACTTACAAAGCGCGATAGGTCCTAACACGCCGCGTCAATACCAACTAAGGAAACGTACCGTGATCGGATCGTGCCCCAAGCTGAACGCTATCAAGATTTTTATGTACGGATGCTGATTGGTCCGAGTAAAACGTAACGTTAACTTTATTAGGGCTTTTTGTCTGTGGCGGGAAACAAGAAGCGCGTATTTTTATTTAAAATTTTAATTATCTCTTTAAAATATCCACTTTTGAAGGAAAAGAGATGGTCCAGTTTGGGTGTACTCTTGTACACTATACCATGAAAAGCAGAAAAATACAGAAAGTTCATTAAAAATAAAATAAATTAGAACATCGCAATAAATAACTTGCTAAAATAAAAATAATTTCAAGTTTTTCGGTACTACTTGCAACACTTACAAGATGGCGTCCTTCAATCCGAGTTTAAGCTATAGAGAAGATAGGTATCATGTAGACGCGCATCTATTTTCAAATGGCTGTCTTATTTTTTAATTTATTCCTGTTCCAAGCTCAGTGCTTGCAATCACAGAGTACTTTGTTATTAACAAAGTACTCTGTGGCACAAGATAGCTTTCTGGTCGTGGTGTTGAGAGCTCGTGAATTCTTCTTCTTGTGTTTTTTGTGGATTTTCTGGCGATTTGGCGTTTTTATTTGAACTTTGGATCTGCTACTACTTATTTGACTCGGCTTTCGTTTACGGATTTCAAGATTTGCGTGTGATTGGGATTTTGAATCGATATTGGACATTGTAGATTGCAGTACCTACCACATTTTGAATTATCAGGCAGGTATGTCTAATAGAAAGATGCTATTTTTTTAAAGTTATAAAATATCTCATCATAATTATAATATCTCATGATATTTTGACAGCTAACCTCATTACGTCAAAAAACATGAATCCGCCCGCCATTATCCAGATTATACTTAGCTAGTTAAGTTACGTCACGTGGAGATAATAAATAATTTTTTGCTCCATAATTTAGATGAGTTCGTGGATTTGATTAATCAAAAATGGGTTCATATTCTATTTTCTTTTATTTTATCACTGGTACAAGACCAGACCCAGACTCAATACAATTTTGGACGTCTCCTTTCGGAAATTTTTCATTAAAAAATAAATAGAAATGCCGTCCGATAGTGACGGCAATAATACAGGCACGGATTACGAGGCGGGCGGCAAAAGGAAACCGCCAAGGCGTAGCCAAGACATTCACAAGGAAAATGATGGTTTCTATAAGCCATACTACAAATCAAATTATAAAAGGGTTTTCCCTGAATCAGTAGGAATGGCTGAATACACGGTTTATATTGAAAGTCGTAAAGAAGAAGTGAAACTTGGAAATACGAATCCCTTAATGTTGGCGGGAATTTTTAAAAACGAAATTAAAGGAGTCATCAATATCAGACGAATAAACGCCTCTAAAGTAGGAGTGATGTTTTCGCGGGCGATCAACGCCAACGACTTTTTAAAAAATGAAAACTTCTTAGAGAAGTATGATTACAAGGCATTTAAATTCCAGCAAAGGCGGTGGAAACAATCGGGGTATTAAGGTATGTTCCCATCAGTATAAGCAATGAAGAACTGTTTATAAAACTGTCGTCAAAATATGAGATCGTCGCCGTGCGTCGCTTTACAAAAAAAGTTAATGGACAGATCAAACCCTTTAGTTCTGTAAGTATTACTTTTTTGTCGACCAACTTACCCGATTATGTACATCTGGACTTATTCCAATATAGGGTGCATCAGTATGTTGCCCCACTATTACAATGCTTTAAATGCTTTAAGTTTAACCACGGAGCAAAGATTTGTAAGTCAGTGCAACGGTGTTCAATTTGTGCAGAGGAGCATCGTTACACTGAATGTACGGAAAATGCGGTAGTTAAATGCATAAATTGTGGTAGCCCTCATGTCGCAATCTCTAGAGATTGCCCAATAAAGAAACAAAAAATGGATGAAAAGTTTAATAGGTCTTCTTATGCAAAAGTTTTACAAACAAAACAAACTCAAATTTTATTTAACAATTATAATGAAAATTTCCCTTCAATACCAAAAACAACAATGAATCCAATAACAGTGGACCAACCACAAGTTAATTCTAATGACACTCCTAAAGTACAGAAATCAAAGACGGAAACTCCCCAAACTAATACCACAAATAATAATAATGAAACTCTTATTGACCAAATTATAACAAATGACAATATTTTGAAAGCACTTATTGGAGCATTGGTTGCCATGGGTAACTCAGGCCGTAAACTTACAACATCGAATGTAAAAGAAATGCTTATTACTAATCTTAAAAACAATGGATAAACAATTTATTAAAATATCACAATTTAATATACAATCTATTAATAATAAAAAGCCTTTGCTTATTAATTATCTAGTTCAAATTGATATAGATATCTGCTTGTTAAATGAAACATGGCTGAGAGAAAATAGACTTATCAATATTCCTAACTACAATTATTTCATTAATCAAAATGGAAAAAATGGACGTGGTGGAGTAGCAATTTTAATTAAAAATAATTTCAAATACTTTGTTGTCCCTACACCATTCTATGATTATATGCAGTCAGTAGCTATAAACCTTACTACAAGTCTAGGTAATATCTCCATTTTATGTGTTTATGCTCCACCCAGTGGGGGTCGCTTTAAGGTCAGAAGATTAAAACAAATAACTAGTGGTTCGCCCCGAACTGAGACCTCGCGGTAACGGTATCCCATGATTATTCATTCAATCGATACATGATAACCAAAACTGACATTATTATTATGCCCGTTTTCACCAAACATACCTAAATCATCCCCTAAGTAGGAGTCTCTTAACGTAGGTAGCTCCTAAATATAATCCTAAGTCCTAACATCCGTCCAAATATCCTTTTAGGTGTCCCGTACAGGATCGTGATAAATAAGTTGACAGAAAACATCAATCACCTAACTTATAGGTAGCCCGTAAAGGTTAGGGAACGTTAGTGAAAACATTGAATTATTATGTAGGTACTAACGAGTGAAACCGGGTTACGGGCATCTGTACAAATCGTCATCTATCGACGCGAATAGAAAATATACAATATTTAACTAAAATTTAACTAAAAAATAATTTTAATTGAATAATATGGTACAAAAAAAATTACAATACAATTATTGTATTATAATAAGTAACTAAATAATAATGGTCGACGCAAAACTGTTTTTGGGATAGGTCGTTAGTCGTAACTCGTAGTTCCATGGGAATAGTTACTGACTGCGCCATCTATTAGCATTATTGTGAAGCTATGTTGATGCTATATGAATTACTGATGTACATTAAAAATTAAATAATCTCGTTTCTTTATAATATTCATATAATTTTAGTATTTGTTGTTCAAGTACAGGATATAAGTGACCTAAAAACATAAAATCAGTTTGAAAATCCATAGCGGATTTTCCTAGAGAGCGTCTTCAAGCGAGCGTATAAAATCGCCACTTTGAAAGCCCCCCATTTCGTCAATTTTAAGGGAAAAATTAAAAAAAAAATATTTTTGTACTCAGTTCAAAATTATCTTTAAAATGATACGTAACAATTTTATGTAACGCGATATTTTTTTTTTTACTTCGCATTCGCTTCTATGAGAGCCCCCCTGAAATAAAGATTTTTATAACTTTTTAAGCCATTTTCGGCTGGAGGCCATCGGTTTACATATTATATCTAAATTTGAAGTAATTACGTTCAGTAATTCAAAAGTTATAAGGCTCTGACAGACGGACGGACGGACGGACGGACAAGTGCAAATCGCTCTAGTTAACTCAGAGACCTCGCTTCGCTCGGTCAATTAACAGTCTACCTGCGCCAGTTCTGCTTTCAAGTGATTTAAATGCTCACCATATTGCTTTCGGATGTCTCACAACAAAAACTAGAGGTACTGATATCTATAACATGTTGGATGAAAGTGATCTTTGTATATTAAATAATAGAAGTCCAACCACAGTAGGGAGCATTCATTTTAATCAATCTTCTATTGACATTTCATGTGTTACTCCTTCTTTAGCTCCTTTATGTGATTGGCATGTACATGATGATCCTATGGGTAGTTATCACTATCCAACCATAGTTGACTTATATACTTGTATTGAAAAGTATGATATAGGAGAACCTTGTGAACGTTTCAATTATAAAAAAGCAGACTGGTCAAAGTTCCAGGCTGAAACAAAAAAAATGTTTGAAAACTTCACAATTGATACATCCAATATACTTGGTACTTATGAAAACTTCTACACCTCACTTCTAGAAATAAGGAAAGATTGTGTACCTATAATTTCCAAACCTAATAAGTTTGTTATGAGAAAACCAGTTCCTTGGTGGGACACAGACTGTTTAGAAGCTGTAAAGAAAAGTAAAAATGCTTTAAGATTTTATAAATTAAATCCTACAATAGAAAATTACATAGAATATAAAAAAATTGATGCCTTCAAAAAGATGTTAATTAGTGAAAAAAAGAAAACAAGTTGGAGACGAATTTGTGATTTATTTAATAGATATACTCCAATAAGTTATATCTGGAATTATATTAGGAGATTTAAGAGGGTACCTGTATATAAGCCACCAAAAAATTATGATTGGATTCCTTCTTTCTTAGATAAATATGCACCCACAATAGCACCAACTAAAAAAGAAATCGATATTTTAAATTTAAATTCAATATTTAATCAGATAGGTAGTGACAGTAGCTCTTTTCTCTTAAAAGCATTTACTTGGCATGAATTTACTGCAGCCATCCAATCAAGGAGAGATTCCACTCCGGGATTGGATGATATTACATACAAACTTATTAGCAACATGCATGTTAATGGACAAAAAACTCTTTTAAAAATCTTTAATTTACTTTGGGACATTCAATGTATACCAAAATCTTGGAAAACGCAATGCGTGATACCTATTTTGAAACCTGACAAACCAGAACATGACTTCAACTCCTACAGGCCAATTTCACTTTCCTCTTGTGTAGGAAAATTATTTGAATATATGTTAAAAACTAGACTAGACTATTACATTGAAGCGAATCATATTCTACCTGAACAACAATTTGGTTTCCGGAAAGGTAAAAGTGCAGCAGATAGTTTTGCCTCTTTGATCTCAGATATAAATCATTCATTTATCAGTCATACAACCTCAGTTTGTGCATTTATTGATATACAAGGCGCATTTGATAATGTAAATCCTTCCATATTGGCTAGTATTCTGTGTGAGATTGGTATTCCTGGAAAAGTTTGTAAATGGATTTTTAATTTTCTATATGACCGAACTATGTATGTTAAATTTAATAACATTATACATGGCCCTAGAAATGTATATAAAGGAACCATGCAGGGTGCTACTATATCTCCCTTGTTATATAATATATATACATGTTTAGTAAGTAAATATATTACAGATCGAAATATAAACTTTTTGCAATTTGCTGATGATCTCCTTGTATATACTGTAAATAAAGATGTAAATATAGCTGTAAATAATTTAAATTTAGCATTAGAACAAGTTCACGAATTCTATTCAAATAAGTTAAAATTAAACATTAGTCCTAGTAAAAGTGGAGCTATAATATTCTCCAAAAAAAATGATTCATGCGACAGTTTTGTAAAATATAATAACACACCATTGCCTTGGTTAATGAAAAAAAAAAATTTTTAGGAATAATGCTTGATCAGAAGTTAACTTTCCAAGATCATGTAAATAATATATGTAAAAATGCCTATTATGGTCTGAATGTTTTAAAATCGCTAGCAGGGGTACATTGGGGAGCTGACCCCAAGTTGTTATCAATGCTTTATAAAAGTATAGTTCGAAGTCATTTTGATTACAGCACATTAGCATACATAAATGCAAATAAATTGATTTAAAAAAAATTAGATATAATTCAGAATAATGCATTGCGTATAATAACTGGGGCTATGTGCTCTACACGAATCCATGTAATGGAAGTAGAAAGTTGTATTCCTCCACTTTTACTAAGAAGACTACAAATTGCTGAGCGGTTTTGTGTTAAATTAATCAGCTCAAAAAATAATTTAGTTTTAAAGAAAATACTTCGCTATGAAGTGCCTGACTTTGATATAAGCTCATATATCGATGTAAATATGCTTTTATCTGGTCGATTACCAGACATTCTAAGGATTGTTCTATACTCATAGACCCAAACCAAAAATATGTATAAAAGCAATCCATGGCCTTTATATAAAATAGAACTAGTATTTCGCTCGGTGCGCGAGCTGCTAAAGCAGCTCGCGGGAAGTGTTTTACTAAAAGTAAGGCGCGTGGGTGCGCGGCCCGCTAAAGCGGACCGCGATTGTTCGGCTTTATTTATTTCGCTCGGTGCGCGAGCTGCTAAAGCAGCTCGCGGGAAGTGTTATTACTACAAGTAGGGCACGTGGGTGCGCGGCCCGCTAAAGCGGACCGCGATTGTTCGGCTTTATTTATTTCGCTCGGTGCGCGAGCTGCTAAAGCAGCTCAAGTTTTCTACGTTTTTAATTCGGGGACGTGTGGCGTGAACAATATTTTTCTCATAAAAATCTTGATAAGTTAGTTCGTCAAAATTTATCCCAGCAGGCCGATTTAAATAAGTAATTAAATCTGACCGATTGTTTTTGTTTGTTTGTTGTTCGATTTGCAGCTTCCGTTTCAGTGCCAGGTTTAAAATATACGTATTGTGATCCTTCCAGATGAACAACGAGTTGTTTGACATTAGGTTCGCGGCAAACTAAATCAAATTCTAAGATACGCCATGTCGCTTCGCAGGATCCTAAATATCTTTTAGTTACGTAATTCTCTACTTCATCATTACGATTTTCGTCTAAAACAACTGCTACGCGAGAATGATCAGCGCCTTTTGTGATATATTTAAATAAGTATTTTATAACGGCAGTAGCTGTGGACACTTCGAAGTTAATATGACAATCGTACTTAAGGAGTAAGGCGGCGTTGTATGGAACTACCCAAAGATCGTTGATTTTAATTTTTTTACCTCTGTATGTTATTTCAGCTTCGTTCTGACTATTGCGCCTTAAATTAACGAAGCCTCTGTTATCGCAAAACGTAGTGTCCGTTTCGCGTTTCGGAAAAAATTTAGAACATTTTTTTTCTTCATTATCCCAACAAGGAAGATCAGTTCTATTAGAAAGGCCACAAGGACCATGGATCATGTGATCGATTACACTTTTGCGCAACCTTCCTTGAGCTTCGGATGGATTAGGTATATCGGCTCTAACAAATTTGTCAATATCGGTATTATGCATAGGGCCTCCGCCTTCTACTCGAAAACAAATATGTGCATGAGGTAGGCCTCTTTTTTGAAATTCAATAACATACATGAGATAAACAAAGTTTCCAAACCATTTTCCGGAACGGATATCTTTAATTAATTGTGATAATTTTAAATTAAAAACTCTGGCACAAATTAGTGGATTCGCTTTTTGTCCTGAAGGGACTGACTGTTTAATTTCAACCCAATTTGGATTACAAGTAACTGTAATAAAAAAGGAAGGTTGACCTAATCTATGTACTAAAGCTATAGAATCCAGATACTTTAATTTCATGTACCTGGGACTCCCAGTAAAACTATATGGGAGATATATTTTTCCAGGGACAATACCGCCCTCGCCTTGAATAGTCTCGTCATTATTTAGTGCTTCAATTTCATGAAGAGGTGCTGACCTTACAGCAGAGTTTGATTTTTTAGTCTGCATATTGGTAATATAGCGTAACCGTTCATCAGAAATCCTATTAAACATATCTATAATCCACTCCTCTGAAAGACGATTAAATTCCGAAAATCGCGATTCTGATAGTAATAAGCATCTAATGTACTTTAATTGTGTCAGCTTACTGCCTTTGTTGTCTAATTTATTTGGGTACCAACCGGGGTTACCATGTGGATACAGTAAAGGATATTGAAAACTTTCAAAACACGGATGTAAAATATCAACTGTGTGGGGGCGACGGCGGCCTTCTTTCCAAATAGCGATACAATGAGGAGTGAATTGTTCTACTTCTGTTCTTATAATGGCGGCCACTTCCCTGCCTACTGGCGAATCCCCTAAAATATTTCCATGCGAGCGGCGTGACGTTTGTTCAAAAATAATGTGAGCATTTTCGGAAGTTTCGCGATTTAACTGTTTGAAACATTCAATGTATGGATTTACGTTATGCATAAAATTTGTTATTGAACGAATCACTTGCATATCTAGATTTAGATTTTGAGCTTGTCGTTCGCGAGTTTCATTGTCGTCATGCACGTACATTCCGATAGGATTAGCACTATCTGAATATCCTAAATCAAATACTCTGTGATAAATGCGACCTTGAATTTTTTAAAATGTTATTCCAGTGTTAGGTTGCTGGTATCCGTGAGAAACGCCTAACGCAGAGAAAGCGAATAAATTATTGTAAGCGCGCGGTCTATTTAAAAACGACGTATGGTTATAAAACTCTTCGGTAAGGGGTTCTAAATTTTGAACATTGTAGGCGCCTTGTCCGCAGCACCATTTTGTGCGAGTTTTCTCTTCAAAAAAGAGTCGAGTTTGACAGAATGAACACATGTGTATATCAGGACCTAACAGTGTCGATTTTTTTAATGAAAATAATTTGATTATATTAAGTTCTTCGTCGCGTTTTTGGGCAATTAAATTTGATCCTCGCAATTCAGGCTAGACACTTCTGTTTTTTGTATTATACCGTTGAACGGAAGCTGTATTTATTTCCGGATGTTTTTCGGTGTAAGTTTTTACCGCTTTTTGATGTATTTCCGGATGTTTTTCGGTGTAAGTTTTTACCGCTTTTATATTTATTTCCGGATGTTTTTCGGTGTAAGTTTTTACCGCTTTTTGATGTATTTCCGGATGTTTTTCGGTGTAAGTTTTTACCGCTTTTATATTTATTTCCGGATGTTTTTCGGTGTAAGTTTTTACCGCTTTTTGATGTATTTCCGGATGTTTTTCGGTGTAAGTTTTTACTGCGTCTCTATTCACTGCTGGGTTACTTTTATTATATTTTTTTGATGCATCTAAATGCGCATTTTGTTTTGTTGGTTTACGTCCCCGTTGTTGTTTTTTAGGCCTACCGACTTGTTTTTTGGAAACGGCACTATCAATCGCGGGAACTTTTTCATCGTTTGATATTTTTCGTTTTAGAGGTCTGCTTATTTCGGAATTTTGTGATGCATTAATTACACGGGTGTTTAATCTTTCCAGAATTACAACTGGTTTTAAAATGTTTAATTTTGGATCTGTGAGAATCGACTGTAGCTGTAAGTTTGTGGATAAATTTTCATTGAAAGCGGATAGATTTTCCACGCGGATTTTATTGATTTGATATTCACCGATAGAATGTGTATAACTTGTAATTATTAATGTAGCTAATGATTCTAAATTTTCCGAACAAAACAGTCTTGCGACGTTCAAATTTTCGTTGTTGTTTATTTTGTTTGTTTCGTCTACGCCGTGACTATTGAACAAGTAATATTTGTCATTGTAACGCCAAAACGACATTGTTTTTAGTTGACCTGTAATTAAATAGCTATCTGTAGCATCTGTATGACGTTCATTAAAAATTTCACGAATGAAAAGGTTTTTTAAAATAAGTATGGAATTTTTCACATTAAAATTATCGCCATTTTCTGGAAATATACCATTTGTAATCCAGTCTTTTGATATTTGAGCCAAAAAATTACCGACGCGGATGTCAGAAGGCAATTCTGAATCAGGATCTAAGTAAGTCGTTTATAATGCGCACGTACAACTCATCTCCGCAAGATAAAATTGAATCAATTTCACGGGGGGTAAAATCGAGTCTCCTTTTGAGACATGAATATATATGGACGCGTATGTTGAGATAGCAACACATTGCGCGTTTACCTTTGTTCCGGTTGATGCATCAAGACGCAATTGTCCCTGATGCATCGAACCTATAAATAAAAATAAATGTTGTGATCCATGCAATCATTATAAAAGTGTATTGTGTGGATAATAATAATTTTATTATTCTATTTATAATAAGAAATAACATGTTTTGAAGTTTTGCCGTCAGAAATGTGAGATGATTAATGAATACGATAATCAAAAATTTACCAAAAATTCTTAGGACTTATATTGTATATTGAAAAAAAAATGATTTATATAATATTTAGTTTTTCACGAGATATGTACTAAACTAAATGAAGGTTTATCAAATCACTTGAAACTTTGTGACAGTCCCTATAAATATAAGGTGGTTTGTACGACCAGCTGCATTAATGCATTAAGCTTTAAGGTTTAAATCGTGCGCAAACATTGCTCGCATGGTCACTCCAATCACTCCAATGTCAACCTTAAGTGAACCACATAAGATTCAAACGATTTCAGTTCATACCACTATAAAATGTCGACAATATCAACCTTAAGACAACTGTATTAGGTTTAAAACATTTTTTCAACACATTTGCTCATAAAGTGGCACTATGTTCACCGCAATTAGGCACATAATAACACCTATAATCAAACTGTGACTTCTTCATTACTATTATTCACAAGTGAGATATAGACTTTATTTTTAATTTTATTGGTTGAGTTGCTTTCGTAGTCGTAATTCCTAGTTCTGTGGTTGCTATGTTCTCAAAAAAGTTTCGATACAAAAAAAATTGTGTTCAATAGTTCAAATAAATTAATGTAGGTACCTATTGCTTGCTCATTTTATGCAACTTTGTATTTAAATAGATAATTTCAATTACTATACTAATTGTATAATAAAACTCACGTATGTAAATATAACTTTTTTTTTGTAATAAAGAAAACTTGAAATTTCCCATTTTGTACGTGGCTAAAACGCTATTCGCGAAAAGTCAATAAAAAAATCTTCATTCTTTTAGTCTATGGCTGATCACCATTGTAAGATTACTACATTATTTACTAATTTTTCCCGCCTTGTTTTCACTGTTGAAATTACGGTTATTTTTTAGTATTATTTTCTTCACAAGTGTTTTGAAAAACGTCGTATGATACACGTGTGTATTGATGATTACCGTCCTCGGCTATCTTAAAATCCTCATCTAATGGCTCGGGTCTCAATGGCGCCCTAGCGGCAATCACCAATATAAAACACTTGTACGACAATGTACTATCATTCCTACTCCTGTCTACTGACTTTATTGAGTGATTGTTTCATAATTTCATAGTTTCGTCCATACCATCATATCCATTCTCAGTCCAGCACCATGTCATCATAATATTGCATTGTCACGCGATTTACACATGTATACAAAATTTTAGCTCAATCGGTAATCGGGATGTGGATCAAATTTAATTCGCAAGATTTTAAAACAAACATTTAAACAAGTGAAAATAAATAAAAGCTTATAAAAAAACTTGAGAGGTGTTAAGGGACACCTGGATGGAATGAAGTTCCTTTCGATTAATTTGAAATAAGAAAAGCAAAAAATATAAAATAAAATATAAAAGCCGTCTATAAAATATAAAAAAGCCGCCTATAAAATATAAAAAACAGTAAAGAAATAAATCTAGATTGGAGACATCTGAACTCGAACCTGAGTCTTCTAATTTTGGGGCCACCCGATACTTTAATCTATTTATCTGAGCCAATAAAACACAGTAGAAGGCGACGAAATTTACCTTCGTATTCTAATTAGCAGTTACAACTATAGCAAAAAGTGTCGTTAGAACTTTTGATCTTAATTTTTTCCATGTAGCCTCCTTTCGTAACGCGCAATAAGGAACTACGTTCCAAAAACTTTGTTTTATAGGTAATGTAGTTTAAGAAACATTTTATTTGCGGTGCAATCTAATGTGACCTAAGTGCCCGGCCTGCGGCCGGGCACCTGGACGTTCATGTACAACCCTAACCTAACCTAACTTTAGATTTTGCTAAAAAGTGTGTACACGTGATCATGTTAGGTTAGGTTATGTAAGGTTAGGTTGTGCGGGGCATATGCCGTTCAACCAATCAGCGCGCGAGGTGCGTTCCGTTTTACAATTTGATAGTTTCACTTCGATAGATTGCAATCTACCGAATAAGAATACGTTAAATTGTAAGCAGCACGAGATGTTGAGGTTCTCAATCTCTCGACAATTCACAATCGCGCGAGATAGATTACAACATAATGGTATTTACAATTTTACGGTGTCATAAAATATTAATAAAAAATAATAGGAAAATATTTACCTTTAACAATGGCTGCACTTACGGGTTGAAACATTTGGTCTGAAGATTTTCGTTGCATTTTGTTCTATAAAAATAAATAAAATATATTAAGTATATTATTATGTATTTAGAAAAATAGAAAAATACCAAACTTTTGTTCTAAATTAATGTATTATATGCAAACTTGTTTTTGTAAATTTAATGTATGTATATGTTACGGTAAATAGGATTAATTGAAAATTATTAATAATTACCGATCATTATTAATAATTACCAAGATTAATGGTAAAAGTAATAAATTATTCACTTTTTTCGGTGATTATTAATAATTAAACCTTACCTTACCTTACCTTATTAATTGACCGAGCGAAGCGAGGTCTCTGAGTCTACTAGAGTGAATTTGCACTTGTCCGTCCGTCCGTCCGTCCGTCCGTCCGTCCGTCCGTCCGTCCGTCCGTCCGTCTGTCAGAGCCTTATAACTTTTGAATTACTGAACGTAATTGACCGAGCGAAGCGAGGTCTCTGAGTTTACTAGAGCGATTTGCACTTGTCCGTCCGTCCGTCCGTCCGTCCGTCCGTCCGTCCGTCCGTCCGTCCGTCTGTCAGAGCCTTATAACTTTTGAATTACTGAACGTAATTACTTCAAATTTAGATATAATATGTAAACCGATGGCCTCCAGCCGAAAATGGCTTAAAAAGTTATAAAAATCTTTATTTCAGGGGGGCTCTCATAGAAGCGAATGCGAAGAATTTTTTTTTTATTTGCGATTCATAGGTTTTCTGTGTATCATTTTAAAGACAATTTGGAACAGAGTACAACCGTATTTTTTTTTTTATTTTTTTCCTAAAATTGACGAAATGGGGGGCTTCCAAAGTGGCGATTTAATACGCTCGCTTGAAGACGCTCTCTGGGAAAATTTTCTATATATTTTCAAGTTCTACTTATTTTCTTACTTCACTTGTATCCTGTACTTGAACAACAAATACTAAAATTATATGAATATTATAAAGAAACGAGATTATTTAATTTTTAATGAGCATCAGTAAATTTCACATAGCTTCACAATAATGCTAATAGATGGCGCAGTCATTAACTATTCCATTGAACTAGGAGTTACGACTACGATTTATCCCAAAAACAGTTTTGCGTCGACCATTATTATTTAGGTACATAATATAATAACATATTATTCAATTAAAATTATTCTTTAGTTAAATATCATTTTGTATATTTTCTATTCGCGTCGATAGATGACGATTTGTACAGATGCCCCTAACCCGTTTTGACTCGTTAGTACCTACATAATAATTCAATGTTTTCACTGACGTTCCCTAACCTTTACGGGCTACCTATGATAAGTTATGTGATGATTACTGTCAACTTCTTAATCACGATCCTGTACGGGACACCTAAAAGGACATTGGGACGGATGTTAGGACTTAGGATTGTATTTAGGAGCTACCTACGTAAAGAGACTCCTACATAGGGGATGATTTAGGTATGTTTGGTGAAAACGGGCATAATAATAATAATGTCAGTTTTGGTCGTCATGTATCGATTGAATGAATAATCATGGGATACCGTTACCGCGAGGTCTCAGTTCGGGGCGAACCACTAGTTACTTCAAATTTAGATATAATATGTAAACTGATGGCCTTCAGCCGAATATTGGATAAAAAATTATAAAAACCTTTATTTCAGGGGAGCTCTCATAGAAGTGAATGCGAAGTAAAAAAAAAATTATCGCGTTACTTAAAATTGTTACGTATCATTTTAAAGATAATTTTGAACCAAGTACAAAAATATTTCTTTTTTAATTTTTCCCTTAAAATTGACGAAATGGGGGGCTTTCAAAGTGGCGATTTTATACGCTCGCTTGTAGACGCTCTCTAGGAAAATCCGCTATGGATTTTCAAACTGATTTTATTTTTTTAGGTCACTTATATCCTGTACTTGAACAACAAATACTAAAATTATATGAATATTATAAAGAAACGAGATTATTTAATTTTTAATGGGCATCAGTAATTCATATAGCATCAACATAGCTTCACAATAATGCTAATAGATGGTGCAGTCAGTAACTATTCCCATGGAACTACGAGTTACGACTACGACCTATCCCAAAAACAGTTTTACGTCGACCATTATTATTTAGTTACATAATATAATACAATAATTGTATTGTAATTTTTTTTGTACCATTTTATTCAATTAAAATTATTTTTTAGTTAAATTTTAGTTAAATATTGTATATTTTCTATTCGCGTCGATAGATGACGATTTGTACAGATGCCCGTAACCCGGTTTCACTCGTTAGTACCTACATAATAATTCAATGTTTTCACTAACGTTCCCTAACTTTTACGGGCTACCTATAAGTTAGGTGATGTTTTCTGTCAACTTATTTATCACGATCCTGTACGGGACACCTAAAAGGATATTGGGACGGATGTTAAGACTTAGGATTGTATTTAGGAGCTACCTACGTTAAGATACTCCTACTTAGGGGATGATTTAGGTATGTTTGGTGAAAACGGGCATAATAATAATGTCAGTTTTGGTTATCATGTATCGATTGAATGAATAATCATGGGATACCGTTACCGCGAGGTCTCAGTTCGGGGCGAACCACTAGTTATACTGTATACACGACTAAGAATTCATTGCTTAGGTATTTAGCATTCTTTAAATTAGTAACTTACCTATTTGAATTCGATGTAAATTATTAGACTTCTACTAATTTGTGTAGGTAGGTATGGTTATTAATTTTTCTTGCAACATTTGCTCCTTCCTTTAACTAAGTAGGTAATCATTAAGACCGGGCGTAACGTGAAATAGTCAGACGCAGATTTGATTTTTACAGTAGTAGATCAAGCTTCAGCTATCCAAAAAAAAACATGCAATAATTACATTAAACTTTCAAGTGACTGAACAGACTGAAAACATAAAATGGTGAAAGGAGATCAACCATTTTGGCCCAATTTTGAAAGTGCCGGCCAACTAAAATAAACTTTATATTAAAAAAAAAATAGAATAATTATAACAAAATAAAGATTTTTTATTATTAGACCAAATCTCTAAGTCAAGTCTGTGAGATAATAATTCAAACTGAAAACAGCTTCGAATTCACCTAACTTGGAATTTTGGCTTATTTTTGAAAGTGCCAGCCAAGTAAAATAAACTTAATTTCATAATCTCTATTATATTATAATATATTCTCTAATTAATTAATAATTCTCTATTATATTATAATTATATTCTCTATTATAAAATGTTTATTTTGGTCTACTCTTAGAGCAAAATAAACACTTTATTACTATACCTACTAAATTAAAAGTCTTAAGTAAATTCTCTCAGATTATATTTAGTTATGAATTCACCCTCTAATCACCCAGCCTCCATACATTTTGGGCTACTATAAATTTTGGGCTACAGCTTTGCTTTCATAATAAAAAGTGGTTATTTTACTCAATTTTATTATAATATAAAGTTTATTTTAAATGGCTGGCACTTTCAAAAATGAGCCAAAAATATATGGAGGCTGGGTGATGTCCTTTCAATTATTATCTGTGCCTTTTTAAAATTTTGGCATCCATTTCCTCTTTCTTGGCCCCTGGGAAGCCTAAATATCTATTTTAAACGAAATCGGTTCAATAACAAAGAATTTCAATATGGCGGTGACTTTTTACAATTTTGGCATCCATTTCCTCTTTATAGAGCCTAGGGAAGCCTAAATATCGATTTTAAACGAAATCGGTCCAATAACAAAGAATTTCAATATGGCGGTGACTTTTTACAATTTTGGCATCCATTTCCTCTTTCTTGACCGCAGGGAAGCCTAAATATCGATTTTCAATGAAATCGGTCAAATAACAAAGAATTTCAATATGGTGGCGATTTTTTAAAATTTTGACATCCATTTCCTCTTTCTTGACTGCAGGGAAGCCTAAATATCGATTTTGAACGAAATCGGTCCAATAACAAAAAATTTCAATATGGCGGCGATTTTTTAAAATTTTGCCCGCTAAAGCGGACCGCGATTTTTTTACTCATCAAGTAGACCTTCGGATTCTGGTCATCTTTTGCCAAAAAATTTGTTCGAGCACACCCCACCTATCTGCAATAACCTGGCCGTGCTCCTCATTCACAAAAGAAAAAGAAAAAAAAGAAAAAGAGAAAAAAAAGAAAATAAAAATGAAAAAAAGAAAAAGAATAAAAAAAAGGAAAAAAGAAAAAAAGAAAGAAATGAAAAATAAAAAAAAATAAAAAGAAAAAAAAAGAAAAAGAAAAAAAAGAAAAAGAAAAAAAGAGAAGAAAGAAAAAAGAAAGAAAAAAGAGAAAAAAGAAAAGAAAAAAGAAGAATCAATATTCGCCATATATTTTATATAGAAAAAAAAATTCCGCCATCTTGATTTTTTTTCCTGTTCATCAAGTAGAACTTTGGGTCTTGGTCATCTTTTGCCCAGAAACTACTCTTCTATCTTGTATACTCTCCGAGATAGACACCAGAGAAAGTTTCTATGGCCGCCATCTTGAATCCGCCATTTTGGAGTTTTTTTTTCAACTCCCTGCTAATTGGATGTGGTTTCGAGTAATTTTTGTTGGAGCACACCCCACCTAGTTGGTCGCGTGGATAGTTGGCAAAAAAACCACTCTTTCACCTTTTTTAACCCATTTCCAAAAAGGAGGAGGTTCTCAATTTGGCCAGTATATTTTTCTTTTTTAATTCTCCGAGATCTAAGACACCTATGAACCTATCAAAATCAATGTCTTGCATAGTTCCCAACTTCTAGTCCCTTCAATATTCCCCATACATTTTGTATGAAAAAAAAAAATCCGCCATCTTGAATTTTTTTCCTACTCACCAGGTAGACCTCCGGGTTTTGATCATCTTTTGTCGAGAAACCGCTCCTCCATCTTTTATAGTCTCCGAGAGAGAGACGGACAAAATTTGCCGCCATTTTTTTTCCGCCATTTTGGAATTTTTTTTCAACTCACTGGCAACTGCTCGAGGTTTCGAATGACATTTGGTCGAGCACCCTCCACCTATCTTCTATACCCTGGCCGTGCCCCTCGCCCGTCTCCGAACTCCTCACTCATCAGCTCTCTCCACCTTTCTCCGAGTCACATTCTTTGAGCTCTATACGACACCATGGGTGAAAAAAATTTTTTTCATACAAAATTGTACAGGAGAGGGGTCGGAAATTTGAGACGTCACAGCTCGGCCGCCATCTTGTTTTTTTAATTTTTTTCACTTTTTCTGTTAATCGTTTACTAATTTCTACAATAATCCAAAATTTCAAAGAAATCGGTTGGAAAACAAAAGAGTTGCAAGAATCACGTCGGCCGCCATCTTGTTTTTCCGAAATGTCATAATTTTTCCCCACTCGAATACCCCACCCGGACATATCTCCCCTACATCATTGTATCGTTTTCTGTCTCTTTCTAGGAGAACAATCGTGTCAATGAGTCAGTGAATCAGTGAGTCAGTGGTAATCGAGCTATATATATTACTAGTAGGGCGCGTGGGTGCGCGGCCCGCAAGCGGACCGCGGTTTTTCTACTCCTAAATTACATTTTCAGATGAAAAAAACCACTCTTCTATCTTTTACACTGTCCGAGATAGACACCGACGAAGTTTGTATGGCCGCCATCTTGAATCCGCCATTTTGGATTTTTTTTTCAGCTCATTGCCAATTGGATGAGGTTTCGAGTAACTTTTGTTCGAGCACCCCCCACCTATCTTCAAGAACCTGGCCGTGCTCCTCACCCATCTTCCAAACCCTCAATCATCTTCTCTCATCATTTGTCACAATGAAAATTCTTCTATAAAAACAAATTTTGAAAAGGAACCGCATCAAAGTCTTGCATAGTTCTCAGCTTCTAGTCTCTTCAATATTAGCCTTAGATTTTGTATAGGGAAAAATAAATTCCGCCATCTTGAATTTTTTTCTGTTCATCGAGTAGACCTTTAGGTCCTGATCATCTTTTGCCAAGAAACCACTCTTCCATCTTTAATCCTCTCCGAGATAGACACCGACGAAGTTTGTATGGCCGCCATCTTTTTTCCGCCATTTTGGATTTTTTTTCATCTCACTGCCAATTGGATGAGGTTTCGAATGACATTTGGTCGAGCACCCCCTACCTATCTTCGATACCCTGGCCGTGCCCCTCACCCGTCTCCGAAATCCTCAATCATCAGCTCTCTCCATATTTTTCCTCCGAATGAATTTTTGTCCTCTATACGAAACCATCGGTGAAAAAAAAATTTTTCATACAAAATTTTACAGGAGAGGTGATCAATGAGTGAGTCAGTGAGTGAATCAGCCCCAACAGCTATATATATATTAACTAGTAGGGCGCGTGGGTGCGCGGCCCGCAAGCGGACCGCGGTTTTTCTACTCGTCTAGTAGACTTTCAGCTCCTGATCATTTTCTATCACAAAACCACTCTTCCATCTTTTATACTCTCCGAGATAGACACCGTTGAAGTTTGTATGGCCGCCATCTTGAATCCGCCATTTTGGATTTTTTTCAGCTCACTGCCAATTGGATGAGATTTCGAGTGACTTTTGTTCGAGCACCCCCACCTATCTACATTACCATGGCCGTGCTCCTCACCCACCTTCCAAACCCTCGATCATCATATGTCATCATTTGTCATAATGAAAATTCTTCAATAAAAAAAAATCTTGAAAAGGAATTGTATCAAAGTCGTGCATGATTCCCGGCTTCTAGTCTCTTCAATATTCGCCATATATTTTTGTATGAAGAAAAAAAAAATTCCGCCATCTTGAATTTTTTTTCTGTTCGTCAAGTAGACCTTAGGGTCTTGATCAGCTTTTGCCAGGAAACCACTCTTCTATCTTTTATACTCTCCGAGATAGACACCGACGAAATTTGTATGGCCGCCATCTTTTTTCCGCCATTTTGAATTTTTTTTCAGCTCACTGCGAATTGGATGAGGTTTCGAGTGACATTTGTTCGAGCACCCCCCACCTATCTTCAATACCCTGGCCGTGCTCCTCATCCGTCTCCGAAATCCTCAATCATCAGCTCTCTCCATAATTTTCCTCCGAATGAATTTTTGTCCTCTATACGAAACCATCGGTGGAAAAAAAATTTTTCATACAAAATTTTACAGGAGAGGTGATCAATCAGTCAGTGAATCAGTGAATCAGCACGAGCAGCTATATATATATTAATAACTAGCATTTGCTCGGTGCGCGAGCTGCTAAAGCAGCTCGCGGGAAGTGTTATTGCTACAAGTAGGGCGCGTGGGTGCGCGGCCCGTTAAAGCGGACCGCGATTGTTTGGCTTTGTTTATTTCGCTCGGTGCGCGAGCTGCTAAAGCAGCTCGCGGGAAGTGTTATTACTACAAGTAGGGCGCGTGGGTGCGCGGCCCGCTAAAGCGGACCGCGATTTTTTTATTCATCAAGTAGCCCTTCGGATTCTGGTCATCTTTTGCCAAAAAATTTGTTCGAGCACACCCCACCATCTGCAATAACCTGGCCGTGCTCCTCATTCACAAAAGAAAAAGAAAAAAAAAGAAAAAAAAAAAGAAAAAAAAAGAAAAAAAGCAAATGTAAAATGAAAAAAAAGAAAAAGAAAAAAAGCCCTATGAACCTATCAAAATCAATGTCTTGCATAGTTCCCAACTTCTAGTCCCTTCAATATTTCCCATACATTTTGTATGGTGGGAAAAAAAAATCCGCCATCTTGAATTTTTTTCCTACTCACCAAGTAGACCTCCGGGTTGTGATCATCTTTTGTCGAGAAACCGCTCCTCCATCTTTTATAGTCTCTGAGAGAGAGACGGACAAAATTTGCCGCCATTTTTTTTCCGCCATTTTGGAATTTTTTTTCAACTCACTGGCAACTGCTCCAGGTTTCGAATGACATTTGGTCGAGCACCCTCCACCTATCTTCTATACCCTGGCCGTGCCCCTCGCCCATCTCCGAACTCCTCACTCGTCAGCTCTCTCCACCTTTCTCCGAGTCACATTCTTTGAGCTCTATACGACACCATGGGTGAAAAAAATTTTTTTCATACAAAATTTTACAGGAGAGGGGTCGGAAATTTGAGACGACACAGCTCGGCCGCCATCTTGTTTTTTTAATTTTTTCACTTTTTCTGTTAATCGTTTACTAATTTCTACAATAATCCAAAATTTCAAAGAAATCGGTTGGAAAACAAAAGAGTTGCAAGAATCACGTCGGCCGCCATCATGTTTTTCCGAAATGTCATAATTTTTCCCCACTCGAATCCCCCACCCAGACATATCTCCCCTACATCATTGTATCGTTTTCCGTCTCTTTCTAGGAGAACAATCGTGTCAATCAGTGAGTCAGTGAATCAGTGAGTCAGTGGTAATCGAGCTATATATAATAACTAGTATTTCGCTCGGTGCGCGAGCTGCTAAAGCAGCTCGCGGGAAGTGTTTTACTAAAAGTAAGGCGCGTGGGTGCGCGGCCCGCTAAAGCGGACCGCGATTGTTCGGCTTTATTTATTTCGCTCGGTGCGCGAGCTGCTAAAGCAGCTCGCGGGAAGTGTTATTACTACAAGTAGGGCGCGTGGGTGCGCGGCCCGCTAAAGCGGACCGCGATAGTTCGGCTTTAGTTATTTCGCTCGGTGCGCGAGCTGCTAAAGCAGCTCGCGGGAAGTGTTATTACTACAAGTAGGGCGCGTGGGTGAGCGGCCCGCTAAAGCGGACCGCGATTTTTTTACTCACCGAGTAGACCTTCGGATTCTGGTCATCTTTTGCCAAAAAATTTGTTCGAGCACACCCCACCTATCTGCAATAACCTGGCCGTGCTCCTCATTCACAAAATAAAAAGAAAAAAAAATAAAAAAAATGAAAAAAAAAGAAAAAAACAAATGTCAAATGAAAAAAAGAAAAAGAAAAAAAGCCCTATGAACCTATCAAAATCAATGTCTTGCATAGTTCCCAACTTCTAGTCCCATCAATATTCCCCATACATTTTGTATGGAGAAAAAAAAATCCGCCATCTTGAATTTTTTTCCTACTCACCAGGTAGACCTCCGGGTTTTGATCATCTTTTGTCGAGAAACCGCTCCTCCATCTTTTATAGTCTCCGAGAGAGAGACGGACAAAATTTGCCGCCATTTTTTTTCCGCCATTTTGGAATTTTTTTTCAACTCACTGGCAACTGCTCGAGGTTTCGAATGACATTTGGTCGAGCACCCTCCACCTATCTTCTATACCCTGGCCGTGCCCCTCGCCCGTCTCCGAACTCCTCACTCATCAGCTCTCTCCACCTTTCTCCGAGTCACATTCTTTGAGCTCTACACGACACCATGGGTGAAAAAAATTTTTTTCATACAAAATTTTACAGGAGAGGGGTCGGAAATTTGAGACGTCACAGCTCGGCCGCCATCTTGTTTTTTTTATTTTTTTCACTTTTTCTGTTAATCGTTTACTAATTTCTACAATAATCCAAAATTTCAAAGAAATCGGTTGGAAAACAAAAGAGTTGCAAGATTCACGTCGGCCGCCATCTTGTTTTTCCGAAATGTCATAATTTTCCCCAACTCGAATCCCCCACCCCAACATATCTCCCGAACATCATTATATCGATTTCCGTCTCCTTCTAGGAGAACAACCCTGTCAATCAGTGAGTGAGTCAGTGAGTGTGTCAGTGGTAATCGAGCTATATATATTACTAGCGTTTGCTCGGTGCGCGAGCTGCTAAAGCAGCTCGCGGGAAGTGTTGTTGCTACAAGTAGGGCGCGTGGGTGCGCGGCCCGCTAAAGCGGACCGCGATTGTTCGGCTGTATTTATTTCGCTCGGTGCGCGAGCTGCTAAAGCAGCTCGCGGGAAGTGTTGTTACTACAAGTAGGGCGCGTGGGTGCGCGGCCCGCTAAAGCGGACCGCGATTTTTTTACTCATCAAGTAGACCTTCGGATTCTGGTCATCTTTTGCCAAAAAATTTGTTCGAGCACACCCCACCTATCTGCAATAACCTGGCCGTGCTCCTCATTCACAAAAGAAAAAGAAAAAAAAACAAAAAAAAAATGAAAAAAAAACAAAAAAAACAAATGTAAAATGAAAAAAAAGAAAAAGAAAAAGAGCCCTATGAACCTATCAAAATCAATGTCTTGCATAGTTCCCAACTTCTAGTCCCTTCAATATTCCCCATATACATTTTGTATGGAAAAAAAAAAAATCCGCCATCTTGAATTTTTTTCCTACTCACCAGGTAGACCTCCGGGTTGTGATCATCTTTTGTCGAGAAACCGCTCCTCCATCTTTTATAGTCTCCGAGAGAGAGACGGACAAAATTTGCCGCCATTTTTTTTCCGCCATTTTGGAATTTTTTTTCAACTCACTGGCAACTGCTCGAGGTTTCGAATGACATTTGGTCGAGCACCCTCCCCCTATCTTCTATATTCTGGCCGTGCCCCTCGCCCGTCTCCGAACTCCTCACTCATCAGCTCTCTCCACCTTTCTCCGAGTCACATTCTTTGAGCTCTATACGACACCATGGGTGAAAAAAATTTTTTTCATACAAAATTTTACAGGAGAGGGGTCGGAAATTTGAGACGTCACAGCTCGGCCGCCATCTTGTTTTTTTAATTTTTTTCACTTTTTCTGTTAATCGTTTACTAATTCCTACAATAATCCAAAATTTCAAAGAAATCGGTTGGAAAACAAAAGAGTTGCAAGATTCACGTCGGCCGCCATCTTGTTTTTCCGAAATGTCATAATTTTCCCCAACTCGAATCCCCCACCCCAACATATCTCCCCTACATCATTATATCGATTTCCGTCTCCTTCTAGGAGAACAACCCTGTCAATGAGTCAGTCAGTGAATCAGTCAGTCAGTGGTAATCGAGCTATATATATAATAATAACTAGTATTTCGCTCGGTGCGCGAGCTGCTAAAGCAGCTCGCGGGAAGTGTTTTACTAAAAGTAAGGCGCGTGGGTGCGCGGCCCGCTAAAGCGGACCGCGATTGTTCGGCTTTATTTATTTCGCTCGGTGCGCGAGCTGCTAAAGCAGCTCGCGGGAAGTGTTATTACTACAAGTAGGGCGCGTGGGTGCGCGGCCCGCTAAAGCGGACCGCGATTTTTTTACTCATCAAGTAGCCCTTCGGATTCTGGTCATCTTTTGCCAAAAAATTTGTTCGAGCACACCCCACCTATCTGTAATAACCTGGCCGTGCTCCTCATTCACAAAAGAAAAAGAAAAAAAAAGAAAAAAAATGAAAAAAAAGAAAAAAAAAACAAATGTAAAATGAAAAAAAAAAAAGAAAAAAAGCCCTATGAACCTATCAAAACCAATGTCTTGCATAGTTCCCAACTTCTAGTCCCTTCAATATTCCCCATACATTTAGTATGGAAAAAAAAGTCCGCCATCTTGAATTTTTTTCCTACTCACCAGGTAGACCTCCGGGTTTCGATCATCTTTTGTCGAGAAACCGCTCCTCCATCTTTTATAGTCTCCGAGAGAGAGACGGACAAAATTTGCCGCCATTTTTTTTCCGCCATTTTGGAATTTTTTTTCAACTCACTGGCAACTGCTCGAGATTTCGAATGACATTTGGTCGAGCACCCTCCACCTATCTACTATACCCTGGCCGTGCCCCTCGCCCGTCTCCGAACTCCTCACTCATCAGCTCTCGCCACCTTTCTCCGAGTCACATTCTTTGAGCTCTATACGACACCATGGGTGAAAAAAATTTTTTTCATACAAAATTTTACAGGAGAGGGGTCTGAAATTTGAGACGTCACAGCTCGGCCGCCATCTTGTTTTTTTAATTTTTTTCACTTTTTCTGTTAATCGTTTACTAATTTCTACAATAATCCAAAATTTCAAAGAAATCGGTTGGAAAACAAAAGAGTTGCAAGATTCACGTCGGCCGCCATCTTGTTTTTCCGAAATGTCATAATTTTCCCCAACTCGAATCCCCCACCTGGACATATCTCCCCTACATCATTATATCGATTTCCGTCTCCTTCTAGGAGAACAACCCTGTCAATGAGTGAGTGAGTGAGTGAGTGAGTGTGTCAGTCAGTGGTAATCGAGCTATATATATTATAACTAGTATTTCGCTCGGTGCGCGAGCTGCTAAAGCAGCTCGCGGGAAGTGTTATTACTACAAGTAGGGCGCGTGGGTGCGCGGCCCGCTAAAGCGGACTGCGATTTTTTTACTCATCAAGTAGACCTTCGGATTCTGGTCATCTTTTGCCAAAAAATTTGTTCGAGCACACCCCACCTATCTGCAATAACCTGGCCGTGCTCCTCATTCACAAAAGAAAAAGAAAAAAAAAGAAAAAAAGAAAAGAAAAAAAGAAGAAAAAAAGAAAATGAAAAATGAAAAAAAAGAAAAATAATAAAAAAAGGAAAAATGAAAAAAAATAAAAAAAAGGAAAAAGATAAGAAAAAAAAGAAAATGAAAAAAAAGGAAAAGAAAAAAGGAAAAACGAAAAAGAAAAGAAAAAGAAAAAAAGAAAAGAGAAAGAAAAATGAAGAAAAAGAAAAAAAAAGAAAAAGAAACAAAAAGAAGAAAAAAAAAAGAAAAAAGAAACAAAAAGAAGAAAAAAAAAGAATCAATATTCGCCATATATTTCGCATGGAAAAAAATCCGCCATCTTGTTTTTTTTCCTGATCATCAAGCAGACCTTTGGGTCTTGATCATCTGTTGCCAAGAAACTACTCTTCCATCTTTTATACTCTCCGAGATAGACACCAGAGAAAGTATCTATGGCCGCCATCTTGAATCCGCCATTTTGGAGTTTTTTTTTTTCAACTCCCTGCTAATTGGATGTGGTTTCGAGTAATTTTTGTTGGAGCACACCCCACCTAGTTGGTCGCGTGGATAGTTGGCAAAAAAACCACTCTTTCACCTTTTTTAACCCATTTCCAAAAAGGAGGAGGTTCTCAATCCGGCCAGTATATTTTTCTTTTTTAATTCTCCGAGATCTAAGACACCTATGAACCTATCAAAATCAATTTCTTGCATAGTTCCCAACTTCTAGTCCCTTCAATATTCCCCATACATTTTGTATGAAAAAAAAAAAATCCGCCATCTTGAATTTTTTTCCTACTCACCAGGTAGACCTCCGGGTTGTGATCACCTTTTGTCGAGAAACCGCTCCTCCATCTTTTATAGTCTCCGAGAGAGAGACGGACAAAATTTGCCGCCATTTTTTTTCCGCCATTTTGGAATTTTTTTTCAACTCACTGGCAACTGCTCGAGGTTTCGAATGACATTTGGTCGAGCACCCTCCACCTATCTTGTATACCCTGGCCGTGCCCCTCGCCCGTCTCCGAACTCCTCACTCATCAGCTCTCTCCACCTTTCTCCGAGTCACATTCTTTGAGCTCTATACGACACCATGGGTGAAAAAAATTTTTTTCATACAAAATTTTACAGGAGAGGGGTGGAAATTTGAGACGTCACAGCTCGGCCGCCATCTTGTTTTTTTAATTTTTTTCACTTTTTCTGTTAATCGTTTACTAATTTCTACAATAATCCAAAATTTCAAAGAAATCGGTTGGAAAACAAAAGAGTTGCAAGAATCTCTTCGGCCGCCATCTTGTTTTTCCGAAATGTCATAATTTTTCCCCACTCGAATCCACCACCCGGACATATCTCCCCTACATCATTGTATCGTTTTTTGTCTCTTTCTAGGAGAACAATTGTGTCAATCAGTGAGTGAGTGAGTGAGTGGTAATCGAGCTATATATATTATAACTAGCGTTTGCTCGGTGCGCGAGCTGCTAAAGCAGCTCGCGGGAAGTGTTATTGCTACAAGTAGGACGCGTGGGTGCGCGGCCCGCTAAAGCGGACCGCGATTGTTCGGCTTTATTTATTTCGCTCGGTGCGCGAGCTGCTAAAGCAGCTCGCGGGAAGTGTTATTGCTACAAGTAGGGCGCGTGGGTGCGCGGCCCGCTAAAGCGGACCGCGATTGTTCGGCTTTATTTATTTCGCTCGGTGCGCGAGCTGCTAAAGCAGCTCGCGGGAAGTGTTGTTACTACAAGTAGGGCGCGTGGGTGCGCGGCCCGCTAAAGCGGACCGCGATTGTTCGGCTTTATTTATTTCGCTCGGTGCGCGAGCTGCTAAAGCAGCTCGCGGGAAGTGTTGTTACTACAAGTAGGGCGCGTGGGTGCGCGGCCAGCTAAAGCGGACCGCGATTTTTTTACTCATCAAGTAGCCCTTCGGATTCTGGTCATCTTTTGCCAAAAAATTTGTTCGAGCACACCCCACCTAACTGCAATAACCTGGCCGTGCTCCTCATTCACAAAAGAAAAAGAAAAAAAAAGAAAAAATAATGAAAAAAAAGAAAAAATAACAAATGTAAAATGAAAAAAAAGAAAAAGAAAAAAAGCCCTATGAACCTATCAAAATCAATGTCTTGCATAGTTCCCAACTTCTAGTCCCTTCAATATTCCCCATACATTTTGTATGGAGAAAAAAAAAATCCGCCATCTTGAATTTTTTTCCTACTCACTAGGTAGACCTCCGGGTTTTGATCATCTTTTGTCGAGAAACCGCTCCTCCATCTTTTATAGTCTCCGAGAGAGAGACGGACAAAATTTGCCGCCATTTTTTTTCCGCCATTTTGAAATTTTTTTTCAACTCTCTGGCAACTGCTCGAGGTTTCGAATGACATTTGGTCGAGCACCCTCCACCTATCTTCTATACCCTGGCCGTGCCCCTCGCCCGTCTCCGAACTCCTCACTCATCAGCTCTCTCCACCTTTCTCCGAGTCACATTCTTTGAGCTCTACACGACACCATGGGTGGAAAAAAATTTTTTCATACAAAATTTTACAGGAGAGGGGTCGGAAATTTGGGACGTCACAGCTCGGCCGCCATCTTGTTTTTTTAATTTTTTTCTCATTTTCTGTTAATCGTTTACTAATTTCTACAATAACCCAAAATTTCAAAGAAATCGGTTGGAAAACAAAAGAGTTGCAAGATTCACGTCGGCCGCCATCTTGTTTTTCCGAAATGTCATAATTTTTCCCCACTCGAATCCCCCACCCGGACATATCTCCCCTACATCATTGTATCGTTTTCTGTCTCTTTCTAGGAGAACAATCGTGTCAATCAGTGAGTCAGTCAGTCAGTGGTAATCGAGCTATATATATTATAACTAGCATTTGCTCGGTGCGCGAGCTGCTAAAGCAGCTCGCGGGAAGTGTTATTGCTACAAGTAGGGCGCGTGGGTGCGCGGCCCGCTAAAGCGGACCGCGATTGTTCGGCTTTATTTATTTCGCTCGGTGCGCGAGCTGCTAAAGCAGCTCGCGGGAAGTGTTTTACTAAAAGTAAGGCGCGTGGGTGCGCGGCCCGCTAAAGCGGACCGCGATTGTTCGGCTTTATTTATTTCGCTCGGTGCGCGAGCTGCTAAAGCAGCTCGCGGGAAGTGTTATTACTACAAGTAGGGCGCGTGGGTGCGCGGCCCGCTAAAGCGGACCGCGATTTTTTTACTCATCAAGTAGACCTTCGGATTCTGGTCATCTTTTGCCAAAAAATTTGTTCGAGCACACCCCACCTGCTGCAATAACCTGGCCGTGCTCCTCATTCACAAAAGAAAAAGAAAAAAAAGAAAAAAAAAATGAAAAAAAAAACAAATGTAAAATGAAAAAAAGAAAAAGAAAAAAAGCCCTATGAACCTATCAAAATCAATGTCTTGCATAGTTCCCAACTTCTAGTCCCTTCAATATTCCCCATACATTTTGTATGGGGGGGAAAAAAAATCCGCCATCTTGAATTTTTTTCCTACTCACCAGGTAGACCTCCGGGTTGTGATCATCTTTTGTCGAGAAACCGCTCCTCCATCTTTTATAGTCTCCGAGAGAGAGACGGACAAAATTTGCCGCCATTTTTTTTCCGCCATTTTGGAATTTTTTTTCAACTCACTGGCAACTGCTCGAGGTTTCGAATGACATTTGGTCGAGCACCCTCCACCTATCTTCTATACCCTGGCCTTGCCCCTCGCCCGTCTCCGAACTCCTCACTCATCAGCTCTCTCCACCTTTCTCCGAGTCACATTCTTTGAGCTCTATACGACACCATGGGTGAAAAAAATTTTTTTCATACAAAATTTTACAGGAGAGGGGTGGAAATTTGAGACGTCTCAGCTCGGCCGCCATCTTGTTTTTTTAATTTTTTTCACTTTTTCTGTTAATCGTTTACTAATTTCTACAATAATCCAAAATTTCAAAGAAATCGGTCGGAAAACAAAAGAGTTGCAAGATTCACGTCGGCCGCCATCTTGTTTTTCCGAAATGTCATAATTTTTCCCCACTCGAATCCCCCACCCGGACATATCTCCCCTACATCATTGTATCGTTTTTTGTCTCTTTCTAGGAGAACAATTATGTCAATCAGTGAGTGAGTCAGTGGTAATCGAGCTATATATATTATAAAAACTAGCGTTTGCTCGGTGCGCGAGCTGCTAAAGCAGCTCGCGGGAAGTGTTGTTACTAAAAGTAAGGCGCGTGGGTGCGCGGCCCGCTAAAGCGGACCGCGATTGTTCGGCTTTATTTATTTCGCTCGGTGCGCGAGCTGCTAAAGCAGCTCGCGGGAAGTGTTATTGCTACAAGTAGGGCGCGTGGGTGCGCGGCCCGCTAAAGCGGACCGCGATTGTTCGGCTTTATTTATTTCGCTCGGTGCGCGAGCTGCTAAAGCAGCTCGCGGGAAGTGTTATTACTACAAGTAGGGCGCGTGGGTGCGCGGCCCGCTAAAGCGGACCGCGATTTTTTTATTCATCAAGTAGACCTTCGGATTCTGGTCATCTTTTGCCAAAAAATTTGTTCGAGCACACCCCACCTATCTGCAATAACCTGGCCGTGCTCCTCATTCACAAATGAAAAAGAAAAAAAAAGAAAAAAAAAGAAAAAAAAGAAAAAAAGCAAATGTAAAATGAAAAAAAAGAAAAAGAAAAAAGCCCTATGAACCTATCAAACTCATTGTCTTGCATAGTTCCCAACTTCTAGTCCCTTCAATATTCCCCATACATTTTGTATGAAAAAAAAAACCGCCATCTTGAATTTTTTTCCTACTCACCAGGTAGACCTCCGGGTTTTGATCATCTTTTGTCGAGAAACCGCTCCTCCATCTTTTATAGTCTCCGAGAGAGAGACGGACAAAATTTGCCGCCATTTTTTTTCCGCCATTTTGGAATTTTTTTTCAACTCACTGGCAACTGCTCGAGGTTTCGAATGACATTTGGTCGAGCACCCTCCACCTATCTTCTATACCCTGGCCGTGCCCCTAGCCCGTCTCCGAACTCCTCACTCATCAGCTCTCTCCACCTTTCTCCGAGTCACATTCTTTGAGCTCTATACGACACCATGGGTGAAAAAAAATTTTTTCATACAAAATTTTACAGGAGAGGGGTCGGAAATTTGAGACGTCACAGCTCGGCCGCCATCTTGTTTTTTTAATTTTTTTCACTTTTTCTGTTAATCGTTTACTAATTTCTACAATAATCCAAAATTTCAAAGAAATCGGTTGGAAAACAAAAGAGTTGCAAGATTCACGTCGGCCGCCATCTTGTTTTTCCAAAATGTCATAATTTTCCCCAACTTGAATCCCCCCCCAAACACATCTCCCGAACATCATTATATCGATTTCTTCCCAACTTCTAGTCCCTTCAATATTCCCCATACATTTTGTATGGGGGGGAAAAAAAATCCGCCATCTTGAATTTTTTTCCTACTCACCAGGTAGACCTCCGGGTTGTGATCATCTTTTGTCGAGAAACCGCTGCTCCATCTTTTATAGTCTCCGAGAGAGAGACGGACAAAATTTGCCGCCATTTTTTTTCCGCCATTTTGGAATTTTTTTTCAACGCACTGGCAACTGCTCGAGGTTTCGAATGACATTTGGTCGAGCACCCTCCACCTATCTTCTATACCCTGGCCGTGCCCCTCGCCCGTCTCCGAACTCCTCACTCATCAGCTCTCTCCACCTTTCTCCGAGTCACATTCTTTGAGCTCTATACGACACCATGGGTGAAAAAAATTTTTTTCATACAAAATTTTACAGGAGAGGGGTCGGAAATTTGAGACGTCACAGCTCGGCCGCCATCTTGTTTTTTTAATTTTTTTCACTTTTTCTGTTAATCGTTTACTAATTCCTACAATAATCCAAAATTTCAAAGAAATCGGTTGGAAAACAAAAGAGTTGCAAGATTCACGTCGGCCGCCATCTTGTTTTTCCGAAATGTCATAATTTTCCCCAACTCGAATCCCCCACCCCAACATATCTCCCCTACATCATTATATCGATTTCCGTCTCCTTCTAGGAGAACAACCCTGTCAATGAGTCAGTCAGTGAATCAGTCAGTCAGTGGTAATCGAGCTATATATATAATAATAACTAGCGTTTGCTCGGTGCGCGAGCTGCTAAAGCAGCTCGCGGGAAGTGTTATTGCTACAAGTAAGGCGCGTGGGTGCGCGGCCCGCTAAAGCGGACCGCGATTGTTCGGCTTTATTGATTTCGCTCGGTGCGCGAGCTGCTAAAGCAGCTCGCGGGAAGTGTTATTACTACAAGTAGGGCGCGTGGGTGCGCGGCCCGCTAAAGCGGACCGCGATTTTTTTACTCATCAAGTAGACCTTCGGATTCTGGTCATCTTTTGCCAAAAAATTTGTTCGAGCACACCCCACCTATCTGCAATAACCTGGCCGTGCTCCTCATTCACAAATGAAAAAGAAAAAAAAGAAAAAAAAAAAAAAAAAAAAAAGGAAAAAAAGAAAAAAAGCAAATGTAAAAAGAAAAAAAAGAAAAAGAAAAAAGCCCTATGAACCTATCAAACTCTTTGTCTTGCATAGTTCCCAACTTCTAGTCCCTTCAATATTCCCCATACATTTAGTATGGAAAAAAAAATCCGCCATCTTGAATTTTTTTCCTACTCACCAGGTAGACCTCCGGGTTTTGATCATCTTTTGTCGAGAAACCGCTCCTCCATCTTTTATAGTCTCCGAGAGAGAGACGGACAAAATTTGCCGCCATTTTTTTTCCGCCATTTTGGAATTTTTTTTCAACTCACTGGCAACTGCTCGAGGTTTCGAATGACATTTGGTCGAGCACCCTCCACCTATCTACTATACCCTGGCCGTGCCCCTCGCCCGTCTCCGAACTCCTCACTCATCAGCTCTCTCCACCTTTCTCCGAGTCACATTCTTTGAGCTCTATACGACACCATGGGTGAAAAAAATTTTTTTCATACAAAATTTTACAGGAGAGGGGTCGGAAATTTGAGACGTCACAGCTCGGCCGCCATCTTGTTTTTTTAATTTTTTTCACTTTTTCTGTTAATCGTTTACTAATTTCTACAATAATCCAAAATTTCAAAGAAATCGGTTGGAAAACAAAAGAGTTGCAAGATTCACGTCGGCCGCCATCTTGTTTTTCCGAAATGTCATAATTTTCCCCAACTCGAATCCCCCACCCCAACATATCTCCCGAACATCATTATATCAATTTCCGTCTCCTTCTAGGAGAACAACCCTGTCAATCAGTCAGTGAGTCAGTGGTAATCGAGCTATATATATTATAATAATAATATGACGCTTTAATGAACGTTAATGTTTCTATATGTCAAGAAAAAGTGAATTCTCAAGTAGAAATGTTAAGATATTTAGCTGATAATCATTTTTATACAATTTATATAGATGGCTCAAAATCTGAAGAACATACAACTTCAGCATTTTATGATCCGCAAAAGAAAATATCTAAAACTTTTAAAATTCAAAACTTATGTTCTATTTTTACAGCAGAGTGTTATGCAATCTACTTATCTCTATTGTACATAAATAATATTGTGAATTCACAGTTTCTAATTGTAACTGATTCAAAAAGTGCTATACTTGCTATTGAATCCAACAAAATAGATTACAAAAAAAATTACATTATATATAATATAAGAAACTTATTAAACAATCTTAATATAAGAAAGAAGAAGATTACCTTTATGTGGGTTCCTTCACACTCTGGAATAACTGGGAATGAGGAAGCAGACATTGCTACCAGAGATATATGCTCATCAACATGCTCCGATCATTCCTCAATGCTGGAAATACCATTTACAGATATATATGCCTTGTTAAGCAATGACTTGAGATCCTTATGGAAGTCATACTGGGAAGAAATAAGCAAATCCAAAGGAATTTGGTATTATGAAATACAGAAAAGCCCGCCAGTCACTCCTTGGTATAACAAAAAAGGGATTAATAATAGAAAATTCATTACGACTATAAACCGAATGAGATTTGGACATAGCAGAGTAGCCACCCACCTACATCGCTTGGGGTTGAAAGAAAATGCAGATTGTGAATATTGTGGTGAAACTAATGGAGACTTGAATCATCTTGTTTTTCAATGTCGTCAATTTGGTATAAATAGATTGCTCCTCATTAGTTCCATTCAAGATATCAACGACGATAAAGTTCCTGATAATCTTCAAAGTATTTTAGCTGACCAAAAATTCTTCCGACTATTATATTCATTTATTTCTGCTGCTCAAGATATATAAAAATACTGAAAACCACAAAAAGTTAGAATAAATTGTAACTTCAGGCTCAGAAGGGCTGGAACCCAGAGCCGTAAAGCTTGTTAAAAAAAAAATAACTTTATTAGCTGTTATCACAGAGTAAAAAATGAGTTTAGAAAACCATTCCGACCGATACAGTTAAAATAATATCTAATAATTTTAGTGTAAGTACCCACGTAGCCAAAGTGTGTTTTTTTTTCTATCAATACCTGTGATCGAAGATAAATACTTACAGGGAAATTTTGTTTCACAAATTAAATCACCTTCGAACTCTAACGTTACCTGGTCCATAACTAATTATATTTCGACTCCGCCCATCCCTGCGCAGTTCAAAATTCCATTTTCGGTAAAATGAAGTGAACGCGGCCAAGTAAATTAATAATTTTCTATAAGCTTTTGTACCGTCGCCGTCGTCGAAACAACTTCCAAACTTCACGACCTGCTTTAATTAAAGTGTAAGGTTGGAGGCTTAGCTGATAATTAGAGAAGGATATCTTTATCAGAAATTGATTTTCTCGTACAATTTATTTGCATTAATTATAGACTCTAATGATCCCTTATTTTGGGTTATATTTCGCCTCTTTCCAATTACCTATCACGTTTATCTTAATGAGTTAATGCTAGATGTTTTAAGCCTGTTTGTGACCTAAGGTTATTACCATACTAATATTACAAATGCGAAAGTGTGTTTGTTGGTTTGTTGGTTGGTCCACCACGCCGCAACAGAGCTACGGATCGACGTGATTTTTGAATGGGTATAATTGAGGACCTGGAAAGTGACATAGGCTACTTTTTATCTCAGAAAATCAAAGAGTTCCCGAGGGATTTTAAAAACTAAATCCATGCGGACGAAGTCGCAGGTATCAGCTAGTTTATATGTAATTTGCTAAAAGGTAAATAAAAAATAAATAATAATAATTACTATCGACTCGATCTTGCAATTATCACAAATAAAAAAAAATTGGCAGTCATAGGGACTGCCGATAGAAGTGAAAATCAAGTAATGTGATGAATTAAAATATCAATTTCTCACACCTTTGTGTGTAATGACTATGTGAACCAAACTATAAAACTGTGCATGTGCCTGTGCCTGTGCTTGTGCCAGTGCCTGTGCGAGTACCTGTGCCTGTGCCTGTGCCAGTGCCTGTGCCTGTGACATGCCTCATACAAGACAAGTATGTATACTAATAACGCGGTGACGGTGACGATGACGCGAAATCCATGTTTTTGCTCACCCAAAAAAGTGCTCAACGCGCCTAAAGAAGTTTTCACTTCAAAAATAGGTATGACAATTTTGGCAGGCGTTTATGTGAGTTTCACTTGCAGGTATTTTTTCATCTTCATTATTTGCTGGGGTGGGGTCATAATATTATGTAGGTATTTCGGTTTGGTGACTATTTGATACAAGGCTCATTCTTTTAACACCCGACTCATTTTTAGACTATAGAATAGAATTTTTTTATCACTATAGAATAGAATAGAATAGAAATGTTTTTTATTCAAATAAACTTTTACAAGTACTTTTGAATCGTCAATGAGTCTCATAATACACCGCTGAAGGCCATTGATGTCACCCAGAATGACCCGGCACCAACGTGGAATCTATTTCAGTGAACCGCGTAACCTTAGTGGTTCCGAGTTCAGAGTTCCATCGTACCGACCTGCTGTACAAGGCTACACCGGCCGTACAGCTACCACTGTGCACTGGTTCGGAATGCCGTTCCTGCCGAGAAGAAACAGCAAGAAACTCGGCAGTTGCTCTTTTCAAAATACTTTTACAATATACTTAACAGATATTATTCTATGTATGCAGAGTTTCCACAATGAGGGAAAGTTCCACAAAAGCATACGTAATTATTTCTAATTATAATTCAACACGTATGTCAAGACGGACTGCTAGAACACTGATACACTGGGAGGACACTGCTAGAACTAGTCCCCGAACCTTAAGCCTTGAGCCATAAGTCTAAAAGTTATTTGAGTCTTTCAGTTAATAGAAACTCGAACCTACCTGTGCATTTAAAATCAAGTCCTGTGAATTGAAGGCGATTATTTAAATAGGCAATTCTTTGGGTAACCGACTACAGGACACTTCCTTTCATCACAAAAATTTAGATTCCACCTACTTTCTTAAGTTTATGGATTGGACTCAATGGCCGTAGGTAGTACCGAAAATGTGATTGTTATATTGCGACTATTAGAATATTGTTTTACTCGTAGTTAACTGAAATTATGCTCTCGTCAATAATTATGTTTTAGCCAAAAATATGTTTGTTAAACCTTGATCCCAGTCCACATGGAAGTAATTTCTTATAAGGTTTCCATTTTCCAAAAGGATCTAGACGAAATTCAAGTTTTGGCGGAAAGCTGCATTTGTACATTGGCCGTCACTCGCCGAACACATTGGGAAACAAAATGTGTATTGAAGCCATTAAAATGCAATTTCATACCAAAACGTAATATCCACATTCAATCTTCTACGATCAAAGTTCATATACAAAGTTATACTAACACGATTTGCGTCATACAAAGCGAACCAATAATTCGGGAGCGGGCGGCGAATTCGTTTGACAGGTGCCCAAGTAGGGCAGATCCAATTTGTGCATAATATTCAATTTGGTCCCGTCAGCTGAGTGGCCATATTGAACTATCACGAGCAGTCGCTATATTTACATTTTAACGTGTCTCACTATATGGTGGATGAAATAAAGCAAAGTGGGTGGGTTTTTAAAGTAACCGCCAATTTATAACCACGATATCGCACGATGATACGACACACGACCACGACCACGACTGCTGATCGTCTTGGTCGCAGAAGTACATACACACAGCTCAAGTGAACGCTTGTTAGGTCGTACCTACCTATCTACATATCTACATAGCCAACCGGAACTTTCTATGAAGAACTGGGCCGGTATCAATTCGTTTATTTTATTAGAGCATCGAGATTATTATTATTAGGTAACCTATTCCAAATTTTTTTTAGTTATTTTCGTACTCTTTAAAATATTGCCTTCCTAAGATTTACAAAATTTTTGAAAAAACGAGTTTTAGTTAATAGGTCGCACTAATACCACAATTTTTGGAACGAAGTTCCTTTTCAGATGGTTTGGAGGATAAAAGGCGAAAAAAGTGTAAGAATTTTCAGTCACGACACTTGTTGCCTTCGTTTATTACACACGTGGCGTAGTTTATAAAGGAAGGATTCAAACTATCGGTTCGGGGGTTCGAATCCTAACTTTAGATTATCATTTTTTATTTTATTTATTTCTATTAATAATTTATTATTAAAAGGCACTTCGTTCCAAACGAGTGTTCCACGACTCTCACTCATTTTTTCTCTATATTTTATGATAATAATATATCTCTATTACAATAATGTAAGTATGTACCTAATATTATTCTATGTTATAATAAAAAAATACCTAATTATCTACTATTATATTATTTCCTTATTTACGGGCTACGCTTTTTCAAAATTACATTGTAAGGATAATTAATTTAAGATTATCATTGAAAGGAAAAGTTTCCTCTTTTTTTTCTCCATAAAATATCTATGCACTTTTCTTTAGCCAGAGTAGGTAAGTACTGCATGTCCCTGCAATTTTTGAAATGTTGTTATCCCATTTTTAATATATTCAAGGTAGTAGTAGTAGTAGTATATACTAGATACCCGATCAGTTCAAATATATATGCCTAATTTTATAAGTAATTTTGATAAATAATTTTGATTAAGATAATTTATCATAGTGCTCATTTAAATATGAAATATGTATTATAACTGAAAAAAATATAATAATTAGCTTATTAAAATTTACAAACCTAATTATAAATACAAAGAAAATGTAAAATATTACGTAGTAGGTACATATGTAGCCCCAGGGCCCGAAGACCAGAGTCTTGGAACAGTGCGTTTTGCCAGTGATGACTTACTTAGGGATCAGAATCATAATGAGGCCCATAGTAAGCGATAGTCGCTAACTATGGGCCTCTTAAGAAGACTCAGACTGAACTGACGGAAAGCGCAATGTTGACGTACCCCCCACTTGATGAGTTGCAGGGAGCCACTGGATATGTGCCGTGTGGTGACGGCAGATCAGAATACAGTTGTCACCACCCCTCCTCTTCCCACGGGTGTCATACGAGGCGATTAAGGGAATATAACGGAGAACGGGCAGCAGCGTCCTCTGTGCTAGTACTACCATCTACTGCGATCACCAACCCGTCTGCCCCGCGTGGTGATTATGGGCAAACCCTCCCCTTGGGAGAGGCCTTTAGTCCAGCAGTGGACTGTTATAGGCTATTGATAATGATGATGACTGGATATGTAATACGCGGCGCAAGACCGAGACATGCAAGAGATCTTTATCCAGCAGTGGACGTTTATAGAAGAAGAATTATTTATGTTGTGAGCGTATCACAACGTATTCAAACAAGTAATTTAATTAAATTGCTTAAAATAGCTCGTTCTTCGTCATACAGGTACCTACATATCGTGACTGAATTGTAAATGCTACCTAAACAGTTTCCCATTTCATTACCGTCATTATGGTTGGTTTGTATTTACTCGTATTCTTATTTTCGTCGGTCGGGACTCGGGAGCTGATTGGATGTGCATTGAATGGGTTTGATTACACAAAGTAAACAATCATCTCGTATCACATATAGATTGAAAATGAAAGTCTTTCTTGTAGGTAGGTACTACGTAGGTATGTGAATTCTCAATTATTAGCCTGTTTATTTACGAAAATGGAATTTTGTTTTTATATACCTACTCGTACCTTACTTTAAATTAGGAATTATTACTAAATATTGATATCACAAGAGCAACTGCTGAGTTTCTAGCCGGCTCTTCTCAGCTGAATCTGCTTACCGAACCGGTCGGTATATGGTAGTCTTAACTTACACTTACTGTAGCTACAGGTTTGCCTACCTACATGAAATATTATTGTAAAAATTTTTTGAATCTTAATCATGTGCCGGAACTTATCTACACGTTTTAGTGATTGGTGATTCCGAACATAAAACACTTCAGTTGAAACAAATAAAATACATAAATATAGGTATTTCAATGTAATTAAGTAGGATTTAGGTAATTTCAATAATTATGTATTAGGTATATAAGTACAATCATAGAAATCTTGGTACAACGCATTATTTTTGGAACGAAGTTCCTTTTCGGATGGTTTGGCGGATGGAGGCTAGACGAAAAAAAGTGTAAGAATTTACCGTCACGACACTTGTTGCCTACGTTTATTACAAACCATCCATTAAAGCTTTGGTGGAGTAGAGGAGCGAGCGTAGGAGTGAAACTGTCGGTTCGGGGGTTCGGATCCTGACTTATTATTTTATTTATATATTTTTGTTGTTGTCACGTTCAACAACATACGGTCGAGAAAAGCAACGGCTGGATCATGCGTCATGCTCGTGAACCGGTACCGCCTACGGGAATGGGGCTACTTTGTGTCTGCCCGTCTTAACATGACTTGAACTGTAGTATTTTTTCTTTTTTTTTTTTGGAACTTCCCCTCATTGTTGAAATATTATATTTTTATCTAAGAAAGTTGCATAGGTTAAATCGGCTTGGCATCCAGCTGCCCACAGGATAGTATAAAAACTTGTTACAATGTAATAGCTTCATAATAATATTGTAAAATGATTATTTTGAAAAGAGCAACTGCTGAGTTTCTTGCCGGCTCTTCTCAGCAGAATCCGCTTTCCGAACCGGTGGTAGAGTCATGACTTGTCAGAGCCACAGGTTGGCCTACATGAAATAAATAATTTTGAATTTGAATTTGAATATTATCAATTATTAATTTTTTATTAATTTATTATTTGACTTCGTTCCAACCGAGTGTTCCACAACACTCACGCATTTTTTAAAATTAAAATGTTACAATATAACTTAAAGCTAAACTAATCTAATTACCATACAAGTCATGGAGAAATGGAGCCAAGAATACTGGCTGCATTTCTGCGTTGGACAGCCAGGCTGATCATTTGCACAAAAATTAGCCAGCCATTCTGTCACCAGATAGGCAATTAACCGCGGTGAAATGTCTCGTAAAAATTTTTTGCACTTTGACTCCCATGTATTTTTGCAAAGTTTTGGTTTTACCTTTTTAACCTGTGGATCTGAACCCAGGACCTAATTTTCTTCAACAGAAAAAAATTACCCACTAGACCAACGAAACAGTTTGTTTTCCTTATACCTAACTACTAAAATGACGTTTACGGTACAATTACGTTATTATCCTTGCCCCAACTCAGCTATGCGTTATGTGTAACTACTTGTAAGCAGAGACCTTATTCTTCATCTAGTTTTACCATCAGCTGGTCACCTTTCAGGTAAGCAATTTAAACAGTTTTGTTTGATTTTCTGATAATATTCCTTAAGTTTTTTACATGTAGACGCAGAAGCTACAAAAACCTTTACTAATAAATACATATTATGTTCAGATCAAAGGTTCAGATAGCTAACACGTTTACAAATTACACACGTCACACGCCATATCTATAATCTGTAATATGATAAAACTGTAACTAGACGAATTCTGTACATTAAATATATTTTGAAAATTGTAATTGGAGGACGCTTTATTATCGACTGGATGATGCCTGCGATTTCGTCCCCGTGGATAAGTTTTTTTTATTTCCGCGGGAACCCTTTAATTTTACAGGATAAATGTAGCCTATGTGTTATTCCAGTGTATTATCTATCTCCATTCAAAATTTCAGCCAAATATACGTCCAGTAGTTTTTGCGTGAAAGAGTAACACACACAAACACACACGCACTCATACAAACTTTCGCCTTTATAATTACATTATTAATATTAGTGTGATACGGAGCCTAAAACAATTTTTTTTAATTTTTTGTCTGTCTGTCTGTGCGCACATCACGCGAAAACTACTGAACGGATTGGAATGACATATTTTGGTATAGGGGTAGCTAATACCATATTATAGTGATGTAGTTTAGCTATTCATCATAATAATTATAGTTATCATAGGATAGTTTTTATCCAGATAAACAATATGGTTGCTTCGGGATAGGGCATGAAAGTTTTTACCGATTTTACTTCATAACTCCGTCAAATTTAAACCGATTTTAATAATTCTTATTTTATTTGAAAGTGTATACTATCAGACACGTTTTTGTCTAGTTTTGATAAATATCTGGTAAATATTATCGGAGATAGAGGACGTAGACCTTTACTGATAGCGCAAGTCGCTCGCATATAAGATACCGATCGAGTATATTATGCTTACGATATATATAAGGGTCTTAGCTATAGGTATTAATTACAAATAGACTAAATTATTAACCTCCAGTTCCCAGATGTCTGTCATGATGTTTCATCAATGTGTTTAATTCATACAATTTTAATAAAACTTACCTTATTTAGAATAAATTTATAAACACATATCGAAAATTCCGAGGCCAGCGGGATCTCTTGGGAATCGCGCCCGAGTGTGTTACCGTTACACCATGGCCGCACACACGTCAGCATCGAAATTAGTGATAAGTGTCTACTTTTTCAGTTTAAGCAGTTGCTTAATAAGGTAAGATAGTTACCTTACCTTATTTAGTTACCATAGCAGATATCTGCGACATCGCCCGCATGTAGGTATTTAACAAGTCCATCTCCGGGATACAAACTACCTCTCTGCGAAATTTCATCCAGATTGTTTCAGTAGTTATGCCGTAGTAGCAAATAATTTCAACCACCTTGCTCGTGAATACCTACGTTATAAATTATGGTGAAACTTGCATCGACAGCCACTTACAGCAGTTATATTCTACTTTTCCCCACGAATTCCTTGTTTCTAATAGGTAAGAATGCTCTGCCGGCTTCCGTTTTGCCAAATAACCACATCAAGAGTGAATAGGCATCTTCAAGTCAAGCGCGCTCCATGATAGGCTGCATTTTATTTACCATCAAATGTGATTGCAGTCCCGTGCTAACTACCTATATTATAATTATTAAAAATCATCCGCGTGGATGATTTTTTGAATTTTAAATTAATTTTTCAAAACTGTCTTCAAAGTCCTCAACTATACCAATGAAAAAATCATGTCGATTTGTTGCTCCGGAGGGGTTGCTGAGTGGTTCAACTTTTTATCCCGGAAAAACAGAGGGTAAATTTTTAAAACATTCCACGTGGACGAAGTCGCGGTTAAAAACTAGTACCTAAGTACAATCAATCTTAATTTTTAATATAGTTTGCATAATTTAACATAAAAAATTCTTTTTCAAAAAACCGACTTCAAACACCCTCTCCACTACAAAGTATACAATTTATTGTTGATTTTTAGGGTTCCGTACCCAAAGGGTGCCAACGGGACCCTATTACTAAGCCTCCGCTGTCCGTCCGTCCGTCCGTCTGTCAGCGGGCTGTATCTCGTAAACCGTAATTGGTAGACATTTGAAATTTTTACAGAGTGTGTATTTCTATTGGCGCTATAACAAAAAATAATAAAAATAAAATTAAATTAAAAATCGGCCAAGTGCGAGTCGGGCCTCGCTCTTTTAGGGTTCCGTTAAAAAAAATTAAATTAAAAGATTTCCATCTACCCACCTACCCATTTTAATTTAATTTTTTTAATTTAATTTAATTTTTATTATTTGTTGTTATAGCGGCAATAGAAATACATAATATGTGAAAATTTCATCTGTCTATCTATTACGGTTTACGAGATACAGCCCGCTGACAGACGGACGGACGGACGGACGGACGGATGGACGGACGGACGGACGGACGGACGGACAGCGTAGGCTTAGTAATAGGGTCCGGTTGGTACCCTTTGGGTACGGAACCCTAAAAATGAAGGGAGGCTCATACATGGAAAAGAGTCGAAAGTGAAAACTTTGAAATAAAATATAAAATTTATTTTATAATTTTGTGAACTGAAATTTACACATCCCGATTTCTTATTGCCTAAACTATCTCATGTAGATATTTTTAGATTATTTCTCACTAGGAGTAAAATACCCTATTCAACACATGTTAAGACGGGCAGACAGAAGGACTTATTTTTACATAAATACATTCTACATACATTAAGAGGACTATTAAATTTCGCATCCCTTTCTCTCGCACAGTCTAATATTTTCATAATGATTGTAAAAATCTCGAAAATTTCAAAATATTTTGAGAAAATGATGAACTGATAAATTTAATACATCATACACAGAGTTTGTTGGTTTGTACCGCCGCAACAGAGCTACGGATCGACATGATTTTTGCATTATTTCAATGGGGATAGTTGAGAACCTGGAGTGATATATAGGCTACATTTATCCCGGAAAATCAAAGAGTTCCCATGGGATATTTCAAAACTAAATCCGCGCGGACGCAGTCGCTGGCATCAGCTAGTTTGTTATACAGATTCGCATTAAAAGCAGCATTGGTCGAGTTGCAGTTGGAAATGACGTGTTTCGTCGTGGGTAAAATGACAAGGTGTTATTCGTGTTGTTGAAATGATAAGGTAAAGGCCAAAGGTGACACCTCTTTAAACTACTATAATAATAGGTATAATTATTGTTGAGTACAAATAATTTCACTGTTTCAAGGAACTCGTAACACTGTAATTAATAGCCGTGACTTGTTACCTTCACTTGTAAAAATCATCCGAGACAGCTATATTAAATAGGTATTTTATGTCACGGGTAATGCTAGATGAACGAATAAAGCTGGGTGAATACGGCTTTACTTAGACTTTTGTCCTAATAAAAATATTTTCCTAGTATATATGCATAGGGTGAATATAAGTCCGAATACAGGGTTTACCAGACCTACATAGGACTACTCGAAGCTGACTGCAGAGTTCTCTTTATCATGCAGAGTTGTTTATATCCCGAAGATGATGGCAGATTTCAAAATAGGCTACAGCCTACACCAGTATACTCGCCGCTTCTTGTTTCACAAAAATACTCTATTTAAGTATACTTAGATAAAAAGTTATAGTCTTCTTATCAAATACACAGAACTACCTTGCCCAGACTGCGAATGGATGGGCTTGATTCTGTAGAATACAAGTTACTTTGGGCAAAGAATACTAACTACGGTTCTCCTCATTTGATCTCGTGTATGGCTCACTTTGTTACCTACTCAGTAACATTAGTGGCTATATTTAGTTTCAGTGAATCTGAAAGCTAAAGTGGAAATGAGCGTGGCACATAGTTGGGGGTCCGTGAGTGTTGTAGTGGCGCCCCCCACACCGGAAAGCACGGTGCGGGCAGACCCTCCACTAAATGAACCGACGACATTGGACAAGATACTTACAAGACAGGTGGCGATAGACCAAGACTGAGAAATCAATGCAAGAGACTTTGGTGGACATCTATTGGTTAACATCAATCTGGTACTATAATACCACATTTTTATGTTACAGGAATATGGAGAATCTACAGTACCATCCACTATTGCAAATAACTAAAGATGACATAAAAATGGTACGGCAGCTCTATAATTTCGATGACAATACAAGGATTCGAGAAAGCCTTGAATCTGTTGAAGCGTGGTGCAAAAAACAAGATCATTTAACTAACGCATATCAATACATGCGTAAGTACAAAATAAGTAGTTGGTAACGATCCAAATCTTGATACTTGATAGGATTATAATATGTATATTCGTCTAATGCATCAATCATTGCTACAGTTTCCATTGTGATTGGGTCAATTTAAGGAGTCCAGTCTGCAACAATGTATTTTAGCAAAAAGCGAGAGAGTATCGGTCAGTCAGGCGATTGACACATTAGATATCAGTTTTAGACAATCCAACAGGGGATAAAATAATAGTGTTGAACGATGAGAGCACCGAGCACTTTATTGACATCACTATTTATTTCAACATGATGATATTCTAGTGAAGGCAGAAAGTAAAATAATTAACATAATATTTAGACTTGAAGGTTCTATGTGGAGTATTGATGCAGCGATTATTATCCCGGTTTATAGTAGCGGTTGTTATTTCAGTCAAATAGCCTTACAGCGAAAAGTTTCGGTACTGAGGAATTTTGGAATTCCTCAGTGCCTGAAGACTAAAGTCTTCGAACAGTGCGTGTTGCCAGTGATGACTTACGGATCCGAGACATGGTCGCTAACTATGGGCCTCATAAGAAGGCTCAGGGTCACTCAGCGAGCGATGGAGAGAGCTATGCTGGTATATCCCTGCGAGATCAAATCAGAAATGAGAAGATCCGTAGGAGAACCAAAGTCACCGACATAGCTCAGCGTGTCGCGAAACTGAAGTGGAAATGGGCACATAGTTCGAAGAGCTAATGGTCGTTGGGGTCCCAAGGTGTTGGAGTGGCGACCCCGCACGGGGAAACGCACTGTTGGCAGACCCCCCACCAGGTGGACCGACGACATCAAGCGAGTCGCAGAGAGCCGCTGGATTCAGGCGGCGCAAGACCGAGGTCTGTGGAAGTCCATGCAAGAGACCTTTGTCCAGCAGTGGACGTCTATCGGTTGATAAAGAAGAAGAAGAAGAAGAAGAAAAGTTTCGGTCAATATTGCAACAATCTTTCACCTACTTAGGGTTTACTTTAACGGTAACTCAATCGCCTGGTGCAACAGACCCCCCAGTGTCATTGAACGAGCGAAGTGAAGTCTCCGACTTGCGAAGTGAGTTTGCACTAGTGAGGGGGAACCTCAAAACATACTATGCAGAGCAAAATAAAAAATAAAATAAATACAATTTACCTCCCAAAACAGAGCTGTATGTCGAAACTTTACCTAAAAACCTTCCTACAATTTTATAAGACGCGAGGATCTTTCCTCGTCTTAAAAGGAAAAGTTCTTCATTCGGGGTGAACCACTACTTTAAGTACAATAATACATTTTTTTTTTCAGATCCAAATATGTTAGAACGTCTGTTTTTACTATCGAGAGGATCGGTTGAAATGACCAAGGTGAAAATTGACAAACTCTTCACCATGAGGGGGGTGATGCCTGAATTGTGTCTAAATAAGTCTTTAGACGAGTTCGAAGAACTATCTCAGTGTTTGTACGTATTTTTTCCATAAACCAGCTTTTATAACTTTGATTAATAAGCGTTACGTTCTTTTTAACTCTCGACAAAAAAGGGGTGTTATAAGTTTGAAGAGTGTATCTGTTTGTTTGTTCTATTCCCTCATAATTCCCTAACGAATGGACCGTTTCTGATGAGATTTTTTTGTTTGAATGCGAACGTAATCGAGGTAGATTCTCGAGATCTATTTTATAAGGATCTGCTCAGGCGTTTAAAGATCATCAGCTCATTTCCTACTTGATACACGTGTGAAAGTTTATAAGACCCTTTGGGTATTACAAAGTTTCACTGGTGTAATTGATTTGAAAGGTGTCTTGTTACTTCGGATTATTTCCAAGGCATGGTAACCTTGAGCTGATGTTGCAGCATCAAGCAAATGCGGGATACCCAACTCCTCAGCAACTTACAGCAGATAAAGTGTGTGTTGTTGGGCTCATTAGAGTGGTCCAATGAGTAGGTAGTAGATAGATGATGATCGAGGATCGAGGAGGAGGATCTGATGAGGGGCAAAAACGGAAGGATGGGTAATAGGATGTCAGGTATATCGTCATACATAGTCATCGGCCATAGATTCACATATCGGGGGTGTTTTAAATTTTCAATTTACGCTTGTTAAAGATGGCATTGTAAACCCAAATTGTAACGTATAGCACTGCAATTTTAAATAGGTATGTTACTACACCAGTAAGTTACATAAGTAAATCAAATTATCTCTAAGAATTAAAAATAAACAGAATTATTTCTAAGGGTGCACGGGGAAGCAATTCTTAGTATTGAGGAGTATGACGCAAGGAGTTAAAAAAGTAATAATTATAATATTCCCTGTTTTTTAGACACTACGTGCCGCTACCTCAACTAAATCCCACCGATCGATCACGAGTGATGGTTACACAAGTGATAAGTGGAAAATGGGAGGAGTTCAATCTGTTATCTTATATGAGATATTGTTATCTTGTAAGTTTTCTGGTCATATTCATATATTGCTGCCAAAAATTAAACCGAAATTTGTGACATTTTGCTAAAAGAAGGACTGACTTAATTTTTTTATACATATTTATTCATAAATCACTAAACCACCCGCACTTTTAAACCTATGAACATCCATTTAGTTTTCATGTCAAGTAAAAAAAAAATTCATGAAGGCCTCTACAACCGCACCGGTTGGAAAAACAGATGTTACTGAAAAGGGTCGACAAGGCCTTCTCTTGACTTTATCTTATACCGTATTAAATTTTTCCATTATTACGAAGATTATGCATAACTTGCCTCAATTCGTTACTCATATCAGTTTAGTCCGGGAGGAATCGGCGCATGCGTATCGAAAACTATTCCACCTCAATTTTTTTATGCGATCCTCTTCAAATGGCCCTCCTAATTATATAAATGCATGTTGCCAGGGCGCCACCTGGTGCCATATTGTTTAAACCGAAATTGTTTAAATAATTGCAAGGAATTGTTATTTTTCAACCGGACAATTTTTTTTTATATTTTTTATTGAAATACCAATAAAAAAGGTCCTATGACTTTTCACGATAAAGTTAATATTTTTAAAGATATGAATTTTTAAAGGTTCGACAAATCTCAAATTTGGGTACTTTCGACCTATGAAAAATATATTTAAAAACAAACATAATGTTTTAGTAATATTTTTTTTAATTCTCTATACAATAGATAATAATATTGTTAATAGAGATTTAAAAAAAATTCATTGTTTATATCTTTTTTTTAATTGTTAATTTCGCGCGCTCACAAGTATGCGTCGCTTATAGTCTAGATTTCCTTACTTGAGTATTCGGGTAAACAAACACCTCTTGATATAAATATCACTTATTTACACACCAACTACACATTTTGAACTATGTTTAATTGTCTAGATCTGTTCATTAAACACATTCGTTACGATTTACACTTGAACGTTTAGAAAAAACATTCAAATGAATTGAATAATAAATAGTTATTTATGCAACTGTTGTATAATAAGGGGTATTAAAACACGAATGTGGGTTTATCACACATGTGAATCATATGTGTGTCATAGTATCACATGAGTGTGATACTATTATCACACTCGGCTACGCCTCGTGTGATAAACCCACATTCGTGTTTTAATACCCCTTATTATACAACAGTTGCATAAATAACTATTTATTATTCAATTCATTTGAATGTTTTTTCTAAACGTTCAAGTGTAAATCGTAACGAATGTGTTTAATGAACAGATCTAGACAGTTAAACATAGTTCAAAATGTGTGGTTGGTGTGTTAATAAGGTGATATTTATATCAAGAGGTGTTTGTTTACCCGAATACTCAAGTAAGGAAATCTAGACTATAAGCGACGCATACTTGTGAGCGCGCGAAATTAACAATTAAAAAAAAGATATAAACAATGAAATTTTTTTAAATCTCTATTAACAATATTATTATCTATTGTATAGAGAATTAAAAAAAATATTACTAAAACATTATGTTTGTTTTTAAATATATTTTTCATAGGTCGAAAGTACCCAAATTTGAGATTTGTCGAACCTTTAAAAATTCATATCTTTAAAAATATTAACTTTATCGTGAAAAGTCATAGGACCTTTTTTATTGGTATTTCAATAAAAAATATAAAAAAAAATTGTCCGGTTGAAAAATAACAATTCCTTGCAATTATTTAAACAATTTCGGTTTAAACAATATGGCACCAGGTGGCGCCCTGGCAACATGCATTTATATAATTAGGAGGGCCATTTGAAGAGGATCGCATAAAAAAATTGAGGTGGAATAGTTTTCGGTACGCATGCGCTGATTCCTCCCGGACTAGTTTGGTCACGGTAAAATATAATAATGACACAAGGTTTAAAAATTAAAATTCCTAGGCAGAAAACTTTGAGGAATCAATTATTGTATAATTTGAAAAAAAATTTAAGTGGCACTCGGGGACTGCCGCGATAAAGCTATTGCATAGCATTTTTTATCAACTTATGCAATTTTAATATTTATGCAATTTTTTTTTTGCATAATAAAATGCAAAAAAATAATTAAAAAACAAACAAACAAGAAAAGCGCACTGTCACTACTTCGCGAGTGAGATTCGAACCTGACATCATACACCATACGGTAAAGAAAGGGGCCGCTCGCCCACTGCGCCAAACAGAGCTACTTGTGAACCTCTAAAATGTTAAACGCTTACTGAACGACGGTGTTAGGTTTTTTTTCGTTACGGAATTTCTTGATTCGGTCGCCGCGCTCAAACTGTTTGTCCTAGTTCAAAGCCCGCGATAAAAGCTATGCAATAGCTTAAAAATCGGCCAAGTGCGAGTCGGGCCTCGCTCTTTTAGGGTTCCGTTAAAAAAAATTAAATTAAAAGATTTCCATCTACCCACCTACCCATTTTAATTTAATTTTTTTAATATAATTTAATTTTTATTATTTGTTGTTATAGCGGCAATAGAAATACATAATATGTGAAAATTTCATCTGTCTATCTATTACGGTTTACGAGATACAGCCCGCTGACAGACGGACGGACGGACGGACGGACGGACGGACGGACGGACGGACAGCGTAGGCTTAGTAATAGGGTCCCGTTGGTACCCTTTGGGTACGGAACCCTAAAAAGTACGAATGAGAACTTAAATAATTTATTAAAAACATTATTGTTTCTTTGCTCATTTTTCCAGATTGGAGAATACAGGCTCCACTTTGACTACAGTTTATGTGACAGATACATCATAGACTTGAAGAATATCAGCATCAGTATTTTGGCTAAACTGAATCCTATTTTATTGAAAAAGGCTGAAATTTTATGCACAGTACGATTTTTTTAAATATTTGTCTAGTTTATTCATAAAATTTTATCGTCGGCAGTAATAAATTCATAATTTATATTCGTGAAATTCGTTATAGCGTTTCGTTAAATATTTCGTTATTCGTTAAATATTTCGTTATAGCGGCAGCATTCATGATGCCCACCTAAATTATGATTAATTTAATTTGGGTAAAGCAAAATTAAAATAAATCTATTAAATCTTAATAGTTGATTTGGCAACTCTATAAATTATATTGCCATGATAGAGAAATTCATGAGCATCTATAACAATTTGGTCAGTAGAAGTATTTAAAATACGTGTCATGAAACAAAAATGTACCTACAAAAAATCGGCCAAGTGCGAGTCGGGCCTCGCTCTTTTAGGGTTCCGTTAAAAAAAAATTTCCATGTACCTACCCATGGAAATATTTTAATTTAATTTTTTTAATTTAATTTAATTTTTATTATTTGTTGTTATAGCGGCAATAGAAATACAAAATATGTGAAAATGTCAACTGTCTATCTATTACGGTTTACGAGATACAGGCCGCTGACAGACGGACGGACAGCGGAGGCTTAGTAATAGGGTCCCGTTGGCACCCTTGGGTACGGAACCCTAAAAAATCGGCCAAGTGCGAGTCGGGCCTCGCTCTTTTAGGGTTCCATTAAAAAAAAATTAAAAAAAAATATTTCCATGTACCCACAGAAATATATATTTTTTTTAATTTAATTTAATTTTTATTATTTGTTGTTATAGCGGCAATAGAAATACATAATATGTGAAAATTTCATCTGTCTATCTATTACGGTTTACGAGATACAGCCCGCTGACAGACGGACGGAAGGACGGACGGACGGACAGCGTAGGCTTAGTAATAGGGTCCCGTTGGTACCCTTTGGGTACTGAACCCTAAAAAAGATACCGGCCTAATTGAGAACCTCCTCCTTTTTGGAAATCGTTTAAAAAGTGAAGCTTAATAAAACTGTTCGATATATTGTGTTACAGGAAGGCTTCGGTACGAAGATAAAAGGAATCCATTTTGTGAATGCTCCATCGTTCGTCGACAAATTTGTATCGTTTATCAAACAAGCTCTTAAAGAAAAAGTTTCCAGCAGGGTTCACGTGCATAATTCGTTTGAGGAACTTCATAATGAAATATCTAAAGAAATCCTTCCTAAGGAGTACGGTGGCGATAGCCTCAGTTGTGAAAAACTAGCAGGTACGAGTATTAACATGTAGCTACAGCTAGAGTAGGGACTTAATAACTTAAAGACACATAACTTAGGGACTAATTAATTAATTAAATAGAGCAATTAAATAAAACTATTCGAGTAAAGCCCTAAAAAATCCAATTACTGACGATGCAAATGAGAAAAAAAAAATTAAAATATTCCGATTTATTTTATTCAATACCTACATAATATATTATTAGTTACTGTCACCGGCAAGATAATTTCCTTATATTATTTAAGAAAAATTTAATTTTTAAATTTAATATTGATTAAATACTTTCAGAACAATGGCGGGATACCTTGAAAACAAAAGAAGGAAAAAAGATAATAGATGACAGCAACAAACTCGTTACTGATGAAACAAAACGAACCACAGCAAAATTTAACGAGGAATACTTAGGAATGCCTGGGTCCTTCAGAACTTTGACGGTCGATTAATTAATATTTCTCACTAGCTGCCCGGACAGACTTCATTCTGTCGAAAGTTAAAAGTAAAAATTAAATTTTTTTTGTTTGTTTTTTTTTTATTAAAACCTTCCGTGGACCTTAAGGAACATACAAAAAAATAAATTAACCGAATTGGTCCATCCATTATTGAGTTATGCGCTTACCAATATTCATTTTTATTTATATTTCTCATAAGTACCTAAAACAAAATTATTTTTCGGATAAGATAGAAACTAAAATTTTTGTTTTAGTTCTACATCATACTATTCTAGTAATGTAATAATAACTAGCGTGGATTAAGGTTTCTTGATTCCCGCAGGAACCCTTTATTTTTCCGGGATAAAATGTAGCCTATCTGTTAATCCAGGGTATGATCTATCTCCATTCCAAATTACAGCCCAATCCGTCATTATATTATTTCGTTTCGTCCGTTATTCCTCACGATGTTTTCCTTCACCGTTGAAGCAAGTGATATTTAATTGCTTAAACCCACTTGACTCCGAAAAGTCAGAGGTGCGTTAGTGCAGCAATGATAGCTTAGTGATAAGAACTGTGGTCTCCTATTCGGGGAGTCGCAGATTAGAACCTGGGCATGCACCTCTATTCAGAGTTATACAGTACATTATTTTAAGCAATTACAAAGGATATTAGTAAACAATTAATAATACTAATTATGGTATACACTATAAATCAGTGGAAGCCTCAGTGGCTAGGACTGGTGGTCTCCTATTCGGGGAGTCGCAGGTTAGAACCTGGGCATGCACCTGTATTCAGAGTTATACAGTACATTATTTTAAGCAATTACAAAGGATATTAGTAAACAATTATTATTATAAATTGAGAAAAACGAAGTGGTTATTAAGGTCGCGAGTAGGACGAACGGTCAAAGCGCCAACCTGCGTCACCTAAAAACCGGTAAGGACGTAATATTTATCGAATCCAAAGTTGTCATGAGTTTTACCCAATGATCTAGGTAATTTATTTGTTGCGGTTTCTTGGATTTTGGAAAAGGTAAAATTTAGGTGTTAATGTTCTAAAACAAACAAGGTGTGGCCGTCACGGGACTCCCCGCAAATATGAAATAACATGGCAAGTACATACATGGGAGTAGAGAGCAGCGGTGGAGAGGGGGTGTGACGGCATAAAGGAAGGAACAAAGAAAGAAAACTATTTTATTTGATCACACAATTAAAAAAAAAGAAAACAGAATTAAATAAACTTACTACAATAAAGAAACAATTGCATTTATAATCGAACATAAGCCTCCCACACAGCACATAAGCTGCAACACTGCAGCTGCAGGTCTTACGTGAGTGCAATCACGTATACATCTTGCACTGTTTTTTTTTCCTTTTATCTACTATCTAAAATCTAAAATCCTATTACCTTTCTGAGAACAATTAGTGTAATTTACTCTAATTGTTCTCAGAAAATTAATATAAGGTATAAGGTTCTCACTAAGGTTCTCAAAATTTAAAATACCCTCGACATGTGGATCTATGGCCAGAGTATGTACGATATACCTGACATTCTGCTACCCAGTTTTCTGCTCCATCATCAGATCCTCCTTCTCGATCCTTGATCATCATCTATCTGACACCTACTCATTTAGACCACTCTAATGAGCCCAAACACGCTACATAATTATATCTGCTGTAATTATGCTGCTGCTGAAAAATTATTTTTAGTTAAAAAAGGGGGAAAATTGGGGATTTGAAATTTCAAAGTAAGCCTCGGTGCGCGAGTCCGACTCGCACTTGGCCGATTTTTAGTTAGTAGGCCGGTTAGTATTAGTAGGAAGGATATCTTTTTGATTTATACTACCGATTTTGATTTATCAAACTTCAAAGAGATCTTTGAAGTTTGATAAATCAAAATCGGTTACGGGTTTTGCGGCTGTCTGGTGGTCTACTTACGTTAGTATCTAATATATAAAATTCTCGTGTCACAATGTTGGTTACCTTACTCCTCCGAAACGGCTTTACTGATTTTTACCAAATTTTATATTATGCATATTCAGTAGGTCTGAGAATCGGCTACTATCTATTTTTCATACCCCTAAATGATAAGGGTGACCAACCACTAAATATTTTTGTTGCCGGTACGAAGTTCGCTGGGTCAGCTAGTAGGTATATATAAATTACGTCTATTCTGTCTACACTCTATAGTGTTGCTGGCACCTAAGCACATATAGCGCTTTAAGCCGTAGATCGTAGATTATTTTTAACCCCCGACGCAAAAAGAGGGGCGTTATAAGTTTCACGTCGATGTCTGTCTGTCTGTCTCTGTGTGTGTGTTTCTGTCTGTGCCATCGTAGCTCTCAAACGGATGGACCGATTTCGATGCGGGTTTTTTTCTTTTGAAAGCCAGTTTCCTTGTGGTGGTTCTTAGCTATGTTTGGTTAATATCGGTCCAGCAGTGTAAGAGTATCAGCTCTTTTCCAAAATGAGTTAAGGCATTTTTGGCGTATGATTACTCGATTAAGTGCTTCACGCGTGCCATAAATGACAATTAATTGATAACTTCGACCTGATGCTGCAACCAGAATGGTCTCACAGCAGACATATCGTATTTGGGTTCAATAGATTAGTTTCAATGAGTACCTTGCAGGATATGATCTTGCAATACGGTCACGTTGACCTGGTGCTGGGATCTAGTTTGCGGGATACCCAATTCTTCATCAACTTACAGCAGATATAATGTGTTTGGCTTCATTAGAATGGTCTCAATGAGTAGGTCTCAATGATAGATGATAAAGGATCGAGGATGGAGGAGAAGTATCTGATGATGGAGTAGAAAAGTGGGTAACAGTTTAATACAGTAGCCCGGCCGTAGATTCACATGTCGGAGGTGATTTAAATTTTCACTTAACACTGGTTAGTGGAATAACTTATTTATCTATGTTAGAACAGTTTGGGTTAGTAACAATTACTTATTCCATGTTAGTCCTTATCATCATCATCATAATTAGCAACCCATCAACGGCTCAGTACGGAGCGCAGGTCTCCTCTCAGAGAAGGGTTATAGGCGATAGTCCACCACGCTGGCCCAATGCGAATTGGCGGACTTCACACACCTTCAAGAACATTATGATGAACTCTCAGGTGTGCATGTTTCCTCACGATGTTTTCCTTCACCGTTGAAAGGAAGTGATATTTAATTGCTTAAACGCACTTGACTCCGAAAAGTCAGAGGTGCGTACCCGGGATCGAACCTGCGACCCCCCGAATAGGAGACCACAGCCCTAACCACTAGGCTATCACTGCTTTATAATCTACCTTAACCTATTCAGAGCCACCAGCGAACGGGCTGTGGCCTAGTTCCGAAGTGCACACTATTCCAGCTCCTCAAGAGAGGGCTGTCCATCTTCCCGGCCAACGTGCTGAAGAGGGTGTTAGTGCTGCTCACAAGCCTGCTCATCATAGACGCGGCACGCTTGCGCATCGTGGTGTAGGAGTCTACCACACGATCATCCGCAAACATTGCCGACGCACTGCAGTGTCGAGGCTTCCTTATCATCACCCTCAGCACATTGTTGTGCTGTATTCTTAAATCGACACTATTACCTATAATCTATATCTATATCTATATATATAAAAGAAAGTGGTGTTAGTTACACTATTTATAACTCAAGAACGGATGAACCGATTTGGCTGAAAATTGGTGGAGAGGTAGCTTAGAACCAGGAGACGGACATAGGATACTTTTTAATATTATAAATGCGAAAGTGTGTTTGTATGTTGGTTTGTTTTTCAATCAAGTAGCAAAAAAGCTACGTATCGACGTGATTTTTTGCATGGGTATAGTTGAGAACCTGGAGGGTGATAATGACAAAGGCAAAGTTTTATTCGGGAAAATCAAAGAGTTCCCGCGGGATTTTAAAAATGAAATCCACGCGGACGAAGTCGCGGGCATCAGCTAGTAATATATAAAAATTCTTTAAAAAAAAACCGTCTTCAAACGCCACTGAAAAGTATAAAATAATTTCAGTTTGTACACGTATGTTGAAGTCGGGCGGAATACAATTTAATTGAGATTTTTATTCCAAACAAAATATATGGCGAATATTGAAGAGACTAGAAGCTGAGAACTATGCAAGACTTTGATACGGTTTCCTTTTCAAAATTTGTTTTTATAGAAGAATTCTCATTCTGACAAATGATAAGACATGGTGATCGAGGGTTTGGAAGGTGGGTGAGGAGCACGGCCAGGGTCTTGAAGATAGGTGGGAGGTGCTCAAACAAAAAATACTCAAAACTTCATCCAAATGGCAGTGAATTGAAAAAAAATTCAAAATGGCGGATTCAAGATGGCGGCTATACGTTCATAGGTGTCTATCTCGGAGAGTATAAAAGATGAAAGAGTGGTGTTTAGGTAAAAAATGATCAAGACCTGTAACTTTATTTGATGAACAGAAAAACCGCGGTCCACGCGTCCAGTGGGCCGCGCACCCACGCGCCCTACTAGTATAATATAATTTTGTTATGGACCGGGAGCCAGGTACAAATTCGGTCAATTATGTCCTCTCGAGTGAAACTTCGTGAAACGCATTAGGGATTTATATTATGAATATTCGCGACCATCAGCTGCGACTCCGTGGGTGGGGCGGGCAGTGGCAGCCTCCAACGCATGGAGAAAAAAAAAGTTTTTTAGTCATTTCCTCCCATTTGAAAATTTGTCAGATTATAGTTTACCTAATATTTTGAAGGAAAACTAAAGTCAGCTGACCATAACATGGTGGATTATACGTCAGCTGGCTGCTTGAACATGAAAAAAAAAATTATATTTTCAATGATTTCCTCTCAACTAAAAATTTACCTGGTGATCGTTTATATACTACTATGAATGAAAATTAATTTCAGCTTGCTGTATCGCAGTGGAAAGTTTGTCAGCTGGTACCTTGAAAGGTGTGACGCAGCAGCATCTATCACCTACTGAATCTTATCAGCTGATGACTTTTCCCTAGACTTACAGCTAGCTGATTTCTTTCATTATTTACTAATGCATGTTAACAATCCTCTTATAAATTTTCATCCAGGAGGAAATCACTTTTCTTAAGTTATTCTCTTTCTTTTTACAGATTGAGGCTATACATAAGCATGCAGGAAAAAAAAAGTTTTTTAGTCATTTCCTCCCATTTGAAAATTTGTCAGATTATAGTTTACCTAATACTAATATTTTGAAGGAAAAATAAAGTCAGCTGACCATAACATGGTGGATTATACGTCAGCTGGCTGCTTGAACATAAAAAAAAAAATTATATTTTCAATGATTTCCTCTCAACTAAAAATTTACCTGGTGATCGTTTATATGCTACTATGAATGAAAATTAATTTCAGCTTGCTGTATCGCAGTGGAAAGTTTGTCAGCTGGTACCTTGAAAGGTGTGACGCAGCAGCATCTATCACCTACTGAATCTCATCAGCTGACGACTTTTCCCTTGACTTACAGCTAGCTGATTTTTTTTTATTATTTACTAAAACATAACATGTTTTAGTAAATAATAAAAAACAATCCTCTTATAAATTTTCATCCGGGAGGAAATCACGTTTCTTAAGTTATTCGGCAGTATGCTTTATTTGAGTGTTTTGATAACAAATATGAAGTTTATTAATGGAGGAAATGTTGGTATAAGTAAATTAATTAATGCATAATTTATTGTTGCATATTATATTTATTAATTAATGCATAATTTACTGTAGCATAATTTATTGTAGCATTTATTGTAGCATCAATGTTTCTATAAGACGTTATCACGTAGTCATGGGTAAAACTTACCCCCTCCAAGTGTACCTTTAGCATTCTATGCTCTGCTATAGCATAGCATCTGGAGAAGGTAATTTTAATCCACAATCTAGCTGCAATATAGAAAGGGCTTATGTATAGCCTCAATCTGTAAAAAGAAAGAGAATTAATTTAGTTGAGAGGAAATCATTGAAAATATAATTTTTTTTTATGTTCAAGCAGCCAGCTGACGTATAGTCCACCATGTTATGGTCAGCTGACTTTATTTTTCCTTCAAAATATTAGGTAAACTATAATCTGACAAATTTTCAAATGGGAGGAAATGACTAAAAAACTTTTTTTTTCTCCATGCGTTGGAGGCTGCCATTGCCCGCCCCACCCACGGAGTTGCAGCTGACGGTCGCGAATATTCATAATATAAATCCCTAGTGCATTTCACGAAGTTTTGATTGGGAGGGACTTGGTCATGAAAATCTGTCACTGGCTCCCGGACCATTATGATCCTTCTCCTATTATGATTTTAAGAATCTTACAGTTCATAAATAATGTGTTTACTACATAATATTTTTTTCATAATAAGAAAGAAAGTGACAATGTTTTTATTTCAGAAAACAATTACTAAACATAAATTATTTAATAACTTGAAATATGCTCAATGTTTATATATATTTTTTAATGAATAGATATAATATGGTTAAGTTGTATGATGAAGTAACAGTAAAATTATTGTTTGTAGTATTGGTACTCTTGGTACATATAATAATTCATTATAATATTTATTAAATATATTTTTTATGACATAGTACCTACAGCATCTTTTGCCATTATCAAAGATATAATAATTATAGTTCTATATTTATCTATAAGTTGGCTAAAAAACGTACAAATACTTAGTTCTTATGTTTCCTTTCCTTTATTATTAATATATACTAATTTTAATTGAGTGAATTTTAAGAAGTGGAGGGGCCGAATATAATTTACTATGATACTTTTGTCATGCAGCTACTGTTTTGAATGGTTTATTCTTGGTTTATTTTTAGGGTTCGGTAGTAAACAAGGAACCCTTATAGTTTCGCCATGTCCGTCCGTCCGTCCGCGGTTTAGCTCAGAGACTATTGGTACTAGAAATCTGTAATTTGACAAGAGTATAAATATCAATAACGCCGACAAAGTGGTGAAATAAAATTTTAAAAAATAATTTTTTTTAGGGTACCTCCCCTACATGTAAAGTGGGGATGAATTTTTTTTCTCTCGACTATCCCATAGTGTGGGGTGTCGTTGAATAGGTCTTTCAAAAATATTGTGGGTGTGGGAATACCATTTTTCAATTTAGGGATCCGTTTGTGAAATATGATATTTTAAAGTGCTAAATTTTATTACTTTGCTTAGCGTTTGTGGACTATGAGAAAGCCTTTGATTCGGTGGAAACTTGGGCTGTATTGAGGTCGCTGCAGAGATGCCGGATTGACTACCGGTATATCCAAGTGTTGAAGTGCTTGTACGAAAACGCCACTATGTCAGTACGTATACAGGACCAGACTACGAGACCGATCCACTTGCAGCGTGGAGTGCGACAGGGAGATGTAATCTCCCCGAAGCTATTTACCGCTGCGTTGGAGGACGTCTTTAAGCTTCTGGATTGGAACGGACTTGGCATCAACATAAACGGCGAGTACATCACTCACCTGCGATTTGCCGATGACATAGTAGTCATGGCAGAGACTCTGAGAGATCTCAATACAATGCTCAATGATCTCAGCAGGGTTTCTCAACAGGTGGGCCTGAAAATGAACATGAGCAAGACGAAAATCATGTCCAATGCTCATGCTCCGCTCCACCCAGTAATCGTTGAGAACTCTGCGCTCGAAATTGTAGACGAGTATATATACCTGGGACATACAGTCCAGCTAGGTAGGTCCAATTTCGAGAAAGAGATTAACCGCCGAATCCAACTCGGCTGGGCAGCGTTCGGGAAGATCCGAGATGTCTTCTCGTCCAAAATCCCTCAGTGCCTGAAGACTCAAGTCTTTGAACAGTGCGTGTTGCCAGTGATGACTTACGGATCCGAGACATGGTCGCTAACTATGGGCCTCATAAGAAGGCTCAGGGTCACCCAGCGAGCGATGGAGAGAGCAATGCTCGGTATATCTCTGCGAGATCAAATCAGAAATGAGGAGATTCGTAGGAGAACCAAAGTCACCGACATAGCTCAGCGTGTCGCGAAACTGAAGTGGAAATGGGCGGGGCACATAGTTCGAAGAACTGATGGTCGTTGGGGTCCCAAGGTGTTGGAGTGGCGACCCCGCACCGGGAAACGCAGTGTTGGCAGACCCCCCACCAGGTGGACCGACGACATCAAACGAGTCGCAGGGAGCCGCTGGATTCAAGCGGCGCAAGACCGAAGCTTGTGGAAGTCCATGCAGGAGACCTTTGTCCAGCAGTGGACGTCTATAGGTTGATAAAGAAGAAGAAGAAGAAGAAGAAATTTTATTAGAGTCAAGTGTCTCCCCCCCCCCCCCCCCTCTGCCAGCTAAATAGTTGTATAAAGGATACAAGAAAAAATTCACAGCAGTAGTATATATAATGAATTTCAAAAGAAAACTATCACGGCTAAGTAGGGTTCATTAGTTAAGGAGTTATATCTGTTTTCTTTAAGTTAGGTATTACACGAAGTGTAAGTTGCATATTTTGTAGTAACTTATAGGATTTAAACCATGGAACTCAAAATGTATTCAATATTCATAAATAAAATAAAAGCACTGTCCTAGGTTATGAGTGCTGCATTTTCCTTGGTTTCTTTACCTGCCTGCATTTCTATGTAGGTACTTAGTTTTTTTATTGTTATCTGGTAGTATTATAATTTTATCATATTTAATAATTGCATTTTTTCCTTGTATTTTCTCAGGTTTTAATTGTTCTTGTAAGTTTTTTCGTTTATTTAAAATATCTCGTGGGAAATCTTCTTTAATATAATTTTTAGTATTATTTAAAACATTTTTATTCCTCAAAATTTCAATCTTTTTCCCCAAAGTCACAAATGTGACTACATTCTATTTCGTTGCTTTGGCACTTTATTTGCATTTTGATATTAATCAAATCGAGTACATTTTTTTCTAAATGTTTATAGCTCTGTTCTGTTTCTACACCAAAAAATACGAGATTTTTCTTTGAGTAATTCTTTCTAAATTGTTAATTTTTATTTCTTGCTTTCTATTTTTTCGAATAAGTCTATAAATTTTGATTCAATTCTCTCCAGTTACTTTCCATTTCGTTCTGGATTTGTTTCAAGGCTGATAAAATAGCTTCTTCCATTTTTTTTTAATATAATACGTATAGCAACCAGCATAAAATATTACGTATAGCAACCAGCAAACAATATTACAGAATCGAACTCAAGACACCGTAAATTCGATTCAAGTTTCATGCATGTAGTAAATAGGTAGGTAAGTACTACGCACCCGTAGGCTACCCGTACTAAGTAGGCTCTGTAACTATTGGACCGATTTTAATCATTTTTTCACCAATAGAAAGCTAAGTTATCAGGAAGTAACACAGGCTATAATTTACTGTCAAACAATTAGAGATCCTTAAGAAAATTGCAATAATGTAACCCAAAGTAGGAAAATTTTGCCTATAAAATGCATTATTTGGCGTGTGCTGAGAAAAAACTATTGATGATACATAAAAATGATGTACTGTATGATCAAAGTACTCATTATTCTCTACAAAAAAATCCCCAAGGGAATATATCTAACTATTATATTTAAGTCACAATAGTAGCTTTTGTGTTGTAAAATTTAATGAGATCGCCTTTTTTATCGTGGTATTAATTCTTCCTTCCTAATACCAACCATCGGAACTGCTGAGGAAACATCTTTTGCTAGCTCCACAAGTAACATAATATAAAACTCAGCTTTTATACTATGACGAAATTATACTCTAAATTTATACACCTTTACTACCTGATATCACCCAAAGCCATCATGATCCAAACTTCATAGTCGGGGATCGTTCTTATCTCTATCGGGGACATACGCAGAGAAACTTTCAGCTTTTATAAAATGACGAAGGTCTGAACGGTCTCGGCTCCGGGCTCCCTCTCTATTACGTGTGTACGATCGGAATGTCATTGTTAACATTTTCTGTAAAATGTAATATAGTACAAGTAAATAATATAATAAAACCGGCCAAGTGCATGTCGGGCCACGCGCAGTGTAGGGTTCCGTAGTAGCAAGTCACAAATATTATTGCTGACCTAGGTTAGTGCTTTTATTTTATTATGAATATTGAATATATTTTGAGTTCCATGGTTTAAATACTATAAAATACTACAAAATATAGGCCATCGTCCACCACAGTGGCCCAATGCGAATTGGCGGACTTCACACATCTTCGAGAACATTATGAAGAACTTTCAGGTGTGCAGGTTTCCTCACGATGTTTTCCTTCACCGTTGAAGCAAGTGATATTTAATTGCTTAAACGCACTTGACTCCGAAAATTCAGAGGTAGGCGTACCCGGGATCGAACCTGCGACCCCCCGAATAAGAGACCACAGTCCTAACCACTAGGCTATCACAGCTTTATAACCATGGCCTATAACCCTTCTCTGAAAGGAGACCTGGCTCAGTGGTGAGCCGTAGATGGGTTGTTAATTGTTAATGATGATGATGACTACAAAATATGCAACTTACATCACGCGTAATACCTAAACTAGAAAGAACAGATATAACTCCTTAACTTATGAACCCTACTTAGCCGTGATAGTTTTCCTATTATCATCATCATCATCATTATCAACCCATCATCGGCCCAATGCGAATTGACGGACTTCACACACCTTCGAGAACATTATGGAGAACTCTGAGGTGTGCAGGTTTTCTCACGATGTTTTCCTTCACCGTTTTCCTATAAAATTCTTTATAGGAAAACGCTGTGATTTTTTTGATGTATCCTATAAACAACCATTTAGCTGGCAGAGCTGGGGGGACACAGCAATTTAGGGGTCTTATAACAAAGGCGGCAAAGTCCAGGCGAGTAAACTGGACTTTGCCGCCTTTGTTATTAGACCCCTAAATTATAAATATAATATTTCACAAACGGATCCCTGAATCGAATCGTGTTCCCACACACACAGTATTTTTGAAAGACCTATTCAACGACACCTCACACGATGGGATAGACGAGAAAAAAAAACATCCTCACTTTACATGTAGAGTACCCTAAAAAAAAATATTTTTCACAATTTTATTTCACCACTTTGTTGGCGTGATTAATATTTATACACTTGTCAAATTGCAGCTTTCTAGTACCAATAGTCTCTGAGCTAAACCGCGGACGGACGAACGGACGGACAGACGGACGGACATGGCCAAAACTATAAGGGTTCCTTGTTTGTAAAGGTCGCACCGTAACATTTCCTTTTTACCATTTACCAGTTTTGGTAAGGAACCCTAAAAAGCATTCAGGTAATCTTAGAGCAAGGTATTATTAATACGAATATCTTGATTATTAACACATTATTGCGTACTACTTACGTTAGTTTTCATCCGCGTATCGACTTGAGCAGTGCTGTTGCCTGTTGGCAAGTATATCTTGAGCTTTACCCGTACATTATAAGTTATAACGGTTATGGAATCGATACCAAAGGACTCGATATTTGAATTTAACCCAGATACCCTCAAATATCTGAGAAAACAATATAATTTGGACGAACCAGGGAGAATAGAGGAAGCTATTGATATATTACAGGAATGGATAAAGAAACAAAACCATTTTGTCGTTAAAGATTTTCGTAAGTGATTTGTTGTCCTTATCAGTCATTCGATTAAGTGCAAAGAATCGTAATCGTTATATTATTATCAATAAATGCCAAATTAATAGTAATTGATGTGACTTTGTACCTAGTATCTATTTTGATCATCTGTTTTTTTTATAACTTTTTAAACGATCTCCCTCGTCGATAACGCAGTTGTGTTATAAATAAGAGGTCTCAGATTCGATTCCGATTCAAAGAAAAAGTAATATTTCTTTGCTATAATCCGTCAAATAGAATACATCATTTAAACATTGCCCATTGCTCATCTTAACATGTATTGAATTTGAATTGTAAATACCATTACGAACCAGTGGTGGTAGATTAATTTTTTTATATTATTCATAGACGCGAAAGCACTTGTAAAAGTTTATTTAAATGGAAAATATTTCTGTTCTATTCTAATCGGCTTTGCTTCAGCTATCCACAAGATAGATAATTTTGTAACATTTTGTAACATTTTTGTTTTGAAAAGATCAACTGCTGAGTTTCTAGCCGGATCTTCTCAGCAGAATCAGCAGTCCGGACCGGTGGTAGATTCATGGTTTGTCATAAGAGCCACAACTTGGCCTACATGAAATAAAAGATTTTTGAATTTTGAAAACACTTGACGTACGTTTTGCTCTGATACCAGATCATGATCAGATATTGGCTCTACAATGCAAAATTCCAAAGATTTATTCTGTTTGGCGGATTGATTATATCAAAGGAATATTACCTACTTTTTCTTTGTATTCACCAAGCTTCAGGATTAGGTAAACACCATAAATTCAATCGTTTCGAACACGTCTTTCATAGAGCTGAATATAATGGTGGTTTGTGGAGAGAAATCAGTGTATCCGTCAGAATGGCGGGTGTAGGTTTTCCGATTACATCCAAACTATACTGAATAAAAGTACGATAAATGTACGTAATTGTACTAAACTATTATTGTTTATTATTTGTTATTTTTACGTTGAGAAAACATAAAATCAAAGTGAGCAGCCATTCTGACGTCAGAATGGCGGGTGTCTTCTACATAAATTAACTTTTTTTAATTAGACATTACCAAACAAATGTAAGTAGGTTAAATGTACTTATGGAAACAATAAAATTTTACGCGAGCTCTGATATTGTGCAATATTTTGTAACCTTTGTTTGACTTTGTAACCAGTGTTACTCAAACTAAACTGTATGTCTTAAAATCTTTTGTACATGCCAGTTATTGATATTTTTGCTATGTGTCTCTTAGTTGTAAGTCTACTTGTTTATATCTTCATATTTGTGCATGAATATTGTTGGCTTGTCATATAAAATAAAAATAAAAAATAAAATAAAAATAAATGTGAGCAGCCATTCTGGTCATGATGGCGGGTGCAGGTTTACCGATTACATCCAAACTATACTGAATAAATGTGCCTACGATAAATGTACGTAATTTGTACTAAATTATGGATAAATGTACTATATCACATGTTGAGAAAAAATGTTGTTAAAAATGAACTGCCATTCTGGTTTCAGATTGTATGGCATAACACTAAGGCCCGCTTGCAGAAACGCCGGATTATCCTTTTAAACCAGAATTAGCTGCTACTTTGACTCTTTACTCCCAATTTCTGTCAAAATTTATTTAATCCTGGATTATATTAACCCAACGTCTCTGCAAGCGGGTCTTAGTTTTTTTGCCCTACAACCTGCATACAAGACAAGAATGTCAGTTCATTTTTAACGAAATTTTTTCTCAACGTGTGATATAGTACATTTATCCATAATTTAGTACAAATTACGTACATTTTTTAGTACAAATTACGTACATTTATCGTAGGCACATTCATTCAGTATAGTTTGGATGTAATCCGAAAACCTACACCCGCCATTCTGACGGATACAAATCAGGGATTGTGAAATTCGATCCAGTGTTTTATTCCTGGCTGTAGAATATCCTTTGTGATCGCAGACTACCGAGGATCGTTGTTTTTAACAGCTTTAATGTATTCTTACACCCTTGTTGCTAATTGCTATGGATATCTTAGTTTGTCCAATGTAAGAAAGAGCGTCCGCAGCTGCAGTCGATGTTATTCAAAACTTGATGCTATGGTAAGCAATCCTTCAGGGATAGCATCAAGTGGATATTTTTTTGGATTGGAGTCAGTCCTAATTTTGTATAGTTTTCTCAACAATATCACCTACCTAGATAGTCGGCCACTTCTTTCACAAATATACGGTAGGTATGACAACTATGGTAAAACATTTATCGTGGTACGAATAAGTACATCATAACAATTGAAATTATTAATCTCTACCGAGGTCAAATAATGCAGTCGGTAGGACATACTCATTGTATTAAACAGTTATAATATTACCTACATCAACAATTTTGCCATATAAAGGCATGAAAGGTTATTAAATGACACATAAATAGCGGGGACCTTTGACCACAATAATTTTAAAATGATGTCGCTAATAGAAACTCGTAGCAAAGCCGTCCTCGTGCACCTACTCAGAAAGTAAAAATCGGCCAATCGGCCCTAAAAGGGCCTCGCTCTTTTAGGGTTCCGTACATACTTATTATGACCAAATCACTTTTTTTAAAGTAGATACTACATATTTAGATAACTTGGTTCTTAGATAGTACTAAATTAGCATAATATGGGGAAAAAATGCTCGTTTGCTTTGAAGGCTCTCCATTTCTTCATTTTTGAAGCTAAAAAAATAAAAAATATATTTGAACTCCTTTTAATGAGCTCTAGACGATGACAGAATGACTCCTTTTTCATGTATGGAGCCCCCTTTATTTTTTAATTTAATTTAATTTTTATTATATTTAATTGTTATAGCGGCAATAGAAATACACACTGTGAATATTTCAACTGTCTACCTGTTACGGCTTACGAGATACAGCCCGCTGACAGACGGACGGACGGACAAACGGACAGCGGAGGCTTAGTAATAGGGTCCCGTCGGCATCCTTTGGGTACGGAACCTGAATAAAAACGATGTAAATCCAAATAGAACTCATAATTAGATATTATGTTATTTTGTTTCAGCACGGGACTATTTAGAGAGGTCGATCATTATAAGCAAAGGATCCGTGGAACGAGCTAAGAAAAAATTAGATAGAATATGCACATTTAGAACAATGTTTCCCGATTTCTTCGGTGTATACGATGTCAAAAATTCTCCGGTATTAGATGATCTGTAAGCACTTCCCTGCTATTGAATGATTGTGAAAGTAATCTAGTAATTAATGTTATCTACATATTTATCGAATAAAAAACTGCATTCAAATCAGTCCATCCAATTAAACGTTACGAATGACATGGACAGGTAAAACTGCGTGTTTAAAATAATTACAAAACATAGAAAAAGGCGTTGTATAGCATGCCGAGTGTTACATAATATCTAAGAATATTATTATAATTAAAATTATAATATATGAAAATTCTTTAAAAAAAAAACTGACTTCAAACGCAACTACAAAGTATAAAATAGTTTTAGTTTGTACAGGTAGGTTGAAGTCGGGCGGGCCTAAATAGAAACGATGAAACTAATGCGCCACGTTAGTCATAATTTTAGTTTGTACCTACAGGTATGTTGAATTCGGGCTAGCATTTTCAGAGTTTCTATTGAGGCCCGCCCGACTTCAACATACCTGTACAAACTAAAATTATTTTATACTTTGTAGTGGAGTTTGAAGTCAGTTTTTATTAAAAGAATTTTTATACTTATAGTATTACTAGCTGATGCCCGCGACTTCATCCGCATGGATTAAGTTTTTAAAAATCCCGCGAGAACTCTTTGATTATCCGAGATAAAAAGTAGCTCTCCCGGTCTGAGGACCCACTACTACACCCATTACTATACCCATGCAAAAAATCGCATCTATCCGTATCTACTCTGTTGCGACGTGATTGAAGGACAAACCAACAAAAAAACACACTTTCGCATTTATAATATCACTGATGCAAAATTCTAACACAATCTAGACAACCGAAATCTCAAACTGTATAATATGTCGATATGATGATGTATGATGTACTGTCGTGTAATTAACATATTTTAATTTGAAATAACAAATATTGATGTCAATAATTAAGATAAAAGCTATCCTATCTTTTAAGATGGACTAAATTACAGATAGTTACGAAGTTTGATCAAAATCGGTTCAGTAGTTTTCGAGTTTATCCCGAACATGCAGCGAGACACGAGATTTTTATATATAAATACAATTTAAAAAAAATATTGAAATCGGTTTAGATTTGACGAAGTTAAAAACAGGTTGAATTGAGAACCTCCTCCTTTTTTTTGAAGTCGGTTAAAAATTACCTAATGTAGTTGATTAGTTAATTGAATTATATTAACTATCTATTAGTTATCTAATGAGATTATTATGATGATCAGTTTATTAATCATCATCATCATTAGTAACCCATCAACGGCTCACTACTGAGCGCAGGTCTCCTCTCAGAGAGAAGGATTATAGGCCATAGTCCACCACGCTGCTGGCCCAATGCGAATTGGCGGACTTCACACACCTTCAAGAACATTATGAAGAACTCTCAGGTGTGCAGGTTTCCTCACGATGTTTTCCTTCACCGTTGAAGCAAGTGATATTTAATTGCTTAAACGCACTTGCCTCCGAGGTCCCCGGGATCGAACCTGCGGCCCCCGAATAGGAGACCACAGTCCCAACCACTAGGCTTGCTGTGCTTCGTTTATTAATAGCACTGCCATAATAGAAAGAAGTTTCGTGATGAGAATTAATAATTACCTATGCTTATTTATATTAATAATTACCTATTATTCTTTGCATCGAGAGCAATTATAATAATTATTATAAAATTAATATCAAACAATAAAATGTTATTTTTATGTTACGACAGCACATTGCTGTTGTTTTTGTTTTTGTTAAGAACTTGAATCCCGAACAAGCGAAATCTTACCTACTCTATAAGAGTCTTTCAGATATTTTTCACACGGTTCATTACAGTGCAACATTTCTTCCTACTTCCTATACTTATTACAAATGTGAAAGTTTATAAGGATGGATGGATGGATGGGTGTATGGATGGATGGATGTTTGTTTCTTTCTCTTTCACGCCACAACGAATGAACTGATTTGGCTGAAATTTAGAATGGAGATACCCAGGATTAACACACAGACTTTTTATCGCGGAACATTACAGAGTTCCCGCAGGAATTAAATAACCATTAATTTATAATTAATTAATTAATTAAAAAATTAGTCCACGCGGACGAAGTCGCGGGCATCATCTTGTAAATAATAAAAAGATACCGGCCAAATTGATAACCTACTTTTTTGGAAGTCAGTTAAAAATATAAATGTAAATTCAACGAGGAAGGAGGTTACCTTGAGGTTACTTTAGAAACATGCCAAACATTGTGAGTTTGACAATAAAATGGTACTAATTATGGAAATAGTACATAATAAATATTATGAAACTGTATTTTCGATGTTATTTCAGCTGATTAAACAATATGATAATTTACTTACGAACAAATTGAATCTAAAATACGAGTATTTATGGGTATATATCTCTACGTAACACTCTAAATTTTAGAATGTTTTAGAGGCTAAAATATAAGCGAATCAAGAATCCAATCTTCTAATAACCATCATCATCATCAGCAACTCAGTAGCGGTCAAGTAACGAGAGAAAGATATAGGTTATGGAAAATTAGGAGATGAATCTGAATCAATGCACGTATTTGAAAAATATATTTTATATAAACTAACTTGCCCACTCCCACGTCTCTCGAGTTATTTTTTCAAAAAAATCCAGGGAATCCTTTGTTTTTCCAGGATGAAAGGTAGCCTAAGTCACTCTCCATGACCTCAATTATACCTACCCATGCAAAAATCAAGTCAATCCGTAGCTCTGTTGCCGTCTGATTGAAAAACAAACCAACAAACGATACAGACACGTACATACAAACATACAGACACGTATGTACACAACATACGTGTCTGTGTACGTGTTACTTTTTTTTTATAAAATAATATAATCAGTAATATAATACCTACACAGTACACACATATCTTTAGTTGACGTAAGAGATGTTTTTATAATTTAATAAAAATAATTAAATACGATTATCTTAAAATTTTCAGATTCGGAATTTTTTTGCCTAAACTCACAAAGGATCATTACAGAGTGTATTTATTGAAAAACAGGGCGAAAATGTTTAAAAATGGATTTCTTGATTTCTATCGTTACTTCTTTATGGTAAGAATTTATTGCAATGCAACTGTAGGTACCGGTAACTTGGGGTGACTTTGCACCAAATCCGAACAACTTTCAAAATGATATTAAAAATAAAGTTCTTGACTCGGATCGATTTCACCAACGTAATATGTCTTATCCGATGAATACAAAAACTGTTAGAACGCTCAATTTACTCCTCGGTAAAACGTCACTCGATGTTGGTGAAATCGGAACTTAAAAGTTTTATTGACTTCTGAATGCAATCCTTAAATGTCAATGGTCAAAAAAATAATGTTTCTGATTATGTGCCATTGTTTATTAGTCTATAAAAACCATGTTAGATATCCAGTCTTTCAGTCACTAAAACTCATTTAGTTTATATTAAAGTATATGACTTTTTATTTGATATTTACTAGGAACATAAAAAATATTGGTGCAAAGTCACCCTAAGTTACGGTAACTTTTAAGGGAAGGTGGGACGAGCTTGTCAAGAATATTATACTATTCACTCTAGAGTCCATATTCAATTTAGTATTTTGTCATTGTTATTTATCTCGGAATTGGTTAAAGGTATTTGGGAAAATGATACTTCGAACTTTTATCTTGGATTGGGTACGTGTTTTGAAAACACAATTGGTGAAAATTTTCTCGATAGTATATTTTGTTGAAAAATACATGTTTTGCACACATTTTGCTATTTATCTCAGGAGGAGCAAACTATATTTTTGTTGTGTTTTTTGTTTTGTCAAGAAATCTAGACGTATTTTTCAATTACATGTTTTAATTTTTCAATTGGTTGTTTAATTAACTTGTAATTAGGTAATAAGCAGTTTTGGCGCTTACATAGTCAAAAATACGTCGCGCGTCTATCGCTCTGTATTTCTCACTCACGAGAAAACAATAATTAACTATCCTACTCACGAAAAGAAGGTGGAACCCGTTCACGAGCATGACGATCCAGCCGTTGCTTCGCTATTATGACGTATTCTGTGCCCTTTTTGCGGCGATTCAGTAGCGATACAAGCACAAAAAGACTGCGATGCAGTCGCGATTCTGTCGCAGGTTGATTACCTTCGCCCACGTAACAAACAACGATCTGCATCGCTACTATCGCGGTACACCATCGATAAAGACGCGACACAAACGCGATGCAGCCTCGATACAATCGTGCGCTGTAGTGACTATCTGTGAACCAGATGTTACCCGATGTATTTCGTCCAAACAGTCGCGCGCTAGTCGCGATGCAGACTACTATGCGATTGTATCGCTTCTGTCATGCGTTGCAAATGTGCGAACCGCCAAAAGCAGCGATGCAGACGCGCGTTAACGAAACGTGCTACGCGCCTTAAATCGCTTCAAAAATTCGTGGGCCATCTCTCTTAGTATCAATCAGGAATTCCTCAATGTCTTCAAAGAGCGCGTGTCGATATTGGCATACTGAGGCGACACATGATATATTTGAAGTCATTCTTATTGTTGCAGCAATGTGAATACATCCAAGCATATGACTACTGCAATGGAATTATTCTTGTGCTAGATTATACAGAAGCCAACATCATGGAGACTGTGAAATGGTTCAGCGTGGTTGACTTACGTGAAGCCATCACCATTCTAAGGGTAGGTACTTATATTGTATTATAACCTGTACGCGTACAATTTCTTTTCCTATGAGATTATGGGTTACCTATTCCCGTTGTTAGAGGCCTATCGGCAAATGTTCCACCATACTTTCCATCATGAAATCAAATTAACTAGGTATAAGCTTTTTTAGCATTACGGTTAAAGAGCATTAGGAGCAATATCTGGATTTCAATGATGATATACCGACTTAGGAGACCTATGAATAGGTATCAGTTTACAATCCAATCGACAGTTCTTAAATTTCCGGGATAAAAAGTAGACTATGTCACTCTCCAGGTCGTCAGCTATACCCATGCAAAAAATCACGTCAATCCGCAGCTCTATTGCGGCGTGATTGAAGGACGAACCAACAAACACACTTTCGCATCCTTACTAATATCATAAATGCGAAAGTGTGTTTGTTTGTTGGTTTGTTGGTTTGTCCTTCAATCACGCCGCAATAGGGCCACGGATCGACGTGATTTTTTGCATGGGTATAGTTGAGGACATGGAGAGTTACATAGTCTACTTTTTATCCCGGAAAATCAAAGACTTCCCGAGAGATTTTAAAAATCAATCCACGCGGACGAATTCGCGGGCATCAGCTAGTTTATAATAATTATTAGTATGAAGTAAGATTTAAATCCGTACTTCAGTCGACTACCACACCGTATTTATTGTAGACCGGTTACACATACATAGAAAAGTGATCAAACTGATATTACTCCTCTGTTTGTATCGGAGTATATAATAAAGAGAGTGCCCGAAACATAAATACTTGTATAAAATCATTTTCAGGAAGGATATGGCATGAGGATTAAAGGGATACATTTTGTATCAGGATCAAGAGCTATTGATGCTGTCGTCTCAATTTTCAAACAAGTGCTAAGCGCCAAGATAGCTGGACGTATCAGTGTTCATAAAAGTATGGATAAAATTCTAGAATTTTTAGACAAAGACATTGTTCCCGTGGAATATGGTGGCAATGAAAAACCTTTGCTTGAGTTACACAGTAAGTATGTATTTAAAGAGAGTATTTCTTCTTCTTGTTCGTGAAACTCTTCATCACGAAGTGACGTCTTTAGCGGCAGATGTGATTCGCCTCTCGAGTATTCGCCACTCCTCCCTGCTTGCCGACAGCCTGGTACACTCGTGCGATTGATCGCCCACAGCAGTTAATTTGCTTAAGAAAGTATTTCTTCTTGTTCGTGAAATTCTTCATCACGAAGCGACGTCTTTAGCGACAGATATGATTCGCCTCTCAAGTATTCGCCACTCCTCCCTGCTTGCCGATAGCCTGGTACACTCTTGTGATTTATCGCTCACAGCAGCTAATTTGCTTAGGAGAGTATTTTTTCTTCTTTATGAACCGAGAGACGTCCACTGCTGGACAAAGGTCTCTTGCATGGACTTCCACAGGTCTCGGTCTTATGCCGCCTGAATCCAATGGCTCCCTGCGGCTCGTTTGATGTCATCAGTCTACCTAGTGAAGAAGAGAGTATTTACTAGCATAGAAATTCTTTAAAAATACTACGCTCCTAGTACCTAACTATTTATTTATTATCTATTTTTTATCATTTCATCCTACCTTTGAAATAATTGCATGTTAAATAATAATTAATGGAATATTACAGACACAACCTTGCCGGCTATCCTACTTAGCCCCGATTTCACCAACGTCGCGTGACGTTTATCCTAGGAATAAATTGGGCGTTCTGATAGTTTTTTGTATTAAAAATAGTGTCAAATGCTCGGATAAGACTTATTTTACGTTGGTGAAATCGGCTTTTAGCTTAGCTGGCTACTATCTTATACCAAATCGTCACTTAACATTAAGAGCTATCTTGTCATATAGTAATAAATTTTTCATCATACCTATTCGAAAAACGAATATTGGCTTCAGAGGATAGCGGGAGCAAAATTTAATTTTAAACCCATGGGACTTTTCATTTCTCTCTTCTGATTGGTCCGCGTTCGTGCTTTAGTATGTGTCGAAATTCAAATATGTTTGAGAAGCTGTTGTCTTCGATAAGTCACGTGATCAATTTGTCGATCGGATATACGCCCATACTGTATCCAACATAAATATTAATGTTTAATTATTTAATAATAATTTATTTGTGTTTTATTTAAACTTTCAATATACGATGTCTATACATCTACTTAGCTTAGCGTTTGTGGACTATGAGAAAGCCTTTGATTCGGTGGAAACTTGGGCTGTATTGAGGTCGCTGCAGAGATGCCGGATTGACTACCGGTATATCCAAGTGTTGAAGTGCTTGTACGAAAACGCCACTATGTCAGTACGTATACAGGACCAGACTACGAGACCAATCCACTTGCAGCGTGGAGTGCGACAGGGAGATGTAATCTCCCCGAAGCTATTTACCGCTGCGTTGGAGGACGTCTTTAAGCTTCTGGATTGGAACGGACTTGGCATCAACATAAACGGCGAGTACATCACTCACCTGCGATTTGCCGATGACATAGTAATCATGGCAGAGACTCTGAGAGATCTCAATACAATGCTCAATGATCTCAGCAGGGTTTCTCAACAGGTGGGCCTGAAAATGAACATGAGCAAGACGAAAATCATGTCCAATGCTCATGCTCCGCTCCACCCAGTAATCGTTGAGAACTCTGCGCTCGAAATTGTAGACGAGTATATATACCTGGGACATACAGTCCAGCTAGGTAGGTCCAATTTCGAGAAAGAGATTAACCGCCGAATCCAACTCGGCTGGGCAGCGTTCGGGAAGCTCCGAGATGTCTTCTCGTCCAAAATCCCTCAGTGCCTGAAGACTCAAGTCTTCGAACAGTGCGTGTTACCAGTGATGACTTACGGATCCGAGACATGGTCGCTAACTATGGGCCTCATAAGAAGGCTCAGGGTCACCCAGCGAGCGATGGAGAGAGCAATGCTCGGTATATCTCTGCGAGATCAAATCAGAAATGAGGAGATTCGTAGGAGAACCAAGGTCACCGACATAGCTCAGCGTGTCGCGAAACTGAAGTGGAAATGGGCGGGGCACATAGTTCGAAGAACTGATGGTCGTTGGGGTCCCAAGGTGTTGGAGTGGCGACCCCGCACCGGGAAACGCAGTGTTGGCAGACCCCCCACCAGGTGGACCGACGACATCAAACGAGTCGCAGGGAGCCGCTGGATTCAAGCGGCGCAAGACCGAAGCCTGTGGAAGTCCATGCAGGAGACCTTTGTCCAGCAGTGGACGTCTAGAGGTTGATAAAGAAGAAGAAGATACATCTACTATGTATGTATGTTGATACTCCTAGCTTTTTCTCATGATGAAAAATAGTGTGTGTCATTCGGGGCCAAAATATTTTGTTCTCGGGCGGCGTATATTGAATTCCTCGCTACGCTCAGGATTCTACTTTAGAATCCTTCCCTTCACTCTGAATTCAAAATAACGCCCTCGGGGAACAAAAAATTTCTTTGGCCCCATATAACACAAATAACTATTAACGCTTTCCTTTTTGTGAATTTTCTCAACTTGGCCCTTAATAATTATTGTGAATGTTTCTTACAGAAAAGAACCTGGACATATTAACATCAGATAGTTTTACGGAACATCTAAGGGAAATAAGCAAGGCGCGTACTATCGAAAGTTTAAGATTATCGGATAGTCAAGGCGATCAGTATTTGGGGATACCAGGATCATTTAGAGCATTGACCGTTGATTAAAATTAGATTGAATTTTTATAGGGCTGAATATGGTTAAGGGATATGAAAAAGGATCCTAATCTGTTATAGTTAATTTAAAATGGTGTATCCAATATATTATATCATACTAATTATATATTATTTATTATAAATGCAAAAGTGTTTATTTGCTGGTTTGTCATTCAATCACGCCGTAACAGAGCTACGGATTGACTTTGAGAGTGACAGACAGACAGATTTTAAGGCTTCTTACTATCCCGGAAAAATCAAAGAGTTCCCGAGGGATTTTAGAAACTTAATCCACGTGGAAAAGTCGCGAGCATCACCTCGTATTAAATGTAATATAGACAAAATATTTTTTGTTTTGTTGTATTAATTTTAAATATTTTTTTTAAATAAAAAATATCTGGTCATATTGAATATATTTTACCAAATCCAAAGTATTTGAATGATAACTCGTAATTTAAGACGATGTATCAATTTCAGCGTGTAACCAAAGAATAAAAAGCCGGCCAAGTGCGAGTCGGACTCGCGCACCGAGGGTTCCATACTCCAAAAGTAAAATTAAAACGATAATATTATATTAATTTGCTTATTTATCGTTAACTTTGTTTGTAGAGGTTTATTGTTAATATAAAAAAAAACTATGCTAGTAAGAGCGTTGGTTTTATTTTTCCTGTAAAATATACATAAACCTCTATTGACCATAATTATTTCAGATTTTTCGATTGGTAAACTTAAGAGATAAGGGGGGGGGAACGGTATTTTTTTCGACATTTTGGCCGATTAATCAGAAACTATTATATCTAGAAATAAATAAAAAACTGTTTTAGAATGCACAAGTAAAGGCCTTTCATATGATACCCCACTCGGTATAATTATCTTACTTTGAAATTTCAAACCCCTGATTTTCCCCGTTTTTTAATTAAACTAAAATAATTTTTGCGTTCATTTTATTTTTCCTGTAAAAAATACATAAACCTCTATTGACCATAATTATTTCAGATTTTTTGATTGGTAAACTTCGAAGATAAGGGGGGGGGGGGGGGAACGGTATTTTTTTCGACATTTTGGCCGATTACTCAAAAACTATTATTATAGAAATAAATAAAAAACTGTTTTAGAATGCACAAGTAAAGGCCTTTCATATGATACCTCACTCGGTATAGTTATCTTACTTTGAAATTTCAATCCCCCGATTTTCCCCCTTTTTTAATGAAACTAAAATAATTTTCGCGTTGCTTTTATTTTTCCTGTAAAATATACATAAACCTCTATTGACCATAATTATTTCAGATTTTTCGATTGGTAAACTTCGGGGAAAGGGGGGGGGGGGGTGGGGGGGGGGGGGGGGAACGGTATTTTTTTCGACATTTTGGCCGATTACTCAAAAACTATTATATTTAGAAATAAATAAAAAAACTGTTTTAGAATGCACAAGTAAAGGCCTTTCATATGATACCCCACTCGATATAGTTATTTTACTTTGAAATTTCAAACCCCCGATTTTCCCCTTTTTTTATTAAAACTAAAAATAATTTTCGATTTTTCTTTATTCCAGTGATTTTGGGCCACTATTATACACAACTATGCCAAATTTCATGTCGATAGCTTTAATAGTTACTGAAATAATCGACTGTGACAGACGGACGGACAGACGGACGGACAGACGGACGGAGAAAGTCTCACCATAAGGGTTCCATTTTTACCATTTTGGTATGGAACCCTAAAAATATGACGTTTTGGCAGATATTCATTATACCGTTATACAGTTATTGTACAATAACTGTATAACGCACCGATCGAAGTATAAGTTATGTACCTAGGTATAACGTCACAATTGCTGGGTTAATAAACATTACTTAGCGATCCTGAAATTGGCACTTCATTATCCCTACAACTTTTTAATTTTATTCAAAAAATATTACATTAAAATTGTAAAATAGCTTTTAATTTATTTTGCGACAAAATCTTTGAACATTAAAATTATGCGCACAGTGTTTTAAGAAAATAAAAACCAACTACTTTGCTTGTAAAGTGAGCGGGAATCTTCGCTGCTCGCAATGAAAGTCACTTAAGCGAAATTCTTGTTCCAAATTAAGGTGAAAGGCTTCACACAGGCAAGATTGAAGAGGGTTTTATTGTGAGATGTGGCTGAGGCACCATTAATTAATTCTACATTCCAACGAAATAGTTCCGGATTTCCTGGATGCGGCTACGTCTTTGGTTATTGTGAATAAACGCGAAGTAGAAATAAATGCTATACTGGTTGTTTTTTTCTTTCAATTATGCAATGGTGCAACGGATTGATGTGATTTTTTGCATGAGAATAAGTGAGGATCTGGTTAGTGGCATATGCTTAAAACTCGGACGGACATGTATATTTGTCACCTTCTTGGTTGTCAATTTTCAGCGTAGTGTTATACTATATCAAAAAATAATTGTTATTCTAAACTAATATTATAAAGAGAATTTTTTTTATTCTTTGATTGTTTGCATGTTTTCTTTCAGATAAACTCAAACACTACTTAACCGATTTTAAAAATTCTTTCATCTGTAGAAAGCTACATTATCACAGAGTAACATAAGCTATGTTTTATAGCACACTAGCGGCCCGTCCCGGCTTCGCACGGGTAGACATAAATAGGTACAGATATTTAAGTTATTAAGTTATAAGCATGCTAATTAAAACGACCATGAATCACTAAATTAGAAAAAAATTGTATGCTTATTTTAAAGCCTCCCTGTACACTACGTTGGCTGTGGTATTTGTAGGTGGCAACAAAACGTCTTGATTTTCAGGAGATCCTACTCGAGAAAGTGCCACATACAATTGCCCGTGGGAAAAGCACTCTTTCCTTAAGTCGATACCAACTATGGGAAAAGTTTGTCCCTGGGATTTATTTATTGTTAGGGCAAAGGATATTTTTAAAGGGAACTGTAACCTTTTAAAAGATATGGGCAAATCAGTTGGTATCATCGGGATCCGCGGAACATGTGCGAGCTGACCGGCCGCGGGACCCGTAATGATAGTTGCTACAATCACATTATCTTTTAATTCTTTGATCAATAGTCTTGTACCATTACACATATTGGGAGGGCTTAAATTTCTTAAAAGCATAACAGGCGTACCTATTTTTAATTTTAGTTCATGAGGTGGCAAGCCAGCAGGATTGAGGGAATTTAAAAATTCCTGTGGGTAGTGCACTGTATCTTCGATGTTGCACACGGTGTCAACAGATTTGTAACATTTAAAATCACCTGGTACTTTTTACGTTTTTTTTACCCTTAAACCCCCCCTCCCCCCACTTCCCGACCTCAGATCGCCCGTAATTTATTTTTCCTTTAATTTTTGTTGCATTCTCTTCCTTTTCCAATGGGTTTCATCCTACTATTATTTTTTTTCACTTTTTATTATTTTTAAGGCTTCTACCCTGGTCTAGAAAGTCTCCAGCGAAAACAAAAGTTACGCCACCCATCATATTGCATGAGTTTCTTAAAACTTTTAATGTGCGGTCCACTGCTTCTGCTGTTAGTTACTCGATGCGCTGCGTGGCGGCCGCCGCCGGCATGTATTTTTATTTTAATTTCATGATATCTTTTGAATGGAATGTCCGATTTCAATAATTCAAAAAGTAATCATCAGGTATTGAGACAGTCTTGAATATTAAATTATTTATTTGGATAAAAATTTATAAATGGTATGGATAACACGGTCTGATTTTGATCGGCATTTCTATCAATTTGTTAAATGTAAAAAAGTAGTTATAGTGACGTAACTACAATAGTTAGACACATGGTCTCGCGAAGTTTTTTGTAGATATTGATACATTCTATAATATTGTCGAACATTTTTTGTCCTATCATTAATACTCTTCGCAGCGTATGCGATGAAAGACATTTTATGGCTAATTTTTTTACACCTTCGGTTGGTTTTAATAGGAATTTCTAAAGATTTCTATAGTAATCTAGTACTAAATATAGCCTATGTTACTCAGTGATAATGTAGCTTTCTAATGAAAAAAAAATTATTAAAATCGGTCCAGTACTTTTTGAGTTTATTCGTTACATACAAAAATACAAAAATACAAATCTTTCCTCTTTATAATATTAGTGTAGATTTCAATTCAATTAAATGCTAGTGTTGCACATAGCCATGCTTTATAAAATTTTAACATCTCAGATGTTATCCAATCAGAAATAAGGAGGTCTGAAGAAGAGCCACCATCCTTGAATACGCTGAAGTGAATCTCCGCACCATGAAAAGTAATTTTAGAAAACCTATGAGATGAAATCAATATCTACCAACTTCAGTTTTTGATCATTAATAATGCACCGCAATATCTAGTATTTCTAGACATCTATGACTCCATCTCTTGTTGGGGACCAAGCACAAATTTCATTTAATTATTAACAAATCAACTAGGCTTATCAGCGAGACCCAAACATGGCCCTTATTGTTATTAAATAGGAAGGTAGCTGTTAAAAGGCATTTATTGATCCTACTCAGGGCTGATAAGAAGGCTTATGGCTTTTCTCACCAACCATACCTAAATTATCCCCTAAGTAGAAGTCTCTTTACGTAAGTAGACCCTAAATGCAATCCCTTACCCAATGTCATTTCCCTGTCATTTCCAATTTTAGGTGTTCCCGTAGATTCGTGAAAACGAAACTGACACAATCCACGCCTAATTTAACTAAGGTATCCCGTAAATGTTAGGGAATGTTGGTGAAAACACGCATCAGCGTGCGATGAAAAGAGCTATGCTTGGAGTAGCTCTTCCGGATCTAATTAGGAATGAGGAGATCGTAAGAGAACCAGCGTTGCCGACATAGCTTACTGAGTCGCAAAGCTGAAGTGGTAATGGCTGAAGAAACATGCTTCTACACATTGAAGTTAATAGCTGTCCAAGTAAACATTTTCATATAAAATGTTGGCAAGACGAGACCATATAGGGCTCGCACTGTCATAAAGTTATCAGCTCTCATGTAGACCCAAGCTTCTAACTCTACACGCCCTAACTCTACAAGCCCTAACTTTAAGAACTCTACACCTTAATCAAAATATTATGTGGCTTGGCCGTTTTTAACCGACTTCAAAAAAGGAGGAGGTTATAATTAATCGGAATCTTTTTTTTATGTATGTTCACCGATTATTCGATGACGCCTAAACCGATTTGGAAATATTTTTTTTTTGGAAGAATAAACTTTCCAGGTGGTCCCATATAAATTTTATGGAAATCGGTCGAGCGGTTTTTAAAATATCAACAATAAATTATATACTTTGTATAATGGGGCGGGAGATTGAAGTCGGTTTTTTATATTAAATTATGGTACTACAAGAACTATTGTATAACAGACTCGCTGCGCCCCGCGGTTTCACCCGCGTAAGTTTCGATTCCGTTCTAATATCGGGATGAAAAGTCCTTCATTCCATTTCATTACTTCATTGCCGATTTCAGCAACAGCGACTGGATCTCTGTAAACTTTGAAGTACTTTGGGCTTCGCTCGTGTGCCCTCATGTGGCGGATGTACCCTATTTTTGCGAAATAACCGTGTGCAGTGAGGACTTGATAGGGCACCATCGACGTAATTATCCCTATCCCTACTTATTAGTAGGAAAGTATATTATAAATGCGAAAGTGTGTTTGTTGGTTTGTCGTTCAATTACGCAGCAACAGAGCAACGGATTGCCATGATTTTTTGCATAGAGATATTATTTTATGGGCTGGAGAGTGACATTATAGGCTACTTTGTATCCCGAAAAAAATGTACAGTTCCTATGGGAAGATACGCTTACGCTTACGTTTTTCCTTCAATCACGCAGCAACAGAGCAACGGATTGACTTGATTTTTTGCATAGAGATAGTTTATGGAACGGAGAGTGACATTATAGGTTACTTTTCATCCCGTCAAAATTCACAATTCCTATGGGAATATACGTTTACCCTTACGTTTGTCCTTCAATCACGCAGCGACAGAGCAATGGATTGACATGATTTTTTGCATAGAGATAGTTTATGGAAAGGAAAGTGAAAAGGCTCCTTTTTTATCCCGAAAAAATTCACAGTTCCTATGGAAAGACATGCTTACGCTGAAGTTTGTCTTTCAATCACGCTGCAATAGAGCAACTAATTGATATGATTTTTTTGCATATATAGATAGTTTATAGGCCGGAGAGTAACATAGGTTACTTTTTATCCTAAAAGAATGCAGAGTTCCTATAGGAAGTTTGTCCTTCAATCACACAGCAACAGAGCAATGGATTGACATATTTTTTACAGTTTATGGAACGGAGAGTGACAAAGGCTACTTTTTACCCCGAAAAAGATTAAAAGATGCGCTTGGCTATCCTTTCGTTGGGCATTCTCACAATATGTCCGCACCTCAGAGTAAGTATTAGTAGGTATAATACTTACTCTGAGGTCCGCACCAACGCAATTGACGCCGCATAAGGTATGCCTCGACGCCACTAACTTTCGCCCGCCGCAACACGTCTGAGCTTCTAATGCGGTCGGACAACCTGATATTTCACGTAGACACTTGAGGTGCAATCTATCCAAAGCAAAATATGCTTGCGATAAAGTGTCCAAGTCTCAGTGGAATAAAGTAGATTCAGCAATGCAATATAATAAAACTATTTATTTGAATAAGAATTAATACTACGATACGAATGTAGCTAACTTTTGTTTCTACTGACGATCTAATTAAAATTAAGAACACAAAAGCTACTATTGTGACTTAAGTATCATAGTTAGATATATTCCTTTGCTGATTTTTTGTAGGCAATAATGAGTACTTTAATCATGTAGCATATAATTTTTATGTATAATCAATAGTTTTCTCAGCGCACGCCAAATTATGAATTTTATATGCAAATGCTACTTTGGGTTACATTATTGCAATTTTCTTAAGGATTTCTAATTTTTTTTTTTTAAATAAATTATAGCCAATGTTACTTCCTGATAATTTAACTTTCCATTGGTGAAAAAATGGTTAAAATCGGTCCAGTAGATTCAGAAGATATTCGGTACAAACAAACAAACAAATCTTTCCTTTTTATAATATTAAGTATAGAAAAGTAATGAACAGTGAATAAATTTTTACCTCATGTGCATGTAAATGTAGTGAAATGGCCAAGCCACATTATAAGATAGGTAGAAGAGCTTGTCAAAACAAAAATTTCCACGGTTCTACTAGTATGACAGCCATCGCTTAGCAAACTCCTAGAAACAATTAATTGCACCTAGGCAAGTCGGTGCAAAAATAAATCGCAATAATTTTGCTAGTATGCAAGATCCGATCCATTTTCAGTATAGGTATCATCATCAACACATCAACAGCTCATTACTGAAGGCAGGTTTCCTTTCAGAGAAGGGTTAAAGGCCATAGTCAACCACGCTGGTTCAATGCGAAATGGTGGACTTCATACACCTTCGAGAACATTATGGCGAACTCTCAGGGGTGCAGGTTTCCTCACGATGTTTTGTTTAGTATACACTAAAAAAAAAGCTAGATAGATAGATAACAAGTAAGAATTTCACTTTTAAGTATTTTTTAAGTATTTTATGTTTAATTTCAAAAATGAATTTATAGCACCAACTAGCTAACCCGGCGAACTTTGTACCGCCAACTTAAACTTCTATATAATTAAAACAAATAAACTACAACTACAACTACAACTACTACTACAACTACAACTACTACTACTACTACAACTACAACTAAAACTACAACTACAACAACTACTACAACTACAACTACAACTACAACTACTACTACAACTACTACAACTACAACCACTACAACTATAACTACCACTATAACCACTACAACTACAACTATTACAACGACTACTACTACAACTACTACTATACATATAGTCAGGAAAGGTATAATATATATTATACCAACAGCCTCTTGTAGTTGAAACATTATTGTATAGATGGCGTTACATACAAGAAGTAATGGAAGTACTGATGACTCTATCATAATCTTTAAATAATGTACTCTGTGCTTCGAGATTTAGGTTGCAAAATCTCGAACTGTTTATATGACTGTCGTCTAATTAGCATATTTTAATTTGCAATAACAAATATTGATATCAATAATAATTAAGATAAAACTATCATATCTTTTAAGTTGGACCAAATTACAGATAGTTACGAAGTTTGATAATTCCACCACAATCCTTGTCGCTATCATCAAAACCATGATTAGAAGTTTCAAATAAATCACTGCTACTTAGCAACTCAACTAATAACATAGTTAATTTTACTATGTTACGTAGTGAAATCATGCTAATATTATAAATGCGAAAGTGTGTTTGTTGGTTTGTCCCTCAATTATGCCGCAACAGAGCGACGGATTGACGTTATTTTTTGCATGGGTATAGCTGAGGACCTAGACAGTGGCATAGGCTACTTTTTAACCCGGAAAATCAAAGAGTTCCCGAGGGACTTTAAAAATTAAATCCATGCGGACGAAGTCGCGGGCATCAGCTAGTCAGTAATTTAGATAGCTTTATTGCTAGCAACCAAGTAGCTTTATGTTCCCCTATACGAACATTTTACTTGACAAAGACTAACAAAATGTTTTGTAATTTTTTTTTAGTGTAGGTATAATATGAGACGATGCCTCTACACTACCAAAGCACGGGTAAACCCCACTGTAGTCGTAAAAGCACGGCCATCAACCGAATGCGTTGAAAAGTCGGACAGATTTGGTGGTAAACGTCTGACTTTAATTAAGGTTATGTACCAATAAGGTCATCTTTATCGGTAGCCTGGTTGCTGACCTTGTAGCAAAGCTTTCACAATCAAGTAAACTTTGAACTGATATTAAACTTGACATACTTATAAGACTTTTTTATTGTTATTGAACTTGTCAAAAGTCTTGTGTTGAATTCTCTGTTAGTTGAGTAGCTAGCGTCATTGAGTACGTACCATTTCGTATTCTAACATCCTCCAATGAACACATTTAGGTACATTCAAATGCAGACTTCTTTTTTTTATTATTCTCATTATACATCGTTTCCTTAGTATAATTATAGCACCAACCAGTTTTGAGAGTCGTTCTTATTTATTGCCTTTAGTTAAAGTTAAGCCGTGTATGAAGTGTGAACCATAAGGAAGTATGGATTTGATACCAGAAGATTCGGTATTTGAATTTAATCCCGACACGCTCCTTTATTTGAGAAAACAGTATGATTTGGACAAGCCCGGGAGAATTGAAGAAGCCATCAAGATATTGGAGGAGTGGATAAAGAAGCAAAATCACTTTGTTGTAAAAGAATTTTGTAAGTGTGCAATTTTTTTTTCTAATGAACTTAATCATAAAATTATTGTGATGTGAAACGTGTTCTAAAAGTAGGTACGACAGTAATGTGTGGGGCTTAAACTGATATAGAGCACTTTTAGATAGTCCTTTAAATTACTGAATGATATAGGTAACAGAAGGATAGATAATTAAACTGTACGGGCTTCGGTTTTAACGCTCAAGGATTCTATGCACTAATAATATTAAGAAGTGCCTTGAAAATACTGAAGTGTGTATATAATAATATTTAGGTATGTATTTTAGTATTGTAAAGGGCCTTGTTGTTCTCGAAGGTGTGTGAAGTCCACCAATTCGCATTGGGCCAGCGTGGTGGACTATGGCCTATAACCCTTCTCTGAGAGGAGACCTGCGCTTAGTAGTGAGCCGTTGATGGGTTGCTAATAATGATGATGATGATGAAAGGGCCTTCTTTACACGCTATACTTTTAATCATCGAGGCGTATGAGTTTGTATAAAACTGTCTTAAAAGTATTATTTCGATGAAATAGGTCCACTCAAAAATTTTATTATGTACAGTTTTTATTTTCTTTATCATTTGTCCCTTTTTAAATGCTAGTAGGCTGTATGATTGCCATCTGACCTCAGCGACCAAGGCAAACAAGTGGGTCAGCTCTGATATAATTTATTATCTTCCACCCACGGAACACTAAATATAAGCATATATATATCACTGTTTTATTAATACAGTTTTTGCAATTCACGAAGGCGAGTGAGCTTTACTTGTGGTTACTTCGTGGACATGCACATTGCATAAGTGTGCGTGCCTGTCAAAGCCTAGGTGGGAGCGGGCAGGCGCGAGCATTGCGCTCGCTCACACTTATACAGATACGACACACACACAACCATAAGTCAGTCACCCTCGTGAATTGCAATAACTATAAACCAAAGCTCTTTAGTGTTTGCTCTCTGTGCATCTGAAAAACTATTCGTGTATAGGATTTTCATCCGGTTTCCATCAATAGATAACCTGAATCGTTTGATTAGGTTTGCCCTTCTTCCTACTAATATTATAAATGCGCAAGTTTGTGAGGATGGATAGATGGATGTTTGCTTCTAATTCACGCAAAACTAATCGATGGATTTTGATAAAATAGCTTATACATTAGAATAGCACATAGGCTATATTTTATTCCGGAAAATTAAAGCATTTTTGATTCCCACAGGCGTTGTGGGAATCAAAACCGCTAATCCGCGTCGATGAAGTCGCGGACATCATCGAGTATTCACTACATATTATAAAACAAAGTCCCCCACCGCGTCTGTCTGTCTGTCTGTTCGCGATAAACTCAAATAAATATTTGAATTATAAAGGAGAAATTTTGCATATATTATAATAGAATATGTTAATTACCTGATCATGGAGCCGGAAGATGGCTACCGGAACTCTGTAATAATATGCCGTAACCACATTGAATTTGGGCTCCTTTGATTTTTCTTGACAAGTACTTTGGTTCTAGATGATATCCAGGGCCTGAGGATGAAGCCGGAAGGTGGCTTTGGAAACTGTATAGTAAAATGACATAACCCCATCAAAAGGCTCGTTTGATACATTTTGACAAGTACCTACTCTGGTCTCTGACGATATCCAGGGTCTGATGATGTAGCCAGCTACCAAAAGTTTGTTTAAAAAAAATTACACCTGTTTTAGCTAAGGACTACTTAGAGAGGTCGATCATTATAAGCAAAGGATCTGTGGAACGCGCAAAAACGAAATTGGATAAAATATGTACGTTTAGAACTATAATGCCACATTTCTTTGAAGAATTTGATCTCAAAAATTCAAAATCATTTGAGGAAATGTAAGTAATTTGTGTTATTTTTATTCGATGTTAGCCTTTGCGGCTTGCATGCAACTTCATCTAGTGGTAAAGGAATGTAGGCATTTTGACGACGCTTCATTGGAAGCGAGCTCACTCAAAAAGGGGAATGACTATTATTGTACTACATGTCATTTAGTGCACTCCAGTCCTTGACACATGACCACTCACCACACCTACCGTAGAAATTAAAAATTAAAAGAATAAAATGAAAAAATTATTGTACTGACAAAATAAACTTGAACATTAAAATTTAATAAGTTTGTTTATTAGGTCCATGATTTCTCCAACGTAAAATACAGCCCGTTCACAGTTATTTTACCTCTGACAGTATGTCATTGTATTGTCCACTATGTTGGCATTACTTCCTGTCAAGAAATGCTTGAATATTATGTAATTACTTAGCGACGTTAGCTATTTGCACGGATCACCCATATAATCAAAATAAATAAAAGGTACAATTTTTTTTTTTAATTAGTCATCTAGTATAGTTAAACATATTTGAGTTGCAGAATGACTTCATGTGAGAACATAGAGTTCAGGTTAGCCAACTTTACAGTAAGAGGTAAGATAAATGTGATCGGACTGAAGTCTTTTCCGGGAGTAAAGATATTTTGACAGTATTTTCAATACAAAAACCCAATTTATACCTCGGTAAGACTTCACTCAACGTTGGTGAAATCGGTACTTAGTTTAAAAGAACGGAAATACGTTTCGTACGTACTCTTTCCCGTTTCATACAAAATGACAGATTTACGCACAGGTAACATTTACTTGAAAAGTTTTGTAGGTACACTAGCAGCTAGAGCCTGAATAATTGTTTAAAGTCGTTTAGAAGTATCTATGTTTTAACCGGCAGGATGTTAACACGACTAAAGACTCCCACCTGATCAGAATATCTGTCTTTAATCTATCTTACAGCATAGTAAAAATAGTATCTATCTTAATTAGTCTCGGGAATATAGAGTTTTAGTGTTTCCAGTTAGACAAAGAGAACCCTACTTACGACTTGCTAATGATGTCACAAGCAAGTAGCTCCTAATCTCCATAGACATTCCATAAAAAGAGACACATAAAGTAGCAGTAAAAAAGCTTGTTACATAATATAATTGTCTTTTGAACTTTGAGTAATAAAGCTTTTGAATAATTATTTTCGACAATTTTCGATTAAAGTTGATAAATATCAACATGTTATTTCTCTATTTTATGATTTCAGGTATGGATGTTTTCTTCCCAAACTTACTAAGGATCATTACAGAGTGTACCTTTTCAAATGCGAGGCCAAAATCATAAAAACAGGATTTCTTGATTACTATCGCTACTTTTTCATGGTAAGATTTTTATGCAGATATCAGGTTAAATGTTGGCTTCAAACTTGCTGTTTTAAAACTGCCTAAAAACACTCAACTGAACCACTGAAACAGTGTGCACGCCTGTAAAATAGTTCACCGCGTGGTTCAGGCGTTCGGAAATTCAATAAAAGAAGGAAAAAATAAAATAAAAGAAGGTTTAAGAGAAGGCCATAGCCCATACTGCACTGTCTGCACCACGCTGGCCAAATGCGGATTAGTAGGTTTATCACATGTAATGTTCTCAAGATGTATTAAACATCTTTGAGAACATTATGGAGAACAGGCACTCAAGTTTCCTCATGATGTTTTCATTGGCCGTTAAAGGAGGTGATATTTAATTATGTAAAACGCATTATAAATCTAGTTTCTAGAATAGTTAGGTTAGGTGTGGTGTGTGATAGGTGTTGCGTTGTTCCTGTAGGTATGTAATTATTATTTTTATTCGATGAAAAGAATATAGTCATTATATAATTTCGAATATTACCTAAAACGAAACGTAAGCGCTCCGACTCTAAGCAATCTTGTCTGGCCTACCCCTGGAGTGTTTTATAAAGTGTGTAGAAAAAAGCTCGCGAAGGAGGTCCTGAATGAACGAGCCAACGAGGAAGAGTGGAGCGAAGATCAAGTAGGTGATGCTAAATAAAGTGGCGACGCGACGGAGCGAGACTTCTGGCGTAGCCTATTTGATTTGTACTGTACTTACCACTACTGTGTTACATTACAAATATAGTAATTTACAAATTAAACGGGCTTCACTTACTCGACCTTCGTTTCGCTACGGTGGTTGCCGGCTCGCTTCGCTCGCCACATCCCCCTTCGCTCCACTAAGCCTTGTAGGCTTGCTTCATTCAGGGCCTCCTTCGCGAGCTTATGGCCTCACGTTTCATAAAAATACAGGTAGGGCAGAAAAGACTGCATAGAATCGGGGCCTTTGCATTTTATTTTTATATGTTATATTTTAAATTACTTATATCTTAAATAAACAATTAATAATGTCAGATATTATTTTCATCTTTTTTGTCACAGTCATCCTATTGTTTGAATGTCCTAAGCAATCATACAGCCAGTTCATTAAATGTTATACGGCTGACTATCATTCAGGAAGCTGTTATTTAAACGGCTTATTAAGCTAGTTGCTGGCGACATATTGATATGAATGCATACTGAGTCCCTGGTTTCATTTTTCATTAGCATGTCCCTAACATTAGTAAATAGACAATTTTAACATCATTTCAGCAATGTGAATACATCCAAGCGCACGATTATTGCAACGGGATAGTGGGAGTAGTAGACTACACGGATGCAAACCTGATGGAAATAGTCAAGTGGTTAAACGCGGTCGATTTACGCGAAACGATAATGATTTTAAAGGTTTTAAATAATTAATATATAATTATTATATAAGTTATAATATAAGTTTATAATTAATTAATATCATCATCGCTCCTGCTTATAATAAAAAAAAGATTAATCTTTTTTTATAAGCAGGAGCGATGATGCACGGTCCAGCGTTGCTTATGCGCTGCGGTGTTCTATCAGAGTGATGATTATGATGATGATACGAGTACCTATGATGATGATGTTATGATGATTATGATGTTTAGCTGATGCCCGCGACTTCGTCCGCGTGGATTTAGTTTTTAAAATCCCTCGGAAACTCTTTGATTTTCCGGGATAAAAAGTAGCCTATGTCACTCTCCAGGTCCTCAACTATACCCATGCAAAAAATCACGCCGATCCGTAGCCCTGTTGCGGTGATTGAAGGACAAACCAACAAACCAACAAACCAACAAACGAACAAATGAACAAACGAACAAACCAACAAACCAACAAACGAACAAACCAACAAACCAACACACTTTCGCATTTATAATATTAGTAAGGAAGTAAGGATGTCACATGGTGTGCTTTGTTGAAAAATCCTTGATAAGCCACGAAGTGTGCTGAAAAAATGTCCTAAAACTTGTCACACTAAAATAAAATAAGAAATTCTTTTTAAAATACCGACTTCAAACGCCACTACAAAGGATTAAATAATTTTAGTTTGTACACATATTATGTTGAAGTCGAGCGCGTCTAAAAAGAAACGATGAAACCGAATTACGATGCTAGTCCGACTACGATCTCGGTTAAAGGAACTTTATTACTTCAAAACAGATGTTGAAATAAAATCAAAACTAAATTTATTTTTAATGAAATTTTCTCACGCTCACATTAAAATACATATACACACACTAACACATACACTTTAAAGAAACATAATTATAAACACAGCAACGTCCAGAAACGAGGATGTCATGTACGTATGTACACATAATCATTTCTACACAAACAGCCAACTAAATACATTCTATATACTCCGACGTCTAAGGCCAGCCAAATCATTAGACCATCGCAAGTTAACAACTCCCTACAACTTAACTATCAATTGAAGCATAAAGCTTCCAAGATATTTTTAGGAAATACGGTGGTGTTAGTAGATGTTAGAAATCAGACGCGGAAAATAATGAGAAAAATCAGGTTCAAAACAAATTGAGCATAATTTACTTTCAAATTAACTTCGCTTTACACGACAATCAAATAGCGCCGGTACCGACAACTTTCACGTTTGGCAGGTGAGCCAGGAATATCACGTGTGCTTGTGTAGTTTCGGATTGTGTATGCTGCTGGTCCTACTGGCCGTTACAGCGTTACCGGGGGGGTTGGCAAGCGCGAAGCTCTGCCTGGAGTTTGAAAAGAGCTCTAGGGCTCGAAGACATCGGAGGGCAACATCTACCTAAGGGTGCCTCCTGTGAGGCTCGGACCACGACTTAGGATGACGTTGGGACGAATGGGAGGAGTGGCTGGACTAGGTTAGTCCGTACGTCCCCGTGATCGTGGAAAGGATTCACTGCCAAGTGACGTTAGAAATCGGAGGCCTCGTTTTCGCCGGCGAAGACGCTGTGCAGAGGTTGTTTGTGTGTACTGCCCTACTTGACAAGGAGCGTTGTCGGTCGTTGTCTGATCACGTGTGCGGCTGAGGGCTCGCTTTTATAGATTTTTTTCGGTACCGCCACTAGGTACTTTAAAATGAATCATTTTCTAATTCTGCTAACATATTATTTACTGCAATATTTTCAGGAAGGATTTGGAATGAGGATAAAAGGAATACACCTGGTATCCGGTTCGAGGGTCATAGATACGATTGTTGCGATTTTCAAACAAGTACTGAGTCCTAAGTTGGCTGGACGTCTGTTTGTTCATAAAACTATCGATGACATAAGGAACTCCGTAGACAAAGATATTCTTCCCGTGGAATATGGTGGCAAGGAAAAACCTCTGCTTGAAATACATAGTAAGTAAACCGACAAACCGTAACATTTAAATGATAACCGTATTTTAAGTCATTTTGACAATGTCGTAATTCACTTTTAGTTCGACTTTAAGTAAGAATTAAATCGGTACATAACTTCGTTTGCTTTTATTTTGGCTGTTTCTTATCCTTACAAAATTAAACCTGAAAATCACTACGTCCTTTATATCCGCTTCCTGTAACTACTACTTTTCAGAATTTTCATATTTTGGTTGTTTCTTAACCTTACAAATTTAAACCTGAAAATCACTTGATCTTTTATGTCCACTTTTATGTAATTATTACTTTACAACTTACTTTATTACTTAAGAAAATATCTTAAATAATAATTATTGATATTGAAATGACTAATAAAAATTAAAAAAAAAACCATTATTAATGCTTAAATGACTGCTTAAAATTAAAATTATATCAGCTCTTTATTGTCAAAACTCAAAATTAATATATATATATAGCTGCTCGTGCTGATTCACTGATTCACTCACTCACTGATTGATCACCTCTCCTGTAAAATTTTGTATGAAAAATTTTTTTTTCACTAATGGTTTCGTATAGAAGACAAAAATTCATTCGGAGGAAAATTATGGAGAGAGCTGATGATTGAGGATTTCGAAGACGGGCCAAGGTATTGTAGATAGGTGGGGGGTGCTCGAACAAATGTCATTCGAAACCTCATCCAATTGGCAGTGAGCTGAAAAAAAATCCAAAATGGCGGAAAAAAGATGGCGGCCATACAAACTTCGTCGGTGTCTATCTCGGAGAGGATAAAAGATGGAAGAGTGGTTTCTTGGCAAAAGATAATCAGGACCCGAAGGTCTACTTGATGAACAGAAAAAAAAAATCAAAATGGCGGAATTTTTTTTTCCATACAAAATATATGGCGAATATTCAAGAGACTAGAAGCTGAGAACTATGCAATACTTTGATACGGTTCCTTTTAAAAAATTGTTTTTATAGAAGAATTCTCATTCTTAAAAATGATGAGATATGATGATCGAGGGTTTGGAAGGTGGGTGAGGAGCACGGCCAGGGTATTGAAGATAGGTGGGAGGTGCTCAAACAAAAAATACTCGAAATCTCATCCAATTGGCAGTGAGCTGAAAAAATTCAAAATGGTGGATTCAAGATGGCGGCTATACTTTCAAAGGTGTATATCTCGGAGAGTATAAAAGATGGAAGAGTAGTGTTTAGGTAAAAAATGATCGAGACCTGAAATCCTACTTGATAAGCAATAAAACCGCGGTCCGCTTGCGGGCCGCGCACCCACGCGCCCTACTAGTCTATATATATAAAAGAAAGAGGTGTTAGTTACACTATTTATAACTCAAGAACGGATGAACCGATTTGGCTGAAAATTGGTGGAGAGGTAGCTTAGAACCAGGAGACGGACATAGGATACTTTTTATCCCGTTCGACCGCGTTTCCGTCAAGTCACTATAAAACGTGGTATAACAAAAACGCATCTGACATGGAATAACAAAACGCAAATAACAGTGGAATAACAAAACGTAAATGACAGCTAAACGTAATTTTGTCTTTGTTGGTTTGTCCGTCAATCACGCTGCAAAAAACCTACGGATTGACGTGCTTTTTTTGGATAGGTATAGTTGAGAACCTGTGGAGTGTAAAGCATCCCGGAAAATCAAAGAGTACCCTCGGGATGTTAAAAACTGAATCCACGCGGACGAAGTCGCGGGCATCAGCTAGTTGACATTAAAACATTAATAATTAATAATATTTATTTTCTAAAATTAAATAAAGCTAATAATAACATAGAACATGAACCAAAATGAAAATGCATCTTTTTTTCTTTCAGAAAAGTTCAAAGACGCACTTACTACAGATAACTTCACTGCACATTTAAAACAGATGAGGCAGGCGTGTACCAATGAGAAGTTAAGACTATCGACAAAGGAAGCTGATCAGTATTTGGGGATATCAGGATCATTTAGAACCCTTAGTGTTGATTAATCTAGGTGGAAGTATCCAGCAGCCTTAAAACTTATAGAATTCGCGTCTCGCAAGTCACTTGTAGCTACTGTGATAACTCTTCCAGAAAGTTAATTTCTGATTTAGTTCGCTGTAGAAGTCTCTGAAAATTTTAGTTGCTTGTCGAAGTCTCAGGCATTCAATGTGCATAAATACAATTTCAAGTAATGTACCTTATGCAAGTTTTTCCGATTAATGGTGATGATGGTCAATCATAGGTAGAAAAAGGGTGATCCCATAAATTTAAATCTATCAAAAGTATATTTTCTATTTAATGAGTTGCGAAATCTGCCAATCATATTATCTATGAAAAGGTTTTGGTCTGGAAGCCGGTAACCCTAAACCCGTCATGCGGAATTGAAAACTCTTTATGGGAATTAGGAGTTAACGAATATACGATTAAATTAATTTTGGTATGCATTAATTCAAATAGTCGAAAAAATGTTTTAAAAAAATTTTTTTTGAATGCTAAAATATATTACCGTCGTACTTTTTCAGAAAAAACATTTCAACAAACAAGCAGATGCATAAGATGACGGAGAAACTTTATCACATACATCGTAATCGTCGTTGTCACTTTAACTACGTATGCGAGATAGGTCCGGCTAAAAAAGTTGTTCGCGCATGAAAGAGTACGAAATTTCCTATCGAATACAATGCAAGCAATAAATATCCACAATAATTTTTAATACAAAAAATTATTTTTAAAAAACCGACTTCAAACGCCCGCGCCACTACAAAGTATATTATAATTTATTGTTGATTATTTAAAAACGGCTCGACCGATTTCGATAAAATTTAAATGGGACCACCTGGGAAGTATAATATTCTTTCAAATAAAAATAGAATTTTCCAAATCGGTTCAGGCGTCTTCGAGTAATAAATAAACATAAATAAAAAAATAAAAAAAAAAGATTCTGACGAATTGATAACGTCATCTTTTTTTGAAGTCGAACTTCACAATTAGTATGATTTTTACAAGACTGTTCGAAGACTGGTTTTTTATTCTAAAATATTTTTTATTCTAAATTCTGCTTTTGCATTTGTTTTCTGTCAAGTACCTATTTGAAAAATTGCATAAAAATAATATAATAATATGCACAGGCCCTATTAGTAGTTTATATTTAACACCTAAAAGGTTGTGGCCAATGTTAATAGTTGTTTAAATGGTATGTACAAGGATTACAGCAACTGAATGGTTATTTAAAAAGAAACAAATGTAAACTATGTACACTACTAAACAAATGTACATACCTACATAGATAGTTTACATTTGTGTTTTTACCTACATTTGTTACATTTGTTATTTTTGTGTACCTAAACTTAAACATTATGTTAAATATAATAATGATGTATAAAAAATATAAGATTTCCTTTTATTTCGTTAGTTTATAAGATACTTCGTCTATACTAATATTATAAAGAGGAAAGATTTTTTTTGTTGTTTGTTTGTTTGTTTGTACCGAATAGGCTCTGTAACTACTGGACCGATTTTAACCATTTTTCACCAATAGAAAGCTAAATTATCAGGAAGTAACATAGGCTATAATTTATTGTCAAAAAAATTAGAGATCCTTAAGAAAATTAATGTAAACCAAAGTAGCAAAATTTTGCCTTTAAAATGCATACACAATTAGATTAAACAGCACTTTAAACCTCAATAGCTTAAAGCTGATAGGTTTTAGCTCCGTAATACTGTTGCTGTAGGGTACTGCCTACCTAAACTGTGGCGATTTAGGAATAGTCGATCACGAATTGATATTATAGGTACTATGCATAACATTTTTGTTGACACATGAGAGACACGTTTGTGGAAGTCAGGCGAGCACCGCGTATTGGTTTTATCGTTTCTATTTCGGCCCACCCGACTTCAATAAACGCGTACAAACTAAAATTATTTTCATACTTTGTAGTGGCGTTTGAGGTCGGTTTTTTTTAAAAGATTTTTTAAGCTCTTTAGTGTAGCTCCCTTTCTTCCCTCCCTCTATAACGCTAAGCTAGGCACTAATGTACAACGTAGTCTTTACTCGGTACCTACAGGACTTATTAACAATCCACAATTCCTAAATTACCGCAGTTTAGATGGGCATGTAATACGGAATTGTTTTGTTTGAAACAAAACAATTCCGTATTACATTAGGTCCTAGAGGTAGCTAGGACCTAGAGCTCTATTGTCTATGTTTGGTACTGACAATATCAAGTCGTAATCGACAATTCCTTACTCCCCGCAGTTTAGGTGGGCCATGGGCCAACGCCATCTGTTAGAAAACCAAAGAGTTAACATCGCTGCAACATAACTTATTATCCGTTAGAAAAACTACGCGAGCCCTCACAAAGCTCAGCTTTTTGCTAGTTAATTAAAAAACCTTATACAACAAATAATAAAATTAAATCTAAATAACAACAAAATAGTTATATTATAATAAGTTGTAAGAATAAAATATTACTATACTAAACCTTATTTACAAAAATATAATAATATGAGTAAGTATAAAAAACTTAAACTTACTGAGTAAGTATAAAGCAGTGATAGCCTAGTGGTTAGGACTGTGGTCTCCTATTCGGGGGTCGCAGGTTCGATCCCGGGTACGCACCTCTGACTTTTCGAAGTTAAGTGCATTTAAGCAATTATACATCACATGCTTTAACGGTGAAGGAAAACATCGTGAGGAAACCTGCACACCTGAGAGTTCTCCATAATGTTTTCAAAGGTGTGTGAAGTCTGCCAATTCGCATTGGGCCAGCGTGGTGGACTATGGCCTATAACCCTCCTCTGAGAGGAGAACTCACTCAGAAGTGAGCCGATGATGGGTTGATAATGATGATGAAAAATGATGATAAAAAACTAAAAAAAAATAAGTACGAGTATATCATACTTGAAAGCATTCATGAATCTTCAAACTAAGTTAATATTTCAACTCGTAACTGACAGTCCCTAAATCCCTAATAATAGTATAGTAGATACTTTTATATACTCAAAAAGTAGATATAATACTAATAGTATAAAATTAAAAAAAATTCGTAATTCAAAATTATTAAATCCACACAGTTTAGGAGGTCAGTACCGTACCCCTGCAGCTTCAGGCTTGAGGACCTGAATTATCTCTCAGTCGAGTAGCTAGCGTCAGTTAGTGCGTACCATTGCGCATTATTACCATCCTCTACAAGTGTAGACTATTCTGTCATTGATCTGATTATATTATTAATTATTATCGTTGTCATAGTATATAAGTAGCACCAACCAGTTTCGATCGCCCATTCTTATAAAGACTTCTGTCTTTATTGGTCCAAGTTAAGCCGTGTATGAATTATTAGTGTAAATATGGAGTCGATACCAGAAGATTCTTTATTTGAATTTCATCCAGACACGCTCCTTTATTTGAGAAAACAGTATGATTTGGATAAGCCCGGGAGAATTGAGGAAGCCATTCAGATATTGGAGGAGTGGATAAAGAAGCAAAATCACTTTTTGGTAAAAGAATTTCGTAAGTGTATTTGTACTTTTATTTTTTTAAATAATATAGCGTAACCATTTTACATTATGGGGGGGACTTAACTTTATTGATCGTATTCGTATTCATTGATATTAGCGTCAAAGTAAAATAATAATCGTTGATTGTATTGATTTCAAGTCACAAATTCAGTACAACCCATTTTAACATGGAGCGTTATGGAGCGTATCGAACTTATTTAAACGTATAAGAATGCATACACGAAATTGCGCTCTAATTCAATGCTCTATGGTTTATTTCACTTTGACGCTAATGTCATCGAATACGAATACGATCAATGTAATAACTTTAGACAACCGCACCTCAGGATCTTATCGACTTGAAAGGATTAATTAATTTGATTACTTAATTTGTTTAATCTAAATAGTTTAATGTAACTCTACTCAAATATGATATTCTTAAGTAGGTATACTTAATTCTTATTTTCCGCACTATGCTGTGCCCTTTATAAAGGTTTTCAAGAAGGCAGTATGATTGCTATCTGACCTCAGCGACCAAGGAAAACAAGTGGATTAGTTTCTACTTACTTAGCACTAAGTCTAAGCACTACATCACTGTATAGTACTAATACTTATAAACCAAAGGCCATCTCTACGTCTCTGAAAAACAGTTGTGAGGATTCACATCCAGTTTACATCAACGAATAGCTGATTCTGCGCTTATGTTTAAGTCCATTTTTAGGGTTCCGTAGTTAACAAGGAACCCTTATAGTTTCGCCATGTCCGTCCGTCTGTCTGTCTGTCTGTCTGTCTGTCTGTCTGTCTGTCCGCGGTTTAGCTCAGAGACTATTGGTACTAGAAATCTGTAATTTGACAAGGGTATAAATATCAATCACGCCGACAAAGTGGTGAAATAAAATTGTGAAAAATATTTTTTTTTAGGGTACCTCCCCTACATGTAAAGTGGGGATGAATTTTTTTTTTCTCATCTGTCCCATAGTGTGGGGTGTCGTTAAATAGGTCTTTCAAAAACGTTGTGGGTGTGGGAACACCATTTTTCAATTCAGGGATCCGTTTGTGAAATATGATATTTTAAAGTGCTAAATTTTATTAGAGTCAAGTGTCCCCCCCCTCTGCCAGCTAAATGGTTGTATATAGGATACAAGTAAAAATTCACAGCAGTAGTATATATAATGAATTTTAAAGGAAAACTATCACGGCTAAGAAGGGTTCATTAGTGAAGGAGTTATATCGGTTTTTCTAAGTTAGATATTACACGTGGTGTAAGTTGCATATTTTGTAGTTTACTATTGTATTTAAACCATGGAGCTCAAAATGTATGTTGAGACTTTCAACTACGGAACCCTACACTGCGCGTGGCCCGACACGCACTTGGCCGGTTTTTTTATACTTAAAGATTTTATGTTTGGTGGCACTTGATATACATACTGCAATCAAAATTAATCAATCTATTTGTGAAAATCGAATGAAAATCTGCTCTACAGTTCTCAACTATACTTAAAATCACGTCAATTAAACACACATTCGCATCATACTTACTAAGTAATATTATGAATGAGAAAGTTGTTGTTGGTTTGTCCTTCAATAATGCCGCAACAAAGCAACGAGCTGACTTGTTTTTTCGCATGGGCATAGTTGAGGACCTGGAGACTGGAGAGTGACGTAGGCTACTATTTATCCCGGAAAATCAAAGAGTTCCCACGGAATTTTTTAAAACTAAATCCACGCGGACGAAGTCACGGGCATCGTCTGGTTTACTATATTAAGGATTTCGAAAAATGAGAACGCGTGTGCATTTAAAATCAACTCATGGCAGTTAGCACTATTGAAATACCTCGCCTGCCGCTAAATACATTAACCTCAAGAGCAAATTTCGAATATAAAATTGATAAAAGTAATAATCTATCATTATACTTAAATAAAAATAAAATGAAAATGCTTTTAACAGGTCACTGTTTTTCTACGTAGGTAGGTAGGTAGGTATTCCCATTAAGGATAACCGGTTTGTAACATTGAAGGCATTCAATTATTTTTTTTTTAGCTAAGGACTACTTAGAGAGGTCGATCATTATAAGCAAAGGATCCGTGGAACGCGCCAAAACAAAATTGGATAAAATATGTACATTTAGGACTATGTTGCCACATTTCTTTGAAGAATTTGATGTCAGAAATTCAAAATCATTGGAGGAATCGTAAGTGAATTGAGTTTTTTTGTTCAATGCCCTTGTATTCAACTTCATCCACTGGTAGAGGTATCGAAGCAGGCTAAAATGGAAGCGAGTATTATATTATATACAAAGTATTTAATTTATTGTTGATATTTTAAAAACCGCTCGACCGATTTCGATAAAATTTATATGGAACCACCTGGGAAGTCCATTTGAAACAAAAAGAATTTTTCAAACCGGTCTACACGTCTTCGAGTAATCGGTGAATATACATAAAAAAAAAGATTCCGACGAATTGAGAACCTCCTCCTTTTTGAAGTCGGTTAAAAAGAACGGAATTATACGCCCATCTTTTTACCGATCCATATTAAGGACCGATTTCACCACCACGCGCAAATGTACTCCTCGGTTAACAGTGGGTGTACGTTCGTTAACAGTAAACAGATTTGATTTTTACAGTAGTAGACCAAGTTTCAACTATCCGAAAAAAAAAACACGTAAAAATTACATCATACTGCCAAGGGACGTGCTTGGGCAAAAACATAAAATGATGAAATTTGTTCGATAATAAAAAATCGCGAAGTTAGGTCTAATTTTTAACCAATATTCATTTATTTTCAATGTGTTGCATATTACAGAGCCAAAATTTTTACATTAAATTCCGATTGATATTATCAAGAGTAGCCTAGTGAATTGAAAAGAAAATGAATATTTTACGAGTTACAAAGTATTTGGCGCTTACTACACTCCTATTCCGCGCAAAACGCTTTCTTTTGTCGCGCCTCACATGAGGTTGCGGCTATGTTTTATTTCATCGCGAAATCTGATTTTTTTTTGGTGTTATACGCGTTCTTAAGCGTCATTCGACGTCGGTGAAATCGGCACAAAGTGACAGCACAGTTAACATTTACCTTCCTATTTGAAAAGTTACACTAGAGCTTCAATATTCAAAATCGCTTAGAGACACGCCTTAGTCGTAAGGATGATAACACAGCCGAACACTTCCGCGAGACCAGACCATTTTTGAAATTATAAATCTAATTATCCTGCGGGAATCGAATCCTGGACTTATAAAAACACAGCAGTCATCACTGTTTAGTGTTTTAGGAAAGTTATCAATCTTATCTCTACACTAAAGTTTTGGCACTATAATTTGATAAAAAAAAATATTTTTTTAAAACTTTTTTTGTATTTGTAGTGGCGCTGGCGTTTGAAGTCGTCAAACACCAGCGCCACTACAAATACAAAGTATATACCTGATTGTTGATTTTTTTTAAACCGCTTGACCGATTTCGTTAAAATTTAAGTGGGATCACCTGTGAAGTGTGTGTGAATGTGACCCTTTCAAACATAAGCAGAATTTTTAAAATATTTTGTTCAGGCGTCTTCGAGTAATCGTTGAACAATACATAAAAAATATTCGACGAATTGAGAACCTCCTACATTTTGAAGTCGGCTGATAAAAAAAAAGATTCCGACGAATTGAGAACCTCCTTATTTTTTGAAGTCGGTTAAAAACTGTGCCACAATTTCTCTTTTTCATGATTTCAGGTATGGGTGTTTTCTTCCAAAACTTACTAAGGATCATTACAGAGTGTACATTTTCAAAAGCGACGCCAAAATCATGAAAACGGGTCTTCTTGATTGCTATCGCTACTTTTTCATGGTAAGATTTTTTATGTCGGTATTTCGTGTCAATGTTGCATGTGCAATGTTTATCCTCAAGTTTTACCTTGAAGTCATCGATCTGAATACTTGCCGTTTTATTGCATACAAAAACCGGTTACACAGGGTTCAGACAAGGCGAATTTTGGAGGCGAATGTCCAACCTCCCCCCCCCCCGTATTAATAACCCCGTATTAATGGATAATACAGACGACAGAGTAAGTGGCTGTTTTTATGCTGCCTGAAACCAGAGTTAGAGAACATCCAAATTGAAATTTGTATTCGGCTTGGTTGTCCAAATGCAATTTTCTGTAACTGTAAAAACATTAACTTTATACCTATGTCATTTTCTTCGCATGCACTTTATATAATGTGGATTTAGGATTTACAGAAATTCTGTAAATTTATTATTATGTTAGTGATATTTCTGTTCGGGGGGGTCGCAGGTCTGGCTTTTCTAAGTTAAGTGCGTTTAAGAAATTAAATATCACATGTTTCAACGGTGAAGGAAAACATCGAGAGGAAACCTACACACGTGAGAGACACACGTGAGAGTTCTATTAAAAAGTTTTCAAAAGTGTGTGAAGTCTGCCAATTTGCATTGGGCCAGCATGGTAGACTATGGCCTATAACCCTTCTCTGAAAGTACTGACCTGTGCTCAGTAGTGAGCCTTTGATGGGTTGCTGATGATGATGATGTTAATGTACGTAGATATAATATTATAAGTAATATAATGAAACCTGCGAGAACAATCCGTCAACAAACTATTATACAGTTTGACGGCATTATTAAGAATTAATGTAAATGTGTATTATTATAATATATTAATAAATAAATAGAAAAAGATAGTGCCAACTTCGCTAACGCCGAGTAACATAACATCTAACCGATAGAATAGAATAGAATAGAATAGAAATGTTTTTTATTCAAATAAACTTCTTTACAAGTGCTTTTGAATCGTCGATGAATCTACCATGAATGAATATCTAAGTCTAATTTTTAGTAAAAAATTGTCAAAACACCAAAGTTTACTCCTCGGTTAAACTCCTCACGATGCGATGGTGAAATCGGCATGAAGAAAAACAATTTAAACATCATTCCCATGAGAATATATACCTAACCACTCCGTCATTATTTCAGCAATGTGAATATATCCAAGCCCACGATTATTGCAACGGAGTAGTGGTTTTAGTAGATTTCACGAACACAAATTTGATAGAAATGGTCAAATGGTTCAATGCTGTCGATGTACGGGATGCGCTAATGGTTTTAAAGGTATTTTTTTTATATGATTACAAACAACAACGATGATAAAAATCGCGTCCGTTGCGTTGCACGCTGCGGTGTTTTGCATAGAAAGATGTGTGGTGTAACTGCCATACCATACGGTGTGCTTTGTTGAAAAATCTTTCAACAAAGCACACCGTATGGTCAACCTCACCTGCCCGCGGTGCCCTCTACTGGTCTACTGACGAGGCTCTGACGACCGACAGATGGCGGTATAACCATCTCATAATAGCTAGACTGAACAAATGGCACAGGCCGGTGTCGGGCAGCAGCGATATCGGTGCGATCAGTCTAGCCCTGCGATGACCAACACGTCTGCCCAGCGTGGTCATTATGGGCAAAACCCTTAATGGAAACTGACACAAGGCCAAGGCCCCTAGTTCCCGGCGGCCTCGCGGCTGGCAGCGGTCGTGGTAATGGCGGGGCAGGGGGGGCTAAGAATATCCGGATGAGATTCCGCTGCCAACCCCGACGACTAGACCTGGCGACATACAACGCACGCACTTTGAGGACCGACTCGAAGATTATCGAGCTGGAAGAATCAGTGAACAAGTTGCGCTGGAATATTATAGGATTGTCTGAAGTCCGATGAGAGGGGGAGGACTCGATAATTCTCAATTTCGGCAACTTGTTCTACTACCGGGAGGGCGACCAACAGTGGTGTCGGGTTCATCGTTCACAAGTCCCTCGTCAACAACATCGTCGAAGTCAAAAGTGTGTCGAGTAGTACCTTATACTCAGAATAACCAAACGGTATTCGTTGAAGGTTATACAGGTTTACGCACCGACATCGGCACATCGGCTCTGTTTTTCAAAAAGGGCGATAATACCTTGTTGAAGAATTGTAGACCCATCTCGCTGCTGAGTCATGTTTACAAGTTGTTCTCGAGAGTCATCACGAATTGTCTCGCTCGTAGGTTTGACGACTTCCAGCCTCCCGAACAAGCCGGATTCCGAAAAGGCTTTGGAACCATAGATCACATTCATACGCTGCGGCAGGTACTTTGCTTAGCGTTTGTGGACTATGAGAAAGCCTTTGATTCGGTGGAAACTTGGGCTGTATTGAAGTCGCTGCAGAGATGCCGGATCGACTAACGGTATATCCAAGTATTGAAGTGCTTGTACGAAAACGCCACTATGTCAGTAAGTATACAGGACCAGACTACGAGGCCAATCCACTTGCAGCGTGGAGTGCGACAGGGAGATGTAATCTCCCCGAAGCTCTTTACCGCTGCGTTGGAGGACGTTTTTAAGCTTCTGGATCGGAACGGACTTGGAATCAACATAAACGGCTAGTACGCATCACTCGCCTGCGATTTGCCGATGACATAGTAGTTATGGCAGAGACTCTGAGAGATCTCAATACAATGCTCAATGATCTCAGCAGGGTTTCTCAACAGGTGGACCGGAAAATGAAGACAAATATCATGTCCAATGCTCATGCTCCGCTCCACCCAGTAATCGTTGAGAACTCTGCACTCGAAATTGTAGACGAGTATATACATATAGTATGTATATACCTGGGACATACAGTCCAGCTAGGTAGGTCCAATTTTGAGAAATAGATTAACCGCCGAATCCAACTCGGCTGGGCGGCGTTTGGGAAGCTCCGAGATGTCTTCTCGTCGAAAATCCCTCAGTGCCTGAAGACTAAAGTCTTCGAACAGTGCGTGTTGCCAGTGATGACTTACGGATCCGAGACATGGTCGCTAACTATGGGCCTCATAAGAAGGCTCATGGTCACTTAGGGAGCGATGAAGAGAGCTATGCTCGGAATATCCCTGCGAGATCAAGTCAGAAATGAGGAGATCCGTAGGCGAACCAAAGTTACCGACATAGCTCAGCGAGTCGCGAAACTGAAGTGGAAATGGGCGGGGCACATAGTTCGAAGAGCTGATGGTCGTTGGGGTCCCAAGGTGCTGGAGTGGCGACCCCGCACCGGGCAATTCAGTGTTGGCAGATCCCCCACTAGGTGGACCGACGACATCAAACGAGTCGCAAGGAGCCGCTGGATCCAAGCGGCACAAGATCGAAGCCTGTGGAAGACCATGCAGGAGACTTTTGTCCAGCAGTGGACGTCTATAGGTTGATAATGAAGAAGAAGATGTTACGTTAAATGTGATAAATGTGGTAATTAATAATAATAATAATCGGCGACTATTAATAATTACATCATGATTTGGTAATTGTGATAAAAACTATGAATTTCATCCTTTTTATCGATTATTATTATAAATTCACGACTGTCCAACCCGCCCAACTCCTTCCTCTTGCCATTTTTAACCTAACCAATAGTTACTCCTCCTTACAAAGTCCTTAGAGTTCCGGGTGCAAGTATTCTGCTTCGTTATAAAAAAAGCGGAAGCCTTTTCACCTAGCCAACAGTGAGGATTTCCGGGTGCAAGTATTTCTGAGTTGTTATAAAAAAATAACCAACCTAACCAACAGTAAGGATCAGAAATCCTCACTGTAAGTTAGGTTAGAGCAGAGTGGAGCGCAGCTCCCACCACAGTCTTCGTGGTTATTTTTATATAACCACCGAGAAAATATAATATATTTATTATATTCACCAAAATTAAGGTGTAATTATTATCAATCATTATTAATAATAATTTATTATTATTTTATCGATTGATAAAAGTGAATAATTAATCACTTTTACCATCAATCTTGGTAATTATTAATAATTTTCAATTTATCACATTTACCGAAACATAATAATATACATAAACGTCGAACTTCTAAGGTCAGTTCAGTCGCTAACCCATCCCCAGTTAATGACTGGGTACAACTTGCTTAGATTCAGATAATATTATATATTCACTTCCACATAAAAAAATTATTAAAATATAATATTCCTAACATTTACTAGAATTTTACCTTACATAATTTTATTTATTTGAATATTTTCAGGAAGGTTATGGAATGAGGATAAAAGGGTTACACCTTGTGTCAGGGTCAAAGGCAATAGATGCGATTGTGGCGATCTTCAAACAAGTTATGAGCCCTAAATTGGCTGGACGTTTGTTTGTGCATAAAAATATAGATGAAATAATGAACTGTGTAGACAAAGACATTCTTCCTGTGGAATACGGTGGCAAGGAAAAACCTCTGCTTGAAATACAAAGTTAGTACCTAAAAGGATTTAAATGATAAACGAATTAAGGCTATTTTTTTTAATTCACTTTTACTTAGGTTTTAGATATAAGTATAACTTCGTTCGCTTTTATTTTGGCTGTGGAATATGGTGGCAAAGAAAAACCGCTGCCTTGAATTACCGACATAGAAAGTTTAAGGATTTAAATGATAACCGATATTATGGCAATTTCATAATTCAATTTTAGTTCAATTTTAGGTGTTATAGATCGGTGCATAACTTCATTCGCTTTTATTTTGGCTGTTTTTCAAACAAAATTAAATCTGAAATTCACTAAATATTTTATTTGTGTACTTAACTTCATAAAACTACTTCTTAACTAGATTTTCATAAATAAACTAGCTGATGCCCGCGACTTCGTCCGCGTGGATTTAGTTTGTAAAATCCCTCGGGAACTCTTTGATTTTTCGGGATAAAAAGTAGCCTATGTCACTTTCCAGGTCCTCAACTACACCCATGCAAAAAATCTCGTCGATCCCTAGCCCTGTTACGGCGTGATTGAAGGACAAACCAACAAACATACAAACCCACAAACAAACACGCTTTCGCATTTATAATATTAGTAAGGATTAAAAACATACCTAGTACTTACTACTTAAATATATTTTTTCAATTAAAATTTGTATTTATTTTCTATCAGAAAAAGTCTGAAATTTTTAAAAAGGATAGGTTATGTTATAGTATAAAAATAATAATAATAATATGTTCGAGGTGATAGTGTTATGTCGAGCCTTTGTTTATTGCGCATGCGCTAAATTGTTATCTACTAATTATTGACTTATATTTTAATTGCTTTGCATTTGAACGAAAAAGATTTGTCACATTTTAAAGGAACGTATAATTATTGTGTCCTAAATGTTTGATACTAGTTATTTTTTATTTTTCAGAAAAGTTCAAGGACGCACTTACTTCAGATAATTTCACTGCACATCTAAAACAGATGAGACAGGCGCGTACCATTGAAAAATTAAGACTATCGACAAAGGAAGCTGATCAGTATTTGGGGATATCAGGATCATTTAGAACCCTTAGCGTAGATTAGAGGTCGAAGTGTCCACTAGCAATAAAACTTGCAGAAAGCACGACTCGCAAGCCACTTTGTACTGTGTAAAGTTGTAAACTCTCGCAGCAAGTCGATTTCTGCAAGTTTTAGTTGCTTACAGAAGTCTCTGCAACTCGCATCTGTAATGTGTTTACACACGTGGATTCCAGTGATTTCAAGTACAAAATCAGCTTTGCTTCTTGATTGTTTTTAGTGAATAAAATATGATGTTATAAGAGCGGTCCCATAAATCTAAATCAATCAAAAAATTTCGAACGATTTGCGAAATCTGTTCATTGAAATCTTATGGTAGTAAATATAATACGTCTATGATTGAAATCTTTTAAAAATGTTACCGACTTATTTTGTACTAGCTGATGGCCGTGACTTTGTCCGCGTGGATGCTACCACGGTATAAAATTTTGTAGAAATCTGTGCGGTAGTTTTTACGTGAAAGAAGGACAAACAAACAGACAAAAATTAAATAAAAATCTGTTTTGGGCTCAGTATCGATAGTAAAGCATCCCCCAATTAAAATTTTCAAAATATATTAAATGTACAGAAATCTTCCAGTTACAGTTTTATTATATGTATAGATATAATTTGGGTAGAAGAGTTTGTAACATGTATGAATTTTTTCAAGACTGTTTCAAGACTGATTGTTGATCAAATGCGGTTGCGTTTCGTTGTCTGTAAAGTAGTTATTTCAAAATTTAGTACGAGTAGTCACATGGGTCCTATTTATGATAAAATTTAATAAACAAGTATTTTTATAAGTATAGATTTTTATTATATTTATATGTTATCGAGGTAATAAAATTAATTTATTATCATTCGGCCACATTTTTAACTATACAGAATAATTTTATTATTTAACACATTGAAGGTTGCGGTGCATATAATAATGTCAATAACTTTAAGCCCCAAATTTTAAGGTACCTCCAAAATAAAAACAAATGTAAATAAATAATTAGTACCTACCTATGTGCCTAAAATCTATATATATAAAAGAAAGTGGTGTTAGTTACACTATTTATAACTCAAGAACGGATGAACCGATTTGGCTGAAAATTGGTGGAGAGGTAGCTTAGAACCAGGAGACGGACATAGGATACTTTTTATCCCGTTCGACCGCGTTTCCGTCAAGTCACTATAAAACGTGGTATAACAAAAACGCATCTGACATGGAATAACAAAACGCAAATGACAGTGGAATAACAAAACGTAAATGACAGCTAAACATAATTTTGTCTTTGGTTAAGTATGGTAAAAAATTTGACAATTATAAAAATGATAGCTAAACGTAATTGATAATATCATGTTTTCTCTTTGAATCATCAAGACGATCAAATGTTTCCTGCTACAAAGCTACGGATTGACGTGATTTATTGGATAGGTATAGTTGAGAACCTGGAGGGTGACAAAGATTTCCCGCGGGATGTTATGAACTAAATCCACGCAGACGAAGTCACGGGCATCAGCTAGTATTTAATAAAATGTTGTTGTAAAAGTATAAAATTATTAGTTTTTCATTTTTTTCTTTCCTCTCCTTTTCCTTTCCTTACCTTTAACTTAGGTATCTACGGTACATACTCAAAAGCCTCAATTGCCCAACGGGTAAAGGTGCGGACTGAATACTGAAAGGTCGCAGGTTCGAATCCCACCCGTTGCTCTATTGTCGTACCCACTCCTGGCACAAGCTTTCCGCTTATTTGGAGGGGAGAGGAGTAAATTAGTCTACTTCAACTTGGCTGATATTCTTTAAAAAAAACTCCTGCGTGATCTTGCGGGTTAGGGAAAGGTAACCTGAGTCACTGTCCAGATCTTCAACTGTCCATATCTAAGCATACTTACAAAAAATACCTCTACGACTGAACTTCATAAGACTTTCATTTTATATTTCAACCCCTATTTTACCCCCTTTGTTACCCTACCCTACTTGTTTACCCTATTTTCAAGTTTTTAGGCTTTATAGTTTCTGAGATTTCGTGATTAATTTGTCAATGAGTGCTATTTCCCTTTTAGTATACATATACTTACCTATTGCACACCTATAGTCAAATTCAGAGAACTCAAAAAACGTCTCTGTTCACTAGACGAAAAAAGTACCTAAATATTTTAAATTTTTTGTTAGTATAGTTACGAAACTCAAGTTTATTTTATGTCATATCAATATCTTGTCCATAGCACGCTGAGGGACTTGAAATATTTTATGGACTAGCCTCACTGTCAGTGACCACATCACCTCATCACTGCATTGGTGGGACAAACTGATTAAAAACTTTAGGAATTGCGGTATTTGCGACGAAAAGACTCGGCAGAAGTTTGCCAAGTACTGCCCAATTTAGCTGTATCCTCTGTATCATGCTAAATGTAAAATTTGCCTAAGTCTAGTCAAGAATATACGTATCTACCTATATATTCTTGAACAGCTGCGAGAGTAGATCCATCGACAGTAAGCTGTCCCCGAGCGACTAGCTCGCTAAACATTATAGACTGCATTAACTTATACATTTTTACATTGGTAGGTACATGTCAAGCCAAATAACACTAATACAATAATTATGTAAAGCTTGTGGTGGATATACAGTACCTAAATATTTTATACCAATTAAACTATTCACTATTTATTTTAAAATCTCAGTAATTATAATACTTAAGTGTAATTAATTAATTTGACTTGTTTTGTAATGACGACCTTATATTTTTTTAACGAAGCATTTGCATAACTAGGTACTAAAAACCGCACGGCAAAATCATAAAAATATATTTTAACTGAACCACAGAATACAGTCACACAACTGGTTGCTAGACTAGACGCGAGTCCGAATATGTAAATGAGCGCTAATAATTCAATATTATTATTCGGTTAATCTATAAGCAGTTTGTCAGTAAGGCTTAGTCCCTCTGAGCCGAAAGGTGTTAGAATCAAATAACATGGATCAAAATATATTATTGGAGCTTAAGCCGGACACTATACAGTTTCTAAGGAAACAATACGATTTGGACAAGCCAGAAAGACGAGAGGAGGCCATCATAATTTTAAGGGACTGGCTGAATAAACAAGCTCATATTATTAAGAAAGACTATTGTAAGTGGGCATACTTTTTCTTTTCGAGAAAAATATATCTATATATATTTATTTGTTTATTACTTGTGACTTTCAAAAATCTTCCAAAAAGAAGCTTTTCAATTCGGCGCGTAAATTAAGTGGCCTTTGTTCACAAGATTTAAAACTCAGTGACACTGAAGGACCCGTCATGTTCAATCCTTTTGATTGTTGATACTTTTGTGAGTTGATAGTTATATTATACGAATAAATTAATGTGCTTGGTATAAATATGCGTGGATTTCTGCTTTTAAAGCCGAAAAAATGTCTTAATACATTAGTTAAAAAATGCAATAATGTAACTGCGTGTGTAAAATTGTCTTCGCGCATATTTCTTATTTGCAGTGTATTGGATGGAAAACTTCGTACTCATAAAGAAAATAATTAAAAATCATCCACATACCTAATTACTATTTTTGGCCGGACTGGTCTCGCATACTTGTTTAACCTGTTATTACATAAGTCAAGATGTAACTTTGTCCGCGTTACCTAAGTTTTTAAAAACCTTTTATCTAAAAATAATGTACCTAATCTCTAACCTATTATATAATTATATGAAACTAGTAGGGCGCGTCCGCAAGCGGACCGCGGTTTTTCTATCGTCAAGTGGACTTTCAGGTCCTGATCATTTTCAATCAAATAACCACTCTTCCATCTTTTATACTCTCCGAGACAGATGCCGATGAAATTGGTATGGCCGCCATCTTGAATCCGCCATTTTGAAATTTTTTTCAGCTCACTGCCAATTGGATGAGGTTTCGAGTATTTTTTGTTTGAGCACCTCCCACCTATCTTCAATACCCTGGCCGTGCTCCTCACCCACCTTCCAAACCCTTGATCATCATATCTCATCATTTGTCAGAATGAGATTTCTTTTATAAAAACAAATTTTGAAAAGGAACCGTATCAAAGTCTTGCATAGTTCTCAGCTTCTAGTCTATTTAATATTCGCCATATATTTTGTATGGAGAAAAAAAATCCACCATCTTGATTTTTTTTTCTGTTCGTCAAGTAGACCTTCGGTTCTTGATCATCTTTTACCAAGAACCCACTCTTCCATCTTTTATACTCTCCGAGATAGACACCGACGAAATTTGTATGGCCGCCATCTTGAATTCGCCATTTTGGAATTTTTTTTTCAACCCACTGGTTTAATTGGATGAGGTTTCGAGTGACTTTTGTTCGAGCACACCCCACCTATCTTCAATACCCTGGCCGTATCCTCAATCATCAGCTCTCTCCATATTTTTCCTCCGAATGAATTTTTGTCCTCTATACGAAACCATCGGTGAAAAAAAAATTTTCATACAAAATTTTACAGGAGAGGTGATCAATGAGTGAATCAGTCAGTGAATCAGTGAATCAGTGAATCAGCCCCAGCAGCTATATATATATATTAAAAAATCAATTATTGCTGTTCTTAGTCTCGCTAAAACTCAAAAATGGCTTGACCGATTATTAAAATTTTTTTTGTTCGCCCTAATACAGGGCTGATTAAAAAAAGGGGGGAAAAATGGTAATTTTGTATAGGAATTACTTACCCACTTTTAATCAATGGCGCGGAGCGAAGCCGCGAGTAAAGGTTAGTTGAAGGTATCATAAATTATATACGTAATTTCGCTATTATATTAATAGATTAGAAATAGCAAATAGAAAAATAGAAATTCTTTATTTGCTTAATGTGTGTTTGCAAAAGATGTTAATTGCTAAAAAAAAGTTCAACACATCAGCCGTAGCGGCGTACAAATATTTTGATATGACGGTATACAATAGAAAATACATATACATTTGAACCTTATTTGAACTAATAAATACTAAAATGTCAAGATATTAAAATGTCAGAAACCAAAAATCAAATTAGAAATATTTTTTATCATGCTGGAAATATTCTTCTAAAGAGTAAAAATTTTTTCCTGCAGCCATTTCTTCAGCTTTTGCGTAAATAGTTTTATTGGAAGTGATTGTATGTCAGATGGTAACTTATCAAAGATTTTAACTGCCATGGCATAACAACTTATTAGTATGATGATTATAATATTATTTGGTCAAATTGCCACGCTGCTTGTATTTTTTAGCGACAGAATATCTGGAGAGGACTATACTTCACAGCAAAGGCTCCGTAGAAAGAGCAAAGACAAAATTGGACAAAACTGCTGCATATCGTTCTTTTTTACCGCATTTTTTCGAACCAATACCTGATGCTACAAAAGTAACTCTTTTGAATGATCATACTTTGTAAGTATATTTGTGGAGTAACATTCCCACATCTCACATTCATCACATTATCTCCAAGGAATCCTATTGTTTATCAGGAAAAAATGACCTATACCTACTATTTTAATCCAAAGAATCAGTTGTTACTATACCAAATTGCATTTAAATCGATTCCATAAATATCAGCGTAAATCATGTACAGACAATAGAAATACTTACAAACATAAAAATAATATATATCAATAGGTACTATAGCTTCCTTCAATCAAAATTCTTAAAATCTTTCTTAAATTAAATTATAAATACATTAGTACAGGTACAATTTTATTATATTATGTATAGATGAATATTAATTTAAGTTGATTTTTTTCTTCTAAACAAGTAAGTTTTAAATTCAAGCCCCAAACGGGAAAAGGAAACAATATGATTAGCATTCCTTTGATAAGTACCTATTCAGATTTCAGATATAAATAATTAATCGCACAATCTATCAGACTTGTGCGAGTCAATCATAAGTCTTGGAGTTTTTGCCGTTTTTGGCAGCTATTCAATATGAGTATAAGTAATTACATTGGTAAAAAATTGCACACAACCAACGCAGATGAATCATGGACGATTGCTAATTAAACACATGCAAAATTAATCTTTAATTAAACTAATTACGCAGGTGGATGTCATTCATACAAGTTTAACTCGTACTTAATAGTCATTTTGATTTACAGTTTAATTGCAATGCTACCAAAACTGACTAACGACCATTATAGGGTGCTCTTGTTGAAATATACGAATAAACAGTCCGTGCCTGGATTTTTGGATTTCTATAGATACTTGATTATGGTGAGTTATTTTCGAACTTTCTTTGAATCTATCTTTGAATCTAACTTTCTAAAATGTATTAGGATGAATGCCTCAAACCTGGGTATGATAAGTAAATACATGTTTACTGATTATTATCCACTCGTATATTTAGCCAAGTCCGGAAAGGGTAGCTGTAACTACAGTTTTTTTATTTCAAGATAGGCTTGCGCTTGATGACAATCAATGATGGAAAGCACTGATGAGGTCTAGGTTGAAAGACGCTTGCCTAGAAAATGCCTATTCACCTTGCCTTGCCTTGAAGGTAGTCAAATTATACGTGGCAGCCGGCAGGGAACACAGAATGCCGGAAGGGCGTTCCACACCTCAGCAGCGCGCAGCGGTTCGTTTCAGAGACATTAAACTGACGTGTTTCGTATGAGTAGGTTGGATTTCAACCACGTATGGATACCAAAACTCACGACTTCTTGAATTTCTGTTGTAGCTAATGATGTCCCCCAGTTCCTATGGGTTTTTAAGGAAATTGAACCGCGCGGACGAAGTCATGGGCATCATATAGTTAATAATAATGCAGAATATTTAACTGTGTTTCTTAAAATTTTTGAACGCGCCCCAATACTCAATAGGAACATCAACGGTGAATGGTGATACAACGGTGAAAGAAAACATCGTGAGGAAACCTGCACGCCTAAGAGTTCTCCATAATGTTCTGAAAGTTGTGTGAAGTCTACCAAGTCGAGAGGAAACCTGCGCTAAGTAGGGAGACGTTAATGGGTTGCTCATGATGCTGATCAATGCCATAGAGCTCTACATGTAAGGCGAGCTAACCATACGTAGCGCAACTCCCGATCACATCGACGACGTTGGGTTACGGTTGGATAGACCTTGGACAGCCATCGTGCCGGAACGCTAAACTTTGGCGACACGTCTTTGACGATTGAGTGGTAATTAGCCACGACCAAAATATCCCACCAGACCAGATCGAGATATTTCAGAATAAAGCATTGCGTGCTGACATCAGGCTGACACATACTCGACCAGTTCCTATTTACATTTAATTTAGATATTTTTTGTATTTCCAGTTATGCGAGTATAATCTAGCCCATGACTATTGCAACGGTATTTTGGTTGTGTTCGATTATAGAGATGCAAACATGTTTCAGCTCATAAAATCGCTTGATATCTTGGAATTGAGTCATTGCCTCAGAATTATAATGGTTAAGTATTAAACATAATGAGATAAAGTTACTTAAACATAGTAAGTAAACATAGTAGTAAATTACATAAATATTTGCTTGACTATGGATACAAACATAGATGCGATAATTTATGATATCAGTTAAAAGATATTCTGACAAAAATAGTCGATTTGACAGGTCTTGTCACCTGAAAAAAAAACTGTAAAAGTTATTTGTTAGGGGCCGATTGGGTCTGAGGTTTCAAGGTCTGGTCATGTCCTTTCTTATGTTCTGGTCATGTCTTATGTTATGGGGGTACTTTGGCATACTAAGATGAAAACAGATCAAACTAGGCGCCCTAGGTGGAATTAAAATTTTTATTTTTAAAAACAAGCTTTTAGTAGCTCGCTACATCATCAGACCTTGGAATATCATCTAGGACCAGCGAACTTATCAAGACGAATCAAACGAGCCCAATCTCGATGGTGTTAAGATGACGCCTTGGACAAAAAAACACGAAAACGAGTACTTTTGAATGCGTAGTGTGAGTACAACGAATGATATAATTATAATTTTAAAAATATCGTAAAAAAGGGGAAAACCTGTATAATTTCTTAAATTGGACATAATTTTTAAAAATAGTCTGAATTATTTAAAAAAAAAAGTACAAACTTCACACCAAAAAAGTTCAAATGCTTGGAATTATCAGCGACAATATCCTATTATTTTTTACGAATAAAATAGCCAGACCGCTATTCTATTTCATAGTTTGAGAAGTTATTTTATTTTATATGCTTATGTTATGAGTAATTACATAAAAATCCAGTCAAAGTCACCCGCTGGCACGGTCGAGTCGAGTGCGACGCGTAAAACAAATCAGGGTGAGCGGGGAGTGCGAGAGAGAGAGCGATACTCGATTTTTTGAAACAATAGTTTATCAATGCGTCGCCTTAAGTTGTTTTATTAAATTACAGAGTCCCCTTAGCCATCTTCCGGCTATATCATGCTCTATGTCACAATATTATTGCATTGTCATCCGATTTACATACTATACATGCAGAATTTCAGCTCAATCGGATACCGGGAAGTGGTTCTAATTCAGCTGGCTTATAGGTAAACCGCCATAAGCTTGGCCTTCCTGATGGTTTGCGGGACGCGGGGCGGGTGATGCGATCGGCTATACACGATACGACGTCGTCGACTCGTATCTTCAGATTTAATTAACCTTAATATTAAAGGCACCTATGATATTTATTTAACAGAATATATTTATTCTTAATTTAAATATTTTTTAAAGTCAATTGTACATTTATACTAATATTAATAAACAATGGTCTTAAAATTATTATCATTAATCAGAACGTTTTTCATCACATGAACTTTCTTCATTTGAAGATTCCGATGATGTATCTTGCGGTAGTTCAATAATAAATGGTCTATTTAATTTTTTATCACGGGCACACTAGCGTCCACGTCAATCACTGCCGGCGGACAGCGGCAGACTAGCTGATTGGTTGAGCGCGCTCCCACCCCGCGTCCCGCAGACCATCAGGAGGGTCAAGTTTATGGCGGTTTACCTATAACAAACATTACAACATATACATACCCACGTTGAAAGTTAAATAAAATCTTGTAAAAATAATGACCATTATAATATTAATTATATAGTTTGTTATGAGGTTGTATAATGTATATGCCCCGAAAATGTGGTGGTAGAGGCGTATTAAAACTACGCAAAAAGTGTACATACTACCCATCCGATTAAAGTTGGCCCCTACCTCCCGTCGCGCTTTTCCGCCCCGCGCCTCAAGTCAGACCCATTCAGTACAGATAGCAACGTACCGCTCGCGATTGTCAGTACCGTTTTTTTTTCAAACTTTTGTTTTGTTACTTTTTAAATTGTTTTGTTAATTTTTTTTTAATTAGTTATTTATTGTTGTTGGGTCACTATTGTTCGCGTGTAGTTTTCTGCGATGAGTAAAAAAAAGCAAAATTTTTGCATAGCGCAGACTATATTTTATTACTTTAATTAATGACTTTCTTTGAGATAATTTATAAAAAAAATCCTTTTTAAACTCACGCGCCACTATACAAAGTATAAAATTTATTGTTGATATTTTAAAAACCGCTCAACCGATTTCGATAAAATTTATGTTGGTCCACCTGAAGAGTATAATAAAAAAGTAAAATAACCCTTTCAAACAAAAAAGTAATTTCCAAATCGGTTCAGGCGTCTTTGAGTAATCGGTGAACATACATAAAAAAAGAGTCCGACGAATTGATAACCTCCTCCTTTTTTGAAGTCGTTTAAAAATAAGAGATGATAGGAAAAAAATAAGAAATTAAAAATAACGCGTTTCGACATTCAAGACATCATTGCCATGAAAAGCATTGCCAGAATAGAAAACTTCCGTCACAGTCGTGGTAACGGTAAAAATATTCATTTTTTTTGTTAACGGTACAGTATAACGTCATTTTGTAACGTTCCTCAACGACCAACTTGAATCGGACGAGTAGTAGTTACCAATCTCAGATCTTAACTTTATACCTATACCTATACAAAGTAATCATATGAATCGTCAGTGCCAGATGTGCGACTTAAATTATTTAAATTTTAAACACTAATACCAAAGTGTTCGTTTTATTTTCAGGACGGCTATGCTATGAGAATAAAAGGCATTCACTTTATAACAACCTCTAAAGCCATAGATACTTTTGTCGCTTTACTTAAACAAGTACTGAGTGCGAAGATGTCCGAAAGAATTCAAGTCCATTATGACATTGAAGGTTTACACAAATACGTGCCGAAAGAAAATCTGCCTAGGGATTATGGTGGCCAAGAAAAACCCTTAATTGAATTAAGTCGTGAGTATAAGTATTATCAGTTCTTAATTATTGCTATTTCATGTAAGATATTATTATAGGCCTATAACACGTTAAGACTAACACAGCTTGGTTATATTGTTATACTGTTATTTATATTGTTATAATAAGTATAAGATAAGTCATGTTGAATATTAGTATTCAATTCGATGCCTTAACATGGGTAGCCTAAGTATGTCATGATCTTTTTAAACATTTCTGTGGTGGTGTCGTGTGGTGCGGGTTATTACGTTCCCTCATATAATATGGTTGAGCGAAGCAACAGCTGGATCATCATGCGTCATGCTCGTGAACGGGTGCCACCGGCGGGTATAGGGCTACTTTCTGTCTGACCATCTGAACATGTATTGAATTGTAAGTATGCATTTTGGAACTTTTTCCATTGTGGAAACACTGCATATATCGCATAGTACCTATTGTAAACTGTATTGAAAAAGAGCAACCGACGATTTTCTTGCTGGTTCTTCTCGGTACGAAGGGCATTCCGAATCGTCAAATGAATCTACCACTTAGATTCACTTAGATTATGAATGAAAAATATTTCTATTCTATAGTTACCTATAGCCGCTTCGAAGCCAACCAGAAACTTCCGCCCGCGACTTCGTCCGCGTGAATTTAGTTGTTAAAATCCCTCTGGAACTCTGATTTTCCGGGATAAAAAGTAGCCTAAATGTCGCTCACCAGGTCCTTAACTATACCCTTGCAAAATCACGTCGATCCGTGGCTCTGTCACAGTGTGATTGAAGGACAAACTAACAAACCAACCAAACCAACAAACAAACACTTTCGTATATTTATAATATTAGTATGATGTGCCTGACATTTAGTCCAGTCGACAGGTAGTTTCAGATGGAAAAACGTCGGAAGTTAATGAAACTTTGGGATGATGAACTTTTGGGAACCTATCCCACTTTTTCCTACCGACTGGTAGGAAAAAGTGGGATAGGTGGACTGGACTATTTTTTCGAAGAGCCATATCTCGGTAACGAATTAACATAAAAACATGTTTGCATAGTCAAAATTGTAGGAAATTTAACGTTCTACAAAAAAAAATGTAAAATACTTTTGCCATGAGAGGTAAGAAAAAAGTTATTGAAGAAAAACCGGAGGAAGGTCGAAAATTTTGCAGCCCCCCTTCAGCACGGGGTCCTCGAGGTCCAAAACTTGAGAAAATGTTAATTAACCATCCTTGAACAACATCCTAAAGTTTCATTAACTTCCAACCTTTTGCCACCAAACTCCACTTTTTCCTACCTGTCGACTGGGCTTAATCATCGTATCATTTGGGTAGCTGAATGTAGAGCCGATTTCTTCCATACAACGATACATTTTTACTAAAAAAGTCAGCTGATAAAGTTTAGAATTAATTTAAATAATATTATTCCATTTATATTCTTAATACCTACTAGCTGATGCAATTGCAATTGAAATTTATCCTCCATAGATAAATATGTTCCAAAACATTAAAATTTACATAAACATTAAACATGCATTCTTAATGGTGATGCGGTATTAAAGTTAATATTTCTAAAAATAATCCTTTATTTCCAGCTACATTAAAAGCCACAATGGCATCAGAAAAGAATATGAAATATTTCAGAGAGATGCAAAACGCTTGTATCAATGAAAACTACAGAAGTGAAGATAAATTCAACGACGAATATTTGGGAATACCAGGCTCATTCAGAAAACTAAATGTAGATTAAATAAAATCTCTATTTTAATGGTTATATTATTAAGTATTACCTAATTTTTAAATCCTCAATTACTGTGATCTGTAGCCGTTGATGGATAATATTAATTCATTGTCTGTAGCAGCTCGGGTATAATTCACCAATCGGCTGTGATTTTCAACTTGCTGCACTTAAAGCGTAGTTATTATTACTATAAAATAAAATATTATGGGAAGGTATTCGATGATAAGTACCTAAGGTAAATGATAATAGCCTATCAATCAATGTAGTTGCAATTTACAATATTTACTAGCTTTATACCGCGGCTTGGCTCCCGGCATCTATTATAAGTAGGTAATCTGAAGTGTGTTTTCCATGCAAAATTACAAATTTCAATTTTTTCGATTTTTCAGCTGTTCTTTTGGGTTTTCCCTATACATTTTTGGGTTTCGTGGTAAAACTACAAGTAATCCTTATAGTTTCGCCAAATCCGTCCGTCTGTCCATCTGTCCATCAGTTCGTCAGTCCTATGGGTCTAGCGCAGAGACCATTGGTATTAAAGTTTGTCTGTTTGTCGTGGTTAAACATATTATGTATTAATAATAATTACGCCGACAAAGTTTTACAATTAAATCTTGAAAAAAAGCCTAGATTAATTACTCATAAATCGGAAGTTTCTAACAAAGTTCCGCTCCAAACGTAGGCTCAAAACCTGCAATGAATGTGTGAATGCCATGTAATTAAATACGGTACTGTTAATTACGTTTTTGATGGGTATTGTGATTAGCATACGTTATTTTTTAATAATTTTTTGCGAGCTCGTCGTATTAAATAACGCGACGATACTGCGTAGGAATATGCTTTCGGCTTCCTAAAAATGGCTTATCACCACGTCGACGATGTGTTTCTAGGAGTATTTATTCTAAGAAAAAAGCATATTTTGGGAGGGGAGGTATCCTCTACACGTAAAAGGGGGATGATTATTTTTTTACTCGTCTATTCCATTGGGTGGGGTGTCGTTGGATAGGTGCTTTAGGGCCATTTTTACCACCTTCTGATAAGTGTCGGATAGCTTATTCGCATATTTTGTCCTTGTCACTTGACATAAAGTAAGAAAGTGACAAAATTTACGGTTAGGCTATCCGACACTTATCAGAAGGTGGTAATACAGGCCCTTAAAATTGCTATAAGAGGTATTTCATGAAAATTTTTTCGATCGAGGGATCCGTTTGCGAAAGATTATTTATAGAGTATTTTTTGTAGAGTAGGCAGTAAAAAATCTAAAACTAAACCGTTTGATTTTAGATTTGTGTGATAAGTAGGTATTCACGATAGCAGTATATAATTATAATTTATAATTAAGTTAAAAGTAAAACTATCACGGGTAAGTAGGCTTTACAAGTTAACGAGTACGCTGATCGTACGCACCTCTGACTTTTCGAATCAAGTGCGTTTAAGCAATTAAATATCACTTGCTTCAACGGCGAAGGAAAACATCGTGAGGAAACCTGCACACCTGAGAGTTCTTCATAATGTTCTCGAAGGTGTGTAAAGTCCGCCAATTCGCATTGGGCCAGCCAAAATTGCTAATTTACAGGAGAGCAGCTTTTGAACTTGGTTTTTCGGCATTCCGTTGAACAATGTTGGTTCATATTATACGACATGGTTTTTGAGTATTTCTTACGAAAGGCGACGGCTTTCCAACTAACAACATCGCAAGTGACAATCAACTGGCGGCTGCTGGCATTTGACAAGTTAGCGACAACAGCGCTTCTTTACAAGCGATGTTTTTCTTCGGAATGAGTTTCAGATATGACTTTGTCAGTTTGAATATCTCCAAAACTACTGAATATAACTTTTTTTCTTTTGCTGAGATGTTAAACATTGTTTATAAAAGCCGTTAGTGTCAAAATCAAGATTTCGCTGTATATTCATATGCGACAGTGTTCTACGACAGTATCAATATATTTTTAATTTCCCCGTTTAACCGTGGAATAACACCCTAACCTATGGCATTTCTGAAAGTCCTTCCTGAGTGGGGGTTTATAGGTATAAATATTGTTTCTGGAAAATTCTAGATTATTAATAGAAATTAAAAAATGTCAACACTATATGACGGTACTCAGTACCATCTAAAAGTTACTTGTAAATAAAGAAATTGCCGTAATAACTTGAATCTTCTATTCGTATTTTTACAATCACACAGAAATCTTAATATAGAAATATAGGTTCAAAGGTTAACACATTTCACGGAAAATTAATTAACTAACAAAACCAATATCCGGAGTAAAACGCGATATCATGACACACGCAATATTAAATAACTGATTTTAATTTATTTTTCTGGACTGCATGGCCCCTGTAGAGCAGAATATGTGTCGAGGGAAAACTAAATAACGAACTTTACACGTTTTATTCGCTCTCTATGTGATGCAAGAGAGAACATATTTTATGATAAGTTATCTACCTTTTCTTCGCTACTTTTTTATCAATTTTTCAATATATATTTATCCAAGTATGGCGCCTTGCAAGATTCATTTTCATAAATCTTTTTAATTAATGATGAATAATTAGAACTACAGAAAGATGAGGCTTAAAATTGGACTTTCTGGAAATGCAATAAAGTCGATTTCGCAAAAAGTGTAGCTATTTAATTTTCCAACTACAGCGACGATATAGGTAAAATATAAGCAGGTCCGACTACCACGAGCTTATGATGGAATGACAATCCACCATCTTTTTACGCGCAGCCTAGCCAGTAGGCAGTAGCCTATTTATGGCTGATTTAGACGGGTTTAGTAAATCTTTCCATAAGCTTAAGTGACTTAATTGTTTAGTGGCCGTTTACATGTACTAGCTAGCTACTAGTAAAGCTCTTTATTAGCCCAAGATGCCTAGGCCTCGATCGTATTACTTTCTCTGAGAATCGTATCTAAATCAGATTTCACGTTTCAATATCTGATTTGAAAACTAAATTAAGATCAAAAATGCAAAAAATATTATTAAATATATTATGCACAAACTATACACGGCTTTGAAACGAGCACGACGTTCTGCTAACTTATGCGGCTACTAACCAGTTTACTAAATCGTGTCTGTCCAAACGCGTTAAGTGATAAGCGGCGCCCACCCACTTTCCGAAAAATAGACCAAATTCTGTTTTTCCTGTTTAGTGAGCTACTAAATTGCAACTTGCGCCTTGCTTCTAAATTGGTCGTTTACACGTACTAAATTACTAAATATTTACTAAACTACTAAACCCTTGTAAATCGGACATAACTTCTTAATTCAAACCTAGCTTTCTTCCACAATAACGCGTTCTCTTTTTGAATAGGTCCTATGTGATATCAAGCCAACGGACAACTTTACTGCAACCTCTGTGGATGAACAAGCCGCCACAATTACAATATATTTTTACATAGTCGTAATTCCTAGTTCCATGATATTTTTAGTCGACCAAATTGATGTATAGTTCATGTGGTAATATCAAAATATAGTATATTTAAATTTTCTGGAAAAACTTACAGCACAGGATCTAAAGAGGAGATAAAGATTATGAAGAAATAATTTATTTTGTCAGATTCATGTTTTAAACCATAGATTTAAAAGCTATTTGGTCAGTAAAGCTCAATAAACGCTCGAAAAAAACATTGACTTTGACCGTTTGGTTTTAATAAAGTAAAACTCTATTTAAATGCTAATTATATTTTTTAATTGCGTTGATTTGAATTAATGATTAACTAATTAATTAACATCAGAACTATAGAAATCAACGTTCTAGAACGAAAACAACAAATTTTTTACTTTTGTTATGATATGGATATTTTTCGCTTCAATTGAAAATTATAAAATCGTTAAGAAATAATATGTGCATAATGTACTTGAATAATGCCTGTTAAATAAAATAAACGCATTTATTACTCGACCAATAGAGTGGAATCTTTAGTGCTATCTACTTATATGGAATAACTAGCTGATGCCCGCGACTTCGTCTGCGTGGAAATAGTTTTTTTATATCTTTCGGGAACTCTTTGATTTTCCGGGATAAAAAGTAGCCTATGTCACTCTCCAGGTCCTCAACTATACACATGCAAAAAATCACGTCGATCCGTAGCCCTGTTGCGGCGTGATTGAAGGACAAACCAACAAACCAACATTAGTAAGGATATCCTATCCTACTAAAATTACTAATATTATTACATACATACATACATACATACATACATTCATTCATATATACATACATACATACATACATACATACATACATACATTCATACATACATACATACATACATACATACATACATACATACATACATACATACATACATACATACATACATGCATACATACATGCATACATACACACACACATACATACATTGTATTGCATTACATGCATAAATGAAGGATAAATATGTGAAAAGTAGCATACTATTTTCCCGCGGGAACTGTTTAATTTTCCCGGGATAAAAAGTAGCCTTTGTCACTTTTCAAGTTATCAACTATGCCTATCCAAAAAACCACGTTAATCTATAACTCCGTTGGCGCATAATTGAAGGATAAATATTTGAAAAGTAGCACACTAATATCCCGCAGGAACCGTTTGTTTTCCCGGGATAAAAAGAAGCCTTTGTCATTTTTCTGGCCCTTAACTTTACCTGTGCAAAAAATCACGTCAATCTAAAACTCCATTGCGCGTATTTTGGAGGACAAATGCGTAAAAAATAGCGATGCTATCCCGCAGGAACTGTTTGCTGTTCCGGGATAAAAAGTAGCCTATGTGCTATTCCAGACTATAATCTATGTCTGTGCCAAATTTCAGCAAAATCGGTTCATTCGTTGTCGCGTTAAAGAGTAACAAACATCCATCCATCCTCACAATCTTTCGCATTTATAATAATATAGGATTATAATAGGATAGGATAATATTATTGTCTTAATTTGCAATGATCCTCAAAATGAACAAACTTTACGAGATGGTAAGAAGAATCGTCTGCATATGGCATCAAATCTTCTTCAAATTAATAAACTAGTGATATTTTCCTGACCAAAATTCGGTCACGTCAGACAATCTCACTGGAGATTCTAGCTAACTACGGAGCAGATATTAAAGTGCACAAATGTGTACACAAAAACAAATCCACTCGTCGGTGCGTCACTCTCATAGTCTGATAAGACGACAATCCAAAAGGATCGGGAAGATAAGTGCAGGAGCGAAGTCTTTGCGTTGTCTCCAAGGTTTAATGACTGAGTTTAACGAGGGTAACACAGAAAATCATCATTTTCATCATCATTAGCAACCAATCAATGGCTCACTACTGAGCGCAGGTCTCCTCTCAGAGAAGCAGTGATAGCCTAGTGGTTAGGACTGTGGTCTCCTATTCGGGGGGTGGCAGGTTCAATCCCGGGTACGCACCTCTGACTTTTCGGAGTCAAGTGTGTTTAAGCAATTAAACATCACTTGCTTCGACGGTGAAGGAAAACATCGTAAGGAGCAAGGTGTGTGAAGTCCACCGATTCGCATTGGGCCAGCATGGTGGACTATGGCCTATAACCCTTCTCTGAGAGGAGACACAGATAATACCACTCAGCAAATCCCGGGTCTCAATCCTAGTAATCCAACTGATCTATAAGACTGAATTACAGTGTTATATTATAGTGTTTTTTCCCAAGAGCAACTGTTGAGTTTCTTGCCGGCTCCTCTCAGGTAGAATCTGCTTTCCGAACCGGCGGTAGAGTCGTGTTCTAAGAACCATAAGTTGAACAACCTGAAATAAATAATTTTTCAATTATTGATTCTTATTAGATCATCGTTTTCAAGATGCAAGCTATGTACGATATAGGTACCTATTTCAACTTAGATAACATTGATATTAATTCGATAATAAAAAATAATTAAAATATAACCTTCAATAAAAATGAAAAAGTAGACGGACTCTGTTATCTTGGCAATTGAACTTGCTATCAACATTGATGTGTTGTCAATTACTAATGTTTATTACTATAAATAATAATTAATTAATTAATGAGGACACATTGATACATCAATTTTGATGTGTTCAATCAAGTATTGTTTATTCATTTTTAATTTATAACTTTATTAAATAAAGCATTAATATTATACGTTTAACGCTAAGATAGGGCGGCAGCCATGACCTGAATTATTACGAGTGACACAGTGGCAATTTTACTTGTGTTAGATAAACAAATAATTAAGTATAGGTAAGGTAGTAAGTAGGTCTGAAAAATTCACTTACGTAGTAGGCACATAGCGCCTACAAAATTTTACTAAGTAAACATGGTATTTGAAATATAACTTCAAAAATTCTATAAGGCGCCGAAAAGAAGCTTTCAATAAGTTAAGAGAATTGGTACCAAGTAAAATATGGACTAATTTGTGAGTAACTCACGTCCAACTCAGTATTTTGATTAATTTATTAAACTGGTCACTTTCAAGTAAAGATTTTTATGTAAACCTGTGAAGCTGATAATTCCACTGGCGCAATTCGAAGGCCATAAGCCTACTTTGTCGTATTAGTTTACAAATTGCGAAAAACCAAATTAAATTTGAATTTCGCGGGCAGACCCGTGTCTTCCACCTTAACGTCTCACTACTGAGCGCAGGTCTCCTTTCAGAGAAGCGTTGTAGGCCATAGTCTACCACGCTGCTCAATGCGAATTGGTAGACTTCACACACCTTTGAGAACATTATATTGAACTCTCAGGAGTGCAGGTTTCCTCACGATGTTTTCCTTCACCGTTGACGCATGTGATATTTAATTGTTTAAACGCACTTAACTCCAAAGTAAGAGGTGCGAGCCCGGACTCGAACCTGCGACCCCCTTAATAGGAGACAGTGATTAGGACGCAGTCCTAACCACTGGGCTATCACATACATGGATAATTTTGTACAATAATAAGACTGAAATTATTATTGACCGAGCGAAGCGAAGGTTTCTGAGTCTACTTGAGTGAATCTGCACTTGTCCGTCCGTCCGTCTGTCCGTCCGTCCGTCTGTCTGTCCGTCCGTCTGTCCTGTCCGTCCGTCCGTCCGTCCGTCCGTCCGTCCGTCTGTCAGAGCCTTATAACTTCTGAATTACTGAACGTAATTAATTCAAATTTAGATATAATATGTAAACCGATGGCTTCCAGCCGAAAATGGCTCAAAAAGTTATACAAATCTTTATTTCAGGGCGGTTCTCATAGAAGCGAATGCGAAGTAAAATATTTTTTATAGCGATTCATAGGGTTTCTGTGTATCATTTTAAAGATAATTTGGAACAGAGTTCAAAAGTATTTTTTTTAAATTTCTTTCCTAAAATTGACGTAATGGGGGGCTCTCAAAGTGGAGATTATATTTGACCTCAGAAGTCATGATCGCTTGAAAGACCGGGCTTGACATTTTTATAATTATTAGCATTATATCATGTACTTGAACAAAAAATACTAAAATTAGATAAATATAATAAGGAAACTAAATTATTTAATTTTTAATGATATGATATATAATGATAATATTTTTAACAGAACTTCACAATGATGTCAATAGATGGCGCTCTCATCTCATATTGCAAACGCAGCAGAAGTACTAATACATAATTATAATAACATATCAATTAAAATTATTATAAAATATTTAAATATCAAACATCAATAAAAGTTCACGTCGCGACGTGAAGTTTTATGCATTGTTGTTTTCACATGTTTTCTGATCGTGTCTATAGACGATGCTGTAAACAAATAATTTTATTTGAATGTTCCAAAAACTATACCTATTGATGCCTGATTTCTCTACAGTTCTCTAACCTTTACGGGCTACCTTTGTTAAGTTAGGTGACGCTTTCTGTCTACTTTGTTATTACGAACCTCTACGGGACAACTAAAGGTGAAAATGACATTGGGATGTTAATATTGTATTTAGGGGCTACCTACGTAAAGAGACTTCTACTTAGGGGATGATTTAGGTATGGTTGGTGAAAGCGGGCATAATAATAATAATGTCAATTTTGATCTTGCACAATGTATTGAATGAATAAGTAATTATGGGAAACCGTTACGGCGAGGTCTCAGTTCGGGGCGAACCACTAGTTACATAAGTTTCAGCTTTTCATGTTTAGCTGTTTTTGAGCTATACCCGGGACAGGAGAGTACGGCAGAGGTCGAAAACGGCCTCTTTGATTGCCTGGGGTTTAAAATTGGTAAATAATCCTCAGTAATATTATAAATGCGAAAGTGTTTATTTTTTGTTGGTTGGTCCTACAATCGCATTTTTATTTCTAACCATTTACATTATTATTACATTTGGCTTTACATTTTCATATCATTATATTATAAAAACATAAAACAAAATTGAAATAATATTACTAGTATAGACCTGAATGAATGAAATAGAATAGATGAAAATCAACAAACAATTTTGTAAGTATAGAACTGGTTCTATACTTACAAAATTGTTTGTTGATTTTCATGCCAATGTTAAAAATTTGTCTTTCCACTTTTGTAATGCTTACCTAAGCAGGCTTTTATCCTGTTGGTAATTTTGTTGAAATACCTTTAAAATTCCTTTTTCCTACCCCTTTGACGATGGACAGTGAACCTTGCATAAAAGTGCCTCAAAATTCCTTCCCTTTGACAAAATGCTCAATGGTTATTAAAAGTTCCTTGTCGCTTCGAAGTGCTCTACTCACTTTAGTAATTACAAACACCTTCATAATGGGCAACTACCCTATTATTAGCACTTTTAGCAACATAATACAAAAATATTCCTCTAATCCTAGAGTCACATATTTACAACAATCAATTCCAATTGGGTATTTAACTGATATTTTTTTATTTATTTAAAATAACGTTTTTTAAATATTATTATAACACAATGCCATTCTTTTTAGGGTTCCGTACCAAAATGGTAAAAATGGAACCCTTATGGTGAGAGTTTCTCCGTCCGTCCGTCCGTCCGTCCGTCCGTCTGTCACAGTCGATTATTTCAGTAACTATTAAAGCTATCGACATGAAATTTGGCATAGTTGTGTATAATAGTGGCCCAACATCATTGGAATAAAGAAAAATCGAAAATTATTTTTAGTTTGATTAAAAAAGGGGGAAAATCGGGGGTTTGAAATTTCAAAGTAAGATAACTATACCGAATGGGGTATGATATGAAAGGCCTTTACTTGTGCATTCTGAAACAGTTTTTTATTTATTTCTATATATAATAGTTTTTGAGTAATCGGCCAAAATGTCGAAAAAAATACCGTCCCCCCCCCCCCCCCCTTATCTCCGAAGTTTACCAATCGAAAAATCTGAAATAATTATGGTCAATAGAAGTTTATGTATATTTTACAGGAAAAATTAAATCAACGTGAAAATTATTTTAGTTTAATTAAAAAGGGGGGAATAAATCAGGGGTTTGAAATTTCAAAGTAAGAGAATTATACCGAGTGGGGTATCATATGAAAGGCCTTTACTTGTGCATTCTAAAACAGTTTTTATTTATTTCTATATATAATAGTTTTTGAGTAATCGGCCAAAATGTCGAAAAAAATACCGTTCCCCCCCCTTATCTCCGAAGTTTACCAATCGAAAAATCTGAAATAATTATGGTCAATAGAGGTTTCTGTATATTTTACAGGAAAAATAAAATCAACGCGAAAATTATTTTAGTTTAATTATAAAAGGGGGAAAATGAGGGGTTTGAAATTTCAAAGTAAGATAATTATACCGAGTGGGGTATCATATGAAACGCCTTTACTTGTGCATTCTAAAACAGTTTTTTATTTATTTCTATATATAATAGTTTTTGAGTAATTGGCCAAAATGTCGAAAAAAATACCGTTCGCCCCCCCCCCCCCCCCCCCCTTATCTCCGAAGTTTACCAATCGAAAAATCTGAAATAATTATGGTCAATAGAAGTTTATGTATATTTTACAGGAAAATTAAAATTAACGCTCTAACTATCATAGTTTTTTTTATATTAATAATAAACCTCTACAAACAAAGTTAACGATAAATAAGCAAATTAATATAATATTATCGTTTTACTTATACTTTTGGAGTACGGAACCCTCGGTGCGCGAGTCCGACTCGCACTTGGCCGGCTTTTTTAAAAATATCTCAACTAGTCTCGGAAATATAGAGCTTTAAAATTACCTGTTAGATAAAGAGAGAGCTATTGATGTGTGACATCAAAACTCAAAAGCTCCATACGTTTTTAGAGACAGATACAGTCGTAATAAAACAGCTTTTAACTTATTTGTTTTTCGACCGATTTATTTGCTGTTTTATTTACAATTAATGTTATTCATACATGTTACATTTTCGATTATAAACAATGAAATCAACATTTTAACAACAGTCAAATACCCAATCAGCCATTACACTCTGTTTTAAATAGACCACCTAGCACCTTACGAGCACAAACTTTGAAAAAGTACACAGTTGCTTTTTTTGTAAGTTTAGACTTTTTCATTTTTAGGGTTCCGTACCCAAAGGGTACCAACGGGACCCTATTACTAAGCCTACGCTGTCCGTCCGTCCGTCCGTCCGTCCGTCCGTCCGTCCGTCTGTCAGCGGGCTGTATCTCGTAAACCGTAATAGATAGACAGATGAAATTTTCACATATTATGTATTTCTATTGCCGCTATAACAACAAATAATAAAAATTAAATTAAATTAAAAAAATTAAATTAAAATATTTCCATGGGTACATGGAAATATTTTTATTTAATTTTTTTAACGGAACCCTAAAAGAGCGAGGCCCGACTCGCACTTGGCCGATTTTTTTCACTAAAACCCCGATTTCACCAAATTCTTGAGGATAAGATATAATAATAATAATTATTATTTTATTTCTTTAAAAAATGTACACTTCAGTTTTTAGGGGCTGAGAGCCTGAGACAACCTTTTAAGTATATTTAAATACCTACCTGTATCAGGTGGTCTCGCTCTTCTATAACAATGTTTACATATTGGTACTTATCATAAAATATATACATTGAAATTTGTAAATTATAAATAAAACTAGCTGATGCCCGCGACTTCGTCTGCGTGAACTTAGCCTTTAAAATGCCTTGGGAACTCTGACTTTGCGGGATAAAAAGTAGCCTGTCACTCTCCAGGTCCTCAACTATAGGTATACTGCAAAAAATCACGTCGATCCGTAGCTCTATTGGGGCGTGATTGAAGGACAAACCAACGCACTTTCGCAGTTATAATATTTAACCATATAAAGTGTAAGTGCATACCAACGCATAAATATGTGACAAGTAGAACACTAATATCCCGCGGGAACTGTTTGCTTTCCCAGGATAAAAAGTAGCCTTTGTAACATTTCAAGTCATCAACTATGCCAATCCAAAAAACCACGTCAATCTGTAACTCGGTTGGCGCATAATTGAAAGATAAATGTGTGATAAAAAAGACTATATTCTATGTCTGTGCCAAATTTCAGCAAAATCGGTTCATTCGTTGTCGCGTTAAAGAGTAACAAACATCCATCCATCCAAACATCCAGCCTCACAAACTTTCGCATTTATAATATTAATAGGAAGTAGGAGGAAGTAGGATAGTAGGATAGGTAGTAGGAACATACATACATACATACATACATACATACATACATACATACATACATACATACATACATACATACATACATACATACATACATACATACATACATACATACATACATACATACATACATAAATGCCGCGTAATTAAAAGATAAATATGTGAAAAGTAGCATACTAATATCCCACAGGAACCGTTTGTTTTCCCGGGATAAAAAGTAGCCTTTGTCATTTTTCAGGCCCTTAACTTCACCTGGGCAAAAAAATCACGTAAATCTAAAACTCCATTGCGCGTATTTTGAAGGACAAATGCGTAAAAATTAGCGATGCTATCCCGCAGGAACTGTTTGCTTTTCCGGGATAAAAAGTAGCCTATGTGCTATTCCAGACTATAATCTATGTCTGTGCCAAATTTCAGCAAAATCGGTTCATTCGTTGTCGCGTTAAAGAGTAACAAACATCCATCCATCCATCCATCCATCCATCCATCCATCCAAACATCCATACATCCATCCTCACAAACTTTCGCATTTATAATATTAGTAGGATAAGTAGGACGAAGTAGGGTAGTCGGATAGGTAGTAGGAATATACATACATACGTACATACATACATACATACATACATAAATGCCGCGTAATTAAAAGATAAATATGTGAAAAGTAGCATACTAATATCCCACAGGAACCGTTTGTTTTCCCGGGATAAAAAGTAGCCTTTGTCATTTTTCAGGCCCTTAACTTCACCTGTGCAAAAAATCACGTAAATCTAAAACTCCATTGCGCGTATTTTGAAGGACAAATGCGTAAAAATTAGCGATGCTATCCCGCAGGAACTGTTTGCTTTTCCGGGATAAAAAGTAGCCTATGTGCTATTCCAGACTATAATCTATGTCTGTGCCAAATTTCAGCAAAATCGGTTCATTCGTTGTCGCGTTAAAGAGTAACAAACATCCATCCATCCATCCATCCATCCAAACATCCATACATCCATCCTCACAAACTTTCGCATTTATAATATTAGTAGGATTCGTAAAATTAAACAATTATACTACAAATATACATATATTACAGATATCCTCAAGAATAATTTTATATTATCTTTCTACTACGATTTTAATTTCACTCTCTATATTTTACTATTAACTCCTGATAAATGATATGATTTAGTCGCGAGTAGCGATTTTAATCCCAGGATAAAGGTGTGGTGAAACCGGGTGAAACGTAAATAATTATTAAATTCAAGAATCAGCTATGAACATTATAGTATTATAATATTCATAGCTTAAGCGGATTGTGGAATAGGTAACTATCAAATTGTTAAATTGCTCTGGAGAATGACTCACTCTATGTTTGTTGGTGAAATTTTATCTAAGTATACTATGGCATAAACAGTGATAGCCTAGTGGTTAGGACTGTGGTCTCCTATTCGGGGGGTCGCAGGTTCGATCCCGGTTACGCACCTCTGACTTTTCGGAGTCAAGTACGTTTAAGCAATTAAATATCACTTGCTTCAACGGTGAAGGAAAACATCGTGAGGAACCTGCACACCTGAGAGTTCGTCATAATGTTCTTAAAGGTGTGTGAAGTCCGACAATTCGCATTGGGCCAGCGTGGTGGACTATGGCCTATAACCCTTCTCTGAGAGGAGACCTGCGCTCAGTAGTGAGCCGTTGATGGGTTGCTAATGATGAATGATGATAGTGATACTATGGCATCAATCTAAAACCTACTAGAAAACTCATACTTGGCCGGTCTTGTTTTGCAGCTACATAATTATTATAATTATATTAGGTCAACTTTGTACACGCACACAGCACAACTCCACTCTAGCCAGAACCTTGTTCTATTATTCTACTAGCTGATGCCCGCGACTTCGTCCGCATGGATTTAGTTTTAAAAATCCCGCGGGAACTCTTTCATTATCCGAGATAAATAGTAGCTCTCCCGGTCTGAGGAACCACTACTACATCCATTACTATACCCATGAAAAAAATCGCAGCAATCCGCTGTTCTGTTGCGACGTGATTGAAGGACAAACCAACAAACAAACACACATTCGCATTTATAATATCAGTAGTGCTTTATTATAACACTTTTTATAATTGTCAAATTTTTTACCATACTTAACCAAAGACAAAATTACGTTTAGCTGTCATTTAAGTTTTGTTATTCCACTGTCATTTGCGTTTTGTTATTCCATGTCAGACGCGTTTTTGTTATACCACGTTTTAAAGTGACTTGACGGAAACGCGGTCGAACGGGATAAAAAGTATCCTATGTCCGTCTCCTGGTTCTAAGCTACCTCTCCACCAATTTTCAGCCAAATCGGTTCATCCGTTCTTGAGTTATAAATAGTGTGACTAACACCACTTTCTTTTATATATATAGATAATGTATTCTGTGCAGTACACAATAATTATCTGCTCTCCTTAAAGATAAGCTATCTTTACTTCGGTGGATAACTGACATTGGATTAAAAATCGAGTTGGTTGTTCCTGCTTTTTCATCAGTAGGTTTAGAACGAGTTTACCTATCTCGACAACTTTGATAGATTTGGGGCGTTGAAATACGACGGTATGCGTCAGGCATAATTAATATAAAAATTCTTTTCAAAAACCGACTTCAAACGCCCGCCCCTACAAAGTATATAATTTATTGTAGATTTTTTAAAAACCGCTCGACCGATTTCGATAAAATTTAATAGAACACCACTTGGGATGTTTACCTTTTCAAACAAAAAAGAATTTTCAAAATCGGTTCAGGCGTCTTCGAGTAATCGGTCAACATACACAAAAAAAATAAAATAAAAAAGATTCCGACGAATTGAGAACCTCCTCCTTTTTTGAAGTCGGTTAAAAATGGACTTGGAGGTTTGAGTTCGTTCATTACGAGATGAATTAATCATGGTGTGAACAGTAATTTTCCATTCTCAAAGTAAGCGTGTGAGAATAGTTATTTGTGTTATATGGGGCCAAAGGAATTTTTTGTTCCCCGAGGGCGTTATTTTGAATTCAGAGCGAAGTGAAGGATTCTATAGTAGACTCCCGAGCGCAGCGAGGGATTCTAAAGTAGAATCCTGAGCGTAGCGAGGAATTCAATATACGCCGCCCGAGAACAAAAAATTTTGGCCCCGAATGACACACACTATTTTTCATCATTTCCTATGAGAGAAAGCTAGGAGTATCAACCTACTATGTATTGAGTATGTATAGACATTACCAATACGTTTATTGAAAGTTTAAATAAAACACAAATAAATTTTTACGAAATAATTAAACATTAATATTTATGTTGGAAGTATGGGCGTATATGTCTAATCGACAAATTTGATCACGTGACTTATCGTAGACAACAGCTTGTCAAACATTTTTGAATTTCGACACATTTTTGAATTCTCTCTTCTGATTGGTCCGCGTTAGTGCTTTAGTATGCTAAAACACTAAAACGCGGACCAATCAGAAGAGAGAAATGAAAAGTCCCATGGGGTTAAAATGAAATTTTGCTCCCGCTGTCCTCTGAAGCCAATATTCGTTTTTCGAATAGGTATGATGAAAAATAATTTTTTATTCAAATAAACTTATGCAAAATGTTTCGAATTATTATAGTAAATATAGTAATAGTTAAGCATAGTAGGTATATAGCATACGAATAATAATGTAAATTATTATGTTTTAAGTTAATGTCTTCCGTAAACAAACCTTTAAATAATAAATAACGTCATTTTATTTTCAATTAATTCTCTCTTTCCCTTTTATTACAAGGTTTTATTTAACTTGCAATGTATATTGTAATGTATGTATGTTTGTGTCAAATCTTGCAAGGTGAATTAGAAGTTAGAACCACTGCCGGGTTACTGATTGAGCTGGCATGTTTATGTAAATCGGATGACATTGCAATATTATTGTGACACGGAGTAAGGAGTTGATCTGATGATGGAGACGGAAGATCAGAACTCTGTAATAAAACGTCGAAAATCATCGAATTTGGGCTCGTTTGATTCGTCTTGACAATGACGTCAGCCTAGACAACCTAGCCGTCGTTTGATTCGTCTTGACAAGAACGTCTGGTCCTAGACAATAGATCTATGCTACAAATATGTCAAACAAAGTAGTCTATGTAGTTCATCCGTTCAAATAGTTTGCAGTACAAGTATGAAAATGAATATGAAAATGAAAATGTGTTTATTTAACTAAAATGAGAGAAGAGAAAGACATAGATAATACATATTGTTTGCTTAAACTAAAATAATTATAAAGGTATTACTTAATGTTAAATACAGCAATAGCATAGAATAGCATCTTATCAGTTTTCATGTCCCTTTCCCTAGCACAATGTTATCGGTGGACGTTAAGCCATGTTTTTAACTTCTGCTTGGCCTGCATGACAGTTAGATTTTTAAGCTCGTTGAATTTTAATATTTTATTATAAATACGTGCATCTATAGATGGTAAGAAGCGCTTAGCAAATACAGAGTTTGTAACCGGTATACTACATTTGTAAACTCTTCTTTCTAATACTTCATCTCTGTTTAGGGGCCTTAAGCATTTCAGTATGTTTCATAAGGGTAATTTTTAACAAAAAGAGTTGAAGAACATTTAGTACTTTGGCATTCTTATAGAGGACATTGGACATTAGTTGGATACCTATAGGGCTTACATAGCATAACCTTTAGGACGGATCTCTGGGCTCTCTCTAATTCAAGCATAGTTGTTTTAGCAGCACCACCCCAGGACGATATGCAGTAATTGAGCAGTGATTGACACAGGGACGTGTATATGTTACGGTAAATGTGATTAATTGAAAATTATTAATAATTACCGATCATTATTAATAATTACCAAGATTGATGGTAAAAGTAATAAATTATTCACTTTTTTCGGTGATTATTAATAATTACACCTTACTCTTGGTAAATTTAATAAATTTTTAAAAATAACATTCGCTTATATGTAAAACGCCGTAAACTTGGCCCTCGCGATGGTCTAATAGGGCTTCGGGCGGGTGATGTGTTCGTGTATACACGATGCGACGGAATTACCGACTTAAGATCGAATATATACATGATATATTTTAAACAAATGCATTATTTTATTCTATTAGAACTAAATATATGCTTTAAAACTTAACCGAGTATTATATTATAATGCAGTTATCTAATGAACAAACTAAAATAAATTTAAACAAGGGTCTTTATTATTTTTTATTTATTATTCGCATACATAATTGAAATCAGGCAATACAAAAACACACATTAACATTAATCTGAACTTTCTGTATTATCAGAACAATCTTTATTCGAACATTCCCATGATGTATCATGCGATTGTTCAATGTTAAAATACCATGTTCAGCTGTCGCTAGGAAAATATCACAAGTCAGTCACTGCCAGCAGACAACGGCAGAGTACCTGATTGGTTGAGCGCGCTCTCGCCACGTAGTTTAGGTGGGCAGTACTATGCAGCATCAGAATTGAGGAGCTCCATGATGTAGTCTATGCTTGGTACCTACAGTATCCATTCGATATCGACAATTCCTAAATCCCCGGAATTCAGGTGGGCAGTAATCTGCAGCATCAGGATTGAGGATCTATGGAGCTCTTCATGACGTAGTCTATGCTTGGTGCCTACAATATCAATTCTTAATCGACAATTCCTAAATTCCCGCAGTTTGTGTGGACAGTACCTTGCAGCATCAGGATTGAGGAGCTATAACCTACAGCTCCATGATGTAATCTATGCTTAGTGGCTACAATATCAATTCGTAATCGACAATTCCTAAATCCCCGCAGTTTGAGTGGGCAGTACCCTGCAGCATCAAGATTGTGGAGCTATAGCCTAGAGCTCTATGATGTAGTCTATGCTTAGTGGCTACAATATCAATTCGTAATTGACAATTCCTAAATGCCCATAGTTTGAGTGGGCAGTACCCTGCAGTATCAGGATTGAGGAGCTATAACCTAGAGCTCCATGATGTAGTCTATACTTTGTGGCTACAATATTAATTCGTAATCGACAATTCCTAAATCCACGCAGTTTGGGTGGGCAGTGCCCTGCAGCATCAGGATTGAGGAACTATAACCTAGAACTCCATGATGTAGTCTATGCTTAGTGGCTACAATATCAATTTGTAATCGACCATTCCTAAATCCCCGCAGTTTGAGTGGGCAGTACCCTGCAGTATCAGGATTGAGGAGCTATAACCTAGAGCTCCATGATGTAGTCTATACTTTGTGGCTACAATATTAATTCGTAATCGACAATTCCTAAATCCACGCAGTTTGGGTGGGCAGTGCCCTGCAGCATCAGGATTGAGGAACTATAACCTAGAACTCCATGATGTAGTCTATGCTTAGTGGCTACAATATCAATTTGTAATCGACAATTCCTAAATCCCCGCAGTTTGAGTGGGCAGTACCCTGCAGCATCAGGATTGTGGAGCTATAGCCTAGAGCTCTATGATGTAGTCTATGCTTAGTGGCTACAATATCAATTCGTAATTGACAATACCTAAATCTCCATAGTTTGAGTGGGCAGTACCCTGCAGCATCAGGATTGAGGAGCTATAACCTAGAGCTCCATGATGTAGTCTATGCTTAGTGGCTACAATATTAATTCGTAATCAACAATTCCTAAATCCACGCAGTTTGGGTGGGCAGTGCCCTGCAGCATCAGGATTGAGGAACTATAACCTAGAGCTCCATGATGTAGTCTATGCTTAGTGGCTCGGTCCCTATCCGAAATATCGCTGGTAGTTTCTAATAGGTCTAGGAACGAGGAATCAAAATATTGCCTTTGGGCGGCACCATTAGGACCACCCGTATATACTTGCATCTGGAAATCCTTACTGTTAGTTAGGTTCATCACAGCTTTCGTTGTTATATTTTTTTATGACAACGTAGGAAATACTTGCACCCGAGAATCCTTACTGATGGTGAGGTTAAAGGTGGCTGGAGAAAGGAGTCGGGTGGGGTTAAGAGGGGTTGTCAGACTGGTATTCGTTTGTTTTATCACTTTTACCAAAGACAACAGTGAATTATTAATAATAACCGATAAAAGTGATAAAATTCATAGTATTTATCAAATTTACCAAATGGTGAGGTAATTATTAATAATTACCGAAAATTATTAATAATTATCACATTTATCACATTTACCGTAACATATACAAGTCTCAAGATTTTATGATTGGCAATATTACGAAGTTTTTTCATTATGTGTATGGTTTTTCGTATTCTTGAAGACAAGTTGTGAATATGGTGTTTAAAGTTGAGGTTGTGGTCAATATGGATTCCGAGGTATTTCATTACATTCACTCTTTCGATCTCATCACAACTGTAGCACGAATTTATGTCACTGCAACTATGCATTCTTATGTTTGGGGATAAGCTTGGAGCAGACGAAGCAGTTTTATGAAAACATAGGACTTTCGTCTTCTTAGTGTTTAATGTTAAAAGGTTATTTTGCAACCACTGTTTAACCTTTGCTAAACCTTTTTGCGTGTAGTTAATTGTATCATCCCAGGTTTTGCCATGAAAGATTAGTGCCGTGTCGTCTGCATAGCAGACTATCTTAGCATTTTCCAGCAAAAGTTGGTGTATGTCGTTAACGTACAGTAGAAACAGAGTCGGCCCTAGAACGCTTCCTTGAGGAACACCACAGTTTATTGTCTGGAGCCGGCTTGAGTATTGATTAATTTTTAAGCATAGTTTTCGATTTGTAAGGTAGGTTGTGAACCATTGTAATGGCGAGCCTCTAACACCAATTTGTTCAAGTTCAAGTATCTACAAGGTATTTTGGAAACTATGTGAAAATAAATAAATACATTATTTAATCATTTAGCACCTCATTTATTTCAATTATTTAGATGAATGAAACAACACAAAATCAAAATACTGGTAGTATTAGATATGAACCATCACTTTATATGCATAATATAATATCATCACAATACAACACACACTTTAGCGCGATGCACTAAAGCACAGCGGGTAACATGTTGCGCCTATGTGTCTGCTTTACAAAAGGCGCCAACCATTTGAGCGAACGAATTTACTATACAGACGACGTCATCACATGGCGTCTATTGATTTTTGGTCGTTTACACGCGTTTTTTATTTAAATGCATTTTTTTGGTACACTTATCAATTTGAATAAAAATTTAATCTTACATTATTATCTACCTTTAATTATAAGGATCTTTAGACATTTTTTAAAAAAGAGTAAAATACCCTAATATGCAAATCTATGTAGGAAGTTCTCGGTAAATTTATTTGTTCGAATAAGGACATAAGTATTATTCATTGTTTCCAAAGTATTCACATTGAAAAAAACCTCTAATTTAAATAGGTACCAAAAGGCCAGAGTATAAATTGAATCGGTCAATAGACTCAATTCCTACCCGGAAAGCCGTTTTAAATAAGTAAGTAGTTCAAGTAAGAAACTTGAATTGATATTTACAAAGCATTGCATTTTATTTCAAGTGATATTCATTTAATAAAGTGTAAAACTTCCGAGTTCTCATGTTTTGGCTATTTTTCTTTTTTTTAAATCACTAATAATAACGTAGGTAGGTTAATTTTTATCTTGCAGCTTATAAAATAAACAGACTTGTTTGTTTTTCTGTTGCGGCTATCTCCGAAGGTGGTCTATAATTACGTCCACGGTCCATTCAGTATTTAATATTCATCCGTAAAAACGCAACGGGAAGGTTAAGAACGATCATACCTATAATAATTCAAATTATTAGTACGAATTTGCCTTAGTGTTAGATTTTCACAAAAGGTCTCAAATAGTAAAATAAAATAATATTGATAAAATTTTACGTAGGTATCGTTTTTCTTCTTCTTCTTCTTCTTTCTCAAACGATAGACGTCCACTGCTGAACAAAGGTCTCTTGCAGGGACTTCCACAGGTCTCGGTCCTGTGCCACCTGAAACCAGCGGCTCCCTGCGACTCGTTTGATGTCGTTGGTCTACCTAGTGGGGAGTCTGCCAACACTGCGCTTCCCGGTTAGAAATCGCCACTACAGCACCTTGGGACCCCAACGACCATCAACTCTTAGAACTATGTGCCCCGCCCATTTCCACTTTAGTTTCACGACTCGCTGAGCTATGTCGGTGACTTTGGTTCTCCTACGCATCTCCTCATTTCTGATTTGATCACGCAGGGATACTTCGAGCATAGCTCTCTCCATCGCCCGCTGAATGACCTTGAGCCTTCTTATGAGGCCCATAGTTAGCAACCACGTCTTGGATCTGTAAGTCATCACTGGCAACACGCACTGTTCGAAGACTTTAGTCTTCAGTCACTGAGGGCTTTTGGACGAGAAGACGTCTCGGAGCTTCCCGTATCGTATTTATTACTTCCATATTTTTTGTTTCTGCCAGCCAGGGTAAGAAAATAGAAAATAGTATTCCTATATTTTTCAACATCCAATTCAATCATGCGATTGTGTAAGAAAATCTGGTTTTATTATAATTACTATTTGACCCGCCCCGACTTCGCACGGGTACAAGAACAAACACAATGGTAAAAACATCTGGGGCCTGGAGGTTAATGATAGTCTGTTTGTAATTAATGCCTATGACTAAGACCCTCAATTAAGTGGTATGCTTGTATTCGATCGTTGTCTGTTATGCAAGTGACTTGCTGCTATCTGCGAAGAGTTAGTCCTCTACCTGCTATAATATTTATTAGATCTTCATCAAAGTTAGACAAAACATACCTGATAGTATACACTTTCAAATAAAAAAAGAATGATTAAAAACGGTTCGATGGAGTTATGAAGTAAAATCGATTAAAAATTTTCATCCTCTATCCCGGAGGAACCTCATTGTTTATCAGGATAAATGTACCCTATATTTTGACCCAGAGTATCAGCTACCACTATACCAAATTAAATTTAAATCCGTTTAGTAGTTTTTGCCTGATACGCGCACAGACAGACAAAAATTAAATAAAAAGCCCAAAACTTGTTTTGAGCTCAGTATCGATAATGAAGCATCCCCCGGTTAAAAGCTTCAAAATATATTCAATGTACAGAAATCGTCCCGTTACAGTTTTATTATAAGTAGGTATAGACAGATGCTAGACTCTAGCGGATTTCATTTTGAACGAACCATACCTACGTAATTATGTCATCAGTTTTCCTCTAAATCGGATGTTAAAACCACAGAATTACGACGTCTATCGATCCTCAGATTTTCCATCAGTTAGTATGTAGTTTTGTAGTAGCTACGTTTCTCGAAGCTCGTATAATATTTTCCAAAAAAAAGCTAAAATATCCTACAAGTAGACACATTTTGTCTACGCAATATTTTAAAGACTTAAATAGTTTATGAATATAAATAATGAAAAATGCAAGAGCTTTTTTAATTACCTTTATATTAATTATTAACTATAGTGGTGTTCATAAAGATCTATTGAATCTAATTTCGCTGAACCCTTTATTTGTGAACCAAGCTGCGTTATTAACCGACTTCAAAAAACACAAAAAGAGGAGGTTCTTAATTCGACGCGTATTTTTTTTTCTCGATGTTACTCCATATCTCCGTCAAATCTTAACCGATTTCAATATTTTGTATAATTATTATATATTTTTATTTTATTTGAAAGGGCGTATCTGCAGGTAAGTCCCATTTAAATTTGATGAAGATTTGATGAATATCTTCGGAGATTGAGGACGGAACTCCTCAATGAATGAGAGGAAATCGCACGCGATCAGAGTATGTGTAGACTTTTAACCATGCCACATACACATACATAGCATACATACATAAGCTAAATTTGTATTTATCATCATATTTTTACAAGCTTTTATTTATCTTGCAATGTATATTTAGGTCAAGTCTTGCAAGATGTATTAGAACCATTCCCGAATTCCGATAGAGCTGAAACTGTGCATGTACATGAAAATCGGATTACAATGCAATATTATTGTAACATGGAGCTGATCTGATGATGGAGGCGGAAGATGACAATGGGAATTCTGTAATAAAACGATGTAACACCATGGAGTTCAGGCTCGTTTGATTCGCCCTGAGAAGTACTCTGGTCCTAGATAATATCTAGGGTCTGATGATGAGGCTGAACTGTGGTTATTAGCACTCTGTAATGAAACTACGTAACCATATTTAGTTTGGGCTCGTTTCATTCTTATTGATAAGTAGTCTTAAATGATATCCATGGAATGGCTCTGATGATGAAGCTGAAACTGCAGCCAGGATATGCAGCATACAGTACAGTACAGTTTTGAAAAAATAATAGCAGATATGGCGTGTTTGGATTCATTTTGATCAGTATTTGATTTTACATAGAATGCAATGAGCTGATGAGCTGATGCTGCAGCCAGGATATCTAGCACACTAGTACACTTTTGAAAAAGACATACCGTCAGGTTGGTCCCATTTAAAATCGGTGAAGATATGATGAATATCTTCGGTGATTGAGAACCGAACTCCTCAATGAATAGAAACAAATCGCTTGCGATCAGAGAATGTGTAGATTTATCCTATGCTACACTAAAAGGCTTAAAATAATAATATATAAAAATTCTTTAAAAAAAACCGACTTCAAACGGTACTGAAAAGTAAAAATAATTTCAGTTTGTACAGTGTACACGTATGTTGAAGTCGAGCGGGCCTCAATAGAACTATGAAACTGCAACGCTAGCCCGACTTCAACATACCTGTACCAAGTACTATTATATTCTGTGCCTGGACCTACAAACTAAAATTTTGGCTAGCGTCGCGCATTCGTTTCATCGTTTCGATTGAGGCCCACTAGATTTCAACATACGTGTACAAACTGAAATTATTTTATACTTTTCAGTGCCGTGTGAAGTCGTTTTTTTTAAAAGATTTTTTATATATTATAGTTCACTTTCGTGTTAAAACTTCTCATAGAGTACCAATAAGTGTCAAACGGATTCCTATTACTGTCCCAGCGATTTCCGATCCTTTAAAAAGGAAGTGATTCATTTTCTTAACCTGGGCCTCCCAATAAGGAGGCCGAAGGCCATTGCACAATCAATACATCATCATCATCATTATCAGCAACCCATCAACGGCTCACTACTGAGCGCAGGTCTCCGCTCAGAGAAGGGTTATAGGCCATAGTCCACCATGCTGGCCCAATGCAAATTGGCAGACTTCACACAACTTTGAGAACATTATGAGAAACTCTCAGATGTGCAGTCCGCCTAGCATGCACGTTGAAGTAATATCTCGCGCGAAGAGAGAGAGAGAGATATTGTCGATGAAGACTCATTTCTCGTTCGACGAATCCATATTGTGTTGTGTGTGTGTGAATCCATATTGTATGTTAGTTTCGATAGAGATGTAGAGATAATACGAGAAAAGGCGTAGAAAAAATTTACTCGCGCGTGCATGCAGGTTTCCTCACGATGTTTTCGTTCACCGTTGAAGCTTGTGATATTTAATTTCTTAAACGCACTTAACTTAGAAAAGTCAGACGTGCGTGCCCGGGATCGAACCTGCGGCTCCCCGAATAGGAGACCGCAGTACTAACATACATAGTTTAAACTTTACATAATATAATATAGTGTAAACTTTTATTAAACGTAAATTATTTATTGGTACTGCCTCACTAAAAATTGACTGCCTCGGACCTCAAAAACTCGAAAAATACGAAATTTGACCTCTGCATCTCGAACTTAGCCATGTCTGACAACACAACCTCTACTCGAACAATTGGAACTAATTACCTCTATAGCTCGAAGAAAAACAAGTTACCAACGTTGAGAATTTGCCGACAATGCACGTAATTGTTTCTTAGAAAACAATTTGGGCACAATAAATGAGATTACCAATTCTATGAAATGCTATTAGAATTTATTGCTGAGTTAAAACATGCTTGTTTACTTTTTTATTTTAATTGCTATATTGAGTTATTTAGTTTTATCATTATTGGTATGTCTTTTGATTTATAGCGAAACAAGTCTTTTATTGTCTCTTTTATTGTCACTTGTTAGATTGAGTCTTAACCTCTACAAGTCGAATAAAATCTGCCTATCTCGAAATTCTTCTTAAGTCGAAAACTCTATAAATCGAATTTTTTGGCGTCTCCCTTGAAGTTCGACTTACCGAGGTTCTACTGTAATTGCTGATCGTCTGATATCATTTCCTTCTAACTTGCTTAAAAAAATGCTATGCAATATGAAATCAAAGGCTTTACTCATATCAAAAAATATAAAACATGTGGGTTTTTTAGAGTCTATGTTTTCTGAAATTTTTTTAGTTAATTGGAAAGCAGCTAAGGTCGTGGATTTGTTCTATTGAAATCCAAATTGTTGGGGATTTATTATTAGGTATATCATTTTTGTCAGGAATTTAGGCAATCGGTCACATATTGCTTTTTCGCATATTTTTGAGAAAATAGACACAAGTGTAATTGGAAGATAAATATTGAGGCTTTTCTTGTCATCTTTTTTATGTAATGGCTTAACAACTGATATTTTTAGGGCTTCTGGAAATTCATCATTTCGGAACGATAAATTGACCAAGTGCGTCAAAACTCGTACTAGTTCAGCTTTACATGCTTTAATAATTTCTGCAGAAATTTCATCATAGGCTTTAGTATTCCGCAATGACTTTATTAGTTTTGTCATTTCAGTATCAGTTACTGGAGTGAGAAAAAGGCTATTTCTTGATTTATTAAAATTAATATTATGGTTTGTGTTAGTTTTAATACCATGTTTTGTCAAGTTTTTATCACTATTGTTTGACAAGTTTCTCCAATAATCATTAAAACTATTTGCTATTTCTTTAACATTAGTTATTTTATTATTATTTTCTAATATTGATTCTATACAGGTGTACAATATACATGCTAACAGTTTTCATCACCACCACCATGACACCATTGACATTCCTGCGCTCATCGAGCCAACAGGGATTAGTCGAGATGATGGCAAGAGACCTGATGGATTGACGCTGGTTCCCTGGGAACGGGGACGGGCTCTAATGTGGGACGCAACGTGCGTCGATACATTGGCCCCGTGTCATATCAGGGAGACAGCATCAAGACCGGGAGCCGCAGCTGAAATGGCTGAATCCTGTAAGCGGTGGAAGTATGCCTCTCTGATCGAGAGTTACATATTTGTTCCGTTTGCTGTGGAGACCCTAGGGCCATGGAGTCAAAGTGCAAAAAAAAATTTATGAGACATTTCACAGCGGTTAATTGCCTTATCTGGTGACAGAAGATCTGGCTCATTTTTTGCGCAAAGGATCAGCCTGGCTGTCCAGCGCGGAAATAAAGCCACTATTCTTAGCACCATTCCACGCGGGCATGATTTGTATAGTAATTAGATTAGTTTAGCTATAAGATTTTTGTAACATTTTAATTAAAAATAATGTTTTCATCTCATTTTTAATAATCTTCCACGTGGCTCAGTATTACTCATTTTTTGCTGTAGTAATACAATATTTTAATGTTCTTGCATATTTTCTTTGTTGTCGATATTATTTTTATACTTAAGTTTTAAGTAAGATTTTAGCAAATTTTAATAATAAGATTCCCCAATTTGAAGAATTTTGCAAACTGTTGAATAATTTTTAGTAGGTACTTACTCATTTAATTAATCACAATGTTGTGTTAGCAAATGTATGTTAAAAATCATTTACACGTAGGTATGCAATGTAGTAAAAATGTCGTAAAATAAAAACCTCCGATGAATGTTTCAATTAATACATAAAGTTAGATATTGAGAATTTATACGATTTTTGTTAGGTGCGTCTAATTGGGCGTCCTTATAAAATAAAAAATGTGGAAAAAAACTACCCTCAATAGCAAATAAACATGGTTTATTAGCAAATATCTGTTTTTGTTTCATCAATTTTTGAAATAATCCTAAAATTTCTCAATATAACTCCTACATTATCTTCCTTTTTTATTATTTTGCATGTTTTTAACTGAATACCAACATTTCTTATCAACTGAGGAAAGAAAAACCTAGCGCACTATTTTTTAACAGGTCGACGAAGAGGTCGACACACTTTTTTGTGAATTTTGTTTGTAACTGTTCCTTTAGATGGCCCTAATTCTTTGCCCCCCGACCTGCGCAGATTTTCTACAAAATGCACAAAAATTATATCTACCTTCTCAACAATAGTGCGTAGCCGTGTGATAGGCCTTTCTTGTCATGCCATATCTTGCATTTCTTTCAAAAGACCAATGAAAAATTCAAGCACTGAGTGACTCAAAATCATGTACTGAATCCTTGGTTTCAGTTTTCGTTACGGTGTTCCTTAAACCTTGAGACGTTCGCGTTGGTGCAAAATTCGGTTCATGACTATGAGACTCCCAGCATTTGCCTCCAGCACCACGTCTCCAGAGCATCAATTTTCTTTACTAAAATCTACTCCTTTAGGGTTGTAGGTTTGCAGTGTGATTTTTTCTGTCACCCAGTTAGAATACACATTATAAGGCTCGACATATCGCATCGTGATTTACATCGGCATCTCACAATTATTTTGCGTTCTACCTAACGAACATTATGACCTTCGCGACGGTGATTCACCAAAATTACGTATTGAGCAGCTTAAGCAGCTTTTTTAGATTTCTTGGTGGTTTGTGTTTTTGTCGACTTGACGTTACTACGCCTAAGCCGGATTTCACCAACGTTGAGTGACGTTTCACCGAGGAATAAATTAAGCGATCTGACAGTTTTTGTATTCTCGGATAAGAGACAGAGCACACCGGCTTATGCACGTAATAGGTACAGCACGCAGCCACGCAATAATGTGACATTGCTGTTACGCTCTGCGTAAGGCCCAAATTAGACAGTGCATCGTTCATCGTTGCGAAAATTTTTGCGAAAATGAACCGTCTTAATTCGCCCTAAGGGTGAATTTTGTACGGTTAATTTTTCGAGATTTTTGTTTTTATTTTCGAAGGTGAGCCATCCGTCTAAAATTGCCCTCAGGGCAAAGAGCCTTGTTCATTTTCGCAAAAAATATTCGCAATAATGAACGATGAACGAGGCACTGTCTAATTTGGGCCTTAGTGCCAATTTAGACGGTGCCTCGTTCATCGTTCAATTTAGCGAACATTCACGTGAACCGTCTTAATTCGCCCTAAGGGCGAATTTAGATTTTGCGCGAAGGAGTTATGTTTTCCTACCTTTGTATATCTATATCTACTTGATTTCTAAACCGATTTGCGTGAATCTTTTTTTAATCGATACAGAAAATTTGCGAGATTATCCCATAAAAATTTCGGGTTCTAACTCCTCAATCCAGTTCGGTTGCAGGGTTAGTGCCCACCTAAACTGTGATTATTTGTTAACTGTCGATAATGAATAGTTTATGTAGGTACCGAGCAAAACGACATATTTAAATTCCAGGACCCAACTCAGTCCTGATGCTGCAGGGGTTAGCTCACGCAAACGAAGTCGCGGGCATCAGCTAGTTATATTATAATACAAAAAGAAAACTTAAAACTCTAAAAAAAGGATTTTGTAAAACGTTTCCTGTTTGCCTTGATGCACCTTTTATTCATTATTATTATTAGGCATATATTTTTGAAAGTTACCCTGCGCAAGGGAAAATCAATTAAAAAAGAGACGAGAACAAAATGCCATCAAGGTTGAAAGGTTTTTGAACCAAGCAAGGAATTGTTAAATAACAAAGTTGCCAAACTTGAATAATCATTACGGTTTATTACATTTCTCGTTTAAACAAGGTGGCGCGAGGGCAATCCTACTTCAGTAACAGTACAGTTCAGTCAATGCGATCGAGCCGTCTGGTTTTGTAGTCAAAATGGATTTTATACCGAAAGACAAGCTCCTACAAATCAAACCTGATACATTGCAGTATGTTCGAAAAGAGTTCAACATGGAACAACCGGGAAGCATTAAAGAGGCTGTGAACATTCTCGACGAATGGGTGCAGAAGCAGCCTCATTTCAATAAGAAGGATTTCAGTAAGTTTTTGTATAATTATTACTAAGTAACAGAAATAGAATTCTATAAATGTCGTGTCCCAAAAATTGATCCACGCCTCTGGTGACCAAAGAGCTGGCCGCTTATTTAGCCTAAAGGCTTAGCCTCGCTATTCAGAGAGGTAATAGCGCCAGTGTTTTTGGCACCATGCCCATTAGCTATCACTTGGACGGCGTGTATTTTTTGTAAATATAATTAGTAGTAATTTTTTAATTTATTTTGTCAGAATATGTTTAAAATTGGATTTATTTTTATTTTAAATAAAATACATACATATTACTATGTCTTTATACCTTTCTACATATTTTTAATAACAAGCTTTTTGTTTTTGGCGGTTGGAACTAAGCTCGACTTATTTGTTTTATATTGCGACAGTTAAAAAAAATTAACTACGATTATCTGTTTCGAGAGAGAAAAAAAATTCACGATATTTTGATTTTGATTTGATTGAGCTTTTAGTGACATTTTGATAGTGAGATAGATAGCTTACATCCTAAGAGTTCACACGACAATTTTGAACACCTGTGGACGAAATTGAGAGAATTATCCAAGAAGTACTTTATGCTATATTTTATTTTGGAATGTATTATGCTATACTTTATCCCGGAATGTTTATGTTGTCAAATAAGATTTGACAGTTATCAGTTAGCAAATGAGATTTCCCAGAATGGTATTGTAAATGAAGTAGGATAGGCTTAGTAGATATGGATAGAAATCCCAAAATATCGTACTTAAAATAATTTATACAATTATTTTAAAAGCCGCCAACTTTGAGAAAAGTTTTGTACCTTTTATTGACCTTTGCCTCAAAAAAAAATTAATTTGACACACACACTTGTCCAACAAGGTGGTGAAGGCTTTTAAGGTTCTTGCTCTTGCCCAAGGAGCTTGTCAATGTCAGGCGCGTCAGGTAATATGTCAATAAGTTCCGTACATAATATTATGACCAAATAACTTTCTTAGTACTAAAATAGCATATTATGGGGAAAAAATGCTCGTTTGTTTTGTTTACAACTTACAAACCGCATCATAAATCGGTGTTTTCAGTATGTGTTGTTTAAATAAACTATATAGTAGATAATGTACAGAAATTTCAAATTCCTAACTAGTTTAGTGTTTTAGATATCAAAAATTCTCAATGTCATTTCTTCATTTTTGCAGCTAAAAATAGTAAAAAATATATTTGAACTCTGCTTAATGAGCTCGAGAGTTGATTAAGAAGAGTTCAAATATATTTGTGATTGTCTAGCTCTAGACAATGACACCCCACATGCGAGGGTAAAAAAATAAAAGGAGACGTCCAAAATTGTATTGAGTCTGGATCTGGTCTTGTACCAGTGATAAAATAAAAGAAAATAGAATATGAACCCATTTTTGATTAATCAAATCCACGAACTCATCTAAATTATGGAGCAAAAAATTATTTATTATCTCCACGTGACGTAACTTAACTAGCTAGGTATAATCTGGATAATGGCGGGCGGATTCATGTTTTTTGACGTAATGAGGTTAGCTGTCAAAATAATATGAGATATTATAATTATGATGAGATATTTTATAACTTTAAAAAAATAGCATCTTTCTATTAGACATACCTGCCTGATAATTCAAAATGTGGTAGGTACTGCAATCTACAATGTCCAATATCGATTCAAAATCCCAATCACACGCAAATCTTGAAATCCGTAAACGAAAGCCGAGTCAAATAAGTAGTAGCAGATCCAAAGTTCAAATAAAAACGCCAAATCGCCAGAAAATCCACAAAAAACACAAGAAGAAGAATTCACGAGCTCTCAACACCACGACCAGAAAGCTATCTTGTGCCACAGAGTACTTTGTTAATAACAAAGTACTCTGTGATTTGTTACAAGCAATGAGCTTGGAACAGGAATAAATTAAAAAATAAGTCAGCCATTTGAAAATAGATGCGCGTCTACATGATACCTATCTTCTCTATAGCTTAAACTCGGATTGAAGTACGCCATCTTGTAAGTGTTGCAAGTAGTACCGAAAAACTTGAAATTATTTTTATTTTAGCAAGTTATTTATTGCGATGTTCTAATTTATTTTATTTTTAATGAACTTTCTGTATTTTTCTGCTTTTCATGGTATAGTGTACAAGAGTACACCCAAAGTGGACCATCTCTTTTTATTCCGACTCCTTTTCCATGTATGGGAGCCCCCATTATTTTTTAATTTAATTTAATTTTTATTATTTGTTGTTATAGCGGCAATAGTTCATACATACACTCGCGGTAATTCATACTCTGAGAACATTTCAACTGTCTACCTATTACGGTTTACGAGATACAGCCTGCTGATAGATGGACATACAGACGGACGGACTGACAGCAGAGATTTAGTAATAGGGTCCCGTTGGCACCATTTGGGTACGGAACCCTAATATTGTCCTACTTTGCCCTACTTGTTATAGATAATATTAGTGGAATGTTTTCTTATGTTTTGACTCATACGATTCAATAATGTACCGTGTACGTATAGCAATTAATATTTTACGAGTTACGGAGGTCCGATGTCAATCAGTGTCTAGCCTATTAAATCGGGACATAAAGCAGCAAGTCCAAGGACAATTATCTATTTACTGAAGCGAGTGTTTGTTTTGTTTTCAGCTGTATTCACAAAGTGAAAGGTGGAAGACACTGGTCTGCCCGCGAAATTCAAATTAAATTTGGTTTTTCGCAATTTGTAAACTAATACGATAAAGTAGGCTTATGGCCTTCTAATTGCGCCAGTGGAATTATCATCTTCACAGGTTTACATAAAAATCTTTACTTGAAAGTGACCAGTTTAAGAAATTAATCAAAATACTGAGTTGGACGTGAGTTACTCACAAATTAGTCGGTTCAACCACTTCTCTCTCTCTTCCACCTTAAAGAGAATAGATAAATAATCTATACTTTTTTTTTTAATTTCAGCTAAGCTGAGTAGTTGTCTAATATTCTCCTATTCCCTCGAACTAGCTTGTTCTAGGAGTGGATACGAAAATAGTGCCACGGGTGGGGTTTGAACCTGCGACCTTTCCGTTTTCAGTCCACACCTTTAACCGTTGGGCTATTGAGGCTTAATAGAGTAAGATCCCAGTGCCGCCAGACCTAAGTTATTTTCTCAGCAATTATTTGTGTACGATAAAGTACTGTTCGAATGTCCTTTCAGTATATGCGTACCAGTTAGATTGTGCCGACGGCCAATTTCCAGATACCAGGTGCTAAAGGTAGGTAAAAACTAGAATAACTTATCTTAAATTCTCAGGGCTGATTTTCATATATGTTTTAAAGAATATTGTAAAAATTAATAAATTAATACTGCCAGACGCTTACCGCCGGCGGTTACTTTAGCCAGACGCTTTGAAGCTCCCAAAAAAATATATAATTTAAGTTAACTTATATTCTCAGTTCTGATTTTTATACATGATACTCAGGGAACTATTGCGATATTATCTGTAAGCTGCCAGACCTATTGGAAGGGTCAAACATCCCCCCAGACACACATTATGCGTCCCCATATGTATGAGCGCTAGAACATGATTCACTTGTTTAAGTGTGTGAGAGATAATATCATCATACTATAATATTATAAATGCGAAAGTGTGTTTGTTGGTTTGTCCTTCAATCACTCTGCAACAGAGCTACGGATCGACATGATTTTTTGCCTGGGTATAGCTTGCAGAAGATATTGCAATAGTTCTCTCTCTCTAGATCCTAAGCTATACCCAGACAAAAAATCACGTCGATCCATAGCTCTGTTGCAGAGTGATTGAAGGACAAACCAACAAACACACTTTCGCATTTATAATATTATAGTATGATGATATTATCTCTCACACACTTAAACAAGTGAATCATGTTCTAGCGCTCATACATATGGGGACGCATAATGTGTGTCTGGGGGGATGTTTGACCCTTCCAATAGGTCTGGCAGCTTACAGATAATATCGCAATAGTTCCCTGAGTATCATGTATAAAAATCAAAACTGAGAATATAAGTTAACTTAAATTATATATTTTTTTGGGAGCTTCAAAGCGTCTGGCTAAAGTAACCGCCGGCGTTAAGCGTCTGGCAGTATTAATTTATTAATTTTTACAATATTCTTTAAAACATATATGAAAATCAGCCCTGAGAATTTAAGATAAGTTATTCTAGTTTTTACCTACCTTTAGCACCTGGTATCTGGAAATTGGCCGTCGGCACAATCTAACTGGTACGCATATACTGAACGGACATTCGAACAGTACTCTATCGTACACAAATAATTGCTGAGAAAATAACTTAGGTCTGGCGGCACTGGGATCTTGGACCATAACTGAACTATCAACGCACAGCCTGATAGAGCAAGATCCCAGTGCCGCCAGACCTAAGTTATTTTCTCAGCAATTATTTGTGTACGATAGAGTACTGTTCGAATGTCCTTTCAGTGTATGCTTACCAGCTAGATTGTGCCGACGGCCAATTTCCAGATACCAGGTGCTAAAGGTAGGTAAAAACTAGAATAACTTATCTTAAATTCTCTGGGCTGATTTTCATATATGTTTTAAAGAATATTGTAAAAATTAATAAATTAATACTGCCAGACGCTTACCGCCGGCGGTAACTTTAGTCAGACGCTTTGAAGCTCTCAAAAAATATATATAATTTAAGTTAACTTATATTCTCAGTTCTGATTTTTATACATGATACTCAGGAAACTATTGCGATATTATCTGTAAGCTGCCAGACCTATTGGAAGGGTCAAACATCCCCCCAGACACACATTATGCGTCCCCATATGTATGAGCGCTAGAACATGATTCACTTGTTTAAGTGTGTGAGAGATAATATCATCATACTATAATATTATAAATGCGAAAGTGTGTTTGTTGGTTTGTCCTTCAATCACTCTGCAACAGAGCTACGGATCGACGTGATTTTTTGCCTGGGTATAGCTTAGGATCTAGAGAGAGAGAACTATTGCAATATCTTCTGCAAGCTGCCAGACCTATTGGAGGGGTCAAACATCCCCCCAGACCACACATTAAGTGTCCCTACGAGTATGAGTGCGAGAGTGATTTGATGGTTTTATAATACATAATATAACTTTATTAAACTTTATTACGGGTATTATCCAATCCAATCCAATCTATCATCCTGTATTCATCCACTGCTGGACATAGGCCTGTCCGAGAGCGCGCCACCAAACACGGTCCTCCGCTTTCCTCATCCAGCCGCTTCCCGCCACCTTCTTAAGGTCATTGAAGTAGTTACTTAATTAATAATTAATCATAATAAAAATAAAATTGGAGGGTACTTAATTATTGATACTGAGCCTAATCTGAAAATAAAGTATTATGTGGCTAAAAAAAGTGCCCTCCAATTAAAATTTTCAAAATATATTTAAATGTGTAAAATTTGTCCAGTTACCTACAATTTTACTGTATAGAGTGATTGAAGGACAAACCAACAAAGACACTTTCGCATTTATAATATTATAGTATGATGATATTATCTCTCACACACTTAAACAAGTGAATCATGTTCTAGCGCTCATACATATGGGGACGCATAATGTGTGTCTGGGGAGATGTTTGACCCTTCCCATAGGTCTGGCAGCTTACAGATAATATCGCAATAGTTCCCTGAGTATCATGTATAAAAATCAGAACTGAGAATATAAGTTAACTTAAATTATATATTTTTTTGGGAGCCTCAAAGCGTTTGGCTAAAGTTACCGCCGGCGGTAAGCGTCTGGCAGTATTAATTTATTAATTTTTACAATATTCTTAAAAACATATATGAAAATCAGCTCTGAGAATTTAAGATAAGTTATTCTAGTTTTTACCTACCTTTAGCACCTGGTATCTGGAAATTGGCCGTCGGCACAATCTAGCTGGTACGCATACACTGAAAGGACATTAGAACAGTACTCTATCGTACATAAATAATTGCTGAGAAAATAACTTAGGTCTGGCGGCACTGGGATCTTGGACCATGAGCGAAAGAGATAGAAACTTGAAATTTTGACAGTAGGTTTTTTATGACGATTCTACCTTCAAGGAGGTGAAATAGGTGAGGATAGCTTGTATAAAAGTCCGTCATTTTTCAAGTTATATCTGTGAAACTCGGTATTTGGGTTTTCAAGTAAAAATGAAGAAATTATACGTGTAAAGGAGATAAATAGTGAATTAATGTTTTCATAAAGTCCGTCATTTTTCAAGTTACAAGAATCCATGAAACTTAGTAGGTACTTATTTTGGCTTTCGATTAAAAATAAAGAAATATTGTGATTCACAGTTTTTGAAAATTCCACCCTAAAAACGAATACCACGCTAACGAAGTTGTGGTGGCCAATCCTTTCAGCCCTTACCATTCTCTTTTACCGTCACCTTTTTCTTTTATATATTAAGATGAAAAGAAGAAGATAAAATCTAGTTGGTATATTCATTGCCCAATTTAGATCAACTCTCTTGAAGCCTCTGGTATATTCATTGCCCAATTTAGATCAACTCTATCTTGTATGTATTCCCCCGTGAAATTACACACATTGTACCTATTCACTTTTATTCAGTATGTAATCAACATGAATAAAAAGGTGATAGACACAATATCGACTAACTATAAACTGTTATAAAACGAATCTGTAATCCTCCCGAAACAGCAGTCATAACCACTAGGCTATCACTGCTTAAACTAGCTGGTGCTGTTTAATTTTATTAGTTACATAGAAATAGTAGTAGTACATAGTAATATTGTAAAATTTTTTTTAAAACTGCTGAGTGCAGCTCCTGAATGTTTAAATTATGGTAAGAAGCAGACAAAGTAGCTTATAATATACGTACACGTTTTCGCATTTATTTTTGTGAGGTTCAGGAATGCACACATCAAAACAACTAATAAGTACTTATCCCTCGGGAACTCTTTGATTTTCCGGGATAAAAAGTAGCCTATGTCACTCTCCAGGTTTTCAACTATACCCAAGCAATAAATCACGTCGATCCGTAGCTCTGTTGCGGCCTGATTGAAGCACAAACCAACTAACAAACACAATTTCATAATTATAATATTATTAATATAATATTAGTATTAGTATAATATCATGATGATAACTGTGTGCTTTTATATAAGTTACGTATAACTATTTATATCATCATTTATTTCTGGAAACTTAATTCACGTGTCAAAAACTTGTATTTTAATGTCTATTATTTATTCAATCCAAGAAGTACAATATGCTAATGTGCCTATTTAGAAAGATCTGACTGTACAAAATATTTAGGCATAATCATTGATAAATCAGAGTTGATTTAATTTTATTTGATAAAATTATATGTAGGTCTTCGTTATTTTAAAATATATCCGACTTGTTGCTGATAAAAAATTAGGCAGCTATTGAGAATGTTCTAGGTATTATGTTTAAATAACAATAAGCTATTATGTGGTTGTTTCACACGTCTTCATTTGAATAAAATAAGAAAGAAGAAGTAATAATTATGAAACTATTAATTTGATTAGGTATACCTAAGGCTGTATGTGTTTATTACAGGAAGAACACTGATAACAATCATAATATACGAGTGTATTCCTACTCAGTTTTGTTATTAGGGCCTCAAATAACTTTTCTAGTAGGTACCAGCCCCCCTAGCCATATCACATCTCTATTGTAGTATATTCTCTTTCTAAAGGGGTTCGCAAAGATTTTTAGCACGCCTCCCTTCTTAAAGGATAAGAGGCGTTTATAAAAAACTTTGGGAACCCCTACTTTAGAGGAAGCGATCTTAGAAACGATTATCTGGTAGCCAAGTCGACACAACGTTCTTGATCGCTCCTTTGCTGCACGGAATATCTAATAATTTTTATGCCGGAAAATCAAAGAGTTCCCGAGGGATTTTAAAAACTAAATTCATGCGGACAAAGTCACGGGCGTCGGCTAGTATCAGAATAAATTTATAAACACATATCACATATCCCGCTGGCCTCGGAATTTTTGCGGAACCGACAAGCGGGAGTTTGAAACTCCCGCTTTATGGGACCACCCTGGGGAGTATAACCTTTCAAACAAAAAATGAATATCCCAAATCGGTTCAGGCGTCTTCGAGTAATCGGTGGACATACAAAAAAAAAGATTCCGACGAATTGATAACCTCCTCCTTTTTTGAAATCGGTTAAAAATACAGAATACGGCAGCTGGTCTATGATTATACCAGAACTTACTTACCTACAACAGCGATAAATATTACCGACGTTAATTTAGGAAGATAAACAGTTGACGCAAATGAAAATTGCATGGCATTTTTGTCAAAAAGAGTAAGATTTATTTAGTAAGGTTTCGCAAAAGGTAATTTAGAAGTTTGGATAAGGAAAATAAGAAAATGTTAACAAGTGGAGAGTGGAAATGTTGTGTTAGTGTGTACTTTAAGATAATTATTTTCTCCAGACAGAGCTGCACTTGCCAGCCCAGCATGCACGTCGAAGTTATATCTCACGAAGAGAGAGAGATATTGTCGATGTAGACTGATTTCTCGTTTGAGTTCTGATGCACGCAACGAGTGACTAATTTCTCGTCGAAGACTTGGCTTTCTCGTGACAGTAGACGTAGACAAACCGGTGCACGGCCATTTCACAACACCTTACGATAAAATTAATCTAATGTTGCTACACCGATTTCAGTAGTTCAGAAACCATGGAAATTTACTACTTCCATGTGTGAAAACTTTAAAAATGACGAGAAATATCTCTCTTTTAAACTTCAAAATTCGAGAAACTTACGTCGCCGTGTTAGAGTTCGTAGAGAAAAATAGAGAAAATAATTTTTTCTCTACTTTTGAGCTAACGAGACGAATTATGTGTGCAACTATGTTAGCTTCGATAGAGATATATAGAGATAATACGAGAACAAAATTTTCTCGCGCGTGCATGCTAGTCGTGCTGGTGGAGTGTATCAATGACTAGTTTTGTTTCTCTCTCTAACTCTCTGTTTTTCCGGGATAAAAGGTAGCCTCATTTACTCTCCATAAGTCCTTATTTATACCCATGCAAAAATCTCGTCAATCGGTTGCTCCGTTGCTGTTATTGAAGAACAAACGAAACCAGCAAACAAACCCACTATCACATTATTTTATAATATTAGTATAATAATATAAGGATTTGTAAGGATTGACTATAAGGATAGTAATATTGTTGCAACTATCTATTGCCTTGGTCCTTTTGGAGTTAGGTTTATGCAACACGTGGATGAAGTCGCGGGCAAAAGCTAGTGTATAAATAATTAAGCATCTTCAATCAAAAGAATCCCGTTAACGACTCGTTTGCAAAGAGCGGGCATCGTTCCGCTAGTCAAACTTGGTCTATAAAAGGTTTCTTTTTACAAGTAAATTGGCTTGGAATTTATTTTAAAACTAGCTGATGCCCGCGACTTCGTCAGCGTGGATTTAGTTTTTAAAATCCCTCGGGAACTCTTTGATTTTCCGGGATAAAAAGTAGCCTATGTCACTCTCCAGGTCCTCAACTATACCCATGCAAAAAATCACGTCGATCAGTAGCCCTGTTGCGGCGTGATTGAAGGACATACCGACAAACCAACAACCAAACACACTTTCGCATTTATAATATTAGTAAGGATCTAATTTAATATTATGTACTATTACTTCATTATTATTATATTATTAATTGTTGTATTTATTTATCGATTCCCCAGTATCAAATTGTACCTACAACTTGGCTTTTGGTTGACTTTATTTTCTTCCCACTTTCAACCGTTTATTTTGCTGAAATTGGTCCACGCTATAAAACGCTTCTCGTGTCAGTCAGATACTCCGAAGGCTCTTTGCATTCCGTATTAATCTTAAGCCTCTGTAATATTGCATGAAGCTTCAACACCTCGCACCGAAATGCTCCTAAAAACATTGCAGTTTTAACAGTAGAATGGAAATTTATTTAGCGCTATTTTAAGGCCACTTGAAACATCTAATGAGAATTTACCTTCGAATGATCTTGAGAGCACAACATACACGAAGTTTGATAAAATACAAATTCAAAAATAATTTAATATCAAAAATTCTTTTTAAAAACCGACTTCAAATTCCCGCGACACTACAAAGATTATAATTTACTATTATAAGTTACTAGCTTTTGCCCGCGGCTTCGCTCACGTTAAGTTAGATTTTTATTGGTAATTAAAATCCAACCTAACGCGATTCGTATCTCCGTAAAAAGCCAATATACCAAGTTTCATGGATATTACTTGAAAACTAAAATTCCCTATTTTTTTATAACTTATAAGTTATAAAAATTAGGGAAAGGTTCCACATGTAGAAATTGTTTAAAATAAAATTGAAAATGGAAAATTCGGTCTGTCGAGCTGGGATTCGAACTATCGACCTTTGGCTGTTAGGCGACTGCAGTAGCCACAAGGCTACGGAGACCCTTGTACCGCGAAAATACCGAACACAATGCCAAATTAATTATTCGAAAGGAACTGCGTTCCATCCGGGTGTCCCTTGACACCTCTCAAGTTTTTTATACAAATTTTCATCCCCTATTTGAAGTGTTTCATTTTCAAAATTTGCGAAACACATATTTCTTATTTTTTTATCGGAAGCCCAAAAATTAAAGTTTCATGGATATTACATGAAAAATAATTTGATAAATGACGGACTTTTATACAAACTTTCAACCCCCATTTAACCCTCTTGGGGTTGGAATTTTCAAAAATCCTTTCTTAGCGGACGTCTACGTCATAATAACTATCTGTGTGCAAAATTTCAGCCCGATCCGTCCAGTGGTTAGAGCTGTGCGTTGATAGACCAGTCAGTCAGTCAGTCAGTCAGTCAGTCACCTTTGCCTTTTATATATTTAGATATACAATGCACAAAATTGCCTTCATACTATAATCGTCTACACTTCGCGATCCTCAGGTGCTGTACTAAGCACCGGATCACATAAAGGATCATACACACCAAACCCGCCGACATTGCCCGGCGCTAATGCCGCCGGGTTTAAGCTATTCACGTTGGAAACATTGCGGTCACGCGTCCTACGCGGCGTCTTGCAGTGTTGTCAATTTAGCGAAATAGCGACTCTGTTACTAGAAATGACGACTTTAGCGACTGTTTTTTGAATGATTTTAGCGACAAAAACAGATTTGTCGCTACTCATAGCTATATACCTTCCCAGAAGTATCAGTTTTAGTGATTTTCTAGCGACTTTTGATATTGAGCCTGGAGTCCAGAGACTCGGATTTATAGGAGTTGGCAACACTGGTGTCTTCTGGCAATATCATGTCAGGGGTATGTCCGTGACTTGCTTTTGCGCTCACTTTCTCAGCGATACTCGAGCAACCTATAGTGATGGTGATTTCGGCCGCCGACAATGTTTTCCAGCTTGTAACGAGCCGAGAAGCCGGTGAAAACAAAACCGCCGGGCAAAGTCGGCGGATCGACAGGTTTGGTGTGTAGGATCCATTAAACGTCGCAAAGAAAATGTCTCGTTAAAATTCATGAGGCGCAATTGTTGAACCCTGACTTGAGTGATATTAGATTCTTTATTGAAGCCCTTGGGTAGCGTTTACCCTATCTTAAACCTTTGCGGTTGTTAAGTACTACCTTCATAATGTCAGTGGATTTTTCATCTTCATCGGGACTTTATAAAAATGTTGATTGAAGGGAGGCAAAAGGGTGACAGGGTTAACTTAGTTTAGCTGGAATAAGCTCGCTGAGCTAAGGTGCAAGCCACACTGAAACTAACTTAGCTTAAGCAGAGATTCGATAAAGAAGTACCTTTTCTTTTAATTTGATGACAAGCTAGTCCTTGACTGCGATCTCACCTGATGATAAGTGACGATGCAGTCTAAGATGGTAGCGGGCTAACTTGGAAGGGGTATGGCAGTGAACATTCAACCCATACCCCTAATTGGTTTCTACACACCATCGTGCCGGAACGCTAAATCGCTTGGCGGCACGTCTTTTGACGGTAGGGTGGTAACTAGCCACGGCCGAAGCCTCCCACCAGACAGACCTACCTATAGATTGCTAGCGTCGTATACATTAGAATAAAGCTCACGTAAATCTATTTCAAAGAGCTGATGGTCGTTGGGGTCCCAAGGTGCTGAAGTGGTGACCCCGCACCGGGAAGCGCAGTGTTGGCAGACCCCCTTATTAGATCGAGTGGTCGCGAGGTCATGCTCACGGGTCGCAAGGAGCCGCTGGATGCAGGCGGCGCAAGATCGGTCTTGACAAGATCGGTCAAGACAGGCCTCGGGGCCTGTGGAAGTCCATGCAAGAGAAATTTGTTCAACAGTGGATGTCTATCGGTTTTAGAGAAGTTGATCGAAGAAGGATAATCTAAATAATTACAGATGGTACGCCATCTACCAGAATTCAATAAAACTACGTGAAGAACACATAAAACACTCATCGATTACGGTTATCCTTACTAATAATGATAAACGTGAAAGTGGGTTTGTCTTTTGGTTTTTGGTTTGTTCTTCAATCACTCAGCAATGGAGCAACTGATCGATGTAATTTATTTGCATGAATATAGAGAGTGACATCCTTATGTCGCGGGAAAACTCAGGGTACCCGAGGAAGAGGGACCACTGCTGCATTTGTGAACTTTATTAAAAAAAACCACTTGTTGCAGGGAAATTTTATTTGGAGACCACAATAATTGGATGTAAAGGATCAATAGAGCGTGCCAAATCACAAATGGACAAAATATGCACCATGAGAACCTTGATGCCTCAATTCTTCGGGGCTTTCAACCCTAAAACTGATTTCGAGCAATTGTTTGACGTTGCGTAAGTAGTACTTTTAATTTTGTACTGTAATAAATAAATAATCATTAAGTAGCATTGCAGGGTAACTGGTATTATTAAAATAAAATTACTGTACTGCATGTTATAAATTACATTATTGGGCTCTACTCTATATCCTATGACTAAGTTTCCTATGATAAAAAAATTTAAAATATAATATTCAGTATACTTCTAGCTCATTGATTGGTAAATCGATTTTCCAGCTACAATATCTCAAACATTCTTGCCGGCTCTTCTCAGCAGAATCCGCTTTCAGAACCGGTGGTAGAGTCTAAACTTGTCTTAAGAGCCACAGGTTGGCACAGGCACAGGCCTACATGAAATAAATAGTTACAATTTGAATTTTACTAAGTATATCATAATATGCAAATGCAAAAAAACCCCTCATTTTTCCCCCTTTTTTAATTAAACTAAAATAATTTTCGCGTTGATTTTATTTTTCCTGTAAAATATACATAAACCTCTATTGACCATAATTATTTCAGATTTTTCAATTGATAAACTTCGGAGATAAGGGGGGGGGGGGGGGGAACGTTATTTTTTTCGACATTTTGGCCGATTACTCAAAAACTATTATATATAGAAATAAATAAAAAACTGTTTTAGAATGCACAAGTAAAGGTCTTTCATATGATACCCCATTCGGTATAATTATCTTACTTTGAAATTTCAAACCCCTCATTTTTCCCCCTTTTTTAATTAAACTAAAATAATTTTCGCGTTGATTTTATTTTTCCTGTAAAATATACATAAACCTCTATTGACCATAATTATTTCAGATTTTTCAATTGATAAACTTCGGAGATAAGGGGGAGGGGGAACGGTATTTTTTTCGACATTTTGGCCGATTACTCAAAAACTATTATATATAGAAATAAATAAAAAACTGTTTTAGAATGCACAAGTAAAGGCCTTTCATATGATACCCCACTCGGTACAGTTATTTTACTTTGCAATTTCAAACCCCCGAAAAATAATTTTCGATTTTTCTTTATTCCAATGATGTTGGGCCACTATTATACACAACTATGCCAAATTTCATGTCGATAGCTTTAATAGTTACTGAAATAATCGACTGTGACAGACGGACGGACGGACGGACGGACGGACGGACGGAGAAATTCTCACCATAAGGGTTCCATTTTTTCCATTTTGGTACGGAAACCTAAAAAGGAGGAGAGATTAGAGGAGTTTTATGTCATATTAAGTAAATTATTTTGTTTAAGTAATGCGTTGGTGTTGCCTAAATTGACCGAAGATCACTCCAGAGTGTTTCTTTGCAAATTGCACGATGTTGATTGGGAAGCTGCTCAGGCCAAACACTTTTTTAGGCATAACATATTGGTAAGTAATTAATCTAGAATTTTTTGTGTTTATAATTTCTTTATTTGGTTAGAGTCGACTTCTCGACTCGTTCTCTTTGAGTCGCTCTCGAAAGTCGAGTAATTCCGTCGGCCGATTAGGCCGACGGAATTACTCGACTCCTCGAATCCTATTAATATTATAAACTAGCTGACGCCCGCGATTTCGTCTGCCTGGATTTAGTTTATAAAATCCCTCGGGAACTTTGATTTTCCGGGATAAAATGTAGCCTGTCACTCTCCTGGTCCTCAATATATATATAACTATACCTATGCAAAAAATCACTTCAATCCGTAGCTCTGTTGCGGCGTGATTGAAGGACAAACCAACAAACCAACAAATAAACACACTTTCGCGAAACATGATGCGAAAGTTTGTGAGGATGGATGTATGGATGGATGGATGGATTGATGGATGGATGGATGTTTGTTACTCTTTAACACGACAACGAATGAACCGATTTGGCTATAAGCTATCTCCATCCCAAAGATAGCTCATATCCAGGATTAGCACATAGGCTACATTTTAACCCGGAAAATTAAAGAGTTCCCGTGAGTCTTAAAAAACCTTAATCCAGCCTACCTACCTACCAGCTTGCTGCATTGGACTCGATAGGATTGAAGACCAGCGATGAATAGCCGGTTAACTCCAGACTTCAAACTTTATAGCATCAGCGTAATGTGGCCTATCTATTGGTTTTCTACAAGAAATATTTCTATTAATTTTATTAGTTCCTATAGTTTGGTTCCTCGTTCCTAATCCGATCCACTAAAACCACCCACCCAAGTAGACTTATGCTCGTTTTCACCAATGTGCTCTTAGTTTTAGCGATTACCTTGTTTTCCTTGGGAAAAACCATGATGGATACAAACGCGTCTGGGGTGACGCGACAGTTATGTCGGACTCTAACCGACTAAAACCCCACGGTGTTCCTTCTCATCGCCTGGTGACTGGGCAACGGGACCATATCACGTTCGCGCAACCCAGCCAGCGGCGCCTGCCGAGACAGACCCTCCTTTACAAACACAGACTCTTTTTCTTGACTCTTCACCCTATCTGGTCGAGAGGCATACTTTGTTCCTGGTGGACCTTACTCCTTCAGGCGACAGACCCTAAGCTAAGTTTGGTAACAAAAGTAAAAATTACCTTATGTAAGTCATTGCATTGCATCTGGGAGCTACCTACGTTAGGCAACTCCTAAATAGGGTGAAAACAAGCATCTCTGTCCTCATACTGTATAAATAATAATCTCATTATTCAAGATGTAACGAATTATTCAATTTCACTTCTAGATAGCCGAATATGCTAAAGTGCACGACTACTGCAGTGGATTCTTCGTGATCCTCGACTACTCGGAAGCAAACTTGATGGAATTTGTGACCAAACTGAGCCTTGTTGAATTGAGACAGGCCATGTCAATCTACATTGTGAGTAACTATGTTGTTTACCAATTTAATTGACTCTGTCAGTGAACTGGCCATGCCTGGCCATGTGTGGCTGTTTCTGTCCATGGCAACCAATCTTGACAGAGATATAAGCGCATGAGGTTATTATAATGCATTTCAGTACTATATTTACTCACTTCATCATAGTCTGAACAGAAAAGAAGCCGACACTACTGCAGAGAGATCCATCACAAGACCGAAAAAAGTCTCACATTATCTCGGGGGTGATACTGATACACCGCCTACCTCTTCACTTCGGGCTAGTACTGACATTTTTTTAACAGAAAATCCCAATACATTTGTGACCTGGAAATCGACCCCTCACTTCCGCAAATGAAAATGCTACTAACCACTAGACTAACGAGGCAGTTTTTTGGAAGATTTGTGAAGTCTGCCAAACTGCAATTACGCAGCGTGGTAGACTAGGGCTTATCCCTTATCATTCTGAAAAGAAACGCATGCCTAATAAGGACGGCGAATTTGGATTTGGTATGCTGAATTGATGATTTTCTTCCAATTATGTTTATATAATTATCACTTTCTGATAAAGTTTAATAGCAATATAAGATTGTTATTGAATATAATTATCGTGTGCTTTTGTGTCACTCAGCGAGCGATGGAGAGAGCTATGCTTGCGGTATCCCTGCGAGATCAAATCAGAAATGAAGAGATCCGCAGGAGAACCAAAGTCACCGACATAGCTCAGCGAGTCGCAAAACTGAAGTGGAAATGGGCAGTTCACATACTAACTAGTTCGAAGAGCTGATGGTCGTTGGGGTCCCAAGGTGCTGGAGTGGCGACCCCACACCGGTAAGCGCAGTGTTGGCACCCACCCCCCCCACGAGGTGGACCGACGACATCAAACGAGTCGCAGGGAGCCACTGGATTCAGGCGGCGCAAGACCGAAGCCTGTGTAGGTCCATGCAGGAGACCTATGCCCAGCAGTGGACGTCTAAATGTTGATAAAGAAGAAGAAGAAGTATGTGCTTTTACCAACAACACACTATTAATTAAGGTTTCCAACCATTTTTTTTTCACTTAACCAAAGTATTAACTTTTAAATTTCAGGAGGGCTTCGGAATGAGAATAAAAGGAATTCACATAATATCGTCATCAAAATTTGTAGAAGCATTAATAACGTTATTGAAACAAGTGTTAAGCGCCAAAGTGGCGAGCAGGATCTACGTTCACAAGTCTACCGAGGACCTTCATAAATACTTTCCGAAAGAAATACTTCCTAAAGAATACGGTGGCGAAGAACGCTCCATAAAAACTCTTCAAGGTAAGTGAATAATTATGGAAATCTGACAAACCAGACACAAATAGCTTTGTGTGAAGCTTGTCTACAAAATTTCATTGACATTGATCGATTATATTCAAACAAGAATCATATTTTCGGTTTTGTTCAACGCACGAACTAGATCGAGTGTGACTTCTTCTTCCTGTTCTTTACGAACCGATAGACATCCACTGCTGGAAAAAGTTCTCTTGCATGGACTTTTAAAGATCTCAGTCTTGCGCTGTCTGTGTCCAGTTGTTCTTTACGTCGGTTCATCTAGTGAAGGGAAGGATTTGTCAACACTGCGCCGGTGGGAGATCACCACTCCAGCACCTTGATAGCCCAACGACCATCAGTTTTTCGAACCACTTCAGGTTCCCGACTCACCGATAACTTTGGTCATGCTACTAGAGTATCAAGTGACTTCTATTAAAACAATAAATTTTTTACTTTCCAGAGGAATGGATCGAAGTGCTCTCGTCGGAGGAAAACTTGAATTACTTACGAGAAATGAATGCAGCTACAACCAATGAATCATGTAGACAGAAAGACCAGTTTACCGAACAGTACGCTGGGATGCCGGGAACTTTTAGACTTCTGAGTGTAGATTAGAAAAATAATAATTATTTATTGAAGTAATACCTAGTAATTTGGGAACTTGCGAGCAATATATTCTAAATTTAACGGTGAAATGAATAGATAAAGCTTTATTGGCCATTGGCAATATTTGCATGAAATTTAACAATTTAAAGAATTTCAATATTAAGTATTGTACAAAATCTGCACAACGGGTTGGTAGAATTTACAGTTTGATAGGCATTTTAATTGATACATAACTGGCAGGTATGAAGGGGTTTTGAAAATTCAATAAAATGTTACTTATTACACTTGAGTTTCATTGCTGTAATTTTAAACTATACTCAATTTAGGGGGAATTATAATCCAACATAATGGAAGTTGTTTTGAGATGTGATATAAGTCCGGGAGTAGGTAATTAGTAAATACAGAGAGTTGATCTTTAAGTCCATTAAGAGTCACAAAACCAGTTTTTTTGAAAACCGATTTCCAGTTTTTTCGATGAATTCGGTTTTTGCATATTTTAGTAGGTATTATATTAATAGTAGGTATAAGATCCCGAAGAGAGGTCGTCCTTCACCCATCCGTTTACCAGATGAAATTTTTTTTATCGAATCTATATATATAAAAGAAAGTCGTGTTAGTTACACTATTTATAACTCAAGAACGGCTGAACCGATTTGGCTGGAAATTGGTGGGGAGGTAGCTTAGAACCAAGAGACGGACATAGGATACTTTTTAATATTATAAATGCGAAAGTGTGTTTGTGTGTTGGTTTGTTTTTCAATCAAGTAGCAAAAAAGCTACGGATCGACGTGATTTTTTTCATGGGTATAGTTGAGAACCTGGAGGGTGACAAAGGCTAAGTTTTATCCGGGAAAATTAAAGAGTTCCCGCGAGATTTTAAAAATGAAATCCACGCGGACGAAGTCGCGGGCATCAGCTAGTTACCTATAAAAAAAACAAATCGCAATTTTGTATTATTATTATTTTAATATTGCCTTGTAAAATATGTTCAAGGCTATTTTTAATTACAATTTTGAAATTTAAAAGCCTGGCAATAGTAATTCATATTTTTACCTAATTATTCACTATAATAACTATACTTTTTGTTACTTACCTTGAATATAGGCATTGTTGGCTTTTCAATGGCAAACCTAGAAAGTTTAATCGCATAAATAGCGCCTGCGTCCATACGTCGCAAATGCCACGGCCACACTTACCGTATTGTGCAGAATTCAGTCCTATCCTATTTGAATATCCTATTTATCAGTTGAACATGATATGTGTTCGTAACCGCAAATTTAGTACTAGGTACATATACATTGGTGATGGTGCATTTTTAAAACTACAATCGCTCACACTCTTCGCTCACTCCTCTTTAAAAGAAAAATCTAAAAAACTAGAGTTAGTAAAACTGTCACCTCATTGCCCATAATCCAAAATACTACAGCCAAGACATTATTACTGACAGTATAGTTTCTTATCACGTACATTTTTGTCGTTTTATCTCCCTTACTGCATCGCTGGCATCTTCTCGTCGCTTTATATGGGCTCTTAAGGCGATATATCTATCATTAAACATGGATTATATTGCTATGGAAAATAGCGGATAATATGGTGCTAAACCGATTAAACTATTAAACATAACGCTGGAATTTGAGATTTTATTAAGGGAACTTTATTTTGACTGTTTTCTGTAACTTTAGTCAATATCCCGTATCGGCTTTTTAAGTTAAACCAATTTGATAGAACATCTTATAAATACATAAACAGGTTCAGATTTCATTTTTGAGGTGGAAAATCAGCCTACAAATTATGAACGAAAAACTTGGCTTTGGCCGTTAAGATTTCGATCTGCGTTTATTGCGCTTTTTTAAGCGCATTATTTTTTCTCCGAAGTGTCCTGATCAACCGAATGATATCTACACCCGCGTTTACTTCATAAAAAAAAAACTTGAAAACCCGGTAAGGCCTCGACCTTGACATCAACATATTTCACGCCCTTTGTATTTTCAGTTCACTTTATCAACAAGTGTAAATTAAAAATTTTATTTTTAAAAAACAAGCTTTTTGTAAACATTGTCGGAACCAGACTACTTGTCAAGACGAATCAAACGAGTCCAAACCCGATGGGATTATGTCGTTTTATTACAGAGTTGCCAAAACCATCTCCCGGTTTCATAATCAGACCTTGATCAGATCAGACCCTGGTGACCTGGTTTTTAAATGGTTAGTCCATCTAAAAACAAAGTACTCGTCAAGACGAATCAAACGAGCCGAAACTCGATGGGGTTGCGTCGTTTCATACAGAGTTCCTATGACCACCTTCCAGCTCCATCATCAGACCCTGGTTACCATTGAAAGACAAACTACTCGTCAAGACTGCGAAGAGATTGCGAAGTTCCTATGGCCACCTTCCACCTCCATCATCAAATCAGCACCATGCCATCATAATATTGCATTGTCACGCGATTTACACATGTATGAAAATTTCAGCTCAATCGGTAATCGGGAAGTGGATCAAATTTAATTTGCAAGATTAGATGACAAACATGGTCGATGACAAACATCGGGACAGGTGAAAATAAATAAAAGCTTGTAATGAATCAAAAAATCAAAAAAACCAGATTTTATTGTACATTAGAACCTCGATAAGATCGAAAACCTCCAAAACTCTAAAAAACGTTTTGTTCCCTTCATCTTTTTCAAAACCTCCATATCTCAAAATCATAACCCTTTATGAGTCGAAACAATCAGGGAGTCCTACAAGCCATTTCGGTTCATATTTTCCCTCTGTTACTCGAAAAATATGAAATTTGACCTCCGCATCTCGAACTTAGCAATGTTTGATAATTTAACCTCTACAACTCGAACATTTGAAACTAATTACCTAGAGGTCGAAGTAAAACAAGTTACCGACGTTAAGAATTTGCCGACGATGCACGTAATTGTTTCTTAGAAAACATTGTAACTGGTCGCTAATCGTTACTTAACGACGAGATCTTGCATTTAAAAAGTTTCACTCTCAGAAGTTAACACTTCATTTGTACATTAATGATAATTCAATAAGTAATAGATTTAATGATAATTAGTTAATGACTCGTTAAATGTAATTTCATACATGCGTCTGAGTGCGGCAGTTAATCACAAGTCAACGATTCATTAATCATAATTTAATGAATGTCTCTGAGTGCGGCAGTATGAGTACAAAAAAAGCCGGCCAAGTGCGAGTTGGACTCGCGCACCGAGGGTTCCGTACTCCAAAAGTAAAAGTAAAACGATAATATTATATTCATTTGCTTATTTATCGTTAACTTTGTTTGTAGAGGTTTATTGTTAATATAAAAAAAAACTATGCTAGTTAGAGCGTTGGTTTTATTTTTCCTGTAAAATATACATAAACCTCTATTGACTATTTTGGTATTTTTTTCGACATTTTGGCCGATTACTCAAAAACTATTATATATAGAAATAAATAAAAAACTGTTTTAGAATGCACAAGTAAAGGCCTTTCATATGATATCCCACTCGGTATAGCTCTTTTACTTTGAAATTTCAAACACCCGATTTTCCCCTTTTTTTAATAAAACTAAAAATAATTTTCGATTTTTCTTTATTCCAATGACGTTGGGCTACTTTGATACACAACTATGCCAAATTTCATGTTGATAGCTTTAATAGTTACTGAAATAATCGACTGTGACAGACGGACGGAAATTTCTATGAAAATAATGATAAAGGAATTTATGGTTGAGTTGAAACGTGCTTGTTTAATTTTTATTTTTATTGCACGGTAAATTGAGTTATTTAGTTTTATTATTATTGGTGTTCATAGCCTTTTGAACTTTAGCGAAGCAAGTCTTTTACTGTCTACTGATTTTTAGAATGAGTGTTAAGCTCTACAAGTCGAATTATAATAATTAGCCTGAATCGAAATTCTTCTTAAGTCGAAAACTCTATAACTCGAATTTTTTTCGTCCCCCCTTGAAGTTCGACTTAACGAGGTTCTGATACTGTAGTTATAATTTTCTTTAAAAACTTTATCTATCTATATAAATAAAAATGAATGTTGGTAAGCGCATAACTCAAGAATGGATGGACCAATTCGGTTAATTTATTTTTTTGTATGTTCCTTAAGGTCCACGGAAGGTTGTAATACTTAATAAAAAAAAAAAAACAAAAAAAAATTTTGGCGGTACGAAGTTCGCCGTGTCAGCTAGTTGAAAATAAAAGTAAGTAAGTATGGTTTTAAAGATTCTTCGCCTTTATACTGCATCGGTATTTTAGTACCTACTTACTTTATTCCTTCCTATTCATTCAAGCAAATAAACAACAAAGGCCGGCTATTTCTGTTAAAAAATTTAAACTTGGTTAAAAATACGATGAAGTCGTCGGCGGCTAATTTAACTTTGTAATAAAATAGTCCCCTTGTGCCGCAAACATTTTATATTGTTTTAGCTGAAGTAGGGTATCAAGGCTTAATTTAAAATTAATGTTTCATTTACCAAAAGAAAACGGGAAATAATATGATTTTATTATAGTTGCAATCATTAAGAGAATGTGCTCTCCACGTCAATTATTTTGAATGGTGTGAATACGAATACATTCTGCACTTTTTAACGGGGCTATCTTCAGGGCCAAACATGAAGTTTGGCGAGGATTATAATATTAAATTCAAATTCAAATTCAAAATTATTTATTTCATGTAGGCCAACCTGTGGCTCTTATGACACGTCAAGATTCTACCACCGGTTCGGAAAGCGGATTCTGCTGAGAAGAGCCGGCAAGAAACTCAGCAGTTGCTCTTTTCAAAATAATCATTTTACAATATTATAGCTATTACATTGTAATAAGTTTTTATACTACGAGTATCTTGTGGGCAGCTGGATGCCAAGCTGATTTAACCCGTGCATCTTTGTTAGAATAGAATATGACATTTCCACAAAACGTACTACAATTCAATTCATGTCAAAGACGGGCAGACAGAAAGTAGCCCCATTCCCGCCGGCGGCACCCGTTATTATGACTATACCTATGCATTATTGACTAGCATCCTGAAAGTTTTTGGATTTGACGACAAATAACGCTCTATAAGTCAACTTATTTCAATATTATTAGCTATCGGCACACCAACTACATAAACACCAATAATTTGGTAAATCCTCAGGACCAGATACAAATGGCGCCCAGGCCCAAATCTTTTGTTCATAACGAGTTTAACAGTTTTATTTACTTTTATTTTAACGTAACGTAACGTTATTAAAGCTACTATACACTATACACTTTATACTATATACTATATACTATATACTATATACTATATACTATATACTATATACTATATACTATATACTATATACTATATACTATATACTATATACTATATACTACATACTACATACTATATATTATAGGAACAGTGATAGCCTAGTGGTTAGGACTGTGGTCTCCTATTCGGGGGGGTCGCAGGTTCGATCCCGGGTACGTACCTCTGACTTTTTGGAGTCAAGTGCGTTTAAGAAATTAACTATCACTTGCTTCAACGGTGAAGGAAAACATCGTGAGGAAACCTGCACATCTGAGAGTTCTCCATAATGTTCTCGAAGGTGTGTGAAGTCCACCAATTCGCATTGAGCCAGCGTGGTGGACTATGGCCTATAACCCTTCTCTGAGAGGAGACCTGCGCTCAGTAGTGAGCCGTTGATGGGTTGCTAATGATGATGATGATGATATATATACTATACTACTACTAGGTATATTAATTACTATGTAAATTATTTTACTGGCTGATGCCGCGCCGGACTGAACCCGGGCGCGTCATGAAGCCGTTCGAGGTTTGTTTTCATAATATCTATTTATTGTTGCAAAGAATCAGATTCCAGTTTGGGTCAAGCGATGAAGCAATCCATCCAATTGGCCCGAAAAGTTAACTCTGGCATAAAATTAAAATAAACATAAACATTTTAATTTTGGGACAACGAAAACAAACAAGAATTACCTGCTCCACGTGAATACCTGAAAATAAAGCGCCCCTAAAAACGACACAAATTTTGTAAACATTTTTTACACAAACAATTTTCGACGCGTGCAGGCTTTGAATATATTATGGGAGACAGAAAGGGCTAAAGACGTGTAAATATTTTACAGGGGCGGCGTTTCTGTTTATATAGGCAATGTATATAGGCAACCGTAGATTGCACGTCACTGTTTGTATGGAAGTTTGAAAAACGGCGTAATAACTTTTTTATAACTTGTTTTGGCTTGGCTCTAACAAATGCTCCCCCAGTGTTATTTTTCTGTCCGCGGTTGAGTTGATTAAAGATACGTTACTCAGAAGATTTCTTAGTAAGGTCGTCGTCCTCCACCAATTTAGACGTCCACCACTGGACATTATAATAGGTCTCTTATAAAGATCGCTGGGACTCGTTTGATGTCGTGTAGGTGAACCTAGTGGTGAACTGCTAACATTGCACTTTCTGGTGCGAGCTCAATAGAATCTTAAGACCTCAAAGTCTATCAGTTCTTCAAACTAGGGAGGTACATACCTACGTCTATCGATTTTTCAAACTTGGTTGAATAAGACGTAGGCTCTTAGCACTTTAGTAATTAGCAAAAAGGAAGCAATGCAACTTTCAAAAAAAACTTTTATATCTAGTCTATGTTTTTAAGAAAAACCGGCCTAGTGCGTATACCACGCGCAATGTAGGGTTCTGTAGTTGCAAGTCACAAATATTATTGCTGACGTAGGATAGGGCTTTAATTTTATTTATGAATATTGAATATATTTTGAGTTCCATGGTTTAAATGCTATAATATACTACAAAATATGCAACGTGCACTACGTGTAATACCTAGCTTAGAAAAAACAGAACAATATTTTTGAAAGGCTTATTCAGCGACACCCCACACTATGGGATAAACGAGAAAATAAAATTCATCCCCACTTTACATGTAGGGGAGGTGTTAAGGTTTTTCACTGGTCACATTTGTCGGAGGACCGATGGCCGTTAGGGTCGTAAAGTTCTCGAGTGGAAATCGCGTCTCGGCAAACGGAGTGTAGCCCCCCCCCCCCCCCCCCCCCCCCGGCTAGATAGAGGGAATGACACCCGGAAAGTGGCAGGCATCGATTGGATGCCTGGATAAAAAGCCGAGGATAGGCAAAGTTGGCGGTGCTTAAAAGAGGCCTATGTCCAACAGTGGATACACTCTGGCTAATGATGATGACGATTGGAACTTCCCCTCATTGTGGACTGCATACATAGCATAGTATCTACTGTATTGTAAACTTGTTTTGCAAAAGAGCAACTGCCGAGTTTCTTGCTGGTTCTTCTCGGCAGGAAGGTCATTCTGAACCAGTGGTAGACTTATCGACGATTCAAAAGCACTTGTAAAAAATTTTATTTGAATGAAAAAAATTCTATTCTATTCTATTCTATCGAAAGTAAAACTACGCCAACAAAGTAAGTATTACTCACTAAATAAACTGAGTTACTGAATATAAAATAAATAATTATCTTCCTTTTGTGCACTCAGAAAGAGCGTCGGTTAAGGGCAGGATCTCCGGGCGCAGTAGGCATTTAGAGCAACCTCAGTCCCCGCGCGGTGAGGTGCGCGTAGGCGCTTTTCAAATGAACTCACTCACCCCAAATTTTACATCATAGATTAAATAACTTTATTGTACCTAACAGTACAGGGACACTTGTAAGTTTTAGAAACATTTATTTTATTTTTATTCATACATTTATATTATATAAGTGTGATTGTTATTTTGCATATTACGTACATAGGTACATTTACCTACTTATTTTTTTTTGTTTTTTTTTTTTTGTTATTTCTTTCGAACTCGATATCTGGGGTTCCCTGTACTTATAAAATACGTAACCGTTGCCAAAATGTCGGCCATTTTCTCTTTTTTTGTTATTGGGCCGATTTCTTTCAAAATCCATATCTGGGGATCCTTGTACTAATAAAAGCGGTAACCATCGTCAAAATTAGAAAAAGTGGTGGCCATATTCTTTTTTCTTGTTATAGGACCGATTTCTTTCAAAATCGATATCTGAGGATCCCCGTGCTCATAGCAGTGGTAACCAATGTCAAAATTAGAAAAATGGAAAAGTTTTTCCCTAACCTATTTGGGACGAAGTTCCTTAGACATTTTTTTGTTATTGGACCGATTTCTTTCAAACTCGATATCTGGGGTTCCCTGTACTTATAAAATAGATAACCGTTGCCAAAATGTCGGTTTTATTAGCACTGGGAACCCCAGATATCAATTCTGAATGAAATTGGTCCAATAACAAAAATAAAAATGGCCGCCACTTTTTCTTAATTTGACGATGGATACCTCTTTTATTAGCGCTGGGAATCCCAGATATCAATTTTGAAAGAAATCGATCCAATAACAAAGAAAAAGAAAATGGCCGCCTTTTTTTCTTATTTTGATGATGGTTTCCTCTTTTATTAGCACTGGGAACCCCAGATATCAATTTTGAAAGAAATCGGTCCAATAACAAAAAAAAAGAAAATGGCCGCATTTTTTTCTTATTTAGACGATGGTTACCTCTTTTATTAGCACTGGAACCCCAGATATCAATTTCGAAAGTTTTCGTAATTTAAATCAAGATATTTTGTTCTTTCTTCCATTTTTATTCCCCATATTTACTTTATTATATTATTCTTATATTATAGTTTAACACTATCTATACAATAAGACTCTAAACCTAAAACCTATAATACTAATATTAACAGATTTATTAATAAATACTAAAAATTACAACAATATTAACCCTCTGATTTGATTTAATCTATGATAAATGAATACGGAATGAAAATAATAGGTATCTATGCAATAGATCGCTTGATCAGCGGGGGATCGCAGCGAGCCAGCGAAAGCGATACGTCCTACCTCGATGATACTTTGCGGGCTACTGAAGTGAAGCGCACGAGCCACTTTGTTATATAAAAAGTAAAAACGTCGTGATTAAAAAAATACAAATTTTTTAGAGAAAAAGTAATCACAAAAGAATCTTCTAAAAGTGTTTGCCTATTTTATGAAATTTGTTTTTTTAGTCTAACTTTAATATTCTATGAACACGACCTGAAAAACGATAAAAATTACACTGTTTTCGAAATTATTTTTGATCGGGTGAAGTTGTAAATATAGAGTTTTGAATCACAAAAGAATTAAGAACATACATTAAACTACAACATATATTTTTAACCGATCAAAACAAAGAATATTTCATTGTTTACGATTCAATCAAAAATAGGTCGATGTCGAAGATCCCGCCGTTAAAGCCCAAATCGATAGCTTCCTATTGCTTCGCTTCAGTAATCCGAAAATTGAAATGAATTTTCAGTTTAAAGCTGCAAGTAACATTTTCAGCTGCGAAACGAATGTCGTTTTATTTGTAGACTCGTCGTATAAATTACATTTGCTTTTCAATTTGACTTTTACCACATTAGCATTATATACAGATTAACGTTGTAGTGAAAATACCTACAACTGGTTAACTACGTACTTAGGATGACTCCTCTGGTGCATGTGACGTCGCTATATCTATTTTATTTTATTTGATAAGCCATGTCGCTGCCATCTTAATTTCTTTGCCGTTAAAAGAGTTTATCGCCGATTCAAAATTAGTTAAGTACTTATATTATTTTGCAAATGTGAAATGTACTATTTGTATTGGTTTATCCTTCAATCACGCAGCGACGTGATTTTTCGCATGGGTATATTTGAGGACCTGGAGAGTAACATAGGCTACTGTTTATCCCGGGAAAATTAAGCGGGATACTAAAAACTTAACACCTCGCGGACGCAATGTGGGCAAAACGTTTGCGACATTTATGCCAGTTTTCACCAACCATAGAATAGAATAGAATAGAATAGAAATGTTTTTATTCAAATAAACTTTTACAAGTGCTTTTGGATAGTCGATGAATCTACCTCTGGTTCGGAATGCCTTTCCTGCCGAGAAGAACCAGCAAGAAACTCGGCGGTTGCTCTTTTCAAAACAAATTTACAATACAGTAAATACTATGCTATATATGCAATTATGCAGTGTTTCCACAATGAGGGAAGTTCCAAAAATGCATACCGACTAACTTCTATCTTAAGATGGGCAGAGATAAAGTAGCCCCATTCCCGCCGGTGGCACCCGTTCACGAGCATGACGCATGACCCAGCCATTGCTTCGCTCAATACCTAAATCACCCCCTAAAACTCTCTTTACTTACGTAGCCCTTAAATAAAATCCCCTGTCCGATATCATTTCCACTTTTAGGTGTTCCTAAAAGTTAGTGAAAACGAAATTAACAAGAAGCGTCACTTACTTAGCTTAGATAGCCCGTAATGGTTAGGAAATGTTAGTGAAAACGTGCATTAGTGTCCCCACTCTCCTTTTTCACTTTCAACAAATGTTTCAGCAGTCCACAGTTTCCTTTAAATTTTTCCAAAGTACTTGGCTGTAATGTTTATTATGTTTGATTTCAAAAATAAATACTGAATTTGAATTAGATTACTCTGCAAACAACAAGCCGGTATTGCATACCAAAATGGAAGCTCTACCTACTCGAGAAACTAGACATTTTCCGTAAGAAATTGAATTCCATATTTAGAATAGCTACGAAAAATATAACGCTGCAAGCCAATATTTATAACAAAAAGAGTTTATTTGCAGTTTTATGATAACCTCTAGGTATCTTAAGTATTGACAACCTCTAGGAGTTCAGTAGGTCATTTATGTGGTAGTTTTTGGTTTCGATTCGGTAATTTCGAAAACTAGGTAATTTTTTAATTTTAGTATTTTTTCATTTTGTTCTCATGAGAAGATCTCATGATGTCTTTGACTTACGCGATGTAAGACTGAAAGAGTTCTTTAGTATCTTCTTCTTTATCAAGCGATAGACGTTTACGTTGAATGTCTCCTGCATAGACTTTTTTTTATTTTTTATTCGATGACAAGATAGTCCTTGACTGCGATCTCACCTGATGGTAAGTGACGATGCAGTCTAAGATGGTAGCGGGCTAACTTGTAAGGGGTATAGCAGTGAAAATTCAACCCATAACCCTAATCGGTTTCTACGCGCCATCGTGCCGGAACGCTAAATCGCTTGGCGGCACGTTTTTGACGGTGGGGTGGTAACTAGCCACGGCCAAAGCCTCCCACCAGACCAGACCAGAGACAATTCTGAAATTATAAATTCCCAAATTGACCCCGCCGGGAATCGAACCCGAAACCTCCCAGTTATAAGACCACAAGACAAGACCAGTTACAAGACTTCCACATGTCTCGATGTTGCCTATATCCAGTGGCTCCCTGCGACTCGTGTGTGTTTAGTCCACCTAGTGGTTCTCCTTCGGATCTTCTTATCCCTGATTTGATCTCGCAGGTATATTTAAAGAAAAAATAATACACATTTTTTTCCTTTCCTCAATTCCTCAAAGAAAATTCATTGCAATTGTGCATTGTGGAGTCAAAATCAACTGATCATCGAACTGAAACGTACGTTGAGTATTAAAAAGTTATTCTTTTGTTTGCTAGATAGCAAAGGAATATTAATTTTTCTTTAAATATCATGGAATTCCGCAAAATAACACCTGATTCTATACAATATTCGCAGGGATACTCCGAGTAAAGCTCTCTCTATCGTCAGCTGCGACCCTTAGCCTTCTTATGAGGCCCATTGGTAGCGAAAATATTTCAGATCCAGTCATCACTGGCAACACGCACTGTTAGACTGGGTTTCTCCACGGCGCGGTTTGCGGCCTCCGTAGAATGCAGATTTGTATGGAAAGTTTCAATTTCCACGGCGCGGTTTGCGCTCGCGGCGGGCGCAGTAGTAGCGGTACCGCAACCGCTGCGGGCGCGGGTGCGAACCGCGCCGTGAAAACCCTGTCTTATAGCGTCTTCAGGCAACTTTCCGGACGCTGCCTGCCCAGACGAGTAACTAAACTAAATAATAGATATCTATTTGTGTATAAGCTATTCTTTTTACTGTATTTTTCCTTTATTATATAGATTATATCTACTTATCGATATAATTCCGATAGAAAAGTTTATTATTTGTTTAATATAAATAATTTTGTTAATAAAACATTAAAGCGTTAATAAAACGTTCAGAATTATGAGACAAAAGCCTTTCTAATATATTTACAATAGTAATAACTTCGACATTTTTATTTCTCCACAAGTAGTGTTACCCAGTGACCAATTTATTAAAGTCCGTGGCTAGTGTCGTAAAAACAATAAGAGGCAGTTCTGTTGGGGTCATAACTCATAAGTCATAACTCACAAACAACAACGCCCCTACGATCCGACCGCAGTATTCTACACCACAAAAAATTACATACTTACTGATAATACTGATCCTTACGTTAAATATTTACTATTCGAAAGCTGTAGTTTGTGTCTAAGGCCCACTCGCAGAGTCACCGGGTTAGGTTTAACCCAGGAATTTTGACAGAAGCTTTATACGAAATCTGTCAAAGCAGCAGCAACCTCTGGGCTTAAAGGGTCACCCGGCGTTTCTGCAAGCTGGCCTTAGATGTTAAGTATCTTTACCGTACCTTTGAGTGAGTGAGAGTACATTGAGTGTCCGTACATACGGATAATTGGGCGAAAAGTCGGGGATGTTATTTTGATATCTAAACACTTATTATTTTCTTCATTAGTAAATGGCACCGTACGAAGCTACCAGGATGGTTTTTAGTAATTTTATATTACGATCTATTAGGATTAGAGGATAAAATAAAATAGTCTCGGGATTTAACCCGATAAGACAATATAAGTTGCCCAGCAAAGTAATTACCCTGCATATTTAATTTCACAGTTAAATATGATGCTAATTATATACGAGTAAATAAAACTGCGTGCTACGTTAAACCGCAATCATTAAACTTCGAAACTGTAAACTAGGAGTTGTGAAAATATATTAAAGTTTTAATTAATATTTACTTGAGAAAATGGAAATCTGGGGCTTGCGTTTATAGTAATTAGGATTAGCTCTGTTTGCATAGTTTCATTTGTATCAAAAGTTGTGTAAATAAATAAATAAATTAAGTTACTATTAATTGTTTTATGAATAAATAAATAAAATATATCACAACTATCCTACAGACTGCGCCACTTGTGATATCGGGAATGAATCGAAAGACGTCAAGCTAAAGACTGATTTATTTCACCTTTGTGTCAAAATTTGCTTGCATAGTCTTACTAACTAAAAGTTTAGTATGATGCCCAGTACATGAACGATTGTTCATGACATATTACATATTTCTTGTACAAGGCTTCTCATAATCCTCTCAATCACGCACGGGTGATTATAATTAGCTCGCATACATCTTGTTAACACACGTATCGCAATTCGTGTTGCGCTTTCAATCAATTACAAATATTGACTGTCTCATTATCCATTATGTAGGGTCTATACCTGAGGTATAATCCCACTTACAATATAGACGATAGACCTGGCAAAATTACAACTGTCGATATGCTATATTCACAAAAATGTGGTCTACGAGTCTATTTGGGGGAATTTACACTTATCCGCGTTTATTATTCTAGTTCTTTCTTTTGATATTATTCGACGTATTTTCACCGGTAATGTATGAACTCTAGGACTTAAGAATATACTCATACAATTCCAAGGATATTATATATACAACTCCTAGAAAATATATACAATACCGACTCACATTAGGAAATATTTTAAATAATTTGTAAAAAGTGGGCAAGCAAGCCGCCAATACGAAATTCGTGTAGAGGAAGCTGAATAAAGAGTAGAGGGAGTGAGTGTTCTAGACGTAGCCCGTCAAAACAACCAACTGACCCCCCAAAATTTAACACCGCTGCTGCATTGATGTAAATAGCTATACAAGCGCTCGTCCAAACAAAAATTTTCACAGTTATACTAACAGTTAAATGACAGCCATCGCTTAGGAATCCATAGGCAAGCCGCTGCTTTTAAGAAGAAATCGCACCCACGAGTCGATACCATTTTGCTAATATGCAAGTTACTCAGTATACTTATAAAAATGCATTTCCGTTAACATAATATCACATTGCACTACAACCACTGTACAACATTGATATATAATAAACAGATTCAAGTAGACTTTTACAAATCTTACTCTCTTACTCACATTATAATTAATTAGAAAGTTTGTGAACGTATGTATGGATGTATGGATGTTTGTTACTCTATAACGCCACAACGAATGAACCGATTTACGTCAAAGGTATGGAGATAGCGCATACCGCGGATTAGCATAATATATGCTTCATTTTATCCCGGAAAATTGAAGAGTTCCCGCGGGATTTAAAAACCTTATTCGAAGTCGCGGGCATCCTCGAGTTTCATATAATCATCGATAATAATCATCGATATTACAGGATAGATTAATTAATTGACTTATTTGTAACTTTGTAAGCCAACTGATGAAATCATAATCACTGTACTGTGCAAGATACCTCGTGTAACTAAATCCCCTCGATAATTAACCGATGAAACACACGTGTCAAGTCACCTCTCACCTAATAAAGCTATTGTCATACGTCTGTTATTGATTTATTGCTCAATGTTAATCAAACTTACATTATACATTAGTACTTGTTAGTATACCTTTTTGACGACCTCCCTGGCTCAGTGGTGAGCGCTGTTGTCTTATAACTGGGAGGTCTCGGGTTCGATTCCCGGCGGGGTCAATTTGGGAATTTATAATTTCTGAATTGTCTCTGGTCTGGTCTGGTGGGAGGCTTTGGCCGTGGCTAGTTATCACCCTACCGTCAAAGACGTGCCGCCAAGCGATTTAGCGTTCCGGCACGATGGCGTGTAGAAACCAATTAGGGGTATGGGTTGAATGTTCACTGCCATATCCCTTCCAAGTTAGCCCGCTACCATCTTAGACTGCATCGTCACTTACCATCAGGTGAGATCGCAGTCAAGGACTAGCTTGTCTTCGAATAAAAAAAAAAAAAAAAAAATACCTACTGAATAGAAACGTTAAATCACTCGTTTGCTGCAAGACAGTTTTAAATTTTTCCAAAAATTTATTGTGTACGTTTCAAAATCTTAGTTTTTGATTTATAGCAGTTTAATTTTCAACTAATTTAGTTTTCATAGAGCACGAAATGGCGTTTTTTTGACAGCATTGCTGTTTAAATCACTACTTTTCCCAAATAAAAAAAACAATTTTTGCATCAAATGAGTGAAATATGACCACCAAATTGATTATTTTGTGTATATAGGTAACAGACGTTCAAAAATCTGTTATTAAAACCATGCTAACAAAATCTAACAAATAATAAAAGCACATAAAAATAAAAAACTTTAAATAAAATTAACGCAATTGCTCATGTTTTATTAGAAGTATTCCAATACAATAAATTTTTAATTTAAAAAAATTTAGTGCTTAAGACCGCACGGCAGAATTGAAACCTTCATTGGCAATCGCAATCAATTTATATTATTCTCTAATCTAATCAATATACTCTAATAAGTTTATATATGATAGCTCAGTCACACTTACTCTCACTATGTGAGAGTACAAACAGAAGAGCAGTTGATTGTATCTTATTCGCTCGGGTACACTCGGCGGTCCCGAGTTCACCCGATCGAGCCTTTCACCTCAGAGCGTGACGGATCAGCCTAACTTACTGTATTTCCCTCGTGGGTGTAGTATAAATCACTATGTATCACTCGGGAGAAAGTGCGATTCTTAATTCTAGTGTATTGAGGCCCTCGGCTACGCCTCGCGCCTCAAACTACACCCTCGTATGTAATCGGTCACTTTCACCCCTTGGTGAACAATGTACTATTTCTATATTATAAAGTCATTGTTTTCGAAAAACATTTTATTTTCAAGTATGGAATACAAAAAAATGTCTCCGGAGAAATCATTTGTCCCGCTGACGTTGACAAAGAGACTCTCCGTTACGATGCAGCTGTCACGACACGACCTGGTTTTCTTGTCGTATTTAAATTACAAGACTTTCCATTTTTATCTTTGCAATTTTACTGAATGCCGTATTCTTTTGTTTGTGTTTGAGTATATCTGGGTGAAATTTAATATGATTTTTTCCTTTTTTTTTCGAATTAACCGGTCAAACTTCGTCATCACCATCTCAACCCATCACCGCTCCACTACTGGGTGCAGGTCTCCTCTCAAAATGTGAAAAGGTTAGGCCATAGTCCACCACGCTAGTGAGTTGCGGATTCAAACACTTTTAAGAACACAGTCAAGAACTCTCAGATCAGACATGTAGGTTTTTACTTTTTTGAGATAATAAAAGTAAAACATATTTTTATAATTTTTAAACCAGAACTTAACTTAAACTAAACAGATTTCTATCATAGGTACACAAACTTGCATAAGTCGTCTTCTTTTTTAATGTGAGCACATAGATGCAGCACGTTAGACTTTGATTCAGTCTAATTTTTGGAAATTTCAGAAATTCTTACAAAGTTGAGATTATCGTTTGTTTGATTTCCCTTGAACTACCTACTTATTCTGAAAATTAATCGATATCCAATTTTTTAAACGATCCCATTATACAATCTCCGTTGTATTCTTCACCATTGCGCTTTTCTTCATTTGAAACTTGCTGGCAGCATTTTATTAAGTAATTCTTAGTAATTGGATTTTGCATCTCTCTTCTGTACATCTCTGAAATATTAAGAATAAACTTTTAGGTTAAATCTTTTTTTTTAAGCACAAAACTTATCAATTTCCATAACCCAACCATCCAATAGTGACCGTTTGTTATCTATTCTTGGCATAGCTGCCATACTTAACGATCTTGATAGGCAAAGAGATTGCTTGCATCCTGGAGACGTTTATAATTATGTAGTTTGGACCTGGACTACCAAAGAAATGTAACAGAATTTTTAGAAAAGGTAAATACACGCCAAATCGCAGACATAAGCTAGTTAGTAACTGTATATACATTTATAGGAAGAAATGCTGACATAATTACGTTCAGCTCAAACCATCCAGTCTATAAACTAGGCTGAGAACACCAACACACTACAAGGAGTGGTATAGTCAACTTTTATCCCGGAAATGTTTTCTTTTTTTATATTAGGGACAATGGAAAGTATATATTTTCACGGCGTAACTGCTGATCCTTGAAACAATGACTCAAAGATGCTAGCTTGTATCCTGAAGACGGAATAGTTTAGTTTTTAACCCGGGGTGAAGTAAATAGAAATCTGCAAGTTTCAAGTCTAACTTAAACTTAACATTTATCGCCTGAAATGCAACTTATAAAATGATGCTTTAGATAAACATGCACATTCACTGTGTTCTGACATTTTACTGTCAAATATTTTTAAAATTTAATGAACTATTAAAATTTCGACGAAGAAGCCAACAGAAGGATACGGCTGGGCTGGGCGGCATTTGGAAAATTAAGTCGGGTCTTCTCATCGTCAATACCTCAATGCCTGAAGACGAAAGTCTTCAATCAATGTGTCCTTCCCGTCCTCACTTATGGCGCTGAAACGTGGACACTAACAAAAGGCTTGATCCACAAATTTAAAGTCACTCAGAGAGCTATGGAGAGGGCTATGTTAGGAGTTTCTCTTAAGGACAGGATTCGGAATGAAGAGATCCGCAAGAGAACCAAGGTCGCCGACATAGCCCAAACCATTAGCAAGCTGAAATGGCAGTGGGCAGGCCATGCTTGTCGTAGAAGCGATGGCCGATGGGGCCGAAAAGTTCTAGAGTGGAGACCGCGAACTAGTAAGCGTAGTGTGGGGCGCCCTCCAGCACGTTGGACCGACGATATAAAGCGGGTGGCGGGAAGTGGCTGGATGAGGAAGGCTGAGGACCGGGTGTGGTGGCGTTCTCTGGGAAAGGCCTATGTTCAGCAGTGGACGTCCGCAGGCTGAGATGATGATGATGATGATGATGATGAACTATTAAAAAATATGTATTTCTTTCAAATTGATTATTACATAAAAAAATTATCAAACTACCAAATTTACATAAAGGCAACGAACACCTACGATTTATAAAGATTTATGGCTTGGATCTGGTGCTTCTCCTAAAATGGACTGGAGTGCTTACAATTATGGTAATTACCATAGTAATAAGCATGTTTTTCTTCTAAACTATCGAAAACATAATAAGTTTACCTTTAAATTCATCCAGAGAGGGTTGTTCACCTCCAAAATCTTTGGGAAGATATTGTTTTGGAATAAACTCGTGTAACTCCTCTATGCTTCCGTGAAACCTGATGCGTTCCAAAATTTTTGTCTTAACAAAGGGTTTAAACATATTTATAAAATGCTGGCTAAATGATGAGGCGTTTACAATATGAACTTCATAGAGCTTAATTCCCGTTCCATCCTGAAATAGAACAAAATATTATGTACATATTTATAAACACTCACAGCGCTACTGTTATCTGTCGACACTTGTAAACAAATAAAGCAGCCATCATCATCGGCAGCAACACATCAATGACTCACTGCTGAACGCAGATCTCCTCTCAGAGAAGGGCTATAGGCTTAAGTCCATCACGCTATCCCAATGCAAATTTGGCAGACGTCACACACCTTTAAGAGCATCATGAAGAACTCTCACGCGTACAGGTTTCCTCACGATGTTTTCCTTCACTGTTGAAGCATGTGATATTTAATTGCTTTAATGCACATAATATCTATCTCGACATAGAACCATTAACCCCCGAATATAATATAAAAAAACTTGAGAGGTGTCAAAAGACACCCGGATGGAACGTAGCTCCTTCCGAATAGTGAAGGAATTGTAATAAACTAGTGGTGTCATCTAGTATTAAATTGATTAACTTATTTCTACGTTTAACGTTTATTTCTATTGCACTGTTACAAAACCAAAGAGTTACTCTGGTGGAGTTACTGTTTTTAGGGTTCCGTACCCAAAGGGTACCAACGGGACCCTATTACTAAGCCTACGCTGTCCGTCCGTCCGTCCGTCCGTCCGTCCGTCCGTCCGTCTGTCAGCGGGCTGTATCTCGTAAACCGTAATAGATAGACAGATGAAATTTTCACATATTATGTATTTCTATTGCCGCTATAACAACAAATAATAAAAATTAAATTAAATTAAAAAAATTAAATTAAAATGGGTAGGTGGGTAGATGGAAATCTTTTAATTTAATTTTTTTTAACGGAACCCTAAAAGAGCGAGGCCCGACTCGCACTTGGCCGATTTTGTTTCACAGATGGCGTTAGCATTTTAACCAATTTATACAATAAAAAATTAGGGAAAAATTCCACATGTAGAAATTATTTAAAATAAAATTGAAAATAGAAAGTTCAGTCTGTCGAGCTGGGATTCGAACCATCGACGTTGAATTTATAGGCGATTGCCCTAATAACTAGGCCATGCAGACGCCGTGTTCTAAGGCGAAAATACCGAATACAATGCAAAATTCACATTCAACAAATAACACAATGCCAAATTCACATTCAAAAAAGTGTCGGTTTCAAAAATGTGTCGAGGTCGAGTGTCGGTTCCTTAATTTTTTCCGTCTAGCCCCCTTCCGTACCGCGCGATAAGGAACTACGTTCCAAATGCTGTGCCTCCTGTGATGAATGATCTAAATCGAGTTGTACCCTTTTTTGATTTTTATCAAGTGCTGAATAGGGGTCTTAAACTGAGTGAAGAAAAATTTCTTCTAACGTGTCAATCCACGTCATAATAATTATTATTATCAACGTTTTAATTCTAAGTATTATAAGTTTCTTGTACCTATTAATAAATGTTCTGACGCAAATGTTTAGTAAAACAACACGTGACGTGCAAACTATTACGATATTATCTAATTTTATGTTCGTAGTTCGTACCTACTTCCCTTAAAAAGACCCGCCCCGCCACAGCATAGTACGTAGTCAAATTAAGTTTTTGTAGTCATCAACTATTTTTAGAACTACAATTATATTTAATTTGAAGAATCGAATCTCTCCGCTAAATCGCTTCGACTGGCGTTGGCAGCAGCGCCTAGACAGTCACTGGATCAGTATAAATACACTTAAATATAAATCTTATACTGTAATTTAATACAACCTGAAGAATACGTGCGAACTTCTGCAATAGTGTCGGATTTACTCGTAACACATGTCCGATTGTAGCATTCAAAAGGTCCATTACCCAGATATCTCCCAGCATGTAGTCATATTTTAATCTTAAATCGCCAAGCTATAACAAAGAGTTAAATAATAATATGAATAGCTAATTAATAAAGATTAGGTAGCAAGATTAAATAAATATTAGGGTGATATCACATAGCATGTTGCTGTGATTTTGAAGACATGTTTGCCATACGGTTGGTGTAACCTGCGCCATTGGCAATTGGCACCAGCAAGTTGTTTATCGCAGCACACTAAGTAAGTGAATAGTATACTACACCTGTGTAAGTAGAAGTTCACTAATTATTTTTGAAGCTTCGAATTAAAATCTAAGCGAGATATAATAATGCTAAACATCAACACTAATAAATTACCTCTCATAAGTCAAGTGTGAAGTCTAGATAAGCTAAAAAAGGAAGAAGGGGAAATATGTACAGAAAGTTTTCATTCTTACCTACAATAAAAATAATAATATCTGGGTGACCGACCTTTGCTCGGTTTTTTTTTGTAAACCGTGTTTTTTGGATATATATTTAAAAAATAATAATAATAAAATTCATAGGGGAAAATATAATCGTCTTGGACTCGAACCGGGGTCTTCTGGTTTCGGGCCCGACTTACTGAGCTATCGGAAATTTATAGATGATGGCGAAATTTACCTTCGTATTCTAATTATATTGTAAGGGGTTTTTAATTGCCTGTAAACACGGATAAAACGACCTTTTCTAAAAATGAATCCTAGCTAGATCGATTTATTGCCCGCGAAACGCCCTGCATACCAAATTTCATGAAAATCGTTGGAGCCGTTTCCGAGATTCAGATTATATATTATATACAAGAATTGCTCGTTTAAAGATAAATATCTGGGTGATTTTTTTTGGTAAGTCGTGTTTTTTTGGAAATTATATCTATCTATATCTATACTTATAATAAAACTGTAACTGGAAGATTTCTGTACATTTAATATATTTTGAAAATTTTAATTGGGGGATGCTTGACTATCGATACTGAGCCCAAAACAGATTTTTATTTAATTTTTGTCTGTCTGTCTGTCCGCGCTTCACGCGAAAACTACTGAACAGATTTAAATGAATTTTAGTACAGCGGTAGCTGATACTCCGAGTCAACATATAGGATAGTTTTTATCCCGATAAAACATAAGGTTACTCCAGGATAGGGGATGAAACTTTTTGTTGATTTTACTCCATAACTCAGTCAAATCTGAACGTATTTTAATAATTCTTTCTTTATTTGAAAGTGTGTACGACAAGAAATACAATGACCAATTTTGGTGAAGATCTGCTAGATATTATCGGAGATAAAGGCCAAAACTTCTCTCGGATAGTTCCAGGTCACTCGCATACGATATATACGTATATAGATCTTATTACATTCATACCATAGCCATATCTTGACCTGAGCCATTCATTACATACTAATTTTAGACTATATCACTGACCTCCAGGCCCTAGCTCCTCAATCCTGATGCTGCAGTGTACTGCCCACCTAAATCATGGATATTTACGAACTGTCGATTGTGAATTGATATTGTAGGTGCCAAATCTATACTTATAATAAAACTGTAACTGGAAGATTTCTGTACATTTAATATATTTTGAAAATTTTAATTGGGGGATGCTTGACTATCGATACTGAGCCCAAAACAGATTTTTATTTAATTTTTGTCTGTCTGTCTGTCCGCGCTTCACGCGAAAACTACTGAACAGATTTAAATGAATTTTAGTACAGCGGTAGCTGATACTCCGAGTCAACATATAGGATAGTTTTTATCCCGATAAAACATAAGGTTACTCCAGGATAGGGGATGAAACTTTTTGTTGATTTTACTCCATAACTCAGTCAAATCTGAACGTATTTTAATAATTCTTTCTTTATTTGAAAGTGTGTACGACAAGAAATATAATGACCAATTTTGGTGAAGATCTGCTAGATATTATCGGAGATAAAGGCCAAAACTTCTCTCGGATAGTTCCAGGTCACTCGCATACGATATATACGTATATAGATCTTATTACATTCATATCATAGCCATATCTTGACCTGAGCCATTCATTACATACTAATTTTAGACTATATCACTGACCTCCAGGCCCTAGCTCCTCAATCCTGATGCTGCAGTGTACTGCCCACCTAAATCATGGATATTTACGAACTGTCGATTGTGAATTGATATTGTAGGTGCCAAATATTTAAAATATAATAGTGTAGTGGAGCCGTTAAAGAGGACTCAATTCTGATGCTGCTGGGTACTGCTCACCAATGGTAGGTAACAATTAGTATGAACTACTTAGGGTAGTGCATAACGCAGCCGTAAAAAATTTCGCGTCTCCGTTTTCCGTTTACTAAAATTTCCCACCGTAGCTTTGTATTCTTAGATGGCATCAATCTATTCAGCTAATTTAATTATCGCTCGGTTCGGTTTAGGAATCATCCTCCTCCCTTCTCCTCCCCATGCTACAACTACTAATGGTACCAACTTCTCAATCCCGATGCTGCTGATGATAATACCCACCTAAATAGTGGGTGTTTACAAAATGTCGATAATGAATTCATATTGTAGGTACCAACCAAGTGAAGACTACAAAGTGGCATAGTGCAATCGTAAAAAATGTCTCACTCGCTTCGTTCGCGAGAATGTCGATTGTAGATTTCGTTTTAACCGACTTCGAAAAAGGAGCAGATTCTCAATTCGTCGGAATCTATTTTTTCAATTTTTTTTATGTGTGTTCACCGATTACTCGAAGGCGCCTGAACTGATTTGGAAAATTCTTACTTTTTTGTTTGAAAGGGTATACTTCTCAGGTGGTTTTTAAATTTTACCGAAATCGGTTGAGCGGTTTTAAAAAATTAAGAAAAAAAAAATATATACTTTGTTTTGTAAAAAAATTATATTAAATTTTGTATTCATTAGTATATGGACTACACAGAGGCTTAGTGCGATCAAAAAATCTTCGCGTGTGTAAACCAAGTATGGAGTACATAGTTAAGTAGTGCGTTCCTAAAAAATTTCGCAGCAGCAACTGAAAATATCAGTTTTCAGTTGCTGCTGCGGGTGCCAAGTATGAACTACAAAGAAGCGTAGTGCGATCGAAAATTTTTGCGCTCGCTTCGCTCGCTAAAATGTGACTTCTTGATTGGTATTGTAAGAACCAAGTATGAAGGACACAGTTATGTAGTGCAGCCCTGAAGAATTTTGCGAAATGTCTGTTTTGGATTGCCAAGTATGGACTACATAGTGATGCAATGTAATTGTAAAAATTTTCGCGCTAGCTTCATTGGCGAAAATTTCTTAATTGTTGTTGTGAGTGTAAACCAAGTATGCTCGCTTCGCTCGCGAAAATATCAGTTTTCAGTTGCTACTGTAGGTGCCAAGTATGAACTACAAATAAGCGTAGTGCAATCGAAAATTTTTGCGCTCGCTTTGCTCGCGAAATTGTGTCTTTTCTTGATTGGTATTGTAAGAACAAAGTATGAAGGACACAGTTAAGTAGTGCAGCCCTAAAAAAATTGCGAAAATGTCCGTTTTGGATTGCCAAGTATGGACTACATAGTGATGCAATGTAATTGTAAAAAATTTCGCGCTCGCTTCGCTCGCGAAAATGTCTTTTCTTCGTTGTTGTTGTAAGTGTAAACCAAGTATGGAGTACATAGTTAAGTAGTGCAGTGCTAAAAAATTTCGCGCTCGCTTCGCTCGCGAAAATGTCTTTTCTTCATTATTGTTGTGAGTGTAAACCAAGTATGGAGTACATAGTTAAGTAGTGCGTTCCTAAAAAATTTCGCGCTCGCTTTGCTCGCGAAAATATCAGTTTTCAGTTGCTACTGTAGGTGCCAAATATGAACTACAAATAAGCGTAGGGCAATCGAAAATTTTTGCGCTCGCTTCGCGAAAATGTCAATTGTAGATTGCTTTTGTCTATACCAATAAGTATGGACTACACAGAGGCGTAGTGCGATCAAAATATTTTCGCGCTCGCTTCGCTCGCGAAAATTTCGGTTTTCGCTTGCTAATGTAGGTGCCAAGTAGAAACTAAAAAGGAGCGTAGCGCAATCTAAAATTTTGCGCTCGCTTTGCTCGCGAAATTGTGTCTTTTCATGATTGGTATTGTAAGAACCAAGTATGAAGGACACAGTTAAGTAGTGCAGCCCTAAGAAATTTGCGAAAATGTCCGTTTTCGATTGCCAAGTATGGACTACATAGTGATGCAATGTAATTGTAAAAAATTAGGCGCTCGCTTCGCTCGCGAATATATCTTTTCTTCATTGTTGTTGTAAGTGTAAACCAAGTATGGAGTACATAGTTAAGTAGTGCAGTCCTAAAAAATTTTGCGCTCGCTTCGCTCGCGACAGCGTCGGTTTTCTGTTGCTTATGTAGGTGCCAAGTATGGACTACATAGTGGTGTAGTGCAATCTTAAAAAATGTCGCACTCGCTTTACTAGCGATAATGTCGATTATAGATTGCTTTTGTAGATACCAATTAGTATGGGCTACACAGAGGCGTAGTGCGATCAAAAAAATTTCGCACTCGCTTCGCTCACGAAAATTTCGGTTTTCAGTTGCTACTGTAGATGCCAAGTATAAACAGCTAAAAAGAAGCGTAGTGCAATCGAAAATTCTCGCCTGCATTACTGGACTGTAGTCCAGTGATGCATCATTGAAGACCAGTTACCAACTCCTCAGTCCTGATGCTGCTGGTCCTGCCTAAATTGTGGGTATTTACAAAATTTCCATTTTGAATTGATATTGTAGGTTTGCAGGTACCAAGTAGGTACAGAATATTATATAGTGGCGTAGTACAATCGTAAAAACCTCACGATTAACATAAAACAATTCTTTTTTACTACTTTGTCCACGCGGACGAAGTCGCGGGCATCAGCTAGTATTAAATAAAAGTAATCAATCAATCAATCAATCAATCAATCATTTTATTTTGCAAGAATATGGTACATGAAATATAGACATATATTTACATTTTTTTTGGCTACTGCCAGCTTCTGCATAGGGACGCATAGCTTGTGTTTCTTATGTTGGTTTCTAGCCCTTCTTATTGTACAATCAGTTTTGAATAGGTGTGGATTTTTTTTACAAATAGATATACACATTTCATAAATACCTATACAAGCTAGGCAACGGTAGCACTTTCAAAGATTTAAACAGTGCCCTACAGCTATGAAGCATATTTGCGCCAGACAGTGCCCTAATACATTTCTTTTGTACCATATCTTAAGATTGAAGACACATATCCATGGTACGCCATAAGTGCGGCTTCGTGGGTTGTTGTTTGCTTAAGACGTTGAAAATGAAAATGAAAAATGATTTATTCATGAAAGTTACATCAAAATAATAATCCGTCGTTGGGACATCCTTTTAGGTAAGTATACCTGTGCCAGGATGTCCCGCTCTTCCGTAAAAAATAGTAATAGTATGTGCGTTCGTGTGTGTGTGTGTGTGTATGAGAGTACATTTTTCAGTCTTTGTGTTAATATCTATAGTTACTGTTTTATGCCTCTTTAGTATTAGTTGTAATATATATAGCTTTCTCACACTCAGTATGTTGTTTATGGAGTATAGCTCTTTTGTGGGGAATCAATAAGGTTTGCAGTACATAACTTTTAATAAGGCACGTTGACTACGTTCTAATTCAAGGAATTTCATTTTTGACGATCCTCCCCATACTGGAATGCAGTAGGACAGTATAGATTCAGCAAGGGCTGTATAGACTTGGTTTAGGACTTTATTTGTTGCAACATGTCTTAAGATTTTAAAAACCCATATAAGTTTTCTAATTCTGCTAGATATTAGTTCCAGATGGGAATGGGAATGCCAAGATAATCTTTGATCAATTATAACGTTTAAGCACATATACAAATTTATCTAACTTATTACACACTCCTTGGATATGAGCCTTCCAGTCACAAAACTTGTCAATAGTTACACCTAAAAATTTAATTGATTCTACATTATTTATAACATTCTGTTTATATTTAATATTATAGTCAAAACCACTACTGTTGTGCGTTAGGTTTATGTTTAATTGTATGTAATTAGTTTTACCTATCTAAATTAATTTGCAAATTATTATCATTAACAAGTTTATTATATTATTCAGAGCAGGTGTTCGTTTCGTTTTCAATGTCACGTTTATTTGCACTTTTAACTATCATAGTAGTGTCATCGGCAAATAGGATGCATTCATGTTTGGTTACATCTGGTAAAAAATAAATAATAATAAAATTCATAGGGGAAAATATAATAATCGTCTGGACTCGAACCGGGGTTCTGGTTTCGGGACCGCCCGACTTTCCGAGCCAATGAAATTTCATAGATGATGGCGAAAACCTTCGTATTCTAATGATATTGTAAGGGGTTTTCATTGCCTGAAAACACGGATAAAACGACCTTTTCTAAAAATGAAACCTAGCTAGATCGATTTATCGCCCCCGAATCCCCCTGCACACTAAATTTCATGAAAATCGTTGGAACCGTTTCCGAGATTCAGATTATATATTTAAATATATACAAGAATTGCTCGTTTAAAGATATTATATATATATATTGTATTATACCCAACATCTATTGTCTCTTCTCTCAGAATCGGGCCTTCAGCCATGACGTAGGCTTCATTTTATTATTATTGTCAATTAAATTTATCGTAATAATTATAGTAAGTAATGTCTAGAAAACCACTTCAATGGAATAATTGTGTTTCAATAAAAATTCACAAAGTTATAAGATGGTTACTAATTTCTTCATGTGAGTAAAAATATTAGCAAAACACAATGCAGCAGAATACAGTTTGAATTATCTCTTTAATTAAAAAGATATCTAAGGCCGCTTGGTAGACGTGAAAATGGCCGTGCGACGTCACGCGTTCTTTGGCCCTATCCGCCATAATCATACCACGCTAAAATTTTCAACATCTCCGTCACGTCTTGACGGATTTCAAAAATTTTTACACTCATTTATTATCGTCCGTAAACCGACTTTACAGACAACCAATTTTTTCATAAAAGTTATAATACTGGTTACCATGACCTTTGAACTCGCAGCTGTAAAATATTTACAACAATTTTTATTACATGTATGAACATTAAGGAAACGACAGTATACCTTATAATTATCTAATAAAACTACTGTTTTTTTAATTCTGTTTTGAATGTATTATTTAAATTATAATTAATTTGTAATTACCGCGAAGTTAAGGCCATACTACTCGCGCGTTTCTTCATAAAAGCGTATAACTCCAATAAGTTTGTTTTAATTAGACCTAAAACTAACTCCGATAATCTAGTACCTGAAAATATAATCAGGAATGAGTCCTTTTTTGTTATTATTAAGTTTCAAGCTTTTGTAATATCATTATTATTTTTCATTAAAAACAGAGTACCTAATATAATAGCATTTTGACGGGTTTTTATTTTTATTTTATCTATCTGAAAACTGTTGCTTTATTATTTATTAAGTAGTAGATAGGTGCAAATGGTTGACATGCATGTCCTGATCACTTTTCTGTTCTAACTTATGTATATCCCTTGAAGTGGCGCGCGACCAGATTTGGGATTCGATAAATTAGCATACGATTGCGCGGCGTCCCAAATCTGGCTATTAGATTAGATAAGATGAGATGAGATGAGATATCACGAGATCTCGCTATCTATTTCAATAATTATGTATGGACAAGTATATTAAATTAAAGCCTAATTCAACACGATTCCAACAATATCAGTCTTATACATATGTTCTATACAAAATTTTAGAGAAATTAATTTTTAATTAGCGCGCGCCGGATTTCCCACGCGTGAACAGATGACGCGGCGCAATTTAAGCATAGAGTCCCAATTCTTGCCGCGCCAATCCAAGGGATATCTCTGTGTGTCAGAGCGTGTCAATACGTTTTTATGGACGTTGATTAGAATCCGCTCGAGGAAGACTTCTCTTATATTCTAACAGCACTAAACAATATTGAAACATAAAATTACCATAATTGTATTCCTGAGGGCCACTTCACAGTGAAAATTGCTAGGATTGGGATCTGTTAACTGAAATACTGATATCCTTTTGCCATTAAACAGTTTGAGTATAGCAGTTTGACGACTGAAATGAAATAAATTTTATTTTATTTTTATTAAAGTGTTAACCTACACTTAAGGTATTATCCGAATAAATTTTTAAATACATATCAAATATTCCGAGGTTGGCGGGGTTAAAACCCACATCTCTTAGGAATTGCGCCCGAGTGTGTTGGCTTTACACCACAGCCACGAACGAACTACACTTCAGCATCGAAATTAGTGATATGTAATCTACTTTTTCAATCAGTTTAAGCAACTGCTAGCGAGATCTAGTAGCAACACATTACAGTTGCTGATCTACTTTTTTCCAAGACACCAATACTACAAGGGAGCTCTTTAGAAAGTAGAGATGCCACATTGCTTCTTATTATTTTAATTTTATTAAAGTGTTAACCTACACTGCGACTCCCTGAGACTCCCTGCGACTCGTCTGATGTTTTCAGTCTACGTAGTGGCATGACAATACCTAATCCGTTTTTCGATGCAAAATAGTCATTCCAGCAACTTGGAATCCTAGGGATTTTTTAATATCACTATATCGATATTAGATACAGCCTTAAGTACCCTGATCATTACAATATTATAGTACAAAAAAAGTCACACTCTTTGTCGCGCCTTTGTACGAGGTCTTTGGCACATCTTGGCGAAAACGTAGCAGGGATAACTTAGGTATAACTTGACCGTTGCATGACAAGTGACAGAGTAGCGAAACTGCCAAACACCGGCCACATCTCCGCATTCAGTACCACTATACTTAGTTGTTACTTAATTGGAACTTACTAAAATGGCCAAGGATCGTAGTCGGGATCGGATAGTATATCTATTCTAGTTTGTATGAGTTCCGGTGCATAAGACCGGTATCTGTAGAAGTTATCAATTTTCCTTTTACACTTTTCGCGGGAACATCTCGTTGAAACAAGCATCATTTCTACGTAATCACGATCTAGAAAAGAAAGAAAAAATTACAGTATGGCGTGCGTGTTTATGAAATTTAATTAAAATGTACCATGTAGCAAGCCAGCTTTTTATACTGGTCACATACCCGACTGGATTTCGGGTATCTCTATGCATACTTAGTACCTACCTACCTATAGTAAGATGCAACAACTCGAGACACTTCCAGATTTTTTTGTAGTAGGTAGCTTTTAAAGCTATAAAAATAAACTTGTCCTGACTGTCTGACTGCTCTATCAACACATTTACCGGTGGAATTAAAAACTTGAAGTAGGTTCCGTTAATGGCGTAGGCACAGAAGAACGGAGCTTAGGAAATTTCAGCCATAAGGGTTATGTGGGATGAAAGTTCGTATATAATAGTTATTTGTGTTACAAGGGGCCAAAGTGATATTTTGTTCCTCGAGGGCGTTTTTGTGAATCCTGAACGTAGCGAAGAATTCAATATACGCCGCCCGAGAACAAAATATTTTGGCCCCTAGTGACGTACACTATTTTTCATCACTACGTATGAGAAAAACTACTCAAACTGATCATTTGTAATTATTATTTGCAATAACTTACTAACTAAAGGCTAGCGTGAAAATTTCTAAGAAAAAAAAAAAGAGACGTGTCAAGGGACACCCGGATGGAACGTAGTACCTTAGTAGTAGTATTTTAGTGAAGGAATTGTAATAAACTAGTGGTGTCATCTAGTATTAAATTGATTAACTACGATGAATTATTTTTAGTTTATTTCTATTGCACTGATACAACACCAAAGAGTTACTCTGGTGGAGTTACTGTTTTTACACAGATGGCGTTATCCAATTTATACAATAAAAAATTAGGGAAAAATTCCACATTTAGAAATTATTTAAAATAAAATTGAAAAAAGAAAATTCAGTCTGTCGAGCTGGGATTCGAACCATCGACGTTGAATTTATAAGCGACTCTCCTAACCACTAGGCCATGCAGACGCCAAGTTCTAAGGCGAAAATACCGAATACAATGCAAAATTCACATTCAACAAAAAATGACGTTTCAAAAATGTGTCGTGTCGGTTTCCTTAAAAAAAAAATTGAAAATAGAAAGATGAATGCACACTGCACATAACTTTTTTTTCGGCCAGTAGCTTCATCATACATTATGCGCATGACCCCTTTGGTTAACTCTAACTCTTTGGTAATAAACTCATACTAAAAGCCAATTTTCGAATAGATATGATGAAAAAGAGTATTATTTTTCAAGTTGAAAAGTTGGAATTGTCACAAAGGGCAAACCCCTTATTACAGTTTCTATGAAAGTCTGTAGGAAACCTAACATCCCTTTCAATGTGAAGAGATGGTAGATAAAAACGGCCGGCGGAAAAACAACTTTTAAAACCTTCATCTACTTGTACCAAATCATGGGTTTGTAAGGCGAAATGACGCGATGTGAAGTCTGGTCCATAAAGATAATATTAAGGACTAATACGTGTTTGAGCCGGCCAATTGTCGAATTTGTCGTGACGAAGATGTCACTAACGATTCACGTGTAATGGCTTCACTTAATCAAAATCTGAAGTCCTTGAGATGGTACAAGAAAAAATAGAGTGAAGGCCACGAATTATGCCTTGTTCTTTTTTAGGGTTCCGTACCCAAAGGGTGCCAAGCTCTATTACTAAGCCTCCTCTGTCCGTCTGTCAGCGGGCTGTATCTCGTAAACCGTAATAGGTAGACAGTTGAAATTTTCACAGAGTGTGTATTTCTATTGCCGCTATAACATAAAATAATAAAAATAAAATTAAATTAAAAATAAAGGGGGCTGAGCCAGATACGTGAAAAAGGAGTCGAAATAAAATTGTATTTTTAAACCCTGGCATGTGGGGTGGTCATCGTCTAGAGTTAAGTGGAGTTCAAATATATTTCTTATTATTTTTTAGCTTAAAAAATGAAGAAATGGGGGGGCCATCAAAATTGTGACCAAAACAAACGAGCATTTTTTTCCCCCTAATATGATAATTTAGTACTATCTAAGAACTATAACAGGTTATATATCTAAGATCTAAGATATCTAAATAGGTATGTGTCTAGTTTTAAAAAAGTGATTTGGTCATATGTACGGAATCCTAAAAGAGTGAGGCCCGACTCGCACTTGGCCGAATTTTTTAATAATATTGACTAGCGCATGTTTACGAAAACACCTGATTGTAGGTAAGTATATAAAACTTAAAATATGCCGGCTAATATTATAAAATGGCTCTTTGCCGCAACTTCTTCCGTGTGGAGGTTTCATTTGAAATTATCTGTCGCAACTCTTTTATTTTTCCGAGATAAGTATTGCACACTTCAGGTTCTTAAGTATAATACCCATGCGAAAATCACATCAATCTGTTGCTCTGTTGCGGTATGATTAAGGACAAAGAAACACACTTTCACATCCCTACTAAAAAAATGTTATAAATGCGAAAGTCTTCATAATCTGTAACTTTAACATTTAATTTAATCATAACTTGTGACACTTGACTAGATAATATTATTAATGTACATTACATACATTAGGTACCTACTTACTAAATTTTAAAGAGATGTATGTAATAAATACCTTTTAACCAAAAGTGTGTTTAGTTGCCGAATCCCTTGGGGTTTTTAGAGGGGGGGGGGGGGGTCCAGACAAAGCCACAAAGTGGGCAAAAGCTGTTAAAATTATAAATGTGAAATTGTTTTTGATGTTTATTGGTTTGTCCTTCAATTACACCGCAACACTAGCTTCATATTGATGTAATTTTTTGCACTGGTGTAATTGAGGACCTGGAGAGTAACATAGGCAAAAGTTATACAAAACCAAATTTTCCTGCGGGATTTTAAAGATGGTATAAAAATATACTTACCTATTACTGCATCAGCCAAATGTGGCTCCTTGTAAAACCAATCCAGTATCGCATCTATGTCTTCTTGGAGAATACCATCCTTTATGCCGACTTCTTTACGAATCGCGAGCTTCTCTTCTGCAGTGCATGGATATAACGGATGAGATTCTAGATGCATCTGCAAATAGTACCAAAAAATTTCATTTTATATTAGGTATAGATCCACCAACTTATTTCTTCAGTTGACGGAGTCGCTAGTAGAGAGTTAAGTATTGCCATACCTATAAAAAATTAAACAAGGAAATTGGTACCTATTGCATTTTCCATTGTATGGCATTGGGGTCCTGTCACCAACGCTTAAAGCATGCTTAAAGATATGTCATACAATGACATCAGCACATCCTAAAGTTGCCTACATACAGTCCTACTTCCATGTTTACCTTAAGGTCGTCATTGTATGACTTCTCAAAACAATATTGCTTTACGCGTTCGGTCGTATAGTCCAGTCATTTAAGCTTAAATTAGGTAAGAATCTCGGAATTCGAGATACCCAGCTGTAAGTCTGTAAATACTTGTATATTGACACCCTAAAAGTTGTCTCAAAACCTACATATGGTAGGGTGTACGCAACTATTAAATTTCAAGGTCAAAGGTCACAAAAATCGGTTTTTTGCGCTTTTCTTGTAAATATCTCATTTCCTATGGGTTTTTGCTATTTGTATTTATTATCAATATTGTAGAATACAAAATTCTCTACAAATTTTGTTTAAAAAATTTTTTTATACGGTGAACCGTTTTTGAGATAGAGGGCGGAGAGCGCGCGGTCACAGCATCACTTCAGGTCAACTGGTGCCTCCGGTCGAAAACGCGCCATATACAGTGTGTCCGGACATGAACTAGCGATATTTTAAACACTTATATAACAACTATTTTTAAGTACAAATACACCCTAAACTTGGGCCCAATCCACTTTCCCCCTATGTAGCAGCCATTTTGTTTTTGTACTGAAATATTCTCTAAACGTGTACAAAAAGAATCATATCTCTCAAAGTTTTGGTCTCACTGAGATAAAAATGGGCTTATTCGAAGGGCAAAAATACTGTCCTACCGTCTACATTACAAAACAAATATGTTTACATTTCCATAACCTTTAAAAAAAAATATGAAACCCGAAAAAAATAATCGTAATATCATGCGTATGCGCTATGTTCAAACAACAATAACTCTGAAAGTATTAGACACACAGTTATAAATTAAATGTTGTATTGTAGCTTAGCTCAAAATCTCTTAATCTAGTAAAAAAATAAAAAGGGTTGTCGGGGGTGTTTTTGCAGTTATTTACAATTATTTGTTGATTTGCATGATTTTTACGATTATTTTTTTCGATATTTTTTTTCAAAGGTTATGGAAATGTAAACATATTTGTTTTGTAATGTAGACGGTAGGATAGTATTTTTGCTCTTCGAATAAGCCCACTTTTATCTCAGTAAGACCAAATCTTTGAGAGATATGATTCTTTTTGTACACGTTTAGAGAATATTTCAGTACAAAAACAAAAGGGCTGCCACATAGGGGAGAAGTGGATTGGGCCCAAGTTTAGGGTGTATTTGTACTTTAAAATCATTGTTATATAAGTGTTTAAAATATCGCTAGTTCATGTCCGGACACACTGTATATGGCGCGTTTTCGACCGGAGGCACCGGTTGACCTGAAGTGATGCTGTGACCGCGCGCTCTCCGCCCTCTATCTCGAAAACGGTTCACCGTTTAAAAAATTTTTTGAACAAAATTTGTAGAGAATTTTGTTTTCTACAATATTGTTAATAAATACAAATAGCAAAAACCCATAGAAAATGAGATATTTACAAAAAAAGCGCAAAAAACCGATTTTTGTGACCTTTGACCTTGAAATTTAATAGTTGCGTACACCCTACCACATGTAGGTTTTGAGACAACTTTTAGGGTGTCAATATACAAGTATTTACAGAATTACAGCTGGGTATCTCGAATTCCGAGGTGAACTTACTATAATGACTGGACTATAGGACCCCTGACAATACTGAATGAATACAGGACGAATGATCAATTTTATCCAAATTATTACAATAATTAACTAAACTATGTCCATACAATACAATGACATCTCATACAATTATTAAAATGAAATAATATGTCTTGACTACAATGTTAAAAATTTCAAAACAATCATTTTACAATAATAAAAACATTTATTAAAATTGTAGGCCCGCCAAATTATGGCTTAGACAAGCCAAGACTGGCACAGGTTAAGAATGCATAATTATTATGTAGTTTTTATTTAATAGTGGTTATATATACAACAATATTATAATAATAATTATTTATTATTATTATTATAAGCAACCCATTAACGGCTCACTACTGAGCGCAGGTCTCCTCTCTAGAGAATGGTTATAGGCCATACTCCACCACGCTGGCCCAATGCGAATTGGCGGACTTCACACGCCTTCAAGAACATTATGAAGAACTCTATAATTACATTACCGAAATTCCTAGTTAGGGAAAGTTAGGGAACGGAAACTATCTTTTAATAATCTTCAAAGCGGATGACGGGATATTTTACGGCTATTAGAGCTTAAGGCTACTTTTAAGCCCGGGGAAAAAATTATCTATATCTCTTATAATATAATCTACGGAAATTTCCAAAAACAACATAGATACACCAGGAAATATATATCTCAAATATACGACAAACTTGTTTAATTATAATTAGGGGAAGTTAGTTTGAATAATTTTAAGAGGATACGAACAAAAATACAATCATAAATTAGTAAATCAAGAATTTGTATAAACTTACATAATAACTATGTTACGTATACTATTGCGGCGAATCATAACAACAGGTTAGTAAAAAATGGAAAGTAAGAATATTAATTTCACTACACTTTTTCAATATTATTCCTAAGTATTTATAGTTTCAATACTATTTTAAGTATAATGCTTTCTATTATTTACGATAGAGAGGTATTTTCCACTCACCTTTCCAATTGATTAAACAAATCTTTTAACATTTAAAATATATTTTACGAAGTTTTAAAACGCTCCTCACACTCGCGGGCGCTGTTACCAAATCTCAGAAAAGTTTTGATTACGTTTCCTTATACTCGAATGATGTTATACAACGCGATAAATAAAACACGTTCCGTTTGACCTTCTTGCGTTTGGCTGCAGTAACGACATTAGTTTCAGCAAATGTTTACAATAATATAGTTACTAAAATCCAGGGTTTTCACTTGCATTTTGGTTCTCTAGTATCTTTTCGATATAAGAATGCCTTTTAAGACCGCTTTCACATTAGGTCGCTAGCAGCGCAGCAGTCGCGCGACAGTAGCGTGCAGCAGCCTTTACCAGATGCCTTCTCATTACTTAGTCGCGTGAAGATATAGGTTACTACTACTTTTTAGTATAGACAAGTGTAAATTGAAAAAACACCCCCGACATGAGAATCTATGGCTGTCGAAGTTGTCAATTAATTGTCATTTAACGATTATATTGGCACGCGTGAAGCACTTAATCGAGTAATCATACGCCAAAAATTCCTTACATCATTTTGGAAAAGATCTGATACTCTTACACTGCTGGACCAATATTAACCAAACATAGCTAAGAGCCACCGCAAAGAATCTGGCTTTCAAATGAAAAAATCCGTATCGAAATCGGTCCATCCGTTTGAGAGCTACGATGCCACAGACAGACACTCACACACACACAGAAGACAGACAGACAGACATCGACGTCAAACTTATAACACTCATCTTTTTTGCGTCGGGGGTTAAAAATAGAGCTGTTGCTCTGCTTAGAAGCGGATGCGGATAAGTCGGATGCACCCCACACAAACTACTAAGTTTGAAGTCGAATTATACCTAATAGCTCAACAATTTTATTAGACCCTAAGGATAAGTAACAATTAAAATAATATATTGACTCAAAATAAAATATATTCTTTTTGCTTCCGTAATCGGTAGGGATAATTTGATTGCTACTGAATATTATTTTTTGACCTATGTTAGCGTCAAATACTCGTATTGCCTATTGCCTTAATATTAAAGATTGCGTTAGTTCAGGTTAAATGGAGTGCAGAAGGATCACCCTCTCAATAAAAATTTGGTCAAAAGTAGTCCAGAAAGAAATTTATCCATCCCGACTCCACGCTGTCCTATCCATAATAACGAAGATAGAAGCTTAAAATAATGAAGCTGAGCAAGAGGCTGAGTGGCGTGAACGGGACAATTAGTGGCAAGCGAAGCAAGCCACTGGCATCCCTAATGTAACAAAGTTTCAGTAGTTGAATCTGAATTAAGTCAATCTTGAAATAAATATTGATTACAATACAGACTTACAATATTATCAGGGTTCCGTACCCGAAGGGTGCCAACGGGACCCTATTACTAAGCCTCCGCTGTCCGTCCATCCGTCCGTCCGTCCGTCTGTCAGCGGGCTGTATCTCGTAGGCCGTAATAGGTAGACAGTGTGGGATGTCATTGTCTAGAGCTAATTAAGTAGAGTTCCAATATATTTTTTATTATTTTTTAGCTTCAAAAATGAAGAAATGGGGTGCCATCAAAGTTGTCGGTTTTAGACCATTTTAGTTAATCTCAAAAACTACTTGGGAATTTGAAATTTCTGTATATTATGTACTAGTTGATGCCCGCGACTTCGTCCGCGTGGATTTAGTTTTTAAAATCCTGCGGGAACTCTTTGATTTTCCGGGATTCGTAAGTCACCCTCCAGGTTCTCAACTATACCTATCCAAAAAATCACGTCAATCCGTAGTTTTGTAGCAGCGTAATTGACGGACAAACCAATAAACCAACAAAAAACACAATTTCGTATTTACTCGTATAATATGTATTAGTATGGAAGAATTATTACTACGATAGTAAAGGCGATCTAATTAAATTTAAGAACACAAAAGCTACTATTGTGACTTAGTTAGATAAATTCCCTCGGGAACTTTTTTGTAGAGAATAATAAGTACTTCAATCATGTAATACATAATTTTTATGTATCATCAATAGTTTTCTCAGAACACGCCAAATAATGCATTTTATAGGCAAAATTTTGCTACTTTGGGTTACATTATTGCAATTTTCTTAAGGATCTCTAATTTTTTGAAAATAAATTATAGCCTATGTTACTTCCCGATAACTTAGCTCTCTATTGGTGAGAAAATGGTTCAAATCGGTCCAGTAGTTACAGAGCCTATTCGGTACAAACAAACAAACAAACAAACAAAAAATCTTTCCTCTTTATAATAATATTAGTATAGATTTAAAGAACAAATACTGATAACACCGATTTATAATGCGGTTTGTAAGTTGTGACCAAAACAAACGAGCATTTTTTCCCCAGATGCTAGTTTAGTACCTACTTTCTAAGAACTGAAATATCTAAATAATATGTATCTAGTTTAAAAAAAAATATTTGTCATATTATGAACGGAACCCTAAAAGAGCGAGGCCCGACTCGCACTTGTCCGATTTTATTATTATATGACGTAATATAAATCAAATTAATGAGAAGTTCTTTTAATAAAATAATGTTGACTGACAAAAATTTGGTACCTACTTCAAGATCTATTTAAAATTAACTGGTTCCCACATGCCGGTATACATAATAAAGGTTTATAATGCTCAGGCGAACAAAAGCCCAGAAGCAAAAAAGATGAAAAACATGGGTACCTAATTAAAGTTTGAGATGTAAATGATTCTATGATAAACATCGTTTTTGCTGGATTATTAATTTAATGTTGAACTAGCTAATGCCTGCTTAGCCCGCGTGAATTTAGACACGGTAGATGTATCATCACAGGACAGGACATAGTATTTGTGTGCGTTTTAACTCTGTCTCAAGTCAGAGCCAAAACAGAACATACCTACTCTATACATTCAAGTCTATGGGAATCATAATAAACAAGATGAACGCAGTTTCAACGCTGCCGGTTGTAGGCTACGGTGAGTAGCTGAGTACCTACTAATTTACTATACCGCCAGACGCCTATTTTAGCGCAGATCTTTTCCTTGTTCCTCCCAGAGCGACTAAGAAAAAAAAAAAATTTGGCAGTCATAGGGACTGCCGATAGAAGTGAAAACTATATTTGGTAATAATTAAAAACAAATGAAAAATAAAAAATAATAAATTAAAAAATAATATAAAAAAACAGTAGGCCCAGGCATACATTTTCGCCGCGCCGTAGAGAGGGGATAGCTGTCTACTCTCCATCCGTCTTACGCTTTTTCGATCAGGGTCACGTGTCCTGACGCGAGTTTAAGATTTTATACCCATTACAGAAAAAGTGCTCAACGCCGCTAAAGAAGTTTTCGCTTCAAAAATTGGCAGTCATAGGGACTGCCGATAGAAGTGAAAACTAGATTTGCTAATAATTAAAAACAAATAAGAAAAGCGCACTGTCATGATTTCGTTAGTAGGATTCGAACCTGCGACATTAAACGCTAAGGAAGGCGGCTGTTTGCCCATTGCGCTGTACAAGTATGCTTGTGAACCTCTAAAATGTTGAACGCTTCCTGAAATCTCCAGGTGACTATTGTGAAGGTGACGATGACGCGAAATCCATGTTGTTTACTCACCCAAAAAAGTGCTCAACGCGCCTAAAGAAGTTTTCACTTCAAAAATTTACCTTCATTTAAGTCGACTCTTTGAAGATCAAATCGCAAATCTTTGTTTCACCTACTTCTCGAAGTATTTATTTACGATGGTGCTCATAGTCTTCGGCACTTAATACTGTACAAATGACTGTACTTAATAATAAATTGCTTATGAAAAGTCTTTGCTTTTGTACGTATTTTGAAGCATATGCAAGCAATGGTAGATGAAGAAGATGTCTTCACATTTATCACTTTACGGTGATTAAAAAAATTATTATCAATTGAAAGAAAACAGTCGACTGATAAACTTACAATTTCTTATTTACAAGATATTTATACATCTACAAAATGCTGTCTTAATTTTAAAGTTTCTATTTCCGCATTTCAATGCTAAGACTTACGAGTACACCTACTTAAAATCCTACATCAAACATGAAATATCTAAAACCAATTTGGTAATTAAAGAAAGAGAAATAAAAAAACTCTCTTTTATTAGTCCATTTTATCTAATCAGGATGAAAAACTATTTTCAATTTGTATTTGGACAAAAACTTTATCACAACAGTTTGAGGAATGTCGAAAATTAAATTGTATACTATGCCGTATGCGTCATTTTTAGGGTTCCGGAGTAAACAAGGAACCCTTATAGTTTCGCCATGTCCGTCCGTCTGTCTGTCTGTCCTCGTCGACAAAGTGGTGAAATAAAATTTTGAAAAATATTTTTTTTAGGGTACCTCCCCTACATGTAAAGTGGGGATGAATTTTTTTTTTCTTGACTATCCCATAGTATGGGGTATCGTTGAATAGGTCTTTCAAAAATATTGTAGGTGTGGGAACACCATTTTTCAATTCAGGGATCCGTTTGTGAAATATGATATTTTAAATTGCTAAATTTTATTAGAGTCAAGTGTCCCCCCCCCCCTCTGCCAGCTAAATGGTTGTATATAGGTTACAAGAAAAAATTCACAGCAGTAGTATATATAATGAATTTTAAAGGAAAACTATCACGGCTAAGTAGGGTTCATTAGTTAAGGAGTTATATCTGTTTTTAGGGTTCCGTACCCAAAGGGTACCAACGGGACCCTATTACTAAGCCTACGCTGTCCGTCCGTCCGTCCGTCCGTCCGTCCGTCTGTCAGCGGGCTGTATCTCGTGAACCGTAATAGATAGACAGATGAAATTTTCACGTATTATGTATTTCTATTGCCGCTATAACAACAAATAATAAAAATTAAATTGAATTGAAAAAATTTAATTAAAATATTTCCATGGGTACATGAAAATATTTTTATTTAATTTTTTTAACGGATTACGGAACCCTAAAAGAGATATATTTTGACAGTATTTTCAGTACAAAAACTGTCAGAACGCCCAATTTATTCCTAGGATAAACGTCGCTAGAAATTGGTGAAATCGGCACTAAAAGTAATAACAGTTGTTATTACTACTACGCATAAATATACTTTTGAATGGCTTTGTAGTGTTACACAGGCATAGTCAGGGTGAAACCCCAAGTGTGCCTGCGTAACCCGTTCACACGGTAAATTATTCTGCTGACACGGGTTGATTCCAGGAAATCGCAATGGGAACGGGCCCGAATCGCTTTGTCGATGCCGTGAAAGACTAGATTATGTAACTAGGCTAATAAAATAAAATAAGTTTTTTTTTGTAATTTTCGGTAGTAATAAAAATAGTCTTAGGAAAATTCTTTTTAATTTTGCGCTCCCCAGCTGCCGCTCCTTTATAATTTGCTTAGCTGTTTTTACTAGTATGTTATTAATTGTAGCAGAAAAAAATAAACTTGTGTAGTGTCTAATTCATTTTTTGAACAAAATGTTGTTTCGCAGGTTTTCGAATTTAATTAACAATTGATTTGTGCAAATTCAACATTATTTTTTTTTAATTTACCTATATTATTTTCAGATTATCATAAATACTTTATAATTATGTGTTTTTGTAGTTAGAAGGAGACTCTTAGTTTGTTCCATAATTAATATAAGTCGCTATTAAGAGTTGAAATAAAACTGATTAGGATTAAATAATTTGGTTTTCTAAATAGCATCGTTGGTATGTCTATGTACATAAATTTAAAATATTACTAGCTGACCCGGCGAACTTCGTACCGCCAACTTATCTATATAAATAAAACAAATAAACTATATCAATATTATATATAAGGATTATATTTTTGCGGCGCTCGCTTTTGAGACTCTGGGTCCATGGTTATCGGACTCGAAGAATTTTATAAATGTCGTGTCCCAAAAATTGATCCACGCCTCTGGTGACCAAAGAGCTGGCACTTATTAGCCCAAAGGCTTAGCCTCGCTATTCAGAGAGGTAATAGCGCCAGTGTTTTGGGCACCATGCCCATTAGCGATCACTTGGACGGCGTGTATTTTTTGTAAATATAATTAGTAGTAATTTTTTAATTTATTTTTCTTTAATTATGTATTAATCAATGAATAAAATATCAATAAACTATCCTTATCCATATAAACTAACCAACTTTCAAGTTGAACCAAATTACAGATAGTTACGAAGTTCGATCAAAATCGGTTCAGTAGTCTCAGAGATTATCCTGAAATACATCGTGACACGATATTTTTATATATATAAGGTGATAAGTTTTTCAAATAAAATCTGTATGTTTTTTATACCAGGTAATATCATTCAAGATCAAAATGACCTTTCTCAACGTCACTACAAGTTTTCCTCCACAATGACGTCAGGACGATCTTATTAATTAATTAATGCACTATTATTTCTTCGTGTGGCTATGGTTAACTCTTGATACCGCTTTAATAAAAAGCTTTTATTTAACTTACAATGTATGTAGGTATGTATGTTTAGGTCAAATCTTGCAAGATGAATTACAACCACTTCCCGATTTCCGATTGAGCTGAAATCTTGCATGTACATGTAAATCACCTAAAATCGTAAAACTGTATTGTGGTTTTTGTGTGTACATGTACAATGTGTGATTGATCCTTTCCTTCCTGCATCAGCAAAAATGCAGCTAAATAATGCGAGCGTCATTTTTAGGGTTCCGTACCAAAATGGTAAAAATGGAACCCTTATGGTGCAGTGCTACTTTTTCCATCCGTCCGTCAGTCTATCTATCAAGCTATTGTTATTAAGTTAAGTCGTATCAGTTGTTTATCATAATAGTGGCCCAACATCATTGGAATAAAAAAAAACGAAAATTATTTTTAGTTCAATTAAAAAAGGGGGAAAATCGGGGGTTTGAAATTTCAAAGTAAGAAAACTACTCGTATACCAAGTGGGACATCATATGAAAGAGCTTTACCTGTACATTCTAAAAAAGATTTTAATTTATTTTTATACATAATAGTTTTTGATTAATAGTGCAAAATGTTGAAAAAATACCGTTCCCCCTTATCTCCGAAGTATACCAATCGAAAAATCAAAAATAATTATGGTCAGTACTAGCATATTTTTTGATATTAACAATAAACCTCTACAAAAACAAAGTTAACAATTAATAAAATCAATAAAATATGAATAAGTAAATTAATAAATTTTATTATCGTTTTACTTCAATATTTTTACTTCTGGAGTACGGAACCCTCGGTGTGCGAGACTGACTCGCACTTGGTCGGTTTTTTATGTATATGTCGCAGTAAGATAGTTGAAGACGTGTTATAGCTATAAACCTAGGTTTATAGCTATATGCCGGAATATAGCTATACGAAAGCGATTGATAGCTATCTTACTAGGAATATAGCTATAATACGAACGCGCTATCTGACTAGACTAATCTAGTAAAATGGTTATAGAAGTATACATTTTCTTTGATTTGCGCAACTGGTTACTCGTTTTTAAACCCTGATAAAAAAGGAGGCGTGTTTTGATGCAATTTTTTTCTGTTTGAAAGCTGACGTGATCGAGATCGATCTTAGCTATAATTTATGAAGATCTGTTCAGGCGTTTGAAGATCATCAACTCACGCAATTCCCAAGCACCTGATCATCGGTGATACTGCCTAACAAGTACTATGTTTGCAACAATCTAAAGTTAGGTTAGGTCAAGGTTCGACATGAAAAGTCAGGTGACCTTTGGTCAATATACCTAAGTTAAATATGCATGCATATCTGATTATACCAAACGGAACCTAAGTGGCCGGCCTGCGGCCGGGCACCTGCACCCCGATTCAGAACATTTCGATAACTTCCCGTTTCGATACGGTTAGATATCGATCTCGTATCGAAAATTTTTTGTCGTGCGATTCAGAACGTTCGGTTAGAGAATTCGATTCGATGTCGACTACGGAATCGGCTTCGTTATCGGTATCGACAAGTTACATTAAATTACATGTGGATTTACGAAGTTTGTTGTTTTACCAAAATTTCACTTGATAATAAATTCATGTTAACACTAAATAAATAGATTTTAATCATTTTCGAAGGTCATTGAAGTAATTATTTAAAATGATAACTTGTTAAATTATTGACGGCCAATTTTCAGCCTCTTCGATAGATGGCGCTAAGTTCATGTTTCATCCCTCTGGGTTCTTATTTTATTTTGTTGTGGTGTACATAATATGTTATTGTAATGTTAAAATACGTACAATATGGTAAGTAAACATCTACATACCAAAATCATCCATCATAATCATTTTATACGAAAAACCAGTAAACACAGTACGTAAACAAAAGGATACCGGATGCCCTGTAGCTTTCGATAATTAGTTACCAACTAAAATTATCGGCCGTTCGGAAAATCTTATTCGATAAGGTTGTTGTGAATAGCGTTTGATAGAAGATATCGAACGATATCTACGTCGGTTCGATTCGGTTTCGATTTCGACAACTTCTCTGTCGATACGAGTACTCTGAATTGAAAATTCATCTTATCGTACGATAGCAAACCGAATCGATCGATAATTATGTTGTCGTAAGGTTCTGAATCGGGGTGCTGACTGTAATGTCGAACCCCAACCTAACCTAATTTTACTAGATTAGTCTAGTCAGATAGCTATATTACTAGATCGCGTTCGTATTATGGCTATATTCCTAGTAAGATAGCTATGAATAGCTTTCGTATAGCTTTATTCCGGCAAATAGCTATAAACCTAGGTTTATAGCTATAACACGGCTTCAACTATCTTACTGCGACATATACATCTATATTCTCTATTACGCTTATTTATTACGCTTTCTATGCTAATAATAAATAAAACTTAAGTGTCTGTTTGTAATTTCAAAATAACAGTACAATTATCAAATAATAAATCAAATAATAATATAAATTTTATTAATAGGTTTTTACTACATGTACCTACATAATAAGAAAGCATATTCGGTACATAAATCAAAACATCAATTTATGTAAATTTTTCTGTTTGTTTGTCTTTCTGTCTATTTTTTCCGGCTAATCTTCGAAACGGCTGGACCGATTTTGACGGGGCTTTCACTGATGGACAGTTGATGTTATATGGAGTAACTTAGGGTTCTTTTTAGCTAACTTTCAAAAAAAGAGTTGTGTTTTTTAACGATGTATATCACGATTACTAAACCTTTTTGCGTGAATCTTATTTAATCGATACAGAAATTTTAGGAGACACATGACACTTCATAAACACTTCGGGTTTTTAACTCCTTAATCCTGATGCTGCGAGTGTAACGCCCGTCTATATTTTGGGCATTTATGAACTGTCGTAGACATTACTATATGTACTTACCAAATAAAGACTACATCATTGAAGTATAGGGCCGAACTCCTCAATCCTGATACTGCAGTATCACGAGTTAATGAATTATGAATGCATTCCCGACACTGAACGAGAAAGAACTATTCCATAATTATGTATAAACATAGTACATCGTTCTTTTAGTAGGTAAGTACAACGTTCACTCGGCTCGGAAGTAGCGGGAAACAAGAGATCAGACAATAAATTAAAATACATCGTTCATTTAGTACTTCGTTCTTCGTTATTTAGCCAGTGATTCTGTCGCTTGGCTCCGAACTAGTGCGAACTAGTACAGTCAGAAGACTAGTACATTCAGAAGAATGTACTAGTAAGTACGGAGCGCTTCTTTTAGTGACCAAACAAGAACAAGCTTATAAAAAATCCACGCGAATTGTAATGAATATTGTATTAAATTGTATTGTATTAAATAAATTAATGGCCAAATAAGATTTTATTAATAATATATTTTTTTGATAGCAGATTTAGAGGTTTTGTAAATTTTGTCATTAAAAATGATTTACTTACCACGATTTATTTATCACGATTTATTTGTTAATTGGTCTCAAGCTGTTAGTCCTAATGCTTTGTTGACCTTAATATAGTCTGTAACTTTTTCGGCATATTATAGTGTCGATAGATGAGAAGGTCATCCGCGAATGCTTGCACATATTATATGCGGCAAGGTTGCCGTGTTCCCTTAACTGAGGATCTATGTAAACCGACAGAATGGAAACGTTAAGTTTAAATCAAGAGTAAATAAGCATCTTCTAGTCAAGCGCGCTCCATCTTAGGCTGCATCGTCACTTCCCATCAGGTGTAATCACTAATCGCTAATTGCTCGTTTATAAAATATGCTCTCGTGTTTATTTTCTCAATATATTTTCTCACTAAAACAGTTTGGGGATTTGATCAAATCACTTATTTCTTCAGGGAAATGTTTAAATAAAATTGTCATTTTAACATTTCCCAGGATTTGATAAATCTCTTAGAGAGTTGATCAAATCACCCTTTTTATTATTTCCCTGCGACAAATATATTCCCATGGGGACTTTTTGTAGAGAATTATGAGTAGGTACTTTAATCATGTATTACAATATAATTTTTATGTATCATAAATAGTTTTCTCAGCACACGCCAAATAATGAATTTTATAGGCAAAATTTTGTTACTTTTGGTCAAATCACTGCAATTTTCTCAAGGATCTAATTTTTTGAAAATAATTGATAGCTTACTTCCTGATAATTTTTAATTTTCTATTGGTGAAAAAATTGTTACAATCGGTCCAGTAGTTTCAAAGCCTATTCGGTACAAACAAACGGACAAAAATCTTTCCTCTTTACAATTAGTATAGATAGACATCCACTGCTTGACAAAGGTATCTTGCATGGACTTCCACAGGCCGACTTGCGCCGCCCTTATCCAACTTCTCCCTGCAACTCGTATGGTCTACCACTAGATGGACCGATGCTGCAACACTGTGCTTCCTGGTGCAAGATCGCCACTCCAGCACAATGGCACCCCAACGACCATCAGCTCTTTGAACCTATGTGCCTCGCCCATTTACACTTTAGTTGCGCGACTCGCTGAGCTCCATCGGTGACTTTGGATCTCCACGGATCTCCTCATTTCTAATTAATAGATCCCACAGGCACATTCCGAGCATATCTCTGTGTTAAATAAATTATATATGTATATTTATTATAACCACGCAGAATTTTTTGCACCCGAAACTCCTTAGTCCTTACTGTTGATTAGGTTAAAAAGAGGCAAGAGGTAGGAGGCGGGCGGAGGTTAGAAGGGTTTTCAGTTCGTATCTTTTTTGTTTCATTACTTTTACCGAAGACGGTGGTGAATTATTAATAATAACCGATAAAAGTGATGAAATTCATAGTTTTTATCACATTCATCAAGTGATGAGGTAATTATTAATAACCACCGAATATTATTAATAATTACCACATTTATCACATTTACCGTAACTTAGGTATACAATAACACGTATGTTAAATCTTTGTAAAAGAATAAAAAATTAATATAATTAATCTTCTGTTGTTTGTAATAATTATAACCGCGTCGTAGTAATTACTAAATTTTTTTGCCCATAATTATGGGGCAAAATATGAGAATATCGTTGACGTATGTAACAGCTACGTCATATTTTTTATCAGAATAATGTCATTAGTTACGCTTGAAGAGCGCTTGGTTCATTTTAGGGGTCCGTGCCAAATTGTTAAAAAGAAACAATTAGTCCGTCTGACCGTCTGTCACAACCTAAGGTTACAACTGCTCATTTTAACTAAACTACTACACTAAGTAATTTAATAATGTACCTAACTATGTAGGTACATTATTAAATTACTTAGTGATAATTAACTTTCAGAATTATTTATTTATATTTTACTTAATCATAGTGCTGAACGCTACAGCAATTTATTACGATACCATGTCATGAAGAAACGTTTTGGGTTTTAAAACCTCTTTCGTGAGATATTATTATAGTGCACAAGTGCGCAAACACTGGTGCACTCGACTCTATTCCCGAGCTCTCATAATTAATCACCTGCACAAGATCGACCGATGGTTTCACGTGCTATCTCAGGCACGGGGTGACATACCGCCTACTTCCTAAATCCGAACTAGTGCCTACCTACCGAGAATTTTTGACAGAAAACCCAATACATTTTTAGGCCCGACCCGGAAATCAAACCCGGGACCTCGCTATCCACAGTTGAACATGATAACCACTAGACCAGTGTTTCTCAAAGTGTTCCAAGTGGGCCCCCAGGGGTCCACGGGAGACTCGACAGGGGCTACGTTGCTGCTGTCCACAAGATACCTAGATAAGCTACATTTTGTAACATTTTTGTTTTGAAAAGAGCAACTGCTGAGTTTCTTGAAGGCTCTTCTCAGCAGAATCAGCTTTCCGAACCGGTGCACGGTGTGGTGGTAGATTCTTGACTTGTCATAAAAGTCACAAGTTGGCCTACATGAAATAAATAATCTTGAATTTGAATTTGTTGACGTGACCATGACAGAGGTCTATGAGAATAAAGTTTGGGAAACTCTGCCAGTGATTCCCAAAGTGGTCCAGGTGGACCTCCAGAGGCCCACAGGGGGCCCAACGGGGGTCTACGTTGGCGTGACCATGGCGGAGGTTTACGAGAAAAAAAGTTTGGGAATCTCTGCACTAGACCAACGAGGCAGTTACCATTATCTGTGAGATACTGGAGGCATTAAAAATGTTCCTCTCGCAAATCATTGATTGTAAGGTTTGCGTTTTCTGATAAAATGTCACTTTTTCAGAACTTTGAAACCCCAACGTCTTTTTTTTCAATTGGTTCGATTTTCAATTGGTTCTTCTAACTGTATTTTCTCACCGATGCTTGCCTAATAAAAATTGCTAATTTTGCAGCATGATAGCCTAGCGGTTAGGACTGTGGTCTTCTATTCGTAGGTTCGCTGGTTCGATCCCGGGCACGCACCTTTGACTTTTCGGAGTTATGTGCGTTTAAGCAAAATATAATATAATATAAGCAATAAATATCACGTGCTTCAATGGTCAAGGAAAACATCGTGAGGAAACCTGCACGCCTGAGAGTTCTCCATAATTTTCTCAAAGGTGTGTGAAGTCCGCCAATTCGCATTGGGCCAGCGTCGTGGACTATGCCCCATAAACCTTCACTGAGTGGAGACCTGCGCTCAGTAGTGAGCCGTTGATGGGTTGCTCATGATGATGACGATGATGCCTAGTTGAAGTCGATAATAGCGAAAACGGAAGAACGGTTAAATCGGCCTTGATGGAAATTATGACTGATGGGGCTGTTTAGTATAATATTATGGTTTCATATAAAAATATAAAATATAAATATTACATAATGGTCGTCATTGTTGTTGATGGAGACGACCTTTTTAATACCACTAACTCGTTTTTTTTTTAGTATATATTATAACCACAATATTTTTCTTTTAGCATCATCACTACTGTTCACATTATTGCCAATATCTTATTTATTCATTATACCTACCTGTAAAATCGAGTGACGTAATATTTTTTATCTGAACAATGTTAGAAATTAACCGTTTGATGAACTATAATTTTAAGCATTGCCAAATAGCTGTGATTGTGTGTGTCAATGGTGAAAACAGATGAAATTTTTTATCTTTACAATAAATATTTTAAAAAAATCCTCATTTTTTCCTTTTTTCCATTTAATTGACGTTATCAACTTAGGTTGATTTCCCACAATCTGCAAAAATTGCAATTTTTCTTAGTTTTTACAAAATATATCAATGTCAAAGTCTAAAATAAACGAAGACAAAAAGGACTGTGACGAACAAATTTTACGCTTATTTTTTAACGTTACGGACGTTTTTGCCGGCTAGGGTACCACTCCGCAACGCCCCATAAGGAACTTCGTTCCAAAAATACGCATCGAATTGAGAACCTAAGGAGAAAACAAATAACAAGATACAAAACTACTTATTTAAGTACCTACAATACAACTTCTGCAGCAGTGATAGCCTAGTGGTTTTGACTGTGGTCTCCTATTCGGGGGGTCGCAGGTTCGATCCCGGGTACGCACCTCTGACTTTTCGGAGTCAAGTGCGTTTAAGCAATTAGGTAAATATCACATGCTTCAACGGTGAAGGAAAACATCGTGAGGAAACCTGCACACCTGAGAGTTCTTCATAATGTTCTTGAAGGTGTGTGAAGTCCGCCAATTCGCATTGGGCCAGCGTGGTGGACTATGGCCTATAACCCTTCTCTGAGAGGAGACCTGTGCTCAGTAGTGAGCCGTTGATGGGTTGCTAATGATGAAGATGATGAATATAACTTCTTACTTTGGTGCGGGTTGTTACGTTCCCTCAAATATGGTCGAGCGAAGCAATGGCTGGATCATGCGTCATGCTCGTGAACGGGTGCCGCCGGCGGGAATGGGGCTACTTTCTGTCTGCCCGTCTTTGACATGAATTGAATTGTAGTACGTTTTGTGGAAATGTCATATTCTATTCTAACAAAGATGCACGGGTTAAATCAGCTTGGCATCCAGCTGCCCACAAGATACTCGTAGTATAAAAACTTATTACAATGTAATAGCTATAATATTGTAAAATTATTATTTTGAAAAGAGCAACTGCTGAGTTTCTTGCCGGCTCTTCTCAGCAGAATCCGCTTTCCGAACCGGTGGTAGAATCTCGACGTGTCATAAGAGCCACAGGTTGGCCTACATGAAATAAATAATTTTCAATTTTGATTTTTTTTTTGAATTTTACTACTTGCTGGTAAACAAACTCAGTTTTAATTATTGTTCTAGTGAGACAGGAATCGGGATTTCACGAAATCCACGCGATGGAAAATATTATGCTTCCTCATCCCTCGCAGGCTTAGTATCTTGGCTGAACTCATGAATATATCAATTTTCAATTATTTTAATATCACGCTGAATTGATCTTGTTAGCCTTATCAAAAAATTAATAGTTCTTTATTTTAAATATTTCACGCTCTATAAATTGATATTGAATCAATTATAGCACTATAATAACAGATTTCAAGCTTTTTAAATGTAAGTGGGAAAAACTCTGCAGCATCAGGTTTGAGAAGCTGGGACAAATGATGTAATGTGAATTCTTATTTTTAGAAGGATCGTATTTATACGTGCGAATTCTTCTGAATACCACCTGAATATTTATGTACAGCCCCACACTAACAAAAAAAACTTGAGAGGTGTCAAGGGACACCCGGATGGAACGAAGTTCTTAATGTGCATAAACCGACATAATTTTTTAAAATATTATAGCAAATAAATTGTAGCAGTAAAAAATTAGGGGAAAATTCCACATGTAGAAATTATTTGAAATAAAATTGAAAATAGAAAATTCAGTCTGTCGAGCTGGGATTCGAACCATCGCCCTTTATGCGACTGTAGAAACCACAAGGCTACGGAGATCTAATATTGTAGTGTTAAAATATTGAACACAATGCCAAATTAACATTCAAAAAAGTGTCGGTTCAATTTAGTCTTAATTTTTTCCGTCTAGCCCCCTTTCGCATCGCGCTAAGGAACTTCGTTCCAATTTTAATATAATACAATAGACGAGTTCAAGTACCAGCAGAATTTTTCTTTATAGTAATTCCCTTTAATTGATACAGCAAGTACCAAACATACAATGCCAATTCAATGGTGCGACGACACAGACGTATTGACAATAATAACACATGTTAATATGTTGACAATAGGAATGAAGATACACGCACTTTGTTTGAGTTAATGTTTACTGAGAATCAATTTCACCATCGCCAAGCAAACTTTAACCGAGGAATAAATTTGACTAAAATTAAAATTAATCGTAGCTAATGAGAAACAGCAAACGCCGACACATGCGATTTCAAGATTTATCACGCGAAATAGTATTATTTTTAAGCGCTTCTTTATAACCACAAAGACTTCTATGTATAGTCTACATAGAAGTCTTCGTATATCTACGACCATCCTTGATCCATAACAATATTATAAATTATAATTAAATAATATTATAAATATTATCAGCAAGACAAATTAGGATATTAATTTATTATGATAATTTGACTTTATACAGTATACTACATTAAACCTAAATTTACTCTAAAATTGAAACTACCTACTACATTAAAATTAAATTTATTCTAAAATTAAAACTAAAATAAAAATTAAATAAAATCTAAAACCCCATCGAAGTCACTGCAGTGTGGCATGGTACCCAAGATGCTGGCAGCATTACCCCTTTGGATGGCCAAACTAATCCTTTGGGCAAGGTAGCTGCCAGCTCTTGGATCCCCGGTAGACTCGATCACCTTTTTAGTTAGCTCTACAAAATTATAAATTCGAATTAGTGATAGTGGTTAGGACTGTGGTCTCCTATTCGGGGATTCGCAGGTTCGATCCCGGGTACGCACCTCTGACTTTTCGGAATTAAGTGCGTTTAAGCAATTAAATATCTCTTGCTTCAACGGTGAAACCTGCACACCTGAGAGTTCTTCATAATGTTCTTGAAGGTGTGTGAAGTCCGCCGATTCGCATTGGGCCAGCGTGGTGGACTATGGCCTATAACCCTTCTCTGAGAGGAGACCTGCGCTCAGTAGTGAGCCGTTGGTGGTTGCTTAAATGATGATGATGAATGATAAATGCGAAAGACAGTGTGTTTGTTTGTTGGTTTGCTCTTCAATCACGCAGCAACGGAGTAACAGATCGACGTGATTTTTTGCATTTTTGCATGTGTATAGTTGAGGTCTGGAGAGTGACAAACTACTTTTTATTCTGGAAAATCAAAGAGTTCAAGCGGAATTTTAAAAATAATTCCACGCGGAAAAAGGAGAATGGGCGGTTTCGTCCCCATTGGTGTATCAAGTTGTGATATATGTCATTTGAAAGGTCATGATAATAGCTTCAGTTTATTGTATGACACCAACTGTGAGACTCGTGCAGGGAAAGAACTATGTTATTTTTTATTTTTTTATTATCTTCTTCTTTATCAACCGATAGACGTCCACTGTTGCACAATGGTCTCTTGCATGGACTTTCACAGGCCTCGGTCCAGCCAATCCAGCGGCTCTCTACGACTAATTGATGGGATTCTGCCCACACTGCACTTCCCGGTGCGGGGTCGCCACTCCAGCACCTTGGGACCCCAACGACCATCAGCTCTTCGAACTATGTGCTCCGCCCATTTCCACTTCAGTTTCGCGACTCGCTGTGCTATGTCGGTGACTTTGGTTCTCCTATGGATCTCCTCATTTCTGATTTGATCTAGCGAGGATACTCCGATCATAGCTCTCTCCATCGCCCGCTGAGTGACCCTGAGCCTTCTTATGAAGGCCACAGTTAGCGACCATGTCTCTGATCCGTAAGTCATCACTGGCAACACGTACTGTTCGGAGACTTTAGTCTTCAGGCACTGAGGGATTTTGAACTAGAAGACATCTCGGAGCTTCCCCAACGCTGCCCAGCCGAGTTGGATTCGACGGTTGATCTCATAGGCGGTCCCAGATATATATTCACTCGTCCACAGTTTCGATTGCAGAATTCTCAACGAATACTGGGTGGAGTGGAGCATGAGCATTGGACATGATTTTCGTCTTGCTCATGTTCATTTTCAGGCCCACCTGTTGAAAAACCCTGCTGAGATCGTTGAGCATTGTATTGAGATCTCTCAGAGTCTCTGCTATGACTACTATGTCATCGGCAAATCGCAGGTGAGTGATGTACTCGCCGTTTATGTTGATGTCAAGTCCGTTTCAATCCAGAATCTTAAAGACGTCCTCCAACGCAGCGGTAAAGAGCTTCGGGGAGATCACTTCTCTCTGTCGCACTCCACGCTGTGGGTGGATTGGCCTCATAGTCTGGTCCTGTATACGTACTGACTAAGTTGCGTTTTCATACAAGCACTTCAACACTTGGATATACCGGCAGTCAATCCGGCATCTCTGCAGCGACCTCAATACAGCCCAAGTTTCCACCAAATCGAAGGCTTTCTCATAGTCCACAAACGCTAAGCAAAGTGGCCGGTTATGCTCTTCCGTCTTTTATATCAAATCTACCGCAGCGTATGAATGTGATCTATTATGCCAAAGCCTTTTTGGAATCTGGCTTGTTCGGGAGACTGGAAGTCTTCAAACCTACGAGCAAGGCGATTTGTAATGACTCTCAAGAACAACTTATAAACCTGACTCAGCAACGAGATGGGTCTATAATTCTTCAACAAGGTATTATCACTTTTTTCAAGAACCGTTATGCCCTCGTGAATGACGGAATTGAACAATCGCTTAAAATCTTTTACTGGTTTTCTACCCGCTTTCAGGAGTTCCGCAGTGATTCCTTGAGCTGCTTGAGAACCATACTAATCTCGTATAGGCTGACGTCCGGGATATCTTCGGTATTGCGTCGAGTCAGTTTGGCTCTGGGATCTTTGGCCAAATCTTCAACAGGTTTTTGTGTCATAGTATATAAGTTATAACTGTTCATAGAACCTCTCAACCTCTCCCAAGATCTCAGGTCGAGAAGAAACGTGACGACTGTCCGATAAACTGATCTCTCGCAAACACTTAGCCTCTGTTGCGCTCGATGGTATCTTTAATACACTTGGTATTAAAGACACGAAGGTCACGAGTTTGTACCGTAGAGATCTGCCTTTTAATCCTCTGGTAAGCAGCCGCGTCTGCCGATGACTGCAGTCTTATCTCTTATTTCTCCTCCATGAGCTTGAGAATATGCTCAGAGAACTTTTCGGTTCTTTTCCTCCGACGGGTCTTAAAGAATTTAGACCCAGATAATGGACAGTTTCCATAACCCTGTTGTTTAGATCGGCCCCAGAAACGCAGTCTGCTAGGCAATCGAATTGGTTCTGCAGCTAGAGTTGGAAGGTTTCGGGGTTTTGGATATGAGCTTGAGAAGGTCGGAGAGCTGACTTCTCTTTCCAGCTTTACATTAAAATTCAACGTGCCTCTTACCATCCGGTGATCGCTCCCGATTTTCACCCTATTGATCACAGGGACATCGTCATACTAATATTATAAATACGAAAGTGTGTTTGTTCTTCAATCACGCCGCAACAGAGCTACGTATCGACGTGATTTTTTGCATGGGTATAGTTGAGGACCTGGAGAGTGACATAGGCTTTTTATCCCGGAAAATCAAAGAGTTCCCGTGAGATTTTAAAAACTAAATCCACGCGGACGAAGTCACGGGCATCAGCTAGCTGAATATATGCCGCTTGGTCGACATAAGGAATAAAAAAACCGTATAAACTAAAAAACACTTTCACGGGCTTAAAAAAATTAAATGATTTCTAGTTCTTTTCCTGCACGTGTCTCATACTTGGTGTCATATAATAAAATGAAGCTATTATCATGACCTTTAAAATGACATATATCACAACTTGATACAGTCTGGGGACGCAACTCATACAAAGGTGCCCATTCTCCTTTACGGGCATTTTTGAATAAAATCGGCCAATTGTGAGCACTCAAACACTGAAGGCTCGATTCCTTGCAAGGAATTGTAGTGGGTAGCTTACCTGGCCTAACCCTAACATGGGTAGCCTAAGTATGTCACGCACTCTTTAAACTTTTCTGTGGTGGTGTCGTGTGATGCGGGTTGTTATGTTCCCTCAAATATGGTTAAGCGAAGCAGCGGCTGGGTCATGCGTCATGCTCGTGAACGGATTCCGCCGGCGGGAATGGGGCCTACTTTCTGTCTACCCGTCTTAATATGTATTGAATAATTGTAAATAGTATGCATTTTTGGAACTTCTCCTAATTGTGGAAATACTGGATACATAGCATAATATCTATTGCCGCCGAGTTTCTTGCTGGTTCTTCTCGGCAGGAAGATTCAAAAGCACTTGTAAAAAAGTTTATTTGAATAAAAACTATTTCTATTCTAAAAATATATATCTATTCTATTCTATTCTATTCTATAGTGTATAATAATATAATTGTTGTTCACCCCAAACTATGGCTGAGATTTATAAAATATGTATTAGGTATAGATTGCACTCTTAATCTGTTCAGACTCCAGTCTTATCTAAAACGTCTGACAAAAATCTAAAAAAAGAAAGAAAGGAAAGAAAGAATGAAAGAAAATACTTTCTTAACTTCTATGGCACAATGTACATGCAATATAGAAATAAAGAAAAACAATATTAAAATAAATTATTTCCAGAGCTTTTGCACCCATATCTTATAGAAGTTATCAAAGGTACCGACTAAAAAGCATTATTGCTGCAGTTTTTTTTACAAACCTGCGCCTGGTATTCTGCCTTTACCAGTTTCAATACCCAATCGGTCTTAACTTAAATCTGCTGATTTATGTCAGAAAATATATTTTGAGTGTCGTTTTAACTCTGTTTCAAGTCCGAGTCAAGTCAGAGCACGGTCTTTAGGCCTTAGAGCTAAGTTTTTGACCAGAGAAAGGTTAGCAAGAATTGTTTTTTCTTTATTTTCTTAATTTTCATTTATTAAAACGTTTTATTACTAAAGTACATTATGGGCCGATTTCACCAACGTAAAATAAGTTTTATCCGAGTGTGATATTTTCGCAGATTTACAATGCAAAAACGGTCAGAACAAACTGAGAACTCACCAATTTATTCTTCGCTTAAACGTTACTCGACGTTCGCTGGTGAAATCGGCAGTATATTATGATTAGGTAAAATTGTACAACAAAGTAAAAAAAAAGCGACTTTGACAATGGCTTTACAGATCCGGCGTTGTCACTTCCAGGAGCACGTTGTCGCCGCGCGTTCTGTTTATTTCAGCCTTTAATTTTAATCAACGGTGAGCTGCCTAAAGGATCCCGGCATTCCCATGTAGTCTTCGTTAAATTTATATGCACTTCGTTTTGATTCGTCTGCCACAAGCTTATTACACGAACCGATTAATTTCTGAGCTTCCTCCGTTTGAAGCCCGCTCTTCCATTGTTCTGGAAATAAATACAGTAAAAGTAATCGTTCATAGATCTAGAACTATCTAAAAAGTTCACTCTCAAGGTCTTCTAGGTCTAGTCATCATCATCATTAATCAGGAATCTATCAACGGCTGACTACTGAGCGCAGTTCTCCTAGCAGAGAAGAGTTATAACCTTTGGTCAAGCACCATAGCCCAAAGCAAATTGGAGACTTCAAACACTTCTGAGAACATTATGGAGATGCAGGTTTCCTCGTGATATTTTTCTTCACCGTTGAAGCAAACCAATCACTTACACAGCTCGAAGAGCTGATGGTAGTATATGGTATGGTACCCCGCACCGGGAAACGCAGTGTTGGCAGCCCCCCCCCCCCCCCGCTATGTGGACCGACGACATCAAACGAGTCGCAGGGAGCCGCTTGATCCAAGCAGCGCAAGACCGAAGCCTGCGGAAGTCCATGCAGGAGACCATTGTCCAGCAGTAGACGTTTATAGGTTGATAAAGATGAAGAAGAATCACCTACAAAACATTAAACACGATACAAAACTCCAAAGTCAAAGATGCGTACCCGGGATTGAACCCACGAGCCGAGAGAGTGTAGTCCCTGACCATTATAGGCTTATCACCGCTCGCGTATAATAATATAAGACAGTCACATTTTAATTTTTAAATATCTCAACTAGTCTCGAAAATATAGAGCTTTAAAGTTACCTGTTAGACCTTTGAGTATATAAAGATACTCAAAGTGTTAGACAAAGAGAGCGGCTATTGTGTTGTGACGTCAAAACACAAAGCTCCATACAGTCTTCATACATCGTGAGAAAATTTGCACACCTGAGAGTTCTCCAAAATGTTCTTAAAGGTGTGTGAAGTCTGCCTATTTTCATTGGGCCAGCGTGGTGGACTATGGCCTTAACTTATCCCTTCTCTAGGAGGAGAATTGCGCTCAGTAGTGACAGTGAGCCGTTGATGGGTTGATGGGGATGATGATGGATGAATAAAAAGTTACTTTAGCAATATCTTATTTGCTATAAATTGCCATAATAATTTCAAATCGAGTAAATAATTATTTGCTATGATAATTTTAAAAGGGTCACAGCTTTCAACAACTTTGAGTATTAAATAATACTCAAAGTTCAACAATGATTATCACCCGAGATTAGTTAAAGGAGTATAGATTGCTAAAGTAATACATTTTTTTTAAAATCCCTTTGACATGACGGTCGAATACTGTTCTAGATCTTATACACGCATTATATTATTATTGTCTTTTTGATATTGCGCTGTCTACTGGAATTCACTATAACTATGCGAAGAACAACTAAAACACTCCAAAAATTTGTTATTTATATATGATTTTATGAACATTTTTATGCAAGAAATAAATAAATATGAGAAACCAAAACAATAAAATACAATATTTCATCGATTTCAACAAAAAACAAATTGCCGTCTAAGATTATTTTTTGCGTAATTTTAGATAAAAAGCATTCTGTTTCTTCTTCCTAATCTTTGTTAACACATAAAGAAAGAGAGGTAAAGAAAATAAGTGTAAGTACCTTCTATTTTTAAGCAGCTTGGCAGTTCACCACCATAATCCTCAGGTAAAATTTCCTTGGGTATTTCTTTATGCAGTTCATCGTAGGAACTGTGAACCATAAGTCTATTTGCTAATTTTTCTTTGAGCCCTTGTTTTAATAAAAACAAAATTTTATCCACAAACGGTGGTGCGTTCAATATATGAATACCCTTGATTCTCATTCCGTAGCCTGCCTGAAAAATAAGAGTATTTAAATTCATTATTCTTCTTCTTCGTCATATTTATCAACTCATAGATATCCACTACTATAGACGTACATCTTAAGATAGAAGTTAGTCGGTATGCATTTTTGGAACTTCCCTCGTTGTGGAAACACTGCATATATAGCATAGTATTTACTGTATTGTAAATTTGTTTTGAAAAGAGCAACCGCCGAGTTTCTTGCTGGTTCTTCTCGGCAGGAAAGGCATTCCGAACCAATGGTAGATTCATCGACTATTCAAAAGCACTTGTAAAAGTTTATGTGAATAAAAAATATTTCTATTCTATTCTATTCTATTCATAATGCCTCTTGTATAGATCTCCATATATCTCGGTATTATGCCCCCTGTATTTAGCAACTCCCTGCGTCTCGTCTGATGATGTTTTCGGTCTATTTAGAAGGAACGCACCAACCGTCGGTTCTTCGAACTACAATTATAGGCCTCGCCTAAAGGTGTTTTAGCTTCATGACTCGATGAGCTATGAAGGTAACTCTGGTTCTCCTTTTCACATCACACTCATCGTTTACTTACCGTACTCAAAACTTCTGCTTTCTTCAGAAGAATAGGATTAAGCTTCGTTACAACACTAACGCTGTTAACATTTTTCAGGTCTAAGATGTGCCTTTCAGAGGTATTGTACTCGAAGTTCATTCTATATTCTCCAATCTATTAATATTATGATTTAATTTAATTTGAATAACAATAATTATGAAAATTATTAGGTATACCTACTTAAAGCATAATCTTTATAAATAGCAAGGAAATTGAATAAGTAGCATAATGCTTAATTAGTAGCATATTCGCTGGTGGTAGCGGTTAAAGTTTCTACCTACTTAAGAAAAAGTAGGCTATATTTCCTAATTCAATTTCCTTGCTATTTCACTGTGAACGATTCAGGTTCTTTTTGAAGCAAAATAATTTCAAATTTTGAAAAATGGACTATGCTTTTGCTTGCTTTTAATAGGGATTATCCGAGCATTTGATATTTAGGAAGTACATATGCAGTTTTAGTTTTATACCTACAAGGTGAGGTATTCAGTCTGTTCACAATAACTATGCGCCTGGAATTGGAGGGCGCTGTTGTGCTTATTTACCTTTTTTGTTAGGCGGGCAATACAAAAGCCAGCTCGATTCCATAACTTCGGCATCAAATCACTGCATCAATGTCAAAGTCATAGATTTAAGATGTTCGTTACTAGATACCGCCCTTCCTACAAACAATAGCTCCATAAATGCGGCATGCATCGTAATATCATAGTAGTTTGTGTGAAAACAACAAACATTACTTGCTATGAGACGATGTGGGTACGCCAGATCCAGTGTACTATGAATTGCCGCCATTTCCTAGAACGTTGACAGTATCTAGCAGCGACTAAGTTATCAATCCTAAATCTATCGTGAAAGCATGGTTTTCGCAGCAGTTTTAATAGAGATCGATGTGGACGAAAACTGGCAGCTCAATGTTACTAACGAAAAAAATTTGTATTTACTATGTGATGTGAATGCGATTTTGCAAGAGTTTTAAAGTGCTTTTCCTTTCTGGATCTCGACAAAAGTTAAGTTAAACTAGGTTTTCATTGAGACAACTCGAGAGGTGTTAAAGCTAAAGCAGTGATATTAGCGATCTGCCAAACTTTATAAATATTATATACAACCTTATACCTTATTGATAAAGTAAGTAGTCTGTTTAAAAAGAGAATCTTCGTGGCCAAACAGTAAAGTAACGCTACGTGTTTTACATATTAGCAACCTACATGCACAACTTGACATATAACAAACACAGCTGTCATATCAATTTACGTGTTATTTAAAGTTGTTATTGTTTGAACAAAATGCCGAAAGCTAGAAAAACTTTAACTAGGGAAATAATATTTAATATTAATCAGTTTTGCCAAAGGGAAAAAGCAGCGCAAGCCCTTATTTTGGTCATGAAAAAGGTTACGAACCGTGTAGCATCTTGTAAATAAGTGGTAATATTCTGAATCCGTCTATTAGTTTTTGAGTTTATCGCGAACAGACAGACAAACGCGGCGGGGAATTCTGATTATAATATGTATTGATCATAATACCTGATACAATAATACATTTATTACCTTATTGTTACTATAATTAGGAGCTGGTAGTTTTTGATTGAATGTAGACAGAAAGAATTCTGTTTACTTTGTTTTTTAAGAATTCAATCAAAAACTAAAAGAAATGGATAAAAGGATCAACATGTAACAGGCGCGCTATTGTAGGTAGGTATTACTAAACAGGAATTGTTAATATTTTGTTTAGATATTATTGTGTATTGATTATCAACAGTTAGTATACAATGCAATCAAGTATAGAGTACTATGGCCCTTATAAAATCGTGCCGTCGTATGCGACATGTCATTTTTAGAGAATAGACGCGCTGCTAAGTTTGATAGTTGTCAAGTGGCTTGTTTACCGTAGCGTTAATTCACTCTTTGGCCACACACTTTCTTATTGTGAACAAACTATACTTTTGTTTCTTAATTTGTACCAATATGGCGTCATCTCGGCGATAATGGCGATAAGCGGATAAGCGGATAATTAGCGGGAAATGGCTGAGCGGAATCTGTGTAGACCAAATAGGTAAAAGAGTTTTGACAGTTGCTTTGACGGCTCTTCTATCTATTCATCTATTCTATATTAGTAAGTCTATATCACTCATCAAATGACTCTTTTTGAACTCCTTTTTGCTCGCTTAGTTCTTTCCGTTAGACTCTTTGTTTGTGAAAGTGATTGTATTGATTTCCTCAGTGAGTTAAATGGACTCTGTACGGAGTCCGCTCCGCTTGGGTTGAAAACCCCGCTCGCTCAATCCCAAATAGACATAAAATCAAATAATTAATTTACTCACCATAAAACCGTATCTAAGGAAAGATATCAATGAAAAATTTTCCATATCTCTGAGCTGTGTAACTAGGATTCTGGTTTGATCCTTAGGGCTGAGTTTTGGTAAAATTACGAAATTTCTGGAAAATATGTAATTTGAATTTATTAGATATTATTGTATAGTTCTAGTTTTCCAGTGCCCGTTTAAAGTTTTCTGGCACGATAAATAGCTATATTTTAGTATAGTTCTTGCAATTCACGAGTGCGACTGACTTATGGTTGTGTGTGTGTGTCGTATAAGTGTGAGCGAGCGCAATGCTCGCGCCTGCCCGCTCCCACCTAGGCTTTGACAGGCACGCACACTTATGCAATGTGCATGTACACGAAGTAACCACGAGTAAAGCTCACTCGCCTTCGTGAATTGCAAAAAATGTAACTTTAGTTTTCCCTGACCAACATAGTTTTCTCCAGGTAGTCAGTTCTTAAATTCTGAGTTGAAAGAGGTGGCTTTTGCTATCTCGAATCTATACTTTTCTTTCACTATTTTCTTCCATTGTTATAATGGCATGTTGTTCGTTGGTAAGCGCATCACTGTAGGACGGCTGCACTGATTTGGCTATTTTACAAGCTTTTATTTATTTTCACCTGTCCCGATGTTTGTCATTAGATTTTGCAATTTAAATTTGATCCACTTCCCAGCTACCGATTGAGCTGAAATTTTGCATACATGTGTAAATCGCGTGACAATGCAATATTATGATAACATGGTGCTGATCTGATGATGGAGCTGGAAGGTGGTCATAGGAACTCATTAAAGAAACGACGTATTCTGGTCCTAGATGATATCCAGGTCTGACGATGTATCCAGCTACTAAAAGCTTGTTTTTTAAAAATAAAATTTTTAATTTACACTTGTTTGTTTTAATTAATGTACGTACCTAATAATCCAATAGTTGAATGGTTATATAATGGTTGGAATATAAATAGTTGAATGGTATTCATGGAAAGAAAAATAGGGGAAGCTTTCGAAATCGGGAAAAACAGGGCTTTCTTTTTCAATAGGATTTTAGAATGACCTCAAGACATAACTCGCGATTTAAACGATAGAAATAAGTAGTATTTAGGGTTCCGTACCCAAAGTGTGTCAACGTTACCCTATTACTAAGCCTCCGCTGTCCGTCCGTCCGTCCGTCTGTCAGCGGGCTATATCTTGTAAACCGTAATAGATGTCTACCTATACAGTTGAAATTTTCACAGTATTTCTATTGCCGCTATAACAACAAATAATAAAAATAAATTAAATTGAAAAATAAAGGGGGTATCCTTTTCCCATACATGGAAAAGGAGTCGAAATAAAATTTTATTTTTTTACCCCGGCATGTGGGATGTCATTGTCTAGAGCTCATTAAGTGGAATTCAAATATATAATTTTATATTTTTTAGCTACAAAAATAAAGAAATGGGGGGCTGTCAAAGTTTTCGGTTTTAGACCAATTTTGTTAGGGGGCCTATCTCAAAAACTAAACTAGTTAGGAATTTGAAATTTTAGTATATTATGTATTATATAGTGTATTTAAGCAACAAATACTGAAAATACGATTTATAATGCGGTTGGTAAGTTGTGACCAAAACAAACGAGTATTTTTTCCCCACTAATTTGGTACTTTCTAAGAACTAAGTTATCTAAATATTTTTTTTAAAACTATAGATACCTATAGTTTTAAAAAAAATATTTGGTCTTATGTACGGAACCCTAAAAGACCGAGGCTTGACTCGCACTTGGCCGATTTTTTTTGGTTTGTTTATGGTCATGGAATAAATTTAAGGACAAAAAATTGGGAGAATAGGGAATATTATAATGCAAAAATAATGTTTGGGGTCTGCCAACACTACTCTTCCTGGTGCTGGAACAGCGCCACTCCAGCACCTTGGGACCCCAACGACCATCAGCTCTTCGAACTATATGCCCCGCCCATTTCCTCTTCAGTTTCGCGACTCGCTGAGCTATGTAGGTGACTTTGATTCTTCTATACGGATCTCGTCATTTCTAATGAAGATTTCAAACAAAACACTTTCATAATAAAACATTAGTTCGGAAGTAGTAATTTTTACATAAATACTTACATGGATTTTGAAATATCCGTGAACTCTTCAACAGTTCTATTCAGACAGAGTTCGGGTAACATTCCTCTGGTTGTCAACAATTTATCGATTCTCATTTTAGTCATCTCTACCGAACCCTTTCCAAGTAAATGTAGCAACTCTAACATGTTGCGACCTTCAAAATAATAAAATTCTTAGTTGTTAATGAATTTGTAGATAGTTGCCTCGCAGACCTTGCCCTTTGGACGTTGTTGGACGAATCAGTTGAAAGAAGCATTTGAATCTTACATTTATAATGAACTGCGGAAAATCAGCCGAACAGGAATATATCATGAGAAGGGACCAATTTACTCTATGGAAGGAACATATCAAAGTATCACAAAACTCACGAGTTAAATGTAAAAGTGTCAAAGAAGAAAAGGCAACAATAGTTATTTGTGTTATATGGGGCCAAAGGAATTTTTTGTTCCCCGAGGGTGTTATTTTGAATTGAGAGCGAAGTGAAGGATCCTATAGTAGACTCCCGAGCGCAGCGAGGGATTCTAAAGTAGAATCCTGAGCGTAGCGAGGAATTCAATATACGCCGCCCAAAGAACAAAAAAATTTTGGCCCCGAATGACACACACTATTTTTCATCATTATCTATGAGAAAAAGCTAGGAGTATCAACCTACTATGTATAGAGTATACATAGTAGGTTGATATTCCAACACAATGTATTTGTGTTTTATTTAAACTTTCAATATACCAATACGTATGAAAGTTTAAATAAAACACAAATACATTTTTATGAAATAATTAAACATTAATATTTATGTTGAAAGTATATCTAATCGACCAAGATCACGTGACTTATCGAAGACAACAGCTTCTCAAACATTTTTGAATTTCGATACATTTTTGAATTCTCTCTTCTGATTGGTCCGCGTTAGTGCTTTAGTATGCTAAAGCACGAACGCGGACCAATCAGAAGAGAGAAATGAAAAGTCCCATGGGGTTAAAATTAAATTTTGCTCCCGCTATCCTCTGAAGCCAATATTCGTTTTTCGAATAGGTATGATGAAAAATTCTTTACTAACTTCATTAATAAACGATTAAAAACGAAACGATCCTTAAAGTGTGTTTATTTGTTATTTTGTGCTTCCCTCGCGCAGAAATTGCACAACTGATCGATTCGCATGGACCTGAAGAATCATTGACAGATACGGGCCAAAAGGGACCAAAAGAGAGACAAACTTCTTACCGAGGGTTCTGTACAAACTTTTAGGTCGCGGTTAGTTTCCTAACTTAACACTCTCACCGCCATACGTATATAAGGTTTTTACAGTGCAGCAGGCCATGTGGGCGGCCGGCGGGACACGTCGTTAACTTTACCGGCAGGCCATGAGGTCCGCTGTGATCCCACAAATTCATATAATTTTATAGAGCTTGGCTTGCTAGATAAAGATTCGAAAATTATTGCTTCGATTAGTTTAGTCAAAACGCTACCCATAAAAAAAAGTTTGATGAAAATTGGACTATATTTAAAGAACTATAGGCTAGTACCAAAAAGCATAATATTTATTTTTATTTCTTTAAAAACCAATTAAAATCAAACATCTTAATGTTAAAGAAAAAATAAGGTTTAATTTGAACATGGATTTCTGCGTAACATTGGCCACAAACACTAGATTGAGTTGGGTATTTCAGGCATACAGTGTTTACTTTTTTGTTCGATCCCTGGCTTGTTTTAGCTGACAGTCCACCATTTTTATTGTTTTCATAACAATGTATACATTTTTGGCAAATAAGTCTTCCTCTGTGATCAAACTGTGATGATTTTTTGAAAAATTTATGAAAAAATTCTTTCCCAGCAGGCCACGTGGGCGGCGCGCGGCCAACTGACCTAATTATACTGATGGCCTGCCAGTTAAAATTCAAAAAAACCGATAGTGGCCTGCTAGGATAGAATTTTTGTGGGCCGCCGGCAGCCCACGTGGCGGTGAGAGTGTTAAAATAAGTTTACAATCGCAAAAATAAAATTTGGTTATGTAAGTACAACGGTTTACGGTTTTCGGATTTTTTCCTTTACTTGTACTACATGACATTGCTTCATGCCTTTCATGATTCTAGGTCAACGGGAAGTACCCTATAGGTTTTGATTCCCTTGCGAGTGTAAAAATATGCGGCATAAACGGAGCATAAGATATTTGATTTTTTTCTGCTGCAAGGGATTGCAGACCTGAGTATTTGATATTCATTTAAAATTGATACCTCCACGCATGCCTGAGAAAAAGGGTCTTGATAGACGGACAGTCAGATAGACAGACGGACAACGAAGTGATCCTATAAGAGTTCCGTTTTTAGTACGAAGTACAGAACCCTAAAAACTGTTTTAAAACCTAAAAACTCCAAGCAGATGAAGTCATGAGCGAAAGCATATAAAATTACTAAATAGGTACCTTAACCTACCAAAAGAAGATAAATAAAGCTGATTCAAAATAATGAAGTTATTTTAAAATTTTAATTTGCTCTTTTTAGGGTTCCGTAGTAAACAAGGAACCCTTATAGTTTCGCCATGTCCGTCCGTCTGTCTGTCTGTCTGTCTGTCTGTCTGTCCGCGGTTTAGCTCAGAGACTATTGGTATTAGAAAATATCTGTAATTTGACAAGGGTATAAATATCAATCACGCCGACAAAGTAGTGAAATAAAATTGTGAAAAATATTTTTTTTAGGGTACCTCCCCTACATGTAAAGTGGGGATGATTTTTTTTTTCTCATCTATTCCATAGTGTGGGGTGTCGTTGAATAGGTCTTTCAAAAACGTTGTGGGTGTGGGAACACCATTATTCAATTCAGGGATCCGTTTGTGAAATATGATATTTTAAAGTGCTAAATTTTATTAGAGTCAAGTGTCCCCCCCCCCCCCCCCCCCTCTGCCAGCTAAATGGTTGTATATAGGATACAAGAAAAAATTCACAGCAGTAGTATATATAATGAATTTTAAAGGAAAACTATCACGGCTAAGCAGGGTTCATTAGTGAAGGAGTTATATCGGTTTATCTAAGTTAGATATTACACGTAGTGTAAGTTGCATATTTTTTAGTATAATATTATAGTATTTAAACCATGGAACTCAAAATGTATGTTGAGACTTTCAACTACGGAACCCTACACTGCGCGTGGCCCGACACGCACTTGGCCGGTTTTTTTGAAAATATGAAAAGGAAATGCTGACTAATATTTTTTGTACCTATTCTTTTGGAAATGATTCTTACCCATGTATCGAAATGCTTCAGCTAAATGTTCCTGTTTCTTTCCCCATTCCTCAATTGCATCCAAATTTTGTTTGATAGTGTCCACATCTAAATTAAGATTCCTGCGAACAATTTCTGCTTCCTTTTCACTAACCTCCAGTAACGGTATACTCCCCACACGTTTAGTCTCCATCATCTAGAAATCATTACATTATAATTATACACCGTACAAAATATTATAATAATCACTTCATCTTAGCTGATGTTATTAATGCGAAAGTGTGTTTTTGTCTTGATTTGTCATTCAATCACGCTGCAATGCATAATCAACGTAATTTTTTGCAGGGATAGTTAAAGTTGAGGACTTAGAAAGTGACCATTTCTATCCCGGAAACACAGACCAGAAAGAGCTTATCATAAACCTTACTCCACGTGGACGAAGTCGAGGGTAAAGCAAGTAATATTATAAAATAAAAACCTTATCCAAGTTTTTTTTAATCGACTTCAAAAAAGGAGGAGGTTCTCAATTCGTCGGAATCTTTACCGATTACTCGAAAATCAATTAAGTACTCAAAGACGCCTGAACCGATTTGAAAAATTATTTTTTTGTTTCTAAGGGTCCTATAAAAAAAATCCCAGGTGGTCCCATAATATCGAAATCGGTCGAGCAGTTTTTAAAATACTTATCAACAATAAATTAAATACATTTTTTTAAATTCAATTTATTGCCCAAAAATTGTACAAAAGCGGACTTTATGCTAAAGCATTTTCTACCAGTCAACCTTGAGATGTGAGACAACACTTTTTGTTGGTGTGCAAAAGAGTAGGGTAAAAAGAGAATAATACATAAAATAAATATAAATATATTGAATATAATAATATACATATAATATACATATAGGTACCCAAATATATTACTTGATACTTAATACATTACATAACATGATACCGTACATATTATGATACATAAAATTAGTATTAAATCTTAATATATATAAATTACGTGTCACGTTGTTTGTCCGCGATGGACTCCTAAACTACTGAATCGATTTAGATCAAACTTCGTAACTATCTGTAATTTGGTCCAACTTGAAAGATAGGATAGTTCTTTTTTTATTAGGATAGTTTATTTGTTTTATTTATATAGATAAGTTGGCGGTACGAAGTTCGCCGGGTCAGCTAGTAATATAACAAATATAGAAAAAAGTTACAGAGGTTACATGGTTTTGAGCAGATGATTCTTCACTTGCCGTTTAAATGAAAATACATTGTATAGAAGCGCGGGAGTTTGAAGTCGGTTTTTTTTTATAAACTTATTCTTTCATATCAACCCATCGCCGGTTCACTACTGGACAAGAGTCTCCTCACAGTATGAGAAGGATTAGGGCCATAGTCCACTACGCTGGTAAAGTGCGAAATGGCAGACTTTTGAGAATATTAGCGAGAACTCTCAGGCGCGCAGGATTCCTCAGCGGGTGAGCTATTATAACGTAAGAGAATCCCAGAATCTCATAGAATGTAGTTACTAAATATTCAATTAAGTAGATTCAATCTCGTTTACCTTCGTAGGTAAATAGCGAAAATGAACCTGCTACTCGTATATTATTATGCAATGCAATCTTTGTTAAAAACATTGTGCAATAGGTAGTAGAGTAGGTAAGTTCTCAGATAAAAAACTGTCAGTTTAACATACTTTACTACTTCGCAAATTGTTTACATAAAAAATCGGCCAAGTGCGTGGATCCCTAAAAACTGGTATCAAAAATCACCTACTTACTAAAAAACTGTTTTTCTTGATCCTATAAGCTAATGGCTTATTTACGATCAGAAACTATCCGCGACTTTGCGTAGGTTAGATTCTGCATTTTTAATATGTTTTGTTACTTTGTTTAGGTATCCTTGCCATTTTATACAAGTCATTTTTATCAAAATTGTGACCAAAACAAACGAGCATTTTTCCCCATAATATGCTAATTTAGTACTATAGTATCTAACAACTAAGATATCTAAATAGGTATGTATCTAGAGTTAAAAAAAAAGTGATTTGGTTCATATGTACGGAACCCTAAAAAGCGAGGCCCGACTCGCACTTGGCCGATTTTTTTAACTTCAAACGCGTGAAATTCAATAAACGAGATTCAGTCCCTAATTTTCCCCCATGATCACCTTAATTATATGGAATATTTTCTTAAAAAAATGAAACCATCCTCGAAATATAATAGTTTATAAACAGCAAATTAAGTGAATTTACAATCGATCAAGCGTAAGATACTTACATAAATAAAAAGCAGTTAAATGAGAACATCTTCGTTTTCATAGTAAAAAAAAGTCGTGTGGTGTCGCGGGACACCAGATAGGAACGAAGTTCCTTATTATAAAAATATTAATTTCAAGTTCTATTCGAGCTATAAAGAAAATAATTATTCAGGTATACATTTTTTATCATGATTTTTTTATTGATAAAAATAAAAAAACTACTTTACAATAAATTATCATCATTATTAATAACTAATTAAATAAGGTAATTAACACCTTTATTTTGTTTACAATGATTTATAAAAATATATAATAAAAACACTAAGCACTTGTACTAAACACTAAACACTTGCACTAAATACTTACCCTAAACACTAAACACTTCACTAAACACTAAACACTTGCACTAAACACTAAACACTTGCACTAAACATTTGCACTAAAACTAAACACTAAATACTTGCACTAAACACTAAACACTTGCACTAAACACTAAACACTTGCTCTAAACACTTGTACTAAACACTAAACACTTGGACTAAACACTTGCACTAAACACTAAACACTTGCACTAAACATTTGCACTAAACATTTGCACTAAACACTTGCACTAGACACTAAACACATGCACTAAACACTTACTACTTGCACTAAACATTTGCACAAAACACTTGCACTAATCACTAAACACTTGCACTAAACATTTGCACTAAACACTAAACACTTGGACTAAACACTTGCAAATTGCAATAGACACTAAACACTTGCACTAAACATTAATTGCACAAAACACTTGCACTAAACACAAAACACTTGCACTTAACTCTAAACATTTGCACTAAACACTAAACAATTGGTACAAAAAGTAGTGTTTCTTTCATTTACAAAAAATCTTACGCTTTTTTTTAACGTTACGGACGTTTTTTGCCGGCTAGGGTACCCCACCGCAACGCCCCATAAGGAACTTCGTTCCAAAAATATAAATTGGAATTCAGATTTTATTTTTTAAAACACCAAGAAAAAAATAAAAAAAAAAAACACCAAGAATATGAAGATGAAATGTTAAAATATTTTAGGTCAAATTATTTTAATGTGAAGTATATTAAGTATGTACATCATTTAAAAGTTGTTTATTATTTACATAAAAAACAAAACCAATATAGTTACCTCCGTCTGCGTAATACGTGTTGTTTGCGGAACGAACGACTCTGACTAATGAGAAGGGACGATTGGATACACGTAGAACGATGAGATTGTTTTTAGATAGAACCAGCCATGGAAAATTTGGCGCTTGTTGACAATTGAGTTGAGAATTGACAGTTCCTATATTCCATGATATAGATGGGAAGTGCTCTGCAGCATGAGGATTGAGGAGTTGGGACCCAGAATTTAATCTTGTAGGTACCAAGATGACTAAATGATTATTTAAATACTCAGTATTATTTCAAACCAAAATTTACTAAAACAGTCTTTATTATAAGCTACTAGTTGACCCAGCGAACTACGTACCGCCAGCAAAAATATTTAGTGGTTGGTCACCCTTATCATTTAAGGGTATGAAAAATAAATGTTGGCCGATTCTCAGACCTACCCGATATGCACACAAAAAATTTCATAAAAATCGGTCCACCCGTTTCGGAAGAGTAAGGTAACTAACATTGTGACACGAGAATTTTATATATTAGATATACCTACAACCAGATTGTGATTCTATAAGTCCGGAAAAATGTTAAAAAATGAACACGAGTTGAAACTCTGCTGGGAAGTGTAAAAATAAAATGGTTTGTTATACTGAAGTCGGCATATAAAAATAAACGACAAAACCAACGCGTGACGCTTACCCAACTCCAGAGCACAAAAGTAATTGTAATTAGTTTTTATATTATTTTATTTGTATAGTTACAGTTTCGTATAATTTAATCAAGAAGTCGGTTAAAAATATTATTATGAAATCATGACTTTTTAAAAAAGGAGGAGGATTCGTCGGAATCTTTTTTTTAATATGTATGTTTACCGATTACTCGATGACGCCTGAACCGATTTGGAAAATTCCAAGGGACATACTACTGTCTACCGAGAGGGGTATACTTTCCAGGTGATCCCATATAAATTTTATCGAAATCGATTGAGCGGTTTGTAAAATATCAACAATAAATTACATACATTTTAGTTGCGCTGGAGTTAAGAAGTCAGTTTTTTAAATTTTTTTTTATATTAAATTATTTTACTTTTGTTTCAGATAAAGTTTAGTTGAATATTTACAAGCAGGGTCCAGAAGACAAATTTTCTAGACGGTTAAATCGATGACGACATGATTGACGCCTTTTAAAATCATTAAACAGATGATTTAAGGCAACCTAAGAACTTAAAACTGAAGTAAGTAAACTTTTATTAAAATGAATAGATTATATTCATTTATATAGGAGTTACGAAAACGACAAAAGTAGTAGTGTACTTAATTCGTTCTCAAAATTGTAAACCATAAAGCAAAGTGATTAACAAAAAGTTGAAAATTAATAGCAATAAGTACTAAAGTTTGTATATAGACCGTTACTAATCTTTGATGTCAAGAACACCGATTTGAATATAAACAGGGTAAAGTTTTTGACGTTAACTTTCAAATTCTAATTTAGTGAATAAATTTTTGCTTTTTAAGCCTACAATATTTTCTTCTGTATGACAATATTTTCTTTACATTAACTAGTTCTTATTGACTACCTTAATTGTATAGATAATTAGTAAAACGATATTTAAAAAAAAAGTTTAAATAAACGGGATTCACTTTTCCATTCAGTCATTGAAGTCAGTTAAAAAAATTGGTTGTCTGTAAATTCGGTTTACGGACGATAGTTTCACGTGATGAAACATTGACCTCTATCGTTTGTTCCGCGCTCTCGCTTGCACGCTCAGGGTTAGGCGGAACGTGACACTTTTTCGTGCGTGCAGCCGGTCCTTTTTTTCCGGGTCCGTGCAGCGTGATCATCGATTTATAAGACGTTATTAAGTACGTCAAAAATGTTAAACTTAAGTGATTACTTTTAATGAGGGGTTACAACGAGGCTACAACGCTCCCAACTTTTAGCAAAAATGAGAGAATGATAGAGTTACTCATTGTCGTGTACTGGGAAAGTGATGGCAGATAAGCAATTAGGAGCACTAGGGATTGTCTCTTAAGTAACCCTTCGAGAGATCTGAATTATAATATGCATAATAATATGTATGTAGGAGCAAATCAATCGGCTATTATTCAATGCCACATCACAATATTTCGACGCTTCATTATGCATTGTTAATCGCCACATTGTACGAGCAGACCTAATTAATCACTACTTCGGGAATTGCATAGGTATATATAAAATCTCTTGGGAAATTACCCTAACGTCTGCTTTCTACTATCTGAAATATGGCAATAACCTCATTTCTTTATGTCTCTAATTATACGTATTACCATTTACTTAAAGCGGCGAACCTAATTGTGTTTAGATGAAATCTAGTGTTCCAGGCTTTAGGGAATTCTTTAGAACCGAAATATTATTATCATTTGTTTTAATATTCATACTTATGGTATTTGTTTAATTCACAACTAATAATAAAATTGTTTGTGGTTTGATCCCATATGAAAAAAATAAATATACTCTTTATTTTTACATTTCTTATCGTTCTATAGCAAAATAAATATTTTATTATGTCACTTCATCTGTTACGTCTGACAATTTTATATTTCTATTTCAGGGCAAAGGAAAGTTTTTGCAAAATAAAGTTAAAAGTGAGTTATACGTGTGTACTTAAGTACACACGTATTGGAAACATCGACGTTGTGAACCGAAAAATATTCAACTGAAAAAAATCGGCCAAGTGCGAGTCGGGCCTCGCTCTTTCAGGTTTCCGTTAAAAAAATTAAATAAAAATATTTCCATGTACCCATGGAAATATTTTAATTTAATTTTTTTAATTTAATTAAATTTTTATTATTTGTTGTTATAGCGGCAATAGAAATACATAATATGTGAAAATTTCATCTGTCTATCTATTACGGTTTACGAGATACAGCCCGCTGACAGACGGACGGACGGACGGACGGACGGACAGCGTAGGCTTAGTAATAGGGTCCCGTTGGTACCCTTTGGGTACGGAACCCTAAAAAATGAAAATATTATATTCAACATTAACGAAATTATTGCCGTGCCCACTCCTAACATTACTCAAAGGCCCGCTTGCAGAGACGCCGAGTTAGTTAACCCAGGAAAAAATTTGTAATTTTGACAGAAGCTTTATACGAAATCTGTCAGCTGTCCTTTTAACCCAGAATTAGCTGCTGCTAACTCTGAGTTAAAAGGATAACCCGGAGTTTCTGCAAGCGTGCCTAATAAATTAGAAGGAGAAAGGGAAATAATATTAGTCATGAATTAAATGGCAAATAATATTTTTGGAACGAAGTTCCTTATGGGGCGTTGTGGAGGTACCCTAGCCGGCAAAAAACGTCCGTAACGTTAAATTACAAAAAGCGTAAGACTTTTTGTAAATGAAAGAAACACTACTTTTTGTGCTTAGTGCTAGTGTTTAGTGCAAATGTTTAGTGCAAGTGTTTAGTGCAAGTGTTTAGTGTTTAGGGCAAGTGTTTAGTGCAAGTGTTTAGTGTTTAGTGCAAGTGCTTAGTGTTTTTATTATATATTTTTATAAATCATTGTAAACAAAATAAAGGTGTTAAGATAATTTTTTGTAAAGTAGTTTTTTTTATTTTTATCGATAAAAAAATCATGATAAAAAATGTATACCCGAACAATTATTTTCTTTATACCTCGAATAGAACTTGAAATTAATATTTTTATAATAAAGAACTTCGTTCCTATTTGGTGTCCCACGACACCACACGACTTTTTTTATAAATAAATCTTCTTTGTCAACCCATAGACGTTCACTGCTGGGACTCTTGTAAAGTACATACACAACTACATAAAACTCTCCGATCTTACGCCACTTGAATCCAGCAGGTCGGGCTGCGATTTTGCAGACTACGGAGAGAATACTTTATTCAAACCTCAAAATTTCTAACGGGCTCTAGAGCCTTATCTATGCTGACCCAAAAAGACCCCTCAATCATAGATTTAGGATAGGTCTCCGCTGCACTCCTACGCAATTCTCAATCTATGCCTTCAATATTCTACGTAGGAATTATGTTCTATTTCATTTCTATTATCTGAGCTCATTTTTTTTTATTTGGAAAACATACAGCTTAAATAAATAAAATATAGCTAATACAATAATGATATCACTGGAGCCAGTTAAGTTTCCACGTTTTGGTAAAATACAATATTTTGGGTGGGAGTCCATCCTAAACTTTTAGTAAACAAAAATATAATATTAATAAAAGATAAATAAACATGTACCATAAACGAGATAGGTCCACTCCTGCCATCAAGCCTTGTATTATGTGCATTTCTTGATGGCAGAGACGAACCCCCCACACTTATATTTAAATTGGTCTACTTTGAAATATTTCTCATTATACGTATCACAAGCTCGAACGATGAATCTGTTATGACTTTAATTGGTTCTGGCACGTGGAAGTCCAAACATGTTACTTTTACGTGATATTACGCTTATTTAATTTAGGTACACAATAGGCGGGTTAATTTGGCTGACGTTAGCTGCGTCAAAGTTTCCAGTTACTTCTTTATTAATTTCATACGATAAGTTGCTTGGCGACGACTGAGGCAGGAAAATATTAAACAACCTATGGACCAGCTGGCAGTTCTAGTTTACTTTTCTCAGATAAAGCGCAAGAACCACACCAATTTTCAGCTTCTTATTTTTTAGTGCAGTATTGGTAGACCCTCCACTAGACTAGGTGGTCCGACGAGATCAAACGAGTCACAGCTGGGAGCCGTTGGATGCAGGCAGCGTAAGCTGTGGTAGCCCTTGCCTTTGTTCAACCGTGGACGTCTATCGGTTGATAAAGAAAATTTAGTTATAAAAAATTGGTTGTCTGGAAAGTCGGTTTACGGACGATATTTTTACGTGATAACGTCATAAAGAAACATTGTTGAAAAATTCCATACTTTTATGAATTGAATTGAATTATAATCACTGAATTATCATTATTTTGTATAATAAAAAGAAGGAGTTAATTAGATAGAAGAAGGAGATATTTAGATGGAGAAGGAGTTAAAGAAGGAGTTGGGCCAATCGTGCCTCTCTATCGCTTGTTCCGCGCTCTCGCTTGTACGCGCAGGCTCAGCCGGAACGTGACACTTTTTCGTGCGTGCAGCCGGTGGTCATTGATTTATAAGACTTTATCACGTCAAAAATAATATTTGCTATGTAACTCATGACTAATAGTTCCCTTTCTCCTTCTAATTTATTAAATGTTATGTTAGGAGTGGGCATGACATGTTATGTTAGGAGTGGGCATGACAATTATTTCGTTAATGATATTTTTCTTTTTTTTTTTTCAATAGGGTGCAAAGGGGGTAATTTGACCCTTTCTAATGACCGATATCAATCCAGCTATGATGAACGAATGATCGTTGAGTCGAGTCGAGTTTTTATAATTATTAACTCTTATTTATCCAATCATTATCATCAGATACTGGACAGATACTGGACAGCTACTGGACATGGTGCTTTCGGAGGCGTTCAAACATGTTCCTCCATTTTTGTATCCATCCAGCCACTTCCTAAACGACAAGTGAGCCAGTGGGGTCTAATTCTTTATATCGATTAAGAAGTGGACCTAACTTGAGTACTTTTAAATGAAGAGTATGGTACAGGACAGGACCGTTTGACCATCGAGCTTTGCATTGAAGATGATGATGACACCATAAGTGATGGTGAGTCATTTTTGGCTACTTTCTTGAGGTCATGACTCCGGCAAGTTCCAGTTCCTCATCCATTAGAACACGTCTGCCCCAGCAGGCATTGGTTCTGTACCCGAAATACCTCCTCTACGTTCTGTCGGGCTATACCTATTATATTCTCGCAACTGAGGCAACACTCTATATTCTACGTACAATTTCAGCTCAAACAAGGGTTGCTTTCGCTGACCTAAGCTCCCGCCCAAGTTTTCAGTTACTCCTTTATTAATTTCACACTTGGTAAGTTGCTTGTCTCGGCATCGAGCGAGGAAGGAAAATTAAACGCGCCGAGCGCCGCATAGTAATGGAGTAGCAATTTTGGGAATAAATTGTGTTACCGCAACCGAATTGCGAACGTTCATTGAAAAGATAGTGGAAAGCTGCATTTACATGGATGAATTCCCTGTGAATTTTAATGCAGTGTCAAACTATGTGGCCTTTATTATTGTTTTTTTTTAATTATAGTGGCAAATTATAAAGTTGAGTCGTTGGGGTCAGTACCTGAATCTGGAAAGCGGAGTCTCGATAAACTGTATAAACTATTTCTTCAAGAATATCATCAGTTGGACAAAAACTGGCATCAAAGGTTCTGCTGACACATCCAATATGCATTATTGTATTAGACTGTCTTTTGTATTCTACTCGTATTACTATCGACAATTTTATATGTCAGCTTATAGGCGGGATTCGGATGTTTTTATGTAGCAAGTTCCCTGTTTATTGAAAGTTTTTCTGTTGTTGTTTGTTATTGCGACCATTCCGCTGGTCCTGGCGGTTATACTTGTTGATACAATTTGTGAGATCGTACGGTTTTCTTGTCCCAAACACATTTCACACGTATGTTAAGGGGGTGGAACGAATAAATAGGATACTATTTGTATCAGCTACTGGTGTTATTTGGGAAATCCCTCCTCATATTATAAACTAGCTGATTCCCGCGACTTCGAGTGGATTTAGATTTAAAAGTCCCTCGGGAACTCTTTGATATTCCGGGATAAAAAGTAGCCTATGTCACTCTCCAGGTCCTCAACTTTACTCATGCAAAAAATCACGTCGATCCGTAGCTCTGTGGTGGCGTGATTGAAGGACAAATCAGCAAACCAACAAACACTTTCGCATTTATAATATTAGTATGATACATATAATTTAATTTAAAAAATCTTTTTAAAAAACCGACTTCAAACGCCCGCGCCACTACAAAGTAGGCATATAATTTAATGTTGATATTTTAAACACCGCTCGACCGATTTCGATAAAATTTCCATGGGACCTTGGAAGTTATACCCTTTGAAACAAAAAAGAAATTTCCACATCCGTTCAGGCGTCTTCGAGTAATCAGTGAACATACATAAAAAAAAATTAAAAAATAAAAAGATTCCGACAAATTGAGAACCTCCTCCTTTTTTGAAGTCGTTAAAAAGGGGGTTTGCAGGTTTGTACTTCAATCATGCTGCTGTTTCATGGAGCAACATATCGACGAGATCCTTTGGTAGTTGAGGTCCTGTAGTACGCCAGAATCTCCTTTTATTAAGGTAAAACAGATAATTCCTATGGAGTTTTTGAACTCAACCATGGAGGTTATACCCCTCCCACTATACTGACAAGTGATACCCACTACCACATTTTTGAGTTAAAACTGACCCTAATGCCTCAACCCACTATGATATAAATCTTAGCCGACAGCTTTTATTAAAACGGGGGTAATGAAATTGATGTTCCCATTATTCTTGAAAGAGATTTATTGTAAGACAGGGCTGGGGTCAATTAATTCGCAATTCATATAATTACTTACAGTGTTTTAGACATCGAAATAAATTATATAATACTAGCTGACCCGGCGAACTTCGTACCGCCAGCTTACCTATATAAATAAAACGAATAAATTATCTTAATAAAAAAAAACTATCCTATCTTTCAAGTTGGACCAAATTACAGATAGTTACGAAGTTTGATCAAAATTGGTTCAGTAGTTTAGGAGTCCATCGCGGACAAACAAGGTGACACGTAATTTATATATATTACTAGACTAGATAGATAGATAGATAGATAGATAGATAGACTAGATAGATAGATAGATAGACTAGATAGATAGATAGACTAGATAGATAGATAGATAGATGACCCGGCGAACTTCGTACCGCCAACTTATCTACATAAATAAAACAAATAAACTATCCTAATACTAGTGGTTCGCCCCGAACTGAGACCTCGCGGTAACGGTATCCCATGATTATTCATTCAATCGATACATGACGACCAAAACTGACATTATTATTATTATGCCCGTTTTCACCAAACATACCTAAATCATCCCCTATGTAGGAGTCTCTTTACGTAGGTAGCTCCAAAACACAATCCTAAGTCCTAAGATCCGTCCCAATGTCCTTCTAGGTGTCCCGTACAGGATCGTGATAAAGAAGTTGACAGTAATCCTCACATAACTTATCATAGGTAGCCCGTAAAGGTTAGGGAACGTCAGTGAAAACATTGAATTATTATGTAGGTACTAACGAGTGAAAACGGGTTAGGGGCATCTATACAAATCGTCATCTATCGACGCGAATAGAAAATATACAAAATGATATTTAACTAAAGAATAATTTTAATTGAATAATATGTTATTAATAATGGTCGTTCCCTCCTCCTAGTTCAATGGAATAGTTAATGACTGCGCCATCTATTAGCATTATTGTGAAGCTATGTGAAATTTCCTGATGCTCATTAAAAATTAAATAATCTCGTTTCTTTATTATATTCATATAATTTTAGTATTTGTTGTTCAAGTACAGGATACAAGTGAAGTAAGAAAATAAGTACAACTTGAAAATATATAGAAAATTTTCCCAGAGAGCGTCTTCAAGCGAGCGTATTAAATCGCCACTTTGGAAGCCCCCCATTTCGTCAATTTTAGGAAAAAAATTAAAAAAAAAATACGGTTGTACTCTGTTCCAAATTGTCTTTAAAATGATACACAGAAAACCTATGAATCGCAAATAAAAAAAAATTTCTTCGCATTCGCTTCTATGAGAGCCCCCCTGAAATAAAGATTTTTATAACTTTTTAAGCCATTTTCGGCTGGAGGCCATTGGTTTACATATTATATCTAAATTTGAAGTAATTACGTTCAGTAATTCAAAAGTTATAAGGCTCTGACAGACGGACGGACGGACGGACGGACGGACAAGTGCAAATCGCTCTAGTAAACTCAGAGACCTCGCTTCGCTCGGTCAAAAAAAAAACTATCCTATCTTTCAAGTTGGATCAAACCGCACACGGTGTGCAAATTTGATTAAAAGCGGATAAGTAGTTTAGGAGTCTATTGCGGACAAACAACGTGACACGTAATTTATATATATATTAAGATTAAGAAGAAGAAGATGTAAGAGCAATCCATGGAGGAGCAGTCCTTATAATAGTAGACTTCAAAAAAGCTCACCATACTTACCTACTGCCAATAATAATAGTGCTAATTTTGTTGTACACAATCTCTATTTTTAACCGAATTCTAAAAAGGTTATCAATTCTTCGGAATCTTTTTTTTATATATGTTCACCGATTAATCGAAGACGCCTGAACCGATTTGGAAAATTCTTTTTTGTTTGAAAGGGTATACTTCCCAGGTCAATCAGTTGAGCGGTTTTTAAAAAATCTACAATAAATTATATACTTTGTAGTGGTGCGGGCGTTTGAAGTCGGTTTTTAAATATAAAAAATTCTTTTTAAAAATCCGACTTCAAACACCCGCGTCACTACAATTAATTATAATTGATTTTTTTTAAACCGCTTATAAATTTTACACCAGTTAGTCTGTGGATATTTTGTGGGACTCTAATAATATGACAAGTCTGATAGTTTTACAGTATCCCCTAAGGGAACTAATTTTTTGAGCTGTTATTAAAATATTCGAGATGCTATTATGATCAGTTCAAAAACATATTGAGCAGTTATTTAATTTAATGGCGGTTGATTAATTATTGCGACAGTAAAACATGGACAGTAATAAAAAATCAATTAGTCGGTTATTTTATCATACAATATAAATTCTAAAAATAATTGAGCAGTCCAAAAACTGAATGAGCGGTAAAAATGATGGAATGAGCGGTAAAAATGATGGAATGAGCGGTTCGATTTTGGCAAAATCTAAAGTTAGGTTAGTTTGGGTTTATACATGAACACCCAGGTGCCCGGCCGCAAGCCAGGCACTTAGGTTGTATTGGGTCAATGTACCCAACTTAAGTTTAAAAACCCTGAGGGGCGCGGGAGGAGCGGGTGAGTGAAACAAAAGTACCGAACTTACACGTTTCTTACCGACAAATTCCGATTTATTACTGCCCACACGTAACCGCTCGTTCAATATTTTTTATCGCCCATTTAATTACTTTCCTGCTCAAGTATATATTCACTGATCCATTTCATTATTTTTTATTACTCATTTTTGTTTACTTTACTGCTTAGTTTTAACTGCTGAACTAGTTATTAAACGTGCCATTTATAATTTTTAACTTACCAAAACTGCTATTTACAACTGCCTCTTTAAATCAGTGCCTATTTCTAATTACAAATCCAGTATACTTTGACCTCATTTGACCTAACATAAGGCGCTCAATGAAATATTACATTGATAAAATAAAACCAAATATTTTATCCGTAATCATTTTTTGTCTCCGATTTTTTTTTTGTCATAATTACAATGTTCTTATCCTTACTAATATTATAAATGCGAAAGTGTGTTTGTTTGTGGTTTAGCAATCACGCCGCAACAGGGCTACGGATCGACGTGATTTTTTGCATGGGTATAGTTGAGGACCTGGAGAGTGACATAGGCTACTTTTTATCCCGGAAAATGAAAGAATTCCGGTGGGATTTTAATAACTAAATCCACGCGAATGAAGTCGCGGGCATCAGCTAGTAATATATAAAATGATTTTTGATCTCGGACAGGACCAATTCTAATGGAGAGGATATCGATTGACTTTTGTAAAACTTAAAAATAATTGAAATTGAGTCAGAGTCATGGGAAACTGAAAGTACAATAATAATGAAAATACAACAATTTCGACGAGTCTGAAAAATTGCTTCATGGGCTTCAAAATTGGTTTGTGGCTTGTAGAAAATTACCAAGATTGAGAAGGGATAAGAAGGATTTAATATTTAGGTCTAACAAATTTGTACTCTATGGATTTTGGTTGACTATAAGTTGGAAATTGATCGTAAAACAGGTTTAGATCAAACATAGATGCATCCATTTAATGGGTTGAGTAGTCAAAGCCATTTAACGAACTAATTGTGGGTTTAACTTTTTATTTACGTCAGGTGCTTTTTATGCCTATTTCATAATATTTAAAATAAAAATATAACGGCACCCCTCTCACCGAGCGTCTAATAAAGGCAATCACACACTACCTCAGAACAGAACATCATTCTCAGCAATCGTCTTTTAATAATAATAACTACCCACAAGAAGGAAGGTACATTGGAATCGTTACACAGCAAGTATGGAACCCAACATTTCCACGTCTAACTAGACAAACCCGGCTAACTTTCTTTCCTTCTAGCCTAGGTGCAGCCTCCACCGTCCCCTACCAGCTGCCCTGTCTCCACCAATAGAAGACCCTAAGCAAAATCTCCTTTCTAACTCGCTCATGGTCCATCACTAGGCAAAGAATACACTATCACGGTAACATTGCAACGAACTCACCAAATAACCAATTCAGCAACACTCACCGACAAATTCCACCATAGACTATAAACATTAGTGAATGCGACACGATACAACCGTCCACAGATCAATCGATAATATATGGAACTAGGAATTACGACTACGTCAACAGATTGCACCTCACAAATATCCTTCAAAAATAAAAACTTTTACAAAATACCCAACATTTACATAGATAAACAATAATAATAAAGTTGGCTCAAATTTTTATTAGGGAACAAAATACACCACCCAGAGAGGTATACCTTTTTACACTTGGCCAGGTTAATACCACTTTGAATATCGGTTTACAAAATGTTGGATAATACTCGAGAGCCCATAAAGTTTGATTAGAAACTTCGATGGAAATCGTTATCAATTTATGAAGGTTCTTTGGGCACCTTGGATATAGATACGGTTATTTATTGGTTGCCTTTTTGCCTCCTACAACTTTACGCCTTCTGGTTTCTATTTTTATCTTCCAATAATTTTAGCTTAGCACTTTATGATACCCCTGACAAGGTGGAATGGCTAGCTAGGTACTTCGTTGACGTACATAGGTAGAGGTACGTATAATATTATCCGCGCGCAGAAGGTTTGCCGATGGCTGAACCTCCCGCCTACGTCGGCGGCCGGCGTAGTGGCAGTCATCGGCAAACCTTCTGCGCGCGGCTTATAAGTCATGAACTGCTTTGAACTTGATAAACAGATGATCGTGCGTGTATGGAAGTTGCATTGTTGTATTGAGTTGAATATTGTCATTAGTTGTTTTTCTATTAAAATCAAGTTGAGTAGATTAGGTACATAGACGGTTCCATATTTATTACAAGCTTTAATTTTTATGGACCGGGAGCCAGCACGTTTCAGACCTTCGTTATTTTATAAAAGCTGAAAGTTCCTCTGTGTATGATCCCTGTGTATGTCCCCAATAGAGATCAGAACGATCCCCGACTATGAAGTTTGGATCTTGGTGGCTTTGGGAGATATCAGGTAGTAAAGGTGCATAAATTCTGAGTAAACTTTCGTCATAGTATAAAAGCTGAGTTTTACATATGTTACTTGGGGACCTATCAGAAGATGTTTCCTCAGCAGTCAGACACTTCCGATAGTTCCTCCCCGTATCAGACACCCTTAAACTATAGTAAATTATGAGTATACTTTCGTCATAGTATAAAAGCTGAGTTTTATATATGTTACTTGGGGACCTATCAGAAGATGTTTCCTCAGCAGTCAGACAGTTCTGATAGTTCTTACGCCCTGTCAGACGCTTTAAAAATCTGCCGTAGGTAGGTAGGTAGGCGAACTTTGATGAAACCATCAACTTTTACGGGATATAAAGTAGCCTGCGTGCTAATCCAGGCTATAATCTATCTTCATTTCAAATTTCAGCCAAATCGGTTCATTAGTTGTGGTGTGAAGACGCAATACGTGAATTTCGGGTTTTCAAAATATTCCGGGTACCATGAATTTTTACGGGATAAAAAGGAGCCTATAAGTTAAGTGAGTATAGTCTATCTTCATTTCAAATTTCAGCGAAATCAGTTCATTAGTTGTGGCGTGAAGAAGCAATACTTGAATTTCAGTTTTTCAAAATCCTGCGGGAACCATGGACTTTTTATGAGATAAATAGTAGTATATGTGTTAATCCAGGGTATAGCCGATCTACATTTCAAATTTCAGCTAAATCAGACCATTAGTTGTGGCGTGAAGAAGTAATGCGTGAATTTCAGGTTTTTAAAATATTTCTGTAACCATAAATGTTTACGATATAAAACGTAACCTCTATGTTGAAGCAAAGTATAATCTATCATCGTTCCAAATTTCAGCTAAATCAGACCATCAGTTGTGGCGTGAAGAAGAAATGCGTGAATTTCAGGTTTTTAAAATATTTCTGTAACCATGAATGTTTACGATATAAAAAGTAACCTCTATGTTGATGCAAGGTATAGTCTATCTTTCTTCCAAATTTAAATTAAATCAGACCATTAGTTGTGGCGTGAAGAACTAATGCGTGAATTTCCGAGTTTTTAAAATATTTCTGGAACCATGAATTTTTATGGTATAAAAAACAACCTATAAGTTGATACAAAGTATAGTCTATCTTCGTTCCAAATTTCAGCTAAATCAGACCATTAGTCGTGGCGTGAAGAAGCACTACTTGAATTTCAGTTTTACAAAATCCTGCGAGAACTATGGATTTTTATGAGATAAATAGTAGCATATGTGTTAATCCAAGGTATAACCATATATATATAGGCTTCTTTCAATTCCGTTAAAGTCAATGGTTCCTGCAGAATTTTGAAAACCTGAAATTCAGCTATTATTTCTTCACGCCACAACTGATAGTCTGATTTAGCTGAAATTTGGAACGAAGATAGACTATACTTTGCATCAACATATTGTGTTTTCTATTGTAAAAAAGCACTTTGTAAAGTACTGAATAAATTTTATTATTATTATTATAGAGGTTACTTTTTATACCGTAAAAATTCATGGTTCCAGAAATATTTTTAAAACCTGAAATTCACGCATTACTTCTTCACGCCACAACTAATGGTCTGATTTAGCTGAAATTTGGAAAGAAGATAGACTATACTTTGCACCAACTTATAGGTTACTTTTTATACCGTAAACATTCATGGTTTCAGAAATATTTTGAAAACCTGAAATTCAGCTATTATTTCTTCATGCCACAACTGATGGTCTGATTTAGCTGAAATTTTGAACGAAGATAGACTATACTTTGCATCAACATAGAGGTTACTTTTTATACCGTAAAAATTCATGGTTCCAGAAATATTTTAAAAACCTGAAATTCACGCATTAGGTACTTTTTCACGCCACAACTAATGGTCTGATTTAGCTGAAATTTGGAATGTAGATCGGCTATACCCTGGATTAACACATAAACTACTATTTATCTCATAAAAAGTCCATGTTTCCCGCAGGATTTTGAAAAACTGAAATTCAAATATTGCTTCTTCACGCCACAACTAATGAACTGATTTCGCTGAAATTTGAAACGAAGATAGACTATACTCTTCATTAACTTATAGGCTCCTTTTTATCCCGTAAAATTTCATGGTACCCGAAATATTTTGAAAACCCGAAATTCACGTATTGCGTCTTCACGCCACAACTAGTGAACCGATTTGGCTGAAATTTGAAATAAAGATAGATTATAGCCTGGATTAACACGCAGGCTACTTTATATCCCGTAAAAGCTGATGGTTTCATCAAAGTTCGCCTACCTACCTACGGCAGATTTTTAAAGTGTCTGACAGGGCGTAAGAACTATCGGAAGTGTCTGACTGCTGAGAAAACATCTTTTGATAGGTCCCCAAGTAACATATATAAAACTCAGCTTTTATACTATGACGAAAGTATACTCATAATTTACTATAGTTTAAGGGTGTCTGACACGGGGAGGAACTATCGGAAGTGTCTGACTGCTGAGGAAACATCTTCTGATAGGTCCCCAAGTAACATAATATGTAAAACTCCGCTTTTATACTATGACGAAAGTTTAATCAGAATTTATGCACCTTTACTACCTGATATCTCCCAAAGCCACCAAGATCCAAACTTCATAGTCGGGGATCGTTCTGATCTCTATTGGGGACATACACAGAGGAACTTTCAGCTTTTATAAAATAACGAAGGTCTGAAACGTGCTGGCTCCCTCTCTATTAGTTTCACCTGTCCCGATATTTGTCATCAAATCTTGCAAATTAAATTTGATCCACTTCCCGGTTACCGATTGAGCTGAAATTTTGCATACATGTGTAAATCGCGTGACAATGCAGTATTATGATGACATGGTGCTGATCTGATGATGGAGCTGGAAGGTGGTCATAGGAACTCTGTAATGAAACGACGCAACCCCATTGAGTTTCGGCTCGTTTGATTCGTCTTGACGAGTACTTTGTTTTTAGATGGTTACCAGGGTCTCATCTGATGATGGAGCTGGAAGGTGGTCATAGGGACCCAGTAAAGAAACGACGTACTCTGGTCCTAGATGATATCCAGGTCTGACGATGTATCCAGCTACTAAAAGCTTGTTTTTTAAAAATATTTTTTTTAATTTACACTTGTTATTGTAATAAATAAATGCACACATTGTCAAAGTCATGAAAAGATCGATGAAAAATTCCAATGCTGAGCGACTCAGGCTCATGCAGTAGGTATCTATAGGTATCTACTGAATCTGTGGTTTCAGTTTTCCTTAGCAAATTAAATCCCAAACACCCAGTATAAACATTATCAGGTTTCATGCGTTAAGGAAACATTAAAGTCCTAAAAAAACGAATTTATTGCTCTAATAGATGAATTCTAATTCCCCCTAGAACTCTGTAATATTGTGCGGGATAAAACGTAGCCTATGTTTTAATACTAGGTATGAGCTATCTCCATTCCAAAAAGTCAAATCAGTTCATTCGTTGTGGCGTGAAAGATTAATAAACATCCATCCATCCTCACAAACTTTCACATTTATAACATTACCAGACCACATTAGAGACCCTAACGCTTTGATAATAATTCAATGCCACGTTTTTACGGAATATAACGTAGGTAAACTCCTTTCTTTATGAAACATTGATGCTGTTATTATATATTGAATTTTACTGCCTTTTTGGCCATTTTGATCCCATAAACTGTTGAGGGTTGAAATAATAAGCGGTCAAAGAGGAAATAAAAACGGCAATTTATGTGGAAAGTAGGTCATTCGATGATACTTTCTAATAATATTAAGAATTTTTCAGACGTAAAGCTTTTTTTATACACATACGTCATACATATACTCACAAAGCGATATTATATCACCCAAAAATTATGTACTTACGAAACTTTTGACGACGTCCCTGGTGCAGTGATGTGTGTTGTTTTCTTCGTGGGAGACTTCGGTTTGGATTCGCTGTAGGGACCATTTGGGAATTTATAATTTCATAATTGCCTCTGGTCTAGTATAGTGTGCGCACTGACCTCTAGGTATAAGAATTAATCTATGATTTATTTGGACCTACTTGATTGACGCTATTTTGGCGCTGTATAAACAGTTAAGTGTCAAAGAAACTAAATATTATAGTGAGGATACTACCTACTTGACAACTGATAGTTGATACTTTTTGACACTTCCTGCATCCCTATATTATTACTAGTTCCAGAGATACTCGTATGTCAAATGTGGCACCTCAATAAGCTGTCATTTGTCATCATCATCATTATCAACCCATCATCGGATTACTACTGAGCGAGGTCTCCTCTCAGAGAAGGGTTATAGGCCATAGTCCACCACGCTGGCCCAATGCGAATTGGCGGACTTCACACACCTTCGAGAACAGTATGAAGAACTCTCAGATGTGCAGGTTTCCTCACGATTTTTTCCTTCACCGTTGAAGCAAGTGATATTTAATTGCTTAAACGCACTTGACCCCGAAAAGTCAGAGGTGCGTATCCGCGCGGGATTGAACCTGCGACCCCCCGAATAGGAGACCACAGCCCTAACCACTATGCTATCACTGCTTATCATGTCATTTGTACAAGGACTTAATCATAGAGGTCAGTACGTGGGAGGCTTTCGTCGTCGCTAGATACACTGCGACAAGTATAACTTGGCGCGGCTGTGCGCCACTGTGCTCAACATCTTCAACATTACTATTGCCATTGTATACATATCATAACATGAGACTAAATTTGGGGAAAAAAACATTTTTTATTTACACAATAAACGCAACAGCACACAACGAATAGTGAATTTTCAAGATGCCCATGGAGTATAAAAATTGGATGAACGAATTAGTTCCTCAAAACGCCACCGCCAACTTATACCTACTTTTGGCACTGTAACACCCTATACCGTCAAAGAAGTGCCGCTATGCTGTTTAGCGTAACGTTCCCGTACGATGTTAAGTAAAAACTCATCGGGGTATGGGTTTAATGTTCACTGCTACCATAGTACAAACAGAATAGTAGGCTAACTTCATACAAAGTGGCCGCTGCCGGTTTGAATGTATGAGCGGGCGCCGTGTACGCACGGAAGTTTCACGCACACATTCGCAAAGTCTCAACCGGCTCAATCGGCCGGCAGTACGGGCCGCTCGGCGCGCCACAGAGTACTTTTGTATATATCGCGCCGCTGTGCTAATCGCGCGCAATTGCGTATTACGTCGCACGCTCGCTCTTTTTTGTTTGTTTAATTTTTCAATAAAAGTAGTAACCTACCTATTAATAATCGCGGGCATCAGCTAGTCAAAAATAAAAGTGACAACCCTAGGCGTCAACGCAAGAGTAGGTAATTAACTCGCCGATCGGCCTTAGTTAGCCTACTATTCTGTTTGTACTATGCTGCTACACCTCTTCCAAGTTAACTGCATAGTAATTAGATAGTTTTACCATCACGTTAGATAGGAGTCAAGGGCTATCCTAGTCATCGATAAAAAAAAACAAAAGGAAATACATACTCGTAGCCTCTGCTATAAGTACCAACTCATGTATGATTTAAAAACTCCATTGTTTGTTTTCCTATAAATGCTGGAAGAAAGCAATATAGGGAATGAATCAACACAAAACAAGCGCAATGCAGCATTACATGCTACTATTTATCTTTCCTTTTTCTATTCCTTTTTCCTTAAACCCTTTTCATAACAGAAGTGGGTTTCGATCCCTGTAGGAGCTATTCTCTTTTAACCATCTAAAACCGATGGAGTTATTCATACCACTAATTTGTATAAAATTACGATATCTGGCAGAATTTTGAGTGGCACGGAGATAGCTTTGTTCTGTAAATTACTCTTTCCTGTAAATAAATATCTTATAATATCTTAGTTCTATGGGATCTGAAGTGGCAGTGGGCAGGTCATATCTGTCGCAGAACCGATGGCCGATGGGGCAGACGTGTTCTGGAGTGGAGACCGCGTACCGGCAAGCGCAGTGTAGGACGCCCTCCAGCTCACTGGACCGATGACCTTAAGAAGGTGGCGGGAAGCGGTTGGATGAGGAAAGCGGAGGACCGTGTTTAGTGGTGCGCTCTCGGAAAGGCCTATGTCCAGCAGTGGATGAATACAGGCTGATGGATGGATGGATGGATGGGATCATAGAAAAATTAATAAGAAAAATCTACTGAATACCTACTTTTGCATATTAAGAATGTCAGTTGTTGAATCGAAGTTCAAAAACTACAAATATTAAATTCAATAAAAAATAAAATTATTGTTAAAATCTCTAGATTTTAACAATAATTTTATTTTTTATTGAATTGCCTATTATGCCTATTAAATGAGTGCCTATTATTACTTCAGGTATCTTCTTTATCAACCGATAGACGTCCACTGCTGGACAAAGGTCTCTTGCATGGACTTGCACAGGTCCCGGTCTTGCGCCGCCTGGATCCAGCGGCTCCCTGCGACTCGTTTGATGTCGTCGGTCCACCTGGTGGGGGGTCTGCCAACACTGCGCTTCCCGGTGCAGGGCCGCCACTCCAGCACCTTAGGACCTCAACGACCATCAGCTCTTCGAACTATGTGGCCCGCCCATTTCCACTTCAGTTTCGCGACTCGCTGAGCTATGTCGGTGACTCTGGTTCTCCTACGGATCTCCTCATTTCTGATTCGATCCCGCAGGAACACTCCGAGCATAGCTCTCTCCATCGCCCGCTGAGCGGTCGTGAGCCTACTTATGAGGCCCTTAGTTAGCTTATACTTCAGGTTAGTATACTTCAGGTATAAGGGTGATGAAACAAAAAGTTGCATAATAATTGAATGCTTTATTTTTTTTTAATAAATTGATATTTTACAAAGTTACTATTCACATGAAAATTGTTACACCTACATATATCTTTGATATTAACAGTTTACGAGTAGATTAAGGTAAAAGATGTCACACATCATACTACATTATAACTCTAGAACTTATAATAAATATTTACAAAATGTACATTAATTGTAGAGATTTTTTTAAATAAATTCGACGTCGTAATATTTAATTTCAATGAAAATGGGTTGAATTAAAATTAACGTTGAAAAATATTTATTATAATCATTGACATAATATAGCTATTTATGCAACTGCATCGTAATGAGGGTCATTTTAATTCGAGTGCTGTTTTTTGATACGAGGCTTGCCGAGTATCAAAATAGGATAGTACGAGAATTAAAATGACTAATTACGTTCAGTTGCATACAAGATTTTATCTACGACAAGGAAAATAAAATCATTAACGAAATACGCCGTAGGCTGAATAAAGTAACAAAAAGTAACTCCGTAAGCCGCCACCAGCTGCCTGTGGCGCCTCTGTCAACAAAAAGTAACTCCGTAAGCCGCCACCAGACGCCTGTGGCGCCTCTGTCGTATGAACGGTACAAAAGTGCCAGAACTCAGAGCCTTAGCTTTAGGTATCCTATTTTAAGAAGATAACCATTTCGATTCAGCTCCCATACAACGAGCTGCATCGAAATGAGAAGCAAAACCGAAAGAGGGTTCATTTCGATTCAGCTGTCAAATTCGAAATTGGAACTTTTCGATGCTGGAGTAGATAAATACTATTATAATGTTTGCGCAGTAATGTGAAACTTACTCATTATTTTTGCGGAAATTCTAAGCTTGAAATCTGAATGGTGCGATTGGCTTGTTATTCTGACATAATTAAGTATGTGAATAAATGAGATACCGTATAAATCTGGGGGCCGTTTGTGCCCCGCCAAGACGAGCTAAGCTAAGCGCAAGGGCACTACGACCTACCTTTTCTCTAAGCGCTGCGTCGTTTTTTTGAACCCTCATAACTTAGGTTTGGATTATACCAAACTAGCTGATGCCCGCGACTTCGTCTGCGTGGATTTAGTTTTTAAAATCCCTCGGGAACTCTTTGATTTTCCGGGATAAAAAGTAGCCTGTGTGATGCAAAATTCACGTCGATCCGTAGCCCTGTTGCAGCGTGATTGAAGGACAAACCAACAAACAAACACACTTTCGCATGTATAATATTAGTAAGGATTTTCTGCCGCTTCGTTATTACAAGAACTATTGTTTAACACTCTCAACGCCATACGTATATAAGGTTTTTACAGTGCAGCAGACCATGTGGGCGGCGCGCGGGCCATGCGATTTCTTTCAGCTCACGCCACGCTCGATTTTGAGTAACTTTTGCAGCACGCCATGTGAGCTGGCGGTGGGACACGTCGTTAACTTTACCGGCAGGCCATGAGGTCCGCTGTGATCCCACAAATTCATATAATTTTATAGAGCTTGGCTTACTAGATAAAGATTAGAAAATTATTGCTTCGATTAGTTTAGTCAAAACGCTACTCATAAAAAATAATTTGATGAAAATTGGACTATATTTAAAGAACTATAGGGGTGAAAACTAAGTAAGTAAAACTAGTACCAAAAAGCATTATATTTATTTTTATTTCTTTAAAAACCAATTAAAATCAAAAATCTTAATGTTAATATTTATTAGAAAAAATAAGGTTTAATTTGAACATGGATTTCTGCGTAACATTGGCCACAAACACTAGATTGAGTTGGGCATTTCAGGCATACAGTGTTTACTTTTTTGTTCGATCCCTGGCTTGTTTTAGCTGACAGTCCACCATTTTTATTGTTTTCATAACAATGTATACATTTTTGGTTAATAAGTCTTCCTCTATGATCAAACTGTGATGATTTTTTGAAAAATTTATGAAAAAATTCTTTCCCAGCAGGCCACGTGGGCGGCGCGCGGCCAACTGACCTAATTATACTGATGGCGTGCCCTGAAAATTTTTGACAAGCAACGACAAGAAAAATTACAGCAAATTTGGCGCGATAGTTGTGGTATGCCAGCCGCCCACATGGCCTGCCAGTTAAAATTCAAAAAACCGATAGTGGCCTGCTAGGCTCGAATTTTTGTGTCGAGTGTTAACAGAAAAGTAATGAACAGTGAATAAATTTTTCACCTTACGCCCAGGTGAATGTAGCGAAATGGCCCAGTCACATATATTCACTAAAGTGCAGAGTTTGTAAAGTTAGGGCTTGTAGAGTTAGGGCGTATAGAGTTGAAGAAAGCTTGACACTACGTGAGATCTGATAACTTTTTGACAGTGCGAGCCATATTGGCAACGCGTCTTGGCAACATTTTACATGAAAATGTTTTTGGTGGGAGAAATACACACATCAAAAGTGTCTAGGGATCAAGCATTTTTATGCGGATTTCTTGAGATTGAGATGTGGCTTTGTAATAAATTTATGATTTTATAAATTTATATGGATCCTTTTTGGTGCATTTCATAATTTCATAATCAGCGATTAAAATCCTGCCAGGAAGTCCATCCTTATAGTGGTGGAACCATCATGGTATGGGCGGGTATTTGGATCGGCGGAAGAACTGAGTTGATTTGGATCAGAGGCAACCTCAACGCTCAAATTTATGCTGAGACGATTGTATCAGACGTCATCGTTCCTCTACAAGTGCAAATCGGTCCCTTATTTCAGTTAATGCATGATAATGCACGACCGCACACCGCAAGAGTTGTAAGACAGACTCTCGCCGCAGCTAACATCAATGTCCTGCCCTGGCCTGCTCAGTCGCCAGACTTGAACCCGATTGAGCATGCATGGGATATGCTACAGAGAAGAGCTCTGCCGAATATGGAGGGTATCCAGTGGCAAGAAGACCTTTTTTTGTTGTTGCAACGAACATGGGCGGCCATTCCACAGCGTGATTTGGATGAACTCATTTTGAGTATGCCAAACCGATGTTCTTGTGTTGTTAGTGTTCGCGGTAGAAACACGGATTATTAATTGTTTAAGTTACCCAATAAAATTTTAAAGAAAACTGTTATTTCAGTCTTTTTTTCGAACTTTAATGTTAGTGGTTCAAATGTCAAAAATCCCTTTATTAGGAAAATGGCAAATTTCTTTATTAATGCAAAGGTGACTTGGTTTATCGTTACTGTGACAAACGAAAACACTTTATTTGATGAATCCTTAAAGAAAATTTTAATTAATATCAATCAGGAGAAAAGTTATTGCAAAAATATATGTTGATCCCTAGACACTTTTGATGTGTGTATTTTATTTTTTATATTCATTGCTAACGCGATTATTAATTATTAGTTTTACATTAGTAAAACTTTTGATATTATTTGTAGATTGTCGCCTTTTGAGTATAGGCGTTATTATTTCACCAAGATAAACTGCCTCATCTTGTCATAAGGTAAAGGTAAGGCTCATTATTATTTGCACAAGGGATCAATCTAGCTGTTAAGCGCAGCAATGTAGCCAGGATGCTTGGCGCCATTTAATTAGCTATAGAATTTATTGTTAAAACATTTTTCAACGTTAACTTTAAGTTCTGAGAATGCGCTTTTTTATTAATTGTTTGTAATAGAATCACAGCCAGTAAATTAACATAAATGACAAAGTCAAATTCCAAAAAATGAATATGTACAGATAGAAGTTATGTACTTACATGCTCAAGCATTTCTGGAAGGGCGTTGTATGCTACCATATCAACTAATGAACCTTTTGGTTCCTTCTTAGTTACAATAGCTATGATTTCTTCTTCAGGCGGCGGCGGAGGAAAATCAGAACTCGATTCCATCGCCAACGACATCTCATCTACACTTAAAACTACCTCCCTATTATCAATATCAATTCTATTACGTTCTACTGTAGAACTATCCTCCATTATACTATACAAATTTTCGGATTTACCTTTATTATACATTTGTCAAGAGCTCATGTAAAACGCTTCACTAATGTTAACCTCATCGTTGACAGTATTGCTTTTGTGTGACCACTCTTTTTGCTGATGCTTTATCCTATAAATTATTTCATCGTGTATCACACCGAAACACATCGCAGTCAAAGCTAATCCCGTTAGAGTGTACGCGGAACAAAACCACAAAACGGTGGAATTAATCGTGTAATATCTGACACCATTGATTGCGGTGTAGCTCATTCCGGGAATAATACTACCGAACCCGATAGTGCTCAGGGCCATGAAACAAAAATAGAAACCATCTACTATACTCATATTATCTAAATTATAAAGTACGATAGCGCCTAATGATATATAAATGAAAATCGCTGCAAGACAAAGTAACACCGGAGCCAGTATACTCAGACCGTGCATGGATAATTTTGAGTCAGTGTCTGGCCAGCTAATGACGTCATCTTTTGCCATGCTTGTTGTAGGCCTCTCTGATATTGACGAGTCTTTTTGGCTGTCCGTTTTCAAAACGTAGCATTCTTCTGTGGGCGTTTTGCTTGTGCTTTGACTGTTTAGATTTTCTTCTTGCTGACGTTTCAGTTTCATTCTTCGTTCTTTTTCAGCCATTCTTCTTTCGTCGTAGCAGCAGTAACCACAGTTTGAACAAAGGCAGCAACACAATGCTCTACTAAAAACGCTTCTCGCCATTTTTGATAATAATGATCCAACACTTGAAAGGTAAACAAGAGTCAACGGGATTCCAATGAGAGCATACGCGATGGTTACGCCTTTTCCCAATATTGTTCTCGGTGCGATGTTGCCATAACCTGTAAAAAGAGTGATTTATTTAAACTTGCATTCAATGCTGCTAGAGTATTGTTGCCTATTAACACAAACGCATGTTACTTGCGTTTTTTATATTACGGTTTCAGTTACTATCACCACTTTTTTCCTTTTTTTGAATAGCGAGCAAACGAGCAGGGTCATCTGATGTTAAGTGATTACCGCCGCCCATGAACATTTGTAGCACCAGAGGCACCACCAATGCGTTGCCGGCTTTTGAGGAATTTTTTGGTCCACCCCTTGAATAACCCCATGTTGTAATTAAGCGGGAACACCGTTAATGGGAGTTGGTTCCATAGTTTGGTAGGATCAAAGTACTCCAGGCACCCAGGTGGTGAGGGTGAAATTGCTTTCGGTGGTGTGCGGTGCGGTTGTAGAAGAGACAGAAGAAGAAGTTGTAGAAGAGAGAGGGAGGGATAAAGTCAAATAGCTCTTCAAAACACTCCCCTTTATATTATAGCCGATGATAGAACACGCAGAGAGAGCTTAGGTCTCTGCGGTGCTCCAGGCTTTCCAGTGAGCTAGTTAATTTGGGTTTGTCCATAAGCCGAACTGCCTTCTTTTGAATCCGGTCAAATGGAAGGAGGTGCTGCTACTAGGTACTATTCATTCATTCTTAACCAGTTGCGAAGTTCAGATAATTTTACATCATTCGATCTGTATAAAAACTTGTGTGCTGTGAAATCAAATGAGTAATATTATAAGCCGATACTGATCCAAATTGCAGGGAAACTTTTGGACGAAAAAGAGAAGTTTGTTGTTTGTTTGTCGAAAAACGAAATAATATAAGTTAGGGGTTTAGACAGGATTTTAAATACCTATGCCTATAACTAAATCTAATTATATATTAAGTAGGGATTTCACCAATTTAGGTGTGTGTGGGATCCTGATACTTAAATATAATAATAATAAAGGCTGCCTTAAAATAAGAGCTATAATAAAAGCAGCTTAGAATTCTGATTTTTGAAGAAGGTATAATTCAGTGCCAACTTCACCATCGTCCATTAACGTTAAAACAAATGCTAAAAAACTAATGCAAATGTTCTGACAGTTTTTGTATTAAAAATCTGTCATTAATTAAAAGTCATCAATTAAATGTTACTCGACGATGGTGTAATTAGCACTAAAATATATACTCGTTATAGTACCTGAGCAAAAAATATACGAAGATATTAAAAAATGCGTGAGTGTCGTTGAACACTCGATTGAAACGAAGTGCCTTTTAATAATAAATTAATAATAAAAATAAATAAAATAAAAAATAATAATCTGATGTTAGGATTCGAACCCCCGAACCGATATTTTCACTACTTCGTTTATCCACTACGCCACCAAAGCTATAATGGAACGTGCGTAATAAACGAAGGCAACTAGTATCGTGGTGGAAAATTCTTACACTTTTTTTCACCTAGCCTCCATTCGCCAAACCTTCCGAAAAGGAACTTCGTTCCAAATATTTATTGCTAGCGCATATCTTTATTTGGCCCAAAACCACCGTGAATAAATGAGTACTATAGAAATATTAAACAAACAATGAAACTTACCTATTGTAGTTAGAACGGTTAGAGAGTAGAAAAATGCGAGTGCCAAATTCCAGTCATGCTCTTCATAGTGGTTGCTAATGTCATTCCCGGTAAATTCGCCGAGAGCCATTTCTCTGTAGCTAACGCCATACTGCGATGCCATTTCTGTTGTCACCCTCTGCATCAACTCATTTTGAAACTTTAGAATTTCCTGAGCAGCTAACCGCGTCCAATTTTCTCTGTACAAAATGTTTAATGATACTGTTATTTCCCAGATATTTTCAACTGCTTTACTTCTCGCATCCCAGAAATAGTTTGCTGAGAGCGTTAAGTTTCCATTATCGTAGTCGTCTTCTGGGTCCTTTTTGTTCGGGTCTTTACTGCTGTCTTCTTTGTGTGTTATTTTTTGTTTATCTGGTAATATTCTAGGCCTTGCTGGCACTTCTGCGCCTCCTTCGATCGCAAGGAATATAACTGAACCAAGAAAAGTATATGCTAGTAGTATAGAAAATATTATGCTATTCGTCAAAGAACCGATAAGGAATTGTTTTCGTCGGTACTTGGTTGTTTTAAAACAAAAGCAGCAAACAACTTTCTGTCGCGGTGTTTGTACCCTCTTTTTGTTATTAGATGCCATGGAATCGGAATCTTGGCATTTATCCAAAGGGATTCCCCCATTGAGAGATGGCTTTGCTAACGTATATTGTTCGAATCGGTTGATTGCTTCTCTATCCAATACTACATGGTTGATATCCATTTTCGCCTGTTATTTTCCAACTTTGTTTGCTGACGACATTATCTTTTCGTTGTGGTTTTCATCTGTAACAAAGAATAATCCACATTATTACACAAGAATTATAATCTTCCTCTTTTCTAAGTGGATTGTCATTTTTCAAAGTCTTTTAGGGCGGAGAGAAAATGAGTGACAAATGAAAAAATATTATGAAGTAGGTAAGTGAATGATTAATGTTGGGGTAAGATCCCGGCTTTACTACGGCGAATAACTTTGATATACCTAAAGCTCTTATATTTGTGCGTAATTGAATAAAATATATCATGTTCGTTGAGTCTAAAAAGTCTTAGTATTAATATTCTTAATATTTTAGAGTCTTAATATTTTTCATAAAATAAATGTAGTTAAAGTATCGTTAAAGTAATTAAAGTAGTTTTTCAAGATTAGTGACAGATGTCACTAATCTTGAAAAAATCACCTCCACATAAGCTCAAATTATGATTACTTTAATGACAGTATTAGCCATAAGCCACGTTTTTAAATTTTAACCACTTTGTGTCTTTTTATCTGAAAAAAAATGAAATTGCGATATTTTGTAGTTATATAATATTAAAAGTAAAAAAAAAGAGATGAGTTTTAATCCAAGATATCCTAAATTATACGGGGTCTGTCGGTAGGCAAATCTCTTAGGAGGGTAAAAATAATCAATCTATCAAAATATCAATTTTCTTAGCCCCTCGTTCTTATATAAGGTGCGAAAATGAGGTACGTTGTGAAAAACATAATAATATATCGCACATCGGCAACAAAAGGGACTCAACACAAGATAATTTGAAAATGAGATTTGATCCGCAAAGTCGGATAATATTATATCGGTTTAAAAATCGAGTGATGGAAAGAAAAAATTCAAAATTCAAAATTCAAAATTCAAAATTCAAAATTCAAAATTCAAAATTCAAAATTATTTATTTCATGTAGGCCAACCTGTGGCTCTTATGACACGTCAAGATTCTACCACCGGTTCGGAAAGCGGATTCTGCTGAGAAGAGCCGGCAAAAAAGGTTTAGTAAGCCCCTTTCCTCAGTACCTATCTTATCATACGATACCAAACTAAATACAATGTAGACGGGCATCTAGTGCCTGTTACATAACAATGTTATTAATTAATTATTTATTGACACTATTTAATTAAACTTGACATCATTCGCATTTATTTTGTGTAAACAAAATTAACATTCTAATTTTTGCGAAAAGAAACTTTATAAAATAATTTTATCTCGTAACTTATAAAAGGTAGAAATTTAATTTTATTAATCTTAATTATATGGAAATATATAGAGCACAATCACGAAAAAGCACGTAGTTATCAGTAAAATTAAATTTTCCTTTTTTATCCTATTTCATGAGCATGCAAACTTGTAGCACTATGCAAGAAAGCAACCGGTGGTAGAGTTCAAGACTTTACCAGCGGTTCCGAAAACAGATTCTGCTTACACACGCACCTTTGTCAATACTTTTGTTATTTACTTCTTTAATATAAATTATCTACATTGTATTGTACACATAAGTTAAGGGCCTCAGGACCTCATAAGTAGGCTTGGGACCGCCCAGCGGGCGATGGAGAGAGCTATGCTCGGAGTGTCCCTGCGGGATCGAATAAGAAATGAGGAGATCCGTAGGAGAACCAAAGTCACCGACATATAGTCTAGTCTACAAGTTCAAAAACGTGAAAAATAGAGATAAAGGTCCTAAAAATATGAGCGATAGCTCATTCGATTCGGAATCACCTCTAGAAAAATGTTTTTGAAGGATTTTGTTGCAGGTAAAAAATTGCAATAGTTATTAACAAAATAAGATGAAAAAAAATGATATTTTGTTTTTGTTAATAACTCGAAAAATATTAACATTTAAGCAATTTTGAAAAAAGCTCGTTAAAGAGGAGGAAATTTCCAATAAAAAAGTCTTAACTCCTGGAATTCTATCTTCATTATTTATAATTTTAATTTGACGTTGAAAATAGGGCTCCGCGCGGCATGCGCGCGCCGCCGCTAAAGAGAGTTCAGCAATAAAAATATTTTTTTATAGCATAAAATGTGATTTTAAAAGGAGTTTGGCGAACCCCCATAGTGTTTCTGACCCAGACTTGCGGCCCACGTTCACGAATCAAACTTCTGATACTTGTTCTAGTAAATCAGACTAACAAAAAAGTTAATCGAAGTCAATCAAATAAAGTTGGGAGAAAAAAGATATTCAGTAGTAAATTGTTAAAAATGAGGTTATTCCATTTAATATATTTAAGGCAAATTACCACTATAGCTTTGAATCAATCATTAATATGTGCTTTGAATTATCTAATAGGCACAGAATACTGTCTGAATATACCTACTTATCAGAACACGCTTCCTACCAACCTTACCTAAAATGTGTAATTCGTCACAATTCCTAGTTCCATGGTAATTCCTAGTTCTATGGTGCGTCAATGCGGCCAATGGTATTAGCATGGAACTAGGAAAACGACTAAGTGATGGAGGTTGTCATGCTGTTCTATTTTTTGGAAAAAGATTATTAGAGCTCCATTACTTCCATCACTTTCGTCCGATGTCATCTTATCGAGCGATATGTAAGGAACTTTGCTTTGGAACCAATTTGCTTGTAATTACGTTAAGTTCAGAAAGAAATGCTGTGTCGCGGTCGTTAGTATTAATACACTACAATGCTTAACAAACACAAAACGAACGAAAAAATAAAATAAACGCGCAAATGCCAAATGCATTACAAACAATTGACAAATGAAATGACCACGGATAATGAACATGGAGCTAGGAATTACGACCTTCCTATTTCTATGACCACGAATAACATTTGCATGGAACTAGGAATTAGAAGCAGTGATAGCCTAGTGGTTAGGACTGTGGTCTCTCGGGGGGTCGCAGGTTCGATCCCGGGTTCGAACCTCTGACTTTTCGGAGTCAAGTGCGTTTATGCAATTAAATATCACTTGCTTCAACGGTGAAGGAAAACAACGTGAGGAAACCTGCACGCTTGAGAGTTCTTCATAATGTTCTCGAAGGTATGTGAAGTCCGCCAATTCGCATTGGGCCAACGTGGTGGACTATGGCCTATAAACCCTTCTCTGAGAAGAGACCTGCGCTCAGTAGTGAGCCGTTAATGGGTAGTTAATGATGATGATGATGATGAGGAATTACAACTTATCTACATTTGAGTGAGTTGACCATGGAACTAGGAATTGCGACTATAGTCTTCCTATTTATAGGGAGTTGACAATTGACATTGACATAAATAATTTGACAAGTTTTTACTCTTTACTCCGTAAAATGTTAAGTATTGCCATTAGAACGGTTAATTATATTGTGTAATTGTGAATAATTATATTTTTGATCCCCAACTTCTAAAAATATGGGGTTTACACAGAAAAATACTTTGAAAAATATTAAATAAAATGAAATGATTTCTGAATCTGAACGGTTTTTAAAAGTCTTGGGTCCAAATTCGCCAATCTTCTTTGAAAAATTCTAGAATCTTCTTAACACTTGAAAGAATCTAGCCCTGAAGAAAAAAAGTTTAATCACCATTTTTCAAAAAGTCTAAAAAATCTAAAAAAATTTGATAATTTTTTTTTTTTCAAATTTCAATGTGAAAACAGGCATAGCTAATATTAATTGAAAAAAAAAAATTATCAACATTTTTTAGATTTTTAATTTCTCAATAGTTATAAAAAATCATAATTAACAAATTAATAAATTTTTAAGAAAATTTATCGCAGGATCTTATAAAGTATATAATATATCAAAATGGCTCCACGAAGTTCAAAATTTATAGGCCAATTATTTATACCTTTCATCCCATTGTTTATGCCAATGGAGATTGGGAAAAAATTTGTTAGTTAACAATTGAATAACTTTTTGAAAAATGGTGATTAAACTTTTTTTTTCTTCAGGGCTCGATTCTTTCAAGTGTTAAGAAGATACTGAAATTTTTTAAAATTTTTAAAATCACATTTTATGTTATAAAAAATAATTTTATTGCTGAACTCTCTTTAGCGGCGGCGCGCGCATGCCGCGCGGAGCCCTATTTATAAATAATAGAGATAGAACTCCGGGAGTTGGAACATTTTTATTGGAAATTACCTCCTCTTTAACAAGCTTTTTTCAAAATTGCTTAAATGTTAATATTTTTCGAGTTATTAACAAAAAACGAAATATATTTTTTTTTTCATCTTATTTAGTTAATAACAATTGCAATTTTTTACCTGCACCAAAATCCTTCAAAAATATTTTTCTAGAGGTGATTCCGAATCGAATGAGCCATCGCTCATATTTTTAGGACCTTTATCTCTATTTTTCACGTTTTTGAACTTGTTGACTAGACTAATAGCTCAGCGAGTCGCAAGACTGAAGTGGAAATGGGCGGGCACATAGTTCGAAGAGCTGATAGTCGTTGGGGTCCCAAGGTACTGGAGTGGCGACCCCGCACCGGGAAGCGCAGTGTTGGCAGACCCCCCCCACCAGGTGGACCGACGACATCAACGAGTCGCAGGAAGCCGCTGGATCCAAGCGGCGCAAGACCGAGGCCTGTGGAAGTCCATGCAAGAGACCTTTGTCCAGCAGTGGACGTCTATCGGTTGATAAAGAAGAAGAAGAAGAAGATTGTACACATAGTACAAAAAAATACGTCGCAAATACCATTAAGTCCACCTTTTGTACTATGCTGTACAATAAAATTTATAAAAAAACTTCAATTTTTGTATTGCGCCACTTTTTTGCCGATGGTGCGATATATTTTTTTATTCATGAGGCGTTATTGCCGCTTCTCCGTCTTTGAGAGAAATCGAACGCTGCACGTGTTCTGAAAACGGATTTGACGAAAACTTTCTTGAATTTACAAAGGAAATTAATAATCACAATATTTAAGAGCCTTCAATTGAAGAGATTTTATTCTCATAAAACTCGACTTGATATCATAACATACGATTATAGCCCGGTTCCTTTATGTAATATAAGAAACAATTCATTTGTATTTCAAATACGACGATTACGAGGCGACCAGTCAAAAAATGTTCCTACAAAAACGTTTCTTACATTAAGTTATGTATAGCTAGCATGTTTCTATAAAAAGAAGTCAATGAGCCGATTTATTGCGCTTAATAACGAAGTAGTATACGTACGAAGTATACGTAAGAAGTACTTACGTAAGTAAGTACGTACTTCTTTACTTGATATAGAATTTTTTATACTGGTATTATACTGGTTGATAGTGCAAGGCCGTCGTTTAAAGTTTCGAATACTTTAGTTTTTTAATGTCCAGTGATATGTTTATCTGAAAGTGCTTCTTCTAACGAAGCTTAGCAATCATTCTGGCAACATGAATTTTGGACACTGCTGCTCTCAATGTAGATCGAATGCTTTAATTGAACTACTGCTGGAGGCTCTTCAACCAGGATATCTTTCTCTGTCCCGTTCGTTCTACAGAATATCCAGGGCAAGATGTATCTTGCATCATAGTTAACTGTTATAGTAGGATACTTAGAGCTTATAAGGGATTTATTATTTGTCAGTACCTACTGTTTCATATGTACAGATTACATTATAGGAAATATTTGTTCAGGCAATGTAAATTTCTTCCCAATAATTCAAGCCTATTTCAGATAAAGCGGGCCCCCATCTTTGGTATTCGAATAACAAATCACCCGTCAGAAAGGCATATTGCCCGCACGAGATTCGTGAGATATTTCATAAAATACTCCAAATAAAATCAATGTCTTTCAGCAATCCTTACTAATACTAATATTAAAAATGAAAAAGTGGGTTTGTCCTTCAATCATGCAGCAACGGAGCAACGGATCGACGTGATTTTTTTGAATGAGTATTTGAGAGTTGAGGACATGGAGAGTGACATATCCCGGAGTGACAGTCACTTATCCCGGAAAAACAAAGGATTCCCGGGGGATTTTGAGACTACGCGGACATAATCGCAAGCAAAAGATATTAATTTAAATTAAAAACAAAGTCTCTGCCGAATAAGTCTGCCCGTTATTCTCGTAGACTGAAACTACTGTAGGGATTTTCATCCGGTTTCCCTCATGAATGGCCTGATTATGCGAGGTTTAGGTGTATAATTTATAAAGGCTTAGAGTACATTGACTGCACTATGATGAAAATTGTCTATTCAATCGGTGATAATACACTTACCTGATTTCCTGGCATATTAGCTAGTAGATGCCCGCGACGTCGTCTGCGTGGATTATGGTTTTTTAATTCCCGCGGAAACTCCTTAATTTATCGGGAAAAAAATGTGTAATGTAGCCTATATTGTGTTAATCCTGGGTATGAGCTATCACTGTTTTTTTCAGCCAAATCGGTTCATTCGCTGTAGCGTGAAAGAATTACAAACTTCCATCCGTCCATACATTCATACATCCATCCATCTATCCATACATCCATCTATCCATACATCCATCCTCACAAACGTTCGCAATTATAATATTAGTAGGATGCTAGGTCCGATTTTGATTCTCAGAATATTTAATCTTAGTCCATAGAAAATAAAACCCGAGCATTGCCGGGTTGGGTCAGTTAGTTGTTAACAAAAAAAAATTTGAAATGTCTTTCCAGCTGCCGTATTTCCGACTAACTACAACTTGGTATTCAAATCAATAGCGAATAGGCATTTTCTAGGCAAGCGCGGTATATGTACCTACTATCTACATACCTATTAAAAAAAATAGTCCTGACAGTATCCGGCCACGGCAGACAATCTCCACTGACCCATCTGCGTCGGAGATATTACAGAACACAAGTGTATGCGCAAACGCGCAAACACAGGTGCACTCTCTATTCCCTCACTCTTATAATCCGATGGAACGAAAATCCGACCGGAGCGACCAGGCAGGGCCGGCGGTTTTACTTGCTCTCCGGTGACATTACTTACGGGGGTGACGTATCGCCCACTTTTTAAAACCAGTACGCTTACTGCAAGATTTGATAGTTAACTATAAATAGTTAACTATGGCATTACTATCAAAGTAATATAAATCATAACAGATTAAATTAGAGCTCAATTTTCTGTATAAATATGCTCATGCGTTTACGTAACGACAACGCTCCAAATTAAAATCGTCTGTATTGAAATTGTGACTTTAAATCGATTCTAATAAGGTTCATTTTACTTTGATGCTAATGTCATCGTTTTCTATTACGATCAACCGAATTAAGACTCGGACTAACCGCACAGGCTAGTATTGATACATATAAATGAAAGATCAACGCTGGACATTACCTACGTTACGCAGCCCCCGTCAGTAAACAACACGGTCTCTAATAAGCGAGGACCCTCTTCAAGCTATGTGACAGAGGAAAGATCAACATCCTACACTTTAGCTGTGGAGAATTTTAACAATATAAAAAGATTATATTATTATTTCTTATGAAAGATTATATTGTTTATCTAAAATAGATGGAAAAATCTTGATACCTTGACCTCTATGGTACTAGAACGCTGGAAAACCTGCAGGCATGTCATATCAGCTTTAATAATACGACGACATCAAACGAGTCGCAGGGAGTCGTTGGATTCAGGCTGCGAAATACCGAGGTCTGTGGCAATCCATGCAAGGGACCTTTGTCCAGCAGTGGACGTCTATCGGTTGATAAAGAAGAAGACGAAGAGAAGTCACTGATTGCTCACAGAAGTATCAGAAGAAACAATTTCGTTCAGCGTTCTTGAAAAGAATCACTAATATTGAGTAAAGTGGTGATAATTTAATATAAAAATTATTTTTAAAAAACCGACTTCAGCGCCCAGAAGTGGGCTGGCGATGATTATGATGATAACTTAAGTATCTTCAAGGCAAGAGGGACTAGGAATCTTCTAGGAAAGGACGCACCAAAATAGATCTCATCAGTTTTCCATGAACCACATCACATAATCATACTAATATTATAAATGCGAAAGAGTGTTTGTTTGTTGGTTGTTTCTTCAATCACGCCGAAACAGAGCTACGGATTGACGTGATTCTTGCATGGGTATAGTTGAGTAGCTGGAGAGTGACATAGGCTTCTTTTTATTCCGGAAAATCAAGGAGGTCCCGAGAGATTTTAAAAACTAAATCCACGCGGATGAAGTCGCGGGCATCAGCTAGTACAAAATATTAATAATTATATGAAATATCTTTTTAAAAATACCGACTTCAAACGCCAGAACAATGTATAAAATAATTTTAGTTTGCAGTACGCGTATGTTTATTTAGAAGTCAGGCGGGCCTAAATAGGACCGATAAAACCAATGCGCGAAGCTAGCCCCACTTCACATACCTGTACAAACTAAAATTATTTTATACTTTGTAGTGGTGCTTGAAGTCGGTTTTTTAAAAAGATTTTTTATATAGTAGAATGACTTGTCGTTATCTATGATAGGTACTGCCTTTCCTATGCCTAGCCAGTCTGAAGTCCTAAGTTACTTAAAACATCCTCACTGTTTTCTATATTTGTTTCGCAGCGAAGGTGTGCGTGCCTGATCACAAATCGGACAGATTTGAAACAAAGGGTCTAAATTTACCATTGCAAAGTAACGTTTTATCATAAACATCAACAGAAACCCATCAGCGGTGCACTGGTCTCCTCTCAGAGAAGGGATAAAGACCATAGTCCACCATGCTGGCTCAATGCAAATAAGGCAGACTTCACACACCTATGAGAACATTAAGAAGAACTCTCAGGTGTGCAGGTTTCCTCACGATGTTTTCCTTCACCGTTGAAGCTTGTGATATTTAATTTTTAAACCCACATAACTTAAATAAGCCCGTGCCCGGGATCGAACCTGCGACCCCCCGAATAGAAGACCGCAGTAGTACTAACCACGAGGCTATCACTGCTTCACGTAGTTTAGTTGAGTAACGTTTAACCTCTGACAATTTTTGTGTTGAATATCCGTCAAAACACCAAATAATTTTAAAATTTGATGCTGATATCCAAAACTAATACGATATCCAAAAAGATATCATTTCTATATCTGTTTTTACGGTACGTTAACTTGGTATGTGCAGTAAATAAGGTACCAAATAAATGTGGACCCTTTTCACACTCAGTGACAGGGGTAAGAACACAATCTCAAATAAAATGACAATACTCAATAAGTATCTCAATAATTGAGGTCATAGTTCGAGAAAAAACTATTTGAGAGTTCTGTAAATGAAATGAGACGCATTACACGAGATCCGTAGTAATGTTTGTTAAAAAATTGTTATTGTAAACTAAAAGCAAGTGTTATTAGAAAGGAATTCATAATAATAATAAGATCTGAGTTTACTATAACTGTTTATTATGCAATACCTGTAATCTATCTATATATATAAAAGAAAGTGGTGTTAGTTACACTATTTATAACTCAAGAACGGATGAACCGATTTGTCTGAAAATTGGTGGAGAGGTAGCTTAGAACCAGGAGACGGACATAGGATACTTTTTATCCCGTTCGACCGCGTTTCCGTCATGTCACTATAAAACGTGGTATAACAAAAACGCATCTGACATGGAATAACAAAACGCAAATGACAGTGGAATAACAAAACGTAAATGACAGCTAAACGTAATTTTGTCTTTGGTTAAGTATGGTAAAAAATTGGACAATTATAAAAAGTGTTATATTAAAGCATTACTGATATTATAAATGCGAAAGTGTGTTTGTTTGTTGGTTTGTCCTTCAAACACGTTGCAACAGAACAGCGGATTGATGCGATTTTCTGCATGGATTTTAGTAATGGATGTAGTATTGGTTCCTCAGACCGGGAGAACTACTTTTTATCTCAGATAATGAAAGAGTTCCCGCGGGATTTTTAAAAACTAAATCCATGCGGACGAAGTCGCGGGCATCAGCTAGTATTATGATTAAAAAAATTACGTTTTCCTTACTGAAACCTATTAAATATTTTATAATAATAATAATATTACTGCAGTACTGGAGCTTTTTTAAAGAGATTGCTTTTTAAAGAAAAATCCATTTGCTTTTCCAACTTTCCATCAGTTTGATAAATTTTGCCCGCTTTAAAATTATTCCTCTTGGACAGACTATCTTGAAAATTATTACATATTTTACTAAAAATTAATAAATGAATCATTAAATATACTATTATAATCATGAATCAAATTAATAATCTAATCATGAAAGAGCCCAGATTTTTTTTAAGGGTTACAAATATTTAATATTAAGTTTCTTTTTGTGATAAATGTCTGTCAACATCCATTGTACATATTTTGAGCAAAGGACTGCAGGTATCGTATAGAGGACTAACTTGGGGTATGGGTTTTGGCTTTTTTACACTGCCATTGTATGGCAGTGTTTAGGAGATGTAAACGCTAATTGATGACTCACAGAGGGCTGCAAGCAATTAAATATCACATGCCTCAATGGTGAACGAAAAAATCGTGAGGAAACCTGCACACCTGAGAGTTCTCCATAATGTTCTCGAAGGTGTGTGATGTCCGCCAATTCGCATTGGGCCAGCGCGGTGGACTACTACTTATAACCCTTCTCAGAGAGGAGACCTGCGCTCAGTAGTGAGCTGTTGATAGGTTAATGATGATGATGATGATGATGATGATGATGATGAGTGAGCCGCAAACGCAGCATAATGTGGACAAGCTTTAAATATATACATTGAAATCCATCATTTCTGGACGTCCTACGTCGGTAAAGCCTCACGTATTTTCAGGTGTCGCGCGAATAAATCTACCGCATATTTTTACACGAATGAAAATTAAATAAAGGCACGTATTTTGGACATCTTTTACACGGGTCGTTTATCATCGCGGCGCAGCCCATGCGCTTAATTAGATGAATTATACGAGCCATCTCACCTACCCACCTGTTTCATATTTCATTACTGACTACCCTCATTTCTCATACAGATAATGCTTGAAAGTTTTCCTTAGTAACCAAGGCAGAGCGGGAGCGTATGCGATTTTTAGTAAGTACTTTTCCCTTTCCCTTTTTCCTAAGAATATTAGCCACGTCTTCTTATTGTGTCCATGGCTAACAACAGTAAAACAGTGGACATAAGCCTTTTTGAGAGGCCTCATCATGAAAAACTGGTTCCAAACGTTGACCCAACCAAATCCAAGGTGTGGATGAATCGCAAATATTGGCGAGTATTTTCTAAAAAAACCGACAAAGGCTGGGAAACTCCTTTTGGGGGGAGTTTTTTTTGTTTGGTCGATTGACATATTGGGTGTATTGGGGCAAAAGTTGGAGCCAACGTTCCATACGTTGTCGAAGTGAGGTATATGAAGAAGAGAGAAAGAGGAAGAGAGTGTTGGGGAAGAGAGAGAAAGTGAGAGGATAGAATCAACTTTTCCGAATTGCCCGCTTTTGCTCACGCTGCCGCTTATTTTACCGAAGCGTGTGCCATTCATATTACTTATTTCCATCATAATGAAAGTAACAGGTGGGAACGTATAACGACGTGACAGATATCTTATTGCGAAAATGTTAATATGACGTAGTCCTTTTATTGAAAATTTTACAACGAAAAATTTAATAAGAGATCCAAGTAAAATTTTATGCGTGCCAAGGGGCTTTATTGCGCAACTAGTTGACCCGGCCCGACTTCGCACGGGTGGGCTACAAAATAAACACAATGGTACAATACATCTGGGTCCTGGGGATAGTGATTTAGTCTAACTGTAATTAATGCCTGTGGCTAAGACCATCATATGTTATGCATGTAAGTATTCAATCGTTGTCTCTTATGCGAGTGACTTACTGCCATCCGTGAAGAGTTATATCCTTTATCTCCGATAATATTTATCAGATCTTCATCAAAATTTAACAAGGCATACCTGATAGTATACACTTTCAAATAAAAAAGAATTATTAATATCGGTTCAAATTTGACGGAGTTATGAAGTAAAATCGATAAAAAATTTCATCCCCTATTTCAGACGAACCTTATTGTTTATTAGAATAAAAATTATCCTATGGGTCAATATATAATTGACCCAGAGTATCAGCTACAACTACTTATATCAAATTTCATTTAAATCCATTCAGTAGTTTTCGCGTGATGCACACACAGACAGACAGACAGACAGACAGACAAAAATAAATAAAAATCAGCTGTTTTGTATGTATGCTGTATCTATAATAAGCCTCCGGGCAAAATTTTCCAAATATATTCAATGTACAGAAATCGTCCAGTTACAGTTTTGTTATAAGTATAGACGGGTACGTCAAATCACAGTCACCTTAAAAAAAAACAGCTGAACATCTGCAATAATAACGAGCGAAGCAAAGGTCTCGATGAGACTATTTGACTAAAAGCACTTGTCCGTCCGTCCATCTATTAGAGCCTTATAACTTATTCTGAATTACTGAACGTTAGTAATTACTTCAAATTTAAACATAATAATATTATGTAAACCATCGATGGCCTTCAGCCGAATATTGCTTAAAATTTTATAAAAATCTTTATTTCAGTGGGGAGCTCTCATGGAAGCGAATGTAATATTTTTATAGCGTTATATAAGGTTGCGGTATATTATTTTAAAGATAATTTGAAACAGAGTACAAAAATATTATTTTTTAAATTTTTCCTTTAAATTTACAAAATGGGAGGCTTTCAAAATGGAGATTGAATTCGAAGCTAGATCTGAAATACGGTTAAGTATAATTTAACAGCTGAAACTTATGTATGATTTGAGTTATATCCTGTACTTGAACAACAATTACTAAAATTAGATAAATAGGTGTTATATATAAACGAAATTATTTCATTTTCAATGAACTTCGGTATTTCTAACAGAACTTCACAATAATGTTAATTGATGGCGCTCTCGTTTATTATTACAAAAACAGTTTTGCGTCAACTATGTATTATTATTTTGTATAACAAGTACTTTCGCATATAACGTATTATTCAATTAAAATTATTATTTATTTAAAAATAAAACATCAATAAAACTACTTCACTTTGTATGTTTTCTGCTCATGTCGATAGACGACGTTGTGCACAGATAATTATTTAATTTGAAAAGGCGCTTTTTTAAATGTTACAAAAATGTATAGGTATGACGCCTGTTTTTCCTAACTTTCCCTAACCTTTACGGGTTACCTATGTTAAGTTAGGTGACGCTTTCTGTCAACTTCGTTATCACGAACCTCTACGGAACACCTAAAGGTGAAAATGACATTGGGACGGATGTTAGGACTTTAGGGGATGGTTTAGGTAATATGATTCGTGAAATAGGCATTATAATAATGTCAATTTAGTCGTCATGTATCGATCGAATGAATAATTATGAGATACCGTTACCGCGAGGTCCCAGTTCGGGGCGAACCACTTGATAATATCATTGTGAGGCACCAATCTATAATGAAATGTAGTTGCATGTAGTTGCAGTTAATCTCCAACTAACTAGTAGTTCGCCCCGAACTGAGACCTCGCGGTATCCCGTAATTCCCATAAGGTAGTTTTAACTATATTATATTGTAATTAAAACGCGCCGAATCTGATGACGTCAACCGACATCTGCTTTCGTGGATGGGATGCGTATTTACAATATTAAAGACAGCGCCATCTATTAACAGTATAGTGAAGTTTTGTTAAAAACATTGATGCCCATTAAAACTTAAATAATTTCGTTTCTTTATAATATTTATCTAATCTTAGTATTTGTTGTTCAAGTACAGAATATAACTGAAATTATGTGTAAGTTTCAAGTTTAAAAAAAAAGTGGTTTTAGAGATCTAGCCTCGAATAAAATCTCCACTTTGAAAGCCCCCCATTTCGTCAATTTTAGGAAAAAAAATTAAAAAAAATACTTTTGTACTCTGTTCCAAATTATCTTTAAAATGAGGTACTGCAATTCTATGAAATGCAAAAAAATTTATTTTACTTCGCATTCGCTTCTATGAGAGCCCCCCTGAAATAAAGATTTTTATAACTTTTTAAGCCATTTTCGGCTGGAGGCCATCGGTTTACATATCATATCTAAAATTGAAGTAATTACGTTCAGTAATTCAGAAGTTATAAGGCTCTGACAGACGGACGGACGGACGGACGGACAAGTGCAAATTCACTCAAGTAAACTCAGAGACCTTCGCTTCGCTCGGTCGATTAATATCTGGTCTTCTATTTCTGGTCGTCGTATGCACTGTTGTACTGTTTTTATTCGATAACAAGACTTAACTTGATTGCAATCACACCTGATAGTGAAGATGGTTGCGGGCTTACATGAAGAGTGTTATGGTAGTTTTTATTAAATACCAATATTATAAATAATAAAATTAATTGTCCTCTCGAGCATTGCCGAATAAAATTCCCATTAATATTTTATCTATTCTATCTATTTTATGGTACATAAAGTACATACGAGATACGTTGCAATAAATCCCATAGTTCCCCACTTCCTTCGATTGTTGCAATTCTTGGAGCTCATAAAATACGCTTTGTGGAAACGATATCTACAAACGTTAAAATTTATACGTTTCTGTTAGGAGTAGTAAACGTAGAGTTTATTGCGGGTATAATCTTTAAAGATAAGTTATATCTTTATCTTATTGGATGCATTTATCAAATGCGGGTGAGGGCACTCTTTGTGCGCTTAAGAGAAGCTTCCCCTGCGCGCTGCATAAATACGTAGAATCATTCTTATTTGAATACTAAGCCACTTTTGGGGAAATGAAGCCACATAACACTTTTGAGAATTATGTATTTAGCACTATTACTGTCCTTTTATGAGCTAATTATGGGTTCACAATAAATAATAAATGTAGGTACCTAATGATTACGATCCGCTTGCTTCCTTGGCAGGCTAGTAAGAGAAAGCCAATGTAATTTTTGTAGACACGTTCTAGAAGGTATGTGGTTTGTCTATGTGCCTGTAGCTTGTAAAAAATTCATAATTTATTATGATTATTATACTGTGGTAGATTCACATGACGATTCAAAAGAACTCTGTAAAAATTTATTGTATAAAAAACTATTATTGTATTATTGGAGCGTATTGGAACGTAGTTCCTTATCGCACGTGCGGAACTCGGAAGGGGGCTAGACGGATCGACACTTTTTTGAAACCGACACTTTTTTGAAGGCATTGTGTTCGGTATTTTCGCGGTACAATATTGGGTCTCCGTAGCCTTGTGGCTTCTGCAGTCGCCTAACAGTTAAAAGTCGATGGTTCGAATCCCAGCTCGACAGACTGAATTTTCTATTTTCAATTTTATTTTAAATAATTTCTACATGTGGAATTTTTCCCTAATTTTTTCCACATGTAGAAAGGTTCCACATGTAGAAATTGTTTAAAATAAAATTGAAAATGAAAAATTCGGTCTGTCGAGCTGGGATTCGAACCATCGACCTTTGGCTGTTAGGCGACTGCAGAAGCCACAAGGCTACGGAGACCCATTATTGTACCGCGAAAATACCGAACACAATGCCAAATTAATTAATCTAAAGGAACTACGTTCCATCCGGGTGTCCCTTGACACCTCTTAAGTTTTTTTTTATTTTTATAATGTTATATTTTAATTTTATTCTTTGTAAAAACAAATTATTCTTCATTCTTTATCCCGGAAAAGCAGAATGTTCCCGCAGAACATAAAAACGCTCCACGCGGATGAAATCGCGAGTACAAGCTACTAATTACATAAATTTTTCTCTGCTCTACGCTATCGGTTTGCACCTATAATATTGCACTCACACAAATGCAAAGCTGAGCAAAACGTTTATGTACTAATTATTATTATTATTCAATATTATGTTCGATAGGTATCACAATATGTATCATCACCTCTCCTCTATTTTAAAGAGCAGGCACCATTACTTTGTGTCTGTTTTAATCTTCTGACACTATAAAATAGGGAGCAAGTTTTATAAGCTTACTATGTATTGCGAAGGCAAATTCATTTTTCACGAACCTCGGTTATCGCTCCGGTTTAGTGGCAATAAGCTGGTGATCGCGCATCCCGATGATTTATGACTCGAGTCTTGGTTCTGCATGTATTCAAAAGTACATACAGTATACAGTACTCGTGAGTGCGTGATGTGTTGATGATGACAGTTCAAAAGATGCTTAGGAATTATACATTTACTATCTTTTGCCCGCGACTTTAACCTCGTGGAGTTAGGTTTTAAATCTCTCAGGAACTGTCTGTTTTTCTGGGTTAAAATAATAGAATAGAATAGAAGAGAACGTTTTTGTTGCAAATAAACTTTTACAGAGTGAGAGTTTTGAATAGTCAAGTGCATTCCATATACCTACTACTGTTCGGAATGCGGATAATATTATGTTTGATAAAAGTAGCCTATGTCAATCTTCAATTCCTCAACTAATCTAATCTAATCTAAGTTAACCTGACCTGTCCCAAAACTAGACAAAGGCCTCCTTCCAATTTTTGCACATCTCCCTGTTCGGTTCCTTGGTGAAAATTCCTTTCTAACTTCCTGCCACTCGACTGAAAATTTATCCAAATTGAATTGGGGGAGGGAGGTCCGGAAAGAAGCAGATTTAGCCCATAAGTCATCCTCAACTATACCCATGCAAAGAAGCATGTCGATCCGTTGCAGCATGATTGAAGGACAACCCAAAAAAACAAATCGCATTTATAATAGGGATTAGTTATGCAGGATTATATTTGGTCACATGTGAAGGCCTCATCATACAGCTGATTAAAGATGCGCTGTGGCAGCCACAAATTACTAAGCATGGGACGGCGGTCACGATGTGGTCTTCCGCTAGCGAGTGAGGGCCCCTATTATTGTTTGTGGCTGCGATGTCATAATATGTATTGACCACATAGCAACAGCCGACCGCAAATTGGAACTTGTGACTGCCAAACTGGAACAATCATGCAATATTGCGCCCGGTAATATTATTTTATTGCTGACTTTTTTCTGGCACTGGAGCAGGGTGGTGTGAAGCTAGGAAAATAGGAACCAAATTTGCTCTAAAGTCACGTCTGTGCTTCGCTAATCTTTGGTGTCATGTCTTCAAAATGTATGTAGAACACCCATTTTTTAATTGATAAGATAGCTCGATGCAGTCTAAGATGGTAGCTGACTAACTTGGAAAAAGCATGCCAGAGTATATTCAAACTAATTTTTTGTTTATAGGCCACTCTGTAGCTCTTATGAAAAATCAACGCTACCACCGATTCATAAAGCAGATAATGCTGAGATTATTTATTTTATTGAATTAAAGCCTTATCGACTTCATACCGGAGCGCTAAATCCCTAAACGGTAGGTTGGTAGGTAACAGTGTCCACGGCCAATTCCTTCCATCAAACAAAAGTAAGGAGAGTTGCCTAGTTGAGTAAAGGCAGCGAAGCGTGGAAACGTGACTAAGAAGCTCGATTGTGGAGTAGATGGTGTGGGGCCTGATTTGAAGAAAAGGGGAGTTTCAGTGCTATCCAGCTCCTCTTACTCGTTCCGATGTCTCTCTCCGTTTACTCCTTTATTTCAGTGGACAAGAATACACCGCTGCTACTCTCCACTCTGCTCACCCACTTCTTTCCAGAAAATACGCCCTAACTAACGACCGAATACAAAATCCATAACGTATACAGTATACGTCAGCTTTTGAAAGTCCACTGTAGATAAGCCACCCAGAATTTGGCTAAACTAAATAAATACCTACATCATCGCCATTCTTTTAAAAATAATACTTCTACGAAGAACAATACAGTTTCTGCAGAATAATTTTGCATTTACGTTGGCTTCCGCCGTTCGTGGTCTTAAATTTTTACACCGCAAGTTTTAAATCCAAACTTTAAATTCAATCTAGGAACAGACAAAGTAAACAAAAGGGTACTAGGGTATTTTTGTATTTGCTGACGAAGGCCGATCTGTAACTTTTACCCAAGCGAAATTTCTGTATGGGTACTTCCGTATCTACATAATAACGTGAAAAGCCACACAAGCAAAAATATCATATTGGAGCTTTCCGAGTAAGATCTATAGATGACACTCTCACTCAGCTCAGACTCAAGACTGAGTTGAAACGAGACAGATTTATGTCTGGACATATTTGTGTCTCATTTTAACTCTATCTTGAGTCTTGAGCAGAGCAAGAGTACGATCTATAGATCTCAGTCTAAGAGTTGTCTGAACGACAAAGATGCACTCGTACCTCAAATGAATACTTTGAAACTCAGCTGTGGGATTTTCTAAAACTTATTGCATCAGTGTAACTATCACAATGACCGCTAATTGGCTGAATTTATGGCGTTCTTGCTGCATCAATGCATTTTAACCAATAGTGAAAGTGTACCTGTCAATCAGAGGTAATTACAAAATCGTCATGAACGCAATAATTTTTAAAATCTCACTTCAGTTTCCCGTTTTAAGAGTTGTGTTTAATGACATGCTGAAGTATTATATTATTTCATAACTTGTAATATCGAGTTTTACTCATAATATTATGCTTGAATAGTCAAAGCAGTAATAATCTTTTAAAAATTTCAATACTGCCTATTAGAAAAATGATAACATTTTTTTTGATTTTAGCTCTCTTTTGAATTTCTCGCCTGTTCAAGAAAGAAAAACGTTAGGTTAGGTTAGGTTATACATTATTATTTTAAAGGGGTTATGTAAATTTAAAGGTAAACTTCTTGCTAACATGTGAGTAGATGTAGAGTGAGAGAGTGCAAATAAAGGTGAGGCTCACCTTTATCTAATTACTAGGCTCACTAATGTAGTGTCAAATCATAATAATATACGTGTTATTGCGCCGGTATAAAGTTGGCTTCAATGTTTCAACGCTGCAACTTTAGAGACGCAGTAATTGCTTCTTAAATTTTATTACTCCAGCGATTTCAGTTAACTGGGTGTAGTGGACTATAAATTTGCTCGCAGTGCGACAAGCAAGCAGAATGCGCTTTTCATCTCGAACTAAGATGAAATTTATTAAAAAAAAAACTAGATGTTGCCCGTGACTTCTCGCGTGAACTCATTTTATCTCCTCAAAAATAAAAAATAAATGCTTATTTAGAAATCATTGCTTTTTATTGAGCATATTTACTTACTAGCTTATGCCCGCGACTTCGTCTGCGTGGATTTAGTTTTTAAAATCCCTCGGGAACTCTTTGGTTTTCCGGGATAAAAGTAGCCTATGTCACTCTCCAGGTCCAAACAAACACACTTTCGCATTTATAATATTATAGTAAGGATTTGAACGATAATTAACACGTTTTTAAAATTTTTCTGTTACCGAATCAGTCAGGATTCATACAGACAAGTAGAAAATTACACGAAGAACCATGGCCGTGGGGCTAGGATATTATCCACGAAACATTTAGCCGGTCCTCTCGTAAAAAAAATTAAAACTTATGATATTAGAAACAAAATAGTTAACCTCAAAAACCAATTTTGACGGACGCAGGAATAGTTTGGAGAAGGATTGGATGGATTAAGTATATATTTTTATCCTGGGAAAATGAAAGATTCTTGAGGCCATTAAGTCTTAATAGTAGCTAATTCTAAACGGAAGTCGCGTGAAAAATCTATTATTCAATTTAATTTATTTATCAATCGGTGAATTGGGCATAGACCACCAAAGTACCTACCAACGCTTAAAGCAGTATTATTTCAATTTTGTTTTGAGATTTCATATAATGACTCATCTGGAACACAGAAAGATCAACAAAGTTAAAATAGAGTACCTGATCAAAAATTAAACTCTATAAAGCGGATTGGGTACACTTACCTTTCTACGAAAAAACCTGACCTAGAATTAACCTGACCTATTCTATTAGCTTAGTCAATCTTAATACCTATAAATATATTTTCAACCGACTTCAAAAAAGGAGGAGGTTATCAATTCGTCGAAATCTTTTGTTTTATGCATGTTCACCGATTACTCGAAGACGCCTGAACCGATTTGGAAAATTCTTTTTTGTTTGAAAGGGTATACTCCCCAGGTGGTCCCATATACATTTTATCGAAATCAGTCGAGCGGTTTTTAAAATATCAACAATAAATTAAATACTTTGTATAGTGTGTGTTTAATGTAGTAAAGTGGGAGTTTGAAGTCGGTTGTTTAAAAAGAATTTTTTATATTAAATTATAATATTATAAAAAAATGTTCATATCCCTAGACGCTGCCAGTGTAAAATAAATGAAATTTTTGCACAGGGTGTGTTTAAACGAGAATACCTTCGAAATTCTAGAGCCCAAAAATTGGTGAAATTTAATTTGATTCTGGAATTCAATATGTACCCGACACAAAGGGGATACATGCAAAGTAAACTTTGAAAGCGAAACATTCTTCAAAGTAATGTTAGAAAAGTGATGTATTACAAGAGTTTTAACATCTATTTCGTATAAAAACTTTTCCCGTATCCGAAATTCAATTATGTACCTTTTCTTTTTTAACTAGGTACTTTACGTTATCAATTATTCATAAAAGACTAAAGATTCTTCTTTCTGGTAGGTATAGTATCTTGCTTTTGTCTTTTTTACATAAAAATGCGCCCACGGGATTTTAAAAACATAACATCACATAATATACAACATTACAAAATCTAGTTTCTTTGAAATATTTCTTCGTTAGTTGAATCACTTAGCTTGCGTGATTGTAGGACCAACCATACAACACCATACGAGTTCAGCCTTTGTATGACACTCATATTATGATTATGTATGACGTCGTATCAAATCGTCAGTTAGTAAACGAAACCTGTTACAATGGGACGCACGAACTACAAAGATGAGTGAAAACCTCTGTCGCAAACGAGACTGGTAGAAATTGCGTTATAGTATGATAGAAATTCCTTTTGTGTGTTCACAATGAACCCTATTGTGACTCAAGACAGATACTAATTTCAAACACTGTTTTGTATACATTCAGCTGACGAGACTGAACTTAGCGGCTTACCACACTGGTAGAACAGTATAAGGGGAAATAGAGTGAATAGCGTTTGCATTTATCAGGGATTTTGACGGCTGGAATGTTTGATTTATTGCAGACTTGTAGAGCTGCCTACTTAATACAGACTAATTGTTCCAGTACAATATTATTATCTCTATCTCTATATATATAAAAATCAATTGCTGTTCGTTATTCTCGCTAAAACTCGAGAACGGCTGGTATGGGCTGATTTAGCTGATTTTTGTTTTGAAATGTTTGTCGTAGTCCAGGGAAGGTTGAAACCGTGAGAAAATATGGAAAAATTGCGTGGAAGATAATAAAAACAACAATTTCATTTTCCCATATAAAGTGTTCTACCTACTTTCCTGTCAAACATTTGACGTTCGTCTCTTAGCTTCGGTACGGTAGACTCGGGTCCACTCGAATTGAAGCACGTGAAGCACGTATTAAGGGTTTTGAATCGACAACATATAGTATCCAATATTTTGATGGTTGTCATTGTTTGTTGGTTCAGAAATATATTATGTCATTTAATAAAATAAAATCAGTAATCATACTATCATACTAATATTATAAATGCGGAAGTGGTTTGTTGGTTTGTCCTTTAAAACAGATACGGATCGACTTGATTTTTTGCATGGGTATAGTTGAGGACCTGGAGGGTGACATAGGCTACTTTTTATCCCAGAAAACCAAAGAGTTCCCAAGGGAGTTCAAAAACTAAATCCACCCGGACGAAGTCACGGGCATCAGATAGTTATATTATAATTATCTACTATATAACTATACATATATCTATCTATTTCCACTTTTGTTTAAGCTCTGTTAGATGTGTAAGACTTAATATTTTAATGCATTATGTAACCACCTGTAAATCAGGTTACATTACTGTTCACCACTTTAGCCCGTAACTATATTTAACTCAATATTGTCATGTATTCATGTTGGTAGTGCATAAGAAATAAATAAATAAAGTATCTACTATACCTACTACTATTTAATAATACATATAATTATAATATCTAACTCAGTTGTCCGTGGTTTCTGTTTTTGTATAACTTGGTGTATTACTATTTCTTTTACTATTTCCACAATAACAAAGGTAATCTGGAAAGAACACAAAACAAAGAATTTATAAATTTTGGATAGAAGCAGGCGTTACTTTGCGGAAGTTCATGATAAGCAAGAAAAGATTAGAATTATTTTGCTATAATACGCCAACAGAAAAATCTGTATGGTGAAACATGACTAAGTAACAAGCTAAGCACCGCTCACCTTCCCAAGTAAGCAAGAAAGCAAAGTTATTTTCATCTCTTTTTTTATCATTAGGTATATAAAAAAAAAATAACAAAATTTAAAACTTCCTCCTCCAGCAAATAAAAGCAAAACTACATTTGTATGCAAACCTGCTAACAGGAAACTGATCAAGCTTAAGAACTTCAATAATAGTTTCTGAAATGTTGATATTTTGTCCATAAAATAAGGTTAACAAAACACCGTTTTTAACCCAAGAGGCGTTTCAGTATTCCGTATTTTATCATCAAGAATTGTTTTTCTCATTAAAACTTGCTAGTTGAACTTTTATTTGCAAAGCAACAAACAGAGTAGAATAGAATAGAAAAGTTTTTTATTCAAATAAACTTTAACAAAGTGCTTTTGAATGCATAGATAGAGTAGACCATAATCCCTCAAGGTTTCATCAAGCGAAATACTTTTTACTACATTGAATCTGAATGGTTTATTATTCAGGACATTACATTTTTATGCCTACACAAAATGGTGGAACAGAAAACGAATTTATTATTGTCATAACATTCGGAGTTTTTATAGAAGATAAACTGTTTAAACGACGAAAATGTTCCCGAGTTATGTTTTCATTTTACGAGAGGCTTTCACGGGAGGTTATAGCCATCTATAACCATCGGTCATTCATGATTAAACGACCTCGTTCCACTATGTGTATCAAATTTTATGATCGTCTGCTTATAACTTATTACTTAACTCTTTCGCGAGATTTTTATTAAAAAGCCTTTTTATGAAAAATAACATCAAAACATGTTCTTTATACACCGTGAAAATGTAGTGGTTTTAAGGGCGCAGGGAAGTGATTCGAAATTATACAGTACTAGCTGATGCCCGCGACTTCGTCTGCGTGAACTTAGCCTTTAAAATGCCTTGGGAACTCTGACTTTGCGGGATAAAAAGTAGCCTGTCACTCTCCGTCCTCAACTATAGGTACACTGCAAAAAATCAAGTCGATCCGTAGCTCTGTTGAGGCGTGATTGAAGGACAAACAAACGCACTTTCGCAGTTTTAATATTTCACCATATAAAGTGTAAGTGCATATAGTCAACGTGGTTTTTAGGGTTCCAACGGGACTCTATTACTAAGCCTCCGCTGTCCGTCCGTCCGTCTGTCAGCGGCCTGTATCTCGTAAACCGTAATAGACAGTTGAAATTTTCACATATTTTGTATTTCTATTGCCGCTATAACAACAAATAATAAAAATTAAATTAAATTAAAAAAATTAAATTAAATTAAAAAAATTAAATTAAATTAAAATATTTCCATGGGTACATGGAAATATTTTAACACATTAGATTCGGTTTAGAAATCACGGAGATATTATTGATATTTATAGGTTAAAAAACACAATACTTTTTTGATCCTTTTTTGAAAATCAGTTAAAAAGTAGCCTATGCTAGGCTTATACCATCAGCTATCTGTCATTGGAAGTCCCGTCAAAATCAGTCCAGCCGTTCACGCGTGATGTTTCTACCACGGGATATAGGGAATATACATTTTTATTTATATACGATAATAATTACATTTTTTGTTTAAATCCGAATGCGTCCTATGTTCCTGTGAGTAACGTTATTCACCGGAATTCCTGTGAGCTACGTGCGATTATTTTAACTTTTAGCCGGTCCAACATCATTGGAATAAAAATAAAATCCTTACTAATATTATAAATGCGAGTGTGTTTGTTTGTAGGTTTGTTGGTTTGTCCTTCATCACGCCGCAACGGGGCTACGGATCAACGTGATTTTTTGCATGGGTATTGAGGTTCTGGAGAGTGACATAGGCTACTTTTTATCCCGGAAAATTAAAAAGAGTTCCCCGAGGGATTTAAAAAACTAAATCCACGCGGACGAAGTCGCGGGCATCAGCTAGTTTAAGGATAAATATGTGAAAAGTAGAACACTAATATCCCGCGGGAACTGTTTGCTTTCCCAGGATAAAAAGTAGCCTTTGTCACTTTTCAAGTCATCAACTATGCCAATCCAAAAAACCACGTCAATCTGTTACTCCATTGGCGCATAATTGAAAGATAAATGTGTGAAAAGTAGTATACTATAATATGCCGCAGGAACCGTTTGTTTTCCCGAGATAAAAAGTAGCCTTTGTCATTTTTCAGGCTCAAAAAAATCACGTTAATCTAAAACTCCATTGCGCTTATTTTGAAGGACAAATGCGTAAAAAATAGCGATGCTATCCCGCAGGAACTGTTTGCTTTTCCGGGATAAAAAGTAGCCTATGTGCTATTCCAGACTATATTCTATGTCTGTGCCAAATTTCAGCAAAATCGGTTCATTCGTTGTCGCGTTAAAGAGTAACAAACATCCATCCATCCATCCATCGATCCAAACATCCATCCTCACAAACTTTCGCATTTATAATATTAATAGGAATAATAGGATAGGATATGATCTACACATGATCAGTCATTATAATATCTAGCAATGTACTCACTATGACTGGACAAATCGATACCTTGTACTATTTGTATAATTTATTTCGTAATCCATCCCTAATCCCTAAGAAATTTTCTATTGATAATGAAAAACTTCATTAACTGTGTTTATCCTACTTGATTGTTGAATTGGAATTTTTTACTTATTCTCGATGCTGCGGATAATGTAAGCGTGATTTAAGTACAATCAGCGCCATCTATCAGTGGTTTTTCAAAATTCCGCGGGAACCTTGGATTTTTCCGGGATAATTTGTAGCCTATGTGTTATTCCAGGGTATAATCTATCTCCATTCCAAATTTCAGCCAAATCCATCCAGTAGTTTTTGCGTGAAGGAGGAACAAACATACACACAAACTTTCGCCTTTATAATATTAGTAGGATAATCCATTTCAACAATTTATACTGACCCTTGTATTAAAATAAAAAAATAAAAAAGTCGGTTTACGGACGATAGTTTTGCGTGAAAACATCATAAAGAAACATTGACGATGACTGGCGGGCGGCACAAGTCAACGCTTGGGCCGATCGTGCCCCTCTATCGCTTGTTCCACGCTCTCGCTTGCACGCTCAGACTCAGGCGGAACATGACACTTTTTCGTGCGTGCAGCCGGTGTTCATCGATTTATAAGACGTTATCACGTCAAAAACTGAGAGATTAATATTTCGAAAACTTCGAACAGTTGTTAGGAGCCATGCCGCCCTTGCCGCTGTCCGCACGGGCGGATCACGTGACGCTTGAATCGACTGGCGCGCGAGTCACGACAGGACGTTCACCTTTGTACGGCTATCAGCTGCTGTAGTTACAATAGGTAGAAAAGTTTATATGAAAGTTTTAAAAGCGGCAGTACTGCTGCGGCGCCGCGTAGTAAACAAACCGCTACTACTGTTTCTCACAGTTTATTTCGAATTTATTTTAAAATTCAAAAAATACCTCGTTCAAACAAACAATTGGACTCGATAGAAATACTTAAGGCGATTCAACTCGCGATGGCTTTAAAACCACTAATTTTTCACCGTGTTTTTAAATAGTCCACGAGAAATAAACTCAACATGCACCTAAAACAAAATTGTCCCTAATAAGAATAACAATGTTCTGCATCTCGTTATTGCCAAGTTGTTGTTCAAAGAATCAAAACTATCAATATTTTCAAACAACGGCCGTATGACTTCCGAACAGGATATTTATCATCTTGCACAAAGAGATATGGCAAAGGAGGGAAGTGCTTTGTTTATATTAAATAGCTGGTACATTTCACATCACAAGCGGCGTAAGTTCAACGTGGCTCCTCGATGTTTTAATATTTAGACTAGATATTATAAATGCGAAAATTCGTTTATTGGTTTGTCCTTCAATCACGCAGCATCGGAGCAACGGTTTTTTTTTCATATGTATAGCTGTGGGCTTGGAGAATGACATATAATACCTTTTATCTCGGTAAAACAGGGGATGCCCGGAGAATTTTTAAAAACCTAATGCTTTTTTAACGCGGACGAGGTCGCCGGTAAAAGCTAGTCATGAATAATTTCAAGCTATAGTAGGTATATAAGAAGGCTCAGGGTCACTCAGCGGGCGATGAAGAGAGCTATGCTCGGAGTATCCCTGCGAGATCAAATTAGAAATGAGGAGATCCGTAGGAGAACCAAAGTCACCAACATAGCTCAGCGGTTTAATTCGAAGAACTGATGGTCGCTGATGGTCGCAGTGATAGCCAAGTGGTTTGAACTGTGGTCTCCTATTCGGGGGTCGCAGGTTCGATCCCTGGTACGCACCTCTGACTTTTCGGAGTCAAGTGCGTTTAAGCAATTAAATATCACTTGCTTCAACGGTGAAGGAAAATATCGTGAGGAAACCTGCACATCTGAGAGTTCTTCATAATGTTTTCGAAGGTGTTTGAGGTCCAATTCGCATTGGGCCAGCATACAGCGACTATGACCTATGTGGCCTTCTCTGGGAGGAGACCTGATACCAACGCTTAAAGCTTATTTAGATTTCATTTTGAGATTTCATAATAAAATTAGGCCCGCTTGCAGAAACGCCGGGTTATCCTTTTAACCCAGAGTTAGGTGCTGCTATGACAGATTTCGTATAAAGCTTCTGTCAAAATTACAAATTTATTCCTGAGTTTAAACTAACCCGGCGTCTCTGCAAGCGGGCCTTAAAGTAATAACTTTAAGGTTGACATTATATTAATATTAAGTATGTCATGTCAAAAAAATATTGAAATCATACTGCTTTAAGCGTTCGTGTTGGTATAGGACTAAGGTTTCTCAAGTACACGTCAAAACCTCGTACGATGACAAATAAAAAGATTGCACGTGAAATGTTGGGTAGCATTCGGGTTATTCAAGGGCGATCAGTCAAGCAGTATCTTTGAAACCGTTCCGTTTCGCTCGCAACATTTCTTGTAATATTGCAGCGAAAAAGAGTAATGGTCTTGGAAATAGAGTTACCTCTCGTGGATACGGTTTTGTGCCTTTTGTTGTACATAATAGGGAGCCATTTCCCGTATACGGATGCATAGGTGGAGGGACACAAAGAATTGCCTTAAATATACTCGCTGAGACACTGTTGTTGAATGAGTGTTTCGCTTGCAAAATTTACGTGCAATTTTGGAATTTCCAAAGTGGTGCACACAATTTATTGAAGTGTTAAAATGTGAGAAGTGTTAAGAAGCAGAGTTTGGAGTACTTGTTTTCTCCATTTATTTCAAAGTACCGTACCTTGTAGACATGCGTAGCAATAATTTTATTTAACTCGTGAAATTCTCAACTCTATTATATTTCTGTTACTGTCACAATACATTGCAGAAGCAGTGCGCGAATATATATATTGGTAAAGCTGTGGGATAACTAGATTAGCACCTATCCAACTGGTCAGTCACTTTCAAGTAAATGCATTTTATCTTTAACTGGACTTTTTTAATATTGGTTATATTGGACTAGGTAACTCTTTCAAAAATTGACTTACTGCAAGTGATTATTAAACTTAGGCCCGCTTGCAGAGACGCTGGGTTAGGTTTAACCCAGGAATTATTTTTTAACTTAGGCAGAAGCTTTATACGAAGTCTGTCAAAGCAGCAGCTAACTCTGGGTTAAAAGGATAGCCGGGCGTTACTGCGAGCGGGCCTAAGCTTAAAACTGGCAATACACCTATAGGTGTATTGCCAGTTTTAAGAGATTATCAAAATGCAGATATATTTTAAGTCCAAGATACCGGTAATAAGAGGGATTTGGGTCAATGATGGATTAAACAAGTTACGGTTCAGAAACACTGCTCTATAGTTTATTTATAAAGAGCCTTTATTAAATAAATCATCTGCTGGTTATAAAAATAAATCTTTATGCACATTATTTTATTTATGAGTGAGCGAATAACGCCGGAGTGTGTATTGTTAAGTAAATCGTCAGCCTTTTTTAACGCAAATTTATTGAACGGAAAGCGCTTTATAGTTTAGTGTTTGGAATAAAAATACAATACTGCAGTAGTAGGATTTTATGACGGTATAGTTTACTGGCGATTCGTACTGATATTGGTAACAAAGGCAATGCAAAATGTAGGTTAAATGATAGATAGATTCGTCTCTACTCGTACATCTTACGTTTCTTTCTTTCTTTGAAAGAAAAAATGTACGATGTACGAGTGCGTCAGTTCACTGGTTTTCTTATGATTTCCGAACTACATACTTCTTCTTTATCAACCAATTTTTTTTTTAATCAACTATGAGGAATATTACAAAAATGTTCTTATATTAGCACACGAGAAACCACTTAGGTTTAAATTGTGTGCTATAAGCCGATTCTGTTAAAAATACCTATAATAACATTAACAATCCAACTTATCCAAAAAATATGATTTTTGTTTACGTTTTAAATTATTTTTAGTAAATTGTAATTGACGCCTACTGCTGGACATTGGTCCCTTGTATGGACTTCCACTGCACTTTCTTCTGCTAATATACACTGTCTGTCAATTCGCACTGAGCCAGCGTGGTGAACTATGGCCTAACGTTCGAGAGGAGACACCCAGCATGGGTCTGCGTTGGGTTGAAATGAAATGGAACTTTCTACAAGAGACATGTAGAAAACATCTCTTTTTTATGCCGCACCCTGAGACATGTCTGACGTCGTCAATCTACCTCGTAAGGGGTCTACCCACACTGCACTTTCCAGTAGGTCGCCACTTCATCGCCTTGGGACTACAATGATCATCGGTTCTTCGAACTGTGCCCCAACCACTACCAATTCAGTTTCGCGACTTGATGGGCTGTCTGATTCTCCTTCAGATCTCTTCATTTCTGATTTGATCTCCCAAAGATACTTCAAGCATAGTTCCCTCCATCGCCCGCTGATTGTCCCTGAGCTTTCTTATGAGGACAATAGGCCCACGTCCTCAACTATATCTGCATGCATAAAATCACGTCGATGCGTAGCTCTGTTGCTACTTGATTGACAAACCAACAAACAAACACACTTTCGCATTTATAATATTAAGTATGTAAGGATAAAAGGTTAATTTCGTTAAAAATACGAAAGTGGAATTATTTTATTTGAAAGAGAAAAACGTATGAAGTTACTTTTTATTCAAAGCTCACAATGAAAACACCTCAGCTATAATTTAAAAAGATATCAAAAGCGGAAAGCGTATTCAAATCGCTATAAAAATTCACAGCTAGAAATTCCATGCGCTATTCAAAATCTAGTGTATGGGAACGTCCCAGCCGTACGGTCTTTTATCGCTTCCAGTGTTGTCGTTCACAAGTATGCATTGTCAACCATTGGAGCTCCTCTCTGACGTAGGAAATAGAGCTTACAAGACATTCTAGCGGTAGCATAATGTAATACTGTAGGACCTATTGGCGTCTGTAGTCATTTTGTCTTTTCGAATACTGAAATAAAGCATTGTGTTACTACAGGCTGGGCTACTCGCAGTGAATACGAGCGAGTACAAAAGTGATAAGTGAATGCAGAAAAGCAAATACATTACGGCACACAATACATTATTGAGATGAGCAATGCTGCTACTGTTTTAACCCCGACGCAAAAAGAGGGGTGTTATAAGTTTAACGAGTGTCTCTGTGTATCTGTGTATCTACGTATCTGTGTGACTGTGTATCTGTATCTATCTGTTCGCTCTTAGCAGCATCCCCAGTGGACCGATTTTGATGCGGTTTTTTCTGTTAGAAAGCTAATGTAATCGAGATGGACCTTAGCTATAATTTATGAACATCTGCTCAGGCGTTTGAAGATTACCAGCTCATTTCATACTTGATAAAAGGGTCTTACAAACTTTCACTGGTGCGATTGATTTTTGATTTTGTGCCTACAATTACCTATTTAAAAATAAAAACATAAATGAAAGTAAAATCATTATAAGCTAATACGTAAACAAAATACAAAGAAAAAAGGCAGACGGTGGTCTCATTTAAAACCACTGTATTTAATGTCGACAGCGACTGAGTTAGATTATAGAAGCAGCAAACCTTATCCATCAGGCATGAAAAATGCGGTCTGTATCCTAATGCTATACAAATACCTACTTAGCTTGAAACCTGTTATTTTAAGGGGTTCCGTACCTCAAAAGGTAAGAAAAGCAACCCTTATAAGATCACTTGTCCGTCTGTCCGTCTGTCCGTGTGTCACCACCGATTTTCTCAGGAACGGGTGGATCTAGCAAGTTGAAATTAATACCAGATCCTCAGGTCTGTAGTCCCTATTAGGTGTATAAAAATCAAGGTTCTGATTCAACATCCAATAAAAAGATATGGGCAGATTTAGATTTTTGCGAAAACTTGTAAATTCCAAAAACCTTGATTTTCAACTTTTTTTATTTTTCGGAATTTTCCCTTTACTTGTGCTGTAAGACCTTTCTTTTAACCAAAATTGACAATTCTAGGTCAACCGGAAGTACCCTATAGGTTTTGAGTGGAAAACCTAAAAAATAAAGGCTTGATAAAGGCTTTCAGACCTTTATCAGCAAGTGGTGAAACAGACTCTTAATCTTGTAAAACTTTTAGGCGCAAGAGAGTCACGATGTATCGTATGGGTGGAGGGCCGCTGCACAAAGCCTTTTGATCTTTAAAGTCGTCTAGTCGCCACTCACTAAGCGTCCTATTTTATGCTAAATATATGTCGAATATATGTATTAGGTATTATTATTCAAGAAAAATGTAATGTATGGATATTGGATTTTGTGTCTATAGGCAGCGTCCATCAGTTATAAACCTATTGTCCCGAATGTTGCATACCATGAAAAGTACAAATTGCAAGATAGAAAGGAGAAAAAGAAATAGCAGGACCAACGCCAGTTTTACTGAATAACAAGTAGTACGACCGGTGACTGGTATGACACCAGTCAGGTTTATTCCATTTTGAGAATCATTCCTGTTCTAGTAACTGGACAACTCCTTGGTTCCAGCAGTTACAAAGTACCGTTCTTTGTCGTATAATTGGTTTTAGAAATTCACAACTGATGGATTGTTTCCGAAAAGTTCGGCCTCCAATTGTTAATTATGGAAATTCGTACCGGCAGATCCAATTGATAAGGTCGGGTGTTTTTGAGTAATTCTCGCTTCGGGAAAACAATTGTACATTTTGTTTGTATTCAATTCTTTGATTAAGGATTCGTGTTTACCAATTTTTTTAAGCAATTGCATAGCTTTTATCGCGGGCTTTGAACTAGGACAAACAGTTTGAGCGCGGCGACGGAATCAAGAAATTCCGTAACGAAAAAAAACCCAACACCATCGTTCAGTAAGCTTTCAACATTTTAGAGGTTCTCAAGTAGCTTTATTTGGCGCAGTGGGCGAGCGGCCGCTTTCTTTACCGTATGGTGTATGATGTCGCAGGTTCGAATCTCACTCGCGAAGTAGTGACAGTTCGCTTTTCTTGTTTGTTTGTTTTTTAATTTTATTTTTTTGCATAATTTTTATTATGCAAAAAGTATTGCATAAATATTATAATTGCATAAGGTGATAGAAAATGCTATGCAATAGCTTTACCGCGGCAGTCCCCGAGTGCCAATTAATTTTTTTATCCATAAGATGTCGGTTTCATCAAATAAATCATAATCGCTATCACAATAGCTTTCATTTAGACCAAGGAGTCCCAATCGACCCTTTGGGGTAGAAATCGGTTTCCCAGGGGTCGACATACTTAAACAAAAACTGATTTTGGGGGTAGACGAGGTCTAAAAATGTACCCCTATTAATTAATCACGTTCCCTCAGGTATTGTTGAGCGAAGCAACGGCTGGGTCATGCGTCATGCTCGTGAACGTGAATTTGTATTATAGTATGAGCGGGAGAGCTAGGCACCGCCTGAGGTATGTGGGCGTTTCTAGGGCAGGCGGAAAAACGGACATTGACCCCAAGTATTATGTTGGCATCGGACGTAAACAATAGGTATTACTTCCATACATTTCACTGTCGATTAAGTATCGTTACGCACTAAGCGAGTTTCATAGTACCGGGTAGGGTGGAGCTTGCGGATATTTTTTTATTTATTTTATTTTTATTTATTTTGGCAAAAACAGTCATAACTTAAAAACAATACATATGGATACAAAAAGAAAGCTTAAAAATAGACATAACATTGCCGAAAAAGAAGATACATAATTAATAAAGTTTTAAATAGGAGCACTGAGCAGAAACAAGAAAAATATAATAAAAACAATAGCATGATATCTTTATCAGAGTAAAAGTATAGTTTTGGTAAGGTTAAGTAAGGTTTATAGTTAATATTATAGATATTTTTTTAAACATGCCGTTTTAATTCCCTTCAAAGAGCTAACAAATAAGTCTACATCAGAAAATTCATCATTGTATAGTCTCATAGCTCGAGATACATAACAGTTGCGTGTGTATTTTTTATGAAGAAATGGCGGTGAAAACAAGTTTAATTTACGGTTGGGGCGTATAGGGAGTTTAATTCGACATGAAAAGTTTAATTTAGATAGCAGCACAGGACAATCGATTTGACCGTTTATGATTTTATGTAGAAATGCGATGTCGAACTGCTTCCGGCGGCTATGAAGGCTTAAAATACTATGGTGTTTTAAGGAATTGTCGTAGGATTCATTGTAGCGATTACAACGAAAGTTTAATATTCTGATGAACTTACGTTGGACTTTTTCAATTCTGTCAATGTGATGTTTGTAGAAAGGACTCCAAATCACACAGCCAAAGTCTAATATTGAACGAACAAAAGCGAAATATAATATTTTTAATGTTATAGTTTTATTGAATGGTTTAGTAATACGATTAATAAAACCTAAATTTCTAAAAGCCCGTCGTATAATATTGTCTATATGTAAGTTAAATGTTAGTTGATCGTCTAAGATCATACCCAAATCACGAACCTGATTTACACGTTTGAGAGTATTGTTACAGAGATGATAGTTAAATTTTAAGGGACTTTTTTTTCTGGTGTACGATATAACACTACATTTATCAGAATTTATAAAGAGTTGATTACGAGCACAATAATCTGATAGATTATCAAGATCCGCTTGTAACTTTAGATAATCGTCATAAGATGTAATGACTCTGTATAGTTTTGTGTCATCAGCGTATAAAAGGTAATTACTATTAAATAGTGAGTCTCCTATGTCATTTATGTATAAAGAAAAAAGTAATGGCCCTAAATGGGAGCCTTGCGGGACGCCGGAAGGGACAGACAAATATTTTGAACGAAAACCTTTAAGGCAAACAGCTTGGCTACGATTTTTAATATAGGATTCTAACCATCTAAGCAGATTACCATGTATGCCGAGTTTCCAAAGTTTCTCCAAGAGTAAATCGTGGTTAATTTTATCGAATGCTTTAGAAAAGTCAGTGTACACAGCATCTACCTGTATATTTATGTCCATAGACCGATACAAAAAGTCTGTAAATACAGCTAGATTACTCTCAACACTGCGTGACTTTATAAAACCGTGCTGATTTTCATTAAGGTGGTTCCGGATGGCCAAAGACAGTTGATTTGTAACTATTTTCTCGAAAAGCTTTCCTAGAATACATAATTTAGAAATAGGTCTATATTGAGTTATTAGATTTTTTTGTGTATTTTTAGGTATCGGAGTAATAAGTGCTTGTTTCCAAATACTAGGAAATATACCTGTTTCGATAGATAAACGAAAAATATTAGCCACAGGTTTTAATAGTTCAGAAATTAGAACAGGGTGAATATTATCATGGCCTGCACTTTTACGGGTATTAACGGACTTAAGTTCTTTTAAAATGATTTCATCACTAAGGTTAATGGAATTAATGTCAACAATAGGGGCATAGTCGCAATGGGCAGGAAGTTTACTGACAGTATTAGTATTATTATTATTATTATTGTGTGAAATAAAAACAGAATGAAAATACTTGTTAAATGCTGAACAAATATCATTGCCTTGTGTCAAAGTTTCACCATCAAAGATCATTTTTTCAGGTATATCACTATTACCATATTTTGATTTGACGTAAGACCAAAAAAAATTCGGGTTATACCTGATCCTATTCTCAGACATTATATTATAGGTTAAATAACAATCATGTTCCATCTTTCTTAGTCTGCGTCTAAGACAAGAAAATTGTATGTAATCCATGTGGTTTCCATATGTTTTCCACCTGTCATGAAATTTTCGTTTTTCTTTACTAACCTTAATGAGAGTACGGTTATACCAAGGGTACGGTTATACGGTTATTTGTATGAGTCAATAACACGACGCTGTGGCACATGTTTATCTATAAGATTATACAGAATTTCATAAAAATAACTAATTCTAGATTCAACATCATTTAGGGTCGAGAAAGTTTTATCCCAATCTATTGAGTTTAAGCCTAGACGGATGCTATCAAAATCTGATTTAAAAAACATTTTCTTAATGAAAGTATTACATTTTAATGGGATATTTTCATTTAAGTTTATCTCAATGTTCAGGGACTTATGATGACTATCCTCGGGTATGAGTGGTTGAACACATGAGGTTACATTACAGGTCTCATTACAAAAAACTAAGTCTAATAATCTGTTATTAACGTTTAACTCTGAGCTGAACTGGGATAAAAGTGAAAGATTTATAAAGTCACAAGTGAGAGATGTTAAGAGATCATTGTTAGGCCTAATATTCATACAACTTAGGTTATCGTCATAGTACCATTCTGCTTTGGTAATATTAAAATCTCCAACGATTAAAAATACATCGCTATTGTGGGCGTGAATAATATCACACGATCTATCATAGAAAGAGGTCAATAAGTTCCGATGCTGGTTGCCATGGGGTATATACGTGCACGCTATGTGCAAATGGGGTTGAGCAGAGTCAGCGGCTACGGGACGCCCGCGCAGAGGTATGCTCACCCACAGTTCGTCGGCGGGCGGCGGCGCACACCAGGCCGACTGCAGACAAGGTTGCAGCTCGCGACGCACCGCCACCAAGACCCCCCCGCCGCGGGCGCTGCCGCTCGCATGTAGATCGCGGTCACGTCTAAATACTTCGAATCTACTATCAAAAAACTCAGAACTATAAAAACTATCGTTGAGCCAGGTCTCGGTAATAATGATTAAATCGTAATCACAATTTAGTACACTACTTAGAAATTCATGAGATTTAGTACGTAAACCTCTAACGTTTTGATAGTAAATAGATATAGGCTTAGTTGTTTTCATACTGTGCAATTCCATCTAAGACAGAAGCGAAAATACACTTATTAGAGATGGCGCTAATGTGCCATGTTTGATATGTTTCGAAAAAAGAGTATCTATTGCAACTGTTACGTTGAAAAGAGCCACAAGATTTTTTTTGATGGATTAAAATTAAAATATTATTGAGGTGGGAACTATTACAATATGTTAAATTTATAAATCTACAGGGAAAAATACAGCTCACATAATAAACAATAAACTCAGTTCTTTTCTCATCTGTGGTTCTAAGAATATACCGATTAATAATAACTAACTTTTTAAATTGAGTAATAAACATGGTTATATATTTTAAAATCGTGAGTACTACTAATAGGGTTAAATACTGCAAGACGTTCAATAATAACTGAATATACTTATAAGCAAATTGTTTATAACACCAAAAACTCACATTGTTATAATCCAATATAGAATAGTAGCACACACATCACTTAATTTTGGCTAAATCACTATCAGTGGAAATTAAAATAGCCCTAGATGTGTCGTTTTTACGAAGAAATATTTTACAATCATTAAGCCAAATGTACTTATAGCCCAGTTCATGCCCAGCCTTACGCGCTCGACCATATAACATCTTGTTGTGAGGAGCGAGGTGATCGTTAACAAAGATAGGCCTGGCTGCACCATCGATGCCCACATCAGCCGACGTCAGGCCTCGTCGTGCTCGAACTGCGGCTATCATGTCGTTTTTACGATAACGTTGGGTGAAGCGAACGATGATGTTTTGAATTTGAGCATCTGATTTAATGTCTTCTTTTTGGGTGCTCTTTAATTTTTGGTGTGGATAACGCTTGACACGATGAATAAAGTCGATGTCAGAAGGAAGGAGTGAAAAGCCAACCTTGGTTGCAATTAAGTTCAAAATACTGTGAAGATTTTCACCTTTTTGAAACGGGATACCGGAAATTTCAAGGTTATTTTGTCGGCCTTGTTGTTCTTTCAAGAGTAGTTTGTCTGACAACAACTTATTGCAATTATCCACTTCAATAATATCCTTTTCGAGGCGTAACACTTTATCATTTAAGGTTTTATTTTCCTTTCGTAATTCTGAAAAGTTTACTTGTGTGTCACTATTATGAAGAAAAAGTTCAGATATTTGAGATTTGATGTTATTTTGCTCTGCTAACATTGTGCTGGTAGTATCTTTAATCTCAGTAATCTGATTTCTCAAGGCAGAGACATCGTCGCGCACCAGTGTAAGATGTCGGTCTAGTAAAGAAGTAATTTCTTTACGAAAATTATTTATCTCGGATGTTATGTCGCAGCAGTCTCTTAGCTTCCTTTTGCGAAGGACTTGAACTCCTTCATCATCACTTATCTTCGATAGATCAGGTTGTGAAGATGACATAATTTGACTCACGTGGACGTCAATGCAATGGAGGCAAGGTTAGGAAGCGTCGAGAACTCAAGCGTAGTAATATTATCGGTGAACGTCCACTAGGTACCTATAGTTGCAGGGTGGCCGTACGGGTGTGAGTGGGACGAAAAATAGCAACCGTCCTATTTCCCCGAAGAGGAGCGGGGTGTACCTGTTACTACACAATGAATATGACGTAAGCACCAAAACACAACTTTCAACTCTATTCTTTATGTTTTATGGCTTCTAATTGCATGTAAAAACTTTTAAAAATTAAGTAAAAATTTATAACACGTCTGCTCGGATCGAGTGCCGCAGCATTGGATATTTGCCGGATATTCAGAGATACACTTTTATCAGAATATGTAATATAATAAAAATAAGAAAATGTGGAAGAGATGTGCAGATATTAAATAACTTTTAACGAATATTCAAGACATATTTATTAGTACCACTTTTATTTCGTATTACGTTACCTACTTATTAAACTAATTATATACTGTTAACGGAATAACGAATATTGTAATATCTATGATATATAAATAAAAAAATTAAGTTAATGTTAGTTTGCTTTTTAATTCATATAAGAACAGGACAATCTTCTTTGTTAATAATATTATAATAATAGACACAGGGCCTGCGAAGAACTTCACACTCGGCACTCTATCTTTCACTGATGATGTTTATTGATTATTGATACAAAGATAAAAAAATTAAATCTAAACAAAAGGTTGGCTACCCCGATGATATCGTCAAAGGTCGATGTCCGTTTTTCCGCCTGCCCTAGAAACGCACTATAGCTGACTCAGTCTGCCGTCGACCACGGCGACGGTCACACGTCTTAGTTGTTTGCGCCCCTTTGTCCCAAACACACACGAGATAAAATATCCTGAGATGGGTCCGCCAACTCCACGTAATGTGAAAAATGTTATTTACACTGTGCACAGTTTTTTTCTCAAACGAAAGGGTGACAAGGAAAGTATAGATCACAAATATGATATGAACACTAATAAATTAGTGGCAGAGGCTACTGTATCGTAAATAATAAAATGTACTCATTTTAGATATGCGTTTATTCTTGTTTAACCAGGAAATAATTTTTTTTGTTATAATTAGCCATTACATTTATTAAGACATTTTCCGACATGTTATCCTGAGATTTATCTGCCCTAAAATATCTCATGTGCGTCTAGTCAACGTCTTGTCAATCGCGCCCTTCCCCGTCTCACCACCCACATACCTCAGGCGATGCCTAGCTCTTGCGCTCAAACTATAATAATAATTATTATTAATAATTATTATTAAACTTGATATTTACTGAAAAGTTTACTAACTATCGACCGCAAAGGATTTTTAAAATAAATTGGCTATGGAAGTATCAGTTCATTTCGAAAAAGGGGTCTCTTGCCCAAAATAGTTTGGGAATCCCTGATTTGGACCATGTCAATAGGTTTCTAAGAACTGAGTCACAGCAAAACTATAAAAGTAATTTACCTACGACGCAGCGGTGATGCAGAAGCTTCGCAACGACTCCGCAACCTGACACAAAATAAAATGATAACGCGCTAGGAGGACTTATGTCAAGGGTGAATAGGCGTCTTCTAGGCAAGTGCGCTCCATCTATCTGACTTACGCTGCATCTTCACTTACTATCAGGTAAAGTTTCAGTCAAGCGCTAGTCTATATTATAATAGTTTTAAAAAAATGTGACCACTCCTCTAGTCTGAGTCATACACTTATGTGAACTTTGTATCCATTTGAACAGTTTTAAGTTGTCTAACTTCGTTTGGCTTTAGCAAGGCACGTAGGCTTCTACAGAGCACACTTTGTTGACTTTACTTCCGAGTTAAAGCGAATTAAAGTTCGATTTATGTTAGGCCATAAATCTGTCTCGTTTTAAGACGAAAATAAAGTCAAAGCATAATGAAAATACGCTCTTTATATCGCAACCTTAGTCGTGAGGCAAAAAATTCATTACGGGAAGGGTTTCGGGCGACAGCTACAAAATAAAATAAATACAAAATATTATGAGGATCATCTACAAACATTGGCTGAAACAAATCGCGCACTCAACTCTTTTTAACAATACATAAGACTAAGAAGTAACATTATTTTCACGCTGTAACGCATTTGGTAAAATAAGCCGATAAAAAATGGCCGCACTCCGTTGTTTCCGACGAAAATGCTTTATTTTCCTCCAGTTAGTTGAATAAATCGTGCGCGAGCCCTTTTTTATACATTATAAAATCGGCTAACACATTGTATTGAAGTCAATATTCTAGAAGTGGCATCCAAATTAACGAAATATAATAATATGGTAAAACTACAGCAAATAGCATATCAAAGGAAAGATGATGCTTTGTTCCATAGAAGTTTGTTATATATACAAAATATTTTTGAAATCAGTGCGTTGTTAGCATCATTTTCTACGAAAAAACGCATATATTTTTATCGCAGATACGATACGAATCTGAAGCCTCATCCGCACGTTTGGCAAACCTCGGCAAGCCTTCACAAGTTCAAACGTGCGGATAGAGCGTTTGGCATGGCTTGCGTAGGTTTGGCAAGGCTTGTGGCCGATCCGAAACGTTTGTAGTGGTTTGGAGTGGTTTGGAGTTTGCCGCAAACGCCAAACGTGCGGATGAGGCTCAACGCAGAGAAACATCGAATCAAATCAGATATGAGAACATACTTAGGGATTTTCTAAAACCATCTTATTGCAGAGATTGTTAGTAACAGTCAATCGCAAAAAGACCGCGACACAGTCGCATGCTGTCGCTGGTCGTAAACTTTGCCTTGCATCGCCACTATTCATGCACTATTCACGCAAATACAGTCGCGATACAGACGCGTTTACAAGCTTTCTGCAAATATTTGCAGATGCAGAAGCGATTATGATTATGATACTTTGCAATTGTATCGCTGCTGAATCGCCTCTATCGGACGTCAAATGCAAGAAATGACCAAAAAAAGCGTGGCTAAAGCGTATTACCGAAACCCGCTACTGATGCGTACCAAAAAGTCGTAGTTGGCGATCTACCTTATGTGTTTATTTATATAATATTTTTTATTCATATAAACTTTTACGAGTGCTTTTGAATAGTCGATGAATCTACCACTATAACAAAATGATATACCTACCTACCTTGAGCTCTTTGCGGTATCTAATAGTGAAGGCATTTCCAGTACATTTAAGCCTTTGAATGCAGTAAATTACGAAGTATTCCTTATCCCCCTGGCGTCACCCGATAAGAGCCGAGAGTTCTCCAAGGATATTAATCATGGTCTTCGCATTGTTTTTTTTCTAACGCTTGTCAAGCTACTATTGATTTTAGGGAGAACACTAATTTTATCTCAGTATAGTAGAAGACAATCGTGGTATCTATTTAAATTATTTGTAAATTTTGTGTTAAACTAGAAGCATTATTATAGTTACAACGGCACTGAAAAACACCGAAAAGAATGTTTATTTGCAATAATTATATCGGGGTTTATATAGACCATACAAAATTCTTTAATGTTAAATATTTTTATAAAAATATATAAAACAGTTTTTACACAAATAACTTTTACAAAGAGCTTCGAATGGTCAAGTTCACCGCTCAACATTTAATAAATGTATAGGACGTAGGTAACCGTTTAGTTAATGAAACTGAAATATTACAACATGACATCTTCCAGCAAAAACGCGGTCGCTCTTAGCGTAAATATATATTATACTACTGACTCGGCGAACTTCGTACCGCCAACTTACCTATATAAATAAAACGAATAAATTATCTTACTAAAAAAAACTATCATATCTTTCAAGTTTGACCAAATTACAGATAGTTACGAAGTTTGATCAAAATTGGTTCAGTAGTTTAGGAGTCCATCGCGGACAAACAACGTGACACGTAATTTATATATATTAAGACTAGCTGACCCGGCGAACTTCGTACCGCCACCTTATCTATATAAATAAAAGAAATAAACTATCCTACTCCAAAAAACTATCCTATCTTTCAAGTTGGACCAAATTACAGATAGTTACGAAGTTTGATCTAAATCGGTTAAGCAGTTTAGGAGACCATCGCGGACAAACAACGTGACACGTAATTTATATATATTAAGATATAACTTAGCATCCAAACATTAAAAATGTAAATTGGGAAACTATTAGCTTTTTATTTTTTACCAAGTATTTTCTCAGTATTCTTTTACGTAACTACTTAGCATTTTAATTTTTTCTGTATTTAAGTGAGCTTAGTATTCTAACCCAGATTTAAAGAAAAACTGCATTTAGTTTGACCTTTACAAACTTTAATTTAAGCTCGGTGCAAGAAATAATATTATGTGTCCTCTTAAAAGTAAGTCAGTGTTTCCGCTTAGAGTATAAATATACACAATTGCATCAAGACTATGTATCTAATTAACAAGTCAAAAAGCCAAAATGTTCCGTTTTGGATAAGTGCCTACTCGCCTGTATGAAAAAATTAGATTTAGATTTAAGCTTAGGTTACATTGGTAAGAGTACTATGGTTTCATATTTTTTATACATTTTTAAGCTATTGCATAGCTTTTATCGCGGGCTTTGAACTAGGACAAACAGTTTGAGCGCGGCGACAGAATCAAGAAATTCCGTAACGAAAATAAACCTAACACCGTCGTTCAGTAAGTGTTCAACATTTAAGATGGTCACAAGTAGCTCTGTTTGGCGCAGTGGGCGAGCGGCCGCTTTAAGTATGATGTCGCAGGTTCGAATCTCACTCGCGAAGTAGTGACAGTGCGCTTATCTTGTTTGTTTGTTTTTTAATATATTTTTTTTGCATAATTTTTATGATGCAAAAAAAAATATTATAATTAAGTATTATAATATTATTATAATATAAAATATTTTAATAAATATTATAATTGCATAAGTTGATAAAAAATGCTATGCAATAGCTTTACCGCGGCAGTCCCCGAGTGCCACTTATGCTTATTCTAATTATTATAAACGCGAAGTGTATTTGTTGGTGGGTTTGCTAGTTTTTCATTAAGTCATGCAGAGAGGACCTGGGTTGTGACAAGAATTTCATTCCGGATAAACAAATAGTTCCCGCGGGACTTAAAACCTAAAAACTTAACTGTACGCGGGCAAAAGCCAGTCAGAACAAAATTGATGCATTTTGGCACGATCATAAAAGTCGGATTACATTTAAATTCGACAAAAAAATTATATCCAGGAAGCCATGACTTAATAGCTTCACGAATAAGAAAACAATGTACCACAAAATTAGAACAAGTGCCTGGCTAGAAGCAAATTCAAATTTTATGCCCAATTTTACCTCCTCAACAATAGCCAGACAATTTCATGTACAAAGCAATTCTGAAAATTGGTTTTCGTGCTTCTACTTTGCTAGTCTCCTTCCGACATTGACTTTAGAGTTGATTTTCATTGTCTATGATGCTTATATTCCCTACTGAGTAAATCCTTTCCACTGAAAGATGATTTGTTCAATAAAACAAAATTAGCTCATTCATACAAATAGCCTAATGACGGTTCATATTTTGTATCTCAATTTATTACAGAAATTCATTGATGATGATTCAATTCATTTAAGATGAATCTAACAATTGTAGGTGGTAATCGTTTAACTAGCAACCAAATTACCTGTAATCATCTTGCGGTGTAATTATGAAATTGCTAGGATTCCCTATATCCTCTACAAAAAATTTGTTGACGCACTCCAGAAAGTAATAGATAATAAAAACAAGGGTAAATTAAGAATTTTATTATTAAAAAACAAGCTTTTAGTTTCTGGCTACAAAATTAGACCCTGGATAAATCATCTAGAACCAGAGAAATTGTCAAGACGAATCAACCAAGCGCAAACTCGATGGGGTTACGTTATGTATTACAGAGTTTCCATCACCACCCTGCAGCTCCATAATAATAACCTAGATAATATATGTAAGACCAGAGTACCTGTCAAGATTTATCAAACGAGCACAAACTTGATGGGTCTACGTCGTTTTATTACAGAGTTGCCAAAACCACTTTCCGGCATCGGACCAGCCTACTTATCAAGACGTTAAGTGAAGGTTACGTGGTTTTATTACAGAGTTCTGATAGCCATCTTCCGGCTCCATCATCTAATCCGTACCATGTCACAATAATATTGCATCGTCATCTGATTTACATAATATGGAGCACATTATGTAATTTATTGAGCTTAATCGGAAATCGGGAAGTGGTTCTAATAATTAATCTTGCAAAATTTTACCTAAACATACTTCAGCCAAGAAAAATCACATCAATCCGTTGCTCCATTCCTGCGTGATTGAAGGACAAATCAACAATTTAAAAGACTTTCGTATTTTAATATTAGAATGATTACGTTCAAGGTTAAAGTACTTTTATGAAATATGTATTATCTACTTTCTCAATTTTCCATTTCACAAATACAATACAGGTATCTTCCAATGAAACGGCAAAAGGATCCCCGACAACTAACTTCTCGGAGTTGAGAGGTTTGAGCAATTAATTAATATTACTCTTATCAATTGCTATAACTTTGGAAGAAAACATCGTGAGAAAACTTGCATTCCTGAGAGTTATCCATATTGCTCTCAAAGGTTTATGAAGTCTACCAATCCTCACTTGGCGAGCGTAGTGGACTTTGAGCAACCTTTTGCATTTGAAAGGAGACCCATGCCCAGTGCCCAGTTTTGGGCCGGCGATGGGTTGAGATGAAGATGAAAATCACATCTAATGCTCATGACCCACTCTACCCAATAATAGTTGAGAACTTTTCACTCGAAATAGGTAATTATTACTAGGCGAGCGCGGATCGCGGCCGGCGTTAGCGGGAGGGGCAGCCATCGGCAAGCCTTAATAATATGGGTAATATGGATGGAAATATCAATATAAGTAATAATTATACTTAATTATAATATTAAAATAATAATTATAATTAATTATTATAATGCTGGCAAACCGTGCATCAATTTGTCATAAAACCCTACTTTAACTCTGACAAAACGAATGGCACGATCCTTTTCTTAGTCCACTTCAATGTGTTTCCTCGTGATAAGGGACTAGTGATTGATTTACGCGATTTTTAATTAAGATTGAGTCTGAAAAAGCGTTTGGTTTGATTAGAAACTCATTTTCATCAACTCTATGTACCTAGATATCCCTTGGATTGGCGCGGCCAGAATTGGGACTCTATGCTTAAATTGCGCCGCGTCATCTGTTCACGCGTGGGAAATCCGGCGCGCGCTAATTAAAAATTAATTTCTCTAAAATTTTGTACAGAACATATGTATAAGACTGATATTGTTGGAATTGTGTTGAATTAGGCTTTAATTTAATATACTTGTCCATACATAATTATTGAAATAGATAGCAAGATCTCATGATATCTCATCTCATCTCATCTTATCTAATCTAATAGCCAGATTTGGGACGCCGCGCAATCGTGTGTTAATTTATTGAATCCTAAATCTGGTCGCGCGCCACTTCAAGGGTGTAAATTTTTAATTTTTTATCAAACTTAAAATAGACCTATTATTTCACATAAGAGAAGACACTTTGTGTGTCTTTGTATGTATATTCAGGTGTCCCCTTTTCTATAGTGTATTTCCTATTGGATAAAAATAATTGGCTATTTATCGTATAGTTATGCCCATTTCATAATAATTTACAACAGATGATGAAAATTTTAGCCAACAAATATTAGTACAAACATTATGTACGTATTGTACGTATTGAAACCATCTTAAGATAGAAGTTAGTCTGTATGCATTTTTTGAACTTTCCTCATTGTGGAAACACTGCATAAATAGCATAGTATTTACTGTATTGTAAATCTGTTTTGAAAAGAGCAACCGCCGAGTTTCTTGCTGGTTCTTCTCGGCAGGAAAGGCATTCCGAACCAGTGGTAGATTCATTGACTATTCAAAAGCACTTGTAAAAGTTTATTTGAATAAAAAATATTTCTATTCTATTCTATTCTTGATTAATTTAATCTTATATTGAAATTAATATTAACATAGTCTCAACTAGAAATTCCTGTATATCAGTACGCTGCAATAATAATTATGCACCAATTCTACTTTTCCCAAATTTTCCACCACTTAGGTATTATGTAAGTGTGTTATATCCTAAATGTATGTTCATTCCATTACTTGTAATAACTTTAATGCATTTCTTTATTTTCATTGACATTAATTCGCAATTAAATACAATAATATACAAATTACTCATTTTACAAATACACCCACACACACAGAATACAATTTACTCACACAAAAATCTGACACAAAATATTATACTTACAATACACATTACACACTTTCACACAGATAAAGTACCCTCGCGTAAGTTCCTACTACCTCTTTACCCCTACGAATACTATAAGTCAAATACCTGCAATATACAGTTTACAGCTATAACATTGCTGATAGACATCATAATGTGCCCAGTTTTCCTACATTTTAACAGTGTTAATACGGATAAACTTGGAACTGATTTAGATAACTCAGTATTGTTCAATTCATACGTGTATAACACAGGCTATTATTCGGTAATAATCCCCCTGCTCAATATAAAAGTTCTCAATTTCTATAAAATCATTAACAGTGTTTGAGTTAAATAGTGTAATAAATGACATCGGCAACGTTGTAATCTATAAACCAATTAGCTGTAGCCCTAATGAATGTAAAACCTTCGTAAGTAGTTACAAAAATCTTTTAAACATTTTACACATTAATATTCGTAGTGTAAACAGTAATTTTGACGAATTGAATGTTTTGCTTACATCTATAGACATGCAGTGCGACGTCATATTATTAACTGAGTGCTGGTTGAGCAAATGTCACAATGTACCTATTCTAGAAGGCTACTCCTCGTTTCAGTCTTCTTACAAAAATCAAAATGATGGTGTGATCGCCTACATTCGTTCCGAACTTAACTATAACTATCACGAACCTAACTTCCTAGACGGTAACTGCTTAGTTATACGCGGAAGCGACAATACTGCAATTGTAGCTATTTACCGGTCGCCCTCCTATCGTAATATTGCCAACTTTATTGATAGCCTAGATAATGTCCTAACATCACTCTCCTCTTATAGCACGATAGCTTTATTAGGTGACATGAACATTAATATCTCCCGCGACGCTCGTGATAAAAATTCCGATGAATACTTAAACATGACATCCATGCACGGCCTAACACCCGCACACGATTTGCCCACTAGGGGTAACAATTGCTTAGATCACGTTATGCTAAAAACTAATAAGACCACTACTGTTTTCGTTTTAGAATCGGCAATAACCGATCACGCTCCTACTCTCTTAAGTTTTCACCAAAATCCCTTGCTAGAGAGGCCTAATGAAGTTTATTATCGTACCGACTATGACGCTGTAGTGAATAATATAAATAATACTAACTTTGACTCTATCTTGCGAGATCACAATGCGAACTCGGCCACAACCAGTCTTATTCACACAATCGCTTCATGTATCACATCGTATACAAAGATAGTCAAAGTACCGCGCAAACATCAAAACCTTAAACCATGGATTACTAAAGGGCTTATAAAGTGTATTAGAAACAGAGATAAATTACATCGAAAAGCTAAAAGAAATCCTGATAATATGATCGTGAAAACTACTTATCTACGCTACCGCAATTTCTGCAACAACCTGCTTAAAAACTTAAAACGTGCATTTGAACGATCTGAACTAGAAAAGGCTAAGAATAATAAAAAATCAATCTGGGATACAATTAAGAAAATAACAAACCTTCAGCGCCAAGTTTCTCCTCCACATGAGCTTATCTGTCCTAACAATCCTCAATCCTCGGTCGATAGTGTCAACAATTTTTTTGTGAACATTGGTAAAAATCTTGCTACCCCTCTCTTAAGTGTACAATCTCTCCCAGAAATTCATAAACCAAATATTGCACCCCCACCCTGTAACTCAATGGTCCTCAATGAGACAGATGAAAATGAAATTAACAATATTATAACGAGTCTTCGCAACAACTGTGCAAAGGGTTGGGATGGAATACCGGTCACAATATTAAAACAGGCTCGTGATATTCTTGTTCCCATTTTTAAACATGTTTTTAATTTATGTATTACACAAGGATGTTTTCCGTCTGTACTCAAGAAAGCTGTGGTCCACCCGATCTATAAGAGTGGCGGCAGAGACCAAGTAACTAATTATCGTCCTATCTCGGTTTTAACTTCAATCTCTAAAATTTTTGAAAAGATCTTGAACAATCGTTTGATCCTATATTTGAATAAATTGAATATCATCTCAGACCAACAATTCGGCTTTAGGCAAGGAAAATCAACTGAGGACGCTGTTATTGAACTCACCAGTCATATCATCAGAAATATAGAATCAAAGCAGAAAACGGTTGGCATCTTCCTCGATTTGTCAAAAGCATTTGACACCGTGTCTGTCCCCATCCTTATGGATCGGTTAGAAGCCATTGGAGTAAGGGGTAACGTTCATAATTTATTTAAGGATTACTTAAACAATCGCAGTCAATATGTTAAAATAGGTCCACATATGAGTAAGGAAGAAAATATAGAATATGGCGTTCCTCAGGGCAGCGTGCTTGGCCCAACTCTGTTCCTGATATATATAAACAACCTATGCCAGATGAATATTCCGTACACTAAAATCATATCTTATGCTGATGACACTGTACTTCTGGTTCAGGGTCAGAGTTGGGATCAGGTTCGTAACCGTGCGGAGTCCGCATTAAAACATGTCATGAGCTGGCTAAACACAAACCTACTGACACTAAATGTCTCCAAAACTAAATTCATTACATTTGACACCACCATATTCACACAACCTAACACCTTCTCCATTAAAGCTCATTCATGTACATTGCCCAATGAGGACTGCTCTTGTTTCTCAATACAAAGAACTGCTGACATAAAATATTTGGGTTTAATAATAGAGAGTTCTCTCAGCTGGAAAAAACATATAAACGTTCTGATTAATCGTATCCGAAAGCTCATGTTTATTTTGAGGAAGCTGAGATCGGTCTGCGACCAAAAATTGTTAAAAACTGTGTACTTTGCCCTAGTGCAGTCTTTATTATCGTACTGTATTACAGTTTGGGGTGGCTCCAATAAAACTGATATGCTTCGTTTAGAACGAGCACAAAGAGGTATTCTTAAGGTTCTGGGTAGCAGACCTCGCAGGTATCCTACATCGGCTCTCTATCAAGAGTGGGACGTTCTGAATGTTCGACAGCTCTTTATCTCCCAGGTTACTTTACGCAAACACTCAGATAAAATAGCTCAACCTGAAGTAAATGTTAATATTCTTAAAAGACGCAAGCAAAAGATTTTTGGAATTTTGCCAAGGAGAACCGCACTTGCCGGACGCCAATACCATTTCCTTAGTCCTAAACTTTATAATAGAATAAATGACACACTCGATATATCTAAGCTTAACAAACCTAACTTAAAAAAAACTGTCGATGCTTGGTTAAAGAGACTTAGCTACTATGAAATTGAGGATTTGATCGCTGAAGTGAAATCATAGAAAATATTATAAACACACAAATACACCCCATATGCACACACACACACACACACACACACACACACACACACACACACACACACACACACACACACACACACACACACACACACACACACACACACACACACACACACACACACACACACACACACACACACACACACACACACACACACACACACACACACACACACACACACACACACACACACACACACACACACACACACACACACACACACACACACACACACACACACACACACACTTAATTATTCTAACAGCTAACAATAATTTTATAATAATTGAAACAATAATAATCTAAATTTGTAAAATTTGAGCTATGGTCTAACTCTAGTAATCAATGGATCCGTGGAAAGGCTGCGGTGTCCGTAACACAGGTTTTCCTAGTACGGATGCCAAAGCACTCCTTCGCAACAACCAACATTGCTAGTTTACTTTTTCTGTGTCCTAGATTTAAGGAGTTGATTTATTGTAAAAACTTTTTACTGAGTTAATAATAAATATTATTATTATTATTATTATTATTCTATTCTATTGAACGTAAATCAAATTAAATTTTTCGTTATCATATTATTATTATTATTTAAAAATAGCTTTGTCTTTTCTGATTCACAGCCTTTCTACAATCTTTTAATTGTTCTCAGTGTTTTGATTGTGATGTATTATTAATCATATTATATTCCAAAAATATAAGTAATATTTTATATAAGATGAGTGACTTAAAACTCACAAATGCTTATTACCTACTACTAAGACCAAATTATCATAAACCATCAATTAAAATTGCCTACGTTGCACAAATTCAAACAAACTCTGTTTCGATATTTTCCGAATCCCCGATAAAAATCTCTCGCAGATTTGTTGCCAGGCGATAAATATACACGTCGAAAAAAAAAGAAAAGCATTATTACCCATGCGATCAGAAGTCTAGGGTTGATTGCCACTGAGAGCATTCGCGCGTAATATTTGCGTTGACGTTCTCACGGACGTATAGTGCACACTTTTGAAACGAAAAAGTCTGACTTCTCTTAGTAGCTTTTACCCGTCACTTTGTTGGCGTTGAGTTCAGTTTTAAAATCTAGCGAAAGCGCTTTGTTTTCCAGGAATAAAAAGTATAAATTGTCTGTCCTAATTTTATCCATGCAAAAAATCAAATCAACCCGCTATTTCGTTGCTGCGTGATTGAAAGACAAATAACTAATAGGTAAACACACCTTCGCATATCACACTAATATTATAAGTTCGAAAGTGTGTTTGTTTGTTGGTTGGTTAGTTTGTTGGTTTGTCTTTCAATCACGCCGCAACAGAGCTACGGATCGACGTGTTTTTGCATGGGTATAGTTGAGTACTTTTTATCCCGGAAAATCAAAGTGTTCCCGAGGGATTTTAAAACTAAATCCACGCAGACGAAGTCACGGGCATCAGCTAGTTTTGTAATATTGGTATTGTATGTTACATATTATACAAAATTATGTTGTTTGATAAAGCTACGATCATGGCTCAGCGTGGATCTTATTAAGAAGTGAAAGCTCCTCAAACAAAATATCTGACCTTAAAATTAATACAATTTTGATATACCTAATTAATATTATAACACAGATTTTTAAATTGAACTGCAAATAATTGTTCCACTACATTACACTATATAATAATATACCTATTCATAACCGCTACCGGTGGGTAATTCACCTTAACAAATGGTGAGCGTTAAAATCAGGGAAATATTCAGAGCATTCAATATTGAGACGGTTTTGTTACACAACTCAACGGGTGAACGTTGTGTAAAGGATTCCGTTTACGGGTGTTAGATCATTTTAAGAATGAATTGATATTGCATATTCACATCGTTTCCTTTGTTTTCCCTTTCACTACCTTTCTACTTATTGGTTGAAACCAATTGGCTTTAGAAAGTATATTGCTAGTTTTATGAATTTCTCCAAAAGGAGCTAGGTATATAATATTTTATAGTTCATGCATAATAGAAGGATTTATCATCATTTCTAGTCATTTTAAAAAATCTTAGGTATCTATAAGCACTTCCTTATTCCATGAATTTGAATTAAAATTATGCTCTTTCTTGCTTGCTATTTGAGCCTGTCAACCATACTGTCAACTACATCATAGACTATTAATTACAATTGACAGTCGTATACTTTAATGCATTAGTCGTAATTCCTAGTTCCATGCGCTAATGTTATTAAATATAAATTATCGCCTTTGTGATCGACGATTATTACTTCTTCTTTTTTGTCAACCGATAGAAGTCCACAGCTGGACAAAGGTCACTTGTGTCCAGTCCAGTGAGTCCCTGCGGCTTGTTTGATGTCGTCGGTCCATCTAGTGGGGGTCTGCCAACACTGCGCTTCCCAGTTGGGACCCCAACGACCATAAGCTTTTCGCACTATGTGGCCGTCCATTTCCACTTCAGTTTCACGACTCGCTGAGCTATGTCGGTGACTTTGGTTCTCCTGCGGATCTCCTCATTTCTGATTTGATCTCGCAGGAATACTCCGAGCTTACTTCTAATACCAACAAGGGAAGTAGCTCAGGCGTGACTAGTAGTTTCTAACTGGGACTCATTCTCTTTTTGGACTGCTTCTTCTAATGAAATTTCAACTGTTCTTTTCACGTTTGTTTAATAATTAAAAGGATGATATCCGATTGGACGGATCCAATTTGCTCTTTGCACAGTACAATCCTTTCTCATTAACTCAACTTGGAGAAACTGAATCGGCTTGATTCCGCTGACTTAATACTGAGGGTAAGAATTACTATAGATGACACTCACACTCAGCTCAGACTCAAGACTGCGTTAAAACGAGACGGATTTATGTCTGAACATAATATTTGTGTCTCATTTTAACTCTATCTTGAGTATTGAGCAGAGCCAGAGTACGATCTATAGATCTCAGCCTTAGAGTAGTTAAGTACTGATATTTGAACCTATACTGATACCTATTACAAATATCAGTATATACCTATTAATCTTCAATCCAGTAAATTGCTACTAATCCTACTAATATTATAAATGCGAAAGTTTGTGAGGATGTTTGAATGGATGGATGTTCGGATGAAAGGATGTTTGGATGGATGTTTGTTGCTCTATAACTCCACAAAGAATTAACCGATTTGGCTAAAAAGAAAGATTTGGAAAGGAGATAGCTCATACCCAGGATTAAAATATAGGCTACCTTTTATCCCGGAAAGTTACAGAGTTCCCGCGGAAATCAAAAAACCTTAATCCACGCGGACGAAATCGCGGGCATCATCTAGTATATTCATAAAGCTTTTAGTTTTAAGCTCTACCTATCGTATTTTGTTATGCAGGCTGAACCGTCGAAAACGATGGTAAAAAATAATTTTGCTACATTGAAAAATGGTCTCTTATTTTTTAAATCCGCTCCAGCGTAAACGCTTTGGAAGTAAAAAGCCGGTGTTTTTATTTCCCAAAAGCGTCGTTTCACGATTGTATAATTTTCAGATAAAATCAATGAATGATCATGAATAAATTGTTGACTTTCTTCTTTTAATGTAATCTCAATAATTATAATAATAATATATTACTAACACTATTAAATATAATATAAAAATAAATGTCAGAATGTTTTTAAGTACTATTGTAAATTCTTAGGTACATCAGTCCTGTTAAATTGTATTAGGCTCAATTTTCTATACCATCTTATTTTACCAGCATTGATTTTGTACTGATAAGCAGTGATAGCCTAGTGGTTAATGCTGTGGTCTCATATTCAGGGGGTCGCAGGTTCGATCCCGGGCACGCACCTCTGGCTTTTCTATGTTAAGTGCGTTTAAGAAATTAAGTATCAGAAGCTTCAACGGTGAAGGAAAACATCGTGAGGAAACCTGCACACCTGAGAGTTCTTCATAATGTTCTCAGAGGTGTGTGAAGTCTGCCAATTCGCTTTGGGCCAGCGTGGTGGACTATGGCCTGTAACCCTTCTCTGAGAGGAGGCCTGCGCTCAGTAGTAAGGCGTTGATGGGTTGCTGATGATGATGATTTTGTACTATTTCTACCTTTTCAATATTTATTGAAATTATTTTCACAATACTTTTATACTAAGTTAGTTGGAGTAGAGTTACTGTTCTTGAATCCGATAAAAATTTCAGGCTTTCAACATTCCTCAACATTCTTAGGTAATTACTGCAAGTAGCTTATATCAATCTCGTACCCCTTATCAGGAATTGCCTTCCCTAGACCAGCTTAACATTCGACGTCTATGGAAGACCCCCATTCATTACGTCAGATCTTCACTGAACAAAATGGATTCTGTTACGAGTCAATAAGTCCATTCTATCTCAGGATCTTAGAAATGTTCTCTTAATAATGGTTCGGATTATAAGATAGGTAAGATAATAGGCATAACACCATCTTTTGGATTATATTCAAATTGAAGAAAACGTAGGTATGATTTGAAATCAAAACTCAAACGAAGAAAAAGCTAATATTTAACATTTTAGTACGTTAAAAAATAGGACAGTAAATCACATAAAAATCAACATAACATAAACAGTTCCATCGTTAATAAATACTGTTCATCGAGTTCGAGATACGATACAAGATGCGATACAATTTACAGAGAGAATTAATTGATTAACAATTAATTTGAAGCCCATATTGAAGTTTTGAGGACATACATCAGGCTACAAACAATAACAAAGCCAAGCGATAAAAGCCTTGGAATATTTAGGACATATTGCCCGTAGAAATCAAGACATCTTGAGAAGCCTTTTTAACCAACTTGAAAACAGGAGGAGGTTCTCAAAATACCGGAATCTTTGTTTTAATTTTTATTTTTTTTATGTGGGTATGTTCACCGATTACTCGAAGACGCCTTAACCGATTTGAATTTTTTTTTGTTTCAAAGGGTCTTCTGCTTGTTTTTCTTCCTAGCTGGTCCCCTAAAAATTTTATCGAAATCGGTCGAGCGGTTTTTAAAAACTCAACAATAAATTATATACTTTGTAGTGGCCCGGGTGTTTGAAGTCTAAGAATATTTTTTATATTAAACTAGCTTTTGCCCGCGGCTTCGCTCACGTCAAGTTCGATTTTTCAAACCCCTATTTTACCCCCTTAGAGGTTGAGTTTTCAAAAATGGTTTCTTAGTGGTTGGTTAGCTCACGTTAAGTTACATTTTTATTGATAATTAAAATCCAACTTAAAGCGATTCGTATCTCCGTAAAAAGCCAACATACCAAGTTTCATGGTTATACCTAAGTTGAAAAACGACAGACTTATTAACAATCATTCACCCTCTATTTAACTCCATTGTTGGAGTTGAACATTTAAAAACTGTCAAACGCGTACTTCTTTATTTTCAATTGAAAGCCAAAATACCAAGTTTGATGGATATTACTTGAAAATTTACTTAAAAATCTAGACTTTTATACAAATTTTCATCCCCTATTTGAAGTCTTTGGGGGTGGAATTTTCAAAATTTGCAAAACACGTATTTCTTATTTTTTATCAAAAGCCCAAAAATCAAAGTTTCATGGATATTACATGAAAAATAATTTGATAAATGACGGACTTTTATACAAACTTTCAACCCCCATTTAACCCTCTTGGGGTTCGAATTTTCAAAAATCCTTCCTTAGCGGACGTCTACGTCATAATAACTATCTGTGTGCAAAATTTCAGCCCGATCCGTCCAGTGGTTAGAGCTGTGCGTTGATAGACCAGTCAGTCAGTCAGTCACCTTTGCCTTTTATATATTTAGAAGATGAAAGCTAAAGTACCAAGTTTGATGGATATTACTTGAAAATTAACTCAAAAATCTGGACTTTTATACAAACTTTCATCCCCTATATGAAGTCTTTGGGGGTGGAATTTTAAAAATTTGCGAAATACGTATTTCTTATTTTTTTATCGAAAGCCCAAAAATGTTTCATGGATATTACATGAAAAATAATTTGATAAATGATGGACTTCTATACAAACTTTCAACCCCCATTTAACCCTCTTGGGGTTGGAATTTTCAAAATTCCTTTCTTAGCGGACGTCTACGTCATAATAACTATCTGTGTGCAAAATTTCAGCCCGATCCGTCCAGTGGTTAGAGCTGTTTGTTGATAGACCAGTCAGTCAGTCAGTCAGTCAGTCACCTTTGCCTTTTATATATTTAGATAATAGAGATAGAGAAAAGGTGAGCGTAAATTTCAAGAGAGTGTAATACAATCTAGTCAAGACTCTACCACTGATTCGGACAGCAAATACTGGTGAGAAGACCCAGTAAGAAGTTCAGCAGTTGCGCTTTTCATACAGCACCACGCTCGGCACCTTGCTCTCTACAAAATCATTGGCAGATTTGGCGTAACATTGTGAAAGAGAATTATTTATTGCTGACCAGGATTGATCTTATAGTATTAAAGAGAACAATGCTTGGAGAAGCCAATTGCGTTCAATGGCCGAAGTAACTGATAGTTCGTAGAAAATTTTAATGACTTCGCTCAAGTAATTTCACGAAACCTAAGGTAAAAATTGTTTATTGCGAACTACTGGTACCTATCAAACTTTCGAAATAGTAAGCGAAATTGCCAAAGAAGAAATCAACTGAGAAGTTTTACTGAAGCCCGTCCGAATACTTGAAAAATATAATTATGCGCAAAGTTGCCTCGACCGTCTTTGTGTAAACACGAAGTCTTCCAACCTGAGGCGAATAAAGCGTTTTATTTTGCACAAAGTTTGTCTGGAGAATAAATACGAATTCATAAATTTTCTTTACAATAAGTACTCGTCCAATATTTATGTATGTAATTTAGTATAACTACTAATACTATATAGATGAGCATACCTACTAATACTATATAGATAATAATTATAGAGAGCAGTGATAGCCTAGTGGTTAGGACTGTGGTCTCCTATTTGGGGGGTCGCAGGTTCGATCCCGGGTACGTACGCACCTCTGACTTTTCGGAGTCAGGTGCGTTTATTCAATTAAATATCACTTGCTTCAACGGTGAAGGAAAACATCGTGAGGAAACCTGCACACCTGAGAGTTCTTCATAATGTTCTTGAAGGTGTGTGAAGTCCGCCAATTCGCATTGGGCCAGCGTGGTGGACTATGGCCTATAACCCTTCTCTGAGAGGAGACCTGCGCTCAGTAGTGAGCCGTTGATGGGTTGCTAATGATAATGATGATGATGACTAATACTATAACTGTACCCACGCCTTCATCCGCGTCGATTAAGCTTTAAAAATCTCGCAGAACTCTGAATTTTTCACAAAAAAAACCATAAACATGCAAAAAAATCACGTCGATCCGTAGCTCTATTCTCTAACAACAAATTGACACACTTTTCGCATTTACACTACTACTCAGGATTTCCGAAGCACACTTAATAAAATAAAAGATTATTTAGTACCTAATGTCCGAATGAAATCCAATTTCCCAGTGTAAAGGTCTATAGGTGTTCTTTCAAATTGAGGACTACAGTACTTAATATCTCAAGTTTGTCTAAAGGTTAACCTCTAAACAAACTTGTTTTTATTTAAATAAATCAATACATTTTCATTTCAATATTTTGATTACCGTCTTTATAGCATCAACCTAATTTTATACACAATACCTTATCGTAGTAATATCGTAACGTTATGACAGTAAAAAAAGTCGGCCAAGTGCGAGTCGGACTCGCGCACCGAGGGTTCCATACTCCAAAAGTAAAAGTAAAACGATAATATTATATTAATTTGCTTATTTATCGTTAACTTTGTTTGTAGAGGTTTATTGTTAATATAAAAAAAACTATGCTAGTTAGAGCGTTGGTTTTATTTTTCCTGTAAAATATACATAAACCTCTATTGACCATAATTATTTCAGATTTTTCGATTGGTAAACTTCGGAGATAAGGGGGGGGAACGGTATTTTTTTTCGATATTTTGGCTGATTAATCAGAAACTATTATATCTAGAAATAAATAAAAAACTGTTTTAGAATGCACAAGTAAAGGCCTTTCATATGATACCCCACTCGGTATAATTATCTTACTTTGAAATTTCAAACCCCCGATTTTCCCCCTTTTTTAATCAAGCTAAAATAATTTTTGCGTTGCTTTTATTTTTCCTGTAAAATATACATAAACCTCTACTGATCATAATTATTTCAGATTTTTCGATTGGTAAACTTCGGAGATAGGGGGGGGGGATGGTATTTTTTCGACATTTTGGCCGATTAATCAAAAACTATTATATATAGAAATAAAAAAAAAACTGTTTTAGAATGCACAAGTAAAGGCCTTTCATATGATACCCCACTCGATATAGTTATTTTACTTTGAAATTTCAAACCCCCGATTTTCCCCCTTTTTTTATTAAAACTAAAAATAATTTCGATTTTTCTTTATTCCAATGATTTTGGGCCACTATTATACACAACTATGCCAAATTTCATGTCGATAGCTATAATAGTTACTGAAATAATCGACTGTGACAGACGGACGGACGGACGGACGGACGGACGGACGGACGGACGGACGGACGGACGGAGAAAGTCTCACCATAAGGGTTCCATTTTTACCATTTTGGTATGGAACCCTAAAAACTAAAACTAACCTAAACAAACTAAATTCTATCCCGAAAAAATTTGGGTTCTTCTTATTTTTTTTTAAATCTTTTTATTGGGAATAATAAATATTAGGTCCAACCACTGAACCGATCTTGTCGAAGGCAGAGATAGTTTGCATTTTGGGAGACGGATGTACCTAGGGTAATTTTTTCCCGGGATATTAAAGAGTTCCGGGATTTTTACAAAACTAGTTACTTGCTGGCACCATCTTTGTATGTATATAGATATATTTTTTTATTCCTGACAAGATAACTGTTTACTGCGATTTCACCTGATGGCAAATGACGACGAAATCTAATAAGATAGTACTTAGCGGGCTAATTTGGAAGGGGTGTCACGTGTAAGAAAGAGACACCGGATTGTCACATGAACAGAAAGGGAATGTGATTTTGTACAAAGTAGGGGACGCCATATTGGGGTGTGGCGACCAGCTGCTGGATAGTAGCGGCGTGAGCATCGGGCCTTTGTTTTCAAAGGCCGTCCTTTTGCCGTCGATCTGGATGCGCTGTTGATGAGGAGGGAAGTCTGAGGTTGCAGTTGAAATGAAATTACCTTTTTGACTAAATACAAGATGATGATTTAATTTAAGTTTCTGCAAAGATTTAGATTATGACTAAGTTAAAATTAACTAAAAAGACTTACAGACTAGTGGCACTGAGTCCAACGCATCGTCCGTAGAATTTAATGTTGTAACTCACGAATCCGAGGGCTGACAGCTGGGCCAGAGGCCGACCTGGTCAGGCCCGCCTTAAGCCGACCGTAGCAGGGGAAGTCCGCTCGACCAAGGGGTTACGGACCCCGCAGGGTTGGTTAGGCGAGGAGGCGCGGCTCGGTCAGCACGCCGCCTCTTTGTTGCGTCTCGCGGGAACCGGCGCGGCGAGGAGGCTATCTCCTGGAGATTGCGTCGAGCTCACGTAGTTCACTCACTATTTTCACTAGAGACGTCACTGGATCTAAGCCGACTACATTGTTCTTGCTACTTAACGAGAATATCGCTTATATGGTAGACAGGGTAATCGTGTGGTGTGGCAGACGTCCATACTAATTCGATAGGTCCGCTGCCAAAATACGTCGCTGCGGCGACGGCAAATTGTCCGGTCACAATGATCGGTAGTTAAGGAGAGGTAAAAACTCTCAAGATGCCCTTAAAACGGGATGATTTTAGAACATGGTTCCCAAATGAACCGCGCGTCCCAGGTTAGACGGTGACAAAACGCGGGAGTCGATCACGTACGCGACCTCCGGTGGCGGTATTCGAGCCTCGACTCCCTGTCGGTTGTCGTCTGTCACTCTCGTGGCCGCCGCTCGAGTATGAAAGAGACGCGTTATGAATTACGATACCACAGAGAGGGACAGACTGTTCTGATGTTCCGTCGAATGCGTTCGGAAATCTAATATGTCATGGAACTGCGAATGCGCAGGTAAAGTGACTTTGGAAGTAGTGTGTAACATTACACTACAGGGGGTATGGCAATTTTAAATAAACCCATACCCTTCATTGGTTTCTCTTCTTTAACGGAGTGGTAACTAGCCATGGCCAAAGCCTCCCAACCTTTGATTAAGTATAATTATTCAAAGCCTTCCAACAGACAATACCTATAACATACTGGATTTATTATGTATAGGTAGGTATATCGGTTTCATTTATTATTTTAAAATCATACGGTAATTTAATTAGGGGTATGCGTAACGATGTTATACAGCAAAAACAGGATTACGTTCGGTTAACTGAATTGACCACATTTGTAATTTGCGTTTAATACTATGCACAAAACATGTCATGTACTCGTAAATGTTACCATTGACAAATATTTTACGTCGAATAAACGAAGGGAATAATATAAATCCCACCAAAAAAAAAATTCCTGTAAAATGCTGCCACGACGAGCAAATGAGTGCTCACGCAGTCAAAGGGTCAGATCTCATGTAGAGCAAAGCTTCTAACTCTGAGACTCTAAGCCCTAACTTCACAAACTCTACACCTTACTCAAAATATGTGGCTTGGCCATTTCCCTAGATTCACATGGGCGTAAGGTGAAAAATTTATTCACTGCTCATTACTTTTCTGTTATACAATAATTGTTCTTGTATTACTTAACTGTTATATCCATCCTCACAAATTTTCGCATTTATAATATTAGTAGGAAGTAGGTAGGTAGGAAAACGCGATTTAGTCGAAAAAACTACATACTTTGCCGCTAAGAGTAGCCAGTCTGTCTTCTACCTAAGTATTTCTTCTTTCTTCTTCTTTATCAATCGATAGACGTCCACTGCTGGACAAAGGTCTCTTGCATGGACTTCCATAGGCCTCGGTCTTGCGCCGCCTGAATCCAGCGGCTCCCTGCGACTCGTAGTTACCCATCTATAAATAAATTACACATCCTTATTAATATTATAAATGCGAAATTGTTTGTTTGTTGTCTTATCCTTCAATCACGCAGCAACGGAGCAACGGATTGACGTGATTTTTACAAGAGTATATTGAAGTCTTGAAGAGTGACATAGGCTACTTTCTATCTCGGAAAAAAACTCCATGCAGACGAAGTCGCGGGTTTTTCCTGCTTGTCTTTTATAAATATATAATATTATGTATGTGCGATATATGTTTGCCTAAAGGGATAGGGAAAACGATCGAAAGATTGTCGCAATTTCTAATTCTACGCGAGCGAAGCTTAAAGTTTTAGTATTAAATATTAGTTAAAGGTGAATACTGAAAACTGAAAGGTCGCAGCTTCGATTCCCACCCGTTGCACTATTGTCGTACTCACTCCTAACACAAGCTTTCCGCTCATTAGGAGAGGAGAATATCAAGTTCAACTTGGCTACTATTCTTTAAAGAAATAAAAAAATTATTAAGAAATAAAATGTTCCTAATAACGTACCATCTCTAACCTCGCTGACTTAAATCAACCTTTGTAAATTATAAGCATAGAAACGTAAGCTTACACGAAAACATATTCAGCAAATTGTCTATCTCTGATTTCTAAGTTTTAACATCACATAATTAATTCAAAGTAAGATACTAAATTGAAAGCATGCGCAAACCGAGTTACTTGAGACACCTTTCAAGTTTTCCAATTAAGGAAACTCGTGTACATGTTTCAGTACAAAGATTCAACTTGTAACACCGTAGAGATAATTCGAGTAACATCTGTGTCAGGCGAATTCTTAATTATCCTACCTACCTACTTACAGGGCAGAGTACGTAGTTTTTTCGACTAAATCGCGTTTTCGCGACTCAATTAAGAGTAGCGAAGGTCAGCGTTCAAAAATTGCGGAACGCCAATGCTAAAAAAACGCAACTCGATCGCTGCGCTTGGCGTATTTTTTGTGTCGTGTGTGGAATCGAGCTTCCGAACAGCGACTAAAAACCAAACAAAGTCGATCGCTGCCGCTATAAGTAGCCAATCTACCCTCTCCCTAAGTTCATAACTTTGCAATACACATAACTCACTATACAAATAGTTTCAATAATATTAGGCGTATTATGATAACGAACAAATGAAATGAAATGAAATGAAACTTTATTTGCTGAATATGAGTACAGTATAGTTAGATGTTATTAACAATGTCATAAAATTTCCTCCATATTCTGCTAAATAGCATGCAAATGTTTAAATTAGGTACTCATCATAATTTTGAAAATTTCGATGAGCTAAATTAATTAAAATGAATATAAAGTGTCAATTACGTTAGTTTAAATGTCAATTAGGTCAGTATACAATGTCAATAATTTTTATTAATTTCAATGTTAATAAGATAGGTATTCTGGTACGGAATAAAAAGATTTGTTACACAGCCAACGAAAGAAATTTTTTTTTTTAAATGACCTGTAGGTAAATTTTTTAGGCTAGCATCAAGTTTGTTATAAATTTTTATGCACATGGCATGTGGAGATTTTGATGTTTGTCTTAAGTTATATTTTGTGGTACATAATCGATTCCTTTTTCTTGTTTTTCTGTAACATTTATTTACATTTGGAGGATCAGAAATCTTAAAGTAGTCCATTTAGACAACATTTTAGACCTTTTGTACTAAGCAATCAATGCCCTTGGTATGCGGGCCGATCGACTGCGCCTACAATATCTGTGATTTATGCTAACAGGCGAAGCTATTCGCTCCTGTATATATTCCTGAAATTGAGATAATAATTGCCAACCCAATGACAGTTGTGGTTTAATATTATCGTCACTATACTCACTAAATACTAATCCCTACTAATATTATAAATGCGAAAATGTATATGTTTGTCCTTCTATCATACAGCAACAGGGAAACGGATTGAGGACTTGAGGCTACTTTCTGTCCCGGAAAATCAAGAAGTTCCCACGGGATTTTTAAAACTAAATTCACGTGAAGTCGCGAGCATCAGCTTGTATATTATGATATAATTACGGGTCCTAATTAGGATCTGAGAATTATTAAAATAGATTATAGGTATAGTTCCTTTTCGGACGGTTTGGCGGATGTGAAAGTGTAAGAATTTTCCGTCACGACACTTGTTGCCTTCGTTTATTATTATAGCTTTGGTGGCGTAGCGGATAAACGAAGGAGTGAAACTATCGGTTCGGGGGTTAGAATCAGAATTTTATTTATTTTTATTACTCATACACGCATTACTACTCACGCATTTTTTATTAAACCCTTTTCCCGAGAATTAGGCTTTCAAATTAACATCATTCAAGAATTATATGCCCGAAAAAGTCTCCTTTGTTAGTCATTAAATTATGCAAAAATCAAGTTAATCCGTTGCTTCGTTGCTGCGTGATGCTTCAAACTAGCAAACAAACACACTTTCGTCATTAACATAATAATATACGCATTAATCAGTGATGATGAATGAATGTGTGTGTGTGTGTGATAAAATTTACGATTTTTACTTTATATTAAATACTGAATAAATAAATAAATGTTAGCTACTGTATGCTACATAATAATACTTAGGTATATAATATTATTTATGAGATCGAAGTCATTACGTAAACGTAATAACAACGGCAAACACAATAAAAAATAAAGTACGACATCTCCCTGAAAGGAAAACAATATAGGCATTACTATACAAAAGCTAAAAGCTGAAGCGGGAATCATAATTCAATTTCATTAAAGTGTAGCGCGAGTATTGGTAAGAGTCAAATCACATTTGCCAGGCTAATATCGCTCGAAATTCGACATACACGACCGATATTAGCTTTTAGGCAAAGCTTAGTCGTATTTAAACCCCATTGTCCAATAACATGTCCATTTTCCATTTATTTAAAATAAACTGATACCTGGGACTTCGATAGCGTGGATTTAGATTTTCTAATATTGTGGGAACTCATTCATTAATCATTGTTTAATCTGCACCCTGCCTACAGAAGTTCCGTCAAAGTGTAGCCGATCCGAAGATAAATCCAGCAAAATTACGTATAGCTAGACAGACAAACCCTTCAAAAAGTCTACTACTGTCACTAAATTTGGACCCTTTAACTTTAGTTATCTGTTGGATAAATGACATTCACTTACAATATTATTGTGGTATTTTTCTCGTAGGTAAGTATATTATGTTCGAAATATTAGATATTTATTATACTTTATTGCTCTATCAAGCTTATTTGTAGAGGCATAAAGTATAATAAATATCAAATATTAAATATTGCTCTATCAAGCATATCTATATTTAGCTTCACAATCAATACTTTGTTTATTTTAGTGCAAGTAGGTAAATTGCCCAATTTAATAATACATATTTTTATTTTATTTATTTTGTACCGAATAACATAAATATAATATACGAGTAAAAGAAAAAAGAAGAAAAGATGGTATACAAGGAAACAATTTATTGTCTCTATAAGAGATCTCTATCAGTGACCCTAAGCAGTGGGAGAGGGTGTAGAGTTTTAATTAAGAAATGAGTATTTCATTTATTAGCCATTGACCATTGCATTTGCTCTAGTAAAGCTAGTCGAAGACTTAAGCGCAACAATAGTAATTTCAGTAATTCAGTAATATTATGAAGAATTTGAATATAGATTGCTGAGAACTTGCTGAAAAGTGTGGGTAGACTCTTTATCATATTCGGAATTGATCGCAAAAGCAAATTTATTTGTTACCTAGATATTACGCTTCTAACTCAATGATGTTATATTAACACTTAAGTATTTGGTTTTATGAAAGTAAGTATTTTTATATGTAGTTTGTTTTTTTTCACCTCACTTCTCAAAAAGTCTTCTTGCGCCTTTGTTGCCAAAAACCAATAAGAACAAGTGTAAATTAAAAATTTTATTTTTAAATGCAAGCTTTTAGTTGCTACATCATTAGACTCTGGATATCATCTAGGATCAGAGTACTTGTTATGACAAATCAAACGAGGCCAAACTCGATGGGGTTACGTCGTTTTACTACAGAGTTCCGATAGCCATCTTCCGTCTCCATCATCAGATCAGCTCCATGTCACAATAATATTGCATTGTCATCCGATTTACACGTAAATGCAAAATTTCAGCTCGATCAGAAACCGGGAAGTGGGTCTAATTCATCTTGCAAGATTTGACCCAAGCAAACAAAATGGTCAAGCTAAATTAAAGCTTGTAAAAATTATAGTTCGCCCATTTAGTGAGGAAAAGTCTTTCAAATTTAAACCGTTTTTTTTCGAACGATTGAGAATGTTATAACATCTACTAAAATTTATAAATGCGATGCGCGGCGCGACTAAATTGTATTAAAATTGCATGTAAATAAGTAGCATAATTTTGTGGAAACATTTTCAGTTTGAATTTATTTCAGTCGGCCTAAGTAATTCAGTCCATTCAATGAGCGGTAAAGAGGTCTCAATTTGCGAGCGGCACGGCTTGACCGACACCCTTTGACAAGTTTTAACCCTGGATTATTAGATTCATAATATGTAGGTATGGGAAATCAAGATCTTCATTATCATTTGAACCCCGGATATAAGGATTTATAGGCGTTACTATTGCATATTTTAAAATGGAAAAGTAGCTATTGTGACATAACTGCAATAGTTAGATATTTATGGTATCGCAGATTTTTTGTAGATATTGATGCCCTCTATAAAACTATAGTACATCACTTTGCTCTATTGTCAATAGTTTCCGCAGCGTACGTGGTAAGGATTTTGTTTGGTATTATTTTGACACTTTGGGTTACATTATCGAAGTTTTCATACAGATCCCTAACTTTATTGAAAATATTATATCGCCTATGTTCATCAGGGATAATGTAGGATTCTAATGATGAAAGAATTTTTGAAATCGGTCCAGTAGTTTCAGGGCTTATTCAATTCAAACAAACAAACAAATCTTTCCTCTTTATAATCTTAATATATATAAATTACGTGTCACGTTGTTTGTTCGCGATGGACTCCTAAACTACTGAACCGATTTAGATCAAACTTCGTAACTATCTGTAATTTGGTCCAACTTGAAAGATAAGATAGTTTTTTTTATTATGATAGTTTATTTTTTTTATTTATATAGATAAGTTGGCGGTACGAAGTTCGCCGGGTCAGCGAGTATTATATATAAATAGTGCAGATGTAGATGTACTTAGATGTTACGAATCCATACATCATCCCGAAGTCAGATATGCATTGTTAAATTTAAACGTCTTCAAGCTGTGAAGGAGTTTGAACCAAAGATATCAAAAATCTACACGAAGATTCGTAACGATATCTGCCTCACTCTTGTTTAAAACAATGTCGATTGGCAATGACAGTATTGTTCAAAGTTTAAACCTACTCGAATGGAAGAGATTATTTATATAAAATATATAATATCCATTACACGAATACCCAACAGTCTCTGACGTTCATGACTCCATCCAAATACCAGTAATAAAGGGCCGTCAATATGCAGGCCGCAGGCTATTCCGACTGGTTTTGATAAGCAAATTTCCACCCCGGTACTAGAAATTAAAGGAACATTATTGGGTTTATAGTTGCAGCAATAGTGCTAATGTATAAAGTCGACTAATATTATAACAGTCTAGAGACATGGCATATTATTTAATTAGCGTAGGATTGAAACGCTTTTTAAAATGAGTCAGATTGAACTATATACGTAATTTATTTAGTACCTACTCGTACTGTGTGGATAAATTTTCCACTAATTCAAAAAGACGTTCATCAGGTACATAGACAGCTAAAACGATAATCCCTCTTTTTATCTTTGCTGTAGTCGGCTAAAACATATACACCTACGCACGCACGCACGCAAGCCCTCTCACAAGCATGCACGAGCGCACGCACACACGCACGTTAATTAAATAAATATAATCATGTCACGTAATATAGTGTATGTAAACGCTGTTGATTTGTTGATTACAACAAAAAAAAGTTGCGCATTCTTTCATAGTGCCTTTAACGTATAGTCAGCATGGTGAGTGGACAAAGTTCAATTTGTGAGCCGTTGAGCCACCGACCCGTGCGGCCCGCGAGGAATAAATTACAATTCCGACACTCGCCGTGAAGCGAGAATTAAATTAACACAATTTTCATCACAGCGTAAATTTAATGTATGAGAAATGTTATTACACGGTAGAGGAATACCACAGGTACGCTGCGGCGTCATTGTGCTGCTTCTGAGTAGCCGCTGCGGCATATTACATAGAATAACATAATCCATTTATGACATACACGATATTATCCTGTTATCCGCCACCTTCTCTCTCCATCATCGGCCATTAATAACTATTATATCTAGCGATGAAATAGACAAGCCTCAATGAATAAAAACTCAAAAATGACCGATCGCACTCTCCAAGTCTTCAACTATTTCCCTCAAATATGGTAGAGCGAAGCAACGGCGTTATGCTCGTGAACGGGTTCCACCGGAATGGCGCTGCTTTAATGTATTGAATTGGAAGTAGGTATGCTTTTGTGGAACTTCCCGTCATTGTGGAAACACTGCATACATAGCATAGTATCTAATGTTTTGTAAGCTTGTATTGAAAAGAGCAACCGCCGAGTTTCTTGCTGGTTCTTCTCGGTAGGAAGGGCATTCCGAACCAGATGGTAGACTCATCGACGATTCAAAAGCACTTGTAAAACAGTTTATTTGAATAAAAAATATTTCTATTCTATTCTAAACACATGCGAAGCACCAAAAAAAACTAAATTACTTATAGACCAAGAAATAAACACACATGATAAGTATTAGTGAGGATAATAAGTAGTATATTATTGGGCATTCTGAGCCACTCTCACCGGCAGCGAAGGCGAGGTCGCCTTCGCTACCGGTCAGTGCCTCAGAATGCCCAATAATACACAATCGACTTGACTGACACAGTGATTCAAGACGCTCAATAATCAAGAATCGACTAACCTGTTCAGTTTACTATGGTACATCATTTATTGTATTTGAATGCAAAACGTTCATGCAAACTGTTTGTCGTTGTGACTAACATCATTCAAGGTATTTGAAATGCAAAACGACTGCAGTCAGCTTCATGCGAACTGTTCGTCGTTGTGACTAACATTTGAAATGCAAAACGACTACAGCCAGCTTCATGCGAACTGTTCGTCGTTGTGACTAACATTTGAAATGCAAAACGACTACAGCCAGCTTCATGCGAACTGATCGTCGTTGTGACTAACATTTGAAATGCAAAACGACTACAGCCAGCTTCATGCGAACTGTTCGTCGTTGTGACTAACATTTGAAATGCAAAACGACTACAGCCAGCTTCATGCGAACTGTTCGTCGTTGTGACTAACATTTGAAATGCAAAACGACTACAGCCAGCTTCATGCGAACTGTTCGTCGTTGTGACTAACATTTGAAATGCAAAACGACTACAGCCAGCTTCATGCGAACTGTTCGTCGTTGTGACTAACATTTGAAATGCAAAACGATTACAGCCAGCTTCATGCGAACTGTTCGTCGTTGTGACTAACATTTGAAATGCAAAACGACTACAGCCAGCTTCATGCGAACTGTTCGTCGTTGTGACTAACATTTGAAATGCAAAACGACTACAGCCAGCTTCATGCGAACTGTTCGTCGTTGTGACTAACATTTGAAATGCAAAACGACTACAGCCAGCTTCATGCGAACTGTTTGTCGTTGTGACTAACACAGGTTCAGCTGAGAAAGGAAACATCATATATTATAAAAAATATATATATTTAATGATAGTTATAAAGTTAACTACAGTTTTAATTTGAAATAAATGTAGGGTGGTCCTCACACAGTGCATCTATGGAGTGAACCAGAGATTGAAGCTTGCGCCATTGAGGTGTATCGTCTTCCGTTTGGAATTTTATCCGAACCAGCGCTTTCTTCCAAAGTTCTTGAGAATCCGTATTGCGTGCATCGTTGGTTTGATATACTTTCAAATCGATAAGGTAGTCTCCCACCGTGTTGATCACTCGACGTTCGTTGCCGTTCGCAACTTTATTAACGAAGTACGAGGACAGTACAGACGAAGAAGTATTTTTGGGTTCGCCATCGCCACGACTTAGATTAAACACGTTCACAGACTTCACCTTTTTTCTGAAACAAACATAAATAACCCGTATAAGAATGTTTCAAAATCATTTCAAAAATAACACAATTAATAGTGTCAGTAGTGCCTTAGTAGTCAGTAGGCTAATAAGTATAAAAACTGTAAAGTGATTGTCATGTTAATAAGTTGTTTTTACTCGTAAGTGACAGTATCGATTCAAAAATATTATTTAGTACAAAACAACTTATTATTTACTAAGTTAAAAAATATAGTGTTACTGTGATTTACATATCCAAACAGTGATACGAAAATGATATGGAATAAATTAACAACTAACCTAACCTAACCTAACCTAACCTAACCTAACCGACGCTGTATATAAATATATCAGACAAAAGTACAAAAGTTGATAAAAATATAATATAATTGATTGATATAAATTAAGTATGATTACCTTATACTAGCAGGCGATTTCTTAACGGAAGTAGATTTACGCTTGCTTGCAGGCGTAGAACGCTTTCCCAAGAACTCGGCACTGCGTTCAACATCTGTAGAGTTGCTGCGTTGATCACACTCTGAGTCCGACCTGTAAAATATTAAAAAATAATCAGATTAATTTAAATTAATATCACTTGAAATAATTATGCTGAAAGAAAACAAAATATTTGGGTTAATTATTGGGAATTAACTAATACCTAATATGTGTACTTGAACTCGTACTTATTTAATCGATGCTAATTATCAGTAAGTTAATAAATATTACAAGTAGATATTTGGCTACATGTGATCTGTATAATATTTGTTGAATTAAATTAAACAAAGGAAATAATAAAAAATATAAAGACTTACATTTTAAATGATGGCAACTTGAAGTATAATTAAAACAATATGATAATTGTTTTAAACACTGAACTGCAGACTGCTCGCACTGTAGTATCGAGGAATCAGGCTCGAATTCGATGAATTGAACTCCGAAAACGCAAGCTTATAAGACAGATTAGTCATGTAAAAATATTAAATTGAATGTTAGTGTATATTTAATAAAAACAACAAAAAATGAGACCTTTCTTATTTGTACGGATTATAAGTACATGTAAAAATGAAAACTAACAATTATATTATTAATCACTATTTGCTAACGCTGCGAAAGCACTCAGGGCTGTCAATATAAGTGTTATACATCTTTTCCTTCCTACTTAAAATAATATAAATGCGAAAGTTTGTGAGGATGCATGCTATTATGCATGTATATTTGTTACTCTTTCACGCAAAAACAACTGAAGAGATTTGGATGAAACTTTGCAGTAATATAACTTACCTATACATTAATAACACATAGGCTATAAATTGTGCGGGCACACAAAGTAGTTTCCTCAGGACGCGGGTGAAAACGCGTGGGGAAAGCTAGTACTACATAATATGTAAGAATTGAATCCATTTTTTGCAGTAAATGTGTGGAAGTGTCATCCCTAACCTAATTCGCTGCGTTAAAATAAAGATGACTATTGCTAAATAGCAGTTTTAAATACGAAGTGTAGTAATCAGAAATATTTTGTTGTAAATATGATACTTTTATTATCAAATACCAAGCAACTATTAAAATTAATCTAATTAACGTTTTTATTAGGGTTGACCGACAGGATATATTTAAAACGATACAACTTAAAACTGTGTAAATAAAAATACGAAGATAAAAATATTTGTGATCTATAATAATTAAAAGGACCTTTTATATAGTGTAATTACTTATCGAAAAAATATTAAGAATGATACCTACTTAAACAATTTAGTAAATAAATTTATAGACCACTAGCACATATAAGTAAATAAATCAAGAACAAACTAAAATTATTTTTAAGGTAAGTAAACCTTGGAATTATTTATTTCGTATTCTTATATATTATTTGCTTCTTATTAATTAGCTATATCAATTTACCCTTTACAAAATTTCTATGTAGCGTTTAAAAATAATATCTACATGATTTTTACATTTAGATCACAGCCCTGTACGAAATTGCATTCTTACAAAATACATTTAGGTAAACTGCGACCGGATGCAACGAATATTAACATGATACTTTTGTTTTTGACAATGCACACTTTAGGTATTGCATTACTTGCACGTAAAATGTGTCTTCAATTTGTTAAAACTATGTATTAACTATTCTATTTCGTTTTAAATAAAACTTGACCGCTAACTGAATAACAATTATATATTTTATAGTACCTAATTGCAAAATTGCTATCAGAATTATTGTAAGGTAATAGTAATTATGTTAAAATAATATTTTATTTAGAAATAATGCACTTTATTTTAGATGTTTTATAATTGATGTCATTACCAGAATTATTATAATAAGTGTGATTTTTAATTTCAGGCGATTACTTATTACGAACTGAGGGTCAGCTGAGGTGCCTGTTCAAGAAAAATATATTATATACTACTATACATATTGGAAATGTATAATAATAATTAATATTATTATTATTTGTATCGATTAGATACTTTGCTGGTAATTTTTAAATCTAATTACCTATTAACTTTGTTGTTTTGTCACCGATAATCTTTTTACTCATTTATTTTATTTTATTTTTTCAGAAATATTTGGTATATTCAGTCCTGTGAAAAATAATTGTATTTGAACAACTGGATAATTCTACAATCTTCTTATTGAAGTTACTCCAATGACTTATTGAAGCGGATATTATCTATGTATTAATAAGATCAAGAATATTAGTTGTAAGTATTTAATGTAATCTTTTTCCTACACTACGATTTCTATAATATCGTGATAGAACATAATTTTACCTACACATTACAACTAAAATTACAAATAAATATTCTATAAAAACTCCTGATAATATAATTAAAAAAGCGAAAGGTGTAAAATCAAGTGTAGTGAAGGAGTTAAACATCACAGATTATGAAATATTATTCAATGGTGGAATTATTCGTAGAAAGAATATAATGTTTAAATCAATAAAGCACGAAGTATTTACACGGAGTGTCAACAAAATTGTCTTATCTAATAATGACGATAAACGATCGATATCATCAGATAAAATATCAACGCGAGCCTGGGGTCACTCATTTATTTTAGGCTGAATCTATTAATACGGGTACTGTACGAACAATTTATAATTATTGTACAACTAGTCACTCCGTTTATTTTAAAGAATAATAATGAACTTTGATAAATAAGTTGAATATAATATAATTCAGTATAGAACACAGTACAGTCGAGCGCAATAACTGAGCGATCGGCTTCTGTGCTAAGTGTTGCAGGTTCGATTTTCTCACAGCACAAATATTTCTATGATGTAAGTGCAAATAGTTGTTTAATTTGTTTAAATTTAAGGTAATAATATTAAAATACAAAGTAAAATATGTAATGTATTTTAATGATCATTGTGAAAGCAATTTTGCAATTACTATAAATATAATTTTTATATTCAGTTAGTGTTTAAGTTTTATATAAAAATAAAATGAATGCGAATTAGATTGTAAGTAAATAGTATGGTCAATGTTTATGCAATAGTATAATAAACTGTTTTTTTAAGTATCAACTTTGTTTTATTGAACTTAACAAATATAGTCTTACCGTTGTTCGGGTAGCATTTTATTCATAATACTTAAAAATAGTAGGTATTTACCACACATAACAATGGCTGAAAACATAATCCTTACTAGTATTAATATTGTAAATATGAAGGTAACTCTGTTTGTTTGTTTGTCTATTACACGTTCACGGGAAAACGACTGAAACAAGTGAGATGAAAATTTGGTGTGAACATAGACTGAAACCCGAGGAAGGACAATAGGGTCGTTTTTATCCGAGTACGGGAAGGAGTTCCTTCGATATGCAGGTGAAACCGCAGGGAACATCAAGTAATATTATAATACTCCGATATGGTATTGTTTATACAGATATGTACACGTTTTGCGTACAAGGTCACAGTTCATTGCACTATATGAAGTGTAGCAGTTTACAATTCATACTAAAGCCTTTTATTATATTGAGCTATAAGACTATTGCCTAAAGAGTGATTTTCAAACAACTAATGTAAGCTTGACTGAATGCTAAGTTAACAATTTTAACATAATATATACAGTTAATTGTCAGTTTATTTTTTATTATTTACAAAATATTACTAAAATTGACTAGGTACTGGTTTTTGGAATATTACAGGATATTATCATAGTCATGTCAACGGTGAGTACAGTACCTGTTTTAATCTAATCTACTAGTGATTTTATGTATGTGTACATCAATTTTTAAAATGCATTATGTATATCTTGTTCCAACTTCCAGGTATCTGATTCTGAGATTATGTTTAGCCAGTATGCTCAGGATCCTTACGAAGGATTATCTGAGATGTATCCCTGTGAACCTGAGCAATGCAAACAGACGAAACAGACACAGACGAAGAAGCAACGTCGCAGAGAACCTTTGAAAAAACATAAACCCACGAAATCTTTTGTTATGAGTCGACTACAACGACGAGGCACTAAGTTAATTAAAATTACTATAATTGATCTCTGCAACAATTCTCAAACAAGTGACAGTGATAGTGAAAGTGAGAACGTTGTGATAAGTGCGCAGTACATTGTTAAGGACGCTATAGATAGTGTTATGGACGAAACGGAATCGTTAGTTAAGAAAATATCGAAATCTTTAATAGACAATGATTTTTAGTTAGCTTTTTAAAGATACTCCTGTTATTATATTGTTATTTTAAGTTATTATTTTATGCTAAGTATAGTTTTTGTCCAATATTATGTTATATTAATTCATTTAATTTCTATTACTTATGTATTTACGATGTGTAACAAATAAAAATGCATTTTATTAAGGAAACTTATTTTTATTTTCAAAATCAAAAACAATACACTTTACACTTCATATCCCAAGTGCTTTTTTACACATAAAACATTTTTTAGAGCGCAATGATTTAAATGTACATTACAATTAAAATTAGTTTTTTTGTCACAGTATTTCTTATGCAATTCAAACATGCTGGGACACTGGTCTTCACCAAGATCGGACACTTTACAATTTTCACAAATGTTTTTTATCCACTTCACCTTCTCCAAACCTTTGACTAATATATTTTTGTTTTCTAAATAGGGTACGATTATACGGTGAAATTCTCTATAGTCAATATATCCTTCGTTCCAATGAATGCCTCTGTTCTTTTCCAACCAGTTTACCTGCCTTTTTTCATCAGTTGTTAAATATTTGAATAAATAAGGTGGTTTTATTAAGAACAGTTGTGTATAATCACGTGTAGCGAACGCTAGTTCTTTTACTATAAAATTGTTGTACAGATCTTTAAATCCTTGAATATCTAATATTATAGTATTCGAATTCATGATATTTTTCTCACAATATTACTTAACGGCTTATACTCTATTATACAATCATTCAATATAAGACAGTATGCAGAAGTTTGGTCAGGTATGTCGGATTCACTCTCAATTTCTACTCTGACATCCACAACAGGACCTGACTTAATATTATCCACTTGTCTAGAACAATCGATAACAAATAGAGGCGCCAAGTCTTTAAATTGTTTCTCGTTTAATAAGGGTTCAGGACGACGGCCGTAATATGACTGTTGAAATCGTACATATTGCTCGTATAATAAAGCAATTCTGTTATTTGTGAAACTAACATTAAGGTTTTCATATGGAAAGTAGTTTGAATTGAGGTACACTTTTACATTACGAATATAGCAATGATCAAACCGAGACATGTCAGAACTTGCACTGTTTTTTTTATTTGTCTGTAAACCAACAATGATGTATCTAGGTTTCTCTATTTGCGATGAAGTTTTGATCGACCAAGTATGCTTTGTAGTTTTAGGTAAAGCTGGATATTCGTAAAGATCCCAATTTCTGTATATCATTTGAAGTGGACGGTCTTTTTCTAACACTTTTAACAAACTTATTTTCTCTTTATCTGATACTTTTACATGCGGTACGCGCCATATGATTTTATTAATTTGAACATCGTCTATAATCTCACCGGTGTTAAGTTTTACAGCATTCAGGTTAGTGTTACTTCTTAGTAATATCAGTTCGTGTCTACTATTTATCACAACTTTTTTAAAATCTTCTGCGAAACCAAGAATGTTACAGAGTGGTATAGAAGCTGAAAAACTACCTCCATTAATATTTTTTACACCTTCAATATTCCAGCCCCAGGCATTGGAAGCCTTTGATTCACTTTCATTCATTGATATTAAAGATTTTATGGTGGTCGTTATGCCCGCATTTTTTATTTTGTCAATCTCTACACCATTTAGTTCGTATCTTATATCTTGGAATAAGTAGAGGAGAGCATTATTTGTAAAATGCACACTAGTAACTTTATCCTTAGAATCTCTTTTGCTAACTATAAAAGTTCCTTCTAAATACAGGGTACTGGCTGACGGTAGTATATACAGGTCCTGTTGATTGATAGGTATTCGGATTTCATCGTTCCTATTGAAACTTGTTACATAGGGCTTGTATGAATGAAATTCAATTCCTTCCACAGTGTTGTCGTAAGTTGGAGCGGCCAAAACATCTAAGATATTCATTTTAATAATCCAATCGCTTTAAGAAATGCTTTATTGTCTTTAGTTAATTTTATTTTCTTTTTTGTGCGAGCTCTTATTTGTTTGGATGCTTGAGCAGAACTGATGCGTTTGATTTGATGCACATATTTATTATAGTCAATCATTTTTTCTTCTAAGATGTAGATATAGCTGCACTTCCTCACCACGTAAATTGATTAAGCGATTGTTTATATCTAAAAGTCTAATATGTATGCAGCTTATGTTGTTTTGGTTAATTGGAAAGTATATAGCGTTTTTCGGGATTTCTATAATCCTATACCCTGGTGGCACGTTGAGTGCAAATTCATGGATAATGTGACTGGGTTCTCCGTTTATATATGAACCGCTTACAATATCACATTCTATCCTGATCACTGTCGTAGGTAAAATGTTGACTGGAAACTGTGACACATGCCATATATTTGCTTTTAAGTTCTGCTCACTAAACCCTAACAAACTTCTAAAGGTGCCTTCTTTACTAAAATTAATGCTTTTTGTGCAGTTAACAGCAGTTTTTAATGTATTATTATTGCACTGTAGTTTAATTGATGCATCCTTAATTTCAGATTTTAAATAATCACTTATATCTTGAAATTCATATGTACCTTCCGGTATTTCAATAACTTCGTTGGAACCATAATAGAACTTGTTATTAGTTTTGTCAATGTTGGGAATAGAATTAAATGTTGAGAAATGTAATAAGGCACACTCATACTTTCCATATAATAGCAAAGCGGTAGGATAGTACGTAGATAAAGTGGATGAGTTTCCAGTAATCGACAAAGTGAGGGACATCTTGCAAATGATTAAAATGAAACAAAAGCATAAAATTTATACAATTTATTCCAAAAAGTCCATAGATATTCTAAACATAAGTGACCACAAATTACAGTGTTGAACTTCTGATATCTTGTATAGTTATAATTAATGTTACAATTCTTAAAATATTTAATCAGTTCCATTGGAGGTTTCAAATCCCCGAAGCTATCAAAATATTCACAGTAGTTGTATATTTTAACGTAAGCTACCCAATGTGTTCCTTCATTCTTAGAATCATCTAAATTAATGATACCACATTCAATCCGTTTCGGTGTCTTGGGCAACCTATCTCTCATGTAAACTCCTCGAAAGTATGGGATTTGGTGTTCATACTTTTGGATGTCTATATTTGTTAGAGCACGATTAGGTAGCTTTAAATTCAGTTTTTTGGAGATTTTATATACAATCCTTTACCATTTTTATGTGCTTTAATATATAAACCCTTGCCTAAATTCAGTGACTCCATAGCACGATTATGTCGTTCTGTTTCTCGCAAATTTTTTTGACCAGCTTTGTAATCATTAACTGTTTTCGCAATACCAGCCGCACCACCTGCTAATGTTCCTAAAGCCGATAAACCAGCAAAAATCGGAATCAAAGGTAGTACACCTCCTGTTTTTGGTAATGGTATCACTCGCGGTACTCGAATCTTCTGCATGCAAGGAATTATTTTCCTTGCCGCTGAATAAGCAGCTTTAATTAATGTTTTACTGTCCTTGGGATTCAGTTTCTTTATTTTTGATTTTATTTTTGATACAAAACTTTTAAATGATTTAGCACCAGATCCAGACTTCATTTTGGCTTTCATTACTTTACTTACTATCCATGAGCTAAGTTTTTCACCTTTACCAGCATCTTTCGATTTAAGCCTTTCTTTCGCCATGTTTAGTAATTCCAAATCAGCCTTGTGACGATTGTCTAAGTCTTTATGATTTGCATATGCTATATCGTGTTGCTTGCAAGCTTCGTCTAGCTTATTTATACCTCTATCACCTCGTGCTAACCGTTTGCTTAGTTTAGTTCCTGGCCCACAATAATTGTATCCTGGTAAATGAACTTCGAATGGCAGATTATCAATTATAGTGTTAACTAGTTCACCACCTTGCATTGTCCAAAGCTTAATGAAGCAAAGATTTCAATAATTAATGTTTATATAGGTAATATAAAAATGATTTAACCCATTATAGCAGATTTATCAATCCAACTGTTTTCTTCTTTGCTTAAACCAAGCCATTTCACAAATAGTTTTGACCCTTTTCTTTTTAAAACCTTTTCAATCAGATAAACACCGGGACAGTGAGATTTTTGTAGTTCTTGCTCATAAAAGGTTCCTTTTATGGGTTGATTTCGCTGGTCTTCTATGTAATACGTTAATGGGTAGGTATCATTAATTTTTTTATAGTAAATAACTCGGTTGACCAATTAGGTGTATAACCTTTCTCAAAATTGTGTTTGTATTTACTGATGCGTACATAATCGCCTACTTTAAACTTAGGTTTCTTTGTATGGAGAGAGGATATTTTCTTTAATGTTCTGTTAATATTTTCTTTTATAACGTGTTCATTATATTTATTTACTTCAATCGGTTTATATTTAATAGTCTGATGCTTTGTATTATTATATGTCTTCAATATTACTTCTAACGGTTGTCCTAACCACTTGTAGTTTCCATTGTAGCTAAAAGATTTATATAACTTATTTTTAATAGTTCTTATTAGTCTTTCAACAATCGAAGCTTTTTTGGTTGAAAACGTTGAGTAATGGTTAATATTGCTCGTCTTCATAAGATTCTGAAACATGTTGTTATAAAACTCGGTCCCCATATCCGTTTGTAAATTAACAGGTCTGCGATTACTATCAATCAATATCCTTTCAAATGCATGAGTAACATCTTGTTTATTTTTTGATTTCAATGGTTCTGCCCAAGCATACTTTGAGAAGCAATCAATAACCACTAGAACATAATTATAACTTTTATTATACTTTTTTAAGTTTTGCATGTCCATCAGATCGGCTTGCCACAAGTCATCGATCCCTTTTAAAATAACTGAACGCCTCAGGAAACTTCTTCGCGCGGCTTTATGTATTTCATTGACTATTTGCTGTTTTGCCATTAGGAAGATTTTTAATTAACTTGTCTACCTCTGCTTTGGTATAAAACTTGTCTTCGAAATGAATCAAAACGTCCGATGGCTTTGTTTTTAAATAAGACTTAACTGCATTTTGCCCATCCAATATAATTTGAGAACGCAATGAAGAAATCAATCTATTGAATTCTTGTACCGTGTGAGCATTCATTCGATCTACATAATCCTTGTTCACAACTTCGTCTCCTTCTACGGGAGATCTTATTCCTTTCAGTCTAGTTGATTTTAAATCGTAGTCTCCCGTTTCTGACTTGCACAGAGCGTTCTCATTAAAGTCTAGTAACTCTGTTAATCGTAATCTTTTATGAACGTGATGTCCAAATTTGTCTACGTTCATATTTAGATGTATATTAATGGAAGGTTAACAATAAAATGAACACATTTTTAAAAATCATTTATTTATTTATAATTTTATTTTCACGCAATTCTTCAATGATAGATATAATTTCATTGTTTACTCCAGTGTTACCAGCATCTCGAGAAGCTATCAGTAATTTTAACCTATTCACTAGTTCATTTGGATCATTCCAATATACAAAATCTGTATTCTTTTTCCACATTTTTGTCAATAACATTCCTTTTCCCTTCGGCAGAGGGTCTTGAATGGTACTTTGTAGTTTAAAAAGTGGCTTAATAACTTGTAAATATTTCTGTCCCTTATTACTTTTTATTGGTTTACTGGAATCATAGTCTCGTCGATGAGCATTTGTATCGAGTAGCATTGACTTATAGTGTTGCATATCACTGTCGGTTACCAAACTTAAATCTACATCTTTCTTTAGCAACAACTGTTTCAAACCAGGTGTATTTTGATATTTGCGTCCAGACACGATAATATATTCATCGCTGATTGTTATGTGAGCTGAACCTAGCATCAAGTTCCCGTCATTCACTCTAACACCATATGGGACCCCGGCGAGTGCTTCCGATGATATTGACCAAGAGGATGTATTGCCCTGTTTATTTTCAACTGATGATTGAAACGAACAATCACTTTCCTTGTCAGATTCATAGTCGTTGTCGACGTTACTCAGGTTTCCTTTCTGAGAAGCCGAATCAATAAATGAAATATCTGCTTCTTCATTTCCCGTAGTATGTAAACGAGACGGTTGCTGGCTTGCATTTGCAATTAGGTTGAGAGGTTCTGTTACAGGCTTGAACACTGACTCCAGTGTCTGTTTATTATCAATCTCAATGTCTTTCATCTTTCGTATTTTTTTCTTTACAGCTTCTGCAGCATCAACAATTTGTCTTTTTAATGATTTTTCCATTTTTAGATCTTGATAGATTAAGCGTTGTTTAATGAATAATAATATTGCAAAGGTAAGATACTTAAATATTAATTATCTTAATCAAAGACTACAAATGTGTCAAATTTATTTCTGTAACATCCTTTATTTTTGGAACAATCCTTATTAATGACTACATAATTGTAAGGTTCATTCCATATTTTTGAACACATTTCACGAAATTCGAGCCATGTCATATCAGTGTTGACATGTTCTTCATAAATATGTTTCAAATTAATTTCATCTTGTTTAAAAAGTATAATCAAGTTAGCATTGTCCCTAACTAACTGTTTAGGAATTTTACTATATGTTTGGTTAAGGTAAAAACAATCAATACATTTGTGTCTTCCCATCGCAAAGTAATCACGCATATTGTTTTGGTTTTCGCAAGCAACATCATCAAATATGATCACAGAATTAGGTTTTGCCTCCTGGACACTCAGTACTTCCTCATTACCATGATATTTCTGAAATGAGACACCAGAAACTCGTTGTAAAACTTGTTCTAAGAAAATGTTTTTGGGTTGATGTAGAGTTTTCGAATAAACATAAACATTTTGAAATCTTAATCCATTCTCATGTATGAGAAGACCTATTAACAAATTAGTTTTTCCACAATTGGAAGGCCCGCAAATAATGCAACGTATAGAGTTAGGTAGTAGCTCTCCATGACGAGAGCCAGTATTTTGAGGCTCAATGCAAACTGTATTCACTTGTAATGATTGTGGTTGTTTCACAAATTTCATAGTTACACATGAAACAAACAGACTAATAATGACTCAATTAATTTGTTACATTCACATTTATAAATAATATTACGTCAGCAAACACTAAATAGTCTGTTCTCGTGCTTGTTTGAGTTTTAAACTATTAACAATGCTCAGTGATAGAATACCATGGTAAACTGAACAGGTTAGTCGATTCTTGATTATTGAGCGTCTTGAATCACTGTGTCAGTCAAGTCGATTGTGTATTATTGGGCATTCTGAGGCACTGACCGGTAGCGAAGGCGACTTCGCCTTCGCTGCCGGTGAGAGTGGCTCAGAATGCCCAATAATATACTACTATAATACATACCTACAGGAGTGATAAATTTATACTATGACAAAAGTATGACATTCATTCCACATAAGTATTATCGGGGATGGTTCTTTTAATTAACACTCCAACCCGTTTAAGGCAAGCTAATTCAAACAATGGTACTCGTAGTAGCTATTCAATTATCTACTTGGGACTCTACATTAGTTAGTGAATCACAGTCCGCTCAATAAGCGGTAGAGGGTCGTCAATTTGCACGCGGCCGCATCGTCTGGCCTGACAAGCTTTAACAACCGAATTGCGATCCCCAGACTACGGATTAAGCGAGAATTAGATTTGTACTATACTCCACTTACCACTACACGGTTTTAATAACACAAAACGTTTTAATTTATTGAGTGGTGAAATCTATGAAGGATCCTTTGTCACACATATTATTATGTTCAAGTCAGGTAAGCGTGAGCCATTCGTTTCATCGTTTCATCGTTTTAGTCCAGTCATTATAGTAAGTTCACCTCGGAATTCGAGATACCCAGCTGTAATTCTGTAAATACTTGTATATTGACACCCTAAAAGTTGTCTCAAAACCTACATATGGTAGGGTGTACGCAACTATTAAATTTCAAGGTCAAAGGTCACAAAAATCGGTTTTTTGCGCTTTTTTTGTAAATATCTCATTTCCTATGGGTTTTTTGCTATTTGTATTTATTATCAATATTGTAGAATACAAAATTTTCTACAAATTTTGTTTAAAAAATTTTTTATACGGTGAACCGTTTTCGAGATAGAGGGCGGAGAGCGCGCGGTCACAGCATCACTTCAGGTCAACTGGTGCCTCCGGTCGAAAACGCGCCATATACAGTGTGTCCGGACATGAACTAGCGATATTTTAAACACTTATATAACAACTATTTTTAAGTACAAATACACCCTAAACTTGGGCCCAATCCACTTCCCCCCTATGTGGCAGCCATTTTGTTTTTGTACTGAAATATTCTCTAAGCGTGTACAAAAAGAATCGTGTACAGAAAGAAAGAAAGAAAAGAAGAAAGTTTTGGTCTTACTGAGATAAAAGTGGGCTTATTCGAAGAGCAAAAATACTGTCCTACCGTCTACATTACAAAACAAATATGTTTACATTTCCATAACCTTTGAAAAAATATCGAAAAAAGTAATCGTAAAATCATGCAAATCAACAAATAATTGTAAATAACTGCAAAAACACCTCCGACAACCCTTTTTATTTTTTTACTAGATCAAGATATTTTGAGCTAAGCTACAAAACAACATTTAATTTATAACTGTATGTCTAATACTTTCAGAGTTATTGTTGTTTGAACAGCGCATACGCATGATATTACGATTATTTTTTTCGGGTTTCATATTTTTTTAACGCGAAAGCTGAGAGAATTTAATCACAAAGAACTACCAAACATTATTTGTATAATTTTCTAATAACATTAACAGCCAAAACAGGTTGAAAATTCTTTAACAGATGAAAAAGCTTTTCGACTTTCGGGAAAGACATCGTCGATTGATTGTCATTCTACAAAAAAGGCAATCGTTTATCTTTGCTTTTTTATTGCTTGGTTGAACCTAAATGGAACTTGAATGGATCTAAAATTTACATGTTCTTTTTATGGTTCCGTAGTAAAGCAAGAAATCCTTTATGTAATAATAGTTCCGTTCAATCCGTCTGTCTGTCTGTATTTCCTCTGTGAGACTGCGTGACACAGAATAAATATCTATAATATATATAAAAATCTCGTGTACGATGTATGTTCGGGATAAACTCGAAACTACTGAACCAACTTTGATCGAACTTCATAACTATCTGTAATTTAATAAACGGTCAAACTTAAAAGATAGGATAGTTGTTATCTTAATTATTGACATCAGTATTTGCTTTAGCAAATTAAAATGTGTTAATTAAACGACAGTCATATACACTAGCAACCTTAATCTCGAACGGTGTTAAATTGCGGTTGTCTAGATTTTGTGTTTTTTTTTTAAAGAATATCAACCAAGTTGAACTCGACTAGTATTCTCCTCTCCCCTATAAGCGATAATAAGCGGAAAGCTTGTGCCATACGACAGCAGTGCAACGGGTGGGTGTGTTATAATTTTGCATTACTGATATTATAAATGCGTTAAAGTGTGTTAGTTTGTTGGTTTGTCCTTCAATCACGTCCCAACAGAGCAACGGATTGATGCCTCAGACCGGGAGAGCTACTTTTTATCTCGAATAATCAAAGAGTTCCCGCGGGATTTTTAAAAACTAAATCAATGCGTAAGTAGTCGCGGGAATTAGCTAGTTATAATATAAAATTCATATAAAACAGAAATAACAAAGTTGCATTTTGGCACAATTATGAAAACATCTTACGACATCAGAGGCCATCCACAAGTTTTATGCTCCTCGAGGGATCATCATCATTTTCTCATCAATCGTCCAATGTCCACTGCGTGGTAAAGATCTCTTGCATGGACTTCAACAGGCTTCAGGATACCTGTATTCAGCAGTTCCCTGCGACACGTCTTACGTCGCTGGTCCACCTCGATCCTCGATCGACGCAAGGGGTTGTTTCATCGTGGGCCAGGTACTTATACGCTATACCAAAAAATAGCATTAAATCATAGAAAACGAAATAAAATATGCTTTTTTGTAGTATAACAGTGAGGTACAAATATAGAATTGATAATTGGGTACATCTGTAGAATGGCAACTCCTGGAGTGCATCCATCTGCTTTTGTTGTCTATGTTTGTAATTACGTTACGTCATCTTAATGTTATTTCAATTGTCAAACGTCAATTGCTGGTATGTCAAATGTCAATTGCTGTCAATTGTGGTTATTTTTTATGTGAATGTCATCATGACTGTAAGAACGTGTCATTATCAAAAAGAACGCCATGTTGTTGCGCTTTTATTTTGCAAAATAATTTCGCATTGTACCTCGTAAAAAAGAACTTTTAATGAGAAATAAAGAAAAAAAATAATCACTATTTCATGACCCCAAACATTTTGAAAGACTGTACAAAGACCTGGCCCAGGCTCCATATATATTTGAAAGAACCCCTTTCTTCCTGGGCATAGTCTGGAAAGTGACATAGCACCTGCGTGATTTTTTAAACCCGATTCCAAGCGGAAGAAGTCGCGGGTAAAACAGTAAAAAGTTATTATATTTAACATTTGCAAAACCCGATTTAGTCATGAAGTCCCACGTCCCTTTCAAGAATTTGCATTAAATAAGGACTGGAAACTAAGTGGGCTTACCACATTTTAAAAATAAACAGACATCGCAATTCCATTTGCAGAAACCCGGGACAAACCTAAACAATGACGGGACACAAACAAAAAAGGTTTTCCCTTTTATTCAAATGAATCAAACTTTCAAAAGGCACCTCGGCTGACTGTTGGTGCGTAAGACGGCATAACTTTTTGCGAACGTTATTTTCATTTTCGTATTTACTCTCTGCGTGACTGTGACATTTACATAATCTCTATAAAGGTAAGACCACAATATGTGGAACTGAACTGCATCAGTGGAGACTGGGACGGAGCGGTGAGTTATGGGTAACTCGTCTTTTTACCCGATTACGGCAAAGCCAAAGCTAAACAAGGCCTAATGCTTATAGCATTCTATGTATGTATGTATTTAAATATGCTTCACCGTAGCGCCTAAATTACTGAGTCGATTGTGATAAATGAGACCATTAGCTGGATCTCAATCGATTCGTTACATACCTAACCCGGTACTCTAACCTAGGATCTCATGCTGAACAAGCTAGCAACTAAGCCAATGCGGCAGTCTACGGCCCTAGATGACCTAGCCTACATATTATTATTTTCTCACCTTTGCATAAGTGACAATATGTCAGTTGGCAAACTACAGAAGCATTTGTACGACCTACTTGTATAGATGCGGGCTAATCTGAACACTAGCCTGAACAAACACGCTTGACATTGTTGTAAGATACTACAGAGGGATCATATTCCCTCTATTTATTTACCAATATGACGTGATGGTATTTTACGAAGTATTCAGAAGTAAAAGGTTTATATACCTACCCTACCTAAGCCAGTTTGAAAATCTTTTTTTTTTTTTTTTAAATCGTTGCAATCTCATATATCATAGCGAGTTTTAATTGAAGACACAAAAAAAGATATATCATTAATACTTAATAATAATGAACACATTGTTTTAATAGTTTTCCTAGAAATATCCAAAAATAGTACAAAAATCCCTAAATTCCCTAATACTAAATAGTGCGCTGCTCTTTACTTCAATCCCGCGGCAAAAAAGATACGAATATACATTATATTTTGCATGCGTATTGCGAAAGACCTGGAGAGTGACATAGGCTTCATTTTATACCCGGAATATCAAAGAGTTCCCACTGGATTTTAAAAATTAAATCCGCGCGAACATAGTCGTGGGAATGAATTACTAATAACATAAATCAGGGTGTTCGTTGAGGAAAGAAGTTATACAAGGAATACAAGAAGAAAAATGTCCGGAAAACTTATCATAGTAGGTAGTCAACTTATAATAAACCCAAAATTAATGTATCGTCGCGAATAATCTATACTAAATTAATTTTACTCTAAAGATTGATGGAGCTACCAAAATAGGGTACAACTTTCCTCCGCGATTTACATGAAGGATGGCCCAAATTATTTAGACCATTCGTTCAGAAAACTCCTGGATGTTTATTTTAAATTAATTACCTAAGTAACGTGATTTATTTTCATAAAGTATTACTTTTGTTTATAGAAACTGGGAAAAAAGGATTACAAAATTATTTGGGGCACTACGATTTGAGTACCTACTTTTAACCTCCAACTGATAATCGATATGAATGCTTTTTTAAAGTAATAATTTTTGTTAGAGTCAGGAGTCCCCCCAAATACAATCTCAAAAACCCGAATTCAAAATCGCCAATTGGTTAGGTATTTCACTTAGGCCAACTTGTGGCTCATATGACATGTCATGACTCTACGGGTACGTTTCTGCACAAGCGGGGCGTTGCGCGGCGCGTGGTGCGTCGTGTCGCGCGGCAAACTCAAACATAAATGGCCAAGTATGAGAGCGTTCATACAGAAGCGTTTGCGTTGAACGCGGCGGGTGCCGCACAACGCGCCGCGTGTGCATAAACGTACCCTACCGCCGGTTCGGAAAGCAGTTTCTGCTGAGAAGAGCAGGCAAGAAACTCAGTAGTTGCTCCTAAAATTTTACAATATTATTATTAAGTTTAATTTAATAAGTTAATACTATCTTGTGGACAGCTGGATTCCAAGCCGATTTCTCCCATGCGGCTTTGTCATTGTGAAATTCGTTAACTTTGTAAGAACTTAACTGTTGTTAGGGTTCCGTTCCCAAAGAGTGTCTACGATCTCATGAGCCATAATTTAAAAAAAATAATTTAAAAGTACATACCTATTGTTAAACCTTATACGATGGTACGGAACACTTCTTGTGCGAGTACCACTCACACTTGGCCGGTTTTAATTTTTTGATAATTATGTGAAAGTATCCTGCCATGCATACCTGCACATGTAGACCTCTCTGATAGACAGTAGTGTGTATGACCGCCATTAGAGGTACTATACTTATATCGAGAGTTAATCAATGTTTTGTTACATAATAAGGAATCTCATTACACGGGTAAGTATTGCTCTTAATTACGTTTATGGGCCATTAAACGGAAAAGCGACGATACTACGACATAGGTACATCAAGAAGTTTAATAATAATTTATTCACAACATTACATTCTGGTGTTAACAGTTTATTTAAATATCTATTACTATCTATACTAATATTATAAATATAAAGAAGATAAGCTTATTTTAGTCTATTTAACATATATGTAGGTAATAAATAGGCTCGGAATCTACTGGACCGATTTTACCCATTTTTTCACCAATGGAAAGCTAAATTATCAGGAAGTAACATAAGCTAAAATTTATTTAAAGAAAAATTAGAGATCCTTAAGAAAATTGCAATAATGTAACCCAAAGTAGCAAAATTTTGCCTATAAAATTCATTATTTGGCGTTCGCGTTTACAGTTAGTTAAATTCCCTCGCGGACTTTTTTGTAGGTAATAATAAGTACTTTAATCATGTAGTACATCATTTTTGTGTATCATCAATAGTTTTCTCAGCAAACGCCAAATAATGAATTTTATAGGCAAAATTTTGCTACTTTGAGTTACATTATTGCAAATTTTAAAATAAATTATAGCCTATGTTACTTCCCGATAATTTAGCTTTCCATTGATGAAAAAATGGTTAAAATCGGTCCAGTAGATTCAGAGCCTATTCGGTACAAACAAACAAACAAACAAAAAATCTTTCGTCTTTATAATAATTAGTAAGTATAAATATAGATAAGAGTTATAGCCCTCAGCAATGAGTTACTTATAGGCACCAATTAGGTAAACCTACCTATTACCTACATATATGTTAAATAGACTAAAATAAGCTTATCTTCTGAGGGTTATGTATGTATATCCTCAGTATATTAAACAAAGGTGGCAATGTCTAACAATGGCCACGTTTCCATAATCCAATCACGCTGTGAATCGAATCGTAATGAACCCCGACCCTCATCCGAGGTTTAATTGCTTATCACCCGATGATAAAACTGAAGATTAAATAGATATTTGTGCTTTGGCTTTTGTGGTATGATTTATTGCTAACCTTGGAACATGACTGAAATATAAATTAGCTTCGAGATATAAATCGTGTTTAACGTATCTTTAGGTTGTTAATGTTATTTATATTTTTACAATTTTTCGTACATTGATCGAACTAGTGTAACTTTAACGTGCCATAATGTTTTTAATAAATAATAGGTCTTTACCTATGAAATTGCCGTTTTGTATGCAATAAGTGAAAGTACTTATTTTTTCAAACTTTTTTATTTCTGTTATTCGAAGTAATCACCCATGCAATCGACGCATCTTTGCCAACGCATTGGCAGTTTATTGATGCCCATCTTGTAAAAATCAGCTGGACGGGAGGCAACAAACTCTTCAAAGGCATTTTGTACTGCCTCTCAGGAATTGAATTTTTTACCCACAAAAAAGTTGTCTAAATTTTGGAAAAAGTAAGTCGGTAGGTGCAACGTCTGGTGAGTATGGCGGATGAGGGAGAGCTTCCAACCCCAGCTCTTGCAGCTTGGAGACTGTCTGTTGCGCAGTATGGGGTCGCGCGTTGTCGTGAAGGAGCAGTGGGGACGACCGATTGACCAAAGCTGGTTGCAGATGTGCAAGCTTCTCCATCATTCTCTCCAGTTCTTCACAGTACACATCTGCATTAATGCTCATGCCGTTTTGTAAAAAGCTGTGGTGAATCACACCCGCACTAGACCACCAAACAGTGACCATCACCTTTTTAGGGGTAATTTTTGGTTTAGGGCATTGCTTTGGTGCTGAACCAGGGTCTAACCAACTTGCTGAGCGCTTTCGATTGTCGAACAGAATCCATTTTTCGTCGCACGTAACAATTCGTTTCAAAATTCCTTCATTTCTTTGCCTGTTGAGCAGCGCAAGGCAGGTCTCGACGCGTACGTTGCGCTGGCGATCGTTAAGGTCGTGGGGCACCCATCTATCAAGCTTTTTTACCTTGCCAATTTGTCGCAAATTGATCAATATTGTTTTGATGCTTACATCAAAAGCTGCTGTTAGCTCAGCTGTAGATTGAGTTTCGTCAGCTTAAACAATCGCCTTTAATTAATTATTGTTAACCAAAGTCTCCGGACGACCACGAGCTTCATTTTTCAAGTCAAAATTTCCAGAACGGAACCGGGAAAACCAATAACGGGTTGTGCGATCGTTTGTACAGTTCTCTCCGTAAACGTTTTTGATGTTACGGGCCGTTTGTGTCGCGTTGGTGCCACGACGGAACTCATATTCCATAATTACACGAATTTTTATAGTATCCATTATGACGAAAAATGTTCAAATGTAATGAAAATACAACGCTAATCAAAAAACAAAAGACTGAGTTTGTAAATAGAATGTCATGGTTTTAAAACAAAATTAATTTGAATTTAGAATACAGAGCCATTACAAATTTTTTTTTATTTGAAATGACCAGTACTGAAGAAAGGCAATTTCATAGGTAAAGACCTAATATAAAACTAGCTTTTGCCCTTGACTTCGTCCGTGTGAACTTAGGTAATTATTTAAAAATGCCGCAAGATCACTGTTTTTCCGGGATAAAATGTCTATGTCACTCTCCAAGTCCTTTAAATGCAAAACTCATGCAAAAATCACATGTATTCTAACTTAAAAACTTGAAAAAATTGATTTTGTGTTTCCTAAACTATCTTTGTACTAATAAACAATGTATAAGATAAACCAATATTTTAAATATCAAACTTGATATATGATAATTATTATTGACAGTTAGAAGCAATACCAATAGGTCTTGGTACCTAATGGTATTGTTTCATTGTCAAAAAAATGAACCATGAAATTGAAAAAAAAAAGTTCCAAAAATTTAATTTGGAAAGAAAATGTTCAGGGACAGATGAAATTCAATTGGAATTGCTTGAAGCATGACAGCTGTAGATAATATAAAGAATTCTTAATATGTATCTGGTATAAAATTATTACGGGTTACTTTAGTATTAAAGGGTTCAAATGTCTTGTAGAACCTAAGAAAACCTGTCATCGTGACGAGAAATGTATAAAGGCCTGTTAATCTATTTTGATAAAGCTTGTTTACTTTATTTAAATCTTTAGATCAGGGAGTCTCATTAAAATACAGATGCGTATTTACGTCATTTACAAAAGATCAACTTAATCCTAAGCATGCACGCTAATAAGCTGAAATAAGCCTTAATACTTCTCATAAAGATTGATATTACATTGTCAGATTACTGAGCGAGATTCAGGCCTCGTAAATTGTTACGAGTGCCCTGGGATACACCTTGAACATTATAAAGTTGTACAATAAGTATGATTACATTGTGTAGGTAACATCTTTAACACCGGTGCTTGTAGGTACTTAGGATGAGCATTATAATGTTAAATGTTTTGATGTTAGGGAGGTAATAAAATTGTAAAACCACGATGCTAGCTTAGCTTATTGTAAGTTGATAATAGAATATACATGTACGTACATTGAATTGAACCAGGCTTTACATTGCTGAAATGAAGTGAATCCTATATGGCTATAGCCTACCAAACCAAAAAATCTTCGAATCACTCCCTGATAATTTTGACCACACACCTCGGCCAAGGTCCAACTGTCCGTCTGCAATGAAATTTGTGTTACGTATCTTAGTTTTAATCAGTTAAAGCTACTATTAGTGACATCTGTAACGACATTGCTCAGTTGCAGCATCTTTGCAGCATATAGGAAGGGAGGTCCAAAATTATCTCTTTTTGTCATCGATAAAAACATCTTCCACATTTTCATTTGAATCCCCGTAGGTTTTTTTTCTTTTTTTTTTATTCAATGACAAGCTAGTCCTTGACTGCGATCTCACCTGATGGTAAATGACGATGCAGTCTAAGATGGTAGCGGGCTAACTTGGAAGGGGTATAGCAGTGAACATTCAACCCATACCCCTAATTGGTTTCTACACGCCATCGTGCCGGAACGCTAAATCGCTTGGCGGCACGTCTTTGACGGTAGGGTGGTAACTAGCCACGGCCAAAGCCTCCCACCAGACCAGACCAGAGACAATTCAGAAATTATAAATTCCCAAATTGACCCCGCCGGGAATCGAACCCGAGAATTCCCAGTTATAACACAACAGTGCTCACCACTGAGCCAGGGAGATCGTCAAAACAATCAATATGGTATCAAAAAAGTAGTAATAACTCACCATCAAGCACATAAAGGCTGTATAACGACTCCTTGCTATTTGTTACGATCGGTTACCGCACCCTTTCCAAGCCATTTATTTGAGGGGACCTATTCCGTGCAGCGATACATTTAACTAAAGATCGAGGGCCCTATTTGTTAACTACGTAGGTACAATAAAAGATTTATGTGAAATACTATACGCAGGCCTTCATTTTGCTGTACCATTGTAAGTGTTACAGTGTTCCAAAAAATATTATTTTTAAATTGCTAATTTTCAAAGCAGGAAGCAAAACAAAATATAGACAAAGGTATTGAAGTCAAAGAGATTCTAAAAGTGTACGATACGAAATATTGATTATTATTGAAGTGTTTAGAATTAGCAGTACAGTAGGTACGTAATTAGAAATGATATGAACTGTCAAACAACAAGGGTGATTGAATTCGCTTTTGGGATCTAATGCACTTATGCAAATGGCAAAGCAGTTTGAGATGTCGTTGCAAACGCGCGATTTCATTGACATAGTGTTCGTGATCACGCTAAATTAATCTATGCAACTAAAAAGACTTGTCCTGACCGACTGACTGATCTATCAACATAGTCTAAAGTAGTGGGGTTAGAAGCTTAAAACTTTGAGGTTCCTTTTATGAGTCACTAAGAAAGGAATTTTTGAAATTCCACTTCCAAGGGTATTCAATACAGTAATACCCCGCTTTACGCAACCCCGCACAGCGCGAATTCGATATAACGCGATTTTATTTTTAAAATTCGCGCTAATTTACCCCGCTTTATGCGGATGCATTGATTGCTGCCAATAACAACGCGAGTCTTCTCAGTTTATAAAAATTTTAATTAAATGGTACACATTGTCATACAACAGATCGCTTCAAAATAAGCGACGTGACTATGCGGTCATAAAGACATTCCCCTGTAACACTAAATTTGCAAGCAGACAGTTCACGACTAAAGCGCCCTATTTATATAATAAGATAAATAAAATTCTTAATATACATAACACAAAGTTTGTCGAATGTAAACAAAAATTGATTAACTGGTTAAATAACTTAAACTACAATGAAACAGAAAACCTTCTACAATTACAATATTAAATACACTAGCGGCACGCTATGATGGCCGGTTTGACACATTACAATAGTGATGTGGAATGTCAATTTATTCTCGAACAAAAAACAATTAAGTTTTGTTTTTGTACCTGATTAAATAGGTTTAATAAAACAAAAATGTATATGTTTATTTAATTTATTTGAACGAACTGAATATTTGAATGAAAATGAATATACATACTTTATATGCACACAAGAAACATATGAATACAAAAGATACCAAAAAAGGTGCCACAAAAGGCCATAATTAATCAGATTCGTCCATACTACTATTTTCACTGTCGTCACTGCTATCATCACCTACATTAATAATTATATGTTCGTTTTCTATAATATTATCTATTTTCACATCTCTTTCATAATCTTCCCTTATTAATTTAACAGTTCTATTCACAACCTTTTCCCAGTCTCCTTTAGTCACATGTTCACAAGCTTCTTCTAATAATTTTAGCATTTTTTTTGTGGTAAATGGGGGTTCTGTATTGTGTCTTGCAGCATATCCCCTAATTTGAGCCCACACCAACTCAATCGCATTATACTCACAATGGTAAGGCGGTAACCGTATAACTCTGTGCCCATGTTCTAATGCTATTTCGTCAATGACGTATCGGATCTTGGTTGGTTTGTTTTCTTTTAAAAGACGTACTAATTCCGCTTTTAACATATTCATGTTTGCATCTACGCCATTTTTACGAAGCCATGCGACGATATCAGCTTTCTTTTGGGATTGGGCAGGTGGCTTGTCAATTTGCATCGAGTGGTATGGGGCGTTGTCCATAATTATAATAGATGGTTCAGGGAGGCTACACAACATTGAGGTAAACCATTCAGTAAACTTTTCTCCATTCATGTCTTCATGATAGTCTCCAGTGGTTTTTGACGCAAAAGCCATGAGAGAACCTTCGACAAACCCGTTGATGGTTCCGGCGTGACAAATTATAAGTCGCGATCCTTTTCCTACAGGAACTTTGGAAGTAGATGCTGCTGTGTCATCGTTCCAAGAACGGCCTACAGTATGGTTAGCATTAAGCCATGTTTCATCCAAGAACACAACATTTTGCCAATTTTTGATTTCTTTCACTTGCCGTAAAAAAGTATACCTTGCCATCGCTATATCAAATCTTTCCATCAATATTTTGCGTTTGTTACATTTTTTGTATCGAAATCCAATGGTCTTCAAAATCTTCGTTAAAGAACTTTCCCCACCGAAGAATAATCCAGCTTCCTTCAGTGAATGCACCAACTTTTTTCTTGTTGGATACTCCTTCTGTAAATAGTAGCCGTAAACATGTCTTCGGATAGCATCGGCATCAAAGCTATCGATGCCTACGACTGGTTTTGCTCGTTTTCTCTTTTTTGGTGTGTGAAGTTTATTTTCTTCTGTGCCAGTCTCGCCATATTTTTTTTTTAGTTATCCGTCTAACAGTTCGTTGTCCAATATTAAGCGCATCAGCTACGCGTTCAACCACTGACGTTATAGGTAAAATTGGCCCTCCATTTTGAGCTTCACGATCGAAATAGTTACGAAGGCGTATTACGAACTCACGTGTCTGACTATTTAGAACAGTTCTCTGCGTACGTTCGGTCATATCGACGAAATCCACAACAAAGGGCTTGAACAGAGTCCAAATTAACGAGCAAGGGTCAACAGTAATGCAGTATCAATATTTGAAATCCAAAGCCAGGTCAAAACTATATCACAATCGCATTGCACTGACAGTTTATACTTTTCGAAGCAACGTCAATTCGAAACTGCTTTGTTTTGCATTGAGCATTGACGCGAGTTTGCCGGAGGTAGTAGTTGTGCTAGCCAGCGATCCTATGTGACGATCGTATTAGATTCCATTTTTAAAAATTTTCAATTTAGAAAACCAAATGCCGAGTTGTGGTATATATCATATAAAAATAAAAATTTTACCTTTTGTATGAAACAGCTGATATTTTTTTGCGATTTCAGAGGTTTGTCCACATAGTGAAAATTGTTCATATTCACAAGTACATTCACCCCTTAAATGGTGCAAACTGATTTTTCTACACTTGTATACATTTTAGAAATCAATTTAATAAATAAATTTTGAGTCCTAAACCTAAAACTACATTCGATAAAATTTATGAATCTCTGCACATCACTATCGTCAATAAAGTAATACAATTATTTCCTTCAAAGTCGTTATCAATTAATACGGAACTTCATGAGCGGACAAACGTCAAACCGGCCATCATAGCGTGCCGCTAGTGTAATTGTTTTTAATTACACACATACACTTTTTTTAACTTACCTTCATGTAGTGCCTACCTTACATTATTTAAAACACACTCACACGCGCACGCACACACACACACACACACACACCTTACTACCTAAATTTTTTCTTTATTTAATTCTAAATTTAAGCGACGGAGGAAGAGCAGGAATCCCGAGCCACAGGTTTAATTTAACTTAAATCGGGACTCCTGATACTATTTTATACAGAATTTAGTTTGAAAATAAATCATTTCATTTCATTTCATTTCATTTCATTTCATTTCATTTCATTGTCAATTGATTTTTTAATTAATTCTAAGGATTAAATGCTTCTACTTACTTAATTTCTGTAAAGACTTTTTATGAGTAATTGCCATATTATATGCACCTAAATCATTTATTTGGTTTATTATTTCATCATACTCGTTATACGCGGATTTCGCTTAGCGCGATTTTTTCCGGAACGCATCCATCCTAGGGGTATGTATTACTGTAGTGGGTGACAGTTTGCAAGTTATAACAAATCTTTGTATTATTATTAGAGCATAAACTTATCAACCATCTTTTATTGGAGCATTCAACATTTCCTAATATTATAGGTTATTGGTGATTTTTCCAATATTAAGTTATTGGCGTTGGAGAAAGGTCCATAAAAACAAAGAGATGTTAATAACTTGGTCTATTGACGAGCGCTAATACTCTCTCAAATAGGTCAGCGAGTCGAAATTTTTTTTTTTTTAATCTATAATATTTTTTTTTTTTGGGGTTTTTTACCACCTGGCATGTCAACCCCATCGATTCATACAATATTTAACCTTAACAATAAACTTATCTAACTTAATACTAACTTAACTATCAAAACCACCGAAAGTCACTGACGGGAAGCAGTGACCAGATCACAAATTTTTCTAGCTAATTCTGATGTAGGGTCTGCCAGGAAACTCTGACAAAGTCCCACATCAAGCCTATTCAGATCAAAACTTACCATCAGTGACTGTCGTTCGCTCTTGTTTTTCTTACATGAAGTGCGGTATCAACATAGGTAACAAAGAACTGATTGGAATTGATGTCCCGAGGTGTTAAAATGACGATCGTGCACAAAACTTGCTTGAACTCCCACACCAAAAAAAAAAAGTCGTAGACGCTACGTAGGACAGTGTTCTGTGGGGACCTATGCAAGATACCTATTTCTAGCAAGATAACAGCGACTCAAAATAGATGAAAAATATTTCTATAATATAAACATACGTAAAAATTAAAACGCTATTTACCTGGTAAACAAATGTTCGAAAATAAACCAGAGCAACTATTGTCGTTCCCAAGACAATAGCTCATTTTGCACTACAATCTTTCTTCATGTAATATTCATGGCTGTATGGTATGAGGTGGGAATGATTCGTATTATGCAGCTCCTAATGCCAAAAATGCAGCCGTTTTAGTACACGAAATATTTTTACTACACATGATAATATTTTTTATCTCCGTTTAGTCTAGTAGCTTCTATCTTCCTCTTAACTTAAATAATGAAATTATTTCTGTTATAGAATCGGGTAAAAACTACTAAACCGAAATTAATGAGGTTTATTTGAGTTTTGTTTATAACCGAAGATGTCTTAAACTGTGCCGATTGGTTGTAATCTACATCGAACCGGGATTAAAAACCTGGGATCCATATAAACTAGTGGTTCGCCCCGAACTGAGACCTCGCGGTAACGGTATCCCATGATTATTCATTCAATCGATACATGACGACCAATTAATCAGACATTATTATTATGCCCGTTTTCACCAAACATACCTAAATCATCCCCTATGTAGGAGTCTCTTTACGTAGGTAGCTCCAAAAAACCCAATCCTAAGTCCTAACATCCGTCCCAATGTCCTTTTAGGTGTCCCGTACAGGATCGTGATAAAGAAGTTGACAGTAATCATCACCTAACTCATCATAGGTAGCCCGTAAAGGTTAGGGAACGTCAGTGAAAACATTGAATTATTATGTAGGTACTAACGACTGAAAACGGGTTAGGGGCATCTGTACAAATCGTCATCTATCAACGCGAATAGAAAATATACAAAATGCAGCAATTAATAGTTTATTGAAGTTTGATATTTAACTAAAGAATAATTTTAATTGAATAATATGTTATTATATTATGTACCTAAATAATAATGATCGACGCAAAACTGTTTTTGGGATAGATCGTAGTCGTGACTCCTAGTTCCATGGAATAGTTGCGCCATCTGCGCCATCTATTAGCATTATTGTGAAGCTATGTGCAATTTACTTGATGCTCATTAAAAATTAAATAATTTCGTTTCTTTATAATATTCATATAATTTTAGTATTTGTTGTTCAAGTACAGGATACAAGTGAAGTAAAAAAATAGGTACAGCTTGAAAATATATAGCCAATTTTCCCAGAGAGCGTCTTCAAGCGAGCGTATTAAATCGCCACTTTAAAAGCCCCCCATTTCGTCAATTTTAGGAAAAAAAAAAAAAAATACGTTTGTACTCTGTTCTAAATTTTCTTTAAAATGATACACAGAAACCCTATGAATCGCAAAAAAAAAATTTACTTCGCATTCGCTTCTATGAGAGCCCCCCTGAAATAAAGATTTTTATAACTTTTTAAGTTATTTTCGGCTGGAGGCCATCGGTTTACATATTATATCTAAATTTGAAGTAATTACGTTCAGTAATTCAAAATTTATAAGGCTCTGACAGACGGACGGACGGACGGACGGACGGACAGACGGACGGACGGACAAGTGCAAATCGCTCTAGTAAACTCAGAGACCTCGCTTCGCTCGGTCAATTACGAACATAATACTATAGCTCTGCGCTGAATTTTTAAATTTATAATATACTAGCTGATGCCCGCGACTTCGTCCGCGTGGATTTATTTTTTAACATCCCTTGGGAACACTTTGATTTTCCGGGATAAAAGTAGCCTATGTCACTCTCCAGGTCCTCAATTATACCCATGCAAAAAATCACGTAGATCCGTGGCTCTGTTGCGGCGTGATTGAAGGACAAACCAATAAAAAAAACACACTTTCGCATTTATAATATTAGTAACAGCTACGATTAGAATATTAAATTACATAGGAAAACACTGTAATATTACGTCCATACCATGTATTACATCCATACCTACTATGTAGTATATAGGTATAATGATCGTTTGGCAAAATCTGATGCCTTTGGAGTAGTTTGACTTTGACAAAATATTCTCCACGATGGCTATATACGATAAATTACGATTGCCAGCTTAAGATGAGCCGTTCATTCAAAGTATCCTGTAGATTCCGGGGTTCAAGTTATTTGGACCTTATACTGAAGATCGTGATGTCTATAATTTCTGAACTACGAAATTGACGAACAAAATATTCTCCACGATGGCTATATACGATAAATTACGATTGCCAGCTTAAGATGAGCCGTTCATTCAAAGTATCCTGTAGATTCCGGGGTTCAAGTTATTTGGACCTTATACTGAAGATCGTGATGTCTATAATTTCTGAACTACGAAATTGACGACCTTGAAATAATTACAGGACAATCTCTAAAGAACCTGCTTTCTAACAAAAAAAGAATGGATTAAATCGAAATACGCCTTAATGAATTACAGCGAAATACACATTTTGACTTTCATCCCCTCTCCCAAGGGAACCGTGCTGAATTTCGGGATAAACAGTATCCTATATTATACCTCGTAGTATTAATTTAAATCGTGCCAAGTTTCATTTAAATCCGTCCAGTAGTTTCGGCGTGATGCGCGGCCAAGATACAGACAGACAGACAGACAGACAGACAGACAAAAAATTAAAAAAAAATTGTTTTGGCTTCAGTATCGATTATAGAGTGCCATTAAACAAAAATTTTCAAAATATCTTCAATGTACAGAATTGGACCTGTTACAGTTTTATTATATTATAGATAGATACTGGCTTAATTTGACTATATTTTCTGCTTGTGCAGCAGCCATGCTCAATGGTCATGAACGTAACAAAGTAGGTGTGGGTATTTTATGTATTCCTTTGTAGTGGCACATAATTTTTCTGTTAGTGTACCTATTAATTACGCGTGTAGGCTTTTGGTAGAAAATATTTCTCGTGCATCCATACCAATGACGAATCCTATAAGACTTACTCTGACAGTATACATTTCCGGTATCAACGATATAACTTGGTAAATAATTAATCGTTAATATTGGTCATTGAATTGTCCTGCACTGTAATCTCTGGAAAGTACCAAGATAATTAAGTTGTTCTGTGTTCATATGGAGTCTACATATCAAATTATAAATTTCTATCACGCATTGCTCAGTCATCTATGATTTCGTTCAACGAACTGGTTAATTGGCGTAATATTTGAATTAAACTATCACTTCCGGCTATGGAATATTATAATCATACAAATATGGTTGAGCGAAGCAATGGCTGGGTCATGCGTCATGCTCGTGAACGGGTTCCACCGGCGGGAATGGGGCTGCTTTATGTCTGCCCATCTTATGATAGAAGTTAGTCGGTATGCATTTTTGGAAAATCCCTCATTGTGGAAACACTGCATTATAGCATAGTATTTACTGTATTGTAAATTTGTTTTGAAAAGAGCAACCGCCGAGTTTCTTGCTGGTTCTTCTCGGCAGGAAAGGCATTCCGAACCAGTGGTAGATTCATCGACTATTCAAAAGCACTTGTAAAAGTTTATTTGAATAAAAATATTTATATTCTATTCTATTCTTTACTTCATGATTATTATTATTATTTACCTTACTACGATATCTAATAAGAGTGAACTCTCCGCCCCTTTATAATAATTATTATCGCCTCAGGCTATTCCCATATTATTGTAAATGAGAGTTGGCTTGATGCCCTATTTCCTTGAATAATAATTAAGTTGTGACCAATTGTACAATAAAAGATGTCTTCACTAAAAATGTAAAATGCTTAATTTTGCATGATCAAATTGTCATGAATTACACACGAACAATCAGAACATGCAAAATTATACAAATTATAATAAAAAAATATTTTTTTCTCTATAATGTTTATGATCACAAGGGAACAAAACCAAAATGAAAAATTATTTATTTCATGCAGGCCAACCTTCTTAGGCTCTTATGATTCTGCCACCGGTTCCGGCAAGAAATACACCAGTTGTTTTTTTTTTCAAGACAAATTGTTACAAGATTATTATATTAACACCGGTAAATTAACCAGTAATATATATCTGGAACTAGAAATCTATGTCAAGTGCACTAATTTTTAACTATTTGACTCATTTTATTTTCTGGTGAGTCAAAAAACTACTTCGTATTTATTCCCCGTAATAAGTTTTACATGAACACGAAAATCTCTGACCATACGTTCCATTTTGTTGACTCACAAAATATGAGATTGCCACTGAAAATTCTAAAACTGAGCTCGGTGAAATTCCTTAAAACTCACGTCGTTAGCAAACATAAATAGAGGTTATATTCTAGTCCACCTTATACGAGATTATGCGCATTATGAAAGTTCATTTACATAATTACCTTAAGTTCTTAGGCTTAACTTTGGATTTTAACCTAAATGGGAGTAAGTGTGTGGGAACGAATGGCGGTTTTGTAGACGCCATGTTTGAGGAAATGACCTTCTACGTGAACTGCAATCTTGAAACGGCTTTTATGCTAACACTTCTGAAATTTTGACATTATTATTTTTAGCTGCTATATTTATTCTTTGTAGGGTAAATATATCATTTTTTAAAGAATTATAAGCCAATTTATATTACATATATGACTACTATAGTATATGTGAAGGGGACATATACTTTATGTGAAGGGTATCACAAAATTGCGTAAATCTTGTATTAGGAGTGGGCACATTAGTGCAACTGATAGATTTAGAACCGTTGACTTTTGGGTTACACTCCGGCGACTTACCCGTTGAGGTATTGAGAGTTGAGACTTCAATTATATAACTTAATTTTGAAATTGCCACAACACTAAAAATAGTATTCTCCTATATTTCTCCATACTACAAAAAGTAAAATTAAAAATTTTAAAAACCCCCCGACACAAAAAATAATCTCTAAAAACTAACAAATAATATTATATACCTATATATAATTATTATCGTCACATATATTATGTAAGTTCAAATATTTTTATTTTCCAAGTGTCGTCGTCGCGTCGCGGGACCGCTAAAGTTTATAAAGTATTTTTCCAACAGCTAATTAATTATTACGAATTACATTTAGTTACGAGCGATCTTAAGTTTCATGCATGTATAGTGTACGCTCTACGTAATGCCGCGCGCGACACGTGAGGGCAGACGACGTTGACGGTTGTGTCGATTTTGAGTAAATTCTTTTGTTGCAATCTGCGACTACACCTGTTTTTCTCACTTAGCGGTCCCCCGACGCGACGACGACACTTGGAAAATAAAAATATTTGAACTTACATAATATATGTGACGATAATAATTATATATAGGTATATAATATTATTTGTTAGTTTTTAGAGATTATTTTTTGTGTCGGGGGGTTTTTAAAATTTTTAATTTTACTTTTATTTAGTCCTTTTTAAAGTAGGTATAAATATAAGGAAGGTATTTATAGTGATTTGTTAGCGCAGTGGTAATTGAGCCTAATTGATCCCATTTAATTACCCACCTTCGAAATCTAAACCTTACTCTAACATGTCATATTTAAAGTCATGGTTACCTTACCATGTTCTTTCAATATCATTGAAGTAATACGGTACCTTTCGAATCGATAGGACATATGGAAGGTAGTCAGATCACCTCATCAACTTTATATATCGTAATCATTGTAATAAGCTATTGAAAACACTTAAAAATAATTACTATAGAAATGAAATAAATAATAAAAATAAAAATCTGAAAGATAAATGGGAAGCAATAAAGCAAATGTGTAATCTGAGCAAGAAAGGAAATTCATCCACAGAGCTATTACAAACTAAGTCTATGCCTATTTCCTCGCTTAATCACGTAAATAATTATTTTATAAAAATTGGCAATGACTTGGCTAATCTATATGTCGGAGATTAAAATTAAAATGGCCATTATTTAAAGCGCCATCTGTTATAAAACAGTTGTACTAGTTTATTAAGTCATTCAATTGACTTGAATTGTTAGTAATACTTTATTAAGTCATTCAATTGACTCGAATTGTTTGTACTAGTTTAATAAGTCATTCAATTGACTCGAAATGTTTGTTCTAATTTATTAAGTCACTCAATTGACTCGAAAGCGACATCTATACCGAACTCGGATATTGTTTGTACAAGTTTATTTAGTCACTCAAGTGACTCGAAAGCACCCTCTATAAGCGAACTCAGGTATTGGATGTGCTAGTTTATTCAATCACTCAATTGACTCCATTGACATTCAAACCTGGATGGAGTTGGTGGGCCGGTGGTGATGGTTTATAAGTAGGGCTGGTGCCCAACAGACAGTTCAGTTATCATTTAGTCATCAGACAGTTATAGTACAGTGCAGTTATCGTTGAGAATTTGGTAGAGCATGGTCTCCCAGTCACGCCGCGCCGCGCCAAACCCATCGTTCGCTATATGGTGGTGTTAATTATTTACCTAGCTATTTACAAAGTATTTAAAGTAATTGTGTTTTGAACTACTGTGTGTTAATTCTACAAACTTTTAAATATTGTGTGCAGTGCAATAAATCATGTAATCAGCTTCTCGCGTTTATTTGCCCGAGTACCCACAATTATGCAATCAGATCAAGAAGAACAACATGCCCACGATAATGAGGAGCCACCCACGCATGCGGTCTCCGTTATCAGAAGTGGGATCGCCTCGGGCTACCGAGAAGACTGATGATTTATTGAGTGTTGTACTGGACTTACAAAACCAAAATATGAAGCAGTTAATCGAGGTGATTAAACTACCCTCCGTGCCGAAAATATCGCTGCCTGATTTCAATCCTGAACACCAAGATACGGATCCACGGGCATGGTGCTCCACTGTTATAGACCTGTGTTTGTCTGAGAAGCCTCTCCAGGGTTGTGCGCTTATGATTGCTTTGAGTAAGGCGATCAAAGGAACTGCATCTACGTGGCTTTTGCAAGTTTCCGTTTACCGGTGTACGGTATTACTTGGGACCAGTTTAAGGACATTTCCCTAGTGTGATTTGACAATAATGAAACTACAGCTGCAACCTTAATTAATTTGAATAATAGTGGTCCGAAAGAAAACGAGTGTCTAGCTGCGTATGGAAGTTGTTTGATGTCAACGATTATGACTGTGTGGAAAAATCTTACCACTAAGGAATTCTGGTGTATTGCTACCGCTTTGAAATGATCGTATACCCACTATAAAGCACTACTGGATTGTACGGTGAGTCATTGTATCGTTCCAATGTTTAGTGATACTATTTTGTAGTCTCTTTATTATTTCGTTGTCTTAGCCCATACGTACGGCGGTATGCTTAGTTGTGTGTATTAATGTAGTACCTACGAGTTGTTGAAGAGTTAGACAGAGCTTTTTAACATTCGATTCCCATCTCTGAATATTTAAGAATTTTAGGTTATTTTAAATTCCCTTTTTACGATATTCAGTTTAGACATTAAATTACAATTACAAGTTGTTAGTTAGGTTCAATGAAACTTGAACGTACCCGTTCACCCACTGATTAATGCAAAAGTTTGCAGGTACCTACTTAAACAATGATTATTAGTTACATGTGGGTACTTCGTTTGCAGTTTAGTACTTTAGGAAGTTTGAATGTACCTTAACAATGATTTTTTATTTTCATGTGAATACTTCGTGCAATTGGATACCAGCGCGGTGCTTCTGCGCATGTCACTTATCGGCAGTGGCGCCGGCAGAGTCGGCGGCAGTGCGTGCGGCGCATGCGGCCGGCAGCAGCAGTCCTGGGGCGTCTGAGCGGCGACGCGTGGATACATGCGAGATTCGCCCGGTCACCGGTCGATTAAATCAATCAGGTCGGTCGTTTTCATTTTGTTATGATTCTGGTGCCAAATGCTCTCTCATCAAAGAAAGTGTTGCTAATAGGTTATCGTGTGTGCGTTATAATAAAGTCTTAAATATTACCGTGGAAATTCAAGTGTTGATAGTAAATTGCAAATTTTAAGTAACGATTACGATTGATGGATATAGTTTAGAAATCTTGTTTCACGTGATATCAGATGAGTTTTTACATTTCGATATTATGATAGGTCGTGATATTTTAAAGCTTGGTTTTTCAATTACGATGACTGCGGTTAGTTTTTCTATTTCAAAGAGTAAGATTGTTGATGAATGTAGTATTTCTAATCCGGATACTGATTTTACGAATATTGATACGGATATACCAGCTGAGGATAGACCGCGACTATTGTCATTGCTTAACGAATATTCAGATGCTTTTATTAACGGATTACCGCGTTCAAGAGTTACAACCAGAGAACTAAAGATTCGTTTAGTAAATCCTAGTAAAACGGTTCGACGTCGTCCTTACCGCCTTTCGCCTGATGAGCGGCAGTTAGTTCGTGATAAAATTAATGAAATGTTGGATACGGGTATTATCCAACCTAGTTGTTTACCTTTTTTGAGTAGCATAATATTAGTTAAAAAAAAACGAGACGGTACAGAGCGGTTAAGTGTGGATTATCGAAACTAAACAGCAACACGGTTCCTGATCACTTTCCTTTGCCTATTATTTCGGATCAAATTGCGCGTTTATGTGATGCTAATTATTTTAAGTGTTCAAATTAAAGTCCATCCAGATAGCGTTGAGTTTATATGCCGTTCGGATTACGCAATGCACCCAGCGTTTTCCAACGTTCAGTCACTCTGGCTCTTGATACTTAGTGCATTCGTATGCTATTATTTACATCGATAATGTTATGATACCATCACATGACGTCGAGACCCTGATCTCGAAAGATTACGTACAGTTCTTGACATTTTAACCAAATGTGGGTTTTCTCTAAAACTTTCGAAGTGTTCTTTTCTCAAACGTAAGGTCGAATATCTTGGCTATGAGATATCTGCAGGACAAGTTAAGCCAAATCCTGGTAAAGTTAAAGCGCTTACAGATTTATCTTCCCCTGAAACTGTCCAACAATTAAAGCAATTTATTGGACTTGCTTCTTATTTTCGAAAATTTATTCCAAATTTTTCGAAAGTAATGAAACCTCTTTTCTCTTTGACGACTGGTAAAGGTAAACTTAATTGGAAACCAGAGCATGAAAAGATTCGCCAGCAAATTATCGCGATTTTAAGCGACAAACCCGTACTGATGATTTTTAACCCTGACTATCCCATAGAGTTGCACACGGACGCCAGCGCTGATGGCTACGGTGCCATTCTTTTTCAAAAAGTTGACGGTGTCTTGCGTGTAGTAGAATACTTTAGCAAACGTACCACCAGTCCAGAGTCTAGATACCACTCTTATGAGCTGGAGACTCTAGCGGTCGTTAATGCCATAAAACATTTTAGGCATTACTTGCAAGGTCGCAAGTTCACTGTGTTCACAGATTGTCAATCCTTAAAAATGTCTCGTAACAAGATAGATTTAACCCCCCGAGTCCACAGGTGGTGGGCTTTCTTACAGGCTTTTGAGTTCGATATTGTGTATAGAGAAGGCAAAAGGATGAACCATGTAGATTTTCTGTCTAGAAATCACCTTCACGAGCCTTCTGCTCCAGTTAAGCCGGTTACGTTAAATAAGGTAGAACAGAAACGTGTAGACATAGCGACTCTGTCCGATAATTGGTTACTTGCAGAGCAAGAACGCGATCCCGAAATTCAAATGCTCGTTAATAAGATTAAAACCGACGAACTACCTAAAGAGATAGCTAAAACCTACGAACTGCGTTCAGGTGTTTTGTTTCGTAAAGTACAACGAAATGGTCGTACTCGTTGTTTACCGATAGTGCCTAGGGCGTTCCGCTGGTCTGTTGTTAATCAGGTGCACGAGTCTATCGTACACTTAGGCTGGGAGAAGACACTTGAGAAGGTCTTTGAACACTATTGGTTTGAAAAGATGTCTAAATTTGTTCGAAAATTTGTTGAAAATTGTATGACGTGTAGACTTTCGAAAACTAGTTCCGGAAAAGTACAGGCAGAGTTACACCCTATACCAAAAATAAGTGTCCCCTGGCACACGGTCCACGTGGACATTACAGGAAAATTAAGCGGCAAAAGTGACCGAAAAGAGTATGTGATAGTACACATTGACGCGTTTACTAAATTTGTTCTTTTGAACCACACCGTGCGTATCGACGCTAAAAATGCGATCGAAGCTCTTAAAGCAAGTGTTTCGTTGTTCGGGTCGCCAGTTCGTGTCATTGCAGACCAGGGTAGATGTTTCTCTAGTAAAGAGTATAGGGAGTTTTGCGATTCGCACAATATTAAATTACACCTCATAGCTACTGGCTCCAGCAGAGCCAATGGCCAAGTAGAGCGTGTGATGAGTACTTTAAAAGGAATGCTTACTGCGGTAGAGACAAGTGAGCGTTCGTGGCAAGACGCACTTGGTGAAGTACAACTTGCTATCAATTGTACAATCAATCGTGTGACAAAGTCGAGTCCTTTAGAACTTCTAATAGGGCGTGTAGCAAGACCGTTGTCATTATTGAGTCCTGATGATAACGAGGTTGAAATAGATCTTTCTGACGTAAGAGAGCAGGCGCTCCAGAACATAACTAAAAATTCAAATTATGATAAAGTTAGGTTTGATGCAACTAAAGCTAAAGTTGTAAGGTTTAATGTTGACGATTATGTTTTGTTGAAAAATGAAGAACGCAACCAGACTAAACTTGAAAGTTTAAGGGACCTTTTAAGGTTATTGAAATCCTTGATGGTGACAGATATGTTTTGAAATCTTTAACTGGTAACCGTACTTACAAGTACGCGCACGACAGGCTCCGAAGGTTGCCTGAATGTGAAGTTCCCTTAGAGTTGGATAACGATAGTGACGAGTATGTTGATGATGAAGCTTAAACGTACACATTGGCTAGGCGTAGCTGCAGACATCGGACGTGTCGCTTCCAAACTTTGTATTGGTGTAATGAGCGTCCGACTATGTGGTGAAACCTGGGTCTCAGTGGAGACTACTTTTGGCAACTTGGTGTTGCTTGGGTCTCAGTGGAGACTACTTTTGGCAACTTGGTGTTGCTTGGGTCTCAGTGGAGACTACTTTTGGCAACTTGGTGTTGCTTGGGTCTCAGTGGAGACTACTTTTGGCAACTTGGTGTTGCTTGGGTCTCAGTGGAGACTACTTTTGGCAACTTGGTGTTGCTTGGGTCTCAGTGGAGACTACTTTTGGCAACTTGGTGTTGCTTGGGTCTCAGTGGAGACTACTTTTGGCAACTTGGTGTTGCTTGGGTCTCAGTGGAGACTACTTTTGGCAACTTGGTGTTGCTTGGGTCTCAGTGGAGACTACGTTTGGCAACTTGGTGTTGCTTGAGTCTCAGTGGAGACTACGATTGGCAACTTGGTGTTGCTCGGGTCTCGTGGAGACTACGGTGTTGGGCCTTTGTGGCCGGGGCCTTTGTGGCCGGGGTCTCTGATGAGACTACTGTGTTGGCCTAGGGTGGCCGGGGTCTCTGATGAGACTACAGTTTTTGGTTAAATCACACATTGTGGTGTTAATCTGGGTGACCAATGGTCGCTACTTACGCGCTGCATGGGGCAGTTGGGCCAAATGTTGTACGATTAAGCAATTAACAATTTTTGATTCCTTTAATGGATGATGTAGTACTATGGTGTACTGATATGCAACTGTTACTTTGATCGATTTTGATTAATTTTGTTTAATGGGAACTTTTCATTTGGTCAAATGATTTTGATTACAATTAATTGTGTACAGATGAATAACATTGCTTCATTTTTGAATAACATGTCAGGTAGGCCGAACCTTGTAACTAAGGTGCCTCAAATGTTTTTTCCTTGTCAACAGATACGCTGCCACACGGGGACGTGTGATTGTCAGTTCTGGCCGTGTCGGAGATTAAAATTAAAATGGCCATTATTTAAAGCGCCATCTGTTATAAAACAGTTGTACTAGTTTATTAAGTCATTCAATTGACTTGAATTGTTAGTAATACTTTATTAAGTCATTCAATTGACTCGAATTGTTTGTACTAGTTTAATAAGTCATTCAATTGACTCGAAATGTTTGTTCTAATTTATTAAGTCACTCAATTGACTCGAAAGCGACATCTATACCGAACTCGGATATTGTTTGTACAAGTTTATTTAGTCACTCAAGTGACTCGAAAGCACCCTCTATAAGCGAACTCAGGTATTGGATGTGCTAGTTTATTCAATCACTCAATTGACTCCATTGACATTCAAACCTGGATGGAGTTGGTGGGCCGGTGGTGATGGTTTATAAGTAGGGCTGGTGCCCAACAGACAGTTCAGTTATCATTTAGTCATCAGACAGTTATAGTACAGTGCAGTTATCGTTGAGAATTTGGTAGAGCATGGTCTCCCAGTCACGCCGCGCCGCGCCAAACCCATCGTTCGCTATATGGTGGTGTTAATTATTTACCTAGCTATTTACAAAGTATTTAAAGTAATTGTGTTTTGAACTACTGTGTGTTAATTCTACAAACTTTTAAATATTGTGTGCAGTGCAATAAATCATGTAATCAGCTTCTCGCGTTTATTTGCCCGAGTACCCACAATTATGCAATCAGATCAAGAAGAACAACATGCCCACGATAATGAGGAGCCACCCACGCATGCGGTCTCCGTTATATATATATAAAAGAAAGTGGTGTTAGTTACACTATTTATAACTCAAGAACGGATGAACCGATTTGGCTGAAAATTGGTGGAGAGGTATCTTAGAACCAGGAGACGGACATAGGATACTTTTTATCCCGTTCGACCGCGTTTCCGTCATGTCACTATAAAACGTGGTATAACAAAAACGCATCTGACATGGAATAACAAAACGCAAATGACAGTGGAATAACAAAACGTAAATGACAGCTAAACGTAATTTTGTCTTTGGTTAAGTATGGTAAAAAATTTGGCAATTATAAAAAGTGTTATAATAAAGCATTATAAATGCGAAAGTGTGTTTGTTTGTTGGTTTGTCCTTCAATTACAGAACAGCGGATTGATGCGATTTTTTGCATGGGTATAGTAATCGATGTAGTAGTGGTTCCTCAGACCCGGAGAACTACTTTTTATCTCGGATAATGAAAGAGTTCCCGCGGGATTTTTAAAAACTAAATCCATGCGGACGAAGTCGCGGGCATCAGCTAGTAATATCCTAAAAAGATTACAGAAAGAGGAATTGGAACTAGCTCGACTGCAAAAATCACAAGTAATAGGTGCACCATTAAATTCCTTTGTGATATTGCCAACCGATGAGACGGAAATTAAACATATAATATTAAATTTGAAATCTACAGGATCGACTGGCCCTGACGGCATCCCCACATCTCTGCTCAAAAAGGGTATAAATGTTTTTACGTTACCCATATGTATTATCTGTAACCGCTGTATAGATAATGGTGTATTTCCTGGAGCATTAAAAAAGTCCATTATAATTCCCATTCATAAATCTGGAGATAAAGATGAGGTTTCTAACTATAGACCCATTTCGCTTCTGTCTGTTCTTGCAAAAATAATCGAAAGAGTAATTAATGTCAGACTAAAACAATTCCTGGAGTCTAATAAACTACTTGTCACGAAGTGCATATGCTATCGCGAAATACTTAGACCTTTGGTAAGGATAAGGTTGTATAAGTCTATGGTAGTATATGACATCGGAAGTTTGTCGTTGGTTTGTAGTTTAAATATTTTCGGTTTTGAAACGTTCCTTTTTTCTGATGGACATTTGTTGCATAGCAACGAGTTGTTTTTTCTCGCATCCGAAGAAAGTGGTGAAATTGTGAGTTGCGCTACGAGGAGAAGATGTGATAAAAGCTAAGTATCTGAGGAGTATCTAAGTATCTGAGGAGTATCTAAGTATCTGAGGAGTATCTAAGTATCTGAGGAGTATCTAAGTATCTGATAGCTAAGTATCTGATAGCTAAGTATCTGAGCTGAGTATCTAAGTATCTGATAGCTAAGTATCTGATAGCTAAGTATCTGATAGCTAAGTATCTGAGCTGAGTATCTAAGTATCTGATAGCTAAGTATCTGATAGCTAAGTATCTGAATAGCTAAGTACCTGATTATCTACGCAATTGATCTATGAGGTTCTTGAACCCTCATAAGTGAATTTCTGGATACTAATACATTTACTAGCGTCTAGGAGCGCGCTCTAGGGCTGTGTGTGAGTTGGCAAGGGATGTGTAAGGGACGGTTTTAATGGTGTTTAAATTGTGAGTAAATCATTATGGCTATTAAGAGCTGAGAACACATCAGACCCGATGAGATGAGATGAGATGACGTTGAGCCCTCGTGGAGGGGTGCTCCGAGGTGGTTTAGCCCTCGGAGGGGGGCTCCGAGGAGGTTCGTACGAATGGGGAAGATTACGTTGATCCTTCGGGTAGATAGAACCCGAAGAAGGTTCATGTTTATGAATAGGAGACATTATGTCCCGCCCTTGGGTAAGGGGCCCAAGGAAGATTCGTGCGGACTAGAAGTACTCTTAGACATAGGGGGTCTAAGAGTATGGATCAGAAAGATCGGGTCCGATGGTGAGATGAGATTAGATTCAGATGGTCAGATGAGATCAGATTCCGATGGTCAGATGAGACTGGATTCCGCATGGGAGATGAGTTTAATTCCTTACACGTCCACGGCTAGAAATTACTAGAATAATAGATCAGATCTTAGGGCGTCACAAATGGTGATGTCATAGTTAATTTAATCATGCAGGTTACCGCTGCACTCCCGCAGCAGAGAGAGAGAGAGAGAATTAATCGGAGTAGAGCGGTGCGACAGGAGCCTTCTAGTTGATGGGCAGGTATGACTCCATTGTGATAGTTAATTAAATCGGTGACATTCTGTTCCACTAGACATCCTTATTTAATATCCATATACAAGCGGTTCAACCGTGTATAGCACGTAGTTACCCGTAAATATATACCTAGAGAGAAAGCAGATAGTGGAGTAGAATGGCCTCGCCGACATAGTGGGGATGCTGGGATATTAGTAAAATGAACCAGAATCTTTAGCACATGGAGTCATACTAAGCTTAAATTATAATAAAGTGTCTATTTGTTGCCTTTTTGTTGATTTGAATAAATAGAGGTGCTGCATTAGTTTCGCTACTCGCCGCTGGAGGGAGCGTCAACGCAGTTTTCAACTTTAAATCGAAAGAAATGGCCCAAGTAAGTTGGTAGAATTGACTTCAGAGATACTAATGTCATAGAGCGTTCGAAAGTTTGAATTTGCGAACATTTGACCAATTTCCGATGTGTCATTTATTTTTAAATTGTTCTAAAGTCAGATGGTGGAATTTGGAACAGTGTCAATTATCAGTGTCAGTGTCAATTATATTGCTGATTGAGTATTGTGAAAGAAACATTGTTGTGAAAAAGAAATAGTGATCTGAAAACAATTTAAGGTTGGAAATTATCCTATTTAATATAAAGAAGGAAATCATATCACTTAGTTTTAATAACTGAGACTGAAGTTCGACTAATTTACTGAATTTTTAACACAAAGGGTACATCTGGTGTGTTATCTTATATTTTTAGAATAGCTACCAATGCACTATAAGGCTATTATTTCGAATGTCTGAGTGTCTATCGAGTAAGAATTGATCTAAGAACTGAATACTTTCCTTTACCAATTAGAACTAGGAATATGGTCAACATAGGTAAACTTGAATACTTATTAAAAATGAAATTTGATGTCTAATGAAAGGGATTGCTAGACAAGATACATTTTGATGTTAAGGGTAAATAATGAAAGTGTAATTGTTTAAGGGTTATTAAATTCAATTTGATTTGGTAATTATTGAATTCATAGAGTAACTTAATTTAAGGCTTATCCAATTAAGGATTAAGGGCCTATCTACAAGTATGTGGAGGATTATAGTTATATTTTTATATGGAGAAAACAATCTTTAAATTATTAAGTTAAGATTTTACTTCGAAAGGAGTCTTAAAGTATATAGACACATGATAATAGATACTAGAGTCCTATGTACCAAACTCAAGGGTTGATAACCCTATTGAAGGTTAGAATTTTATTTGATCTGGGTAATTTTGTAAATTCAAGCAAATATAGTTATTCTTTTAAAGAAGTTGGGACTTTAATTATAGCTAAATCAGTGAAAATATACATGGAGTATGTTCAAAATAATTTTTGAAGGAAATTCTATGGTATTAGTTAGACCCAATAATAAGTTTTAATCTCATGAATGTTATTATGAATTTCAATTCTTTTACCTTTCAATTATTATTATAGTGCGAGCTATTTGTATAATGGAAAGGTATCTTAATGTTAAATCTGTACTCATGGTTTAGGTACTCTCTGCATTTGGTAGTAAATAATGGTTGGATAAACTGATGATTAGTATAAGAGCAAGTTACTTGTTTAGCAAGCGAATTATACAACTGGTTAGATTGAAATAACTCTCTAAAAATCTTAATGGAAAATTCGACTGGGAATGCTCATTCTTTATTTGTGTGGGATTATTAACATCCGAGTTTGGCATATACACTATAATATATTTTGAAGTTAGTCTCTATACTTTAAATTAAATATAACAAGTATATGAATCATAAGGAAGTGTTCAAAGATATAAGGATAATTAATCTAGAAGTGGTATTTCCACAGAGATCCATAGATTTAGGGACAGGTATTTACATCCATGTGATAAGGCGTTAGGTATTGTTCAAATATAATGTCTGATTACAGAAAATTCATCATGGATGATTTATTGCTAAGAAGGCTAAGACTTCTTATTACACAAATATAAACTCTGTACTCTGTGTCTCTAACACTGTGTCTGTGTCACTGTGTGTGTGTCTAACTCTGTGTCATTATAATAAACCTTGTTATTTTTGTAAAAAACATGAACACCACAGCGCACTGTGTAAGGAGAAATTTCAGTCTGGATCAGAGAGCACGACTCTAACAACGATGGATAGAGAATGACATACGGCTCTTCAAACAGCTGTAGTAACAGCCCGGGGGAAAGGTGAGACGTCTAATCAAATATCATGCCGTATACTATTCGATTCAGGCTCCCAAAGATCTTACATCACCCGAAAGATTGCAAAGGAATTAAAATTGTCCACGGAAAAGGATGAAAGTTTATCGGTTTATACTCTTGGTTCAAAGAGTCCTCAAGAATTTAATAGTCCAGTTGTTCAATTGGAGTTACAAACTAAATCTAAAAATTGGAAGAGTGTTTATGCAAACGTCGTACCTATGATTTCAAAAGGTGTACCGTATGTAGATGAACTTGACGATTGGAAGAATAAATTGAAACTTGCAGACGATGGATCTTTGATAGATCAAGTTGATATTCTTATAGGGAATGATTATTACTACTCGTTTCTTTGCTTAGAAAGAATATGGATAAGGGAAGATTTATATTTAATTGATTCAGAGTTTGGATGGATACTTTCGGGTCAAATTCCGCATGAGAATAAAGAAGGAGAACATATGTCAGTTGTTACATACTTTCAAACAGAGATTGATTTCAGATTAAGCAAACCTGACATGCCACTAGATTTAGGAAGTATAACATTCCTTTGGGAACTGGAGTCAATCGGTATAACCGATTCTAACCGATAACCGATAAGAAGAGGCTATAAATAAATTTAATGAAACTACAAAATTAATAGATGGTAGATATTATGTTAGTTGGCCGTGGAATGAATATCCTCCAGCACTAACACCTAATTATGGATTGGCATATGGTCGTTTAGTAAATTTGGTTAAACGATTAGATAAAGAAATTTTGAGATGTTATGATAATACTATACAGGAACAAATATCGAAGGGAATAGTCGAAACAGTGTTAAGTAAGACACATGTGAACCATCCGGTACATTATTTACCGCACCATTGTGTTGCTCAAAAGGGTAAACCAATTAGAATTGTTTATGATGCTTCATCGAAAATTAAAAATAGTAAAAGTTTAAATGAATGCCTTTATTGCGGTCCGTTGATGTTAGAAGATTTGACAAGTATAATTATCAGATTTCGAAGCCATAATGTTGCTTTGTCAGCAGATGTAGAGAAGGCCTTCCTTCAGATAGGACTACATGAACAAGATCGCGATGTAACCAGATTTATTTGGTTGAAAGATGTAGAAAAACCACCGAGTGATGATAACATTGTTTGTTTACGGTTCCGTAGAGTCCCTTTCGGAGTTATATCAAGTCCATTTCTACTGAACGCGACGATTAAACATCATCTTTCTAAAGGAAATGAACGACTACAATTGGCTGCCAAAGACATATACGTTGATAACTTAGTAAGTGGAGTCCAAACACAAGAGGAAGCAATACAGTTCTATAAAGACGTGAAGAACGCCTTTTGTCAAATATCTATGAACCTTAGAGATTGGAGTTCAAATTCAAAACAATTTCTAGACAAGGTACCCGATAGTGTTAAGGAAGAAGTTGTGAAAATTTTAGGCTTAGATTGGAATGTAAAGGATGATACATTGCGCCTAAGATTCAAGATAGATACAGAGGCAAATTCGAAGCGTGAAGTTCTAAAAGTAATTGCTTCAGTATTCGATCCATGTGGGTTAGCAGTACCACAAATTTTGTCAGCTAAATTATTTCTCCAAAAGCTATGGCAGACCAAGGTTAAATGGGATATAAAACTTTCAAAGGAAAATCAGGTGGAATGGACGGAAATAAAGAAGGAATTAGAAACTATTAAAGAAATATCGGTACCCAGATGTTACATAAAAAACGTGAGAAATGAAGAATATCATTTGCAGTGTTTCACCGACGCATCACTTAAGGCATATGCTGCTGTTGTGTACGTGACACACGGGACTAAGAGAAGTTTTGTAATTGGGAAAACACGATTAGTCCCTATAAAAGATCAACAACACTTAAAAATCCCTCGATTGGAATTACTAGGAGTGTTGATAGGGTGTAGATTAATTAAGATGGTTTCAAAAGCATTTAACATGAAGGTAGGACGTCAAACGTTATGGACAGACAGTCAAATTGTCATAGAATGGTGTCAATCTGATAAATTGCTACCACCGTTTGTGGCTAGACGAGTTGAAGAAATTAGAAGTAATAGAGAACTTATGATTAAATATGTACCTTCAGAGTTAAACCCGGCGGATGTTGCGACTAGACCGATAAGTTCCAAGGAAGATAAAGAGAGATGGATTAAAGGTCCACAGTTTTTATCAGACTCTAATATTAGGACGTTTCCTATTAAGAATACGTCACAAACTTTTTTTCTTTCGACGCGGGAGGGTCTAACGAATACTTCTAATGGAGAAATTGTTGATTTAGAGAAAGAGAATAATTCCACAGAGAAGGATGTCGGTACTAGACATAATGAACCACTTAGTATTACAGAAGAAATAAGGAAGCTTCAAGCAGAGCATTTTGCGCAGGAATTTGCTGGAAAAGAAACTGATTTAAGTCGTTGCCTTAAGTTATTTAAAGATGTTGATGGATTACTACGTTGCAAGGGACGTCTTCAGAATGCAGATCTGTCATTCGATAAACGGTACCCAATATTGATTCCTAAGTAATGTGATTTTACAATTAATTTGATAAAGAAGGTACACAATGATAATTACCATGTAGGAGCAAATCATACACTCAGCCTTATTAGACAATCCTATTGGATACCACAAGGCAAATCTCAAGTCCAGAAAGTAATAAGGAGATGTCCAAGTTGTGTTAAGCACGGAGCTGATCCGTTTAAGTTACCAAATACTCCAGCACTTCCGGCAGAAAGAGTGAGTTATAGTGAACCATTTACTTTTGTGGGTGTGGACTATATGGGTCCGGTCCTTGTCAAGAATGGTCAGAAAAGATGGATTTGTTTGTTCACTTGCTTAGCGATAAGGGCTGTTCATTTAGAACTTGTGCAAGACCTTACAGCCGAAGAAGGTCTGTTAGCATTGAGAAGAATGATAGCGACCAGAAAGGTCCCTCAATTAATTACATCAGATAACGCAGCTCATTTCAAACTTATATCAGAAATTCTCTTGAAACAGTATTGTGTGGTTAACAAGATTAAGTGGAGATTCATACCACAACTAGCACCTTGGTATGGTGGATTCTATGAGAGACTCGTTGGTTTAGTTAAGAATTGCATGAAACGCACATTAGAGAAACATATGCTTTCAGATAGTCAACTAACTACTGTTGTCAAGGAAATAGAAGCTGTATTAAATTCACGACCACTCACATGCGTTGATTCAGAGTTGGATATAATCTTGAGACCAATGGATTTTCTTACACTTGGAAGTTGCATTACTTTAGAAGAATCAGTCGAAGATTGTAAAGATAAAGGTACTACGATTAAGATCGATCTTGTAGAAAGTTGGAGAAGAGGTCTCATTATTTTAAGAGAATTTAAGGAGATGTTTGTGAACAGATACTTGTTAAGTCTTCGAGAAAGGTATCACCACTCGCTTAAAGAACCACGGGTCACTTCGAAGCTATCTCCAGCAATAGGACAAGTGGTTCAAATAAAAGGAGATAATAAGAATAGAGAAACCTGGAAAACAGGGAAAATTATTTTGTTAAAAAAGGGAAGTGATGGTTTGTGCAGAGTAGCCATAGTAAAAGTGGGGGATAAAGAGTTCACGAGGTCGATAGCACATCTATATCCTCTAGAAGCCCAAGAAGCAAGAGGAGTGATAGACATACGATTTGAAAAGGAGGATACCTCGAGTGAATGTACTCCTGCAATTTTAATAGAGCCTTTAGACGAAAGTATAGAAAGACCAGCAATTATTTCAGAGGACACAGAACGTGAAGGGATCTTACCATTAGAACAAGTTGTCGAACTAACTCGGGATGATTCCGAGTGCGGAATTGTAGATCAAGAAATGAGAGAATTGGACAGAGAGGTTAGCGAGTCGGACAGGTCAGAGCCATTAGAGCGAGACAGTGAGATGGTTGAAGTAAGTCAAGGAACCAAAGTAAGGAGAGTTGCAGCCACTAAAGCTTTACAGAAAATCAAAGAGTGGACGAGCAACATGCTATGTCTGCTCTAGTTTTTTGCTTCGGCCGGGAGTGTCGCGAAGTGCATATGCTATCGCGAAATACTTAGACCTTTGGTAAGGATAAGGTTGTATAAGTCTATGGTAGTATATGACATCGGAAGTTTGTCGTTGGTTTGTAGTTTAAATATTTTCGGTTTTGAAACGTTCCTTTTTTCTGATGGACATTTGTTGCATAGCAACGAGTTGTTTTTTCTCGCATCCGAAGAAAGTGGTGAAATTGTGAGTTGCGCTACGAGGAGAAGATGTGATAAAAGCTAAGTATCTGAGGAGTATCTAAGTATCTGAGGAGTATCTAAGTATCTGAGGAGTATCTAAGTATCTGAGGAGTATCTAAGTATCTGATAGCTAAGTATCTGATAGCTAAGTATCTGAGCTGAGTATCTAAGTATCTGATAGCTAAGTATCTGATAGCTAAGTATCTGATAGCTAAGTATCTGAGCTGAGTATCTAAGTATCTGATAGCTAAGTATCTGATAGCTAAGTATCTGATAGCTAAGTATCTGATAGCTAAGTATCTGATAGCTAAGTATCTGAATAGCTAAGTACCTGATTATCTACGCAATTGATCTATGAGGTTCTTGAACCCTCATAAGTGAATTTCTGGATACTAATACATTTACTAGCGTCTAGGAGCGCGCTCTAGGGCTGTGTGTGAGTTGGCAAGGGATGTGTAAGGGACGGTTTTAATGGTGTTTAAATTGTGAGTAAATCATTATGGCTATTAAGAGCTGAGAACACATCAGACCCGATGAGATGAGATGAGATGACGTTGAGCCCTCGTGGAGGGGTGCTCCGAGGTGGTTTAGCCCTCGGAGGGGGGCTCCGAGGAGGTTCGTACGAATGGGGAAGATTACGTTGATCCTTCGGGTAGATAGAACCCGAAGAAGGTTCATGTTTATGAATAGGAGACATTATGTCCCGCCCTTGGGTAAGGGGCCCAAGGAAGATTCGTGCGGACTAGAAGTACTCTTAGACATAGGGGGTCTAAGAGTATGGATCAGAAAGATTGGGTCCGATGGTGAGATGAGATTAGATTCAGATGGTCAGATGAGATCAGATTCCGATGGTCAGATGAGACTGGATTCCGCATGGGAGATGAGTTTAATTCCTTACACGTCCACGGCTAGAAATTACTAGAATAATAGATCAGATCTTAGGGCGTCACAAATGGTGATGTCATAGTTAATTTAATCATGCAGGTTACCGCTGCACTCCCGCAGCAGAGAGAGAGAGAGAGAATTAATCGGAGTAGAGCGGTGCGACAGGAGCCTTCTAGTTGATGGGCAGGTATGACTCCATTGTGATAGTTAATTAAATCGGTGACATTCTGTTCCACTAGACATCCTTATTTAATATCCATATACAAGCGGTTCAACCGTGTATAGCACGTAGTTACCCGTAAATATATACCTAGAGAGAAAGCAGATAGTGGAGTAGAATGGCCTCGCCGACACTACTCTCGCCAAATCAATTTGGTTTTAGGGAAAATAAATCTACGGATCATGCCATTCGTGAATTAACGTCTTACTTAGTAGGGAATCTAGATGCGGGACGGAAGACTATGGGAGTATATTTGGATCTAGCCAAGGCTTTCAACACAGTGTCCATTCCAATACTAACTAGAAAACTTGAGTATATTGGCATACGTGGCCAGCCATTGCAATTATTTAAGGACTATCTCTGTAATAGACAGCAGCATGTAAGAATTGGTCAGTATGTAAGTCAGGATGAAAGCATTAAATTCGGTGTGCCACAAGGAAGCGTTCTTGGCCCTACTTTATTCCTGATTTACATAAATGACTTATGTAATATTAATTTAACTGGTGGAAAGATAATCTCTTTTGCAGATGACACGGTATTGCTTTTTAGTGGGAAGTCTTGGCAAGAAGCTAATCATCTAGCTAATGAAGGTCTTAGAATTGTCTCCACTTGGCTGGACCATAATCTCCTTACATTAAATTTAGACAAAACCAAGTTTATGACTTACAGTATTAAAAATAAAACACAACCTCATAAGAACTCAATTTGTATTAAAGTCCATACATGCTCTGAACTTACTAACTGTTCATGTTATAGTATTAAACAGACAAGCGTTATTAAATATCTTGGAGTAAGAAAAGTTAAGCATAGAAAAGTTAAGCAGCAGGATAAGGAAACTTATTTATATTTTCAAATTACTCAGGAACGTTTGCTCAGCCACATTACTCTTAAACACCTACTATGCTCTATGTCAGTCTATAATTATTTATGGGATAAAAGCGTGGGGAGGTACTTCCAAAACCACCTTGTTAACAGTAGAAAGAGCGCAGCGCGCTGTATTAAAAGTAATGGCTTACAAAAAATTTACTTACCCTACACACCTTTTATTTTCTGAACTGGGGGTACTTACAGTACGTCAATTATTTATAAACTATGTGATTATTACACAACATACAAATCAACCGGATTTTACAACAAGGCGTAGAATAGATAAAGTGTATATTATCACAAAACAAAAAACAGTTTTTGCTCAGAAATTCATAAATTATCTCGGTCCTAAACTATACAATGCAATAAGCAAGAAGGTAGTGCTAAAAGATTTTACAAGTTATAAATTGAGAACACAATTAAAAAAATATCTTAATGCTCTAAGTTACAATGAAACTGAGGATCTTCTGATAAAAATAATATGATCTAAATACATGAGTAAACACAAAACTTAACTCATACACATACACGTCCAAACCAAACAAACACAAACACATACACACACACACACACGCACACACATGCACACGCACACCCACACACACACACACACACACTAAAGCTATATTTATTAATAAGACTGAACATCCGACCTCGCAGTACTACTTACCTACTGAGTACTTTGGCATGGGGAAGGTCAACCCACTGTGATACAGTTTTGACTAGTTCAGGGGTTGACCTGCCTTTTTCTTATACCATATATACGATAAATAATATGTAAATACTGTGATTGTAAGGCATCAAATAAATAAAGTTATTATTATTATTATTAAAGAGCTGATGATCTTCAAACGGCTGATCAGGTCATAGTTACCTTACCATATACTTTCAATATCATTGAAGTAACACGGTACCAAATTTCGAATCGATAGGACATATGGAAGGTAGTCAGATCCCCTCATCAACTATTAAAGAGCTGATGATGTTCAAAGGGCTGATCAGGTTATGGTTACCTTACCATATACTTTCAATATCATTGAAGTAACAAGGTACCAAATTTCGAATCGACAGGACATATGGAAGGTAGTCAGATCCCCTCATCAACTATTAAAGAGTTGATGATCTTCAAACGGCTGATCAGGTCATGGTTACCTTACCATATACTTTCAATATCATTGAAGTAACACGGTACCAAATTTCGAATCGATAGGACATATGAAAGGTAGTCAGATCCCCTCATCAACTATTAAAGAGTTGATGATCTTCAAACGGCTGATCAGGTCATGGTTACCTTACCATATACTTTCAATGTCATTGAAGTAACACGGTACCAAATTTCTAATCGATCGGACATAAGGAAGTTAGTCAGATCCCCTAATCAACTAGAAAAGAGCTGATAATCTTCAAACGGCTGAACAGATTTTCATGAAACATGGCTAAGAACACTCGGAATAAAATTATCTATGACACAAAAAAACTAAACGAAAATCGGTTCATCCGTTTGGCGGCTACGCTACCACAGACAGATACACAGATACACAGACACGTTAAACTTATAACACCCCTCTCTTTTTGCGTCGGGGGTTAAAAACACACACAACCGTGCCTCAAAAAGCCGTGATGTCGTCGATCGTCCGTACTAGTACTAGATCTTATTTTCTATTCCGTGGTCTGTCCGCGGCATCATCAGAATGTCATCACATCGGATTACGCAAGTAACGGTAGAGAATGCACCTATAGTATGTTTTTGCACACTTCTGTGCACTATAATAGCTTCCGGATAGTTAGGTCTTCATTGAGATTGGCTGCATTGGCGGCCAAAATTCTCTCAGGAGCGCATTATTATTTGACTCAACCATAAAATTAGTGTGAAAAAACTTTTTATCTAGTTTCAGCAGGCGTATAGCATTACGATTACGACTACCCGAGGCATGATATTAATAGTAGATTGTTACACAAGGGACGTAAGTAAGCTATTACAGAACAAGATCCAATTTGGCGCCAGTGCGAGCGCAGCTCGCATAGGGCGCTAATGGATCGCGTGCACCCGAGATATTTAGTCACACGAGCGAGCGCAGCGAGCGAGGGTGAATATAGTTCGAGGGTGTAATAGCTACTTGCAACCGAGGTAAGCATTCTACTTTATATCATTCTTGCGAGGTAAATAAAACATTGGTAATGCAAAATGAAATTTTAATTAGAATAATTAGCAAATTTAGAGAAAAAATAGAAAAAAATGGTTACAAATCCCTTTACGAACAAACTTCACAAACTTTCAGATCAAATGAAATGCCGCCATTTCCATTTTTTTTTCGTAAATAGTTTTCTATTTTTTTTTTACGGCTCTGAGTTCCAAGGAGTTTTGCATAGTTTGAAATGTATGGAAATTAAATGCCGCCATGTTCAGTGTTTTTTTTTCAGTAAAAAGTTTTCTTACCATTTTATAAGAAAAGAGATTGTTTACCAAGGAGTTTTGCATAGCTTGAACTGTAATGTGAATATTACAATTCAAGCATAGTGCGACGTAATGTTGCCTTGAATTGCAAACACCAACTTACAAGGAGACTTTCCACCATAGTAATCCCTAGTTACTGAGCAAGTATGATATAAAAATACAATTGGCGTGTATTTATTCTGTTTACATTTGTGACTGTCTACCTTTTTGTGTTTTTGACGCTTATAACATACATTATACGCTTACATTACAAGTTGTATAATGTATACATTATACAACTTGTAAAAATAAACAATCTTGTAAATTACCATAAAACAATGTCATGACTGACGACGGATAGTCTGGTGATAAGTGGATTTGAAAGAAATAAATGATTCATAAGTTAAGGTGGCCTAGAGAAGATTATTTTTGGAATTCCATCACTGAAAGATGTAAAAAGATTTGGTAAAGTCGTGAATTCAAGCGGCAAAGTCGTGGGCATGACAGCCGCGTGGATTAATTTTTTTTTAGATCCATTTAGGACGGTATTACAAAAAGCTTTTGCTCAGGGCGCGTCTAGGATACTTACACTTAAGTAATACACAAAATTAAACGCACGAATTAACGTATAAAGGGTAAGACTATATCAGTGATGCAGGGCATGTCGTCAGATATATTATATTAAAAAACTGAAAATTGAAAAAAAAATCTGTAAAGAAACCTTTTCACGACTTCAAATAGAACAGAAACAGACATCTACATTTTGCTTAGCCTTTTATTTTATAAAATTCCTTCTACAAAACTAAAGAGGAGATCATTTATCGCGTAATTTTGGTCTCTAGAATTAAAGTTAAAAGGAAAATACTAGAATAAAAATAATAGAATTCATAGAAATTTAGTAATTGCTTAACACCAGCTAAAAAGAAACCCTTAACGCTAAACTCTGTTGGAATAACATTATAAGAGGTAATTTCACTCGAACAACCCGTAAAAGCACCTGTCTATTTAATCTAGAAAACTAGCTAGAATGTTCATTTAACACCTCCATTCTCGCAATGGTCTTCCATTCTTGCAATAACAGTCTTTCTATTCTTTTTTACCCGACTACAGCAAAGCCAAAAAGAAGGGATATGATTTTAGCAGTCTATGTATGTATATAATATTAATGTTTGTATTGGCGTATGTTCCACCGTAGCACCTAAACTACTGAGCCAGTTTTGATGAATGAGATGAGGTGTCAATCGATTCGTTTTTCTGGTCCGAGTAACAACGTTTCATATGAATGGATAGAATCAATATGACCGATGTTACATTGAATTTCCCATATTTGGGTTACAGTTTTAAAACTTTTGCCTTGTATTTTATTCGATGTCACGGTAGCTCTTGACTGCGATCTCACTTGATGGTAAGTGATGATGCAGTTTAAGATGATAGCTAGCGGCTTAGCTTGGAAGTTGTATGGCAGTGAAAGTTACCCTTACCTACCCCTAATTCGTTTCTATACGCCATAGTAGCAGAAGGCTAAATCCCCTGGCGGGAATGTAGAAGTAGAAATAAAAATGTTTTTTATTCAAATAAAATTTTTTACTACCACTGGTTCGGAATGCCCTTCCTGCCGAGAAGAACCAGCAAGAAACTTGGCCGTTGCTCTTTTCAAAACAAGGTTACAATATAATAGATATTATGCTATGTATGCAGTGTTTCCACAATGAGGGGAAATTCCACATAAGCATACCTAATTATAATTCAACATATATATATATATATTTACCAGCAAGAAACTTGGCCGTTGCTCTTTTCAAAACAAGGTTACAATATAATAGATATTATGCTATGTATGCAGTGTTTCCACAATGAGGGGAAATTCCACATAAGCATAATAATTCAACATATATATATATATATATACTTATATTTCTTTTTTAATTTGTCTATAATTTGTCTGTAATTGTCTTGAAATTTAATTAATGTTATTGGACATGTCCGTTTTAATTAAATAAAATAAAAATAAAATAAAATACAAATAAACACATGATAAGACAACACATTCCCGCCGGTGGAACCCGTTCACGAGCATGAGGCATGCCCCAGCCATTGCTTCGCTCAACCATATTTGAGGGAACGAAACATGTCCTTGACGGAAGCGTGATAATCTTTATGATGTGATCTCCATGCCTCTTATTTGCAATAAGGATGGAAATCGCCAGCCAGGAAGGACTCTGCCCTGCGGGTTTCTTGAGTCGATTTGGCTTTCTCCCAAAACACATTAGTGTCCGAGTTATATTTATATAAATTTGAAAATTTCGCAAATGCAATCCAATGATAATAATATGTACCTAAATATCGTCCCGTTTCCTGTATGTATTGTGCCAAATTTTTGCAGTTTTCATAATCATAGGGTAGAGTTCAATGTTTTCCAAGTCGCAACTTCATAAGAACTCATTGCATGGATTGGGATGGGATCCATGGATTTATGGATGGCAATGTGAGTAAACTACCTACATCTCTCGAGAAGCACACCCTGAGTGTGTTCACTTTACACCAAGGCCAGCCACGGTTCAATCATTTAGTAAGTACAAAATAACTACTATGTTTATGGGTTCAACTATTCAGTTCAAGTGCCGTTTGTGAAGATAAATAAGTGAATAAATAAATGATCTACTTCCAATAATTTTTAGAGATGACTTGCAGCGATAAATGGCAGTTATCTACTTTGCAAAGGCCCTTTAGTAATTAAAATGGAGTTATTTTCAAAACGAAAGCTACCACATTGAATTTGAATTTTGAATTAATATCTTAAAGTGTTTACCTACACTTGAAGGTTTGCGAATAAACTTTTACCTTTTACATGCAAAAAAAGCCGGCCAAGTGCGAGTCGGACTCGCGCACCGAGGGTTTCGTACTCCAAAATTAAAACTAAAACGATAATATTATATTAATTTGCTTATTTATCGTTAACTTTGTTTGTAGAGGTTTATTGTTAATATAAAAAAAAACTATGCTAGTTAGAGCATTGGTTTTATTTTTCCTGTAAAATATACATAAACCTCTATTGACCATAATTATTTCAGATTTTTCGATTGGTAAACTTCGAAGATAAGGGGGGGGGAACGATATTTTTTCGACATTTTGGCCGATTACTCAAAAACTATTATATATAGAAATAAATAAAAACTGTTTAAGAATGCACAAGTAAAGGCCTTTCATATGATACCGCACTCGGTATAACTATCTTACTTTGAAATTTCAAACCCCTGATTTTCCCCCTTTTTTAATAAAACTAAAAATAATTTTCGATTTTTCTTTATTGCAATGATGTTGGGCCACTATTATACACAACTATGCCAAATTTCATGTCGACAGCTTTAATAGTTACTGAAATAATCGACTGCGACTGCAGACGGACGGACGGACGGACGGAGAAAGTCTCACCATAGGGTTCCATTTTTACCATTTTGGTACGGAACCTTAAAAATGAGGCGGACGGGGGCCGAACCCACATCTCTCAGGAAATTGAGTTGACAGCACACTCGCAATACATTAAGGAGTTTTAAGTCGCTGTTTGCAGACTTAATTCCACGTCCGAACGCTAACGTAGGCACACAACAAACGCCAGTCGCAGCGATCGAGTTGCGTTTTTTAGAATCAGCGTTAAGCGATTTTGTGCGCTGACCTTCGCTACTTGCATCGTATTGAACGAAATGAAACTCAAAAGCTTATTGAGTCGCGAAAACGCGATGCAGTAGCAAAAACGCCTATTGCTGCCGCTAAAAGTAACCAGTCCGCCCTCTTTCTTAGGGTCAGATTTTGACCCTAATTGTATCATAAACTTCTTTGTTACCAGTTGTCTCTAGTTATGGCTAAATTTCAGAGTCGGGTTTAAGAACTTGAGGTAATTATGTAGATTAACTCTAATAATGCGCATAATTTCGCATATAAGTGGACCGGAATTTAAAGTTTATTTATGTTGCTAACGACGTGAGTTTAACGGGATTTCACCTTGCTGGCGAGTTTCAGTAGCAGTTTCCATCCTTATATCAGGTATTATTAAAATGGAATGTTTCATATTCATTACTTTTATGCTCATTAAAACTACATAATATTATTATGGATGCTAATATTCTTTAAACTATTTACTTAATATGTACAATACATACATGACGATATTTTTTATTACTAACCAACCTTCTAAAGATATTTCCGTAAGATCCATCCATGTGGATCCAGGTGTGTATAAGATCGACTGCAGCTGAGGAAGCTCCTACATTGGTCAAACTTAAGAGATCCATAGCAATTACACATACTCCATATATTATACGTACTCGTATAATCTCTGTACTTACTTGTCCTGACTGTCTGACTGACTGATCTATGAACGCACAGCATACACCAATGAAGTTAGAAACTTGAAATTTTGACAGTAGGTTCCTTTTAGGCGTAGGCACGCACTAAGAAAGGATTCCTTGAAATTCCACCCCCAAGGGGGTTAAACGGGGGTTGAAGTTTGTTTGAAAGTCCGTCATTTTTCAAGTTATAGGTATGAAACTATAATATATTAGGGCTTTAAATTAAAAACAAAGACGTTTCTAAGTATTTCACAGTTTTTGAAATTCCATTCCCCAAAGGGGATAAATAGGGGATGAATGTTTTTATGAAAGTCCGTAATTTTTCAAGTTAAATCCATTAAACTTGGTATTCTGGCTTTCGATTAAAAATAAGGTCCTCGAGTGGAGACCGCGTCTCGACAAACGGAGTGCAGAGCGCCTCCCGGCTAGATGGAGCGATGACATCCGGAAAGTGGCAGGCATCGATTGAATGTATATTGATAACAGGCCGTGGATAGGCAACGTTAGCGCTGCCTTAAAGAGGCCTATGTTCAACAGCGGATGCATATTTTATCCATTGAACTCAATAATTATTCCTTTCCTGATCCTTTTTTGGACCTAATTGATTGGCGCAATTTTTTCGCTGTAAACAGTTTCGAGTTTCCAACGAACTAAAATTAGTGAAGGCACTGATTGACATGTGATACTAGATACATTTTTGTTACTTCCTGCATCCGTAAATTATTTAGCTCCAGAGACACTCGTGTGTCAAATGTGGCGCTTCAAATTGATCCATAAATTATCATCATCATCAATAGCCTATAACAGTCCACTGCTGGACTAAAGGCCTCTCCCAAGGGGAGGTTTTGCCCATAATCACCACGCGGGGCAGACGGGTTGGTGATCGCAGTAGATGGTAGTAATAGCACAGAGGACGCTGCTGCCCGTTCTTCGTTATATTCCCTTAGTCGCCTCGTACGACACCCGCAGGAAGAGGAGGGGTGGTGACAACTGTATTCTGATCTGCCGTCACCACACGGCATTCATAAATTAAGTTGTCATTAATTGTATAGATTCAGGAAGTTCAGTGTTAATCACAAATTAATAATAGAGGTCAGTGATTTTATCTGTGAAGTGAATTATTAGTAATGATTTAACCTCAACTTACTTCAAAGTTTTTTCAGTCCATATCATCGTGACCACAGTCACGCACATATTGAAAAAGTAATGACGTCGTTCACGTGCGTACATTGTAATATTACGTCACGTAAAACATTCACATTGCGCTACTTTCCGTGGGGCCATGAATACAGAATGTAGAAAGGTTGTTGCACAAAATGAGCCATTGTCTTGTGGACGACAATAGTTTTCCTGGTTTATATTAAGCGTTTGCTTTGCAGGATTGTTTACATGCGTAATAAATTATATTCATTGTTTACAGTATGCCACGCAATGTTTTACAAAACTTGTTTAAGATAATTTTTCATTTTATTTTTAACCGACGTCACAAAAGGAATTAATAATATTAATTATTTTTTAATTATTAATTAATTAATAAGTTAAGGTTATCAATTAGTCGAATTTTTTTTTATGTATGTTCACCGATTACCCGAAGACGCCTTAACCGATTTGGAAAATTCTTTTTTGTTTGAAAGGATATACTCCCCAGGTGGTTCCTTAGACATTTTATCGAAAACAGTCGAGCGGTTTTTAAAATATCAACAATAAATTAAATACTTTGTATAGTGTGTGTGTAATGTAGTAAAGCGGGAGTTTGAAGTTGGTTCTTTAAAAATATTTTTTTATATTAAATTATGTGCACAACTGTGCTACTGAATGATTAACGTGAGTGGATCTCAAGCGCACTCCATACAAAGTACATAAATTATTTATCTTTATTTCAATACTAACCAATCAAATTACAACTAATCTAAGAAATTTTTCGTCAACTATTGTGTCCGTAGACACTACCTAACCTAACCTTCTAGTCACCAATATCTATGCCTCTTTCAGCGTTTTTTACCAAAGAACATTTACCTAAGAAGAAAAAAGTTTAATAACTCTAAATCATCAGTAATCCTACTGCATCGGTCAAATTGATTTTTTCACACAAAATGTAGCCTAAGTCCCCGTACTCACGGAGCGATTTTCACGCGCGCTTGCAGCGGTTGCGGGACCGCGGCCTCCGTAGAAAGCATATTTGTATGGAAAATGAAGTAACAATTTTCACGGCGCGGTTTGTGCCCGCGGCGGGCGCGGGAACATCGCCCGCAGTAGAATCGCGCGGGTCGCGGTCGTCCGCGAGCTTGGCGGCCGTCACGTCGCCCGCGTACTCGGGGCCATGCGACGTAGGCGGGAGGTGTTCTCTCCGTCCGACGCCTTTATTGACATCCTTTCCTGTTACTGCGGCGGCTGCGGAACCGCATAAACCTGCGGTGTCGTGAGTATTGAAATAAAACAGCTTTACCGCAACCGCTGCGGGCGCGGGTGAGAACCGAGCCGTGAAAACGGGCTGTAATATGTCACTCAGACCCATAAACATAGTATTATTTACTATGTTCGGACATACTAACGAATCAATGACGGCTTTGCACGGATTCCCATACGAATATAGAAACATGCAAGAGACTTTCGTTCAGTAGTGAAGTCTATTGATAAAGAAGAGCATCCGTCATTCACAGCAGTGAATGGCAAAACTACTATTTAAAGAACGCCAAATTTTGCTCAGAGATTTTAATCAAACGCAATCCTGTAAATTATGCGAGGGAATAATTGACAGAATTGCAATTGCAACTCGTAAGTATTACAATAGCTAATTTTGGTGTAATTTACTAAACCACCAAACCGAAATTAACCATGTTAGTAATCTGACAGATCCATTGACAAGCTAATTACCGCATTGATTTAGCCTTCCTGTACGTACTCAAGCACTATCTATCTACAGTTACATGTAGCTAGTATAAATCTATGATCCACTCATAGTGTGGACTGTCATAGCACACTCATGAATGGATCATAGATTTATTATTGTACTGACTGATATATTGTGACTGTTTTGACTCAAAAAGCAACAAGCAAACTCTTTCACATTTATGATAAGTGGGTGGATGCAGGCAGCTCTAAACCAAGGCGTGTGGAAGTCAGCGGTGGACGTCTATCGTTTGATGAAGACGAAGAAGAAAATAGTAAAATCTACAAATAAATAAAATAAATATACACTAGCGTTCGTAGATATAATTGTACATAATAAATCATAGTCGTATCATAATCGAAAAAGGCCAGTTTGCGTATTATAATAGCCTTACTAAGGCCCTGGAATTAATAAAACAAACTAGAAACAACCCGATCATGAAGACCAAACCTTTAATCTCATTTCTAAAGTATTATTATCAGTTCAATCTTCAGAGTCACTACGGTACTTTTATTAAATTCTGACTTCAATAGTTACAAACAGTTACAAAGAACTTGTGTCGACAATAGGATGCTCTTTCCTTAGTTCAATGTATTGCTGCACGAAGAAAGTCTTCTCAAACAAATATAGGTTGGAAAGGGTGAGGTTGACTTAGTAACAAGCCAGCAAGGAATTGTGCGAACAATAATGTTATCGATCAGTATAAGATGGCCGTATATACGATATAAGCGGTGATAGCGTAATGCTTAAAACTTCGGCATCTTTTTCAAAATGTCAGGGGTTCGATGTCAGGCATCTTCGACAATTTTAAGCAGGACGTACTTTAAAGCACATTTAGTACTATATAAATTCTGCCACTTTCCGCGGGAGGTGAGGTAAACACGTACAGCACACATTTACTCACTACGTCTCCATGAGCGCACACTAACTCAAAAGCTGTCACACCTACAGAAAATAAGCACACAAGCAAATAATTACTATAAACTGACCCGTACGTCGTTCATGTACTTCGGCAGAAGGGGATGCGTGCGCTTGGCAAGTCCTTCTCTTTCTCGTCAAAGTCAGGCACGATCTCGAACTTTTCAGAGCGAAGTGCGCTTTTTATATGCGCGCGCAGACAAGGGTTACAGGTCATAGTGCACTACGCTGGCATAATGCAAATTGGCAAACATCACACCCCTTTAAGAAAATTATGGAGAACTTCGGGCGTGCAGGTTTCTTCGCAATGTTTTTCTTCATCGTTGAAGCATCCATCATTGGCCTAACCACTGCTTTGAATCTTAAATGAATATCACTTAGTAAACAATCTTGTGTGAAGGGGATATCCTCATTCCTTGCATTGCTACTAAAGTTGCAATTCTAAATTGCAGCTCTTACAAAATAAATCTGCTTTACAACCTGAGATGTAGGTTGCATTCTAGGTTTACGCTCGCCAGCATAATAAAACAACACCTTTTATATTCTAATTTATGGGAGAAATAAACTAGAAAAATATGTAGTGTTCCTTTTTGAATTCTATTGTGTAAGTGCAACAAGTAAGCTCATGCAAGAATCCTATCTCTTATCAGAAAAATAGCGAACGGAAGCTTGCGTCATCATTTTGTAATTTTTTTTAGAACAAAGGCAGGCAAAAAAGCTATTCAACAGCTAATTTTTACAAGCTTTTATTTAGCTTGACCAGTTTATTTATTTGTTTGTTTGGTTCAAATCTTGCAAGATAAATTAGAACCACTTCCCGGTTTCCGATTGAGCTGAAATTTTGCATGTATTTGTAAATCGGATGACAATGCAATATTATTGTGACATGGAGCTGATCTGATAATGGAGACGTAAGATGGCTATCGGAACTCTGTAATAAAACGATGTAACCCCATCGAGTTTGGGCTCGTTTGATTCGTCATGACAAGAACTCTGATCCTAGATGATATCTAGAGTCTAATGATGTAGCTAATAAAAGCTTGTATTTAAAAATAAAATTTTTAATTTACACTTGTTAGCTATAATCTTATATATATAAAAGAAAGTGGTGTTAGTTACACTATTTATAACTCAAGAACGGATGAACCGATTTGGCTGAAAATTGGTGGAGAGGTAGCTTAGAACCAGGAGCCGGACATAGGATACTTTTTATCCCGTTCGACCGCGTTTCCATCATGGAATAACAAAACGCAAATGACAGTGGAATTACAAAATGTAAAAAGTGTTTTCCGCGGGATGTTATGAACTAAATCCACGCAGACGAAGTCGCGGGCATCAGCTAGTTTTCTATAAAAATAAATATTTGTCCATGTTTTAGCTTGGTTTATGATGTTATAGGCACCTAAGTTCCATGTTCCACCGAACCACCGTCAGCCTTAGAGAGTGACATAGGCTACATTATATCCCGGAAAAATAGATAGTTCCCAAGTGAATTTTAAAAACGTATTAAATCCATGCGGATGAAGTCGCGGTCGAAAGTTAGTAATAGATTATATATTATGCAACAGAAATTTTAATCAAACAACAATAGATAAAGATCTCCATTATTGATTTTTAGTTAACGTAGTTAGGTAACTCTGTAATACACAAAGTAAATGTTTTCAATGACGTTCTTCAATATTGGAGCAATATTTTTCTAGGTCAATCCCGCAAAACTTATATAAAGATAAACATTAAAACTTGACAATATAAAGGTCAGAGGCGGCAGAGGCCTTAAAAAATAAATATAATATTTTTGCCTCTTATCCAAATATCCTAGTAGGTAAGCCCTGATAGCCTAGAGGTTAAAAAATCGGCCTCCTTTTCGGTCTTGGATGCTAATAAAGCATCTCTGACTTTTGGAAAATAGGTGTGTCTTTAAGAAAGGAGATTGGCGAATTCTATAGAGTTTCTGACCCAGACGAACTGAATTGAACACTGAACGCCCACGTTCACGAATCAAACTTCTCATACTTGTTCTAGTAAACCAGACTAACAAAAAATTAATCAAAGTCTATCAAATAAAGTTGGGAGAAAAAAGATATTCACTTGTATTGCCATGTAACGGTTATTTATAATGTGTACTTTTGAATAATTATATTTTTGATCCCCATCTTCTAAAAATATGGGGTTTACACAGAAAAGTACTCTGAAAAATATTAATTAAAATTAAATTTTTTGTGAAACTGAACGGTTTTTAAAAATGTTGGGTTAAAATTCGCCAACTTTCTTTAATAATATCACTTGCTTTAACAGTGAAAAAAAATATCGTTAGGAACCTGAATGCTTAAAAGTTCTCTATGATGTTCTGAAAAGTGTGCGAAGTCTGCTGAATTCGCACTTGGACGCGGCGTGGTGGACTATGGACTCAATCCTTCTCATTTGAGACCCACCGCCTAATCAGTCGTGATACAATTAATTATGAATAAATGTGGATTCATTTATCTTCGAATAAGATTTTATCTAGGTAAATAAAGGCAGAAGTAGAAATAAGGCTGTAATATTAAGAGAAATTGTTTAAGAATACTTGAATAAGAAATGATGTTTTTCCAGTGGTAAACTATTCCTAGCTATTAATAAATTCAGTAACTTTAAGCGGCTTTTTGGCCGCCACTTTAACGTTGAGGTCCCATAAAACATCCACGTGTCACTGAGTTTTGTTTTCGATTTCGTTGTATTTCTGTTCTAGTTCAAGTTTATATATTATCGTCTCTGACGCACAAAACAAATTGTAAGCACCCGGAAATAGTTTAATCGAGTACTTCAACGTTATTTTGAAGTATAAATAGTAAATACATATTTATTATTGTGATGTATTTAATGAAACAACGGACTATCGCAGACTGGTTTATTTGCAGTGACTGAAAACACAGTACCCACATTGCTCTGTATGATTTGACTACCTACATACCTGACACAGCTCCTCTCTTAAATTAACTTAAAGTATAATTAACAAAAAAAATTTAAACTTAAAATTATAGTAACAATCGTATTCATTTTATAATTTTTTTAATGCGCGGTCTTAACGTCATGCGAAGTGGACTGTTGGTGGTCACTTGCGAAGGTGAAGGCGCCTTTTTATTATTACTATGCGTTTCTTCAGGTGTCGAAGCGACCACTGAGTTCTCAGAACTTTTGTTGAGCTCGTTACTAGTCTCACTTTCTCCCGAGTTATCGTTTTCCACACCTATTAATGAGTACCTAGATTTTCTGATGCTTTTGTTGATAATCTGATCAACGTGTCTCTTACATGTGCGATTGTCATCAATAGTTTTGACCACGTAAGAGACGGGTCCTGTTCTATCCATAACTACACCTTCTTTCCATTTGATCAAATTATCATTATAGTTTCGGACAAGCACGCGGTCTCCAGTAGTCATTTCGCGCAATGAGCCGCCGCGACGTTCTTCTTGATTTAATTGTTTATTGCGAATTACATCTCGAGTATTCGGTTGTAATAGGTCTAACCGACCGCGTAACCTATGCCCTAAAAGTGCCACTGAAGGTTCTTTTTGGGTACCTAGTACAATGCTCTGTGTTTCGGTATGTGAATAAAAATTTACATAATGCCTTATTTACATTTTCGTTTTCGATTACAGCCTTTTTTAGTACTAGTTTTACGGTTTTAACTACATTTTCAGCCGCGCCGTTGCTAGATGGATGGTATGGAGCTACTAAAATGCGCTTAATACCATTTTTATTCAAGTATGACAAATATTCAGACGAAGAAAATGGCGGCCCTCTGTCACTGACGATGACTTTGCACAAACCCCCAGCGAGCAAATAGCTTGCGCAGACAAGCTATTACAGTTGCTGCTGAGGTACTTGAAACCGGTCCTACTTCCAGCCATTTAGAATGAGCATCTAATATAACTAAATAATATTGATTTCGAAATGGACCTAGAAAGTCAACGTTCAACCTCGACCAAGGCTCAGTCGGCCACTTCCAGGTGTGCAGTGGCGCAGGCGGCGGCTGCGCGCGCTGTGCACTGCACGCCGCGCACTCGCGGCACAAGCGCTCGATGTCCGCGTCCAAACCACTCCACCAAACATAGTTTCGTGCCAGTTGCTTCATCTTAACGACACCAATATGCCCTAAGTGTAATTCATCTAACACGGCGTCATGCAAGCTGGCGGGAATTATTACTCTGTAACCCCAAACTAAACATCCCTGTTCTAAGAATATATTTTCCCGTCTGATGTGATATTGTTTAATAATATTATCATCTGTTCGTTCGGGCCAACCGAACTTAACTTAACTTACTATCTTGTTAAGAGTGGTGTCTTTAGCTGTTTCACTCTTAATTTCATTAAATGTTATAGGTAATTTGTCTTCTATAAAAAACAAATAGCTTTTGTCCCTGTTATTATCATTATGTGCGATACGTTGGTTTTCTCCCAATGGCAGACGAGACAAAACGTCTGCGAAACGATTTCTCGATGAAGAAATAAATTCGATGTCAAAATTGTAAGCGGCCAAGCGTATCGCATATCTCTGCAAACGGCCTGCCGCCGTTTGCGGTATGCCTTTGTTTTTACCAAAAATGTAACTTAAAGCCCGGTGATCACTGCGCAAAATGAAATGCCGACCGAAAATATACCTATGATGCCTGCTAACTCCAAAGATAATGGCTAAAGCTTCTTTGTCTAACTGTGAATAATTCCGCTCGGCATCATTGAGTGTGCGCGAGGCGCAACTGATAAGACGTTCCGAGCCGTCGGGGTAGCGGTGCGACAGCACCGCGCCGAGCCCGTACGCGCTGCTGTCGACCGACAACAACAGCGGCAACTTCGGGTCGTAGTGAGCTAGCACCGGCGAACTACTGAGTATTTGTTTAATTCTATTAAAGGCACTTTCACATCCTGGACTCCAAATCCATTTGGCATTTTTCTTAAGCAAGTCATACAAAGGTTTCAATACAGAACTCATGTTAACGCAAAATTTATTGTAAAAGTTAACAAGCCCTAGAAAACTTTTCAATTGCGTTACATCTTTTGGCGATGGCGCTGACACAATCGCTTCTATCTTATTTACATCAGTGTGTAAGCCTTCTTTATCAATTTTATACCCTAAGTATGTTACACTATCTTTAAAGAACTCACACTTGGACCAATTAACTCGCAAACCAGCTTCTTTTAATCTAGCTAGAACTGCGCGTAAGTTTTTACAATGTGTTTTTCTATCTTTACCGGTTACACAAATATCGTCTTGAAAAGCTACGGTAGACGATAGCCCACATAAAGTTTCTTCTATCAACTTTTCAAAATATTCAGGAACACATTTTATTCCGAAGGGCACTCGCTTGTAAACAAAAGTACCTACATGTGTCGTTATAGCGGTCATAGGCTGAGAGTCCTCCGTTAACAACACTTGCTGATAGGCGTGGGACAAATCCAATTTCGAAAACTGTTCGCCTCCCCCGAGCGAGGCAAATATATCTTCAATTCGTGGCAGAGGATAATGAAAATCTTTTAATAACGGATTAATTGTTATCTTATAGTCTCCACATATACGAATATCTCCATTTTTTTTAATAATAGGCACAATAGGTGTACCGTAATCAGATCGGTCTACCTTATATATGACGTCATCGCGCTGCAACCGCTCGAGCTCGCGCTCGACCGGGGCGCGGAGCGCGAGGGGAAGCGGCCGCGATTTTACAAAAACTGGAGTCTTATCGGCTAAGTGTAACTGCATACGAGTTTTAAAGGTCCCGAGCCCATCAGCAAAAACCTCAGGAAATTCCTTTCTCAATGACTCGATGGTATCACTATTGTCACTCTATACAGACAAGTTATGACAGCTCGTGATATCTATTTGTAAAAGTCTTATCCAGGTTCGGCCTAGTAAAGGAGGGCCTCCATTTTCAATTATAAAAAGCGGTAACTTGTGCGAACAAGAGTGATATTTGACATTTACCATGATGTATCCGAGAGGTTCGATAACATTACCTGTGTAAGACTTTAACTTTAAGTTCTTATGTTGTAAACAAACATTAGAGAAATGTTTATCATAATAATATTTTGAAATTGCAGAAATCTTACTACCAGTATCTATTTCGAATTTAATTACTGAGTTTTCTACATTTAATTTGAGGTAATACGGGCCGTCATTGCCCTCGCTAATTATATTATAAAATTCTGACTCGCTCTCATCGGAATCATTTAAAAAAAACTGACCTTTGGAATTCTTCTGGTTCGCCGAATCACTGCACTTGTCACTATTAACAACACAAGCGGCCTTTAAATGGCCCCTCTTACCACATGTATCACAAACGTACGACTTAAACCTGCAACGGGACGGGGCGTGCCTCCCGCGCCCGCACCGCCAGCACGAGCGCTGCCCCTCTGCGCTCGCGGCGCCTGCCCTGGATCCAGCTGCATCGGGCTGCGTGTCTCCTGAGTCTCTGCACTGCTCCGTGCGGCCGCGCTCCCCGCGCGCCGTCGAGGGTCTGATGCGGTGCAGCCCTTCCGGTTCAACACTGGAGCTCACCCCGGTAGCCGCCTCCGCCGCGTGCCTCTCCGCCGCCTCGAGCGCCAAAGCGAGTTCCACCGCTCGCTTATAATCGATGTTCCGCTCGGCAAACAATCTCGACCTCATGTCTTCACTATGAAGACCAGAAACAAACTGGTCTCTCAAATTAACCTCGAGAGAATCTCGAAAATTGCAGTGTTTCGCTAGATGCTTCAAACTTTTCAAATAATCACTCACTGCTTCCCCTTGTGATTGTTTCCTTTGCCGGAACATATGCCTCTCTGCGATCTCCGACCTCTGTGGCTCTAAATGATCTTTGACGATTTTCACTAGTTGTTCGAAAGTCTTGTCTTCAGGTAAATCCGGTGAGCACAAGTCACACATTAGTTCGTAACATGTAATGCCGACGTGCGTGACCAGCGTGGCCACGTGTAACTCTTCACTTATGTTATTTAAAGCAATAAATTGCTTTACCCGGCGGCAATAAGCATCCCAGTTGTGGGAACTGACGTCAAATGGTTCTATTTTGCCATAGGCATGATTTTAACCAAAAAAAAACTAAACAAAACCGAACTGCGCCAAATGTGATGTACTTAATGAAACAACGGACTATCGCAGACTGGTTTATTTGCAGTGACTGAAAACACAGTACCCACATTGCTCTGTATGATTTGACTACCTACATACCTGACAATTATAAAAATATTACATGTTAGGGATTACTGGATAGCGGTAATTGGCTTTAGAAAAATTCTTTTTAAGAAACCGACTTACACCCGCGCCACAACAAACTATATAATTTAAAACAAATCTCCTCCTTTTTTGAAGTCGGTTAAAAATAATGTTAAAGATTTCAAAAAGCGTCGATTTTAAAGAAAGATCTGCCTACAAAGGTATTACAAAAAATCATACTTAATTCAAACAAATCTGAATTAAATTACACTTACTATTATAAAAGATTTTTGAAAAATTTTGAATGCCGTTTTATTTTAATAAAATCGACGCCATGGTTCCTTAGATCATTTATTAAATCTTTTCTTTCCTACAATAACAATATCATAAAATGCGAAAGTGTGCTTGTTTGTTGGTTTTTCCTTCAACCACGCAGCAACGGAGCAACGGACCGACATGATTATAATAATATTATAGTTATGATACATATTTGCACAGGTATAGTTCAGGAACTAGATAATGAAATAAGCTACTTTTTATTCCCAAAAAAGGTTCCCGCGGAATTTTTAAAAACCTAACTCTACAACCAGAAAGTCGCGGGCAAAAGTTAATATTTTGTGCCACTAACCTCAAAATAACATCCTGTATAAATCACTAGGATTACGAAAATAGATTTTTCTGTACAATTTGACGATAATTAATCATAATTACTGTCTACTCATTGGTCAGCTTCGTGATTTACGCGAACTCATTTATGAAGCTAAGTCAGTAACAAGTAACAACAGAAAATATTTTTATATCTCACAGTACATATTAACTTCGCAATTTTTTTTTTTATGGTGTCAACTTATTCCCTATATCAAAATTTCGGGTAAGTATACTATCTTTTCTCGACTGTTGTATAGGTTTATCCAACATCGCCTTGGGGTTTTACTGAATTTCATTTATCTAATGTTGTGACATTCACCGATGGATAAATAAATGATGAATTACATTTCCCGTTGCTTCTGGGAGCTGACTTTATTGGGGAAAGTATTTAACCTCATTTGTCTAACGTTGTGACGATCATTAAAACGCAGACGAAAATAAGGGATGATTAGATTCCTTTTCTCACAGACGTTTTTTGGCAAACGAATTTAGTTCTCAATATTACATTGTTCTACGAGGGCTGAAAGTGACCGATTACTTACGAGGGTGTCGTTTGAGACACAAGGCGTAGCCGAGTGTAGCAATACACTCAAGTTAGGAATCGCACTTTCTCCCGAGTGATACGAAGTGCTTTAAACTACACCTACGAGGAAAATAACAGACACATTTTTTAATTATTGAAGTATTATTTTTTTTTTAATTTGTAATAAATCTTCATAAAATGCTTTGTTGTATTTATCGATTTCTAGATTTCTCGGACAAGAGACTTTCATTTTTCACTATAGATATTTTGAGTTCACACTACTATCACCAATAAATATTTTGAGTTAACATAGAGTAAAGTTTATGGTCTAAAGATGGACTCTTTCACGCCACAACAAATTAACCGATTTGGCTGAAATTTGGAATGAAGATAGCTCATACCCAGGATTAACACATAGATTACTTTTTGTCCCGGAAAATTAAAGAGTTCCTGCGGGATTTACAAAACTTAATCCGCGTGGACGATGTCGCGGGCAGTATCTAGTATTACATAACTTCAAGACACCGACCCATTTACTGACTTAAATATAAACCGAACACTCTGTCATTCACGGCACTCAAACTTGACCTCTTTTCCAGTGCGACAGATCACAAGGTATTTCCATTTTTCATGCTGATTCCGTGAATCCATTTGCTTTGTCATGTTGCGGTTCTTTGCTGTCACTGGAATTTTTGTTTTATCGCTTGGTTCACGATTTTTGGAAAAACTGTAGCCAGTTCTCGTATTTTCAATTTTGTAGGTAGCTACATCATTGTTTCGTCGAAATACATTCGCCAATAAAGTCCTCACAGTCTTAATTTTTGGTTTGTTTTTTCTAAAAATTCTTTTAATATTTAAAATGGTAGGTATGCTTTCATACTAACGAGGTGAATATCTTCTAAGGACTTCAGAGATAGAGGTTGGAACTCAGCTTAGTTGGAGACGACAGGGGTATATATATTTTAGCAATATAAAGTAAATATAATATAGTTAAAATAAATGAATAAATAAAAAACCGGCCAAGTGAGAGTCGGACTCGCGTACCGAGGGTTCTGTACTCCAGAAGTAAAAGTATTCAAGTGAAACGATAATATCACAGAAAACAGAATATATAATAATACTATAATATTATATTAATTTGCTTATTCATATTTTTTTGTTTTTATTAATCCTTAAGTCTGTTTTAGTAGAGGTTTATTGTTAATATCAAAAAACTATACTAGTTAGAGCGTTGGTTTTATTTTTCTTATTACCATAATTAATTCTGATTTTTCGATTGGTAAACTTCGGAGATAAGGTATTTTTAGACATTTTTACAAACTTTTATGTATAAAAATAATAAAAAATCTGTTTTAGTATGTACAAGTAAAGCCTCATATGATACCCCACTTGATATAGTTATCTTACTTTTAAATTTCAAACCCCCGATTTCCCCCCTTTTTAATTAAACGCAAAATAATTTTCGGGTTCCATTTTTACCATTTTGGTACGGAACCCGAAAAAACTGTATTTTAGTGTGTCAAGAGATCCTAAGTATAACGGGAAACTAAAAGTTTTATGAACCCGGCACTGTTTATGTGAATGACCATATAATTTGAAAGCTTACCTATTCATTTATCCATGGCACTAGTTCTATTATTATGTTTAAAATTATAATAGGGATGTTGTGAATTTGTCAAAAACCATTAATTCTTAGAATTATCTAAATAACCGCTGTAGTTTCCAGCGAAGCTTTGGCAAACTGTATTATCGTTGTTGTTTTCCTAATTTCAGTTTGTAACTTTAGCGCTTTAGGAAATCCCGGAACATATTTGTGGAGCCATATTCCGAAATAATCTATTAATATAATAAAACTGTAACAGGTCCAATTCTGTACATTGAAGATATTTTGAAAATTTTTGTTTGAGGGCACTCTATAATCGATACTGAAGCCAAAACAACTTTTTTTTAATTTTTTGTCTGTCTGTCTGTCTGTCTGTCTGTCTGTCTGTCTGTCTGTCTGTCTGTCTGTATCTTGGCCGCGCATCACGCCGAAACTACTGGACGGATTTAAATGAAACTTGGCACGATTTAAGTTAATACTACGAGGTATAATATAGGATACTTTTCATCCCGAAATTCAGCACGGTTCCCTTGGGAGAGGGGATGAAAGTCAAAATGTGTATTTCGCTGTAATTCATTAAGGCATATTCCGATTTAATCCATTCTTTTTTTGTTAGAAAGCAGGTTCTTTAAAGATTATCCTGTAATTATTTCAAGGTCGTCAATTTCGTAGTTCAGAAATTATAGACATCACGATCTTCAGTATAGGGTCCAAATAACTTGAACCCCGGAATCTACAAGATACTTTGAATGAACGGCTCATCTTAAGCTGGCAAACGTAATTTATCGCCCTATTTTGGATTTTCGGATAGCCCTATTTTGTCAAAGTCAAACTACTCCAAAGGCGTCAGCTTTTGCCTACATATACATGATCATTATACCTACATACTACATAGTAGGTATGGATGTAATACATCGTATGGACTTAATGCTACAGTGTTTTCCAATGCAATTTAATATTCTAATCATACTAATATTATAAATGCGTAAGTGTGTTTGTTTGTTGGTTTGTCCTTCAATCACGCCACAACAGAGCCACGGATCGACGTGATTTTTTGCATGGGTAGGTACTATAGTTCAGGACATAGTCTACTTTTTATCCCGGAAAATCAAAGTGTTCACGAGGGATTGTAAAAACTAAATCCACGCGGACGAAGTCGCGGGCATCAGCTAGTTATGTATAAATGCGAAAATGTGTTAGTTTATTGGCTTGTACTTCAATTACTAAAAAAATCTACGGATTGACGTGATTTTTGCATGGTTATAGTTGAGGACCTGCCAACATAGTGTAAGTGTGTGAGCGTGATTCCTCGATTGCGCCTCAAGAGGGTCCGAAAGACATTTGTGGGAATGGGCGTGACATTTTATAATAAAATTCCACAGTCGATCTTAGACTTGCCTTTACACAAGTTTAAGAAATCAGTTAAAACTAATCTCATGAAAAAAGCATATTATACAATTGAAGACTAAGATTATAAATGACAAAAAAGCGTGGATATAATTCGTTCCAGCGATTCATGAGAATTGATTCATGTAAATACTCTTTTTCCTCATTGTGGAAACACTGCATACATAGCATAATATCTATCTTAATATATATATTTCTTTTGCGCATGTGTATGTCACTGAACTCCCCATAGACGGCTGGACCGATTTTGATGAAATTTTTTGTGTGAGTTCAAGGGGATTCGAGGATGGTTTAGATTCACAAAAAAAATGAAAAAAAAAAAGTAGTGGCGGTACGAAGTTCGCTGGGTCAGCTAGTTCATAAATATAATAATACTAGCTGATGCCCGCGACTTCGTCCGCGTGGATGTAGATTTAAAGTCCCTCGGGAACTCTTTGATTTTCCGGGATAAAAAGGCTATGTCACTCTCCAGGTCCTCAAGTACACCCATGCAAAAAATCACGTCGATCCGTAGCTCTGTTGCGGCGTGATTGAAGGAACAACCAACAAACCAACAAACAAAAAATCTTTCCTCTTTATAATATTAGTATAGATTTTCGATGTTTCCTTTGTTAATTGTTTGAACATTACGGAGACAGAAGAAATTAAATTCAGTAAAGTTTTTGCACTTTCGTAAAAAATTATAATTAATATATCTATTTTCGTAAAAAGCATAAATATTTTCGATGTTCCTTTAGCTACATGCAAAATTAAATTATTCTGTTAGCTGAGGGTAGATTTTTATAATAACTACCGAGTGCGCCGTTCGTCAATTCCATAAAAGCCAACGAGTATCGATGCCAGGCGCCATTCTACTTCGAGTTATCAGGCATCGTTCACGTCTCCCTATACCTACTTGTGTGTTATTTATTATTCAATTATTGAGTAACGGATATTCGTTTAGTTAAAGTCATCATAGACATTTGCATATGACAAATATAGACAATTTTTTTGCATAATATGACGAATACAGTGTCACATCTACGTATGTTTTTTACCGGCAAAGTTAAATGAAGAATTCCTTAGTTTGTGTTTTTTTTTTGTAAAAATAATAAGGGTCCGCCAATAATTCTTTAAAAAAGATAATTATTACACGGTGTTCAATTTTGCTGGTCACTGTTGATCCCTCCTATTTGTACTTAAATTTTAACATAGACTTATGTTTAGTTTACAAAATCTCTTAAAACGTAATAAATCACAGTCCCAGCAAGATTTACACTGAAACTACCACATTAAGGTCTAAAACAGCGATAATTCCTATTTAACAGACTAACTTTATCACTGTGGAACTTAGTTTGGGAACTGAGTGATAAATCTATGAGAAGTTAGTTTGATAAACAGATGTTAGGATTGGGCCCGGGAGAACGATATCGTAAAGAATTATATTTATTGGTTTTATGATCTGAATCAGCAAACGTTTTGAGATCGGATTTTACGCTTATCGACGACAATGTGGTTTGTTCCTTTGAAAGAAATCTATTTTTCGTCTCTGTATCTTTTTATGGTAAATTACATAGATTTAGGATTTAGCTTAGTCGCTACCAGATACCTACCACCCTTCCTACAAACGATAGCACTTCAACGCGGTAACTTAATACCATAGTTCGTTTGAAAACGTCAAGCGTTGGTTGCTACGAGACTATGTGGGTACGCCAGTTCAGGCGTACTATGAATTGCCGCAATTTACTTGTACGCCGACGGTATCTAGTAGGTGCGAAGTGACTACCAATCCTAAATCTATGGTAAATTATACTACTAATTCCTTTATAAATGCGAAAGTTTGTGAGGATGGATGCATGGATGTATGGATGGATGGATGGATGGATGTATGAATGGATGGATTTGGCCGATACGAATGAATATGAACCGATTTGGCTGAAATTTGGAATAGTGATAGCTCATACCCATCATTAACACATAGGCTACATTTTATCCTGGAAAATTATGGAGTTCCCGCGGGAATTAAAAAAATACATAAATAGTCTTTTATTCAGGAATAAAACAGCTACATACCAATTTAACACAAAAAAATTATTACACATTAATTATTGTTAACCGACTTCAATTTTTTTTTCAATTTTTTTTATTGTTCGATGACAAGCTAGTTCTTGACTGCGATCTCACCTGATGGTAAGTGACGATGCAGTCTAAGATGGTAGTGGGCTAACTTGGAAGGGGTATGTATGTATGTTCACCGATTACTCAAAAACGTGTGGACCGATCTGAAAAATTCTTTGTTTCAAACGTTTCCCAGGTGGTCCCCACGCGGATGAAGTCGCGGGCATCATCTAGTAATCTAATAATGTGAAATTATTGCCAAATAAAGTTGATGATGATAATCGTCAAATTATGTTAAAGTTATTTAAGTATTCAAATGTTATTAATTAGTACAGGTACCAAACATAAAGCTTTTCAGTACGGGATTCTATGACTTTTAAAGTTAGGTATGTGCGTTTTCAGCAATCTTACTAATATCTTACTAATATTACAAATGTGAAAGTGTGCTGGTTTGTTGATTTGTTGGTGGTTGTCCTTCAATCACGCTGCAACAGACCTACGGATCGACGTGATTTTTTGCATGAGTATAGTCAAGGTCCTGGAGTAGTGGTGGCTACTTTTTATCCCGGAAATCAAAATAGTTTCCGCGGGATTTTAAAAACTAAATCCATGCGAACAAAGTCGCGGACATCAGCTAGTTATTTATAATTATACTGTAACAGTGAAGGCATCGTCGTCGTGAGGAAATCGGCATGTCTGGGAATTCTCTGTAAGGTGTGAGAAGCCGTCCAACTCTATGATTTCCGATATAGAGTCACCGTGCAAGCACTTTAGCATCCTGGGTACAAACTGTGGTTACCCTGAGTTGCCGTGTTACAAATGAGTCTCTACCATTACGGGTAGTGGTGGGCAATATGAACCTGTCAATAGCAATAACCCTGTGGAGCTTTTTGCCGGATGACAAATAGCCCCTTTTAGGATGCCTCGTAACACACTCGACGAATTTCTCATACGGATTGAGAAAGCAATATTACAGTTATATTACAATAGCTTTTGCCCACGACTTCGTCTTTAGAGTTTATAAAAATGCCGCGGGAACCTATACCGGGTTTTTTCGGGATAAAAGGACATCTATTTGTCACTCTCCAGATCGAATTCTTCGAAATCGGTTCAGTACCTAGTTTAGGCGCTAAGGTGGATCATACGTAAATACAAACATACTACAAACTTACAAAGACTGCTAAAATCATTACCCTTCTTTCCTTTTGGTTTTGTCGTTATCGAGTAAAAAAGCAAATCTCCCAACTTACGTAAGTATACTTGAAAATACCTCTGACCTGTATTACGAGTATTATAGGTACAGAAAAAGAGAACGACGTTTTTAGGGAAGGGAAAATGAGCTAAAAGCTCTTTAAATGTAATCTTTTACGTGAAAATGTGTTGAGTGTGTCACTAAATGCACTATTTGTCATAGAGTAAGAAATTTTGTACCATTATGGCCAGCGATGTTTTTGTTGATTGATTGGATTTTTTGAGGGAATTTTTTCACATTATTATATCAATTAAAAGTTTTCCTAGATCTTAGTTGCATTTAGTTCCTCATACATTCACTCACACAGCAGTGATAGCCTAGTGGTTAGGACTGTGGTCTCCTATTCGGGGGGTCGCAGGTTAGATCCCGGGTACGCACCTCTGACTTTTCGGAGTCAAGTGCGTTTAAGCAATTAACTATCACTTGCTTCAACGGTGAAGGAAAACATCGTGAGGAAACCTGCACACCTGAGAGTTCTTCATAATGTTCTCGAAGGTGTGTGAAGTCCACCAATTCGCATTGTGCCAGCGTGGTGGACTATGGCCTATAACCCTTCTCTGAGAAGGAGACCTACGCTCAGTAGTGAGCCGTTGATGGGTTGCTCATGATGATGATGATGATGACATTCACTCATTTATCTAAGTCCATCGCTAGTACACTGCTGCGCCCCTAGCCATATTACATATCTATGGTCGTATCTATTAACTTTCTATGATCGTTAACGCATTAGAGCAGGGTCCCCAAAGCTTTTTAGCACGCCTACAATCTGGAAGGATAGGAGGCGTGATAAAAAACTTTGGGAAACCCTAACTTAGAGGAAGCTATCTTAGAAACGATTAATTGGTAGCCAAGTCGACACAATGCATTATGCAACGTTCTCGATCGTTCCTTCGCTCCACGATATAGAATTCAAGCTACACTTCACTGCTTATTTAAATAAAACATACACGCTTACACGCTTACGCGCACTAATACATGCTTCCTCTTAAGCAGTAGTTCCCAAATTTTTTTATCACACCTCCTATCCTTTCACAAGGGAGGCGTGATAACAAAAACTGTGGGAACCCCTGCTCTAAAGCGTTAACGATCATAGAAAGAGAATAGATACAACGAAGTGTAATTTTGCTAGAGATGCTGGGCGCAGGTCTCCTCTCAAATCTCTTATCACGCTGGCCAAGGGCAGATACTGCGGATAGGTAAACGTCATTCATACCTACTTCAATAAACAAGCTATGATTTATGAAAAATTGAACCGACTTCAATATACCGAAACAAAAAATAGCCGAAAAGGGGAGTGTCCATATCTTGAAAACTACTGAACCGATTTTGATGAAACCTTTACTGCTTCCTAAGTTGGAGTACCTAAATGTGAGCAAATAAAAAAGAATGATCACTTGCATGATCGAATGATGATTTGCATTAGAGATTTGGAGAAATGCGTGGACAAACGTAAATACACGCAACAAACAAAAATAAACCAATAAAATTTTGTATATTTGTTTGGAAGCCCTAATAGTATTTCATAATGTGAATATTTTGTAGTTCCAATAATATTACACACATACGTGTCGAATTGATAACCTCCTTTTTTGTCAAGTCGGTTAAAAAAAAAGAAAAAGATTTCAATATTTTCGTCGGTTGTCAACGATATCACCGCTGGAAACCAAACTGAATTTATGAACGTTTGAAAAAATAGGCTGCGGCCTGTATCGCTTTCGCAGTTTGTTTGTACAATCTGACGCGATTTAAATATCACGAAGTTGAAGCTATGCGCGATAAAGTGACGACCCGGTGACGCCTACGACTGCCAAACGCGGTGATGCGTACCAACCTACTTACATTAGCTACGGAGGCTTTAGATGGAGAACAGAGGAAAGACGGAAACTTACGAATAAATTTTATTACTATATCAATGTTTCGATTAAAATTAATAAACATCATACTATAAGCGAAACAAAGTTCTTAGGCTAACATAAAATGTAAAGAATGTAAGATATGGAGTAACATTTTGTTTTCCTTGGAGCAAAAAACCCTATGGACTTTTACTGGCAGTACGTGACGGACTTGCACGGATTAAAATAACCTCCCACTTCCTTTTGGATCAGCACGGAACTACATAGCACTCTCTTCTTCTTCTCTACTTCTCTACTTTCCTCATTTTCCTTCTCTTTTTATCACTGTACTCCTGCGCTCCCAACCATCTTCGCCCAACAGATTCAGAGTAACAAAGGAAGATTAAAGTCTACTGGAACTCGTAGAACTCGTAGTAGTGATAAGATATTGTTTTGATTTTTGTTGACCGAGTGTCATGATTTTCAATTAAATAAGATAATATTTGACCTAAATTATATAGCATGAAACGGGAAATAAGGAAGTAGTTAGGAATAGAATTTAATTTGACTTGAAAATGTATAAAAACGGAAAAGTAAGCTGATTGGTTGAATGGAAGGGGAAATTGTACTCATCCATTCCATCCATTTTGTTAGTCTTAAAATATAGAAGGGAAATATGTGAATTAGTTTAAAGTTAGTTCTCGTTGAGCGTTGGAGCCGACTGTGGCTCCGTAAGTGTTTTCGATATTTACGTTTATATTTTAAAAAGATGTGCTGTCGTGGAGTTTCTTTGCTCTTTCTTCTCCACGACTATAGCACTTTGCGAAACAGACAGTAGAGTCATTTTTATAATAAATGGATCTATACTGAACAACAAAATAAATAATAAATTCATCTATACTGAACAACATAATAAAATACAGATAGATGTTGATGAAGGAGTTTTCTTTACAAGTAGTACTGGAACTCGAGCCGGCAACGTCAGCGCAGCTTTTTTTCGCGATGCTCGCTCGCAGAAGTCCTAAGCCCTAGAGCTATTGATGCTGCGCTAGGATTTAGGGCGGGCACATCGAAATAGTATTGGTTCTGCCTTACGCTCCATCTTGCTACGATTCACTCACAGCGAAAAGTAGGTATATGGAAAGGCCGTAACAAAGTTGCGTGGGACATAAGGGCCATTTATGATTTATCAAACACCGCGAAACTTGTACTATGGCAACATCTACGCACAGATTAAAGCAAGAATTAACTTCCAAGTGGATAATAATCATCCGTTCGACATGAGAAATTTAAGTGAATGTTAATTTTATTCATGGCCCTGCATGTAACACGTGGTAATCGTAACGAGCCGTATAAAATTAAATATTCACGAAAATATCAAGGAAATTTTAATACTACGGATGGAAGTTGGAAATATTATGCAATGTTGTGACACCGGAATGAAGTTGATCTGCCTTTTTTAATATCAATAAAAAAGTGAAATATTAAAGAGCCATACAATAAACTTTGGTTTTTTCTCGATCTTAATAATAGCTAATTAGGTAACTTATCAATATACATGCGGTGTTTACCTGTAATTAGTTTAACATTTTATTTAAGTATTGTTTGATTTATTTTAATTTTTATTGTTTTATGTAAATGTATTAAGCTGTTGGTAAACCAAATAAATTAAGAAAAAAAAATAGCTCGTGATAAATCTTGTACGATGGTACGAAACCTTCGTCTCTGATTCGCACTTGGCCGGTTTTATAGGGTTGTAAAATCATTTTACTCGACCACTTATAATACTATGTTTTTTACACTTTGTGTGGCATACCACGGATCTTTCTATATAGGAAGCAACGTTATGGAAGAAACCGACGTCACATCCGTTTATATCTCCTTCAATTTCGTAGAGAATCAAAACCTCGGTATAGAAACTGCAGCGTCAGAACACCAAAATGCAAATTAAACAAGAATTATTTCCTGGGTCAATAGTACCCGTCTGGTTGTATGACAGGAATAATTCAAGTCAACGATAATTTTATTCATGATCCCTCATGCACGTGAAAACAACCTGTTTACATATTTACGGAACAAATATGGAAGAAGATTCACCGACATGGGACACAATACGAATATTTGACTGACATACATACGAGTATTGTATTGTATTGTATTGTTTATTTTTCTTCGATTTAGGCTTACAATAGCGCTTACGAATGTCAAAAATGTTACATCATTTAAATATTTAAATTACAATATCTACAAAAATATTCAGTCTAGCACAAATAAATAAAATAAGAAGTCACAAAAATTAGGTACCTACTAGGTATGTTAAAGAATAAAATTAAAAAAATAATAAAAATTGTGTCAAACATAAATCGTCATGTAAAATGTCATAAACAAATAATTAAAAAGTAATAGGTAGGTACTCACGTACTTAGTTTTTATATCATAACGTAAACAAAATTTAATCTTAACCATTAATGGCATGTGCAATATTAGAATTTCCAGGCTTTATTATCGTCTACATAATCTATTATTCTATAATATGCCTTTTTTATTAAGATATCTTTAATTTTAACTTTAAATTGTGTATCAGAAAGATCTGTAATGTCCTTTGGAATTTTATTGTAGAAGCGTATAGAGTTTCCTATAAACGTCTTTCTTGTTTTAGATAACCTGCATTTTTTCACTGCCAACTGGACATGTTTATGTCGTAAGTTATAATTTTGACACACGAGATTCTTTTTGAGAGATGGAAGATTTTTTCTAGCATACATAATATTTTCAAAGATATAAAGTGAAGGCATAGTCAATATAGAGGTTTCTTTAAAAAAGTCTCTCAGTGACTCTCTGGGTTTCATTTTGTATATAGCACGAACAGCCCTTTTTTGGAGTATAAAGATTGTTTTCCAATCAGCAGCAGAACCCCATAACAAAATTCCATATGACATCAGACTTTGAAAGTATGCAAAATATACTATTCTAGCAGTTTTTACGTCCGTTAATTTCCTTATTTTACGAATCGCAAAGACTGCTGAACTTAATTTGTTTGCTAAAATATTAATGTGTTGCTTCCATTGTAATTTAGAATCAATGGTGAGGCCCAAGAAAAGGACATTGTCAACAATATCTAATTTTTCGTTGTTGAGTAATATATCAACATTTTTGTCACTACGACAGTTTGAAGTTGCAAAATATACACATTTGGTTTTATTACTGTTCAGTGCTAAGTTATTTACGGAAAACCAGTGCGAGAGTATGGACAGACCGTTATTAAGGTTACCTAAATCACTAGTTTTTCTATCTATTTTAAACACGAGAGAAGTGTCATCTGCATATAGAACGATGTCTGCTAGTTCTTTAATTGCACCTGGAAGATCATTAATATAAACAAGGAATAAGAATGGACCAAGAATGGAACCTTGTGGCACTCCTAGTTTAAGTTTTGTTCCCTCAGACACCCTTTTATTGACACATACTCTCATTTCTCGATTACTTAGATAAGATGAAATCAGATCTAGTGCTGAATCAGTTACTCCGTAGAATCTCAGTTTTCGAATTAAAATCTCATGATCCACGCAATCAAAAGCCTTAGAAAGATCGCAGAAAATGCCAATAGCATTTTGCGATACTTCCCAGGCCATAAGAATATGCTGTATTAAGTCTGCTCCTGCATGAGTTGTGGATCTGCCTTTTGTAAAACCAAATTGTTGTTTATGTAGTAACTCATTGGTGTTAAAGTGATGACTTAATTGATTTAATATAATGTTTTCAAAAATTTTAATAAATACAGGCAGCACCGACACAGGTCTATAGTTCTTTGGATCAAAATTACTACCAGATTTGTAAATTGGTACTACTGTACTAAATTTCATCAAATCCGGGAATTCACCTTCATCAATACAACAATTAAATATATGCGCTATAATAGGAGCAATTTCACCAATAATTGGTTTAATAGATTTAACAGACATTCCCCATAAATCTTCACTTTTTTTAACATTAATTAATTTAAAAGTTTTTATAATTTCGCTCTGGGAAATGTGTTTAAATTTAAAAATAGGTGCTGAAATTTCAATATGCTTCTTTAAGAGAATCTCTGCTTTGTCAGGCGAAGAAATCAAATTTTTCGTAGTCTCAATAGGAATTCGGCAAAAAGTGGATTGAAAAGTATTTGCAATTTTTGAAGTGTCCGAGATAAGCTGTCCATTAACTTTTAGGTATATTAAGTCACTGGATTTATTTTTAACTTTACCTGTTTCGTTATTTATGACTTGCCAAGTTGTTTTTATTTTATTGCTAGATTTCTTAATCTTATTGCTAATGTAGATTCTTTTTGTATTAATACAAACTAGTTTAAATATTTTTGAATATTTTTTTACATAATTTTCAAATTTCTTACTTTTATCTTTGGATTTCTTTTTATATAGTTCGTACATTTTGTCTCTACTAATCCTGATACTTTTAGTGGCCCAGTCACTGAAATGTAGTTTAGGCGTAACTGTAATTATTTGTTTCGTAAATATTTTTTCATACTGATTAGAAACAGTATCAAAAAACGTCGAATACATGGTATTTATATTATTTATTGGGAAACATATTGTAGAAAGTTTCTCTTTTATGTTAGTTTTAAATTGTGTTTGTCTCTTTTTTGTAATAGGTCTGTATTCTATTTTATTCTCTATGTTCTTTATTATGTATTCAATGTTTACCATTTGTGCTGTATGATCAGATCGAACACCACTTATTATTTCTTTATCCCGTATTGGACTATTCGTAGATATGTTATCGATACAAGTGGCAGAGGAAACGGTTATTCTTGTTGGCTCAATAAATAAACTATTTAAATCAAAAGAGCTCAGGAGGGAAACTAAAATTAGTTTATCTTGTGATTCTTTTAAAAGATCTATATTAAAATCACCACATACTAGTAATGTCTTGCTACTGTCGGTTAACTTTATTAGCGCACTTTCTAAACATTTTGTAAATACATCAAAATTTGCGCTAGGTGGTCTGTAAATACACAAAATTATTACGTTATCTAATTCTGCACATGCCATTTCACAATTTCGGTCAATTGAGCACGATGTTACATCTTTACGTTCCTTAAATTTTATGTTATTTTTACACAGAATTATTGTTCCTCCGCCGTCTGAACAAGTTCTGTTGTATAGGCTTGCAATTGAAAAATTATTAATATTAAATAACATTTTAGAGGGCTTAAGCCATGTCTCAGAAAAACATAAAATTTCAGGACTATATTTATCTATCAATAATTCTATTTCATGTATTTTGCCAGAGAAGCGATTTATATTCTGATGTATTAATTTCAAATAAGGATTATTTCGCTTCTCTGTTGTCAAATTTACTTGTTTAAATGTAAATTCTTAGTTTGGTCTGTGTCATCAATGTTACAATTTATTTCTACTGTGTTCAATACAATGTTGGTGTTATTACTGTATTTAGGATTTGTTATATTAAATGCTATTAAATCAGCAAGTTGTTTCGCAGCTTTTTCAGGCATGTGTGATTCATGCGCTGTGCATTTGAAACCATAAATAAATTTATTAATATCAAAATAAGTCAGGTTTTGGTTACTACAACATGACAATGTATGTATTAAATTATTTAAATAATAAATCGACCTATTTCGTTTTTCGCTAAATGATCGAGAATATGGCAGCGAACAAAAAATCACATTGGCAATATCTAGTTTATTCAGTACATCAAATCCTCTAATAATGTCTTTTTTTCCAATTTTTTGGCTATTTCCAAACAAAATTACAATAGTGCTATTTTTATTATAGTTAACAGAGTCTATTTTATTTATCAATTGGTCAAACGTTACGTGAGGCATACAGTAGTTTATTACGGAGTGTGGTAGTTTCATATATAAAAGAGATCCAAAACCAGAACCTAATTTATCGGAAAACATCAACGTATTATCACTAAGATGCAGCGTGGAATTGTCAAGCTGAGTCGACTCCTGTGCTTGAGTGTCTTTTGTCGTAGTATTTATAGCCTTACTAGCACAATAACTTTTTGTGTTTAACGATTCCTGTAATACTTTTATCTTAAAGGTTAGGTGTTCTATTGTTTTATCGTACGTTTCTTTGCATTCTTGAAATTTCTGAGTATAATTGTCTATTTCCTGAATTAAGTCCATATTTTGTTTTTTTAACTTTATATTGTTATGTGAGATTTTATGTTTTTTTATCAATCTTTGTGTTCTACAAATGTATCTATTAATTTTTATATATTTCTTTATCTTCTTGTGGGTAAGTCCATTTATTTTGTCTGGTCTAATATGTTGAGATGGATCATCCTTAGTTAGATCAATGATATCCCTTTGCAATGAGCGTGGCTTATTTATTTCATCGTGTTCCTGATATAAGTCAGAACTGTCATTCTGGATAGTGTCATATTTTAATTTAAGAGATTGTATTTCTAGATTTGCTCTTTGTAGTTGTCTTTCAACATCCCTGCTTCGCGTTATCTCATCTTCATAAGTTTTTATACATTCTTGTAATGTTGTAACTGCATATTCATATAGATTTTTTTGTTCCACAATGTCTTCATATTTAACATGTAATTCGGCTAATTCACTTTTAGTTCAGTATTTTTTTTAATAATATTTTGAATTTCTATCTCACTTTCTTCTCGTTCTTTAAGTAATTGTTCATTTAATTTTTTACTCTTCTTGAGTATCGTACAATCCATATAACATGACTGTACAAGTGTACATACATTTCATAATAAGAATAAAAACATAGTAAAAATCAATCGGGTATTTGACTGTTGTCAAAAAGTTGATATACTTACATTGTTTATAATCGAAAAAGTAACATGTAAGAATAACATTTGTAAAATCAGAAAATAAATCGGTCAAAAACAAATAATAGTTATACGCTGTTTTACTGTGACTGTATCTGTCTCTTTCTAAAACGAATTTTTCGACCGAGCGAAGCGAAGGTCTCCGAGTTTACTTGAGAGAATTTGCACTTGTCCGTCCGTCCGTCCGTCCGTCCGTCTGTCAGAGCCTTATAACTTCTGAATTACTGAACGTAATTACTTCAATTTTAGATATGATATGTAAACCGATGGCCTCCAGCCGAAAATGGCTTAAAAAGTTATAAAAATCTTTATTTAAGGGGGCTCTCATAGAAGCGAATGCGAAGTAAAATAATTTTTTTTGCATTTCATAGGGTTGCAGTACCTCATTTTAAAGATAATTTGGAACAGAGTACAAAAGTATTTTTTTTTATTTATTTTTTTAATTGACGAAATGGGGGGCTTTCAAAGTGGAGATTTTATTCGAGGCTAGATCTCTGAAACCACTTTATTTTAAAAATTGAAACTTACACATAATTTGAGTTATATTCTGTACTTGAACAATAAATACTAAGATTAGATAAATATTATAAAGAAACGAAATTATTTAAGTTTTAATGGGCATCAATGTTTTTAACAAAACTTCACTATACTGTTAATAGATGGCGCTGTCTTTAATATTGTAAATACGCATCCCATCCACGAAAGCAGATGACGATTGACGTCATCAGATTCGGCGCGTTTTAATTACAATATAATATAGTTAAAACTACCTTATGGGAATTATGGGATACCGCGAGGTCTCAGTTCGGGGCGAACCACTAGTCTATAGAGTGTATAATATGGAGCTGCTGACTTGTGACATCACACTTTAGTAGCGCTCTCTCTGTCTAACAGGAAACTTCAATTAGAGTCTATTCAATACACAAGACTAGAATTCAATTACATTTCAAGACTATTTAATATATTATTTAAAAGAGAAAACTGGCATTGTATTATAATACTTAAAAACGATATTTATTACAAAATATCAGTCAAATACCCAAATATAAATATGACATTGTGTTGGTTTGTCCTTTAATCATGCAGCATTGAAGCAACGGATCCACGTGATATTGCACGGGTATAGTTGAGAACAGAATGACATAGGTTACTTTTTATCCCAGGAAACTAGGTACCTACCCGTGGGATAGAGTATTAGTGACGTTCATATTAAAATGGAATTATCACTGGTTGTACACGTTCTATAAAATAAATCTCTCTCTAACATTGTCACGTTATCGAACTTGATTACGCTAATGCCTCTGACTTTCCTAAGCTAGTCAAAGTTAAAAGGAATGTAACCGGCGAGATTAAATAACTCTGTAAGACTTTCACTATAATAAGTAAATAGTTAATGCCGTGCTAATTAGTTTGAAACTTTCCTTAATGCGTTTATTTGGAAGCGAGTTTAGCTCTTTTGTCCAACTGCCATTACTTAAGCCCAATTTTCTTGATTGCCCGTTCAATCTTAGACAATACGGTACCAAAGGCATAAAAAATCGATTTTTAGCAAAATGTGAGAAGAATAGATTTATTCGCTCTTGCCTAACTTGATTGCCCTTCAATCTTTGACAATACGGTACCAAAGGCGTCAAAAATCGATTTTTAGCAAAATGTGAGAAGAATAGATTTATTCGCTCTTGCCTAACTTGATTGCCCTTCAATCTTTGACAATACGGTACCAAAGGCGTCAAAAATCGATTTTTAGCAAAATGTGAGAAGAATAGATTTATTCGCTCTCGTCTAACTTGATTGCCCTTCAATCTTTGACAATACGGTACCAAAGGCATCAGAAATCGATTTTTAGCAAAATGTGAGAAGAATAGATTTATTCGCTCTTGCCTAACTTGATTGCCCTTCAATCTTTGACAATACGGTACGAAAGGCATCAAAAATCGATTTTTAGCAAAATGTGTGAAGAATATGTTTTCATAAAACTGCTACGTCCGCTCCTAAATGCTCCCATAGCCTTAAGATTCACAGGTGTGGCATGACAAGTATAAATGGATCTACAATATCTCAGTGCAGTTGTGATGAAATCGGCATGGTCAACGCTATTAAATACCTAGGGATACAGGTTGATCACAAGCTCTCCTTTAGGTCCCACATTGCTTTCCTCTCAGGCCGCGTGCGAAAAGTCATTGGTGTAATGAAAAAGTTACGTGATGTAGCGAACATATCAACATTAAAATTAATATATACATCATTATGCCAGTCGCTACTCAACTATGGTATTCTGACCTGGGGAAGTGCAGCCAAGACAATCTTAATAGAATTAGAGAGAGCCCAACGCTCAGTCCTAAAAGTAATGCTAAAAAAACCCTTCAGATACTCAACTGCTCTGCTTTACAAAGATAGTGGAGTGCTTACAGTTCGTCAGCTTTTTATACTGAAAGCAGCCTTACTGAGACATAGACAGCTACTCCAATCTCCAAATGTGGACGAAACCTTTAGTCGAAGAGTAGTTAAAGTCAATTATCCAGTCGCCAGAACAGCCTTTGCTAGACGTTTCTCACCATATGTTGAGGCTAAAATCTACAATCTGGTTGCGAAGTATTGTAACCTTAAACACCTCACAATAAAACAGGCAACTCGTACCATTACAAACTGGCTAAAAACGCTATCATATAAGGACACAGAGGAATTACTTACAGCAAAGATGTATCAAACTAAATTAAATAAATGACAAATAATATGTAACACATAATTATATTATAATATATATATATATATATATATATATATATATATATATATATAAAATATATACATTATACATAATACAAAATACACAAAGACACATTACAAAATATATATAATTATATAATATACACTTTAGATATACACTTTAGTCTTTAATCTCAACTGAAATATTTATTTATATTCCCGTAGCTTTATCATTACTTTTTAAAATAATTCTGTTTGTAAATGTACACTCCGTCCTCTGTAAAACTTACTAGGAAGTCTAACTTGGTCTCCACGATACAGGTTACCTAGTGTGGAGACCACAAGCAAACGAGACGATGTAAAAATGCATTTTGAAAATAAAGATATTTTATTATTTTATTATTATTATTTATTATTATTAATAGATTTATTCGCTCTTGCCTAACTTGATTGCCCGTTAAATCTTTGACAATACGGTACGAAAGGCATCAAAAATCGATTTTTAGCAAAATGTGAGAAGAATAGATTTATTCGCTTTTATCTAACTAGAAAGATATGTTACATACAATACAAATTGATTTGAGCAGAAAATCGAATTAAATCATTTTATCATACTTACCTAGATAAATTGAAAAAATCCAGCCTAGTGCGAGTCGGACTCGCGCACTGAGGCTTCCGTACTCCAGAAGTAAAAGTAAAAAGATAATTAGCAAGAAAAGGTTAGAATTATTTTGCTATAATCTGCCAACAGAAAAAATCTGTATAACTTTTACACTACTCTCGACGCACGTTTCGCCCCGACACCGGAGCATCCTCAGGAGATGTCGACTTTACAATGATGTATTGTCTAGTGACGCTCGTGTCAATTGCGCGGTATTATATACCGTATTCCTACCCCCACTACTGTTGCCCCGCCCACTACCCCCCGGACTCCCCCCTTTCAAACAAACGAAACAGTGGTGAACTTGAGACGTTCACTTGTTCATTAAGTAATTTAAACTGAGTATTATTATTATGTTTTATTGTTTCTAATTGTTCCAACATGCTCAGTCGAAGCCCTTTATCACAGGTGTGTAAGATTTTGTATGAATGATCGGATGATAATTTGTGTCCACTATCAAGGAGATGTTTAGCAAAGTGAGACTTTTGGGGTTGGTTGTTCCTAACTGCGGCCATATGTTCTTTGTAGCGTGTTTCAAATTTACGACCCGTTTGACCAATATAAGTGGCTTTACAGTCTGAACATTCGAGTTTATAAATGCCCGATTTTTGTTTGTTGTTTAATTTATCTTTACCGTTGCAAATATTTTTAAGTGTATTATTTGTCCTAAATGCAACATGTATATCATGTGCTTTAAGTCTCTTCGCGATACGCTCCGACACTGTTCCAAAATAAGTTAAACTGGATTTGTTTTTATTTATTTTATCAGGTGATGATGAATATAAATCCTTTTTTATCCGCATCAATTGTTGCTTTTTTATTATATTATTAACAATATTATTGTTGTAACCATTTGCCTGTGCCATGTGGTAAATTACTTTTTCATCATACCTATTCGAAAAACGAATATTGGCTTCAGAGGATAGCGGGAGCAAAATTTAATTTTAACCCCATGGGACTTTTCATTTCTCTCTTCTGATTGGTCCGCGTTCGTGCTTTAGCATACTAAAGCACTAACGCGGACCAATCAGAAGAGAGAATTCAAAAATGTGTCGAAATTCATAAATGTTTGAGAAGCTAAGTCACGTGATCAAATTTGTCGATTAGATATATACGCCCATACTTCCAACATAAATATTAATGTTAAATTATTTCATAAAAAAATATTTGTGTTTTATTTAAACTTTCAATATACGTATTGGCTATGTCTATACTCTATACATAGTAGGTTGATACTCCTAGCTTTTTCTCATAGGTAATGATGAAAAATAGTGTGTGTCATTCGGGGCCAAAATTTTTTGTTCTCGGGCGGCGTATATTGAATTCCTCGCTACGCTCAGGATTCTACTTTAGAATCCCTCGCTGCGCTCGGGAGTCTACTATAGAATCCTTCACTTCACTCTGAATTCAAAATAACGCCCTCGGGGAACAAAAAATTCCTTTGGCCCCATATAACACAAATAACTATTTCGTACCACTTGCTCAAAAAAGTGACATTCTGTGCCACAAAAAGCGAACATAACAATAGTCATTTTTAATCTGTTAAAAACAGGGAAAGAAAATTGTACTGAATTTCATTCATCCTCTAGGGGGAGAATGTGATTTAAATTTGGAATACTTACCGATACTGAACTACATCTGTGTTTAGGTACACCATTGAATTTGTATATAAAGCATTATACATCTTTTTGAAAAAGGAATACGCATTTATTATGGAGTTATGATTATTAAATAAAATTACGAAAACCGACGAGGCCGTATGAGCTTGATGCCTTTGCTTTTCCGACAAAAAAATATTAGTCTAGGAATTTGCCGCGTTTTTGTTTTCTTCAAATACATAAACGGTAAGTTTATTTTAATTTATTTTTATAAATAAGTAAATGTTCTAAAAATACGTTACGATGTTAAATCAAAGCGACAGTGACAGTGAATTGTCGGATTCCATCAGTGCAAATGCTCAGACGCAAGAACAGAGAAATACTCAAATCAACTCATCAACAATAAATGTACCAAACAAAAATGTAACTCTCTATTAATAATAAATGGACCAATGTTTCGAATGTTAACTTTTACTTTTAATTGTCATTATTTTTAATAAATGCTTATCTCATATTATTATTGTGTTAATTTTTTCGCAAATGGTACGAAAAGTAGAGTATTTTCCTCGGTAATAAAGCTGTCTTAGTCTTGGGTGAACTTAAATCCCTCGCTACACTCAGGACTCGTCTTAAATCCCTCGCTTCGCTCGTGATTTAAGTTTTTAACACCCTCGCTACGCTCGGGAGTAAACCTCGAGTCCTTCGTTACGCTCGCGATTTAAATCGTCACCCGCGACAGAAGACACTGCTTTATCCCCTTGGTTAATAATCTACTATTATACTACACCTGCTCGAAAAGTACCTTCTGATTTGTGTCATATCGAGCAAATCTGCGGGCTGAAAAAATGTATGAAATTTCATTACTTACGTGCTTTAGCGGGCTGAAAAGTTGTATGAAAATCCATTACATACGTGGTCTTTTTTTTTTTAACTTTTGGCAAAATTAGTTCAGTAATACAAATACTTAAAAAAATTGTAATACTACTAAGGTACTTTTAAGGTACGCCAGCTACTTTAGAGGTACGCAAGCTACTTTAGAGGTACGCAGGCTACTTTGGTGGTACACAGACTACTTAGAAGGTACGCAGGATACTTTGGAGGTACGCAGGCTACTTTGGAGGTACGCAGACTACTTTGGTGGTACGCAGGCTACTTTTAAGGTACGCAGGCTACTTTGGAGGTACGCAGGCTACTTTGGAGGTATGCAGGCTACTTTGGTGGTACGCAGACTACCTGCGTACCTCTAAAGTAGTCACCATAGAGGTACACCGACTACTTTAGAGGTACGCAGGCTACTTTTAAGGTACGACAGCTACTTTAGAGTTACGCCGTCTACTTTAGAGGTACGCAGCCTACTTTGGAGGTACGCAGGCTACTTTTAAGGTACGCAGGCTACTTTGGAGGTACGCAGGCTACTTTGGAGGTACGCAGGCTACTTTGGTGGTACGCAGGCTACTTTTAAGGTACGCAGGCTACTTTGGAGGTACGCAGGTTACTTTGGTGGTACGCAGACTACCTGCGTACCTCTAAAGTAGTCACCATAGAGGTACGCCGACTACTTTAGAGGTACGCAGGCTACTTTTAAGGTACGACAGCTACTTTAGATGTACGCCGTCTACTTTAGAGGTACGCAGCCTACTTTGGAGGTACGCAGCTACTTTGGTAGTACGCAGGCTACTTTTAAGGTACGCAGGCTACTTAGGAGGTACGCAGGCTACTTTGAAGGTACGCAGGCTACTTTGGTGGTACGCAGACTACCTGCGTACCTCTAAAGTAGTCGGCGTACCTCTTAAATAGCCGGCGTACCTTGAAAGTAGCCTGCGTACCTTAAAAGTAGCCTGCGTACCTCTAAAGTAGTCACCATAGAGGTACGCCGACTACTTCAGAGGTACGCAGGCTACTTTTAAGGTACGACAGCTACTTTAGAGGTACGTCGGCTACTTTAGAGGTACGGCGTCTACTTTAGAGGTACGCAGCCTACTTTGGAGGTACGCAGGCTACTTTGGTGGTACGCAGGTAGCCTGCGTACCTCTGAAGTAGTCGGCGTACCTCTAAAGTAGCCGGCGTACCTCTAAAGTAGCTGTCGTACCTTAAAAGTAGCTTGCGTACCTCTAAAGTAGTGGGCGTACCTCTATGGTGACTATTTTAGAGGTACGCCGTCTACTTTACGTACGCTGCTTACGCTGGCGTACCTTAAAAGTAGCCTGCGTACCTCCAAAGTAGTCGGAGTACCTCTAAAGTAGCCGGCGTACCTCTAAAGTAGCTGTCGTACCTTAAAAGTAGCCTGCGTACCTCTAAAGTAGACGGCGTACCTCTAAAGTAAACTTTAATAGTAAAAAAAATGTGTCTGTTATTTTCCTCGTAGGTGTAGTATAAAGCACTATGTATCACTCGGGAGAAAGTGCGATTCCTAACTCGGGCGTATTGATACACTCGGCTTCGCCTCGTGTCTCAAATGACGCCCTCGTAAGTAATGGGTCACTTTCACCCCTCGTAGAACAATGTACTATTAATTATTTTAAGTAGTTTTCTTTTGTGAGTGGAATAGACAGCAACCTATGCACGTAACTGTGGAACGCTGCGAGTTTATGCTGCCAAGGATGACAGGATGAAGCGGGTATGGTTGTGTCTGTGTATGTGGGTTTCCGGAAAATTCCAAACTGATGTTTATTATTAGCACGAGTTATAGTTAGATCGAGGAAGCTTATAGAGTTATCTTGTTCTAATTCTGATTTGAATTTAATTTTCGGGTGTATATTGTTTAGATTTTTGACAAATGTGTCAAGTTGTCTGTCTGTCCCAGTCCAACATATAATTACATCATCTACATATCTATAGTAATACAGAATTTTGTTATTTTTGACAATATGTTTATTTTCAAAATCATCCATGAAGATATCAGCCATTAGGGGACTTAGTGGTGAGCCCATAGCTAATCCCTCTTTTTGTTGATAAAATTGGTCATTGAATTTGAAGTAGTTCTGTTTCATGCATATTTTGGTTAATTCTATTAATTCTGTTATTTCGTTGACATTTGTATTATTATTTTCCAACAATTTGGTTAAGATGTTTAGGGTTTCGTTAACTGGGACATTGGTGAACAGACTGTCTACATCTAATGATATTAATTTATAATGGTCCGGTAATGTCAAATCTTTAATTTTATTGACTAGTTGGATACTATTTTTTAATGAATAAGACTGATCCTTCATCCTCGGAAAAACATCCTTCAATCGTACAATCCTACGTATTGTAGCAAACAAGAAGCCTTCGATTTCTAGATTGCTTTTTGTAAATTAGGCTTTTTCCCTTTAAGGCTTTTTAGTAATCATGGGCGGCAGCATTTCAGAATGCCATAGAAATCCAGATTTATTATGGTAAAGTACCACCTTTCGACGTTTATAGCCATTTGCATAAGGGGACGAGCAAAATTCATTACCATTCTGAGACTCAGATGCTATCTCTCACGTGCATTTAATTAAGAGCGTGTTCACACTAAAGATAAATTGTCTTGAGACCAAAAATCGTCTTACCTCACTTTATAAAGACGTACACACACAAGGTCGACGTGAAAAAATGTCTCGACTATTTTTGTTTTCTCTGTACGTACTCGTAATTCGAACTTACTTGACAGCTTTAAATCATCGGTGCAAGAAGATTGAGATTCGCTACCAAATCACGTAAGTAATGTTCTAAAAATAAACCGCATTGCAGCTAATTCTGTTGTACACACTACACACTATCTGAACTAAACTAAATTGAATTTCGTGCTATTTCTTTCATAATGCTCGCTGCGGAAAAGGATAGTACTACATTTAGATCTGTCAAGTTAGTTTAGCTTAGATAAAAATGTCGCAAACCATAATCGTTTTCCAAATCTTACCTAAAGAAATTTTTGACGCATGCTCTAGAAACTAATATCATTTGTAGCTATAGTTTTTTCAATATTCGTTTGTATAAGGTGTTCTCGAGAGAAACTCCTTGCAAATATTAAACAAACCTTATTGCTGGTTTTAATAAAGTAAATAAATCGTTTACCGGTCCTCTCATTAAAATCTTAACTACTTCAATTCATTACGTTTCGACTGCTATTTATCCCTTAAACGACTGTAAGTAATTGTGGACCCTGCCTTATTTATGTGAGGGTAATGAGTATCATCTTTATGCAAAATACCTTGAAAATACCCATATTAGTCTTCTATAGCTTAAATAATTATTTATATTAGATATACTGCGATGCCCGTTTATACAGTACTTATATGGATAGTTACCTATATATTGTACCTACACAATCTGTAAACTAAACTATATTGACAAGTCTAAATCTCGTGCTATTTATCCTTTTCATAATGCTCCCTGCGGAAAAGGATAACACAAACTTTAGAGTTATGAATTTAGTTTAGTTTAGAGATTCTGCTCAACAGAATTAGTTTATCAGTACAGTCAGCTTTCTGAACCGGGTGGTTGAAGAGCGTAAGCGACGAAGAGCGTATCCTTACTAATATTATTAATGCGAAATTAGTGTTTGTTTGTTGGTTTGTCCTTCAATCACGCCGCAACAGAGCTACGGATCGACGTGATTTTTTTGTATGGGTAAAGTTGAGAGCCTGGAGAGTGACATAGGCTACTATTATCCCGGAAAATCAAAGAGTTCCCGCGGGATTTTCAAAACTAACTCCACGCGGACGAAGTCGCAGGCATCATGTAGTTATGAAATAAATTATTTTAATTTGACCTTATTGCACAGGGTAAATTATTATCTATAAGTAGGTATGTTGATTTTATGGTAAACTTACCTGTAATTCACTTCATCAGGATTAGTCTGAAACAAAAAAAATATTTTGTTAAAATCATTGAGGTTAAAATGTAGAAAATATTACACCGCGAGGAGGCAGACAAAGTTTAGGTATTTGAGGGGGTGAAAAGCAGGGGAAGGAGCGGAGTCGTAGTCCCGCCCAACGCGGGGCGCCCCGTGCGAAGCGCAGAAATGGCGCGAAGCAACTCTGGCGGGAAACAACTCCCGACTGACAAAACTGGTTATTTATGTAAACTTAATAGGTACTGTGACTTATTTTCGTCAATCCTACTATACTTTATTTGGCTCAGTTAGCATGGTTCCAGTTCATGTTCATAGCTAATCAAAAAAAATTTATACAGGTTCAATTCCTAACCAAATACAATAACATGCTTTTTTTAATTTTTTTTTTGGTTAGTCTACCGAGATCGTTCAAAATCGATATTTGGGCTTCCCTGGGGTCGAGAAAGAGAAAATGAATGCCTGCCATAATTTTAAAAAGTCCCCGCCATATTGAAATTCTATGTTATTGGGCCGATTACGTTCAAAATCGATATTTAGGCTTCCCTGGGGTCAAGAAAGAGGAAATGGGTGCCAAAATTTTAAAAAGTCACCGCCATATTGAAATTATTTGTTATTCGACCGATTTCATTATAAATCGATATTTGGGCTTGCCTGGGGTCAAGAAAGAGGAAATGGATGCCAAAATTTTAAAAGTCACCGCCATATTGAAATTCTTTGTTATTGGACCGATTTCGTTCAAATTCGATATTTAGGCTTCTCTGGGGTCAAGAAAGAGGAAATGGGTGCCAAAATTTTAAAAAGTCACCGCCATATTGAAATTCTTTGTTATTGGACCGATTTCGATCAAATTCGATATTTAGGCTTCTCTCGGGTCAAGAAAGAGGGAATGGATGCCAAAATTTTAAAAAGTGGACCGATTACGTTCCAAATCGATATTTAGGCTTCCCTGGGAAGAAAGAGGAAATGGGTGCCAAAATTTAAAAAAGTTACCGCCATATTGAAATTCTTTGTTACTGGACAGATTTCGTTCAAAATCGATATTTAGGATTCCCTAGGGTCAAGAAAGAGGAAATGGGTGCCAAAATTTTAAAAAGTCACCGCCATATTGAAATTCGCTGTTATTGGACCGATTTCGTTCATATTCGATATTTAGGCTTCTCTCGGGTCAAGAAAGAGGAAATGGGTGCCAAAATTTAAAAAAGTTACCGCCATATTGAAATTCTTTGTTACTGGACAGATTTCGTTCAAAATCGATATTTAGGATTCCCTAGGGTCAAGAAAGAGGAAATGGGTGCCAAAATTTTAAAAAGTCACCGCCATATTGAAATTCGCTGTTATTGGACCGATTACGTTCCAAATCGATATTTAGGCTTCCCTGGGGTCAAGAAAGAGGAAATGGGTGCCAAAATTTAAAAAAGTTACCGCCATATTGAAATTCTTTGTTACTGGACCGATTTCGTTCAAAATATATATTTAGGCTTCCCTGGAGTCAAGAAAGAGGGAATGGGTGCCAGAATTTTAAAGAGGGAATGGGTGCCAGAATTTTAAAAAGTCCCCGCCATATTGAAATTCTTTGTTATTCGACCGATTTCGTTCGAAATCGAAATTTGGGCTTCCCTGGGGTCAAGAGAGAGGAAATAGATTCAAAATCGATATTTAGGCTTCCCTGGGGTCAAGAAAGAGTAAATGGGTGCCAAAATTTTAAAAAGTCACCGCCATAATGAAATTCTTGTTTACTGGACCGATTTCGTTCAAAATCGATATTTAGGCTTCCCTGGGGTCAAGAAAGAGTAAATGGGTGCCAAAATTTTAAAAAGTCACCGCCATATTGAAATTCTTGTTTACTGGACCGATTTCATTCAAAATATATATTTAGGCTTCCCTAGGGTCCAGAAAGAGGAAATGGGTGCCAAAATTTTCAAAAGTCACCGCCATATTTAAATTCTTTGTTACTAGACCGATTTCGTTCCAAATCGATATTTGTTCTTCCCTGGGGTCAAGAAAGAGGAAATCGGTGGCAAAATTTAAAAAAACACCGCCATATTGAAATTCTTTGTTATTGGACCGATTTCGTTCAAATTCGATATTTAGGCTTCTCTGGGGTCAAGAAAGAGGAAATGGGTGCCAAAATTTTAAAAAGTCACCGCCATTTTGAAATTCTTTGTTATTTGACCGATTTCGTTCAAATTCGATATTTAGGCTTCTCTCGGGTCAAGAAAGAGGGAATGGATGCCAAAATTTTAAAAAGTCACCGCCATATTGAAATTCTTTGTTATTCGACCGATTTCGTTCGAAATCGAAATTTGGGCTTCCCTGGGGTCAAGAGAGAGGAAATAGATGCGAAAATTTTAAAAAGTCACCGCCATATTAAAATTCTTTGTTACTGGACCGATTTCGTTCAAAATCGATATTTAGGCTTCCCTGGGGTCAAGAAAGAGTAAATGGGTGCCAAAATTTTAAAAAGTCACCTCCATATTGAAATTCTTGTTTACTGGACCGATTTCGTTCAAAATCGATATTTAGGCTTCCCTGGGGTCAAGAAAGAGTAAATGGGTGCCAAAATTTTAAAAAGTCACCGCCATATTGAAATTCTTGTTTACTGGACCGATTTCGTTCAAAATATATATTAAGGCTTCCCTGGGGTCCAGAAAGAGAAAATGGGTGCCAAAATTTTCAAAAGTCACCGCCATATTGAAATTCTTTGTTACTAGACCGATTTCGTTCCAAATCGATATTTGTTCTTCCCTGGGGTCAAGAAAGAGGAAATCGGTGGCAAAATTTAAAAAAACACCGCCATATTGAAATTCTTTGTTACTGGACCGATTTCGTTCAAAATATATATTTAGGCTTGCCTGAGGTCAAGAAAGAGGGAATGGGTGATAAAATTTTAAAAAGTCCCCGCCATAACAAAGAATTTCAATATGGCGGGGACTTTTTAAAAGTCTGGCACCCATTCCCTCTTTAAAATTCTGGCACCCATTTCCTCTTTCTTGACCCCAGGGAAGCCTAAACATCGATTTTGAACAAAATTGTTCGAATGACAAAGAATTTCAATATGGCGGTGACTTTTTAAAATTTTCGCATTCAATTCCTCTTTCTTGACCCCAGGGAAGCCTAAATATCGATTTGGAACGAAATCGGTTCAGTAACAAAGAATTTCAATATGGCGGTGACTTTTTAAAATTTTGGCATTCATTTCCTCTTTCTCGACGCCAGGAAAGCCCAAATTTCGATTTTGAACGAAATCGGTCGAATAACAAAGAATTTCAATATGGCGGTGACTTTGTAAAATTTTCGCATCCTTTTTCTCTTTCTTGACCCCAGAGAAGCCTTAATATCAATTTTGAACGTAATCGGTCCAATAACATATAATTCCAATATGGCGGGGACTTTTTTATATTTTAGCATCCATTTCCTCTTTCTTGACCCCAGAGAAGCCTAAATATCGATTTAGAATGAAATCGGTCGAATAACAAAGAATTTCAATATGGCGGGGACATTTTTAAATTTTGGCACCCATTTCCTCTTTCTTGACCCCAGGGAAGCCTAAATATCGATTTGAAACGTAATCGGTCCAATAAAAAACGAATTTCAATATGGCGGTGACTTTTTTATATTTGCGCATCCATTTCCTCTTTCGTGACCCCAGAGAAGCCTGAATATCGATTTTGAATGAAATCGGTCGAATAACAAAGAATTTCAATATGGCGGTGACTTTTTAATTTTGGCATCCATTTCTTCTTTTTGACCCTAGGGAAGCCTAAATATCGATTTTGAACGTAATCCGTCCATTATCAAAGAATTCCAACATGGCGGAAAAGTGCACCTGTGTTTGCACACATACTTGAGATAGAAACTAATTTCATCGATTCGATATATCGATACTTTTTGGCACTTCATGCATTGCCCTAGTTGCCAAAGACGCTTTCGCACGCGTAAGGATCTGGAAGGATCCGTGCGCATCCTTACGGAACCAAGGATGCGAAAGGATCCTTTCGCATGCGAATCGTGATCTACACTTGTAATTTTAGGCACATTAGGTACAAAAAAATTGTGAGCCGTCGTGGGACGCCTGGCAGATGTGAAACATCGACATTATTTTGTAAAAGTAATATGCAGAAAAGGACAGATTGTGATAGGAACTAAATATGTCACCAAGTATACATATAATAATACTACTACTACCACTACCCCTACCCCGACCCCTACCCCGACCCCTACCCCTACCCCTACCCCAACCCCTACCCCTACCTCTACCCCTACCTCTACCCCGACCCCTACCCCTACCCCTACCCCGACCCCTACCTCTACCCCTACCTCTACAGACCCCTACTCCTACCCATACCCATACCCCTACCCCTACTTCTACCCCGACCCCTACCCCTACCCCTACCCCTACCTCTACCCCTACCCTACCCCTACCCCTACCCCTACCCCGACCCCGACCCCGACCCCTACCTCTACCCCGACCCCTACCTCTACCCCTACCTCTACCCCGACCCCTACCCCTACCCCTACCCCTACCCCTACCTCTACCCCTACCTCTACCCCGACCCCTACCCCTACCCCTACCCCTACCCCGACCCCTACCCCGACCCCTACCCCTACCTCTACCCCTACCCCTACCTCGACCCCTACTCCTACCCATACCCATACCCCTACCCCTACTTCTACCCCGACCTCTACCCCTACTCCTACCCCTACCCTACCCCAACCCTACCCCTACCCCTACCCCAACCCCTACCCCTACCTCTACCCCGACCCCTACCCCTACCTCTACCCCGACCCCTACCCCTACCCCAACCCCTACCCCTACCGCTACCCCGACCCCTACCCTGACCCCTACCCCTACCCCGACCCCTACCCCTACCCCTACCCCGACCCCGACCTCTACCCCTACCCCTACCCCTACCCCTACCCCTACCCCTACCCCTACCCCTACCCCTACCCCTACCCCTACCCCTACCCCTACCCCGACCCCTACCCCTACCCCGACCCCTACCCCTACCCCTACCCCTACCCCTACCTCTACCCCTACCTCTACCCCTACCTCTACCCCGACCCCTACTCCTACCCATACCCATAAAGTACCTAACTACCGCACCTACCTACCTTTTTTTTTTTTTATTCGAAGACAAGCTAGTCCTTGACTGCGATCTCACCTGATGGTAAGTGACGATGCAGTCTAAGATGGTAGCGGGCTAACTTGGAAGGGATATGGCAGTGAACATTCAACCCATACCCCTAATTGGTTTCTACACGCCATCGTGCCGGAACGCTAAATCGCTTGGCGGCACGTCTTTGACGGTAGGGTGATAACTAGCCACGGCCAAAGCCTCCCACCAGACCAGACCAGAGACAATTCAGAAATTATAAATTCCCAAATTGACCCCGCCGGGAATCGAACCCGAGACCTCCCAGTTATAAGACAACAGCGCTCACCACTGAGCCAGGGAGGTCGTCAATTTGACCTCAATTTGATTAGCCAAACTGTACGATGTACCTATATGATGTACTTACTTTGCATGATGCATCCCACCATTATTAGATACCTTACTTGATGATGAAATTGATATTTCATGATCCACTACATTGCATGTTACACAAATCATCCTTTACAAAATATTGAAATAGGTACCTACTTACTTTACAACTTCCATCATCTGCTTTTGTTATTTTTAGGGTTCCGTACCCAAAGGTTACCAACGGGACCCTATTACTAAGCGCACGCTGTCCGTCCGTCCGTCCGTCTGTCAGCGGGCTGTATCTCGTAAACCGTAACAGATAGACAAATGAAATTTTCACATAATTATTATGTATTTCTATTGCCGCTATAACAACAAATAATAAAAATTAAATTAAATTAAAAAAATTAAATTAAAATGTTTCCATGGGTACATGGAAATATTTTAATTAAATTTTTTTAACGGAACCCTAAAAGAGCGAAGCCTGACTCGCACTTGGCCGATTTTTTTATACTGTACATTCTTAGATTTTGCTTTTTTTCGGACCCATTTTCAAAATTAGTCTACTCAGTCCCTACTTATTTACAACTTTTTTGATGGATAAATTATTTACAATATTAATTTATACAAACTTATAATTAGGTACACTCTATTTGACTTCTCTAAAGTCTAAAATATACAAAATAATAGTTTTCAGTATAAACATAAACAATTTTCAATTATTACAATTTACGATAATATTTGATAGCCGAGCGAGCGCAGCGCGACGCAGGTCCACCTAGCAGCACGCCTCGGCGATCACTGTCTAATTGAGTAGGAGAGACAAAGAAGTCGCTTCTGCGAATAGAAGGGCCAAGTGACAAATTGTAATGGATAATATTAAAATTATAACAGTTGCAATAAATAAAATCTAAAGCAGCCATTTGTTGTATTAAAATATGAAAAACAATTGTAAATAATTTTACCAAAATAAATGTATGCATAACAGAGAACGATGGGAGTTTATGTATTTGCAGAGTCAACTTTGCAATTTTTTTCTATCGAGAAAAGTTTGCGTCATCGTGTTTAGGAAACAGCCATCAGGCCAGAAATACGATCAATTATAACTACTTTTTTTTTCATAATATTATGACCCATAGATTTTAAATTGGACGATCTTCATTCGGCTTGTGATATGAAGATCGTGACTGACTACAGCGCCTTAAATGATGACCTTTCTGGCGCAGTGATATGAGCTGTGGTCTTAAAGTGGGAGATCTCGGGTTGATTCCCGGCGGGGACGATTTTGAAATTCATACCATCCATCCATACATACATAATATCCACTGATTAGATAAAATAATAATATTAAAATAAATATAAATAAATAATATAATAAATATAAATAAACTAGTGGTTCGCCCCGAACTGAGACCTCGCGGTAACGGTATCCCATGATTATTCATTCAATCGATACATGATAACCAAAACTGACATTATTATTATGCCCGTTTTCACCAAACATACCTAAATCATCCCCTAAGTAGGAGTCTCTTAACGTAGGTAGCTCCTAAATACAATCCTAAGTCCTAACATCCGTCCCAATATCCTTTTAGGTGTCCCGTACAGGATCGTGATAAATAAGTTGACAGAAAACATCAATCACCTAACTTATAGGTAGCCCGTAAAGGTTAGGGAACGTTAGTGAAAACATTGAATTATTTATCAAACATTGAATTTAACTCGTAGTTCCATGGGAATAGTTACTGACTGCGCCATCTATTAGCATTATTGTGAAGCTATGTTGATGCTATATGAATTACTGACGCCCATTAAAAATTAAATAATCTCGTTTCTTTATAATATTCATATAATTTTAGTATTTGTTGTTCAAGTACAGGATATAAGTGACCTAAAAACATAAAATCAGTTTGAAAATCCATAGCGGATTTTTCTAGAGAGCGTCTTCAAGCGAGCGTATAAAATCGCCACTTTGAAAGCCCCCCATTTCGTCAATTTTAAGGGAAAAATTAAAAAAAAAATATTTTTGTACTCAGTTCAAAATTATCTTTAAAATGATACGTAACAATTTTATGTAACGCGATTTTTTTTTTTTTACTTCGCATTCGCTTCTATGAGAGCCCCCCTGAAATAAAGATTTTTATAACTTTTTAAGCCATTTTCGGCTGGAGGCCATCGGTTTACATATTATATCTAAATTTGAAGTAATTACGTTCAGTAATTCAAAAGTTATAAGGCTCTGACAGACGGACGGACGGACGGACGGACGGACGGACAAGTGCAAATCGCCCTAGTTAACTCAAAGACCTTCGCTTCGCTCGGTCGATAATATTATAATTTAGACCAACGCACAGACTATACCGTCACTCACCATCAGTTGAAATAGCAGTGAAGGGCTATATTGTCATAAATAAAAAAAATTGAGTTTAATTTCTATATATATGCATGAGATTTATTTTAGCACTACTATGAACGAGTATGAATTGCATTAAGCGCTTAAGGCGCGCTTGCAGAAACGTTTTAAGAGTTAGCAGCTAACTCTGAGTTAAAAGGACAGATTTGACAGATTTCGTATAAAGCATCTGTCAAAATTACAAATTTATTCCTGGGTTAACTAAATCGGCGTCTCTGCAAGCGGGCCTAAGTGTATTAAATCTCGCAATCAACTCAAAACTAGTCAATGCTAATGAACTTTTTTTTAGTTTATTCCATAAAAAAAATTAAAACTATCTCAAAAATAGGACTGCTTTGGAAAGAGGATCGTTCTTATAATATAATAATTTAATTAAAAAAAAATTTTTAAAAAACCAACTTCAAACACCCGCGCCACTACAAAGTATATAATTTATTGTTGATTTTTTTAAAACCGCTCTACCAATTTTGATACGATTTAAATGGAACTACCTAGGAAGTATACCCTTTCAAACAAAAAAGAATTTTCCAAATCGGTTCAGGCGTCTTTGAGTAATCGACGAACATACATAAAAAAATATTCCGACGAATTGAGAACCTCCTCCTTTTTTGAAGTCGGTTAATAATATAAAAAGGTAATTAATAATATACATAGTTATGTAAAGGTAATTATAATTATGTATAATAGAAATTAAAATGATATAGGTCATATAATTAGTACTATCTCCTTTGTCATCCAACTAAGCGTAGGTACACCTTGTCATATTAATTTATCACCATAAACAAATTAACTCTACAGTCTACAGTAACAATTGGTCGTTGATTGATCCTACCACAAGGGTAAGATCGTAACTTGATTATACAGGCTCAGTATTCGTTACCAGCTGATACCTTAATCGAGTAAGCGTAATGCTCCAAGTAACTTGAATTATGCTTAACAGCCTTAATCCAAGCCTTTAGTCTATAGTTACATAGTAAAACATTGTCTCAAGAATACTATACTAAGAAGAAAAAGAAGAAAAAAGAAAGATGTCAACTAGTCTTCTATACTTAAGTATTTAGTAGATAACTGAAGATTAATCCGTAAGCGTAATTCATTTGCTTTAACAGAAAGATCTTCACAAAACGATTTTCGGTTTTTAACACATGTCTCCTGCAGATATAATATTTTTATTTAGTGTCGATTTCACCAACGTCGAGTGAGATTTAACCGAGGAATAAGTGGGGCGTTCTGACAGTTTTTGTATTAAAAATCGGCCAAAATATCTATACGCTCGGAAAAGACTTATTTTACGTTAGTGAAATCGGCCTGAACGTGTTTTAAAAAATTTACTGTGTAAATGAAGGTCTAATGAAGAAGAAATGTTTGCAGTTTTAGCAAAAGAAGAAACCAAGTTGTCTCAAATGTTCTTTAAATTCTTTATTTATGTCATGTAGGCCAACCTGTGGCTCAAAACGTGTCAAGTCTCTGCGACCAGTTCGCGAAGCAGATTCTGCAGCTTTAGACTTTTTTTCAGGCTTTAGAAGAAAGAAAGAGAAAAAAAGTTAAAAAGGAAAAAGTAAGGTAACCCTTTTACGACGAGTTACACGTTTATAATATTAACTCTGTCGAAATCTTGATATTGCAGCAGATAAAAGTCGAGACAAATTAGTCGTGATATCCAAAAATGTCCTTATACTAAGACTTAATATTTATACTACAGCCGTTCAGAGAATGCGTTCCTGACACGTCGCGATTGAACTGACGACGTAACTTTGTAATGGCGTTGTAGTTACGATAAAAATATTATTGCTGGTTGTTTACCGTTTTAACAATTGATGAGCATTAAAACAACATTATTATATCAATAATCAATTAATGTTATAATTTTGTGCCAAACTGAGTGTCAAATAACTTGGTAAACAATATTAACTGATAGGTGTCAGGAACGCATTCTCTGAACGGCCGAACTGTAATTACGTTGAATCTATGGATACAACAATACAACAGGTATTGTAATATGATTATATCGTCGTGATAGTCTAGCTTATAAACTACCAATTATAATTATTGAAACCGAACAGAATGACGACATCAGGTTGCAACGATGAATGCACATAAGAATTTCACACATGCGCGCGTATACTTCAAAATATAAGGTGGTGAGATAGTAATAAAGTTAAAAAATGAAACAGAAAAATTAATGACAAAAGTTAGCAAGGGTTAAATAATTCGGTTTTTTTATCTTTATTGGATACTCTTCACTTCTTAAGACATTATTGTCTGCAGTTTGCACACAACCTCAAGTGACATTTAATTTGCCGCAGCTAAATCTACACCACATTTATTACCTACAGGCTCCAGTTTCTCGTCAGTTTAAACACTCATTACTGCGATGACCCTAATTTACACCAAGTTCCTTTTTACGTCCCTTTTTATATTTTTATTTGCTCATAATTTTTCGAGACTCGAGACCCACTATAGCAAAGAAAAGTAGAAATGAAATGTTAGTCAATGTTTTGATTACACGATTTAATTTTTACGTTGTAAAATTAATGAGTTTTTACATGAAGAATATTCTTTTTTTTTCACTTTCACTTATATTTTCACAGCCATGTCAAATACAAAAGTAAGTATACAAAAGTCGTCATTCTGCTGCCAAGTAGATACGTTTTTCTCTAGGTTTGTATACTTACTAGTTAGTCTTTTTAGCTTTTTACTGACATGAATATGTTGTTTTGATGGACATTTTTTTCTGCAGTATACTGTAGTCATTGTTATTATAACCTAAAACTTCTTAAGCTATAATCCTTCTAATATTATAAAAGTTTGTGAGGATGGATGTGCGGATGGATGGATGGATGGATGTTTGTGACTCTTTATAGCCACAACGAATGGACCGATTTGGCCGAAAGGAATGGAGATAGTTCATACCCAGGATTAGCACATAGGGAAAATTTCATCCTATTTAATTATATTATTTTTTTATTGAGTAGAGTTTCCGTGGGAATGAAAAACCCTGAAACCACGCGGACGAAGTCGCGGGCAATCTAGCTATACGTTCAACTTAATGTTATTCTAGGTTTACATTCAGCGTACATCCGACGAGCAAGGAAGCGTCAAGCATGGGTTAACATGGTTTACATACTCGCGTTGTCCATTTCCTTGTTGGGTATTGCGGAAGTAGACTGAATGTAAATTGTAAACTCGGGATTTAAACATTTTATTTATAATACTGTCAGAGCTACGACTTGGTCTCGACTTTGTACGCGTTAATGAAAGTGTTAAAGCATGTTCTTGCAAATAAATGTTTATAGTGAAATCGACGATTGGCTCGCTTGAAACACATTAGTGTCTCAAAAATCTCGATTTTACAAAAAAAGTGTGTCTATAATTTTCATACGCGTGTGAGCTATCTTAATTTTTGAAAATTTTGTAAGTAAGCTATTAAGCACTCCGCACATATTTCGATTTCTTACGTATGACATAGTACCTAAAAACCACTAAATTAGATTTAAAACGTACAAAACAGCGATGTACTAAACTGTGAATGACATGACCGGAATAGGACGAGGCGACGTTGAATATTTTTTTTAATTCATCCGAAGTAAAGTACAAATGGCCAGTGCTAGACGTGTGGAACTACATGGTGAATATTGAAAATATCTTCGAACGAAGCTCGAGAGTAATTATTATAAGCTTCGAACAGAATTACAAAATACAGAAAAAAACGGAATTATAAAAGACAGTTACTATACTTACTCAAAATTTTCATTGAATTCAAAAATGCTTTTGAATCGTCAAGTGAATCTACCATAACAATATACGTATAGATTCAAATAACGATTCAAATGCATTTTGTTGGTTAGGATGACGACGACGACGAAAAGCTTAATATAATAAAAAAAATATGGTATTAGTTCCGAAAAATATTAGTACATCCAAATAAAATAATAGTATTTTTGTGTACATTTTTTTTTAACAGTAAGTATATACAACGCAGGTTTAACATACTACAGTAGGCTATAATACTAGTGCGGTTGGCAACCCTAAATTGAGGTCACTTTGCGAGACATCAATTCTCTAGGTAATACGGCAACTCTATGAATGTGATAGTTGTAGAGTCTGTTCGATAAGTCAGTTGACATGGGTAAATTGAAAAATAGTCCTTCGTTCCTTCTCCATCAACGTATTAATGGCGAAACAATGTGTGTCCAGCCGGCACGCCTAAAAGCTATTGCTTGGAAATTGAATTGAATTGAAAAATAGGTTATAGCAACATCGTGAAAGATAGTCATCGATCAATGAACTTTCTTTTTAAAAACCGACATTAAACACCCGCGCCACTACAAAGTATATAATTTATTGTTGATTTTTAAAAACCGCTCAACCGATTTCGACAAAATTTTAAAGGGACCACCTGGGAAGTATAACCCTTTCAAACAAAAAAGAATTTTTCAAATCGGTTTTGGCGTCTTCGAGTAATCGGTGAACATACATAAAAAAAAGATTCCGACGAATTGATAACCTCCTTTTTTGAAGTCGGTTAAAAATAAACTAACCACACATTAATGTGGAAAGGTGGAATAAACGGGAAAGTACCTAGCCCTGCAACTAAACTGACATATTGAACAGACTTTAAAGGTTTTGTTAAATAGGTTTTCTTAGCATCAAGGTCAAACCGTTTCTTATTAAGTTCTCGTTAACTTGAATTCTTTCAATTTGTAGGATTAATCTTCAGAGAAATTTCCAGCGAAAATCGCGTCTTTGAACTAATTTAACCTTACTTTAACCGCTTGGTGTGCAACTGCCCCTTAGAAGAAATTAATTCCCTTACGTACCGCTTGCGCTGATAATATAGTTTCATAATACAGTAGGCTATAATAACAGATTCGGAACACCAAAAGACCATGTTCTGTAGAAGTAAAATGGCCCATTATCTTTTAGGATGTAACCATACGCGCGTTTAGGAACCTTATCTCCCAATTCAAGTCGACTTAAAGCGGCCCCTTTTATTCCTGAAATCCCTCGTCCCTTAAAAATGATAATACGGTATATTTAAATTAATTTTCTTATCACGAGATCGGTACACATTGCACCCCAGTCTCCCCTCACAGCGCTGTAAGATCAGAGTTAACGAGTGATCCCATTCTCGCCCGCTCTCCCCGCCCTTAGTTGATTAAAACACGGCTATATTAAGATGGTTGTCGGCACGATTCTGAATTTGTAAGTGTTTTTTGCGAGATGAAAAAATTAAATTATACAATGTTGAGTTTTATTTGCGGACTCTGCTTACATAATTGGTACGTATAAAGCGTGCTTTGAGTTTATTTTGCAAGGTAAATTGGTGTTTCATAATTGTTTTATCCTTTGCAGCTGCTGCTGTTAGATATTTGAAATCAAGGTGTTCCAAGGTGCTCAAACAGTGACGTCACACCGGCGGCGTGGGGTAGCGTTGGAAGGTGCCCGACGTTAGTGGACAGACGATCTCCAGCAAGTTGTTAGTTTCTAGTTGTAAGTTTCTAGTTGCTAGTTGCTAGTTGCTAGTTGCTAGTTGCGGAACAGGCAGCACAAGATCATATTTTATGGCGATCCTTTAAGAGACCTCTGATCCGGCATATCTATCAGTAAACATCTATCGATGGAGATGATAATGGAGACGAGTTGAAGCCCTAAAATTACACTCAGTATACCTACTGAAACTTTTTTCACCGGCTTTGAAAAGAAAAATTATCAACTGATACAATATAAATATTATTATAAATAGTATTACAATTTACATGCTTTAAATTATGTTTCTTGCTTAGTTCTATGCTTTATATTGTTTAAATGGATAAAATAAAATATTATATAATTTTTTTTAAATTGGTTGTCTGTAAAGTCGGTTTACGGACGATAGTTTTACGTGATAATGTTATAAAGAAACATTGACGATGACTGGCGGGCAGCGGCGGGCGCTCTCTAGTCACAAGATAACGCTTGGGCCGATCGTGCCTATATCTATCGCTTGTTCCGCGCTATCGCTTGCACGTGCTTGCACGCTCAGGCTCAGGCGGGACGTGACACTATTTTATGCGTGTAGCCGATGTTCATCAATTTATAAGACGTTATCACGTCAAAAAAAAAACTACATAAATGATTATTATTTCACTTTATAAGTGATGCCAAGTTCAAGTGATTCAAATTGGTTCTATGTTAATACCTATGATGTAAAATGATAAGCTTTTTCTTTGTACTTTACTTTTCCAAATAAATGTAAAGGAACTGTCAAAACTGCACAAATTGATCACTGCATAAACCCAAATTAGGGTACTTACCGTAGTACCAGTAGGGCAACCGGTAGTACCACGGGAGAATTTTATTGCCCGTGGTACTACCGAGACATCCATGTAAAGGTATACCTATTCAAACTATCTTTTCTAGGTGATGAACGTTCGCAACTCGGTTGCGGTAACACAATTTATTCCCAAAATTGCCACTCCGTTACTATGCGGCGCTCGGCGCGCGCTCGGCGCGTTTAATTTTCCATCCTCGCTCGATGCTGAGACAAGCAACTTACCAAGTGCGAAATTAATAAAGGAGTAACTGAAAACTTGGACGGAGCTTAGGTCGGCGAAAGCAAGCCGTCTCTGAGCTAAAGTCACGTTAAAATTGAACGTACCACTGCATCTTCACTTCACATAGATGAGATCACAGTCACAAAAACAGTTGTCCAACGGAGGCCTTAAGACAAAGCAATCATGAGGGGTGATAGGGGCTAGATTTGCAAGGGCATAAGCTGAACTTGACCCTTAATATTCTCCCCCCCCCCCTCCCCCCACAAGCGGAAAGCTTGTGTTAGGGGTTTTTACGACAATAGTGCAACCCAGCCGTCGACCTTTCCAAGTTTCCGCACCATTGGGTTATTGAGGCTTTTAATATGTCCGACATATCCGGGTAGAAAGGATTTTTTTTATTGGCACATCCTCGCCTATGTGGACCGACCACATCAGACGAGTTGCAGGAAGCTGCTGGATACAGGTTACGCAAGACCGACACCTGTGGAAGTCCACACAAGAGACCTTTGTCCAGCTGTGAACGACTATTGCTTGATAAAGAAGAAAGCTACCTATGCAATTACCCAAATTTAATCAGCGCTGTTTATAAACAACATAATTATTTAATTATAATAAGTTCACAGCGCTTGCTTATGTTAGTAAGGACAACGGTCAGAAGAGTACTTGAAAATACACGTTTCATATTAATAGCATTAACTATTACAATTGAATGATGGATGGATGAATTCATCATTCATTCATTTAACGAAATCATTCATCATTAATATTTTAATGGCACTATTTTGGGAGACGAAACCATTTCGTTGCGGATTTCCGCGTTTGCGTTGGATATACCTACAAAAACATGCTGATTTTCATAGCTCATAAAGGTCGTGACTTGTTTTTTTTAGGGTTCCGTACAAAATGGTAAAAGTGGAACCCTTATGGTGCTACTTTCTCCATCCGTCTGTCCGTCCGTTTGTCACAGTCAATTATTATAGTAACTATGATATTGACATGGGAATAATTGACCATTTTATTGGCCCAACATCATTGCAACAAAGAATAATCGTTTTTTTAACCGACTTCCAAAAAGGAGGAGGTTCTCAATTCGGCCGGTATCTTTTTTTTTTTTTTCTATGTATGTCCACCGATTTCTCCGGGATTACTGGACCGATTCGCGTGATTTTTTTTTATCGACAGAGGATGTTTGCGAAATGGTCCCATAAAAATGTTCACCTTCTACTCCTCAAGCCTGATGCTGCAGAGATATTGTTCACCTAAAATAAAGAGATTTAGGAAATGTCGATTACGAATTATTATTGTAGGTAACAAGTATGGACTACATCATGGAGCTCCAGGTCCTAGCTCCTCAATCATAGGATACTACACTTAAAAGCTTAAAATAAAAATTCTTTTCAAAAAACCGACTTCTAACGCCACTACAAAGTATAAAAATAATTTTAGTTTGTCCACGTTTGTTGAAGTCGGGCGGGCCTAAAATACAAACTATGAAACAGACTCGCGATGCTCGCTCGACTTCTACAAACGAGTCTCTCATATTGTGTAGCGTCGCGCATCGGTTTCATAGTTTTTATTTAGGCTCGCCCGACTTCAACAAACGTGGACAAACTAAAATTATTTTAATACTTTGTAGTGGCGTTAGAAGTCGGTTTTTTGAAAAGAATTTTTTTTTAGTAAAGGGTGAAAATCGGGGGTTTGAAATTTCAAAGTAAGATCAAGTACGAGTATCCGGCGGGTACTCGATTTGTCAGGCCAATGAATAATTATAATATGGGCTAACGAAATCCGAAGAGTTTAATAGTTACGCGATAGCAAGAGGTAACTTCTAGATGAAAACAACAGCAGGTAATAAGCGCTGTGCGACCTAAATTGCACTTTATTGTTTAGTAGCAAGAGTCACCATTTCATCATCATCATCATCATCATCATCATCTCAGCCTGCGGACGTCCACTGCTGAACATAGGCCTTTCCCAGAGAACGCCACCACACTCGGTCCTCAGCCTTCCTCATCCAGCCACTTCCCGCCACCCGCTTTATATCGTCGGTCCAACGTGCTGGAGGGCGCCCCACACTACGCTTACTAGTTCGCGGTCTCCACTCTAGAACTTTTCGGCCCCATCGGCCATCGCTTCTAGGACAAGCATGGCCTGCCCACTGCCATTTCAGCTTGCTAATGGTTTGGGCTATGTCGGCGACCTTGATTCTCTTGCGGATCTCTTCATTCCGAATCCTGTCCTTAAGAGAAATTCCTAACATAGCCCTCTCCATAGCTCTCTGAGTGACTTTAAATTTGTGGATCAAGCCTTTTGTTAGTGTCCACGTTTCAGCGCCATAAGTGAGGACGGGAAGGACACATTGATTGAAGACTTTCGTCTTCAGGCATTGAGGTATTGACGATGAGAAGACCCGACTTAATTTTCCAAATGCCGCCCAGCCCAGCCGTATCCTTCTGTTGGCTTCTTCGTCGAAATTGTATCTACCCAGTTGTATGATCTGGCCAAGGTAGTTGTACTCTGAAACAATTTCGATTGTTGACGTTTCAAACATTTTCGACGTTCACGGGTATCGGGACAACATGTTGATTGAACATAACCTTGGTTTTGTCCATGTTTACCCAAGACCAACTCGTCTGGAAGAGCAGCTTAGGCTATTCAGCATCTGTTCCAGATCTTCTGGAGTCTCTGCCAGGATAACCACATCGTCGGTGAACCACAGGTGTGAGATGTATTCCTCATTTATATTAAAGCCTCGTCCTGTCCAGTCCAGCGTTTTGAAGAGGTCTTCTAGAGCACTATTAAACAGTTTTGGGGATATTACATCCCCCTGTCTAACCCCCCTTCTCAAGTTTATTGGTTTTGTTTGCTGAGACTGTACTTGGACGGTCATTGACGCAGTATCGTAAATACATCGCAGCACCTCGATATAACGCCAAATGACTTGGCATCTCTGCAGTGACTCCAGAACAGCCCAAGTTTCGATTTACATAAATGATTTTGCGGACTGAATCTTCTATACCTGTCATCATCATGAGCAACTCAATAAGGTCTTGATACTGGACGAGAGCATGATAGCCTAGTGGTTACGATTGTGGTCTCCTATTCGGGGGGTCGCAGGTTCGATCCCAGGTATTCGATTTCTACGATTTATACAATAGATTTTCGAAGTTAAGTACGTTTAAGAATCTTCGCGCACTTGTATCATAATGTACTATTATGATACAAGTGCGCGAAGTTGGTCATTACAGTCGAGGCGGTATTGCACAGCCCTAGCCGCAAGGCGAGGGCTGTAATAGAGCCAAGACTGTAATGAACAAAGCACACGCGTATCATACGACGTTTTTCAACACACTTGCGAGGAAAAAACAATTAGGTAGGTATAAAATACATTTTAATTATTAAAACAATTATTGAAAGTACAATTACTAAATGTTTGCACAAAATGGCGCGGAGGTTTATTTTTTCGCGCGCCGTATCTTTGGTTGAATAACTATGCGCGCGCAGGTTAAGTCCAGAGGCACCGAACACCGCCATTCAGCCACAATATATTAAACTAAATAATTATGTATTTCTTATAAGAATTTACGGTAATTAATGATTTAAAATATTGTATTTTTTAAATGCTTTAATAGATAATTAGATGAAGTATAATCTTATCTTATCAGATTTTGAATACAACAAGTTTATTTATTTACAAAATAATAAATCTTTTGGTAACAACCTCTTTACGGATATTAAAAAAAAAGTGGAATAAGAAAAACACTATGTAGTGTGTAATAAACCGCATTCCGGGCGTAAGACCAAAGAAAAAATAGCAACTTTACGAGCAAGTGTGTTGAAAATTAAATATCACATGCTTTAACGGTTTAAAAGGAAAACATCGTGAACATCGCAGTAAACCTGTACACCTGAGAGTTCTCCATAATGTTCTCGAAGGTGTGTGAAGTCCGCCAATTTGCATTGGGCCAGCGTGGTGGACTATGGCCTATAACCCTTCTCTGAGAGGAGACCTGGCTCAGTAGTGAGCCAATGATGGGTTGATAACGATGACGACGACTGGACGAGAGAATCTGTCTCCTCTCAGAGAATGGTTAAAGGCCATAGTCCACCATGCTGGCCCAAAGCGAATTGGCGGACTTCACACACCTTTGAGAGCATTATGGAATACTCTCAGGGGTGCAGGTTTCCTTACGATGTTTTCCTTTACCGTTGAACCATGTGATATTTAACTGCTTAAACACGCATAACTCCGAAGAGTCAGAGGTGCGTGCCCGGGACCGAACTACGACCCTGCGAACAGGAGACCACAGTCCTAACCACTAGGCTATCACTACTTCACTTCTGTACGACAGAATAAGTAATAATGTATACTGTGGTTAAACCAAGAATCTCAGACCCTCGAAAATCAGGGCAAAGTCTGAACTAGGCTATTACCGCCTTGCCAATAGTTGCAAATATTTATTGTACGAGAAAAGTTTTTAAAGTTCTCTCGCACAACTCATTTATCAGTGGGTTTCTAGTTGAGCGGTTATAACTACTCGTATTTACAAAGAAACAATCTAGAGTTCCGAGAAAACAAACAAATAGTTTTAGTGCGGTAACGACTTGGTTCTCTAGCTATTTGATCTTAATAATTTCTTCGTGGCTCTTTAACTGAATGTAGTTGAAATGGTTACTACGCATTTTCTGAAATGATACCTACTAAAATTTATGTACCACTTTAAATGTTAATCTATTATAATAATTACCTTTGCACTTTGCACCTTTTTTGGATATTTCATAATATTTTGTTTCCATACTTTACGTCAATGTGTCTGGTGAAGAAAGTTTTGACCGAACATTTTTCCGAACTAAGACATTATTAAGCTTATAAGAGTTTAGGTAAAAACACCTATGTTGTCGTATCATACAGATTTTAAAGTTTTGGCTGATTACAGCAAAAGAATTGAATGAACTACCTACAAATCATCCTCCTATTCATACATAGATACAAAGATGATAGATAAACACCTACTGGTACCCTTTGAAGACAAAAAGTAAAGAAAGCCATTGCGAAAGTCGCGAGTGTGATCGTTTGTAAATAAAAGAAACTGAACGCCTAGGTCCTTACATAGCAAACTAAATGTAATTAAAATGCAATTAACAGGAATATTAGACTTAAAATTAATAAAATTGCTCTGGTGCCTTAAAAGATTAAAATGAGTAGCATTAAATAGCAGGTATGTATTATTATTCATGAATATAATAAATTCAAATTCGATCATGAGTTTGAAAAACATTGCGTTATTATTTGAGCATTGGTACCTACAAGTATATATTATTAATTATTAGTTCATAAATCATAATCAATGAACTGGAACTTTAATGACATGAGTTCTGCCCGCATTGGTTCATCCAGCAAGCATGCTGCTTACATTTACTGGGTAGGTACTTAAAGCACCTAACTTACAAAAATAATCCAAACACTGTTCCAAGTCCAAGGGAACTCCAATAATAACAAGAACATATTTCTTTCAAAATTAATACCCCGAGGGAACCATTAACAATGATATATAATATAAAAGATTACCCAAACCCAGAAGCCGTAATACTTTCCACACCATTGACGGTAACACGAGCGCACAAGTGTTAGAATATTGCCTTTGAGGCTAACAAGCAGGAAAATTCCTAGTCATTGATACCGTATACCCGAATAGTGGCGCGCCTTGTAACTCGTTAAAAGTATATCTTCTATGACCGACCGTTCCAACTTAGAATATCGTTAATTTTAAAATTTAGTAAACGATAGAATAGAATAGAAAATTCTTTATTGCACGACAAGAAATGAAGGTTGATACACAAGAAAAAGAAAATTAATACAAGATGCAAAGGCGACCTTATTGCAAAAGCAATCTCTTCCAGGCAACCCTTGTCTGGAGAGGAAAAACGTCAAAGAAGAAAATGGGATAGTGCAAGCTAAGATCGAGGAAAGTTAAAACATGTTATTGTAATCCAAATATATCAAATATTGATACCGATAAATATTATAGACTATAGTAACGATGTTAAATTTTTTTTTTGTTTGCAAAAGCAATTATTCCAGGCAACCCTTGTCTGGAGAGGAAAAGCGACAAAGAAGAAAATGGGATAGTGCAAGCTAAGATCGAGGAAAGTTAAAACATGTTATTGTAATCCAAATATATCAAATATTGATACCGATAAATATTATAGACTATAGTAACGATGTTAAATTTTTTTTTGTTTGCGAAAGCAATTATTCCAGGCAACCCTTGTCTGGAGAGGAAAAGCGACAAAGAGGAAAATGGGATAGTGCAAGCTAAGATCGAGGAAAGTTAAAACATGTTATTGTAATCCAAATATATCAAATATTGATACCGATAAATATTATAGACTATAGTAACGATGTTAAATTTTTTTTTGTTTGCAAAAGCAATTATTCCAGGCAACCCTTGTCTGGAGAGGAAAAGCGACAAAGAAGAAAATGGGATAGTGCAAGCTAAGATCGAGGAAAGTTAAAACATGTTATTGTAATCCAAATATATCAAATATTGATACCGATGAATATTATAGACTATAGTAACGATGTTAAATTTTTTTTGTTTGCAAAAGCAATTATTCCAGGCAACCCTTGTCTGGAGAGGAAAAGCGACAAAGAAGAAAATGGGATAGTGCAAGCTAAGATCGAGGAGAGTTAAAACATACTATTGTAATCCATTATAATATATCAATATTGATACCGACAAATATTATAGACTATAGTAACGATTTAATAATATATATTTTTTTAAACTTTGCAGAGTGAGCCTCTTCGTCACACATGGAGCTACTATCACTTTAATTTGTATTAAAATCAGTTTGAAGAACTCTTCTAAAGTAAAGCTTATGAGCTTACTTTGCTTTTTATGACCTTGAAAGGATAAAAAGTTTTCTATTAAGAAGGTACAGAGTTCTCCTTCATAAAGAACAGAAATGTACTGAAATCACCGTTCAGAGGCCCCTAAAATCAAATTCTCACTATCGGTTGAATTGACTTTATTTCGCCGGAATTCGATCCCCGATGCCGGATATCATTCCAATTACGACCTCGCTCGTTGTTAGACCCTTTACTAGTTGGCCGTAATATCGGGGTTACTGCGAATTTCGGGTGATTAATGGGTGCCTAGTGGATATATCTACCAGATACGGATATTTCTCGAAGAACAAAAGAAACAAACTTACAGGTATTATTAGCACTGTGTAAAAATATATTTTCATTATATTCGCTCTTTTTACCGCACAAGTGCTATTAAAGTATTACTGCACAGTTGGCCATGTAAAAAAAGCACTAGAAATCAAAATGCACCACATTTATTAAAAACTATAATTTTCAAACTGCTCTTTTAACGTAAATATTATATTTATGTATGTTACTATTATGGCATTTCATCCCATTTTTACCAAAAAAACCTAAATTTTATAGAACAACTAAGCAGAAGTAGATTTTCACTAACGTTTAAGGGATAGTTATCGCTACGGTTAATGTCTAGATATAGGTAGGTGACGTCTAACGCTAAGCGATTCTTAGAATTAAGGAATTGTTTAGATACCTCTAGATACATCGGGATTAATGAAATGGTAAAAGAACCAAGCGTAATACATATTATAAATGGACCGCAATGGTTTAAATAAATGTTTCGGCTCTCTTGAAAAACTGGAAAAAATTACTTCGGCCCAAATGATTTTAAGATTCAGCAAAATTGCCTATTGAGCGCTCTCTATTGAACTAAATACATTGTCCAATTGCTAATCTATATTGAAAAGAAAATATGAAAGACACAAAATATGCAAGATTGGAATCGAAACGACTCTTGTGAGGATTTACGTTCAATTCGCTGATTCAGCAAAAGGTATTATTGTACTAAAAGGTAAATAACCACTTGATAAATGAAACAAACATTACACACATCTATATGAAAGAGAGCAGTAGGTACGCGCCTTATAAAGACCTATAATAAATTATCACACGGCGTCGAAACCACAAACACCAGCACGAGAAAATTGTATGAAAAGCAAAAGTTTCGCATCTTTCGTTTATTTAGTCAAATAAAAAAACAAAAAATAAAACACAAAATCATCTTCATCGCCACCATTGCAATCATTATCATTTAGGTTTAACATGTTTAGTACCACTTAGATGAAGTTACTTAAATATTTTTTTTAATTAATAGTGGGATTTTTAAACTACCTAATTTCACGTTGATGAAGTCGCAGTTCAAAGCAAAGTTAATAAATCGTTAATTTCAAAAAAAATCTAAAAAAACTCATTAATTCCTTCAGTTTAACGTTCAAATAGACTGAACAAATTATTATTATTATGTGATTTACCGTGATTTAGTAGTCCAGTTACTCGAAAGTCACAGCGAATAGTTCACGGGGCTTTGTTGCGTGATAGACCCTTTACAAGTTCACCGTAATATCGGGAATTCTGTGGATTTCGGGTGATTAATAGCTGGGTACCTTGTGGCTATAAGGGATATTTATATTTGGAGAACGTAAGAAGTTTTATAGGCAACATAATATGTAGGTATCTTACTGTGATATCTACTAATATTATAATTGCGAAACTGTGTCTGTTTATTGATTTGTCCTTCAATCACGCAGCAACGGAGCAATGGATCAACGTGTTTCTTGCATTGGTAATAAAATGAAAATTTTCAACCCTTTTCGACTCAGAATTATGCACTGAATGTCTGGCTTCAGTTTAACAAGCATGTGACATGCTTGTTAAACTGAAGCCAGATTATATATTTATATATTATATATTTATATATTATTATATATTTATATATTTATATCACCCTGTATTTAACTTTTTATGTGTATTTTGATGAAAGGAAGAGAGAGGATTTCACTCGCACCCGTTAAAGCACTACATTTCAGTATAAAATAATTAATACACAAATGATTTTTTTAAAGAGCAAGCACGTATACTTTGCTGATTTTTCATTAGAGAAACGGTATGCTGTAGCAGTGCTGAAAGTATCTAATCTATTATGGAATAAAAAGAACCAAAAATGCAGTTAGGTAACCCAAAACCATGTGAGTAATTTATTCATCGACAAAGTACTAGAATAGCAACTTCGCATTGGAAAATGCAGCTTTGTCGACTCGTCAGACCTATTAGATGGACAGATGACACCAAACATGTTGCAGTCATAAACTTTACACAAACAACAAAATACTATGTTAGCGGGAGCTCCTCAAGAGTTATTAGTCCAGCAGTGGACGTATAATGACGTCAACATCTTCATGAGTAAATATAGGTTCGCAAATTCGCATTAACTTTTCCTACACCCTTACTCATATTATAAATGCGAAAGTGTTTGTTTGTTGGTTTGTTGGTCTGACCTTCAATCACGCAGCAATTGAGCAACGGACCGACGTGATTAATAGGTATAGTTCATACCTATCGGTATAGTTCAGGACACAAAGAATGACAAAGGCTACCTGTTATTCCAGAAAAATAGAGGGCTCCCGCGGGATTATAGTTCTTGCAATTCACGAGGGCGACTGACTTATGGTTGTGGGTGTGTCGTATCTGTATAAGTGTGAGAGAGCGCAATGCTAGCGCCTGCCCGCTCCCACCTAGGCTTTGACAGGCACGCACACTTATGCAATGTGCATGTACACGAAGTAACCACAAGTAAAGCTCACTCGCCTTTGTGAATTGCAAAAACTGTATTAAAAACATGACTCTAGCAGAAGCTACTCGTAATATTTTATATTTTTATTCTTTCCTTTATTGCTTAAATTCAAGTAAAAAATTCCTTACAGAAACATAATTGTGACGCATTTGTTACACACCAGCGAGCGAAAATTTTATAAATAAAACATCAACACGCCCAATTACTCGCATCAAAGGGTAAATCTTCCGTTAACTCAATCCGAAACATAACAAAAGATTTACGGTTTTCACCCAAATTCGTTCCAAATCCCCATGAAAGAGGGATCCATTCATCGAACTTGCCAGAGCCATTTGTCGTCTCCGGCGTGCGTTTTAAACAAGAAAAGTTTTTATTGTCCATTATATTGCACGGGGCCTTGGGAATCATACGTGACTGACATGCTCCTTCAAATTTTATTACGATTAAGCTTAGTTTAAATTTTGACAGCTATGAATTTTTTAGTGCCAATTTAAGTACCAAACATACGCGACGTTCAACCGTCAGTAATACAAAAACGGGCAGTGCGTCAGAACTCTTCGGTTAAACATTATTAGGTGCTGATGAAGATGGTACTGTGCAAGTTCAACACTCATGAACACATAGGTAACCAATGGTCACCTATGTATTCATGAGTATACATACATATACAAGTGGTTGTTTACAAGTACATGTTTGTGGTGCTGTAGGACGAAACATGTGGACCGACTTAAATGATACACCTATTCAGTGGATACAAGTTAAAATCGATCCACGCGTTTCGTAAGTTAATGACAATAAATTATTGTAATCTTGCAAGTTTCACAAACCTTACCAGAATGTTGAAAAAACAACAAGTTGCCGCCTAGACGACATATTGAGACAAACGGGACAAACCAAGTCGATTGGCTATGCCAAGTACGGTGTCAATGTCTTTTAAAATCATATTAAGGTCCCGTTTTAAATACTGTCTGCGCAGGTTATTGCATCGTTCTTCCTCTGTAGTTTTCCGGAGTTATTTGGCAGAGTATTCCATAACTGAACAGCAAAATGCTGTAAAACTTGCCGCAAAATTTGTTATGTTTTCAGGGAGTCAAAAACGTGACCCCCGTTCCGGAAATCAGTTTAATTGATTCATCATCATCATCATCCATAGCCTATAACAGTCCACTGCTGGACTAAAGGCCTCTCCCAAGGGGAGGGTTTGCCCATTATCACCACGCGGGGCAGACGGGTTGGTGATCGCAGTAGATGGTAGTAGTAGCACAGAGGATGCTGCTGCCCGTTCTCCGTTATATTCCCTTAGTCGCCTCGTACGACACCCGCGGGAAGAGGAGGGGTTAACTGATTCGGATACCAACAATAAAAAACAATATCAGCGAAAACAGTCCGTGATAATAAAGGAAATCAGAAAATAGAGTTTCACATTCTCGCTAACCCTATAAAATTTACGTATAAAGTTCATTTTACTCGTTTAAAAACAGAAGGCGGTGTTTGTTTGCAAATCAAATGCCAATATCAGTCCCGATCGATACAAGCGGCTTTAATATATTTGCATAATAGGATTTTCGTTTGGGACGCCACCGAGTTGCGAAATGTCTAAGCAAATGTTTTGTTTCGAATTCGGATCGGACATTGTTATAAATTGGATTTTATTTCCTTTCCCTTTCAAATTTTAGGGTTTCAAACTGTTATTTGATATTCTATTTGGTGGCTCGTCGGGGCTATCGTCGAGGCGGTGATAGTCTAGTGGTGGTCTAGACTTTCTGTTTCGGGAGGTCTGAGGTACGATCCCAGATGCATACCGTGCATTTTAAGAATTCAAATACACGTACAATTTACGTAAACGGGTGACCGAGCTTAGCTCGGTTTTATTTTTTGGTAAATCGTGTTTTTTTGAAATTACTTCCCTTTATGTGTTTGTCGGAAATTGTTATTAAGCAACAATATATTGCTTAACAACGCCATCTATTGTCAAGTAGCTGTAGTGTTGCTGCGTTGGTAAAACAGTTCGAAAATAGGATCAAAATATTTGCACAATGTCGGTTATAAAAGTAATGTAATTACTAACGTATTCTTTTTTAAGCTCGGTCGTGAATTAGATGCGTTCATGAAGGGGGGGGGGGGGGGGGGGAAGTAATAGTTTTTCCACAAAAGAAATTTCAATTTAATTTTTTGAATTTAATTTAATTTTTATTATTTGTTGTTATAGCGGCAATAGAAATACAAAATATGTGAAAATTTCAACTGTCTATCTATTACGGTTTACGAGATACAGGCCGCTGACAGACGGACGGACAGCGGAGGCTTAGTAATAGGGTCCCGTTGGCACCCTTTGGGTACGGAACCCTAAAAAGGGAAAAAAATAATCATGTGGACTCGAACCGGGGTCGTCTGGTTTCGGGACCGCCCGTTCCCACCTGAGCTATTCAAACCTCGAAAATGGTGGCGAAATTTACCTTCGTATTCAAATGAAATTGTAGGGGTTTTTCATTGCCTGAAAACACGGATAAAACGACGTTTTCAAAAAATGATACCTAGCTAGATCGATTTATCGCCCACGAAACCCCTTGCATACTCAATTTCATGAAAATCATTGGAGCCGTTTCTGAGATTCAGATTATATAATATGTATATTTGTAACAAGAATTGCTCGTTTAAATTAAAATATGTAATATAATACAAGAGATATAAATATAAATGGAAAGTTTATTATAATTTATGGCTCAAGCAGCAGAAAATATAAAAATAAAATTGGACAATACAAAAAAATCGGCCAAGTGCGAGTCGGGCCTCGCTCTTTTAGGGTTCCGTTAAAAAAATTAAATTAAAATAATTCCATGTACCCATGGAAATATTTCACTTAATTTATTTTTTTTAATTTAACAAGAAAAGGTTAGAAATGTTGTATTGTCTAGACAATTTTCTTTTGTCTAGACAATACAACATTGTAAAGTCGACATCTCCTGAGGATGCTCCGGTGTCGGGGCGAAACGTGCGTCGAGAGTAGTGTAAAAGTCTTGTGTGGTGTTGCATGTGAGTGGTGGTGGCATTGCTTGCTTGGGAACTTGGCTTTTTTGCTTGGCTGGGTAGGTGAGTGGTGCTTAGCTTTTAATTGCATGTTTGACCATACAGATTTTTTCTGTTGGCGGATATAGCAAAATAATTCTAACCTTTTCTTGCTAATCATGAACTTCCGCAAAGTAACGCCTGCTTATATCCAATATTTTTTAATATAATTTAATTTTTATTATTTGTTGTTATAGCGGCAATAAAAATACAAAATACGTGAAAATTTCAACTGTCTATCTATTACGGTTAACGAGATACAGGTCGCTGACAGACGAACGGACGGACAGCGGAGGCTTAGTAATAGGGTCCCGTTGGCACCCTTTGGGTACGGAACCCTAAAAACGAATGAGTGCTTTAGCAGTTTAGCTCATTAGGTAAACATGTGTACGAGTGCCAATTTTTTCAGAACATTTTCAGAACGCTTAATTATTCCTCAAACGTTAATCGCCCTTAAACTCATATTATTTTATCAAAAAGTAAAATTAAAAATTTAAAAAACCCCCCCGACACAAAAAATAATCTCTAAAAACTAACAAATAATATTTTATACCTATATATAATAATTATCGTCACATATATTATGTAAGTTCAAATATTTTTATTTTCCAAGTGTCGTCGTCGCGTCGCGGGACCGCTAAAGTTTATAAAGTATTTTTCCAACAGCTAATTAATTATTACGAATTACATTTAGGTACGAGCGATCTTAAGTTTCATGCATATATAGTCTACGCTCTACGTAATGCCGACGGACAGACGACGTTGACGGTTGTGTCGATTTTGCGAATTTTTCGGAGTAAATTCTTTTGTTGCAATCTGCGACTACACCTGTTTTTCTCACTTAGCGGTCCCCCGACGCGACGACGACACTTGGAAAATAAAAATATTTGAACTTACATAATATATGAGACGATAATTATTATATATAGATATAAAATATTATTTGTTAGTTTTTAGAGATTATTTTTTGTGTCGGGGGAGTTTTTAAAATTTTTTATTTTACTTTTATTTAGTCCTTTTTAAAGTAGGTATAAATATTAGGAAGGTATTTATAGTGATTTGTTAGCGCAGTGGTAATTGAGCCTAATTGATCCCATTGAATTACCCACCTTCGAAATCTAAACCTTACTCTAACATGTCATATTTAAAGTCATGGTTACCTTACCATGTTCTTTCAATATCATTGAAGTAATACGGTACCTTTCGAATCAATAGGACATATGGAAGGTAGTCAGATCACCTCATCAACTATTAAAGAGCTGATGATCTTCAAACGGCTGATCAGGTCATGGTTACCTTAACATATACTTTCAATATCATTGAAGTAACACGGTACCAAATTTCGAATTGATAGGACATATGGAAGGTAGTCAGATCCCCTCATCAACTATTAAAGAGGTGATGATCTTCAAACGGCTGATCAGGTCATGGTTACCTTACCATATACTTTCAATATCATTGAAGTAACAAGGTACCAAATTTCGAATCGACAGGACATATGGAAGGTAGTCAGATCCCCTCATCAACTATTAAAGAGTTGATGATCTTCAAACGGCTGGTCAGGTCATGGTTACCTTACCATATACTTTCAATATCATTGAAGTAACACGATACCAAATTTCGAATCGATCGGACATAAGGAAGTTAGTCAGATCCCCTAATCAACTAGAAAAGAGCTGATAATCTTCAAACGGCTGAACAGATTTTCATGAAACATGGCTAAGAACACTCGGGATAAAATTATCTATGACACAAAAAAAAACTAAACGAAAATCGGTTCATCCGTTTGGCGGCTACGCTACCACAGACAGATACACAGATACACAGATACACAGATACACAGATACACAGACAGACACGTTAAACTTATAACACCTCTCTCTTTTTGCGTCGGGGGTTAAAAATATATTCTAATTGATGGCATTATGCAGCGTTACGAGTATGTACTCGTAGCATCAATTTTCATATTTGTGTTATCATACTTATTTATTTTATACGAGAGGAGTAATTACAACACTTCATAAAACAATAATATTGAATTGAACAAGTTGATTACATTTTCAATTTCATTAGGTTATGAATGCATTATAAATATGTAACATCCAGCTGCCGAGTGAATTTTAATTAATAAATTTAAATTTTAGTTCATAAATTCACTTAAAATGAATTTCATGCAGAAACTGAAGCATTTGTACTATAATTTTAAAGTTATGGTACTATGAACTGAATTTATATGTTTTAATAAGTATGTATATATATGCAAATTTTAGAGCTTATAAATACTTATTTACGAGACGATTAAGGTTTTATGGTGTCGTTAGGCAAAGGTTAAAAATATGTTTGAGTACTTCTATTGTTGCACACCTATACGTGTTGACGCACGTCCAAAGATAGACTGGCAGAAAATGCATAAAATTCCGCTTTTTTATTCACTTTACTGCACATTATAAAAGTAATACTGTGCAATAAAGTGAGTAAAAAGGCTTTTGTGAAACGCGCTATGGCTAGTTAGGTAATACCACTGTATAAGGAGGTAATGTATGGACCGGCGAAACTTGTCTCGATGATATTCTCGCGGGTAAGACTTGGGTAAAAGGTCCACACCCTCGTCTACAGCTTCGTCTACGGTTTTGTTAACAGCTCGTCTACATCTTTATCTACGGACCTTTCGCATCAACAGAACAAGGGCATAATTGCAGGTTTTGCAATTTTACAGGAGAGCCATTTTAAGTTTTTTTTTTTTTGGCAAAATAGTCTTGTTCTGTTGATGTTGCTTTTAAATAATTCTCCTTTGTTTGAAATAAACTTTAATCTTCAAACATTCAAGGCATGTTATTTTAAAAAAAAATTAAACCTTTACTTTTTTTTTATTTATTTCTTTTTCATGATTATCGTCATCAGTAGATTCATCGACAATTCAAAAGCACTTGTAAAAGTTTATTTGATAAAAAGTATTTCTATTCTATTAGACAGGTGTGCAATATGGTATTTTACTCCTAGTGAGAAATAATCTAAAAATATATAAATAAGAGTTTAGGCATTATGAAATCGGGAAGTGGAAGTTTCAGTTCACAAAATTATAAAATAAATTTTATATTTTACTAGCTGATGCCCGCGACTTAGTCCGCGTGGATTAAGTTTTTTAAAATCCCTCGGGAACTCTTTGATTTTCCGGGATAAAAGTAGCCTATGTCACTCTCCAGGTCCTCAACTATACCCATGCAAAAAATCACACCGATCCGTAGCCCTGTTGCAGCGTGATTGAAGAACAAACCAACAAACACACTTTCGCATTTATAATATTATTAGTAAGGATTTCAAAGTTTTCACTTTTTTATCTATGCTACAAATATGCTAAACTTCACGTCATTAAGTCTGTAGTCTATATAGTTCATCCGCTCAAATAGTTTGCAGTACAAGTACACGGTATTTTGGAAACTATGCGAAAATAAATAAATACATTACTGAATCATTTAGTACCATCTTTATTTAACTTTTTTTAGAGCAATGAAAAACAGAAAATCAAAATACTGGTAGTATTAGATCTAAAAAATCACTTTACATACATATACTATCATCATAATACAGCACACAAACATTATGCGCGACGCACTAAAGTACACAGTGGGTCACAAAAATCGCACTGCCTTCGCCTAAATTGTAACACTTTTGACTAACGATATAAAATAATAGAGAGATAAACAAATACCTATAAATGAGATGAGAAGTGAAAATTAAATTTATTCAATTTTATGAAACAAACAGTTTATCCGGGTCTCTTTTAAATTCCAAACGCTGACAAATAAAAAGTAATAACATAATATATTATTCATACAATCCGTCGATATTACTTTTGAGTGCCAATATTTCGAGGAAAGCAATGAAATTTAGAATTCCATTACGCAAGAAGAGTAGGTAAATATATATTTTTTGGAAGTGACAAGCAAATGTTTTGGTACTCGAATATTGCCATCGTAGGGACGCGTTTACATATCGACGGATCGCCTGGATCTTCGAATTGTTGGGAACATTTCATTTTACTGTTATTTTTACTTCAATACTACCAATATTTTACATTTTTATTGTTAGTTAATGACGTAGACCGCGCGCCGTTTCTTTTTCCGAATGACCTCCAAAATGAAACAAAACCATTTTGAAACGGCGCGCCGCCGTTTCAAAATGGTTTTGTTTCATTTTGCCGCGGTGGCGGTTCTTATTTCTATAAGATTTTTTAGACATTTTCATCATAACGCAAAAAGGAATATAAAAAAAGCCGGCCAAGTGCGAGTCGGACTCGCGCACCGAGGATTCCGTACTCCAAAAGTAAAAGTAAAACGATAATATTATATTAATTTGCTTATTTATCGTTAACTTTCTTTGTAGAGGTTTATTGCTAATATAAAAAAAACTATGCTAGTTAGAGCATTGGTTTTATTTTTCCTGTAAAATATACATAAACCTCTATTGACCATAATTATTTCAGATTTTTCGATTGGTAAACTTCGGAGATAAGGGGGGGAACGGTATTTTTTTCGACATTTTGGCCGATTACTCAAAAACTATTATATATAGAAATAAATAAAAAACTGTTTTAGAATGCACAAGTAAAGGCCTTTCATACGATACCCCACTCGGTATAATTATCTTACTTTGAAATTTCCAACCCCTGATTTTCCCCCTTTTTTAATTAAACTAAAATAATTTTCGCGTTGATTTTATTTTTTCTGTAAAATATATATAAACCTCTATTGCCCATAATTATTTCAGATTTTTCGATTGGTAAACTTCGGAGATAAGGGGGGGGAAACGGTATTTTTTTCGACATTTTGGCCGATTACTCAAAAACTATTATATAAAGAAATAAATAAAAAACTGTTTTAGAATGCACAAGTAAAGGCCTTTCATACGATACCCCACTCGGTATAATTATCTTACTTTGAAATTTCTAACCCCTGATTTTCCCCCTTTTTTAATTAAACTAAAATAATTTTCGCGTTGCTTTTATTTTTCCTGTAAAATATACATAAACCTCTATTGACCATAATTATTTCAGATTTTTCGATTGGTAAACTTCGGAGATAAGGGGGGGGAACGGTATTTTTTTTGACGTTTTGGCCGATTACTCAAAAACTATTATATATATAAATAAATAAAAAACTGTTTTAGAATGCACAATTAAAGCCCTTTCATACGATACCCCACTCGGTATAGTTATCTTACTTTGAAATTTCAAACCCCCGATTTTCCCCCTTTTTTAATAAAACTAAAAATAATTTTCGATTTTTCTTTATTCCAATGATGTTGCGCCACTATTATACACAACTATGCCAAATTTCATGTCGATAGCTTTAATAGTTACTGAAATAATCGACTGTGACAGACGGACGGACGGACGGACGGACGGACGGAGAAAGTCTCACCATAAGGGTTCCTTTTTTACCATTTTGGTACGGAACCCTAAAAAGGAGTTAGTTATAAAGAACCGTTTGTCGGTCTGCATGATATTGTGTGTTTGGACATCGTATAAATGGAGCAATCGATATTATCAATGTGATTTTTTATGTGATTTATTGTAAAGTATGGAAAGAGGTAGGTAGAACTGTATCAAAAATATATCATCATCTTGTCCTTGTCCCACGCTATGTGGGGTCGGCACAACTGTATCAATGTCATCCAGCTGCCCACAAGATAGTATAAAAAACTTATTACAATGTAATAGCTTCATAATAATATTGTAAAATGATTATTTTGAAAAGAGCAACTGCGGAGTTTCTTGCCGGCTCTTCTCTGCAGAATCCGCTCTCAGAACCGGTGGTAGAGTCATGACGTGTCATAAAAGCCACATGTTGGCCTGCGTGAAATGAATAATTTTGAATTTCGAATAATTTAATAAAAAAATATTTTTAAAAAACCGACTTCAAACTCCGGCGCCACTACAAAGTAGCCGGTATGATTTATTGTTGATATTTTAAAAACCGCTCGACTGATTTTGATAAAAATTATATAGTTAGTGTATGTCATTCGGGACCAAAATATTTTGTTCACAGGCGGCGTATATTGAATTCCTCGTTACGCTCAGGATTCTACTTTAAAATCCTTCACTTCGCTCTGAATTCAAAATAACGCCCTCGGGGAACAAAAAAATTTCAAAATTCTTTGGCCGCATAAAACATTTGTGTTATATGGGGCCAAAGAAGTTTTTTGTTCCCCGAGGGCGTTATTTTGAATTCAGAGCGAAGTGAAGGATTTTAACTATTAAAAAACCGACTTCAAACGCCTGTGCCACTACAAAGTATATTTATTGTTAATTTTTATAAGATGATTATTTTATTGTTAATTTTTTAAAAAGCGATCGACCGATTTCGATAAAATTTTAATGGGACCACCTGGAAAGTATACTCTTTAAAATAAAAAATGATTTTCCAAATTGGTTCAGGCGTCTTCGAGTAACCGGTGAACATACATAAAAAGAAGACTCCGACGAATTGAGAACCTCCTCCTTTTTTGAAGTCGGTTAAAAATAGGCGTATTCGGATAAACGTCACTCGACGTTGGAGAAACTAGTGGTCCGGAAGCCGGTAACATAAAAGTTCCCTCATAGTGGATTCGGAAATTTTGTATTCGAATTGATAGTAAAATAATAAACAGTACGTATAGCCGAAACAATGTTTAAAAAAAAATTTTTTTTTTCAAAAGTTCAAAAATGTTTTGCCGCTATCGCGGATATTGATTTTTTGCACTGTATTCCATAGATAAATTTTTTCCTCTCAGGAAATAAATTACGCAACCCACTTTTTTTTTCTAAAAAAACAAGAAAATTTCTATCGAATGCACTGCAAAAAGTCAACATCCGCGATGAATTTTTGAAATATTTTTTTTTACATTGTTACGGCTTTTCAAACCGAGCTTATTATAAACGTTTATAATTTAACGTTTATCTAACAATTCGACTACAAAATTTTCGTATTCACATGAGGGGACTTTCAATGTTACCGGCTCCTGGTTTAATATACCTATGAAAAACAAATGTAAATAGAAAAACTCGATGGGTTAGGTCGTATTATTATAGAGTTTCCATAGCCACCTTGCGGCTTCATCATCAGACCCTAGATATCATCTAGGACCAGAGTACTTGTGAGAAGAATCAAACGAGCTCAAACTCGATAGGGTTAAATTGTTTAATTACAAAGTTCCTATAGCCATCTTCCAGCTCCATCATCAAAACCTATATATTATCATCTAGGACCTGACTACTTGTCAAATTTATCAAAGGAGCCCAAACTTGATGAGGTTACATCTTTTTATTACAGAGTTCCGATTGCCATAATTAGATCAGCGACATGTCACGATAATATTATACCATTTTATCCGATTAAAATATACCTACATACAAAATTCATCTTGCAAGATTTGTCCTAAACATACATACGTACATACATCTATACTAATATTATAAAGAGGAAAGATTTTTTGTTTGTTAGTTTGCTTGTTTGTACCGAATAGGCTCTGTAACTACTGGACCGATTTTAACCAATTTTTCACCAATAGAAAGCTAATTTATCAGTAAGTAACATAGGCTAACTATAATTTATTTTCAAAAAATTAGAGATCTTTAAGAAAATTGCAATAATGTAACCCAAAGTAGCAAAATATTGCCTATAAAATGCATTATTTGGCGTGTGCTGAGAAAACTATTGATGATACATAAAAATTATGTACTACATGATTAAACTACTCATTATTTTCTACAAAAAAGTCTGGGAGGGAAAATATTATCTATCATATTTAAGTCACTATAGAAGCTTTTGTGTTCTAAAATTTAATTAGATCGCCTTTGTTATTGTAGTACGTACCTTACTAAACATATTATAAATGCCAAAGTGTGTTTCTTTGTTGGTTTGTCCGTCAATCACGCTACGGAGTGACGTGATTTTATGGATATGTGTAGGTATAGGTATAGGTATGAAGCAGTGATAGCCTCGTGGTTAGGACTGTGGTCTCCTATTCGGGGGGTTGCAGGTTCGATCCCGGGTACGCACCTCTGACTTTTCGGAGTTAAGTGCGTTTAAGCAATTAAATATCACTTGCTTCAACGGTGAAGGAAAACATCGTGAGGAAACCTGCACACCTGAGAGTTCTTCAAAATGTTCTTGAAGGTGTGTGAAGTCCGCCAATTCGCATTGGGCCAGCGTGGTGGACTATGGCCTATAACCCTTCTCTGAGAGGAGACCTGCGCTCAGTAGTGAGCCGTTGATGGGTTGCTAATGATGAATGATGATGAGGTATAGGTATAGGTAGGTATGGGTTTGAGAACCTGGAGGGTGACAAAGGCATCCCGGAAAATTAAAGAGTTCCTGCGGGATTTTAAAAACTAAATCCACGCGGACGAAGTCGCGGGCATCAGCTAGTACATTACAAGTTAAATAAAAGCTTGTAACAAAAAAACTTGAGAGGTGTCAAGGGACACCCGGATGGAACGAAGTTCCTTTCGATTAATTAATTTGGCATTGTGTTCGGTATTTTCGCGGTACAATATTGGGTCTCCGTAGCCTTGTGGCTTCTGCAGTCGCCTAACAGTTAAAAGTCGATGTGCAGAAGCCACAAGGCTACGGAGACCCAATATTATACCGCGAAAATACCGAACACCATGCCAAATTCACATTCAAAAAAGTGTCGGTTTCAAAAAAAATTCGATCCATCTAGCCCCCTTCCGCACCGCGCGATAAGGAACTACGTTCCAATAAAACTTCTATTTGGCCGAACACTTATAATACCTACCTATTATTCGTATTCGGAGAGCTTTTACAAACGAATGCATACCCTCTGGTCATAACTCTAGCAATTATGGTGAGGTCAACTATAAATCTATACGAAGTCAGCCGTATAATCAACCCCTGCCCTGGTTTCCACATATAAATCATCTTGTGGGCATCTTTGCACTCGATCATTTTACTTACCTTCTCGTAGCATAGACACTTAACTTTGACTCGAGGAATTAAGGTGTAAAGTTTTAAATCATTGTCCGTAAATTTTTCTTCCTGGCCTTTTGGAACGTAAGTTCCTTAACGCGCGGTGCGGAAGGGGGCTAGATGGATCGAATTTTTTCGACTCGACACATTTTTGAAACCGACACTTTTTTGTTGAATATGAATTTTGCATTGTATTCGGTATTTTCGCGGTACAATATTGGGTCTCCGTAGCCTAGTGGCTTCGGCAGTCACTTAACAGTTACAAGTCGATGGTTCGAATCCCAGCTCGACAGACTGAATTTTCTATTTTCAATTTTATTTTAAATAATTTCTACATGTGGAATTTTTCCCTAATTTTTATTGTATAAATAGGATAAAATTTTACTGTACTACTAACGCCATCTGTTAAAAAACCAGAGTAACTCTTTGGTTTTGTAACATTGCTGCAATAGAAACAAACTAAATATAATTCATCGTAGTTAATCAATTTAATACTAGATGACACCACTAGTTTATTACAATTCCTTCACTAATTAATCGAAAGGAACTTCGTTCCATCCGGGTGTCCCTTGACACCTCTCAAGTTTTTTTTTTCTCAAGCAGAACCCATACTTTTAGAATACGTTGAACTTAGTAGAACCCAGGTGTAGCTTTCTGCGTAAAAGTTACAAAAACATTATGTTTTAAGAGTGTTTAAGTAATTTGTATTGAAGTGAGTTCACAAATACCTATCTTTTTTATATTAGAGATCAATTATGAGTTGGTTAAAATTCCAAGAAAGCGACTCAGAAAAGTTGAACAAGTCAAGTTATAAAATAACATAAAATATCAAGTCAGTTTCAACTTCGTAGAGCGTCGTTCCTGTCTCTCATATTTAAGTTTGTGATGGATACAACGCCCTTAGTTAGTTATTTTTAACCCAGTACAATATACTTTGTACAGACAATCCAAAACTTTATTGGTGAAATTCTAATCCTTAAGACTAATCTTAAGGATTCAGCTTTTCCCACTAATTCAGAGACTGTAAATGCTATTTAAACAGTCTACTGTCGCACTACTTTTGTTACGAATATGTACTAGGCACCAAGTATAAGTTGAAGGTAACCCCTAACTAACCCAATCAAGTTTGGTAGACGGCTTTAAGCTGAAAAGTTATACGATTAAATTCCCAACGACCGATAAAGACATCGCGCTTTCAGTGCCAAGTCTGACTTAGTTACGAATATTTCGTTGGTATTATGAACTCGGGAATAGTTTGTAATGGGTTGTTTGGATTTATCTGTGTGTAGTGATTGATGTAACATCTATTTTATACGATCCGATATCGTGATCAATGTTTCAAGGGTAGCTTAGAAGAACTCTATGATTGACTGAAAATTCGAATGGTATTTGTAGCATCAAGCTCGTCTTAAAAATGCGTGAGCAGAGGTAACGTTAGCTCTCGCTAATACTTTTTATAGATGTATCGAGCGTCACTCCTACGACGGTTCGGAATTTTGCTAATGACGTCATACTCATATACCTATATCTCTAGTATTTTAATTGTTGAAAGCCTCGATCTATAAAATTTTATCATCATTATACATTCCCTAACACGACTACAAAAATTGTGTGAAAAATGTTTCTTAATTACATAATATTAGTAGTGTTATATAGGTTCTCAAACGTACCGAATAAACCAATAGGTAATATACCCGCAGCCTAGCGTTATTGAATCATTGTTTAAATGTTCTGTTCAATCCAATTGCGATAGGGTTGCCGTAGTAGTGTCTCTAAAAATAAAATTCAATAATATTTTCATTTTTTTAAAATTTAATATTAATAAAATTTTAAATAATATTAGAAACACAATGCCCGTTTTCTTTTTTAATGTCTTAACTATTCTCGGAGATATAGAACTGTAAAGTTTCCTGTTATACAGAGAGAGCGCTATTTGCTTATGACGTCACAAGTCAGTAGCTCCATATACGCTCCATAGAAAATTTCATTTTAGAAAGAGTATACAGTCGCTGTAAAACAGCTTATTTAACTCTTATTTTGTTTTTTGACTGATTTATTTTCTATTTCTACAAATGTTATTCTTACATGTTAGATTTTCGATACAACAGTCAAATACACAGTCAGTGATTTTTTTTGCATTAGTTGAGGACCTGGAGAGTGACATAGGCTGCTTTTTATCCCGGAAAATCAAAGAGTTCCCGCGAGATTTTAAAAATTATATCCACGCGGAGAAAGTCGTGTGTGTAATACTTTTATTAAAATAAAATTACATTGCAATGAATGCAACAAACGATTAGTAAACGACAAACAACAAAACAAAATACAAAACGAGCACGAGTTACGAATACGAATTTTATTCTAATTTTTCTTTTTATGGTGTAATGAGATTATAATTTTATCCAATAGATAAAACCTCCAATGAAGCCTCATAGACCAGAAGTTTAAGGTGCGGTCTGAAAACTGAAAGGTCGCCCACCCGTTGCATTATTGTCATGCCTACTCCTAGCACAAGCTTTCCGCTTATTTGGACGGGCGAGGAGAAAATAAGTGAAGTTCAGCTTCGCTGATTAAATATTATCTCCAACAGTTGCTAGCCCTATCGAAAAGCCTGAAGCAAACGGACGTAAGCTCGATTTGAAATATAACTGTGCGATATAATCCATGGAACGGGGTATACACGATTTGCCACCACCTCGTGGGCTACATTTATATGATGTACCCGTATTTTGATTGTTCGCTACACATTTGTACCGCAATTTGTTGGTATTGTTCGTTGATTCTTCAATTTCCTGTTGCGGTTTGTGATACAACGACCGTTAGTGGGGCGAAGATTGTTCCCGATGTTTTCTGAATTGCTGTATTGGGTTTTATTTTTCAATACGCGTTTCTATGTAGCTTATCGATCCATCTTTATGAGGCAGTGTCCTGGCTGATCACGCACAACTTAAGTCTATGGTTAAATAATATTTTGATATTTGAATCTGTGTCGGTTCCGTTATGCGCTAAAATAAATGATAAAGTATCTCATATGATATAGTAAAGAAACTCAGGGCATGATAGCGGAGTAGTTAAGACGTTGGCATCCTATTTGGGGATATGGGGTTCAAATCCCAAGCACACCTCTAATTTTTCAGAGTTAAGTAGTGCGTTTGAAACAATTAAATATCACTTGCTAGGAGACATAGTGAGGAAACCTACATGCCTCAGCTTACCTAACCCAAAGGCTTTTGTATTCTACTTCTTTCTTCTTGTTCTTTTTTCTGTGTCATTGTTAACTCTGTGTTAATATAATGATTGCTAGTCGAATTACGTGATTGGTCTGCTAATCACATCTCCACTCCTCTGCTCCAGTGTACACTGTACGAGCACCAATATTCTTTGTTTTTTTCGAAAAATAATGCCTGAAAGTTTTCTATAATTTTCTCAGTGAAGTCTGCCAATTTACACTTGGTATTCGTGGTAGACTATGGTCTGAACCTTTTCATTCTGAGTGGAGAACCGTGCCAGCAGTAGGCCGGTGAAAGGTTAAGATTGTAGATAGGTAAAGTAAGATGGTAGCACGTTGGGGTAGTTGAAAATACAATATTACAATTCCAATAAATAAAGTTCACAACTTTCCCAAAAGACCAGTTAGCTGAGTACTGTACTCTGAGCTCACTGAACTACGAGATTCTATTGAATATATGGGGAGTTTAAATTCATATTATTATGCATTACACGCTACATCTCTTGCGTCGAATTCGATTAAGTTAAAGGATTTATGCAGGGTACTTACAATTCCCTTATAGCTACGACTTCGTCTGATCGTCCTTAAGTAAAGAAAAATGTTGTTGAATATACGATTTTATAATCTTCTTCTTCTTTCTTAAACGATAGACGTTGATGTTGGACAAAGGTCTCTTGCATGGACTTCCACAGGCCTTGGTCATGTGCCGATTGTATCCAGTGCGGCACGTTCTTTCGATTCCTCTGATGTCGTCGGTCCACGTAGTGGGAGGATCTGTCAATACTGCGCTTTGGAGTGCGGGGTCGTAAATCTCACTGTACAATGAGCAGTAGCACACTACTATGCCACAATAATATTGTTCTTGGGCACAAACTAAAAATAGATATCGCAAATAAACATTAAATTAATTAACAGAGTGCCTTCGCATGTTTTATGAAAAAAAAACCACAGAAAGTATTTTTCATCGTACACCAAGTCTTTATGGGTTTCACTTAATAAAAGCTTCTGAGGTATAAAACACGGTCTACGGGAGACAAGGAGCTTTATGGCGCTATCAAAGTGAACGCGTTTTTATACCGGGCCCTTTACACAATGTATTTTTTGTGTAAAATTTGCATGCGTTATAAAGTCTGGCATTAAATTCATAAGAGTTTTTTCTCATATGTAAATATTATGTCAGTGAGTTGGAAAATCCGACAGTTATTATGTGACGCCATGACATCTCCGTTGTGGCACACAAGTAACAACTTTGCTATAACTAAACGCAAATACAAACATAATAATATAAACTCTACCCTCATTTTACTCAACAGTGAAAAAAAATCAAAGAACGTAATTTTGTGAATTAATTGTAGTGTATTGTATTGTAGTTGTATTTTGTAACACACAAAATAGTATTTGTATTGACAAAAACTATTTTGTGTGCAAATACACAACTAATATGTTGATCTTCTTCTGGTTACGATAATAGTGCAACGGGTGGAGATGGAACTGTTGACCTTTCAGTTTGCAGTCCACACCCTTAATCGTTGGGCTATTGGGGTGTCTACACTTTTTAAATATAAAAGTTTACCTAGTAAGAATATCAGAAGTTTTGCAAAGACGATGCAGGTATAATACCTACAGAATATAGCAGTAGATCGTAAACCAGGAGATTAAGTGTCGCCAGAATCGCGAGGCTCATAATTTTTGTCAGCTCGGCGCTGCAACGGCAGATTTTCGAACAAAATATTTATGTGTAGAGCTAACATTTTCATGCATTTTATATCGGTTTAGTTTCTAAGTGTTCTTTCCCGAACAGGCTAAGAGGCCCAAATATGAAAATCTTGACAGTGGTTTCATATTTTGTGCCTTTTGGTGTAGAGACCCTGGGGCCGTGGGGCCCGGAGGCTCGCGCATTTTTTTAGAGTTATCGAAAAGGGTGATCGAGTCTACCGGGGATCCAAGAGCTGGCAGCTACCTTGGCCAAAGGATTAGCTTGGCCATCCAAAGGGCTAATGCTGCCAGCATCTTGGTTACTATGCCACACTGCGGTGACTTGGATGGGGTTTTAGATTTTATTTAGTTTTTATTTTAGTTTTAATTTTAGAGTAAATTTAGGTTTAATGTAGTATTCTGTTTAGTTTCTTATTGTAAATAATAGATGCAATATTTATACACAGTACCAAGTCATAATTACTATAATTAGTATTGATTGAAAACTGATATAAAATAATATCGGTTTACTTAGTCTCATATTCAAAATAACAGATCCAATATTTATACACAATAACAACTCATCTAAATATATAAAAGGCAAAGGTGACTGACGAACTGACTGACAGATCTATCAACGCACAGCTCTAACCACTGGAAGAATCGGGCTGAAAGGCATACAGATTGCTATTATGACGTAGGCATCCGCTAAGAAAAGATTTTTGAAAATTCAACCCCTAAGGGGGTAAAAAAAAGGGTTTGAAAAATCGAACTTATACGTGAGCGAAGCCGCGGGCAAAAAGCTAGTAATTAATATAAGTATTGATTTCAAATTTAATTTGCGTACAAATAACTTCATAAGTATCTTTGCCTAATAGGTACTTGCTTTTGCCCGCGACTTCATCCCCGTTGAGTTTTTAAAATCCCGCTGGAAACGTATTTTTTTCCGAGATAAAATGTATTCTGTGTCACTTGCCAGGTCCCGAACTATATCCATGCAAATATTCACGTCGATCCGTAGCTTCGTGATTGAAGAACAAACCATAAAGCCGCCAAACAAACACACTTTCGCATTTGATTTTAAAATTAATATTACATAGTAGAGTTAGCAGGAATTTATTGAGGGTATTTAGAACGAGAGCATGACGCAAAAATTAAATACTCGATACCCAATTATCAAGATAATAATATAGTGAAAATTCAACCCCTTGTTTATTTAAGGTTCGACCCTTCGGGGACAAAAGCTATGGAAGCTACATAGCGGAATATATATTTCACCATAAAATTATTATTTAAAAAGTCTAATCTAATCTAGCCTGAGCTGTCCCATGGCTGGGCAAAGGCCTCCATCCGATTTTTCCACGCCTCCCTAATCTCCACTGAGCCGTTCAACTGAAGTTTTATCGAATTCATTTCGCCATCATTCAAAAAGTAGTCACAATAATAATTTTAACTGAATAGTACTTAATTTTATTTTAACTGAATATAGTACTTAATTAACATCTGCAATAATTATCTTGATCTCAAACGGGAGCTTCTGGAGTAAATCTCTTTCTCAAAGATAAGCTTTCCATGTACATGACCTGTATATTATTATGTTTATGTTTTATTTTAAGTTTAGAATAAATAAATCACTTTGAAAGAATTTTATATACCTACCCATCTTTTTTTTATTCGATGACAAGCTAGTCCTTGACTGCGATCTCACCTGATGGTAAGTGACCATGCAGTCTAAGATGGTAGCGGGCTAACTTGGAAGGGGTATGGCAGTGAACATTCAACCCATACCCCTAATTAGTTTCTACACTTACCATTTACACTCTCATAAATCTTATTGCTCGTGATGAATACAAATCTTATAAATGAGAGCAAGAGGCGAAATATTGGATGTCCAATAATAAATATCGGAGAAACGGTCCTTTGTGTGGCTGATAGATGTTAACAACTTGTCAAAGCTCTCTCACACTATTACAATTATATTGAATTACACTGTCTTATATAGATTCAAAGTTACTACTCACTACATCCTTAAACGTTTGTTGGTTTTTCTTTTAATCATTCAGCAACGAGGCTACAGATCGACGTGATTTTTTGCATGGATATAGTTGAGGACCACGAGAGTGACATAGGCAACGTCTTATTCCGGTAAACAATGGGTTCCCACGAAATTTATAAAAACCTTCACGCAGACGATGTTGCGGGAAAAAGCTATTTATTTGATACTAGATGATGCCCGCCACTTCGTCCGCACGGAATCCCCACGGAAACTCTTTAATTTTCCGGGATAAAATGTAGCCTATGTGCCAATTCTGGGTATGAGTGATCTCCATTCCCAGCCAAATCGGTTATCGTTGTGGCGTTAAAGAGTAACAAACATCCATCAATCCATCTATCCATATATCCATCCTCACAAACTTTCGCATTTTAAATAATATTAGTAGGGTAGGAAGTAGTAAGTACTTGTAAAAAGTACGAATTAAATTGTAATTAAAAAGGTGTATACGCACCTTCAGCCATTTGTCCTGTTGTCGCACTACGCTGCAGTCGTATGATATTTCAAAGAATTACACTTAAAAAATAAATGTTGCATTTTCATTCGAATGCCGTAACGATCCCATAATTTCAATATTTTTCGGTGAGCTCGCCAAGAGCGGACATTAAACTTCTCTTAATATAAAGCGTAGTACAAAATGTTATCAGGAGGGGCAGCGGGCAATAATAATAATTTTAATTTTATATTTATTAAGTAAATATTAACAAGTTGACCCGCCCCGGCTTCGCACGGGTAGGCTATAAAACAAAAACAATGGTACAAACATCTGGGGCCTGGAGGTTAATGATTTAGTCTATGTCTATGGCTAAAACCCTCACTATACTCTTATATAAATATGGTATGCATGTATTCGATCGTTGTCCTTTATGCGAGTGACTTGCTGCTATCCGTGAAGAGTTATTTTTATCCTCTATCTACAATAATATTTATCAGGTCTTCATCAAAATTAGAAAAAACATTCCTGATAGTTTACACTTAAAAAAAGAATTACTAAAATCAGTTCAAATTTGACAGATATGAAGTTAAATCAACAAAAACTTTCCCCTACCCTGTAGAAATCTTACCTATGTTTTATCGGGATAAAAATTATCCTATTTATTGATCCAGAATATAAGCTACCACTATACCAAATTTCATTTAAATCCGTTCAGAATATTTCGCGTGACGCGCGGACACATTGACAGGCAGACAGACATAAAATCTGTTTTGGGCTCGGTATCGATCATAATGCATCCCTGGTTAAAATTTTCAAAGCCCGTGACTTCATCTTCGTAATTTAGGTTTTATAAATCCTACATAATTAAATTAACGGCTCAAAAAGAGTGCTATCCATTTCATAACATTCCCTGCGTAAAAGTCTTTTACATTTAGGGCGACAGCCTTAAACTAAATTTAATCAACGGATTACATGTAGTTCAGAAAATGTATCGGAATTAGCAGCAATATCACTAGGTAGTAAATAAACCTCTCAATATTCAAATAAATACTCGTAAACATTAAAACCATTTCAAATACAAAGGCAGAAATTGTAAAAGACTCTTAAATTCAATATACTTAATTGGAATCTATCTGCCGATAGCCTGCGGTCTATTGAAAATTTCAAGGATATTCCACTGATCCGCTAACCTAATAAAAAAAGTTCGTTTCCTGTTTTGATTCAGTTTTACATTTGTTTGATTTGATGTAAACCCTGCTTCGATTTATTTTGGTTTAATTGAAGTGTTACGTGCACAATATGATATTGTTTTATAAATTTTCGAAACAGAGAATGCAAAGTATAAATTCAATCAGTATTAACCGCAATGTAAAGTAAAGCCTGCTCTCAGTATAACGATTACTCTTTTTTCTTTAATTTTGCAATTAATTACTTGCTGCGCGTCGATTCGCATTTTGTCCATACAAAACCGTCATTTTCATAGAGTCGTGTACGCATTTCGGGTTTTCGGTGCGTACACGATTCTTTGAAAAATGACAGACAGACGAATTGATGATACAGATGTGATTCCAGCCTTACAATAAAATATTTCCACATCCATACACAAGTCCGGTGTACAAGTTATTTATATTCACTTTATAAAAGAAACCTATTTCGTTCATCCGTTGTTATTTATGCACCTGTTAGTTCCAAACTAACGAAGCGCAAAACAGTAACAGTACGGACCCAATGTATAAAAGGTAAACTGAAAAATAGCACCGTCCATCACGTCCCCGTGTGGCAGGTAAGTTATTTTAACGTACCAGCAAAAACACTAAGGCTTCGATCATACCAAACGTATAAAATAGTCAGCCGCCGATTGTGAGCTGACTCACTGTGAACCTGTGTGAACGTGACGTCAACCTGCATTTTTGTTCACACTATGCAGAAAATAAGCTATAGCGTAAAAGGTGCCACTGAGGTAAACAAAAGAGTTGTTTTTTTTATTTTTTTATTTGATGAGAAGCTAGTCCTTGACTGCCATTTCACCTGATGGTAACTGACGATGCAGTCTAAAATGGTTGCGGGCTAACTATTGTAAGGGGTATGGCAGTGAACATTCAACCCATACCCCTAATTGGTTTCTACACGCCATCGTGCCGGAACGCTAAATCGCTTGGCGGCACGTCTTTGACGGTAGGGTGGTAACTAACCGCGGCCAAAGCCTCCCACCAGACCAGACCAGAGACAATTCAGAAATTATAAATTCCCAAATTGACCCCGCCGGGAATCGAACCCGAGACCTCCCAGTTCTAAGGCAACAGCGCTCACCACTGAGCCAGGGAGGTCGTCAATACGTTACTTAAAGCTGACGTTCAATTCATAGCCAATCAGCGCCCGCGCCGCAACGTGTCGTAGTATGATAAATAAAATCGGCCGCCGAGAGTCAGCGACTACGCATAGTGTTGTTAATAGCTGCTAAAAGCGTATCGCTTCGGTGTCAACGAAAAGTTAAATAATAAAATGTACAAATATGAAAACGCAGTAAACGTAATGTTCGCACAAAGTCGGCGGCTGACAATACGTTTGGTGAGAACACAGCCTAAATCGCGAGACAAGACCAGCCCCTCTAGCCAAGTTGACTATCTATCATCGTCAACGCTATAGAAAACTCTTGAAAAGTATGGGAATTGTAGAACGCTATCGACAAGTCACGTGGCTATAGAATAATCGTAGCCAAGTTTACAAGTCAGCTGTTCGCTCGACGAAATACAGTGTGGGCCAGACCAGGTGGATATAAAATTTTTTTTAGATTGTTGACTTAGGGGCCTACCAGGAACCGCAAGGAAAAAAATCGGTTCCCAGCCGATTACGAGATAAAAAAAATTATTTGAAATTTTGGAATATCATTACCTTGACGAACTTTTAATTTTTTTTTAATTTTTCCAGTGACAATTTCCGCAATTTTTTTATGGAATATCTTTATCTAATAACTGTGCTCTCTTAAGAAAAAATTCCAGTCTGATTAACTGGTTTTAAGAGCATTCAATTTTAAATTATTTCAAGAAAATTAAGTTCATACAAAATCTACAGAAAACTTTAAAATTCCATTAAAAATAAAAGAAGAGGTTCATAGCACTGGTGATTTTTTAAAAACTGTAGCAACTTATGTTCTTTCGATTGCCAAAAGAAAAATTGTATGTCAATGCTAAGCTTCAATAGCCCAACGGTTAAAGGTGCGGACTGAAAACCGAAAGGTCGCAGGTTCGAATCCCACCCGTTGCACTATTGTCGTACCCACTCCTAACACAAGCTTTCCGCTTATTTGGAGGGGAGAGGAGGATATTAGCCAACTTCAACTTGGCTGATATTCTTTAAAAAAAAAAAAAAAAAAATGTGCCGGATAAAAGGTTATGATTTTTCAAAAGTCTTCGTTCCTCATTCGTCTAAATAACGACCTTATTGAAAAAAATGTTAATTGTTTGTGGAGACTGCAGCATGTCCTTTAATTTTAACTGCCTCGTAGGTCTAGTGATAAGCGTGTTCGACTGCGGCCGACGAGGTCCCGGGTTTGAGTCTCGGGTCGGACCAAACCAAGTATTGGGGTTTTCCGATAAGAAATTCTCAGTACTAGCCCGGAGTTTGGAAGTTGGCGTTGTTTCACCCCGTGCCTTGGAGAGCACGTAAAGCCGTTGGTCCTGTGCCTAATTTCTCTCCGGTCGTGTCGAATTTTCCGTCCCATCGGGCTATGAGAGTAATGAAACTGAGAGTGCACCTGTGTTCGCGCACACACTTGTGCACTTTAATATCTCCCGCACAGATGGCTAATCTTTCTGGAGATAGGCTTCTGCTGTGGCTGAAATTCGGAATAATAAAACATTGTTTTATTATTCTTTCTCTTAAAAAGTAGATACCGTCATTCATCATTAAAGGATTAATGTCCTCCCTTCCAAATTTCGGCCACGGAAAGATATTCCATAAAAAAATTGCGGAAATTGTCACTGGAAAAATTAAAAAAAAATTAAAAGTTCGTCAGGGTAATGATATTCCAAAATTTCAAATAATTTTTTTTTTCTCGTAATCGGCTGGGAACCGATTTCTTCCTTGCGGGTCCTGGTAGGCCCCTAAGTCAACAATCTAAAAAAAATTTTATATCCACCTGGTCTGGCCCACCCTGTATAATAAATTTTAGCGTTTCCATAATGTTGATAGCTACATCTCATACAATTGGAAGCCAAGTTGCAATTTTGACAAGCGCTTACGATTTGAAGTTGAAGTTTTCGAACGCTATCGAAGCGATCGTCAAGCCCCTATAGAAAACGCTACAAAATGGCGAATTTTGAATCAGCTGATCCAAAACAAAAGTATAGGCTAGGTTTGTTTGTTGAATAGGTTGCAATAAGAGCTGCTGCTGAACTGCTGGGTTGCTGTCGTTGCTGATGATGATATCCCTTAGTCTTGGTGACTTGCTGAAGTTATGTTATCGAGATTTAACTATTAATGTCCCCTTATCTAATATTATTTATTATTTGGTAACTCATGCCATTGTAATCTTGGATGGAAATACCACTACATCTTACAGTTAAATGTTTCATTATCAACCTTTAGAATATGTCCACTGCTGGACATAGGTCTCCTGCATGGACCTCCACAGGCTTCGGTCTTGCGCCGCCTGAATCCAGCGGCTCCCTGCGACTCGCTTCATGTCGTCGGTCCACCTAGTGGGGGTCTGCCAACACTGCGCTTACCGGTTCGGGGTCGCCAATTCAGCACCTTGGGACCCCCAACGACCATCAGCTCTTCAAACTATGTACTCCGCCCATTTCCACTTCAGTTTCGCGACTCGTTGAGCTATGTCGGTGACTTTGGTTCTCCTGCAGATCTCCTCATTTCCGATTTGATCTCGCAGTTAAATGTTTACTAATTAAAAAATTAAACTCATATTTTGTTGTTTTAATACTGTACTTTATTAATAGTAAAAACCTTTATTATTTTAAAGACACTGCCTGTGAGGAAGATGTTGTATTTATTTAAATCTTAAACACAATGTTGTACTATAATCTATATAATATACATACTATTACATAATATATAAAAATCAATTAATTGAACAGCAAGTTCATTCAAAAATCTTTTCCTAGATCAACCTATTTAGACGTCCGTGCTGGACAAAGGTGGACAGGTGCACAAAGTTTTCGTATTGTAGAAAACCTTTACAACTTAATTTATTATTTATAATGTTAATAGTGTAATCTTAAGCTTAATATATTTCTAAGATTTCTAAAAGGTCTCCTGCATGGACTTCCACAGGCTTCGGTCTTGCGCCGCCTGAATCCAGCGGCTCCCCACGACTCGTTTGATGTCAGAGGTCCACCTAGTAGGGGGTCTGCCATCACTGCGCTTCCCGGTGCGGGCGGGGTGGCCACTCTAGCACCTTGGGACTCCAACCACCATCAGCTCTTCAAACTATGTGCTCCGCCCATTTCCACTTCAGTTTCGCGACTCGCTGAGCTATGTCAGTGACTTTGGTTCTCCTACGGATCTCTCAAAAATGGGTAGACCGATTGACAGATACTGAGACAACCACTTATGAAGATGCTGGTCTCAAATATTCTGTCAAATTGTCTAGAACCCTATTTAATCGTGCAAAAACTTCGTTTCGGTTTTCCTCCATTTCAATTCTTCGCGATTCTAATCGGAGCCTTTCCATATCCCTCTGATGGTGATTTCGTTCCCGGACTTCCTCCAGTTGCGGCCGGCAATTCTCGACGCCTGCGAACTCGCTTGTGGCTTGTTCGAAAGGCGTCTGTGCCCTCCGTGTGCACGCTCGAAGCAGCCTCTCCCGTCGCGGCGTAGACCCGGTGGGCGAAGGGTTTGCCGGATGCCGCTGTCTTCGTGGAGCCCCTGAAGTTGTGGCGATGGGAGAAATTGTCGACTGCGTCGGCGTAGCGACTGTACTATATTTACATTACCTATTTCACTCACTTTTTTATTCTATTTAAAAAATTGAGACGTATTATGTTTATTAATATTTGACGTTATTTTTGTGACTGACGTTTAAAAACGCTAAGCATAGACAATGACATACATTTTTTCTCTCCACGGGATAGAATGAGCGCTCCAATTAATCGTTTTCCATGGTGGCTTTCGTCAAAACGTTTACGATCAGAGAAAGTGAATAGACAAGAAACCTATGTAACTTGGCTAGAGTTGCAGGGACCACGTCCGCAACCACGCTTTCTATTGTTTTACAAGTTGTTTAAAACAAAAGAAAAACTATACTGTCCCATATCAAAACTTTAGCTGTACAGAAAAAAAGTTCAAAATTCAAGGGTTTACAATTTGAAATACCGGCTTCCTTTTTGCCGACTAACTATTAATTTGGGTACCTTCAAAATCAAGAGAATATACAATATTTGCTAGGCAAGGGCTTAGACCTATCTTAGACGACTGCATCTGCACTTACCATCGGGTGAGATCACAGACAAGGGCTTGTCTTTTAATAATTTAAACAAAAAACGTACTAAGCTTAGTATCAAAATGATTTTATTGCAGGTATTTTAATCCGACTAAGATAGGAAAAATCTATTAAAACAGAACCTTATTGGTTTTTGGTTGATATGTGTGATTTAGTTGTTTTAATATGGTTTTGGGGTAGCCGATATGTTTTATTCAGTGCTAGATGCATTTATTAATCTTTTTAAAACCAGCATTATTAACACGATTGTTTTCTCTTCATACTAGACTCAGCGTTGAACAAGCATATTATATAAAGGTAGCATTAAAGCATTTAATCAGTATATTTTGTAGTGCCTATAATAAAGTTATTGGTTAAACGATCCAATAATGTAATCCATTAATTTAATATTAAAATTTTCGAATGGAAAGAACACAGCTTGGCAGTTGGCGCTCGATTAATTTCCGATTTTTGGAGCAAATTCAAAAAGTAATTCACATAAAACTGAGAACGTAATATCTCGTACATTCGAACAAGCCGATAAACCGTTATTGGATGTGTTAAACTCTTAATTGGATTTTCAATTAAATGGAAAATGCAACAAGAATTTCATTAACTAAATTAAATTATGGTACATCCTAAGAAATTTAAGTACCTATCGAAACTCGAATGTTCGTCGTTCGATACTCATAAAAACTTTTAAGTTATTTTCATCAAGAGAACTGCAACGATATTTATAGATATTAGGTATACTACCTATGCTATATATTACTAAAGCAAGAATGATATAAATATGTACATACAAGATTACCAGCCAACAACTTGTACCTACCGACAACTTAAATATAAAAGTTCATACTAAACAAAACATGCAAAATTTTTTTGAAGAATTTTAAAATGTCATGGGAGAAATACTAATGACGTAAAAACTAAAAATAGCCTACTCGAATGTGGTTGGTATTTTAAAATAAACCTTATTTATTAAGCAGTTAGAGATAGTACATATCTCCAAAACTATTCACTGCCGCTTTAGAAGACGTTTTTAAGCTACTTGACTGGTCTGACAAGGGAGTGAACATTAATGGAAGAGTGCTGTCGCATCTACGCTTTGCCGATGACATCGTTCTCTTCGCTAGACAACCTGAAGATCTGCGGACAATGCTCGAACAACTGCAGGAGGCTTCGTCTGCTGTCGGACTAAAAATTAATATAGGGAAGACAAAGTTCATGTGTCAAAATACGGATATGGACCACATTGCTATCCAAGGCCAACGGATTGAAAAGGTCGATGAATATGTATACTTAGGACAAATATTGACCTTGGATAAGCAAAGCCAAATGAGAGAAGTAGAACGTCGAATCCAACTCGGATGGGCTGCCTTCAGTAAACTATCCGACGTCCTAAGAAACAAGAAGATCCCCACTTATCTCAAACGTCGAATGTTCGAACAGTGTGTGCTACCCGTCATGACCTACGGTTCGGAAACCTGGACACTGACAAAACAATTAATAACAAAACTACAAGTGGCACAACGGGCAATGGAGCGAGCCATGCTCGGTATATCGCTCATTGACCGGATACCTAATACCACAATCCGTGAAAGAACTGGACTGACAGATATTGTTTTGAAAGTGACTAGGTCAAAGTGGAGATGGGCGGGGCATGTGGCCAGGACAACAGACGACCGATGGACCCGCTTGGTGCTTGAGTGGAGACCACGTACTGGCAAGAGAAATGTGGGGAGGCAACCTTCGCGCTGGTCCGACGACATCGTCAAGCTTGTGGGAAAAACTTGGTTGAGGTTGGCACAACATCGAGCAGAATGGCGTGCACATGAGGAGGCCTATGTCCAACGATGGATTACATGAGGCTCGAAAAGAAGAAGAAGATTAAGTAGTTACTTAATTTACGAGTTTTAAGAAGTAATAAAAATATATCGTTGCCTTTTTCCTACGTATGATGTTCAGTTTATAACTAGCGTTTGCTCGCGATTTCGTCCGCATGGAGTTTTTGAAAATCTTTTCGTTTTTCCGTTAATTTATAGTAGCCTATGTCACTCTTCAGATTCTCAACTATGTACCTATATCCATGAAAAAAGTCGATCCATTGATCGATATCTATGCGGTTCAAGGACAAACCGATTAGACCAACACTGTTTGGCATTTATGATTTTAGCAGGGAGACAAACAGTAAAAACGAGGATTCTTTTAAAAAAACGACACATAATTTTATTTTGAAATCACAAATCTGTATTTACAACTTGACCAACGCAACTGTGCTAAAGCTTGGAAAATAAAACAACAGAGTTATAACAGTAACATTACGCAACTTTTGCTGGAAGCAGGAATTTTCAAACAACAGCTTATGTAATATGGCTTGCAATGAGAAACAAAGTTGCTTTTTTTTTATATTTGCGTGACCGCAGTCTGCTTAGCTTAGCACTGGTATTCTGTAAGTACAGGCCTGCTTTCAGTGCTAACGTAGCTACAAAAGTATATACTAATGTGAAGTCTTTAACCTATATTCGGTTAGTCTAGAATCTAGATGTTAGGAATGCGGTCTCCTATTCGAGAGGTCGCACTTTTGATACCGGGTATAACACACTTCTGACGTTTCGGAGTTAGGCAGGATATGATGATGATGAATTTATATTGCTCATGGCGTTCTATGTAAGCGAAATCATTGCGAATGCGCTGAGGTGGCGGCGGGTTTATCATATTAGGGCCAGGGCAGACATGATGCCTTTAGCAGCCGCAATCGGCGTTTTTGCGATTTTTAGTCGCTTTTCGGAAGCTCCATACCGCGTCCGAAGTCCGAACATAAAAATTCTGATCGGCGCTGCTAAAAGAATCGTGTCTGCCCTAGTCCTTATACGTACCTACGTTTAAATAGAATATAGATATGAGTACCATTATAATAAAGGGAAAAGATGTAAGAGTTCTCATAATGTATAAAATAACTGCTCTACTATCATAAGTAAGGAAGCGAAGTGAAATAAAGTTTCCAAGGATAAAATATTATGCTTCCATCTGCGCATCTTTTTATTACCTCGGTAAATTAGTTGGTAACAAAACTAAACTTTCTTTATTATCATAATTATGTAAATGCATCTAAAATAAAATCTGGGGGGATATTATACAATTTCACCAATTTAGATGATTAGTTATTTCACTTATAAAACTAGGATGCTTGAAAACTTGAAGAGCCAAGTACACAATAGATCAATGCACTCGGAAAAATTATCATCAGATTTATGTGGATTGGTAAATTATAGCAAAATGAGCTTGATGCTCCTTGTGAGTAGGTACGACCCTAAACCAAAGAATACTATTAGAATAGTACTACGTACCTAAACCATAAGGAATACGACCAAGGACAAAAATCAAAAGTACCTACCTACGTATGTAGAAAGAACCTTTTGTTCCCTTTTATTAAATGGGTAGATTAATCACTTTCATATCTTGCTAAAGATGATACAGCGTGGCGCGTCGGTGTGAGAAATGGGGGTGACTTTTAGGGTTAGGGTGGTTTGACTTTATGATTAATGGTGTGTGTTAATCACAACTAATGTACATGGCGCCGAACATAATTTAGAAAATGTATCCTATGTTATTGAACTTATAAAAAACATTTGTATTAACACACACGTTTATCATATTAGCTACCTATTTTGAAGTGAAAACTTCTTTAGCGGCGTTGAGCACTTTTCTGTAATGGGTATAAAATCATAAACTCGCGTCAGGACACGTGACCCTGATCGAAAAAGCGTAAGACGGATGGAGAGTAGACAACTATTACCTTTGATTATTTCAGACGCTTCGTCATCGCTTGGTTGGTCTAGTGGCAAAGGGACCTGAGTGAGTTTCACTCAGTCCCTTCGCTGGTTCAGGGTTCGAATCCTACCTTCGGCTTACGTTTTTGTTTGTTTTTTTTTTTTATTTTTATTTTTGTAAGAACTGTAAAAGTGTAACTTGAATTATTTTAATTATATTTATCAATTTAAAGAAAGAAAATTTCCGTAACCGGAGGTGGGTATGAACCCGTACTTATTTGGTAAGTAGGCGTCGCGGCGCCTGTATAATAGAGCCACGGCAGGTATGATAAGGATGTCGAAATTAATTACTGTATATGTACTGCCGAAGCTAGTACAATTGTCGTATATAAATACGGCAATTGAACTGACTGCGCCATCTATGATGATGACCACAAACTTCCATGATTAATATTTTACGACGTAAGACAGCTGTTTGTATCTACTACTCTTGAAGTTCTTTATATTTCACTTAGATGTCGTAAGTGTGCTATATTTATTGAAGTGAAAACTTCTTTAGCGGCGTTGAGCACTTTTTCTGTAATGGGTATAAAATCTTAAACTCGCGTCAGGACACGTGACCTGATCGAAAAAGCGTAAGACGGATGGTTACTATGGTTACTTACCTCTCTACGGCGCGGCGAAAATGTATGCCCTAGTAACTAGTAAATCCCTAGGGAACTCTTTTGATTTTCCGGGATAAAAAATAGCCTATGTCACTCTCCAGGTCCTCGACTATATCCATGCAAAAAATCTCATCGATCCGTAGCTCTGTTGCGGCGTGATTGAAGGACAAACCAACAAACACACTTTCGCATTTTACATTTATACTATAAAGTAAAATGCGAGTTCCCTAGGGATTTTAAAAACTAAATCCATGCGGACGAAGTCGCGGGCATCAGCTAGTTTGCTAATAATTAAAAACAAATAAAGAAACAGTAGGCCCAGGATTTTATACTTAATATTAGTATGATCTAGTTTTCACTTCTATCGGCAGTCCCTATGAGTGCCAATTTTTTTTTATCAATTTTGGACGACATTCTTTCCGTAGCACTGCACGTCTCGTTATTGTGAATCGGACAACTACTGTCTTCGCCTAGCGGTTAGGTCCACCACATTGTATTCATTGATCTTCGGCAAAGATCGCCAAAGGATCTTGCTGCCACTTACGTATCCAGGGGCTGTCTCTGTAATTTGCCACTTGTATTCAGGGACTGTCTCTGTAATTTGCCACTTGTATCCAGGGACTGTCTCTGTAATTTGCCACTTGAATTCAGGGGCTGTCTCTGTAATTTGCCACTTGAATTCAGGGGCTGTCTCTGTAATTTGCCACTTGTATCCAAGGGCTGTCAGTGTAATTTGCCACTTGTATCCAGGGGTTGTCTCTTTAATTTCAAGCAACTCGCTTGAAATAAGCTGTCCACCTAGTGGAGGGTAAGTACCACACTGGTGTGTTTCCTTAAGTTGTCATACGAGTACCTTGGGTCCTGACATCTATATATATAAAAGAAAGTGGTGTTAGTTACACTATTTATAACTCAAGAACGGATGAACCGATTTGGCTGAAAATTGGTGGAGAGGTAGCTTAGAACCAGGAGACGGACATAGGATACTTTTTATCCCGTTAGACCGCGTTTCCGTCATATGACTATAAAACGTGGTATAAGAAAAACGCATCTGACATGGAATAACAAAACGCAAATGACAGTGACTTAAGTTTGCGGCAGCAAGGATGGGTCGATGGAAGGAAAACGAAGGCTTTTCTTTCAACTATAATTAATTTACTATAATAAAACAACTTAACCTAGCTTAACTCTGTGTCGATATTAGATCACAGGTCTAATGCTTAAATCTAGTTCCTAACCACTAGCTTAAATATCTAAATCCCCACTACTGCAATCTGCTCGGAGACGCTGGACCGCGTATGCCGACGTGATGATAGCTGCATAGCTCTGCAGCCGTACGCTGATGCATGCCGATGACATACCATCACGTAGGAATATGTAACTCCTCCATCCCCAGAGCGGCGACTATTGCAGTACTTGTACGAAATTGTCGCCAGGACTTCTTCGGAAGTTCCCACCTTTGTACTCAGAGGATGTGGCACCCGGTTGGTATGGTGATTAGATAACTTCCCTGAAGTGAAGTACAATCCTTTCGGTTACAGATTAACTGTATCTTGGTCTGGTGAGCAAACGAAACCACATTGTGTTTGTCGTCCAACTTTTCCAATGCTTCTCTCAAAAGGAATCTCAAATCTCTCTCAATGCTGGTGAATTTGCATGTTTCTTGGATGGTTTGGTCGCTTATCAATCCAAGGAAGCAATCGGGTATTGTGTGACTTCTTTCTTGCAGAAGTACCAGGTATTAATCTTCGGGCATTCAGCCTCAATGTACACGAACACATTCTTGGTTGCTGCAATGAATGGGAATGGGGTATGGAATGGAAGAGCCTGTTAGTTTTTATTAGTAATAATCGCGAATTTAAAAGAGTAAGGAATTTAAATTTAAACAAAAATGCTATCTATTTTTCTGATAACTTTTCCAGAACATAACTATGCTTACACTAGTATGGTTACTTAACTTGGCTACTACTTTATCTTGGTTATTCTGGAGAATTTAAAGCGTCCATCTGATCTAAATTTCCACCGATGTTTTTTGTAATGGAACCCAAGCCGTCTACAAGATCTTCCCACGCTTGATTCTCCGAACTTCCGGAAATCAACTAAAGTACGCCACTTTTGTCTGCCTGAAGCATCTAACTTCTTTGGTACAACCAATATAGGTGAACTCCACGCAGAGTCTGACGGCCGTACAATACCTTGCTCCAACATTTTCCCTATCTGATCCCTAACTTCCTTACGATGCACGAATGGATATCGGTAAGTTTTAGTATGACCTGGCACCTCTTTGGTGGTTTTGATGTGGTGTTTAATTTTATTGGTGAAGGTTAAGGCCTCCCCTTCAATATAATCATTTGAAGTGGGATTCTCAACGTCTATGTAACCAAGATTATTGATCTCAGTGGTTATACACTCATGTTCCATATGGTTACATATGATTTGCTCCCTAGCATGAACGTCCCCAGAGGGTATGGTGGTAGGAATCTGGATGAGTTTAGAAGTACCTGCCGGACTTTTATCGTCATTTGAGTTAGTGTTACGTGCCTTGCTGTACATTGTAATTGGAATTGATGCAGCACGAGTAATTAATTGTCCGTCTTTCAAATCAATGCAAGCTTCCCATTGATCTAGCAAATCTAACCCAATTATTCCGTCAAAATAATCATGGAAATGGTATACGAATAACTTTATGTAATCGGAATCGTTAAACTCAGCAAAACAAGGCAACGTAATGGAATAATTATTACCGCTTGTCGCATGTATATTCGTGACTTTAAACGGATCAAATGTTACTGGAAAATGAGAGAAGTATTTTTGAACTGCTTCTGGACTTATAAAGGACTGATTGGCTCCCGTATCTATGAGTAGTTTTAAGGGTGGATTTTTAATTTGAATGTATGGTAAATGGCTCTTTGTTTGAGTGTTTAATTCTACCCGGGTTTCGATGGCGTCGGAACAATTCAGAAAATCCTCATCTGGGTTACCATTTGGCACTTGTGGTGAAGACATCTCGGATAACTGACTGCCATAGGTTACATCAAAATAATGGATTGAATCATAGGTAGAGTCGTCGGAATAGTCATTACTAAGGTTATTATAGGCGGAACTGAAATCTGAGTCTAGGTCGCGGTCGTGAAAATAGCTATCATAAGCATTATAATCCGTGTCATTGGCCGCGCATACATTGATATTTATTTCGCGGGTATTAAAATAGTTACTAGGAGGCGGGTTTCCGTGTTGTTGGTTCCGTACTGGTTCATAAAATCTGAAAGGCTGGATCGGAACCGTCCAGTTAGGCACAGGAACCTGTGAGTTTTCTAATCGTGAGGATGAAACCGGTAATGCTGGTACTTTATTTGAATAACTATTCTCAAGGATTTGATAGTTCCTTGAGGATTCAAAATATTTCAAATAATTTATGTTTAATTCCTCCTGTACGTATTCCAGTGCCTTTTCCATGGTCTCAGGCCTCATACACCGTATACGAGATCCTAATGGTTCCGCTAACCCTCGTACAAAAGCTTGCATAGTAATTTTTTTGTATAGGTCACGTTTTGCCTCTATTGTCGTAGGTATGGACTCGTGTAATGTTACGTAAGTCATAATAGCGCTGAACAAGGTCTGACAATAGTTGTAGTACTGTTGCGGTGTTCGGCTACCCTGTCTCGCTAAAAAGAGGTCGTGACTCAAGGCTGTCTCATCCCGTTGGTCCGAAAAATTATTAATTAACGCTGTTCGAATACCTAACCAACTGTCAGGTATCCCGTTGGAATTTATAGTACACGCCGCGGTACCCGTAATTTTATTAAGTATCCCATTCAATAGGCATAAATTAGTAAATTCACTACCTGGCGCCGTACTTAAATATCGTGCCGCTAAAAGGTCACATAACTTAATAAATCTCGTTAAAACATTCGGATTCCCATCAAATTCTGGGATAATCCGTATAGCGTCAAATACTTCATCAGGATCTTGAGCCATCTTGGAACTATTTGATTGATCCAACATATTATCCCTATTACTATCTACTATCTGCCTGTCATAATTCAAGCTCCTGATTCTTAGAAGCCCTAGGGTGACAAATTTCTACCCCTACTGAATAACCTAACCTAATCGTTCACTAATGACCCTAACATATTACTACTATCACTACCATAACCCAACAAAACCTAAAAGGCTCTAGAATATTGGAATGGTAGGTATATTGGACTAAATTAGGAGTAGGAAAAAGTGGAATTCAGGAAGCAACACAAGAACTATTCTGATGCACTTACATGAACTCCATTCCTGGTTACTCCGCTCCTTCCAGTCGTGATCCAATGTTCGGGATCCCCTTCTGTTCCTGCCGCAGGTCCTTAAAGTATCCTACCCTGCGCCACTTAAGTTTGCGGCAGCAAGGATGGGTCGATGGAAGGAAAACGAAGGCTTTTCTTTCAACTATAATTAATTTACTATAATAAAAGAACTTAACCTAGCTTAACTCTGTGTCGATATTAGATCACAGGTCTAATGCTTAAATCTAGTTCCTAACCACTAGCTTAAATATCTAAATCCCCACTACTGCAATCTGCTCGGAGACGCTGGACCGCGTATGCCGACGTGATGATAGCTGCATAGCTCTGCAGCCGTACGCTGATGCATGCCGATGACATACCATCACGTAGGAATATGTAACTAGTGGAATAACAAAACGTAAATGACAGCTAAACGTAATTATTTTGTCTTTGGTTAAGTATGTTAAAAAATTTGACAATTATAAAAGTGTTATAACAAAGCATTACTGATATTATAAATGCGAAAGTGTGTTTGTTTGTTGGTTTGTCCTCCAATCACGTCGCAACAGAACAGCGGATTGATGCGATTTTTTGCATGGGTATAGTAATGGATGTAGTAGTGGTTCCTCAGACCGGGAGACTTCTTTTTATCTCGGATAATGAAAGACTTCCCGCGGGATTTTTAAAAACTAAATCCATGCGGACGAAGTCGCGGGCATCAGCTAGGTTATAATAAAAAGTTATATTAAGGGCCTGTTTCACCACTCGCTGAGAAAGTTCTGATAGCTTATCCACAACTTATCTGACGGATAGCGTTTAAATTTCTGCTTCATAAGTATCTGATAAGTCAATCTGGCTGTTAAACTCAAAAAGATATCACACAGATTTATTCAGCAGATACTTTACCTGTTAGATATATATCAGGCATTATATCAGCAAGTGGTGAAACAGGGCATAAGTCTTTTATATCTTCTGGACTATCTAGGCCAGTAATATAAAAGAGCTGAACATAATTATACATCATTATGTTCTATGTACTATGCCGTCACTACGTCATATACCAATCTATCCAAAAACATAAAACAAGCAAATTATGTAATATTTTTAATAATTTAAAATCAAACTTACGAATTTGGTTTCAGATTATCAATTTGAGTTAAACAATCCGATAACCCTCCAAACGCAAGCCTTAGGAAGTTAGGATATTGTGGACAAAATGAACATCACACTCAATAATTATGTTGATTCAGCACATGATGTTATGGGCTCTTCCTAACTAAAGTTATATCCTATCAAGAGTATTGGGTAGGTACATAAAATTACCTATTATTGCCGAGTGATGCCCTCTAGGTCACGTCGCAAGCTGTTCGGAATGGTCCCTGATGACGGCGCAATAAAAAGGATTTTATTGGCTACTGGGGTGGATGATACCATAAGTGCAAAGGTTTGTACGAAAATATAAGGAGATGTTCCCACTGTCTCAGAAGACCATCGGAAATATTACTCCTGTACTATCTCCAAAGTACCTGACACCGTTTTGAAATGTACAGTTTACAAATATCAGCAAAAAAAGATTTCAGTTTTTAATTTTTTGTTTATAATAATGTACTAAACTGCTAATAATAATTAATTAGAGACAAAAACTAAGTAAGTCTATTTCATGAAACTTTGATTACATTATTTTCGGTATTCAGTACCTATTCTCCTATTTCTTTAGTGCACTGCACTTTTTGTCAACTATACCACGGTAATATTATGTGTATACTATACCTACACCGAATACTGCAGTTGCATGCAACTGAGTAGTTCTTTTTCATGAGAAATACGGAGCAAAATGTCAGTTGCACAGTTGCACAATGGTCATCTCAGTTGAAAAAAATAATAACAATAATAATATGTTATAATGTTACTGTTACTAATGAATAATATAAATAACCGGTTGATTTTTATATTCCTGAATACCGTTCAATTGTTCAAGAAACGATATTTTGTCAAGGCTTAACGAGTTATATTTAAAATTGGATTCTGGAGTCTCCCAACTAACTCTAGAAAAAAAAACAAATAAAAAATCAATAAAAAAGCACATCAAAACTAAGATGTCTTTATTATCTCTGTTTTCCATCCATAACCAAGAAGAACGAGTAAAACGAACGAAGCCGATAAAAATTAATAGTTATTCATTCTAATCCCAGTCAGTTGTAACTCTATCCATAATTCAATATCTTGATCCTAACATTCCTTAGTTACTGCAGCTCATATCGGAAACAGGATACACATAATTTTATTACTACTGCCTATCTTGCCCCTGAGGATATTATAGGGTTATTTATTTGACCGTCTCACATTTCCTCTATAAGTACTAATGTTCATGAATTATGGAATGAAAGCACTATATCCTTTCGCGAATAAGTCTAGCATTCAGTGCTTAGAAAGGTATCTTGATAAAATAGGGCCATTTAAAGTTACTTTTACAGTGTGGCTCATCATCAGAATAGTTAATTCTTAATTGGAATTATTAACGATTTCAATATCCTATCTAATCCATAGTACAAAAATTAAAAACAGATAACCCAGATAATAAATAATAATATTATATGTTTTCAGATTTGATAGTAATTGATATTATTCAACTTTCACAAAATTGAATTAATATAATTCAACTGCCTATTAGGTTGTAGAGTCTAAAATCTTTGTTTCCTAAGAGTAGACTGCGGTGGTATTTTGAAAGAGTATTTTGTTTATCAAATTTTGCGTATTTTGGGAGTTTAATAATAAAGATAATAATAACAGAGAAAGAAAGAAAGATATAGGCCGGATTCTAAACCTTCACCTTCTTTGGCAGTCGGTTAAAAATTACTCATTCACGATTTACTGTCATACAGTGCGAGTTCTCTATAAAAAATTACAGCCTTGATAAAAATTTGAGTATGAATGACTATTTTACTAAAACTTTTTAAATAAATAATAATAAATAATTAATAAAAGGATTTTGTTTGAATTTAGATTTTAGCTAAATTATTTATCAAAACTAAAAATGGAAATAAATGTAGGTATAAAAACACCAACAAGAAAGAAAACTGAGCAACAAGAAAACAACAGTAAAGTAATATAAGTCGTGAAGAAAATGAGCAAACAACAACCACAACTACGAGATACGAGATATACGTCAATGAGATGTCAATGGAAAATTTTGCTCGCATCAAAATTTTTATTTATATAATATTTGAATCGGTTATTTTGGATAATATTGGCATCAAATTGGCGCTTTTTCGCGAAATACCCCGTGGTATTGTTTTCAGCCCTGATATGCAATATTAACAGTTCTTTTTGTTTCAGAGCGAGAGGCGTTGCTACGCGGTGTTGCGGTTGCCAGGGGCCATCGGGCTGTCGGCCTGTCGCCTGCTCTGCAGGCCTTCTGGCTGCCGCTGCCGGGGCTTCGTTCTCTAAAGACGCTATTGTGTAGTGTTTAAGTGCTTTTTTTTTTTATTTGTTTACGTGTTTTGAAGTATGAACCCCAGTGCTTCTCAATCTGAATACGTGGAATGCCCACACTGCAGTGATGGCAGGCTGTTTAAGGGTCGCAAAGGCCTTAATATTCACATCGCACGCTGTCACGGACCGCCAACACGGCCACTTACTTGCCCAAATTTAATGTGCGATCAAACTCAATCAGGAAGCGACAATCAGGTTTCATTTGAAATTTTATTATCTAGATATAACAATGACGTTCCATTGGTAAAACGCATTCCGCGAGGAGCGAGGATATCATTAGCTAGAGCCCTATCACATACAATCCAAAGTGTCCTATCAAATTCCCTTTCAGCTTGGCAAAATTTATTTTTGTTTTCGTACAAGCATTTTCATGTAAATAAGTCTGAAAGCGGGTCCTTATGTTCAAAATTAAAAAAAAATAGTTTGGCTAATCGCGTTATTCAAATATCGGACTGCTCATTTCGGACGCAAAATTACAATTTAAAGAAAATTGTGGAAAATAAGGTTATGGATGGGGACCTTAAAAACGCTGCCCGCATTTTGTTTTCTAATGATACCCTGGCTCCATTTAATGATATAACGCTGGAAGCCTTACGTGAAAAGCATCCTTTCCCCAATACCGCCTCTTTGCTTCCGGACCCCCCTTCCAACACTTCTTTTTTACAGATAAAGGATGAGGAGACCTACGCTGCGATAATGTCATTCTCTAGTGGCTCTGCTGGTGGCATGGACGGCATAACGCCACAACATCTTAAGGATCTTGTGGGAGTTACTGCTGGGGACGCCGGCAGGGCGCTTCTGAGTGACATTACCAGACTGTGTAATCACATGTTATCTGGCGAGGTAAATTCATCCTTTTTACCATTCCTTTATGGTGCACGGCTTTGTGCTTTCAATAAAAAAGATGGTGGTATCCGCCCCATTGCTGTTGGCTCTACTTTTCGCCGTTTGGCGTCAAAATTAGCGTGTAGACACATAGTTTCTACCCTAAAGGATAAATTCCAACCTATTCAAGTTGGATTCGGCAGTAAAGGAGGCTGTGAAGCAGCAGTACATTCGGCTCGTACTTTCTTAGCGAATGGCGAGGTTGAAGTACTGCTTAAAGTAGATGTAAAGAATGCTTTTAATTCTTTGGACAGGGCAACTCTGCTTAACGAAGTTGCAACACAACTTCCAGAAATTTATCCCTACGTTTGGCAATGTTACAGCTCTGCTTCAAAATTATTTTTTGGAGATAGCGATATTAAGTCTATTGTGGGTGTTCAGCAGGGGGATCCTTTAGGTCCAGCCTTGTTCAGTTTAGGGATCCATAAACACATTTCAAATTTAACATCTAAACTAAACATTTGGTATCTTGATGATGGAACTATTGGAGGCAACGTGAATGACGTCCTAAAAGATCTTAACCATGTTAAGCAACAGTTTAGCAAAATTGGTCTTGAACTAAATTTTTCCAAATGCGAACTCTTTTTCACAGAAAAATTGTCGCAAGATAAGATATTATCGGCCTCTGAATTATTTAATGAAATTACCCCTAATATTAAGATTGTTGATAAACATTCACTTTGCCTTCTTGGTGCTCCTTTATATGACGAAGCCATACAACCAATTTTGGACCAAAAAATTAAAATATTTTCGGCCAATACCGACAAATTGGGTGCTTTAAATTCTCACATTGCATTTTCAATTCTAAAATATTGTCTTTTTGTACCTAAATTAATGTACATTCTACGCGCGAGCCCAATTTGGAAATTTCCTGGACTACTCGATAACATGGATGCCATCCTAAAAAACGCGCTAGAACAAATTCTAAATTTATCTTTTGATGAGCACTCCTGGAACCAAGCTACTTTACCGGTCGTATACGGTGGCATCGGCGTGAGAAAAATTTCGAGTGTTGCTCTTCCAGCTTTTCTGTCCTCTGTGCATAGTATAAAAGAGCTTAGTTCTCAAATTATTAAATCGAATTCATTTCCAATAACCTATGCCACAGAGGCCCTAGATAGTTGGAAGATCAGGTGTCCCAATGTCGATATCCCGAAGGAACTTTCCACACAAAAACTTTGGGATGCGCCATTGGTTCAACTGACACATAGAAATTTGGTTCAAAATCTAACAAGTGACAGAGATCGGGCTAGGCTTCTAGCTTTATCTAAAAAAGAATCTGGCTTTTGGCTTCATGCTTTGCCATCCAAAAATCTCGGCACTCTTCTCGATAACGAAAGTTTTCGTGTGGCTCTAGGTCTCAGATTGGGAACACCGCTGTGCCACGAGCACAGATGTCCGTGTGGAAAGGAGGTTGATACATTTGGAATTCACGGACTCTCTTGCCAGAGGAGCGCTGGTAGGCTATTTCGGCATGGTTCTCTTAACGATACGTTAAAAAGGGCTCTTGCCACCATTGACATTCCTGCGCTCATCGAGCCAACAGGGATTAGTCGAGATGATGGCAAGAGACCTGATGGATTGACGCTGGTTCCCTGGGAACGGGGACGGGCTCTAATGTGGGACGCAACGTGCGTCGACACATTGGCCCCGTGTCATATCAGGGAGACAGCATCAAGACCGGGAGCCGCAGCTGAAATGGCTGAATCCTGTAAGCGGCGCAAGTATGCCTCTCTGATCGAGAGTTACATATTTGTTCCGTTTGCTGTGGAGACCCTCGGGCCATGGAGTCAAAGTGCAAAAAAATTTTTACGAGACATTTCACCGCGGTTAATTGCCTCATCTGGTGACAGAAGGGCTGGCTCATTTTTTGCACAAAGGATCAGCCTGGCTGTCCAGCGCGGAAATGCAGCCAGTATTTTTGGCACCATTCCACGCGGGCATGATTTGTATAGTAATTAGATTAGTTTAGCTGTAAGTTTTTTTTGTAACTTATTAATAAAACCACAACTTAATAAATCAAGTTTACATTGCAAAGTTGTCACCAAGTGCGCAATAAAGTTCTTGGAAAAGCGAACGAATTCTGCAGTGTCCGGTAAACAAAAACTTTGGTCGCGAAGCGGACACTGCGAACTAACCCCATCAATCAATCAAACTGCTACGTTGGGTGTTGTTCGAACGGAATACAGCTGAGGTTGGGACCCACAGATTTTCTGAGAATAATTTGTTGGGACAGCGAAGCTAGCAAGATTATATCAATGATACCTAGTTCAGTAAGGTTTGACAAATTTGATAACTTTGGTAACAGAAACACAGATTTACGGTTATTTTCTAACTTCAGTTTAAGTGTAAGTCTTTAACTTATCGATAGATTTAAAATAAAAATATAGTCAGTCAACAGTCGTTAGAAAATACACCTCTATACCTATTAAAATTAAGAATAATTGTTTAATGTATAAATCATATTTAGTGATTAAAATTGGCCGATACGAGATGAAATAATTGGGGAAAAAGAGAATTATATATGTTACAAAATTTATTATTACAATAAATTATTAAAATAGAATATTAAGAGGTAGTTTACAAATTCATGCAATAAAAATAAATCTAATATAAACCTACTAAATCTAAACTTTAACAATTAAGTAAAAACTAATAAAAAATGCCCGTTTACAAAACGGGTTAAACTACCCATCTCTGTTGCAAATAATGCTCTACCTTCACTATATTTGAACTTAACTTTGAAAAAGTAAACATTAATACAAACAATAATTCAAAGTTTTTAGAAGCTATTTTAAATTTCCAATTTCAAGAAAAAGAAGAAACAACAACATAATGTTAAAGCAAACTTTCGGGGTCACAGAAGGGATACAGTGAACTGGCCTCATCAATCAATCACACTGGGACGCCTGAATATTTGTGCCAAAAATGGAACTAACTCTGATGTAATAATATATATTATCAGATATTATTAGATCAGAGTTAGTTCAATTTTTCGTAGTACCCTTGCAGAAATAATTTCCATATAAACTCCAACCGACAGGCTGCTTTTTTCAATGTATCTCTTTGCTGTTATTATCCGAGACTTTGTCCGCATGGAGTTTGGTTTTTTAAATCCCGCGGGAACGCATCGGTATAAAACGTAGTTCCAGGTCCTCAAGTACAATATTATACCTATTCAAAAAATTTGATCAATTTGGTTCTCCGTTGCTTAAGTATTTGCCCTGTTTCTTGGGTATTTCTTTGTTAGATTGCTAACAAACTAAAGATGAACACATTTTAGCATTTATTATAAATGCTAAAATGTGTTTATCTTTTGTATTAGTCTCATTATTGTCTCCATATTGTATATTTTATTGTTGTTGACACCTAAATATGATGAATTATTGACGGGACCTTATTTGTTAATGAATACAGCTGAATACTTATTAGCTTAGACCATTTTTAAAGCTTATTAGTAACGATCTTATTTGTAAAGGCTTGAGCTCCAATGCACTAGCATATTGTCAAACGACGCTATCAAAATAAAATAAATTAGTTCTAACTTCCATAAAGCTAGCTAAAGACCCAGAGGTAACAAAGTTTGAATACATTCACGTACCCCCATCTCCATTCGTTTTGTCAGACAAGATGTAATTACTGGTACCGCCCAACTGAAACCAACTCCAATTTATGTCTTCGATCAAGGAAGTTTGGAAACGCAAATCGACCATCTATGCTTAACACTAAATACCCTTTTACACAGTACGGAATCGAAATAACATAGTTAATTTCAATGTAACAAAAAACAATATTTTCTAGTTAACCACATATCGTTTTTAAAATAAGCATTAAAAATAAAACCAGCCTATAATGTCTGTGATCTAATCCACCCAGAATAGGGCTTGATAAATTCACCTCCTTAGGGAAAGCATTTGCTAAAATATCGGCCTAGGTACCTCTTTGGGTGGTTTGGTCAAGTGAAAACCTCCAGAGAAGATGGTCAACTAATAATCTATCTATCTTTTAGCCCCCATAACTCTTCAGTATTCTTTTTCTATTCTATCAATCAACTGTTCTTGACCAGAAACACAGTCCGGGTTGCTGTCCAGTAGCTTTTTTCTGAGCTCTTGTGCCTTTAATATAGTACTTAGTAGTAGTCTTGTGTTTTTAATATAGTATCCTGTTTCTTTGGAGGATTATTTCCTAACTTCTTGTGTGTACCCACACACAAGGAATATTTCCTCAAATTTCAGATCTCTAGATCCAACGGTTCAGGCTGTGCGTTGTCTGTCAGTAAGTCGGCTAGCCAAAGTAATGTTTAAGAAGTATAAAGTCAAATCATTCATTTAACGATCAATAAATAGATCTTATTTAGTATCGATTTGATTCTAAATAAGATCAAGAATTACGACCAATAAAATACGGATATAAAGAAATAACACTTTACCTATAGTAAAATTATTATTCTCCTTTTTAGGGTTCCGTACCCAAAGGGCGCCAACGGGACCCTATTACTAAGCCTCCGCTCTCCGTCTGTCCGTCCGTCCATCCGTCCGTCTGTCAGCGGGCTGTATCTCTATCTGTAGGTAGACAGTTGAAAATTTCACAGAGTATTTCTGTTGCCGCTATAACAACAAATAATAAAAATTAAATTAAAAATAAAGGGGGCTCCCATACATGGAAAAGGAGTCGTAATAAAATTCTATTTTTTTACCCTGGCATGTGGGGTGTCATTGTCTAGAACTCATTAAGTAGAGTTCAAATATATTTTTTATTATTTTTTAGCATCAAAGGTCATTGTGTCGTCTAAACGACCTCTAGCCCAATATTACCGTATTATATTGCGTTCACTAAATGTTTACCAGACATCTTTAAATAAACCAACGCCTAAAGCTTATTGATTCTCCTTTATTGGATCTTAAAATATCACACAAAGCCTCGCAGCTTCGCCGAATTTAACAGTCCTTGTTAATTACGTTCTACATTTTATTGTTACAATGTTTCATTGCCTAAAACAAATATAACGTCTCAGTACTTTTCCCTTATATTCCTTCGTTGAAAATACAGTAAACGAAAACTAAATAAATGATTCGCTCTATATACAAACAATAATTTATTTTCTTTTGTATTGCGATCTCGTAAGTAGAAGTAATCTTCATCTTATAAATCTTCTTTCATTCACAATGCTATCTTTTCATACTTGTAAGTAGACTACTTATTTTTATTTATTTCATGTCTATACAGTTACATATACAGTAACGTTTCGTCATTGATTTATCGAATTGGTAGAATTCGAGACAAGTATTCTAGCTCTGATTTTAAATGATGACCCTCTGACAAACAATTATTATTATTATTATTAGCAAGCACATAATATTATTAAAAAATATTTCATGCATTGGTTTTTTTTATAATTCCAAAGTATCGTAGGGGTCATTTGGTTGCAAGTAACCTCCCTAAATCGCTTAAAGGGTGATTCGCATTTTTCAGGAAAATTACACGCTCAGTACAAAAAAAAATATTTATTTACTAGATTTCTACATTCTTCATACAGGAAACCAAGCGTAATAAAGTTATGCTTCTATGCATTAAACATATATAGTAAAAAAAAGTATAATGAATAAATTATACGCAATAAACTTAGCAAATTCTCATTCCTTCCGGTGTCCAAATACCACTCTTTTCACTTTATTTGCATTTTAATCAAAAACATCAATATTTAAGATAAAAATTTAACCATCCTAAGAAACTCTATTAAAAAGCAGAACGTCTAAACATTAAATAAATAACGATAACTCCATAATATTATGATGAAGTTTTATTTAATACATTTTTAACAATTTTTTTTCTCATTACCAGCAATTTGAAAGAAAATGTAAATTACTATCTCCTTATGACTTAATTGTGGCTATGACCACCCACATGCTGCGCTCCGCGCACATCTCAGGCAGCCAGTGAATGTCGTAGCAGGTACCCACTTATTCTCAATACAGCAATATTTTCCTATAAAGTTTTCCGGGAGGTGATTATTCTGAAATCGTTCTCCTTGCCATTGCTCGTATTATTATTAAAGGAGTATTTGTGACTGTTTACTATGTAGGTAAGTAATTATCAAATCTTAAAAGTACCTTCGTGGTATGGAATATGTATGAGGTTCGTAATTATGATATTCATTGAGAAAAATTAGAAAAGCAATCAAATCTCATTACCTTCTTCCTTCGTTTACCGTAGCTTTCCCATAGGTTTTCGGTTCATAATTTCTATGTAAATGTATTAATTTTATTATTATTCACAGCGGGATGGTAGAATTCACAAAAAGTTGATGGATTATTTAAATATTAATGATATTAGAAAAAAATTATTCGGCAATAATTTGAAATTTAAAAATGTCGTCGAATTTGCCTGAAAAATGCGAATCACCGTAAATGGCCCTACTAAAAACTAAAAATAAATTACTTGGGTCTATTTTACGTCATGAATTCATAAAATCTACTTTTTGCGAAATAATACAAAACTTGCACACTATTCACATTGGTACTATCATCTCCTTCACAAAAAATGTTCCAGTGTTAGGAAAATATCGTCTACTTTTTTAACTGAAACAGTAAGAGTACTTAGGTGGGCTTGATTTCGTGACATTTTTCTGAAATGACACGAGAAAAAAATGTTCGGAAGTATAGAAGGTATCTATCATACACAAAATATACTTATTAATTTCAGTTTTTTTTTAATGGAAAATATCCCTGGCTCAGTGGTGAGTGCTGTTTTCTTATTACTGGGAGGTCTCGGGTTCGATTCCCGGCGGGGTCAATTTGGGAATTTTTAATTTCTGAATAATCGTCTCTGGTCTGGTCTGGTCTGGTGGGAGGCCTTGGCCGTGGCTAGTCACCACCCTACCGTCAAAGACGTGCCGCCAAGCGATTTTGCGTGCCGGCACGATGACGTGTAGAAACCAATTAGGGGTGCGGGTTGAATGTTCATTGCCATACCCCTTCCGAATTAGCCCGCTACCATCCTAGACTGCATCGTCACTTACCATCAGGTGAGATCGCAGTCAAGGCTTGTCATCGAATAAAAAAAATGGGCTTGTTATAAAAATCCGACATAAAATTTGACCTAAATATTATACATTATTTCTTCATTATTTACATAGAATAACCTAGAATTTTTCAGGCAGGCAAGTATTCGTATTATGATTGACGACAACAAGATTTAACATCAATTAATTTTACTTTAAAATAGTTATTATTTTGTCAGTAAAATTAATAATGATACTACTATGTACTTGTATGCCAATGCCAGTTATGTGCGATTTAAAACTAATTTCTAAGTTTCAAATAATTTTCATACTAACTGTAAGCGTTTTAGCCCCGACATTGAAGTTGCTAAAATGAATAACTTAGTATTAACTAGTTTTTGAACTTAGTTTGTGTTGACAAGGTTTCTGATAGTAAGTAAACTTATTGTTTATTCAAAGCTTTCAAAGTGGCCTCCGATACTAAAGTTGAAGTATTTTATTTCTTGAATAATAGTGAACGAATAATATTATATCAATGACTAGTATGACGTTTTGATAAGTTAGTGGAGTCCAAAGTTGTCATTTTTAACCGACTTCAAAAAATACAAAAAGAGTAGGTTCTCAATTCGACGCGTAATTTTTTTTTTTTGAAAAATAATGTTAATAAATTGTCATCCGATTTACATGTTCATGCAAAATTTCAACTCAATCGGAAACCGGGAAGTGGAGGTAATTCATCTAGAAAGATTTGACCTACACATTCATAACTACGTACATAAATTGCAAGTTGAATAAAAGCTTGTAAAAAAAGAATTGATAATCCTGCTAAAGACTATACTTTAAAAAATAACTATGATTCCCATTTATACAAAATGAAGTTTTTTTTTCAATATATTGTAAACATAAATAAACACTACGTTAAAGCATCATTATTTCATCGATCAATTTATTAACAACTAAGTATAAACTTATAATATTAGATACGACGTGATTCTATTCTTTATGTTGTTCTGACTTCTGATTGTAACACCCATCCTACTCCAGCTTTAACAAAAGTGAACAAAAACCAATTTTATTCAATTTGCATTGTTATAAACTAAATCTTATCATAATAGGTTTACAAAATAAATTGCTTTAGTTGTCGTTGGATCGTTGCCTACAAGTATCAAGCACAACTTTCCAGTTTAAGTACTGCTTTAAAATAATGAAAGGTCTAGGCGGATTCATTTATCAAAGTCAGGAATATTTAGCTTCGGGTAAACTTTACAGAATCTATTTTCTTGTCAGGTGAAATTTTGACTATAAAATGTTAAAGTTTTGATTGATTGAAATACTACTCCTGCAAGCAGTGATAGGCTAGTGGTTAAGTGCTTCGACATTCAATTCGGGGTTCAAGGTTCGATCCCAGTCACGCATCTTTGACTTTTCGGAGTATGTGCCTTGTAAGTAATTCATTATCGCTTGCTTTAACGGTCCAGAAAAACGTCGTGAGCAAGTTTGCATGTCTGACTCTCTCCATAATATTCAAAACTTGGCCAGCGTGGTGGACTATGGCCTAAACCCTTCTCATTCGTGGGGAGACCAGAGGTGCGAATGTCTGGAAGTTGCCGATCAAAATCGTATTCATTTGATGGCATTAGCGTCAAAGTAAAATATTCCTTGACTGTATTGATTTTTAGGTCACAAATTCAGTACAACTGATTTAAACATGGAGCTTTATGGAGCGTATCGTACATACCTAAACGTATGAGAATGCGTACACGAAATTGAGCTTTAATTCAATGCTGTTATGGTTGGCTGATCCCAGTACTGGGACAGCAATAAGATTCATTTGTTAATTGTTACCTTCAGAAGTCGCTTTATTAACGCAAAAATACATTTCGTCGAATCGATCCGTCTGTCTGTCCGTCCGTCCGCGGTTTAGCTCAGAGACTATTGGTACTAGAAATCTGTAATTTGAGAAGGGTATAAATATAAATCACGCCAACAAAGTGGTGAAATAAAATTGTGAAAAATAATTTTTTTTCTCATTTATCCCATAGTGTGGGGTGTCGTTCAATAGGTCTTTCAAAAATATTGTGGGTGTGGGAACACCATTTTTCAATTTAGGGATCCGTTTGTGAAATATGATATTTTAAAGTGCTTAATTTTATTAGAGTCAAGTGTCCCCCCCCCTCTGCCAGCTAAATGGTTGTATAAAGGATACAAGAAAAAATTCACAGCAGTAGTATTTATAATGAATTTTAAAGGAAAACTATCACGGCTACGTAGGGTTCATTAGTTATGGAGTTATATCTGTTTTGTCTAAGTCACGTAGTGTAAGTTGCATATTTTGTAGTATAGTATTAAAACCATGGAACTCAAAATGTATTCAATATTCATAAATAAAATGAAAACACTATCCTAGGTCAGCAATAATATTTGAGACTTTCAACTACGGAACCCTACACTGCGCGTGGCCCGACACGCACTTGGCCAGTTTTTTATTTTAGTGTACGTCATGGTCAATTCGTTTTCGTGTTTCGTTTTTTTTTAAATACCTACTCATATCAGATCAGATTCTGGAATCAAGTTTCCGTTATCGGAAATTATAATTAGGTACGATATTCGATTTCCCTCCCGGAATATTGCGCCCGACTTATTTCTAACACTGAAAATATACCTTTACATGTAGAAAGTAGAACTTTAGGACTCTTGTGGTTTCTCCTACCATAACTTGTAGCTGCTGAATTATGTCTGACCCTCTAGGTTCTCACTTTAACGGCAAGCCGACTTATGATTAGCTAAATTACCTTACCTACCTCAGCTCTATTTCAGCTTACGATCGAAAACCTTTTAGTAAGTTACTTTCCCGTAGAGAACCCCAGTTCCTTTGTATTATTCACGAACAATTCGAACTTCGTTTATTGACTACTAGTTGATGCATCTTTTGTCCAAGTGGAATTTGACGACCTCGGGTCTATTCGGGTTCCATTTTAAATATTGTACCTAAATCCTTTGTGGGATTGTATTTTTGATATTAATAGGTACAACTGACTAGCAATAGGACCATGATTTGAATCTCTTATACCTACCACCATCTATTATTATCTAATTTTCTAAATATATTTTTATACGAGACTTAAGTTTAACAGGTTTTACAAAATAATATTATTGCATTACGGAGCGTACAAATAAATAAAAATAATTTAAATAAGTGGGTAAGTATTCAAATGCTTGGTACCATCACAACAGAATCAATTCGAGCCGCGGTTATGTTACTGAATAGTCAGTTCATAGACTCATAACTAGATGTGACCCATAAAAAAGTAAATTAATTTTTTTAAGCTATTGCATAGCTTTTGTCGCGGGTTTTGAACTAGGACAAACAGTTTGAGCGCGGCGACCGAATCAAGAAATTCCGTAACGAAAAAAAGCCTAACACCGTCGTTCAGTAAGCGTTCAAAATTTTAGAGGTTCTCAAGTAGCTCTATTTGGCGCCGTGGGCGAGCGACCGCTTTCTTTGTATGACGTCGCAAGTTCGAATCTCACTCGCGAAGTAGTGACAGTTCGCTTTTCTTGTTTGTTTGTTTTTTAATTATTTTTTTTTGCATAATTTTTATTATGCAAAAAAAAATATTGCATAAATATTATAATTGCATAAGTTGATAAAAAATGATATGCAATAGCTTTACCGCGGCAGTCCCCGAGTGCCACTTAATTTTTTTTTTTAAATTATATTTTAACTAATTTTTGCAAAATGGTTTTTAAGCAGTTTTTTAAAATTGTGTATGCTTTTACATTCTTTTATATTTTTATAGGAAGTTTGTTATATATCTGAACACTTTCGAACGTAATATTTCTCTTACCATAGTTAGTTCTTGGTGGGCGTAAAATTTTGTTATTAGCACTTCTCAAAAATTTTAAATGCGTATATTTATTTTTTTGGTAAAGGTTATGTTTGAATGTATTTCTTTTGACAGAATTTTTCGAATTAAAATGCAAGTGTAATATTTGTAAGTATTTGTAATGTTCATTATTATTTTGTTTCTTTATATATTTTTTCTGTTGGTTTGTTGTTGGTGACTGACTGACTGATCTATCAACGCACAGCTCAAATCAAGGGACGGATCGGGCTAGGCACATAATAGATATCTATTATGTCGTAGGCATCCGCTATGAAAGGATTTTATTAAAATTCTACCCCTAAGGGGGTAAGAAAAATCAAACTTAGTGTGGATGAAGCCGCGGGTAAAAGCTTTTGTATTATAGGTATTATCGGACATATCTTGCCGATAGAATAATATAAATACAACAGATAGAAGTAGTGACAGCCTAAAAATGGTTAAGTGTGGTCGCGGGATCAGTCCCGGGCGCTGACTTTTCAATTTTCAATTTGAATTTCGTTGAAGGTGTAAGTGGTTCTGTGAAATATTTTTATTCATTTTAAAATAATTTGTATTCACTAGAAACCGACGACAGCGAAAACTTACGACCAGTAAACTTACGGTAGGTAAACTTTTCTTTAACGTGAAGTTTCACCCTCGAGGGATTACAGTTGCGGGAAAATACCGTGCAAATTATTCTTAACTCTGAATGACCGATATATTGGAGCAAAGTTATCCCCAGTGTGTTTCTATAAATACGTCATGAATTTCTTACTTTAACGCTCTAACTTTAACGTAGTAAGTTTTAGATAACATTAGCTGATACCCACTTTGTCCGCGTGGATTCAGGTCTAAAAATGTTACTTCATTCAAACTTTCCTCCTAATTTCAAATCTCTTTGCCTACTAGTTAGTCAGCCAGTCACGGTACTGCTGTAAGTAAAGGTTTTTACTCATACTAATAATATAGATATAGGTACTAACAGATACGGATTGTCTTTTTTGTTTTGGTACAACGGTAGCGGTAAATTCAGGTCAATCACAAAACGTGTTTAATCTTCTAAATATATAAATAATAGTTTAAAAAACTAAAAACACGCTTTTTATAGAAAACCAAACTAAAAAATAGAAAATAAATTTTAATAAATTTAAATTATGAATAGGGTCCAAAAATATAAATTAATAATAGTGTAAATAAAAAAAATGTATTTTATTTAAAAAAAAGCGTGGGGTGCATGGTGTCAATAGTTATAAATATTTTATTGACAGATATGAGTAGAGTGATTATCATTTTGATAATATCTTAAAAAGCACCCCACGCTTTTTTTTAAAATAAAATACATTTTTTTTATTTACACTAATTTATATTTATTGAAATTTTTGGACCCTATTCTTAATTTAAATTTATTAAAATTTATTTTCTATTTTTTAGTTTGGTTTTCTATAAAAAGCGTGTTTTTAGTTTTTTTAAACTATTATTTTTTTTTTTCAAATTAGTGTATTGTCATCGGTCCTCGATAAATCTACAAAGTTTGAACGAAATCTGGCCGTTTAAAGTGGGTCAAAATCGCGCCCAAAGAAGTCGGTTACAAACATACAAGTTTTTTTTTTTTGTTTTTTTATCAAATTAGTGTATTGTCATCGGTCCTCGATAAATCTACAAAGTTTGAACGAAATCTGGCCGTTTAAAGTGGGTCAAAATCGCGCCCAAAGAAGTCGGTTACAAACATTGTTACAAACATACAAGTGAAGCTAATAAAAAGCGTATAATAAAAGGCAAAGGTGCCTGACTGACTGGTCTATCAACGCACAGCTCTAACCACTGGACGGATCGGGCTGAAATTTTTCACACAGATAGTTATTATGACGTAGACGTCCGCTAAGAAAGAATTTTTGAAAATTCCAACCCTAAGAGGGTGAAATGGGGGTTGAAAGTTTGTATAAAAGTCCGTCATTTATCAAGATATTTTTCAAGTAATATTCATGAAAACTTTGATTTTTGGGCTTTCGATTCAAATTTAAAAAAATACGTGTTTCACAAAAATTTTGAAAATTCCACCCCCAAAGACTTCAAATAGGGGATGAAAATTTTTATAAAAGTCCAGATTTTTAAGCTAATTTTCAAGTAATATCCATCAAACTTGGTATTTTGGCTTTCAATTGAAAATAAAGAAGTACGCGTTTGACAGTTTTTAAATGTTCAACTCCCAATGGAGTTAAATAGAGGGTGAATGATTGTTATTAAGTCTGTCGTTTTTCAGCTTAGGTATAACCATGAAACTTGGTATGTTGGCTTTTTACGGAGATACGAATCGCGTTAAGTTGGATTTTAATTACCAATAAAAATCTAACTTAACGTGAGCTAACCAACCGCTAAGAAACCATTTTTGAAAATTCAACCTCTAAGGGGGTAAGATAGGGGTTTGAAAAATCGAACTTAACGTGAGCGAAGCCGCGGGCAAAAGCTAGTTATACTATAATACGTAGAATGTAACAGAAGTGTTAAAAGCCAGAAATTAAAAATTATTATATTTTGTACCTATATACTGGTTTTCAATTTAGAACACACTTGACATACCTACATACTATATTTAACTATGTTTTCATTGACGTGTGGTAAACCCAACCTCTTTTAAACTAATTTAGCGTGTGAATAACTGTTCACTGCTTATTATACGAGTTATGGAATGCTAAATTTATACGGACGAAGCTGTAGAGAATACTAGTTTAGAAATAACTCTGCTTTTCGCACTTGCGTAATAACGCCCTCGGGGGGAACTTCACGTGAAATTAACAAAGTTTTGCCCACGTTTAGATCCCATGGAAGGTAAATTGTGTTGTAATTTTAAAATACAAAATAGAACGTAGTAAAGTGTCGCTACGCCCGCGATGCTTGTATACTTCAAACCAATAATAATAGACGTCTATTTTTGAACAAAGGTCTCTTGCATGGATTGCAAAGGTATCGGTCATGCAGCGCTTGTATCCAACGACTATCTACGGCTCGTCTGATGTCGTCGGACCACCTAGTGAGGGGTCTGCCAACACTGCGCTTAAAGGTGCGTGGTCGCCACTCCAGCACTTTGGTAGCCCAACGACCATCAGCTCTTCGAACTTTAATAGTTCTACTGAAATTGTACTGCGGAAAAAACAATCATTTAAATTCAACGCTGAGACTTGCGCTTGACCTCGATCAGACTTGATTATTATCAGTGAAGATGCAGCCTAAGAAGGAATGCGCTTGAGAGATATCTATTCACTCTTCTCTACATACCATTATGAGTACATAAGTAGGTACGTAAATTCTTATTATTTGCCTAAGTGTTATGACCCAGACGCTTGCGCATCTTGCGCGCTATGCGCATCCCTCACCACGTCTGTTTAGTTAGATCTATATGAAGATAGGTATAATTATTATATCCTTGAAGAGATAATTATACTAATTTCCTCTGACTCTAAACGCTCATCAAACCCCTTCACGGCGCAACTTCACGTAAAATTAACTAAGTTTTCCCTCTTCAAGAATTTCGTTGGTAAATTGTGATGAAATTAAAAAAATAATATAGGCAGCGGTTAAGGGGTAGGCAATTCCTGTTTAACGTGTGTTCAGCAATGCGGAAAGCACTTTGTCAAAACTTTTTTATTAATAAGCCGCGTTTTGAGTGTAGAAATTTGGATATCGGGGTTGTTAGGAATTTTATTCGTTCGAAACTCGAATGTTTGGATATAAGTTTTTAATTAGGTAGGTAGGTATTTTTATTGTTGATTAAAATCCTGAAATTCTGAAGTGAATATACCTTGTGTTAAGTCAGGCCAAGAATTCCATGTGAAAGTTTTAATATTGCCCGCTTAAGGGTTTTGTAAAAAAAACCTTTAAACGAACAAAAACCCTTAAAACTCCCTTTTAAGGAAAGAAGAATTTTCAGCTGATATGTGGAGTCGAGTTTGACCTTTACCTTTCAGGGATACCATGTACTTAATTTAATTTATGGGTTTGAAAAAGACAACATAATATAAGAACAAGGAATAGGCGCTTTTCGCCTTTATAATATTATATTAATTAAGATTTGTATGATAGGCAAGCATCTTTGCTTCAGTCTAATTACAGACGTGCTTTGTCTACGACATCGTGTATTATCGTAACGACATATCGACAAACAATAACGTTATCCAATCTTCCAACACCAGCCTATTATTAAGTATACCAACAAACCCTCATGTCGTAAATATCTATTACTTACCGATATAACCATAAATGTAAGTGCTGGAATAACGCAGCCAGTAAGAATCTATTGTCTTAGGCCGGATCTTGTACGCTCGGTCACGTCTTATTCGCATTGTGGACTCGTTATGTCAAACACACATGTATGTCCGAGTCACGTTTCAGCTAACTACAGAGTTGCTGTTTCCATTACACCAACACGAATTCTTTTCTTTTTTCAATTTATTGCTTACACTAGCGGCACGCTATGATGGCCGGTTTGACGTTTGTCCGCTCATGAAGTTCCGTATTAATTGATAACGACTTTGAAGGAAATAATTGTATTACTTTATTGACGATAGTGATGTGCAGAGATTCATAAATTTTATCGAATGTAGTTTTAGGTTTAGGACTCAAAATTTATTTATTAAATTGATTTCTAAAATGTATACAAGTGTAGAAAAATCAGTTTGCACCATTTAAGGGGTGAATGTACTTGTGAATATGAACAATTTTCACTATGTGGACAAACCTCTGAAATCGCAAAAAAATATCAGCTGTTTCATACAAAAGGTAAAATTTTTATTTTTATATGATATATACCACAACTCGGCATTTGGTTTTCTAAATTGAAAATTTTTAAAAATGGAATCTAATACGATCGTCACATAGGATCGCTGGCTAGCACAACTACTACCTCCGGCAAACTCGCGTCAATGCTCAATGCAAAACAAAGCAGTTTCGAATTGACGTTGCTTCGAAAAGTATAAACTGTCAGTGCAATGCGATTGTGATATAGTTTTGACCTGGCTTTGGATTTCAAATATTGATACTGCATTACTGTTGACCCTTGCTCGTTAATTTGGACTCTGTTCAAGCCCTTTGTTGTGGATTTCGTCGATATGACCGAACGTACGCAGAGAACTGTTCTAAATAGTCAGACACGTGAGTTCGTAATACGCCTTCGTAACTATTTCGATCGTGAAGCTCAAAATGGAGGGCCAATTTTACCTATAACGTCAGTGGTTGAACGCGTAGCTGATGCGCTTAATATTGGACAACGAACTGTTAGACGGATAACTAAAAAAAAATATGGCGAGACTGGCACAGAAGAAAATAAACTTCACACACCAAAAAAGAGAAAACGAGCAAAACCAGTCGTAGGCATCGATAGCTTTGATGCCGATGCTATCCGAAGACATGTTTACGGCTACTATTTACAGAAGGAGTATCCAACAAGAAAAAAGTTGGTGCATTCACTGAAGGAAGCTGGATTATTCTTCGGTGGGGAAAGTTCTTTAATGAAGATTTTGAAGACCATTGGATTTCGATACAAAAAATGTAACAAACGCAAAATATTGATGGAAAGATTTGATATAGCGATGGCAAGGTATACTTTTTTACGGCAAGTGAAAGAAATCAAAAATTGGCAAAATGTTGTGTTCTTGGATGAAACATGGCTTAATGCTAACCATACTGTAGGCCGTTCTTGGAACGATGACACAGCAGCATCTACTTCCAAAGTTCCTGTAGGAAAAGGATCGCGACTTATAATTTGTCACGCCGGAACCATCAACGGGTTTGTCGAAGGTTCTCTCATGGCTTTTGCGTCAAAAACCACTGGAGACTATCATGAAGACATGAATGGAGAAAAGTTTACTGAATGGTTTACCTCAATGTTGTGTAGCCTCCCTGAACCATCTATTATAATTATGGACAACGCCCCATACCACTCGATGCAAATTGACAAGCCACCTGCCCAATCCCAAAAGAAAGCTGATATCGTCGCATGGCTTCGTAAAAATGGCGTAGATGCAAACATGAATATGTTAAAAGCGGAATTAGTACGTCTTTTAAAAGAAAACAAACCAACCAAGATCCGATACGTCATTGACGAAATAGCATTAGAACATGGGCACAGAGTTATACGGTTACCGCCTTACCATTGTGAGTATAATGCGATTGAGTTGGTGTGGGCTCAAATTAAGGGATATGCTGCAAGACACAATACAGAACCCCCATTTACCACAAAAAAAATGCTAAAATTATTAGAAGAAGCTTGTGAACATGTGACTAAAGGAGACTGGGAAAAGGTTGTGAATAGAACTGTTAAATTAATAAGGGAAGATTATGAAAGAGATGTGAAAATAGATAATATTATAGAAAACGAACATATAATTATTAATGTAGGTGATGATAGCAGTGACGACAGTGAAAATAGTAGTATGGACGAATCTGATTAATTATGGCCTTTTGTGGCACCTTTTTTGGTATCTTTTGTATTCATATGTTTCTTGTGTGCATATAAAGTATGTATATTCATTTTCATTCAAATATTCAGTTCGTTCAAATAAATTAAATAAACATATACATTTTTGTTTTATTAAACCTATTTAATCAGGTACAAAAACAAAACTTAATTGTTTTTTGTTCGAGAATAAATTGACATTCCACATCACTATTGTAATGTGTCAAACCGGCCATCATAGCGTGCCGCTAGTATAAATACAAAAAGCTTAATGGTAGCATTTTCCTCTATCTTTTGACGTGTGTTAGAAGAAAATACTATAAATGTTTAACAGATCATAAAATTATATTAGGTATATAAATTCTATAATTGGTGTTTTCCCGCGACTAAACAAATTGCGCTAAAGACATTGAACCAAATCTTTCCATTAAACCTTCGCTTCGTCCAGTTTTGTCCACACCGCAATTCGTATGCATAAACAGAAATCACAAGAACAACGCTCGGAGAGCGACGCATATCTGAGAGTCGCTAATGGCGAATGCGAATGATATTCTGATACCACTAGATTTCTACTAATTTTTGCTGTATTAAAATTACAATTTGCTTTGAATCTTGTGTAAGATCGTACCTATCACAGGCTTACCTACGTGATTTCACATAGACCAGAGTTCAAAGAGCAGATTGGATGTTGGAGTATCAAAGAGCTCGATTGGCGACACAGAAGTGTTATACTATTCGTTTATCGCTCGTAAGTCGTATCGTAGCCCTCCTCTAGATTGACGGGCGATCTCAAGCGAGTCACTGTCAGCTTATGTATACAAGCGGCACAAAGTCGTGTTCTGTGTTCGCCACCTTAAAAGGCTTTAGAGCCCTGAGTCCGATTACAACTAAATGATAAAAAAAAATTGACTAAGTTTAACTTGATTAATATTCTCCTCTCCCCTCCAAATAAACGGAAAGCTTGTGTTAGGAGACGGTACGACATAGTGCAATGGGTGAGAATCAAAGCATCAACCTTTCCGTTCAGTGCTCACACAGTTAGTCTATTGAGGCTTTTAAAAGTTTTATTTCTGTAGATCCTGTGCTTTTAAAGATACGAGTATGGACGGAGCAGTACAAAGGGATGCCGTATACAAAATAACGTATGAAGTCAATGGGAATGTACCAGAATTTCTCTGCACTAATGACTGTCTTGCTCAAAGTAGTTCAAATATGGCATCGTTCGACGCGTGTTTGATTTTCGGACTCTCTTGGTATTGAATTAGTTCGTGCTTCATTTCTCTTGGTAAATTCTGTTTTGAGACAAAAGAATTTTTTGCTAATAAAGATTTTGTAAATAAAAACTTTGCTCCCATGAACTTATACTTATTTTGAAGGGACATATTCAGCATTCATACGATTTTGGGTAAGCAACACCTTATCTAAGCCCTAAAACCAGCAATAGTCGTAGCACAAAAGACCTGCGTTGTATTTGATTAATTCCCATCTGAATTAGAAACACCATATCAATGCTTAACAAACACGAACTCTCAAGAACTAAAACTAAACAAGACCACAATATTATCATAACAAAAGTTGGTAAGGACTTAGTAACCGAGCGGGCCTAATAAAGAAACACTACCGAGATGTAAGCCTGTCCAAAACAAAAGGCTCCCCCATTACTTCGCACATTGTTCACTACGAAACACAACTGAGGCTCGTAGTAGGTGCTATGACTAATGGATTAAGGACTAAACGAAATGGTTCACTACAACCTAAAGTGACAATGAGTTGGGTCGTGACACGGATAGAATATTCTATTCTACATACTTAATTGCGTTCATGTATCCGCAACTTATATAGCCTTCTGAAATGTTACGACTGAAGAAGCTATTTGTTATTTGTGAATTTAGAGTCCTTATGCTTGCTTCGGTCGCTCAGCGGGCGATGAAAATTACGCTCGGAATATCCATGCGAGATCAAATCAGGAATAACGAGAGATAGAGTGGAGGTAGAGTGGAGGTATATGTCCAGCAGTGGACGTTAATCGGTTGATAAATAAAACGCTTGCTAAGCTGAAAGATACCAATTGGGCGGGGGAATGCTCAAAGGTTCAGATATGAAAAGATCATATCTTAACGAGTTGCTTCGTAAAATCAAGAGGGATCCAAGGTGCTTGAATAGCCGAACTCGCAATGGAAGGTGCAGTGTTGATAGACCTCTCACTTTGTAGCAGTGATATCAAAAGAGTCAAAGGCAACCGTTGGATACGAGAGGCGCAAGACCGAAGCATCTAGAAAACCTCTAGAATCTTTCGGTTTACAGTCTTCCATACAAGTGTAGTCGGGCACAACAATTTGAAACTATGATTTTGGATTTCCATCTAAACGAAAGAGCTATTGAGAATTCCAATTATCTTAGGATGCAAAAGTAATTTGGCAGAGAAGTCAAAATGGACTTCTCTTTTCTCAATTAAACTTTTATATCTCTTAGATTGGTTTCATCTACAAAATGTCGAACTTCTGATTTCTCTCGTAGTCACCTGAAATAAGGAAAGTCCGATCAAGTTTTCTAATTTTCCAATGGGATTTATACATTCCTCACGAAGTTTCCGGCGACAAGCCACGTGTCGGTAATAATTTGAAATGACTGCTGACTTTAATTGAATTTACTTGTTTTATTACATTTTAAATATCGCGAAGAATGTAGAACTTCGATCTTAATAAGGTCTTAACAGACAAGAAGCGCGACGGTATTAGGATTTATTGAAGTGTGCGAGAATTGTTTGTCTGTGTATACTTATATTGTATTCCGTCTAAGTAACACATATATTTTTTGTCAGTGTTATCAACAGCATCATCATCATTGCACCACTCATCATTAACCCATTACGGGCACAGGTCTCCTCACGAATGAGCAGATTTTAGGCCATTGTGCACCACGCTTTCAAGTGCGGATTTCACACACTTTGAAAACATCATGGAGCTAAAGCAAATTCCTATTACAGAAAAAGGGACTTTTTGTAAAATTCCTTAAAGAACTAAGGCAAGGGTCCATACTTCAGTTTACCTGAAATCGATTCGAAGCGTCTAGATACATGAAAAATTGTTAAAACGGTAGAAGTTCCATTACTAAAACATAATCACTGAGATTTTTCGTTTGAGGAACTCACAAAAAATATATTAACAACTTTATGTATATTTTGAGGTTATAAAAATATGTAGATAGGTATTAAGACGTAGTCGTAATTCCTACTTCCATGTTATTTTAAGTTCTAATTTGATATTGGGATGTGTTACTTAGTAGTCTATGGAACTCTCTGCATAGACAAACTCTTGAATTTCCGGGCAAAGAATATACTACTCTCTTACGAGAGTTTCCGGGCGAGCAATGTCATCGAGTAACGATCCAAACCAATCCAAACTCAAAGCGCGATATGAATTAGTCAGATGATGGTTCATTATTTAATAATTATTTAACCAAAACAAAAGATGTAAAACTAATTTCATATATAAAACGAACTAATTTAAATACTTTGTTTTGTATAAATCATATTCGTAGACGCCTCCTAAAATATTCAGGTACAATTGTGCCATTATTCTTTCGAAAGGACTTTTCGTTGTTTTAAATATTACGAATAACGTTAAACAGTCTGCGATTTTTATCGTTATAAAAATTAATGCAGATTCCCTGATATGACGAAGTGGATAAATACCACCATCTTAAGTATTCAAATTCATCCCATAAGTATTATTCAAAATTCATTAATAAGCACAGACGTAGTCATTATCATCATCATCATCATCAACCCAACAACAGCTCACTATAATTGAGCGCAGGTCTCCTTTCAGAGAAGGGTTACATGCCACCACGCTGGCCCAATGCAAATTGATAGACTTTACACACGTTTGAGAATATTATGAATATATCTCAGACGTGCAGAATACCTCATTATGTTTTCTGTCACCGTTGAAGCATGTGATATTCATTGCTTAAACTTTAACACAAATAACTCGAAAAAAGTCAAAGGTCAAATCAAAGGCCAGGATCGAAACCACATCTCCCGAGGAGTAGGAGACCACTAACCCCTAGACTGTCGCTGCTCAAGACGTATTGTGAGCTACAAAATTAAAAACGTATTTCTAGCACCCCCGCTTAACTCGCAATAAATGTCAGAATGTAAACTGCTTCGCGAGGACACGCTGCAAAACGGACATAAGGAAATTTTTCTACATTATGAAATAAACAGGAAACGTCTCCCCCCGGGGCTAAGGGGTGGGGAGATACCAAACCTTATTTATCTCGCGATGAACAAGGGTTTAGTGTGACAAATCCGTTTAAAATATAATGGCTTTTATGATTTATACGCATAAATCACCATATTCCCGGGCGTTATTTACATGACGTATTTCTTACGCTTGTCTCTCTTCATGATAATATAAAGTCTAAACTAAATAATATATTTAGGCTCTATGAATGGCCGTGAATCTAAGAGCAAGTTTTATTAAACAAAATCAAATTTACTTGTCTGAAATATAGAATTAGAGATGCGCTATAATAGCAAAAACCTGACCAGTTTTTTCAAGCTAGCCAATCATGCAAGAGACTATAGTGCACAAGAGAATGAACAAACACAGATACACTGTCTTTTCCCACCTCAAATCTGGTGAAAGATCAGGCGCAGGACCAGTGGCTTTACATGCACAAAAGAGCACACAGATGAAGCACAGGAGTGTAAAAACACCAATTCCAAAAATTTCTTGAGAGAAAACTCGATAACTTTTTGGCCTGTCTCAGTACCTCGTGATTCAAAATTATTTATTTCACGTAGGCCAGCCAACCTGTGGCTCTTATGACACGTCATGACTCTACCACCAGTTCAGAAAGCGGATTCTGCTGAGAAGAGCCGGCAAGAAACTCAGCAGTTGCTCTTACATTGTAATAAGTTTTTTATACTATCTTGTGGATAGCTGGATGCAGAGCCGATTCAACCCATGCAACTTTGTTAGAATAGAATAGAATAGAATATTTCCACAATGAGGGGAAGTTCCAAAAATACGTACTACAATTCGCAGACGAATTTTTTTATTCCATACACGCAAAAGAGGTGGAGAGGTGCAAAAATTAAGAAGAAAAAGTATTTTATTTTATTATTTAGTGCCGATTTCCCCAACGTCGAGTGACGTTTAACCGAGGAATAAATTGGGCGTTCTGGCAGTTTTTGTAATGAACATACTGTCAAAATATCAAATTTACGTTGCTGAAATTGTCCTTAAGAGTACATTTTATTGGGATTGGATATAACTCAATTTGAAATATAATAATTTAAGTACCTCCTACTTAAGTCGCTCACTTATTTTCATTCATCTCCTGTTCACGAGAACTTTAGTAAAAAATCCTTTTAAGTCTAGGATAAAATAATAAACCTAAATGAATTCTCTTAACATAATAAGTAAGTAAGTCAAATAGAGGAGAATTTTATGAGGAGCTCTTTTATGAAGATGATCTTATTACTTAGATAACTTTTATTCTGAGATAAATAAATTCATGCGTTCATTAATTCAATTTAGCTTCGAAATAAATGACATTTTTATCTAATTAAATGGTTTTATTTAGTAGTTTCAATGCCCTTTTTCGCTGTGTTTCCTAAGTTTTACAGGCTACCTCAGCTAAGTTAGATGAAGCTTTCTGTCAATTGTGTTTTCACGAACCTTTAGGGAACACCTAAAGGTGGAAATTACATTGGGTAAGGGGTTGTATTTAGGGGCTACCTACGTAGATATGGTCGAGCGAAGCAACGGCTGGAACATGCGTCATGCTCGTGAACGGGTGTCGCCTACGGGAATGGGGCTGCTTTGTGTCTGCCCGTCTTAACATGAATTGAATTGTAGTACTTTTTTTTTTGTTTTGGAACTTCCCCTCATTGTGGTAATATTATATTTTATTCTAACAAAGTTGCATAGGTTAAATCGGCTTGGCATCCAGCTGCCCAAAAGATAGTATAAAAAAGTTATTACAATGCTTATAAGCTTCATAATAATATTGTAAAATGATTATTATTATTTGAAAAGAGCAATTGCTGAGTTTCTTGCCGGCTCTTCTCAGCAGATTCCGCTTTCCGAACCGGTGGTGACTCATGACTTGTCATAAGAGCCACAGGTTGGCCTACGTGAAATAAATATCTAATTTTGAAATTTGAAATTTGATGAGACTTCTGCTTAGGGGATAATTTAGGTATTTAGGTGAAAACAGGCATCGGTCTCGTATTATCATTTCGCAACGGATTCAAATGTAACCTACTTCTACTTATCCGATTCTACGATATCAAACTTGCTGAAAATGTATACGAATATAGTTCCTACTAGCTGATGCCCGCGACTTCGTCCGCATGGATTTAGTTTTTAAAAATCCCGCGGGAACTCTTTCATTATCCGAGATAAAAAGTAGCTCTCCCGGTCTGAGGAACCGTCTGAGGAACCACTACTACATCCATTACTATACCCATGCAAAAAATCGCATCAATCCGCTGTTCTGTTGCGACGTGATTGAAGGACAAACCAACAAATAAACACACTTTCGCATTTATAATAGCAGTAATGCTTTATTATAACACTTTTTATAATTGTTAAATTTTTTAACCAAAGACAAAATTACGTTTAGCTGTCATTTACGTTTTGTTATTCCACTATCATTTGCGTTTTGTTATTCCATGTCAGATGCATTTTTCTTATACCACGTTTTATAGTGACATGACGGAAACACGGTCGAACGGGATAAAAAGTATCCTATGTCCGTCTCCTGGTTCTAAGCTGCCTCTCCACCAATTTTCAGCCAAATCGGTTCATCCGTTCTTGAGTTATAAATAGTGTAACTAACACCACTTTCTTTTATATATATAGATAAGCTGTGAGATTGTCTAAAAAAATCTGCCAAGTGCGAGTCGGGCCTCGCTCTTTTAGGGTTCCATACATATGACAAAATCATTTTTTAGGGTTCCGTACCCAAAGGGTACCAACGGGACCCTATTACTAAGCCTACGCTGTCCGTCCGTCCGTCCGTCCGTCCGTCCGTCTGTCAGCGGGCTGTATCTCGTAAACCGTAATAGATAGACAGATGAAATTTTCACATATTATGTATTTCTATTGCCGCTATAACAACAAATAATAAAAATTAAATTAAATTAAAAAAATTAAATTAAAATATTTCCATGGGTACATGGAAATATTTTTATTTAATTTTTTTTAACGGAACCCTAAAAGAGCGAGGCCCGACTCGCACTTGGCCGATTTTTTTTTAAAACTAGATACATATTTAGATATCTTAGTTCTTAGAAAGTACTAAATTAGCATATGGGGAAAAAATGCTCGTTTGTTTTGGTCACAACTTCCAAACCGCATTATAAATCGGTGTTTTCAGTATCTGTTGTTTAAATGCACTATAGTATAAATGCACAATAGTACATAATATACCAAAATTTCAAATTCCTAATTCAATTTTTGAGATAGACCCCCTAACTAAATTGGTCTAAAACCGACAACTTTGACGACCCTCCATTTCTTCATTTTTGTAGCTAAAAAATAAAAAAATATATATTTGACCTCCACTTAATGAGCTCTAGACAATGACACCCCACATGCCAGGGTAAAAAAATAAAATTTTATTTCGACTCCTTTTCCATTTATGGGAGCCCCTTTATTTATAAATTTAATTTAATTTTTATTATTTGTTGTTATATTATAGCTGCAATAGAAATACACAATGTGTGAAAATTTCAACTGTATCTATTACGGTTTACGAGATACAGCCCGCTGACAGACGGACGGACGGACAGCGTAGGCTTAGTAATAGGGTCCCGTTGGCACCCTTTGGGTACGGAACCCTAAAAGCGGTGAAGCGAAGTTTCTCGAAAGATTAAGCAAGACCAAGGTGTGACGATCGTCATTACTTCTGATTGGCTGGCAATCTCTCGGTATTGGCTAAAATGTACCTATATATTTGCAGCAATCCTTACTAATAAATTTTGTTTGTTGGTTTGTTGTTTTGTTGGTTTGTTGTTTTGTTGGTTTGTCCTTCAATCACGCCGCAACAGGGCTACGGGTCGACGTGATTTTTTGCATGGGTATAGTTGAGAACCTGGAGAGTGACATAGGCTACTTTTCATCCCGGAAAATCAAAGAGTTCCCGAGGGATTTCAAAAACTAAATCCACGTGGACGAAGTCGCGGGCATCAGCTTGTACTCCATAAATTCAGCCAATCACCACAATTGAGACTGTAGCAATGATTGCATCAGCTTTTCCGCAATCGACCAGCGGGCTCCCATTTCCTTAACCCTGATAGATACTGCAAGGAGAAACCGCGTGGAATTTGTGTCAGATTGTGAATTATTGTGATGGTGGGTTTAGAATTTGTCGTTGAATTTCGTTTTCCTACTCCTAAATCCGATGGTAATGGATGAAGGATCTATCGGTTCTATTCTTCTTCTTATCACTGATAGACGTCTACTGCTGGACAAAGGTCTCTTGCATAGACTTCCACAGGCCTCGGTCTTGCGCCGCCTGTATTATGTAGCTAAGCAGTCTCTATAAACGGCGCATTAGAAGCTGCAAGTTTACTTATTATTTGCTCCCACTTCCGGTTATGATTTCAAAGCTCATTCCACCCGCCTCCAATCAAAAAAATTAATTAAACTCGACCGCTGTCATAATACCCAATGAGGCTATTGTGCGGTTTGTAGTTGTATCTACAATGAAACAGATGCACCTATTATAGGTACGTACTACGAATATACCTAACAACAGCTAAGGCTAAATTCAGTTGACCGATTTTCATCTAACAAAAGCCGTATTTAGAAGGTAGAGGTGTTGGTTATACTAAGCTGTTAAAAACTAGGGTTAAAAACAGTTTATTGTCAAATGACGTCGCAGAAATATTTTCTATGTAATTTCTGAGAGAGCCCTTTATAATATGCCACGCGCGGTATGGTGGCATTCAGAAAACGCTCTGTGCCGTCATATTGCAACCGCTTCGACTTAATATGATAGATTTTTATAGGTACTTAGAAATTCTTAGAGGCACTGCGTGTCACCAAACACCGCGTACTCAGCATTTACGCCACTGCTTCATGCTCGTGAGTGAGGTCGGTAAAGAGAGTACAATTCGGTCGTCCGCGCGTATCGTACTCCTTAATATTAATAGCATCATATCAATATGATATCATGATATCAGAGTACAGTCCACTATATATCAAATCTATCATTTATCAACCTCCACAAAGAACTGGCACCCCACAGAAATTAGAGAATAAGAAGCGGTGTACAATTTTATGTTGAAAAACACACACTGGTAGGTATTGTGCCACCTATCTCTCAGTAAAAAAACGTTCAAATAACAAATAAAACGTATAATTTGCTTCCCATCATCCCACAAAATTAATTGAAATTAAAATTGTACCTATCACTTTCAACAAATAATACAATAGAATAATATTCTACTCGACAGTCAAAATAATATTTCTAATACAGGCCGTGAAAGATTTATCTTCCAGTGTACAATACCTAATCCTAACTTCCCAATTGGTTAAGATTCTTGAAAGCTCTTGTTAAACACTAATTGTATAAAAATCGCTCAATTGCAATAGATTGTACTAATCGCTAATCGCACAAAAGCTTCTAGCAATTAAGTCTTACGGCGGAGATTAATTTTATTGACTGTTACAATTCTCTTTTAAGACTTCCTTGTTTGGTTTAGGTTTCTTTCTTATACTTTCACACCTTTTTCATCAAGCTTTGCCTGATTTTGCTTATGATAGGCGATTAAAGTTAATTCAATTATAGCTTATAGCCATAACAGATTTATCTGAAACCTGCTCCCCTACCCAAATTACATATTATGTGTCGTATCTATTCTCTTTATATGATTGTTAACGCTTTAGAGCAGGGGTTCCCAAAGTTTTCTATCACGCCTCCCTTCTGAAATGATAGGAGGCGTGTCAAAAAATCTTGGAAACCCCTGCTTCAGAGGAAGCGATCTTAGAAATGATTAATCATTGGTAGCCAATTCGACATAACAATCTCGATCGTTCATTCGCTCCACGGTATAGAATGAGCGATCGAGAACGATTTGTCGACTTGGCTGCCAATTAATTGTTTCTAAGATCGCTTCCTCTAAAGCAGGGGTTTCCAAAGATTTTATCACGCCTCCTATCATTTCAGAAGGGAGGCGTGATAAAAATAACTTTGCGGGAACCCTCTGCTCTAAAGCGTTAACGATTATAGAAAGAGAATAGATACGACACATATGTAATTTGGCTAGGGGGGCTGCTAAGATGCTTCTTAGACGTGATAGGTAATTATTGTAAAGTAGTGCTTTGAAACATGCTCATAATTTTTCAGAAAAATTGTTACATTACCTTTTTTTCAGGGTATTCACGGTCGCTTGAACTATATGGGTATGTAATAGAATCCCTATTAGAAACATATCCATTTTAAAGGTTTCGTCGATCTAAGTTTGCAAAGGCTAAGCTCATTAAGTAGAAATCAAATAATTATTATCATCTCATTTCACCAAATTGCAATCAAATAATAAAAAAAAATACCTGTGAAAATTCAAGGCAATCCAATTAATGTTGCAAACTGTTGGAATTATTGCCGACACGTGGCTTGTCATCGGTTTCAGCTTCCCGTTTGGAATGTATAAATTCCATTGGAAAATTACAAAACTTTGCCGGAGTCTCCTCATTTGAAAACTCTGATAGGAATCAGAAGTATGACCAACTTTGCAGGTGAAACATACCTATCTTGTAATAAAAGTTTAATGGGAAAATTAGGAGCGAGTTGCTCTTTCGTCTTATGATTTTTATTTACAGAGGTACAGATATTAATAAAAGTATTAAGGAAAAAAACATTGATTTATTTATAGCATAGAGGTGGTATGAGGTCATTGTCAAGCATATTTACTTAAAACATGTCTGACTAGCGATATATTTTTAAGAGGTTGCTTAAAGTGTTATAAAAATTTGAAAACTAGATGTTGCCCGCGACGTCGCCAGCGTGGATTTGGGTTTTCTGATTCTCCAAGGAACTATTTTGATGCATAAACGTGCACTTTGTGAAGTTTCATCAATATTCGTCCAATAGTTTTTGCGTGAAAGAGTAACAAACGTCCATCCATCCGTCCATCCAACCATCCATTCAGGTGTGCAATTTAATGCTTGTATCTAAAATCGAATTGTACACATAGTCTAAAGTACTAAACACCAAATGGTATGTAATATCCTAAATGCATGTTGAATACACCGTATAAACTACAGTCTCCAACTCCAAAATTACAGATTAGTTTCAAACTTTCTAATGTAGCGTATTAACTACACCAAACTACCTAGGTACATGCAGTAATTATAGTATCTCGCATACTTATTATTTGCTAAACTGTAGGGAAAATGTGTGATACGTACATTAATATTTCTTTATTGAACAAAATTTATCTATAATATTTTTTTAAACCCTTTGCTGAACTTGACTAATATTTCCCTTTCCCCTCTAAATAGTGGCAACAAATATGGTTTGAACCACCGACCTTTCGCTATTTATGGCGGGCCTGCCTTGAACCACCATTGAGGCTATCGTTAATATACTTAGTTAAGAACACTAAAATCGATATTTAAGCAAAATATCCATTCAAACGTTGTCAGCTTAATAAAGTCGCCTCTCTGCGCCAGACGTATAGCGTTCGAGCGAAAAATATTGTGAGGTCGATCCACGCACCGCCCACATGCGCAATTTATATTATGTACTCTGACAGAAAAAATATGTGTCTCTACGACGGATTATATAAACAATTCACGTACACATCAATAAATTCATGATCAGTGATCATTCAAGCCATTAAATATTCTTTTTGTGTGAGCTAATCTTCATAGCTGGGGGCCTATACCACCAACATTAAAATTATTTTTTTCAAAGTTATTTGACATTTTGACATATCATACAATGATGTCCTATAGCTTACTTATATTTGACATTGTACAAAAGACATGTAAAAACAATATTGAATTAATACTGCTTCAAGCGTTGGTGGTAAGGCCCCTATGAAATGAAACTAGGAAGTGAACATTTTCTTCACGTCGAACGATTAGTATTTATTATTATTGAGATTTTGATATTTCGATTGATTTTTATGATAAGTAATGTTATATCTGTTGCGAAGTACATAATATGTACTTCGATAGATATCATCTAAAAAAAACTTGAGAGGTGTCAAGGGACACCCGGGTGGAATGTAGTACCTACCTTTCGATTAATTTTAGTGAAGGAATTGTAATAAACTAGTGGTGTCACCTAGTATTAAATTGATTAACTACGATGAATTTTTTTAGTTTATTTCTATTGCACTGTTACAAAACCAAAGAGTTACTCTGGTGGAGTTACTGTTTTTTCACAGATGGCGTTAGTAGTACAATAGCATTTTATCCAATTTATACAATAAAAAATTAGGGAAAAATTCCACATCTAGAAATTATTTAAAATAAAATTGAAAATAGAAAATTCAGTCTGTCGAGCTGGGATTCGAACCATCAACGTTAAACTTAAAGGCGACTGCCCTAACCACTAGGCCATGCATACGCCGTGTTCTAAGGCGAATATACCGAACACAATGCAAAATTCACATTCAACAAAAAAGTGTCGGTTTCAAAAATGTGTCGAGTTTCGGTTCCTTAATTTTTTCCGTCCCTTCCGTACCGCGCGATAAGGAACTACGTTCCAATTATCTACTGTCACTATATTATCTCGGTAATTTACCGCAGACAAAATCATAGTTCCGTAGAAACCAATCTCATGTGAGGCCATCAAGACAGCGCCGGCCTTTGTGTCTCAATAAAGGATTGAAAGGGACGACCGGAATCCATAATTTATGTATACCAATAGACAACGGTCCCCGTTTCCTATCACGTTAATTATTTAGAGAAGGCTCGTGTTTGTGGCATGAGCCGGAATACCATATCTTAAAGGCTTGGACAGACACAAAGCGAAGCGGCGAAATGTTAAATGCGTCTCCAACAAACTTTTTTTTATCCTTATTATTTATAAGGGACTTTTAGTATGACTTGTATGTTCAGGTCCATCGGTATAAACTAATTACTATGACTTGTTACTATTTTAACAGAATTAGTAACAGATCTGTAGGTAAGTATCAAAAGTAAGTGATCAAAAGTTCACTAAAAATAGTAGTTAATCATAACAATATTCATATTTAAAATAGCTCGTAGTTATATTAATATTTCACATACCAATAGCAGGTGTGAAATATCCTTAATTCCGGTACTTAATTCACATTTGGGAGAGTTACTTTTCCTTGCTAGTCCTAGAAGTTGCAATGCAAGAAACTGTATGAACTTGCGTGCGGACTTAGGGTGCCTGTCCATTGAAGCGGTGCGGAGTGGATACATGATTCGCAGACCAATCAGGTCATTGATAGATTATGCGAGAATTTTATCACGTCATCTCTCAGTAGTATCATTGGTCCACCGATCACACCTCTGCTCCACTCGGCTTCACAAGACAGGCATACTTACTTTACCGTGGCGTACCATCCCCGTTGCACTCTGCAATTGGTAATAAGATATTTTTCTACATATTTAAAATAACGTTCTTAAATATTATAACACAATGCCATTTCCTTTTTATTAATATCTTTACTAGTTTCGGAATTATATGCTGTTTACTATGACTGTATCTGTCTCCTTCTAAAAGGAAATTTTCTATGGAGCGTGTATGGAGCTGGTGAATTGTGACATCACACTTCAGTAGCGCTCTCTATGTCTAATATAAAACTTTAAAGCTCTATAACTTATTTGTTTTTGGACCGCTTTATTTTCAGTAATTACAAATGTTCTTCTTTACATTTTCCATAAATAATGAATATCAACATTTTGACAAGAGTGAAATACACAATTGTAACGTGCTTCATACAATTATAAAAAAATTACTATCAACATGATAACAATAGTTATTTCAATAATATAATACTTAATTAAATAATTTATGTCTTGCTCAGTGTAGGACAGCTGTGAGCAACACAAACATAAGAAAATGTGGTTAGTAACCTTATTTTTACTTTGATCGCGTTATACAGTTTCATCAGTTCCGCTGCGCTGAATTTGCTACCTTCGCGGTGTGTCCTAGCCTTACTGACTGTATTATACAGTTCCCATCTTTAAGCTCTCGGGAATTAAATTCCATACCCAGATAACTACTTATGCTAAGGCCTTTGGGAAACTGAGCTCACACTACTTTAAAAATTCTATACGTATATCTACGAATTTTTTTATGAAAAGAAAACCTTTCAGAGAAAATTCGTAATTGTGTAAGGATGCATTACAAGAAAAGTGTGCGGAATGCACTTAAAAGATACTTTAATTTGATAAGAAAGAGAGTCTGTAGAGTAAGTCTAGCACCAAATACTGACCGGAAAGAGAGTCAGTAGTCGCAGAATTAGTCTAGCACCAAATACTGTCCAGAAAGAGAGTCAGTAGTCGTAGAGTTTGTCTAGCACCAAAAACTAACCGGAAAGAGAGTCAGTAGTCGTAGAATTAGCCTAGCACCTAATACTGACCGGAAAAGACAAGAGAAAGAAATATTTTTTTATTCAAATAAACTTTTTACAAGTGCTTTTGAATCGTCAATGAGTCTACCACTGGTTCGGAATGCCTTTCCTGCCGAGAAAAACCAGCAAAAAAACTCGGCGGTTGCTCTTATCAAAACAAGTTTACAATATAATAGATACTATGCTATGTATACAGTGTTTCCACAATGAGGGGAAGTTCCACAAAAGCATACCTAATTATAATTCAATACATGTTAATATGGGCAGACAGAAAGTAGCCCCACGACGATTCAAAAGCTAAAAAAGTATATTTGAATAAAAATATTTCTATTCTATTTTATTAAATTCTATTCTATTCTACAAGCTGCGACCAACCAAGCAGTTAAGTGAGTGAGAAATGTTAAGTGAGTGGTTGAGTTGGGCGTTTAACCGTAGTCTCAGGGGGTTGACCCATCAATGGGACCAGGGTTAAATAATTATCTAAACCTTGATGTACCAACATTCGATATTACTTTTAATCCAAGTGGAAAAGTATGTATAAATATATACATGAAACAAGACAGTGTAAATTAAAAATTTATTTCTAAAAATCAAGCTTTTTGTAGTTGGCTACATCTTCAGACCCTAGCTATCATCTAGAACCAGACTTCTTGTCAAGACGAATCAAACAAGCCTAAACTCGATGGGGTTACGTCGTTTCATCACGAGACCCTGGTTACCATTGAAAGACAAACTACTCGTCAAGAAGATTGATACGAGCCCAAACTTGATGAGGTTGTGTCGTTTCATTGCAAAGTTCCTATGGCCACCTTCCAACTCCATCATCAGATCAGCACCATGTCATCATAATATTGCATTGTCACGCGATTTACACATGTATGCAATATTTCAGCTCAATCGGTAACCGGGAAGTGGACCAAATTTAATTTGCAAAATTTGATGACAAACATCGATGATGACAAACATCAGGACAGGTGAAACTAAATAAAAGCTTGTAAAATAGAATCCTTTGATATCCTCAAAGGTTATTGTGTTTTTTTCGCCTGCTTTAAAAAGTGTAGATAGGACTAAGGAGGACACGATATGAATATTTATCAAGCTAAGGGTTGATCGTGAGACCTTCTTATTAGGAAACCATTAAACATAATGTGGGCGTCTATTATTTGTGAATTGTACGGACTCCTACGGACTCTAATGACCCGCAATTAAGTTTATTGTTGAAGTTAGATAGTAAGATGAAGTTAACATTATGGTGCTACATAAAATTAGAATAGTTTAATAAATTAATGGCCGCTTTCACCACCGAACACTAAGTTTAAGGGACTACCTAAGCTAAATAATATAAAAAAATGTTTTTAAAAACCGACTTCAAACGCCCGCGCCAATACAAAGTATATAATTTATTGTTGATATTTTAAAAACCGCTCGACCGATTTCAATACAATTTCAATGGGACCACCTGGGAAGTATTGAAACAAAGAAAGAATTTTCCAAATCGGTTCAGGCGTCTTCAAGTAATCGGTGAACATACATCAAAAAATAAGATTCCGACGAATTGAGAACCTCCTCCTTTTTTGAAGTCGGTTAATTAGGTACTTTCTTCTTCTTCACCAACCTTTAGGGTACACCTAAACGTGAAGATGACACTAGTCAAGGCTTTGCATTTGGGGGCTAACCTACGCCATGCGACTCCTTTAAAGGTCATGGTAAACATGTATTCAGAAACTTTACACATTATGACATTTGATACCAATATAATATTATTATTATAATAAAATTATTATAATAGCTTAATTTTTTTCATGTTTTCATAAACCAGGCTTAAAACGTGAAGTCAGATGGAACGTCAAACGATGAGTTCGTTCTCATTGGGTCTCAGAGCATTTTGGGTTGATCTTGAATAATAATAATATTATATTATGGTGTACATACTCGTATATCAAACATAGACCGCCATTGATTTCACAATTTGGGGGATTTAAATTTTTAGTTTACACGTGATTCTAATCCAAGACAAATTTTGTAAGTGGTGCTAAATGGATTGCAAACAAATCTCTAAACCGTATCCAGAGTATTATAATATTTATAGTAGGAAATATCTATACTTATTCTAAGGGAACATTAAGAAAAGGAAAGATGCACGAATTTATCTTTAGTTTTAACTTTTTGCTTAGATATTTGTGTTGTAGTTTTTACGTGAAAGAAGGACAAACAAACAGACAAACAGACAAAAATTAAATAAAAATCTGTTTTGGGCTCAGTATCGATAGTAAAGCATCCCCCAATTAAAATTTTCAAAATATCTATTAAATGTACAGAAATCTTCCAGTTACAGTTTTATTATATGTATAGATAGAGCAAAAGCCTTTTTGAATGAGCATTCTTTACCAAAGAACTAACGAGCTGCGTTACTTTAACAGCGAAATACGAATTTTCTAAATGAGCGAAATTCACATTTTAATGTATTTTTCCTCTCTTACATAGTTTCAGTGGATACATAAAAACAATGTAGAAAGAATAATAAATTTAAATGTAGTGAAAAGTTATGACTGCTAGGTAGATTTTAACTATCATAATTATATAAATAAAAATATCCAAACTCTGCTACAGACTTCTAACCCCCTTCCTGCAGGAAAAGTAGAAGATTATCTAATCGACGCATATATTTTCTCAGCTTAGCTCGTCGATCTGGCGGAAATCACGGACTCCTTGCATCCTACACGAACTATAAAAGTTAAGCTGAGTATACCTATTCATTGCATTGAGGAAGTTTTAATGGGAAGAGCAGCCTAATGAGACTAAGTCTAGGCTTAATTGAATGTAGAACGTCATGCATACGGAGTGCATGCTTGCATACGGAGTGGTAACTTCTTGTAAAATACGATAGAGAAAGCACTTGCTTGAATCCAATGGGCACTAGAAATCTAACAAATTGTGTTGCAATCACTGAACTGAAGTTCAATAATGGTCCACTTTTTACGATTGCAAGTGCGCAATAAAGTTGATCGCACACTACCGCAAGGGGCGCAAAAGCTGAAATTTTGACGAAAGTACTGAGGTACATTTTGTATATAGGAAACGCAGCGACGCCGACGCGCCACGCCGCAGATAAAAAAATCCGCAAAGTGCCACGTGACATCGCCCGTACTATTAACGTTTCACTGGCATACGCTCCCCAGTTTTTAAAGGTACTCTACTCAGCACTTATTAAGGACAGCACGATTTGCGAGCTGGCGCCATGCCAACATTTCACCTGTAAGGTATAAGTAGGACCAGTTTTATATTCAGCGACATTGCCCTGCGTTTCGTAGTACTAGGCATGTCGCTGAAATTTCACAGAATTATTCACGCTTATACTTTTACATACCCATACCAAAAGATTATCTATCTTCACGCAGAAAATAACTATAATACTTGGCGTATTACACTCATAACATAAACTGTTCAAATTCTGTTAATTTGCATTAGCAGAAAGGCTGTTGATCGGTACGTACAGATAGCCCATGTACAGTTTTAAGTGTTAATAGTATATATCATTCTAAGTTTTTCTCAACTCTCAATCAACTTTTTCTATGGAAAAGGTTATTTTGTAGTTTGGCTAGGGACCTTAAGAATCATTCAATCATATTAGGCAGTAATTAAAAACTCAGATATTTTTTACCAACTTTCAAAAAGCAAAATGTATGATCCAGTTTATCCAAGGTTTATGAATTGATCTTTGATTAAAAAAAAAACAGATAAAATAGTTATTTATTCAACAAGATAGCAAAGATTTTTTTGTTGCGAGTGTCTAGTTTCAATCCTGAGTGAGCGAAGAATTCTAGTAAAATTAGAATCCTGAGTGTAGCGAGGGATTCAAAGGCACAAAAACAACAAACTTTGCTATCGTGTGACACATACTTTTCACCTCAATAGCGAACAAATACAAGATGTAAGAAAAATAATAATTATTTATTGAAAGGAATTGTTTTTGGATCGCACCGCCTCCCGTGCGTTGCTCCTCCACTTGCGACGGTCAGTTGCATTGCGGGAGCACTCCACCACAGTTGTCCGGGTCACCGCTTTGATCAGCTTTGAGCTTTGAAGAGGTGGAGAGGTGCAAAAATTAAGAAGAAAAAGTATTTTATTTTATTATTTAGTGCCGATTTCCCCAACGTCGAGTGACGTTTAACCGAGGAATAAATTGGGCGTTCTGGCAGTTTTTGTAATGAACATACTGTCAAAATATCAAATTTACGTTGCTGAAATTGGCCTTAAGAGTACATTTTATTGGGATTGGATATAACTCAATTTGAAATATAATAATTTAAGTACCTCCTACTTAAGTCGCTCACTTATTTTCATTCATCTCCTGTTCACGAGAACTTTAGTAAAAAATCCTTTTAAGTCTAGGATAAAATAATAAACCTAAATGAATTCTCTTAACATAAGTAAGTAAGTCAAATAGAGGAGAATTTTATGAGGAGCTCTTTTATGAAGATGATCTTATTACTTAGATAACTTTTATTCTGAGATAAATAAATTCATGCGTTCATTAATTCAATTTAGCTTCGAAATAAATGACATTTTTATCTAATTAAATGGTTTTATTTAGTAGTTTCAATGCCCTTTTTCGCTGTGTTTCCTAAGTTTTACAGGCTACCTCAGCTAAGTTAGATGAAGCTTTCTGTCAATTGTGTTTTCACGAACCTTTAGGGAACACCTAAAGGTGGAAATTACATTGGGTAAGGGGTTGTATTTAGGGGCTACCTACGTAGATATGGTCGAGCGAAGCAACGGCTGGAACATGCGTCATGCTCGTGAACGGGTGTCGCCTACGGGAATGGGGCTGCTTTGTGTCTGCCCGTCTTAACATGAATTGAATTGTAGTACTTTTTTTTTTGTTTTGGAACTTCCCCTCATTGTGGTAATATTATATTTTATTCTAACAAAGTTGCATAGGTTAAATCGGCTTGGCATCCAGCTGCCCAAAAGATAGTATAAAAAAGTTATTACAATGCTTATAAGCTTCATAATAATATTGTAAAATGATTATTATTATTTGAAAAGAGCAATTGCTGAGTTTCTTGCCGGCTCTTCTCAGCAGATTCCGCTTTCCGAACCGGTGGTGACTCATGACTTGTCATAAGAGCCACAGGTTGGCCTACGTGAAATAAATATCTAATTTTGAAATTTGAAATTTGATGAGACTTCTGCTTAGGGGATAATTTAGGTATTTAGGTGAAAACAGGCATCGGTCTCGTATTTTCATTTCGCAACGGATTCAAATGTAACCTACTTCTACTTATCCGATTCTACGATATCAAACTTGCTGAAAATGTATACGAATATAGTTCCTACTAGCTGATGCCCGCGACTTCGTCCGCATGGATTTAGTTTTTAAAAATCCCGCGGGAACTCTTTCATTATCCGAGATAAAAAGTAGCTCTCCCGGTCTGAGGAACCGTCTGAGGAACCACTACTACATCCATTACTATACCCATGCAAAAAATCGCATCAATCCGCTGTTCTGTTGCGACGTGATTGAAGGACAAACCAACAAATAAACACACTTTCGCATTTATAATAGCAGTAATGCTTTATTATAACACTTTTTATAATTGTTAAATTTTTTAACCAAAGACAAAATTACGTTTAGCTGTCATTTACGTTTTGTTATTCCACTATCATTTGCGTTTTGTTATTCCATGTCAGATGCATTTTTCTTATACCACGTTTTATAGTGACATGACGGAAACACGGTCGAACGGGATAAAAAGTATCCTATGTCCGTCTCCTGGTTCTAAGCTGCCTCTCCACCAATTTTCAGCCAAATCGGTTCATCCGTTCTTGAGTTATAAATAGTGTAACTAACACCACTTTCTTTTATATATATAGATAAGCTGTGAGATTGTCTAAAAAAATCTGCCAAGTGCGAGTCGGGCCTCGCTCTTTTAGGGTTCCATACATATGACAAAATCATTTTTTAGGGTTCCGTACCCAAAGGGTACCAACGGGACCCTATTACTAAGCCTACGCTGTCCGTCCGTCCGTCCGTCCGTCCGTCCGTCTGTCAGCGGGCTGTATCTCGTAAACCGTAATAGATAGACAGATGAAATTTTCACATATTATGTATTTCTATTGCCGCTATAACAACAAATAATAAAAATTAAATTAAATTAAAAAAATTAAATTAAAATATTTCCATGGGTACATGGAAATATTTTTATTTAATTTTTTTTAACGGAACCCTAAAAGAGCGAGGCCCGACTCGCACTTGGCCGATTTTTTTTTAAAACTAGATACATATTTAGATATCTTAGTTCTTAGAAAGTACTAAATTAGCATATGGGGAAAAAATGCTCGTTTGTTTTGGTCACAACTTCCAAACCGCATTATAAATCGGTGTTTTCAGTATCTGTTGTTTAAATGCACTATAGTATAAATGCACAATAGTACATAATATACCAAAATTTCAAATTCCTAATTCAATTTTTGAGATAGACCCCCTAACTAAATTGGTCTAAAACCGACAACTTTGACGACCCTCCATTTCTTCATTTTTGTAGCTAAAAAATAAAAAAATATATATTTGACCTCCACTTAATGAGCTCTAGACAATGACACCCCACATGCCAGGGTAAAAAAATAAAATTTTATTTCGACTCCTTTTCCATTTATGGGAGCCCCTTTATTTATAAATTTAATTTAATTTTTATTATTTGTTGTTATATTATAGCTGCAATAGAAATACACAATGTGTGAAAATTTCAACTGTATCTATTACGGTTTACGAGATACAACCCGCTGACAGACGGACGGACGGACAGCGTAGGCTTAGTAATAGGGTCCCGTTGGCACCCTTTGGGTACGGAACCCTAAAAGCGGTGAAGCGAAGTTTCTCGAAAGATTAACCAAGACCAAGGTGTGACGATCGTCATTACTTCTGATTGGCTGGCAATCTCTCGGTATTGGCTAAAATGTACCTATATATTTGCAGCAATCCTTACTAATAAATTTTGTTTGTTGGTTTGTTGTTTTGTTGGTTTGTTGTTTTGTTGGTTTGTCCTTCAATCACGCCGCAACAGGGCTACGGGTCGACGTGATTTTTTGCATGGGTATAGTTGAGAACCTGGAGAGTGACATAGGCTACTTTTTATCCCGGAAAATCAAAGAGTTCCCGAGGGATTTCAAAAACTAAATCCACGTGGACGAAGTCGCGGGCATCAGCTTGTACTCCATAAATTCAGCCAATCACCACAATTGAGACTGTAGCAATGATTGCATCAGCTTTTCCGCAATCGACCAGCGGGCTCCCATTTCCTTAACCCTGATAGATACTGCAAGGAGAAACCGCGTGGAATTTGTGTCAGATTGTGAATTATTGTGATGGTGGGTTTAGAATTTGTCGTTGAATTTCGTTTTCCTACTCCTAAATCCGATGGTAATGGATGAAGGATCTATCGGTTCTATTCTTCTTCTTATCACTGATAGACGTCTACTGCTGGACAAAGGTCTCTTGCATAGACTTCCACAGGCCTCGGTCTTGCGCCGCCTGTATTATGTAGCTAAGCAGTCTCTATAAACGGCGCATTAGAAGCTGCAAGTTTACTTATTATTTGCTCCCACTTCCGGTTATGATTTCAAAGCTCATTCCACCCGCCTCCAATCAAAAAAATTAATTAAACTCGACCGCTGTCATAATACCCAATGAGGCTATTGTGCGGTTTGTAGTTGTATCTACAATGAAACAGATGCACCTATTATAGGTACGTACTACGAATATACCTAACAACAGCTAAGGCTAAATTCAGTTGACCGATTTTCATCTAACAAAAGCCGTATTTAGAAGGTAGAGGTGTTGGTTATACTAAGCTGTTAAAAACTAGGGTTAAAAACAGTTTATTGTCAAATGACGTCGCAGAAATATTTTCTATGTAATTTCTGAGAGAGCCCTTTAAAATATGCCACGCGCGGTATGGTGGCATTCAGAAAACGCTCTGTGCCGTCATATTGCAACCGCTTCGACTTAATATGATAGATTTTTATAGGTACTTAGAAATTCTTAGAGGCACTGCGTGTCACCAAACACCGCGTACTCAGCATTTACGCCACTGCTTCATGCTCGTGAGTGAGGTCGGTAAAGAGAGTACAATTCGGTCGTCCGCGCGTATCGTACTCCTTAATATTAATAGCATCATATCAATATGATATCATGATATCAGAGTACAGTCCACTATATATCAAATCTATCATTTATCAACCTCCACAAAGAACTGGCACCCCACAGAAATTAGAGAATAAGAAGCGGTGTACAATTTTATGTTGAAAAACACACACTGGTAGGTATTGTGCCACCTATCTCTCAGTAAAAAAACGTTCAAATAACAAATAAAACGTATAATTTGCTTCCCATCATCCCACAAAATTAATTGAAATTAAAATTGTACCTATCACTTTCAACAAATAATACAATAGAATAATATTCTACTCGACAGTCAAAATAATATTTCTAATACAAGCCGTGAAAGATTTATCTTCCAGTGTACAATACCTAATCCTAACTTCCCAATTGGTTAAGATTCTTGAAAGCTCTTGTTAAACACTAATTGTATAAAAATCGCTCAATTGCAATAGATTGTACTAATCGCTAATCGCACAAAAGCTTCTAGCAATTAAGTCTTACGGCGGAGATTAATTTTATTGACTGTTACAATTCTCTTTTAAGACTTCCTTGTTTGGTTTAGGTTTCTTTCTTATACTTTCACACCTTTTTCATCAAGCTTTGCCTGATTTTGCTTATGATAGGCGATTAAAGTTAATTCAATTATAGCTTATAGCCATAACAGATTTATCTGAAACCTGCTCCCCTACCCAAATTACATATTATGTGTCGTATCTATTCTCTTTATATGATTGTTAACGCTTTAGAGCAGGGGTTCCCAAAGTTTTCTATCACGCCTCCCTTCTGAAATGATAGGAGGCGTGTCAAAAAATCTTGGAAACCCCTGCTTCAGAGGAAGCGATCTTAGAAATGATTAATCATTGGTAGCCAATTCGACATAACAATCTCGATCGTTCATTCGCTCCACGGTATAGAATGAGCGATCGAGAACGATTTGTCGACTTGGCTGCCAATTAATTGTTTCTAAGATCGCTTCCTCTAAAGCAGGGGTTTCCAAAGATTTTATCACGCCTCCTATCATTTCAGAAGGGAGGCGTGATAAAAATAACTTTGCGGGAACCCTCTGCTCTAAAGCGTTAACGATTATAGAAAGAGAATAGATACGACACATATGTAATTTGGCTAGGGGGGCTGCTAAGATGCTTCTTAGACGTGATAGGTAATTATTGTAAAGTAGTGCTTTGAAACATGCTCATAATTTTTCAGAAAAATTGTTACATTACCTTTTTTTCAGGGTATTCACGGTCGCTTGAACTATATGGGTATGTAATAGAATCCCTATTAGAAACATATCCATTTTAAAGGTTTCGTCGATCTAAGTTTGCAAAGGCTAAGCTCATTAAGTAGAAATCAAATAATTATTATCATCTCATTTCACCAAATTGCAATCAAATAATAAAAAAAAATACCTGTGAAAATTCAAGGCAATCCAATTAATGTTGCAAACTGTTGGAATTATTGCCGACACGTGGCTTGTCATCGGTTTCAGCTTCCCGTTTGGAATGTATAAATTCCATTGGAAAATTACAAAACTTTGCCGGAGTCTCCTCATTTGAAAACTCTGATAGGAATCAGAAGTATGACCAACTTTGCAGGTGAAACATACCTATCTTGTAATAAAAGTTTAATGGGAAAATTAGGAGCGAGTTGCTCTTTCGTCTTATGATTTTTATTTACAGAGGTACAGATATTAATAAAAGTATTAAGGAAAAAAACATTGATTTATTTATAGCATAGAGGTGGTATGAGGTCATTGTCAAGCATATTTACTTAAAACATGTCTGACTAGCGATATATTTTTAAGAGGTTGCTTAAAGTGTTATAAAAATTTGAAAACTAGATGTTGCCCGCGACGTCGCCAGCGTGGATTTGGGTTTTCTGATTCTCCAAGGAACTATTTTGATGCATAAACGTGCACTTTGTGAAGTTTCATCAATATTCGTCCAATAGTTTTTGCGTGAAAGAGTAACAAACGTCCATCCATCCGTCCATCCAACCATCCATTCAGGTGTGCAATTTAATGCTTGTATCTAAAATCGAATTGTACACATAGTCTAAAGTACTAAACACCAAATGGTATGTAATATCCTAAATGCATGTTGAATACACCGTATAAACTACAGTCTCCAACTCCAAAATTACAGATTAGTTTCAAACTTTCTAATGTAGCGTATTAACTACACCAAACTACCTAGGTACATGCAGTAATTATAGTATCTCGCATACTTATTATTTGCTAAACTGTAGGGAAAATGTGTGATACGTACATTAATATTTCTTTATTGAACAAAATTTATCTATAATATTTTTTTAAACCCTTTGCTGAACTTGACTAATATTTCCCTTTCCCCTCTAAATAGTGGCAACAAATATGGTTTGAACCACCGACCTTTCGCTATTTATGGCGGGCCTGCCTTGAACCACCATTGAGGCTATCGTTAATATACTTAGTTAAGAACACTAAAATCGATATTTAAGCAAAATATCCATTCAAACGTTGTCAGCTTAATAAAGTCGCCTCTCTGCGCCAGACGTATAGCGTTCGAGCGAAAAATATTGTGTGCTAAATTAAGAGGTCGATCCACGCACCGCCCACATGCGCAATTTATATTATGTACTCTGACAGAAAAAATATGTGTCTCTACGACGGATTATATAAACAATTCACGTACACATCAATAAATTCATGATCAGTGATCATTCAAGCCATTAAATATTCTTTTTGTGTGAGCTAATCTTCATAGCTGGGGGCCTATACCACCAACATTAAAATTATTTTTTTCAAAGTTATTTGACATTTTGACATATCATACAATGATGTCCTATAGCTTACTTATATTTGACATTGTACAAAAGACATGTAAAAACAATATTGAATTAATACTGCTTCAAGCGTTGGTGGTAAGGCCCCTATGAAATGAAACTAGGAAGTGAACATTTTCTTCACGTCGAACGATTAGTATTTATTATTATTGAGATTTTGATATTCCGATTGATTTTTATGATAAGTAATGTTATATCTGTTGCGAAGTACATAATATGTACTTCGATAGATATCATCTAAAAAAAACTTGAGAGGTGTCAAGGGACACCCGGGTGGAACGTAGTACCTACCTTTCGATTAATTTTAGTGAAGGAATTGTAATAAACTAGTGGTGTCACCTAGTATTAAATTGATTAACTACGATGAATTTTTTTAGTTTATTTCTATTGCACTGTTACAAAACCAAAGAGTTACTCTGGTGGAGTTACTGTTTTTTCACAGATGGCGTTAGTAGTACAATAGCATTTTATCCAATTTATACAATAAAAAATTAGGGAAAAATTCCACATCTAGAAATTATTTAAAATAAAATTGAAAATAGAAAATTCAGTCTGTCGAGCTGGGATTCGAACCATCAACGTTAAACTTAAAGGCGACTGCCCTAACCACTAGGCCATGCATACGCCGTGTTCTAAGGCGAATATACCGAACACAATGCAAAATTCACATTCAACAAAAAAGTGTCGGTTTCAAAAATGTGTCGAGTTTCGGTTCCTTAATTTTTTCCGTCCCTTCCGTACCGCGCGATAAGGAACTACGTTCCAATTATCTACTGTCACTATATTATCTCGGTAATTTACCGCAGACAAAATCATAGTTCCGTAGAAACCAATCTCATGTGAGGCCATCAAGACAGCGCCGGCCTTTGTGTCTCAATAAAGGATTGAAAGGGACGACCGGAATCCATAATTTATGTATACCAATAGACAACGGTCCCCGTTTCCTATCACGTTAATTATTTAGAGAAGGCTCGTGTTTGTGGCATGAGCCGGAATACCATATCTTAAAGGCTTGGACAGACACAAAGCGAAGCGGCGAAATGTTAAATGCGTCTCCAACAAACTTTTTTTTATCCTTATTATTTATAAGGGACTTTTAGTATGACTTGTATATTCAGGTCCATCGGTATAAACTAATTACTATGACTTGTTACTATTTTAACAGAATTAGTAACAGATCTGTAGGTAAGTATCAAAAGTAAGTGATCAAAAGTTCACTAAAAATAGTAGTTAATCATAACAATATTCATATTTAAAATAGCTCGTAGTTATATTAATATTTCACATACCAATAGCAGGTGTGAAATATCCTTAATTCCGGTACTTAATTCACATTTGGGAGAGTTACTTTTCCTTGCTAGTCCTAGAAGTTGCAATGCAAGAAACTGTATGAACTTGCGTGCGGACTTAGGGTGCCTGTCCATTGAAGCGGTGCGGAGTGGATACATGATTCGCAGACCAATCAGGTCATTGATAGATTATGCGAGAATTTTATCACGTCATCTCTCAGTAGTATCATTGGTCCACCGATCACACCTCTGCTCCACTCGGCTTCACAAGACAGGCATACTTACTTTACCGTGGCGTACCATCCCCGTTGCACTCTGCAATTGGTAATAAGATATTTTTCTACATATTTAAAATAACGTTCTTAAATATTATAACACAATGCCATTTCCTTTTTATTAATATCTTTACTAGTTTCGGAATTATATGCTGTTTACTATGACTGTATCTGTCTCCTTCTAAAAGGAAATTTTCTATGGAGCGTGTATGGAGCTGGTGAATTGTGACATCACACTTCAGTAGCGCTCTCTATGTCTAATATAAAACTTTAAAGCTCTATAACTTATTTGTTTTTGGACCGCTTTATTTTCAGTAATTACAAATGTTCTTCTTTACATTTTCCATAAATAATGAATATCAACATTTTGACAAGAGTGAAATACACAATTGTAACGTGCTTCATACAATTATAAAAAAATTACTATCAACATGATAACAATAGTTATTTCAATAATATAATACTTAATTAAATAATTTATGTCTTGCTCAGTGTAGGACAGCTGTGAGCAACACAAACATAAGAAAATGTGGTTAGTAACCTTATTTTTACTTTGATCGCGTTATACAGTTTCATCAGTTCCGCTGCGCTGAATTTGCTACCTTCGCGGTGTGTCCTAGCCTTACTGACTGTATTATACAGTTCCCATCTTTAAGCTCTCGGGAATTAAATTCCATACCCAGATAACTACTTATGCTAAGGCCTTTGGGAAACTGAGCTCACACTACTTTAAAAATTCTATACGTATATCTACGAATTTTTTTATGAAAAGAAAACCTTTCAGAGAAAATTCGTAATTGTGTAAGGATGCATTACAAGAAAAGTGTGCGGAATGCACTTAAAAGATACTTTAATTTGATAAGAAAGAGAGTCTGTAGAGTAAGTCTAGCACCAAATACTGACCGGAAAGAGAGTCAGTAGTCGCAGAATTAGTCTAGCACCAAATACTGTCCAGAAAGAGAGTCAGTAGTCGTAGAGTTTGTCTAGCACCAAAAACTAACCGGAAAGAGAGTCAGTAGTCGTAGAATTAGCCTAGCACCTAATACTGACCGGAAAAGACAAGAGAAAGAAATATTTTTTTATTCAAATAAACTTTTTACAAGTGCTTTTGAATCGTCAATGAGTCTACCACTGGTTCGGAATGCCTTTCCTGCCGAGAAAAACCAGCAAAAAAACTCGGCGGTTGCTCTTATCAAAACAAGTTTACAATATAATAGATACTATGCTATGTATACAGTGTTTCCACAATGAGGGGAAGTTCCACAAAAGCATACCTAATTATAATTCAATACATGTTAATATGGGCAGACAGAAAGTAGCCCCACGACGATTCAAAAGCTAAAAAAGTATATTTGAATAAAAATATTTCTATTCTATTTTATTAAATTCTATTCTATTCTACAAGCTGCGACCAACCAAGCAGTTAAGTGAGTGAGAAATGTTAAGTGAGTGGTTGAGTTGGGCGTTTAACCGTAGTCTCAGGGGGTTGACCCATCAATGGGACCAGGGTTAAATAATTATCTAAACCTTGATGTACCAACATTCGATATTACTTTTAATCCAAGTGGAAAAGTATGTATAAATATATACATGAAACAAGACAGTGTAAATTAAAAATTTATTTCTAAAAATCAAGCTTTTTGTAGTTGGCTACATCTTCAGACCCTAGCTATCATCTAGAACCAGACTTCTTGTCAAGACGAATCAAACAAGCCTAAACTCGATGGGGTTACGTCGTTTCATCACGAGACCCTGGTTACCATTGAAAGACAAACTACTCGTCAAGAAGATTGATACGAGCCCAAACTTGATGAGGTTGTGTCGTTTCATTGCAAAGTTCCTATGGCCACCTTCCAACTCCATCATCAGATCAGCACCATGTCATCATAATATTGCATTGTCACGCGATTTACACATGTATGCAATATTTCAGCTCAATCGGTAACCGGGAAGTGGACCAAATTTAATTTGCAAAATTTGATGACAAACATCGATGATGACAAACATCAGGACAGGTGAAACTAAATAAAAGCTTGTAAAATAGAATCCTTTGATATCCTCAAAGGTTATTGTGTTTTTTTCGCCTGCTTTAAAAAGTGTAGATAGGACTAAGGAGGACACGATATGAATATTTATCAAGCTAAGGGTTGATCGTGAGACCTTCTTATTAGGAAACCATTAAACATAATGTGGGCGTCTATTATTTGTGAATTGTACGGACTCCTACGGACTCTAATGACCCGCAATTAAGTTTATTGTTGAAGTTAGATAGTAAGATGAAGTTAACATTATGGTGCTACATAAAATTAGAATAGTTTAATAAATTAATGGCCGCTTTCACCACCGAACACTAAGTTTAAGGGACTACCTAAGCTAAATAATATAAAAAAATGTTTTTAAAAACCGACTTCAAACGCCCGCGCCAATACAAAGTATATAATTTATTGTTGATATTTTAAAAACCGCTCGACCGATTTCAATACAATTTCAATGGGACCACCTGGGAAGTATTGAAACAAAGAAAGAATTTTCCAAATCGGTTCAGGCGTCTTCAAGTAATCGGTGAACATACATCAAAAAATAAGATTCCGACGAATTGAGAACCTCCTCCTTTTTTGAAGTCGGTTAATTAGGTACTTTCTTCTTCTTCACCAACCTTTAGGGTACACCTAAACGTGAAGATGACACTAGTCAAGGCTTTGCATTTGGGGGCTAACCTACGCCATGCGACTCCTTTAAAGGTCATGGTAAACATGTATTCAGAAACTTTACACATTATGACATTTGATACCAATATAATATTATTATTATAATAAAATTATTATAATAGCTTAATTTTTTTCATGTTTTCATAAACCAGGCTTAAAACGTGAAGTCAGATGGAACGTCAAACGATGAGTTCGTTCTCATTGGGTCTCAGAGCATTTTGGGTTGATCTTGAATAATAATAATATTATATTATGGTGTACATACTCGTATATCAAACATAGACCGCCATTGATTTCACAATTTGGGGGATTTAAATTTTTAGTTTACACGTGATTCTAATCCAAGACAAATTTTGTAAGTGGTGCTAAATGGATTGCAAACAAATCTCTAAAACGTATCCAGAGTATTATAATATTTATAGTAGGAAATATCTATACTTATTCTAAGGGAACATTAAGAAAAGGAAAGATGCACGAATTTATTTTTAGTTTTAACTTTTTGCTTAGATATTTGTGTTGTAGTTTTTACGTGAAAGAAGGACAAACAAACAGACAAACAGACAAAAATTAAATAAAAATCTGTTTTGGGCTCAGTATCGATAGTAAAGCATCCCCCAATTAAAATTTTCAAAATATCTATTAAATGTACAGAAATCTTCCAGTTACAGTTTTATTATATGTATAGATAGAGCAAAAGCCTTTTTGAATGAGCATTCTTTACCAAAGAACTAACGAGCTGCGTTACTTTAACAGCGAAATACGAATTTTCTAAATGAGCGAAATTCACATTTTAATGTATTTTTCCTCTCTTACATAGTTTCAGTGGATACATAAAAACAATGTAGAAAGAATAATAAATTTAAATGTAGTGAAAAGTTATGACTGCTAGGTAGATTTTAACTATCATAATTATATAAATAAAAATATCCAAACTCTGCTACAGACTTCTAACCCCCTTCCTGCAGGAAAAGTAGAAGATTATCTAATCGACGCATATATTTTCTCAGCTTAGCTCGTCGATCTGGCGGAAATCACGGACTCCTTGCATCCTACACGAACTATAAAAGTTAAGCTGAGTATACCTATTCATTGCATTGAGGAAGTTTTAATGGGAAGAGCAGCCTAATGAGACTAAGTCTAGGCTTAATTGAATGTAGAACGTCATGCATACGGAGTGCATGCTTGCATACGGAGTGGTAACTTCTTGTAAAATACGATAGAGAAAGCACTTGCTTGAATCCAATGGGCACTAGAAATCTAACAAATTGTGTTGCAATCACTGAACTGAAGTTCAATAATGGTCCACTTTTTACGATTGCAAGTGCGCAATAAAGTTGATCGCACACTACCGCAAGGGGCGCAAAAGCTGAAATTTTGACGAAAGTACTGAGGTACATTTTGTATATAGGAAACGCAGCGACGCCGACGCGCCACGCCGCAGATAAAAAAATCCGCAAAGTGCCACGTGACATCGCCCGTACTATTAACGTTTCACTGGCATACGCTCCCCAGTTTTTAAAGGTACTCTACTCAGCACTTATTAAGGACAGCACGATTTGCGAGCTGGCGCCATGCCAACATTTCACCTGTAAGGTATAAGTAGGACCAGTTTTATATTCAGCGACATTGCCCTGCGTTTCGTAGTACTAGGCATGTCGCTGAAATTTCACAGAATTATTCACGCTTATACTTTTACATACCCATACCAAAAGATTATCTATCTTCACGCAGAAAATAACTATAATACTTGGCGTATTACACTCATAACATAAACTGTTCAAATTCTGTTAATTTGCATTAGCAGAAAGGCTGTTGATCGGTACGTACAGATAGCCCATGTACAGTTTTAAGTGTTAATAGTATATATCATTCTAAGTTTTTCTCAACTCTCAATCAACTTTTTCTATGGAAAAGGTTATTTTGTAGTTTGGCTAGGGACCTTAAGAATCATTCAATCATATTAGGCAGTAATTAAAAACTCAGATATTTTTTACCAACTTTCAAAAAGCAAAATGTATGATCCAGTTTATCCAAGGTTTATGAATTGATCTTTGATTAAAAAAAAAACAGATAAAATAGTTATTTATTCAACAAGATAGCAAAGATTTTTTTGTTGCGAGTGTCTAGTTTCAATCCTGAGTGAGCGAAGAATTCTAGTAAAATTAGAATCCTGAGTGTAGCGAGGGATTCAAAGGCACAAAAACAACAAACTTTGCTATCGTGTGACACATACTTTTCACCTCAATAGCGAACAAATACAAGATGTAAGAAAAATAATAATTATTTATTGAAACACCAAGGAATTTTCACAAACATAAAAATAATAAAACCACAGTTTTTGAGCAGGTCTTTACACCTTAAGCAAGTCTCCAATCTTTAAATAATTCATAGGCTTTCAAGTATTTTTCACGCGACTTTTCCGGAAGAAAGTTTAATTCAGCGTTGGACACTGATTCCTTTAATTCTGATAGTGTTAAATTATCACTAGAATCACTCATTTTGTTTCCTTTAAAACTTTTATAACAATTATCTATATAGAAATAAGGTAAGTAATTATTAAAATATGTGGTCTACACATAGACAATTTGTCTTTTGTTTTCCCGCCATGTTTTATTCCTTTTTTGTCTGCGTTCGGAATTGTGTCCTTCATAAAATAAATAAATAATACTCAGTAATTAATTAATTATAATTTTTTTTATGATTCATGTTGTTTTACTAGAATAATAAATTCTAAAACATATTTTAACAAAAAAATCAAACAAAAAATAGTTTAACTAACAAAATAGAGAGTTTAAAAATTTTGACCAAATAAAATGTTGAGGTATAAAATATTATATACCGAACTTTTCTTGAGACAACGAATTGAAAAAATGCCAATCCAAAGCGTTCTAAATTCAAAACACCTTTTCTCACTGGGTGAGCAGAAACGAATTTTGCTCACTGGTTTTGGGCAGCAAAGGCGTCGTTTTTGAGCTAGAGAGGTGAATATCACTATATGCAACCAAACAATGGATTTTTCTGAACTTTGCGCAAATGATGAGACGGTGCTACTTCTTTTATGAAGGTTCCTAGGAAGTAAATTGCGTTAATTGCATCGCTGAATAAAAGTTACGTACATTAAACTAAGTGTCGATTTCACCAACGTCGAATGACGTTTAACCGAGAAACAAATTTAGCCTTCTGACAGTTTTTGTATTCGAAATCTGCTAAAATATTAAAACGCTAGGCTAAGACTTATTTTACGTTGGTGAAATCGGCCCTATTTAAATAAAAATAACAACACGAATTTAACCTCTTTAATACCTGTTAAGTAGGTATATCTTGTTATACTTATATCTGTATCACTTATAACTTTAGGTTTTTGCTGATTCTTCTCGGTTGGAATGGCATTCCAAACCAGTGGTAGATTCACTTGACGATTCGAAAGCACTTTTGTAAAAATTTAGTTCAAATAAAGAAGAAGATAAGTTTATTTGAATATAAAACTATAAAATAGTTTTCTAGTTTCTATTGATTTGTTCTGGACATTTTCTTTCAATGCTATGATGAGATTCTATACTTAGGTTACTATAGGATTCAGAATATTCCTGTCATCATCAACAAAATTATGTCTGAACATCGGGATTCAATGCAAACTTAAAAAAAATGCAAGGTTGAAAAAGCTCCTGTTCAGTTGAACGTACCCCTACTTAATTGAGTATAGAAATAACTTTTAATCTACTATTAGTATACTAATTATAATATTATATTAATATAAAGTCTTCATTTTTAATCTACGTTGAGTTTTCTGAATGATCCTGGTATTCCCAAATTATGTTCGTTGAATTTGTCTCCAAGTCTAAACTTTTCGTTGGTGCAAGCGTTTTGCATCTCTTTGAAATATTTCATATTATTTTCTGATCCCAGTGTTGCTTTTAGATCACCTGTAAAATAAAAAAATGTGTAGGATATTTGTGAGGCGCAATCTGTTGAAGTAGTCGTAATTCCTAGTTCCATGTGGTATCGATTGGTCTGTGGTCAGATATTATAGTGTTCATGGTCTATGATTCGGAATTATGTCACGTAGTTACGGGTTGCTATGGAGATCAATTAATAATTGGTCGGTTCGTTGCTGTTTTGTTGGATTTAGGATTGGAGGATTATTATAGGATTAGTGAGTTGATAGTGATATGTGATGGTGTAGAGTGATTGTGCGGTTGTTGTTGGGGTGTTGGTGGCTGCTGTGGAAATTACATAGTGGTTGCCGGGTTCGCCGTCATGGTCGAAGGCTTTTGGTCATGGTTTTAGTACAGTGTGCCGTTTTCTCGTGTTTGCGATGGATTTGGGATTTGAAGTGATTGATTGTGTGTAATTGGTGATGCTGCGGAAAGATTGATCAGTCGTTGTGGAATGAGTGTTGCTGAATTGGTTATTTGGTGAGTTCGTCCCAATGTATATTCGGTGTTACTGTGATAGTACTTCGTTGCCTTGAGATGGGCCATGAGCGAGTTAGAAAGGAGATTTGCTAGGGTCTTCTTGGTGGAGACTGGCAGCTATAAGGGTTCCTTGTTTACTACGGAACCCTAAAAAGGCAAAAATGACTTACAATTTTTTAAAATTTAAACGAACGCAAAATCAAAACAACCACACGCGTTAAGAAATGACAACGAACTGAGCCGCGAACGGTCATACTCGCGGGCTTTAATGGATCTCTTGGTGGGTACTTTTCTTATCTCTAAAATAATATAATTACTATAGGAGCTATAAAGAAGATATTACTCTATGTACCATCTTAGCTATGTGTCACCTAAGCCATGCTATTATGTGACATCTAAGAATGATGATCATACAAAGCCTCTCAAGAAATAATTAATTTTTTATACTAAATAATTAACTTACAATTTAATTTAGGTAACGATTTTGCTTGGCCACCATAGTCCATTGGCAGAATTTCTTTGGGTATGTACTTGTATAGGCCGTCAACGCTATTATGGACTTGAATTCTTTCAGCAACTTTTGCACTCAATGCTTGTTTAAATAATGTGATCAAATTATCTATAGCTCTGGACGTTGTTATAAAGTGAATACCTTTTATTCTCATGCCAAAACCGTCCTGAAAATAAAATAATTAACGTTCAATATTAATTAATAACCTAATCTAATATGTACCAATTGAAGTCCTAAAATTTAATCCAGATATTATTAAGCAGTAAAAGTGTTTAACAATAATTATTTATTGGTCGGAGGTAAAATTTAAAATAGATCAAGCATCGAAAAGCCGATTTGCTGCGTACACGACTCTATGAAAAATGACAGTTTTGTATGGATAAAATACGAATCGATGCACACAAATGTGGTTCCAGCCCAAGAGAGCCGTCGTTATTCTAAAAACGTAATTCTAAGGGTGTGCATCGCCTGTAATGATGTTTGATGTCTTATGTCTCCATTTATGTTGACGTAACCTTGCCTCCCTCGACATAATATTATTCAAAATATGATTTCGTCTAAATTATGAATACACTTTAAGAAAAGGCCAATATAACATATTATATATTTTAAATATAATATATTTTATACTAGCCAAAAGCTGAGCTTTGTGAGGGCTCGCTTAGTTCTTCTAACGGGTAATAAGTTCTGATGCAGTGATGTTAACTCTTTGGTTTTCTAACCGATTGCATTAGTAGTACAAACGTCAAACGTTAATTAGTAGTCAAAATAATTAATTATGATTAAGCAGGTATGTAAAATACCACGAAGGCTGATGACAGGCAACGTTGGCGCTACTTATAAGAGTCCTATGTTCAACAGTGGATGCACTCTGGCTGATGATTATGATGATGTAAAGACGTCACTCCAAAAAGGCTAAACTTTTTGCAGGACGTGGTGAGTGCACCAGGTCCTCAAATGTACCTATTCATGCAAAAATCCGTAGCTTAGTTGCGGCGTGATTGAAAGAAAACCAACAAACAAACTTTTCTGAATTTATAACATGTTTAAAACGGCCGTTAACACATTCCTACTTACCATTATGATCCGTAAGACTTGATGCATTTCCATCACATTTATGGCTTTTAAGATTTCAAAAATGTGTGCTTCACTGTAATCGAGCACAGCCAATATACCATTGTAATAGTCTTGGGCTAGTAAATATTCACAAAGCTGAAAAAAAAGCTACTTTATAAAAAAATATACCGGCCGTTGAGAACCTCCTCCTTTTTGGAAGTTGGTTAACAAAGAGGGAACTGTCGTGGGTACAGCTAGAAATCTCATAACCTAAGCTCTAAACTTAGAAGGGCTTAAGTGTCAAATTTTAACCGACGAGGAAACATGACGTTTAAATAGGTTGCCGACACAAGACTGCAAAAAAGTCACAAGTCACATTAATCCTCGCTAGTAAAATTGTTTCATTAAACAGCACTTTTGGTCATCAGAGGGCTGATATTCATAAGAAAGTTTAATAATTAGCTAAACGCTACAAAATATTTGAGCACACCTGGGCTAAGCCTGGACGGCTATAATAATAAGCATATTTTAGCCGTTGCCACTCCGGGTATGTTTGACCATTGCCAAAAATACAAGTATTCAAGTGTAGAGGTCATCCTAACAGCTGTGAGTCCCAAGAATAGTGCGTATCTCACTCAAACTGAGGCCGACCGAATACCAGCGCTCAAGTTTTTTCATAAACCTGCAGCAATAATGCTGAGTCGATTTTTTATCTATGCAACATATACATATGGGTGCAAAAGCCAATTTGAAAATTGATTATTTGTGTGTTCTTTTTCATAATTTGTATCCCTCATCGTTATGTAAATAAATGACTATGCTAAAGAGCATCCCCACCCACCAATAGATTTTAAACCTATCTCAGTTAATACATCATGGCATCCTGATGATGTTTTACTATGACAACATCCGCCGAATGTTTGGGGTTTTCAGAGTTAGAATTATTTTTTATTTATTTTTTGGTGAATTGTTTTTGATAGAATAGAATAGAAATAGAAAACCAGTTTAGTATTTTACAATTATAAAAAGAACACTATAGGAGGATTAGCCAACTAAAAAAAAGCTATTGTAAGAAGCAGACGCGTTTCTGAGACGCAGAAAAAAAAACGCACCACGCGCTGCCCGCGCTCCCTCTGACCACCTCCCGCTCTTTCGTCGCCTGTGCATGCGCGCGCGTACTTCAGCGTGCGTAGATTCTTTTATATTTTTTAAACCTTAAATAATTTATGGATTGAAAATGGCTATTAGTCTTTTTATGGGGCATTACAATAATATTGAAAACAGTGCCACGTCTGTTGCTGGGTGGGGACAGTGCCCATACAGTTTTTTGCATAGTCCTTTACCGTATAATTTTTTTTTCTTTCTTTCAAAAGCATTTCTGAAAAAAACTCACCATAACATAATATCTATAATAATCTAAGAATCCTTTATCACCGAACTGTTTGGATACAACTTTTAACATAAACACCCTGTAATGGTCCTCAGTCAATTTTGGTACTAAGCCTACAATTCTGTGAAACAAAATAATTTTTCAGTTACTAACCATAAACTTCAGTTGCTCTAGAAGAATATAATTATTACACAGCGTCAAATTTTAATGGGCATTGTCCCGCAGCGGGACGATTTGCCCGAAATCAAAAACAAAATATATCATACTAATATTATAAATGCGAAAGTGTGTTTGTTGGTTTGTTCTTCAATCACGCCGCAACAGAGCTACGAATCGACGTGATTTTTTGCATGGATATAGTTGAGGACCTGGATAGTGACATAGGCTTTTTTTATCCCGTAAAATCAAAGATTTCCCGAGGGATTTTAAAAACCAAATCCACGCGGGCGAAGTCGCGGGCATCAGCTAGTAGATAATATTTTTGTTCAAATTCTAGTTCAATATTTCAACTAGCATGCACACGCGAAGCTATAGCGAAGTATTGCTATTGATTCCAGATCTTTCGAGATTTCTTTTTTACAATTTATTATTAATCTGCCATTTTTGTTTTTAAAAGTTATTTTTTTCATAGATCGACTATTATCGATCGAAATAGTACCCCAAGACTTAATATTTCGCAGCAGGAAAACGACCATTAAATTTCAGTTGTTTAGATAATAAGTGCCGATTTCATCACCGTCGAGTGACGTTTAAGCTATGAATAAAATGGGCGTTCTGACAGTTTTAATGTTGAATTTACTGTCAAAATTAATATCAAATTTACACTCAGATAAGACTTATTTTACGATGGAGAAATCGGCCCTTAGTATATTTTATGCATATTTCTAATTGAATTATAATTTTCACACACCACCTACACTTGGAGGCTTTGAGTATTAAAGTGCTGGTTTAATACTCAAAGCTTGGAGGCCGCACTCTCGGTAAACTAGGACATTCTTAAATTTTGGCATTGACGGGTAATTTGCCAAATTCTGCCGTGTCACATCGTTTCACGCCGGTCTAAAGGCTGATTCATGTTACACCGTGTCGGAACTGGGCAATGCCACGGACGGAGCACGGAGCGTGTCAAAGAATTGTCAAAAAGGAAGCCTCAATAGGCCAACGGTTAAAGGTGCGGACTGAAAACTGAAAGGTCGCAGGTTCGAATCCCACACGTTGCACTATTGTCGTACCCACTCCTGGCACAAGCTTTCCGCTTATTTGGAGGGGAGAGGAGAATATTAGTCAAGTTCAACTTGGTTGATATTCTTTTTAAAAGAAAAAAAAAAGAGTTTTGTATAAACTATATTACTATATATATAATACTAGCTGACCCGGCGAACTTCGTACCGCCAACTTATCTACATAAATAGAACAAATAAACTATCCTAATAAAAAAAACTATCCTATCTTTCAAGTTGGACCAAATTACAGATAGTTACGAAGTTTGATCTAAATCGGTTAAGTAGTTTAGAAGTCCATCGCAGACAAACAACGTGACACGTAATTTATATATATTAAGATAACTGACACTCGTCTTAGTTACACTAGCGGCACGCTATGATGGCCGGTTTGACGTTTGTCCGCTCATGAAGTTCCGTATTAATTGATAACGACTTTGAAGGAAATAATTGTATTACTTTATTGACAATAGTGATGTGCAGAGATTCATAAATTTTATCGAATGTAGTTTTAGGTTTAGGACTCAAAATTTATTTATTAAATTGATTTCTAAAATGTATACAAGTGTAGAAAAATCAGTTTGCACCATTTAAGGGGTGAATGTACTTGTGAATATGAACAATTTTCACTATGTGGACAAACCTCTGAAATCGCAAAAAAATATCAGCTGTTTCATACAAAAGGTAAAATTTTTATTTTTATATGATATATACCACAACTCGGCATTTGGTTTTCTAAATTGAAAATTTTTAAAAATGGAATCTAATACGATCGTCACATAGGATCGCTGGCTAGCACAACTACTACCTCCGGCAAACTCGCGTCAATGCTCAATGCAAAACAAAGCAGTTTCGAATTGACGTTGCTTCGAAAAGTATAAACTGTCAGTGCAATGCGATTGTGATATAGTTTTGACCTGGCTTTGGATTTCAAATATTGATACTGCATTACTGTTGACCCTTGCTCGTTAATTTGGACTCTGTTCAAGCCCTTTGTTGTGGATTTCGTCGATATGACCGAACGTACGCAGAGAACTGTTCTAAATAGTCAGACACGTGAGTTCGTAATACGCCTTCGTAACTATTTCGATCGTGAAGCTCAAAATGGAGGGCCAATTTTACCTATAACGTCAGTGGTTGAACGCGTAGCTGATGCGCTTAATATTGGACAACGAACTGTTAGACGGATAACTAAAAAAAAATATGGCGAGACTGGCACAGAAGAAAATAAACTTCACACACCAAAAAAGAGAAAACGAGCAAAACCAGTCGTAGGCATCGATAGCTTTGATGCCGATGCTATCCGAAGACATGTTTACGGCTACTATTTACAGAAGGAGTATCCAACAAGAAAAAAGTTGGTGCATTCACTGAAGGAAGCTGGATTATTCTTCGGTGGGGAAAGTTCTTTAACGAAGATTTTGAAGACCATTGGATTTCGATACAAAAAATGTAACAAACGCAAAATATTGATGGAAAGATTTGATATAGCGATGGCAAGGTATACTTTTTTACGGCAAGTGAAAGAAATCAAAAATTGGCAAAATGTTGTGTTCTTGGATGAAACATGGCTTAATGCTAACCATACTGTAGGCCGTTCTTGGAACGATGACACAGCAGCATCTACTTCCAAAGTTCCTGTAGGAAAAGGATCGCGACTTATAATTTGTCACGCCGGAACCATCAACGGGTTTGTCGAAGGTTCTCTCATGGCTTTTGCGTCAAAAACCACTGGAGACTATCATGAAGACATGAATGGAGAAAAGTTTACTGAATGGTTTACCTCAATGTTGTGTAGCCTCCCTGAACCATCTATTATAATTATGGACAACGCCCCATACCACTCGATGCAAATTGACAAGCCACCTGCCCAATCCCAAAAGAAAGCTGATATCGTCGCATGGCTTCGTAAAAATGGCGTAGATGCAAACATGAATATGTTAAAAGCGGAATTAGTACGTCTTTTAAAAGAAAACAAACCAACCAAGATCCGATACGTCATTGACGAAATAGCATTAGAACATGGGCACAGAGTTATACGGTTACCGCCTTACCATTGTGAGTATAATGCGATTGAGTTGGTGTGGGCTCAAATTAAGGGATATGCTGCAAGACACAATACAGAACCCCCATTTACCACAAAAAAAAATGCTAAAATTATTAGAAGAAGCTTGTGAACATGTGACTAAAGGAGACTGGGAAAAGGTTGTGAATAGAACTGTTAAATTAATAAGGGAAGATTATGAAAGAGATGTGAAAATAGATAATATTATAGAAAACGAACATATAATTATTAATGTAGGTGATGATAGCAGTGACGACAGTGAAAATAGTAGTATGGACGAATCTGATTAATTATGGCCTTTTGTGGCACCTTTTTTGGTATCTTTTGTATTCATATGTTTCTTGTGTGCATATAAAGTATGTATATTCATTTTCATTCAAATATTCAGTTCGTTCAAATAAATTAAATAAACATATACATTTTTGTTTTATTAAACCTATTTAATCAGGTACAAAAACAAAACATAATTGTTTTTTGTTCGAGAATAAATTGACATTCCACATCACTATTGTAATGTGTCAAACCGGCCATCATAGCGTGCCGCTAGTTTAGATAGTCCAGTGACGAAAAGCTATGGGCGAGCTTGGAGAAGATCTTATACTCTTTCAGGGAAATGATGATTTCTATATATAATATGTATTTTCTATATGTATAAGTTTTATAGAAATTAAAGTATCTGTAAATAATAATACTAATGTAACTAATTAATAATAACAATAAAAAGTAAAGTAAAAATAATAATGTAATTTTATCCCGGAAGCAATTCGTAAAAACCTTTTAATATTAGGAACCCCACCTTCGGTAGAACAAGGGCACAAATTGCAGGTGTGTCTTGAAAAAGAAATTAATTAAAAAAAAAGTAAAGGTTCATAATTTTTGAAAATAACATGTCTCGAATGTTTGAAGATTAAAGGTTATTTCAAACAAAGGAGAATTATTTAAGAGCATATTATAACAATCCGCCAATTCGCATTGGGCCAGCGTGGTGGACTATGGCCTATAACCCTTCTCTGAGAGGTGACCTGTGCTCAGTAGTGAGCCGTTGATGGGTTGCTAATGATGATGATGATGATGATATTATTATAACAATAGAACATGACGATAATATTACCAAAAAAATCTTAAAAAGGCTCTCCTGTAAAATTGCAAAACCTGCAGTTATGCCCTTGTTCTAGCGAAGGTGCTCTAACCACTGATCAGTTGATTTAACATTGATGGGGCTGGCCCTGATTTATAAGCGCATCGGGGATCGGAAACACGAGTCGATTGCTTATGCGCAAAAGATGTGGAGCTCTGCGCAGAGGGCGAGGCCATACCCACAGCATCCTGAAGTTGATTGCGGGCAGGTTGGATATGTGGGACACGGTTTCGCGCAGCGATGCTTAATTTAAATTATCATAGGCTTAGGTTAAATCATCATCATCATTAGCAACCCATCAACGGCTCACTACTGAGCGCAGGTCTCCTCTCAGAGAAGGGTTATAGGCCATAGTCCACCACGCTGGCCCAATGCGAATTGGCGGACTTCACACACCTTCAAGAACATTATGAAGAATCCTCAGGTGTGCAGGTTTCCTCGCGATGTTTTCCTTCACCGTTGAAGCAAGTGATATTTTAATTGCTTAAACGCACTTGACTCCAAAAAATCAGAGGTGTGTACCCGGGATCGAACCTGCGACCCCCCAAATACTCCTATTTACAGTACAATACAAGTACATACCACAGTCCTAACCACTAGGCTATCACTGCTTAGGTTAATGTTAGGTTAAATACTAACATAGAAAATAAGTTTGTATTACTAACAAAATGAGTCACTGTAAATAAATCACTAAACTATTAAGTCCCAGTCTGGATCTTATAATATTTCGTCCACCATCTAGCTTTGTCGCGTAGGTACAGTACTTACGCATCATCCAAAACGCGTACTTTTGTAACATCAGGTAACGGTTCGAAAAACTGTGGCAACAGAGTCCGATAAGTAGCGGCTTTTTCCAACTTCGTCTTTGCTCGTTCTACGGAACCTTTGCTGTGGATTAAAGTCCTCTCCAGATATTCTTTTGCTACCAAAATTAACAAGAAATCACATAACTATTATAATTTAATTTTTTTTTAATTGCTGCAGAAATACGACTGCATCATAAGTTCGATTTTTCAAACCCCTATTTTACTCCCTTTTACTTAGGGGTTGAATTTTCGTTTCTTATCGTATGCCTACGTCAAAATAGCCGTCTTAAGCCCGATCTGTCCAGTGGTTTGGGCTGTGCGTTGATGGATCTGTCAGTCAGGCAGTCACCTTTTCCTTGCGAGACTCTTGCTGCACGACCCAGACCAAGACCAAGCCTGAGTGCGCAGGACCAAGACCAAGACTTGCACAGACTGACTTGGTCTTGCATTTAGGCAACACTACCTTTATGGGGTCTGTTTTTAAATTTTGAATTAAGGAATCCTAACAAGTGTAAATTAAAAATTTATTTATAAAAAACAAGCTTTTAGTAGCTGGCTACATCATCAGACCCTGTATATCACCTAATCACCAGAGTAGTTGTCAAGATAACTTAAACGAGTCCAAAATCGACTGGGCTACGTCGTTGAATTACAGAGTTCCTATATAGCCATCTTCCAGCTCCATCATCAGTTCCTGGATATTAATTATATGGACCCAGAGTACTTGTCAAGATTAATCGAACGAGCCCAAATTTGATGGGGCTACGTCGTTTTATTACCAAAGTTGCCAAAACCACGTTTCGGCTTATCATCAGACCCTGGATATCACCTAGGATCAGAGTACTTGTTAAAAAGAATCAAAGGAGCCCTAATTCGATAGGGTTACGCTGTTTTATTACAGAGTTCCGAAAGCCATCTTCCAGCTTCATCATCATATCAGCTTCATGTCCCAATAATAATGCATTATCATCCGATTTACATATACATGCAAAATTTCAGCTCGATCGAAAACCGGGAAGGTATTGCAAGGTGAATTAGAAAATTCACCTTGCAACGTTTGACCTTAACATACATACATACAGTGAAAGTTAAATAAAAGCTTGTAAAAAGGATATTTAAAAAAAAAAGTTTTTATTTTTATTTTTCTAACATAATATTTTTTAGAGGATTAATAAAAAAAACCAAGTGTAAATATAAAACATAATTATAAAACTTAAACCAGCATGAACTAACTCATAAATAATAAACAATGTTGTGTTTAAATAAATCAAGGAAGTCTAACAATCGGGAACAAAGGTCAACATTAATTAATTAGAGATTACGTCGTAATACTAAAACTCCTAACGAGCAATAAAACATTTATGTAAATATTGTGAAGTTAAAATTAAAACTATTCGTATTCTTAAGTCTCCATAAGCTCGAGTTTTTCATACAAACGTGGTGTTGCTTTAAAAGAAACTACGTGATATTGGATTTATATCAAACTGCAGTGAATATGGGAGTGAAACATGCAGAGGTTTGAAATCAATTTTGTTGTGAAAAAATTAAACTTTGCTACTTTGTTTAAGTTATTTTTTATCAATCTAACATGTAGTTTAAAAATACAAAACAAAAATTGCACTCGTGTGGTGTTCACAAAACTAAACTTCAGTTTAATCTTAGGGGAGACTCAGGGCTGCAACGATCCTTTTTCGAACGATTTTTAGCAAAAATGTGAGAAGGATAGATAATTATCAATTAGGGCAAGATTATCTTCATGGAAGGTGGCCGATTGATTAAAAATTATAATTAAATCTTTACAAGAATACACAAAAATAATGTTAGTAAACAAATATTAAGTTCATGATAATGATTTAGAAATTGTAAATATCAACTTTTAATTGAGAATAACCCTTCTCTGAGAGACCTGCGCTCAGTAGTGAGCCTTTGATGGGTTGCTAATGATGATGATGATGATGAATTTAGAATATTATGGTCTCCTTCTTTTCTATTTCAGCGAATTTAGTTATAGACAGAAAAGAAACCCTTTTCTGTTGTTGAATGTTTAAGAAAATTATGGTAATTTTTCATGTTTCAGTTTTCATGTTGGCTTATTACCAGTTATCTCAAATTGCAAAGCTTCTGAATATATCTCTTTAATATTCTCTTACGAAAACTCAAACGACTAAAAACATAAATAAAGTAGGTCTTTTGTCTTGTGAAATGTAATCTATAATTATAATATATACAAATATAAAATAAAAAGTGTCTCTAAATCTTCTCTCAATAGTATAAAAAGGCGCAATCTTTCAAACTTCTAAGTCCCAATTTCACAACCGAGTAACATTTAATCGCGGAATAAATTAGATATTCTGACAGTTAAGATGACTAATTTAGTGGTAGACTCATCGACGATTCGAAAGCACTTGTAAAAAAGTTTATTAGAATAAAAAACATTTCTATTCTATTCCTCGGTTAAAGGATACGTACTTGTCCATGGTGGAATTGGCAATTAGTGAATTTGAATGCAATATTTACGAAATTTCAAGATAACATTCCATTTAGCTCTAGAATATATTGTAAGCCCGCCTGCTCGAAACAACTAAAATAGCAAGTTTGATTCAGCTATTAAACAGTCTTAAAAAAAATATGTGATATTTAAAAAAAAATACTTACAATAATCTTTCCTAACAATATGAGCCTGTTTACTCAGCCAGTCTCTTAAAATTAAGATGGCCTCATCCAGTCTCTCTGGCTTGTCTAACCCATATTGTTTTCTTAAAAACGGAATAGTGTCCGACTTTATCTCTAATATTTGATCCACCTTGATTAATTCCATCACAGCACAAATCAGACGACTATCACTCACAAGCCTCCAGTTTAAATTGAAATTTGAACCGGCAGTGTTATTAAATTATTTATTATTTTACACGTTCGCCTTCACGTCAATTCATCACTTGTAAGGGCCGTCCCACACAAGCGCTGAGCAGCGAGGCGGAGCAATGCTACTTACTTACTTAAAAGAGCTGTGCTGCGATTGTTGCTGTTCTGTCGCACGTTCAAAAAGCCGCAATATTTTTCAGTACTCTTTGTTCGAGTTTGCATAAAGGTACGATTCGTAGCCGACTACAGACAGCAGCAGCAGGCGACGCGACGAGTCGCCGCGACACTACTGGTTTGTATATACTTGTATTAATACATCGACGTATCGCTTGCTACGGAAGGTATTTCATAGAAATATACATCTTCTTCTTCTTCTTCTTTATCAACCTATAGACGTCCACTGCTGGACAAAGGTCTCCTGCATGGACTTCCACAGGCTTTGGTCTTGCTCCCTGCGACTCGTTTGATGTCGTCGGTCCATCTAGTGGGGGGTCTGCCAACACTGCGTTTCCCGGTGCTGGGTCGCCACTCTAACACCTTGGGACCCCAACGACTATTAGCTCTTCGAACTATGTGCCCCGCTCATTTCCACTTCAGTTTTGCGACTCGCTGAGCTATGTCGGTGACTTTGGTTCTCCTACGGATCTCCTCATTTCTGATTTGATCTCGCAGGGATATTCCGAGCATAGCTCTCTCCATCGCTCGCTGAGTGACTCTGAGCCTTCTTATGGGGCCCATAGTTAGCGACCATGTCTCAGATCCGTAAGTCATCACTGGCAACACGCACTGTTCGAAGACTTTAGTCTTCAGGCACTGAGAAATTTTGGACAAGAAGACATCTCGGAGCTCAGCTTAAGAAAAGAATAAGAAAGAAGAATATCGAGTTTGACATGAGTTACTAACAAATTAGTCAATATTCTGACTAATTTCTTAAACAGGACACTTTCAAGGAAAGATTTTTATATAAACCTGTGAAGATGATACTGCCATTGGCGCAATTAGAATGCCATACCTACTTTGTCGTATTAGTTTATAAATTTCGAAAAACCAAATTAAATTTTATTTCGCGGGCAGACCCGTATAATCCACCTTAATCAAAAGATTTTTGAACAGTACTTCGAAATGTCGTGCCTATAATATATTAAGCGAAAGACATTTCGTACGACATATTTAGAAGTTGCCTGTTAGAGATTGCCTTAACGTAAAGGCACCTAATTCCGCGGTATTTTCATCAAAACTTGAAAAATCATCAAAAATTAAGCATTTACTGTGCCTTTCTACCAGACTGGCTATTTTTATCTGAAGTGTTATTTGACTTACTCTTGAAATAGGCTAAAAGTTTGATAATTAAACCTTAATTTATATGTAAAATAAAATAAAATATGAAAATAGTCCGGAGCACCTAATTCCGATGTAAAAATCCTTATTCCGATGCATTTGGTACCTAATTCCGAGTGTACAAAATACAAAAGGAAAAGGAGTAGAAAGAATACTACAGGGTGTTTAAAAGCCAACTGCATTTATGAAATTTGGTTTCTAAATCAGTCTAGTCTCTGTCTTCTTAGATGACTAGTAAAATGATATCACAATCTACCATTAATAATATTCTTATGGTGAGTAATAGTAATTACCATAATAAATTATTACTCCTAAATAACATCCAATGTTATCGATACCGGTAAAAAAAATTACTAATATTTATGACCGGTTATTGACCGAGCGAAGCGAGGTCTCAGAGTCTACTTGAGTGAATTTGCACTTGTCCGTCCGTTCGTCTGTCCGTCCGACCGTCCGTCTGTCAGAGCCTTATCACTTTTGAATTACTGAACGTAATTACTTCAAATTTAGATATAAAATGTAAACTGATGGCCTTCAGCCGAATATTGCATAAAAAATTATAAAAATCTTTATTTATTGGATAGAAAAATCTTTATTTCAGGGGGGCTCTCATAGAACTGAATGCGAAGGAAAATATTTTTTGTTGCTTTTCATAGGCTCGCGATATATCTTTTTAAAGACGATTTTGAACAAAGTACAAAAATATATATTTTTAATTTTTTTTTATAAATATATATATTTTTTTTAACTAATGTTCCCTAACCTTTACGGACTACCTATGATGATGATTTTAGGTGATGTTTTATGTCAACTTCTTTATCACGATCCTGTGCGGGACACCTAAAAGGACATTGGGACGGATGTTAGGACTTAAGATTGTATTTAGGAGATACCTACGTCAAGAGACTCCTACTTAGGGGATGATTTAGGTATGTTTAGTGAAAACGGGCATAATAATAATGTCAGTTTTGGTCTTTATGTATCATATAAGTCGTAAAGCGAGCGAGTAATGACGGTATAAGTCAACGTGGGAAGGCGCCTGTCCGTTTACCTGATTCCCGTTAGTTTCCCGTTAGGGTTGATGTTGGTACCTGTTTTCCAAACCAACAAGGTGTATGCTAATACAGTTAATTGTTAAACGTTAAGTAGGTGCCGGTGGTAGTCTTAACTTGTCATAAAAGCCACAGATTGGCCTACATCAAATAAATAATTTTGAATTTTAATTGGTGTAAATTAGTTTTTACTTTCAAGCGGTGTCGTTTTTAATTGTTTTCTATAAAAACTTTTAACTTTATTTATATAATTAACTAGTTAAAACTACGGGTGATTTTTTTTGCACGTGGTAATACCAACGTGTCTGGTAAGACCTGATTTCCCGTGGTACTACCAGTAGTACCACCGGTAGTACCACGGGTAAGTACCCCTTATTTCATTATTGTATTTGCAAATTTTACATAAACGTTTACGAATGTTATTTTAAATGGCAAATATAATACACTGAAATCATACACACTGCGGTAATATTGTGAACATCCTGTATTTAACTTCTGTTTATACCACGTAATAAGGTGCTCATAGAACCTAACTCCGATGTATATACATCGGAATAGCGTTTTATAACAAAAAACATGTTTCTTAATTCCGAGTATTAAAAAAGAAAAGATTTTTCCACAGTAAATAAATAAATTATTTCTCAATTGGAATATCTTCGCAAAAATATACTATACTCTCTCAACATTGCATCGAAATACGTATGAACTTAATTTTCCTTTCTTAACTTTCCCATACGATCAGTTAATGAATTACCAAAATAGATAATCTTTGATATGCTATAATTAGTGATTTCGACGCCAAATTGTACCTCGGAATAAGGTGTTCTTATGCTGATTGACCATTTAAGTATTAGAAATCAAAGCAAGAAATGCTTATCATAAAAACGGCCCTAAGAATTAAAAAAATGTTTAGGCCTATGAAATTGCTATTCCGCGGTATACCTCGGCATAAGGAACCGGCTAAAATATTTGGCACCTAATGCCGTGTTATTTTTAATATTCATTTTCAACTTCATTTCTTTACAAAACCTTACAAAAGTTAAGCGTTTTCGATAAAAAATGTAATCCTTCCAATATTTTAACCTAAACAAAAACAAAAACTGTACAAAATTAACGAGTAAACACTATTTAAAAAAATTAGGTACTCACGTGCACAAGGTTCAAAATGTATGAAGCGTGCGTTCGGGCCGTCTGCTACCGCAAACTTTGTCGGATAATTTAAAACTTACACACATAAAACCACCCTTTTTGTCAATCAATCACGGAACGTTAAACTATCAATTGATTAAAATAGCTTGTAGTGCATATGAGCTTGGTAATGGGTAGAAAAAGCTGTTTTTCTATATACATCGGAATTAGGTGCCAATTTTAGAATCCCTCGGAATTAGGAGCCCTTACCTTATATGCAATATGCCCTTGGACGCGCAGTTTTAGATTATGTATAATAATTAATATTCTTATTTTCTCATCCATGTGCAATCAAGTTTTTTTACTATCTATTATTAGAATATCGTAGTCATTATTTTTAACAGACTTCAAAAAAGGAGGAGGTTCTCAATTCGTCGATTTTTTTTTTAATGTATGTTCACCAATTACTCGAAGACGCCTGAACCGATATGGAAAATTCTTTATTGTTTGAAAGGGTATTATACTTCCCAGGTGGTCCCATTGAAATTTTATCGAAATCGGTTGAGCGGTCTTTAAAATATCAACACTAAATAGTATACTTTGTAGTGGCGCGGGCGTTTGAAGTCGGGTTTTTAAAAATTTTTTTTACTAGCTTTTGCCCCCGGCTTCGCTCACGTTAAGTTATATACCAAGTTTGATTTAATGACAACTTGAAAGAAAACTTAAAAATCTTTCCTACAAATTTTCATCCCCTATTTAATGTATTTGGGGGTGGAATGTTCAAAATTTGCGATTTCTCAATTTTTAATCGAAAGTTTCATGGATATTACTTGAAAAATAACTTTCAACCCCCATTTAAGCCTCTTGGGGTTGGAATTTTCAAAAATCCTTTCTTAGCGGACGCCTACGTCATAATAGCTATCTGTGTGCAAAATTTCAGCCCGATCCGTCCAGTGGTTAGAGCTGTGCGTTGATAGATCAGTCAGTCATTCAGTCAGTCAGTCAATCAATCACCTTTGCCTTTTATATATTTAGATTATTATTAGGTATAAAATAAATATAAATACATATTAAAAACAAAGTTCCCGCCGCGTCTGTCTCTCTGTCTGTCTGTCTGTTCGCGATAAACTCAAAAAATACTGAACGGATTTTAATACGGTTTTCACCAAATAGATAGGGTGATTCATGACGAAGGTTTTAGAGTATAATTTGTTAAGATTTTGTGTAAATTGGTTGAAATATGACAATAATTTCTGGGAGCTTTCATCGAAAACGCCTTGCCTTTGAGATATAACAAAAAAAAATCGGTCAAGTGCGAGTCGGGCCTCGCTCTTTCAGGGTTCCGTTAAAAAAATTAAATAAAAATATTTCCATGGACCCATGGAAATATTTTAATTAAATTTTTTTAATTTAATTTAATTTTTATTATTTGTTGATATAATTTCATCTGTCTATCTATTACGGTTTACGAGATACAGCCCGCTGACAGACGGACGGACGGACGGACAGCGTAGGCTTAGTAATAGGGTCCCGTTGGTACCCTTTGGGTACGGAACCCTAAAAAGTATGGTGGTGGTATGTATGGTGGGATAAGTCTTTACAGAAAAGTCCGCGATGGCATATGTCTATCTTTTAAGGATAGCTCACTATACACAATATTTTAAATTCTAAAAAAATGGTCACGTACTATGCGGTTATTGGAAATCTATTTAGATAGATACAGTATTAATCCTTATCAACTTAAATACGATAGTTACCTTTACGTACTTTACAATATACTGTTCAAGCTATAACTTATGGAACATTGCAAGGAGTTTGCAAAGCATAGGCGTATTATGCTCTACTACCCGTGCGAAGCCGGCGCGGGTCGCTAGTAAAATAAGCTGACGGACGCTTTACAACGATTATTACAACTAAAATGACGATTGGCTGGACACTGCTATAATCTTAACGGACACTTGTGAAAAAGAAATTTGAACCCTATCTGTCAGACAAGTTGTGGATAGGCTATCAGGCACTTTATCAGCAAGTGGTGAAACAGGCCCTTAATAATTTGTAAATTAATCATTAGGTTAAGCGATTAAGCGCCAATTTTCAGCGCCAACGTAAAATAAGTCTAATCCGAGAGTTAAGATATTTTGGCAGACTTTCAATACAAAAACTGTCAGAACGCCCAATTTATTCCTCGGTTAAACGTCACTCGACGTTGGTGAAATAGGCACTTAATACGTAAAAGCTACTAACATTTAGTAATTTAACTTTAATTAGTAAATTAAGGAAATAATGCATAATAATAATAATATAATATATATAATATAATATATATAATAATATAATATAATAATAATAATATATAAATAATAATATCGTAGTCACGAGTAAGTATGATAAACGACAGTAAGGCCCGCTTGCAGAAACGTCAGTTTATCCTTTTAACCCAGAGTAAGTTGCTGATTTGGCAGATTTTTTATAAAGCTTCTGTCAAAATTACAAAGTTATTCCTGCGTTAAACCTAACCCGGCGGCGTCTCTGCAAGCGGGCCTAAAAGTATTTAGTGCAAATTGAAAATTTAATTTTAATTTTATCACTAGCCTCCGAATCTTGTACTTCCGACGACGATATGAAATCTATATATATATATAAGAAAGTGGTGTTAGTTACACTATTTATAACTCAAGAACGGATGAACCGATTTGGCTCAAAATTGGTGGAGAGGTAGCTTAGAACTAGGAGACGGACATAGGATATTTTTTATCCCGTTCGACCGCGTTTCCGTCAAGTCAATATAAAACCTGGTATAACAAAAATGCACCTGACATGGAATAAAAAAACGAAAATGACAGTGGAAGAACAAAACGTAAATGACAGCTAAACGTAATTTTGTATTTGGTTAATTATGGTAAAAACAACTATAAAAATTATAGTTTAACGTAATTGATAGTATCATAAGTAATATGTTTTCTCTTTGAATCATCATTAACAATGCCGCGAGCAAGACGATCAAATGTTTCCTGCTACAAAGCTACGGATTGACGTGATTTATTGGATAGGTTTAGTTGAAAACCTGGAGGGTGACAAAGGTTTCCCGCGGGATGTTATGAACTAAATCCACGCAGACGAAGTCGCGGGCATCAGCTAGTATATTATAATATAAACTTTAACAGTCACAAACTTTGGGAACTTGGTTCATTTAAACTCCGTTGACGAAGTGCGGGTTGATTAAAATTTAAATTAATTTGTGGTTTATAGACTGCTATATTGGGAATCCTTTTGAGTTTTATGATTTATGACTGATTAATTAATTCTTCGGAACCGTTTTAACTTGCACTCCTAGTACAATTCCCTGCTCGTGAAAATTGCTTCCGCTGTCACGATCATAGGCCCAGACAAACAGACACACAGATAGACAAAAACTGAAAAACCGATGGCGGTATGGTCGATGTGAGGTCGCTACTGAGCACCTTTTGTCCCCAACCACTATTTGAACTTTGTGCCAACAACTTTAAATCAGAAACAGACACTTATCTGGGGTTGTTTCATTTTGGGTCAAAAAGGATGTCAATTTGTTGCGCTTTTATTAACCGACTTCCAAAAAGGAGGAGGTTCTCAATTCAGCCGGTATCTTTTTTTTTTTTCTATGTATGTCCACCGATTGCTCCGGGATTACTGGACCGATTCGCGTGATTTTTTTTTAATCGACAGAGGATGTTTGCGAAATGGTCCCATAAAAATGTTAACCTTCAACTCCTCAAGCCTGATGCTGCAGGGATATTGTTCACCTAAAATAAAGAGATTTAGGAAATGTCGATTACGAATTATTATTGTAGGTAACAAGTATGGACTACATCATGGAGCTCCAGATCCTAGCTCCTCAATCATAGGATACTACACTTAAAAGCTTAAAATAAAAATTATGCTCGCTCGACTTCGTCGAGCGTCGCGCATCGGTTTCATAGTTTGTATTTCGGCCCGCCCGACTTCAACAAACGTGGACAAACTAAAATTATTTTTATACTTTGTAGTGGCGTTAGAAGTCGGTTTTTTGAAAAGAATTTTTTTGTGAAATAATTTCATGAGAAAACAGAAAAAAATTTATTATTTCATGACCCCGAACATGTTAAAAGACTACAAATACGTGGCCCAGGCTCCTTATAAATTTGAAACAACACCATATTCATTTGTATAGAGATCAACCGTTAAGTTTTCTTCGACGTAATAAAATGGGCCAATGATTCGCTGCAAACGTCCGTATTGATTTCAAACAGAATTCATTTAATAGCAGAAAACCGACGACGATGCGGAAAAGGGCAAATAAAAATTGATCACGCTAGCTGTCGAGCTCAGTTCAATAGCCGTATGTTATATCACTATTACTACATCACTACATATTATAAAACATAGTCCCCCGCCGTGTCTGTCTGCTTGCGATAAAATCAAAAACTACCGAACGGATTTTCATGCGGTTTTCACCAATAGATAGGGTGATTCATGAGGAAGGTTTTAGTGTATAATTTGTTAAGGTTTTGTGTAAATTAGTTGAAATATGACGATAATTGTTTACAATGTCGGAAAAATTCAAGCCGCTTGGGAGCTTTCATCAAAAATGGTCACGTACTATGCGGTAATTGGAAATCTATTTAGACGGATACAATATTAATCCTTATGAACTTAAATACGGTAGTTACTATAAGCATTTTCGTGTACATTATGATTATCCTTTACACCATACAATTTAAATGAATATCTTAGGAGTTACCGCAAAATAAAAACGAACGCGCGCCAATATAAATACGCGGATTTCAAACCGACGATGGCGATGACGGGACTCGCTCATGCGACCAGTGACCACCCCCGTGCGCGCCGCGTTGTTGCTATATTACAAGCTGAGCGATACTTCTTTTATAAGCCTACGTACTATTCAAAATGCTGTTCAATATAACTTATGGAACATTTCAAGGAGTTTGCAAAGCACAGGCGTAATATGCTCTACTACCCGTGCGAAGCCGGGGCGGGTTATTGGTATTTAATAAAAATAGTTTAAAAACTGTAACCCGAATACGGAAAATTGCATTTAACATACGTCATATTGATTTTGGATTTGTTCATATAAAATGTAGTTAGCCTATGTCACCCGGAACATCAAAACGAACCGATTAACACATCATTCATCAAAATCGGCTCAATAGTTAAGAGCGCGTGTAACCCCAAAAAAAAATCAGATTTCGCGATGAGATAAAACATAGCCACAACCTCATGTGAGGCGCGACAAAAGATAGCGTTTTGCGCGGAATAGGAGTGTAGTAAGCGCCAAAATACTTTGTAACTCGTAAAATATTCATTTTCTTTTCAATTGATAATATCAATCGGAATTTAATGTAAAAATTTTGGCTCTGTAATATGCAACACATTGAAAATAAATGAATATTGGTTAAAAATTAGACCTAACTTCGCGATTTTTTATTATCGAACAAATTTCATCATTTTATGTTTTTGCCCAAACACGTCCCTTGGCAATATGATGTAATTCTTGCGTGTTTTTTTTCGGATAGTTGAAACTTGATCTACTACTGTAAAAATCAAATCTGTTTACTGTTAACGAGCGCACACCCCCTCTTAAGGTGCTACGGTGTAACATTCGTAAATAGTCACATCTTCTTCTTTGTCAACCAATAAGCCAACAAAGGGCTCTTGCTGTGGCTCTTCCGGTTGTTGTCATCGAAAAAAATAATCTATATTAAAAAATTATTTTTAACAAACGACTTCAAACGCCCTCGCCACTACAAAGTATACTTTATTTATTGTTGCTTGTTTTTAAAAACCACTAGACCTTTCAATAATATTTAAATGAGACCACTTAGGAAGTATACCCACTCAAATACGATATACGAACGTTATACGATTTTATACGTATAACTTAAATACGTTAGTTACCATAAGCATTTCACGCAGATTATGATGCGATCCTTAACACCATACAATTTAAATGAATAACTTAGGAGATATCGCAAAATAAAAATGTGAACGCGCAGGAAAATAAATCCTCATATTCGATGTATCAAGCTGATGCGACCCTTCGACAGAAAAAAAACAATACGTAGGCATAATATTATGCTCTACTACCCGTGCGAAGCCGGGGAGGGTCAACTAGTAGATAATATTGAGAATAATTTTATTTAAGTCATCTATCATCTATCAACCACAACTCCATGATGACTCCGTGCACAGGTACGGTAGCGGTACATGTCGTACTAAAAAATTGAAAAGAAAATTCCAGTGAAAAATTTGAAGCGATAAATTTGAAGCGATACAATTCGAAGCGGTGAAATAAAGCGAAAAATGGTCACGTTTAATAGCGAAAGCCTGTAGCGAGGTTCAATTTCAGTTGAGTTCTTTGATATTAAAATCTATATTGCTATACGCTTTATGATCTTTGAAGTTGATCGTTGGTGGTCTTGAAAAGAAACTCACCTAGATATTATTATAGTGATAATTGCACTTGCAGTGAGGTAAGATATTGTATTAAAAACGACAGAAGGCTGTATAGTATATAAGAATTCTTTTAGTAAAAACCGCCTTCAAACGTCACTACAAAGTATAAAATAACTTTAGTATGTACATGTATGTTGAAGTCGGGCGGGCCTCAATAAAAACGATAAAACCGCAACGCTAGCCCGATTTCAACATAGACCTGTACAAACTAAACTTGTTTTATATTTTCTAGTGGCAATTGAAGTCGGTTTTTTTATAGAATTTTTATTAAGTATTATTATTTTAAGCCTTAATGCAGCTTCTTTGATCCTACCAAATCTCATATTCTCTATTTATTGAGGAGTTCCGTCCTCAATACAAATTTTAAGAGACCAACCTTACGGTATGATCTGTCAAATAAAAAAATAATTTTTGAAATCGGTTCAGATTTGACGAAGTTATGGAGTTAATTGCCTCATCTAGCGACAGAAGGGCTGGCTCATTTTTTACGCAAAGGATCAGCCTGGCTGTCTAACGCGTAAATGCAGCCAGTATTCTTGGCACCATTCCATGCGGGCATGCTTTGTATAGTAATAAGATTAGTTAACCTATAAGTTTTATTGTAACATTTTAATAAAAAAAAAGTTATGGAGGAACATCGACAAAAGAAAATACGCGTCGAATTTTTATGATTTAATTTTAATAATATGATAATTTGACTTTATACAGTATACTACATTAAACCTAAATTTACTCTAAAATTAAAACTACCTACTACATTAAAATTAAATTTATTCTAAAATTAAAACTAAAATAAAAATTAAATAAAATCTAAAACCCCATCGAAGCCACTGCAGTGTGGCATGGTACCCAAGATGCTGGCAGCATTACCCCTTTGGATGGCCAAGCTAATCCTTTGGGCAAGGTAGCTGCCAGCTCTTGGATCCCCGGTAGACTCGATCACCTTTTTAGTTAGCTCTACAAAAAGCGCTCGAGCCTCCGGGCCCCACGGCCCCAGGGTCTCTACACCAAAAGGCACAAATATGAAATCACTGTCAAGTTTTTCATATTTGCGCCTCTTAGCCTGTTCGGCGCTAGTAGCCGCTGCACCCGCCACAGAGGAGGTCGCATGGATGTGGGATGCAGCTAGAGTATCTACACAGGTGGCATCCCACACAAGCGACCTTCCTGTCCTCCAAGGAACAAGCGTCATACCATCAGGTCTCCTGCCATCACTACGTGCCAAACCAATAGGTTCTAATACAGCTGGCACGTGAGCAGTAGCAAGAGACCTGCGGATGATGTCGTTGAGGGCATTGTGGCGGGAGAAACGACCAGCGCTCTTCGAACAGGAGAGTCCGTGATGACCGTAAGCGTCGACGTGGTCACCGCAGTGGCAACGGTGAGGCTGGGTTATTTTGGCGCCGAGCCTAAGGCCAACTACCACTGCAAGAGTGGCGTGATTTAAAAGAGTGCCTAGATTAGCAGAAGGGAGAGCATGGAGCCAGTGGCCGGATTCTTTCGCAGAGACAGCGAGAAGACGAGCACGGTCTTTAGAATTTGCTTCCATTAACATTGCGTCAAAAGTTTTTTTACAAATAATGTCATCCCACTGCCTCTGGGAAGGAAGAGAAACCGGCAATTGATTTGGGCTAATCGCTGACCATTCATTTCTTGCCTCTGCCAAGTACGACACCTCAATTGATCCCAAAGACTGGGATATAATTTTTTCAAAGAGAGTGTGTGTACTATAAACAGAAGAAAGAAATGCTGGCAGTGAGACACTAGAAATTTTGCGGATTCCCAGACCTCCATACCTGATCGGAAGAGAAGCCTGGGCCCATACCTGATCATCTATCGGACAATTTAAGATGTCAGATAGAATATTTTGTATAAAATTATCCAAATTTTCCAATAAATTATTAAATTTCCAAAGAGGTGAACATCTTAGGAAATAAGTAAATTTTGGAACAAATAAGCAGAATCGAATGATGGTCATTGCCATATGAGGATTGTTGCGTTACAGCAATGGTTGCAGTGTAACAGCGTGTTCTGCAGAATCGAATGATGGTCATTGCCATATGAGGATTGTTGCGTTACAGCAATGGTTGCAGTGTAACAGCGTGTTCTTGCAGAGAGATCGGTGAAGGAATAAAGAAACACAGACTGCAGTGTCTAATGGTAGTGGCATATATTACGTATTTACAAAAGATCTTATATACTAATTAATTTAATAAATAAAGGTGGGGAGAGATGTGCTTGGATGTTACGTACGTGCAAAAGTTGCTGAACTAATATTATTATAAGTTTGTTGAAATAAATTACAAGGTTTTGTTATTGCGGAATTAAATATGCTATGAGGTCCGTATGGTCACGTCTCGTACGTGCCATAGATATAAAATGACGTATATATCGTAAAGGGAAGAAAAACTACTACTAATTAACATTGTTGAAAACGAACTGTAGGACGAGATATGCGTCCTGAACGCGTGACCTTCTGCTGTTGAATCTCTCTATGATCTGTTGCTATGTCGCGTTGGTTGCTGCTGTTACGCTCGTCGATCTCTTCGTTCATCAGAAATGCTGGCTTGATCCGGTCTATTGATACGTTATATTCTTTGCCGTCTCGTTCAATGGTGAAGACTTTATCGTTTCGTCTGATTACTCGGAAGGGTCCCTCATACGGAGGAGTTAAAGATGGACGTAGTCTATCGCACCTCAGGAATACGTGCGTACAGTCTGACAGGCGCGGGTGGACGAAAACGTTTCGATTTGAACTCTCTCTTTGCGGAATGTTCGTGGCTCGACTTATGTTTTCTTTGATGTCTTGAACGAATTCGGGGTATGTGGTCTCTGTCTTGTCGCCGAAAAAACTTGCCGGTAACCGAATAGCTGTGCCATAAACGAGTTCTGCGGCGCTATAGCCAGCCAGGCGATAACTGGAACGTATGCCTAATAGAACTGATGGCAATTCTTTGGTCCAATTCGCTGTGTTTGCACGAGCCCTTAATGCTGTTTTAATTGTCCTGTGCAATCTTTCAACTTTCGCGTTTGATTGTGGGTGGTAAGGTGTGGTCCGGATCTTCTCAATTCCCATTAATTTCGCGAGACTTTTGAGTATTTCACTCTCCATCTGAAGCCCCAAATCTGACGTTAAATGGATAGGGGTCCCGTACCTGCAAATCCATCCTTCATACACCAGTCTGGCTACAGTGGTGGCTGTAATATCAGATACAGGAAAAGCTTCTGGTCATGACGTGCATCGATCGATCATCGTTACTAAATACCTTTTGTTTTGTGATGTAGGTAATGGTCCGACGATGTCAATATGTATGTGCGAAAAACGCTGTGCAGGCATAAATTTCCCGAGTGGCGATACTGTGTGCCTATGCACTTTTGATAGTTGGCATGGTAAGCACGAATCGCACCACTGATTTATTTCTGTGTTCATGCTAGGCCAAATGTAATTTCTTCCGATTAATTTCCTTGTCGTATTTTTGCCAGGATGGCTGAAGTTGTGATAGCTGTCAAAAATAGTTCTTCTAAGTTGCTTCGGAATGTATGGTCGCGTAATTCCAGTAGAAATGTCGCAATAAATTTTGCTATTTGTATTGGGTACTGCTATTCGCGTCATGTATAATGACCTATTTTGTTTGAGTCGCTGTAGCTCGATGTCACCTTCTTGGTATTTTTCTAGCTCAGAATGATCGATAACGGTGGGTAACGTGATAGTTTCCACAACTCGAGATAAAGCGTCAGCCACTACGTTGTGATTCCCGCTTACGTGCTGTATATCGGTGCTAAATTGTGATATAAAATCCAAATATCTTATTCTCCTCGGAGTGTCATCTAGTGACGGCTTCTTGTCGAAAGCGTGCACCAATGGTTTGTGGTCGGTGTAAATCGTAAAAATGCGACCTTCTATCAGTCGTCGGAAATGTTTTACCGCCATATAAATTCCGAGTAGCTCTCGATCATAAGTTGAATACTTGACTTGCGTATCCGATAAGGATTTTGAAAAATATGCAATAGGTATCCATTTTTGCTTGACCTTTTGTTGTAAAACTGCGCCGACGCATTTTAAACTAGCGTCGGTCATTATTGCGATCGGTGCGTTTTCATCAGGAAATACTAACGTTGCAATGTCACGTAAATCTTGCTTGCATTGTTGAAAAGCACGCTCGGCCTCTGTGTTCCACTTAATCAGCGTATTGTCGTTCTTTCTCGAATTTATTAAAAATATGTTGAGTGGAGCTTGATGCTTGGCGGATTGCTTGATTGCATGCCTGTAAAAGTTGACCATGCCCAGGAAACGACGAAGTTCCTTCACAGTTTTGGGTTTGGGATAATCGATGATTGCTTGAATTTTTTCTTGTGTTGGTTTCATTCCTTGGTTCGTTATATGATAACCAAGAAAATCTAGTTCTTGTTTGGCGAACTCGCATTTGTTCATGTTGATTGTAATACCATTTTGTTGCAATCTCTTGAAAACTGTTTCCAAATGATTGTAGTATTGTTCTTCGGACTTGCTTGCGATTAAAATGTCATCGACAAAAATGAAAACGTAGTCCAAATCTCGGAATATTGAATCCATGAATCTCTGGAAGGTCTGTCCTGAATTACGTAACCCGAAAGGCATTTTTAAAAATTCGTATAAACCGATCGGTGAAACGATTGCGGTTTTCTCGGGTTCCGCTACTGGTATAGAATGATAAGCCTTCCTAATGTCGATTTTGCTAAATATGTTTTTCCCGTTTGCGATATATGTAAAATCCAGTAACCTTGGCAACGGGTATCTGTCTGGAACAGTAATCTTGTTAAGGGCGCGGTAGTCACCGCAAGGTCTCCATTCACCATTCTTCTTTTTTACCATGTGCAATGGACTGGCCCATGGGCTACTGGATGGTCTGCAAATTCCCATCTCCATCATCTCTTGAAATTCTTTTTTGGCGATTTTGTACTTGTCAGGAGGAAGTGGGCGAGCTTTGGCGCATACTGGAAATCCTTCCGTGATGATGTGATGTTGAACATTGTGCTGCGTAGGTCCTTTCATTGAAGTTGGCCTTGTAATACTTTCGTATTTTTCTAGTAATTGTTTGAGAGGAGCGGATAAGTTGTAGTCGATGGAGCGGACGGACGGAATATTTACTCGTATAGAATTCATTGGTTTCTTGATTTCAGTCGTTTTGTCGATTAAAGTTTTCCCGTGTATGTCTACCAAAAGTTGGTAGTGGTCTAGGAAATCAGCTCCTAATATAGGCATCTTGACGTCGGCAATAACGAAGGTCCAGATGAATGGGCGGCGTAACCCCAAATTTAAGGTTAGGGTTTTTTCTCCATACGTATTGATAATGGTTCCGTTGGCGGCAAATAATTTCAACTCGCTTGCCTTTTTTGAGCTCTGTGATGGCTTTGAAATGACTGAAATGTTCGCCCCAGTGTCCACGAGGAATCGATAACCACTGTTAGAGTCGGTAATCGTTAGGCGATTTGAGGGAAGAATAGCACAGAGTCTCGCCGCACGCTGTGCTGAATCTAGTTTTCCGAATGTTTGTTTACCCAAGAACAGGGTTTTTCACACTTTCGAGCTTTGCCTCTAAAGTTTTTATGATAGTAACAAAAATTGCTTCGTTGTTCCGATCGTGAATGCAGGCGTGAACTTGACCTAGGTCTATTGTACCGAGGTTGACTAAAACTGCTGCGTCGATGCATTGTTCGCGCGCGGTCATTGCGTAGCGCTGCAATTTCTAACTGCATCGTTGCAATTTGTGACGTCAGTTGGGTGATTAAATTTATGTCAGCTGATGCCGAAGACGATATGTTCGTATTGCAGCGGCTGTTCTCGTAGATGCGATCAGCCATTTCGCTTAGCTTGTCCAGTGCCAGATTTTCGGAAATCGCTAACACGGAGGTTACGGATGGAGGAAGTTGTCTCATCCATAATAAGCGTAGCGTGTCGTCATTGATCTTGCCGCAGCCAGCGTCTTTCATTTTTCTTAATAGTTGAGATGGCTTTTGATCTCCGAGGTCCATCTCAGACAAAAGCTTATGGAATCGCCGATGTTCGCTTTCTTCATAGCAGCTGATGAGTCGTTCCCGGATGCAGTGGTACTTGTTCTCTGAAGGCGGACTCGTTAAAATGTCGCTGACTTGATGGATGACGTCTTTGGGTAATTTTGATACGACCGCGTTGAACTTGTATTCATCGCCTTGTTTCTGTGGAGCCACAATCGCGTCAAATTGAGAGAACCAAAGACGCGGTGAATCCGTCCAGAACTGCGGAATCCTCTCTGCTATTGAGACTGATGCCACCAAGTCTGTGCTGCCGTTGAGTTGTTCGTCTGTAGAGTTGCCAGCGCCGAAACCTTTGACAGGTGTTTGACGAGCCATGATGACGAAAAAATATGACTCACAATGATGAGGATGTCTTGATGTGTTGGCCGATCTCGTTGGTTGGTTGGACACGTTGGGTACGATCTCGTCGGATGATGACGTCGGATGACTCGGTTGAGGATCACTGCTTCGTACGTCGGAGAGCAGAATCACGTTGAGGTTTTTTCACGGTCGGGGTCACCACTGTTGCGTTACACCGCGGCTGCAGTGTAACGCAACAGTGGTGACCCCGACCGTGAAAAAACCTCAACGTGATTCTGCTCTAATATCGAAAAGGTGATGGGAAGTGTTTTTGAATTTAGAAATTAAGTCAGTAAAAAATTGAGGAACTGAGGCCTCTAGAACAGGTGCACCTAGGAGGCGAAGTGACTCATCATTTAAAATTTTAATACCCGGAGCTAAAGTATTGAATTTATTTAATATGTGCAGTTTAGATTCCGCCGAAAAAGAATTAGGAATATAAATTTCACATTTATCAAAGTTAAGTTCCAAGCCAATAGTTTTAAATTTTGATATAATAATTTCTAAATCCTCCAAAACCGAATTCACTTCGCCGCCCAAGGTTCCATCATCCAAATACCAAACATTGAATTTGGAATTAAGAGCCGAAATTATAGGGTGGATGGCCAAACTAAAAATAACTGGTCCAAGCGGATCCCCCTGCTGACAGCCGACAGCGGAGCTCAGAACATTCTTTTTGTGTACGAGCTTTGAAGGTTCCCGGTAGCACTGCGCCAAGTACGGGAAAAACTGTGGAAATTTATTTTTTACTTCTGAGAGGAGGACCCCCCCGATCCACTGAATTGAAGGCATTCTTCACATCAATTTTAAGGAGTACCTCCTACCGGGAGCTAAGGAGGAATGTGCGAGCAGCATGAACAGCTGCTTCACATCCCCCCTTTACCCCAAAGCCTAACTGAATTGGGACAAAATTAGAAGATATCAAAGGAAGAATTTTTTTACAGCAAATTTTGGAAACGACGCGCCGAATCGTTGAACCCACTGCTATGGGGCGAATACCACCATCCTTTTTTTATTTTTTTTTATTTTTTTTTTTTTATTGAACGCGTCGAATTGATAACGTCCTCCTTTTTTGAAGTCGGCTAAAAATATTGAGAACTTAAAATTTATCTCATCTTCTTTCCTGTGAATTATCGTTATTCAAAATCTTTTGATTCATAATATTATCTTCTCGATTAAGTGCTTTCTTCGCGAGCATTACTGCTGGAAAGAATTTGATGTAAACCCCGCCACTATAAAAAAAGCCGGCCAAGTGCGAGTCGGACTCGCGCACCGAGGGTTCCGTACTCCAAAAGTAAAAGTAAAACGATAATATTGTATTAATTTGCTTATTTATCGTTAACTTTGTTTGTAGAGGTTTATTGTTAATATAAAAAAAATATGCTAGTTAGAGCGTTGGCTTTATTTTTCCTGTAAAATATACATAAACCTCTATTGACCATAATTATTTCAGATTTTTCTATTGGTAAACTTCGGAGATAAGGGGGGGGAACGGTATTTTTTTCGACATTTTGGCCGATTACTCAAAAACTATTATATATAGAAATAAATAAAAAACTGTTTTAGAATGTACAAGTAAAGGCCTTTCATATGATACCCCACTCGGTATAGTTATCTTACTTTGAAATTTCAAACCCCCGATTTCCCCCCTTTTTTAATCAAACTAAAATAATTTTCGCGTTGCTTTTATTTTTCCTGTAAAATATACATAAACTTCTATTGACCATAATTATTTCAAATTTTTCGTTTGGTAAACTTCGGAGATAGGGGGGGGGGGGGGAACAAACCCCTTCAAACCCCCGATTTTTCCCCTTTTTTTATAAAACTAAAAATAATTTTCGATTTTTCTTTATTCCAATGATGTTGGGCTACTATTATACACAACTATGCCAAATTTCATGTCGATAGCTTTAATAGTTACTGAAATAATCGACTGTGACAGACGGACGGACGGACGGACGGACGGAGAAAGTCTCACCATAAGGGTTCCATTTTTACCATTTTGGTACGGAACCCTAAAAAGATAGAGTTATCTTCAACTTTATAATTTCATAATACCTACCTATTTTTTAAATATTTCTAACTCACACCATAATTCATGTAGATGAACTTACATATTTTACAGACATTCTATACTATCAGCATGTAATAACCATTACCCTGTACGGGTTTTCTTACTTACAGCAGATTTCTAAGTGACACTGCCATCAGACAGACATACGCATTAAGTTTGGATAGTTATCGATAGAGCACATGCATAGATAAACCACTCAGTGAACTAGGTACGCAAGAAGCTGGCGAAGGAGGGTCAGAGCAGACAGAAGGGCGTGGAATCGGGATGTCTGCATTTCGTTTTTAATGCAATTACAATTTATAAGTCTATCAGGAATTCATTTACAAGTCTATCAGCTCAGTTATCAGCAAGTAACATAGGCTATAATTTATTTTCAAAAAAATTAGAGATCCTTGAGAAAATTGCAATAATGTAACCCGAAGCAGCAAAATTTTGCCTGAAGAATGCATTATTTGGCGTGTGCTGAGAAAACTATTGATGATACTTAAAAATTATGTACTACTCATTATTCTCTACAAAAAAATCCCCGAGGTAATACATCTAACTGTCATATTTAAGTCACAATAATAGCTTTTGTGTTCTAAAATTTAATTGAGTTCCCGGAGGATTAAAAACTAAATCCACGCGGACGAAGTCGCGGCCATCAGCTAGTCGGGAATATTTTAGTCTGTTCACAGTTTGTCATCAGTTTATATTTATAACATCGCTAGTTTATAATTATCAAATGGTTGCAAATTGTCGGTGACATAATCGATACACAAAACGGTTAAGCGAAGTTTCTGGAAAGATTAAATTGGTAACAAACATCGTCCTTTTCAAAACTACAAGTGACGACTCAAATTAGCGAATTAAAGTTGGTCAAGTCCTATAGTGATAGTATGACTGTGACTGTGACGTATGGCATAGATAGATAGTCTGAATGGGAAAGTTCAATCTTGGATTCTCCTTGGGTAATAAAATGTTTAACCTAACAGGTTTTTTATGCTAAGTTGATACCTGTATCTTTGCTAATTTGTTTTTTTTATATGTTGGGTACAAAGTACAGAATAAGAAAATTTTAGATTGTACAGGTATGTTGAAGTCGGGCTAGCGTTGCGCATCGATTTCATCGTTTCTCTTTAGGCCTGCCCGACTTCAACATACCTGTACAATTATTTTATACTAAGTATGTAGTAGCGTTAGAAGTCGGATTTTTAAAAAATAATTTTTATATATTATATATTTAGAAGCAGTGATGGCAGCAGGGATGGTAATGGTTACGACTGATTTGGGGGTCGCAGGTTCGATCCCGGACCTCTGATTTTTCGAAGATATGTGCGTTATAGAAATTTAATATCACATGTTTTAACGGTGAAGGAAAACATCGTGAGGAAACCTGCACATGAGAGTTCTCCTTATTGTTCTCGAAGTTGTGTGAAGTCCGCCAATTCGCATTGAGCCATTCAGCGTGGTGGACTATGGCCTTTAACCCTTCTCTAAGAGGAGACCTGGGCTCAGTAGTGGGCCGTTGATGGGTTGTTGATGATGATGATGATGATGATGATGATGATGATGATGATGATGATGATGATGATGATGATGATGATGATGATGATGATGATGATGATGATGATGATGATTCTACTTTATTTTTATTTTATTTAATATTCAAAATGAGAAATTCTAACAGCTCTTAAGGATAATTGAAATTATGCAGTCGGCTCACTTCAAATATTGTACATGTCAATAAGATCGAAATTCAGATAATATCGCAGACATATTGTCTGTCCGACAAAGATTTTCAACTTCCTTCAAAACGGTATACGTGGACTGAGTGCCAACAGAGCGGAAAGTTTAAAATTTGGCACGTGATAATGGCACGAACGTCTCCTAGTTCCCGCCAACTTATCTCTAACTTCGTACACCGTATGTAATACACGTTCACGACAATGAGTTCATCCAGATGTAGTTCCTGAGGCTCTCGAGTCTCGACACATAAGTGGGGTAGAGACAGGAAACATTTTACGCCTCTATTTGAGTTTAGCCACCTTGCGTGAAGTTTTCGTTTTAATTAACATACCTACTCGTAAGAACAAATATGTATACAAATGTCACCTGTACTTAATGTTTACAGCCCCTATATATACCTAATAGTTACAGGTGCAGACTGGAAACTGAAAGGTCTACTTCTCAAGCTTTACCCTTATTTGCAGGGGAGAGGAGATTATAGGTTATGTTCAGCAGGGCTAATATTATTAATAATAATAATAAGCTGTCCCTTTCATAATAAAAGCCGGCCAAGTGCGAGTCGGACTCGCGCGCCGAGCGTTCCATACTCCAAAAGTAAAAGTAAAACAATAATATTATATTAATTTGCATAATTATCGTTAACTTTGTTTGTAGAGGTTTATTGTTAATATAAAAAAAAACTATGCTAGTTAGAGCGTTGGCTTTATTTTTCCTGTGAAATATACATAAACCTCTATTGAACATAATTATTTCAGATTTTTCGATTGGTAAACTTCGGAGATAAGGGGGGGGGGGGGGGGGGGAACGGTATTTTTTTCGACATTTTGGCCGATTACTCAAAAGCTATTATATATAGAAATAAATAAAAAACTGTTTTAGAATGCACAAGTAAAGGCCTTTCATATGATACCCCACTCGGTATAATTATCTTACTTTGAAATTTCAAACCCCTGATTTTCCCTCTTTTTTAATTAAACTAAAATAATTTTCGCGTTGATTTTATTTTTCATGTAAAATATACATAAACTTCTATTGACCATAATTATTTCAGATTTTTCGATTGGTAAACTTCGGAGATAAGGGGGGGGGGAACGGTATTTTTTTCGACATTTTGGCCGATTGTGCAAAAACTGTTACATATAGAAATAAATAAAAAACTGTTTTAGAACGCACAAGTAAAGGCCTTTCATATGATACCCCACTCGATATAGTTATTTTACTTTGAAATTTCAAACCCCCGGTTTTCCCCCTTTTTTTTAATAAAACTAAAAATAATTTTCAACTTTTCTTTATTTCAATGCTTTTGGGCCACTATTATACACAACTATGCCAAATTTCATGTCGATAGCTTTAATAGTTACTGAAATAATCGACTGTGACAGACGGACGGACAGACGGACGGACAGACGGACGGAGAAAGTCTCACCATAAGGGTTCCATTTTTACCATTTTGGTATGGAACCCTAATAATCCCTGAAGTAAAGGATACCTACCTACCTCAGTTAAGAATTATAGTGTATAACAGCCATGCAATTATTGTGGAAAAAAATCACATTAATTGGCCAGCTTAAAACGTTATAAATTTCATGAACCAAAGGTCATCAGACGAATACAAGCGACATGGATACAAGAAGTTAAAGGTGTAGGAGAGTTGTGGAAGGTGAAGATAAACCAGATTTTAGTTGGAGAAAATACACAGTTTATTGTCGCTATTAACGGTATCAAACATCGAGTGTCACAGTGTACAAAAGTCAAAAATAAACCGGCCAAGTGCGAGTCGGACTCGCGCACCAAGGGTTCCGTACTCCAAAAGTAAAAGTAAAACGATATTAATATATTAATTTGCTTATTTATCGTTAACTTTGTTTGTAGAGGTTTATTGTTAATATAAAAAAAAAACTATGCTAGTTAGAGCGTTGGCTTTATTTTTCCTGTAAAATATACATAAACTTCTATTGACAATAATTATTTCAGATTTTTCGATTGGTAAACTTCGGAGATAAGGGGGGGGGGGGGGACGGTATTTTTTTCGACATTTTGGCCGATTTATCAAAAACTATATATAGAAATAAATGGAAAACTGTTTTAGAATGCACAAGTAAAGGCCTTTCATATGATACCCCACTCGGTATAGTTATCTTACTTTGAAATTTCAAACCCCCGATTTTCCCCCTTTTTTAATCAAACTAAAATAATTTTCGCGTTGCTTTTATTTTTCCTGTAAAATATACATAAACTTCTATTGACCATAATTATTTCAGATTTTTTGATTGGTAAACTTCGGAGATAAGGGGGGGGGGGGAACGGTATTTTTTTCGACATTTTGGCCGATTAATCAAAAACTATTATATATAGAAATAAATAAAAAACTGTTTTAGAATGCACAAGTAAAGGCCTTTCATATGATACCACACTCGGTATAGTTATTTTACTTTGAAATTTCAAACCCCCGATTTTCCCCCTTTTTTAATAAAAATAAAAATAATTTTCGATTTTTCTTTATTCCAATGATGTTGGGCCACTATTATACACAACTATGCCAAATTTCATGTCGATAGCTTTAATAGTTACTGAAATAATCGACTGTGACAGACAGACGGACGGACGGACGGAGAAAGTCTCACCATAAGGGTTCCATTTTTACCATTTTGGTACGGAACCCTAATAAAAACGTATTCCAAACAAACTACCTTTCAAATTCAAATTTACTCATATACAAAACAAATAAGCTTTCTCAACTCCGGGCGGAAAGCGTCCATTTTCCTCCCGCTGCGCTAAACGAAAATTTCGCTTTCCGCCTCCGTCGAGGAGAAAAATAGTATACACACCACGGGCAGTAAATAAGAAAGCCTCAGATCACATGTTTATTGACCTCGGCTTCGCCTCGGACAACAATTACATGTGATCTGAGACATTTCTTATTTTACTGCCCTAGATGTGTAATAAATATACTATTGTATATCCGACAAAAGGTTGATAAAGAAGAGGAAGAAAAATAAAAAGTACTTATACCACCGTTGATTCGTAAGTAGTCATTAATTTATTTAGTTAAAGGTTGTTACTACTATTAAATGTACTGGTTATGTTAACTAAAATGCTGCATCAATAAAATATGAACAATAATTATTAGTCTGGCCGCGTCGTCCTTGTGATACTATACTCGTACAACCCCAATCACATTATCTGTGGCCTTGGCATCGATGAAGTCATATCAACAAACAATACTGATGCCAGTAGTGGGGCTAGCGCGGGAAGGGCATGAGGGCATCGCATTCCTGTGACGTGTACAGATAATGTGACCGGGGTTTTTAGGGTTCCGTAGTAAAAGTACAACAGCAGATGGGTCACGTGGTAAATAAGTGATTACCACCGCTCATGAACATTTGTGGTAGGTACCAGAAGCACCAGTCACCACCAATGCGTTGTTGGCTTTTCAAGACTTTGTTGGTCAGCCTCTTGAGTAGGGTCATAGATAGGTGCGCTACTTTTTTGATTGATGTTTATTCCGTACACTGTTACTACACATTTATTTAATGTAATGAACAGTGTACCTACTAATAGTATTACTGTGATAAATTAATGTTAACTTACTAGCTCGTTTTAGCTATCAATTTGTCAATAAAATGATATAATAACGATGTGTTAGGCAAAAGTATTAAGCTTCATGAAAGGACTAGTTTTTCCTGCGTCGTCGTCCGCGAAATAAAAAACCTTTAAAAGAAAGTTAAAAATTAAAAGAGTCTCCATACAATAATAGTTTTAATTTGTGTTATATGGGGCCAAAGAACTTTTTTGTTCCCCGAGGGCGTTATTTTGAATTCAGAGCAAAGTGCAGGATTCTAAAGTAGAATCCTGAGCGTAGCGAGGAATTCAATATACGCCGCCCGAGAACAAAATATTTTGGCCCCGAATGACACACACTATTTTTCATCAATACCTATGAGAAAAAGCTATTTAGAGATAGATTTAAAGACATTACCTATACGTATACTGAAAGTTTAAATAAGATACAAACAAATTACTTTTTAAGAAATAATGAAACATTAATATTTACGTTGGATACAGTATGGGCGTATATCCGATCGATCACGTGACTTATGGAAGACAACAGCTTCTCAAACATTTTTGAATTTCGAACGGAATGAGCGATCGACAGGTTTCTGCAACGGACGCTATAGTAATAAAGACATACTAAAGCACGAGCGCAGAATCAGAAGAGAGAAATGAAAACTCCCATGAGCTTAAAATTAAGTTTTGCTCCCGCTACCTATGAAGCCAATATTCGTTTTTCGAATAGGCATGATGAAAACTTGTTTTTGCTCTTAATCATAGTTGTTTAATCGTGCGTGGGTCAGACAGTGCTGTCGTAGCCTAACCGCACAGCTGATGCGAGTTTCCAGATCGCATGTTACTTTGACAAATTTGCCAGCATCTGCCAGTGCTATATCTAATATTAATTTCTGTACAATGACCCGTGCGAGCGTCGTTACAGACACGGGTCGGACAGCCTTATCTCGGAGCGTTCGAAGTCGACATCAATCAAAATGTTATTGTGATAAAGTAGGGCATCTATCACGCTGATGTGTCAGGCTTACTGACCCATGTGTTAAGGCTCTAATGATCATTCATTAACCTGCTGTTGTCGGACTGTATGTTCCTGATTTTCAGTGATTACTCAATTGGACAATACAGTAAAGGTGACCGTATACAAGTGCCGCAAGAGCCGTAAGAGATCTCAATCCATAGACATGCATAGCTCACGACCACGGATGACCACGATCTGGTGCCCCGTGTATCCGGCGGCTACCGACGAGAAGAAAGTAATCGTCTATCCAATCCACCTAATAGGGGCTTGCAATGCTGTGTTTCTCATTGCGCGTCATCATTCGAGCAATTCTATAAATCCTTATATCTGTGAATTCTTCGATCTGTGCTGAGCCCATTGGGAGTGAATGAGCTATGTCAGTAACTCTGGTTCTCCTATGAGTCTCTGTATTTTCGATCATATTTTCGATTTATATTTTCATGCGTCATGCTCGTGAACGGGTACCATCGGCGGGAATGGGGCTACTTTCTGTCTGCCCGTCTTAACTTGAATTGAAATTGTAGTACCTACGCTTTTTTGGAACTTCCCCTCATTGTGGAAATATCATATTCTATTACTAGCTGATGCCCGCGACTTTGTCCGCGTGGATTTAGTTTTTAAAGTCCCTCGGGAACTCCTTGATTTTCCGGGATAAAAAGTAGCCTGGATGTTGACCCGAGTAATAAGCTACCACGGTATAAAATTTTGTAGAAATCTGTGCGGTAGTTTTTACGTGAAAGAAGGACAAACAAACAGACAAAAATTAAATAAAAATCTGTTTTGGGCTCAGTATCGATAGTAAAGCATACCCCAATTAAAATTTTCAAAATATATTAAATGTACAGAAATCTTCCAGTTACAGTTTTATTATATGTATAGATATTCTAACAAAGTTGCATGAGTTAAATCGGCTTGGCATCCGGCTGCCCACAAGATAGTATTAAAAACTTATTAGAATGTAATAGCTGCATAAAAATATTGTAAAATAATTATTTTGAAAAGAGCAACTGCTGAGTTTCTAGCCGGCTCTTCTCAGCAGAATTCGCTTTCGTGGTAGATTCATAAAGAGCCACAGGTTGGCCTACGTGAAATAAATAATTTTGAATTTAACCTACAGGGATACTTTTAGCATGGAGGTGTACGCAATGAATTTGCGTACACCTCCATGCTAGCACCAGAGGTTTGTCTGACATAACCTCTGCTCACGTATGTTTACGGCTCACTCTATGCTTCCCACATTGTTTGCATAACTAAAAAATGTATGTTTTGCGGCACTGGCGGCTCTTGTACCTACCTCCTTCGGGTTATGAGGCTTATGCGATCTCCTTAAGAAATATCTGGCAAAGTTTTTGAAGTGAAAATTCTAAGTGAAACTTTTAAGTGAAACTTAAGCAAGGTAAAAGTAATCACTCTCGTAAAGTGAAACACAGGTTAATTAATAATTAATTACATGACTTTTTGGATTATATTAGCAAAATTGTAAAACCAGTTAAATTTTGACGTGATAACGTCTTATAAATTGATGAACACCGGCTGCACGCACGAAAAAGTGTTATGTTCCGCCTGAGCCTGAGGGCGCAAGCGAGAGCACGGAACAAGCGATAGAGAGGCACGATCGGCCCAAGCGTTGGCTTGTGCCGCCCGCCAGTCATCGTCAATGTTTCTTTATGACGTTATCACGTAAAACTATCGTCCGTAAACCGACTTTACAGAAAACCAAAATTTTTTTAATTAAGCGCAAAATCGACTCAAAAAGTTTACCTGAAAATAAATAAATAAAATATGTCTATAGTTTTTTGCTTAGAGAATTAATTCAAAAAATTCTAGAGCGATAGGAAATAATTTCTGATTTATGAATACAAAGGGTATTATGAAAGGTTCATAAATTCTCATCCATCTTTTATTCAAAAATCTTTGGGATCAGAATTTTTTTTTTTTTTTTTTTTCAATATTAATGGCACGCAAAAACAAAGACCAAGCTGAATAATGTTGGTGTTGTACCGTTGCTTGGTGGACGGTGGTTTATAGCAAAAGTTTCAAGCGGAAAGGAATATTTCAGTTTCAAACCGGTCGCGGTTTCGACGTGTCATAAGAGCCACAGGTTGGCCTACCTGAAAAAAATAATTTTGGATTTGAATTTAATATAATAATAATAATAATATCATTCGTTTGGCATCCCAATTCCAATCATCTCTAGAGTCAGAGTCGCTACCCCAGTTTCTGACAACAGGTATTACCCTCCTGCTCCATAAATCAGGTAGTACCACGGAGCCCAAAAATTATAGGCCGATTACGTGCCTACCAACATTGTATAAACTTCTTACATCCATTCTGAGAACGAAAATTAACGATCACATCGATACAAAATCCATCATGTCTAATTCTCAGAACGGATGTAGGAATGGCTCCCGTGGTACTAAGGAGCTTCTCCTCATTGATATGGCCATTTGTCAACAGGTTCGGCGCTCCCGAAAGGATCTGTCGACATGTTGGATAGACTATAAGAAGGCCTACGACTCTGTGCCCCATACATGGCTCATGAAGGTGCTGGAACTGTACAAAGTAAACACAGTACTACGCGCCTTCCTACAGACGTGTATGGGGCAGTGGAGGACGGTCCTTCACTATCCAGGGTGTCGCCGGACCCTGGGGAGCGCGGAGCCTATAAGGATTGAGCGAGGCATATTCCAGGGCGATAGCCTCAGTCCTTTGTGGTTTTGCCTGGCTCTGAATCCTCTGAGTACTCTCTTGGAGAATTCAGGGCTAGGTTACCGGATGAGGAGAGGTGGTCAGGTTATATCACACCTCCTTTACATGGATGACCTAAAACTCATTGCCCCCAACAAATCACATCTACTAGAGTTACTAAAGGTAACTAAAGCCTTTAGTGATTCCGTTAGGATGGAATTTGGTGTGGACAAATGTGCGGTCATGCATGTAAAGCGAGGGAGGATTGTGGAATCTGAGGGTGTTGAGCTCTCGGATTCCATATACCTCAGATCGCTCTCCCCAACTGAAACCTACAAATACCTGGGCATGGCGGAGGCGTTAGGTATCAGAGAGGCCGACATGAGGCAGTCGGTGAGGGAGCGTTTCCTTGGCCGTCTGAAGAAAGTGCTGAAAAGCCTTTTGTCGGGCGGCAATAAGGTGCGCGCCTTCAACGGTTGGGTCATGCCGGTCTTGATGTATTCCTTCGGCATACTCAGGTGGACTCAGACTGAGCTTGACGCCCTGGACAGACAAGTTCGTGCGCTGCTGACCGCATATCGGATGCATCACCCGCGCTCCTCGGTGATGAGGCTGTACATCCCGCGGAAGTGTGGGGGAAGAGGCCTTTTGAATGCCAAAACCCTCCACAACCGCGAGGTGTGCAGTCTCAGGGAGTACTTTCTCCACGCCGAGACGGAGATGCACCGCGATGTGGTCGCAGTGGACAGGGGTCTGACGCCGCTCTCCTTGGCTAAAGAGAACTGGCGCATACCTGTGGTGCTCAGTACCAATGACCGCAGGGTTGTATGGCAAGGTAAGGAGCTTCACGGACGCTTTTATCGGGCCCTCCACGGGCCTGATGTTGACTTTGAAGCGTCCGTGGCCTGGCTGCGCTTTGGTGACCTCTTTGGGGAAACCGAAGGGTTTGTGTGTGCAATTATGGACGAGGTCATGATGACGAACAATTACAGAAAATACATAGTGAAGGATGGAACGGTAGACATATGTCGGGCATGTCGCCGTCCTGGAGAAACTATCCGTCACATTGTTTCTGGTTGTTCTCATCTAGCTAACGGCGAATACTTACACAGACATAACCAAGTGGCCAGGATTATCCACCAGCAACTTGCCTTGAAATACAATCTTGTGGAATCGCAGGTACCGTACTACAAGTATGTGCCCGACCCAGTTCTTGAAAATGGTCATATCACACTGTACTGGGATCGATCTATCATTACAGACAGGACTATTGTAGCCAATAAGCCTGACATAGTGGTGATAGATCGATCAGAGCGCCGTGCAATGATTGTTGATGTTGCTGTCCCGCATGACGAAAACCTCGTGAAAGCCGAGAAAGAGAAACTCACCAAGTATCTCGACTTAGCGCACGAGGTTGTCGCCATGTGGAATGTAGACTCAGCAATCATTGTACCGATAGTGATAACCGCTAATGGTCTTATAGCCAAGAGCCTCGACCAACATCTTTCGAGGCTCTCGTTGGGTAGCTGGGTCAAGGGCCAGATCCAGAAGGCTGTACTCCTGGACACGGCTCGCATCGTCAGGAGGTTCCTCTCTCTGGGGCCCTGACCGCCGGTTGCTTGGACCCTGTTCCCGAGACCGGTGGACCGCTATTTTTTATATTTTTAAATATTTTTTTTATTTTTGTTTTATAATGAAATATTTAAAAATGTAAATAATATGAGTAAATGTAAATAAAGATGATAATAATATAATATCATACCGAAACTAGGTTATAATCATAACACTCAAACATAACCTGCTGAAATAACCCTTCCTTTAGGCTTTACCTCAGTCGGGTAAAAAGAAATAAAGAATCAATGTAGATTCTGTAGAGCAAAAATCGAAAAAAAAACACAGAAAGATGGCCTTTGGGAAGCGGGAAGGGAAATAAATTTTACAGGCATCCATACATCTGACGCCTAATAAATAATAAATCATTTTTATTTATATACAGGATAGAGTACAATCAATTGAAAAGGTCCTTTTAAAACTCTTTTAAAACAGTGTGACTCTCTTCAGTAGGTATAGGTACGTGATATTTTAATTTAAGGTACATTACATGTATTAAAAAAAATTAATACCTACTTGTATTTTATTAAAAAAAAAATGAATAATTTTATAGAATAAAAATAATATGAAAATAAAATTTTCACACTTTGTGTTATACCTTGGACCATAGAAATAATGATCATGCATGACGAGAACGTGAAATGATGAATGCTGTAGGTTTCCTTTGAAAAAGGTGATTGATACCAGCACTGACACTCCGAAATATCCGCACCGTTTCTTCATGGGGTTAAAGCTTCGTTAAAGCGATTTAAATATTCCGTGCCACTGCAGTGTGCAGGTATCTCTTTCTAACCGTATGGTAGACGGAATATGGCTGTTAGCTTAGCGATACAGCCGCCTATTGTAAGTAGGTACTTATCTATTTATTAAAAGCAGTGGTCATAGATAATACACATAAACCAGTCTGTGGATTTGAGTATGTGCGTGCGATTTGATTTTTGATTGTTTTTATAAGAAGGTAACTTGGTTTCAGATTCTATTAAGTACATACTTATTGAACATAACATTGAACATTTCCTGACTCATGTGTATGTACTTAGCACAGCACCCTCCTTAGTTATTAGGTCAATTTAGGTCACTCATCCCTCAGTAAACAATGTACTGACAAGTCACAAGGTGGCCAGTTTGCTGTATGGCCAGATGACATTCTTACTTCCCCTTAAAACTAGTGGACTCCTTAAAACTGAATTAATTAGGTATGTCATCAGATAATAATCCAACAGTGATCTAGTATCTGAACTTTTATCGATAAGGCTTATGAAACAAGGTTAGTACTTACCATCAACTGTACATCCAAAATAACACTTTAATTTTGACTTTTTAGGCATTTTATCCTAGTGCAAATTCAGTTCAAGTCAATTTGAAGCGCCAAGTTAATCAGAATAGAAAGTTACGCTGAGTCCATATATCATTGAGCCAAGTTAATCGTTATAGCAAAAAGTCTCGGAGTCCTTTAAACAAGCCAATAAATATCAAAGCAAATATCGAATTCCGTTATCCGTAAACACGCCAAGTTGTTGAAATAATATTTGAAAATCAATCCGAGTACACGACGCTTCACAGTTCACACGAGAGAAAAAACGTTTTATTTCAAACTTGAAACTTCAAAGTTCAAACCCTAAGCGTGTTTCTATTCACGCATCTTTTTTCAAACCTTTACAAAAATATTTTTTTCTGTAGAAGTTATTTAAACAAAATCATTCAATGTTGTTGAAAATTAATAATTTATTTGACTATTATATTATAATATGTTTTTGCATTTTTATATAATTACTATTTTTAAACAGCTGCCATCTAGTTAATAGCTAAGAAAACTTAAAAACTTTTGGGGGAACCCTTCTCAGTAGAGGGCGTTAACCATGTATTTTTTTTCTGCTAAATTTTAATAGGGAAGTGACATACCCATGGCAGTGGTAGCCTAGTGGTTAGGACTGTGGTCTGCTATTCGGGGAGTCGCAGGTTCGATCCCGGGTACGCACCTCTGACTTTTCGGAGTCAAGTGCGTTTAAGCAATTAACTATCACTTGTTTCAACGGTGAAGGAAAACATCGTGAGGAAACCTGCACATCCGAGAGTTCTTCATAATGTTTTCGAAGGTGTGTGAAGTCCACCAATTCGCATTGTGGAAAGCGTGGTGGACTATGGCCTATAACCCTTCTCTGAGCGGAGACCTGCGCTCAGTAGTGAGCCATTGATGGGTTGCTAATGATGATGATGAATGATGACTTATCTATTTGGTGTACAATAAAGAATATATTTTGATTCATTCGTTCATTTAATTTCTTTGTTTTTAAAGAATATTAGCTAAGTTGGACTTACCTTATATTCTCCTCATCCTTCAAAATAAGCAGAAAGCTTGTGTTAGGAGTGGGTACGATAATAGAGCAACGGGTGGGGATCGAACCTGCGACCTTTCAGTTTTCAGTCCGCATTTTTGACCGTTGGGCTATTGAGGCTCATTTCCTACTTACTACCATTATTTTATAGCCTACAGTCTAATGAGTATTGCATACAAAAATCACACACGTTGGTATGTTGCTGCGTAATTGAAGGAAAACCCCAACCAAAAACCACACCTTCACATTTGTAATTACTAATTTAATAGATAATAATGTAGATAAAGTAATTTAAAAAAAAATTGGAAGCGTACAAATTTTTAGCACAAGCTTTGGTAAAACAAGCTGTACAAAAACTACAAAAGCCTACCCTGGTATTTTCGAACAAACCATATTATTGTTCACAACGTTTACAAGACCTGAAATTTCACTCTGCACACTGCGGCCAGAGACTAACAGATTCATAAATCAGAGTTTATCTGACTAGAAATGGACTAGCGGACTGCCACGTATTGTTTGTAACATTTTTCTATGTCAGAGGGAAGAGTAGGTAGCTGTATTGAGTGACATAGTGTTACATAGGTGCAAAAAATCTAAAACTATTTTCGACCGAGCCAAGCTGGGTTTCTGTGAATGAATTGGATAGGTACTTAGCGCAGATGCAGAAGCATTGTAGAGTTAAAACCTACTAATGTTAAAATGCTACGTTAATCCGTTGCTTTGTTGCATTGCTTTGGTATTGAAACAACTAAGAAAAACACTTTCGCATTTAAAATATTATTAGATGATGCCCGCGACTTCGTCCGCGTGGATTAAGGTTTTTTCATTCCCGCGGAAACTTTGTAATTCTCTGGTATAACAAGTATGTGTTAATCATGGGAATCATGACCTATCTCCATTCCAAATTTCAGCAAAATCGGTTCATTCGTTGTGGCGTGAAAGAGTAACAAACATCTATCCATCCATCCTCATAAACTTCTCGCATTTATAATATTAGTAGGATTAGTAGGATAAGTAGGGATTATTAATTTCATTTTAAGTGATATACTTATTATAATTGATAATTTGAACCCTGAACTTATAAATTATAATACCTACTTACTACATATTTTTATCGCAATGTTTACGTTCAGGGGGATCCACTAGTTTATGTACATAATATCTATTATTTTCAAGTGTTGATTAACTTAAACACTTGAACACCTCAACGCGACACCTGCTCTTCACTGAAATGAGGGCTCTAACCGAACTATACTCTGCATTATACACATCTGCTTCTGTCTAATCCATGGTTTAATCTTACAAGCTAAGTATGTTGGCAAACGACGTGTTTTTGCAGTTTTTTTTTTAAATATCATATTTCACAGATCCCTAAATCGAAAAATGGTGTTCCGACACCCACAATATTTTTGAAAGACCTATTTATTCAACGATACCCCACACTATGGGATAGACGAGAAAAAAAATTATCTCCACTTTACATGTAGGGGAGGTACCCTAAAAAAATATTTTTCACAATTTTATTTCACCACTTTGTTGACGTGATTAATATTTATACCCTTGTAAAACTACAGTTTTCTAGTACCGATAGTCTCTGAGCTAAGCCGCTGACGGACGGACGGACGGACAGACGGACGGACATGGTGAAACTATAAGGGTTCCTTGTTAACTACGGAACCCTAAAAATGGGGATGACAGTATACTGGACTATGCGTACCATTTTAAACAGTACAATAGCAAACTAAAAAGGAACGGATTCACAGTATAATAGATTGACGTCACACCTTACAGATCCAGTGCATTTCGGAACATACTGTACAACATATGTACTGAACATATGTAACTAGTAGATACTGGGATGTAGTTACTAGTTACAGTACATTTTTTTCTATCTATAATCTATTTTATACGCTTTTTATTAGCTTCACTTGTATGTTTGTAACAATGTTTGTAACAATGTTTGTAACAATGTTTGTAACAATGTTTGTAACAATGTTTGTAACCGACTTCTTTGGGCGCGATTTTGACCCACTTTAAACGGCCAGATTTCGTTTAAACTTTGTAGATTTATCGAGGACCGATGACAATACACTAATTTGATAAAAAAACAAAAAAAAAAACTTGTATGTTTGTAACCGACTTCTTTGGGCGCGATTTTTCCGTAGCTATATTATAAGGTAAGTAAATTGAAGTTCTCGCAGACAGGCACGTATTGTGTGCCTTTGCCGAAAGACAAAGTGAAAAATCAAACTAATGAACATCGTAAGCGCCTGATTATAATATATGGCTAATGGCTATGTTTCTGTGGTTTTTTAACCTTTAAAGGCAGCTGAGAAAAAATAGCTCGTGTACCTGTTACCACTGTTACGCACTACGTGGCCATGATCGCGGTTATTGTTAGCATCGAAACCTTGAACGGAGAACTCTGTTACCTACTACACACATACATTTTTTATACCTATAGATAACAACCCGATACAAACCTGCGATTAAATTAAAATGTTTACTTATTACTAATTTCTCATTGAAATATTTTATTTTATTTTTATTTGTGGTTTATTGACATTATAAATAATGAAAAAAACTTGAGAGCTGTAAAGGGACACCAGGGTGGAACGTAGTTCCTTTCGATTAATTTTAGTGAAGGAATTGTAATAAACTAGTGGTCATCTAGTATTAAATTAGTAGTTAATCAAACTACGATGAATTATGTTTAGTTTATTTCTATTGCACTGTTACAAAACCAAAACCAAAGAGTTACTCTGGTTTTTTAACAGATGGCGTTAGTAGTACAATAACATTTTATCCAATTTATACAATAAAAATTAGGGAAAAATTCCACATGTAGAAATTATCTCTATATAAATAAAAATGAATGTTGGTAAGCGCATAACTCAAGAATGGATGGACCAATTCGGTTAATTTATTTTTTTGTATGTTCCTTAAGTTCCACGGAAGGTTTTAATACAAAAAAAAACAAAAACTAAATTCACGCGGACGAAGTCGCGGGCATCAGCTAGTTTAAAATAAAATTGAAAATAGAAAATTCAGTCTGTCGAGCTGGGATTCGAACCATCGACGTTGAACTTTTAGGCGACTGCCGGAACCACTAGGCCATACAGACGCCGTATTATATGGTGAAAATACCGAACACAATGCAAAATTCACATTCAACAAAAAAGTGTCGGTTTCAAAAATGTGTCGAGTGTCGGTTCCTTAATTTTTTCCGTCTAGCCCCCTTCCGTACCGCGCGATAAGGAACTACGTTCCAATAATTGAGGTATGTTGCGCCGTTGCGCGTCAGACATTGGCAAACTGTTTGAGCCAACTATATTTTAAGACCTTTAATTGTTACAGTTTATGCAACGAATAAATGAATGAATGTCCAACAATGGACGTCCATAGGCTTATATGATGAGGATTGAGAAGCACTGGATCTACTCGTATCTACATTTACAAAACAAGTTCGTACGAGCAAAGTAGCGAACATTTATAACTACGTACCAACTGTAGGACAAAGGGCGTCTAATTCCTGATTATTAGGTATGCGACGCTTTCCGGACGAAATGTATGTCACGTGTGTTGTGATTATGATGACCACATTTTGTGCTTTCATAGAATATTTTTATACACCTCGAAAATAAATAAAATCTTTAATATTAAGCAAATATATACATACAACACTTGCTATCTCATTAGAAAAATTATAACGAAAACTGTACATTCTAGTATCACATTTACACCAAGGGCTGTCGACTATAACCTAAGGAATAAAAATAAAATTCTTACCTGGCAGCCACGAACGAAAACTTAGGGTAATATATTATATTGTCCTATAATGAATTTGGCAGATTATCAATCTACCAAATTCATTAAAGGACAGTAATAATATTCGACAATATAAGAACCACTTGAAAATATACATCAGTGATAGTATTGCATAGCAGTTATTATTAATATTTTTACTTAGTTTATTATTACTTTTGTTTTGTTGTTATAAGATAATTTAAGTTCGATGTTTGTAATTTAGAAAATAGGTTATAGCTTTGAATTATATAATGTATGCGTCTGTGTATATACCTAAAACATGTAAAACTACTTCATGTTATCTATCTTAAGTGAACTTAAAAATAATATATAAAAGTATAAAAGTAATGTTCTTCTTGAGAAATAAAATCTTTTAACCAAAATAACGTATTTTTGTATTAATCTAGAAAGAACAGTAGCCTAAGCACGAATATTTTCACTATCGAATAGTTAACGTAAAGTTATCGCTGACAAAATATTTTGTATGAAAACAGGCGTTGCACTGTGCGGGCGTTGCAGTCGTTTTCATACAAAATATCTTGTCGGCGTTAACTTTACGTTAACTATTCGATAGTGAAAATATTCGTGCTTAGGCTACTGAACTTTGAATTTATGGCTGAAGTAAATTAAATAACAATACTTAACTTAAATAGAATAAAAAACAATTATTAAAATTTTTACCTTCTGTTGTATTCTTAGTCGAGATTACTGTTCCAAATTCCTGAAACAAGAGAAAATTCTTTAAGTATAATATGCTGACCTAGGTATTAGGGATTATAATTATTTAAATTCTTAAACCATTTAAACATAATACACAAAGCTCTAGCAGATCCTTATTAAAAGCGTCTTAATAAAACATGATAGCGCGAGTTTCGCGGAAATAAGATAGCTTTTCTTTAATCTTAAAAATATTTTTCAAACGCATGACCTAAGTAATTTTATTGGGAAGGTGCGAACGTGAAACAATAGTTCTAACTAGTAACTACATTGGTGCGCTTTGGCATGGCATGGCTTAATTTGTGCAATGATTGCATTCTATTAACTCAGTGCATCCAAACTAAGACTTTTAAGTCTTGTCCCGAAATCCCTGCTGTACGAATGGTGAACCTATTGGTAAGTGATGCGTACTCATTATAGTGAAGTATGGAATGTGGCGGAGCATTGTGTTACCTCTTTGTGCATTTACTTAGGAAAATTCAGCAGTTCATTGTACTTGACGCTGTACAAAATGTAGAACTTTATAATATTACAAGGTGAATGAAACAATTGTGCCTACAGAGGTATAACCCATTTAACAGAACACTGGGCACTTAAGCATACTAGGTATCTTAAGAGACAAAATATTGTAAGCCAGAACGCTCTTATATCTACGACTCTACTAGGTACAGGAGGAAGCTGTACCTATTAGATGTGCTACAGTGTGACATATTATGCGGTCACATCTGATTGGCTGAATTTATCATATTTTTGCTTAAACTGTTCATTTTATCCATTAAGGTTGATTATACGGGTCTGACCGCGAAATTCAAATTTAATTTGGTTTTTCGAAATTTGTAAACTAATATGACAAAGTAGGCTTATGACATTCTAATTGCGCCAATGGCAGTATCGTCTTCACAGGTTTATATAAAAATCTTTAGGTACTTGAAAGTTCCAGTTTAAGAAATTAGTCAGAATATCGAAAATTTGTGAGTAAGTCACGTCCAACTCGATATTCTGACTAATTTCTTAAACTGGACACTTTCTAATACTCCCCTCCAAATAAGCGTAAAACTTTTGTTAGGAGTGGGTACGACAATAGTGCACCGAAAGGAGATTGAACCGACGAACTTTCAGTTTTCAGTCCTCAGCTACTAGTGAGGCTTTAATGTGTCTGATTTCAGTTCAGTTGCTATTATCGTATCTGTTTTCCAAGTCTAAAGTGGGTTCTATATATTCGCACTCCTTTTAGAAAGTTGCCAAGTTGCACGTGTCAGGAAATAGAGATAGATGACTCATTCACAAATAGATTCCTTCAAACGTGAATTCCACCCTACCGAGATAAACCCGTACCGCCGAACGAATAAGCGGCGTTTTGGTGTGCCACATGTCTGCTCAAAGAAAAAGATACCTACGATTACGTGAAGATATTTTTTTTAAATGACTTCAAATAAAACCGGCCAAGTGCGTGTAGCCACTCGCAGTGTAGGGTTCCGTAGTTGCAAGTCACAAATATTATTGCTGACCTAGGATAGTGCTTTTCTTTTATTTATGAACTAGCTGATGCCCGCGACTTCGTCCGCGTGGACAAAGTAGTAAAAAAGAATTGTTTTATGTTAATCGTGAGGTTTTTACGATTGTACTACGCCACTATATAATATTCTGTACCTACTTGGTACCTGCAAACCTACAATATCAATTCAAAATGGAAATTTTGTAAATACCCACAATTTAGGCAGGACCAGCAGCATCAGGATTGAGGAGTTGGTAACTGGTCTTCAACGAGAATTTTCGATTGCACTATGCTTCTTTTTAGCTGTTTATACTTGGCATCTACAGTAGCAACTGAAAACCGAAATTTTCGTGAGCGAAGCGAGTGCGAAATATTTTTGATCGCACTACGCCTCTGTGTAGCCCATACTAATTGGTATCTACAAAAGCAATCTATAATCGACATTATCGCTAGTAAAGCGAGTGCGACATTTTTTAAGATTGCACTACGCCACTATGTAGTCCATACTTGGCACCTACATAAGCAACAGAAAACCGACGCTGTCGCGAGCGAAGCGATCGCAAAATTTTTTAGGACTGCACTACTTAACTATGTACTCCATACTTGGTTTACACTTACAACAACAATGAAGAAAAGATATATTCGCGAGCGAAGCGAGCTCTTAATTTTTTACAATTACATTGCATCACTATGTAGTCCATACTTGGCAATCGAAAACGGACATTTTCGCAAATTTCTTAGGGCTGCACTACTTAACTGTGTCCTTCATACTTGGTTCTTACAATACCAATCATGAAAAGACACAATTTCGCGAGCAAAGCGAGCGCAAAATTTTAGATTGCGCTACGCTCCTTTTTAGTTTCTACTTGGCACCTAAATTAGCAAGCGAAAACCGAAATTTTCGCGAGCGAAGCGAGCGCGAAAATATTTTGATCGCACTACGCCTCTGTGTAGTCCATACTTATTGGTATAGACAAAAGCAATCTACAATCGACATTTTCGCAAAGCGAGCGCAAAAATTTTCGATTGCCCTACGCTTATTTGTAGTTCATATTTGGCACCTAGAGTAGCAACTGAAAAGTGATATTTTCGCGAGCGAAGCGAGCGCGAAATTTTTTAGGAACGCACTACTTAACTATGTAGTCCATACTTGGTTTACACTCACAACAATAATGAAGAAAAGACATTTTCGCGAGCGAAGCGAGCGCGAAATTTTTTAGCACTGCACTACTTAACTATGTACACCATACTTGGTTTACACTTACAACAACAACGAAGAAAAGACACAATTTCGCGAGCAAAGCGAGCGCAAAAATTTTCGATTGCACTACGCTTATTTGTAGTTCATACTTGGCACCTACAGTAGCAACTGAAAACTGATATTTTCGCGAGCGAAGCGAGCATACTTGGTTTACACTCACAACAACAATTAAGAAATTTTCGCCAATGAAGCTAGCGCGAAAATTTTTACAATTACATTGCATCACTATATAGTCCATACTTGGCTTAGGGCTGCACTACATAACTGTGTCCTTCATACTTGGTTCTTACAATACCAATCAAGAAGTCACATTTTAGCGAGCGAAGCGAGCGCAAAAATTTTCGATCGCACTACGCTTCTTTGTAGTTCATACTTGGCACCCGCAGCAGCAACTGAAAACTGATATTTTCGCGAGCGAAGCGAGCGCGAAATTTTTTAGGAACGCACTACTTAACTATGTACTCCATACTTGGTTTACACACGCGAAGATTTTTCGATCGCACTACGCCTCTGTGTAGTCCATATACTAATGAATACAAAATTTAATATAATTTTTTTACAAAACAAAGTATATATTTTTTTTTCTTAATTTTTTAAAACCGCTCAACCGATTTCGGTAAAATTTAAAAACCACCTGGGAAGTATACCCTTTCAAACAAAAAAGTAAGAATTTTCCAAATCAGTTCAGGCGCCTTCGAGTAATCGGTGAACACACATAAAAAAAATTGAAAAAAATAGATTCCGACGAATTGAGAATCTGCTCCTTTTTCGAAGTCGGTTAAAAAGAAATCTACAATCGACATTCTCGCGAACGAAGCGAGTGAGACATTTTTTACGATTGCACTATGCCACTTTGTAGTCTTCACTTGGTTGGTACCTACAATATGAATTCATTATCGACATTTTGTAAACACCCACTATTTAGGTGGGTATTATCATCAGCAGCATCGGGATTGAGAAGTTGGTACCATTAGTAGTTGTAGCATGGGGAGGAGAAGGGAGGAGGATGATTCCTAAACCGAACCGAGCGATAATTAAATTAGCTGAATAGATTGATGCCATCTAAGAATACAAAGCTACTGTGGGAAATTTTAGTAAACGGAAAACGGAGACGCGAAATTTTTTACGGCTGCGTTATGCACTACCCTAAGTAGTTCATACTAATTGTTACCTACCATTGGTGAGCAGTACCCAGCAGCATCAGAATTGAGTCCTCTTTAACGGCTCCACTACACTATTATATTTTAAATATTTGGCACCTACAATATCAATTCACAATCGACAGTTCGTAAATATCGATGATTTAGGTGGGCAGTACACTGCAGCATCAGGATTGAGGAGCTAGGGCCTGGAGGTCAGTGATATAGTCTAAAATTAGTATGTAATGAATGGCTCAGGTCAAGATATGGCTATGGTATGAATGTAATAAGATCTATATACGTATATATCGTATGCGAGTGACCTGGAACTATCCGAGAGAAGTTTTGGCCTTTATCTCCGATAATATCTAGCAGATCTTCACCAAAATTGGTCATTGTATTTCTTGTCGTACACACTTTCAAATAAAGAAAGAATTATTAAAATACGTTTAGATTTGACTGAGTTATGGAGTAAAATCAACAAAAAGTTTCATCCCCTATCCTGGAGTAACCTTATGTTTTATCGGGATAAAAACTATCCTATATGTTGACTCGGAGTATCAGCTACCGCTGTACCAAAATTCATTTAAATCTGTTCAGTAGTTTTCGCGTGAAGCGCGGACAGACAGACAGACAGACAGACAGACAGACAGACAGACAGACAAAAATTAAATAAAAATCTGTTTTGGGCTCAGTATCGATAGTCAAGCATCCCCCAATTAAAATTTTCAAAATATATTAAATGTACAGAAATCTTCCAGTTACAGTTTTATTATAAGTATAGATATTGAATATATTTTGAGTTCCATGGTTTAAATACTATAATATACTACAAAATATGCAACTTACACTACGTGTAAGACCTAACTTAGAAAAAACCGATATAACTCCTTAAAATATAACGAACCCTACTTAGCCGTGATAGTTTTCCTTTAAAATTGAATTTTTTCATGTATACTTTAAACAACCATTTAGCTGGCAGAGGTGAGGGGGGGGGGGGGGGGGACACTTGACTCTAATAAAATTTAGCACTTTAAAATATCATATTTCACAAACGGATCCCTGAATTGAAAAATGGTGTTCCCACACCCACAATATTTTTGATAGATGAGAAAAAAAAATTCATCCCCACTTTACATGTAGAGAGGTACCCTAAAAAAATTATTTTTCACAATTTTATTTCATCACTTTGTTGACGTGATTAATATTTATACCCTTGTCAAATTACAGATTTCTAGTACCGTCCGCGGTTTAGCTCAGAGAGTATATCTGAGCTAAACCGCGGACGGACAGACAGACGGACGGACATGGCGAAACTATAAGGGTTCCTTGTTTACTTCGGAACCCTAAAAAGGAGGAGGTTCTCTTTTTTATGTATATTCCCCGAATACTCAAAGACGCCTGGACCGATTTGGAAAATTCTTCTTTTGTTTGAAAGGGTATATATACTTCCCAGGTTCAAAACCTAGGTCAAAATAACTGACATAGACTACTTTTTATCCCGGAAAAACAAAGGAACTTTACGCAGACGAAATCGCGGGCAAACCTAGTTCTAAATAAAAAGATTGGTTGTATGTAAAGTCGGTTTACGGATAGTTTAACGTGATAACGTCATAAAGAAACATTGACGATGACTAGCGGGCGGCGGCGGGCGCTCTAAGCCAACGCTCGGGCCGATCGTGCCCCTCTATCGCTTGTTCCGCGCTCTCGCTTGCACGCTCAGGCTCAGGCGGAACGTGACACTTTTTCGTGCGTGCAGCCGGGGTTCATCGATTTATAAGATGTTATCACGTCAAAATTAGATGATGTTTTGAACACATAAGCATTAAAATATTTACTCAGTAGTTGGTTATTCTAGATAGACCGTAGAGGCCGAAATAGGGTCAGAAATAGGTACATTTATAGTTTTAATTATTAACCAACCACTTTTGGGTATAACGTAGGAGCGTAGGTAACACAAGGTATAAAGGTCAATAGCAAACCAATCCTAAATAAATAAATACCTAACTAGGTATTACCTAGCAGAGTTCTAAGTATGTACCTATAATGTTAGGTACTTAAAGCTCTCGCTTGAGAGTTTCACTTTACGTTTGCGATAGGAGGCGGTAATTCAGTTATGATACTAAAACAAGACTTGTTAGTGAGTTAAAGGCAATATTGGGTCCTTAACAAGCCTATATATGTGGAAGGTAGAACGCTCATAAATAGTTCCTTAGTATATAATAACTAGCATTTGCCCGCGGATTCGCTAACGTTAAGTTCAATTTTTCAAACCCCTATTATACAAAAAACTCAAAATGAATTTTCAAAAATCCTTTCTTAGCGGATGCCTGCCTACGTTTTAATAGCTATCTGTACTGCCTGATCCGTTCAGTTATTTCAGCTGTGCGTTGATAGAGCAGTAGGTCAGTCAGTCACCTTTTCCCTTTACATAAGAATAATAATTATAGACAGACATAGGCTACTTTTTATCCCGGAAAATCAAAAAGGTACCGAGGGATTTTAAAAACTAAATCCATACGGACGAAGTCGCGGGCATTAGCTAGTATATTCTGTATTTAAGTACTAGGTTACTAAGTAGTAAGCAATAAGTATTTACATCAATATTTATGTTAACGGTTAAAGGTGTTTACTGAAAACTGCAACGGCTGTGGATTGAACTGTTGACCTGTCAACGGTTCTATCCACGGCCGTTGCGCTATTGTCGTATCTATCTACTCCCACGAGCTTTACGCTTGAAGGGATGCGGGGGATATTTGCTAAGTTCGCCATGGCTATTTTTTTTTATTGAACTACATAATATTATCTTGTATGAAGTGCTCCAGGGAAACGTTTCTATTAAATCCTATAATTTAATATAAAAAATTCTTTTTAAAAAACCGACTTCAAACGCCCCCGCTAGTACAAAGTATATAATTTATTGTTGATATTTTAAAAACCGCTCGAACGATTTCGATAAAATGTCAATGGGACCACCTGGGACGTATATCCTTTGAAACAAAACAAGAAATCCAAAATCAATTCAGGCGTCTTCGCGTAACCGGTGAACATACATAAAAAAAAGATTCTGACGAATTGAGAACCCACTCCTGTTTTGAAGTCGGTTAAAAATAGCACCTGTATTAGCTGTGAAGAACAAAAAATATAAAGGCAAGTTTACGAAGCTTAACATCGGAGCAGTCTACGCGAACCCAATATCACACGTATCGAACCCCTCATACTGCGGGATTGTTAACGCGGCTGGAACTTGTCCCTCGCCTAACGAGCCACTTTGCATCGATCCGCGCCATCGAAGATATAGAATACTAGATGATGCCCGCGACTTTGTCCGCGTGGATTAAGGTTTTGACGTCTGATAAATCGATGAACACCGGCTGCACGCACGATAAAGTGTCACGTTCCGCCTGAGCCTGAGCGTGCAAGCGAGAGCGCGGAACAAGCGATAGAGAGGCACGATCGGCCCAAGCGTCGGCTTGTGACACATTTATTCATCAATGTTTCTTTATGACGATAACACGAAAAACTATCGTCCGTAAACTGACTTTACAACCAACCAATTTTTTCAATTCCCACGGGAACTCTTTAATTTTCCGGAATAAAAGTAGCCTATGTTTTAATACTGGGTATGAGCTATCTCCATTCCAAATGTCAGCCAAATCGGTTCATTCGTTGTGCCGTGAAAGAGTAACAAACATCCATCCAAACATCCACCCATCCATCATGTCACGCGGACAAAGTCGTGGACAAAAGCTACTAATACATAAGCTATCATATGAATGCAAAAGTGTGCTTCTTGGCTTTACCATTACAGTAACGGAGTAACAGATCGACGTGATTTTGTATCCGGTTAGTTGAGGATCTCATGAAGAGTGACATATAGGCTACTTTTTAGCGCGAAAAAGAAAGGGTTACCGCGGGTCTTTGAAAACCCTAACTCCACGTGGATGAAGTAATGGGCAGAACTAGTATACTATAAAATTTGAAATATTTAAAGCTGTGAGCCGTATTTTTTAAGATTTATTTCAGACATCCTTGCAACTTGAAATGAAGAATTTCTTCTTTAGGTTGCAAGGTTATCAACAAGTTGATAAACAAAAATTTTGTGTGATAATTAAAAAACTAGAAAACGTCTTCGGATAATTTCTTCCACGTGATAACCAAGGTTTAAGCTTAAAAAAATAAACTCACACAGACTAAGTCGCGGGAATAACTAGTAGCATGGCAATGAATAATAGAAAGCTTGCAAAAGCCTACTCCATCCCTTGCCATACAATATTAAACATCAGTTCAGTGCCTATCTCCTTTAAAGCATAAATATGAGAACGTAAATGCATATTTTATCAAGTCCCTTCCAGGACCACTAACTCAACGTTACACGGTAAAACACCCAGTATTGGAAACAGCTGTACTTAGATACTTTGGTATGTACACCCATTTCATTTTTTTTTATGCGAATGGATACGACGATAATTTAGAGGAGCATTCAGCAAATTGGAATAGCTGACATAAATGTCTGCTGAACAGTTCATTGGTAGCTGATCAAAAAAAAATCAAAATTCAAAATTATTTATTTCACCTAGGCCAACCTGTGGCTCTTATGACAAGTCATGACTCTACCACCGGTTCGGAAAGCGGATTCTGCTGAGAAGAGCCGGCAAGAATCTCAGCAGTTACTCTTTTTAAAATAATCATTTTACAATATTATTAATATGAAGCTACGAGTATTACATTGCAATAAGTTTTTTATACTAACTTGTGGGCAGCTGAATGGCAAGCCGATTTAACCTATGCAACTTTGTTACAATAAAATATAATATTTTCACAATGAGGGAAAGTCCAAAAAAAAGTACTACAATTCAATGCATGTTAAGACGGGCAGACACAAATCTAGCAACAACATGGACGTGTATCGGTTAGGCGACTAGAACGATCAGAGTTGCGATTGTCTAAAGGTATTCCATTACTCGTAAACGTTTTCCATGACATTAGCGTCCATAAAGCTCCATGTTAAAATCGGTTGAACTGAATTTGTGACTTTAAATCTGTATTGATTTAAAGTTACAAATTCAGTTCAACCCATCAAGGATTATTTTACTTTGACGCTGTCATCCAATACTAATACGATCAATGGAATATTTTTTAGACAGTTGGTACCCAGGCCGGAGACGATGAATACGATTGTGATCTTAAATAACTCCCGACGCAAAAAGAGTTGTTAGACGTTTGACAACCTTGATTGTGTGTCTACGAGCAACATAGATGAAAAGTACCAATGCTATGGACAAATTTGAACGAGATTTTGTTTTTAGAAAGTTTTATTTATGGCCTCACTGTAGTATGATGTAAACTTGAAATCTTCTGCCAACATTATGTGATTTTCGGGTTCAAATTCAATTTTCGTAAAGCCAGGTAGGTAAGGCTTTTTCCACACTGCATCCGACCCGAATCCGTAGTACAAATTTGTATGAAGGAATGCGCACTAGATCCAAATTTAATTTTTTGAATTCGGCGATGTGTCTAGTCCGTTATGTCTACTTCGGATCGGATGCAGTGCGGAAAGAGTCTTACTTACTTCCTTAATATATATTTGTAAAAAAAACCCCATCAAAATCGGTCTCAGCGAGGACAATGCTTATGCATATAAATACCTCCGTATAGAATGATCTCTCATCATCTCATCGAATAAAAAAGTCTCCGTTTGATCGTGAGAGACAGGGCACATGTGAAATTAAACAACCGTTATAAAATTATTAACTCCTAACTTTGAAATATGATTTGCACGCCTAACGGAGTGAAAAGTTTTGAAGCTTTAGATTAATGCTTTGATCCAGTTACCCGATATGAGGCAAGTGGCAGCGAGCGGCTAGTCTAGTGAAAATTAAATACAGTTTAGGTCAATATGCCCTACTTAGGTACTTCGTTTATTACGAGTATGTACCGAGCAAATTAGTTCAGTTTGCAAACCGATTTTTGCAACGAAATGTACCTACTATGTATTATATTTTTTTGTATGAAACGGATACAGTATGACTAGCTGATGGCCATTGGCCATGGCTTCGTTAACCTAGAGTTAGGTTTTAGAAAAGCAGAGTCTATACTAGGTATCACTTTTCTCGCCTCTAGATATGGGATTCCAATAAAAAACCCTTGGTCATAATTTCAAATCTCTAAGCAGGTAGGTACAGGTCGAGCGAATTTTAAAAACTCAACAATAAATTATAAATATTTTGTAGTGACGCGGGCATTTGAAGTCGGTTTTTTAAAAATAATTTTTCATATTAAATTATTTTATACCAGTTTAGCAAAAGTTATTTTTGTGGTTTTAGAGAACATTTTAGTGATACGCCGTAAGACAAAGATGATAAAAATTATAAAATTAAAGTAGGTATCTATAGAAGGATGAAATCGGAGCACTTCACATACATGTAAGTATTTGAAGTTGTTATCCATAAATTGCTTTGCTATTACAGCAAGCATTTTATACCACCGTGAATTCAATGCTTAAAATGCTTGCTATCATACAAATAAGGAACTTCGTTCCAATAATACATACGTATGTATCAGAATACAAACGTCAGAATAAGTTATATTATATTACCAATTTTTTTATCCGTCGTCTAAGGAAAACCAATACTGGTCAAATTGATCACTTGGGGTAAGAGAATATCCATCAAAGTTGGTAAATACGTTAGCATTCCGTCCGCTTTTTATATAATCACTGTAGCGGACATTTGTTTGATGTGCTGACCGAGCATTTTGTCGATCGAGTTTTATTAAACGTTTTGAACTGGCTGCGAGTCAGTTGTCCCTAACCGGCCGCACACATCACACTGTTCCACTGTAGGGTTTAGTAATTCTGTAATTTTATATTAATGTGTAATTAATTAAATATTTAAAGTCACGGAGTAACTTCTTTTAACAAGCCCTATAACCTTGATAGAGAACACGGCGCTGCATACAGAGTAGTAAGGAGATTCTCTAAACCGGTGACGCAATCATCTCCCACAATCACTAGCTGATGCCCGCGACTTCGTCCGCGTGAATTTAGTTTTTGTTTTTTTTTTGTATTAAAACCTTCCGTGGAACTTAAGGAACATACAAAAAAAAAATTAACCGAATTGGTCCATCCATTCTTGAGTTATGCGCTTACCAACATTAGAAGATGATAGAAAAAGAAGATAGATAGATAGAAGAAGAAGATTGTTTCCCGGTATGTTAAGGAAATACCTAGTAATTTAATTTTTTCTGGGGATGAGTCCTCCCTGTCAATAGTGTTCACAGTAATTATAGTAAGTACAGTTGGGTTAGTATAAGATTTAATTCGATTGATCGTATACGTGTTCGACGACATTAGCATCAAATTTTAATGAACCATAATATCATTTAAGTAGAGCTCAATGTCGTGTATGCATTCTTATGCGTTTATGTATACGAAAACGCTCATGATTAAAATAGGATGTACTGAATTTGTCATTTATAAATATATTAAGGTACATTCTACTTTGAAGCTAATTTCAACGAATACGAATACGATCAATCGAATATACTTACCCTGGACTTAGGGAAGTGTACTAATGATAGCAAGATATAGAATCGCTACGTATGTGCGACTGGTTCGCTGATATACTGACTGATCGAAAATAGCAGGGGCCAATTTTGTTTTCAATCTTGCAACTATACTGCCCTCGTAATTGAAAACACAGTAACGAGGGCAATATAGTTTACAGGCATAAAGTATGACTGTATTGATGCTGCATCGCTACTATCGCCCTATCGCCATGCGCAAATTCGTGGTTACGTGGGCGAAGGTATACAACCAGCGGCGTATCTTCAGGGCATGAATGAATAAGCATTTTCAAGGCAAACGCGCTCCAACCTAGACCTCATCAGTTTCAGTCATTGATTATCGTGAAGCGCAAGCCTGTCTTGTAATAAAAAAAACGTCAAAATCGCGACTTTTCGCATTCAGTCAATCGCTGCAAAAATTTCTTACAGCTCCATAATATTGGTATAACTTATCGTTTTATTGACAAATTGATAGCTAAACCGAGCATAGTAAGTTAACATTTATCACAGAGCTGTGTTTCGGAGTGCTCGGAACAAAGATCCATCAAACTGACAAAGTAGCATATCTATCAGAATGACGACGATCAGTTTAATGGCCTGTACGTGTTCATGTTTATATTTTGTTGGCGCAGTATTTTACTCAACATCATTAAGTACCTAAATAAACGGCTTGAAAGTAAATACACGCAGGAGTTATTTGCCCGGTTTGAAGGCCTAGAGCGTAACAATGGACTAGCTATTGCATAGCTTTTATCGCGGGCTTTGAACTAGGACAAACAGTTTGAGCGCGGCGACCGAATCAAGAAATTCCGTAACGAAAATAACCTAACACCGTCGTTCAGTAAGCGTTCAACATTTTAGAGGTTCACATTTAGCTCTGTTTGGCGCAGTGGGCGAGCGGCCGCTTTCTTTAGATGTCGCAGGTTCGAATCTCACTCGCGAAGTAGTGACAGTGCGCTTTTCTTGTTTGTTTGTTTTTTAATATTTTTTTTGCATAATTTTTATTATGCAAAAAAAAAATATTGCATAAATATTATGATTACGTTGATAAAAAATGCTATGCAATAGCTTTACCGCGGCAGTCCCCGAGTGCCACTTAATTTTTTTTATCCTGGGATACAAAGTCCTACAAGCCCGCAAGATTTTTAATAACCTATGTAGCTCCACACGGACTAAGTTGCAGGTAAAAGCTACCTAACCCTTTATACGTAGTAATATAATATCAAAGTGTGTTGGTTTGTGCTTCAACGAAGCAGCGGATCAACTGAATGTAGTTGAGAACCTAGAGAGTGTCATAGGCTAAGTACTATTAGAGAAACAAACGGTTCCCGAGGGATTTTTAAAACTTAACTTCACGCGGACAAACACCAGGGTATTGCCAGGGCAAAAGCTAGTAATGATAAAAATTATGAGGTAGGGTATCCTCTACAGCAATTCTCGTGTTACCAGTAATTAGTGTACCATGTGTAATTAAATTTTCTCGCAACAACGTTCCTCTCAAGTATCGAGACTGCCCTCCATTTTATTTTGTAACTTAATTGCTAAATTGATAGAGTTTTTGCGCCGCAACTGCTGCTTCTTGCGCGTAACGAAGATACAATATTTTTCTTATTGGTAAGATATTAAAGTACTAAATTATTTTTAAGCACTAATTACAATCACAAGGTCAACTAGGTACAAGGTCAACAAGGTATCATTTTGTCTTCTTTATTCTTACTTGAGTGAATTTGCACTTGTCCGTTTGTCCGTCCGTCTGTCAGCCTTCTAACTTCTGAATTAGTGAACGTAATAACTTCTTTAAACATAAAATGTGAAACATTAACCTATGGCCTTCAAGCCCAATGTTGCTTAAAAAGTTATAAAAATCTTTATTTCACGGGCTCGGCGAATGCGAACTGTACACTGCACTATAACATTATAGTATTATATGAAAGAAATAAAAAACCTAAATTTACTCTAAAATTAAAACTAAAATAAAAACTAATTAAAATCTAAAACCCCATCCAAGCCACCGCAGTGTAGCATAGTACCCAAGATGCTGGCAGCATTACCTCTTTGGATGGCCAAGCTAATCCTTTGGCCAAGGTAGCTGCCAGCTCTTGGATCCCCGGTAGACTCGATCACTCTTTTTGATATCTCTAAAAAAAGTGCGCGAGCCTCCGGGCCCCACGGCCCCAGGGTCTCTACACCAAAAGGCGCAAATATGAAACCACTGTCAAGTTTTTCATATTTGCGCCTCTTAGCCTGTTCGGCGCTAGTAGCCGCTGCACCCGCCACAGAGGAGGTCGTATGGATGTGGGAAGCAGCTAGAGTATCTACACAGGTGGCATCCCACACAAGCGACCTCCCTGTCCTCCAAGGAACAAGCGTCATACCATCAGGTCTCTTGCCATCACTACGTGCCAAACCAATAGGTTCTAATACAGCTGGCACGTGAGCAGTAGCAAGAGACCTGCGGATGATGTCGTTGAGGGCATTGTGGCGGGAGAAACGACCAGCGCTCTTCGAACAGGAGAGTCCGTGATGACCGTAAGCGTCGACGTGGTCACCGCAGTGGCAACGGTGAGGCTGGGTTATTTTGGCGCCGAGCCTAAGACCAACTACCACTGCAAGAGTCCTCGTCGTATTCCCCATTACTGAGGGTCGTGACCCCTTCCACTAATGATCTTTTTATGGACGATGTCGCGCCATGTCGTCCGTTTCTCTGCGACATGGAGAGCTTCGTGGATCTTGGTGTCGAGAGCGGTGCGGATTTGATCCGACCAACGCATCGGGCTTCGTCCCCGAGGTCTCCTTCCATCCACTTTGCCAGTAACGACAATCTTTTCAAGGTTGTGTCCCTCTCTTCTGGCAATGTGGCCGAAATAATCAAGGATCCTCTGGAGACAGGTGGTGGATAGCCGTTTCGTGATCTTTAATTGTTTAAGGATCGATGCGTTGGTTCTGTGCGCTGTCCAAGGGATTCGGAGCATTCTCCTCCAGCACCACATCTCGAAAGCGTCAATGCGGTGTCGGTCAGCAGCTTTTATTGTCCACGTCTCAGCTGCATACATGAATATCGGGAATATGAGCGTGCGGACTAGACGCATTTTGGTACCAGTCGATATCTGCTTGTCCCTCCAAGTCTTATACAACTGCACTGCAAGAGTGGCGTGGTTTAAAAGAGTGCCCAGATTAGCAGAAGGGATAGCATGGAGCCAGTGTCCGGATTCTTTCACAGAGACAGCGAGAAGACGAGCACGGTCTTTAGAATTTGCTTGCATTAACATTGCGTCAAAAGTTTTTTTACAAATAATGTCATCCCACTGTCTCTGGGAAGGAAGAGAAACCGGCAATTGATTTGGGCTAATCGCTGACCATCCATTTCTTGCCTCTGCCAAGTACGACACCTCAATTGATCCCAAAGACTGGGATATAATTTTTTCAAAGAGAGTGTGTGTACTATAAGCAAGTAGAGGAAAGAAATGCTGGCAGAGAGACACTAGAAATTTTGCGGAATTTAGTATTATATTGACTACTAGATGATGCCCGTGAATTCATCCGCGGGTTTGTGATTCCCGCGGGAGTTCTTTAATTTTCCAAGTCAAAATATAGTCTTTTTGCAATTTTCTAATGTACAAGCTACACTACTACTACACTATGAAATTTCATCAAAACCGTCCAGTAGTTTTTGCGTTAAAGAGTAACAAACATCCATCCTCACAAAATTTCGCATTTATAATATTATAGTAGGATTAGTATGGATATTGAAAGGACCAGCCAGCAAATACCAGCAGCAATCCACAGAGCGAGATGTCGTTATCACCAGATTTGAGACCTTGTGCTTTTTGCATTGCTTTCGATTTAAATTTATAGGCCATAACTTCTCATTTGAGGTAGGTAAGCACGTCTTGCACAGATGACTTTCGATCCCTGTATTCTACGATAACTAGAATTGCTGACTGCATATCTTTGCAAAATTACGTCACAAGCATACATTTTAAAAATAATTGTAACCCTACTATGGAAAGTTGGATACCCATCATATTGATTTTCTAACCGACTTCAAAAAAGGGGGAGGTTCTAAATTTGTCAATTTTCTTATGTAAGTATGTTCACCGATTACTCAAACCTATTTGGAAAATTCTTCTTTTATTTGAAAGGGTATACTTCCCAAGTGATCCCATTTAAATTTTATCGAAATCGGTTGAGCGGTTTGTAAAAAATCAACAATAAATACTTACTTTGCAGTGACGTGGGTGTTTGAAGGTGTTTGAAGTCGGTTTTTTAAAAATAATTTTTAGGGTTCCGTACCCAAAGGGTACCAACGGGACCCTATTACTAAGCTTACGCTGTCCGTCCGTCCGTCCGTCCGTCCGTCCGTCTGTCAGCGGGCTGTATCTCGTAAACCGTAATAGATAGACAGATGAAATTTTCACATATTATGTATTTCTATTGCCGCTATAACAACAAATAATAAAAATTAAATTAAATTAAAAAAATTAAATTAAAATATTTCCATGGGTACATGGAAATATTTTTATTTAATTTTTTTTAACGGAACCCTAAAAGAGCGAGGCCCGACTCGCACTTGGCCGATTTTTTATATAAAATTATTTTCGTATAAAATGTAGCCTGTGTCACCCGGAACATACCTCGTCCATCACGAACAGACCTCATCCATCAAAATTGTCTCAGTACTCAGTAATTTATGTGGAGCAGTTTAAACCAGTTATACAATATATTATTATCTATTAGCCTAAACCCTCCTCCGCTGAGAGACCTGCGCTCAGTAGTGAGTGGTTACTGGGTTGCTCATGAAGATAATGATGTTTCTTCGTTAGTTTGTCTTTCAATCATGCAGCAACGGCAACGGATCAATGTGATTTTTGCATGGGTATTGTTAATGTTAAAACCTGGACAATGACATAGACCTTTTATTTTTGCATGGGTATTGTTAATGTTAAGACCTGGACAAAGACATAGACCTTTTATTTTTGCTTGGGTATTGTTAATGTTAAAACTTGAACAATGACATAGACCTTTTATTTTTGCATAATTATGTATTGTTAATGTTAAGACCTGATCCTGAACAATGACATAGACCTTTTATCCCGGAAAAGCTGAAAGTTCCCGCGGGACTTTTAAAATCTATCTTCACATGGACGAAGCCACAGGCAAAAGTTTTATATAGGTACCTAGTTACTTTTGTTTAAAATCTTCTCTTGATTACAATCATCCTCGGGGTCTTATGCAAACTTTAAACTGCAGTTTTCCTGCAAGATAATCGAAATATTATGCTAAAATTCAAATTATGATAGTGAAAATATTTGTAGCGTGTATTTGGATAGCCGGGGGATGGTAGACCGTGCATTAATTAGCACTTAAAGCGGGGTAAATAGGTTTAGTCTTTGCAGAGTGTGACCACAGGCTGCATGCAGATGTTCGTGACACATTGTCTGGAATTATGGATTAGTTTACGTAGCCTCTGTGTTTTAAACCGTCTAGTGCTTAAAATATTTAAGTAAGTTCCAGTCCAAGTAAAAGTTAGAGGTTTTGTGCAGTGGCAACCTTATTTTTGTTCTTTTGCTCATAATATTTAATTAAACCGTTTTTACAAGCTTTTATTTAACTTGCAATGTTTGTTTGGGTGAAATCTTGCAAGATGAATTAGACCCACTTCCCGGTTTCTCATCGAGCTGAAATTTTGCATATATGCGTAAATTGGATGTCAATGGAATATTATTGTGACATGGAGCTGATCTGATGATGGAGACGGAAGATGGCTATCGGAACTCTGTAATAAAACAACGTAACCTCATCGAGTTTGGGCTCGTTTGATTCGTCATAACAAATACTCTGATCCTCAGGGCCGTCTTTACCCGGGGGTGCAAGGGGTGCGTGGCACCCGGGCGCAGGGACCTATGGGGCGCAAGCTGATCGTCCTATACACATACCATGCGTAATCTGGTCGTTTTGCAAATAATTTAACATACATTAATTATAGGTACTTTAACTTTTTAATTGCTATTGTAGGTATCAATTAAGGACTACAATCTACGTACCTAATAGTGTAGTGCAGTAGTAAAATTTTCGCGCTCGCTTCGCTCGTGTAAATTTCATTTCCGGATTGGTATTATACGTAACAAGTATGGAATACATAGCTGCGTAGAAGGGCCGTAAACCACTGGCCTACATCATTGAGCTCAAGGTACCAACTCCTCAATCCTGATGCTGCTGGGCTTCGGCCCACCTGAATCAGCTAGTCTTAATTAAATCGTTGGGTTGTTAAAATAATCTAGGAACTGACACAATAGTGTAGAGGTTGGTAGGGGCGCCAAAATTTGATATAGCCTACTGGCGGTAAATGTGTAAATCCGTCACTGGTGTGCGTTGCGCCTCCGTTTGTTTCGACGTTTCTTATATGCTCGTCCGACTTCAACATACGTGTAGAAACAAAAATTATATATTATAATTTATAGAGGCGTTTGAAAATTGTTTTTATTTTAAGCTTTTTAGTGGCCTAGGAATACAATACCCTGCAGCATCAGGTCTGATGCTCAGGTCAGAAGATAGAATCAATGTCAATGTCAGTTCAATGGTCTAGTCTAAAGGTCTTGGTCTTTACAATATGAATTCACAATCAACAATTCCTTAATTCCCACAGCTTAAGAGTGCAGTTCCCTGCAGCATCAGAAATGACGAGTTGGGGCCTCGAGTTCAACGACGTAGCCTATGCTTGATACTTACAATATTATTACACAATCGATATATTCTAAATCTTCATAGTTAATCGCAAAAATTCTCTTTCGAATAAAAAAACCATGTGAATCAGCCTGAAATCTCGAAGAAATAGGTGTACATATACCTACATAGAAAAAACTACGAGCCGATTGCGTGCCGAATCAAGAACTTCCTTTTTTGAAGTCAGTTAAAAAGTTTCTTACTTTATTTTAGAGTAAATTAAATACAAAAATGGATAATAAATTAAATTTTGTTTTTTTTTTTTTTTGGCAATGGGGGCGCAGGTTGATTTTCGCACCCCGGCGTCCAGTATAGTTAAGACGGCCCTGCTGATCCTAGATGATATCCAGAGTCTAATGATGTAGCTACTAAAAGCTTGCATTTAAAAATATTTTTTTTAATTTACACTTGTTATACATATGTAGTGGATCGACTTAATACGTTGTAGTTTAATACCCTTAGTCCCGCCACAAACTTCACAAGATTTTCACAAACCAACAAGAAGCTAATAGAAGAAGAAATACCTTAGCTTCATGCAAACCACAAACACATCAGTCACCCCCCATCAAACGGGCATTGTGATAAAAAATTCTAATTTAACAAAATATACTCGTATTTTATCTCGTTTGCTCTAATAACAAAACATGCTTCATCATCAGACTGAGTAAAAAACGTATTTCAATGTAATGAATGTCAAAAAGCTTGAATATCCCCTTGACCCACATTCAGGTTATTGATATTGCAGTCAATCTATTATCGCTATTCATAATATTATTATGAATAGCGTTATTTGCTCACTATTTTATACATTATAAAAAAATTGAATTGGCAGCGGACGGGCCATCTCCGATGTTAAGTTATTAATAAGATAACAGAAAATAAGAATCAATGGAATTATGAATTTAACGAATGAAATAGGGATTCATGGATTACAAAAAAAGAATATATTTTTTTTCTATTTTAAGGTGGAAGACACGGGTCTGCCCGCGAAATTTAAATTTAATTAGGTTTTTCGCAATTTGTAAACTAATACGACAAAGTAGGTTATAGCCTACTAATTGCGCCAGTGGAATTATCATCTTCACAGGTTTACATAAAAATCTTTACTTGAAAGTGACCAGTTTAAGAAATTAATCAAAATATCGACTAATTTGTGAGTCCAATTCAGTATTTTGATTATTAGTATTATTGAGGAGGTTATCAATTTGTCGGAATCTTTTTTATGTATTTTCACCGATTACTCGAAGACGCCCTGAACCGATTTGAAAAATTCTTTTTTTGTTTGAAAGGGTATCCTTTCCAGGTGGTCCCATTAAAATTTTATCGAAATCGGTCGAGCGGTTTTAAAAATCCAATAATACTTTGTAGTAGCGCGGGTGTTTGAAGTCGGTTTTTTAAAAATAATTTTTTTCATATTAAATTATTAAGCAATATTGTTTAGGAATTTTTATAAAAATCTTTATCCCTACTAAGACTTTAACATGCGAAAGCGTATTTGTTCGTTAGTTTATTGATTTGTCCTTCAAACACGCAGCAACAGAGCAATGTATTGACCTGATTTTTTTACAAAGGTATATATCCTGTAAAAATAAAAAGATTCCCGCGATGGTCTTAAACAGCCTATGACGTCGTGAGCAAAAGCTAATTACTAGATGATACCCGCGACTTCGTCAGTATGGATTAAGAATGTTTAATTCCCGTGGGACCTCTTTAATTTTCCGGGATAAAATGTAGCCTATGTGTTAATCATGGCTATGAGCTATTTCTATTGCAAATTTCAGCCAAATCTGTTCATTAGTTTTGGCCATACATCCATCCTCACAAAATTTCGCATTTCTAATATAAGTAGCAAAAGTAGCATTATGACTTGCTCAAATCCAACCTTTATACATGCGATTTTTTTTCTTGGTTTGTCCTTCAATAACGGAGCAACGGTTCGATGTGATTTTTGCATTAATTTAGTTGAGGACCTAGAAAATGACATAGGCTACTTTTTATCCCGTAAAAACAAGGGTCTCCCGTAGGATTTCTTAAAAACCTCAAGCGGACAAAGTCGTGGACAAAAGCTAGTACCTAATACCTATGCTATCATATAAATGCAAAAATGTATTTCTTTGTTTTTGTTTTAAGTAATCTCTTGATTGAATTTCAAATCAAAAAATTGGTAAACTTGATTGTTTTACAAACACTACAATTATTTTTGATCAGAAGCGAGAATCGTGTCAGAATTGCCAATCGGAAATTGGATTGACGGCCATTGTTCGAAGGTCGATTCAGCAATTTATATTTCTTCGCTTTTTAAATTTGAATTCGTTGAATATTTTCTTTGCGTGCCTATCTACTACACAGAAAACAAAGGCTGATCACTGTCACGTACGTTGGTTGCGTGTATACATCATCAACGGGCTAAGTGAACGGTTCATTATTGAGCGCAGTGTCAGAGAAGAGTTAAGCAGGAACCCCCAAATAGAAGATCGCAAGCCAACCACTAGACTATCACTGTTCTTTAAAATTCTTTAGAAGGGCAAGAAGACTTCACTATCACTACATATTATAAAACAAAGTCCCCCGCCGCGTCTGTCTGCCTATCCGTCTGTCTGTTCGCGATAAACTCAAAAACTACGAAATGGATTTTCATGCGGTTTTCCCCAATAGAAAGGGCGATTGATGAGGAAGGTTTTAGTGTATAATTTGTTAAGATGTTGTGTAAATTGGTTGAAATATGACGATAACTGTTGACAATGTCGGAAAAATGCAAGCCACCTGGGAGCTTTCATCGAAAACGCTGCCTAATCCCTTTGAGATATAATAAAACAATGTATGGTCGTAGTATGGTGGGATAACTCTTTACATAAAAGTCCGCGATGACATATATATCTATCTTATAAGAATAGCTTACTATACCCATTTTATTTCGTTACCATAGGAATTTCATGCACATTATGATAATCTTTTACACCATATAATTTAAATGAATACCTTAGGAGTTACAGCAAGATAAAAACGATCGCGCGCCAAAATAAATTCAAGCGCGCCCCACGTGTTGCTTTAAAGTTTAATGTAAGGCGAGCGCTTCCGAGCGATAGTTACTTCTTATAAAAGCCTACGAACTCTTTAACATGCTATTCAAGGTATAACTTATGGAACATTCTGTTGGTACGAGGGTTGGTTCTTGATGGTGGTGCTGACTCCAGGTACTGTCTCCTCGTCCAACTGTTGTTGCGGGGTCCAACTCCAATGAAACTCGGCTACACTGCTTTTAATGTTCGTTTATTCTTTATATATCACATTCACGCATAATAATTTGGAAAGTACATTAATTAGAGTTAAATTAGAGAAAGTCATATTCACGCTATTTTCACACACACAACTGGGCGAATCGCGCGGCGCCACGCGACTAACTAACTTACTTAGGCGACGTTTTCGCATAGGCGTGGCTTCGCGCGGCGCGTGCGGCGTCGTGTAGCGGCGGGCACCGCGGCGTTCGCCGACGCGGGCACCGCGGCGGGCAGCGCGGCGGGCACCGAGGCGACGCACAGTGGGTCGAAACAGCTATATGAGGTACATAGGATTTTTTGTTACAAATTCCATTTAAAAAAAATACTTATCGAAAGACCTTGTCATTCTGATGAATAATTGTTATTAAACGTTTTTCTCTAAAACTGATAGTTTGCCCGGAAAAAAATATTTTCAGTTTTTGTTGTATATGGAATGAAACAGAAACTGCTAAAAGCTAATAATAAGCTGATGCCCGCGACTTCGTCCGCGTGGGTTTAGTTTTTAAAGTACCTCGGGAACTCTTTGATTTTCCGGGATATAAAGTCACTCTTGGGTCCTCAACTATACCCATGTAAAAAATCACGTCGATCCGTAGCTCTGTTGCGGCGTGATTGAAGGAACAACAAACACACTTTCGCATTTATAATATTAAGTATGATTAGCTAATTTTTCACTGTTTGTAATTATTAGTGTTCGCGCCATGTACCTGTCCAGAATTCCTTGTTCTATGGTCGTGGCGCTGGCAATCTTTTTAGCCGCAATGAAGTTGACAGATTCTTAGTTTTAAACTTGCCGCCGTTTTTGGGCGTGGATTTTGCAAGTTCCTTTTTTGACAGCTAACACGTACACACGAAAAATCCGGGTCGCCTCGCGCACGGTTTTGATGTTTAAGTGTCTAGATTTAGTTTATTTTACGGTTTAGTTGTGCCGTCAGGCGGTCTGGGTGTCGACCTAGCTATGGGCAGAATTGCGGACTGTTGTTTGTGACAAAAGGCGACTTCTAACAGGCGGTTATTGCTCGCCACGCTGGGTGTGAAATAGTGACTTTGACCACCTCTAGTTGGTCTTACTAGTGACGGGCCAGGTGTGCAGTGCTCCGTCAGCCCGGCGTCTCTGGCGGGCCATGGCTGGCTGCCTCCCTGCTGCTGCTAGTGGCCTGAGAGGTTCACCTTGCGCTTAGCCTCACAATACACCCACATACCACCACTGTCATGCCATCTCGGGCTGTACAAGGATTGACTGCTGCAAGGAAGGTCGGTGCAACCCTGCCATCATTAAGTCACCACTACGTTGAGAACAGATCTGACCGCGGTGAAGGGCCGCTTTGGGCAGCGACTCTGGACTCAGGTTCGGCTGATGGGCCCCTGAACCTAGTGGTCCAGGTGTTGACTCGTTGGCCAAGCCGTTGGCCTCAACAATTGGTAAGCAGAGCGCGGTTAAATTGATTCCGCGGACAGATTTGGCATTACTGTGACCTAACTTTGCCGTTCTAGGGTTAACTCATTAATTGTAAACTTATCAATTTATAACTTATTAATACACAGGCTTATTGAGTTACTAGTACATAGCCTACCTTGTCACATGTAGGCCTGTATAATGATTGCAATTATTGAGATTTTGTTTTGTTAATTTTTGTTGATTAATAATTAATAGTATCTAATTGTTGTTTGTGGCCCGTAACTGGCCAACAGTTAGATGTAGATTGTAATAAATAAACTTAATATTAATATAATTTGATAATTGTAGGTTCTTACCAAGCCAATTTGTAATTTGCAGTGCCTGGTATGAGTCTAGTGGCTTAGTACGGGTAATTAAAAACTTAATTTTTCTTTTATCTTAATTTATGTTATTGATTGACTTAACATAAATTATTGATAGCTTAATTTGTATCTTTTGGAACTTTTAACCAACAAATACTTTGTTTGTTTACTAGAACCCCTCGTGGTTAGGTAACAGAGTAGTTTGTTTGATGTATTTAAAATAAATAATTCTTGTTTCAAAGTAAATAATTCTAATTAATAAATAGTATTTAAGTAGTAATTTGTTTGTGTTTAAAGTGGGTAATTCTTGTTTGATTATTAATTTGTTTGGTTGAAGTTGAAACATAACTTGTAACAAATAACTTTGTTTTGATTTTGTTATCTAGTTGTTGTAACTACCTTTATTTAAGTTGTTTTGTACCTACCTAAGATGTCAGCCCACAAAAAATTGAGCGTGCAAATTCAATCAGAGCTGCGTTGGGCTGCTACAGCCAACGCCTTGGTAGGCCGGGTGGACCGGGCATCCGCACTGCTCCAGCGGTGCGAGCAGGTGCGGACCAGGCAGGCGGTCGTCGAAGAGGCCTTCCGAGACCTCATGGCATTGGAGCTACCTCCGGAATCGCTGGAGTCCTCAGTGCGGGACTACGAACAGTTTTTTGAGCTGACAGACGGTCTGGCGAGGCTCAAGAAGGAGGCGAGAATGAGCTCTATTCTTGAGTCTCCCACCAGACCCACCACGCAGCCTGCGTTACAGGGCAAGTTGCCAACAATAAACTTGCCCCACTTTTCTGGCAACCTGAGCGAGTGGCTAGGCTTTCTCAGCCTCTTTGATAGCCTGGTGGACACGAGAAGGGACCTGTCTCCCTGCCAGAAACTGGCCTATCTACTCTCTTCCCTGCAGGGAGAGGCTCTGGGTTTAGTTAGCCACCTAGACCTCTCCGAGGAGAGTTATACCACCGCGCGGGAACTACTGACTCGGCGGTATGCCAACGTGCGCCGGTTAGCAGACACACACGTGGCACAAATTCTAGCGCTGCCACGTGTCTATGGGGTGTCCCATTTAAGAGAATCGCTCTTAAATCCACTGATTGTAGCCTGCAACGCTCTTAAGCGTTTAGAGCTTCCCGTGGACCAGTGGTCCTTCCTTTTATTACACATTGTGTTGTCCCGCCTACCTCCCGAGTTGAAACTGCGTTTTGAGCAAAAGTATGGTGGGGACGGGGCCAGCTACCTGCCCCCCTTTTCGGACCTTTTAAAGTTCCTTGAGGAAGAGTGCCGGCAGGCTGATAACTCTGGTATTGCTGGTCCTTCAAGGACCCCAGAGCGGCCTGCCCAGCTGAGGAAGGAAAAGGGTCACACTGGCGTCCCTGGTAAAAGGGCCTCCGACCGGAGACCAATGCCCGTTTACACTGGACTTGCTGCCACTGAACCCGCCCCCTGTAACTATTGCAGGCGTCCAGGCCACCGGGTGCTTTCTTGCCCCCAGTTTCTCTCTAAGCGGATCAAGGATCGGAGGGGCATTGCAAGAGACCGCCACTGGTGCTATAGCTGTCTGGAAGCTCACATGCAACGGGACTGCCAACAGCAACGGCCATGCCCAATTTGTAGGGGTAACCACCTGGAGATTTTGTGCGCCAACAAGAATGGTGTTGGCCGCCGGGTGGAGAGTGAGGGCGCGCCCCGCACGGGCGGGGGCGCTCTTACCGATCGCTCCCCGGATTACTTGCGTCGGTCTCCTGATCAGGGCCATGAATCCCGACGCGTCCGGATTTCGACCCCGCCTATGGGGGCTTCACCCCCCCGTGAGGGGGGCGCCAACCCCCCTCGACGTTCTGATGGGGGATTTGTGGCGGCTCCGTCTACGGTTCAGTCTGCCCGCTATTCACCTCCGCTTCATGAGTGGCCACGCCTCGAACGCCGCCCACCTCGAGCGGGTCGACAGCCTTACTACGGCCTACCGACCTCAGCCCGTATGACTAGGCCCGTGCTGCCGCCACGAGATGACGCATGGGTTTACCCAAATGGAGGTCCGTCCCACTCACCTTTGGAGGTCCCCCCTGAGTCTCAATATGAGATTCCCCGGTTAGAGGACCGGTTTGATGAGGACGACCACCAATAGGTAGTTGCCGCCCTAGCCCCCACCACAGCAACTTCTCCTGAGACCTTGAATCTCCGGCAGTCCGTCTGTCAGACCATTCTTTTGCCGACTGTCTCAGTGAAGGTATTCAACCCGAAGGGTAAATTTTTAATCATTCGCGCCCTTTTAGATTCGGGTTCACAGCGCTGTATTGCTTCTTCTCGTTTGGTGGGTGAGCTAGGGCTCCCTTGGAGTCCTCGAACAGGACGGGTGATAGGTGTCGGGGGTATAGAGCCCTCGACTCCTAGCGGGGAGGCGGAATTAATGTTTGGCCCCGTTACGGGCAATCTTAGGGTCTTGGTCAAGGTGTCAGTCCTTGACAATATCTTAGGCCCCCTACCGCAGGTCCGAATAGCTGACGCTGCGGTGTCCTGTGCATCAGGCCTAAACCCAGCTGACCCCCACTGGACTGAACCCGGTCCTATGGACCTTTTGTTGGGTTCCGATGTGTTGGGCCTGGTCTTGTCAGGGGAAATTAGGGTTTTGCAGAAGGACGGCCTATGTGCCATGTCCACTATATTCGGCTCTAGCTTTTTTGGACCCGTGCTACGGTCTTCGGACCTACCGGGGCTGGACCAATTGCAAGCAGCCGGCTTGACGCTGTCGGACGTGGTCCAGCGCTTTTGGGAAGTTGAGGAGCCGCCGCATGCCGCACGAGTTGACCCTCTTGACCTTGAATGTGAGTTGTTTTATCAAAACAACACAGGCCGCCGTGTTGATGGGCGATATGTAACTCGCTTGCCCTTTCTCGCTTCTCGCCCCCCGCTTGGTCAATCGCGGGCCTTGGCGGAAAAGAGGCTCTTGTCTATGGAACGGCGCATGCGGCGCGACTCCACCTTCCGCTCCAAGTACGTTGAATTTATGCGCGAGTACGAGGGCCTGGGGCATATGTCACCATCCAATTTTTATTGGCGCGCACACGAGCACTACTTCTTACCCCACCATGCCGTCTTGAAGACCCCTGGGGGGAAGATTCGAGTGGTTTTTGACGGCTCCGCGGCCACATCCAACGGGGTGACATTGAACCAATGCTTGCACTCCGGTCCTAAGCTGATCAAGGATATCTCCGATATCCTCACGCATTTCCGCCGGCATCAAATTGTTTTCGTAGCTGACATCAAGATGATGTTTAGACAGTCGATGGTACATCGCGATGATCGGAGATACCAAATGATTCTGTGGCGCGAAAATCCTAATGAGCCAATGCGTGTCTTTGAATTGAACACCACGACCTATGGACTCAAGTCAAGCCCCTATATTGCTATCAGGACCTTGTTAGAACTAGCTAACCGGGAGCGACTGAATTACCCTCGCGCATCAGCCACCTTGGAATCGTCAGTCTATATGGACGATATTTGCACGGGAGCCTCGAGCGTTGAGGAAGCTCTGACTCTTCGCGATGAATTGATTGCAATACTGAAGTCCGGAGGTTATGAGTTGGGCAAGTGGCTGTCCAACTCCCCTCACGTCTTGAAGGATCTTCCGGGAAAGGATCAGCAGGATCCTCATATTTTTGAAAATCCCGAAAATCCCAATTTGCTGACGGTCCTTGGAATACAGTACCAGCCCGTCCAAGACGTTTTCACCTACCGGGTCAAATTAGACCCACCTCCTAAGGTCTGGACTAAGCGTTCCGTTTTGTCTACGGTTGCTCGCACCTTCGATCCCAATGGATGCATCACTCCCGTAATATTTTTGGCTAAATGTTTCCTCCAGAAGCTTTGGATTGCTGAACTCGGTTGGGACGAACCACTCCCTGGGAAGTTATTGAAGGAGTGGAACTCCCTTGTGTCTTCACTTCCTGAAGTTAACCGAATTTCCATGCCTCGACGCTTCCTACCAACAGGAAGGTGTCATGCCAGTCTCCACGGGTTTTGCGACGCCTCCGAACGAGGATACGCCGCCGTGGTATATTTGAGGACTGTCGATGTCGCCGGTGAGGTCGCGACGCATCTCGTCTTGGCAAAAAGCAAGGTGGCCCCTATTCGGTCGCGGTTAACTATCCCGAAATTAGAATTGTCTGGCGCCGCCCTTCTGGTACGCCTCTTGAACCACGTCCGCTCCTCTTTGGCATCTGCGGTCGATCTGACCGACGTTTATGCTTGGACGGACAGTGAGATTGTCCTTTGCTGGCTACGAGCCGCGCCTCACAACTTAGAGGTCTTTGTTGCGAATCGGGTCTCCCAAATTCAGAGCTCTGCAGTACCGGTGATTTGGAGACACGTACCCGGAGAACTGAACCCGGCCGATTGCGCTTCCCGCGGCTGTGAGGCCTCTTCACTGGTCCACCATAACCTTTGGTGGGATCCAAGTTGGCTATCCCAATCCGAGACGACTTGGCCTCAAAATAGGTTTTCCGCTCCCGAAGTATTGCCGGGCTTAAGAGTCGGAGTGGTTGAGGATAAACAGATCCCCGACTTGAACTTTCTTTTGAACCGTTACAGTTCCCTTGATAAACTAATTGGTGTTACCGGTTGGATTCGACGTTTTATCCATAATGGGCGGAATTCAGAAAATAAAAATTTGAGTCCTGTGCTTTCCCCTCTTGAACGCCAAGACGCCCGGAACTACTGGGTACGTGTGGTTCAGGTGGAGCATTTTTCATCCGTGATTGACACCCTAAAGAGAGGTTTAGTTTTGAAGGGCCCCCTTGCTCGCCTAAGCCCTTTTTTGGACAATAACGGAATGCTACGCGTTGGAGGACGCCTCAAGAATTCCAATCTGCCCTATGGTGCTCGCCACCCCCTTTTGCTACCTAAGGACGGCACCTTTGTCAAATTGCTAGTGACACACTACCATCTTGAAAATGCCCACGCTGGTTGTAATGCACTCTCGGCTATTTTACAGCGCGAGTTTTGGATTCTGGCAGGGAGACGCACCATCCGGAACGTCACTTTCAGATGCATTCCGTGTTACCGCTTGAAGGCTAATACTTCACAGCCGATGATGGGTGATCTGCCCTCCGACCGCGTTCTAGCCACTCGACCCTTTGCTGGGGTTGGCACTGATTTCGCTGGCCCGTTTGCCATCAAGAGCTCTAACCTCCGCAACGCCAAATCGCTCAAGGCCTACCTCTGCGTTTTTGTATGTCTCGCTACCAAGGCGGTACATTTAGAACTTGTGAGTGCCTTAAGCACTGAAGCCTTTGTAGCCACGCTAGGTAGATTTGTCTCTCGTCGAGGATTGCCTGACCGGATTCGCACTGATTGCGGCACCAATTATAAGGGCACTGATAGATATTTAAAAGATATTGTCGAATTCCTGTGTAGCAATAAGATTAGATTAAGTACAGCATTGTCCAAGATGGGGGTAACCTGGAAGTTTGACCCCCCAGCTTGCCCTCATTGGGGTGGAATATTCGAAGCCGTGGTTAAGGTGGCCAAGACTCATCTCCGGCGCGTTATAGGCGAAACTGTTTTAACCTTTGAAGAACTCGCCACCGTGTTTTGCAAAATTGAGGCTGTACTCAATTCTCGGCCACTCTGTCCCCTCTCATCTGACCCCAATGACCTGGAGGTCTTAACTCCCGGTCATTTTCTGATTGGTCAGCCCCTTAACGCTCTACCCGAATACCCCTTCAGGGACGTGAAGGTCTCACGTTTGTCCCGGTTTGAGCTGCTGCAACAGATGACTCAGAGTTTTTGGCACCGTTGGTCACTAGAGTATTTGCATCTTTTGCAGCAGCGGGTTAAGTGGGCTGACAAATCTGATCCACCCAAAGTTGGTGACCTAGTGCTGATTAAGGAACCTAATTTGTTGCCTTTATACTGGCGCCGTGGGCGCATTCTTAAGCTGATCTACGGGTCTGATGGGGTTCCCAGGGTTGCCGAGGTAATGGTCGGAGACTCTGTCTTGCAGCGAGCCGTTTGCTCCTTATCACGTTTACCCATTTACTAGTAAGTGGACGTAAATCCTTACGACCACAGGCGGGGGGGTTGTTCGCGCCATGTACCTGTCCAGAATTCCTTGTTCTATGGTCGTGGCGCTGGCAATCTTTTTAGCCGCAATGAAGTTGACAGATTCTTAGTTTTAAACTTGCCGCCGTTTTTGGGCGTGTATTTTGCAAGTTCCTTTTTTGACAGCTAACACGTACACACGAAAAATCCGGGTCGCCTCGCGCACGGTTTTGCTGTTTAAGTGTCTAGATTTAGTTTATTTTACGGTTTAGTTGTGCCGTCAGGCGGTCTGGGTGTCGACCTAGCTATGGGCAGAATTGCGGACTGTTGTTTGTGACAAAAGGCGACTTCTAAAAGGCGGTTATTGCTCGCCACGCTGGGTGTGAAATAGTGACTTTGACCACCTCTAGTTGGTCTTACTAGTGACGGGCCAGGTGTGCAGTGCTCCGTCAGCCCGGCGTCTCCGGCGGGCCATGGCTGGCTGCCTGCCTGCTGCTGCTAGTGGCCTGAGAGGTTCACCTTGCGCTTAGCCTCACAATACACCCACATACCACCACTGTCATGCCATCTCGGGCCGTACAAGGATTGACTGCTGCAAGGAAGGTCGGTGCAACCCTGCCATCATTAAGTCACCACTACGTTGAGAACAGATCTGACCGCGGTGAAGGGCCGCTTTGGGCAGCGACTCTGGACTCAGGTTCGGCTGATGGGCCCCTGAACCTAGTGGTCCAGGTGTTGACTCGTTGGCCAAGCCGTTGGCCTCAACAATTAGTTTCCAACAACAAAGACAGTTTAGCTAAGGAGATACATTAGATACATAATAAAATGAATTGTTAAAAAGAAATAAATAAAGCTATATTTTGAATGTTTTATTTTTGTAGATCCTTTGTTTGAATTCACGTTATTTTAATATAATTTACAGATTTAATCTATGAAATATCCTTTTTTAAGTGCTTAACTTATAAGTTTCTCTTCGATGAACTAGTGATTTAAAGTTAATTTCAATATTTATTCATAGAATTTTCATGCAGCACATTATTTTGGTCAAATATTTGATAATCCACGACATTATAAAATCAATAAAAATCTTTTTTTTTTTAAATTTCGGTTTCTAATAACTTTTAAACGGGCAAGTTTGGGTGCAAGCTGATAACATAGAGTTATAGCCAATAAGCCAAAGAATAAGAATAAAGTAGTTTTAAAGCAAGACCTTTCAAGACTTGGCCAAATTTTAGCAGTTTCTGTTTCATTCCATACAACAAAAACTGAAATTTATTTTTTTCCGGGCAAACTATCAGTTTTAGAGAAAAACGTTTAATAACAATTAACACAAGGTCTTTCGATAAGTATTTTTTTAAATGGAATTTGTAACAAAAAATCCTATGTCCTATAGCTGTTTCGACCCACTGTACGTCGCCGCGGTGCCCGCCGCGCTGCCCGCGTCGGCGCGCGCCGCGTGAGACGCCGCGTGCTCCGCCGCGTTCAACGCCGACGCCTCTCTGTAAACGCTCTCATACTTCGCCATATGTTTGAGCTTCACGCGCGACTCGACGCCGCACGCGCCGCGCGACGCCACGCCTATGCGCGGCGCGGCGCGGCGCGTGCGGCGTCGAGTCGCGTGAGCGGTCGCGCGATATGGCCAAGGTATGAGGGCGAGCGAGAGCGAGCGAGCGACGCGCCGCGCGACGCGCAACGCCACGCCTATGCGAAAACGTCGCCTTAGGCATCGCTCGCAGGCGACGTGTAACGCTGACGTGAGCATTCCAGTTCCCCACAATTCCAAGGAGTTTGCAAAGCATAGGCGTAAGATGCTCTACTACCCGTACGAAGCCGGGGCGGGTCGCTAGTTAAGAATAATTCAGATATGTAGATCTACCGCTATCATGGTACTATTTTATAGTTACTTACATAATACTAATTTTTTATACCTTAATTCTATCATTCGTATTTTCCAAGCGATCTAATTTCCCCTCTTCTCAAAGACACTCGAGTTGCCTAATAATACTCCATCTAAAGTGGCTTAAGTAGAGCTCAATTGGAGTCACACGTCTAAACGAAATAAAAGATCGCGCTCAAACATCTTGGAAAAAGGGTATTTTTCGTGTAAATTCAATAAAGATTCGTAACGAGAAAATTTCCGCGAAAAAATATACCTACTGTTAACAAAGTTACCAGTTCACCATGATGTCAAGTAAATATCAAGAGTCACCGATCGTTCCGATCGTTATGTATTACTATAAATAATTACATTGCCGAATTTTACCTTGAGAAAGAGAGAAAGGGAAATAAAATAGAAAAAGAATACATGGACAAATGTAAATTGTTATGTTATGTTATGTATGTTAAATTATAAATATTTTTTATAAAACCGACTTCAAACGCCCGCGCCACCACAAAGAATATAATTTATTGTTGAACTTTTTTTAAACCGCTCGTCCGATTTCTACAAAATTTGAATGGGACCACTTGGGGAAGTATACCCTTAGAAAAAAAAAATTCAAATCGATTCAGGTGTCTTCGAGTAATCGGTGAACATACGTAAAAAAAAAGATTCTGACGAATTGAGTACCTCCTCCTTTTTTGAAGTCGGTTAAAAAGTAAATCTAAAGAACAAAAGAAAATTAAACCTAATAGGTAACAAGTTTTCACAGAAGAAATTTACATGAACATAAGATACTAACATAGATCAAGGATAGGTAGTGGCTAACTACGCTGTAGAATAGAAGCGACTACCTATCCTTAATCTATGGATATTAGATATTTTCAAATAAACTTTTACAAAATGTTTTTGATTCTTCTTGGTTCTTCAAGTCAAAGGAGCACCGGTTCAGAATGCCGCTCCAACTGAGAAGAACCAGCAAGAAACTCAGCGGTTGCTTTTTCTTTCCGCGGAGTGTTCTTCTTGGTTCACACGTTTTATTATCTCTACCCTGAATTTGTCTGCTCTGCTGAAAGCAAACAGTTACTGTACAACTAAAAAGTTTCATACCAAGTTCTTTATCAATAAGTTATCAATCGATAGACGTCCGCTGCTGGACATATTTTTTCCATTGCATAGACTTCCACATGTCTCGGTCTTGTGTCGCTTGTATTCAGCGTCATGCAGTGAGTCGTCTGAACCCTTCAGTCCACTTAATCAACCAAATTGCATGAAAGCAATTTGGCTTTGCCAGCTTTTTTTGGAATAAAGGTATCACAAAAATAATGTCTACGAGTTCAAACACCTTTGAAGGTTCAAATGAGTTTGTTATACTTTATTGTATTCATTACTTATTTTATCGTTCATGAACAAAGATAAATTGTATTAAAATAGACTGTATTTTAATACAATTTATCTTTGTTCATGAACGATAAAATAAGTAATGAATACAATAAAGTACCTACTCATTTAAAAGGATTCGGGACTGAAAAGAATCCTTAGTTATTAGAAAACCTTTTAATCATCACGGCTGTGATACTTGGTACAAAATTTAATTATACTCGCAAACTATCAATTTCAAAAGAGTTTACACTCATTAAGAAAGTTCACAGGGTTTCATCGGCACGGTCTGTCAAAATTCTTTTGTCTCGGTATTTATTTACAAAAATAATTGATGAAAATTAAATTTATTTTATGTGGCCCCTACAATAAAAGACGATGGAAGATTTAACTGATTATAGAAAACTATGGCATTGTGATTTTATTTATAATATTATTAAGGTCTTGACCCTTTCCTTGACCACAATATCGCATAATGTGGTCAAAGAAAGATGAGCTGGCCACCTCTCAGAGAAGAGTTACAGGCCACTACGCCGCGCTTGCCCAATGCAAATTGGCAGACTTTTCACACACCTTTGAGAACATTATGGAGTACTCTTAGGCGCCATCTCACCGAGCGAAAGTTTCGCGGCGATAGTCTCGCCATGCCACTAAATTCGATACAAACTCTATGGGCCTATCTCCACAGGGCGATACTATCGCGGTGATACGATCCCTTATTATCTGACGATAGTAGAAAGGACTCGTTGCGATTCCCTCGCCCGTGGAGATGGCGCCTTAGGCGTGCAGGTTTTCTCAAGATGTTCTTTTTCACAGTTAAAGCATGTGATATTTCACGCTTAATCGCACATAATTTAGATAAGTGAGAGAAACGCGCCCGGGACCAAATCCGCGACCCCCCCGAATAGGAGACCGCAGTACTAACCACTAGGCTATCACTGTACCTAATAAAAACAATAGGTGAAAGAAATTCGAAATCATTAGCGTATTTGATGGATCTGTTCATCCCCTAAAGTAATCAATTCAACCAGTTTCGTGTAACGAACGAGAGTCAACAAAAGTACCTACAGTATATTAGCTGATGCCTGTGACTTCGTCCGCGCTTCCCGCGGGAATGGGTATGACAATGTTCACCGGGGGGGGTTGGGGTTCAGTTTTGACCGTTACGTTATTGAGGATCTAAATTACCTGGAATCGTTGGGTAAAATTAGCCCACAGTTTCTATTAGCGTGCTTAGCTCGGTACTGTTAGTTCGCTGAATGAACTAAAGTATGAAAGATGTTGGAGCTACATGTAGCCCTAACTCATGAGTTGAGGTTAGTTAACGGCGTGACTTGCTCTTTAAGGTGTACACGGCATGGGCGTCGCCAGGGGGGGGGGGTTAGGGGCAGCTGCCCCCCCCCCCCCCTAGACATTTGAAAATATAGTACTAGTAACTCTTGCGACTAGCGACGCTCTTGGTACACGGGCATAATATCCTCAATAGCCCCACTGTTCAAAGTGCGAACTGAAAATTGCCATATTATGCACTTCTTATAAATAATAATAATTACTTAAGTTCTACTGAAGCAGGGACAGCCTAGTGATTACGACTGTGATCTCCTATTCGGGGGGTCACAGGTTCGATGCTGTACGCCCCTCTGACGTTTCGGAGTCACGTGCGTTTAAGCACAGTAGAATTATGTAACTTAAGCGATTAAATATCACTTGCGTCAACGGTATAGGAAAACATCGTGAGGAAACCTGCACATCTGAGAGTTCTCTATAATGTTCTCGAAGGTGTGCGAAGTCCACCAATTCGCATTGTGCCAGCGTGGTGGATTATGACCTATAACCCTTCTCTGAGAGGAGACCTGCGCTCAGTAGTGAGCCATTGACGGGTTGCTGATGAATGAATGAAGTTCAACTGGGCTAGCATTCTTTACAAAAACAAACACATACTACATTTAGCGCAATAGTTTCGCGGATTATAGCAGAATAAGCTTGTATTTCCTTGTGTATTCTCCTCGTAAGCCTTTTAATTCTGAAAGCCTTATTTTCGCCAATATTTATGACGGTTATGTTTCGCTGCAGCACGTCACATAACCGTCTCTATTAGTGGAAGAGGGCATTGTAATAGCTGTTTTTTGTCAAAACTACAATCCGAGTTAATGCGATGAAAAAGTAATCATCTTATTATAAAAAATGCGAAAATGTGTTTGTTGATTTGTCCTTCAATCATGCTGCAACATATCTACGTACTGTCATTAAGTTATGTTAACAACGCAATCTTGCTAGATATCACTTGTATCTAAGTAGCCCTTAGTTAACCCATGCCGACTGAAAACTATAGAAAATCCTTACCGTATCAGAAAATGTTACCTGAAGCTTTGAAAACAAGGGTGTGCGTTCAAAGACAAGTCAATTCCAGAGTTCATTATTGAAAGCTATTAAGTGCCCGCGACTTCGTCCGCTTAGTTACGTTTTAAAAATTCTCGCTGGAAACCTCTGTTTTTCCGGGATAAAAGGTATCCTATGTCACTTTCCACATTGTCACCTCAACTATCCCAATACAAAAAAATCACATCAATCCATTGCTCCGTTGCTGCATGATTGAAGGACAAACCAACAAAAAAACACATCTTAGCATTTGTAATATTAGTAGGGTTTAAACAAAGGAACAACGCCCATGATGAGCATCACTGTTAAGGGTTTATTTACACTATCAACAATTTTCGCAATGTATCATGGAAATACGAGTTTGCAAAAGTGGAATTAAAATATTGAAAAATGCTTAAGCCGTGTGCCAAGAGTTCATAGCTAGCTGACTGTGACCGTAGACACAAGCGGTAGCGATAATAATTGCATCAAAACACTTTCATATTATAATTATAATTAACTGTATTTTTATATCTAGATACACTCGAAAAACAAACAGCACGCCTAGGAATGGTTGCGCAAGACGAGCGCGAAATGCAAAATCTTTTTTTTTTCACTGCATATGCGACGAGATATTCTCATGGAAGGCATGTTATCTATCCAACTAGTTTTTGAAGCCTCCATAGGCCAAACGGTTAAGGTGCGGACTGGAAACTGAATGGTCACGGGTTCGATTCCCACCCTTTGCACTATTGTCGTACCCACTCCAATAAAAGCTTTCCGCTTATTTGGTGGGTAGAGGAGAATATAAGAAAAGTTCCGTTTGCTTTGCAATACTCTTTAAAAAAAATTAAAAGGTCGAAACTAAATTAATGTAAAAGTGCAGTTTTTGTTTATTGGTTTGTGCTTCAATCGAGCAGTAACGGATCGAAGTGGTTTTGGCATTGGTAGTCAGCTAAGTATACGCATGCGAAAAATCATTTCAGACTTGAAGGGAGGCCGCTTATTCCGGAAAAACAGAGGATTACCGTGGGCGTGAAAAAAGCATTTTGATGTATGTTTCGATGGTTTTATCTTCCGTCGTGTATTACGTGAGTTTCCATTGAATTAGTAGTACTATGACTATATAGCACAAGCAATATCCAGGGTCGGGATTCTAGGCCCTACTTTTAACTTGGTTATAAACAAATACAAGAAATGTCATCGTCGTAATGTAACTCTTCTTGTAATAAAATAAATCCTATGAAAAAGTTTACATTGCCTCTCTCCATACGTCTCCATTCGTTTTGGCGAAGACAAGACGTCTAGGACTGAGACAGAAATATATTAATCCGCTCTCTTGAGCACGGGATGCGCGGCTTAAGACTCTCCCACTTCCCGTCTACCCAGATTAAAATACAAATTTACTCATTGAAAACGTTTTACAGCGAGATTACCTCCGTATTTATTTCTACCTGTGTATTCTTATCTAACGGGCCTAAGTTGCTTTAGGAATTTATTTGATTCGTATTCTTTTGTTTTGTGTAAAAGGTTTTCCAAGTGAAAAACTGTTTTGGGCTTATCCGTTTTAATAATAACTAAGATGTAACTTAACACGGAGAAACGCTCCGGGAAATTTTGTAATGTTTTCTTTATTTTACTCAGATTTCCGGAAAATAATATAAAGTAGCTTTAAGGTTACACGAGAGATCACCTTAATTTTACGCAAATCTTTAAACCCATGGGTTTAAAAATAACCTGAAAAAATCATATTTATTACGGAAATCTGATAATATACATTCACAGACATTGGTTTCAAGAGACGTGTCTACACATTGAGTTTAATCGGTTAATATTACAACGAGAGTCAAACTTTGTTTGTATGGGCTCTCAGACTCCATCTTGTCGCTGTTATGCATTATGGATTCTGGGAATTATAAAAACGGGAACAAAATCCTAGAAGCTATTAAAGCTAAATGGATTATTTCAAAGTTTGCAGTGCAATAAAAAGCTCGTTGGATAGCTCCAACTTGGACCAGGTTCAAATGCTGCGGGCCTCCACTATCAAGGCCATTACTTAAACAGTTTAAACAACGGATAAAGTGTTCTGTGGATCGTGTATAAAAATGACAGCTTAAGCGTAAAAGAGGCGCGGCTATGCGAAAATGTACGAGTACAGCTGAGACACAAGCTACAAAATATTTTTCATCATACCTATTCGAAAAACGAATATTGGATTCAGAGGATAGCGGGAGCAAAATTTAACTTTAACCCCATGGGACTTTTCATTTCTCTCTTCTGATTGGTCAGCGTTCGTGCGATATTATGTGTCGAAATTCAAATATGTTTGAGAAGCTGTTGTCTTCGATAAGTCACGTGATCAATTTGTCAATCGAATATACGCCCATACTGAATCCAACATAAATAATAATTTATTTGTGTTTTATATAACTTTCAATATACAATGTCTATACATAGTTGTTACTTCTAGCTTGATACTCCTAGCTTTTTCTCATAGGTAATGATGAAAAATACTGTGTATCATTCGGGGCCAAAATATTTTGTTCTCGGGCGGCGTATATTGAATTCCTCGCTACGCTCAGGATTCTACTTTAGAATCCCTCGCTGCGCTCGGGATTCTACTATAGAATCCTTCGCTTCGCTCTGAATTCAAAATAACGCCCTCGGGGAACAAAAAATTTCTTTGGCCCCATATAACACAAATAACTATTGTCTCTTTCGGCGTATTGTTACATAATTTGTTATAGCGATTATTTTTTTGAATTGGTGGTAGACAGAACAGTTTATTTTTCATTATTTTTGAAGACTTTTACTGTATCCAATTTAGTTCGTATACTTACCTAATCCATTTTTTTTGTCAGCAGAAAAGCTGAAATACGTATTAAATATTTTTCAAAATCAAAATAAATGGTACCAAGTTGATAAGCTTGGTTTGATAGATCCTTGTCGTCGCCAAATCATACTCACTCTCATAGACGCAGTAAGTAGAAAAGTAGTGTATGATGATTGATGACAACGCCATGATGTGTTTTATTGATTGCAAACAAATTATTTTCAGCTTCCTCATAAACAATAAACAAAAAATTACGTTGTTTATAAAAACCAAAATATAAACATTTTGCGTGCGGAACTTAAGTTACAGATGTCAGCTTTTGAGACCGTAAAGAACGGGTATTTTCGTCTCATTCGTTCACCCGTCCCTAAATCTATTACATACTTTAATCTACGATCTAAACAGATAAACATGAAAGTACGCTAACGAGTTTCAAAGTCGATAAAATATGTAGGTAGTTTTAAAAATAGCTTTCGACGATTTATGTCACAGCCGATGCCCGATAGGTTGTATATTGTCTGCGTCGAAGAACCGAATAAATCGTATAAGTTTCGAGAGTTTCGTGCTTTTATTTTCAACTTGAATGTCGATTTTTCATGTTTTAGACTGTTATTGGTTTTATTTGGTAATCTATGTCGAGAGATCATTATAATTTTCATTATATTAAATCCTTCACCTCAATCTAATATATAAAATCATGATGTCACAATGTTAGTTACCTTACGCCTCCGAAACGGGTGGACCGATTTTTATGATGATTTTTGTGTGCATATCGGGTAGGTCTGAGAATCGGCCAACATCTATTTTTCATACCCTTAAATGATAAGGGTAACCAACCACTAAATATTTTTGTTGGCGGTACGTAGTTCGTTGGGTCAGCTAGTAGCTCAATAAATTAATATTCTGCTATATTTTATCGAAATCGGTTCAGTGATTTAGGCGTGATACAGACAGAGATAACCTAATCTCGCATGAATGTTTTAAGTATCATATAGATTGCGAAACAGCGAATAAATTAAATGCACCCAAGTTAATTACCGCTGTAGCATCCATGTCTCATTATGCCGTGGATTTAATTAAATTCAAGAGATAAATTTCCATCCAACACAGTTTAAAATCTAATGGTGGTAAAGCGCAAGTGCTCTAGCATCTTGAGGTAACATGTCAGCTAGAATTTAAATCAACTCACCGTCATGTAATTAAAACGAAAGATTAAGTTATGACTAACATACCTAAACATTAAACTAGCTGGACCAATGACATCAAACATGTCGCAGGGAGCCGCTAGATACAGCCACAGCAAGACTGAGGCCTATGGAAGGTCATGCAAGAAACCAATAATATCCAACATTTTCCCACGAAACGCTTGGTTCAACGTTTCTGAAACGAACCGCTGAGAAACGAACCGCTAAGAAACGAACCGCTTAGAAACGAACTCTCTTCCGGCGACCGGCGTCCGTGTTTCCTACCACGTATAACTTGAGCAAGTAAGGCAAGCGCGATCAAACCTAGACCTCATCAGTGATTTCAATCATTGATTGTCGTCAATAATCAAATTATCCTTAAGATAAAGATAGATAAGATAAAGAGGTTTATTTTTCCAAATTAAAACTTAAGCTTAAGATTACACTATTAACATTATAAATAATAAATTATGTTGTATAAGTTGTTTACATTTACGAAAACTTTGTGCACCTGCTTTGAGTAAATAAAGAATTTCTATTTCTATTTCTGAACTATTTGAAACTGTTGCAACCTTACTAATGTTATAGTAAATGCCAAAGTGTGTTTATTTGTTGTTTTGTCCTTCAATCACGCCGCAATGGAATAATGAATCGACATGATTTTTTGCATGGGTTCGGTTGAGAACCTAGAGAGTAACAAAGGCTAATTTTCATCCCGGAAAAACAGGGTTCCCGAGGGATTTTAAAAGCGAATTCCAGGCGGATGAAATCGCGGGCATTAGCTTGTCCTGCAATGTATAAAAATATTATATTTCTTAACAAGCTACTTTTTTACAATTTTAGACTAGATGCGCCCAAAGATCTTTTATAGAAAAGTTTTATTGAATCTATTTTCGTATAAAATTATAAATCATTTTCACTATCAATTTCCCAACGTCTCATCATCGTCGCGTCAGTTATTATGAGTAACGATCTCGCCATAGAAAACGGTAACAAAGGCGCATTTACTGTAGACAATATGAATCAAGGTCGAATTTAATTTGTATTAAAGATGATCCGCGGGCCTACAAATAAATATAGAAAGCGCAAGTATTCATTAATAACCCAAATCAAGATCTACAGAGTGAAGATCAAAAATTTTATTCAGATATTTTTTTAGAGTTTACTCAATACGTGGATTCATTTTAATTATAATTATGTAGATACGCTTTTCTACATTTATCTGGATTAAGGTTTCGATATTTAGGGAGAGGGCACACTGGCTACTTTTGGCTGCAGAGATCGCGCGTTTTTATGGCCTCTTGCGTCTGCTGCGCGATTCGCGCGTTTTTTATGGCCTTTCGCGTCTACTGCGTGATTCGCGGGTTTTTATGACCTTTTGCGACTGCATCGCGTTTTCGCGGCTCAAACGCGTTCGCGTTTTTATGGCCTTTTTGTTCGATCGCGGAATCGCGCAGCAGACGCAGTAGGCCATAAAAACGCTAATGGCAATAAAAACGCCTCGATCGCTGCCGCTATAAATCGCAGTTTGCTATCTCCCTTAATCTATACATTTTGGATTAGAAAAGTTAATAATGCGATTGCAAGTATAAGCGACAGTGCAATTTAAATGATAGTACTGTAAACAACGTCCCGGGTCGGTCAATGGATAGGTAGATAGACCGACAGGAGGTCTTAACTTGGCCTTTATATTTTTAAAAGTCGAAACCATATTCTTACTTTTTAACCCCCGAAATATCTGTGAGTCAGTCTGTTCCCTCGTAGCCTTCCCAACGGACCGATTTTGATGCGGTTTTTTCTTTTTGAAAGCTAACGTAATCGAGATGGATTTTAGCTGTATTTTATGATGATCTGCTCAGAAATTTGAAAATCTACTTGATTAAAGGGTCTAACAAGCTTTCACTGGTGTGATTGATTTGAAGTTTGGTGTACTGTTACTTCGGATTATTTCCAAGGTATAAGTAACCTCAAGCTCTAAGCAACATCAAGTAGTCTGCGGCATACCCAACTCCTCAGCAACTTATAGCAGATATAGTATGTTTGGGCTCATTGGAATGGTATCAATGAGTAGGTGGTAGATAGATGATGATCGAGGATCTAGGATCAAGGAGAAAGATCTGATAATGGAGCTGAAAACTCGGTAACAGGATGTCAAGTAGGTATACCTATATCGTACATAGTCCGGTCATAGAGTCAAAAGTCGGGGGTGTTTTAAGTTTTCAATTTACATTTGTTTGTTATAATCAATTAATAACTGGTAGAAGACATGACACTTAGAAATGACAATAAGGAGCAACCCACAGAGAGGGACTGTAGCAACTACTCATGTCTCTTTAAACTGTACACCTTTAATTAAATTCAAGAGATAAATTTCCATCTAACGCGGTGTAAGGTTTAATGTTGGCGTGCAAGGTATAATTATCTACTCGGCCATCTTGAGATAATGTGTGTTCCAGAATTTGTACAAGCCCCAGTTTAATTACACGTGATTAGATGTTACTTAGGAACAATCGACTTGGCATTCAGCGACCCAATGAGAGTGTAGGTAATAACTTATTACATTGTAATTAATAGTTTTAATATTTTTGATTTTCCGAAAAAAAATAGCCTTCAGTTCGGTACTTGTTCAGTTTTCGCCGGTGAACGGAAATAATAGTGTACTAAGTACTTGTGTAATTTTTTATTCGTGTCATAATCAAAACTGGGTCGAAATATCGACATCCCTCCACAAATTAAGTTGATATGGTATGGAGCTGTTGTTTTTTATAAATTTGGCTGATTGCCAGTTTGTTTCTCTAACATTTTCTGTATTTACATCGACAAAAAGTTACAGCCCATGTCTGCTTCCGGAATGCAAGCAAGCTTTGAGCCTTTCGTCTACCTTGGGTCAGTAGTAGTAGCCTCAATAGCCCACTAAAAACTGAAAGGTAAATCAAAAATGAATAGGCATCTTCTAGGCAAGCGCGCTCACCACGGTCACCATGGTGAGATAGCAGTCGAGGTTGACGGTTCGATCCCCACTGTTGTCGTACCCACTCTTAACACAAACTGTCCGCTTATTTGGAGGGGAGAGGATAACATTTATAGTCAAGTTCAGCGTGGCTAATATTCTTAAACTAAAAAATAGTAAGGCTGTGAACGTACGGACAGATTCTTGCCTACAAATAAATTTGGAAAGAGCATTATAATCCTGGTATTAAAACATCTTTACGGTTGAAATAAAATAATCTATCTAAAACACAATGTACCTAGTACAGATTAAAGATCAAAAATTATAATGTTTTATTTTTATTTTTTTTAGCACTAGTTTGATATTAGTGCTTTGAGTAGATGAAGATTCAGACATAAATCAATTCAGTTTTCACAGAACAGATGCAAAACTAAAATATTTTTAAAACGCTTAGCTACTAACTTACTTAAATTAGTTTAGCATCAGACAAAAATAATAACTCTCGTAAATATTATGCTGAGGGTTACTTTAAAAAACCGATAAAATACTCTTTAGAATTTTAACAGCGAAAAACTTTTACATTAAGCCGAAAGTGAAAATAAATTCAAGATGGCTTCAAATTGAGGCCGCTCGCGACGTCCCTACATAAAGATTGCTTGACACTCATTCTGTTTTTGCATAATTCATTCCGACCTCCCACGCCTATTCAATCTCGGATCTTGTCTCGAGAGTGTGCTGCAATTAACCTAAGCGTCTACCGTTACAAAAAATATGTTTATAATCTCGCCCCACATCTAAAGCTCCGTCTAAACATGAAGAAAGTATAACAACGAACACAAAAAAAGTTTAAAAACTTAACCCGACTAAGGAATATTGGATGTACCTTCCGCCATATTGATTTTACTGGTTTAAAATGTAGTTTAATAGGGTAAGCGATACAGTGATTGGCCGTTTAAGGTGAACATTGACTTTAAACATTTATCCCGTCGAATTAAGGCTCAAAGCCGAATAACATTTGTTCTCAAATTGTTGAGTATGAATCTGAGAATCCAAATAAAGCACAAGTGTGATCGTTTTGCATCTCTTTATTAACTTTAACGGAATAAACTTAAAAATGAAGCCAAAAGTACGATCATTGGCCTTTGAGCATAGCGAATGCCATACCAAAAGTATAATGATTACCATGTTAATCATTATACGTTTGTATATATTAGCACTGCTAATCTATATAATGTGTTATGCCAATCAATAGTGAAATTTATTAGAATCACACTAAAATATGCGATAGTGGTGTCCTATAATAAACAGCTGTTTATAAATGATATGTCATCACTTTTAAATAACTTGCATCACTTTGATAACGTTATAATAGCAGGGGATGTGAACATAGACCTAAAAGTATCATCAATTTTGAGAGATAAGTACCTAAACCTGATGGCGGAGCAGGGCCTGAAGTGTGGTATCTCTGATTATACACGCATTGAAAAGAGATTAAATATAACAACACAATCTTGCATTGATCACATATTCGTTCGCTCCCACACAACAGACCCTTGCACGGCCGCGGTCGATACTGTACTAGCGGGTCATCGCCTTATCGCGATTGCACTGTGCAGCATGCATGAATCAAAAATGTTGAACTATAATGCAAGTAAACTAATACCTACCTATGACCCTGTAATATTACGCGAGGAATTATGTACTGCGAACTGGTCGCAATTGGATGGTATGCAATCACCACAGCAAATGTATACTTGCGTTAAAGATATATTTAACAATGCCTATTCAAAAGCAACAAAAATCATCACAAAAAACTCGAAATATTATCGCCAAGCACCATGGATTAACAAAAAACTAATTAATTTGAGTAATAAACGAGATGAACTGTTTCATAAATGGAAGAAGAACCAGAATAATGTTCTTTTAAGATTACAGTACAATAGAAAAAGAAATTTGGTAAATAAAGTAACTGAATATTATAGAAATTCATATTATAAAAATAAAATAATCAAAAATTTTGCTAACTCAAGAAAATTATGGCAAATTTTAAATGACATTGCTGGTAGAATTGTAAAATCAATTGATGAGGTAGTTTTAAATGCTTTTAAATCACAAAATCTTCTACCAAAGCAAATTGCCGATAATTTTGCGACCAACTTTGACACTGCTGTAAAAAACATATTGCCGAATTGCAATCAAAATCTTTTTAACTATTATTCAAACAATTTACCTATTAGTGAACCTAGCTGTAGCATGTATTTTAACAAAGCAACTCCAGATGACATCTTTAAATTAATAAATAAGTTGAATATAGAAAAAGCCCCTGGGTTTGATTGTATTAGAATGCGGGACATTAAGGCCATTGCTAACAGAGTTTCGGAACCATTAGCTAAATTTATTAACACCTGTATCAGAGCAGAGTCGTATCCTGACGAACTTAAAATGGGCTGCGTTAGACCGGTGCACAAGCGAGGGAAGTTTGACGATTTGTGTAACTATAGACCAATTACTTTGACATCTTCAATAGATAAAATAGCAGAAAAATATATTTGTAATCAAATTCATACATTTTATCAGAAAAACAATATTCTCAGTCCCAATCAATTCGGATTTCGACCAGGTAAAAACACAACAATGCTACTGTCAGATTTCACGGACACAGTTAATTCTTGGATGAACGAAAACAACATATTCTGGCTCTTTTTATTGATTTTTCTCGTGCTTTCGATACATTGGATCATTATAAGCTAATTAAAAGGTTAGATGATTCAGGAATTCGTGGACCGCTCTTAAATTGGTGTAAAGATTATCTGACGAACAGAAGTTATTGCGTAAGAATCTGCAACAGCTACAGTTCACCAGTTACAGTAACTGAAGGCACAGCTCAAGGTTCCGTACTTGGGCCATTGCATTTTATAGCTTACGTCAATGACATGCATAAAGTTTTTAGACATTGTGCCTCCTATCAATATACTTGTGCAATATAATATTTGTCAGACAAAACATTGTGAATAACAAAAAAAAGGGTGAATTACGAGATAGGCAGGTTAGAGATCCAAATAGGCTCGTGATTCCTCGACTGCGCCTCAAGAGGGTCCGAAAGACATTTGTGGGAATGGGCGTGACGTTCTATAATAAAATTCCACAATCGATCTTGGACTTGCCTTTACACAAGTTTAAGAATTCGATTAAAACTACGCTCATGAAAAAAGCATATTATACGATTGAAGACTATATAAATGACAAAAAAGCGTGGATGTAATTCGTTCCAGCGAGTCATGAGACAGTAGGTAATGATTAACCTGTATAATTGTATATCAAAATAATTCTATTCTATTCAGAGTTTCCACTTTATTTGTGTACAAGTCATATTTTAAAATGAGTATTTGATTTGAATATTAGTTTCAATTCGATGCCTTAAGATGGGTAGCCTAAGTATGTCACACTCTCTTTAACATTTCTGTGGTGGTGTCGTGTGATGCGGGTTGTTGCGTTCCCTAAAATATGGTTGAGCGAAGCAATGGCTGGGTCATGCGTCATGCTCGTGAACGGGTGCCACCAGCGGCAATGGGGCTACTTTCTGTCTGCCCGTCTTGACATGTGTTGAATTATAATTAGAAATAATTACGTATGCTTTTGTGGACCTTTCCCTCATTGTGGAAACTCTGCATACATAGAATATCTGTTAAGTATATTGTAAAAGTATTTTGAAAAGAGCAACTGCCGAGTTTCTTGCTGGTTCTTCTCGGCAGGAACGGCATTCCGAACCAGTGGTAGACTCATTGACGATTCAAAAGTACTTGTAAAAGTTTATTTGAATAAAAAACATTTCTATTCTATTCTATTCTATCAGTATGCGGATGATACTTGCATGCTGGTTGCACATAAAGATGTCAATACTGCTTTGTTACTGCTACAGGAGGATTTCGATAATTTAAATAAATGGTGTCACGATAGTGGTTTGATCTTAAATTCCCAAAAGACTAAATTAGTCCACATTCATTCACCAAATTTAAAGTCAAACAGTATATTAAAACATAAAATAATTGCACATGATCATAATTGCTTGCATCAGCCGCAATTCAATTGCTTATATTCAACTATTGAAGTCGTTAAATCGCATAAATATCTTGGGTTAACAATAGATCATAGGTTCAACTGGCACGAGCACATTAAAAATGTTTGTGACAAGCTTAGAGCTTTTTTGGCAAATATGTCTATTATTAGGAAGCGTTTAAATTATAAAGTCAAACTTATGCTTTACAATGCACTTGCAGACTCGATAATAACTCGATAGTCTTAGCAGCTATGGTCGAACAGACAAATCATATCTTCAGCATATTTATCGATTACAATGTAGAATTTTAAAATCCATTGTACCTTTAAATATTAAAATTATAGCTAAAACGGATGAAAAATATCTATTTAAGCATTGCAAAGTAATACCCATTCATGACAAGGTCCAATATCAGCTGCTAAAGGAGCAATTTTTTAATTTAAATATACAACATATTATTCCAATTAAATGTGACACACGTAGAGTAAATAATAAAACTTTACTTACTATTAGATCTAAAAATAAATATGGTAAACGCACCACTGCATACATAGTCCCTCGTCTAATAAACAATTTAGATAGTAAAGTAAGATTACAATTCACTGAAAATAATTTAAAACGTAAACTAAAATCATATTTTTTGGATAAGTTGGTTTGTTAATGTTAGTATAGGTATTTGTGTTTAACAGAATCGGTTTATAGCTCACAATTTAAACCTCAGTGGTTTTTCGTGTGCTAATAAGAACATTTTGTATATTCCTCTTATTTGATAATAATAATAAAAAAAAAAAAAAAAAAAAAAAAAAAGGTATAGGATATTTTGTATCTATTAAGCCCTAAGTAGATAAATTAGTAGGTAGGTACAATAAAAAAATAACTTAAAGGTAATGATATAAAATATATTTCCTAACTAAGTAGGTATGATGTTACTAAGAGGTACTTATCCGCATTAAAGACATGGAGTTGCAGTAAAATCGCAAGTAACATATCCGTAATAATATTATATATACGAAGGTGTGTTTGTATGTTGGTTTGTTCTTAAATCACGCTGCAACAAAGCTACGGAACATCGTGATTTTTTACATGGTATAGTTGAGGTCCTCGAAAGTGACATAGGCTACTATGCATATATCTCGGAAAATCAAAGAGCTCCCGCGGGATTTTCAAAACAAAATCCACGCGAATGAAGTCGTGGAAATAAACTAGGTATTTATTATGTAACAAAAATTGGCCAAGTGCGAGTCGGGTCTCGCTCTTTTAGGGTTCCGTTAAAAAAAAATTAAATTAAAATATTTTCATGTACCTATGGAAATATTTTAATTTAATTTTTTTAATTTAATTTAATTTTTATTATTTGTTGTTATAGCGGCAATAGAAATACACAATATGTGAAAATTTCATCTGTCTATCTATTACGGTTTACGAGATACAGCCCGCTGACAGACGGACGGACGGACGGACAGCGTAGGCTTAGTAATCGGGTCCCGTGGGTACCCTTTGGGTACGGAACCCTAAAAAGGATTACTTTTGTATCATAAATTCCCAAATTCTACTTCAAAACTATTACCGAGATAATCCGATATAGGTAGATATTATTATAAAGCTTGGAAATGGTCTATCTGAATATAAAAAATTCAGCGTGACTTGAAGTTACGAAGTACCTAGTTTTTAGGGTTCCGTACCCAAAGGGTACCAACGGGACGCTATTACTAAGCCTACGCTGTCCGTCCGTCCGTCCATCCGTCCGTCTGTCAGCGGGCTGTATCTCGTAAACCGTAATAGTTAGACAGATGAAATTTTCACATATTATGTATTTCTATTGCCGCTATAACAACAAATAATAAAAATTAAATTAAATTAAAAAAATTAAATTAAAATATTTCCATGGGTACATGGAAATGTTTTAATTTAATTTTTTTTAACGGAACCCTAAAAGAGCGAGGCCCGACTCGCACTTGGCCGTTTTTTTTCGTTTGTCTGTCAATCACAGATGAAACGAAGTTTCAAGTTTCAAGAACATACATCAATACCTTTCGCATTTCTAATATTGATATGTAGAACATTACTTGTCAACATGTTTGACAAGTCAAACTTGACATGGCTTGTTTGGTCATTAGGTAGTTTAGCCTTAAAAATAGTAAACAGACTTACATTTAGGTAGGTATACTAATTGTTCAGTATCGACTTTGGTCCATCACTACGAATTTTTGATTGTTTTGTACAAGAATTGGCATACTTAAAAGTACAACGATTAGCACGGCCAAAAACGTAAAAATATAAAGATTGACCCTGCTAATATCTAGTTACTGCAGTTAAGTTACTACTGTAATTGGCACTCATGCTAATCAACTCATCTTCTATACAAGCGGATGGTACTAACTTTGACCTACACTTTTTTACGTTGGTTTGAGTCTTTTACCATCAATTAAGGCATGTAAACCTAAATTGAATCATAAATAACTTAGAGGAAGGCTTATCTTCCAATTTGAATGCAAAAAAAGTAGGTAAATTACAATTTTAAAATGCCTGATTCTTATGATTTTCGTAATAATCTACACCTTCACTGTCCTCGTCACAAAACTATTTTTTTTTCAAGGGTTACTAATTCATTATTTTAAAAACTGACAGTTTTATTTAGGAGTGATGTCAACGTAGCAAAATTCAAATATTTTTTTATACCTTTTGTAAATAAAACTCCAAATAAAACTCATAATAAACCAATATTAAAGTCGAAAGGCCAATGATTGAGGGGTGGCCAAGATTACTACGGCTTACCCTATTATGTTTTAGTGGTAACTTAGTCGCAAATAAATCAACAACAAAGATTACATACTTAGTTCGTACTTCGCAATTTGGCATAGGTACTTACCTATTACCTTACAAATATGGTTGAGCGAAGCAATGGCTGTGTCATGCGTCATGCTCGTGAACGGGTGCCACCGGCGGGAATGGAGCTACTTTCTGTCTGTCCGTCTTAACATGTGTTGAATTATAATTTGGTATGCTCTTGTGGAACTTCCCCTCATTGTGGAAACACTGCATACATAGCATAGTATCTATTATATTGTAAACTTGTTTTGAAAAGAGCAACTGCCGAGTTGCTTCCTGGTTTTTCTCGGCAGGAAGGACATTCTGAACCAGTGGTAGACTCATCGACGATTCAAAAGCACTTGTAAAAAAGTTTATTTGAATAAAAAACATTTCTGTTTCTATCTTTTCACAGCAAGTGAATCAAATCCTTGGTGGAATAATAGTGTTGCCCAAACATACCAAGTTTTAATTTTTCTGTAACTAGTAGGATAGTCCTCCCGACCGAATCTGGCCACGGCCGTGAATATGCGCGGGAGATATTATAGTGCACAGGTATGTGTGAAAACATAGGTGCACTTCTCTATTCCCTCACCCTCACAATCCGATGCGACAGAATTATGACACGACCGGAGAGAGATCAGACCGACACGACGGTTTTACGTGCTATGAATTTCTAACTGCAAGTGGCGTTCGATATTTAACTAGTGGTTCGCCCCGAACTGAGACCTCGCGGTAACGGTATCCCATGATTATTCATTCAATCGATACATGACGACCAAACCTGACATTATTATTATGCCCGTTTTCACCAAACATACCTATATCATCCCCTAAGTAGGAGTCTCTTTATGTAGGTAGCTCCTAAATACAATCCTAAGTCCTAACATCCGTCCCAATGTCCTTTTAGGTGTCCCGTACAGGATCGTGATAAAGAAGTTGACAGAAATCATCACCTAACTTATCATAGCCCGTAAGGTTAGGCAACGTTAATGAAAACATTGAATTAATAAGTACTAACGAGTGAAAACGGGTTACGGGCATCTGTACAAATCGTTATCTATCGACGCGAATAGAAAATATACAAAATGCAGTAATTAATAGTTTATTGAAGTTTGATATTTAACTAAACAATAATTTTAATTGAATAATAAGTTATTATTTTATGTAACTAAAGAATAATGTTCGACGCAAAACTGTTTTTGGGATAGTCGTAACTCCCTAGTTCCATGGAATAGTTAATGACTGCGCCATCTATTAGCATTATTGTGAAGCTATGTTGATGCTATATGAATTACTGATGCCCATTAAAAATTAAATAATCTCATTTCTTTATAATATTCATATAATTTTAGTATTTGTTGTTCAAGTACAGGATACAAGTGAAACAAAAAACTAAAATCAGCTTGAAAATACATAGTCAATTCTCCTAGAGAGCGTCTTCAAGAGAGCGTATTAAATCTCCACTTTGAAAGCCCCCCATTTCGTCAATTTTAAGGGAAAAATTAAAAAAAATATATTTTTGTACTCGGTTCGAAATTATCTTTAACATGATATGTTACAATTTTATATAACGCGATAAAAATTTTTTTACTTAGCATTCACTTCTATGAGAGCCCCCCTGAAATAAAGGTTTTTATAATTTTTTATGCAATATTCGGCTGAAGGCCATCAGTACATATTATATCTAAATTTGAAGTAATTACGTTCAGTAATTCAAAAGTTATAAGGCTCTGACAGACGGACGGACGGACGGACGGACAAGAGCAAATTCACCTAGTAGACTCAGAGACCTCGCTTCGCTCGGTCAAATCTATATATATAAAAGAAATATATATAAAAGAGATATATATAAAAGAAAGTGAAAGGGGGGGTAAGGGAGCGCACCCCCATCTAGCGCTCCAAACGTCAACCTCACCTGCCCGCGGTGCCCCCTGCTAGTCTACTGACGAGGCTATGACGACCGACAAATGGCGGTATAACCATTTCATACTGGCTAAACTGAGCAAATGGCACAGGCCTGTGTCGGGCAGCAGCGACACGGGTGCGATCAGTTTAGCCCTGCGATGACCAACACGCCTGCCCAGCGTGGTCATTATGGGCAAAACCTTGTATGGATATTCGCACAAGACCATGGCCCCTAGTTCCCGGCGGCCTCGCTATTCCTGACCCTGGCAGCGGTCAAGGTAATGGCGGGGCAGGGGGTGCTAAGAATCTCCGGACGAGATTCCGCTGCCAACCTCGACGACTGGACCTGGTGACGTATAACGCACGCACTTTGAGGACCGACGAAAAGATCATCGAGCTGGAAGAAGCAGTGAGCAAGTTGCGCTGGAACATTATAGGATTGTCTGAAGTCCGACGAGAGGGGGAGGACTCGATAATCCTTAATTCCGACAACTTGTTTTACTACCGGGAGGGCGATCAACAGTCCCAGGGTGGTGTCGGGTTCATCGTCCACAAGTCCCTCGTCAACAACATTGTACAAGTCAAGAGTGTGTCGAGTAGGGTAGCGTACCTTATACTCAGAATCACCAAACGGTATTCGCTGAAGGTTATACAGGTCTACGCACCGACATCGACACATTCTGACGAGTAGGTGGAGGCGCTGTATGAGGATATATCAAAAGCCATACACGCCTCTACCACTCATTACAGTGTTGTGATGGGGGATTTCAATGCAAGGCTGGGTGAACGAAGCGGTGCAGAGACGAAAGTGGGGCATTTTGGGTATGGGCGAAGGAACCAAAGGGGCCAAATGTTGGCCGACTTCATGGAGAAGGAGGGCCTCTTTATGATGAACTCCTTCTTCAGGAAGCGGCCACACAGAAAATGGACATGGTTGAGTCCCGATGGTTCCACGAGAAATGAGATCGACTTCATTATGTCGACCAAGCGGCATATATTCAATGATGTCTCTGTGATCAATAGGGTGAAAACCGGTAGCGATCACCGGATGGTAAGAGGCACGTTGAATATTAATGTGAAGCTGGAAAGGGCCAGACTGGTGAAGTCCACTCTCCGACCTTCTCGTGCTCATATCCAAAATCCCGAAAACTTCCAACTCGAACTGCAGAACCGATTCGAGTGCCTAGCAGACTGCGTTTCTGTGGACGATCTAAACAACAGGTTTGTGGAAACTGTTCATACTGTGGGGTCTAAATTCTTTAAGACCCACCGCAGGAAAAGAACCGAAAAGTTCTCTGACCATACTCTCAAGCTAATGAAGGAGAGACAAGAGATGAGGCTGCAGTCATCGGCAGACGCGGCTGCCTACCGGCGGATTAATAGGCAGATCTCTAAATCACAAACTCGCGACCTCCGTGTCTTTAATACCAAGTGTATTAAAGATACCATTGAGCGGAACAAAGGCTCAAAAGTGTTCGCGAGAGATTTGTCTATCGGACAGAGCCAGTTGATGCGGCTGAAAACTGATGACGGCCGTCTCGTCTCTTCTCGACCTGAGGTTTTGGGAGAGGTTGAGAAGTTCTATGGACAGTTATATACCACGACACAAAAACCTGTTGAAGATCTGGCGAAAGATCCCAGAGCCAAACTGACCCGACACTATACCGAAGATATCCCGGACGTCAGCCTATACGTGATTAGAATGGCTCTCAAACAGCTTAAGGACAACAAGGCGCCAGGTGATGACGGAATCACTGCGGAACTCCTGAAAGCGGGTGGAAAACCGGTACTTAAGATCTTTCAGCGATTGTTCAATTCCGTCATCCACGAGGGCACAACGCCGGAAGCATGGCACAGGAGCGTGGTGGTTCTGTTCTTCAAAAAGGGTGATAATACCTTGTTGAAGAATTATAGACCCATCTCGTTGTTGAGTCATGTTTATAAGTTGTTCTCGAGAGTCATTACGAATCGTCTCGCTCGTAGGTTTGACGACTTCCAGCCTCCCGAACAAGCCGGATTCCGAAAAGGCTTTGGTACCATAGATCATATTCATACGCTGCGGCAGGTTATACAAAAGACAGAAGAGTATAACCGGCCACTTTGCTTAGCGTTTGTGGACTATGAGAAAGCCTTCGATTCGGTGGAAACTTGGGCTGTGTTGAGGTCGCTGCAGAGATGTCGGATTGACTACCGGTATATCCAAGTGTTGAAGTGCTTGTATGAAAACGCCACAATGTCAGTACGTATACAGGACCAGACTACGAGGCCAATTCACTTGCAGCGTGGAGTGCGACAGGGAGACGTTATCTCCCCGAAGCTCTTTACCGCTGCGTTGGAGGACGTCTTTAAGCTTCTGGATTGGAACGGGCTTGGCATCAACATAAACGGCGAGTACATCACTCACCTGCGATTTGCCGAAGACATAGTAGTCATGGCAGAGACTCTGAGAGACCTCAATACAATGCTCAACGATCTCAGCAGGGTTTCTCAACAGGTGGGCCTGAAAATGAACATGAGCAAGACGAAAATCATGTCCAATGCTCATGCACCGCTCCACCCAGTAATTGTTGAGAACTCTGCACTCGAAATTGTCGACGAGTATATTTACCTGGGACACACAGTCCAGCTAGGTAGGTCCAATTTCGAGAAAGAGATCAACCGCCGAATCCAACTCGGCTGGGCAGCGTTCGGGAAGCTCCGAGATGTCTTCTCGTCCAAAATTCCTCAGTGCCTGAAGACTAAAGTCTTCGAACAGTGCGTGTTGCCAGTGATGACTTACGGATCCGAGACATGGTCGCTAACTAAGGGCCTCATAAGTAGGCTCAGGACCGCTCAGCGGGCGATGGAGAGAGCTATGCTCGGAGTGTCCCTGCGGGATCGAATCAGAAATGAGGAGATCCGTAGGAGAACCAAAGTCACCGACATAGCTAAGCGAGTCGCGATACTGAAGTGGAAATGGGCGGGGCACATAGTTCGAAGAGCTGATGGTCGTTGGGGTCCCAAGGTGCTGGAGTGGCGACCCCGCACCGGGAAGCGCAGTGTAGGCAGACCCCCCACCAGGTGGACCGACGACATCAAACGAGTCGCAGGGAGCCGCTGGATTCAGGCGGCGCAAGACCGAGGCCTGTGGAAGTCCATGCAAGAGACCTTTGTCCAGCAGTGGACGTCTATCGGTTGGTAAAGAAGAAGAAGAAGAAGAAAAGAAAGTGGTGTTAGTTACACTATTTATAACTCAAGAACGGATGAACCGATTTGGCTCAAAATTGGTGGAGAGGTAGCTTAGAACCAGGAGACGGACATAGGATACTTTTTATCCCGTTCGACCGCGTTTCCGTCAAGTCAATATAAAACCTGGTATAACAAAAATGCATCTGACATGGAATAAAAAAACGAAAATGACAGTGGAAGAACAAAACGTAAATGACAGCTAAACGTAATTTTGTATTTGGTTAATTATGGTAAAAACAATTATATTAAATTATAGTTTAACGTAATTGATAATATCATCAGTATTATGTTTTCTCTTTGAATCATCATTAACAATGCCGCGAGCAAGACGATCAAATGTTTCCTGCTACAAAGCTACGGATTGACGTGATTTATTGGATAGGTATAGTTGAGAACCTGGAGGGTGACAAAGATTTCCCGCGGGATGTTATGAACTAAATCCACGCAGACGAAGTCGCGGGCATCAGCTAGTATTATCTCTTTGAAAAACTTCTTGGATTGTATTGTGCAGTCGAGAACTTTATGATTATTTGTTAAATCTCCCTAAATTAATGGCTTTGACATCTGAAAGTTGCCTCATTTGAACAGGCTCCAAGTTAAAACCGTCCAACGAGACTTTTATTACGCACTTAAACTTTGAAATAATGCGCTTAGCCCTAACATTTTTATGATCTTTTTAATCATGTTCAGTGAAATTTAAAACTTCTAATTCAATATTTAGTGCCTATTTCACCTACGAGTATCGTTTAAGACGCTAAACGGAAAATAAATTGTTTCGAATTTGGAGAGTACTTTATAAAAATAGGCAGAGCCAAAACCCATCCGCGAGGCGCACCCCCTTCACGTACTAAGAGGTCACGTAGATAAAATAGATGGCGCTGGTAAAAATAAATAACTTTCATTTTTATGTTTAATAATATTTGATATAGAAAAGCACTATTTTGCTTAAAACTATTTTTAATACATACCTACAAAATATATAAATATTATAACTATTTAAAAATACTCAATTTTTATCGTATACAGGAGACGGTTTATTAAAGGAAGATGAGAAATCTAAAGAATAACATAAGGTCACAAGTAAATTGGTTAACAATTACTATACCTACTTAATAAAATGAAGAGATCCGTAGGAGAACCAAAGTCACCGACATAGCTCAGCGAGTCACGAAACCATGCGAAACTGAAGTGGAAATGGGCAGGGCACATAGTTCGAAGAGCTGTTAATCGTTGGGGTCCCAAGGTGCTGGAGTGGGGTGGAAACTCAGTGTTGGCAGACCCCCACTAGGTGGACCGACGACATCAAGCGAGTCGCAGGGAGCCGCTGGATTCAAGCGGCGCAAGACCGAAGACTGTGGAAGTCCATGCCGTATTAGCCTTTATAGTCGTTTAAAAAACATATATAAGAAATATCTTAAAATCGATTCTCGCAAACAAATCGATTCATTCACGAGTTTTATTTTTATTTTTACTGTAGGTACGATCAAAACGCGACGCTTCGCGAGAAGGATGCGTCTTTGCACACGCGAGGCGTTGCGCGGCGCGTGTCGCGCGAAAAACTCAAACATAATATTATGGAAAAGTATGAGAACGAGAGAGAGCAGCATCAGGTTTGAGGAGTTGGAACCCGTAATTTTTATAGGACCATCTCACAAACCATTTCGCCGTGAATTAAAAAAGGTTGGAAATCTCGGAGATATCGATGTTCGTAGGTAGAAAAACACAATTCCTCCTTTATTGAAAGTCGGTAAAAAAGTAGCCTTATAACCGTTGCGTATCAAATCAAAGTTTATAATATCAGCTATCTACCAGAGAAAGTCTCGTCAAAATCAGTCCAGCCATTCCCGAGATAAGCCGGAACTAGCAGACAGACAGACATACAAAAAAATTTGTTGTGTTTTGTTAAAAGTACCGCAATAGATATACAAGATGGAGTCTCAAACCTGTGAACGCGTCAAAAATCGCAGAGGTGAATATTGCGAGCCAATATTTTGTTTTTGACGTGATAACGTCTTATAAATCGATGAACACCGGCTGCACGCACGAAAAAGTGTCACGGTCCGCCGGAGCCTGCGCGTGCAAGCGAGAGCGTGGAACAAGCGATAGAGAGGCACGATCGGCCCAAGCGTTGGCTTATTTCATCAATTTTTCTTTTTAGAATGGCGATTTTTGTGGTTAAAATGTGTAAAAATATTATCGACTTTGAACGACATCGGTGCAATAACAAATAATTTCAATATGGAGCGGACTCTTTAAAATTTTGGAAACCATTTCCTCTCTTTTGACGCTAGGGAACCCAAAATATCGATTCTGAACGACATCGATGCAATAACCAAGAATTTCAATATAGCGCTAACTTTTTAAAATTTTGGCAACCATTTCGTCTTTTTATACGCTAGGGGACCTTAAATATCTATTCTGAACGACATCGGTGCAATAACAAAGAATTTCAATATGGCGCTGACTTTTTAAAATTTTGGCAAGCATTTCCTCTCTTTTGACGCTAGGGAACCCATAATATCGATTTTGAACGACATCGGTGCAATCTATATATCGACGGCAGAAAGCGGAACTGGCGTATCTCAAAAAATCCAGTTTTACACCAGAGCCAAAAAACTATTTCAAAAAATCATAACTCGTAAATTAATAAAGATAGAAAGTTGAAATTTGCAACAAATTTCTATCAATCTAAACGTTATTTGATACAGTTATTAGGAATGTCCTAAAGTTACTGCTTCATTGATTTTTTACGAGTTACAGCAGTTGATATTTAAATATCGAGCAGCGGAAAAGCTGTAACTGTAAGGTGAAATGTATGACCAATTAAAATAGATACAAGTTTTCGTGCTACGATCTGCTGTATCTCAAATATTCTGCTATTCGAAACATGGCCATTTTGATGTATGTGATTTTAATTAAATAAGTTTATAAAAATAAAATGTTTGATTTACATTCTGAATTATAAATTATCTATAAGTACATGATATATTATAATAAAACTGTAAATGATCGTTGTCTGTACATTGAAGATATATGAGAAAAACTTATTAGGGGCCTTTATCAACAGAATAGAACCCAAAACAATGATTGTTAGAATTTTTGTCTGTATGTCTTTGCGTTAGTGCGCACTAATCTCAGAAACGGCTACGGTGTTGTGGTAAGCTTCACTTCAAACTCAGTGTTTGTTTTACTTCAATATAGTTCATAAATAAAAAAGTTATGTCAATTTAAAGAATCACGTCGAACATTTAACTGTTCAGTTAAAGAATCACGTTGAACATTTGTCATCATTTGTTGAACGTTAACGCTTTTTTGGCTCTTAACATTAATAAAATTAATATCTACGTGTTTCAGTGTTTAAGATAATTCTATCCTTGTGGGGGTGAAAAGAGTAATGAAAGTTTGTAAGTGAGTTCGGCAATTTTTGGAGTATGATGCGTGAATCTTTATTAACGGGTGTCTATTTGGAAATAATAAAGCACTTGGACTAGCCTTTTTAAATACTTTACCCATATGGGAGTGAAAAGGGTATGAAAGTTTGTACGGAAGTGCGTCATTTTTGAAGTGAAATGCATGAAACTTTATTTACATGCGTTTAATGCATCTCGTCTATAATAATAAATAAGTAATAATTTTGCTTTTAAGGGGATGAAAAGGAACAAACATGAAACATTTATGTGAGTTTGGTCATTTTTTAAACGAAATGCATAAACTTAAAAAGCCATCAAGCGATTTCAAATATTCAACCTTTACGGGTGAAAAAGGGGATTAATTTGGTATGTAATGATGATGAAGTTTCGAAGTGAAATGCATGATACTATATTTTTAGGCGACTTAAGAAAATGATGGAAAAGGGGATGAAAGTTTGCATTGAAATCCATAATTTTTGAAGTGAAAAAATATTTATATAACACATCACTCACTTTCTTTACTGTGTACCTACCTAATGTTTCTTACCAATCAAGATAGGTACGTAAAATATAAGCAGGTTAGGTTGTAAACTTTACTTGCTTATTAGATATAGTAGGTCTGGTAAATATACAGACTTCCAATTAACTAAAAAATAACATTTAACTAAAAATAGGTTAAATTTTAATATTCTTTTACTTACCCGAACTCCTGAAGTATAATAATTAATTTTAAACACGTAAATAAAACGTAAACGATAAGTTAACAATCTTTTAAAATAATATTTTTGTTAACAACAAATACGCTTTCTCACTATCGGCGCTTACGCATCAGATGCCGTGCGATCAGAATGGCGTATATAGCAAACACCTCGGGATTGGAGGGGTGCGGGTCTATCTAGAGTGGCGTATTGATTACTCAACACAAAACAGTACTCTAATATTATGGTGTAAGTAAGATATTTGCTCTTAAATTAAATGTTTGAAATGTAGTAACTGTTTGATAAACACTCACCACTTCAAAGCATATTGCTGTATCCTTGTCAACGTAAAATTTTGGGGCGGCTGAAATGCTGTATCTCTTTTGAAATCAATGTCCGTCAGGGTAAAATAATGGTGTAACTGTGTAGGGTAGCGTACCTTATACTCAGAATCACCAAACGGTATTCGCTGAACGTTATACAGGTCTACGCACCGACATCGACACATTCTGACGAGGAGGTAGAGGCGCTGTATAAGGATATATCAAAAGCCATACACGCCTCTACCACTCATTACAGTGTTGTGATGGGGGATTTCAATGCAAGGCTGGGCGAACGAAGCGGTGCAGAGACGAGAGTGGGGCATTTTGGGAATGGGCGATGGAACCAAAGGGGCCAAATGCTGGCCGACTTCATGGAGAAGGAGGGCCTCTTTATGATGAACTCCTTCTTCAGGAAGCGGCCACACAGAAAATGGACATGGTTGAGTCCCGATGGTTCCACGAGAAATGAGATCGACTTCATTATGTCGACCAAGCGGCATATATTCAATGATGTCTCTGTGATCAATAGGGTGAAAACCGGTAGCGATCACCGGATGGTAAGAGGCACGTTGAATATTAATGTAAAGCTGGAAAGGGCCAGACTGGTGAAGTCCACTCTCCGACCTTCTCGTGCTCAGATCCAAAATCCCGAAAACTTCCAACTCGAACTGCAGAACCGATTCGAGTGCCTAGCAGACTGCGCTTCTGTGGACGATCTAAACAACAGGTTCGTGGAAACTGTCCATACTGTGGGGTCTAAATTCTTTAAGACCCATCGCAGGAAAAGAACCGAAAAGTTCTCTGACCATACTCTCAAGCTAATGAAGGAGAGACAAGAGATGAGGCTGCAGTCATCGGCAGACGCGGCTGCCTACCGGCGGATTAATAGGCAGATCTCTAAGGCACAAACTCGCGACCTCCGTGTCTTTAATACCAAGTGTATTAAAGATACCATTGAGCGGAACAAAGGCTCAAAAGTGTTCGCGAGAGATCTGTCTATCGGACAGAGCCAGCTGACGCGGCTGAAAACTGATGACGGCCGTCTCGTCTCTTCTCGACCTAAGGTCTTGGGAGAGGTTGAGAAGTTCTATGGACAGTTGTATACCACGACACAAAAACCTGTTGAAGATTTGGCGAAAGATCCCAGAGCTAAACTGACCCGACACTATACCGAAGATATCCCGGACGTCAGCCTATACGAGATTAGAATGGCTCTCAAACAGCTTAAGGACAACGAGGCGCCAGGTGATGACGGAATCACTGCGGAACTCCTGAAAGCGGGTGGAAAACCGGTACTTAAGATCTTTCAGCATTGTTCAATTCCGTCATCCACGAGGGCACAACGCCGGAAGCATGGCACAGGATCGTGGTGGTTCTGTTCTTCAAAAAGGGAGATAATACCTTGTTGAAGAATTATAGACCCCTCTCGTTGTTGAGTCATGTTTATAAGTTGTTCTCGAGAGTCATTACGAATCGTCTCGCTCGTAGGTTCGACGACTTCCAGCCTCCCGAACAAGCCGGATTCCGAAAAGGCTTTGGTACCATAGATCACATTCATACGCTGCGGCAGGTTATACAAGACGGAAGAGTATAACCGGCCACTTTGCTTAGCGTTGGTGGACTATGAGAAAGCCTTTGATTCGGTGGAAACTTGGGCTGTGTTGAGGTCGCTGCAGAGATGCCGAATTGACTACCGGTATATCCAAGTGTTGAAGTGCTTGTATGAAAACGCCACAATGTCAGTACGTATACAGGACCAGACTACGAGGCCAATCCACTTGCAGCGTGGAGTGCGACAGGGAGACGTTATCTCCCCGAAGCTCTTTACCGCTGCGTTGGAGGACGTCTTTAAGCTTCTGGATTGGAACGGGCTTGGCATCAACATAAACGGCGAGTACATCACTCACCTGCGATTTGCCGATGACATAGTAGTCATGGCAGAGACTCTGAGAGACCTCAATACAATGCTCAACGATCTCAGCAGGGTTTCTCAACAGGTGGGCCTGAAAATGAACATGAGTAAGACGAAAATCATGTCCAATGCTCATGCACCGCTCCACCCAGTAATTGTTGAGAACTCTGCACTCGAAATTGTCGACGAGTATATTTACCTGGGACACACAGTCCAGCTAGGTAGGTCCAATTTCGATAAAGAGATCAACCGCCGAATCCAACTCGGCTGGGCAGCGTTCGGGAAGCTCCGAGATGTCTTTTCGTCCAAAATTCCTCAGTGCCTGAAGACTAAAGTCTTCGAACAGTGCGTGTTGCCAGTGATGACTTACGGATCCGAGACATGGTCGCTAACTAAGGGCCTCATAAGTAGGCTCAGGACCGCTCAGCGTGCGATGGAGAGAGCTATGCTCGGAGTGTCCCTGCGGGATCGAATCAGAAATGAGGAGATCCGTAGGAGAACCAGAGTCACCGACATAGCTCAGCGAGTCGCGATACTGAAGTGGAAATGGGCGGGGCACATAGTTCGAAGAGCTGATGGTCGTTGGGGTCCCAAGGTGCTGGAGTGGCGACCCCGCACCGGGAAGCGCAGTGTTGGCAGACCCCCCACCAGGTGGACCGACGACATCAAGCGAGTCGCAGGGAGACGCTGGATTCAGGCGGCGCAAGACTGAGGCCTGTGGAAGTCCATGCAAGAGACCTTTGTCCAGCAGTGGACGTCTATCGGTTGATAAAGAAGAAGAAGAACTGTTATTTATGTTGGACGTGTTGTCGTATCTATTTTATTTTCAAAAGTAGCGATTTTTCCTCTATTTACAGCAATTTGTCATGTAAGCAGTACCAAAACTAGAAAAAATTCAATGGACATATACCATTCGACGCGGCTTTTTTCGCTTATCAACAATATAGTAAAAAAAGTCATTTAGCCCAAATTTTGAGATACGACATTTCCGCTTTCTGTCTTCGATATATAAAAGAAAGCGGTGTTAGTTACACTATTTATAACTCAAGAACGGATGAACCGATTTGGCTGAAAATGGTGGAGAGGTAGCTTAGAACCAGCAGACGGACATAGGATACTTTTTATCCCGATCGACCGCGTTTCCGTCATGTCACTATAAAACGTGGTATAACAAAAACGCATCTGACAAAACGCAAATGACAGTGGAATAACAAAACGTAAATTGCAGCTAAACGTTATTTTGTCTTTGGTTAGATATGGTAAAAATGACAATTATAAAAATGATAGCTAAACGTAATTGATAATATCATCAGTAATATGTTTTCTCTTTGAATCATCATTAACAATGCTGCGAGTGATATTATAAATGCGGAAGTGTGTTTGTTTGTTGGTTTGTCCGTCAATCACGCTGCAACAAAGCTACGGATTGATGTGATTTTTTGGATAGGTATAGTTGAGAATGGAGGGTGACAGGCATCCCGGAAAATCAAAGAGTTCCCGCGGGATTTTAAAAACTAAATCCACGCGAACGAAGTCGCGGGCATCAGCTAGTAACAAATAAATTCAATATGGTGCTGATTTTTTAAAATTTTGGAAACCTAATACAAAACCCTAATTACCTTATACAAAATATTATATACTAAGTATGAGTCATTAGAGTTAATATTATTAATAAAATTATTGTTTTATGATGATAAATAAAAAAATATTAATTTTATTTTTATATAATATTTAAAAAAAAATTAATGACATAATTGTCCCCATTTTATTGGAACTACTTGTACCTGGTATAATTACGCACGCTCAGTAATCCACGCCGCGCATGCGCGGCACTCATGTCACGCACACTGGCATATTTTCATTGGCCTGTTTTTAGGGTTCCGTACCCAAAGGGTGCCAACGGGACCCTATTACTAAGCCTCTGCTGTCCGTCCGTCTGTCAGCGGCCTGTATTTCGTAAACCGTAATAGATAGACAGTTGAAATTTTCACATATTTTTTATTTCTATTGCCGCTATAACAACAAATAATAAAAATTAAATTAAATTAAAAAAATTAAATTAAAATATTTCCATCATGGAAATACTTTAATTTAATTTTTTTAACGGAACCCTAAAAGAGCGAGGCCCGACTCGCACTTGGCCGATTTTTTCGTTCTTTAGTAGCGCGACACACCTTCTAGACTAAGTATTCACATAGAGTACCATATTTACTTTCATAATATGCATTTAGTTATATAAACCTGTTATCTTGACATTACAAGCAGAAACTTCAATTTTATTTTATTATGGTAAATAAAAAAAAAACAAACAAAGACATAATCTGAAGTCAGAATTCGAACCCTGAACAATTGGATTCACTCCGTCACCCTCGCCACCACACTAGACACTCTACGGAGAAGTCTGTGAAATAATCGAAGGCATCACGCAAATCATATTTCCGTCGAACTTTTTAACAAACCAATTTTGTATCATGTTGCTTAGTCGTTTAGTCAGTGACTAATAGATGGCGTGCTCTTTTTCGTAAAGTTTTACGGTAAAAGCCTCGTATTTTATTTTTTGGTCGCCAAGTAGTTACAACCTGCTATTTTCAAGCGCCATCAAGGCATTTTTAATTTTTTCCTAACCGAAAAAAAATACATGATATCCTGGCGGATCCGGACACACGTCCAGCGCTGGCAATAGCCATCAGTTAACTGGTTAAAAATGGGCGGGTTGTACGATAGTGATGGGACTATATACTTTGCAGTGCTAGGAAAGAGATGGAAGTTGTAGATTCAGGGGGCGGGAATTGAAAAAATCTTTAATAAGTATTAAATTGATTAAAAAAATTATGAATGCTAATAATCAAAGAATAGTTCAAACCGCTTTTAGTAAATATTTATATCAACACAAATAAAAAAAATAGCAGGAAAAAAACCTACCGTTTCCGATTAAAACGAAAAAAAAGGAGATTATTGGAGCAAAGTTTGGGAAAACTTTCTATCGAGATTTTTTTTTCCAATCGTGTTTCTACCTCAAAGTAAATTTAGATAAGAGACCCAAATTACATATTACTTTGAAATTATTCAAATTGAACTTATAGTTTTCCTCACAAAGCTCACCAAAAATCGCCTGTCACATGCTTTTACGACTTGAGTATATCAAAGACGAATAAAGACGTCTTGACATATTATATAAAACTGTCATAGGGTGGAAGCAGGCGGTACTTCAAAAATTCCATGACATTTTTCCTTTATTAAACGGGATAATTTCCATATCATATTATTTCATAACTTTGAGACAGATTTACCGAAAGTTACTGGAGTGAAAAATCGTGAATATAAACGCAAAATTAATTAATTCAGGCACGACTTATGTTTCCTGATAAGCACAAAGATACGAGAAGAAATAAAATGAAGGTTATCTCGCCTGTAAACGTTTTCAGTATGTTTCGTATTTTAATCTGTGGAAAGGGGAAGCGGGAGTAGGGTTGCCAACCGCGTTAAGTGTAATTTAGTATTATACTGTATTTCTGGTCAATACTATACAGGGACATGCTAACAATAACTGAACCAGGGGTTCAGTACAGGATTCTGAGTCACTCAGCGTTGGAATTTTTCATCGGTCTTTGCGTGGTTTTGGTGGTTACAACATTCAATTAAACCCATTAAATCTAAAATTTCTAATTAAACTCTGCACGCTGTCGTGAAAAAATAAGATACACCACTCAGCACGAGAAGCCACAGCAAGCTGCAGTGCAGTGCTGGTTTTTTAGTTTGCAAGGGAAAACTAAATGTCCACAGACTTGATTCTTTTATCTTATTTAATATTAAATAAACTTAAACTATAGCTATACAAATTACATATCAGCTTACAAGAATGAAATTAAAATTGACATTAATAAGAGTGCTACAAAATAAACAGTAAGTACTCAAAAATACTATATTTTTTGTGGAATGAATTTTAATTTTGCAATACCGAAATCAATAACAAACAAATTGCTCACTTTTTAATTTTTAAGAACTCTCCTTTAGATTTACGTCACTGTCTATTTTATTACCCTTTCCATTAGATAATATCGTTTTGAAGTATATCTTTTATAGGTTTTTGTGAAATATACTAATAAGTATGATTAACTGTGGCAACCCTAAGCCGGAGCTACCCTAAGCCACACATCCCATGCTCAAGAGAGCAGATTAAAATATCTCCATCTCTGTTTCTTACAGGTGTTTGGCTGAAAGAGCTGAAATCTGTTTCCACGGAAATCATAGACGTGTAAGAGGTAAACCCAAACCCGTGGGTACTAGTACTAATAAATCCGCTTTACCGCGAATTTAGATCATGAAGGGCAATCTCTTCTTAGGCGGAGATTACAGGCAACTACACAGGAGAAATAGTGCACGAGTGATTATTTTTCTATTTTTTTAAGGGTTCCGTACACTAAACTATTACTAAGCATCCGCTGTCGCTCCAGCCGTCTATCTGCCAGATACTCAAAATTTTCACAGAATGTGTATTTCTATTGCCGGCTGCCGCTATATAATAACAAAATAAAATAAATAATAATAAAAAGTTAAAAATTAAAGAGGAGATCTTCCATACTAGGAGAGGGAAGTCGTGAGAGGAAATAGAGATTCACACGATGGGACAGCAAATCGACACGACCGGAAAGAGTACAATACACAGGAATATATTATAATTACAAAAATGACTCTGTCTGTATGTTTATTACCTTTACAAGCCTGAACAACTGAACCGGTTTCAACAAAATATGGCAAATAGATATCTTCGATCAGGCATCCTCACGCGAAGGTTCTGCATCCCGAACCGTTGGTAGAATCTAGACGTGTCATAAGAGCAACAAGTTCGCCTACATGATGAAATACCTAAATAATTATGATTTTTTTTTTGAATTTTTTGTAGGACAAACCAACAAAAAATACACTTTTGTGTGTACAATATTAAAGTATTAGTATGATTACCTGAGTTACTAATACCAAGCACGTATTTAAATCTATAAATCTACCGAGCACGCTGTTAGCGGGCTCCTAATTGGAAATTGGACAAATAAATATTTCATCGCGAAATGGCAGCTTGTTTATGTAAAAGCTGATTTTACGATAATAATCAGCAGGCTTTTGTATGATGTTGTGTAGATATAAATTGAATGAACTCTAAAAAGCAAATATCTGTCCTTTTATTTGTATTTTATAGAAACCAGAGTAAGGCTCTTTTCGATCTCGAATCCGAGAATTCTCGATCTGAAGTAGCCGGAGTACTATTTGTATGAAGGGTTACGCACTAGATCTGAATTTTGTTTTCCGAATACAGAAGAAATAATAATATCGAAATGAAAACAATTATTATAATGTTGTGAACACAACCATAAACTAGATCATATTTACAGCACATCTATGATCTAGATACTGAGTGACAGTGACGTCATCAGACTTCAAACTTGATGATTAATCGTTATTAAATCAAATTAAATTATAACAGTCATCAAGGCACAGAATTGACGAAAGGATTGTCGTGAAGACGAACCGGCGCATACCCAAACTACAGCCAAAGGGTAAGAATAATAAGTAGTAGTAGGAAAGTAAGGTAGCTACTACCAAAAATTTACCTGTGTAAATAAAAAACATAAGTAATTGGTCCTTCGAGCCAGATATTAAGCAAAACCAATTAAATTTTTTCCATATGCGCCCTATAATAGAATTGGTATGAGGGCACAGCCGTAAACAAAATCTGGTACAGGGAATAAAATTTGTAATATCCTTCGTTTTTATTTCGTACGTAATGTAGGTAAAGGTCTGAGAGCGCGTAGGAAATTTTGAATAGATGTTTGATAAAAGGTGCTCCGTTACCTAAAGCAAATTAGACCTGCCAGCCGGTCTGTGGTGGGTTCACAATATTTGAATTTCAGTAGGGACTGCCAAGTATTTCTGTTTGCCTCATCAACTTCATACAATATGGCCCGAAACAGGTGCTGTGAAGTTTCCATTTTAATATTTTTCGTGTATTTTTCTGTAAACAACTTTAAACTCGCCTGACACATATTAAGACCGTTATAATTAATTACCTGCCACTTTGTTTTAGTATACGGTCAGATATACAAATATGTAGGTATCTACTTCAGATTTTCTCCTCAACTTATTTTATCATTTTTAGGGTTCCGTACCCAAAGGGTACCATCGGGACCCTATTACTAAGCCTACGCTGTCCGTCCGTCCGTCCGTCCGTCCGTCTGTCAGCGGGCTGTATCTCGTAAACGGTAATAGATACACAGATGGAATTTTCACATATTATGTATTTCTATTGCCACTATAACAACAAATAATAAAAATTAAATTAAATTAAAAAAATTAAATTAAAATATTTACATGGGTACATGGAAATATTTTTTTAACGGAACCCTAAAAGAGCGAGGCCCGACTCGCACTTGGCCGATTTTTCATATTTATTTTATCATAATTTCATTTACATATTGTTTTAATTATGTCATCTGGTGAACCAGGCGGTAGCATAATTTAATTAACGGTATTAGGTTTTTAGCATCATTAATATTATAATTACGAAAGTGTGTCTGTTTGTTGGTGTTTCCTTCAATCACGCAGCAAAGGAGCAAGGGATAGATGAGGATCTGGAGAGTGTCATAGTACTTACGTCTTATGGCGGCAAAAATAGCAATCAAACACAAGCTAGTTTTTCAACAAAGGACTGTCGCAGCGGCGATGTAGAAAAGATTTTTGTATATACCTAGACGCCTGTGATTAGCAAAGCGTGTTTTGGCAACACTATGACGCAGAAGCCACCTTTAAAGCTTTCAGTTTTTATCAAGCACGTCTTAAAAACTGTCTACTGGCTCTCGGCCCATAACACAATCCCCCGTATTCATTTATGTTTGCAATTGCACCTAGCGGCGTATCATGCAATGGGGACTCGTCAAGTGTCCTAGGGGCTGCTTTGTGTTTCTGTGTTATGACGTTTTGAATTTTGTATTCCCCAATGCTCGTGGTAACCGCACGTTGCGATTTATTCTCAACTGTATTGTATGATATATAATGTAATCCCTACTAATATTATTAAATATAAATACCGCCTAACTATAACTTGTGTAACTTAAAATCAAGAGTGAATATAAGCATTCTCTATGCAAGTGCGCTCCATCTTAGGTTGCATCTTCAGTTACCATCACGTCATGTGTTCGCAGTCAATCGGCAAATGATAATCTATATAATTATAAATAGAATATTATTAATAGAGCGAAAAAAATGATGAGTGAACGACTATTATATTATGTAATCGACTATTTAAACAGATTGAGTAAATACATTAATTGCTTTTAAATGAGCTGCGGAGCTGCTTTTGTTGGGGGAACCTAACTTCTAATTTTTTACCTAAGCAACGGGAAAATGAGTAAAAATAAAGCTTCTGATAAACTAACTCGGCCTTTTACTATAGCCAGCCACTGCACGATCGGTATAGTTACTAAAATCTTAGGTTCTATTGGCTTATAATATACCTAAATTAAGTATTGAAAAAAATATAACATCAATAATAATAGGGAGTCCCTATTCCCTAGTCCCGCTTATGAATTATTATATTATGATCGTTTTGAATAGCCTACTTAAAGTATTTTCAAGTTTACCGTTTACCGTTTTTAATATTTGTAGTCGCAAGGTAGTCGCTCACGCACTGTCGACCATTAACTAATTCAGAAGTTGTTATTCGATTTTTTTGAAACTTTTAATTTGACTTTGAATTCGCACGTTTAAATACGATCCTTAAAAAATGTGTGTTATTTTGTTGTTTATTAGTTTGGCCTTCAATAGCGCAACAACGGAGCAACGGATCGAGAGCAATTTTTGATAAATAAATCTGGACAACAATTAATAACTGTTACGTTCGCTTACTAAAACAGTTAGGTACACTAGGCCCCAGACAATATAACAAAGGCTTAACCTAATTTCAAGCTCTTACGTTTTCAGCGCGGTCTATTTATCAAAAAGTTCTTCTATTCGTCCCAGTTGTGTCATTTAACAGACAAAAGGTATGATTAATTCAAAATACCGAAGGTTTTTCACCTAAATATTAATCTCAGACGTAACACTCGCAGGGTGTTTTTATGACGTATATTATTATCTTTGTCTAGGTGTTGCTATTCCTCATTTCTGAGAGTCGGCACCCGTTCTATTTTAACGTGATAAAATCTTATAAATCGATGAACACCGGCTGCACGCACGAAAAAGTGTCACGTTCCGCCTGAGCCTGAGGGCGCAAGCGAGAGCGCGGAACAAGCGATAGAGAGGCACGATCGGCCCAAACGTTGGCTTGTGCCGCCCGCCAGTCATCGTCAATGTTTCTTTATGACGTTATCACGTAAAACTATCGTCCGTAAACCGACTTTTTATACAACTCTAATAAGAGAAAAAGGTAAGATTTTAGCTCATTTTTCACTCTCACCTTTGTCAGCAATCAGCGCCAAAGTGATTGTTATCAAATTCTTTCAATTTCTAAGCATCGTTATCCTCTTCACTGGCGGTCGCAACCCATTCTATTAATTTTATAAAACTCTATTAAGAGTAATAAAGATAAGATTTTGACTCTATTTTCACTCTCATTTTTGTCAGCAATCGGCAATAAAAACGCCGTAAGCAATTTTTTTCAATTTCTCATATTGGGTTGTTATCCTCATAACAGCTGACAGTCGTAGTTCTATTAATTTTAACTCAACACAACTCTACTAAGAGCAAAAAAGTAAGATTTCGACTCTATTTTCAGTCGCATTTTGGTCAGAAATCAGGGGCAAAATGGCCGTAGTTAATTCCTTCAACTTGTCATCGCCTACAAACGGTAGTAAATATTAAGGACTCTTCAAGGTGTAAACAAAGCAGTGATAGCCTAGTGGTTTGGACTGTGGTCTCCTATTCGGGGGGTCGCAGGTTCGATCCCAGGTACGCACCTCTGACTTCTCGAAGTTAAGTGTGTTTAAGGAATTAAATATCACTTGCTACAACGGTGAAGGAAAACATCGTAAGGAAACCTGCACACCTGAGAGTTCTTCATAATGCTCTCGAAGGTGTGTGAAGTCCACCAATTCGCATTGGGCCAGCGTGGTGGACTATGGCCTATAACCCTTCTCTGAGATGAGACCTGCGCTCAGTAGTGAGCCGTTGATGGGTTGATGATGATGATGAAGGTGTAAACAATTGTATCATAGCTTTTTCCCACAACTTTCATCCGTTTCGATTTAAATCGAAATAACTTTTTATAACATCAATACAAAGTTTGTTAAATTGTTTCAGTGCACTGAAAAGATTGCGCATTTAAAGTGAATGTATCACAATAAAGTTCCGGAAATAAGATTCATGCACTTTGTTGTTCTCAACAGTTTTCAATTTGTTTGCGGATATTAAATAAATTCATCACAAATGTTATTATGTTCTTTTAGTTATAATGTTGCTATTCAATCGTGCATTTCGTTCGCTTTAAAATTTTAAGTCCTTATTCTGAAAGGAGACCCGTGCCCAGTAGTAAGTTGAGATGATGAGGATATTGAAGTTTCCTAGTAACTAATACTTCATCATCAACATCTCAACGTACACACACAAAACGCTTCATATAAAACACGATTTATATGTGAAAAGAGAGATGAATTATTTCCTAACTAGCTTTTTTTCCACACTTCGTCCGCGTGGTTAAGTTTTTAAACCCGCGGGAATCCTTTGTGTTTTCGCAATAAAATATAACGTCATTCTTTAGGTCGAACGTCCAAATAGAATGGCAGTTAGACAATTATTATTTTTTGTATAATAATTATTTTAACATCTTCATGATACATATTTTCTTCATTACTTGGATGACTATAATGACTATTGCATCGTTTCCCAAATCTATCTACTTTCTAGAAAATCCTTACGAATATTATAAATGCGAAAGTGTGTTTGTTCGTTGGTTTGTTGGTTTATTGGTTTGTCCTCCAATCACGCCGCAACAGGGCTACGGATCGACGTGATTTTTTGCATGGGTACAGTTGAGGACCTGATGGAGAGTGAAATAGGACATACTTTTTATCCCGGAAAATCAAAGAGTTCCCGAGGGATCTTAAAAACTAAATCCACGCGGACGAAGTCGCGGGCATCAACTAGTGCACAATAAACAGATTATGAAAATAAAATATATTTTCCATCCTTTTGCAAAACGATCCCTTTTTTAATCGAAAACCCCCGTAAATCTACCCCATCTGATCACATGTCGGTGAAAGTCACCACAAAGGGAAGTGTACTGTCGACAAATCGCAGTTTATATAAGGATTGAAAGCTATTGATAAAGATAACCTGATTACGCTCACAAATCCACGGAAAAAGCGAAATTAATACGGTATAATAAAACGTTGGTCTGGAAATGAAACATTTCATGGAAATTGTTATTTATCTTTACTTTCTACTGATTTTTATAATTAGATGATATTTATAAATGCGAAAGTTTGTGAGGATGTATGGATGGATGTTTGTTACTCTTTAACGCCACAACGAATGAACCGATTTGGCTAAAATTTGGAATGGAGATAGCTTATACCCAGGATTAGCACATAGGATTTTATCCCGGAAAATTAAAGCGTTTTCGTGAGAATTCCGTGCGGACAAAGTCGCGGGCATCATCTAGTATCAAATAAATAGCGTTTGCCCGCAACATCGTCTGCGTGAAGGTTTTTATAAATTTCGTGGGAACCCATTGTTTCCCGGAATAAGACGAAGCCAACGTCACTCTCCTGGTCCTCAAAATGCATGCAAAAAATCACGTCGATCTATAGCCTCGTTGCTGAGTGATTAAAAGACAAACCAACAAACAAACGCACTTTCGCATTTAAGGATGTAGTGAGTAAATCATAGTATCAAAAAACCTTAATCCACGCGGAAAAGTCGCGGGCATCATCTACTACTTAATATTATAAATGTTAAAGTATAATATACCTTATATACCCTACCTATACCTTTTCATGAAATTAAGCACAGAGCGTTTAGTGTAACTGCTATTATGGGTTTAATAACTTTAAGTATGAGTTTTCCTTCCAAGTACCTAAATCTGTCGTTTAGTATGGAGATTTCAAAGCAAGATTAATTTTCCAAAGTAAATATATTACATAAAGATTTAGGCACAGTTAACTTACATCCTGGATCACGGTATATTTAGGAGAGCCTTATCTGGATTTAGATCTTATAAATAGACTGCGGTCGTCAAAGTCAATGGACGCCTATCGGTTGATAAATACATAATTTAATATCATTATCATCAATAGCAACCCATCAACGGCTTACTACTGAGCGCAAGTCTCCTCTCAGAGAAGGGTTATATTAAAAAGTATTTTATGAAAAAAAAATTATAACATAGTTATAGCTCTGAAACGATCTTGATTGGCACAAATTGTGGATATTTCACGAAGAAATTCGTAGAACTATTCAATTAATTTCCCAATACAATCAATTTGGCTGTACCAAAAGAAGAGCAAAAATGTTAAATCTTTAGTATGAGTCAGTCAAAAGAAGCACTCGAGAAAAGGAAAATTCTTGCCACTCCTTTTGTCCGAACAAAGCAAAAAAGCCTATTGTGTCGAGCTGATGTATTATTGACTTCCTTTGAACTGTATCTTTGAAGGTTGTGCACTAGAGGATCATGTCAGAAGATTTAATTAAACGATCGGAAACTTCATGATCAAGTGAAGATGAATTACATGATACTTATAATCAAGTGGTTAAAAATAAGGTGATGAACATCGCTCTTTATATCTCTGTACTAAGGTAAGTAAGTATAGAGATATTTATAAAGAGTGATTAAATATGGAGCGAAGCAACGGCTGGATAATGCGTTATGCTCGTGAACGGATGCCACCGGCGGGAATGGGGCTACTTTATGTCTGCCCGTCTTAACATGTATTGAATTGTAGTATGCATTTTTGGAACTTCCCCTCATCATTGTGGAAATATTCTTTTCTATTCTAACAAAGTTGCTTTGGATAAATTTGCTTGGCATTCAGCTGCCACAAGATAGTAAAAAAAAATTATTACAATATAATAGCTACATAATAATATTGAAAAATGATTATTTTGTAAAGAGCAAATGCTGAGTTTCTTGCTGGCTCTTCTCAGATATTTAATAATAATATCAACGCTAATCGGTTTCTTAGAAATACTGAAAACTTATAAATAAAAAATCTGCAATGTCTTTAGGGCCGTGGTGCAAGCATACTAGTAGGATACTTATCATCATATTATATCATTTTTAAAAACATAATTCAACGTGAACGAAGTCGTGGGTAAAAGCTTGTTACGATAATAAAATATTCCATACCAGAAATAAATTCGCACAAATTCTAAAATAAATTAAAAAATTCTATGCGATAAAAAATTATTCCGCCAACAGATCTTTGGCTTCTGATTTTTCTGAGGTTTCTTTGATCTTTATTTACCTACGCATTACGCAAAGGCACAGGGAGTAGGTTTATAGCAAAAGGAATGATTTTCCTTAATAAGCTTTTTGTTTTCAATAATAATCCCTGATGAAAAATTATATTACCTATGGTTTAGGTAAAAACATGGTTGGAACGCACCACTTTTTGTGAATTTTAAGTCATTGAAATTCATAAACACAGGAGTTATATAGCTCTGACAGACAGACAGATAGACGGACAAGGAGATTCACCAAGAGTTCTCTGGACCTCACTTCGCTCGGTCAACTCGAAACTAGGCAGTTGCTCTTTTCAAAAGTTTTATGTAAGTATACCCATACAATATTATGCCATATCCTGACAAAATTAGCTATCAATCCTATAAAGTGAACCCCGTATGTACTCGTATAAATATAAGCCACCATGGCGCAATCTGTTTCTTACAATAAAATATGGCTGAATACCGCCACACGCCTCAAGAGTTCTTGTACACTGCCGCTTAGAAACGTTCATTTTCAACGTCTTTACACTGCCGGCTTGAGACAAACACAAAATATAGGTTTGGGAGCAAGTCAACCGTTTGTAAGGGTCTCTTTTTTATATTTTTAATGTATGTTTCGCTGGTAATCCTCCGACATGATTATCGGAGTCTTTTTATAGCTTGAAAAACCTTTTCAGGTAACAAAATGTAGTCAAATAAACTCAATTTATATTGAAAGGTAGCGTTAAAACACATTTCCTACCTCTATGGAAAACGGTAGATATTTCTACTTCCATGGAGTTGTACAGCTGACCACAGATAAAAGATTTAGTAATCTGACGAGTGACGTGTCGAACGTCTTTGGTTCTCCTTTTTTGCTCGAAAACGATTTGTAATTACTAATTAGAGGTTGATTAAAGAAATTGCTCAAGAACTGAGTTTATTTATGAACAAAAATCATCTCTTCATAAAGACGGAAGCTTACAAATTTCAGAAGTAAGGGATTGATACTTCGCATTAGCATCAAACAATGGAGGATTGAGATAACTCACGCTGCCAGTCCTGGATTTCCTATAATTGTGCCAGCCAGATGGAAATGTAATTACTAAAGTAATTACATATTACCTACATATTATACGAAGTATTAAGGTCAGTGATACAAAACTATATTCGATACAAGTGCTTATAAGTTAGTAGTGTCTGTGCTTAAGAAAAGTTTTGAATGACTGATAAGTATTACACACTAGTAACTACTAGATATTAAAAGTGACTACAAGTGAGGAAGAATTTGTCTTTAAACTTTAAACTTGTGTACCCGCTTACGAGCGAACCAAACGGTAGATACTTTTAACAGAAATTTAGATTTTAAGTTTACTGCACTTCATGTTATGTGTATAATGTGAGAGTAGATAAAATGTCTAACTAAAAGGCCACATAACTGTGTTATAGTCTACTTACTAGTTAGAAAGATTTGTTAATTTCAATTGTGGAGTTCTTGGATACTTTGATTTATTTGTGTTTAGTTTATCATACTTTTAAGTTTTAATAGTTTTAAGGTCAGTATCTTTTTTTAAAGTTTGTTTTATACCTCTAGGTTTTAAAGTATTGTATTACTCATTGTGGGTCTAAGTGTACCTCTACTAAGTCTAAGTTTAAGTGTACTGTTCTCATCATATAATGACTCCAAGTCGTAAATCTCGTTCTCGTGTGAGACATGTATCGCAATACCGCAAACGTAGGCGCAGTTTATCGCGTCGGTCGTCATCGACTGATATATCATCGCGAACGCCTAGTATTTCTTATCGACGCAATAAACGAAATCGTAAAAGCAGGTCAAAGCGTAGACGATCACGATCTAAGAGTGGTCGGGATCGACATCGCCATAGACGTTATGCACGTAGTTCGCATAGACAAACTTATGTTACACCTGTAGAAATGTGTTCTTCCAACATTACTGGTAATTTCAATGTTGTGCCGGAATTTGACCCATCGGATTCAACTCAAAATGTTGAACGGTGGCTACATAAAGTAGGGGAATGTGCTAAAATATATGCCTGGGATGATAGGCAAACCTGTCACTATGCACTACCTAAACTTGTAGGGCTCGCTAAGAAATGGTATGAAGGACTTCCTTCAATGCTATTTTCTTGGGATGAGTGGGCAATTAAAATAAAAGCTGCCTTTCCGTCCAATGAAAATTATGCTGAGACACTTACAAAAATGTTAAAAGTCCGTTGCAAGTTAGGACAGCCAATCGACGAGTACTTTTATACTAAACTGGCCCTATTAAATAAATGCGAAATAACAGGCTCGAAGGCAGTTGAGTGCCTGATTCACGGTATGGATGATAAATTTTTGCGCATGGGTGCTGGGCTTGCATGTTTGACAACCCTGAAAAATTATTATATTATTTGCGTACAGTGACACAAAACGAAATGCACAGATCCAATTTTTATTCTCAAAGTCGAAACACTAATAGTAAAGCTACCACTTTGGTAACTGAAAGTAGTGAAGCTGCTAAAAAAAGCTTAGAATCAGCGGTCCGTTGCTTTAATTGTGGTGAACTTGGTCACATTAGTTCGACTTGTGTAAAACCTCTTAAGAAGTGTGGATTTTGCCATCGTCTAGGCCATTTTACTAAAGATTGTCGTAAAAGACTGTTGACATCCCATAACAAAGTCGAGGAAAAGTCGGAAATAAATAAAGATAAGTCGTCCAATAATGTCTTATGTATAGGAGATTTCAGTGCTAAGCCAAATAATAAATATTATAAAACAATTAAAATAAATGGTGTTGATAAGGTTGCTTACATTGATCTGGGTAGTAGTTGCACGATAATAAGAGAATCAGATGCTCGAGAAATGTCTTTAGGATGGTCGCAATCACATACTATGCCTAATTTACGCGGCTTTGGAAATTCAATAGTAAAAGCACTAGGTACGCAAAGAGTTTTAATAGAAGTTGATCATGTCAGCGCTGAGGTAGAGATAGTTGTTGTGTCCGATCAATTTATGACTACGCCCATTATAATAGGTCAAACATTTAGTGAACGACCAAATGTTTTAGTATTCAAAACTAGTAGTGAGATTTTATTTTTTGAGGCGCCACACGCTGAGTGCTGTGATCAATCTGTTAAATTTAAAATATTTTTAAATAGAGATTGTAAAATAGACAGTCAATGTTCATCTCCAATCCCTGTCACTTTAAAATCAGATTATACAGGCAATTTATTTGTATCCGGGGGACAAAGAATTATATTTAATCAAGAATGCTTTATTATTCCGGGATTGTACAAGTTTGAAGCAGGCATAGGCTATTTATTCATTACAAACATTACTAAAACTGATCTACAAATAAAAGAAAATTTTATGATTGCTAGAGGATTTTCCTTTGAAGAGGTTGATGATAAATATGTTGGATTCATGAATATGACCTTCGATAAAGAAGTTCATCCATTGCCCTTAGAAAAAGTAAAGATTGGTACTGACTTAAGCGAAAAGGATTTGCTTACCTTCCGTGAATTGTTAATAAAGTATAGAGACTGTTTTGCATTAGATTTGTCTGAATTAGGTAAAACTACGTTAACAGAAATGGAAATAAAACTCAATGATGAAACACCGGTAGTGTACAATCCTTACCGAATGTCGATCAACGAACGTGAACGGTTGTCAAGCATTATTAGCGATTTGTTGAGTCATGGTATTATTAGGGAAAGTTCTTCATCATATGCTAGCCCAGTCATTCTCGTAAATAAAAAAATGGCGAGAAAAGACTCTGTGTTGATTATCGGGCTTTAAATAGAAAGACTTTGAAAGACAAATATCCACTTCCTAGAATTGAGGACCAATTAGATAGCTTAGGTGGTAATAGTTACTTCACTAGTCTTGACCTCGCGTCGGGGTACTACCAGGTTCCCGTTGCCGAGAATAGCAAACATTTAACCGCGTTTGTCACACCGGACGGACTTTTTGAATACAATCGAATGCCATTCGGATTGGCAAACGCGCCGAGTGTATTTCAAAGGACTATAAATTCTATGCTGAAGGGGACGGGGAGACGATTAGCTCTTGCTTATATGGACGACTTGTTAATACCCTCAAAGACGGTAGAAGAAGGTCTGGATAAACTAGAAAAGGTGTTACAGATATTACGCAGTTCTGGCTTGACTCTAAACCTGGACAAATGTAATTTTTTTCAGTCACAAATTGATTACTTGGGGTATGAGATTTCTTCTGCAGGTATAAGGCCAGGAAATCTTAAAATACAGGCAGTAAAGGAATTTCCTGAGCCTAAAAATGTACACGAAGTGCGTCAATTTATTGGACTCGCGAGCTATTTTAGGCGATTTGTAAAAAACTTTTCTATTATAGCTAGACCGTTGACAAAACTTACAATAAAAGATGTTCCATGGGAATTTGGCGATGAACAGAAACAGGCGTTCCATGACTTAAAAGAAAAGTTAATTAGTCGTCCTATATTGGCTCTGTATGACCCTGCTGCTGACATAGAAGTTCATACAGATGCAAGTAAGCACGGATTAGGTGCAATTCTTATGCAAAAAAAGAACGATAAGTTACAACCGATAGCTTATTATAGCAGACAAACATCACCAGAAGAGCAGAAATTTCACTCGTACGAGCTTGAAACACTTGCTTTGGTGACTGCCTTGCAAAAATTTAGAGTTTACTTGCTAGGTGTACACTTCAAGGCTGTAACTGACTGTAACGCTATACGTAGTACCATGACCAAGCGAGATCTAATACCAAGGGTAGCCAGGTGGTGGATTTCGATGCAAGAGTACAATTTCTCAATTGAGTACCGGCCAGGGTCTAGAATGGCGCATGTAGATGCTTTAAGTCGAAACCCGGTTATTATTAAGGACCAAGAAAATCAAGATGTGGTTGACGTACTTCTTGTAAATGATGACGCCGCTTGGTTGCAGACGGTACAATTAGCCGATTCAGAAATACAGCGCATGATTGAAATCTTAAATGATCCAGAAAGTAATCAGGTTGTTGAAGTAAAAAATAACTTCACTGTGAAGAATGATCGTTTATACAGGATACATAAACAAGGTGATGAAGTGAATCTCCTCTGGGTTGTTCCAAAAAGTGTAAGGTGGCAGATTCTTCAAATGAATCATGATTATAATGGCCACTTTGGTTTTGAAAAGACATACGAACGTGTTAAAAAAGTTTATTGGTTCAAAAATATGCGGAAGTTTATTAAAAAATATTGTAAATCCTGTTTACAGTGTGCTCGTAATAAGATTCCGAGTGGCCCCAAGGAAGGTTTACTTCATCCCATTGAAAAAGTTAACAAACCGTTCGATACCTTGCATGCGGATCATTGTGGACCATTTCCTATTAGTAAAAGGAAGAACCAATATGTGTTGGCTCTAATAGACTCATTCACGAAATACATTTATATTAAAGCTGTAAAAGATTGTAGAAGTAAGACAAGTATTCGCGTCTTTGAAGAGTATTTTTCGTTGTTTGGAGTACCGCGACGGCTGATAACAGACAGAGGCACTAGTTTCACTAGCAAAGAGTTCAATTCGTTCATTGTAGACAAAGGCGTAAAGCATATTTTGAACGCTGTTGCGACTCCCCGAGCAAATGGACAAATAGAACGTTACAATAGAACTCTAGTGGATTCTCTCACGGCTTCTAATGATGGAATTCCAGAAAATGAATGGGATACTCTTATCCCGCAAATTCAATGGTCGCTTAATAATACTATCAATAAAGGGACCGGTAAAACCCCATCGGAAGCATTGTTTGGAGTTGCACCCATGGGTAGCTGTGATAAATTTATGAACTGCTTAGTTTCTGAAGCGCATACTATGCAAGATTTAAATGATGTGCGTGCTGAGGTGCAGAAACGTAATAAATTAGAGCAGCTTAATCAAAAATCGTGATTTGATAAAACTAGGAAAGAGGCTAGGAAATATAAAATAGGTGACCTTGTTAGGATACAGAAGGACGTACATTCCGTTCCGGGTCAAAGTCGTAAATTAGTGCCAAAGTGTTCAGGGCCTTTTAAAATAACAAAATGTTTTGATAATGACCGGTATGAGGTGGAGGATACACCAATTACGCGAAAAGACGGTAGAGCGAAGTATACAGGTGTTTATCCGGTCGACAAAATATATCCGTGGTTGGTTTTTAATAACGACCCTGTCTCAAGTGAGTCAGATGAAGATTAATAACAAAATTAGAGGGCTTGTAATATGATGTTAATTATTTTGGGTTTGTGTGATCAGTGCGAATACTTTTGGTACCTAGTTAAATTTTAGTTGATATGATAAAATTTCGAATTTAATAAAAACTGAATTTTCTGTTTAGAATTGATAACGATGCTAGTAGAAGACGAATACGTTATTTAATTAAAAAAAAAATAATTTTGAGCCGATGTTATACGTGGGCATAAGACGAGTCGATGTTATACGTGGGCATAAGGTGAGCCGATGTTATACGTGGGCATAAGCGAGCCGATGTTATACGTGGGCATAAGCGAGCCGATGTTATATGTGGGCACGAGCCGAGCCGATGTTAAATGTGGGCACAAGACGAGCCGATATTATACGTGGGCATAAGACGAGCCGATGTTAAACGTAGGCATAAAACGAGCCGATGTTAAACGTGGGCATATGAGTTAAAACAGACGTTCGTGTTGTTTAAATAGCCTATTGAAAAATTGTAATAAAATGTTATTGAAGAAGTTATCTAGATGACTGTTAGTGTTAGAATTGATATCGTTAGTTTTTTTTTGTACAGTATTTTCATTTAAATTGTTGTAGTACTTGACTTGTCATATTTTTTTTGGAGTCCGCGTGGACGCGTCATTTGTCAGAATTGGCCGAATGAAAGGTAGCGTTAAAACACATTTCCTACCTCCATGGAAAACGGTAGATATTTCTACTTCCATGGAGTTGTACAGCTGACCACAGATAAAAGATTTAGTAATCTGACGAGTGACGTGTCGAACGTCTTTGGTTCTCCTTTTTTGCTCGAAAACGATTTGTAATTACTAATTAGAGGTTGATTAAAGAAATTGCTCAAGAACTGAGTTTATTTATGAACAAAAATCATCTCTTCATAAAGACGGAAGCTTACAATATCCATTTTGTGCCTTTCAAGACTATTTGTGCTTAGACTATTTAATTTCCCAATTCTTGACAATAAATTATGTATGAGTATGCAATAGTACGATTTTGATCCTTACTGTTTAATATTAAAGATTATTAGAGATTAGAAATTTACATTAAGTTAATAGAGTTGACCTCGTTTATATTTTAACTAGCTGATGCCCGCGACTTCGTCCGCGTGGAAAAAGTAATAAAAAAGAATTGTTTTATGTTAATCGTGAGGTTTTTACGACTGTACTACGCCACTATATAATATTCTGTACCTACTTGGTACCTGCAAACCTACAATATCAATTCAAAATGGAAATTTTGTAAATACCCACAATTTAGGCAGGACCAGCAGCATCAGGGTTGAGGAGTTGGTAACTGGTAAAATTGAAGACAATGATGGATTGGCAACTGGTCTTCATTCTCGCCTGCATCACTGGACTGTAGTCCAGTGATGCAGGCGAGAATTTTCGATTGCACTACGCTTCTTTTTAGTTTATACTTGGCATCTACAGTAGCAACTGAAAACCGAAATTTTCGTGAGCAAAGCGAGTGCGAAAATTTTTTGATCGCACTACGCCTCTGTGTAGCCCATACTAATTGGTATCTACAAAAGCAATCTATAATCGACATTATCGCTAGTAAAGCCAGTGCGACATTTTAAGGATTGCACTACGCCACCATATAGTCCATACTTGGCACCTACATAAGCAACACAAAAGCGACGTTATCGCGAGCGAAGCAAGCGCGAAATTTTCAGAACTGCACTACTTAACTATGTACTCCATACTTGGTTTACACTCACAACAACAATTAAGAAAAGACATTTTCGCCAACGAAGCGAGCGCGAAAATTTTTAAGATTTCATTGCATCACTATGTAGTCCAAAACGGACATTTCGCAAAATTTTTAGGGCTGCACTACATAACTGTGTCATTCATACTTGGTTCTTACAGTATCAATCAACGAAGACACATTTCGCGAGCGAAGCGAGCGCAAAAATTTTCGATTGCACTACGCTTATTTGTAGTTCATACTTGGCACCTACAGTAGCAACTTAAAACTGATATTTTCGCGAGCGAAGCGAGCGCAAAGATTTTTTGATCGCATTAAGTACGCCTCTGTGTAATCCATACTAATTGGTATAGACAAAAGCAATCGATAATCGACATTATCGCTAGTAAAGCGAGCGACATTTTCGCAAATTTTTAGGGCTGCACTACTTAACTGTGTCCTTCATACTTGGTTCTTACAATACCAATCAAGAAAAGACACAATTTCGCGAGCAAAGCGAGCGCAAAAATTTTAGATTGCACTACTCTCCTTTTTAGTTTCTACTTGGCACCTACATTAGCAAGCGAAAACCGAAATTTTCGCGAGTGAAGCGAGCGCAAAAATATTTTGATCGCACTACGCCTCTGTGTAGTCCATACTAATTGGTATAGACAAAAGCAATCTACAATCGACATTTTCGCGAGCGAAGCGAGCGCGAAATTTTTTAAGACTGCACTACTTAACTATGTACTCCATACTTGGTTTACACTTACAACAACAATGAAGAAAAGACATATTCGCGAGCGAAGCGAGCGCCTAATTTTTTACAATTACATTGCATCACTATGAAGTCCATACTTGGCAATCGAAAACGGACATTTTCGCAAATTTTTTAGGGCTGCACTACCTAACTGTGTCCTTCATACTTGGTTCTTACAATACCAATCAAGAAAAGACAAAATTTCGCGAGCAAAGCGAGCGCAAACATTTTAGATTGCACTACGCTTCTTTTTAGTTTCTACTTGGCACCTACATTAGCAAGCGAAAACCGAAATTCTCGCGAGCGAAGCGAGCGCATAAATATTTTGATTGCACTACGCCTCTGTGTAGTCCATACTAATTGGTATAGACAAAAGCAATCTACAATCGACATTTTCGCGAGCGAAGCTAGCGCAAAAATTTTCAATTGCCCTACGCTTATTTGTAGTTCATATTTGGCACCTACAGTAGCAACTAAAAACTGATATTTTCGCGAGCGAAGCGAGCGCGAAATTTTTTACAATTACATTGTATCACTACGTAGTCCATACTTGGCAATCCAAAACGGACATTTTCGCAATTTTTTAGGACTGCACTACTTAACTATGTACTCCATACTTGGTTTACACTTACAACAACAATGAAGAAAAGACATATTCGCGAGCGAAGCGAGCGCCTAATTTTTTACAATTATATTGCATCACTATGAAGTCCATACTTGGCAATCGAAAATGGACATTTTCGCAAATTTTTTAGGGCTGCACTACTTAACTGTGTCCTTCATACTTGGTTCTTACAATACCAATCAAGAAAAGACACAATTTCGCGAGCAAAGCGAGCGCAAAAATTTTAGATTGCACTACTCTCCTTTTTAGTTTCTACTTGGCACCTACATTAGGAAGCGAAAAGCGAAATTTTCGCGAGCGAAGCGAGCGCAAAAATATTTTGATCGCACTACGCCTCTGTGTAGTCCATACTTATTGGTATAGACAAAAGCAATCTATAACCGACATTTTCGCGAGCGAAGCGAGCGCAAAAATTTTCGATTGCACTACGCTTCTTTGTAGTTCATACTTGGCACCTACAATAGCAACTGAAAAGCGATATTTTCGTGAGCGAAGCGAGCGCGAAATTTTTTAGGAACGTACTACTTAACTATGTACTCCATACTTGGTTTACACTAACAACAATAATGAAGAAAAGACATTTTCGCGAGCGAAGCGAGCGCGAAATTTTTTAGGACTGCACTACTTAACTATGTTTTCCATACTTGGTTTACACTTACAACAACAATGAAGAAAAGGCATTTTCGCGAGCGAAGCGAGTGCGAAATTTTTTACAATTACATTGCATCACTACGTAGTCCATACTTGGCAATCCAAAACGGACATTTTGCAATGTTTTTAGGGCTGCACTACTTAACTGTGTCCTTCATACTTTGTTCTTACAATACCAATCAAGAAAAGACACAATTTCGCGAGCAAAGCGAGCGCAAAAATTTTAGATTGCACTACGCTCTTTTTTAGTTTAAACTTGGCACCTACATTAGCGAAAACCAAAATTTTCGCGACTGAAGCGAGCGCGAAAATATTTTGATCGCACTACGCCTCTGTGTAGTCCATACTAATTGGTATAGACAAAAGCAATCTACAATCAAAAAATTTCGATTGCACTACGCATATTTGTAGTTCATACTTGGCACCTACAGTAGCAACTGAAAACTGATATTTTCGCGAGCGAAGCGAGCATACTCGGTTTACACTCACAACAACAATTAAGAAATTTTCGCCAATGAAGCTAGCGCGAAAATTTTTACAATTTCATTGCATCACTATGTAGTCCATACTTGGTAATCCAAAACAGACATTTCGCAAAATTCTTTAGGGCTGCACTACATAACTGTTTCCTTCATACTTGGTTCTTCTTCTTCTTCTTCTTGAGGTGCCATCTCCTACCGGAGGTCGGCTATCATATTGGCTATTCGGACCTTACACACAACTGCGCGGAATAAGGATCGAGTACCCAGTCCGAACCATGTCCGGAGATTCTTGAGCCAAGAGGTCCGTCTTCTTCCAGGGGGTCTCCTACCTTGTATCTTCCCCTGTACTATTAGTTGGAGCAACTTGTACTTATCGCCACGCATTATATGTCCCAGATATTGCAGTTTTCGTTGCTTTATTGGTTCGTTATACTTGGTTCTTACAATACCAATCAAGAAGACACATTTTAGCGAGCGAAGCGAGCGCGAAAATTTTCGATTGCACTACGCTTCTTTTTAGTTCATACTTGGCACCCGCAGTAGCAACTGAAAACTGATATTTTCGCGAGCGAAGCGAGCGCGAAGGTTTTTTTGATCGCACTACGCCTCTGTGTAGTCCATTTACTAATGAGTACATAATTTAATATAATTTTTTTACAAAACAAAGTATTGTATTTTTTTTTCTCAATTTTTTAAAACCGCTCAACCGATTTCAGTAAAATTTAAAAACCACCTGGGAAGTACCCTTTCAAACAAAAAAGTAAGAATTTTCCAAATCAGTTCAGGCGCCTTCAAGTAATCGGTGAACATACATAAAAAATTGAAAAAATAGATTCCGACGAATTGAGAATCTGCTCCTTTTTCGAAGTCGGTTAAAAAGAAATCTACAATCGACATTCTCGCAAACGAAGCGAGTGAGACATTTTTTACGATTGCACTATGCCACTTTGTAGTCTTCACTTGGTTGGTACCTACAATATGAATTCATTATCGACATTTTGTAAACACCCACTATTTAGGTGGGTATTATCATCAGCAGCATCGGGATTGAGAAGTTGGTACCATTAGTAGTTGTAGCATGGGGAGGAGAAGGGAGGTGGATGATTCCTAATCCGAACCGAGCGATAATTAAATTAGCTGAATAGATTGATGCCATCTAAGAATACTAAGCTACTGTGGGAAATTTTAGTAAACGGAAAACGGAGACGCGAATTTTTTTACGGCTGCGTTATGCCACTACCCTAAGTAGTTCATACTAATTGTTACCTATCATTGGTGAGCAGCACCCAGCAGCATCAGAATTGAGTCCTCTTTTATGGCTCCACTACACTATTATATTTTAAATATTTGGCACCTACAATATCAATTCACAATCGACAGTTCGTAAATATCCATGATTTAGGTGGGCAGTACACTGCACCATCAGGATTGAGGAGCTAGGGCCTGGAGGTTAGTGATATAGTCTAAAATTAGTATGTAATGAATAGCTCAGGTCAAGATATGGCTATGGTATGAATGTAATAAGATCTATATACGTATATATCGTATGCGAGTGACCTGGAACTATCCGAGATAAGTTTTGACCTCTATCTCCGATAATATCTAGCAGATCTTCACCAAAATTGGTCATTGTATTTCTTGTCCTACACACTCACAAATAAAGAAAGAATTATTAAAATCCGTTCAGATTCGACTGAGTTATGGAGTAAAATCAACAAAAAGTTTCATCACCTATCCTGGAGTAACCTTATGTTTTATCGGGATAAAAACTATCCTATATGTTGACCCGGAGTATCAGCTACCGCTGTACTAAATTTCATTTTAATCCGTTCAGTAGTTTTCGCGTGAAGCGCGGACAGACAGACAGACAGACAGACAGACAGACAGACAGACAGACAGACAAAAATTAAATAAAAATCTGTTTTGGGCTCAGTATCGATAGTCAAGCATCCCTCAATTAAAATTTTCAAAATATATTAAATGTACAGAAATCTTCCAGTTACAGTTTTATTATAAGTATAGATATATTTTAATAATCTAATAATAATTAAAACACTTCTGTTCACAATTTTGTTTTGGTGTTGTCTGACTGCTGAAACTTCTGTTTTTAACCGACCTCAAGCAAAAGGGGGAGGTTATCAATTCGTCGGAATCTTTTATTTTTTTATGTATGTCCACCGATTACTCGAAGACGCCTGAACCGATTTGGAAAATTCTTTTTTTGTTTGAAAGTGTATACTTCCCAGGTGGTCCCATATAAATTACATCGAAATCGGTCGAGCGGTTTTTAAAATATCAACAATAAATTTTTTGTATAGTGTGTGTGTAATGTAGTAAAGCGGGAGTTTGAAGTCGGTTGTTTAAAAAGATTTTTTTTATATTAAACTACTACCTGATACCCGCGACTTCGTTCGCGTGGATTAAGGTTTTGTACTCCCGCGGGAACTCTCTTATTTCCCGGGATAAAAAGTAGCCTATGTGCTATTCCAGACTACAATCTATCTGTAACAAATGTCAGCCAAATCGGTTCAATCGTTGCGACATGATTGAGTAACAAACATACAAACTTTCACCTTTGTAATATTCTAGCTTCTGCCCGCGACTTCGTCTGCGTGGACTTAAGAATTGGATCCAAAAAAAAAATGTGAAAGTAATAAAAATTGAATAAAATTTACACCTATGCTATCGCTTGCGCCGCTATAAATATAAAGCTAGAATGATATAAAAATGAATTACTGGTTCGCTTCACTCGTTAACAATTTTTAGTCTTACCACAGGAACTATTTGAGAGATCGGTATAGAAAGTTTATACCGGTATAGAAAGTATAGCCTTTTCAATAGCATAGGTGACATGCATACCAAATTTCAAAACTGTCTGCCCGCGGCTTAGCTCGTAAAAAAATTTCAATTTTCCCTCGGGAACTACTTAAGGAATCGGGATAAAAGGTAGCCTATTTTCTTTTCCATGTCAAAGGCTACATGCATGCCAAATTTCATCCAAATCCGTTCAGCCGCTATTGCGTGATTGAGTAACAAACATCCAAACATCCACACTTTCACATTTATAATATTAGTAGGATAGTAGGATAGTAGTAGGATTGAAAATTGTGTTAAACCTAAAATTCTACAAGAATAAAGAATTCTAAGAAAATTATTAGTTGTTTTCTTGCTTTAAACTGAATTGCTGAACTTTTTTTTTTTTTTTTTTATTCGATGACAAGATAGTCCTTGACTGCGATCTCACCTGATGGTAAGTGACGATGCAGTCTAAGATGGTAGCGGACTAACTTGGAAGGGGTATGGCAGTGAAAATTCAACCCATACCCCTAATCGGTTTCTACACGCCATCGTGCCGGAACGCTAAATCGCTTGGCGGCACGTCTTTGACGGTAGGGTGGTAACTAGCCACGGCCAACGAATGCCTCCCACCAGACCAGACCAGAGACAATTCAGAAATTATAAATTCCCAAATTGACCCCGCCGGGAATCGAACCCGAGACCTCCCAGTAATAAGACCACAGCGCTCACCACTGCGCCAGGGAGGTCGTCAAACCCAACAACTGAACTGAAGCCCAACAAGCTTCCAAATAATATATGTGATTAGTTTTAGCTTTGTGTTAACTTGCATTTTTTGTTGTCTTAAATTGCAACCGCGTAAAAGCGCCAGTAAGATAGAACACTCAATACAAACAGCTACGGGAACAAACAACTAAAAACAAGGCATCGGAGACGCCTGTTTTTAGATTTTCTCACTTTCATTTCTTTTTTGGGAGCGTATATGTGTCATTAATCTTTATCCCTGGAGGGAACTCCACTTACATTGCGTATATATCAAGGAAAATACAATTTATGAAAGCACAGTCGTATATACAAAGAACTGAATCATTTATTTGCAGAACGGTGGCATGCAGATTAGTATTTCAGGTTTTCTTATTCGTCGAGTATTGTAATAAATTTCAAGTCATTTTAGTAATCTTACTTCTTACTATCTTATACTTAGGTACTATATTATTATAACTGCGAAAGATTGAACGGATGGATGTATGGATTTATATGGATGGATGTTTGTTACTCTTTCACGCCACAGCGAATGAACCGATTTGGCTGGAATGGGAATAGCTCATACCCAGGATTAATTTATAGACTACTTTTCATCCCGGAAAATTACACAGTTTCACGTCCACTGCTGGACTGGACAGCTATCGGCTGGCGGCCGAGGGGAGTTGTCGGATACAAATGACGCAAAACCGAGCTATGTCGAGGTCAATGTTAGACACATAATAATATGTTCAACTATCATAATATTATGTGTCTATTATTGACATATGACTATATTAGACATCTATCGATTGTTAAAGTAGATAATATTACTATTAATTTTAATTTTTCATAAAAAAAATTGAGACCGTACCTTTAAATAAGAAAATCTGACTAAATCCTCAAATATAGTAGATTCTTCAACACTTCTATAAAAATTTATCGATTAAGATTGGTAAATAATAAAATAATAAGAAAACTTTGTTTGTATTGTGCGCGCTCGGCAGCCTTTGAGTGACACTTTTCAGGGAAAACAAATCAAACAAGACTTGGAATTCTCATCTAACTTAAATATTCAGCAAATCTACCAAATTCGTAAATTCCTTTAACTCCACCGCAGCCCGTGCTGTCTCTGAGAAACCGCATCAAAGTATCTTCGAGCATATAAATTCGTCAAGAAAGTCGGAGTTCGGTAATTAAGTTAATTAATATCTTTTTAAGTTCGTTCCTTCAAGCGACGCTCTTTTTAATAAGATGCCTTATTCAATAAAATCGTCAAAAGAGACCGACATGGAGAGCTTCTTGATTTAACTTTTTATTTATTCCTGAAAAGATAAAGCCTTGGCTGAAATCTAACCTGAGTGTGAGTAACTAAGAATAGTTCAGTCTAAGATAGTAGCGGGGTAACTCGAAACGGGGTATGGCAGCTTTTTAATTAAACTCATGACCCACATCAGTTTCGCTACGCGGTACGCTCAATCGCTTAGCGGCATGTCTGAGACGGTAGGGTGGTCACTAGTTACGGCCAAAGCCTCCCACCCGCTATAAATCATAGGTAAGTACTTATTTTAAACATATTCATTCATAAAGAAGAGCTTTTTATTTCGTGATTGGTTTTGTGTTTTGTTCAAAAAGTAGGTACTTTTCAATACAAAAATAGTAGCTATTCTACAAGTCTGTGTATAGCAAAAGTATTTTTTGCTCCCATTTGCTTCTTTGGTATATACCCTCGAATTTTTTACAACTTTTTATGTTAATAGGGTCCGGGCCATAGACGAAATATATATTGTGCGACGAAGAGTGAACTGTGTATCATCCATGAGTATTGAATTACCTAACTTGATGTGAAATATCAGATATGGATTCCAACAAAAACAATGTTGAATCTAAAGAGTAACGAAAATAGATTTTTACTTACCTATTTTCAGAGTGCCTTTAGCACCGAAAGAGAAGGAAAATGAGAAAGGAAGAGAAGCAGATAGTATAATATCTAAAAAAAAGGTCCAAAAGTTCAACAATGCCGCAAAAAAAACAAAATACGCGCGAGGCTGTGATGATCTTGAAATTGTGTTCTATTAGGCCGCCGCATAAGTGAGACGGCTTAGATTAAAATAAACAATAAAGAATAAAAGCTTTTTATAATATTTGTGAGTGCCTTAAAATGAAAAAGCTCAGGGGATGGCCTAACCTTGGGGGCGAATTTGAAATTTCACTTTTAGGATCCGATATTGTTCTCACAGAATTGATCGTAGAGTTCATAGTCACTCTAATATTTTTTTTAATTCAAAAAATTACTTCTGCATATCGGAGAGCGCTATGTATTTTCAGTTTAGTCTATTTGTTCGAGCATAACTGGAAAGCTACGGATGGTTTTGATAAAAAAGAACATCGAGAAATATTTCCGACTTTTGGGATTCGCGACTTTTGCAGGATGTAGGTGTAGCTAGTAGATAGTAAATAAAAATTTTAGAATACAAAAAAAAAATTGATTAATTTCGCTTCGTATAGTTTTCCTTTTGAGCTTTTGAAAGTTGAACTGTTGTTCAAATTTTGTTTGTTGTTTTAAAAGTGTATTTCTTTGTGGGTTTGTCTTTCAATCACGCAACTACGACGCAACTGATCGAAGTGATTTTATGCATTTATTTTTGCGTGGAGAGTAACCTAGGCTATCTTTTAGGCTTCTTTCCCGGCAAAACAGAGGTTTCCCGCGAGATTTATCAAAACCTAAATCCACGCGGTCGAAGTCACAGGTAAAAGCTAGCACATCATATACATACTACATACAACAACAACATAACTAAACTTAAGCCACAAATTATTACACCACTTAAAATGCAAAGTCGTGGAATCCATAGCTCTACATTTCAAACACGGTGTTTTGAGAATACTAAACGCAAGTGTAAGCCTCTTACAAATATTTTCTACGACGACGCCTCAAAGGAATAGAATATCCAAGATAATCTGGTTGCGACATGGTTTTGAAATTAGGGCTGTGAAGATTTTGCCAACAACGTGACGTTTAAAGTGAATTTTGTTAAAGTAAATAGCGAATGGAAAGTGAAAATCGGTAGGCACGTAGTTCAAAGAATCGATGGTTTTCAACTAGAGGTTAACATAAATTCCATCCGAGCAAAGCCAGGGCAGATCAGTTTGTAAGTAATAGTTATCGAATTATTTTAATCTAACTCTTTCATGGAATAATTTAATATAAATCTATATCTATATATATAAAAGAAAGTGGTGTTAGTTACACTATTTATAACTCAAGAACGGATGAACCGATTTGGCTGAAAATTGATGGAGAGGTAGCTTAGAACCAGGAGACGGACATAGGATACTTTTTATCCCGTTCGACCGCGTTTCCGTCAAGTCACTATAAAACGTGGTATAACAAAAACGCATCTGACATGGAATAACAAAACGCAAATGACAGTGGAATAACAAAACGTAAATGACAGCTAAACGTAATTTTGTCTTTGGTTAAGTATGGTAAAAAATTTGACAATTATAAAAAGTGTTATAATAAAACATTACTGATATTATAAATGCGAAAGTGTGTTTGTTTGTTGGTTTGTCCTTCAATCACGTCGCAACAGAACAGCGGATTGGTGCGATTTTTTGCATGGGTATATTAATGGATGTAGTAGTGGTTCCTCAGACCGGGAGAGCTACTTTTTATCTCGGATAATGAAAGAGTTCCCGCGGGATTTTTAAAAACTAAATCCATGCGGACGAAGTCGCGGGCATCAGCTAGTAATTATTTAAAAAAAAATCGACTTCAACCGCCCGAGCCACTACAAAGTATGTAATTTATTGTTGATATTTTAAAAACCGCTCGACCGATTTTGATAAAATTTAAATGGGACTACCTGGAAAATATACCCTTTAAAACAAAAAAAGAATTTCGAAATCGGTTCAGGCGTCTTCGAGTAATCGGTGAACATATACGAAAAAAAAAAGATTCCGACGAATTGACAATCTCCTCCTTTTTTGAAGTCGGTTAAAAATATAAGTACAAGGCAAAGAATTAAATAGTTCTATCCAATTTGCGTTAGCTCTCGTTTTAGTGGACTGCGAACTTTTTAATTTTGAGGAAACGGAGCGAAACTTAATTGAAACGAAGTCAACTGTTTTTAGTCTATTAAAAAAAGTCAACTTAATTTAAATCAGTTTAACGTGTTACTGAATCGTTGCGAGAACTCGTTGGAAATTTTTATGGATCAAGAGCTCGTAGGAGATTATGGGTAGGTGTTTGGTAAATGCCCGCAGTTGATACCGTCGTTCTACAACTTTACCATTTGATCCCAATTACATGGAAATATCAAGTACCGCTAAATACTCTTGAACTAGTCTCGTAACTAAAAATTCAACGCCATTGAAGTTAAACTTATTTGTTACAGAAAAGAAAATTAATAAGACTTATTACGTCTTGGCAGAATCGCCTACATAATATGCTCATAATTAGTAGGTAATGCGAAAGTGACGATGTTTAGATGTTTGTTAATCACACTCAACAATTTAATACCATTTAGTGAAAAATGGCACACAAATAAATCAAGCCCTGGATTAACATAATACAGGATATTATAAGCCCTTGGGATATGTTTTATGAAAAAGCATGACCCCTCAAAACATAATTTTATTTTTATTAGCAAAACCGCAACAATCAAGCTAAGTATTTATAGGAAAATTAATCATAAGGTAACAAATAAGAACCTACATAAATAACTTTGACTTTACATATAAAGTTAAAAAAAATTATAAATTCAGCAAGTTATATCAAAAAATCCTTGAGGCTCTTGCACTACTATACCTATACTACTACATCAGTTTTAGTAAAATCTCACAAGAATATTTCACACGGAAAATTTTAATTTAAATGAAAATGTTTCCATTATATTACACTCGTAGATTCCAATTTTATTTTACACTAAACTTTTTGAACCGGGAGCCAGGTACAAATTCGGTCAATTATTTCCTCTCGAGCGAAACTTCGTGAAACGCATTAGGGATTTATATTATGAATATTCGCGACCTTCAGCTGCGACTCCGTGGGTGGGGCGGGCAGTGGGGGCCTCCTACGCATGGAGAAAAAAAAAAAGTTTTTTAGTCATTTCCTCCCATTTGAAAATAACATGGTGTATTATACTTCAGCTGGCTGCTTGAACATGAAAAAAAATATTATATTTTCAATGATTTCCTCTCAACTAAAAATTTACCTGGTGATCGTTTATATGCTACTATGAATGAAAAATAATTTCAGCTTGCTGTATCGCGGTGGAAAGTTTGTCAACTGGTACCTTGAAAGGTGTGACGTAGCAGCATCTATCACCAACTGAATCTTATCAGCTGACGACTTTTCCCTTGAGTTACAGCTAGCTGATTTTTTTCATTATTTACTAATGCATGTTAACAATCCTCTTATAAATTTTCATCCAGGAGGAAATCACTTTTCTTAAGTTATTCTCTTTCTTTTTACAGATTGAGGCTATACATAAGCATGGAGGAAAAAAAAAGTTTTTTAGTCATTTCCTCCCATTTGAAAATTTGTCAGATTATAGTTTACCTAATATTTTGAAGGAAAAATAAAGTCAGCTGACCATAACATGGTGGATTATACTTCAGCTGGCTGCTTGAACATGAAAAAAAATATTATATTTTCAATGATTTCCTCTCAACTAAAAATTTACCTGGTGATCGTTTATATGCTACTATGAATGAAAAATAATTTCAGCTTGCTGTATCGCAGTGGAAAGTTTGTCAACTGGTACCTTGAAAGGTGTGACGTAGCAGCATCTATCACCTACTGAATCTTATCAGCTGACGACTTTTCCCTTGAGTTACAGCTAGCTGATTTTTTTCATTATTTACTAATGCATGTTAACAACCCTCTTATAAATTTTCATCCAGGAGGAAATCACTTTTCTTAAGTTATTCTCTTTCTTTTTACAGATTGAGGCTATACATAAGCATGGAGGGAAAAAAAAGTTTATTAGTCATTTCCTCCCATTTGAAAATTTGTCAGATTATAGTTTACCTAATATTTTGAAGGAAAAATAAAGTCAGCTGACCATAACATGGTGGACTAAACGTCAGCTGGCTGCTTGAACATGAAAAAAAAATTATATATTCAATGATTTCCTCTCAACTAAAAATTTACCTGGTGATCGTTTATATGCTACTATGAATAAAAATTAATTTGAGCTTGCTGTATCGCAGTGGAAAGTTTGTCAGCTGGTACCTTGAAAGGTGTAACGCAGCAGCATCTATCACCTACTGAATCTTATCAGCTGACGACTTTTCCCTTGACTTACAGCTAGCTGATTTTTTTCATTATTTACTAAAGCATGTTATCAATCCTCTTATAAATTTTCATCCGGGAGGAAATCACGTTTCTTAAGTTATTCTCTTTCTTTTTACAGATTGAGGCTATACATAAGCATGGAGGGAAAAAAAAGTTTTTTAGTCATTTCCTCCCATTTGAAAATTTGTCAGATTATAGTTTACCTAATATTTTGAAGGAAAAATAAAGTCAGCTGACCATAACATGGTGCATTATACGTCAGCTGGCTGCTTGAATATGAAAAAAAAATTATATATTCAATGATTTCCTCTCAACTAAAAATTTACCTGGTGATCGTTTATATGCTACTATGAATGAAAATTAATTTCAGCTTGCTGTATCGCAGTGGAAAGTTTGTCAGCTGGTACCTTGAAAGGTGTAACGCAGCAGCATCTATCACCTACTGAATCTTATCAGCTGACAACTTTTCCCTTGACTTACAGCTAGCTGATTTTTTTCATTATTTACTAATGCATGTTAACAATCCTCTTATACATTTTCATCAATCTATACATATAAAAAAACTGTAACTGGAAGATTTCTGTACATTTAATATATTTTGAAAATTTTAACTGGGGGATGCTTTACTATCGATACTGAGCCCAAAACAGATTTTTATTTAATTTTTGTCTGTTTGTCTGTTTGTTTGTCCTTCTTTCACCTAAAAACTACCGCACAGATTTCTACAAAATTTTATACCGTGGTAGCTTATTACTCGGGTCAACATCTAGGCTACTTTTTATCCCGGAAAATCAAGGAGTTCCCGAGGGACTTTAAAAACTAAATCCACGCGGACAAAGTCGTGGGCATCAGCTAGTGTTTCTATAAGACGTTATCACGGAAAACTACCGTCCGTAAACCGAGTTTACAGACAACCAATTTATTTCTACCAAAAATCTGCATGTGCACTATACACAATAAAGTACCTTATAATAAAGCCTTTGTACGTAATCATGGGTAAAACTTACCCCCTCCAAGTGGACCTTAAGCATTCTATGCTCTGCTATAGCATAGCATCTGGAGAAGGTAATTTTAATCCACAATCTAGCTGCAATATAGAAAGGGCTTATGTATAGCCTCAATCTGTAAAAAGAAAGAGAATAACTTAAGAAAAGTGATTTTCTCCTGGATGAAAATTTATAAGAGGATTGAAATTTATAAGAGGATTGTTAACATGCATTAGTAAATAATGAAAAAAATCAGCTAGCTGTAATTCAAGGGAAAAGTCGTCAGCTGATAAGATTCAGTAGGTGATAGATGCTGCTACGTCACACCTTTTAAGGTACCAGCTGACAAACTTTCCACCGCGATACAGCAAGCTGAAATTTATTTTCATTCATAGTAGCATATAAACGATCACCAGGTAAATTTTTAGTTGAGAGGAAATCATTGAAAATATAATTTTTTTTTTCATGTTCAAGCTGCCAGCTGAAGTATAATCCACCATGTTATGGTCAGCTGAATTTATTTTTCCTTCAAAATATTAGGTTAACTATAATCTGACAAATTTTCAAATGGGAGGAAATGACTAAAAAACTTTTTTTTTTTCCATGCGTTGGAGGCTGCCACTGCCCGCCCCACCCACGGAGTCGCAGCTGACGGTCGCGAATATTCATAATATAAATCCCTAATGCATTTCATGAAGTTTTGATTGGGAGGGACTTGGTCATGAAAATCTGTCACTGGCTCCCGGACCATTTGTTTAAGATAAGCACCACTGTGAGTCTGAAATAATTCTACAAGGGAACTGAAGAATGGAAATTTGTTATTTGGTCAGCTTTTGCATGAGAAACATATGATTTTCTTAAGATTATTCCTCAGGCTATCTAAAGATAGAAAATAAGTCCTTAGATTTAGTTTTAGTAAGTACGTACATACATAGGTAGATACAATATCACCGTTTTAAGCGGTTCATATAAAGTCAATATTTTGTAGTGAAAGGTACAAAGATATGAATGTTTTTTACTAATTACTTACTGATTTATTTTATCTTTAATTATAATTCAATTAATTAAAAAACTTAAAATGTCAATATAATAACATTATGACTATTTATTACTTTTAAATTACCCAAAAATGTCTATTTCTACCCTAAAAAATGTACCCTTTTAAATATAATTATGTAAATGTTACGCCAAAAATTGAACTTTGTAATCATAATAAAATAAAATTTGGTAGTGCTAAAACAATTCCAGGCCGAAGAAAATGTAACTTTTGTCTCTTATCTTTAGCGATAATAAACAGAAAACATTTTTCAGAAATTTTTTAGAAGAGATAAAAGCTTGGCCACTGAATAAGTTTGGTCGTAAATAAGATCAGAAAAATTCAACACACTTTTTGTGTGTTTCCGGTTAGTGACAAAAATTTTATTGTCGTATCTCAAAAACTTATAAGAGCTAACACAGACGACCTTTTTTTTTATCGTTCAAAGTCCGACGTTGGGAAGTACAAATCTACTTACACTGCCGTTTTCATCACCTCTAGATTATATCACAAGCTTTTGCCTTCATCTGCGTGGAGATACGTTTTTAAAAATCCTGCGGGAACCCCGAGTTTTTCCGGAATAAAAATAGCCTTAACTTCATGGATATACCATTCACAAAAATCATATCGGACGGTGGTTCTGTTGTCACAAACACTCTTTCAATCTTAGGAGATAGGATAGGAAGTAGTACCTATTAGTAGGGACGAGTCCGTGAAAATGTTTTATTTCTTTAGACATTAATTATAACGGCATTACAGGTCGTCTGCGATACCTATTTGCTGTCTATTTGTGATTTCGTACTTCTTTTTTCATGAACTTTAACATGGATTTTGAAATGTGCCGCACAACAAAAAATTGTTATCAAATGACCATTTAGATGGATCACCGTGCATTTAAAGCGTTTGTGTGTCGCTTGAAAAGCTACAACGCGATAGTTTTTGAATAGAGCGAAGTTTTATCTGTTTTGGGCCACAGCCAATCCCACTTGCAAATGGTGCACCAATTTACTGTATGTCTATAGTTTGGATTTTGTTCTCATGGGCATAAAAACGTAGCTTTCTGTAAATAAATGTTTGCGCTTGACAGTGATCTCAAATGAAGCATGGCAGTAATAAAATGAGAAAGTTTGTGAGGGTGGATGGATGGATGGATGTTTGTTACTCTTTTACGCGTAAACTACTGGACGGATTTCGATCAAACTTCACAATGTAATTCAAATTCATACTCAAATATTTTATTTATTTGCCCAGATTGAGTAAGAACAATATAACTTACATACATCAGAACAGAACATAGGCTATATTTTATACCGGACATAAAAGAGTCTCGCGGGAATCAAAAACCCAAATCCACGCGGACGAAGTCGCATACATCATCTAGTCTTTATATATCCTCCAACCGGTGAAGAAGATCCGATGCTCAATCCACAACACGCATTTCTGACTTTACGGAGTTTCTTCAAAATGTTGTCAAGGTTGTCTGAAGTCTGCCATTCACAACACACCACACAGTGAACACCTTCTCAGTCGAGAGGAGGCCTGTGCTCAATTTTGTGACCAGCGATGGGTTGAAAATAATTAATGAATGGATTTCCTCACCTACCTACTTTAATATTCTATAAATTATATTTCTGACTTATCGCAACATTGTGAAGTTTTTCCAATGGCATAATGTCAGTGAAACCATGAAACTGACTGAAAAATGGTATGGATTCAGGGCAATTTTTCTGCATTACGTTACTAAGACATCAAATTGGAACCATCTTGCGATGTTGTACTCGTAAGTTGTTAACTGTATGAGGCCGCAACGCCCGCAGCTTCCCACCAGTCGAAACTCGAGCCAATATTATCTTTTATTAGTAATTTTTCATACTGCGACGTTATATCATGATTCTGAGAAATATATATTACGAAAAAATATTATCAAACCCTAAAAAAATAAGCTGATCTTTATAATAATTTACTTATGTCACATCCAACTACGTTAAGCCTACATAGCCGACGCATTTCGGCATTGGCTTAGTTTTGATTGAAAGGGATCCTTATAGCCCTAATGTAAGGTGGGCTGAGAACCCAGGTATTAGGGTCAGATCCTTCAACAGTGTCATAGATGTAGCCCCGAAATACCGGTTCTAATAAGCTCCTAATTCTAGACTTGGCTCGTACCAAAGAAATAGACAATCTTACTGTTATTATGCCTAATCACTAACATTAAGTACCCATTACAGCTATTATATCTAAGATAAATTCGTGGCTTCCTTTAAGCGTATAGTTGGCGCTAGTCTATAGTTCCAATTCGTTATATTCTTTCAATTCTTCAAAATCCTTTTAAATGGTAGACTTTCTTTCTTATTGACTCAAAATACGTCCTTTACATTCTATGTACGGACAGTCTTTAATCCCCATGTTTTGCATAAGACTATGATTGAGAATGCTCTTCCTAAATGTGTTTTTACGGACACAATCTGGGTATCTTCAAAACAAGAGTGATTAGGCATCGTCTAGGACCTAGGTGAACGCGTTCCATCTTGGGCATCACTGTCCAACAGGTGCGATCATGGTCAAGTGCGTTTAAGAAAAAAACAGTTTTGAAACCAGTGTTCTTCTTCCTTCTTCTTCTTTATCAACCTGCTGGACAAAGGTCTCCTGCATGGACTTCCATAGGTTTCGGTCTTGCGCCGCTTGTATCCAGCGGCTCCCTGCGACTCGTTCGATGTCGTCGGTCCACCTGGTGGGGGGTCTGCCAACACTGCGCTTCGCGGTGTGGGGTCGCCACTCCAGCACCTTGGGACCCCAACGACCATCAGCTCTTCGAACTATGTGTGAAACCAGTGTTGTTGTTACAAATTTAAATAATGTCCACTTTTTCGCCAATATAGATGTTATTCAAGCGCTAGCTACTAGAGTCAACAATTTATATTGCAGCAGAATACTGTTTCCAAACGTGTAGTGGTAGCATTACACTTGTGCTGTCTAATGTGCCGTACATTACCTATTTGCAACGTGTACTCCTGCATATTGTACAGTATTTGTTTCCCCCTCTGAATGCCTTTCTGGGGCAGCAATGTATGTCGACGTTATGTGAACGTACTCCTTGTATTATTAAGCTGGGTAACGTTACATACTTTAACAAAATAACAACAGAGAAAATCCTTAGAAAATGTCTGCTTGGAATTGTAGCCAGATGAGGGAAAATCCTCAAGAAAATGTAGAGTCGTCACGACTCACGAGCTAACATTACTGTTGAAGTGGGAATTACTTGTAAAGACATCTTTTCAACTAAATATGCTCGCGATGTATGAATGATAAAAAATATTCTTTATTTTCAAAGTAACGGTTATGACCTTAGATGATTTTGATCTATTTCTATAAGTAAGAAAAAATCTAACTTGAATTTCATTAATTTGTGGCATTTCAAAAGATGTTTATACCGAAAAAATATTCTTATACTTAATCTTAACCTAACAAGCTTTTTAATCATACTTCAACTAATTTACTAAAAGCGAAAGTTTGTTTGTGTATGACAAAGCTAAAATATAAACTATAATGAGCAATGAATCCGGATAATTGTATCGAACCGACTCAAATTGTTTACTTGAGAGGTAGGTACTTTAGGTATTAATGAACAGATGAAACTACTTGAAGTGAGCATTGTAAGGGACCTTCCGCACTACGGGGATATGAACACGACTGGTAGTCGCAGCTATACATCAAGCAGACATTCAAAGCGAAGTTTGGTCGCTAGAATGGTCACTGCACGTCGCTTCGTGCAGCAAGTTAATCGTTAATTACTAAGGCTGAGATCTATAGATTTATACCCTTAGTTACCCTTATTATTAGTCCCTTAGTCATCTCTGCGATACACAGGTATTTATACAATAACGAGCTTTTGCCCGCGACTTCGTCCTCGTGGAGTTAGGTTTTTTAACATCCTTGTTTAAAAGATAAAAGATTCCCTTCAAAAGATAAAAAGGGGCGAACCCTTATACATTCTGCCAGATAGGCCAATTGAAATGAGGATAAGCCCCTTCCAGCTACCACATCCTGCTGCAAGACGCCGTATCACATACGATGTTATTAATACGCCAGAGCAAGTCGAGCAAATTTCCAACAACTGGCCAAAACTATTTACGGATGGTAGTAAAATTGAGGGAAAAGTGGGTGCAGCCATCACCTGGTGGGAAGGCGGGCGCGAACTAAAACACCACTCTCTCAAATTGGGAAACCACTGCTCGGTATTTCAAGCCGAACTGTTAGCCATTTTACATGCACTCAGATTACTGAACAAGAAAGCTGCTGGCGTTAAAGCTAACATTCTAAGCGACTCTAAATCAGCACTTCAGTCAATCGAGGATCCTAAAAATCTACACCCACTGGTGTTCGAAATTCGGAATACCCTTGAAGATCTGGAAAAGGGTGAAGGGGAAGTAAGAATGTTTTGGGTGAAAGCACACACAAGCATAGTCGGAAACAAGAGAGCGGATGAAATAGCAAAGAAAGCCGCGCTCACAAAAAGAACCGCTCCCGTATATGACGCGCTCCCGGTCTCTTCGGCAAAGTGGCATATACGACAAGAGACCATCGACAAATGGCAGAATAGTTACCATCTTGATCAGTGTGGTGCGGTTACCAAGGTATTCTTCCCGGATATCCGCCAGGCCTATAAAACTCTAAAGAAAGTAGCTTTGAATAATCAGCTGGCTCAGCTTTTTACGGAGCATGGCGGATTTGGCGGATTTATATAAATTTAAATTGAAGAGTTCTCTCGCTTGTATTTGCGATGGTTCTAGCCCGGAGTCAATAATGCACATTTTATGCCAATGTCCAAGGTATATTAAACATCGGACAGATGCGGAGTTGATTCTGGGACGTACCATTACAGAAAATAGCTTACGCAGCTTGGTCGAGGAAGACGGTAGCAGGGGGGTGTTTCTAAAATTCGCCCTTAAGGTAGTTAAAATTGCTAATCGGGGGAACGGAAGCACCTCCGTGTAGCTGTTTTTTTTTGTCTGTTTACTACAATGGAGGATTTAATTAGTCATTGAATAGTTATAGAGGAGAGACAGTGCGACTTATTTTGTTTTCTCTTTAGTTTTGTTTATTATTTTATATTTATATATGCATGTATAGGTTAAGTTAGGAGTAATTAGTAAGTTGTTTTAGCACTTAGTTATTAGTTAAGTAATTATATTCTTCTAGTTTTTAAGGTTGTTGGAAAATTAATACCAACAGGTTTACTACTGAAATTTAAAAAAAAAAAAACATCCTTGTTTGAACCATGTTTTTTCCAGGATAAAAGGTAAGCCTATGTCACTCTCAAAGTTCTCAAGTTACCCATGCAAAAAAATCCCTTGCTCTAGGTATATAGCACGCGATTGAAGGACGAAATAACAAACAAACATACACACTTTCACATTTATAATATTACTACCTACTGAAAATATAAATCTAATAAGGATGACTTTATCAAGAAACTGCAGCCACTGGCCTTGGCTGCGTAGTACGCTAGTCCCCTTAAAAGGCTTGATAGTAAACACTCGGCCTCTTTGGCATATTCCCCTCTTTTCAATACCTAACTAACAGTAACTTCTGCTAACTTCCGGATGATTTTTCTTAGCTATTACCGATAATGCCTCAATAGCCCAACGGTTAAAGGTGCGGACTGAAAACTGAAAGGTCGCAGGTTCGAATCCCACCCGTTGCACTATTGTCGTACCCACTCCTAACACAAGCTTCCGCTTATTTGGAGGGGAGAGGAGGATATTAGTCAACTTCAACTTGACTAAAGAAAAAAAAAGAAAGAATGTCATATGCGGCACTGAACGTTATCATAACACGTTATCAATGACAAGAGATTGCACTTGAGCACACATAGAAAATCTTAACTGCGAGTTGCAGTTCACTTGGATGGCCTTAAGCCTTAACTCTTGAATTGTCCGGTGTGGGAGCCTGCGGAAAATTGCCTCGAACAAGACTTACATAAGAGATCAAATACACGGCTCTGTGGACATGAATCTAACGAAATTGGACGATTTCAGTGCTAGGAAGTGTTAATTTTATTCGTAGCATTTGCTTAAGTGCCAATTTCACCATCGTGCATCGCCGAGTAACGTTTAACCGAGGAATAAAAACGTTTTGACGGTTTTTTGCATTGAAAATCAGCCAAAGTAATCAAATGTTTTTTTAGGGTTCCGTACCCAAAGGGTACCAACGGGACCCTATTACTAAGCCTACGCTGTCCGTCCGTCCGTCCGTCCGTCCGTCTGTCAGCGGGCTGTATCTCGTAAACCGTAATAGATAGACAGATGAAATTTTCACATATTATGTATTTCTATTGCCGCTATAACAACAAATAATAAAAATTAAATTAAATAAAAAAAAATTAATTAAAATATTTCCATGGGTACATGGAAATATTTTTATTAAATTTTTTTTTAACGGAACCCTAAAAGAGCGAGTCCCGACTCGCACTTGGCCGATTTTTTTTTTGTATGTTTCGCTGTTGATTCCTCCGAGACTCATCATCATCGGAGACTTTTATACTTATACTTCTTTTTTCTTTACCTTGCTCTTTTTAGTTTGTCATGAAACAGGTTCTTTTTTTTTTAACTGTTGTCATATAGAGACATAGTAGCGATAAAAGTTAGAGAAAAATAACAATAAAAATTTAACAAAGATTGTGATACTTATATGATTTTCTGTTTATACCATAAAAATATCTACCTATTTCTTTTTTTGCCGTAAACTATCAAGTTTTACACAATTTCACGACTATTATAGGCTTAGACAAAATAACTAATTTCAGGGAAATGCTACGCTAGCTGCGTAGCATTTTCAGAAATTAGTTATTTTATTAAATTTTTTAAAAAAAGTTAAAAACTGTAATCTACTTTGAAGCACTTAAAATCAGTCAAAAAACGCCGGTTTTGCGTCGTATGGACCTAAAAGTCAGGTTGAATTGTTTCACGTTTAACTTCCGTATAATTAAAAAGTCCCGTCGTTTACTAACGAGACCCACATTTACTGCATTCGATTAAAAAAATTCAACTCTTCAACCGAATTTAATTAAGCCAGAAAACCTTTGTGATGAGAGAAATACCTATAACTTTAGCGTTACATTATCATTTATCACTTTGTATCAAAAACGAATCAAATATTGAACTAAAATATTTTGTATAATTTTTTTGGTTAGGAAAAAGTTCCTCTAAAAGTTCCGTCATAATTGTGTTTTGTACAAATATCAATCTGTATTTAGCGTTCAAAAAACTTCGATTTAGTACTAAAACATTGTCTTATGTTTTCTTCTCCATCATTTTCGTATTTGATGTTTGTCCTGTCTAGTAATTAATCAATTCTCATACTTAAGATTTGCGACCGATGAGAGACCGGATTTGCCATGACTTCATACGTCCATACGAGTAAGACGTATAAAAACAATTTTTATATTTTACCCGCGGCTTCGCTCAAGTTAAGTTCGATTTTTCAAACCCCTATTTTACCCCCTTAGGCCCGCTTGCAGAAACGTCAGTTATCTTTTTAACCCAGAGTTAGCTTTGCTGCTTTGATATATTTCATATAAAGCTTGTGTCAAAATTACAAATTTATTCCTGGGTTTAACCTAACGCGGCGTCTCTGCAAGCGGGCCTAAGAGATTGAATTTTCAAAAATCCTTTCTTAGCGGTTGCCTACGATATAATAGCTATTAGCTGTATAGTGTATGTAGCTGTATGCAAAATTTCAGCCCGATCCGTCCAGTGGTCTGAGCTGTGTATTGATAGATCAGTCAGTCAGTAACCTTTTCCTTTTATATCTATATATCTATACTAGCTGATGCCCGCGACTTCGTCCGCGTGGATTTAGTTTTTAAAATCCCTCGGGAACACTTTGATTTTCCGGGATAAAAGTAGCCTATGTCACTCTCCAGGTCCTCAATTATACCCATGTAAAAAAATCACGTAGATCCGTGGCTCTGTTGCGGCGTGATTGAAGGACAAACCAACAAACAAACACACTTTCGCATTTATAATATTAGTAAGTATGATTAGGATATTAAATTACATAGGAAAACACTGTAATATTACGTCCATACGATGTATTACATCCATACCTACTATGTAGTATGTAGGTATAATGATCGTTTGGCAAAATCTGACGCCTTTGGAGTAGTTTGACTTTGACAAAATAGTATCCACGATGGCTATATACGATAAATTACAGTTGCCAGCTTAAGATGAGCCGTTCATTCAAAGTATCCTGTAGATTCCGGGGTTCAAGTTATTTGGACCTATACTGAAGATTGTGATATCTATAATTTCTGAACTACGAAATTGACGACCTTGAAATAATTACAGGAAAATCTCTAAAGAACCTGCTTTCTAACAAAAAAAGAATGGATTAAATCGGAATACGCCTTAATGAATTACAGCGAAATACACATTTTGACTTTCATCCCCTCTCCCAAGGGAACCGTGCTGAATTTCGGGATAAAAAGTATCCTATATTATACCTCGTAGTATTAACTTAAATCGTGCCAAGTTTCATTTAAATCCGTCCAGTAGTTTCGGCGTGATGCGCGGCCAAGATACAGACAGACAGACAGACAGAGAGACAGACAGACAGACAGACAGACAGACAAAAAATTAAAAAAAAATTGTTTTGGCTTCAGTATCGATTATAGAGTGCCCTCAAACAAAAATTTTCAAAATATCTTCAATGTACAGAATTGGACCTGTTACAGTTTTATTATATTATAGATATCTATATATCTATATATCTATATATCTATATATCTATATATATATATAAAAGAAAGTGGTGTTAGTTACACTATTTATAACTCAAGAACGGATGAACCGATTTGGCTGAAAATTGGTGGAGAGGTAGCTTAGAACCAGGAGACGGACATAGGATACTTTTTATCCCGTTGGACCGCGTTTCCGTCAAGTCACTATAAAACGTGGTATAACAAAAACACATCTGACATGGAATAACAAAACGCAAATGGACAGTGGAATAACAAAACGTAAATGACAGCTAAACGTAATTTTGTCTTTGATTAAGTATGGTAAAAAATTTGACAATTATAAAAATGATCCACGCAGACGAAGTCGCGGGCATCAGCTAGTATTTAGATAAAAGATAAATCATCCCACAACTGGGCAAAAGTCTTCCAGTATTCACTCCTTTTATTTTTGAGCTAAAGGACTAGTTAAAAATATGGTTCAACAAACAATGCTTTGCCAGCGAATTTCATTTTAGGTGTAAAAACTTCACAGGCCTAATTTCAAAACCATGTCGCCGGCAGATTATCTTTGGATTTTCCACTCCTTTGAGCCGTCGCTGAAAATATTTGTAAGGGTCTTACAATGGCGTTTAGTGTTCTCAAAACGTTGGATTTGAAACGTAAAGCTATGGATTTCACAATTTCGTGTTTTGAGAGAGAGTTGTCCGCGGCATCGCGTGATTGGACGCGGATTCATGCTCGCGTTTACATTGGAGCTTAATTATTATTACGACTCACGTTTCTGTTTCTGCTATTTCATTTCCGAATATTTATACCATTATACCATTTTTGATAATAGCTGTGATAGCGGTTAGGACTTCCACCTACTTTTCGCGGGGTCCGCGGTTCGTATCCCAGTCCATAGAATGTGTATATTATGATTAATAAAGTTTCAAGTCCAATCTACATACCGGAACTAACCAATTCTTGAAAACCTAGTGAAATTCTTCTTCTTCTTTGTCAACCGTTAGACGTCCACTGCTGAAGAAGGGTCTCTTGCATTGACATGGCATCGGTCTTGCGTCGCAGAATTCAGCAGCTCTTTGCGACCCGTTTGATATCGTCGGTACACCTAGTGGGGGTTGTCGGTCTGCCAACACTGCGCTTCCCGGTGCGGGGTCGCCACTCCAGCACCTTGGGACCCCAACGACCATCAGCTCTTCAAACTATGTGCCCCACCCAGTTTCGCGACTCACTGAGCTATGTCCCCTTTACCCGTTACCCTACGGATCTCCTCATTTCTGATTTGATCTCGCAGGGATACTCCTAGCCATAGCTCTCTCCATCGCCTACTGAGTGACCCTGAACCTTCTAATGAGACCCGTAAGTCGTCAATTGTGCAAAGGCTTTACAACTGAGAAAAATTCCGTTTAAATTGGTTTCTTTCTTAATGCTTATCTTGATATGCACATAAGCCGAAAATAATTAAAGTAGGTATGAATGATATGCTAATCTGATCTACCTGATCTTGAAAGTTTGTAAATATTAATATGAGTATCCATTGTTACCTATTGCCAGAATAATTTGATTAAAATTGTTGGAGTCTTTAAAATTCGAGAATTAAATATCATATAAGTACACCTACGAGTGTAGGTGTACCTACGATAACTAAAGCAGTTAGTAAAATCGGAATTTGTTTGGATTTTAGGTCTAAAGTCTAAACATTCAAAACAAGAATTAACGGACTGTATTGTGAGTATGTTTTTGAAAGGCCTTTCTCTCGATGAAGTTGTAGTCATTAATAATATTCGGGGCTAAAATAAACTATAGTCTAACTTATGTTGGACGTCTAGGCGAAGCGTAAGTGCAAACTTATTTCGACGTTGACCAAAAAACATTGGGTAAAGGTCGAAACTAAGGCTTTTTACAGTCTACGACGAAAAGTATATTTAATTTGAGCTTGATATAAATACTCATAACGGCAATCACATCAAAGACTCGCCAACTAAACAGCAGTAGATACTAAAGTGCATAGTATGTGTGAAAACACAGGTGCATTCACATAGTCCGATGAGATTGCATCCCGATACCATCGGATAGAGATCAGGTTTAGGACTGACGGCTTTACGGGCTGTTAATTTTGAAAGAAAATCCGTATTACTGTTTTTTTTTTATCCGACCAGAAACTTGAACCATAATGTAAAGCTAAAAATGTGTTTCTTGGAGAAATATTTTGGGAAAATACACCGTTTGTTACCTTTTTACAGCTAAACTCGACGAAATTCGATAAATAGATAAACTGTATCCTTTCTCTTTTTACCCAGGAAAAATTACCCAGCAGTTTGGAAACCATTGGAATTATTAATAACATATCTATGAACAAATTCACTGGAAAAACATAATGTCGCGTATCAATGTCGTATAGCTCTCGTATCGTCTAAAGTCTAAACAGATGATCACATCTTGTTATAAATTTATTATTGCCTTTGGTATTCAAGTTAAGGCAATAATAAATCCATTTCAATCAGAGGGGAATAAAAGTGAACATTTTTAAAATAAAACTTTCGTGTGTCTCCTAAACCGTGATATCGTAAAAATTATTACAGTGAAAACTTTCCGATGGTAAATTAAATGGTGGTGTGGATTATTTCTTGCAAGGTTTTTGCTATATTCCGTCCACTATATGAATTGCTGGTAATTTTGAAAGCCGTATAAGGCCTGAAACGTACCGAACTCCTAGAAGTTAACTACTTTACTTAATTAGAACTAGCTTTTGGTCACGACTTTGTCTTAGGTTTTTCCCGCAAAACCGTCTGTTTTCCGAGATAAAAGACCTCATTCAAATCAAACAATTTAGCTAACTTTTTCATTTGACGGGTATCGTCTTATTAAAATTCTGCTACTAAAATCGACGTTTTGTCCATAGTAAAGTTTACTGTTACGATAAGAATTCCCGGCAGGGAAAATCGAGGGCAAAAGATAAAATTAAACATACCAAGATAATATTGTCACAAAGCAGTAATATAAAAGTTAACACAGTTAATGCTAACAACGGGACAAACTACAATAAAACGTGGCAGAAGCACTTATGGCCGTGAATGTTTTCCGTAGAGAGTTTTAAGAACCATCGTGCCAAGAGCATTGCCAATAAAAACTCAAGTCACATAACATATTCCCGTATTACAATCAGCTATATTATGAAATGGCAATAAATAACCTACTAATACCTGCTCGTATCTTTTTTCTTATGTGAACTATTTGATTCGGTTTTTTGTGGTGCGATCACATCAGCCTGTTGGTCTGCAATAATGATTGATGATGCAGCTTATCCGCAATTGACCTGTAGCTAATGTTATTGGTCACTTCTTACAGAAAAACTATGGACTATCAGCCTGAGAAATTTCAGACAAAATATTAAGATACTAATTATGTTGTACCTAGTTTGTGTGTACTCTTGACTAGTATTAAGAGCCACAGGTTGGGTACATGAAGTAATTAATAAATAGTTTTGAACAATGAATATTTTCTTAATTTTGATAGGTAATAATAGTATTATTGGTAAGATAAGTAAATTGTTTGACAAATTACACTGGTCTTTACAATACTGCGCTAAGTTTAATCGAAATCTGATGAGTAGAAAGCGAGTTGAAAGCTGATCCGAATTATATTGAAAAATGTAAACTAAGTACACACCTACTCGTAGTTTAAGGAAAATTGCTTGGGTGGTTTATCGCTTCTCCGCAGCAAATATCGTACAATATGTTCAACGTTAGGCTGCTTATCTCCTATCGGTTTTCTATAAGTTATATTTTACACAGACTCCCTATTTTACAATATCGTTCCTCTCACAGCTTTTTGCAATTACGATACAAGGCACTTTAGATGTTTCCACCCTAGTGTAATAGAAATTCCGCTGTTGAGGCCAACGGCTTGGCCAACGAGTCAAGGCCTGGAACACGAAGTATAGGGGCCCATCAGCTATAACCTGAGTCCAGAGTCGCTGCCCAAAGCGGCCTTTAACCGCGGTCAGATTTGTTCTCGTCTAAGTGTGGACTTAATGATGATAGGGTTGCACTGACCTTCCTTGCAGCATTCAATCCTTGTACGGCCTGAGATTGGTATGAGAGTGGTGTATGTGGGGTGTGTTGTGAGGGAGTGTAAGGTGAACTTCTCAGACCGCTAGGCGCAGCAGGCAGGCAGCCAGCTATGGCCTGCTGAAGACGCTGGGCTGGCGTGGCACTGTACACTCGGCTTGTCACTAGTTAAGGTCCAAAACCCTGATCACACACACACTTCGCCGAGCGCGTGGCGAGCACAATCGGCGGGTTGCAAAAAATGTTCTTTTGTTACGGACAGCACGTTAACAATGATGCTTATAGCTAGGTCGACACATAGACCGCTCAACGGCGCAACAAAACCGTAAAATATACTAACTCTAGACACTCAAAAGCAGCAAACGGTGCGCGCGCGACCTGAATTTTTGTGAATACGTGTTAGCTGTCAAAAGGAAAAGGGAGCTTGCAAACCACACCCAAAATCACGGCAAGTTTTACCTTTCAAGTGTCATCTGTCAAATTCATTGCGAGCCAAAGAGATTGCTAGCGTCACGACCATGGAACTAGGAATTATGGCGCGAACAATCCCCCCGCCCGTGGTCGTAAGGCTTTACGTCCACTTACTAGTAAATGGGTAAACGTGATAAGGAGCAAACGGCTCGCTGCAAGACAGAGTCTCCGACCATTACCTCGGCAACCCTGGGAACCCCATCAGACCCGTAGATCAGCTTAAGAATGCGCCCACGGCGCCAGTATAAAGGCAACAAATTAGGTTCCTTAATCAACACTAGGTCACCAACTTTGGGTGGATCAGATTTGTCAGCCCACTTAACCCGCTGCTGCAAAAGATGCAAATACTCTAGTGACCAACGGTGCCAAAAACTCTGAGTCATCTGTTGCAGCAGCTCAAACCGGGACAAACGTGAGACCTTCACGTCCCTGAAGGGGTATTCGGGTAGAGCGTTAAGGGGCTGACCAATCAGAAAATGACCGGGAGTTAAGACCTCCAGGTCATTTGGGTCAGATGAGAGGGGACAGAGTGGCCGAGAATTGAGTACAGCCTCAATTTTGCAAAACACGGTGGCGAGTTCTTCAAAGGTTAAAACAGTTTCGCCTATAACGCGCCGGAGATGAGTCTTGGCCACCTTAACCACAGCTTCGAATATTCCACCCCAATGAGGGCAAGCTGGGGGGTCAAACTTCCAGGTTACCCCCATCTTGGACAATGCTGTACTTAATCTAATCTTATTGCTAGACAGGAATTCGACAATCTCTTTTAAATATCTATCAGTGCCCTTATAATTTGTGCCGCAATCCGTGCGAATCAGGTCAGGCAATCCTCGACGAGAGACAAATCTACCTAGCGTGGCTACAAAAGCTTCAGTGCTTAAGGCACTCACAAGTTCTAAATGTACCGCCTTGGTAGCGAGACATACAAAAACGCAGAGGTAGGCCTTGAGCGATCTGGCGTTGCGGAGGTTAGAGCTCTTGATGGCAAACGGGCCAGCAAAATCAGTGCCAACCCCAGCAAAGGGTCGAGTGGCTAGAACGCGGTCGGAGGGCAGATCACCCATCATCGGCTGTGAAGTATTAGCCTTCAAGCGGTAACACGGAATACATTTGAAAGTGACGTTCCGGATGGTGCGTCTCCCTGCCAGAATCCAAAACTCGTGCTGTAAAATAGCCGAGAGTGCATTACAACCAGCGTGGGCATTTTTAAGATGGTAGTGTGTCACTAGCAATTTGACAAAGGTGCCGTCCTTAGGTAGCAAAAGGGGGTGGCGAGCACCATAGGGCAGATTGGAATTCTTGAGGCGTCCTCCAACGCGTAGCATTCCGTTATTGTCCAAAAAAGGGCTTAGGCGAGCAAGGGGGCCCTTCAAAACTAAACCTCTCTTTAGAGTGTCAATCACGGATGAAAAATGCTCCACCTGAACCACATGCACCCAGTAGTTCCGGGCGTCTTGGCGTTCAAGAGGGGAAAGCACAGGACTCAAATTTTTATTTTCTGAATTCCGCCCATTATGGATAAAACGTCGAATCCAACCGGTAACACCAATTAGTTTATCAAGGGAACTGTAACGGTTCAAAAGAAAGTTCAAGTCGGGGATCTGTTTATCCTCAACCACTCCGACTCTTAAGCCCGGCAATACTTCGGGAGCGGAAAACCTATTTTGAGGCCAAGTCGTCTCGGATTGGCATAGCCAACTTGGATCCCACCAAAGGTGATGGTGGACCAGTGAAGAGGCCTCACAGCCGCGGGAGGCGCAATCGGCCGGGTTCAGTTCTCCGGGTACGTGTCTCCAAATCACCGGTACTGCAGAGCTCTGAATTTGGGAGACCTGATTCGCAACAAAGACCTCTAAGTTGTGAGGCGCGGCTCGTAGCCAGCAAAGGACAATCTCACTGTCCGTCCAAGCATAAACGTCGGTCAGATCGACCGCAGATGCCAAAGAGGAGCGGACGTGGTTCAAGAGGCGTACCAGAAGGGCGGCGCCAGACAATTCTAATTTCGGGATAGTTAACCGTGACCGAATAGGGGCCACCTTGCTTTTTGCCAAGACGAGATGCGTCGCGACCTCACCGGCGACATCGACAGTCCTCAAATATACCACGGCGGCGTATCCTCGTTCGGAGGCGTCGCAAAACCCGTGGAGACTGGCATGACACCTTCCTGTTGGTAGGAAGCGTCGAGGCATGGAAATTCGGTTAACTTCAGGAAGTGAAGACACAAGGGAGTTCCACTCCTTCAATAACTTCCCAGGGAGTGGTTCGTCCCAACCGAGTTCAGCAATCCAAAGCTTCTGGAGGAAACATTTAGCCAAAAATATTACGGGAGTGATCCATCCATTGGGATCGAAGGTGCGAGCAACCGTAGACAATACGGAACGCTTAGTCCAGACCTTAGGAGGTGGGTCTAATTTGACCCGGTAGGTGAAAACGTCTTGGACGGGCTGGTACTGTATTCCAAGGACCGTCAGCAAATTGGGATTTTCGGGATTTTCAAAAATATGAGGATCCTGCTGATCCTTTCCCGGAAGATCCTTCAAGACGTGAGGGGAGTTGGACAGCCACTTGCCCAACTCATAACCTTCGGACTTCAGTATTGCAATCAACTCATCGCGAAGAGTCAGAGCTTCCCCAACGCTCGAGGCTCCCGTGCAAATATCGTCCATATAGACTGACGATTCCAAGGTGGCTGATGCGCGAGGGTAATTCAGTCGCTCCCGGTTAGCTAGTTCTAACAAGGTCCTGATAGCAATATAGGGGCTTGACTTGAGTCCATAGGTCGTGGTGTTCAATTCAAAGACACGCATTGGCTCATTAGGATTTTCGCGCCACAGAATCATTTGGTATCTCCGATCATCGCGATGTACCATCGACTGTCTAAACATCATCTTGATGTCAGCTACGAAAACAATTTGATGCCGGCGGAAATGCGTGAGGATATCGGAGATATCCTTGATCAGCTTAGGACCGGAGTGCAAGCATTGGTTCAATGTCACCCCGTTGGAAGTGGCCGCGGAGCCGTCAAAAACCACTCGAATCTTCCCCCCAGGGGTCTTCAAGACGGCATGGTGGGGTAAGAAGTAGTGCTCGTGTGCGCGCCAATCAAAATTGGATGGTGACATATGCCCCAGGCCCTCGTACTCGCGCATAAATTCAACGTACTTGGAGCGGAAGGTGGAGTCGCGCCGCATGCGCCGTTCCATAGACAAGAGCCTCTTTTCCGCCAAGGCCCGCGATTGACCAAGCGGGGGGCGAGAAGCGAGAAAGGGCAAGCGAGTTACAAATCGCCCATCAACACGGCGGCCTGTGTTGTTTTGATAAAACAACTCACATTCAAGGTCAAGAGGGTCAACTCGTGCGGCATGCGGCGGCTCCTCAACTTCCCAAAAGCGCTGGACCACGTCCGACAGCGTCAAGCCGGCTGCTTGCAATTGGTCCAGCACCGGTAGGTCCGAAGACCATAGCACGGGTCCAAAAAAGCTAGAACCGAATATAGTGGACATGGCACATAGGCCGTCCTTCTGCAAAACCCTAATTTCCCCTGACAAGACCAGGCCCAACACGTCGGAACCCAACAAAAGGTCCGTAGGACCGGGTTCAGTCCAGTGGGGGTCAGCTGGGTTTAGGCCTGATGCACAGGACACCGCAGCGTCAGCTATTTGGACCTGCGGTAGGGGACCTAAGATATTGTCAAGGACTGACACCTTGACCAAGACCCTAAAATTGCCCGTAACGGGGCCAAACATTAATTCCGCTGTAACGTTGTACTTCAAATAGAATAGTAATTATAATTAAAACTAACTATGTAATATTGAAATAAAAAATTAAACTGTTTACTATTAACTATTATTAACCTAGAAATATATTTAATTCGTTAAAGAATATATTTATTACTACGGAACCACGCAAGTTCCTCGCGGCCAGGCGACTTCGTGGACCATTGCGGTTTCCGTACAAGCGTCCGCGCGGAACCCTAGCGAGGGAACCGGTTTTGCCGACCGCAGTGGTGGCTCGGGCAGACTCGGCTGCCGCTGCTCGAACATTGATGACCCGCTCTTGGCGAAGTTAGTGTCGCTGTGCTCATTTTACAATTGTGCTGGAACTTTCCACGATATACCTACCACTAAAGTTTTCTCCGGCTCAAACCCGCTGGGGTGAGTTGCCATATATTTAACTACTTCTAACTGCTAATGTAAGCTGTTATGTGCTGCTGTAGTGCTTGTTCACGGTCGCTGGGCTTGGGCAAGTGCTGCGGCGGACGGTGGCTTAACCACGTCCCTCATGCCTGCCGTTCTGGGGTTCCAGGTTTTTCCCTACCGGATTCTTTTCTTTTCCGGATTTTATCTTCCGGCTTACTTCGGAGGAAGATTTGTTTTACCGCGGCGGAATACATCTCGTGGCCGCTACCGCCACGAACCGCCGTGCCGCGCTGTGCTGGAGCGAGGCGCCTGGACCCGAGGCTGACTCCAGAGGACCTCGGAGGCGCAATAAACGCTTGTTCAGGCCAGTGCAACCAACCTTTCTTGTACCTACTACACAGTGTTGGATCGGTGGATAGAAATAAATAAACGGCAAGAACCCCGATCGTCCTTTGATTTCTCTCTCTCTGCTGACGAACAACCCTAAACGTCACAGTGGCGCCCTTCTCGTGTGTTCTTTTCCACCTTTCCACACTGCAATTCACTTAGGTACAGTAGCACTACAGTCTGCACCGTCATCCTGAAAGTGTAAGCGACAAGGTGATGCAACATCGACTCGACGAACTGGTACGTGCTAGTTTTTACGCTTATTATTGTTGTGCTAGCAATTAATTAAAATTATAAACTGTTACGTGCACATAAGCATATTTTTAGTACCTACCTATCTACTAGTGCTAATTTAAGAAAAAATTAAGTTTTGTTCTTGTTAAATCGTTTTCCTAATATAATTAAACTGTAAATATAACGTAACAGTTCGTAACTAACCTGATTTTGCATAGTTTCATTGTTTTTTCATTCGACTTCAAGCGTTACATTTCTTGTATTATTTCTCATCTTACCCGCTTTTTTACGCATCATCACCGAGTTGCAAGTAGTAACTTGTAAAGGACAGTTTACATGATCGTAATATTAATTATTACTACTTTATCATTATAATTTTTTGTAGACTAGTTTTATAATTTTTGTTGCTCATTTTCATGTACCTACATTCATTTATACTATCACTGATTATTGTGTAACTGCTTAATTGTACTTACTGTGTTTTTACTTTATTTTGTTTTGCTTTTGCGTAAATATGGCAACTCACGCTATTAAATACTTTCTATTAAACAAAAATGAACTCTCGTATGAGGTTCTAATAAGAGGTGCAGAGCCCGCACCCACAGTCATTGAATTGAAAAAACAAATTGCTAAGTTAACACCGTCACTACCAAGTACGGATATTTTAGAGTCAGGTCTAGACCCTGCCGAGGACCTTGCTGGTGCCGCTAATTCATTAAAAGAACTAGCATCGCGTGTTAAACAACTAGAGGATAAATATGATTATGGTCTTTATGAACGCTCACGTGCTTTATGCTATCATATCTATCACAGGCTTAAACGCATCGACGACTCAGAGCCTAGTGTTGCTGTCAAATCTGTAAATAAAGATTTTAATGCTTTGTATAACCGCCTATCGACCATACAGCGTCCAAGTACCCCTACGCCCAGTACATCCACTGCTCAACCTGCTTTCGAGAGTACTTCATTACAACCTACGACTGTAGTAAATTGTGATCACCAGCTGGATCGCATCAGACCCAAATTTGACGGTACCTCTTGTGTTCGTGCTTTTCTAAATGACGTAAAAGACTACGTATCAGTAAAAAATATTACAGCAGATCGCTTACTTGCTCAAGCGCCGCTATTTTTTACTGGCAAAGCTAAGCATTGGTATCGCAGTATACGCGACTCAGTCAAAACGTGGTCTGAACTTACTAAATTATTGTTGACTGACTTCAGTAAAACGGATTATGATTATAGGTTGCTAGCGGAAATCCGTAACCGTACTCAAGGTGATTCGGAAGACATAGTCATATATTTTTCTATAATGTCAGACTATTTCTCACGACTGACCAAATCTTTATCGGAGCAGGAAAAACTCGATATCCTGTTACACAACATACGTCCATGTTACGCTAACGTCTTAGCTAGTAACCCAACTGCTATTAACTCTGTGGAGAATTTGCGTACACTATGCAGGAACTATGAAAGCGTTCAAAGTTTAACTTCTCATTATAAAGAACCACCAAGAGTGACATCTAGCACATTAGCCCCTGATTTAGCATATGGACCTAAATACAACTACAATAAAAATCACTACACAACTAAACAACAAAATCACTACACAACTAAACACGAAAATCACTATACAACTAAACATGACAATACAACTCGATCAAAATCGGTCAATGCAGCTCATCAGGTATCTAAACCTGCGCGCACATCATGTCCGCGGTGCCGTACTAATGACCATTCTTTAGGCCAGTGTGAAGTGGAACGTTTTCCTATTTGTTTTAAGTGTGGGAAACCAGGCGTAAAGTTTCCAGATTGCAAGGATTGTCAGGATAAACGGAAATCTACTACTAATAATAAGTCAAAAAACTAACTACAGAGAATTGTGTGACACCTAAATTTAATATTGATGAATGGCAAAATTGGCTTAGTATTATAAATTTATATTTTAAAACTTACAAAATTCACGCAATTCTCAACAAAAACTACAATCATGACAATAGGCCTCATGCATCTATTCAGGTTAATGGTCTTAATCTTTTAGGTCTCCTAGACTCTGGCTCTAGTGTCACCATTCTAGGTAACGGTTTTCATGATAAACTGAGTAATTTGGGTCTACCTATAATTAAGAAAGATTGTATTTCGGTTATTGCGGTTGGTGGTCAACGCTTACAAAGTATTGGTTACATTAACCTGCCTGTTGAATTTGAGGGCCAATTTCACATTTTACAAGCTTTTGTGATACCAGAAATCAAACCCAATCTTATCCTAGGTGTTGATTTTTGGCGGAAATTTCATCTTTGCCCGAAATATGTCAGCAGTGTCATTACCACTAGTAATGATGTTGATAATAACCTTAAGGCTGATACTCCATATCAATCGTTCATTCAAAGCTATAGTAACTTATCTACTTCTGAAAAAGAGTTAGCTGATAATATTATTAAACAGTATGAAGATATTTCATCAGAAAACAAAGGTTTGGGTGTTACTAATATCATCACTCATCACATAGACACAGGAGACTCCCCTCCAATTAGACAACGATACTATAGAATGTCACCAGATAAGCAACGTATTCTATGTGAGGAATTAGACGAAATGCTTAAGTTAGGTGTTGTCGAACCTTGTGAGAGTCCCTGGTCCTCACCAGTCCTTTTGACTCCCAAAAAAGACGGTAAGCTTAGGTTTTGTCTCGATAGTCGTAAATTAAACTCGGTTACTAGAAAAGATGCTTATAAATTACCTTATGTATCGGAAATATTAGACAATCTCAAAAATGCTAAATATTTGTCAAGTATCGATCTATCAAAAGCATTTTGGCAAATACCTATTGCAATGGAAGATCGGGACAAAACTGCCTTTTACGTTCCTGGTAGGGGTACCTTCCGTTTTGTTACCATGCCTTTTGGGTTAACGAACGCTCCCGCCACTCAGCAACGCTTAGTCGATCTTTTATTTTACGGTCCCGAATTTGAAAACTCCGTATTTGTATTTCTAGACGATATAATAATTATTTCACCTGATTTTAATACTCATATCTCACTATTAATGAAGGTATATAAAAAATTGCAAATGGCTAACTTAACCATAAATTTATCAAAATCAGTTTTCTTTAGAAATGAACTTAAATACCTGGGTTATGTTGTGAACGCTGAAGGGTTACACGTCGATCCTGGTAAAGTCGACGCAATCCTTAATTTTCCAACTCCCACTAATAAAAAGGAAGTTAAAAGATTCCTAGGTACAGCTTCCTGGTACCGAAGATTTGTACCTAACTTCAGTACTATCGCAGGACCACTGAATCGATTGACGTCTACAGGTAAAAAGGCTACACCTTTTATCTGGTCTAAAGAAGCTGACGAATCTTTTAATAAACTTAAGGAATGCTTAATCTCCGCTCCCATTTTAGTGTGTCCTGACTACAACTTACCTTTTGAAGTCCATACTGATGCTAGCGACTGCGGAATAGGTGCATTGTTAACTCAAACTATTAACGGTACAGAACATCCTATCGCATATATGAGTAGGTCATTGACAGCTTCAGAAAGGAACTATAGTATCACAGAAAGGGAGGCACTTGCAGTCTTAGTAGCGCTGGAACATTGGCGATGCTATATCGACAATGGCCTCAAGTTCACGGTGTACACTGATCATACAGCTCTCAAGTGGTTTCTCAATCTTAACAATCCTAGTGGACGTCTAGCTCGCTGGGGTATTCGCTTATCTTGCTTTAACTTTGAAATTAAACATCGTCGTGGTGCTGACAATATTATTCCCGACGCTCTTTCTCGCACACGTCCAGTGGCAGCTTTAGACACGATTGATACTTCATCTAATAATAGTACTTCAGATCAGTGGTACTTGAATATTTACCATGGTTGTCAAAACTCACCAACTTCATTTCCAAACTACATCATTAAAAATAATCGTCTGTACCGCTTCATGCAAACTAAATGCGCCTTACTCAAAGAGTTCGAATGGAAGGAGGTAATACCGAAAGAAAAACGCGAACTAATTCTTACAGAGTGTCACTCCGAGCCTACAGCTGGTCACTTCGGTGTGTTTAAAACTTACAAGCGCCTGTCACTTCGTTATTATTGGCCTGGTATGCACGCTGATGTGGTGAACTTCATTTCTAACTGCGATACCTGCCTATCCTATAAAACCCCTACTCACGGCACTATAGGACAGATGGGCAGACCGAAAGAAGTATCGCGTCCGTTTCAAATGATCTCCATAGATTTTGTAGGTCCCTTGCCAACTAGTCGAAAGCAGCATAGCTATCTTTTAGTAGTAGTCTGTTGTTTTTCGAAATATACTATGCTGTTTCCACTACGACGCGCTAATACTGAATCTGTAATTCGAGTACTAGAGGATAACGTGTTTCCACGGAATTCCCCAGATTATTATCCTCGATAACGGGACTTACTTCTGTAGCAAAGACCTGGATACGTTCTTTAAAAAGTACAAAATACCTAACGTACATTTCACACCCAAATACACGCCGCAAGTCAACACAGTGGAGCGGTATAATAAAACGGTTGTTACTAGCATAGCTACATTTATAGAGAACGATCACAGATCTTGGGACACGAAACTGCCAAAAATTCAGTTCGCTATGAACAGCTCAGTGAACGAGTCTACAGGGTATACTCCAAATTTCCTTGTTCATGGGAGAGAACTTGTCACTTGTGGCTCTCATTACCTAAACTCTGAAGTAGGAGAGGAATTTATTTTTATACCTAGGGATATCTATTGTGAAAATTTAGGTCATCTTGCTAATATATTTAATGAAGTTCAAAAAACATTATATCATGCTCACGCGAAAAATACTCTGAACTATAATTTGCGTAGAAAGCCTTTCGAATTTGAAGTAGGAGATATTGTTTTTAAGAAAACGTATGTCCTATCTGATAAAGATAAATTTTTTAGCAAAAAATTAGCACCTAAATATATAAAGTGTCGTGTTATAGAAAAACGTTCGCCACTAGTTTACATTTTAGAGGATATGACAGGAAACAAATTAGGTACCTGGCACATAAAGGATTTAAAACCAGTCTCTTCCCATTATAAGGTTTAAACTCAATTAAAATGCATTCTGCAAACATTTTTCTTGGTCTATTAGTGCATATTTCCCCTACGCCTTACCTCCCTACAAGTACCCCTACAACTTAGAAGATATGAATAGTCAGGATCTTGGTGCTTGGCATATTAAAGATCTCAAATCATTTAAGAGTTATTTAAAAATCTAGAATTAAATCAAGGGAATATATAATACAAATCCTAATTACTAGAATTAATTAATTTCATCATGCATAATTTCAATTATACACTACATAATAATAATTATATACATCTATTACAATTACAACTATACCTATTACACTATATACATAAAAACATTAAAACTAAAATTTAGGGTTCTTATTATGCCGAAATCTCACCTCAATTAAAAAAAAAAAAAACTAAACTAAATAATATACAATTACTACCTACATAAATTAATTCTTTACTAATAATTTTGTTATCTAATAATAACTATTTAAGTTACTTCTAAGTACTGACCTGCTAACCTTATTTAACATCCTTCCACTTATCGTGCGAATATTACAACAGTTTCGTGTGTAATATTCATGGTTTACTATTTTGAGTATATATTAATTACTAATATAATATTTACTCTTGAGTGCTCTTTGGTCATAACTACTACGACTAGAAGACAATATAATAGGCAAATTCTGAAAGAGAGGTATGAAAGTGCGAATGAGGACGTATGAACGTGAGGATAGTATTCTCGAAGAGTGGAGTCAGTCGGATTTTTCTATTAAGTACGAAAAATCCTTCGTTTTCTGGCGGGGTACTGTAACGTTGTACTTCAAATAGAATAGTAATTATAATTAAAACTAACTATGTAATATTGAAATAAAAAATTAAACTGTTTACTATTAACTATTATTAACCTAGAAATATATTTAATTCGTTAAAGAATATATTTATTACTACGGAACCACGCAAGTTCCTCGCGGCCAGGCGACTTCGTGGACCATTGCGGTTTCCGTACAAGCGTCCGCGCGGAACCCTAGCGAGGGAACCGGTTTTGCCGACCGCAGTGGTGGCTCGGGCAGACTCGGCTGCCGCTGCTCGAACATTGATGACCCGCTCTTGGCGAAGTTAGTGTCGCTGTGCTCATTTTACAATTGTGCTGGAACTTTCCACGATATACCTACCACTAAAGTTTTCTCCGGCTCAAACCCGCTGGGGTGAGTTGCCATATATTTAACTACTTCTAACTGCTAATGTAAGCTGTTATGTGCTGCTGTAGTGCTTGTTCACGGTCGCTGGGCTTGGGCAAGTGCTGCGGCGGACGGTGGCTTAACCACGTCCCTCATGCCTGCCGTTCTGGGGTTCCAGGTTTTTCCCTACCGGATTCTTTTCTTTTCCGGATTTTATCTTCCGGCTTACTTCGGAGGAAGATTTGTTTTACCGCGGCGGAATACATCTCGTGGCCGCTACCGCCACGAACCGCCGTGCCGCGCTGTGCTGGAGCGAGGCGCCTGGACCCGAGGCTGACTCCAGAGGACCTCGGAGGCGCAATAAACGCTTGTTCAGGCCAGTGCAACCAACCTTTCTTGTACCTACTACACAGTGTTGGATCGGTGGATAGAAATAAATAAACGGCAAGAACCCCGACCGTCCTTTGATTTCTCTCTCTCTGCTGACGAACAACCCTAAACGTCACACCGCTTCCCCGGTAGGAGTCGAGGGCTCTATACCCCCGATACCTATCACCCGTCCTGTTCGAGGACTCCAAGGGAGCCCTAGCTCACCCACCAAACGAGAAGAAGCAATACAGCGCTGTGAACCCGAATCCAAAAGGGCGCGAACGATTAAAAATTCACCCTTCGGGTTGAATACCTTCACTGAGACAGTCGGCAAAAGAATGGTCTGACAGACAGACTGCCGGAGATTCAAGGTCTCAGGAGAAGCTGCTGTGGTGGGGGCTAGGGCGGCAACTACCTATTGGTGGTCGTCCTCATCAAACCCGTCCTCTAACCGGGTAATCTCATATTGAGACTCAGGGGGGACCTCCAAAGGTGAGGGGGAAGGACCTCCATTTGGGTAAACCCATGCGTCATCTCGTGGCGGCAGCACGGGCCTAGTCATACGGGCTGAGGTCGGTAGGTCGTAGTACTGCTGTCGACCCGCTCGAGGTGGGCGGCGTTCGAGGCGTGGCCACTCATGAAGCGGAGGTGAATAGCGGGTAGGTCGAACCGTAGACGGGGCCGCCACAAATCTCCCATCAGAACGTCGAGGGGGGTTGGCGCCCCCCTCACGGGGGGGTGAAGCCCCCATAGGCGGGGTCGAAATCCGGACGCGTCGGGATTCATGGCCCTGATCAGGGGACCGACGCAAATAATCCGGGGAGCGATTGGTAAGAGCGCCCCCGCCCGTGCGGGGCGCGCCCTCACTCTCCACCTGGCGACCAACACCATTCTTGTTGGCGCACAAAATCTCCAGGTGGTTACCCCTACAAATTGGGCATGGCCGTTGCTGTTGGCAGTCCCGTTGCATGTGAGCTCCCAGACAGCTATAGCACCAGTGGCGGTCTCTTGCAACGCCCCTCCGATCCTTGATCCGCTTAGAGAGAAACTGGGGGCAAGAAAGCACCCGGTGGCCTGGACGCCTGCAATAGTTACAGGGGGCGGGTTCAGTGGCAGCAAGTCCAGTGTAAACGGGCATTGGTCTCCGGTCGGAGGTCCTTTTACCAGGGACGCCAGTGTGACCCCTTTCCTTCCTCAGCTGGGCAGGCCGCTCTGGGGTCCTTGAAGGACCAGCAATCCCGGAGTTATCAGCCTGCCGGCACTCTTCCTCAAGGAACTTTAAAAGGTCCGAAAAGGGGGGCAGGTAGCTGGCCCCGTCCCCACCATACCTTTGCTCAAAACGCAGTTTCAACTCGGGAGGTAGGCGGGACAACACAATGTGTAATAAAAGGAAGGACCACTGGTCCACGGGAAGCTCTAAACGCTTAAGAGCGTTGCAGGCTACAATCAGTGGATTTAAGAGCGATTCTCTTAAATGAGACACCCCATAGACACGTGGCAGCGCTAGAATTTGTGCCACGTGTGTGTCTGCTAACCGGCGCACGTTGGCATACCGCCGAGTCAGTAGTTCCCGCGCGGTGGTATAACTCTCCTCGGAGAGGTCTAGGTGGCTAACTAAACCCAGAGCCTCTCCCTGCAGGGAAGAGAGTAGATAGGCCAGTTTCTGGCAGGGAGACAGATCTCTTCTCGCGTCCACCAGGCTATCAAAGAGGCTGAGAAAGCCTAGCCACTCGCTCAGGTTGCCAGAAAAGTGGGGCAAGTTTATTGTTGGCAACTTGCCCTGTAACGCAGGCTGCGTGGTGGGTCTGGTGGGAGACTCAAGAATAGAGCTCATTCTCGCCTCCTTCTTGAGCCTCGCGGCCTCCTCCACCAGACCGTCTGTCAGCTCAAAAAACTGTTCGTAGTCCCGCACTGAGGACTCCAGCGATTCCGGAGGTAGCTCCAATGCCATGAGGTCTCGGAAGGCCCCTTCGACGACCGCCTGCCTGGTCCGCACCTGCTCGCACCGCTGGAGCAGTGCGGATGCCCGGTCCTCCCGGCCTACCAAGGCGTTGGCTGTAGCAGCCCAACGCAGCTCTGATTGAATTTGCACGCTCAATTTTTTGTGGGCTGCCATCTTAGGTAGGTACAAAACAACTTAAATAAAGGTAGTCACAACAAATAGGTAACAAAATCAAAACAAAGTTATTTGTTACAAGTTATGTTTCAACTTTAACCAAACAAATTAATAATCAAACAAGAATTACCCACTTTAAACACAAACAAATTACTACTTAAATACTATTTATTAATTAGAATTATTTACTTTAAATACATCAAACAAACTACTCTGTTACCTAACCACGAGGGGTTTTAGTAAACAAACAAAGTATTTGTTGGTTAAAAGTTCCAAAAGATACAAATTAAGCTATCAACAATCTATGTTAAGTCAATCAATAACATAAATTAAGATAAAAGAAAAATTAAGTTTTTAATTACCCGTACTGAGCCACTAGACTCATACTAGGCACTGCAAATTACAAATTGGCTTGGAACCTACAATTATCAAATTATACCAATATTAAGTTTATTTATTACAATCTACATCTAACAAACAACAATTAGGTACTATTAATTATTAATCAACAAAAATTAACAAAACAAAATCTCAATAATTGCAATCATTATACAGGCCTACATGTGACAAGGTAGGCTATGTACTAGTAACTCAATAAGCCTGTGTATTAACAAGTTATAAATCAATCAGTTTACAATTAATGAGTTAACCCTAGAACGGCCAAGTTAAGTCACAGTAATGCCAAATCTGTCCGCGGAATCAATTTAACCGCGCTCTGGTTACCAAATGTTGAGGCCAACGGCTTGGCCAACGAGTCAAGGCCTGGAACACGAAGTATAGGGGCCCATCAGCTATAACCTGAGTCCAGAGTCGCTGCCCAAAGCGGCCTTTAACCGCGGTCAGATTTGTTCTCGTCTAAGTGTGGACTTAATGATGATAGGGTTGCACTGACCTTCCTTGCAGCATTCAATCCTTGTACGGCCTGAGATTGGTATGAGTGGTGTATGTGGGGTGTGTTGTGAGGGAGTGTAAGGTGAACTTCTCAGGCCGCTAGGCGCAGCAGGCAGGCAGCCAGCTATGGCCTGCTGAAGACGCTGGGCTGGCGTGGCACTGTACACTCGGCTTGTCACTAGTTAAGGTCCAAAACCCTGATCACACACACACTTCGCCGAGCACAATCGGCGGGTTGCAAAAAATGTTCTTTTGTTACGGACAGCACGTTAACAATGATGCTTATAGCTAGGTCGACACATAGACCGCTCAACGGCGCAACAAAACCGTAAAATAAACTAACTCTAGACACTCAAAAGCAGCAAACGGTGCGCGCGCGACCCGAATTTTTGTGAATACGTGTTAGCTGTCAAAAGGAAAAGGGAGCTTGCAAACCACACCCAAAATCGCGGCAAGTTTTACCTTTCAAGTGTCATCTGTCAAATTCATTGCAAGCCAAAGAGATTGCTAGCGTCACGACCATGGAACTAGGAATTATGGCGCGAACATATCAGCAAATATCGTACAATATGTTCAACGTTAGGCTGCTTATCTCCTATCGGTTTTCTATAAGTTATATTTTACACAGACTCCCTATTTTACAATATCGTTCCTCTCACAGCTTTTTGCAATTACGATACAAGGCACTTTAGATGTTTCCACCCTAGTGTAATAGAAATTCCGCAAATACTTACAAAGCTATTTTTTTCTCGTTTCTAACACGCACTGCGTATACGAGGAATGCACAAATGCCATTCGCCTAACTTATGCCCAGCTGTGGCATAGTGTAACGATCGCAATTACCTCAGAGGTGTGATTGTATAAAGTTGTTCCATTGATCGTAATCGTATTCGATGACATTAGCGTCAAAGTGAAATAAACCATAACAGCATTGAATTAGTGCTCAATTTCGTGTATGCATTCTTATACGTTTAGGTACGTACGATACACACCATAACGCTCAATGTTAAAATCGGTTGTACTGAATTTGTGACTTTAAATCAATACAATCAAGGATTATTTTACTTCGACGCTAATGTCATCGAATACGAATATGATCAACGGAATAACTTTTACACAATTGGTACCCTGATTGGCTGGTACTCTCTGTGTATTTGTTTAAATCCATTGATGCTGTACGAACGCCATAAATCCAGCCAATTGGAAGTGACTGCGATTATCACTTTGCAGTAGTAATTTAAGACAATTCCATATCAGTTCAAAGCCGGTGCCAATATTTCTACACAATTTTGTAGCAATGTCACCTCTTAACAGCGCGCAGCGCGGTCTTTAAAAGGGCTCGGCTAGTTAAATGGTCAAGTTTAGTGGCATTAAAAATATGTTCATTTTTTTAATGCCACTAAACTTGCCTACACTAAAAATTATGGTGAAAATGTTAAACTTTATATACCGAACTTCATTCATTAATTCATTCGTCTCAACCCAGCGCCCGGCCCACTTCTGAGTACCTACGTAATACCATCATACAGATTGGCATTGGCAGCGTTAAGAGTGGGTGTGCGCTCGTTAACAGTAAACAGATTTGATTTTTACAGTAGTAGATCAAGTTTCAATTATCCGAAAAAAAACACGCAAGAATTACATCACACTGCCAAGGGACGTGTTTGTGCAAAAACATAAAATGATGAAATTTGTTCGATAATAAAAAATCGCGAAATTAGGTCTAATTTTTAACCAATATTCATTTATTTTCAATGTGTTGCATATTACAGAGGCAAAATTTTTACATTAAATTCCGATTGATATTATCAAGAGAGTAGCCTAGCGAATTGAAAAGAAAATGAATATTTTACGAGTTACAAAGTATTTTGGCGCTTACTACACTCCTATTCCGCGCAAAACGCTCTCTTTTGTCGCGCCTCACATGAGGTTGTGGCTATATTTTATCTCATCGCGAAATCTGATTTTTTTGGGGTTACACGCGCTCTTAAGGAGAACTCTTAAGCATATAAGTTTCGTCGCGATGTTTTCCTTCACCGTCAAAGCGACTGATATTTATTGGTTAAATCGCCCATAACTCGGAAAATTCAAGAAAAGCGTAGGTACCTGTACTAAATCTTAACCACTAAGCTATCACTCCCAACTCAGTCAGCCTAATCTCAACTTTAAGCTTGTAAGGTGAGTGTGTGTATCCCAATCAAAGCTATGAAAGATCATCAAAGGTCTTCATTATAATTAACAGGAAATAATGATACGCGGTAGAAACATAAACTGATAAAATATTAATCGTGCTTAGGACGTAGGTGTAATTATGCCGTATCCGTTTCTACCCGGCCGGAACAGACCGGATGTTTAATGTAACTCGTGTCATTAACCCTTGTAGCCTATAAGTCACCTAATAATATTAGCTGACACCCATGACTTCATCTACGTGGCAAGACGTGGCTAAACGTGGCAGGTTTTTCCTATCCTATAGTTTGTCACTCTCTAGAGTCTAGGTCCTCAACTAATAACTCATGGAAAAAATCACGTCACGATTAGTTGCTGCGTGATTGAAGAACAAACTAACAAACAAAGAAACTTCACGCGAGATTCCCAAATATAAGCAATACTATGTTTATGTTTTTCCGGGATAAAATGATACAGTCTTTGCATCGAGTATAACGCTAGCCTAAGTCACTCTTCAACTCATCAACTATACCCATGCAAAAAATTACATCAATTCGTTGCTCCATTGCTGCGTGATTGAAGGGGAAAACAAACAAACCAATAGACAAACACACTTTCATATTAATCATAGCAAGGCTTAGGAATCTATGGACATACTCGTAACCTGATAGAAACACTTGTTTGGTTTAAACGTTAAGTATGGATTTTTTTTTGCGCTTTCTGACATTTCTATTCAGTCTAACTTAAGTTCGTCCCAATAGAAATTTTTGATCCTTACCTTACAAGAAACAAACTCAATTGATGCCATAAAAAGAAAACGTGAGAATTGCCCGTCCGTTAACTGATGTAGTCTTGCTGACTCTTTCAAATAGTTGCAGAAGAAAACAGTTTAAGTAAGGAGCATTCTCCTTCGCAATTTAGTAGGTAGGTAGAGGATTACGTTAGGGGCAATAAAGCTGTTTTTTATCCCAGGAAAAGAAAAGTTTCCAACCTTCGCTCCTCAATAAAGAAAACATCTGACTTTTTTACGCCGGAAAAGTTCATTAGTCTCAATGTCACAACCATAAAATATATCAAGAGCATATCAAAGACGTGTTGCTATTTCCGATTGACGTAAATAATAAAGCGTCGTTAAGCAGCCAATAAAATCAGACCATCTCGAGAAATCAAACAGTAAATTGGTACTGGCAATAAGCTGAATTGCTACCCTTGGTTAAGGTTAGCAGCAAAGCCCCCAACTGCCGAAAAATTCTTATGTAGGTCAGCGGATATAAGTGATATTATTTATGTAGGTAATAAATAAAGGAATTGTAAAAACAACCGTAATAAACTTGGTTTAGGTTGAATCTTTTTTTTTAATGTAAACTGAGAGGTCAAGAAGCATGTACAAAAAAAACCAATTTTTTTTATTCTATGACAAGATAGTCCTTGACTGCGATCTCACCTGATGGTAAGTGAAGATGCAGTCTAAGATGGTACCGGGATAGCTTGGAAGGGGTATGGCAGTGTACATTCAAATTCAAATTCAAAATTATTTAATTCAAATTCAAAATTATTTATTTCATGTAGGCCAACCTGTGGCTCTTATGACACGTCAAGATTCTACCACCGGTTCGGAAAGCGGATTCTGCTGAGAAGAGCCGGCAAGAAACTCAGCAGTTGCTCTTTTCAAATTAATCATTTATTTATTCAACCATACATCTACGAGTATTTCTGCACGTCATCGTACCGGAACACTAAATCGCTTGGTGGCACGTCCTCGATGATAGGGTGGTAACTAGTCACGACCAAAGCCGCCCACCCTGATCAGAGGAGAGTCAATTCCGAAACTATAAATTCCAAAATTGCCAAAGTCGCGGGCGAGAGCTTGTCAACTAATGCGTATATCGAAGCAATATCACGTATACGCGCTTCTCGATTACAAGCATCAGCTAAGTCAATTACCGGCTAATAACGAGCTAATATACTGCTGTAACATGTTGCACAAGCACTGTGCATAATATTATTATTGACAGAATATTAGTGGGTGTTACACTTCTGCGGTTCATGCATCATCATTAATCACTTGGTACATAATTATCATCACAATCTCTCTCGTATCGCTATACATACCTACAGGATGTAAGGCGTAAGGGGAATGCTAACTCATCTGATTCAGTACAATATTATGATTCTAATTCGCTCAGCATTGGAATTTTTCATCGGTCTTTTCAAAATCTTTACGTGGTTTTGACAATTTGTTTTTTAATTAATTTCTACATGGCATTGTAAATGTAACCTACTTCAGCTTGATTTTAATTGAAAAAACAAGAAATGGCCATATTTAACACAAAACAGCGAATTTCGCGATAAACTGCGCGCTCAAAAATTAGCATATGAGTGGCATTTGTAATTTCATACAGGCATTAACTAACCTATTCGCAAAGTTTTCGTTAACGTGTCCCTTAGGTATTTTATTATATTACTAGCTGATAGCCGATGCCCGCGACTTGGATTTAGTTTTTAAAATCCCTCGGGAAATTTTCCGGAATAAAAATTAGTCTACGTCACTTTCCAGGTCCTCAACTATGCCCATGCAAAAAATCACGTCAATCCGTAGCTCTGTTGCACTAAAAAACAAACACACTTTCGCATTTATAATATATGATGTTTAATCATATTTTGAGAACTTGCAAAGTGAAGTTCGATCGATATGATATGAGTACACTTCATTCGAAGATTATATATACTCCCTCCCACCCGAACCCATAAAAGAAAATTTTGTACCTTGTGGTTGTTCATCTTACTCTAAAGAATGACGACTCATCAGAGAGGCTACCCACAAGTAATAAAAAATTATTGAATTACCTACCTAAATGAGCGTTATGTTGCCTGCAGGATAAAGTACTACCATTTTGTTTAATACATCTGAAGAATGAAGCGACGAAATATAATATTAGTATGGATAGTATGGATAAAACAAAGTCCCACCACCGAATTAGTTTGTACCAACTACCTACACACTAATTTCAAAAGTTATTGTAGAGGTTTCATTCGCATTTCTGCAAGGTTAGGTGTATATAAATTACAAACACTTAGGTACGGGTTTAGAGCACAAATTATAAACGTCTAGGTTTAAAGCAGCTTTCGCCAAAGAGCTCTCAGGTAGCTGAATTTTAAACGACTTTAGCAAGAAAATACTATTATAATAATGTTCAGCCAATTTACATTAAAAACTATGAATAGTTTATCCATATTTTGTTAAAAGCGTATTATTCGAAAATATGATGATAATATTAAAAAAACTCATCATTATCATCATGAGCAACCCATTAACGTCTCACTACTGAGCGCAGGTCTACTATGGCCCAATGCGAATTGGTAGACTTCACACACCTTTGAGAACATTATGGAGACCTCTCAGGCGTACCGGTTTCCTCACGATGTTTCCTTCACGGTTCGAGTATGTGATATTTAATTGCTTTAACACACATAGCTCCGAAAAATCAGAGGTGCGTGCCCGGGATCGAATCTACGACTCCCGAACAGGAGACCGCAGTCCTAACCACTAGGCTATCACTGCTGCTAAAATACTCAACCTTATCATTAATTAGGTACTATGTTTTTAGTGCACTATATTAGTCAATGTTTGGGTATGGCATACTGGCTTTCATAGTTTAGGGGTGATGCTTCCAATGTAATGTATTTACTACACCGAGCTTCTCTAATAAAGATTTAAATATTTTCTTCTTGATAAAACAATAGCAAATGATCTGCAATCAAACTGTTTCATGACACCATCATTACGGTGTCAAATTGGTCAGTGTAAGGAATGATTTTACATTTTTTTTTCGTTTTTTTCCATCTCGTTTTAATAGAAAACGTTTCAGTCATATCATATAATGCTTCAAAGCTCCGGCTATATTGTAACGATACCACTTTGCGCTATCCTAAGAATCTAAATCTTTCGTGTAAACTCTTCGGTGGAATTTACGTTAATCTTTCAATTTGTATTGCGAACTAGATGAGCCTTTATAGCGGTCCTCAAAGGGCACTGAGTTCATCTAACTCTAGTTAGTCTAGCAGCGAGTTGTCCCGCAATAAGTTTCACTCGAAGCTCTAGTAATTTCTATTGGCAAAACTAATTTGCTAAGCAATTTATGGAGTTAAAAGCTTAAGGTCATCGCACAAAGGAGGCAAGCGTCAAAACAGCCGTAGGTACGTGCCGTACATGCTGTACGGCATGCATACACTTATACAGTATAGCAGAAGAAATACAAATATGACCAACATTATGTAGTAACACTACTTTAACATGTCAAATATTATATCGTCCATAAGTAACAAAGCAAACTTAACGCGAATTTTTTGTCCGCGTATTTTGAACCGATTTTTAACCGACTTCAAAAAAGGCTCTCAATTCAATATTTTTTTATGTATGTTCACCAATTACTCGAATATGCCTGAACTGATTTAGAAAATTCTTTTTTTGTTTGAAAGGGTACACTTTAAATTTTATGTAAATCGGTCGAGCGGTTTTTAAAAAATCAACAATAAATTATATACCTACTTTGTACTAGCGCGGGCGTTTAAAGTCGCTAATAAGATTTTTTTAATTAAATTATTAAGTTTATTCTTGAAATGAATATTTATTTTATCTCAAATTTCTCTTCTAAGCGATAAAAATTAGACGATGAATTTCAAGCATATGAAATGGTTTTTAAAAATAATTTTTGTAGCGAATTTTCAAAGTCGCTGTTTTAATTTTAAGTTCATATTTCACGTCATTGCTAAAAACCCCATCATATTACGTTGATACATTAACCTATCGTGGATAATATTATAACTGATGGATGCTCCATATTGCTCTCAGCTATTTGTCAGCTGATAGCCATTACGCCGGGAATTGTCTGCTCATTACTGGCAACACGCGCTTTCACGTTTTTCATTAGCGTGGCTCACAAGATTAAATACAATTTCCCTTTCTGACTAATTATAATATAGGGCAAATTATACGCTTTTAATGAAGTCTTTGTTCATAATATTACTCGTATCTACCTATCTACGCTTTCATGTACCTTATTTTCTAGTCATAATAAATGTCGAAGTAGTCATATAGTCATATAATTATGGAAATAATAAGTTTTATATTTTGAAAAAAATTGTGTTGTAGGTATGTGTTGTAATATAAAATTATATAAAATATTTTGTTACTCATATAACTTGTTTTTAGAATTTAATAAATTTTAAACAAAAATCACTATTATCTAAAGACACATTAGAATCGTCAACTGCCAGCTGAAAATGTAGTCTATGTTAAAAAATTCAAGTGTTTATTAAAAATTCAAGCAATTGAAGCAACGTATTACCAAGATTAAAAATAACAAATTAAATTTGTATTCAAACAAATGATACTAAAGCAAAATTTTTATCTACGATTATTATCTTCTACGAGTATGTAGGATACCTAATACAAGTTACACGGAAAAAAAGGATTAAAGAATCAAGAAAATGAAATTTCTTGTGATTTTTCGTAAATTCAAGTAAAAATGTATTTAGCGTGAGAAAATGAAACTCCAATTTATGTAGACCAAATCTTGGTTGAAAACTTCTAAGTTTAGCTAAGAGATAAATATTTGATTTGAGAATATTTTTACTCCGATTAATGTGTAAATGCCTAAGGATTTGTTTTTTCTTGGTTTGATAACTAATATCTTACTTTGAGAAAATATTATACATAAGAGCATTTATTTTTTTATTGGCAAGAAAATATTGTCTCACGTCTAATAGGGAGAAAATGTTTCTTGGATTAAAGATAATCGCTTTGATTTAACTTAATATGTCTCATATTAAGAAATCTGTTTTTTCAGTGTAATTCCTTTTCAAAAGCAATTATTTTTCAAAGCAATGAATTTGAATTACAACGAACCCATTCGTTTTATATCTAACACGGCAGTTAATCTTATCTTCGAAAAGCAATAATCCCTTTGCCATTTAAATTCAAATTCCAAACAGATTTGGGCCGTACCTTTTTCACAGCTGCCAGTTAAAATCCCATAAAGATATTCGTATTCGATATAGAAAACCCTGTTTAAATGAGTTTTCATTTTCTATCAGATGAATAGGGATGTAAAGCGACCCAAAGAGTGAAAATTATTGGTGACAATTAAATGAAATATTATGTTAATATAATTATTATTTTCCTATTGATTAGACTTATTTATGTGGGTGTCGGACTGTTTAAAGTTCATTTGAGCGAATAGTTTGAGAAGGACTAAAGAGTATTACATAATATATTGAAGAGAATAGGTTATTGTTTCCCACGGACGAAATTGAAGGGACTATGCAAAAAATTGTATGGGCACTGTCCCCAACCCCTAACAGACGTAGCACTATTTTTAATGTTATTGTGACGTCCCATAAAAAACTAATAACCATTTTCAATACAAAAATGATTGGGGTGTTTAAAAAAAATACAAATTAATATTAGTAGCTGTCTTCTAGTTGGTCTTGGTTATACTCCTGTATGTTCGTTTTATAATTCTAAACTATTAAACTGGTGTCCAAAACAATTCACTGAAAAATAAATAATTCTAACTCGATTTGCAAGGAGAACTCCAATCCTACGGCGGATGTCGTCATAGTAAAAAATCATCAGGCTGCCATGATGTACGTTTGAAATCTGTTGGTGGGTGGGGATGATATTTTGCATAGTCATTCATCAATAAACCTTATATAACCAATTCTAAGTACACAGTGACAAAGGAGCAGTGGTAGTCTAGTGTCTAGAGTTTAAGCAATTAAATATAACTCACTTTAACTGTTAAGGAAAACATCGTTAAGAATTCTCAATAATTGATAATTTGACTGTAGTCGAAATGTTGATTTTCATTATTTATAATCGAAAATGTAACATTTAAGAATAGCATATTATGTAAAAACAGAAAATAAAAAACAAACAAGTTAGAGCTTTAAAGTTTCCTGTTAGACAGAGACAGCGCTACTGAGGTGTGATGTCACAATTCAGCAGCTCCATACACGCTCCACAGAAAATTTGATTTTAGAAAGAGACCGATGCAGTCACAGTAAAACAGCGTATAATTCCGAGATAATTAAAGATATTTAAAAAAAGAGAAATGGCATTGTGTTATAATTAAAAGAGTTATTTTAAATAAATAAAAAAATATCAGTCAAGTACCCAATTGTCCATAAGTTTCTTAAAGGCGTGTAAAGTCTAAACGGCTGTAAAAAGACTTCTCAGCCAGCGTTGTAGATTATGGCCTAAACCGAGAAACGCGAGAACCCACTCGTTTATCTTTTAAAGACACCTGAGGAAAAGTATCCTAACCTACCTAAGTAAGATGGTCGTTGGGGTCCCTAGGTGTTGGAGTGTCGACCCCGCACCGGGAAACGCAGTGTTGGCAGACCCCCCCACCAGGTGGACCGACGACATCAGTGGACGTCTATAGGTTGATAAAGAAGAAGAAGAAGAAGGAAAAGTATAATTATAAATCTTGTAACCCGCGTAACCGAAGGTATTCCGGTCTGTACCTATCTCTATGAACGTTTCAGTCATATAATTTTCACGAGTTTAATCTATGCTGACCCAAACGCCTTAATGGCAGACCGCACTGCAAAGCATCACGTTTCCAACACTGAGTGTAATTACTTTCACACATTAGTGCTACATGATGCATGCCGTTTTGGTTCATTAGCGAGAAGTTATTAGGTACATTTGCTTTGTGACGGTTGAGCTGACCGTAAACTATGACGCTGGCCATGAAACTGATTCATACCGAGTCAACCTCCGTGTTATCGTAAGCTTCACCGAAAATGATATTTTAAACCATAAAAGACCACTAAAAGGGCACTTTGACATATTTTCCCCCCAAGAATGTATCCTTTGTACAGAGTGTACATATATTTATCACTAATATATACTTGTTGTATGTTACCCTTGTATTTATTAAATAAACTCTGACCACATCACAGTGACCAATCTGTATTATTAGCTTTCATAAGATTTAAGAGGACTATTAATTACATTTCGCATCTCTCTCTCTCGCACATTCTAATATTTTCAATTATTGTAAAGATCTCAGATACTTTGACAAAATGTAAGCAATTATCTTCGACAGTTAAATGAAGGATTTTAGACATACCCTTAACCGACTTCAAAAAAAGGAGGAGGTTCGTGGGAATCTTTTTTAGGGTTCCATAATAAACAAGGAACCCTTATAGTTTCGCCATGTCCGTCCGTCTGTCCGTCCGTCCGCGGTTTAGCTCAGAAACTATTGGTACTAGAAATTTGTAATTTGACAAGGGTATAAATATCAATCACGCCGACAAATTCGTGAAATAAAATTGTGAAAAATATTTTTTTTTGGGGTACCTCCCCTACATGTAAAGTGGGGATGATTTTTTTTTCTCGTCTATCCCATAGTGTGGCGTGTCGTTGAATAGGTCTTTCAAAAATATTGTTGGTGTGGGAACACCATTTTTCAATTCAGGGATCCGTTTGTGTCAAGTGTCAGAGTCAAGTGTCCCCCCCCCCCTCTGCCAGCTAAATAGTTGTATATAGGATACAAGAAAAAATTCACAGCAGTGGTATATATAATGAATTTTAAAGGAAAACTATCACGGCTAAGTAGGGTTCATTAGTTAAGGAGTTATATCTGTTTTTTCTAAGTTAGGTATTACACGTAGTGTAAGTTGCATATTTTGTTGTTTATTATAGTATTTAAGCCATGGAACTCAAAATATATTCAGTATCTTTCAACTACGGAACCCTACACTGCGCGTGGCCCGACACGCACTTGGCCGGTTTTTTTTAATGTATATCCACCGATTACTCGAAGACGCCTGAACCGATTTGGAAAATTCTTATTTTGTTTGAAAGGGTATACTTCCCAGGTGGTCCCATATAAATTTCATCGAAATGGGTGGAGCGATTTTTAAAATATCAACAATAAATTATATATTTTGTAAAGTGTGTGCTTGTGTAATGTAAGCGGGAGTTTGAAGTCGGTTGTTTAAAGGGAATTTTTTTAGATTAAATTATTTTTATTGAATAATGACAGTTTATTACTGAATAATGACAGTTACAAACAAGATATTCTGTCCGCTGTGAAGCAGCATATCAAACAAAATAAAGAGAAATTATGCACTAAGCACATGGGTATCCACAGTGAAATAAGGAATATTATTTATATATCTGGGCTTCTGAGCCCAAAACTAAAGTTCCTTTACTTTAAGTCCCGCCAGTTTGCTAAAATACATAAATATGAACACTGCTGGGTGAAGAATGGCAGAATCTATTTACGTAAACACAAAGCAGAACCAGTGATCGTGGTCCGCAGCGAGCTGCAACTGTCCGAGCTCGCCTCGTCGCAGCGGCCGGCGGACGAGGCGCCCGCGCTCCCCGCTCGTCTCACCCCGAGCGCTAATTCATTGATGCACGCGCAACAAAAGCAAGTGGCGTGTGAACGAATTAATTTAACGCCTAAATGACTATATTACCACAATCGATGTCTTGAGCTCTGTATCTTGTTAAAAATGCTTAATTTATTTTTAAAATCTTTCTCCTTTCTTTATTTTTTGTTGCATGTCTTAATTAATACAAGATATTGTTATGCAATTAGTGTCATTGATTTACATTATATTAATTACACATATTACACAAAACTTTTTTAAACTTAGTATTATATCACATATCATTCATAATTCACACTCACAACCTACAACACAAACACACAATATATCAACCTTAAGTACCACATCATACAAAGTACAAACTAAATTTTTTTATTGTACTATCAGTTTATTCACTATTTTGAATTTTTACCAAACTTTTTTTAATCTACCCACTATAACCGTAATTATGCTAGTTATATTATTCCTGTCTCATATAAATCTTTCACCCAACAACTTATATAACTTTTACAGTGCATAACCAAATAAATGATTTAAATGCAAGCGTGGATGAATTTTCTGTATCCGATTCTTACACCAGTACTCCTGAACTAGCACACTCTTACCTTCAAAATCCGGAAAAATATTTAAAAATCTTAACCCAAAATATAAGATCTATAAATTGCAATTTCAATGGTTTCTTATCTCTATTGGAGCGTATACCTTTTGAGAATGACATCATTGTTTTAACGGAATGCTGGCTGCCATGTAATAATAACCAAGTTATACCGTCCATTCAAAATTACTCTAGGCACCAGACCTCAAAGCATTTAAACCAGAGTGACGGTGTCGTTGTTTTTGTAAATTCTGACATTAGCCATACTATTGAAGAGCCAGATTTTCAATTTTCTGCTTCAGGACTAATCATTAAATTTATTTGTGATATAGCTATTCTTAGTATTTATCGATCTCCTTCAAATGATAACATTGATACGTTTATTCTTTCTCTTAGTAGTATACTTTCCTCACTTAGTGGTTTTAAAACAGTAGTGATTACAGGCGATTTAAACTTAGATATAAAGCCCGGTTCTCTAGTTTCGAGCTCTCAGGACTACCTAAATACCCTTGCTTTTTATGGATATCTACCAGCCCACACAACTCCAACTCGTGGAAATAACTGTCTAGACCACGTTATAATACGCTCTAGATTACCATCAATAACACTTATATTAGATACCACTATAACTGACCATTTCTCAACCCTAATTAGTCTTCGTAAACAAGTTTATTCACCTCCAACAATCCGTACAGTCACAAAAGTTAATTATGAAACTTTAGATAGTACTATTGATAAATTGGATTTGTCCTATATTTATAAAATAGTTAGTCCTGATATAGCAACTGACTGTCTTATTAGGTCTCTGTCTCAAGCTATCAGTGAAAACACGGCTGTTTCAAGGGTGCCAAGCAAAAAGAGGATCTTGAAACCCTGGATCACAGAAGGTCTATTAAGATGTATGCGAAACAGAGACTCGATGCACAAAAAAGTAAAACAATCTCCAGAAAATGAAATCCTCAAAGTTACTTATAAACGGTACAGAAATTACTGTTCTAAAATTTTAAAAAAAGCAAAACAGCTTTATGATTCTCATGAAATAAACAGAGCAGGAAATAATAAAAAGCAGTTGTGGGATACGATTAAAAAAATATGCTTTACTTCAAAACAAAAACAAAATAGTACTCAATTGTTGTCCAATGACTGTTCTGCACTACAGTCTTGTAACAATGCAAATACTTTTTTTGTAAATATAGGTAAAGATCTCGCTGACAAAATAAAGCAAAATTTACCCAGTACAAGTTTTTCTACAGATTACACTTCAATAAATTCTTTGTCCTCTTTTGTTTTAGAACCTACTGACACTGATGAAATAAATTCTATTATTAAATCCCTAAAAACTAACGCCGCTACTGGATGGGACGGGATTTCCTCAATAATATTAAAAAGGTATTCCCAAATTTTGGCCCCTATTCTGTGTCATATTTTCAATTTAAGTTTTGCGATAGGACTGTTCCCAACGGCCCTCAAAAAGGCGATAATTATTCCAATCTACAAAAGTGGTGACGCTAAATCAATTAACAATTACCGACCTATTGCTATACTCCCAGCCTTGTCAAAAGTACTTGAGCGATTGGTTTGCAATCGACTTGTTCTTTATCTGGAGCACTTCAAATTAATTTCTACACAACAATTTGGATTTAGGAAAAGAAGAAGTACTAATGATGCTGTTTTAGTATTAACAGACCATATCATTAGCCTCTTGAATAATGGTCACAAAGTCAAAGTCCTTACAGTATTTTTGGATCTTGCTAAAGCCTTCGACACAGTTCCTGTTCCCACTCTCTTAAATAAGCTAGAAAAAATGGGTGTACGTGGCAATCAACTAAATTTCTTCTGCAGTTACCTTTCTGGTCGAACGCAAATGACCAAAATCGATAACAACTTGAGTGACGAGCTACCAATATCGTATGGCGTCCCACAAGGTAGTATTCTTGGCCCAACACTTTTTCTAATCTTCATAAATGATCTTTGCAATCTCCGCATTAAAAATGCCCAAATAGTCTCCTTCGCCGATGATACTGCCATCACCTTCTATGCTAATTCTTGGTCTGATCTTGAAGAAGCTGCTCAACTTGGATTCAACTCTATTAACGACTGGCTACGATCGCACTCTTTAACTTTAAACATCTCAAAAACTAAACTTATAACCTATTCAGTACGAAATGCTTCACAACCTGAGACTCCGGTAACTCTTAAAGTTCATTCTTGCTCTGATAGGCTTAGTTCAAATTGTAACTGTGAGTCTATAGCTTCTACTAATAAAATTAAATATCTAGGCATTGTTTTAGATCAAAACTTAAATTTTAAAAACCATATCGATCTACTTACAAACAGGGTCCGTAAATTGATTTTTATTTTCAAAAATCTACGAAACGTTGCAAATCCACTCGTAATCCGTAATGTTTATTTTGCTTTGTGCCAATCCGTCATTCAATACTGCATAACTTGTTGGGGAGGCATCGCTAAAACCACACTAAAGCCCCTTGAAATTGCCCAACGGGCCATACTAAAAGTGTCAACGTTTAGACCAATACTCTTGCCTACCACTTTGTTGTACAAAGACTGTGGCGTCCTTAGTGTTAGAAAGCTGTTTATTCTTAATGTGATTCTGTATCAGCACAAGGTGACTCCGTTTCGACCTATTGAGGAGCGTCGCAAACACAAGATTTGTACCTTGCATGCACCTAAATTAGCATTCACAAAGCGCTTTCTTTACTATCTTGGCCCATTCTTTTACAACAAGCTTAATGCAATATTACCCATTTATAATCTCCCACTTACTCAGTGCAAAAAACTAGTAACATCTTTCTTGCTGGGTAAGTCTTATGAAGAAATAGAAGACTTCCTTACAATCTGATACATATATAATTATATATTTTCTTATAATAAAAACTATATTGTTACATAAATTAATTCACCAGTTATTCGTTCATATTATAATTTTTTATAAAACACATGCATCCACACTGAACACAAACATACACCCACACACTTATCATACTCACACACACACACACACACACACACATACACACACACACACACACACACACACACACACACACACACACAAACACACACACAAACTTACACAAACACACACATATTACACGCCAGTTATTAGATAAATTTAAAGTGTGTAAACTATCTATTAATGTTGTAATTGTATTGTATAATGCCTAAGGCTATTTATTTTTGAAAAAACATGTGCTTGTGCACAGTTTTAGCTATTCGAGGGAGAGGGCAGGCTATCCTTAACACAGATCTAAAAATCTAGCTAGGATAGCCAGTTCTTGATCTTGTACTCTTTGTAAACTTCTCAATTAGTAGTAGGCATCAATTTTTGTAGATAGGTATCAAGTTTTGTTCAAGATCAAATTGATGTTTCTGTATAATGATGGAAATAAACGATTTATTTATTAAAAAAAAAAAAAAAATATTACCAATGCCTAGTGAAAAAGGGCGAAAACTACTATATTATGATAATAAAAATATGTATATTTATATCTGTAATTTAATTGTCGAAGATTGACCAAATTTCGTCAAAAGTATCTGAGATTTTTACAATCATTTAAAATGTTAGAATATGCGAGAGAGAGGAATGCGAAATATAATAAGTCCTCTTAAACTAAAAAATATAATTTTAAAATATAAAGGACACTAGGACAGCTTATCCTAACTTCCTTGCTAATATTATAAATGCGAAAGTGTGTTTGTTTGTTGGTTTGTCGTTCAATCCCGCCGCAACAGGGCTACGGATCGACGGGGATTTTTGCATGGGCATAGTTGAGGACCTGGAGAGTGACATAGGCTACTTTTTATCCCGGAAAATCTAAGACTTCCCGAGGGATTTTAAAAACTACATCCACGCGGATGAAGTCGCGGGCATCAGCTAGTCTCTAATATTTTCCAGAAGGCCTCGAATCTAAAAATAATGAGATATTACAGAGGTAAGTGTTTACTTTAAAATATTTTACAGATTTAAATATTTAGCCTATGTATCAGATTTTTCAAAATCAACTTTCGGAAGTTTGTGATGTAGCCCGTCTTTGTAGCCGGGCTGTTGCTCAGTAACCAACCCATTAGAAAGCGACATAATTATTTACGAAACCTAGAGAAAATTAAACTAAATAGCCTCAACTTCCTTAACTGTTTCAGAGTTTAAAGGGTGAACAATCACACTCAAAGTAAGCGGTTCGTCTTATTTCCCTTATTTGGGTTGACTTAAGGAGGTACACAAAACTAATATAAACGTTTAGCGCAGATATGTAACGCTAAATATACCTAGATTTATAATATCTATATTTACCGTTATATATTAAGTAATTATTACTAGCTTTTGCCCGCGGCGTCGCTCACGTCAAGTTCGATTTTTCAAACCCCTATTTTACTCCCCTAGTATATTCCCTATATCCCGTGGTAGAAACATCACGCGTGAACGGCTGGACTGATTTTGACGGGACTTCCAATGACAGATAGCTGATGGTATAAGCCTAGCATAGGCTCCTTTTTAACTGATTTTCAAAAAAGGATCAAAAAAGTATTGTGTTTTTTAACCTATAAATATCAATATCTCCATGATTTCTAAACCGATTTGCCTGAATTTTTTTTAATCGATACAGAAACTTTGCGAGATGGTCCCATAAAAGTTGTAGTTGTAGTTGTTGTAGTAGTAGTTGTAGAAGTAGTTGTAGTAGTTGTAGTTGTAGTAGTTGTAGTAGTAGTAGTTGTAGAAGTAATTGTAGTAGTTGTAGAAGTAGTTGTAGAAGGTAGGATCTGGGAAGTATACCTTTTGAAACATAAAAAGAATTTTCCAAATCGGTTCAGGCGTCTTAGAGTAATCGGTGAACATACATAAAAAAGATTCCGTTGAATTGAGATCCTCCTCCTTTTTTGGAGTCGGTTAAAATAAGAATAAAAATTAGTTTAAATTTGAAGAAGTTATGGAGTAAAACAGTCAAAATAGTTCAACCCCTATCTCAGAGAACATACATCCATCCATACATCCCATCCATCCATCCATCCGTATACTAAATACATCTATCCATACATCCATCCTCACAAACTTTCACATTAGTGGGATAAGTAGCATAGGATATAGTTAATGTAGTTAAAGTTAGTAGCAGGAGGATACAAACATAAATACGTACATGCATACACACATACAATACATGCATGGATACATATATACATACATGCATTCATGCATGCATACATACATACATACATGCACTCATGCATGCATACATACATACATGCATGCATTCATACATGCATGCATACATACATACATGCATACATACATACATACATACATACATACATACATACATACATACATACATACAAACAAACATGCATACGAATATCCCGCGATAACTGTCTGTTTTCCCGGGATAAAAAGTAGCCTTTGTCACTTTTCAGGCCCTTAACTTTACCTGTGCTAAAAACCACTTCAATCTATAACTCCGTTGGCGCATAATCTAAGGATAACTATGTGAAAAGTAGCATACGAATATCCCGTGGGGACTGTTTGTTTTCCCGGGATAAAAAGTAGCTGTTGATACTTTTCCGGTCCTCAACTATGCCTATCCAATAAAACACGTCAATCTGTAACTCCGTTGGCCCATAATTGAAGGATAAATATGTGAAAAGTAGCACACTAATATCCCGCGGGAAGTGTTTGTAGGAACAGTTACAGTTACAGTTACAGTTACAGTTTTATTATAAGTATAGATAGATAATAATTAAATTTTATGTAACAATGTCAATTTTTGACGTTCGTAAGCGTTAGGATATGCAGTCGCTTGTGCTTGAAATTTCAAAAACTGATGCTTGCTATGGTTTTTTGAAACCGAAGCTTGCTTGCTTGTTTGCTTGCTTGTTTCTTGCATGCTTGCTTGCAGTATTTAAAAAAACCCGAATTTCGATGAAAAAATCGATGCTGTGGATAATGTAAGCGTGATTTAAGTACAATCAGCGCCATCTATCCATGGTTTTTCAAAATCCCGCGGGAACCTTGGATTTTTCCGGGATAATTTGTAGCCTATGTGTTATTCCAGGGTATAATCTATCTCCATTCCAAATTTCAGCCAAATCCATCCAGTAGTTTTTGCGTGAAAGAGGAACAAACATACACACAAACTTTCGCCTTTATAATATTAGTAGGATAATATTTTTTTGTGGCAGCCATTAAATACGCGCATCACCATCATTATAATGAGCAACCCATTAACGTCTCACTACTAAGCGCAGGTATATACAAAGAGTAATTTGGACTTATCTAATACTAGAAAATCAAAGGTATCGCACGTGAATTATAAAAAAATAAATTCATGCGGATAAACTCACGGGCATCGACTAATCTACCAGTAAATACCAAAATGTTTGAAGGAAGTGGACGAAGTTGGCAACCCTAAGCTGATGGGTACGAAATTCCGATCGTTGTTCGCAATGATTCGGGACCATTCAACGTTCGCAATGGAATGTGTAAGTGGTCAATTGTACCCCTGTTTATATATTTAGGGGGTTACTGGAATTTGTTGGTTATTGTTAGAGACGGTCGTAAGTTACCCGTGAATTCAGTACTCGGTCGGATTCGGCCGTATTTATCTGATTATATTATTAGATATAGGTATATCGAATTATTATGAGATTATTTGATGTGCCTAAAATGCCTTTAGAGGTTACAAGAATACCTCTTTACAGGCGATTTTCTTACCTGTATGATAATATGAAAATAATGAAACTTAAATAGTGAAAATATTTCACTATCGCCGAGTAAAGTTTAATCGAGGAATAAAGACGTTCTGGCAGTTTTTGTATTGAAAACCTGTCAAAATGTCATAATTTGCGATTGTTTTGTTTTTGTGGATAATTGTTTGTTTATGAGGATATTTTTATAATTTTTTTTAGTATTATAGGATACTTTTTTTTTCACGGGAAAATAAAGTAGTGATCCCTCGGGATATTTAAAAAACTTTTTCGTACCACTTGCTCAAAAAAGTGACATTCTGTGCCACAAAAAGCGAACATAATAATAGTCATTTTTAATCTGTTAAAAACAGGGAAAGAAAATTGTACTGAGTTTCATTCATCCTCTAGGGGGAGAATGTGATTTATATTTGGAATACTTACCGAAATTTATACCGAACTAAATCTGTGTTTACACCATTGAGTTTGTATATAAAGCAATAAACATCTTTTTGAAAAAGGAATACGCATTTATTATGCAGTTATGATTATTAAATAAAATTACGAAAACCGACGAGGCCGTATGAGCTTGATGCCTTTGCTTTTCCGACAAAAAAATATTAGTCTAGGAATTTGCCGCGTTTTTGTTTTCTTCAAATACATAAACGTTAAGTTTATTTTTATAAATAAGTTAATGTTCTTATTTTTGTTTTTTAATTTGAAACTGAATGTTTTTATTTTGACTTAAGAAAATTTCATATATAAAATACTATAATAAACCTAAATTTAATTCTAAAATTAAAACTAAAATAAAAAACTAATTAAAATCTAAAACCCCATCCAAGCCACTGCAAGTTAATGTTCTAAAAATACCTTACGATGTTAAATCAAAGCGACAGCGACAGTGAATTGTCGGATTCCATCAGTGCAAAATGCTCAGACGCAAGAACAGAGAAATACTCAAATCAACTCATCAACAATATAAATGTACCAAACAAAAATGTAACTCTCTCTATCAATAATTGGACCAATGTTTCGAATGTTAACTTTTACTTTTAATTGTCATTATTTTTAATAAATACTTATCTCATATTATTATTGTGTTAATTTTTTCGCAAATGGTACGAAAAGTAGAGTATTTTCCTCGATGATAAAGCTGTCTTAGTCTTGGGTGTACTTAAATCCCTCGCTACACTCGCGATTTAAATCGTCACCCGCGACAGAAGACACTGCTTTATCCCCTTGGTTAATAATCTACTAATTGCACGCGGACGTATTATGTAGGATTGAAACGTGTTTTGCTGCGTAACGTAAATCATTCAAAATTTAACGAAGACGTACCTAGTCAGATTTTTTACCAAAATGTAAAAATGTGAAGAAGTCAATGTCAATATGCAAACAATGGTGAAGTTTATTGGTATGGTATGTTTATGTTAGAGTTGTTAGAGATTCCCCTTTGGGAATTTCAATGACTGTTTCCAATCAGGCCATATTGTATGAAACATATTGTGATATTGTTTTCTGCGTATGTAGTGTTATTATTAAAGTTCAAACTGAAAGAAATATTTTTGAAACTATCATTAATTGTTGTACTAATCGAAAAATAAATATTTAAAATAAAAATGCAACTATTTTTTAGAACGGCAAAATATAGAGATAAAACTAAATATACCGTACAACATACTCAATTTTTGCTTTTTATTCTATCAAGTGGCATGGGATTAATCGGCTTGACATCCACCTGCCCACAGGATAGGAAAAACTTATAACAATGTAAATAGCTACATAATAATATTGTAAAATGATTATTTTGAAAAGAGCAACTGCTGAGTTTCTTGCCGGCTCTTCTCAGCAAAATCCGCTTTCCGATCCGGTGGTAGAGTCATGACGTGTCATAAGAGCCACGGGTTGGCCTACGTGAAATAAATAATTTTGTATTTTGAATTTTTTGAATTTTAAACCCAACACTGCAGCCCTCAATAACTATCAGTAAGTGAAATGTATTGTGTTAAAACTAATATTAAATTAAAACATTGGACACTTGATGAACCACTGAAAAAAAGTAAAAACTTTACAGCAAGAACTAAGACAACAGCTAATGGCTCCGAAGCATTTAATGACCGAATAGATACAATAGTACATAATTGAATTCTTCTACAAGTTAAACCTACCTCCTACTTCCTGGAGAAGCGTCAAAGCTGATTATTTCATAAGTTCATCGCACACATTATTCTCAATATTTTGGTTAGCTCCGGCACAAGTTTTGAACAGTAGATTTTGAACAGTTTACACGAACACTTAATGTACTAGAACTAGTCCATGAAAAGAGAGAACTCATATCCATCGGAGTGGAGAAAGTTATCTTTCTTTGGGCATCTACAGAGAGGAGCCCAATTCTCATTCCTAAGACTGGTGTTGGAACGAAGGATTGCAGACACGAGGCCATTGAGCTCCAGGTCGACAAAGACGCAAGTGGTCAGACGATACTCGGTGGACAGGTCTTAGATACCCAAAATTATAGAAACAGCTTTAAGCAGAGAAGCTTTTCGCGTAAACTTCAATTCGAGGAAGACACATGATGATGATGGAAGTACATTAATAAAATCCATAACTACTAATAGTACATAATATAAATATTACAGTCTTAGTTAGCTTAAAACTAACTTTGAAACAATTTTGAAAACTGTTAGCTTGCATCGCAATAGAAAGTGGTTCCCACAGGGTTTCTAACGTTCCTAAATCCACTCGGATGAAGTAGCGGGCATCTGTTAGTATTATTAGATAGATGGCTGAAGGCATAAAATGTTACAAACATTTTATTTCATCACATCAATTTATTGATTCAGGTAAACAGAGATTCTAATGGAAGTTACAGAACATGTAAAATCAACAAAGAAAAATCTGATAAAGCACAACGTTAACAAGAAAGGTGAAACTGATTAAAAGTGTCTTTAAGAGCCATTAAACAAAGTAGCGTCGACAACTGTTTAACATTAAACACCAGATAAGAAGTTTTAATGAGAAAGATAATGCATAAGAAAAATAAAATAAGAGATGTCTCAGGAAGGTTCTATCAACTTTGCAAAAACAAAAAGGGTATCTCAAAGACTTTTAAGGAAAACATTCTAAAGGAAGCAAAAGTCCTTTCTCTACTTAAATATGGGCTAATTAATAAGTAAATTTTATGTCATCACCGTAATTTTGATCTATCATAAATCTAAGTCACGATCATTTTGGATCCAAAATATGCGTCCATATTTTAGATACGCTACGATACGTTCTTATTAGAAAAAAATGTTTATTATGAAACATTAAATAATTTTCCTTTTCTTCAAGGACTAGTCATTGCTGTGATGTGCGGCATATAAGATTTTAATTTTTAATGAATTATCTGGTCCATGTTATCAAAACTCGCAAAAAAACATACAAAGCAGTCCTTCAAAAACTGGTCAGACCATGTTACGTTTGTTTATGATACACTTTAGACAAAGTATCAAAATCGTAAAGTAAGTGATAAGGAAAAACTATTTTTGAAAAATCCTTACTGGGTTTCAGTATAGGTCTAATGATCTACCCAACAGAGCATTAATAAGCGATATTATATATCGCTTATTATAAAATCGCTCGACCGATTTCGATTAAATTTAAATGGAATCCCATTGGGAAGTATACCATTTAAAATCAAAAAAAGAATTTTCCAAATCGGTGCAGGCGTCTTCGAGTAATCAGTGAACATGCATAAAAAAAAAGAAATCCGACGAATTGAGAACCTCCTCCTTTTTTGAAGTCGGTTAAAAATACCGCAAATACGCCCCGATATCCTCGCTGTTATTTTAACCTTCAAATTACCAGAAGTGTATGTAAATTCTATGTCATAGGTTCCAGAGATTACGTGTACATTTGTATCACTTAATACGCTAGTTCGTACTGTATTCCCACGCACGGTCTCAATCCCTGGGACTTAATTGCAGCATACATGATATAATCGCGTTATTGGATTATGTGAACTGAAGGTTGAGCGTACCTGATATAGTTTCAGAAGCAAATAATATTGTCTATAGTACAATAATTCTGGGTAACTTAGAACCACTTCTGAGATAATGTCCTATAGTATGTCGATAAATAATTTAGATACACTAACCATGCAGTATTATGGATTATGATACACTCATAAACGAAAATAAACGTGTGTGTGTGTAATATGAATGTTTTGCTAAAGCGAGCTATAGGCTTCCTTCGAGATGATCCATCTGTATGAGTAAAACGTCATACGAAACGGTAAAACTTAAAAGCCCCTTTTTTGCGTTGGGTGTTAAAAAGTGTTTGTTCAGGACGTGGTCCAAAGTAAGAGAGCTTCAAACAGCTAAAGTCAAATCTATCCAAAAATGGCTGTATTGTAAAACATACATAGTTCAAAAATAGGCAAATCCTTAAGTTCTCTGTACAATCAGAACAGGCAATCTCTGTCAATTCGGAAGAATATTGAGGTCTATCTACCTACTATGCAAATTGGTATTATTATATACGTCCTGGAAACATTAGAAGCCAACCATACTTGATTTGCCTCTTTTTATGAATGAAAATCCCTAGTACAATTAGTTATAAGACCTACTCTACCTAATTCTTAGGTGCAGAAACTAAAAAATAAAGATTGAATTTTAAATAATGGGGTACGTTACCGCAGCTTGTTTTACTTGGAATTCGCAACGAATAAATAAATTTTTCTCGGTTTATAACGAAAACTTCTCATTAATATTAAAAGCCTGGGCAACTTTAACGCTGTTTCTTTTTAAAGCCTTTATGAGTGAGACCTAAATAAATATAAACGTCTGCATAATTTGAGTGCTTCGTTTTCTATTTCTGCTCTTGATACATTTATACGCTTATAACAATTATCTATCTTCTATTAATATATATATAGCTGCTCGTGCTGATTCACTGATTCACTGACTGATTGATCACCTCTCCTGTAAAATTTTGTATGAAAAATTTTTTTTCCACCGATGGTTTCGTATAGAGGACAAAAATTCATTCGGAGGAAAATTATGGAGAGAGCTGATGATTGAGGATTTCGGAGACGGATGAGGAGCACGGCCAGGGTATTGAAGATAGGTGGGGGGTGCTCGAACAAATGTCACTCGAAACCTCATCCAATTCGCAGTGAGCTGAAAAAAAATTCAAAATGGCGGAAAAAAGATGGCGGCCATACAAATTTCGTCGGTGTCTATCTCGGAGAGTATAAAAGATAGAAGAGTGGTTTCCTGGCAAAAGCTGATCAAGACCCTAAGGTCTACTTGACGAACAGAAAAAAAATTCAAGATGGCGGAATTTTTTTTTTCTTCATACAAAAATATATGGCGAATATTGAAGAGACTAGAAGCCGGGAATCATGCACGACTTTGATACAATTCCTTTTCAAGATTTTTTTTTATTGAAGAATTTTCATTATGACAAATGATGACATATGATGATCGAGGGTTTGGAAGGTGGGTGAGGAGCACGGCCATGGTAATGTAGATAGGTGGGGGTGCTCGAACAAAAGTCACTCGAAATCTCATCCAATTGGCAGTGAGCTGAAAAAAATCCAAAATGGCGGATTCAAGATGGCGGCCATACAAACTTCAACGGTGTCTATCTCGGAGAGTATAAAAGATGGAAGAGTGGATTTGTGATAGAAAATGATCAGGAGCTGAAAGTCTACTAGACGAGTAGAAAAACCGCGGTCCGCTTGCGGGCCGCGCACCCACGCGCCCTACTAGTAATATAATAAAACTGTAACAGGTCCAATTCTGTACATTGAAGATATTTTGAAAATTTTTGTTTGAGGGCACTCTATAATCGATACTGAAGCCAAAACAATTTTTTTTTAATTTTTTGTCTGTCTGTCTGTCTGTCTGTCTGTCTGTCTGTATCTTGGCCGCGCATCACGCCGAAACTACTGGACGGATTTCAATGAAACTTGGCACGATTTAAGATAATACTACGAGGTATAATATAGAATACTTTTTATCCCGAAATTCAGCACGGTTCCCTTGGGAGAGGGGCTGAAAGTCCAAATGGGTATTTCGCTGTAATTCATTAAGGCGTATTCCGATTTAATCCATTCTTTTTTGTTAGAAAGCAGGTTCTTTAGAGATTGTCCTGTAATTATTTCAAGGTCGTCAATTTCGTAGTTCAGAAATTATAGACATCAAGATCTTCAGTATAAAGTCCAAATAACTTGAACCCCGGAATCTACAAGATACTTTGAATGTACGGCTCATCTTAAGCTGGCAGGCGTACTTTATCGTATATAGCCATCGTGGATAGCGCCCTATTTTGTCAAAGTCAAACTACTCCAAGTCCAAAGGCGTCAGATTTTGCCAAACGATCATTATACCTACATACTACATAGTAGGTATGGATGTAATACATCGTATGGACTTAATGCTACAGTGTTTTCCTATGCAATTTAATATTCTAATCATACTAATATTATAAATGCGAAAGTGTGTTTGTTTGTAGGTTTGTCCTTCAATCACGCCACAACAGAGCCACGGATCGACGTGATTTTTTGCATGGGTACTATAGTTGAGGACATAGGCTACTTTTTATCTCGGAAAATCAGTGTTCACGAGCGATTTTAAAAACTAAATCCACGCGGACGAAGTCGCGGGCATCAGCTAGTTAAGAATAATAATTACCGTCTGAGAATATTGTTTACGTTGATATATTATACTGGAAGAGCTAAAACTTAAAAGGTTTTCATACTTTATAATATTTTATACAATATACATCTTGGTGATTTTGATGAATTGGTGAACCTTAACCATGAAGGTTCCGAACTTATAGCTAAATTCACGATTTTCTATCTTCAGCCTCGGTATACTTACTTAATAATAAATAATTATGTGCATCCGAATGTGTTTTTGTTTGCTATTCAATCACTCAACAACGGATAGATTTTATCTTCTTATCCCGGTGTTATAATATAAGGTACAACATCATTACACTGGTTTACCCCTGTGATGGCAACACTAAATCTAACATAAATACTAACTGGAACGGAACAATTCATGATAGAATTGGCACTGAAGGGGTGCATATATCACCGATAATACTATAAAGCCGGCATCAATGCTAGCAGAGAATTACTGATCTCTGCACAATATGAATAGATAGACGAGCAACCAACTAAATATTTATGATTAAGCTTTTGGCTTATAAGCTCTATTTGAAAACTCCACTAAAATTATTCTTATATTGATTTAGCTTCCACCCGCGACTTCATCTGCGTAGAGTTAGCTTTTTAAAACGGGTGACGGGAATCCTCAGGTTTTTTCGGGATAAAAGGTAGCCTATATCACTTTCCAAGTCCTCGACGATACCCACGTAAAAAATCATGTCGATTTTCATCTTTTGTTGTCTGATTGAAGGACAAACCATAAAAACCGGTCAAGTGCGAGTCGAACTCGTGCGCCGAGGGTTCCGTACCTACCCATTATACCGCCATTATTATTATATATATATTATTATTGTATGTAATTTTCAACTTTTTTATTTTTTGGAATTTTCCCTTTATTTGTGCTGTAAGACCTTGCTTTTTGCCAAATTTCGTGATTCTAGGTCAACGGGAACTACTATATAGGTTTTTGACCCAAAACCTATAGGGTACTTCCGGTTGACATAGAATTGTCAATTTTGGTTAAAAGCAAGGTCTTACAGCACAAGTACAGGGAAAATTCCGAAAAATAAAAAAAAGTTGAAACTTAAGGTTAAGTTTCCGCGAAAATCTAAATTTGCCCATATCTTTTATCGTATTGACTCAGGACCTTGACTTTTATACACCTAATAGGGACTATAGACCTCAGTATCTGGTATAAATTTTAACTTGCTAGGTCCACCCGTTCCTGAGAAAATCGGTGGTGACACACGGACAGACAGACGGACAGACGGACAAGAGAGTGATCTTATAAGGGTTCCTTTTTTTACCTTTTGAGGTACGGAACCATAAAAACCAGCAAATAAACACACTTTTGCATTTATAATATTGGTAGGGATAGTAATACCACCCTTATTAATAGTAATACCATATTTTAAACTATAGTTTACTATATAAATATAGTTTAGTTTATATTTATTTACTTAGGCCCGCTTGCAGAGACGCTGGGTTAGGTTTAACCCAGGAATAAATTTGTTATTTTGACAGAAGCCTTATACGAAATCTGTCAAAGCAGTAGCTAAGTCTGGGTTAAAAGGATAACCCGGCGTTTCTGCCAACGGGCTTAAGATAGATAAATTACTAAACTAAAAGATCGCAGTCAAGGGCTATAAACTATAAAAATAAACTATAAAAAAATCTATAAAAATTGATACCTACATGATTTTTGCATATCTAACTAATACTACAGTAATTTAGGAAGGACATAAATTACTGTAGTATTAGTTAATATTCTGGCATTGTCTGGCAATAGATCGGGCAGTCAGTCGCGCAACAGTTTCATATTATGTCTACGTTTTTTCAATGCTGCTGTCAAGTAATAATATGTTTAATTTTTTTTAATTCTATGACAAGATAGTCCTTGACTGCGATCTCACCTGATGGTAAGTGACGATGCAGTCTAAGATGGTAGCGGGCTAACTTGTAAGTGGTATGGCAGTGAACATTCAACCCATAACCCTACTTGGTTTCTACACGCCATCATGCCGGAACGCTAAATCGCTTGGCGGCACGTTTTTGACGGTAGGGTGGCAAGCCACGGCCAAAGCCTCCCACCAGACCAGACCAGAGACAATTCGGAAATTATAAATTCCCAAATTGACCCCAAACGTCAGTCTACGTACAGTTGATTTTTTAGGGATATGAATGTTCACTGCCATTACCTCCTATATGATCTTAGACTGCATCGTCACTCACCGTCAGGTGAGATTGCAGTCAAGGCCTATCTTGTCATTGAATAAAAAGAAAGTTAATACTATTTCTACGTACATTTCAAGGCTGCTGTCAGATATTGAATATGTCTACGTACATTTCAATGCTGCTGTCAAGTATTCAACAGTAAAAATCGTCGCGAATTTCATATCGAAAACCAGGTGGATGTAACAATTTTCAGCGCGATGTATCAGACACGCTGTGAAATTGACGTTTGAAATGCACACCGTGGGTGGCATTTGCAATCGGGGTAGCGCGCTCGATCGTGCATACAGACGAGCCTTCAATAAATTCGATACCTATGTACATAGTAGTTGATTAAATTTTTGTATGACTGTGTTACCGGAATTATTTTGTGAAACCATGATAAAATTCAGAAAAAACGTGACACCAAGGACTTGGATAAAATTCGAAAAAAAAAACATAGAAGTCCAATTCCAAGCCGAAATGTTTTAAATATAATGTAACTAACTGATGCCCGCGACTTCATCAGCGTGGATTTAGTTTTTAAAATCCCTCGGGAACTCTTCGATTTTCCGGGATAAAAAGTAGCCTATGTCACTCTCCAGTCCTTTAACTATACCCATGCAAAAAATCACGTCGATCCGTGGCTGTGCTGCGGCGTGATTGAAGGACAAACCAACACACCAACAAGCACACTTTCACATTTATAATATTAGTATGATTTATCAGAGGTTTCTAATTATAAAAATTTTCTAGGAAATATGAAGCTTGTGAAGGTGAAAGTACGAGGTGAAGTTTTCTGGTGTAGCCCATTAAAAAATAATTCTATACCTACTCTGCTTGCACTTACTTGTAGGCGACCGAATTAACACCTATCCGATTGCTGATTATGAAGAGGACCTAGGAAATGTGCATAATAATTTCACATGCCTCATTGTTTTAAGTATTTCTATACAATGACAGATTTTCTATAACATTATTTAAACAACAATAAATAAAATTGAAATGTGTGATTTCGAGATAACTGCCACCTATATGATTATTTGAATGATAGCACAACCTCGTTAACCTTGTAAACCGGTTTTAAAAAACCCGGAAACTGAACCCACCTTGTTGTCCGCAGTCGAACATGTTTACCACTACATCAACTAGGTAGGCAGTCAAACGTTATAAATAGTACCTACAATAGTGAACACTAAAATACCCACTCGGGTAAATATTCAGGTAGTATAATCTATGCCAAATAAAAAAAAAATCTGTATGTATGGCGTATGAACCGTACAAAGAGTGATATAATACCTGGAGCACGATATTTCAACAGACTGAAACAATAGAAAAAATATATCCATGATAATTTCTACGATACCAATTGAATTCCAAAAATCCGCTGCCATACCCGTATCGCAAGTCGGATGTACCAATTTCAGCGTGGCGTAACGATACGTATATAGAGTGGTAAAATTGACGGATGAAATGCGCATTGCGGGTTGTATATTTGCAACGGTTTTGTTACCGTGGCTTGCCACTTATATACACATTCGCGGGTGCATTATTTCCGTTGCTTGCGATTCCAGAACTAAAGACCGGTATACCTTACTAACTGTGGAACCAACTCCCATCGACTGTGTTCCCGCTTAATTACAACTTGGGGTTATTCAAGGGGCGGGCCAACAAATTCCTGAAAATCCGGCAACGCATTGGTAGTGCCTCTGGTGCTACAAATGTTCATGGGCGGCAATGATCGCTTAACATCAGGTGAACCCGTCTGCTCGTTTGCTCGCTAATCTTATAAAAAAAAATACCTATAGAAGTTCCTACATTAAGGCTAAAATTCTTTATCTTGCATTTACAATCCATTTTAAACATAACACGAAAATGGGACAAAAAAATTGTAAATCATATTTTCGACCAAGCTATTTATTTCAAACAAATAAAAGTAAGTATACCTAAAAGAATGGGCACACTGGTTACTTTAAGCGGCAGCAATTGTCGTTTTTGCAACTGCATCGCGTTTTCGCGAGTCAAAAGCGTTCGATACGATGCCTAAAGTAGCGAAGGTCAGCGCTTAAAAATCGCGAAACGACTCCTGAACTCGAAACTCAACTCGATCGCTGCGACTGACATATTTTGTTGTGTGTCCACGTTACTCGTTAGCGTTCAGATGCGGAATCGAGCTTCCGAACAGCGACTAAAAACCATATACCTAATATACATGAAACCGTATTTAAGCATAGTCTTTGAAGCATTAGGCTCACCAGGCTTCTCCAGTGTGGATTACTGTCCCTAAGATTTGTTTTGAAGGCTTGTAACTCAGAATTACCTCAAAATGTACAAGTTTCTTCACTATATCTTGAAGAAACCTTCGGAATACTAATGTAAGTCTCTTCTTGAAAACTAACGCATACAATTTTATTAGTAGGTACTTTTGTAAACGACCTTGACAAGAGACCGCAGTCCTAACCACAAGAATATCAATGCTACTACTTACTTACGAGTATAGTGTTTATAAATGGTTAAGGCATGGAAAAAGTCTCAATTCCTTTATCGTAAAGTTCATCCACCTTTCCGTGATTGGTGCCAACGTGACGTTGCTATTCCTACCCAGCTGTGTACGGGCTATTCCGAGCATTTTTCAATAACGCAGCGCAGAAGGTGGCGGAAGTATCTAACGGACAGGCCATGTGACATATCTTGTTGCATCTGATAGGGGCGTGTGTCGACCCAAAATTTGCTAGATTCCACAGTTTTTGTCGGAAATAGCTGTTTTCCTGAAACAGCAAGAGAACGTCTACATTTCCTACTCGTACCTTTAAGTTTGATTCAGACCGCTTTGGACCGCTATGAGACAATAAAATTATTGTCGTTCTCGTTTCAATCGATCGATGTGCTGGTCATAGATCACTTGCAAGGATATTACACACGAACGAGAAAACAAGAATATACATCACTTAAAACTACGCATGCAAGTCCTTATTGCTGACAAAGTGAGTGAGGTGTTGCCAATTTGTAGTCCCTAGTGTGAACCGACTGATTTGCAGCTCTGAAAATAGTAGTTAGCCGGCAAATAGAACGTCTCCTCTCAGAGAAGGGTTATAGGCCATAGTCCACCACGCTGGCCCAATGCGAATTTTCGGACTTCACACACCTTTGAGAACATTATGGAGAACTCTCAGGTGTGCAGGTTTCCTCACGATGTTTTCCTTCACCGTTAAAGAATGTTATATTTAATTGCTTAAACGCACATAACTTCGAAAAGTCAGAGATGCGTACCCGGGATCGAACCTGCGATCCCCCGAATAGGAGACCACAGTCAGTAGTGGTTAGCCACTAGGCTATCACTGCTTTTATTGCCCATCTATAGAGATATTGTTACTGCCCATCATTCAGTTAGGTACTGAACTAGAAATGTCAATGTCATTTTGCACGATGAATACGAAAGGAGGTTTGACAGTTCTTAGTTGGCAACTTTCCATCGTTTTCGATAGTCGTTTGAAATGTCAAAAATAGAGAATACGGCAGTATAAGTAGAGAGTGTACACGCCCTTGTGTGGATGGAGGTAATTGAAAATTATTTATTTCACGTAGGCCAACCTGTGGCTCTTATGACACGTCATGAATCTACCGCCGCGCCGGTTCGGAAAGCGGATTCTGCTGAGAAGAGCCGGCAAGAAACTCAGCAGTTGCTCTTTTCAAAATAATGATTTTACAATATTATTATACAGCTATTACATTATAATAAGTTTGTTATACTATCTTGTGGGCAGCCGGATGCCCTGCCGATTTAACTCATGCAAATTTGTTAGAATAGAATAATCCAATCGAACAATATGTGGCAACAGCAGCCTGTCAACCCTCAAGTTTATTCAGAATGGCGGACTCGTAACAAACGTGCAAAGAAAACGTTAGTATGCTTACAACACGACAGGCGTGTCTTTCAGCTAAGTAAGAATTACAAGCGTGTACACTGTACAATTTCGTCATAGACCCCGCTGGTATTCAGATAGGCAGACGAAACTATGCCAATTGCCTTCAATGTAAGTCAAATTCAGTTAAACTAGTGAATCGCCCCGAACTAAGACCTTGCATCCTTTAAGTTCGTAAATGTAATTCAAAAAATTCAAAATACAAAATTATTTATTTCACGTAGGCCAACCTGTGGCTCTTATGACAAGTCATGACTCTACCACTGGTTCGGAGAGCGGATTCTGTACCTAAGTCAGTTTGTGTTATATTTAAACAGCGCCATCTATTTTCGAATTTCGAACTAAATATTTGTATACTGATGCTCATTAAAAATTAAATAATTTTGTTTATTTATAATATTTATCTAATTTTAGTATTTGTTGTTCTATAGGATATAACTGAAATTATACACAAGTTACAGCTTTTATTGTATAGCCGTTTTTGAGATAGAGCCTCGACATTAAACTTTGAAAGCCCCCATTTCGTCAACTTTTGTGGGAAAAATAAAAAATAGTACATTGTTCAACGAGGGGTGAAAGTGATCGATTACATACGAGGGTGCCATTTGAGGCCCGAGGCGCAGCCGAGGGTCTTAATACACCCGAGTAAGGAATCGCACTTTCTCCCGAGTGATACATAGTGCTTTATACTACACCTACGAGGAAAATAATAGACAAATCACATAATTGAAATTCATATATCTATTAATTTACAATTCTCAAACTCAACTCAACTCTAAAAAACTCATGGTAGAATTTTTTCTCGCTTTTCCACTGTAGTAAATCTTCATAAAATGCTTTGTTATATTTATCGATTTCTAGATTTCTCGGGACATTCATTTTTCACTATACACAGACATTTTGAATTCACACTGCTATCACCAATAGACATTTTGTGTTTTTAATATAGACTTATAGAGTAAAGTTTATGGTTTCTACTAAAAGCTTCTAAGTAATTTTATAAATTCAAAATTTAGATATAATAAAATAATGCGACTCGCGCGAAATTTTTCATTTTTTTAAAATACGTAGGTATGACTCACAGAAAACGCAAGTGGCCAGTAACCACAGACCAGGAACAACAAGATAACAATTTTTTTTTTTTTTAACTTTGTAATCAGTTTTATTTTATTTCATAGAATAAGTATGTTATAGAATATAGAACCTCGTTTACTTATATAGTGTATAGAATCCTCTTTATAAAGATTATTATTAGTTTTAATTTAGTCACTATTTTATATATTTTTCTAATAATTTATTTATTAGATACTTACTATGAAAATAAAGAGTCTTGTTTGTTGAAACAGATTTCTATTTTTTTTTTTATATAATCTTTTTTATGTATTGGTATTACTGAACTGATTTTATCAAAAATTAAAAAAAAAACCAAGTGTGTAATGGATTTTCATACAACTTTTCAGCCCGCTAAAGCACGTAAGTAATGAAATTTCATACATTTTTTCAGCCCGCTGATTTGGCTCCACGTAAAGACGTATTTTCTTTCTCGCTCTTTTTCGATATGACACAAATCAGAAGGTACTTTCCGAGCAGGTGTAGTATAAAATATGTTTGTACTCTATTCCGAGTTATCTTTGAAAATATACCCCATGATTCACCAACGGACTACAGAAGTACTCCTAGCACGTATTACTTTACGTGTGGGTACTTTTGAAAGTTGTTCTATTGTCATACATAATTTTATATTTTAACATGACAAAAAAGCACTTTCATTGTTTTGCTACACCTTTTCTCCTCCCTTTTTTATAAAGATTATTATAAAGTGCCTTCCAAAAAAATTTTCAAAATATCTTCAATGTATAGAATTGGACCTGTTACAATTTTACTATAACTATAGATTAGCCAAACTGAACTTGACTAGTATTCTCCTCTCCCCTCCAATTAAACGAAAAGCTTGTTTTAGGAATGAATACGACAATAGTGCAACGGGTGGGGAATAGAGATCGAACCGTTCGGCCTTTCAGTTTTCAGTAAGTCATAACAACACACAACAATGTGGAGTATTTTTCTTTTACATATTATAATGGCACGCAAGCTCTCTCGAGCATCGAAACGCGTTCAATCTTCGTCAGCAATATTCTTTCCCACAGCGTTTGTACATCGCGTTAACTTTTAATGAGAATATAATGCATATATGTGATGGAACAAAAGCTATTCGAGAAAAGTTTGCCCATCTACAGACTTAAGTGAAATAGATGATAATACTCTTATCTATAAACAAAATAAAGCTTTTTCGCTTATTAAAGGAAGGTCCCATTGATAGGCACATAATAATGGCATTAAACTTGGCAGTTGGCCCGTATTTTGGTGCATCCGACACGTTTGTTATGCACAAACAGCCTTTAGGAATTCGTACTCGTTTATGTCTAAGTGCAAAAATCGTTCGTGGTGTTCAGTATACGCTTTTTTAAGTAAGTGACATGATTCAGATTCATTTTTCCTTTCGCCGTTTATACCAAAAAGGAACAACTGCTGAGTTCTTCTCAGGAGTAGTCAGAAATCTATTTATCATAAAAGTCTAGTTGGACGACATGATATTTTTATAAAAACAAAATTGTTTTTCCAATATTTTAACTTATAATAATTATACCAAAGGCGCTGGAGTAGCGAACCCGCACCAAAAATCGTAGATTGTGCACACCAGACCAGTCCCAGGACTTCTCTCTCTCTCAGGACTGAATACAGGAAGCGAAAAACCGAGGCCTTTATGAAGTTCGCCTTTAGGAATTCGTAATCGTTTAGTCTAAGTGCAAAAATCGTTCGTGGTGTTCAGTATACGCTTTTGTAACATAATTCAGATACATTTTTCGTTTTGCCGTTTATACCAAAAAGGAACAACTGCTGAGTTCTTCTCAGGAGTTGTCAGAAATCTATTTATCATAAAAGTCTAGTTGGACGACATGATATTTTTATAAAAACAAAATTGTTTTTCCAATATTTTAACTTATAATAATTATACCAAAGGCGCTGGAGTAGCGAACCCGCACCAAAAATCGCAGATTGTGCACACCAGACCAGTCCCAGGACTTCTCTCTCTCTCAGGACTGAATACAGGAAGCGAAAAACCGAGGCCTTTATGAAGTTCATAGAGACCTTAGACCAGTAATGGACATCTATTGGTTGATAAAGAAGAAGATAAATAATTTTGAATTTTCCGTTTCAAGTTCAAAAAATCCGGTTGTACCTTATCTAAAATATCCTTTCAACAGGAGTTTTTCACGATAAAGTTTTAACGTCATAATAATACACACGTACGCAATAAAACAAAAGCCATTCGAACAAAGTTGGACCATCTTTAACTTAAATCATACTACGCTATTAGAAAAAGTTGGTCGACGGGCTTGGATAGTTTAATGTGCACATTTAATTGTTTTAAAATAACATTCAGCAGATACTAAAGTAAAACTCAGCTCTCAAATATTTCATATACCTACGTAATAAATAAAATCAGCATTAATAAATTATGCAAAACATCGTATACAAGTGGAACGAAGCGTAATGTATTTTAAACGATTAATTAAATTAAGTAAATGACTAATTAAACTCAGGAGGTGTAGGTACGTTGCTAGAAATCTTTACTTAATAATTTATAATAATTAATGCGAAAGTGTGTTTGTTTAGTGATTTGTTGATTTTTTACTTGGCCTTCCGTAATCACGCTGCAACAGATCTACGGATTCACATAATTTTTTGCATCGGTATAGTTGAGGACCTGGAGAGTGACACTTATCCCGGAAAATCAGATTGATCTCACGGGCTTTTTAAAAACTAAATCCACTCGAATAAAATCGCGAGCATCAGCTAGTTTTATCTAATAATTTAGTTCGATAGGTTTCAAGTATTTTAATATTACCTAAAATAAGAGCGTTATGCTGCAAAACTTATTATGTCATTTTTATGGGAGCACTTCAAATTTAAAATACTGATTGCATTATTCTTATTCAAAAAAAAAAGAGACATTTTGTTCTCACAGCTTTGAGTATTTTAATACTCAAAGTCTCACAGCGATACAGTTTTATTAAGGGTAAGTATTTAGTTTTTGATTATCTCTTAAATATAATAAGAAAAAAATCTAATGACTCATCAATACCACTCAACGTTTCCATTTTGTATAATATCAAGATAATATCAGACAATCTATAAACATAAAAACAACAAAATAAACGCGGCCTGTTTTCACTTCATTAAGTAAATACTAAACCACTGCTAACGAGCACAAACTCTCTAATGAAGTTTCAACGCATTTTTGCCAACTTTGTAGGAGGCCGAATTATTTTCTCTACAATAAAATAACACAGATACCTACCTCAAAGTACTAGAAGTATTTTATAAATGACCTTAAGTGAATCCACTGGTGAGTAACTTGCCGAAGTCAATTTCAGACTAGTTTCAACTCGCAGAAATTGACTTGATTGATTGATTAAAAGTCTTCGATTGTGAATTGTTTTGGTGATCTTTCTCAGGCAACCTTTGCAGAGAGAAAAATGGGATGGTTAATGGTGAGCAAGTTAAAGTGCAAATTACGCATTAACTACGTTCACTTGTCTTTCTGTAAGTCCTAGTTTACACAGTCCAAGTGCCATAGTTGACTTCTGCCATTGTTGTAGACACTGGATTGGTGCTAGTTTTCAATTAAATTTACGTTACACCAAACTCCAGACTTCACACACCTCTGAGAACATTATGGCAAACTCTCAGGCATTTAGAATTTGCTCACAATGTTTTCCTTTTGCCGTTTAAAGGAAATGATAAATTAATTATTATGTTGCTCCGAAAATTAAACTCCGTAAAGAGATATTTCAAAAATTTCAAAGTTTCGAGCTCCTACATTTTTATGTTGGTAGGTAATTTTTGATTAGCTGTTCACATTAAAATAAATAGTGCCAGACGGACAGTCGAAGTCGCATCTTATAGGTTATTTTTTACATATTTTGATACAAAAAAGGGCATTAAAACTAATTCATAGTACTTAGTTGAACATACCTTCCTTGCTCTACTCTAAAGCATCAGTGACTTCCCAACAAAGACAGGAATTTCAGTAACTTAACTTTTATTCCACAGGTTTCAGCCGCCCCCTCTGTTCAGTCTTCACGTTTCATTTAATATAAAGGAGTTACCGATTACGTCAGCAACCGACTGTTACGCAGTTCATGGTTGACATACAAATGTTTACGCACAATTTTGCTTCAATTTCGTTCAGAAATTGAGCTTACTAACACTGCACGATACCAATGAACAGACTTAGAAGTAATTTTGCTATTTTATTTTTACTTTGATAGCACTGAAATGATCACCGGCCAATATATTATATTACTAGCTGATGACCACGACTTCGTCCGCGTGGATTTAGTTTTTAAATTCCCTCGTAAACTCTTTGATTTTCCGAGATAAAAAGTAGCCTATGTCACTCTCCAGATCCTCAACTATACCCATGCAAAAAAAATTGGTTGCCTGTAAAGTCGGTATACGGGCGAAAGTTTTACGTGACAACCGAAATAGAAGCGCAAGACATGAACCGGTGTGTATGCCTATCTCTCTCACTCTCTCTCTCTCGCTCTGTCTCTCTCGCTCTTAGGCGGGCTAACTGTGCTCGAGTGGAAGGGACGCGTGCCTTTCACTTTTTATGTCTGTCTCTCTCGCTCTTAGGCGGGCTAACCATGCCCGAGTGGCTCTCACTCGCTCTCATTGTGAGCGCATAACGTGAGCGGAGCGTAACGCAGTTTCTTGAAGTGTCACCCGGCAAACCAATTTATAAGACGTTGTCACGTCAAAATCAAGTCAAAATCGGTTCAGTAGTTTTCGAGTTTATCCCGAACATACATCGTGACACGAGATTTATATAATACTCGTAGGTATATAGAAGATGTACTTTAACTTACCTTGTGTTTAACTGAGATGATGCCTATGGTAAAATTAAATTATTTATTACTGATTAGTTAATTACTAAATAGAGAATCTTCCAAAATTATTCAAATACAAACCCTAGCTAACAGTTTTATGTGTTTATAATTTATAACGTCACATTTCACTATTTCATACAAGCTGACATAATATGCGCGCGTTTTAACGTCTGAATATAAGGGAGCCCGCACACAGTCAATATTATTGTCAATATTTATGAAAATTGTCAATAATATTGACTGTGTGCGGGGCGTATTGAAGGATTGATCAATATTTTTTCATATAAAAAAAAATCCTGTCAATATTTTTATTGACAATAATATTGACTGTGTGCGGGCTGTCTAAGGAGTTGCTGGTTGGCAACATTATAACAAGAATATTAGCTACGAAATATTATGAAGCTCTCTCAAATTTTACACTCCAGTGAAAGCTTTGTCGTCGAACTTTAATCGCGGAGGCGTTGTTTCGTTATATTGGAAATTCGCCAGTTTCGATATGTTTAAAGCGACTGCATCTAATCAAGCGAGCGAAGGTTCAACGCGGTCTTTGCTAATAAAGCGAGTTGAAATTTTAAATAAATTAACCGCAAACCCAACTTAGTTAATTGTAATTGGATAAGCGATTTAGGGCGTATCAAGACGGCAAATTATCCTTACTTAATATTGGAAATGTAACAATGTGACTGTTTGTTAGTTTGTACTGCATTCACGCAGCAACGGAGTAACGGATCGACGTGATTTTTAACCGACTTCAAAAAAGGAGGAGTTTCTCAATGCATCGGAATCTTTTTAGGGTTCCATACCAAAATGGTAAAAATGGAACCCTTATGGTGAGACTTTCTCCGTCCGTCTGTCCGTCCGTCTGTCACAGTCGATTATTTCAGTAACTATTAAAGCTATCGACATGAAATTTGGCATAGTTGTGTATAATAGTGGCCCAAAAGCATTGAAATAAAGAAAAGTCGAAAATTATTTTTAGTTTTATTAAAAAAGGGGGAAAATCGGGGGTTTGAAATTTCAAAGTAAAATAACTATATCGAGTGGGGTATCATATGAAAGGCCTTTACTTGTGCATTCTAAAACAGTTTTTTATTTATTTCTATATATAACAGTTTTTGAATAATCGGCCAAAATGTCGAAAAAAAATACCGTTCCCCCCCCCCCTTATCTCCGAAGTTTACCAATCGAAAAATCTGAAATAATTATGGTCAATAGAGGTTTATGTATATTTTACAGGAAAAATAAAAGCAACGCAAAAATTATTTTAGTTTGATTAAAAAAGGGGGAAAATCGGGGGTTTGAAATTTCAAAGTATGATAACTATACCGAGTGGAGTATCATATGAAAGGCCTTTATTTGTGCATTCTAAAACAGTTTTTTATTTATTTCTAGATATAATAGTTTTTGATTAATCGGCCAAAATGTCGAAAAAAATACCGTTCCCCCCCCCTTATCTCCGAAGTTTACCAATCGAAAAATCTGAAATAATTATGGTCAATACAGGTTTATGTATATTTTACAGGAAAAATAAAACCAACGCTCTAACTAGCATAGTTTTTTTTTATATTAACAATAAACCTCTACAAACAAAGTTAACGATAATTATGCAAATCAATATAATATTATTATTGTTTTACTTTTACTTTTGGAGTATGGAACCCTCGGTGCACGAGTCTGACTCGCACTTGGCCGGCTTTTTTTATGTATGTTCACTGATTACTCGAAGACGTGTGAACCGATTTGGAAAATTCTTTTTTTGTTTGAAAGGGTATACTTCTCAGGTGGTCCCATATAAATTTTATCGAAATCGGTCGAGCGGTTTTTAAAATATCAACAATAAATTAAATACTTTGCATAGTGTGTGTGTGTAATGTTGTAAAGCGGGAGTTTGAAGTCGGTTGTTTAAAAAGAATTTTTTTATTAAATTATTTCTATGGCATACTCATTAACTCAACGGTTTAAGGTGCGGACTGAAAACTGAAAGGTCAACGGTTCCGTCCCCATCAATGCGCTATTATCGTACCCACTCCTAACACAAGCTTTACGCTTATTTGAAGGGGAGAGGGGAAAACTAGTCTTGTTCAGCATGGCTAATATTATTTAAAAAAATATTTCTTTTAACTTTTACCGCGATACCCTAGTTATATGGATTTTTATTTTAACCCAGTTTCCTTTGAGCCGAAATCGTGGCTCGGTAAAGCCTAGTTTAGCTTATAATATAGGTTCTACAGCTGAACCAGGTCAGTATTTGGATGAATTATAAAATCGGTACAAACTCTACTATAGCGGTTATAACTGTAGTGGTAAGGTAACTTTAATACGTAGATAATTCAATTAAACAATTATTCAAATATTTTTTCCTAAAGCTGTTTAAAAAATGCAACCCGACCGATAATTAATTGAATGTAACAACCGCTATATTGTTTTGTTTCTATGAAATGTAAAGGATGTCACATGGACCTTAAGAATAAATCGATTGAAACCTCGATCATCAAAATCGGCTCAGTAGTGTAGGCGCTACGGTGGAACATACATACAGTTTCCTTTTGGCTTTGCCGTAGTTGGGTAAAAAGAGGCCTTGATATATGTTTACTATTTTGGGTCCGAACACAGATTCACATGACGTCGGGGGAGTTTTAAATTTTTAATTTATACTGTTATTATATTAATAAGTTTCAGCCCATTTTTAACCGACTTGAAAAATGCGAAGGATCTCAATTCGTCGGATTTTTTTATGTATGTTCACCGATTATTCAAAAACGCCTGAACCGATTTTGAAAATTGCTGTTTTGTTTGACCTTATACTTCCCAGGTGGTCTCATTAAAATTTTATCGAAATCGGTCGAGTGGTTTTAAAAAAATCAACAATAAATTATATATCTACTTTTTATTTGAAGTCAGTTTTTAAAAAGAATTTTTATATTGAATCATAAAATAAAATTGACTTAACACAAGCATTCCGCATACTTTCGAGGGGAGAGGAGCATAATAGTCAGATAAAAACAAGTTCTTCAACTGAAATACGTGAATAGTTTGTAAAGTTTAAAAAACTTCGTTGTTATAATTATAAATACCAGTGTGAACATAGGCTTGTGAGAAACATCAGCTGTGAACACAAACAGGCTTTTAGTGAAGGCTATGGGAATTCGTTAGCCAAATATTGGCAGCAAAAGCGATAGTTATGTAAATATATAATATCAATAGGGACACTAAATTCTAGTTTTAACAATTCAAACTGATCAAATAGTCGGACAATTTGCCTAAAGTCCAACGCAGATGATCGCTTTTGCTCTATACTAATTGTTATTCGATAACGGTAGGCTTTAGACTTATAAGGTCTAAACTCTTTGTCGATCACTTCATCATCAAAAGTCGATCCTTAGAACAAAATAACTAAATGCCTCTCCTATAATATTTTCCAACCGTATTGCTATTTATTGATAATTATTTATAGTATTCTTATGTAAATTTGAATAAAATGGAAATATTTAATTTACACTATTATAATCTGCGGGCTCAATAAATATCACGTCACGTCACTTCACTATTGAAAAAAAAACTGCATCCATGAATTTTTGCGTTTGTGTATTGTTGCCTGTCAATAATTATACGTAATACACCTTACATAAATATCTTCGATATATACGTAAGGTGCGTTAGAAGTTTTGGTTACACTAATGTCACAATAAATATGAGTATTACCGGGACGTTTTCAAACATTTTTTAGGTTAAAATAAAATAAATGAAGTGTGTAATGATGAGTAACGGTGTCCGATTTATCGCACACTATCGATTAGCTGTGTGATTTATTACTCGTAAGATTTTTTTTCACTCCGTCAAATATGAGACGACAAGTTTGAGCGTACCCGAGCGCAGCACCCCATAAAAAACAAGGTTGATAATTGTCTGAATACTAGCCACTTAATGGCATTTTATAGTCACGCATGAAAGCAATACCTATGTTTGATTTTTCAGATTACCATTAAAATTGAAGTAAGATGGATTCAAAATCGAATGAAATCTGATAAAAAACAAATTACCATACCTAAAAGAATGATATTCTCTGTAAGTATAGGAATACAAATTAAACTACGTTTATATGAAGCGTGTAAGAACGAATCTTTTTTAACCCCCGACGCAAAAAGAGAGGGGTGTTATAAGTTTAACGTGTCTGTCTGTGTATCTGTGTATCTGTGTATCTGTGTATCTGTCTGTGGTAGCGTAGCCGCCAAACGGATATTTTGTTGTTGTTGTGTTTTTCGTTTAGTTTTTTTTGTGTCATAGATAATTTTATCCCGAGTATTCTTAGCCATGTTTCATGAAAATCTGTTCAGCCGTTTGAAGATTATCAGCTCTTTTCTAGTTGATTAGGGGATCTGACTAACTTCCTTATGTCCGATCGATTAGAAATTTGGTACCGTGTTACTTCAATGATATTGAAAGTATATGGTAAGGTTACCATGACCTGATCAGCCGTTTGAAGATCATCAACTCTTTAATAGTTGATGAGGGGATCTGACTACCTTCCATATGTCCTATCGATTCGAAATTTGGTACCGTGTTACTTCAATGATATTGAAAGTATATGGTAAGGTAGCCATGACCTGATCAGCCGTTCGAAGATCATCAACTCTTTAATAGTTGATGAGGGGATCTGACTACCTTCCATATGTCCTGTCGATTCGAAATTTGGTACCTTGTTACTTCAATGATATTGAAAGCATATGGTAAGGTAACCATGACCTGATCAGCCCTTTGAAGATCATCAGCTCTTTAATAGTTGATGAGGGGATCTGACTACCTTCCATATTTCCTATCGATTCGAAATTTGGTACCGTGTTACTTCAATGATATTGAAAGTATATGGTAAGGTAACCATGACCTGATCAGACGTTTGAAGATCATCAGCTCTTTAATAGTTGATGAGGTGATCTGACTACCTTCCATATGTCCTATCGATTAAAAAGGACTAAATAAAAGTAAAATTAAAAATTTTAAAAACCCCCCGACACAAAAAATAATCTCTAAAAACTAACAAATAATATTTTATACCTATATATAATTATTATCGTCACATATATTATGTAAGTTCAAATATTTTTATTTTCCAAGCGTCGTCGTCACGTCGGGGGACCGCTAAGTGAGAAAAACAGGTGTAGTCGCAGATTGCAACAAAAGAATTTACTCCGAAAAATTCGCAAAATCGACACAACCGTCAACGTCGTCTGCCCTCACGTGTCGCGCGCGGCATTACGTAGAGCGTAGACTATATGCATGAAACTTAAGATCGCTCGTACCTAAATGTAATTCGTAATAATTAATTAGCTGTTGGAAAAATACTTTATAAACTTTAGCGGTCCCGCGACGCGACGACGACGCTTGGAAAATAAAAATATTTGAACTTACATAATATATGTGATGATAATAATTATATATAGGTATAAAATATTATTTGTTAGTTTTTAGAGATTATTTTTTGTGTCGGGGGGTTTTTAAAATTTTTAATTTTACTTTTTTTAAGTCAAAACTACTAGTGGTTCGCCCCGAACTGAGACCTCGCGGTAACGGTATCCCATGATTATTCATTCAATCGATACATTGACGACCAAAACTGACATTATTATTATGCCCGTTTTCACCAAACATACCTAAATCATCCCCTATTTAGGAGTCTCTTTACGTAGGTAGCTCCAAAACACAATCCTAAGTCCTAACATCCGTCCCAATGTCCTTTTAGGTGTCCCGTACAGGATCGTGATAAAGAAGTTGACAGTAATCATCACCTAACTTATCATAGGTATCCCGTAATGGTTAGGGAACGTCAGTGAAAACATTGAATTATTATGTAGGTACCAACGAGTGAAAACGGGTTAGGGGCATCTGTACAAATCGTCATCTATCGACGCGAATAGAAAATATACAAAATGCAGCAATTAATAGTTTATTGAAGTTTGATATTTAACTAAAGAATAATTTTAATTGAATTATATTATGTACCTAAATAATAATGCTCGACGCAAAACTGTTTTTGGGATAGATCGTAGTCGTAACTCCTACGAGTAGTTCCATGGAATAGTTAATGACTGCGCCATCTATTAGCATTATTGTGAAGCTATGTGAAATTTACTGATGCTCATTAAAAATTAAATAATCTCGTTTCTATAAAATATTCATATAATTTTAGTATTTGTTGTTCAAGTACAGGATACAAGTGAAGTAAGAAAATAAGTAGAACTTGAAAATATATAGCCAATTTTCCCAGAGAGCGTCTTCAAGCGAGCTTATTACATCGCCACTTTGAAAGCCCCCCATTTCGTCAATTTTAGGAAAAAAATAAAAAAAAAAATACGTTTGTACTCTGTTCCAAATTGTCTTTAAAATGATACAGAGAAAAACTATGAATAGCAAAAAAAAAATTTTACTTCGCATTCGCTTCTATGAGAGCCCCCCTGAAATAAAGATTTTTATAACTTTTTAAGCCATTTTCGGCTGGAGGCCATCGGTTTACATATTATATCTAAATTTGAAGTAATTACGTTCAGCAATTCAAAAGTTATAAGGCTCTGACAGACGGACGGACGGACGGACGGACGGACGGACGGACGGACGGACGGACGGATGGACGGACGGACAAGTGCAAATCGCTCTAGTAAACTCAGAGACCTCGCTTCGCTCGGTCAATAAAGTGTAGTTTGTTCCTTTTTCGCCCATAAAATCAGTCGTCTGCAATAGGCACAAACCTGATCAAACAGTCGCTCAATTCACCTAATTTCCACCAAAAACGGCATATTGGAATTGGAACGTGTAGGCGTACCTACCGAGTCACATTATCTGGAACGCGATATTGGGCTTGTTTTCGCTTTCCATTGATATGGAATATGAAAAATTATTATAAAATTATTATATTATAATTATATTATTATAATAAAAATTATGGGTATGAAAAGAAGGAATTATTAAACTAGCAGATGCTTGCTGTCCATGCCGAGTTCAGGCTACCTATAACCGCTTACCTATTGTTTAAGTTCTGTTAACTTGTACAATACCTTACTTCTGAAATGTTTTAATTCTAAAGGATGGTGAAAACCATGGTGTAAATACATTACTGAACGCTAACCATACCTAAATCATCCCACTGACCATCTTGCCTAGAGACATTTTCACTTTTACGTTAGGGTTTAGGTTTAACATCCAATCTTTGGTAAGGTGAGTCCACACCGGGTCAGCATTGGAAGACTCTGTTGGCACGTGCATCTATATACGAGACCACGATGACTATTCTATATATAGAAAACAGATAGAGATGAAAATATTAAAAAAAAATACGTGTGGCACTCGGGGACTGCCGCGGTAAAGCTATTGCATAGCATTTTCTAGTCGCACGCAAACAAACACCGTGCCGAAGTCTGCCGAACTGAAACGACGGTGTTAGGTATATTTTCGTTACGGAATTTCTTGATTCGGTCGCCGCGCTCAAAGCCCGCGATAAAAGCTATGCAATAGCTTAAAAAACTCCATTTTATTGAAACGCGTACCAAAATAGTCTTATGTTTCTTTAGAAGCATTTGAGAATATAAAAATAAATCTACCCCAAGAGCATTATCTTAAGGTCCCAAACTTTACTAAAACGCTTAAAAGCGTCCATTATGCTTCAATTACTGAAAGGTTGAAAAGTTTTAAATGCAACCTGAGACTTGCTTGCACGGTCTTCGATCCCGATACTACTAATAATTTAATATATTTTTTTAAACCGACTTCTAACGTCAGTGCCACTTCAAAGTACACTAAAAGTAGTAATTTATTGTTGATAATATTATAAAAACTGCTCGACTGATTGCGATACAATTTCAATGGGACCACCTGGAAAGTATACCCTTTCAAACAAAAAAAGAATTTTCCAAATCGGTTCAGGCGTCTTCGAATAATCGGTGAACATACATAAAAAAATGAAAAAAAAAAAGATTCCGAAACGAAGATACAAAACGAAGGTTACATAGGTAACCGAAATCCCCTTGGTTCGTTCGTTTACGCGTTCGTTTTCAATTTCGTTTCCGCTTCCGCTTCTGTTTTCACTTCCGCTTCCTCTTCCGCTCCCGCTTCCGCTTCCGCTTCCGCTTCCGCTTCCACTTCCACTTCCGCTTACGCTTCCTCTTCTGCTTCTGCTTCCGCTTCCGCTTCCGTTTCCGCTACCACTTCTGCTTCCTCTTCCGCTTCTGTTTCCACTTCCTCTTCCGATTCCTCTTCCACTTCCGCTTTCGTTTCCACTTCCTCTTCCTCTTCCGCTTCCTCTTCCACTTCCGCTTCCGTTTCCACTTCCTCTTCCTCTTCTGCTTCCTCTTCCATTTTCACTTCCGTTTCCACTTCCTCTTCCGCTTGCGCTTCCGCTTCTGCTTCCGCTTCTGCTTCCTCTTCCGTTTCCGCTTTCGCTTCCGTTTCCGTTTGCGTTTCCGTTTCCGTTTCCTTAAATCACACCGCAACAGGTGAATGAAATGAAGCCTTTGTCATTCATGACGGATTCATGTCATCCATTCCTGTTCTGTTCATGTCCGTTCTGACATGATTTTTTGCATGATTTTGTTTTGTTTATGAGCTCAGATATGAGAGAAAGTTCCTTTTTTAAAAACAAAGCCGAAACAAACGCGAGCGAAGTCGCGAGTAACAGCTGGTAATGTATAATTATGTATTTACAAAACCCTTCTGATTAAACACTTAATATTAACCATGGTGTGATGACGTTATTTAATTTTATAATTTCTATAAACTCTGAATAAGACTTGAATAAGATGCAACGTCATAAATTGTGTACAATGAAGTCAATTTATCATGAAAAGTTGCTTACGTTGGCTGACTTAATACATCACATTCAGCGCCGAGAAAAGTATTCCGTAAGGAACAATATTTCCCAGAACTTAAGAAATAAAATGTTGTGTTCACGAGCCTAATCATTGGTTTTTTCGCCTTGGGATATATTTTGTACTAGCTGATGCCCACGACTTCGTCCGCGTGGATATCGGTTTAAAAAAATTTCATGCAAACTATTTCTCCTCAAAGGAATTTTTAGGGATTAGAGGTTTAAGAATCAGGTTTTTAGGTTATCCCGAACTATGTTCAGCAGTGGACGTCTATCGATTGCGATGAATATAAAGTCCTACTAACATTATTAAGATGTAATGAATGAGCATAAACCGAGTACGTCAAATTGATTAAAATATAATAAGCAAAGATTAAATAGGTACTCATTTACTGTTACAGGTACTGTTGTAAATTTTTTGAAGTGAAAACTTCTTTAGGCACATTGAGCAATTTTTGGGTGAGCAAAAAACATGGATTTCGCGAAATCGTCAACGTCACCATCGTCACCGTCCGTCACCTGGAGATTTCAGTAAGAGCTCAACATTTTAGAGATTCTCAAGCAACCTTGTAAGCGCAGTCGGCAAGTAGCCGCCTTCCTTACCGTTTGAATGATTGTAGTCGCAGGTTCGAATCTCACTCACGTAACGTGACAGTTTTTTTTTATTTATATTTTATATTTGTTTTTAATTATTAGCAAATCTAGTTTTCACTTCTATCGGCAGTCCCTATGACTGCCAGTTTCTTCTTTTTTTTTAATATTTGTTTTTAATTATTAGCAAATCTAGTTTCACTTCTATCGGCAGTCGGGACTGCCAATTACTTTTTTTTTTAAATAAAGAAATCCTGACTCGTTCCAAATATCATGAGTGATAGGGATATTATGGTAATCGTTCCATATTCGTCATGAGATAGGGGACATGGAAACTGTGGTATGATACAATCTGATACACTAGGCTTTGAGTTGAGACAAAGGGTTGAAGTGGGGTGCGATCTGAAAATGTATGTAAATGACCCTGAAACTTTCAGCCAAATTGTCTTAACTTTCTGCCATTTAATTTGTTTCATTAGTCATTTTGTATACTACTCAATCAAAATCGAATTATAAATAATTAACACGTATTCCAAGTTTTTAAACAATATAATGACAGCATTTTCAATGCCGGAAGTTAAGGGTTCATTATCGAATAATTAATGGATTCATTTCCAATGCCGTATTAATTTATCAGTCTTCCATTGCTGATTTTATGGTTTTTGCTGTTTTGCTGCTTACCAATTTTGGCCTAAAGTCAACTCAATGCAGACCATGTTGAAAGTAGGCCTACTGCAGATAACAAAAAAACTACTTATTATAAATACAGTACGTATATGTGGGCGCAATTGATTTCCGTTTTATTTATATTAACTAATTATTAAGAGTATTGTTTTGATTTCCGTATCCTTTTATTGATTGAAATTAGTTTAATCAAATTGACATTTGACTTTGACAGCGCGGGTACGCCATCTTGCGCGCTATCTTAAATTATTAGTATAAAAGGGCTGTTTCGACTATACGAATTCAGTCTCTGCCCAGAGACTCATTCGACTAGTAGATACTTTCGCGTCTAGGTCGTTCTATTTGATTGAGGGATTTCGATAGCAATCGCTCCCTAATCGAATATATATTGCCTGTACGGTTAGATTAGTGTAAATGATTAATTAATATTTTTGATTACTACCCTCACGTTCAGATGGTGGTTTTTCTGTCTTGTTGTGGTTCAATTGATTAGATGTGGGGACAGGGGCCGTTATTAAGGGGTGGTGGAGACTGCTTTAGGTAGGGTTTCAGCGTTTTAAGAGATACGTTCTCTTAAACCGTGATTAATTTTGGAGTAATAATTCCCGCTTGTTGACCATGGCTAATAAATGTAAAAGAGGGGTTTTTGAGGGTACTTTGTTCAAAGAATAAACATCCTAAGTAATGAAGTGATTTTTCCACGCTACCTTTACTCGTTGCGCAACAAATGTCTGACTTTGCTGCCGACGAGGCTACTAGCGCCGACATATACCTACCTTAACAGCGCACAAAAATTTTACGGGTGATGTTTAAATGTGACGGCACGCCATTTTTTTTACAGACCTATCAACTTAAAATCGTGAAATTCGTACCTAATGGTGCTGCCGCTATTTAAATTCAAAACTACCACGACGACGGTAAAAATAGAACTAATTTGAATAATACAACAAGAGAACGTATGAAAATATTATATTACATTACTCAAAGTAAACATAATTAAAAGCTAGATTAGAAGGTTCAGACCGCAAAGTTTAAGCCTCACGTAATAACTTGAAGGATCAAACAATCTCATCTCATACCTCAGCGAGTAATCGCAGCCCTAACGTCTACACTTTGGCGCTTTGGGTTATTTGTTTGAATAATTTGATTAAACTTGTCTTAAAATATCAAATTTTAAAGGTGGCGTCTGAAATAAAACATGTGTATAAAGTTTTATTAATGTAATGCTCCTTTTAATGTATTGCCTTACCTTACTCGTCTGTAGTATTTTGTAGAATATAATTATTTTAATAATCATGTCGGCAGGGAACGCTGGAATAACATTCCTCCATTATTAGTAGCGACAATTATAAAGTAAAAAATGTCATGCCTACCTGCGTTAAAAGCTTTCTACGGTATAAAAAAGAACCTGAAAACCCCTCATAAAGTTAGGTTAATTAAAGGTCAATTTCACCATCGCTGTATAACGTTTGAGTGAAAATTAAATTGGTATTTCTGACCGATTTTCAATACGAAAACTAGTAGAACATCAGATTTATTCCTCGATTAAACGTTAATCGGCACGGCACGATCAAAACATTTAGAGTGAGTTCACACTTGACCGATCTTTTGACCGATCACGATCGCGCATCATCGTATCGAGCGGAGCGTTAAAACCCTCGTTTAAACCCTACCCTATCATTACCCCGGTCATTCATCTATCCGATCGTGTTAATATATTATGTATCTACTAGCTGTCCGGTCAGACTTCGTTCTGTCAAAACTCAAAAGTTAAAAGTAAAAATTAATTTTTTTTTTTTTATAAGTATTAAAACCTTCCGTGGACCTTAAGGAACATACAAAAAAATAAATTAACCGAATTGGTCCATCCATTCTTGAGTTATGCGCTTACCAACATTCATTTTTATTTATATAGATAGAAGATAGATTATGTTGTAGTAGTAGTTACGTTACAACAGGATGAGATGCTGATTATGATGTTGTTTGAGACGTATCACATCAACAATTAAGTTTATTACCGTATCACTTACAACGGCGTTTAAAGTCCTTGATCGATAGAATCTTGATCGCAGCGATATTATACGTGACTAAAAACGAGTCGCTGAAAAGATCAGCTGTGTAAACGATACCTTACCGCCCTTACTGGTATCATTTTTAGTAGTTTTCACAAGCTTTTATTTAATTTGCAATGTATGTATGTATGTTTAGGTCAAATCTTGCAAGATGAATTAGAACCACTTCCCGGTTTCCGATCGAGCTGAAATTTTGCATGTATGTGT